>JANDEH010000010.1:32602787-35430287 GCA_024610705.1 Tetragnatha versicolor
TACAATGGAAAATAACAGAAAGAAAAGAAAAAAATAAACACTACAAAAACACACACAAGAAAAGAATTCTAGAACAAATGAATTAAATACACTAGGATTAAATATCAAGTAAAAAGTACATTGTATGATTCAATTAAAAAAATAAAACAAAATATATTGAAATTAATAATTTTTGTACTTATTGGCAAAGTCTAGTTGCTGCAAATACTACTTCATATTCATCCTAAAAATAAAAGTCTATGTCTTCTAAATTTATTATAAATAGAAAAAGTTCGCGCTTAATAGTTAGTTCTTAATATTTTGTAGATCTCAGGCTAAATTGTTGTAAAATTTAGGTGGTAAATAGAAAAAATGCTTACGGAAAATTTCTTTAAAAAATCTAAGAAGTTTGTACATTTCATTTGATTTACAAAATGATTTATCTCGGTGCAAAAAAAGTGAAACACGATATAAAAATACATCTTAAAGATAATAAATTCAACGTTCTAAATTGAAAAGGGTTAGAGTACCTAGGTTCAAGAATTTTAAAACACTTATTTTGAATTAAAGTTAACAGCAATAAATTTTATTTGTATTCACCTCCCCATGTTATGATACCATAATTTAATAAAGAATAAAACCAAATTGGTGTCTTTTTTATTTTTTAAGTGGTGAAACTTAAGCAAAACAAAACGCAATTTTTACTCAGTTCACTAATGTGAGTTTTCCACTATAAATTCGAATCAACATGCAAACCCAGATATTTAATTGTAGAAACAGAATTTTAAGTATAACATATGCAACTAGAATTTTTATTACAAAGTTGTGTGTGGAATTTAATTTTAAGATCAAATTATGAATGACTGAATTAGATTGAAGTAGGTGTATATTTTTTTTATTCAAATTTAAGCACAAATCATTTGCAGCGAACCATTTTCCTATTTCAATCAAATATGATTCAACTTGGAAGAGAAGTTCATTAAGATTGGCACACGAGTACAGTAAAACAGAGTAATCTGCGTATATAATCCTTTTACCAAATAACTTGAGCTTGCATAAATCATTGATAAAAATCAGAAATAACTATGGGCCCAGAATTGAACCTTGAGGAACTCCACAATTTATAAAAATATAATAATGAAATTATTATTAACTTTAACTCGCGCGTTGTTCTCTATTGGAAAGATAAGTTTTGAACCAATTCAAAATATTTTCTCGAAAACCAGCTAATCAAACCAGCTAATCCTAATCAGCAATCTAATTTTTTAATTAATATTAAATTATTTACGCTGTCAATGGCTTTAGAAATATACAGGAAGATCGCTACTGTTTTTTTACTATTGTCAACACTGTTATAAATTAATTTGGAAAATTGTACTATGCAGCTTCAATCCTTCAATATTCCTTCCTTCAATGAAACCATATTGGTTTTCTGCAAAAAAATTTATTTTTAACAAATAGTCGTAAATTCTGTTAGAAAGAGCTTTTTCAATAACTTTAGAAAAACATGGGAGAATATAGATAGGTCTATAGTTTACGGGAGCGTTTTTATTTCCAGATTTAAATATAGAAATTATTGTGGCTTTGTTGAGGGATTTTGGAAATTCAGATGAAACGATTGAGGTATTTACGAAATTAGTAAACTATATTATTATGGGTTACATTTTTAATAATTTTCATATTTATTCTCCATCATAGTCATAATTATCTACATTTGAGAAACTTTTAAGTAAATTTAATACTTCCAAATTACTAAATTCAATGAAAAGGAAAGAGTTTAAATTTGGAAAAATATAGCGTCGGAAATTCGTCAAGTCTAAATCAGAGTAATAAGAGTGCATGTAGCTGAAGAATTCATTAAATTTAAGGACAGCATCTGAGTTATTAAAATCATCAGTTAGAGTACAAGACTTAGATTCCCTACCAATGATATTATTAATTACATCCCGTTTTTGTTTAGCAGAGAAACAATTTTGAAATTTGTTCCTTAAGTAATTAGATTTACTACTTTTGATCATTCTTTTTAATTCACCAACTATACTTTGATATGCAGTTTTATAAATTATATCCTAATACTACATTCACACATGAAAAGTTAATCTAGTTTAAGTGCTCTAGCTTAAATATAGCATTAGGGAAGAATTTCCAAAAATTTTATTGAGGCCCCCCTTTTGTTCATGGCACTTATTTTCAAGATATTTTTATAATAAGTTCATCACAATATTCAAATCCTAGCTAAAAATATATATCCGAAATTCGGACTAAGTGTACCAAAACTAGTTAAAAACCTGATTGTGGGACCTGAATATTTCCTAACTTTCTTAAACAGTTTTTCTTTTCTTCGAATTAAAATCAAAATGTTACAGGTTATCCAATTGTTTTTGGGTTTTTTAGAACTTCTTATTTGGTATTTAAAATTATTTTTAATGTTATTAACATCAAATACTAGGGATTGATTGTTAATCTAGAGATTTTTGATTATTGCAATTGAATTTGTACGTATTCAGATATTCATTAAGTTCTTTTTTAATTTATAGCGAGAGTAGAATTAATTTTGGATTTTGATATTATATCTTCGCTACCTTCTAATCTACATAAAGTACTATAATGATCAGTAATATAACTAAGGAAAACTCCTGTTGAAACTGAAAATTTATTGGTTTTAACATAAACGTGGTCTATACAGTATATACAGGTTGTAGTTGTGCTAATTCTAGTTTGCTTTTCTAAATAATTATGGAATCCCATTTCAGATAAACAGTTTAATTATTCTTGATTATTAAACTCATTAGATAAAATGTCTATAGTTAAATCTCCCCTAATAATTATATTTGGGTCTTTTACTTTTCGATAAAACGATTTTAAGTTCGCTGTTAAAACTGTCTATGGTGAATTCATTATAAATACTCTTCTCAAATCCCATTTTCTCAATTTTAAGACTTCTTGCATTTTGAAAGTTCCCTTTCTGTGTAACATACAAAATTAAAAACAGTTGTATAACATAGGGGAAAGTGGAGGATAATAGGACATTTTTTTATTAAACGCTAGTATAAAAACATAAAAATGCACTTATTATAATAATTTTTAAAAATAAAAAAAATGGTTTTACATTTAAGTTAAAACAAATATTCCTGGAACGTTAAAAACGTTATTAATCTTTGTGTTTTTTCTACTTTTGTAACTTAATACCTTAATACTATCGTACCCTTTAACCCCTTACTAAGGGTCTTTTGGGAAACAGTGCAGGGCTAATGAGACATGCAATATAATTTAAAAATAAAAGCAAATAAATTTTATGTACACATAAAAATGCCTTTTTATTAACGTTACATTGAATATACAAAAATTGTTGTGGATCAAATTTCAGAATTGACACAATGTCAAACACAATGTCTTCTGGAGTGTTTGGTTTCACTAATTCTCCACTTATTAGACTTATCCTAATAGAATAATAATTATTCGAAATAGGATTAGTCTATACATGTACAAGAGAAAAGGTTTTGCATGGTATTTAAAATTTCTTATTTGTTTGTCTAAGATGTTAAATTTGTCCAATTTAAAAAACTAATAGTTCTTTTTTAGTTTTATATGGTGTTAATGACCAAATAATATCAATTTGAGTTATGAGACTTTTGTATCTTTTTCTCACTTTGAAGAAAAAATATTAAGTTAGACACATATATATCCCATGAAAAGTTGATGCAAGTGCTATCATTAACATTCACCCCCCCCCTTTTTCTCACCTTTTTAATTATGGGCTGAGAATTCATGCTGTGTTGTTTTTTAATCTCTATCCAAACATCTTAGTACGGTTAATTATTTTCTTTTCATTTTACTACCATTTAATTGCTTTGTAAGTTACAAGTTTTAGTACCAGGAACCAGGAATAACTCTTTTTCTACACTATTTTTAATTCTTCAGGTCATTCAAATTTATTAAGTCAAAAAGACTATTTTTGAAGGAATACTTTTAAAACCAAGGGTTCAGTGGTAAAGAACTCCTTCAAAAGTTGTAGTTTCAAGGTAGAAGTGTAAAAATGTTTAAGTGAAAATGGAAAAATTTTAAACTATGAAAAAGCTTCTTTAGTATAAAACGATCTTCTCTCAACCTTAGTCAAGTCTTCATCATCTTCTCCTTTCAGCGTATTATATATCTTATATATAGATTAGCTTCTGAGAGGTGCAGATTGTATCGCAAGGGAGAAGTGTTACTTTTAGACTGAAAAAAAAGTGAGCACTCCCGCGCTATCGCGATTTGGCAGGGCTTTTAATTAGGAAAAATCTAGGTATTCTACATTCCTTTTGCAAACTATATCATATTCTCCATTTGTATCCACAATTTGTTTTTGAAATACTTCTAAATAGAAGATGGTTGAGTTTTATGCATCGTTTTGAAAAACATATTTAGGAATTACCATATATAATAAAGTATCACCACTATCCACTGTCAACTTTAGTATTATATAATTCAAATTTAAATAAACCTGATACCTATTTATTCTTTATAATAATGATAAGGAAAAACAAGCTGAAAATGTTCTGTTTTCATTTTTTAAAATAAAATAAGTTATCAATCGTTATTAAATAATCACTAAACATTTATCACTCATTGCTGAAAAAGCGTTATTGATTACTTAAGTAGTTTTTTATTTTATATAATGGGGGGTTAGTTAATGCTTTGATCAATATTTATTAAATGACATGGAATAATTGATTTTTCTTTGAAGAGTTTTATAAATATATATATATAATGAGGGTTTAACACGTCTTTAAACATAAATTTCATCCCTAAAAATATATACAGGATACCACGTTTATGTATTTAGTAACGGTTATTCAATAACTCTTTTAGAGGAACAAGTCGTTTTGCATAAAAATAACCCACATTCATTAACCTCAGATTCGAAATCTGCCTGGCTGAACCGATGCTCCGTTTGATGTGCATTAGTCAAAGCTGGATGGGGATTTTCCTCCGTACGTCTGCTCCTCGAGTTGGCAAGGGATTTAGAGGAGGGTTTTATAAATAGGATAGAACTAATTAATGAACAGTTCTGCTAACTTGGACCATAAGCAAAGTGTAAACGAAACACGGACAGCTCGTTCTAGCCTCTGCTGCCAGCGTCATAACTCAATTTTTTAGAGAAGGACGGTTATTTTTGAAGAGTAGGAGCGAAATAAATCAGAGAATGCGGGGCCTTTTTTCTTCTTGGACCCTGCGGCCTTAAAAATGAAACGTTTGAGTGAATGGATTATGACTCAAGCAAAACCGTTTCGAAAGAGCTTCCTCCTGGCTTTCACTAATGGCTTTTTCGTACGAGCGATTGAGATGCATAAATAATGGTTATATTTTATTAAATTAGGCGAAATAAGAAGGAAGTTGTAAAATTTTAAGAATATGTATTTACTCTATGGAATTTCTAATGGGGATTCATTCAGTTAAAAACGAGTCTTTTCCAGTGCTGTAAAAAACAAGGGTTCAAGAGGTTTACGGTGTGTCAAGTTTATTGCCATTATTTTAAAATTTTGTATAAATTTTTGACAGAATAATGTTTTTATTATTTTGATGTAAAAAAGTTATAGGTCAAAGTTCTGGTTATTTTTTCTGTTTTTCTAATGAAATATATCTACTATTGTTTTTGAAAATATTCTTTAAAACCAAGTAATTTTTAACATAATATTTTGAATATACTAGGACTCAAAACATATTTGAATTAAATTGTTTTTAAGCATTTTAATCTAAACATATTTTAAGTAAGGAAAAGAAAAAATGTCAAACGTTATAGTGTTGTTTTATTTGCTTAGTTTACGAATGTTGGAAGAAATCATGAAAGTAGCCAAGATGCAAGGATGGAAACTTTCCCTCCTTCCACCTCCTGATTACGATATTGAAAAACTTCTGTAATTTTAAGAATTCACAGATTAACAAAAAAACAGTAATTACACACTAAGAAAGGAAACTATTTAGAAAAGCATATGAAAAGGTTTTAATTTATAAAATAATAGAAAGCCTTTGTCGTGTCTAACATGGATTGACAGAGATAAAAAACGCTTAATTAATACAATGAAGTATTTTAAAATTTTAAATCACAACCTCAAAATTTACAGAAGTATATTTTCAAAACCTTCTCAAAGAATAAACATTCCTCTAACTTCATTCACATCGAAAGTGTTCTAAAATGATCAAATTCTAAAACCGAGAACCCATTTTATTATTGCGTACCTTGTGTAAATTTGGCTAAATAATTAATTAAGGAGGCTATTGGGAGTTTATCACTTTTAAGAGGGCTATTACTATCAATATTTTATAGGTTTATATCGTTTTCAATTATATTAACCCAACCTTACCCAAATGAGCTATCACTCAACTAGACACGCTCGTCTACATGTAAATGTTATAATGCTCGCTGGCTTCATTTTTTTCTCTGTATAATGGTTATTAGAATATGACTACTTTTTGTCTGTGGTAAGGGGTGCTTGGCATAGCAATTAGCAGAGCGGTGTCACGCATTTTACGTCACGACTAAACGCATGCGCCCCCATCTACCGGCGGTGTTGTTTCTATCTTCGGCACAACTTAAAGATATGCCTTCTCTGTTGGGAAGCGAAGATGTTGAAAAGTTTTCTAAGTGGGATAATTTTTCTTTTAGGTTTTATTAAAATTGGGTAAGTCGTATGTTCTTTCTCTTTCAGTTTATTTTTGTACTGGTTTTTGCGTGATTTGCAATGGAATGAATTAAATGTTTGGAGTGAATGAAGTTCTTCTGACGATATATTATGAGATTTTTTGGTTTGTTTTATTTAATTAGCATTTGTTTACCATCACATTATTTGTTTTATTACGTGCTATTAAAAGTTTTTTTTATATTTTATATCAGATATACATTCCTCTTTAGAAAGTAAACATATAGTCATGAGGTACTAAAATTGAGATAGAAAGATTTTATCAGTAAAATAATTTGCATTCACACGCATTTTTACGTGTTATTTAAATTTGAGAAATTACATAATTATTGAATTTCTTGTGTATTAACCAATGACATCCTTGATGTGTTTTTTTACTTTTAAATGATGTAAGGGGTTTTGTTTACATTTGTATGTTAATAAGTTATACCATAGGATATTGGAATTCATTCTGAAAGTTTTAAAATTTCAGAAAACCTATTTTCATTTAATTAATATTAATTTCCTATCTTTTTAAAGAATGTTTCAATTAACTTTAAATATACGTCGAATGGTTCTTTTCATAAGCATTGAATATTACATTTTGAATTTAAGTTTTGAGTTTTAAACTGAGGAAATATCCAAAATTAGAGAGACATAAATGCTTTATTATTTTTTATAAACTATACTTTGAAATATACTTTAAAACACTATACTACTCTTATCTATCTGTGTACATAAAAATGAATGTTTGTATGTTTGTCTGTATATGCATGTTTATGTATGTCCTTTATAGTTTTAAAGTTTCCCCACCTACATTAACTTTTAAATTTTACCACGTTGCTCTATTTACTCATGGGAAGGTTTCTGAATAAAAATATAATTAAAATCGAAGCATTCTAAAAACTTTTTTTGGTCCATTTTATGCTTGAAAATCAACATTTCGTGCCTAACATCATGGCAAAACCATCAATTATTGTAAATATAACAAGAGAGAGAAGTTGTAATATTAATTATTGTTATAGGTATAATATCGATTGTTGAAGTTTAAAATCAATTGTTGTAGCATAAACATAAAATTTGGTCTATTATTTAATTATTTCTCACTCTGCCGGGCATATTGTCCGGATAACGCCTAGCCTAGCACACAGTGCTACACATTTGGACTCAGGCGAAGCCCGTCTGTAACACACCAGATGATATTTATAAAAAATAATGAAATCCGGGCGAAGCCCGGGTCTAGCTCTTTAGCTCCAGTAATTTATATTTTTAAGCTTTTCCATTTTTCTATTTTTTTGTATATAAACTAAGCAAAACTATAATTTAATATTGAATTTAAAAAATTTTGAAAGATTTCACTCGGTTGAAACCTTTATAAATCTAGAGAAAGAAATAAACTAGTTATAGCATTACTTATATTTATATCACTGTTCTACTGTAAAATATAGCGTCCAAAATCTGAAAATTCTTGTAAAAATATATTTGGTTGTTAAAGTATATAGTAGAGTACAAAAATTCTTATACAGTTAAACTTATTCTCTGTTTCATTCAATTTTAGTTTGATTTTCGGATTTATTTCATTCGCAAATTTGACGATTATGATATGCCAGGGTGTTTCAAAAAATCCGCCCAAACTCTGCACAGCTAAATTTCTTATGGAGAGATTATTAAAAATACTATAGAACTATACCTTAATGACCCATAATTTTTGAGTAAAATGCGACAACAGAAGTATGACGTCCAGTTTACCCATAAAAGGTTTATGGAAAACGTGAAAATAGTTATTTGCATATGGTTTGCAGAAGACGTTAAAAATATCTTCCGCTCATTCATGCGCGCGCCTTCAAGTGAAGTAATTAAGTTTTCTCAGATATTGCATCAGATTTTTCGTAAACAAAAATGCGTCGTAGTGGTATAATTCTTTGGGCATTCTTTATTTACTCCACTCAAGGCATCTTCTTGTGTAGTTTGGGTAAACTTATTTTGAAACATCCTGGTACACATTTGTGGTTGACTGTTTTAAGGCAAATGCAGTAATATTTAAAAAAATATTTTCTTCCAGATTATAGGTTGTATAACTTGCCATAAGACTGTATTATTCCGTATCAACTCCTTTTTAAAATATTCAGTAGAAAAATAAAATTTGGAAACATTAAATGACAGTGACCCGATGTAACCTATTATTCTACGCTTTCCTTTCGATAATTTTTCAAAATATCGTGTTTTTATTCTCAGACATATTATCTGGCATTTTTACAGTTTTTAGCTTCGGTCGCGAATTTCCATGGTGAGTATCTGAGGTTGTAAACTCGGTCCTCTCGATTTGAATGCACGCATCTACATTTGACATGGCTCCTTCAGAATAGGATGTTCATAAATTTATGGTAATTTTACAAGTTTTATGGGTATTTACAGCGCTTATGGATTTACTTCGCTTATTGCTTAATAATCGATAAGAAAAATTTTATTTGTTTCAATAAGTTTCACTTATTGAAAATACCGGAAAATATATTATTTGTTACAATAAGTGAAACTTATTGAAACAAATATTATATTTTCCGGTATTTTTTAAAGTACCATATATTTAAATGTTTAGTAGATAAATACCGCTGTTTCCCCTCAAAATTTAAAATATTATATAAAAAACATTTTACAGTAGTTAATTTTTTAATTAGTACAGAAACTTTGAGAAGCTCATTCAAATCTGCATAGACTAAACACTTTTTCAAATCCTTTCTTATATGTATACCCATTCCTAGGTCGTAGAGATTTAAACAAAAATTAACTCACAAACTAAACTGCTTTAGTTTGAGCGGTTTGAGCTATCATCAAAAAATTTCTCTGGAACGAAACACAAATTAAAAACATCGAAGCTAAAACAAATAAACAAAGGCGTAGTTCTGGGCGAAATTTTTCTCTCCGATAGGGTGCTTCTGGCAATGCAATTGAAGCATGTTGTAAAGCCAACTTTCAGGCGCGCGACAGACCAGCCAAACCGGACTTCTATTTCATTTGTTTAACTTAAAATCTAAAGTCTATATAAGTAACAAATATACAAAAAATATAGAAACCAAGATAACTTTCAAAAGGGAGGGATTTTGCAAAGATTAAAATTTCTAAATAAAACTTCCTCAGCGTATGAAATTTAGTACATTACACGAAAGATAAGTTTCGGTTATCCTAACAACTCTTCAACTGTTAGAGAAAATATTTCATAGGTCTGGCAATGCCAAGTAAGATATATTTCAAAAAGTTTTTTTTTAAAGTTTTCCTGTACGTTGGTTAGGATTTAAAGGTTTTACTTTCTGAGTGATTTAACTTCCCAAGAAAAATTTACAGATTTTAGACTTCTGATTTAATTTAAAATGTTAATTATAATCCCAGCCAGACAGTGCATACATCGAGGATTTGTTCTCATTTTGTCATTTTAATCTAAAGTATGCGTCTTGTCACATTTATGTAAATTCCACAAAATTTGACCGTGTGCTTGTTTAATTGAGTTGTCTGAGATGTTTTGGGGGGAATTGTGCATTTAAATTAGAGGTAAGGGTTTTTGGTGGGGGATATAAGGTAAGTTTGTTTTCAATGTCTTATAAAAAAACTATCCCGAAACTTCCTTCGCTACTGTCCTCTGTCAGATGAATTCATACAGAGTCCTGCAGGCTGTATATCTACTCCTTGTATTCTTCCTAAATATATCCTTCTTGTATTCTATCCTAAAATGAGGAACCCCCTTTTTTGGCGAGTCAAATAAAAAATTTTGAGCCTAAGAACTTCCGTCCACTTATTTAGCTGGGGGTATTCCCTATTCCCCTGAACACTTAAGATCCTAAAAGTACTTTGCCCCCAGAGACTTTTTCCTAAGACCTCCTAAAAATGTTGACAACAGTTCAACTTTATATTGAAATAATGGTATATCTCATTTTTCTCCATCACGATCAATTAACACGACACTCAGTCCCGCTTGGAATGCCTTTGTACCCAGAAGCTTAGCTTGTGACACATTTTAAAGGTATCTTATTTTAGAGACTGAGAAGAGCCGTCTTGCTATCTTTTCGCCGCGCGCAAACAAAAACTATCATTGTCTCTTCAAGCTCTTTTCTCCCAATTCTTACCATACGTAATTGTTCGCTGTAGATTCTACCAACTGAAGAATGAAAGCGTAACATCCATTACGAGAATTGAATTTCTAGTGAGTGCCAAAGTATGTGCCAATGCAGCTGACGTTAGTAGCTGTCATTCACTGGTTTTCGCTTCCTTACAATAAATATTGGAGTAATGAAATAAAGCCTACCAGGCAGTAGTTGTCAGAAATAAATGCTACAATTTGAGACTAGACTAAAATTAATCTTGAGCTGTTAAGCGGATGAATGCTGCTACTTGAGGAGAAGTACTAAAATAGTATCATTTTATCTCTTAACTAATTCTTGAGATTGAGGTATTTTTACTAACAAGGAAATGCTGTGCTTAACTTTTAAAGATGACTAATTGATATTATTCATTCTGTTCAAATTTTAAGATAATTCATTTTATTTCTTTTCTGTGTAAGTCCCAAAAATTCTCAAGAGAGTTGCTGTGTTTAAATTCAGGAAGGCGCTCTCTCCTAAAGAAATATAAAATCTCCTAAAAATTTAAGGTAAATTTAATGCGGTAGGAATATAGGAAGATTTTAAAATTAATGCTACAAGCTTGATCACAAAAATACTAATTATTTATATCTTAAAATGAAGTTTTATTCTTTTAGAAATTGTCATTACTCGAAAGCTTTAGACGTAGAAAACATCACTGATATCATTAAAAAAGTTCTTGTAAACTATGATATTCGTCTTCGGCCAAATTTCGGAGGTAAGTGATCTATTACATTCATTCAAATTAAATCTTTAGAATTTTTTTACATATAGTGTTAATTTTTTAATTAAGTGTAATCTGTTGTAAAAGCTTTGGTCTTGACTTATAACTATGGATTTCTTAGGGCAACCTTTGTATATTGGAATGGATTTACAGATCGCAAGTTTTGATGCGATTTCCGAAGTCAATATGGTAAGTCAAAGTTAATTATTTCGAAGGAATTTTCTGAGTTGTAAGTTGTTTTTAAATAATTTTTTCAACTTTGAGCCCATGAAATAAAGAACTTTAAATGCCTCAATGGGTGAGGTTTTTTATTATTTCGAAAGTTGAATCAGTACAGCTGTTTTAGAATATTCTTGTAAAAAAGTTAAATTAAAACCCCCCTAAAAACCTAACAAAATCATCAAAAAAGATAAATCAAACGGTTTTCATTTAGAAATGACCTAAATATTAACATACTAAAAGTAAAAAATTTTACGAGTTAAAGAAGTTCAATTTTTTTTTTAAATTTCAACTTTTTTTTGCGAAAAATTCATTTTTTTTTTCAAATTCGTGCCCCAAACTTTTGAGGCTTTTGAAAAAGGTCATTTTATGGTGGATATTGTCCACAGATAGTTATATAATGGAAAACAGGTGGAATTGACCCTCAATGAATTAGTTAATTATTTAATTTAAAATTTTGAAATTGGTAAAATGTAGTAAAAAGTGAAAAAAAGGTAATACTTTGGCATATTTACATCAGAATTTAAAATAATTAACTAATTCATTGAGGGTCAATTCCACCGATTTTTCATTATATAACTATCTGCGGACAATATCCACCGAAAAATGACCTTTTCAAAAGCCTCAAAAGTTTGGGGCACGAATTTGAAAAAAAAATGCATTTTTCGCAAAAAAAAGTTGAAATTTAAAAAAAAATTGAACTTCTTTAACTCGTAAAATTTTTTACTTTTAGTATGTTAATATTTAGGTCATTTCTAAATGAAAACCGTTTGATTTATCTCTTTTGATGATTTTTTTAGGTTTTTAGGGGGGTTTTAATTTTTTCATATAGCTCATTTTTCAAATTAATTTTAAAAATTGAAATTTCAATTTTTTTCAAAACTAAAGGCAATATTCGGTTTCAAAACTCAAAAATAACCTATAAACATGTATCACATGTCTATATTATTGTTTTGGGTTTTTTTTAAATTTTTTTCGGCCATTTTTTAAAAATTAAAAAAAATTAAACTTCCGCCCGGCCGATTTTGGACAATTTTTAGTATGTTATTATTGAGGTCATTCCTAAGTGAAAACCGTTGAGAAACCTTTTATTGCAATTTGTCCGAGGTTCAACTCTATTTTCAGTGGACTATAATACCTTACCATATTTGAACGTTGGAAATATGGTTTTTCAATTATCAAATAGATGGCGCCACAGTCGAAATTAGTTTTGTTTATTTATATATGTGGTAATGGAGGCAGTTGTGTTAAACGCTGATTGGGATTACAAATTCACTAAATTTTTTCGAATTATCCATAACTTCGAGATAAAAGAAGTTCATGAGAAATCTTTGATTTGATTTCGAATTAGAGACTTAAGTTGTCTGAAATCCCCTAAACTAAGTATTTTCTACTAGGTAAGGTGCAGGTTTAAAAATGAATTGTTTACTTTTGTTTTATTTTAAAAATTACGTAAGATGTGTATGATATAAAAATTACTTGAACTCTATGAAATGAACTTTTGTCTTTAAATCTGATTTATTTTCTCATTTATGGTGTCTTTTTATTTGGCATTTTCCGACTTTTACTATTATGTAATTAATTGCTTTTAAATACTTGAATGAAATCGATAAACTTTTCTTTTAGGATTACACACTCACGCTATACTTGAATCAGTATTGGCAGGATGAAAGGTTGGCATTCAGCAGTGAGCCATATGAACTCACCCTATCTGGAGATTTTGCGTCTAAAATTTGGGTTCCTGACACATTCTTTGCTAATGATAAGAGTTCCTTCTTGCATGATGTTACAGAGAAAAATAAAATGGTCAGGCTTTCATCAGATGGTAACATAAAATATGGAATGAGGTAAATGAATTGTATGAACCCCGATTTGGGCACATAATTTTATTTATTACGGGACAGATTTTTAAAGTTTTATTTTGACCAATCAATCAGAGCTAAGAGTTGTACCTTTTACTTAAATCAAAAGAAATGGAAATGCTGATTGGTATTTTACAGTTTTTTTAAAAATAAATTTACCTTAATTGATTATTTTAAGGTGTATCAATCATATTTAAAAAAAATTCGGAACAGCTTTAGAATAAGTCCACTTTTGGCGACCTTGGTCCCGGCCGCCGTATTTGAAACCCGTCCCCCATGTTTACCTACATTTTCACGGCCTGTCGGCCATGAAATACCGCCAACTTGGCGACCGTTCAAAAAGTGGACTTATTCTAAAGCTGTACCAAAAATTCATATATCCCTTTCATCAACTTTTAACCAATATTTTTGAGAATTATTGACATTAAGATCTGCATTGGGTTCCTGTACTAGGCTACACATGTGTTGGAGTTTCTGTATTCATAGCTGCCAAGTACTCCTATTTTATCGGAGTTACTCCTATTTTATGTTCCTTCTCCTATAATCCGATTTTTCTTTAAAAACTCCGATTTTTAAAAAAATACTTATGTTGAAATCGTAAAAGACAAGCAAAATAAAAGAATAGTGCCATTTAAAGAACATGTTATTAAAAGTAAGATGAGTGAAATATATGAATTCAACATTACATTTTCTTTTTTAAGTTTAATTTTTCCAGAAGCATTAATTTCTGGTATGGCAAGGGCAAGAGCTATGATAAATAAATCGTTTTGGACGCCTGTAGTCGCAACTTATGGATGAATTTGTTTTCATCTATTTTAAGGGGATGTTGTTTTTGTTTCTTCAGACCTCGTTTAAGGTTTTTATCTAAATTATTTGTGCTTCGTAGTTCTACTACTATGAACTAAAAAAGCGGCTTAAATTTTAAATCGTGACTGTAAAAAATTTCGGTGAGCTTCCATGTGTATTAGGGTGGAGCGAAAAAATCTTTTTTTCAAAATTCAAAAAGATACCTATGGCAAAAGTGGTCTTATGTAATAAGATGAAAAACCGCGCAGAAATTTTTGAAATCGGTTAATATCTCAGTTCGCGCATTGAGCTCAAAGTTTATAAAAATGCTTAAAAATGAACATTTTCCGAAATTTTTAAGATAATATTTAAATAAAATTTATAGAAATATTCTCGCTTGTAACCTCTTTATAAAAGCTCAAAAAAGTAAAAAAAATAAATTTAATGTTTATTTTGACAATATTTGGGTGCGCAATTTTGCTTGAAAAATGCGAAATTTTCGAATAATTGGTAAGTTTGTTTCATTGATCAGCACTTCACACATTTTGTTAATTTCATCCTAAAAATAATTATGGAATTACTTAATTCAAGAGCCAGGATCCTCTTATATTGGTCATGTGTCACCTCCCACTGTACATTTTTAAATAATTAGATATAAAAGTAACGACAACTGCATTGAATAGTAGTAGATATGGTATCTTAGATAGAGCAACGGTTGCAATAGCATCTAGTGTCTTACAAGATATAGGAGTGATTACAGACGCAGATTCTTCCCATCTAATTGACAGATCCAAAATAAGAAGGGGAAAGAAGCATATTGGAAGTGTTTTAAAGTTTTCAGAAAATATGGAAATTAATGGACTTTATTTTGACGGGCGAAAAGATACCATCCATATGCTTAGAAAAAGTAAATAAACAATACCGTAGAAAAGTTAAAAGAGGATCACTATTCCCTAATTCAAGAGCCAGGATCCTCTTATATTGGTCATGTGTCACCTCCCACTGTACATTTTTAAATAATTAGATATAAAAGTAATGTAATGCTAATTTTTCTTTTAAGTTTAATAGATTATTTGGTTTTCTAAGTGTTCCATTTAGAAACATTGTAAGACTCGGTTTCCCTTATTTCAGAAAAAAGTGACGCTCTATGAGAAATAAATACACTGAAAAAAAGTTACATTTTGAAGATACAGTTAGGGGTAGAGATGGTCCGCAGAGGTTCAAATTTAAGGGAAGTGGTCCGCAGACATATTTGAGTTGGGAACCACTGTTCTAGATGGATCACTGCTGAGTGTTGAGATTGTACGTAAGTGTCCTCAGCCCTTCTGAAAGCTTAAAAGAGATTTCAAAATTTATCTTAAAGTCATACATGCCTGTGTGGTTTAAAATTAAAAAAGAATGGTTCTTTCACAGATGGGCCCAAACACGTTTTTCATGCAGTTCAAACAACTCTATATCTATCTGAGGATCTACTTCAAATAGTTGATCGAGTTGTTGAATGCAATGCATTCTTCACACACCCGGAAAACTTATTGTTGTCAATTATTGTCAATGAAAGTGTCTCAGTTCGACAGATCGCAGTTGAAAGAATCTTGAAAGCGAGAGAATCTGCCTGGGGGGTAGAAAGGATTAGTAATTTTGTCCCCCCAAAATTAAATTTTAATGCAACGGAGTATACAGATATGATTGACTGGAAATCATGCACAATCTATCCTCCACCAATTTTAAAAGACGTAAGTGTTGAAGAGTTGAAATCATTAGTGCATTCTATCACAGAGCTCACTGCATACATAATGAAGTTCCCCTGCCACACTCTTGGCGTACTATGATCAACATTGATTCATGCGCCATAAAACAACAATCAAACCAAGTCATACTCAAGCGGTTGAGAGGTGTGTTAAGCTTAAAACTGAAGAATCAATAAAAGTGTGTGGTCAGAAAGCAAGAGATGGCTTCATAAAATCAACTTTATATTCAAAATCAGTAATGCCAGATTTAAAAAAAACGGAATTTAAATTCATTCCTGTTTAAAATTTAATTTTTACAAAATCACAAAAATTATGGTTGGTTGGGTAGGGGGTGGGTGGAACTCGACGTGCAGCCACCTCCCCGTGGTGAGTTCTGGGCTGTTCTTACAAAACGGGCGAAGAGCTGCACAGTGAAACAAACTAACCAATGATTTGAAAATTTCGCATTTTACAAGCAAAATTGCGCACCCAAATATTTATAAAATAAACATTAAAATTCATTTTTTTTACTTTTTTGAGCTTTTAAGAAGAGGTTACATGCGAGAATATTTCTATAAATTTTATTTAAATATTATCTTAAAAATTTCGGAAAATGTTAATTTTTAAGCATTTTTATAAACTTTGAGCTCAATGCGCGAACTGAGATATTAACCGATTTCAAAAATTTTTGCGCGGTTTTTCATCTTATTACATAAGACCACTTTTGCCATAGGTATCTTTTTGAATTTCGAAAAAAAGTTTTTTTCGCTCCACCCTAATGTGTATTCTATGAAAGTACTCTTATTTTTTCCTCCATCAGGTTGGCAGCTATGTGTATTATAAAAACTCAGTACATCCATATTATCCTGTCGATCGTGTCACTGTAAACAAAAATGCATAGCCAAATACCATTAACTGTCTGCTGAAACTGATAATCAATGAGAACACTTTGTACCAAAAATTCCATCAATGCTTTATTGGTAACAAATTAAAATATATGAAATCAATCATTGGTTAAGACAGGGGCGTAGCGAAGGGGGGGTCCCCGGGTCCGGACCCCCCCCATGGGCCCGACCCAAAATTTTTGAACCCTTTTTTAGGCGTTAAATATTCCAGTGCCTACTCAAAAGAGGGCGTCTATGTCCCTTAAAAGTGTCTAAAAACCACCTATTTTGCATGTTAAAATCTAAAATTTTCCGGGGGAACCCCCGGTGTCTCTATAACAAAAGAGTAATACTATACTAAAAGAGTAAACCAAACCCTGTTTTTAGGGTCAAATTTCCAAACAAATTTTGGGGGAGAACCCCCTGATGACCCCCTTGGGACTTTATTATAAACAACTTTTTTTATGATGAGTTTGTCAAAATACAAAACTCCTAGCAAATAATAAATTCCTGAAAATATAATGTTCGAAATTCGGATTAGGTGTACCAAAACTAGTTGAAAACCTGCTTTGTAGACTTGAATTTCCAAAAATTTTCTGGGGGAGGTCCCCCAACCCCCCCCCCTAAGGTAATTCGAACACGATTATTTTCAACCTTTTTAATATTATATTTGTTGAGAAGATTCAATTTGATTTTCAAATTCTTAGCCCCCCCAAAACAGAACCCTGGATCAACTAATGCCTCAGAAACGTCCGATTTTCTATTTTTTTCTTTAAAAATTATCTAGCTTACAAGGAGCGGTGTTCCTCGGTTATTACCTCATAAATGAAGTAAAAATACTCCTTTTAAAATTCAAATTTCCAAAAATTTTCTGGGGGTGGACCCCCAAACCCCCCTCTTTAATATGGAGCTACTGAATTGAATACTCTTAATCTGTTTTGTTTGTTTGTTTGTTTGGAGACATACATTTTCAGGTCTGTGTGCTTGATCTCAAGAATCCGCTTATAAACCTTTGTCAAGAAAGACAGACACAAATAGAATTTACTGACACAGAGAGAGAGAAAATACACCCAGGGCTAGGCCGGAATCGAACCGACGACGGTACAGCGCGCAGGCTGCTAGCGTGGAGGGCAGCGAGTATACCAACCAGGCTAATCCGTCCCCCTTAATCTGTTTCTTCACGGTCTCTGTACTTAATAAAAAAATTATGTGGATCAGAACTTTCAATCGAAGTAGTAATACTTAATCTTAATTATTAATAAATGATTAACTATATTAATTAACACAGATAAAAAATTAAAAGTAATGTGAAAATTATAACTTTATTTCACTAATTGTTGAAACTTTTTGATTTCCAATGGTAAATTTTTCGCACTGGACCCCCCCCATAGGAAAATCCTGGCTACGCCACTGGGTTAAGAGTTTCATTTACGTAAATCATACAGATGAAATGCTTTTTATTTTCTTTAAACACTGCAAAATTAATATTAACAGATTCTAAGATTTCTTTTTCTTGTAGGTTTACTACAACATTAGCCTGTATGATGGATTTACATTATTATCCTTTAGATTCACAGAATTGTACTCTGGAAATAGAAAGTTGTAAGTTTTTTTGGTATTGCATTCAGAATTGATAAGAAATAATTTTAGTTTTTAAGTTAAAAAGGTATTTATAGTTGAGGATGGCTATAATGAAGTAACTTCTTTTTTCTGACTGTATAAACCAGAGGTGGCCAACCCAAATGATCTTGAGGGCCAATTTGGAAAACATCAATACTCCTGCGAGCCGCTTATAAAATTTTAGGATATTAGCTGCTCAGAATGACGGAGATGTAAGTTGAATAACCTAGGTATAGATAAGGAAGTTTTTTAGATCCTTTGCTTACTTTTACAATTTCCTACATTAAATACGAATTTAAATTTAAATTGACCTTCAGGAGCAACCCTAAGAATACCTTCTCTACAGGAACTAAACAGGTACTGTTAAAAATCATTATGAATTACTTGAAACTAAGTTTACCGATTGTGGCCCATATAGAAATTTATGTATGTTTTAAAATAAAGTTTTAAGAAGGATTCACACCTTAATGAACTAAATTGCCTAAAAAAGTTGAGAATACAGTAGTCCCAAGCACTAAAGGGGGGTTGGGGCCTCCCCCAGAAAATTCTTAGAAATTTGATTCTAATAACAGGTTTTTAACTCATTTGGTACACTTTGTCCAAATTTCGGGGGCCTGAACTTAACTTAAAAATTTAACTATCGACTTAAAAAATCTTGCTTGTTGGGTATGGACTCAGGAAGAAGGCTTTTTGTAATCCAATCGTTTTATTACGAATATAAGGTAAAAGCAAAGATGATGCACACAGCATCTAAATCCAGATCGCACACAGCGATGATCTCTTTCTTTAGCACACTGTGCCTTCCTTTATATGCTTACTGATTTGCATCCCGCAGAGTAGTGGCTCGACGCATGCCCGGGATTACGTCAGGAAAATTTGCATTTCGCAATCCCGCACTGCATCATTGCTGGCCGCGGGTTGGCCATCCCTGGTATAAACACTTAATCACCAAAGAGAGCCTATCTTTATAAATGTAAATTCTAATAAAAAGCATTTACAATTTGTCTAAAATATTTAGTAGATTAATATTATTCATGCCACACTTTTAAAAGTCATTTATTTGGATATACTTTGATCCTACTTCGTTTTGAATAATTTATTTAAAAGAGGTTGTCACATTATTATGAAATAATTGTATGAAATGTTGTACTTAGTACTGGTGTTACATAAAACAATAAAAATGTTGTAATTTATGCAAAAGTTACGACTTCAGTCAGGAGGTGACAGCATTATTCATTCTCAATTTAAAATGTTAGGGTTGAAATTCAGCAAATAACTTTAAATATATCCAATTATATTCATTCAAATTAGAGAAAGAGTGTAACCTGTTATTTATAAATTGTAAGTTCAGTATTAACAGCTAATGATATCTTGATTTTCGAAGGGGTAACTGCATTTCTTGCAGCCGTCCTAAAGAGTTAATTAATATTAGAAAAATTTTATCTTGGATATAGAAGCCTTAAGCTCAGTGACCAATAGTATATTGTGGGATCTTTAATTAATCTTACTGAAGACTCAGGGAAGAAACAAACTTCAACAGTTGTCTTTTTATCTCAGATACAATTTTCATGACAAACATGACTTCCTGTTAAATGTGAGTCAATACTTACATATCACATGCATGGCATTGGCAGGCTATGAGACTTTTTCTAAACAAAAACAAGAACTCTCAAACAATCATACTGGCTCTTAGTCGAGGGTTTTATAAGAACACAATAAAAAAACTGCTTTGTATAAAATTATCGTACTATCCGTAGTGACAGCAAGTCTTACAAAATTGAAGCATCTAATCTATTTAATGAGCTTGCTTCAATTTCACTTACATGATCTATAAGCAATATATTTTGCATCTGCATTGATTCAATAACAATGTACATGTACTGTACAGCCCTCTTTAAAATTTATCTTTAGATTAAATTTCTATCGAACCTCACATCGAAGCAATTAAATTTTCCTGTAGAATCTTGCTCCTAACAATGCCCTTCATTTTGTGAGGTACTTTATGTAAAGTTTGACTGAATTATTTTTTGTTTATTTATCTTGATAAAATTTTCAATCCAAAATTTAAAACTTTTATTTTTGGTAGATGGATATACTGTTGAAGATGTTGTTATGTTTTGGATGAAAGAAGCTGTAGTTGGTGTTGAGAAATGTGAGCTTTCCCAGTTTTCAATTCTAAGATTTGAAACAACAAATCGAGAAGAAACACTTGCCTCAGGTAAAATATAAATTGCTATGAATAATATGAGCTAAATATTTATTACAACGATGAGAATTTTATATCTATATTAAAAACTAATGGAGGTAAAATGAAGGTTTTCAATAAATTTATCAAGGCTTTATATTTAAAAAGAAGTTGCTCAGTACAAATTGATCTTTATTCATTTTTATGTAAGTTGGTCTTATAGCAGTACTACTCTTGTTGGATAAAAAAAATTAATGAATGGGTGTGTATTTTTGGATTAATTATCCTTGGCCACTTAAATGTACTAAGAGGTACCGTTTTTTGTTTCCCAGCAGGAACTTGTGAACTGTAGTCACTTAAGTTAGATACTACTACCTGTGCCATTACACACATTTGCTCTCACAACCCCTTTTTACAGGGAACCCTATTCATTTATCACACACAAAGACAGAAACTTACATTCATGCTGAATAGGGGTTTGAACCCTAGACACAGGAACAGGAACCCTAGGCATCACCATCAGAATTTCTAACCACTAGGCCAGTAGGTTTGTTAGAACAGCTGGTGTCTGCGTTTTTGAAACAAAGATATTTGGGGGACTCGCCTTTCCTTTTTTCATTTAAAAAACAAAATCCCAGTATTTACGGAGTACTACTAACATATTTTGGGAATGGGATCTCTCCATGTTGACCCCTTATCTCAGCACTGTCTTTATGCCATTTTGGTTTAATTTTCAATGTAAAGGGTTATGACATCTTAAAGTATCCTTTAAGTTTTTTTTAAGAATTTTATAAATAAAGAGGGGAGTGTAGAAGTATATGTGAAATTTTTAAGTAAAATAAGTCATTGTATCGTATGAATAGGGTATTTTTAGCCCTATATTTTAGTATAGACATGATCTCTCCTATTATTAGTGTTGTGAAAGATGTATGTGAGCACAAAAGATGCAAACTAAAAAAAATTCCTGGTCAAATACCTCAGAACTAGTTTTTTTGTTACTTACCTTTTTCTTCCATTCATCCTTTTGATTTACATTTAAAATTTGATATTAAAGATTTTTTTCTTGCCTGTCTCGTAATTATGTTCTGATGCATTTCAGGAACATATCAACGTCTATCGTTAAGTTTTGAGTTGAAAAGAAACATTGGATACTTCATCTTCCAAACCTACTTGCCTTGCATTCTTATTGTTATGTTGTCTTGGGTCTCCTTTTGGATTAATCATGAAGCTACTTCTGCTAGAGTGGCATTAGGTATGTTATAGCTCTTAAATTAAAATTTTTTTGCCAAACTTAATTTTTTATTTGATGAAATTGTGTGAGTCTTAACCCATTACTGCCTGACGTCCCTTTTTAGGGACGTTTTTTAAAAATCCTCCTATTTCTACAAAAATTGTTCCTTTGAATCAAAATGTGCACTGATGTATCTTTGATCTTCATAGAACATAAAGAACACAAGAAGAAAGCAGAATTTAAAAATTTTTTTACTTTTTTTAAAGTTGGAAGATAGAATTTTTCAGAAAAGTGCTTTTTTAAAAATTTTAAAAGAAAAAGCTTGAAAATCCTTGTTGTTATTTAAAAAAATTTCAATGCTGATATATATTACTGTTTATACATTAAATCAGTTGGGGTGTTTTTTTATTTTTCCAAAATATTTTATCTTGACCATTTTTCGGACCCTCGAAAAGCGTCCCTAAAAAGGGACGTCAGGCACGAATGCCCCCGTGGTTTTCCCCATAGTGAAATGCTAGTGTTTCCTTATTTTTTTCATAAAAACGCGTTCGATTCTTATGATATGAATTAAATAACTGATATTTATCGAATTACTTTAATTTTAGATAATAAATTTATTAATTTTGTTTATTTTTTTTGGAAAATACTGTTATTTCTGCTAAATTAATGGAATAAAAAGTCTTAAATTATAAGGAATTAATTAATTTGTATTAATTAAAGGGAATAAATTAATTATTTTACTATATTTATTACTTATGCAAATATATTCCGGTTATATTTTTATTAAAAGTTTAATAATTATTAGTTATAATGACTTTTTGTCATTAAAATTGCCAAAAAAGTCGCTTTTGTGATAAATTTTCGACTTTTTTCCTAATTAGATGTGGCTAATCATTGTGTTCTATACTGCAGATCAATCTGTATCATCTGGCTTGCTAATGCAAATCCCACAAAGGCTTGATTTTTGGGGAGAAATTTGAGTTCCGCACAATAAAATTAAATAAAATGAAAAAAGTATGGGCATTTGAAAGACTTAAACTTCACAAATTGAGATATTCTGATGGATTTGAGGTGTGTAAAAGTAATTATTACTTAATATTAGGTAACATATAAACAATGAACGCCTTTTTCAATTAAAAATATTAATTAATTTGCAATTAACATAGATTTGGGAGGAAAAAACGTGTTTTAGAGCATAAAAAATGCTCAAATTACGTTAATTAAGGTTAATTTTACGGTTAATTGGATAAATAATTAATGTTTTTTGTTCCTTTTGATGTTACAGTATCGTTCCGATCACTTTTGCTGCACTTAATAAGGTAGAAAATGTTATTGAGGCTTTAAAAAAGTTTTCTACCATGCGCTTACTATGGAGAAAAACAACGGGGGCATTCGTGCCTGACGTCCCTTTTTAGGGACGTTTTTTAATTTTGGTGTAGAAATTAAAATTTTAACCTGGAATTTTTTTCACTATTTTTCCAGTTGTTTTGGGGCTATTTACTATGTTTTTACCAAATATTTAAGAAAAATAAAAAGTTGGGCATTAATGGGTTAATTTTATATTAGCACCAGAACAGCAGTTCCCAAGCATTTTCAGTTCTGATGCCCTTTTCAGTGTGGACTAAAAAGTACATTTTATGGCATAGAAACTATTCAAAATCTATGTAGAGGATTTGGGATGATATCAATACCATTAAAACTTTTAAAAAATGTACTAAAACACTCTGATACCTACTTATTCCTAAAAAGTTATTTTGAATTACAGAATCATTCAAGGTACTGCATTTCTCCCTAAATGCTATTTATGAACGAAAGAAAAATTAAAAATTATGCCAATTGATTTATTGAATTATAAATGAAAGTCAGAAGCCATGCAAAGATATGTAGATTGCAAAAAAAGTGTGATCTTAAGTTAGAAAATTGTGTGCTACATCAAAGTAAAAAAATAAAAATATTTTATGAAAATATCTTAAATACCCGAAGAGATATGAGGGATTAAAGCTATCACTTTCCTGGATCTTGAAAAGGAGCTGTCCACAAATCGGAACCATGATAATAAAAGAATAAGAATAACTTTTAATAAATAGTTCTTATTCTTTTATGTTATGAAATTTTTTTGAAGTTTGAATTTAAATTCAACAAAATCAGAAAAGTAACTAATTTTGTAGATGGCTTCTTTTTCAAGATGCAATAAAATGCTAACTTTGATCACTAATCTTTCGAATATTAAAGATATTTTATGAAACTTTTTTATGTGCTTAGGTATTTGCTTAGTAGGGGCAGGTTAATAAGGGGTAAGGCAGTTGGGGGCCCTGCCCCTCCTGAAATTTGGACTAGATATACCAAAGCAATTTAAAAACCAGTTTTTTAAAGTCAAATTTTCAAAATTTTTCAGGGGGAGGGCCCGTAGGCCCCTCATTCTTACTTAAATCTTTATTATTAACAATTTTTTAATAATAAGTTCATCAGAATAAAAATCATACCTAAAAATGTATGTCCAAAATTTGGTCTACGTGTATCAAAAAACATTTTGAAACTCTGTTTTTAGGGTCAAATTTCCAAAAATTTTCAGGGTAAAAAACCCGAACCCCCTTTGATGTACTTGGACCTTTATTACTAATATCTCTTCTTTTATTAAGTTCTTTTGGATGCAAGTTCTACCTAAAAATTATTGAAAAGCTACATTTAACCTATTAAAAATACATGGGGGGATGATGAATATTTTTTGGGCCCCTCCTGAAATAAATTTCTATATATGCCACTGCTTTGTTGGGATCAATTGACCTGATGGCAACAGCTACTATTATATTTGTTACTGATTTAATGATTGTCCTCAGTTTGGTCCTATTCCTTACTACTTTTACTGATATTATTAATCAGTTTGTGTAAAACTTGTAAGTGGTGGTGATTTAAAGTAAAACCTGTTAAGTCAAATTTATTTTGATTGAAAAATATAGATACTTACTAGATTGACTAGTGGATTTTAAATTTTATTATAAATATTTTGACAGTTCAGTAAAATATAATAATTTTCCTAAAATTTTACATTTAAGGTTTTTTCTTAAGCAATAAAAACAAATTTATTTTAAAAGAAGAACCTAGTTTCAAGTCTAGATAATTATGAAGTATCTATATTTTCCCAGAAAATAAGCAGCATGACTTGATGCATTGAGACCAGGTTTATTAAAATTCATTTTTAACTCTAGATCCTATTGTTTTGTTTAAAAACCCATAAATTATAATACAAGTATATATAAATACATAAATATATATACAACATAATACATAAATATATAAGTGTCCATAAATTATATATACAAGTTCCACTAGACAGAGTTTCCCAACCTATTGAAATTTTTCAGTGCCAAATAGTTTATTGCAGGCTTTTGAAATGTTACTTGTAAAACAATATTTCTTTTCTTTCAGGAATTACAACAGTTTTAACAATGACTACCATTAGTACTGGAGTTCGATCTTCTCTACCAAGAATTTCTTATGTTAAAGCCATTGATATATATCTAGTGATGTGTTTTGTTTTTGTATTTGCTGCTTTGTTGGAATATGCTGCTGTAAACTACACTTACTGGGGATCTTCTCGGGCCAAGAAAAAGGCTAAGAAGTTGAAAGAATCAAAAGCAGCTGTTGCTGCTGCAGTTGAAGGCCCTACAGTAAGTATATTTTAGTTAATTATTTTTGCTTTAAGATTCGATCCAAGTTTACATGAAATATCTTCTATAAAAGTTAGCCTTTAGAAGTCCCGTAACTAGATTTTTGCACCAAGGGAGAGGATTAAAAAATATTCCTAAGCCCTCTCTTATGCATATTTAATTGATTCAGTGTATTTTTTTTTCAATACATTTGTAGACATAATTTGCATCTTGATGAAGTTAATATTTAATCCGTTAACACCCAGCATCCTCGTTTGAGGACAGTGCATAAAAGGGTGTGTAAAATCTTTCTATTTTCTGGAAACAATTGTTTATTTTGCATGACGATAGAGGGTTTTACTTCAAATCATCCCATTAATTATCAAGTGTCTGGGTTTGTTTACGGCTCCGTAATTCAGATCACAATTTCGCGCTTTTTTCATGTATCACACTTGCGTTGCCTTTCTGTCTAGCTACATCAGCTAAAGTCTTGGTAATAATTTTATTTTCTTTAGTATTTTAAATGAGGGTGTTATGTATGCATGTAAATAAAATTAGCAATTTAAAAAAAAATCTTGTTTTCAAAAATGACATATTTTGCTGTCCTCGTTTGAGGACACTGGGCATTCCAGAAAACTTTTTTCCAAATTTCTAGCCATTTCAGTTTTTGTATTTTTTCTACATTATTATTGAAATTCGAATAAATTTCAAATTTTTTAGAAGTAAGTTCTCAAGAAATATGTCCTTGGATGTAAAACTGATAAAGATCAGTGAAAAAACAATAGAAAATGCTCCCTAGCTTTCAAGCCCTAAAGTTTGAAAAAAGTGAAAAAAATTCCTTTCTCCTGATCTTTATCATATGAAATTTCAGTTTTCCATTAAAAGACATATTTTTTGAGGGCTTACTTCTGAAAACGTTTTTGAGCGAAAGGACCCTACTTTTTGCCTTAAAATTAGAAAATAGGTCTTATGAGGTACAGTTTATAAGTATAAATAATTTATTCTGTTTAAATAAGTTTTGAAAATATATACTATCCAGTTTTATCACATTAGCAAACTCAAAAATATTTTTAAAAATTCTGAAAAAGGCAGTTTTTCAAACTTTAGGGCCCTATAGGTTCCCCTTAGAACTAACTTAGGAGGTTGAAACTTCATACACCATCTATTAGGACCCAAAGGAATAGGAAAAGCCTCGGAGAGTAAGGTTTTTATTTTTTAAGACATCTTTATATCACCATATTGTATAAAAGTAGGGCAAAAGTCTTAAAAACGTAATTTTAGAATATCTTAAAAACTGGAGCTGATGTGTAAAAATGGGTGCCATATTCTGAATCAGGAGGTCAAATATGTACAAAAACAGCTTTAATATTCCCGGCACCAAAATAAAAATTTTTTTTGTAGACCAGTGTAATAGATCAGGTGTTACCGATAAATCCTTTCTTGATTTCTAAACAGTCTTTTATAAAATTTAAAATTTAGGATCTTTCTGAAAAATGACCACCCACACAGAAGGGTCCATAAAAATTCCGCTTTGAAATGTCAGTATAAAGAAAAAAGGGGGAATTTTTATAAAAAATGGTAAAAGTTTAAGAAACATGCTGATTTATTTTCTGGAAATTTTTTTAGTTTAAAAATTTACCCCCAGGGAGAAAAACTGCACTGTACACAATACTTTTAAATGAAATAAAGGCAAGATTCAAGTTTATAACACCAAATTGTAAACCCAAAACTTTCACTTACATCATCAGAGTGTTCCCTTGTCTAAAAAGGAAAAGGGCTTATTTTTCATTTAATGAAGATATTTTCTTAAAAAAACACACACACATGAACTCACTCTAATCCTCTCACACATGTCTTACCAGATTTACCTGTTCATAATTTTATTCTACACTCACTTCCAAAAGTTAAGCACGGAATTTTTTTTTTCAACCTAACACCTAGTAGAACTATTTTTCATACATGAAAATCATACCACAAGATGTTCAACTAGTGGGAATACAGGGCCCGAGAACAAATTTTACCTACCAATAACTTAAGGGGGTAAATGGGCCCTCGATTGATAATGGAGTTCCATTACACATTTGGAGCAGTGACAGAAACGTCTATGTGAGAGGATAAAATCCTTGACCCAAAATGTCTTCTAAAAAGAGCAAATGGGACATGAGAACACATGTATACGATTGTAGACATTAGGGAAAAGCTCTATGGCATATAGGTGGTGTTAAAATGGCACAAAAAATTGTATAGTTTTACAGAAACTGCATCTGTTTTTTTAACGTTCAAAAAAGGAAAATTTTTTAGTGTTTATGGACGTATACATGTCTGAAAAGAAAGAAATATCTCTAAAAATATCTTGATTATTTTTTAAATGAGTTTTTAAGAGATGGAATTTCTTCTCTGAAACTTTTGCCGTTTCAACACCCCCTATATGCCTTAGAGCTTTTCACTGATGTCTGCAATCGTTTACATATGTTCTCATGTCCCATATGCTCCTTTAAGAACACATTTTGGGTCTAGGATTTATCTCAAAGAATGAAAAAACTGCAAAAAATCACAATTTGGCTGTCTTAAAGTGTTTCATAAGTAAAGATATTGAAAGAATAAGAGTACTCTCTGGGTCCCCAGACCTAAACGCCTTCAAGCACATGTAAGAGCTACTAAATAACATAGTTGACGGTCTGATAGCACTTACCAAAAATGACCCAGAGGCTAAAACTTGCCAAAAATGATGACTAGACCGATATCTTTCAATAAAACCTTAAAAATGCCATTTAAAGGTAGCACACACGTTTGAAAACATGCATTGAGTTTAGGAATAACAATAGTCTTTAGAAAAAAACATAAAATTTTCCATTGAATACCTCTCACATAGAAGTATCTGTCACTCCTTCAAATGTGTAATGGAACTCCATTATCAATGGAGGGCCCATGGAAAATTCGTTCTCAGGCCCTGTTTCCCACTAGTTGAACATCTTGTGGTATGATTTTCATGTATGAAAAAACATTCTACTAGGTGTTAGCCTGAAAAAACAGTTCCGTGCTCAACTTTTGGAAGTGAGTGTATATGACTTGTAATGTAATCTATTGAGCATTTTGGGACTGTCCTAGAAAAGTTTTGTAATTTATGAAGGGAGTAGCTTAAATAAGTTTAAAAATTAATGATTTTGATATAAAAACACTTGTTTAACTCTTCTTCTTAGCATTTACTTAACTCTTCTTCTTAACAATTGCTTAACTCTTCTGTAGAATGAAGAAATAATTGAGCTACAAGATGTCCGGGTTTCTCCCATACCTTATCTACGTCGTAGAAATAAAACTTCCACTTATTCATCAGATACATATTTTCCGCCTTCATTTCGAAGAACAAGGACATACTACTCTCAGGGTTTCAACCGAAAATCTCTTGAAAGAAATTCTGAGAGGCACAAAAAGCCTTATGTTCTAAGCAGCTTGAAGAGAGGTGCCAGTGCATTAAAAGCATCCATTCCACGAATTAAAGATGTAAATAAGATTGACAAAACAGCTCGAATTATGTTTCCAGCATCTTTCCTTCTTTTTAATTTGGTATATTGGTGTTTTTATGTCTTTTAAGTGTAAAAAAGCACTGTTTCATCACTCATTATTATTTGTTATTTATTAATTCATACATTTGTTTAAGTTTTTCAGTTACACTCTTTGTTGCATATAAGTACAGGGTGTCCCAAAAAAAGACTGACACATTTTAAAAGTCAATAACTAATAATTTGAAAACTGAAAGAGATAAAAAAATTCGGTTCATTACATCCTATTCCTGGGAGTCTTGGGTGTAGGATGCAACAAATCGCGTATTTTTGTCATTTTTAGTTTTTGAGTAATTAGTTGTTGATTTTTAAAATGTGTTAGTCTTTTTTGGGACACCTTTTAAATGTAGCCTTAAAACTTAAAAAAACCTAGATACCTTCTTAGAAATTTTCTTCTCCTTAACTTTATGTACTCTTCCAATGTTAATTCAAGTTTTTATCTGCTAGTTTTTCATTCACAAGTTTCAATATTTCTAACTTTTATAAGTCATCTATCAAACTTGCAAAAAAATCAAACTTTTAAAAGAGATTTAGCAATGCTTTTTATTTATGTGTTTGAGTTGCCTAAATCTTCAATGTAATAGAATTTTTTAACCACCATAAATATTAAATAATCAGTTTCAAAAAGGGAATAAGTTCAAAAACATATGTTGTGAAAATTGAGAAAAAAAACCTGTATAAGTTATGGAAATTTTGTTGCATTGCCACCAAATTTTTACTGGGAATTCAGGACCCTATTTAGAGTACAAAATAATCATCGAAAAAAATTTAAGTTCACTCAAAAATATATTACAGTTGAAAAAAGTTGAACTTTTTCCCTTTTTTCAACCTTATGGAAATTTCAGCTGACACAGAAAATCTTTAAAACCACTTTATTCAACAATTAAACTATATATCTGCTTAGTTCACTGTACAAAAGTGAAAAATAATACAGAAAAAAATACATATTTGTTTAAACGGTATTGTTTAACAAGTCTGGGTTTAAATAAAAATGTAAATGATAAACACTAGGTATACCTACTTTAACGAGTTACCTTTTAATATTTAATTTAAATATTCATTAGCTAATGGTTTTTGTTTGGTCTGAATATTGATTAACAATTAGAAATAGTTAATTTTATAACAATGGATTAAAAATAATTCCGCTGAATATTTAAAATTAAAACATTTCGATTAAATTTTTTATAAGTTAGAGTTAATATATTCAAATTTTAAGGGAGGGGAACTTTTAACTATTATTTATGGAGGGGATTTTTTGATGATGTATTTTTGGAAAGTTGGTTGACTTTTTTCTGCAAATGGTTTAATTGTTTTATAAAGTGTGTCAAGTTTAGTGAGTTGGATTTTATGGGAATTGCGAAGCAATTCCCTAAGGTCCTGCGTCAGCAGTTTACGGGGGTTGGTGAGCGATAGCGAGCAGGGGGCGGTAGCTCCCTAGTACAGCCAAATAAAAATAAATATCATTATGAAACTGGGTTATTAACCTTATCAGGCCTAGCTGACCTGCTATTTTTTAGTCAATATGCCATTTTGTGGAAATTCCCTTTTTCAAACTGGCGATTCAATTAAAATTAAACTAATTGGCCAATAAAAGAAATTCCAGATTGCTGGAAGTTCTATTCAAATTAATTTGATTGATTCCTACATGAAAGTTCCCTTTCAGTAATATTCAGTATCTAATGTTGCATGTAGGGTAAAATTTTATATATCATCCTCAGATATAATTTTGAAAATACAGCAGTACTTCCACAATATGTAAATAACCTTTGTTCCTCTTTCACTGGAAAAGTTTCATTTTAATTCCTCCTTCCCCTAAAAATTTATTAAGGATAAAAAAGAACTTGCAGCCCGCAACTTTACTTTTAATTGCGATTGCGTCCCTTGAGTACTTAGGAGTTGGAAACCCCTGTTCTAAAATTTCAGGCTATTTTAATTAGTAGTTCTTGTTACAGTTTTATTTTAAAGTCTCAATTAAATTATAATTACCCTGTGTACTTTTGAGGTTTTTAATAGAAGGGTAATGGTAAAGTACCCTTTTATCTTCATTATTCAACGAAGTGACGATTTTAATTTTACAGGAAGTGTATATTTTTTCATTGTATTTTATCATTTTTGTCGATATCTTTAATTTTCTTCATAATGCATATATTCCTGCAGTTTCATAGTTATGAGTGGCATGTGCCTATTATATTTATTCCATTTGCTGATGCTTTATATTCTTATTTAAAGAAAGAAGTTTTGTGCTAGATATTATTAAAAAGAAAACAGGTTATTCTTTCTCTGCACTTTGTTTACCCTGTCCATACATTAAAAACATTAAAACTAACATTTTATGTACTGTATTTTCTGGTCTAAATGACAAATTTTTCTAAAACTCTAGGGCGAAAAAATTCAATTTTATTGATTGATGTTAATGCTTTCTAAAGTTCTTTATTAGATGTTTTTATGCATCCAAAATTCTTTCATTTATTTTTATGTCTGTCTCTCATTGGTTGTTAATTAATGTATTTCAAAATTGAGTTATAAATACATTGATTCTCAAAATCTAATTATAATTCCTTACTACACTTATAAACTAGTTTAAAATTGTATTTTTAAGCCTTTGAACTGGTTAAGATATATTATTTTACAAAAATATTTTAGTTTTAATCAAACATAATGTAAGGAAATTGTAGATTAAACCCGTGAATTTATGTAAATATTCAAGTGTTTAAGAAATTCCTATTCCTATTAGTGAAATGCTAACACACTGAAATTGGGAACTACATTTTTTGAAGTATGAGTTTAAAAGATTAATTTGCCAGTCAGAGAAAAATTGTCCGATCTTTTGAATTCTTATAATCTTCTGTTATTTTTTGTATAAAGGGATTTATTAGACAACACACATTAGTGTTATAAGAAACATGTGTAATAGGTTTCCTTTAGTGCCAATGATACTTTCAATGTATTCTATATAGGCACCATAAAAAACTTTATATATGTTTGTGTAAAATATATTTTTATACTTTTTATGTATTTATAAAAATTGTGCGCATTTTGTACTGTTATTCACTTGACTACGAAACAGATGTTTCCTTGAGCTACTTAATTTTGGTGTATGCATTTCTGTTTCAGAAATGTCAGTTATACAAAATTGAAATATACTGCACTGTATGAAATATAAATGTAAAACAATTTGGTTCTCAAATATATTTATTTTCATGTTGTATAAATAACATAAAAAACTCAATTTTACACAAAATATTACATCAAAAGCAAAATTCTACTAACAATACTGATGTATTTAAACTTTCAAATTCTAACAACAAATTACTTCAGTTAGTTTTCACCATCAGACAGATTAAAAATAATGATTATTTTCTAAAACAATTTTTAGTGATCAGACATAGAAAAACTTTGACTAGATTTTTGAAATAACTTTTTAAGTATTTTTAAAATAATATATTTTATTTTGGCATAATTTTTGGCACATATGTATGGATCGATCTTATACACAATTTAAAGTTTCCCACTTTATGAATTTCCAAGGTAAATAAAAGATGAATTATAAGTACCAAAACAGTTCATATAATTATTTCTACCTTATCAAATAACTAAATCTCACATTTTCATGAAATAAATATATTGAGAAATTATATTTTTGAAATAACTGAAATCTGGTATATAATTTATGATGTTGCCATGCAAATATTATGAGGGAAAAATTTAAAATATTTTTCTTCTACAAAGAAACTAAGCTTATGATTCTCAAAAAGTTTTATGGGCTTTAAAAATATATCTAGAATATTTGAGCTCCTTGATCAGTTATGTTGGTTATTACTGTAATTCAACAATATTTCTCAAAAAATAAAAAAAGTTTACTTTTTATTATACTTCTAGTTTTTCTTTAAGGTTATTTATTCCTTTTTGGGATCACTTTATTTTCTACTTTTACTTTGAGCAATAAGAAATAATATTTAATTCTACTGTAATTAGTATCTGTGATAGGTAAAATGCTAGGAAAAGCTTTTCAGTAAGCAATAGATCTAGTATCTAGCTGTATTAAATCATTCTTATACTGATCTTGGTTTCAGACTAATTAGCTCTATCTTTAAGTTTTTAATTGTCTCTAATTTGGGTTTGGTTCAACATTCATTCAAGATACAGCTACTACTTAATCATTTAAAGCCCCCAGTCATAAAAATTATTTAGTTATAGTCCCTGTGTTGCATTTATTTGACAAATTTTTAAATGCAATTTCGCAATTCTAAAATGAGCTTGAAGATTTGGTATAAATATAAATATTTAGTGCATGGAGTGGATTTTTTCAAATATGCAATAAATATCGCTGCATCTTGCGGTTGCTCTTATATTTCCAAATAAGCTTGCTTTTCTATGCACTAGTATAGTTGTAAAAAATAATTGTTTAAAATTAAGTTTTTTTAGAGTTAGAAAGGGATAAGTTTCCAGTTACTTTTAAGTCGCTCCTGAATTCATTCCATTCAAGTTACTGCATCCATTGGATAATTTGAATTTTCCTGCAGCTTCCTAGTCATGCCATATCTATCTGATGTGATATTAACTGCTATATTATGCATGTCCCTACATTTGTTACCTTGTGTTATCTATAATTTTATGTTTTATATATTTTTGCACTATCTTCTAGCTAACAATTATTTCCTAAAATTTAAAATCAGGGAATCTTTTCTTATTCCCCCTTTTCAGAGAACCTGCTTTGGGAACCCTTGCTCTGAATGGTATTGAATTATAAGCTTAGCAAAAGGGATAAATGAAAAGGTTACAACTATCGTCTTTGATTTGTTTGAATTTGGAAAATTCCCTTGATCTCAAACTAGTTATTAATATATTAATAAGAAATCCCACTAAGCTCACAAAATATGTAAGATTTTTTTAGTAAGTACTTTAATGATTATTTTGTATGGTTCCCCATAATTTATTTCTAAGATACAACTACAATCTGCACTTTTATTATCTACTCTCAGTGCTCGATTTCTGAAAATATAAGTGCCGGAATAGTAACTTTCTTTAGGATAATTTGAGGTATCCGAGAGTAGGGTATTTCTATGGGTTATTCTAACTTTAAAAAAGAAAGTTCCGGCCGGTTTTGGCTCAAATCGAGCCCTCTTACGTCGCCCCTATCATAAAACATTAGAGATGTAAAACCAGAGGTTATAAGAAAGATATCCTAATTTTAAATGTTTTAAATTTTAAGCACTCTTGTTATATTATTAAACTCTATAAATATATTTCTTACAGAAATAATTTTGACACCAGGGCTAAATTACTGACATAAATTTTCAAAATCTAAATAATTATCCATATTTAATCATTAATTTCAAATGCATTACTTCAAAAAAATCACACATTATTTTGTACTATGAAAGTAAATATAGGGTGTTTCAAAATTGCGTTGCACGGCTTTTATTCGGAACCAACGCCTCCTAGGGTCATGGAAGTAAGGTCTACCCCTAGGTAAGTGAGCCTGAAGAATGCAATGAAATGACTTACAGCGCCCCTAGCGGCGAAATTAAAAGGTTAAAAAAATTAATTTAAAAACTAAAAGAGATAGAGCAAAAACCTCAGTAAGAGTATTGTTGCCAATGTCATGAAGAACTCACAGAAAAAAAATTCATGAAAATATCTTGAATATTTCTGAAAATAGCACTTTTTCAGGGGTTAAAAAAGAAAAAGTTCGCATATATGCAAATTTTTTTGATATTTTTATTAAATTTTGTGTTCTTTAAACTAAAAAAACAAAACTACAAAATAACACTGAAAAATTTGCAAATATGCGAACTTTTTCTTTTTTGACCCCTGAAAAAGTGGTATTTTCACATGCTAATATCTCCGCGAATATTCAAGATATTTTGATCAATTTTTTTTCAGTGAGTTCTTCATGACGTTGGCAACAATACTCTTCCTGAGGTTTTTGTTCTATCTCCTTTAGTTTTTAAATAAATTTTTTTAACTTTTTAATTTCGCCACTAGGGGTGCTGTAAGTCCTCTCAATTTATTCTCCAGGCTCACTTACCTAGGGGTAGACCTTACTTCCTTGACCCTAGGAGGCGTTTGTTCCAAATAAAAGCCGTGCAACGCAATTTTGAAACACCCTGTATAAAAAAACCTCTGCTACCTATGTTGCAATTTAGGTATATGCATAACTTTATATTTTTCATACATCATGGATGATTGAGCATCAGAGGCTTAACAATATAATATTTTAAGAGGATATATTATATCCGGGAGGGATATCGCTGTTAAAGGTGCAGCATGATATAACTCAATATCCCCATTTTTTTCAACACAAAAAAATTAACTCTTCTCAACATGCTTTTCTATGAATGTGGCGATAACAACACTGGAAGTAGCTGTGATTTAAAGGCGTTTTGGCTAAATCCGTTAATTTTAGGCGATACTGTGTCAAATTTTGAATAAAAATTCATAACTCAAAATGGCCAAAACTTTAATTAATTGTTATAGCGTTTGCACCTTAAACGACGATATATCCTTCTACTCCTAGGTATGTCCCTCCTGAAGTATAGCTGCACACATTCATCTCAGATATACAGGGTGTTTCAGATACTAAATGTTTCATTACTTCTAGGAGGGGTAGGGCACACCTAGACGACTCAGAATCGCTTAGGAATGGGGAGGAGTCGGAAATGCACCCCTAACGAACTAGGGGTTTTTATAAGCGGGTATTGGAATTTGTATAATTCATTCATAATTCCATGTGTAAATTGACACGAAACCTATTTAGATCCAAATAAAACCGTCGATTCAGGTATTTATTTCATAAAACCAATTAAGGAGCTGAAATTTAAGCTCCCAAATTGGTTTTTATGTAACATTCCCCCCATTCTCAGGTGATTCTGAGTCGTTTAGGTGTACCCTGCCCCTCCTAGAAGTTATGAAAAACTTATCTGAAACACCCTGTATAAGTTAAAATTTTTTTATAATGCTGTATTATAAACATAGTTAAAATTTTCCCTACAAATTTTATAAAAATTTGAATAAGAGACAATATTATTTTCTACAGCTCTTTAATTCTCTGTTGAGCAAGATCTGGACGTTTCTGTGAATATATCTAATGTGAACTACTGCACATTATAAATTGCACAGGTAATCTTATTATTTATATATACAAACTCACTTGCTTAATTTAATAATTATGTGTAGTACTTATTTCATAGTTATATTCAGGGAAAAAAGTATAATTTCTTTTTAACTGTGGAAGGTTTTTATGAAACGTTTATAGGACAAACATTAATACTGACTTGAGGATAGCGTTCCATGTTTTGTCTATCGTTTCGTTTATACTCATATTCTGTACTAAAACTAGAACTCGTTATCTTATTTACAATTACTTGAATACTTAAACAATTCAAAACAATCATGACCCTAACGTGTCTATATTTCCTAAGATACACTTTCCTTTACTACATTTCACATATTTTTTTTAAGTTCATAACAGTAGCTCAGCTCTAGGTTATTTTATTTTCCCTTTAAGTTAAAACAAGTAACATAAAAAACTGATTCCGAAGAAAATTACTCTGAACAATTACTAATTAATTGTTGTGAAACTCATTAAACTATTATATAATCAGCTTTTGAGTATGTTTTGCTCTAAAAGTGTTTTACTATAAATATAATGTGTAACAATCATGAAAATGTAATATTTTCTTTTTCCCTTGGAATTAAATAAATGTACGTTTTTTTAATAGAAGGTCGGTTTTAACCAACATAAGAAGTAAAATATCAAGATTTCATACATTGAAGTTAATATTCCCTGTGTTAAATGTTCAATGAAGTTGGTAAGAAAACTGAAAAATATGTTTTAAATTTATTTTACGAAAGCTAAACGGGCTTCTCGCAATCTTTATGAAAAAAAAATCAGTAAGCGGACTTTTAATACATTTTTAAATGATTTAAGTTGATAAGTTTTTACATCGGACAATAATGAAAATTGCGCACCACCAAAAATTATTTTACGAAATTTGAAACATGGAAAATAAAAAGAAAATCAAGCAGTTATAGAGTGGGTGTTCTATAAGTGGGTGATACTATTATGCGCTTGGTTATATGAATTTGGTATTTTGTGTCTTAATGCTAGAATAAAAAAGACAGCTCTGTTATTATAATAATGTCATTAATTTTTAGACAATGAAGACAAAAATTTCAATAAGATTTGATGAATCTGAAGTCTTCTTCAATAAATGTCTCATTAATGGAAATTTATGAGGACAAGATTTTGAAGCTATATTGTTATCAAATTAAAATTTAAAATACAACTCAAGAAAGGTATAAATCACTTTAATAATCAAACTACCCTAAAGTATATCCTTAATGAGGAGATTTCTGTAGCTAATTTTATCTTATCTACTTTCTCCTTTGCATTGGACAAAATTTAGATATTTGTATTTTAGAGCATTTAATAATTTATAAGATTGTCCTCTTTTGATAATTTTTAAAATATAATTTTATAATATTTTTGGATGCACTATTTTCATGAAAATTCTGTGTATCTGCTGTCAATAATTCCCATGAATATTAAGAGCTAAAATGTTAAGTTGTTAAAGAAAAATTTTAAATTTGTATGGTTTTTATGTGTGCAGAGAGAGAACTGACATTAAGAAGGAAACTATATAAAATAACAAAACCTCCAAATGTCTTAATAAAAGTCTAATCTTAGTTTTTTAATAATAAAATACTTTTTTTACGATTCCTTTTTTTAAAAGTTTGATGAAAATGACTTTACGTCTGACGCCTTGAATTTAATAAACTAGCATCAATCCCATTTAAGAAGTAGTTAACGAAAAATAATTGTGTTCAATTTCTCATGGTTAAGTTAATAAAGACGTTGTTTTACCATATTTATTTGATCCAATTAATACTAAGAATTCATTTTTGGATATTCCTATGCACCAGATTCTATTTTGTTGGTTTTCGGTGCATCTTTTATGCAATTTTCTTAAATTCCTTTCTATTTAAATTTTACTTTCAGTCGTTTGTAATTAATAGGGTGACTTGCGTTGCTTATACCATTTAGTTTAAATGTTTTTCCAACGAAAAATTTTTAAAAGCGTTATTTTACCCAACTTTTGGTTACTTTCTTCGGTGTTTGTTATAAGCTTTGAACCCAAACGTTGAAATGGCTGTTGTATAAATATTTTTAAATTTTGTTTTTGATTCATCGCTCAAAGTTCGCTCTTAATTCTATTACCTGAAGTTCTGTTAGCAACCAATTGAACTCAGACAAGTAAGATCTTTTTGTAATGTTTTAGCTGTTTAATGGTTGTAGAGTATTGGAATTGTGCTATGGCTATGTGCACATTTTTTATGGGAAAATCATCTATTTCAAAACTTGATAGTATAAAACGCTGAACTATCTGATTTAGTTCGCTTTACGTTCTAATCTATTATTATTATTTAGGTTAATTAGGGATCTAAAGTGAAGCTAATTTTATTTCCCCTCTTATTGTTTTCCTTAACTCAATTTTGGATAGTTTTTATTAAACTATGAGATGGACCTCATTGTCCGACAAGGATATGAATCGAATGATAACTACAGCATTCAATGGTAAATTTTTGATTTTTTTGGCAGTATTTGTTATAACTAATAAGAAAAAAGAACCTACGCCAATGATAAGTGTCACGGAAATACAGTGCCAATTTATACCTCCACCACTAGTGCCGTCAACATTTAACACGTGCTAAGGTAGGTCATTGACAAATCCGCAAGCGCTCAATAACTGATTAAAATTCCCTCCCCAACACTAACCGCTCTCCTAATTAACATTGAAGCATCGTGTCGGTCTTCTTCTGGCAACAGCTAATTAAGGATAAACTGAATCGATGTTCACAGCTTCTGCATACAAACCAAGGATAGCGGACTTTACAACAGTGCCAGGCTATCCTCTCCCAGCGTGTCACTGATGTGCAGGTAGATTATCCAGTAGGTAAGGTTGAAGGAGATGAAGATAACTGGGAATACCAAGCGGGAGTACTTGTCGATGTCGGAAGGGAGGATGCCAAACAGACCTTCGGGGAGCTTGTGGGATCCGGCCACGGCTACTGTGGGACGACTCTGTACCAGGATGGGACGCAGAGGAATCTGGTGGTGGTGATGATCAGGCAACTTGGTGCGGTGGTCGTGATGGTGCTACAAGAGAAACATTCATTCATATTCTTTAATTGCCATTCTACGATTTCTCTGCTTCTAGGAAAGGCGAAATTCAGAGTGGGGCTGGAGTTATTGCCTGCTAAACGCATAAGGAAAAGGAAACTACTCGGAATTGTGTAGAAGGATAGACCTTCTAACGTCACGATTGATAGATATTTCCCAACTACTTCACACTGAAATCTTTCATGCGCACTCGGTAATGGATAATAATTTACACTGTTTCACATTCAAGGTCCATGACGAGTTCTCCTCACCGAGGAATCACATATTTTGCTTTAGAAATTAGAGGGGAGAAGAGTGAAGTGACAATTTATGCCTGTCATTTTGGATGATTCCTCTAAATTGAAGATTGTAAGTGAAAAGTCAAATGAAGGCTCATTCACACTGTTTCACTTTCAATGTTCATCAAAGTGATTCATTCCGGTGAATTTTTAGTTTACATAGAAGACTGAAGGAGTAAAGAGTGAAACGCCAATTCACGCTTTTCATTCTGGATGATTCCTCCAAAATGAAGATCAAAAGTGAAAAGTCTGAATGAGCCTTGAGCCTTAAGGTATCCGCCTACCTTTGAGGCCATTTTTTTGAAATACTTGATTTACAAAAATTATTTTTTAATTTTTTGTTTAAACGTACATCAAAACATTTATCAATGCTAAAAAACAAAATTAATATTATTTTCTAAAATATGGGATAATTTGTGTAAAATTTAAGTGAATTTTTATAAAACCCCTCTCACTATTGCCGAAAAACTATTACCCCTATATAAATTTCCTTTAGACACAAGTATCGTGTAACACTTATCTTCAGAATGGACAATTTTCTAAGACATATTTTGAAAAGTAATTGTTTTACAGCATAAAATGTAAAGGTAAGTGAAACATTTCAAAATTTCTACATTTAACAAATAAACGTAAATAAAAATAAAAAAATATAAACTTACATAAAAATCTGTAGTCCATCTGGTTAATAACAATATGATTAATATACTGGTAAAAATTTAGAGTGAATATCTTGGATAGTTTTTGAGTAATCATGTAAATAGTGGAGGGTTTTTATGCAAAATTTAGTTCTGAGAAAATTAACTCCAAAGTTTATATTTGTATACGATCGCACACAACTATCTGTTTTTAAAATGCTGTAATTTCTTTTCTTATTCACCTAGAAGTAAAATGAAATCAGTTTTGTAAAGATAAAAGTTTAAACTACTTGAAAATGTAAGAACCAAATTTTCGATGAAAAAGTCGAAAATCGTCATGTTTGGGGTAGGCGGATACCCTTAAGATGTTGGCCGGAAGGATGATATTCCTCTCTCGTTGTTCTGCGAACGCTTTGATTCTTCCTTAAGAATCCTATCGAGTTGGAACAGGAAATATGTTAGAATGGGTTTGGGAGATTTCAGAGTGAAGTAGAGTTGTTGAGAAATGACTATTAGTTTGTGATCTCAAAACGTCTATCATGTGCCCCAATTTCGATCTTCCCTGTCTTTTATCGCTCTAGTTGGCCATGCTTAAGCCCACCTACTGTACCGTCACTTCTCTCCTAAAAGATTGTCTCGAGTTTATAGAGATAAAACTTTTAAATTAATAGAAAAATAATGTGTCTGGTAGTTTGAGTGGTAATTTTAATACCCATATGGCTGGTTGCACTAGTCCTAATTAGTTTTTTATTTTTCATAATGAAGAAAAAATCTTTAAATGTCTTATTTCTAAGTTTATTTACAATCGAAATGTTTTATTTTTTATTTCTGTTATTTTTATTCTGTCTTCTTTGCTGTAGTTGAAATATCACTTCTGTGTTTGATGGAGAAATTCATTTGAAAAAAAAAACTTTGCAGTTAACTGCAATAAAAACTAAATCAATAGAATTGCCTCCACGATGGGTAAAAGGAAATGATAATTTGTCTTTGATTAAAATATACGTATAAATTATACCTACAAAATATTGATAAATATTAAATTTTGGAATTTAAAAACTAAAGATTAATTTGCATATTATTGCCAAAATTAACAAATATGTGAATAAAACAACATTTATTTCTAAATTAAAAAGTACATAAATATATGACTTCTTGAATAATTTATCTGCTATCTCATAAAAAGTATTTAATCTCAATAAGGATTTAGATTGAAAGATCTTTATAAACTGCTGATTGAAGGATACACATCTCAGTGGTCAGTAGGCCCGTTCACAATGGATTGCAGTCCGCTTTGTGTCAACTTGGCTGGCACTTGAGCGGGGCTGGCCGTTTGGAGATAATCAGGGATGATGATTTAACCCTTTACTATACTGTGGTGCGACGATGATTACCTATGAGTCTGGAGATCATCAGCCAAGTGATTGAACTCGGGCAGATTTGATAGAGTTTGATTCGGGCGAAGGAGATCTTATAAACTTCTATGCGTTCTTAAATTTATTTTGGTAAAGGATTTGGGTGGTTTATGTACAAGAAAACAAATTTAATTAATTATCCTTGTAACACATTTTGGTATCTAAGTTTCCGGGTCTTATGAGGACTCAAAGTGTAAGACCTTTGTTAGACTTTTAAAGATTGCTTAATTTTTAAGTGTTATCATTTTTTTAGATTACGGATTAGGTCGCGGTCGCAGTTACAAAGCAATTGTTTTTTTAAAGTACGTATTTAAGAAGTGTTTAGTAGTCTTCTTTTCTAAAACAGAATTTTTTCATGTATTTTCTGTTCAGACGACTTCAATTATGGCGAAAAAAATATTGTGTAAATGATGAGTAAGCAGGAACAGTTCAACTTCAACGTAATTTACAAGACTATAAAATAAAGCTATAAATACAAATATTTTATTGTGTAATAAATTACGTTGAACGGTTCCTGCTTGATTTCAATTATATTTTTAACTTTGTTGATGTTAATGTAATATTATTTTTTCTTTTTCTTTTTATTGCATCTTAAAACTAAATAGACATATTTATATATTTACCTTTGTTGTTGTGGCAACCTAATAATTAAAATGTTTAGAATAAGAAAGATATAAAACTACGCCTTTATATAGAAATTTTGAACACTAAAAGAACTTTTCTGGAAAGAAACTTTTAATATAGAGGTAGTATATATATATTTTTAATTTTTTCACTTTTTTAATTACCTAAATAATTACTTTTAAAATCTATTTGAACGTATGTTTTTGAATTTCAATTCTAAGAAAAAGGTTTTTGGTCGACGGTTTCTAGAGAAAAACTTTTGAGTTACTTATCCGCGTGAAACACATTTTTAGTATCTAAGTGTTTGGATTATTTTGAGATTTCCAACTAAGCTTTTAGAATTTCTAAAAAAAATTTCAATTAAAAAATATTTCCATTTTTTAAATAATTTATAAGGCTGCGGTTAATAACAGGCAACTGTCAAACGACTTATTATCTATCCAATCACAAGGAACAATGAACTCCATATTTTATAAAGAAATAAATTAATTTAACTTTTTAAATATTTAATTTAAAATACTTTCCAAATTAAATATCTTTTAATAGCGGATAAAAGTATGCTAGTGACTTACAAATATATATGATTTAATATACAGGGTGTTTCAAAAGTCCGTTTCGTGGCTTTTATTTGAAACTAAAGAGTCTCCTAGGGTCATGGAAGTAAGGTCTACCCAAGGGTAGAATACAACAGGTTGGTTTATAAAATGTAAACAAAATGAGGTCGTGACGTCACAAAATACAGAAAGTTCGTCTGTCAATGTTAATCGTATGGGAAACTGCATAAAAACCGACGAAAATAACTAATTTCCACTAAATTAATTTGTTTTTTTTGGCACTTTTTACTGATAGATGAGAGTAATGAGATATAACTAAATTAATTTAGTTTTTATAGGGATTTAATTTTTACTAATATCAGTTCATACACAATGGGAAAAGCTTTTTCACGGCTCTTATTGTTGAAATAACTCGCTCGTCCATTAGTTTTTCTATTAATTTTTTAGCTGATTTAATCTTAATAACTGGATATTTTTTATTATTTTAGTTATATATTAGTGAAAATAATTTTAAAAGTCAATATAATCTCTTTTCGATTTTGCATTAGTTTCAATGTTCTAGTTCCTATAAAATATTTTAATTTAATTTTCCTACATTATATATTTTAATTTCATATCTAGCTGTCATTTCAAGTTCAGTATGCGTATTAGAAATAGAATATTTAAATTTTTTAATATCACATTTCTGTTAGAAAATTAAAATAGTATAAGTAAGAAATTCACTATCCAGCATTTTTAAAAAATTATTTGTATAATTAATTTTTTCCTGACTTTATCAACTTGAGTAGACATCTTCACTTATAACATTTTCTTTTTATAGTTTATATCTTTAATTATCTAGATTTACTGAGAAGAAATATGCATACATTATACCTGAGTTCTTTAAACAGAAGGATAATTCAGTTACTTAAATAATAGACTGTTGTATCTTCGGAAAAAATTTCGTTTTACTTTTCTAATGCAGATAAAATGCCATTTAGACAATTTAAAGTGCCTTACCAACCTTAATAAGTAGGGTTTTTTTTATTTGCTCAAATCTTAAAAATTCGATTTTTAATTGTTTTTATAACTTGATGAAATTAATGTCTATGGGTACAACCTGTACTCCCTATGGACAGACTCAGTTGGCTATTCATTTGTTCAAATCTCATTTCTAAAAAATGACTATTGGTTTAGAAAATTTGCAAACGATTATTGTGAAATTCACGAAATTCCAAAGATGAAAATTAACGTAATTTAGACTAAACCAACCTATTTATTAAATGGTAAAATAATATGATATTATGCATGAAAAATTAAACAGAAATGATAAATAAAATTTATAATCGTAACTAATTCAAATAGTCAATAGTTATTTCTACAATGCTTATATAAGAGATGTGAATAAGCTTTTTCCGTTGTGAATAAACTGATATTAGCAAAAATTAATACCCTATAAAAACTAAATTAATCTAGTTATATCTATTATTTCATTTTTAAAAATTATTTTGAACTATCATCTATCAAAAGCAAGTGCCAAAAAACCAATTAATTTAGTTGAAATTAGTTATTTTCGTCGGTTTTTATGCATAGTTTCTAATACGATTAACATCGGCAGACCAACTTTCTGTATTTTGTGACGTCACAAAATTTTATGAGCCAACCTGTAGTACTCTATTAACCTTGAGGTCTACCCCTAGTTAAGGGACCCTGGAGAATCCATTGAGATGACTTACAGCGCCCCTAGCGGCGAAATAAAAAAGTTAAAAAATTAATTAATAAACTAAAGGAGATAGAGCAAAAACTTCAATGAGAGTATTGTTGCCACCGTTATTAATAATTCACTGAAAAAAATTTCATGAAAATATCGCGAATATTCACGGAGATATTAGCATGTGAAAATAGCACTTTTTCAGGCATCAAAAAAGAAAAAGTTCGTAAATATGCAAGTTTTTTAAATTTTCTGATTAAATTTTGCCTTTATTTAACTAAAAGAACATAAAACAACTGAAAATTTTGCAAATTAGCAAACTTTTTTTTTTGATTCCTGGAAAAGTGTTATTTTCACATGCTAATATCTTCGTGAATATTTACGATATTTTCATGAAATTGTTTTCAGTGAGTTATTCATAACGATGGCAACAATACTATCACTAAGATTTTTGCTCTCTCTCATTTAGTTTTTTAATTAATTTGTTTAACTTTTTATTTCTTCGCTAGGGTTGAAGTAAGTCATCTTAATGGATTCTCTAGGGTCACTTACCTAGGGGTAGACCTTACTTCCATAACCCTAGGACACGTTGGTTCCAAATAAAAGCCGCGAAACGGACTTATGAAACACATTGTATATTTGTAATTTGCATTTAGTGTGATAGTGAGCAGGTGTCAGTTGCTCCCTATCATGCGAAAAGTATTTATACAGGGTGTATCTAAAATGGCGCAAAAAACTTTCAGGGATGATAGTACTCATCAAGACGAACAAGAATTGGTATAGAAAGGGGAGGTCACAAATTAGTTTTAAGGGGTGAAACCCTGGGGTGAAAATCAGCAAAAAAAACTTGCATAATTGTGCAGGAAGTGACACAATGGTTCGAATTCGGAGGTTATTTTGTAAAACAACTTCAAATATTATAACTTCTACTAAGCTAGTTTTTCCGGTAACACTTTTGCATTCGACAGGGAAAAAATGTCGCCAATCCGTGATCGCCAAATACTTTTTGTGATTCTTAAGTAAGTCACATTTTTATGTATTGGGTATTATTGTTTTTCTAAAGAGAATCGTACTGCCGTCCTAAGCGAAAGTGTACACTAACGCAATTTCTCACAGATTTACTTTGAGAAAAATCTCGCCAAAAGAGCATTTGGTGGATTTTCAATTCTATGCGGCAACCTGCTTACGATATCAGACCGCCAAGATTAGCATTGAAACTAGCTCGTTTCATAGCAGCCAATGAAAAATTATAGCACTTTTTTCGTTATAAAAGAAAAACTAAGCATGGTAGAAGTACAGTATTTTAAACACATATAGAATTATTTTTTACAAAAATATTGTCGTTTCGTTTTTTAAAAAAATCGAATTAGTTTTTGAATTATTAAGATTTAAAGTTTTAATTTTTCCCTTTTTAAGTTTAACAATGGATAGCAGCAACCCTTTAACAACGCCAAAACCACCAACAAAACGAGCAGAATGAACGACTAAGCTGCGTGAATTTCCCAACCATTCTAATAGAAGTAGCGAGATACATTCTCGCCAATTCAAAAACGCGCCAAGGGAGAAAGGAAATGAAGTTTTAAGAAAACTCGTTAACGTACATTTCGCTTAAGGAGGGTTTATATGCAGCCGGCAAGTGCGGCGAGTGCGACTGCGACGGAAGATTTTTTCCTGCCGTTTGTGAACGTTTATGCCGCGTCTACAATGGCGCTGCGTTTCATGCGAATGCGGCGAGTGCGATCGTGCGATTGTCTGCCGCATCGTTTGTTTTGGTTTTGGCGACGACGCGTTTATTTTTACATTCCGCTTTTGATTCTCGCATACATGATAATTGTATTTCAAACAAATTATTGTATTTCCAACGGAGCAATCTTGATCACGGGACCCTGCCGCAATTTGATTTTTGCGATAGTGCGTCTATTCCCGCAGATCTCCCTTTTGCTGCGCGGGAAAGATTCGAGGCTTCATATTGTTATTATGTAGTAATGATGGTAATCGTGATGCATATTCTGTCTCAAATTGTTCAAATTTATTTTTTAAAGAGTCTTATAGAAGTTTCGTGCAGTAGAAAAACAAGAATTCGAATTAAAGTATATATACAAAAGAATCTAGTTGTACTTCACTGGTACGATTACAGATGGCAGCACAACTAAAATTATCCGCTAATCTTTGGTTAAAATACTGAAATTTATTATTTATTAATTATATTAAAAATAATATTTGAAATTTTCAGAGACCTACGGTTAAATACGTGTATTTCAAACAAATTATTGTATTTCCATTGGGGCAATCTAGATCACGTCACCCTGAAGCAATTTGCTTTTTGCGATAGTGCGGCGATTCCGGCAGATCTCCCTTTGGCTGCGCGGGAAAGATTCGAGGCTTCCTATTGGTCCTTTCCAACGGTGTGAAAAATAGGAAAGAAATTCGCATTCGCATGCGATTTTGCCGCACTTGCCGGATGCATATAAACCCTCCTTTAGGACGGCAGCGTAGTGGCCAAACGTAGAAATAAGGTCACATCTTGCAATATAGACGCATAGCTTTTAACATTTTTGTGATTCAAAACATAAATTTAAGATACCTATCATTTTAACGATAAAATAAGAATCGAAAAAAATTGCTTTAAACGGCTAATAAGTTGTCAAATTTGGTTGACCATGCATTAAAAAAAAGACTGATCAAAGTAAATCTTTCGCTACTAAAAGATAACTCCCTGAAAAGGTTACAACTTTGCGACTCCCCTTTCTATACCAATTCTTGTTCGTCTTGACGAGTACTATCATCCCTGAAAGTTTTTTGCACCATTTCCGATACACCCTGTATATTCCTAAAAGTTTTCAAATAGATGTACGTGGGTCAAAAGGACCCCTAGGTGATAAAATGTTTCTTCATATGTTGAAATTTCTTATTGCCAGTAATGGTGATGATTGTATGACTCATTTTCATTTTGACTCATTTTTGATAGACATAGTTACATGTTGCACTGTCACTTGCACTTTTTAAGATCACACCCTATTTTCACCATAATGATTCCTCTCAGTATTTCTTCTACTTCATTTAATTATAATAGTACAGTATTTTCGTTGGGTTAATGTAGATACTTTATTCAAGTATTTTGCTTTGGTTACCTTTGCTTATAACTCTTTGATGTTTTATGATTAAAATAGATTTAGAAGGTAGTTTCCTAGTTTAAAAGCTTTATGGCGTTGTTTTGATTCCTGCAAATTTAATTGCTATAGACATTTAAAATAATGTGATACCCTGATGACTTAAATCCAAACTTAGTTAAGAAACTTATATTTAATTAATTTAGTTGCATGAAATTTCTAAACCGATTCCGATTTTTTGTGCAAAAGTTTTAATTCTTTTCTATGCAAAATTCTTGCAAATAAAATGACCAATGAAATGTTGAAAGATACGAATATCGGCTTCCTAAAGTTAACTAAAATACAAAATATATCCGTAAAGTAATGAAACCGATGAGAATATAAAACAGATTAATTTCAAGATATTTGCATCGAGATTTATCTTTGAAACAACATTTCTATCTTAATCATTACTCCTTTTTTCACTATGCATTGTACTCAAATGGATGTCTTTAACCCTCTCGGCACCAGAACATCAAAAAAGTGAAAAAACCTTTTTTCTTCTTCTCAATACATCCAAAATGCCCCTATAATTTGTATGGGAAATTTTTTTTCTTGTGTGCACTCCTTCTTAGTTATTTTTATGAGCCTCATATGGGCCATATTTTTTTCATTTAACAGAAAATACTTCGTTTAGAACTTATTAAAAGACAAGGTCATAATATTAGAAGGTTACGAAATAAGAAAATATAACCTATAAAAAATGTTCTACAGAAGCTATTATCTAGCTAGTATTTTCTTTTCACAAGCATCACAGCTTAAAATGTAAACATTGAGGTATAAATCATCTTGCTTCCATTTAGGAACGAATTCAGAAACCATGTAGTAGTTTCATATGTAATCTACATGAATCAGTGAAGTCACTGATGAAAAGAAAATAAATTTGCGTGTTTTTATCATACAAAAATTGAGCTAATAAGTAGGAGCCTCATATGAGGCCCAGGGTGGCGAGAGGGTTAAAAAAGAATGATTTACAAAGCTCATGTTAATATAGTTTGCAATTAGTAGTGGACTGAATTTCATGCAGGGAAACAAAACAAGTACACATTTTATAGAAAGGTTCGATTGAAGTTGTCGTAGCTCGCAAGTGTGGTTAGCTGCATTATGGAGGTCAGGATTCTACAAATCTAAAAGGTTCTACATGCAGGGTCATACATGTTGTTCTATAAAACAAATATCCAAACAAGACTTGTAAGAGGGAAGTTAGAAAAAACCACTTAGAAACCTTAAAAAAATCTAAACCGCGAGCTGCTGTGACAACAGCTTTAAAAGCAATCCCCTTTGAAGACTTCCAAACAAGATACGATGAATATTGCATAGTAGAATCGCTGGAAAAGTGGTATTGATGCTCATGTAGCCTTTTTTAAGATACTTACTCCATTCGTAAAAATAAAAATTAATAAAGACATAATCAGTGTAAGAAATTTCCGGACAGAGTTCGTTTATTAATCATTATGGTACTTAAAAAATTATTTTAATCTAATTATTAAAAAACAAATCACCGAAGTTTTGTATAATATTGAAATTTTCATCGGTTGATTTTCCCAATTTAATAATTACAAAAATACGCATTGTTTCAAAAGAAGATATTCTTTGATGACGCAAAAAATTACGTAATTCTTAACCTTCCTACCCTCTTGAAAAAATAGTCACATATTCCCCCCGTGGGGTCTAATAGTACCCCATGCGTAAAATGTGCCTATGACTCAAATAAAGGGTAAAAATGCCTTAAATCGAAAATAATTAACATTTTTTATTTTTAAAAAGATGTTTCAGAGTAATTTTTCTAATTTTTTTGGTATTTTTCTCATTTTTTGGTCCTATTAAGGCGTTATTTGGTTTCTTTCGATACACGTTTTTTATAACACCTGCATCTTCAAACAATAATTAAATTACAGAAATAAACTATAATGAAGTTGTTTTACTTTAAGTGTTTATAATCAGCGCTGCTTAAAGTATACTAGCTGATACACCCGGCCTTGAACGGGTAGAATTTATCAGTTAATTTTAGTGATTTATCAGGAAGAAAATCTTTTCTTTTCTGTATTATGAGCTACCTGTCATCCCAGAATAGTTTATTTAGTAAAATGAAACATGTGAAATGTGGTTACTCCTTTTTAAAATTGAAATAATATTATAAAAAATGATCGGTTCAGATTTGGTGAAACAGGTTTCTCGCTTGTTTATATAAGTTTTCAAAGCGAAATTGGTTATTTTTCTTTCTAATTCTTCGAAATCACATTCTCAATTTCAGTAAATACTCATAAATCTTTGAAAGCATTCTTATTTTTCCAATAAAACTGAAAATAAAAAACCTATTTACAAGCCATGAATTTATAATGTTTTTGTAAAGAATTCGTTCAACAGGAAGTGATGGCGACAGTTGTCTGAGTTTTTTTGTTGCAACTGTTAGATAATCAAAAGATTTCTATACCTAAATAGCATATTTTTCTTGGAATATGAAGGAAAAATTTAAGAAATAGTGAGTAATTCAATGTACTTTGCTTCAATCTTCTTTTTATAAAAAAAATGACAATTTCTAAGAAAATATCTTTCTAATACATCTCTAAACGGCTTAAACAAACATAAAAAACATGTTTTATCAATAATATAACAAAAAAATAAAATATAAAGCTTTATTTGATATTGTTTTACAGCCATTCATGCCTGGGGTCGCAGGAGATCCCAGAAGGGGAATATGTGACTTTTTGTTCCAGAACTCTTAAAAATTGTATAAAAATTCCAAAATTTTAACACATTGTACAAATGCACGCAACTGAGGAATATTAGCATCGAAAATCCCCAAAGCTGAAATCCACTGGAGATATCCCACGTCAAAGTGCGCTTGGGGTACTAAAAGACCCCAAAGGGGTAGAAAGGTTAAGTACTATTCATCAGTTTTCCCCATTTGTGTTTATTTCTTTTCAGTATTAATAAATGTTCTCATACCTAAAACATTAATGGTACAAATGTTTTTACAACACCCGATTCGATAAAATTATCTTGATAATAAGAAAGGAAATTTTTCTGAGAATAGTATCACATTTTTCTTTTCTTCGATTTTTCCAAACATCTACAATGATGCTGAACGGCCAAAATCTTTCAGATATGAGAAAAACCGAGTTCAATCTAATTTTATGGCCACAAGCCTTGCGAGTTACCCCTGGGGATTACTGACCGCTTCAGCCCGAAGGAAATATTTCTGAACCATTTCAGACCACTCTGAAACGCACCTACAGTTATTTCACGCTCGGTTCAGGTAACAATTTCTGTTTCCCTTACTAATGTCATAAGGATGTTTATGCCCGTTTTCCGATTCATAAGTAGAGTCCATTTTGAAATGGAAGTCTTTCAGTACTACAATCTGACTTAGGAGAAAACTCACAAAACACGGTTCGTGCTGTTGAAGCGAATCAGAGGATTTTCATGGTTTGGAGTAGGCAATGGAGTACGATTTTCAGGAGTTCATCTCCTAAAAGTTGGTTTATGGCAATCCCATAGCCACGTTTCCCTGCATCTGTTTTATTTCCAGAAGTTTTAGAGTTTTCGTTTCGGGCTAATACTTCTAGAACTGATTGAATCCAACCGATGGGACGTTGTTGCGAAAAGCTGCCATTATGCTTTATCTGATTGCTGCTTTTCGTCTTTTCACTCTGAATTTGTTATTTCTAATAAAAAATACTCATGTGAAATGGGATGTTTTTAGCGCCTCTTTTTTAAAAATATTTAACAGTAAGAGTATGAATTACTTGTGATAAAGAAGCGTAGCCTGTATTATATTTAGTTAATTTTTTCTTCGATTTTAACTGCATGCATTTATTTAAGTTAGCTCAAAATTTTACCAAACGGACACAGTTTGTAAGAATTATTTGAAACTCTTGTTTCTATAATTAAAAGTACTTAATTCATAACTATAAATAAATTTTTTTATTAAAATGAAAAACAAACTCTTTATACAGGGTGTCCCACGAGAAGTGGCCCAACCCCTTTAACTTTGAACCCCTACAGATATAGTCATGAAAGTTGGGTCTAGGTATAGTAAAATGACCATGCCCTATACGATGAGATAACTTTCAACGCCCTCTAGTGGAAAATTTAGGAGTTATAATTTTTATTTTAAAAACTATTTGAGGTATGTGAAAAAAGTCAATGACTAAGTTGTAGAACAGCATCGATTCAGTAGGAAAAGACACCTTAATCAGAAAAATATCTTGAATAAAACCCCTAAAACGCATGCTCAATTAGGTTGAATTTACGTAGATCTTACATCTTAAAACACTCCTCACGTGGCGAAAATGATAAATTTTTAATTTCATGAACTAAGAATTATGACTAAGTAAATGACTTAAAGCGTTCTTAGTTCATTAAATTGAAAATTTCTCATTCTTGCCTTATGAGGAGCGTTTTAAGACGTAAAATCAACATAAATTCAACCTAATTGAGGTTGCGATTTAGGGGTTTTATTCAAGATATTTTTCTGCTTAAGGTGTCTTTTCCTACTGAATCAATGCTGCTCTACAACTTAGTCATTAACTTTTTTCATATACCTCACATAGTTTTCAAAATAAAAGTTATAACTCCTAAAGTTTCCGCTAGAGGGCGTTGAAAGTTATCTCATCAGATAGAGCATGGTCACTTTACTATACCTAGACCCCACTTTCATGACTATATCTGTAGGGGTTCAAAAGTTAATGGGGTTGGGCCACTTCTCGTGGGACACCTTGTATAATGTTTACTTTTCCTCGACATAACAAGTTGAGCTTTTTAGAATGCATACTGATAAACACTAAAAACAAGCTATAAACCCAATTTATGGCAAGTCTTGTTATGTAAGAGAAATGCAAACCCTAAAAGTACAGTAAAACTTGCCTAAAAAATTCATCGTCAACATATACCAAGATCCAGCTTTGAAAATCTATTTTCAGAATTTTTTATGACCGTGAACTTAGGGGTATTTTTTGATCCATCTTTCTTTGGATTCTGTTTTTAAATATTATTTTTTTGATGCATGAAATGTCCATTTTAAATGTTGATTGGGGACTAATATTTTTTATAATTTTAATTATTAACTCTTTAAAAAGAGATCAGTCATCTACGGATTAAAACGGACTTTTTAATAAACGATATTGTCACTCTGTCCTACCCTGACCATGATTCGTAGAAAAAAAATTATTATTTTGTATTTAAGACATAATAATTTTTATACTGTTACAACTGATTTGAATAGAAGGTTTTTTTACGTGCAATAAGATTATACCACTTTTTTATTTGAACTAAGTGAAAGAAAAACCTTTAAATCGAAATTAATGTTTAGAAGTACATAGAAGTATGAATCGATTTTGATATAAAAGTTAGTGTATGTTTTGCTTCATAAGATTATTCATGAAGACTAACTCTAAAATTAACTCTAAAAACCGTTTTAAATTTAAAAAGTTTTTAAGTATGTAAATTTTTTTAAAAAATTTCAACAACATTGATATTTTAAAATAGGATCCTTGAAGGAACATTTAGAAATATGATACTTGCTATCGCTAGAAGTGTGAGTTATATTCTGAAAATATGCTCAAGACGCTAGTGTATCTGACTACCTTTCGAATTTGTACCACTATTCTCCACCCTCTATACTTTCTGAATCAGCACCGTTAGACTTTTTACTGCCTTAAGCTGAAAATGCGACTCGTGGGATGAAGGTTAGATCGGTTGAGGATATATCCAAAAGGTAACATCCGACACTTTAAGCACACATTAACATAAAATGACTTCCAGGGGGATATTGAAGAAGATGAAATTTTGCCGAGATCGGTACATCAAATCAGAAGGGAATTACTTTGAAGGATATAGTGACAACTTATTTTTATTTTTATGCATATATCAGAATAAATTCACTCAGGGAAGTTTACATAGGGGGAATTGCATTTACTTCCCTAAACGTGGAAACAATATATAAGTTTATACAGTGTTAAATTTTGAATTAAAATTTAATGCACTTTTTCTCCATATTCAATAGAGCTTAAAGAATCTCCCCAATATGTTTGTTGTAAGTAACATTTAAACGAAACTTTTGTAAAAACTACTCTTTGATTAAAAAAGTTTTTTAGGAGTATTTTGCAAAAATTATATTTACATATGCTTGGTTAGCTTGGAACATTTCTTACGCTCTATTGAAAACGTTTGTTTTGTTTAATTTTTACCAAGGAAAATTATAATAGTGTTGCTTTATTATGCTTAGGTGATAGTTTTAATATCAGAAACCATTATCTAGTTAAAATGATATCTAGAAATATTTTAGGTTTTATTGGATATCGAGTTTATTGCTCTTTCTCTACCTACCTTATTTTTAACATAATTTCTCTTCCTAAAGACATGTGATTTACACTAACCTTGGATGTTTATTTGAGATAATTTGAATCCGTATAGGCTACATGTTTTGCACTTCTCCTATAAAACTTCAACTTTAGGAATGTGCTTTGTTGAATCATGCATATATATCTAAAGATCAAACGGTTACATGCTTTAATCTAAGATATAGTATTTTCTCTCCCTCTGCTGTTTTACACACTGCATGAAAAAAATGAAAATAGTATCTCATATTTTCAGTATCATTTGACTTTTTTCAATTAACTGTTGAAAAATTTGGATTTGGTCTATCTATGATGATACGAGATCTTGAAATTTGTTGATTCAAAATAAACATTTCATGATTATGTTGGTAAAGTAGTTAGATTTGAAAATCAACATTGTTATTATATTTTATTCAAAATCCCGATTAGAAGTAGACTGAAAATAAGTGAAATACGCAAAGAGTTTAAAAAAAAAGGAGTGGTCTTATATGGATGATAAATTAATTCTTGACAAGAAATACATTCAAATTATAAATAAACAAACCTTAAATATTGTATGGTGAAGATAGTATTATTATTGTAAAATCGATGGCGTTCGCTAAGAAATATCAGTTTTTTGTTCCAAAACTGAATTTTTCTCCACAATTAAGACCACATATGGGCAACCTCCGACCCGCCACGCCATTTGTCCCGCCCCGTGGAACATTTTAGTACCAGAACAAGTTAAACCCTGTTTTTAAGGTTTAATTTCCAAAAAAATTCTGGGGGGATCCCCTAGCCTCCCTTAGGACTTAGAATTTAATAATTCAAAACTCTTTTACAATAAGTTAATCCAAATCCTACCCAAAAATGCAAATCCAAAGCATTTGAACTAGGTGAACCAAATCTAGTTAAAAACCTGTTTTTTGGAATCAAATCTCCAAAAATTTTCGGGATAGGACCCTCAGACCCCCTTTTGGTAGTTGAAGCTTTATTTATAAGTTCATTAAGACGCAAATTCTACCCAAAGATTTACTGTAGTGCTACAGTAAATAATAAATTTGATTAAATAATAATATTTATTTACACCCCTGAGATTAATGTAACTCAAGCATTATTTATATAATAATGCTTAATCAAGATAACATAATTCTAGTCCAGATTAATGTTTAACTTTACTACTATAACTCTGTTTTTAATAAAAAAAACCCCCCGCCTTTCACAATTTACCTATTATCTACTCTATGACCCTCCAAGTCATTTTAATCTTTGAGTCCGGCCCGTAGATTCAAAAAGGTTGCCCATACCTGATTTAGAGTACCAATTGATAAAAATATATACAAAAGATATTGGAACACTGTTTGCTGTTTATTTATGTCTTTTTTAAAATTTTTCTTGGTAATTCTAAAATGAAATCAGTTTTTCATACGAAAACATGTTTTATTGCTTTATTTTCTGATAAATTAAACCTGAAATGAACTTGCAATATATTATTATTATTATTATTATTATTATTATTATTGATAGGTAAGTTAGCAAAAAAATACACACTTCAAACACATCTAAATAGTTTATAAGATTGGCTAACGGTATTTCAAACCCTTAACTGTTAATGTTTTGAGGTCTGGGCAAAGTTACCCCAATTTAGGGAAACTTTGGCCCAAAATTTCAAAAACATTTAAAAAGTATTTTAAACTGAAATCCACTTTGAAAGTGGTTTATATTAGGGGAGATTGTTGTACCTTCGGACAAAAATCAAAAATGATCATCTAAACGAAGTTGATTTGAGGTAATAGTTTCATCAATCATGCTGATTGATCTGATCACTTCACTGGTAAAAAAATTCGATCGACACTTAGTTTATCCGTCATTTGATGATAGTAACTTTTGAAAATATTCTGTAGAAGTTTTAGGTTTTCACTACCATCATACCTGAATGTAATAGTGGTGCTGATGATTTTACACCATATTATATTAACTCCTTAACAGTGACATTTATTTCAAAAAAATTGAACAAAAATGGAAAATTTTTCTTACTGTTTAACTTTGTTCTTTATATTATTATTAGTGTTATATTATTAGTATTATAATAGTCTTTATATTATTATTATAATTTTTCATAAAAAATCACAATTTAAAAGCAATTACAAGTGTATTAATTATTTTATCGTACACATAAAAATAATTGGATTACACTCACATCTTATTAAATTAGGAGAAAGATTATCCAAACATGATGTCTCACAATCTCTAAACGCGACGAAAAATCACTAACATCATCGAAACGAACTCAGTTTGGACTTCACAAAACGGAAACGTATCACAAATTTTAACAAAACGGGTATCACAAATTTTGCACGTAGTAGTTGCCCGAGCTGAGCTCGGGCGATACTGTTAAGGGGTTAAATTCAAAATAGAATCAAACATTAAAAAGAAGTAGTTCAAATCACAAAATCTTTGATTTTTCATCTATAAATTACTTGAAAATAATCGTCTACAACTATATAACCATTTATAATTAATTTAACATTCATAAACCCTCTCAACACCAGAACATCAAAAAAGTAAAAAAAACTTTATTTTCTTCTTCTCAATACATCCAAAATGCCCTTTTATTTGGCTGGAATTTTTTTTTTCTTGGGTGCACTCCTTCCTAGTTATTTTTATGAGCCTCATATGAGGCCATATGGGCCATATTTTTTCATTTTAACAGAAAATACTTGGTTTAGAACATATTAAAAGACATGGTCATAATATTAGACGATTACGAAATAAGAAAATATCTACCAACCTATAAAAAATGTTCTACAGAAGCTAGTATATAGCTAGTATTTTCTCTTCACAAGCATCACAGCTTAAAATGTATACATTGAGGTATAAATCATCTTGCTGCCATTTAGGAACGAATTCAGAAACAATGTAGAAGTCTCATATGTGATCTACATGAATCAGTGAAGTCACTGATGAAAAGAAAACATATTTGCGTGTTTACATCATACCAAAATTGAGCTCATAAGTAGGAGCCTCATATGAGGCCCAGGGTGGCGAGAGGGTTAAAATGGATTCACTTTCATGAAACCCGGTTCAAAAACGACGATTAGCTACAGACACCAACAAGAACGGTCCGTAGGTACAACACTCATGGTATCCGAAGGTAGGTACAACATCTGGTGCTAATAAAAGAGTTGAGGTCTAATAAAAGAGTTGAGGTCTGAAAACTTCCAGGCATGAGATTCTTCAGATTTTTGTTGGATTTTCGGACTTTTCCGATTTTTCTGAGAATTTTCAGATTTTTTCCTCAAACATCCCACAGCAAAGTATTGGAAAAGGTTTGAAAAATAAGTTAAAACCTTGAATTTCAGGATCGAATTTCCAAAAATTTTCTGAAACCTCCCTTTTGGTACTTGGAACTCTATTTTTAAATATTGTTCCTTAACATGCGAATTCTACTTAAAAATATATTGGAAAACAATATTGAAAATGACTTTCGCGCAGTTTTGAGACTTTTTGCTTTTTTGTCAATCTCATCCCTCAATAAAAGTCAAAATCTCGGGGATTCACCTACTGTAAAAAATAATCCTGCAAAAAAACAGAAAATTTCTGGCAGCAAAAGTTGCCAGAAAAAATTTGTAAGTCGAAAAATCCTGTAAACAGAAAAAAGCTGTAACCTACAGGTAAATGCTGTAAAAAGGAACTTTCTGTCAAGTGAGCTACAGTTTTTCTGTTGCCTCTCAGTAATTTTCTGCTTGTGCGCATGCGTGTGGACTTATTTTAGTTGAGTTTTTTTTTAAATTTTAATCAATTAATATCCGGGGATAGAACCCAGGACCTACCGCATGCTAAGCGCGCACGCTACCACTGCTCCAAAGAAGATTTAGTATAATGTTGCCAATAGCTGTATTGGTTTTCGATGCAGTAAGTTTCTGTTTAAGTACAGATAAGCTAAAAAACTAAAAAAAGCTGTTTTTTTACATTAAATAAATAGAAGTGCGGTGGGAATGTTACATGACAGAATATCTCTGTAAAATAAAGTCTTGATATTGAAAATTTCTGTTTTTCTACAGTTTTTTTACAGTGCACTTATATCCCATTTTATCATATCATAATTGAAGGGAATGAAAAATATTAATGTAGTGAGGCACTAAAAAACACTTTGAGCATCTGAAAACAGTAAATTAATTATATTTACTATAAATTTCAATTCAAAGTGCTGATTTCACTTTAGCCACTAGATAGCATCTGTTTACATTCAATATCAACCACCAATTCAAGTTTTCATTTTTTTCCCGAATTTTAAAACGCGGTGTCCGAAGGTACAACTGTCTTTCCTATAGTTAAACATGGTAAAAATAATATAAGCCACTAGGTCAAATTTGTTTTGATTTTAGTTTACTTGCTTTCTGTGTAAAGAAAATCCACTCCATTTGGGCCAAAGTTATCCCAGTTTACGGTACTTAAAATTTTAGTGTTTTTTAATATGGTCAAAGAATAGTTTTTGTTTTAGTTTTGATTTTTGCTATATTATGATCTCAAGTTCAATATTATTTTCATTAATAATTCCTACTAGTTTTAAATATGTAAAATCTTGTTTTCTAACTTTAAATTTCACTAGCATAATTAGACGCAGATAGACTGTGATTGTCTCAACTTTCTTCATTGATTTTGGAAATTTACAAAGGTAACAATCACACCAGTGTATGCTGTTTGTAATATAAAACGGCTGTTCTGGAAACATCTCTAGAAAACTGTTTGCGCACGCAAAAAACAAACTTTAACAGGATCTCAAGCGTTTAATATTGATTGTATTTACGTGAAACTTTGGACTTAAGGGTTTTCAACTATGATCTTTCAGATTATCAAATCAAAAGAAAGGATTTCAAAATACAAAATAAGGTTTTGGCAGAATTTTCCCATTTTTTTGTGTTTTTTTAACTTTTTTTCATAATGAAACAAATTTTAAAGTGAAGACTTTTGTGATAATTTTAAAGATCACATAAAACCACAATTTTTGAGACCATAATTAAATTTTTACCAATAGTAGTTCTTCTACAAATTGAGTTTTTCAATGATTTTTTTTGGGGTGTCGCTCCATTTTTAACTCCCTGGGATTTGGTCTGGGACCCCCAAATCCTATGTGATTCTGACTCGCCTAGGTGTCTACTATCATCCTTGAAAGTTTGTTGCACCATTTGAGATACACCCTGTATATATGAATTTATTACCACACACACAGGGCATTTTCGAAAATTTTATCACAAATAGGTTCTGCCGCAAAAATTGTATCTGCATCGAGTCGATATCGTTTTTCTTAGAAAAAGCAGGATACTTTTCGTCTCTCTTTACCTATCCAATGCCAAACTAATCATAACCATCATATCTTTCCGCCACTTATATTTACATCAAAAGAATTAAGTACTTTAGTGTGCGATATCCACCTACTCTCGAGGTTTTCAGGCGTGCCTATAAACAAATTTTAATATAGTGCTCATAGCTGTGTTCCTTAAGTTAAGAGTGACACATAGCTGGAAAGTAATATACAAGTCCTTTTTATTGCAGAAATATTTTTATTAAAATGCTAAATATGAGAAAATTAGGTTATTCTTGCAGACATAGTTATATATTCATACTAACAACATGTAATTTCTTACACTAAATAAAATGACCTGATTTTAACATAAATCACAAAGTTTGAATAAGGTTAAGAAAATTAAGAATTAGTTAATGTTCAAAACTAAAATGTATTTATTTTGAATTCTATGCGATTTAAGCATTTTATTATGCTTCAGTGTCTACAAAAATCTTATCTCAGAAAACATGCACTTATATATTTGCTTATAATTATGTCAAAAATAAATTAATTGCTTCAGATATATTTTCAATTTATTTTTATACAAGTTTTTTATAACCTTCAAATTTTTCACACAAAATATAAAATACCAGGAAGACGAATGAATAGGCTGCGGTGATTACTATAAGAATACATACTTTTGTAAATTATGTATTTTGAAACTTTATTTAAGCTGGTTATTGTAAAGTATTAATCCTTTTTACTTTTTGATATGAATCATTCAACAATTATAAACATTTGTATAAAACTTTTATCTTTGTTTTCACTATAAGAAAAGTCTTCAATAACTTACTGATGAATTCATTCAAAAATTTAATGTCTTCAGTTTTATAATTTCACATAGCTAAATACTTGTACTGAAAATTCTATTTTAATTTAATCACAAGTTTGTAAATTTTTATTCTGTAAGAATATCTTGATTCCAATAGTTAAATGTATGAATTAAATTCAAGGGGGCATATCAAAAATATTAACACTTTGAAGATTGACGTTTCTTTCAAATATTTGATAATTTTGGGGTATAAGTAATATTCTTCTTAACACTTTTCTGAATAGTATTTACATTATTTTTTGATTTCAGCAGAATACACAAAAATTTACATACTTTTTTTATTCGAGTCAATTAACGCACAATTTATCCGAATATATAATTTAAAACATGAAGTTCAAGTTATAACAAACTCGTACAACGAATATTGCCCTTTCTCAAGGTGTACTTTTTTTAATTTGTACTTCACACTTTTGTGGCTTAGGTCAACAGGTACCCTTTGAGTCACGCAAAGGCAGTTCTAATATCGGCAATTATGGATCAAGGATAAATAGATGTTCAGTACCCACCATTGGATGAAAATACTTTATTTAAATAGTAGAAGGACTTGGTTAAAAAGGCCTTTGTGTATTTAGTGTGTTTTACTCACATTTCAATCATACGTACACATTATAACATGCTGTAGGAAATTATCAAGTGTCCAGATTTCGTTTTTGTTAGAAAGATAACATTTCTGAAACTTCTGTTACCATAGCTAATTATTATAATATTGATATCCTTAGCCGTGGGAGAAAAGTAAATGCATATTAATATGATAAGGGTTGTTTTTATGTTTTTGTAACCACAGTGTTTTGATATGTTTTAGAACATAAAAATTTCATTCAGAAATAATATTAGTAAAAATAACATGGAAAAGATCAAAATTGTCATGAGAAGGATTATAGAAACATGCAGAAATTTATAAATACCTCGTTACTACTTCAACAATTCATGCCCATAGCTTTAGTAACGCAATGGTTAATTACTCTAAGATGGTACGTATTTAACAATTCCTAAAAAGAGTGTTAACTCTTATAAAATATTTGTTCATGCCGTATAGATAGTATGAATACAGAGTAGGGTCTCATGCAAACATTTCCTAAAATATTATAACCTCCACAAGCGTGCTCAGGAGTTTACTATAATCCATAGACTGAATTCTCCTTCACAATAAGAATAATATCCAATGATCATATGGCATACCTAGGGCTAAAATGTAGCTTAGATTACACGTCTGATATCTAAGTGCAGTTATGAGTTGAAACTCTCTATTCTCTTATATTAATCTATGTCATACTCAAAGCATTCTTTAAAGATTGATATCACTTACATTTCTTCTAACATTGAAATATGCAGTGTTTCAATCTATACAGCAGATTTTAACGATCTCGGAAAGTATTTCTTCTACGTTGCTTCAGCTTGAAATAACGGCGTGATGAATGCATCGCTTTTTCTGATAAAACTAGGTTCTGATACAAAATTCGTACTTAAGTAAGAACTCGATCAATTTTTAAGCACGATGTTGTCATCTAAAGTATCACTAATGTGGAGATAGATGATCCAGTACATCATGTTGAAAGACACGAAACCCACTGGAAATAACAGTCGAGAGTATTTGTCGATGTCACTGGGACTAACGCCGCACATTTTATTGGTATTTTTTCCGAACAGAGCTTCCAGTTCTGGAGGTACTGTCACTCGAGGTTCCGGTACCTTCTTCAGTCGAATATCCTGAAGTAGAGAATATCACTTATTACTTTCTCTTTAATAAATAATCTTCTGATACTGCTTTGTCAAAATGTTCAGAAACCCATAATTAAAAAATGAACGATCTTCTATTAGGGATGTGTTAATCGCTTTAGAACTCGGGGAGTACGCTTTTTCTATGAGTCGTGGTTTACTGCAAATTTTGATCTATCTTATTATTCTTCCTTAATTCGATATAACTAATTGAATATAAAAGTACAAATAAGTTTCCAATACTTTCTTCATCTATTTTACATAAGGATTTTAATTTTTTTCTATTACGAACTTACGAGAATCTTGCTGTGTGAAACTCGCTTGATAATACCAACTAAAAACGAGATACTTTCTTCCAAATGTGTTTATCTTAACTTCTTGAATGGTAGAGAGTTATATGAAATTGTTGGCTATAGTTCATTTCTACATCCAGTTAAGCTATGACTACTTTTGTTATAATTATTTTAAATCCAATGTCTATGTCTTACAAAGTCATGACTGAGGGAAAAAATGAATTCAAATAATAAGGAAACATCTAAACTTAATGAAAAACAACAATTAATTAATTAAAAACATTTAATAAGGTTTATACACTTTCAAAGATATGAAAATTTGTGATATTTTTAGGAAAAACATCAGCGATTTTCTTAACTAATGAATTTACCGTATAATTAAAAGTGATTTAGTATTTGATTTAAAACGAATTAACTTTCTTTATTTTCACCGTATATAATTTTTAAGTATAAAGAGTTTACTAAATCGACTCGGGATATACTAAGTATAGTAGAAAACCTTTACAAATCGACTCCACTTTCTAAAGGCCTGTTGAAGTTTTTGAAAATTGTTTTAGAGATTTTTCATATAAAAATATAACTTTTTGATAATATTGTCGAGTAAGTTTTGAGTAGTATGAAACTATAGGATTATTTTAATTATTTTTAAATAATTTTTGTAAAAGTTTTATTAAATGAACCCTAACTGTATGAAATTATTTTTATTGAACTCGGTTGTAACCTATCATAATTTATTTGTTAAAAAACGATGCACTTCTTAAACATGATACACATGTTTTAGTATTTCACTATTATTTGAAATAATTTTTAAACTATGTGACTTCAAAAGTAAATTGTTTGAAAATAATAGTCTGGGGATTGAAATTCCAAACAAGGGTTTCTAAAATTTGACAATGCAGTGCTTCATTATCATTAACTAACAGAATATAAGTATGCAGGGAAACATGATAAAGATTTCAACAACAAGATACATAAAACATGCTTTGAACATTTACACAACGATTAAAAAAAATTGAATGTGCGAAATATTAAAATAATAGAAAAATATATCCAAATAAATGCACATAAATTTTAGTTTTTAGTTTAAATTTGTAATTTATTTAATACCTAAAAAGACACATTCTGCCAAAGACATTCATCCAATGTTTGATTATAAAAATATAAAAAAGCTGATGCAAAGCCATTAAAGTGAAGAGAACTATTCACTGAGATGAAGTAAATAGTTTTAATAAGAAGTGCATAGTTTATTATATCTATTTTTAAATAAAACTCCTTTTCATTCCATTTTAATAAACTCTTTTTCAAAAATGCAAATATTTCTAGAATAAAAAAGATTAAGGTGCTTTAGCTCCTTTGCTAATTTTAAATGTAATTGAATGCATTGCGAAATATTTCAATGTGTGCAAATTTCATTATCAGTATTATCAACGTTAGAAATTGGGAAAAAAATCACACCAAAATCTGGTCCTGTGGACTAGTGCTTTACTAATCTTACTGGTCCTTAACCGAAATGACTGGTCCGCGTTCCCATCAAAATTACTTGGACCTGCTTATTTCTACGCCATGTCCTCTGAAATTCAAGAACAGTTCCTTGAAATTTTGTAAATACATATTAACATATCATATTGTGGATCCTTATCAATAACCTGTGTGTGAAGGTAAACGAAGTTTGAACTTCAAGGGAAATGTTTTAGTGCACATATTTGTTCAAGTGTATTGCAGGAAAAACTTAATAGAAAGCGGAGAAAAAATATCATTAAATATTTCTTTATTGGGTAATAATTGAAAGACACCCGAGAAAGAATTAAATATTTCTTTCGTTATTCAGTTATGTATTTAATTTCTTTTACGCCTGGACGGGGTTTTTTTATTTCCCCTTGGCGTATAACATTGTTTTTCTGTTTATTTTTTCTTTAATTTTTAATAAAAAATTATTATTATTGTTATTGTTATTGTTATTATTATTATTATTATTATTATTGAAAGACCAGTGATTTTCTTACCGTAGTGGTCCGAGCCGATGTTCATTGGTCTCGGGCCAGCGGACCAGCGCAATTTAGAACCTCGAGTATTATAAAAACTTAAGAGGTGTTTGTGTGGGTATTTATAACCAATGACTATCTAAATACTTACGTGAAGACCGTTTCTAAGACAAATTATAAATATTATTAAGTAGAAATATTGACAAAAGTTACCTATGTTGAAAGTGAAAGTATCTTATTGGAACTAGAAAAAATAGTTGGAGGAAGGTACAGAGGAGACGGAGTGCTTTAAATTATCGAGCATTTTATTACTTAAAAAATTAAATATCTCTTAAATAACTAAGGTTATTTAATATTTCATTGATTCTGAAAATTTGAAACCGCATATATATAATCAAAAGAAAACTATCTCACTGGTTATAATATAAGAATTGGTTATAAACTTCTGGATTTTAAACACGTAATGCTTTGATGATCGATCATTTCAAATACCATTTACTTATATGTACATATAGATATAGCTATGAGAAGTTCAAGTTAAACCTAATCTAGCTTTTGGAAATTATTACATACGTAGTATACCTTAGTATACTTAAGTATTGAGGAAATTTATTAGTAAAAAAATAATAACTAATATTATTTATAAACTACGATTCATTTGTTAAGTTTTTCATATTTGCGTTTACTCTCTAATTCGTAATTTAAAATCTTAGTATAGGGGTTAGGTAAGTTTTATTCATTGGGCAGATTAATAAAAAGAAAGTTAGTATTAAGACCTCATAAATTTACCGTTTACTCATAGGTAGAATTGGAAGGGATTTTCAGGGGACTAGAGACCTTGGATGCAAAGTAATGTTGCTCCTCTTGGGTCCTGGAAACATATTCCAATAGAAAACAGAGGAAAAACACTGTAAAAGTCGGATGGGAGACTATCCATAGAAACTACTACCATTCGTCCATGAGAAACTACTACAGCCTCGAAAATTTAACACAAGTCAGTCTTAAGGTTTTCTTGAGATTCTAAAATTTCACTCCTAAAACCTGTCTTCGTTGTTGTAAAAATATATTTTTGGAAATTTCAGTATATTCCTTTTAAAATACGGTGATATTTTTGTTGATTTCATAAATAGTATAAACAATTCGTATAAATGACATTTAGAAAGTTGATAACATTAGAAAGCTGATTAACTTTTATTCAAAATAAAAGGATGGGAAAATTTTTTAAGATTAAATGTTTTAACGTCTTCTTATGTTATTTTAATATGTAGACTATTCAATTAAATTTATTTTTTAGTATTAGTAAAGAACATTAAAATTTTTCCATACTAATTTTTCTACATTTATTGAACACATAGATAAAAAAAGCATCTGAAATCTTTAATTCCCTACGTATCTGAATAAAGTTTTATTTAAGTTTTGATAAGGAATAACTTCTTGAGAGAGCTTTCTTGCTATTTTACATCAGAGGGGATTTCTTTGAGAGAAAACATCTATTCTACTGATAAGAGATAGCATCTTGAATGATTCTTTTAAGCACGTATCTAGGAACTTATCACTTTATTTGTGTCAGTAAGGGGCATGATATTTCAGTCGATACTTACTGTATGATAAGGTTTGAAATATTTTTATTGATATATTTTGTTTTTGCACTTATCTTGTGATAGTTCTTTATATTTCAAGATTTTTGTGATAGATTTTTACATCACGGTATATAGAAGTTGAAGTGTAAAATGTAGAATCTATTACTTTATTGATCTTCTTATACTCAGATATTACAACCTTACAATAAAGTTTAGCACTGTATTGCTATTAGATTATTATTTAGAAGTATTTCGAATGTAGATTTGTGTTTTGTCCTGGTCCTTTTGATTTTAAAACATAATTTGCTTGGATATGTTTTTTATATTTTATTACTTTGAGTTAATGTCAAATTTTTTAAGTTATTTGTTATAAGATACTACTTAATTTTTTTCAAGTTGTACAAATTATTTATTGGAATCTCAAAACATTTTGTCTTTTTAGTTATCTACTAACTACGAATCATTTGAATATTTTACTCAAAGAATTAAACATAATATGTAAAATTTTTTATAGAAAGGAATAAGTGCTCTTGTGAAGAAATTAATGTAATAATATGTAAAAAATTATTTTTATAACTTAAGATTTGTAGAAAAACTAGTTTTACTGTATAATTCATATTAATTGTAATAAATAAACTGCAAAAATAACAGTTCATTTATAAATATAAAATATAATAATGAAATTTTATTCCACATCTTAGGTAAGTAATTCGTTGCTTTTGAGAATTGAAAATGTTACAATATTGTCCATTATCTAATTAAGGAATGATTAAATTATGTTATTAATCATTATTAATGATTAAATTATATTTACTCCAATTGGTTTTTATCATAAAAATAATTAAATTATACGAAATATCAAAAATCTGATATTGTTAAAAAATTCTTCATTTCATTAATTAAAAAAATAGTAAAGAATAATTACTTGTCATAAATTATTTCATTGTTTAATGCTACAATCAAATCTATCTGTTTTACTTTCTGTGTACAAGCTTAAAATTTTTTTCTGTTTTTATTAAATTGAAAACACTTAAACAGAGAGAATTTTGTCGTAAATTAACTCGTAAAACGTTTTTTTTTCAGAAAATTTAGTGAGGTATCACACGGACCCCTTTAGCTATAGCCTTTCCAAGATGGTGTTCGAGAATTCCCTTTACAAAGAATAATTAAAAAACACTTACATTGCATACACTAATGTCAGATATATTTGACACTCGAGCAAAGCTGCTGGTTAAGTTAGTTAACTTTTAAGTAACTTCAGATAAAACATATATAATGTAGGTATCTGAAATATTCATTTATGATAAAGATAACAAAACTAAAACATTAAAAATAAAATAATAATTACTTTAAGTACTAAATTTAGCATCTTACGCCTTGTTGCTAACTTATATTAACATATACATAATTTAGAATTGGATTCCGAAAAATTATATTTTTTTGGAATCCAATTGCACCACCATGTCTCAATGAATACTTATTAGAGCAAGTCCAGCCGGGGCGTCCTTTTAGTTTCTGGGGGGAAGGATATTTTAAATGGATCTGGAACACACCGAAACCAGACTTCTGGTTGTTTTTTTTGGGGGGAGGATTGACTGAACCTTATTTTTAAGGTACCCCCAATAAGTGCTTTTATACATTAAACGTTTAGATCACTTAAAAGTAGTATTTTAATGACGCTGCTCATAATGTAAAAATTTACAATGTGAGCTCCAAGTAAAAATGGAGGGCTGGGGGGTCATCGCCAGAAAAATTTTGAAAATTTGCCTCTTAAATACATGTTTTAGCTCATTTTGAGACCCTTTGGGCAAAAAGAACAGTTATTTTTGTAAACCACCGAATTTTCAATAGAAAATAGTTATAAATAAACATAAAAGTTTTAAGGGGGACTGTGGGTTGTCCTGAAGAAATTTTTTTTTGAAAATTACCCTTTTAAACTAGTGTTTTATTTCTTTTTGAGGCTCTTTGGCTAAGACTACAAGGAAACTGCTTCTGGTAAGCGGTATAATTTTCAAAAATATTTCATAAATGTGCAACAGGCGTCAAACTTTTAGAAGTGGTTTGGTGGTACTCTCACATAAATTTTTTTGGAATTTAACCCTCAAAAGTAATGAATGTTGGATTTTTAACTCATTTGAGACTTTTTGGGTTACCCCGAAGCTCCTCGTGGAAGTTACAGAATTTTCAGCTAATTTTCACATAACAGTGAAAACCTTGAGGAGGGGGGTTGCCCCCCCCTTCCCCCCCTAAATGATGCCCGTAAAGTCCAGTAAGTCTGTCATCTCCCATTTTATTTCTAACGTAGGTTTTTAACCTCTAGAGTGCACTGCACAGGTGCCTGTTCTTAACTGTGCGCAAGATTTGAAAATATGGGTAGTCAGTTTAAAAAATAATTGTTGCTTCGGCTAAGGGGGTGTCTGAATCCGCTAACCCTCCTTATATACGTCCATGAGGTATCATAAGGTGTCTTTAAATGTATTAGTTAAATGTGTGTTATTTTTAGACACTTAAATAAAAAGCAATTTTCTTCCTTTAAAAAATAGGACAATCATGTAAAAAATTTTCACTTTAACATCTTTGATAAAAATATTCATAAGCACGTAACAGGCTTTATCCTCTTAACTATTCAGAAAAAACGTGAAAGCGCTAACTATATTAAATCCCTCGCTAGACCCCAGACTTTAATTTTATATTTATTTTCAAATTGAGAATTTCAGAAAATATACTTAATATCCCTGAAATATATTATTGGATTTTCAAAAACATTTTGCATTAAAATAATAGTAAACCCAACCGTTTTTGAATCAACTTTTGAACTTCTTGATAACAACTGCATTTGTTTTTAAAAATATAGTTTTAGAAATTTAAACTGAAAGGTTGTTTTTAATGGTTTGATGCTCTCAGATTACGATTAATAGGAAAATTTAACGAAATTTAACCAATAAAACATTCCTGGGTTTTTTGTGTGCGAGATGCATTAGTGTAAAAAAAGTTAAAAGAGTCAGTAAAGAAACATGTCATTCTGCAGAGATTAGGTATCATTTTATTGTGATTATAAAGACTACAGTAAAAGAATTTTGCACCCTCATGTTATGGCCACTAGGTGCATTGAGCGATTATCTTATACCTACGTATTAAGATTGCTTTGGACGAATTTATCGCCTTTAGTGACTTATATCTGCAGTTATCCAATTGCTACATCACTTTGCATTACATGATGTGAAATTTTCATAGCTAATGAACATTAATCATACAATAGTTCATCTGTAAAAATTTGCTGACTTTCCTTACAGCCTCCACTATATACAACACAATCGCCATCTAATTTTACTGAGTGGCATCTACAGCAACTCCCTCTCTTTAGCATATATATTTGCACATATGGAGCCACAATACTAGATTTTTTAAATCATTAGTAGGTGTAGCACCTGAATTTTAATTTATTTATGTAGTAGAATAAAGAAATCATTGTGACATCCAGAAAACATATTTTTCGAAGTGAAACACAAAACATATTTCTGCTGTGTAACTTCTTTGCATTGCATCTGATAAATCTGAAGACAACTGTGCATAAGTGCTTTTGTTAATCGAAGAATCATAGATTTATAAATAACTAGTTTTCTACATACAGACCACACAAAAGTGTGGCGTACACATGAAGCGGAGAGATAGAGAGTAACGCAAATATAGAAAAGGACAAGAGAGAGATAGAGAGGGAAGTATAGGGGAAAGACAAGATAGAAGATTGTATATAAAAGTCTATAATGATACACAAACCAAACGGAAAGTGCCTAAATCGTTCGCATTTGTGCGCACGTTAACCGAAATACACTTATCAAAAACTGAGGCAACGAAAGCTCTCTTGACTTGAAATGGATAGTAGCAAAATGATGATTTTCAAAAATACTTCTTGCACGTTAAGTCTGACACTGTTTAAGGTTGATTAGTTCATTACAGATGGAGCCATAGATTAGAGATTACAATTTAAGCTCTAACTTTATTGGGGTAAAAGGCTGACCTAAAATGAAACTGGTTTTGAAATCAGAGAAAGAAAGTCCTCGGTGCTCAGAAGAGCACTCTTGAGAGGAAGTACCTTCTAATCTAGTAACTCGCAGTTTCTTAAAATCTATTATTATTATTTAAAGCTATTGGTGGGGCCACTAAAAGAAATCCTGTGATTCTAACACTTAATTCTTACTGACAGTCCCAGCTCCATGTAGAAGCTGGTGAACTATGACTGAGGTTTTAGCAACCGAAAAATTAAGTTTGTTTATGGCCTTATAAAAAGGGTAGTTCTTTGTCCCTTTTTCGACACTATAATGTTAACAAGTCGTAAGTTATTGGTTATGTATAGACTTACGACCAGCTGGTTGCAAAACTCTTGTTTTGCTGTTTGAAAATGATTAAAGTTCAGTGTTTTCAAGTCAAGACTAAAAAAGAAATTCTAGTTCTACTCAACTTGTAGTCTCATTTTTAAGTGTTTTAGAATTATCATTTATGTAATAGTTAAGAGATGAATGAATTTCATCAAAAGGTTAATAGCTAAAATTTGTACTAGCGAACAATATTTTTTGTAAGCACGTTTTAAAAAGCTGAACTTTTTATGCTTCTAAAAATGACTAAATTTTCTCATTATAATTAGAATATCTAAGGAATTTCATTTTAATAATGATGTTAAATACTTATTAATATTTCATTGACTAGAACTCGAAACTTAACGAATATCTGTTTTTAAAAACAGTGTTAAAATGTTTCATTTACCTCGACAACTTAATTATTTCATCTTTATGTTAATTAATTAATGTTAATAGTCATGCCAATTCAAATAAGATCAATGTTTAATTATGTAGAGTTCTAAATTATAGTTTTGAAATTTCTTAATTAATCCAAACAGTTACTTTTTAGGTCAGATGAGCTGAAAACTTTACAACAGTTTGGAGGAATTCGCATCGATTGTTATTGATGCTCAAAGTGATGAGGTAAAATATTTTGCACCGTTTTTCTTTTTTTAGAAAGTAAACACTTCAGACGTTTACGTTATATTTAACAGTGCTTGCGTTGGAAATACTGAATAAGTTACAATTCACTTAAAAAGTTTGAGTACTACAATTATTATTATCGATACTCAATTGGAACATTTTCTAAAAAATGTTGAAGTTTATTCATTTGATGAAAGTGAATGCGTGTTATTATCAACGATGAGTTGTACATCAAACCCATGGTATGTCTGCCTTCCTTCAATTTGCATAAGCCTTCAAAAATTCAAAACTAAAAACCGATTCTCATCTATGCGAGGAGTTAACTATATGCGTTTCTAGTTGAAAAAAAAGTTACCAAAACGTAGGAGGTAGATCTAGTCGCTTAACAATCAGGGAAATACGAGATAAAAGCTTACGCAATAAATAGTACATCACTCAAAACTCAAATCATTAACTTACATGAAATACTTTAAAACGAAAATGCTAGCAATTAGACACAATCTCTCAATGGAGAGTTATCGGACAGATCAACAAATTTCAGTCACATTATACACGACATAAGAAACTATTATTCTGAAAAGTTAAGGACTCTGGAGAACTATGAGTACTATTCTGCAAAGGTGGAAATATAGTTCACGGACGGAGATACTAGTGGAACATAACAGTGTAAGAAAGTAATAGTGTAAGAAATGAACAACACGATATGATTGATTAGAATTTTCAACAGTATTTTCAAATTTTGATTTAAATTTCACTCTTATGTTCCTCCTTTAACAGTTAAAATGCATGCGAATTAAGAAGTTTTCAATAACTAAATTGTTTTCTTGGTACTGGGTTTACAAAGGAAATAGATAATCGATATACAGTTAAAAAAAACAGATTTCAATTTTTATGGCACAGATATTTTAACCATAATTTGGTTTCAGATGGTAATATCGGGTATTCCATACGGATTTTTGTGAAAGCAAAGAGAGAGATTTCAATTTGTACATGAAAATACACATACATCTACATTACAGTATATAGAATGGTGTACAGAATCGTCCAAATTTGTAGTAAAATGGCTGTGAAATTACTGAAATGCATCAAAAATTCTGCTGTCATGTAAACCATCTTCATACACGCGATATTTACATGGCCAGAAAAATTGGTGAGTTACAACATGAATTCTTATTTTGGCACATTTCCATGATATTTGGTTGAACGAAGTTATAAAACTGAAAAGATAGTCATACATGTTACATAAGGCAAGGTAGGTCCATAGTAACTATTAATATTACAGGGATGCATAGATTGAGGTTGTGTTTACTTAATGAGTTGGAAGATATAGAACTAGTCTTGCTTAGGTGAAAAGAGAAATTTAGAACTAACGAACTTGTATTCAACATATTCCCAAAAGGTTTGCATAATCAAAAATGTATCACAATTTCCAAATTATCACTAGATTACGACATTTCTGATAGGCTGATTGTTGTTACTAGACTTAAATTCATAGCTGTAAAGGACATCGTACACAAATATTGATTACAGTGCCCCGCGTTGTGCCACATAAACACAGAACATGGATAAAAGTACTTGTGTGATTTTTTTTACAGAATGCTATCGTGTAAGTACATCAAGTAGACGACATCATATATTATTCATATTATATGAAATTATCCGAACATAAGCAATAAACTTTAAACCAAATGACCAACATTCAGGAACATGACTGCGTACATAATATCACAGCATTATAAAACGACTTCACAGGTCATTTACATAATTTTCCACGTACCCATTTAAGATTTAACCAATTACAACAAAATTTATGTCATTGCACTTTATTTACACTTAATTTTATTACAAGAATTGCACTTGAGAATCAAGAGCAATTTCTTTCCAGGTTTAAGAAACTCTACGTTGCTCTACATCAATAACAAAGTAGACTATATCACATTTGACGATACACACAATATCTTTAAGTTCTATAAAGCATTTATATTTTTACTTCACCTTAATGTAGAACAATTTATTCGGAATTCCAAAGGACCATTGAATTCAGTTGAAACTTATTCCGATTTGGTTTGATCGCTGGATAGATTTTATGTATTCAACACACTTTCATATTAACGTAAAATATGTGATACTAATAAACGATATTAGTTCCACGTTAACGAGATAGATGCTATGAACTTATTTGTCTTTAGTTATGAGGGGCTCGATTTCCCACCATATGTACAGAGAAATAGAAGTTTAAAAACAGTTTGTTTGGGGATTTTTGCTTCGTCAATGGGCGAAAGAAATGAATATACAAGAATGACTACCGATGGGGAACTAAACTTTCCTCTACTCAATTCAAGTGATCTATCATTGTGTTTCTACAAGCAGTAAAATCACCATGAATGTTTTTCGCGAGGCTTGACACGTTGTGGGTTTATTCGCGTATTTTTGCCTCAGAAATAAAACTCTAGTCGCGAAATCGCTTCATACAAGTTATGGCTAATCGCGAAATTCCTAAATATTCCAAAATCTAATCGCGAAGTCTGTAGTGTGAGTTCATCGCGAAATCGCTAAGTTACTCACTAATCGCGAAAATCCCAAGTCAAAGAACTAAGCGCGAAAGGACTACTGGAATGACCCTGAAAATGGTTTGTCAGTCATCGGGTACGAATTGCATTTGGAGTTGCTGCTGAAAAAATTTCAGTTTCTATAATGATCGTCAATTACACAAGGTACGAAGATTAGTTCTCTCGTAAAGGACAATCGAAATAGTGAACTGAGTTCTAGGAATGATTCAAATGAGAAAGTAATCGAGTCCAAATGCAGAAGATAGTACGAAACAAAAATGTTTTCCAACTACTTTCTAGAATAAGATGCAGTACACTACATCGAATTTGCATCTGTTTTCTATGACTAAAGAAAATCCACAAATGTTATCTTATCAATATTGGGAAAGAGGACTATTCATTAGAGATTAGTTTTTAATTTTTGTCTTAAAATATTTATAGACCAATTCTAAAAGCGTTAGTAGCTCTAGCATGACATCTGTTTACATTTCACGTAATGACTTTTATTATATTGAACTGGATAAAATATGCGTGTGTGTATATGCATGTTACAAAAATGCTTTAACGCATGTTATTTTAACTAATGTCCAGTCTAATATATATAGTCGAGAACCATCATTACATCGACAAAATATAAACTGATGACATGAAGCTATCTATGCACACAAATCACCACTGTTTGTGAGTTGTAAGTAAATTTGCATGGAAAAGATAAATTCTTGTTATGATAACATTTCTGTTATAAACAGCACCTGAGCTTAGATTGAGCACAATGGTATATGTTTGTACCTCTTTTTTTATTTAAAATAAGCGTTATCTTTACTTTATTTTTTAAATGTTTCCCAACCCTTAACATTTTTAAGAAATATGTTTTTCAAAGGGGCAAGAAGACAAGAATTTTGATACTAATAGCATTAACAATTGGTGGAACTATCCACATACATCATTAACACACTAGAAACTGAACAAAAGGATGAATTTGAGGGTCTACACACAATAATTTTCGAAACGAAAGGGGGTATAAAAGGTGGTACAAATAGGATGATAAAATTAACACTATATCTGATGAGTCTAGTAACAGCCAAATCATCATACTGTAGGACGAAGGAGGAGAGTCATAAAAGCCAACACGGTTCCGCCATCACGTTACGCTCTAAGCAAGACGAGGAAGAAGTTCTAGTCAAAGGAAACTTGTGCAAAACAGGATTCTATAGAGAAGACTTATTTTCTTCTTCAGACGTAGTATTTGTTCCTCTTGCATATTTGGCAATAGACGGTCTCCAGAGCACTTAACGTGATCCTAAGGACACAAACTCCTCGTTTATAGTATCACTGATGTGCAAATAGATGATCCAGTACATGAGGTTAAAACAAACAAAGAAAACTGGAAACACAACCCGAGAGTACTTATCAATATCGCTGGGACTGACGCCGAATAAGCTGTCAGCTTTTTTGCCGAAGATAGCATCGAGGTCGGGCGCACCGTTGGCGGGGTTCTCAACGGGTTTGTTGGGGTGAGGTGGCTCTACCAGCTTTTGACGGCCCTCCTGTAGCAGACAGAGACCACGAATTAAAAAAACAAGCCCAACACAACAGAACAAATAGCACAAATCACACTACATGCCCCGGGCCCAGACAAGGACCTTAAGTAGGGCGACTACAATAAATCTATCTTAAGAGCTAAAAGGGGGGAGATTTCAACTAACTAGGAAGCATAAGAACAGGAACCGACTACCCTCTATGTATGGTGCACTAGCGTGTGTTACAGAAAGAACAGAGCCATCGAGAGAGTCGTATAGCATTGTAAACGACGATTGACCAGTTAATTGGGACTAATTTCCTAAGTCTAGGAAAGTAAAATTCTGAGTCTGAAGGCTATAAATTTAGGTTATCTACGAGTTTACGTTTAATTAAGTCAGAATGAAAGTATATCTCAGGGGTGGGGAATGAGGAAATTGTGACCCGTTCATTAAAGTATCTATCACATTGTTGAAAGAAAAGTTGTTATGTTACAAATTGGGTGTTGAAAAGCTGGATTTCTAAATTTAGTTATAAAATAATAATTTACGTTGCAATTTATACAGAGTTTTCAGATAAGTGTTTTATAACTTCTAGAAGAGGTAGAGCACACCTAGGCGACTCAGAATCACCTAGGAAGGAAGGGGGGGTCGGAAATGATCCCCTAATGAACTAGGGGTTTTTATAAGCGGGCATGAGAGGTAGAATAATTCCAAGCGGAAATTGACTCGTAACCTTTTAAGATTGGATTAAACCAGCAAAATAGTTCGATTCCCGCATTTATTACATAAAAATCAATTTAGGAGATGCATTCTCAGCTCTTAAATTGGTTTTATGGAATAAATGCCTGAAACGATGGTTTTAATCCAATTTTTGAAAGTTACGTGTCAATTTCCGCTTGGAATCATTCAACCTCCCATGTTTGCTTATAAAAACTCCTAGTTCGTCTGGGGTGCATTCCCGACCCCCCTATTCCTAGGCGATTCTGAGTCACCTAGGTGTTCTCTACTCCTCCTAGAAGTTATGAAACACTTATCTGAAACACTCTTACATTTAGTTTTGTATTTTATGTCATTTTTAAATCATCTGTATTTAGAACGCTATTTAGTTTAGTTACTTTAAACGAACGGAAATAGTTTTTACCTATGGCACTGTATAAATACACGAAAGTAACAACTCAACTCTAACGAATTTCGCTATTAAAACCTATGGCACTGTCAAGCTCCTCGAAAGTAACAACTCAACTCTAAAGAATTTCGCTAATACTTTAGCATGGGTCAACTTTCGTGGATTTACACACTTCGTTTACCTATTCCCTATTTAAATGTCGAATAGATAAAGCTAAAAAATAAATAAGATGCTTTTCGAATGAACATAACAAATACGGCTTTATAAATTTTCCCAAACAAAGCTATCACATAATGGGAAAATTGATTTGGCAAGTAATGTTTATACACTAGCGGAAATAAAAATCCCAACACCAAGAAGGAAAGGAGATATCAAAGTCAAATTTATTTCATTGATTTCACATAGTATCAATGTGAATTGATTAAGAAATCAGCCTTCTTGGATGTTAGGGGGCCGAGAAAACCAGGGAGGAGTGTTGTCTCCATAGGTGTCCATTACCGCCTTCACAAGTCATGGTAATGAGTGAAAGGGGCTCTAAATGATTTTTGAGGGATTGGAGGACCTTGTTGCCTCCTCATGTAGTCCGAATTCATATGGTGCACCAGCGGACGTTGCATACCGGGCTAGGTGATTTCTCCTCATTGACCGGACTTGTTTTGTGGGTGTTGGTTCTAGAGAACGGGAAAGACGGAGTAAAAATGCAACCTAGGGGGTTAAGAAAAAAGCTTGGACATTGCATACAACATGTGGTTGTGCATGTTTCTCTTGAAATTAGTCCCCAGGACAGGTCTGAAGGTAAGGACGGTCTACCGGCTGAAAAACCTCAATGGCGCAGCTCTGATTGGAAAAACTACTGATGAATCACACTCAGGAGTTGCAGAAATGGAACCCACCACTCCGTGGAACGATTAGAGAATCATCAGCTGAATGTGCTCTTTCCGTTGTGTCTTCAAACTCATACCCAACCGTCGTGGTGCTCCAAACCGAAGCAGGACTCTCTCATAAACACAAAGTAATGAAATTGGGATATTCATTTCCTTATTTCGTGTACTATTGGAAACAGAAAGGCCCATTTTATGCTCCTTGTTTATAGACAAAGATGTAAGAAGCTATGGGGACCAAACGGACAATCCGCAGTACTGCAAACGACATCCATCCCACTGCCGCTTCATTGAGGTTTTTTAGCCGGTTGTCCGTCCTTACTTTCAGACCTGTCCTGGGGACAAATTTCAAGAGAAAAATGCACAAACACATGTTTTATGCAATGTCCAAGCTTTCATCTTAACCCCTATGTTGCATTTTTACCCTGGCCTATCCGTTCGTAAGAACCAACGCTCACAAAACATGTCCGGAGAAAGAGGAGAAATCACCTATCCCTGTATGCAACGTCCGCTGGTGCACCATATGAATTTGGACTACCTGAGGAGGCAACATGGTCCTCCAATCCCTCAAAAGTCATTTAGAGCCCCTATCACTCAATACCATGACGTGTGACGGCGGTAATGGACATCTATGGAGACAACACTCCTCCCTGTTTTTCTCGGCCCCCTAATATCCAGGAAGGCTGATTTTTTTAAAAAATTTACATTGATACTATGAGCAATCACAGAAATAAACATGACTATGATATCTCCTTTCCTTCTTGGTGTTGGGATTTTTATTTCCGCTAGTGTATGTGTGGAGTATACCCACTACCCATAACCACTACCTGATATCCATAGATATGTATCTCAATATGAAAGTGCTCCCGAAAGAAAAATGTCTCTTTCTAACTTCAAGAGACAGTTACTCTCAAAAGAGAAAAAAGGAAAACAAAGAGAGTCATCTGAACATTTACACTGAAAGAAGCGTGATCAAAGCAGAAGGAGGGAAATATCAAAATATATTTTCTTCTACAGTAGTGGTTTGTGTCAAAATGAAAAATTTATATGATTTATTCTAGTTTCAAGCAAGAGAGAGGGTATTTCCCTAGAATAAGACATTTCTATGACAAAAGGGACAGAGTTTGAGGTTGAGGTTGGTATATGGTTTGAATCCTCCGCCAAGAATATTTTTGATTCAGATATTTTGATTTGAGATATTTTTGTAAACTTTGCTGGAAAAGAAAATTTTTAAATTTTTTCTTGAAACAACGTTGAAAAATCTTGTTTAAACTCCCGAACTTTTAAAACTTAAAATTATGCATAAAAGATACAATGTGTGATTTTTGAACATATAAGAAAATATGTTTTTAAGAAAGATCACAATACGTTAATGAAGGGAAGTTTAATAGAGTACACAACTACTTACTAATCCGTTCATTTGGATGTGCTGTAAGCAGCAAATAATATTACCTAGAGGAAAAGATTGATTTTTAAAATAATAAGGTTTGCTTGTTTATTTCTATAAGGTAATTAGAAACGTAACTCCATTATGCTGATAATTTCAATAAACCAGTATTTTCGGTTTGATTTTATCTTCAAAAACATGCCTTCAATTAAGATGTTTTTGGTTATCGAATCAGAAACCAGAAAAAGTAATACAATTTAAGTATAACTGCATCTGAGTTTTAAAAAGTTATGTAAAACATGATCGAGTTTATTACTCTAACAACATAATTTAATTTTCGCCCACAGCATTTTTCAAAGAGAAAAAGGTTTTTAAGAAAAGAGCAAAGAAAGACTTTTTTATTTCGGTATTTTTAGCGATATTTCTATATAAAAAGCCATTTTACCAAATATTAAAGAAAGTGAGATTTCGAAACTTCATACGTCAAGAAAGAGAATGGATTGTAAAAAAACATAAATACCAAAGAGTTAACGATAAACCGTTCATAAAAACTACCCAATGTCAAAGAAGGGAATGAGCTTTTAGTTCTCTCTTTGAAAATCTTCTATGACTTTCATCGTTTTTGACAGCCTTCAGCAGGCATTATTTCCACGAAAGTTTACAGTAATATTTCGACAGAGAAAAAAGCTGCTTGTTGTTAGGTCTAAGGCTGCATTGAGTTTTAGCAATTATATTTCTTTCTTTTCCTTAGAGTGCATGTATTTTCTTCTCTACATGTTTCGAAGGCAAAATGGAATCGGAAGTTCTCTGGATCAGAACTATCTGTAGTTGAATTTTTTATGGCTGATGCCACCATATTTCCTAATAACCTCGTTTCAGCCAGGAGCTAGGGGGATCATCTTACATTCTTGGTCTAAACAAATCTCGTATTAGAAAGCGGAAAAATCTTCTTCCGCTGTTTTTTCACATAAAATATTCAAAAAGAAAAGCCTGGGAGGAAAATGTGTTTTGAATGGATGTGCCATGCAAAACTCTGGATTCCCAGAAAAGAAGGGAAAGAGAGTTCAATTTTGGTAGAGTCGAGTAGATTTCAAGTTTCGAGTCCTATAATAAAAATTCCAAGAATAACTAAAATGAATACCATTAAATCCTTAATTTTAAAGAATAAACATTTTTCTCCAGTTTCAACTATTTACTACACCATCTCTTTTCGGTTAACTACAAAGTTTTCAATTTTAGAATATTTTGATTGTAACAGAAAAATCATTTTTGGTATTTTCAAAATGCTATAGTTCCTGGGAATCTTTAGTTGAAACTCTACTTATTTAACGAATTCTAAACGCATTTTTGGATAATCTCCGTATGAAACTAATTCCCGAACTAGAAGTTTAGAAATATAATTAGTTCCAGTTATCTAAAATAGAGTTCACGATGAAAAAATTTAGTATTAATACGCTACATAGTATAGACAACAAACCATTCGCCAAAATACCATCTAAAAATGCTTTATACCATAAGCAAAATACCTTCCATCCCTGACTATTCATACCCCCTACATTTAAGTATGAAATTATGTGCTATTTCTAACAATTTCCCCATTAGATGTTATTTAGTAACTAATTTCGTCGTTTAAATGTTTTGAGTTATTCTTAATCTAAATAGTTGATTGTATGAATTTTAAGAAATAAACGCATGGGAAAGAAGGATATACAGGGTGTATCTGAAATGGTGCAACAAACTTTCAGGGATGATAGTACTCATCAAGACGAACAAGAATCGGTATAGAAAGGGGGGCCCAGACCAAATCCTAGGGAGTTAAAAATGGAGCGACACCCCAAAAAATCATTGAAAAATTCAATTTGTAGAAGAACTACTATTGGTAAAAACTTAATTATGGTCTCAAAAATTGTGGTTTAATATGATCTTTAAAATTACCTCAAAAGTCTTCAATTTAAAATTTTTTTATTATGAAAAAAGTTAAAAAACACAAAAGAAGTGAAAACTCTGCCAAAACCTTATTTTGTATTTCGAAATCCTTTCTTTCGATTTGATAATCTGAAAGATCATAGTTGAAAACCCTTAAGTCCCAAGTTTCACGTAAATACAATCAATATTAAACGCTTGAGATCCTTGTAAAGTTTGTTTTTTGGGTGCGCAAGCAGTTTTTTAGAGCTGTTTCCAGAACAGCTGTTAGCGCACGCAAAAAACAAACTTTAACAGGATCTCAAGCGTTTAATATTGATTGTATTTATACGTGAAACTTTGGACTTAAGGGTTTTCAACTATGATCTTTCAGATTATCAAATCAAAAGAAAGGATTTCGAAACACAAAATAAGGTTTTGGCAGAGTTTTCACATTTTTTGTGTTTTTTAACTTTTTTCATATTAAAAATTTTTTAAATTGAAGACTTTTGAGGTAATTTTAAAGATCATATTAAACCACAATTTTTGAGACCATAATTAAGTTTTTACCAATAGTAGTTCTTCTACAAATTGAATTTTTCAATGATTTTTTTGGGGTGTCGCTCCATTTTTAACTCCCTGGGATTTGGTCTGGGACCCCCTTTCTATACCGATTCTTGTTCGTCTTGATGAGTACTATCATCCCTGAAAGTTTGTTGCACCATTTCAGATACACCCTGTATACGATACATTAGTAAAAGATGAACATTTTCATTAAAGGTCTTGATTTTGAATAATATTTCGAAAAGTTAAATCTTGAAAACAAATGTGAAAGCTTCACAAACTCTTAGATCATGCGGGTTTACCGTGGTGTGATAAAATGAAATGAAGGAGAATAATTGCATACAAATAAATTTGAAATTCGAAAATAAAGGTAATTATAACCACCTTTTTCACAGAAAAATGACACGAATAACATAAAGTATCTTATATTCTTAATCTTTAATAAAACTTGGCGCTTATACTACAAAGTGAGACAAATCTTGTTTAGTTTAAAAATATTTACCAAAGCTATAACATATAAAGGTTAAGTTTAGTATAAGAATACGATACGTATCAAAAGTGTTTTTATTGTAAAACAAGCATGGAAAATTATTTTTAAAATTCAACAAAATAGAAATTGAGACAATATTTTCTTGCAAAAAATGAAAATGTTCTTTATTCAAGTATCAAGAAAAAGTTAATCTAATACAGGTAAATAGTGTGAGAAAAATAGCATTAACCTTGCAAGAATAGTTTCACACTTAAAATTTTCAAAAACAACAAGACATTTTACATTAAAAATAAAATAAAATAAAAGATGAAATTAGATCACAATAATACGAGGTTCCATAGAGTTCATAAATTTTGATATTATGAAAGATTTAACTCAGTTTTACACAATGTTTCATCAAAATGGAAAACGTTAAGACATCCCTAAATTTAGTGAAAGTGTAATGTACTGTATTTTCACAATAACAGATAGCTACATACAGTCATAAATAAAAAATATCCAGGAAAGACACATAATGTTCTTGTTTGGTATTATTTATAAATAAAATTTAAATTTATTTAAAAAAAATTTGAGTTCATTAAAGAAAATTATAATGAATTTATTCAATTGTCAAAACAAAATTTAATTTTTACGAGGTGATCATTAAATCTTATAACGTATTATAATAAACACTTCAAATATGAAATTAATAATTAATCAAGTACAGACTCTTATTTATAATTAGAGAGTGGGTTTTTAAGTTTTTTTATTTAATTTAAATTACTTTTAGTGATATATTTTAGATTTGCTGCAATTGAAATCGATGCAGATAATTCTTAGTTAAATCAAAGATTTTAAAATAACTTTGAGTCATTAAAATCTTTTAAAGTTTTTAAATAATTCATTATACTTCCTTATAAACCGCGAGATAAAATTTATAAACGTAATTAGTAAAATTTTTTAGTTTTAAGCAGTCATCTTCTCCAGTAAAGTCCGGCACTAGGAGAAAATTCCGATGGAAAACTCGAATGGGTATGAGTATTCTTCTTTTCGAATGGGTATCTTTAGTTCCAATTGGTGAAAATAGATGGCTCTAGCAGCGTCTTTTCGTTAGGAAGTATTCTGTTGTAACTTCGGAAAATTTTCGTTTTGTCCAGGCAGAAAATTGACCAAAAAATATTTTTTAACAAAATCCTAGCCCTAGTTTAATAATTAAATACTGGTAAAATTAATATGCGTACATAATTTTTGAGATACTTAAAGCGTTTTCCTTTATTCATTCTTTTTTCTGTAATATATCAATTCCACGAATTTTCAAGAAACTCTCTATGCTTTATTGCTTTTTATATTTGATTGTGGTTTATTCTTCGTAACATATGAAGGTGATATAAATTTAAATTTTTTTTATCATGATTGATTCCTTATCGTAGCTAGAAAAAAGTTTCTGAGGGGTTTTTAAGTTTTAAATTACTATATATAGGGGGATATATTCCCCAAGTATCCCCCTCCACGGCTACAACCATGGATGATGTATAATTATGTTGGCACGGATTTTTAGGTTGCTTATTAAATATTGTCAAAGAAACATAGCAATATTAATAAGGCAAAAAATATTTTAGTTTATTTGGTATAAATTACTCAGTAATGTTACAAGTAATGAGTATAAATTCTTACAACCTGTATAGTTCATAGTTATCTCCAGATAATATTTATGAGTTGAATAATAAGATAAGTTTGGAACCTCTGAAGTTAAATATGTACGTATAAAGCTCTTGGTTGTTTAACATAAAATATGGCAGTTTTAGAAATAAAAATGAAACAATTATTCCTTAAAATATGAGAAGACAGATGTGACAAACATTGGGAACATAGATGGTAAGATAAGAAGCTCATAGAAGGTAAGATTAAAAACTATTTGCATAAAAATTATTTCAAGAAATTTTTTCCCTTAGGACTTGGAAGTTAACATACTTTGACTTCCACTTTTTTAATCTTTTCATAAACATTTGATCAAACAACAATTCATAAACTTATCAACCTGTAACAATGCTTTCTATTCAAGGGAGTACTTCCCACAAGTGCCTACACATTCTACACATTCAGTGCATAAGTGCAAATTATTGCTTCGTAACATTTTGAGAAGAACTTTATATACTAAAGTCTAGTTAATCAAATTTAAACTTCTGATGTTAGTACAAATACAGCATAGGAACTTCCAGGAATAGAAAGTATAAATACTTGAATGAAAATACAAAATTATGGTATGCAAAGATTAATGAGATGTAAATTTTCATTAAAATTAAGAAAATGCAAGAATTATATTTTAAGAGCGTGGCAGTATTGTTGATTATAAATTGCAGTTAAGAGTAAGAACGATATCTATACAGGGTGTTTCAGATAAGTGTTTCATAAGTTCTAGGAGGGGTAGGGCACACCTAGACGACTCAGAATCACCTAGGAATGGGGTCGAAAATGCACCCCTAACGACTTTGAGGTTTTTATAAGCGGGCATGGGAAGTTGTAAAATCCACAGTGGAAATTAACACGTAACCTTTTAAGATCTTAATAAAACCATCGATTCAGGCATTTATTTCATAAAACATAAAACCAATTAAAGAGCTGAAATGTCAGCTCCTAAATTGGTTTTTATATAATTACCGGAATCGCGAACGACTTTTCTGGTTTAATCCAATTATAAAAGGTTACTTGCCAATTTCCACAGGGGATTCTACATTTTCCCATGCCCGCTTATAAAACCCCTAGGTCGTTAGGGTGCATTTCCGACACCCCATTCATAGGTGATTCTGAGTCGTCTAGGTCTTCCCTACCTGTTCTAGAAAATATGACTTATCTGAAACACCCTGTATATAATTTGTACTAATGAGTTAAATTAAATATGAATTTTGCCGATTGAAAATTGAAGAAAATATGTAAAGAAAAGGAAAATGTTACTTACAAAAATTAATGAAATTTGCTTTCATGCAATATTTGTCTGAAGCATTTAATTCAAAATACGAGTACCTAAACATAATTAGAAAAATGTAGGATATTTGTGTGATAGTAGTTTCAATATTTAAAAAAAATGCAAATTTTGAAAATATAGGTTGCAATATTTTTATTAAAATTACATAGAAAATGTAAGAAAGTAAGTTTTTAACTTGAAAAGTTTAAAATCAAATCTACTCGAGTTTTTAACGTAAAACTAAGTTCAAAGCTTAACTTAATCAAATAATTAAAACTAAGAGGTAGTTTCATTTTTATTCATATAATAACGTACCATTTTGTAATGATATATTTTAATACAAACATTGTAAAATACATAGATTGTTAAAAGCAATATGTTTTTGTGCTAAACTACAATAATTCAAATATACAATTCATGAGTTTTATGAATAATTCGACAACTTCAGAACCGCTTTTATGCGATAGAAAAGGACGGTATATAGTTATAGCAGGGGGCAGTAAAATAGAATATGAAAAGACTTGGTCGCAAATATTTTGTGTAAATTCGTTCGTATGTAGCTAAATTCCACAAAGAACTGTGTTTCCAAATATAAACATTTGCATTTATCTTTAGCATCTACATTGATATCAGGAACATCAATAAACGAATAAATCGTTTATAGAATATTGGATCGAACAGGAGAGAGTCACGAGATAAAAATACAAGCATTTAAAGATACTATTTCTCTAGACTATCTGTATCTACGCAATATAATCCTGTAATTAGTACAAGAATAAAATTATCTTTTTGCAAACAAGCCTTACTGATTTGAACGGATATAAGTCACTTTGTGTGATGTTTGCTGCATAAAGCAAAGTTTGAATTTTCTCGGAGCTCATACTTTATAATAATAGGCTATAGCATGCGACAAGTTTGAAGTGCTTGAAGTTCATTGATTGACGAAAGAATGATTAAGTTTAACCCACTTAATAATCTGAGATAAATAACCTTTATGTGATAAAATCAACTTTTTTCCAAGATCCTAGCAATTCCTTCATTTTGAAGTGTCTAAAAAAGATGGGACCTAGTTAGAATTATAACAGAATAAATCTAGAAACCTCAATATATGAGTATCGGGCAGTCATTTATGCACTAGCTTTCGTATTCGTATGCTCCCTCCAATTTATATGCTTCATCCTTCTCTTAATACTTCATGCTTATTTCCTGGGCTCCCCAGCTCTAATGGACATCTTGTAGCTACACGTTCTTATTCTTTCTGAGTCCAATTATTGTACTGAGCCCATGTTATTATTTTTGCTCTTACTTGGCCATTCAGTTCACTTTCTATGGAGTATGTATGATTGAATATTACATTCTATAAGGGAAGCGAAGCACATTCTCAATGCTAAAGAAAAGAGGGTTCTTTAAGTAGTAATTATTTCTAAGTAAGAACCCTTTAGAAGCTGAAACGATATGTGAGATCTTAGCTCTTTGATTTTCTACAGTTTAAACAATTTAAGGTACTAAAGAGCATTTAAATTGTAGTAGCTGCTTTTTTTAAAAATTGCGTACATCAATAATAAATACTGAACTCCAGTTGCGTAAAATACAGGCTTCTATATTTGTATATCATATTTCTCTTTTTGCATCATATACAAGTCTAAGATTACTAAATTGGAAAGAGTTTTCAAAAGAAAAATATACCTAGTAATATAATGAAGAATAGCGCTTTTTCGTTTTGGAATGTGATCTAACAATTATAAATATTGCCATACCGACTCCCTTCGAAAAACCCCTATTGTTCAATTCTTACTTGTGATTTCAAAATTTGAATGTGATATTATAAATGGAATATATGGAATTTTTGGATACTTTTGATGTTTTATCATAAAAAAATTCTAGCCTCTGCAAATCAACCTTCCAATTACTTTAACTTTTCTCATTTGAAATTATTGATAATAAGGAAGCTTATAGCAACTGACAGAAGGACGGATTTTGGTATGTTTTAAACGTTTATATAAATGGTGTTTTACAATCAATTATAAAAAATGTTCAATCTGATATGCATTTTAAATATTTCAAAAGAACATGTGAAGAATAAAGGGACAAGGAGGATGAATTATTATTTTAAGTTAATATCTCGCTTTTAAGAAAGATTCCGAGTGACGTTTCGCTTAGATACAAAATAAAAACTTATATTTTGTATAAAATGAAATCACAAATTCATTTCTAGTTAAAAAAATATTAGAAACTTTAATTTAACAAAAATACGTTAGCATTTGGAATTCATGACGCAGGATTTTGAATTTAAAGCAAAAAATTAACAAATTAAGTACCACATTTTAAAAAAGAAAGTCTACATCAGCTAATTTAATTGGTGAAATAAAGATTGTATTCATGTAATGAAATTACTAAGTTTTAAAGACAACGCATTTTAAAAAGATTTATTAAAAAATTCCACTTCATATAAAAACCACGCACATCTGATTAACAAATAAATCCATTGGATTTGATCTCAAGAGTAAGTGTTGATGTTGGATTCAATAGAAATAAAACAATGTAACCAACGGATTTTTTTAAATGATGATGAGTTGAATTGAAATAAAAAAATTAATGAACCAAGCAAATCTAGATTATCTGGATTTTCCAGGATAATGGATTTCAATAACGTGTCTTTATTTATTCATTCATTTAATAGTTATGCTGTAAATAAGTATTCTTGCTAAGTATTGAAATGTTTTAGATATGTTATTCTGGAAATACACCGAAATAAAAACTCTTATATAATAGGCTATTCTTTTTCATAAATCATTGTTGTGCTATAGAGCTATACATTTAAATGCAATCTTTGCCATTAGATATGTTTCTGTAGTAAAACTTTCAGAAAAATAAAGTGAGAAAATCCTCAAAACTGATCTTTGTGGAACGGATAAGCTTAAAGGCCGGATATAGATTTTTTCATTTTGCTGTTCTGTTGACGAGTCAAAGTCAATTATTCATCATCGGAACTGCATCATCGGGACTCAAAACATCACTGATATGCAAGTATATGATCCAATACATTAGGTTAAAACAGACGAAGCAAACGGGGAATACAACTCTTGAGTATTTGTCGATGTCACTCGGAGTCACCCCGCATAGTGTACTGGGTAAGGTGAAACTAGGCACTTCAACGTTTTGAGCTGATGCTGAACGGCTGAGAGTAGAGGAGGCAGCATATGCTCGAGGATCCACCAGTTTCAGTCGGATTTCCTAGGAAGGAAAAAGACGTTCAAAACACAGAGCTAGGAGTTGAAGGGAAAAGAAAGATAATGCAACTTATTCGCATAACATCTTCTAAACTGGTGAACAAAAACTCCAATCTTTGAGGTGTCTAACTTTATTGCTCCACTGCTAAAGATAAGGGGATAGGATAAAAAAATGGTGCTACGGGCTGTATATGAAACAGGGGATTAAGGCGGTATTAAGTAATAATTAGTTACTAAAGTTTCATTGGATTATAACTAGTTTCTTTTGATTACGTTTGAGAGTAGATGAATGATTTTGGCTTCATTAAAAGATAATTTGTTTCTTTAGGGCGCATCGTATCAAAAAAATTTACTTTGAGCTGCGTTGGACGATAAGTAGTCGCATTAAACCTCATTAGAAAATAATAAATTAGTAATTTTGGGCCACATGAAACAAACAACTTGTCCCTAGAATTAAATTTGCTCCGTAATGTAATTTTTAAGGATACTATAGTTATCCTATAATACACTCTATGAAATTTACATAAATTAATGAAGTTTTTGAGTGCAATTTAGAGGAATAAACACATACTCATTACCTCAACTATACATATGAATTTATAACATTAAGAGTTCAACGCAATTTTAAACCAGTTCAATCTATTTTAATGATGATTTTGTAGAGAATTCTTCTAAAATATTGATCAATATTTGAATATAACGACCTTTTAATGCCTTATATTGCGTATAGACATCATCAAGCCAGCGGTTAGTTGGTAAGTAATTTCTGCTTTGTTAAAGAAATTATACTCTCAATATTTTGTTTTATGCTACTAATATTGAAATGTTTTTGTTGGACTTGGATAGCGAGGATGTTTTCCTCTTACTTTATAAAAGACGTCTAGAATTCATTCTAAAGAAAAAAAATCTTTGTTAAGTGTTCACTTTTCATATAATTGTGTATTAAAATTGCAAATACAGAGCATAAATGCATCATTTAAGAAATAAAGTAATCTCTATACATCAAAAAAGCTTTGTTTTGGCCTGTAAAGCCACCTGATGGATCAACATACTTATGACTTTAACTTGATACGGATGTTGGGTGATGATACCTCACTTTTAATTATTATTTATGAGTTTAATTATAAGTATAAAGAAAGTGTTAAGGTATTCACAATTTGTTCAAAGAAATACTATATTTTCAAAATATAATAGTTAGCTTACAAAACTTAAATTTGTTATCTTATTGCAGTGTAGTAAAATTTCTTTTAACTTTTAAGTTCATTTTAAAATTTAATACTAAATCTTTCACTTAAAATTTTATTGAAAGTCACTCAACAGCCCTACGTATATATATTTTACTCATTGGCTAAGCACATCTACAAACATGCCTTAGTTTATACAACAACCATGCATACATTTCACAAATAAATACACGTATGAAGAATAATTGATGCATAATCGCGTTACGTTATCTTTTTCAGGAAATATTAGAGTTACATCTAAGGAATCTAAGGGAAAAGAATTTATTGCTATCATAAATAGTGAAATAAGGGAAAAAAATCTACAACAACAGTTTTGTAATATCACATAATTTTACTTGTGCAGTGTGAATGTGATAGGTGATTTGGGACGTGTAAGTTAATTAGTTGAAAAAATAATTAATCCTTCAATTTTAAATTTCAAGGTTAATTAAAATACATATCAATATAAGGAGTTTATTTAATCCATTATATCTGTAAATTGTGAAAATATACTAATATCTATTACAATTATATGAAAGATAATTTCTGCAACAATAGCACAATTAATTTTTTTCATTGAACTATTCAGACGAAAACCCTTTTACAACAATAATGTAAAATATTACTTTACTATTACTCTTGATTGTTTTAAACTAAAATAATTTTATCAAGTTTATTTTTAAAACTAAGTAATTTCTATGGTTTTGATGCAAAAAGTATTTGTTTAAACAAAGATTAAAATAAATATTAAGTGCGTGCATTAATATGTAAGAATTATGTATTATGTATAGAAGAGACGTAGAAAGAGAGAGGAAAGTTTTCTTAATATGGTTATATTAATTTTTCAACCGTTTACTAAGTCTTATTTTCATTAAATTTGAGCTTTAATCATTCAATGTTCAATAAATCATTCAAGCTTTTCGTTTGCATTACTTAACTTTTGCCCTACTTTTTTCATAAAAGGTTCTTCACTTTCCACCACTTAGGATTTTACGAAATCAATGAAGAATCGATAATGCGACTTTTCGTAGCATAATTTTTGCCTTTGTTGTTTTGAATTGAGCTTCTATTTGCTTAAGAGGGCTGACTCGTGATCATAATCAATGAGATATTGAATTAGTTCCGCAAATAAGAAAGAGATCTCCTTAGAAGAAGAAGATAAGATGATTAAAAAGCCATCTTATTAGAAATCTGCTACTCAGATATCTAATTTCATCTTGGGAAATAGTCTCGAACTAAGTTTGATAGGGAAAGAAATAGGGAAAAAAATCTTAAATTCGATTACTCTTAATGTTTTTATTTGTTCCCATTTATTTCAGGAAAATGACTATGTATCTGCCTATTTACTGTTCTAGAATAATGAACATAGCTGCGTTACAGGTTTTAAGTTGCTGATAACTTGGCTATGAGAATTAGAAAATCAAATGCCAATTTACCAGGTAAGTCAGTAAAAAATTATTTTATTATTTGTAAGATTAAAAAATAATTAAGAAAGAATATTTCATTTTAAAACAGTTACTCAATCATAAATTTTACATATTTTTGTATGAAAGATAGATTTGATTTAAAAGAGAAGGTGAAATCCCAAAAAGGTTTTGTTGTAAAAGTTATTAATTTACTTAAAATTCATAAAATCAGTGAGTAAGGATATTAAATGTCTTAAGGCTTCAAAATTCGAAAAAAATCTCAACCAATATGTGAAAATTGGAAGCCCAAAATAACATTTCAAAACTTTTCTGATATGAATTATGCTTTTATACTAGTATGTGATAACGTTTTTATTTTTGGATCTGAAGAGATAAATGTTTTAAAGAATATAATTGATTATACAGGGTGTATCTGAAATGGTGACACAAACTTTCAGGGATGATAGTACTCATCAAGACGAACAAGAATCGGTATAGAAAGGGGGTCCCAGACCAAATCCCAGGGAGTTAAAAATGGTGTGACACCCCAAAAAAATCATTGAAAAATTCAATTTGTAGAAGAACTACTATTGCTAAAAACTTAATTATGGTCTCAAAAATTGTGTTTTTATATGATCTTTAAAATTACCTCAAAAGTCTTCACTTTAAAATTTGTTTTATTATGAAAAAAGTTAAAAAACACAAAAAAGTGAAAACTCTGCCAAAACCTTATTTTGTATTTCGAAATCCTTTCTTTTGATTTAATATTCTGAGAGATCATAGTTGAAACCCCTTAAGTCCAAAGTTTCACGTAAATACAATCAATATTAAACGCTTGAGATCCTGTTAAAGTTTGTTTTTTGGGTGCGCACACAGCTGTTGGGTGCGCACATAGCTGCTTGCGCACCTAAAAAACAAACTTTAACAGGATCTCAAGCGTTTAATATTGATTGTATTTACGTGAAACTTTGGACTTGAGGGTTTTCTACTATGATCTCTCAGATTATTAAATCAAAAGAAAGGATTTCGAAATACAAAATAAGGTTTTGGCAGAGTTTTCACTTTTTTGTGTTTTTTAACTTTTTTCATAATAAAACAAATTTTAAAGTGAAGACTTTTGAGGTAATTTTAAAGATCATATAAAAACACAATTTTTGAGACCATAATTAAGTTTTTACCAATAGTAGTTCTTCTACAAATTGAATTTTTCAATGATTTTTTGGGGTGTCGCTCCATTTTTAACTCCCTGGGATTTGGTCTGGGACCCCCTTTCTATACCGATTCTTGTTCGTCTTGATGAGTACTATCATCCCTGAAAGTTTGTTGCATCATTTCAGATACCCCCTGTATAAATACTATAAAAATACTATGTAAAACAATGTGTTTAGAATTCAAATAAGGACCATATTAAGCATTAAAAACATTTATTAAAATATGGGTCTGTGATGAATAAACCCATGAAAATATCGCGATATCCTAAATCCTATCTATAGAAGGATTTAAAAAAATTATTAATAAATGAAAAGGAGTAATACATGCTTATACACCTATATCAACAAATTATCATGCATAATCTTCAGGGGACATACAATGCAGTTATATACGACTTTTGAGTAGTTTTAAAAGTGTATACTGTGTTATGCTGACATTTCACCTTAGGTATGGTTTTTTATCATGCATGAAAACGGAAATATTGCTCTATGAATTTGATTAAAGTTAGAAATTAAGAAAATTAAAAAAAATACTCCCCCATTTTTCGGTACAGCCACAAACATTTAAAAAAATTAAGGTATTTTTTAGTGTTGGGCGATTTTAAAATCTTAAAATAACACACTGATTTACTTTTTAAAGCCTTTTAAAACAAACTGTTTGATTAATTTTAGCACGTTTCATTAAAATTTAACTTTTATAAAATATATTATAAAACCGCTAACATATATCTGTAAAGCGTGAGGAATAAACTTTCTTTAAATAAAGTCATAAATTTCTTTGTTGATGTTAAATTGAGTATCGTATTTAAATCTTAGTTTTGGGGAAACCAGTGAAAGAAAGAATAGTTTTCTTCAGCTTTCTAAATAAAAACAACAATACAAGTTCGTAAACTGTGAACATACAGGTTTTTATCTATTTTACTATGTACAATATCTTTTATTTGGAACAACAATAACGTTCAAAGGAATAATGTTTTTATCGTTGTTTTCACTTCACTTATAAATATCTTACAATACTGGGGGTGAATGTGATATAAAAGTGCTAAATAAACACAAAATAGCGAAGAAGTTATCATGCAACACAAAACACTCGGTCCCAGTTTCAGTACTTGAACTGGGAATAAAAAATACACACAAAAACTAAGTAAAAACAAAACAGCAGTTAAAAACTCACCTTATAGTTTTGAGGTTATTTGGCTTGAGTCTCTTCCATCTGAAGACTTTGACATTCTCAAAGCTCGGTTCCTTTAAGCTCTTGCGATTAAAAGATTTGTGAAACTAACTAAACAAAATCTTAAGAAAGAGCGTAGAGAGGAGAAAAAGCAAGAGAAAGAGAGTTTTTAAGAAAGAACAGTGATGAACAATTCAACAGAGAAGTATCTGTGAATGCTAGTAGTTACAAAACGGAAAAAAGCAGTGCGTGTAAAAAGTGCTGGGGAATCTCTTGAGATTAGTATATTACATATTTTTATATTTCTCAACATACTAAATTATTTTGAAGTGAGGTATGATAACTGTAGTGCAAATTTATGACTAATCACATATTGATTTACTTGTGACCATATTTATGGTGCTCTCATACTCAAATATTCTTTTAATTACTACCGTATGTTTCCGAATATAAGTCCGTCCGTATATAAGCTGGAAGTAAGGTCATTATTTGAAATATGCATACAAGCCAATATTAAATTATCCGATCCCTTATAATAACGATATTTCAAAAAATGATTCATGGTTAACAGTATTTTGTTTTAGTATATTTTATTCTTAAAATAAGTTATTTGAACTCCATTTAGGTTAAACATTTTGAATTTGTGAAACAAGTTAATTATCTTTTCATTGTAAACTATCAATTGAGCTATTTAACATTTAGTCAACCTAAAAGTAGCTACTAATTTTGCAGATTGGTGGATCTGAATTCAATGCGACTCCCCCCTTTCCTATTGGAATAGTTTCTTGAAACTTATGGATCTTATATATGAAAATATACGGTACATGAAAATTACTTATGAGGAGCAGTTAATGGCCATAAAAATTAAAAAGAGTCACTTCTAGTAGCACGCGATACTAACCAATACTTCCTGACATTGTGAAGATATTATATCAATGTTGTATTATCGGTTGATATCAGGAAAATATTGGTTGATATATTGTGGGCTATTTAGGGAATCAAACTATTGTTTTGTAAACTTGCTTCATTCATCTAAGTTCGTGCTGTCTGAAAAATTCATAAAATAGCTAGCTAAAAATTACAAAGGATGAAATGTTCACATATCATATTTTAACATGCTAAAATATTAAATAAATATCCGATTTATAAAAATGCAAGCATTTTATAATAAAATAAGGTTAATAAAAGCTTTTTGTATTATGAATATGACTATGAATAGGGCTTATTTAATTCGAAACAGTTATATTCCCAATAGAATTATGACCAGCTAGAGAAAAGATTAATTTTAGTAAACATAATTTGTTCAACGCTCTTAAAGTAAATAATTAAACATGCATTTGGGTAATTTTCACCATACGCTTACATTTCAGAATAAAATTTTTTTTTTCAAACTTCATAATTTCGTAATAATATTAATATAGGAGTTTTTATATATGTTTCAAGTATATGGAACAGCAGTTGGTCATACACTTTTGCCCATAGTTTAGTGTTTCAAAAAAACATCCCAAGTTATCAATTTGCACACTTCCGTACTTTACATATATAAGGCAAAAACAAGACCTAAACTAAAATAGCTATGTGTATTATATCAAATACAATTATTTCTCTTTAAATGAAATATGCAAGACCTTTTTTTAATGAAATTAACGATAAATCAAGCGAGAAATGTCAAATCCTTCGTAAAAAGGGAAAGTTGTTGATACTACTTTCAAAATCAATGACATAATAGTAACGGGAGTTGACAAGTAACGGGAGTTGACATTTTTAATAAAATGACAGAATAAAACATACATGCATAGTTGGAAACTGAAATAAATATCCATATATCCTATTTATATCAATAAGTAACTATATTTCTGGGGTTAAAATTTCCAAAAAAGTTAATTTAATATTAAAAATTACCGTAACGGGAGTTGACATTAATAAAAATACGCTACCTTGACGACAGATAATTTCTTTGAAAACACGATAGTTTTCGAGCCGAAGAATAAAAACACGGTTTAAATATATTCTAAAGTAAACAAACAATCGTTTGGAATGTGTTTCTACATTTTTAAAGCATAATTATTATTATATTTTTTAAAATTTATTCGCCTGTAACGGGAGTTGTCATAAAGTGAGGGACAAAATATTTTATTGATTTGTAAAAATATTAAATTCAAAAAATTAATTTTTACAATTATAATAACCTTTTAATAGTTCATAATTTTGATATTTATCGTTTTTTCTTTCAAAAAGTTAAATTAAATAACAATAAAACTACTTTTAATTTCGTGAAAATCGTTAGGGACAAGCGTTTTTGGCTATTTTCGTATTTTTAAATATCTTTATTTACATAATTTTAAAGCTTTTCTTATTAATTAAAAGCTAGAAATATTTCATTTAGTCTACTTTACCTAAATCAAAGTTTAAACAGAAATTTTAATAATGATTAATTGTTTAATTTTCATGTTTTACCTTCGGTACAGCAAATGTAAGCAAATTTTGAAAATGACCCATTTATTAATAAATAGCAATTGTAGAAAATAGGAGTCAATTTTAGAATTTTTATCTGAAAAGCAAATAAAATGTAGCATATATTTTACAATGAAAAATAAATACTCTAAAGAAGTTTGAAATCATAAAGTAGTCCTTACGGAACTGTACTATTTAAAATATACTATCTACTCTTAACTTTAACTAATAAATAATTTCTTAAATGTTCTTTATAGATGTAACTTCAACGTAAAACAAATTATTCAAAATCAGTTGAAAAATTTTAAATGTTTTTGATCCAAAATAATTCGTTAAAAATCTAAAACTTAAACTTTATCCGGTCTTCTGGTTCTATCAATAATAGTATGTATTAAAAACTAACACGTTGAAAATTTGTATACTTCTACGACAAAAACTGAACGAGTGATACCGTTTTGAATTATTCATTCATAATGATTTTTCTCACTCTAAATTTTCTTCTTTTAGGGACCGTCTTCAAAGGGAATTAACTTTATTTATATTTTGTTTAAGATCCCAAACCTTTTTATTTTTAATTGACTAATACATGTTAATGAAATACCGAACCGTTTAGTGGTCTAAACGTTTTAGAGTTTGATTATTTAAAAAAAATAATAACATAATGGTGTAACTTTTGTTTGAAAAGATTTTTACTCAAACACTTCAAGCTTGATTTTTGACCACATTTTAATATTTTTGTAATTGGAAGTAGCATCTAAAACAAAGGGTTTGAAAATTGTTTATCAGACTACATTAAAAGCTAATACCATGCATTATAAATACAAACTTGAAGTAATTTCTCATTTCATTTGTTGGTTTCATCTTTAAATTAGTTAATTAAAAAGTTTTGATTTATCTAACTTATTTATGAATCCTTCTATTTATTGAAATTATTAATTTTATTCAATAAAAAGTTTGCAATAATCAAATGCGTCTGTAGGTATAAGTTTTACTCTTAAATTACTCCGTGTGTTAACTAGTCTCGGCTAAGCTAGTCGTGCTAAATTATCCTTTGCAAAATATTATAAAATTATTTTTCATTAAATATATTAGTACTCACAAGTCAACATGCGCAAACCAATCGTTTCCCCCGAATAGTAAAAACGTTTCTTCTCTTTCTTTTTATTATCGTATTTCTTTTTTATATTCAATAACTAAAATTCTATGCGTTATCAAAAATTGAAAACTATTTTAAATATGTTCCGCGAGCATTAAACTAATTAGACAACTTCCGTAAATAACCAACACAGATAATGAAACTTACGTCTACAATAGCTAATAGCCAAATAATAGTATGATTGTCTGAGATTATCTGTGTACATATAAGATGAAAAAGTGTTGCACTTGTTTTAAAACTGAAAATTAAAAAAAAATTAAAAAAGCCAAGAAATTATGTTTAATAATATTTTTTCGGTCCAAAACCACCCGATATTACCATGGAGTCCTATAGAAAATTTGGGGTGGCTAGGACTGAAAAAGCATTTTCTAAGCATGTGTTAATTTCCCACTAAAAATTTACTGCATGTTCTCTCAAACTCTTAAAATAAAAAAGTAATGCGAAATAAAAAAAGATGGATGAGAATATACACGATTATCTTTTTAAAAATGAATAAAGCTTATCTCAGAAAGTTCTAGTTTCAGCAATGAAGGATCTATGCTTCCTCAAGCCAATGATTCTGATCCTATTACAACCTTAAATGTACGCCATCAGAGCTAGGTCAGTTTGGCGAAAATCTTTTCGTAGCTATACTTCTAGATTTAATCCCTTAATTCGTTTTTGTACTCTATCTATCCTTTAAAGTCTCAAAGAACTATTGGAAAACTTGAAAAAGGCCTTTTGCAGTAGTATGATATTCTCTTAATCTGGTAGCTTGGAGATTTTCAAAATTATTTCATAATTTTTTGTAACCTTAAGACCAAGACAAAAATATCTTGGGATCAAAGAGAGAGTGTAAAATATGAATTAATGGTTTATTATTTTTTTAAGATTTGGCATTTGTTGAGTCCATCAAGAGAGGAAATGTTAGTTTTGAGACACTTCACGTTTAGGAATTGATTTTTCAGTAAATAAAATCCTGTATTGGGTACTAAAAAAACGAACTTAAATTAATTTGTAAAACTTGTACGAAGGTTTTAAGAAAGGAATATCTCGAAAAATAAAAATAAACACTTTTATTGTAAATAACCAACAAACTCTTAACTGCAGTTTCAGAGTAGAATTTAAATTAGTAGTATATAGATAATATAAAACATTAGTTGTTCTAAAAAATTTTCAGAGTTGAAAAATATGTTGAATTTAGTTTTTTCTTAAAATATATGAAACCTAAGCTGAGTAAAAGTTTTAAATAGCTATTTTGGTAAAACTTATGCATTATTTTAAAGGGAAAAAGTAGAAAGAAGGAAGACTGGAAAAATTTTAAATAGAACTAAATTGAATCAGTTAGCTTGTTCAATGAATTCCCATTGGTTTATAAATCTCCTTTTATTCTCTCAAAGTAATGCATTATCCAAGTCAATTATATAACGTCGAACGACAACCCAACATTATAAATCAAAACTCCAATTATCCGAATGTTGGGTTTTCATTCAATTAATTAAAAGCTGTCTTTCTTTAAAAATAATTTTTCTACCATTTTTTAACATGCATACAGTAACTAATTAAAATTAGTGATGGGAAAAATCGATAATTTTAGGTATCGAATACTTATAGGTATCGAGTACTTTTTTTTCAATGTCGGGAAATGAACCTGAAGGAACAATTTTTTATAGGGCCTATCCATACTCAGACTGAAATTCAAGAAACTGAAAGTGATCCATCAAAAAGCGGGCTCCCGATCCCCGGAAAACAAGATCTTGAAAACGCCGAGCCGCTGCGCCGCTCGGAGCCCTCGCGACGCGAATTTCAAATATCTAAAAGAAGGAGAAAGACCCGAGCAGCACCCGATACTACCCCCCGCCTAGGCCGCACATATTCCCATAACCCAATCCAAAACACCTTCCCCGCGCGCCGAAACCGAAATTAAAATGGCGAGAGAAAGTCACACATGAACATCAGCAAAGCACGTAAACCTTCTCCTGCAAAACCGATCCAACCATGGGCAAACTTTCCCATCCCATCCCTGTCGAAAACTAGTAGATTCACCAACAAAATCATCCCCTCCGATCCATCACAGAATGAGATGAAGACTAAATCGATAAAAAATTAGCTATTTTAAAATTTTTTACTGAAATCTGGATAATCTTCCATTAATTGGTGCAAATAAAAAATATGGTATTCATTTGAAAACATTCAGTAAGTAATCGTATAATCGAATCTTATAAGTCAACAGCAAGTAATTGATTATAAGATTCCATTACTTAAGTACTGATATCGGAAAAAGTACCCGAAAGGAAATATTCTATTTCAAAAGTACTGGTAATCAATGCCAAAAGTATTTATATCGAAAAAAGTATGAGTAGAAACTTGGATAACAAAATTACTGATCTCGAAAAAGAATGAGTATCAGTAGTACTCATAACGAAAAAGTATTCGATTAAAAGTTCGAACCCAAAGTACTCATAGCGAAAAAGTATTCGGTACCAAAAGTAATTGGGACAAAGAGGGAGTCAATGTAGGAAGAGTCGAGTCGAGAGGTGGATAGAGGCGAAGGATTTGGCGGGGGAAAAACCCGGCCGCGTCAAATTTCTCTCGCGAATGATTAACGACTCGGGTTTGAGAATGAGGAAGTTGCATGATTTTTTAATTTTTTTAATAGATTCTTCTTGCAAAAATAAGCAACTACCCAAAATTTGAGGCCGCGATCGATAAATTTTTTGATTGTCAAAAAATGAACAAAAATCCACTTTTTAAAAGCGCGCGAAAACGCCAAGAGTTTGGGATCATCGTATGTTGACGTCATTCTACGACAAACATTGTTGGAAAGCAATGGAGTTGATGGTATGATTGTTGACATCTTTAAACAATAAGAGTTTTCAGTCACGTGTTTTTTTCTCGACTTTTAAAATTAAAATATTTTATCACCTGTACATTTTTTTTGAAAAATTGACTAGATATTTCATTTTACCATACAAAAAACCATTCGGACCACTTGTTTGTTTTTGAAAATCTGACACATGCAACTTCTTTATTGAGCGTTGCAAAATGAAAACAGGCTGCGTTTTATCTACAGTAGGTATTTTAAAGATTATTTCATTAAACAATTTTAAACGAAATATGTCAATAAAGTATCGATACTTTTTTGGGTATCGAATACACCCGATATTTTTAGGTATCGAATGCTTAAGTATTTGGTATCGATACCTGCCCATCACTATTTAAAATAGACCTTTTTCGGAAAAATCCAATTATTCAAATTTATTATCATCGTATTGGCATCCAGTCCCAATTGATTCGGATAATTGAAGTTCTACTGAATATCATATTATTATATTTATATATTATTATATAAATTGTAAAAGGATTCTTTAACGAGTAGAAAATATCAAGTTAGAAATATTTTTTAAACCTTAAAAACTTATAAATCGATTGTACTTCTAAAAATAAGATTTTCTCTTCATTGATATTTTTACATACACATCTCCTCGCACTAAGATATAGAAGGTATATCGTTTCTTATATACGTGGTTTATTATTTCCTATTTGTTTTTATATTCGTATCCAGTTTACTGCAGTATAAAAAAGGTTTTACGTTTTTAACTTGAAGCTATTCTGAAAAACTTTCTGTAGTGGATGCACTTTGAAACCTTTCCCAAGATCCTTAAAAAGAAGGAATGGAAGGTACTTTTCTACTGATCCCTTTCACTAAAAACTAAAACGTTTGAGCGATTTCTAATAGTTTTTTTATTTGTTACAGAGACTTTTCTTGACTGTGTTATTCTCTGTTTCTACTCTGTGTATCAGTCTATTGCGATTTTACTTTTTCTTTTCAGTAATTTGATCTTGTCAACTAAAGTAGCTAAATATACGATTTATATGAAGTTATTTGCCCGGTATACCTATTGAGTATCTTAACAAATCCGCCTAAACTCTGAACAGCCAGATTCCTTGCATGGAATAGATAAAAAACGACTGAAAATCTATACCTCTACTAGAAAATCCCGATAGAAAACGATATGACATTACATCCGGTTTGCGTTTAAAAAGGCTTATTTAAAACATAAACACAGTTATTTTTATATGTTTTCAGGCTAATACATGTTAACAAATATCCCTTACGAATGCATACGCCCACCATTAAAAGGAATAATTAAGTTTTCATCTGATATGCTCTCACATTTTTTGAAAAATAAAAGTCGTAAGTAGTAGAGGTATAATTATTTGGGCAGATTTTATAAACTCCACGTAAGAAATCTTTCCGAGCGAACTTGTTGAAATACTCTTTATATTTTGTGTTATCTAAAATACCTTACTATGGTAACACACTCAAATTTCATACTCTGTCCAAATTAGTTAACGACTTATGCGTGTACTACTTAGATTGATATAGAAATTAGCGGTGTATCTTGGAATAATAAACTTGAGAATCAATAAATAAAAAGGATTGGGATACATTTTGCATTTCTCTATTAATTCTATTACTTTCCCAGAACATTTTTAGTACTAAAAATAGCTTTTAGTATCGCAGGCGACAGGGTTAATGTTTGTAAGCGACATGGGAAACTCATTTTAAAATATTAAAAAGTATAAAAAAGGATGGAAAGATTTTTCATTCATTCCCGGAAAATATTTATTTAAAAGTTACCTTTCTGGGTTTATAATATTGAAATTTTAAGATTCAACAGATGAGCACTATAGAGTTACATTAATACATTTCAGTAAAATCGGGATTAGCATAACATGACAATGCATTGTATTCATTAAAATTACTTTGTGTGTGACAAGGAGTCGTGAATTGAATCTATTTAAGAGTTTAGCAAGTAACCGAAGTTTTTAGGTAAATACGAATAAAAGAGGATATTTCTGGAATTTTATTCAAATTTTTTGTAATTAAGTTAGAGCAGAAATCACTGAATTTGAATAACTAATATTTAAAAGTCATTAAATAATGTTATATAAAATCTTAATATCAACTTCCAATCTTCCCAGGTTGTCTGATTCAGGATACATCTGTTCAACAACTTAATATTGTACTTAAATAAGGAGTTAATTCTAGTAAATTTTGGTTATCCTCAAAACTTTTTTAAATTTAAAAATAAATAAAAGACCATTCAGACACAAAAGAGTTGTGCTTTGGAATGAGAAACGTTATAAACTATATTCTATTATTTACTGCATAACGCCCTTTTTCTAATTAAATGTTTTTTTTAAGTTTTAAGAATTTATAATCAGTATGAGATATTTTTCAAAAGCAGAAAAACAATTCCTTTACTACTGTAGTAGGAATTCAATGCTAGTATCACAATTAACCGATCGGTTTTCACTGAAAAAGAGAAGAGATACTTAATAGATATATTTATTTAAAAATACACACAGCTTCATTAGATTCGTTGAAAATTTTAAAAACATCAAAATAAACCATAGTTAAATAATTGCAATCAGTGCAAAAATAAGTTAAATATATTTTATATACAAAATATGTGTAATTTTGGTATAGGTTTTATTCATGAAATTGCATTGGAAGCTATTAAATTTCAATCTTAAATGATAGTTCTTTTAACTACATCGCGGATCTTTGTGGGACTCAAAGTTCGACGCCACTGAGCATTTGTCGCCGCCAAAAGTGCGTCATTTGCCGCGAGATCTTGAGGTCCCCGGCCGTAAATAACATCGATCGAAAATATCTTTTCCCCCTTTGATAACCCACACGACCTAAATTCATATTATGTGTAGGATTAGAAGGGTAGGTAATTTAAAACTCACAATAGAAATTGTTATCCATTTCTTTATAATACCTCCTATATTTCGTCCATACTATTCTGAAAAGATTAATTTTTACTAATTTAGATTTCAATTTTTAGAAAGTTAAAGCAACGTTATGTATATAACGGTTTGATATTGTATTTTCATCCGATCTATATTTTTGCTTTAAAATAAAAATTTCTAGTAACTCTCCCCCAAAACAAAAAAAAACATTTATGAGAAAACGAAGGTTTTTCTTTTAGTTTTATAAAAAAACAAGAAAAGGTATTTTTACTTTTAATGATTACTTTAAAGGAAAAACTGCTAAAGGAAAACTGCAACACAAACGCTTGAACAATACATAAGAAGCATTTCCTTATAATCAATGGAATCATATTTATCGCTATAACACATAATATGGCCATGTTTTCTATGTGTAACTTATTTTCATCTAACACTGATAACAAACTTAGTTTGAAAACAATCCCATGGTACTTTACTTTTTCTTGTTCAAAATATAACTATTATTTTCTTCAACGTGTTTTCCAAAATTTCTTGTTTTGGAGGGTTGATGGTGTGTGTTGAAATCAGGGGTGGCAAATTGAATGGAACTCTCAAGTTTCACTCCTTCTTGACCGAAACTAATACTCATTTACATTTAAATTTTTTCTCCGGGATGAAAAAGAAACTTCAATATGAGATTGCGCTTCCTCCGGATAAAAACCCAATTCATTTTGACTTTTGATTTTGTTCCTGGAAATAAAGTATCACGAATTAAAATTTCAGTTTCGTTCTTGATCAAAACTAAAGCGATCTCTATATTTTAATTTTGTCCTGGATCCAAATAATTTCCCTTTGCAAAACTCTAGTTTCCTCCTGAACCAAATCAAACAATATTTCGACTTTTCAGTTTTTCTCCGGATCAAAAGTCAACGCAACTTTGAAACCAAGATTTCCCCTCGGAACCGAACTAAACACGGTCTCGGCAGTTTTGCTCCGAGCAAAATTCAAGGCAGCTTTGGTGATTTAGTTTCGTTCCCGAACCTAATTACACACGGCGGCTACACTTAATTTTGGCTCCGTATATAATTTTAGCGAGGTTTAATTACTTGGAATCGCTCTGGAACAAAATTAAATGTGAATAGAATGTTTTTATTTTGTTCCTAAGGCAACATTCTATTTTAATTAATACTATTTTTTACATTATTTGATAAATTTCAAGGTGAAGTTTAGAAAACTCAAATATTAAATATTTAAAAAAATTTGTGTCTTGTTTTTCACACAACCAAAATTCCAACAGCCGATATTCAGACAGCCATTATCCAGACAGCCTAGAATACTAAAAACTGAAATCTCTACAAACGAAATGCCGTCGGTCCAAAATCCCGACAGCATGGAAGCTTCTCAGTATAAAATCAAAACTAAAGAAATTCTGACTCCCCGAAATTCCAAAAATTTAAATTCAAACAGCCCAAAATTCCGTCAGTTTGAAATCCCAAGAAACAAATAACGATCAGTTATTATTAATTGATCACAAATTTTAGCTATTTATAACAACTTAAAAACTATATAAAATTCCTTCTTTGAATTCTTTCTCTCTCTCTCTCTCTCAAACCCAACAAACTAAACTACTTTTAGCCCCCCGTAACTGTTCGTCAGTTAGCTTAAGTTTAAATAAATTTAAAGCCTCTTTTAATAAACTTTACTCATTATTACAAATTAATTTATTTTAAATTAATTACAAATGATTATTTTTTTATTCACTCATATTCATAAGGTTATTATTTTGGTTGATACTCGACTTAGGCATTAGTTTTGATAGAAAGCTGGAAATTGAAGCACTTGCATCAAAAGTCATTTGACGACAATACTTTTGCGTAATATTAAATATATTGTGTGTAGTATTTAAATTAGAAACAATAAATACAATCTTCGGAACCAAATTTAAGCATTTCACTCACATTTATTGTTGTTCCGGATCGAAACTCAAGTTTTTTAAACCCGGTAAAAAAATTTTCGGAGCAAAGTAAATGGTTTCCTCCTTGTTGAATTTGGTTCTGGAACGAAAGTAAATAACCAGAGGCGCCTTGAATTTTTCTCGGAGCAAAACTGTCGAGACGGAGTTTAGTTTGGTTCCGAGAGGAAATCTCGGTATCAAAGCTGCGTTGACTTTTGATCCGGAGAAAAAATGAGGAGTTAAAGTCAAGTTTTATTTCGTTACGGAGGGCACAATTTAGGCTGAATTAAGATCCGTATGAAAATTAAAACATAAAGAATCCCAAAGATTTGTTCCAGGAAAAAACTCAACTTTAATTCGTTTTAAGTGTAGTTCCGGGAACAAAATCCAATTTCAAAAGGCATTTGGTTCTAATCCGGAGGAAACGAAATATCAAATTTTAAGTTTGCTTTTATCGCGGAGAAAATAAAAATTTTTAGACTGTTGAACTTTGTTCCGGGAGGAAATAAATACCTTAAAATCACAGTTTCTGAGTTTAGTTTCGTTCTTTTTGCCATCCCTGGTTGAAATACGCGTTGATGTGATTGGTCTGTATTGTTGAAGAGAAAATACGGTAATACGGTATTTAACACTTGAAACTCCTGAGTATCGGTATCACTGAAACTTTTATTGGCTAACATTTCTGAACTGAATAGTTTAAGAGACTGAATAGATTGTTAGTTTATTTAGTTTAGTTGCTATGGAACCTGTATATATTGATTAATTTTATTAATGCATTCTGCATGCCAGAATGTCTTACAATACATGCCACGTATAATAAAACTTTCTGTGTGTGCTTATTTTTTGAAAGTAAATTTGACTGGTGTTATTTTACTGCCAAGTCATGTAATTTGTAAAAGATGCATAATTTAGAAGAACGCCAGACAATGAAAATACAAAAAAGTTCGTTAATAAAATATCTTTGGTTTCAGATAGAGGGATATTATCAGCATAAAATTTAGAATTAATTGCTATGAATATCACGTTTTTGTTTTTCCACTTTGATGAACAGGAACTTAACTATCAATTTTAAGGGAAAAAATTGGGTTAAAATTTAATGCCTATGTTTTTACTGCACAAAATTATTTTTCTCAAACAGAAGCAGCATAAAAATTAGATTACTTCTAAGCTAACTTAGCTAGATTTTTGTTTCGGGGGGAGGATTGACTCAACGTTATTTCAGAGGTACCCCCGATTACATTTTTGGGTTAAGTTTAGGATAACTTAAAACTAGTTTTAGAATTGTACTGCACAGATGTCAAAGTCTCAACATACACAAATGGGCACAAATGATAGCTCCAATTAAAAAGGGGGTTATGAGAGACACTAATAGAAAAATATTCCTCTAAATATAGTGTAGATAACTTCAGAAGGGAACAGCTCCTTGTGAACCACATAACTTTCAAGCAAAAAATTATAAACAGACAGAAACTTTGAGAAGGGGGTAGGATTAAATTAGTGTTTTATCGAATTTTGAAACTGTTTGGGAACACCCAAAGGGAAAAACTTTTGTAAAGGGCAAAACTTTAAAGAGAAAAGCACTAAATGTCGACGGTCAAAATTTTGGAGGGGAGTTTGGGGGTTCTTTCCCAGAAAAATGGTTTGAAATAAACCATCAAAAGTGAGACCCCCCGGATCACTAATTGGTCCTAATTGAGTTTTCAAGGTAAAAACCGTATAAAAATTTGTCAAAATTTCGGGAAGGGATTATGAACCTTAACTCCCTTTGGGTATAATCCGTGTCTTGGATCTACCAAATAATGAAGTTGAAACTGTCATATTTTATACATCAAAGATTATATACTACTTCGAAGTCTTTATCGGCTACATCCTTGTATTTGATAAAATAGTGAATCAAGATAATCATATTAAGAGATTTAGTATAGTTTAAGTGCCTTTTCAAACTAATTAAAAACTTTTAAAACACGAAAGAAGATAAATAATGTTACCCAAAACTAAAAAAGAACTTGCTTTAAAAACTACTTAAGAAGCTTGAGTGATAATTATTTAAGATATGAGAAAAATTAGAAGAACACACACAGCCTATCCCATGGATTTCAAAATGGCTTCTGAAACGAAGCTTAGAGATAAGACACCAAGGAAAAAACCAGCACCATTAAAAACCGAGTTAAAAAATTAAAGATCGATGGTCATCTCTTTAGTCATAACTGTTTCGTCATGATATCATATATATATATTTCCACTTCTTTAAAGTTCTATTCATTGATCATCTCCCATGAGGGTGAAAGTATTCTCATTAGTTCTCTCATTAATGGGAAACCTTCTGGAGATATATTTAAAGGGCATATTTCCTGAATAGTAACTACTTTCTTTCTTTTTCTTCTCTTTATGACAGATCTACATCTACTTCTTCAATTAACTACAGAAAACGACTTTTTTATCGCGGCTAAAGTAGGTTTTTAAGTTTTATTTAAATGGCTTGCGTCTCTCTTGTATTGGACCTTTTGTTCTTATTGTTAGCGTTTTACTTATAGCGTGGCCTTATTGATCGCTTCTGTAATTAGCGGCAATAGACGGAAGATGCAGTTTTCTATGGGGTCCATGTCATCTGCTACAAGGGAAGATCTTCTCGATTAAGCCATTAGGGAGGTAAGAAAAAGAATAAGTAAATGTAGAGTTCTCTCATTTATGGTAATTGAAGTAAGTGTTATGACATGATTATTGGCTGTGGGGTTGGATGAGTGCGGATATCGTATTTTAAACTGGTATCTTTAGCGATTGTTGGAGTGATAGTATAGTGTAAAGTCGTTTAACAAAACATTATCGAGAGGTGTTTCACAACTTTGACGAAATCTTCATCACCATGACCAGTAAAGTGAGTAGTGGTTAAATCAAATGGAAGAGTGTTATGCGTGTTTGTTGTTTTGTAAACTAAAAGGGCTTTTTAACACCATAGTTTATAACTTTTTTAGATTGAGAGAGAGAAGGAGTCCATTCCCCCCTTTTTTGTTATTAATTTTTTTCATTTATTGTATAGAAAAACGTAAAAATAAAAAATTTTAGCCACCTGGGATTCCAAGGTTAAAGGTGACCAAGTACAGATAATTTACAATGGTTATGGTTTTACTCTAAAAAATAAAAGAAATTACCTAGAATAATCTCCTTCACCTCTCGTTAAAAGGAATCAAAGGTTACTTAACAATCGGAAGTTCATTTCAAAGTAATCTGGATAAATGTATTAAATAGTGGGTAGTTTAAACTCATAAAAGTGTTTCCTTGATTTTATGAATATCAGCAATGGACTTACAGTCTACATTTTTATCCAGTAGTCAATTCATAAGGCTTAACGGTGAACATGTTCACTAGTGAAATAATTATTATCAAGTCTGCTGTACAAAAACCAACTGGGATAGTTATCCTTTTAGATATATCTTTTGAATGACACCTCATACAAAGGCAGTTGTTATGGTCACCGCAGCTTCTTATGCAAATCTAGGACTATCAAAATTTATAAGAAAAAATCCTTTAGTATTTTTTTTATCAAGGTAATAATTATACATAAAAAGCTCTCTATAACAATTTTACTTGGTACAAACTTCTCCACTTTAAATTAGGAAAAAAATTAACCTCCTTGAAAAACTTCCTATCCCACAAACTCCAAAATATTTTCCGCAATAAATACTAAAAACCAAGGGTTAAAAAGCATTACTCCTTCTAATAGTTTCTCTCAAAGTAATTGTCCCTTGATCTGTCATGATCCCCTAAGTAAAAAACAGCCAACCGCAATGCGCACGATTTTGCAGGAGTTAAAAGGGTAAAAAAAGAAGCGAAGAAACACCCTGACCGGCCGGAACTCGGAGGTTAAGCTTAATGGCCCTGAAACGGGCAACGTACGGGAGAACGTGACATATTTCCAAGATAGAAACTACCCCCGAAATGACCCCAATCTTTGTCTCCCCTTTGCACGCCCAGTCCCCACGTTTCTCTAAGGAATGGACCTCGGGTAATTTGAAGGAAACATATGCTCCAGGGGTAAACATAAGGAGAGACTAAGCACAGATGAAAGTTCCCCCTTCTATCATAGATATGTGAGAGGAGTTCCTCTTCATAGGGGGGCATTTGAGAGCTCTGCTGCTCTATAGATATTGCTGACTGGAAGAAATAAACGCGAAGCGCCCCTTGTATCGGTAGCTGCATGAATGTTTAATAGAAGAGATTTATTGTAAGTGTTTTGGGATAATGACGTGATATTTTACGAAGACCGAAGAGAAGCTCTTTGAATCGCCCTGGGAGATTAAAGGGAAGTGCCAGGGTGAAGCTTTTTTGGGATTGGATGCGGAAGTGGAAACATATGGAAGAATGGTTGCTTTTCCTTTTGACACCGTGTTTTCCCCCATATATCTTATACGTGTATACAAAGGTGTGCAAGTTGTTTTTACATTATTTTTCAAATTTAAGGACATTCTCTTAGGTTTATCAATATGTGTTTACAAACGATTAAAAACTTATTTTTGTAGGTCTGGTGCCATTCATATGAACTTATTTTAAATTTGAAGTAAAATAACTGTTATTTTTAATTTTAATCAAAGATTTTTTCATTATTTACGAGCTAGGGAAAAGAAGCTTACTTCGCTGGTTTCGTTTGCTACCAGTTTTTTTTACTTCTTGCCGCTTTGTTTGAGAACTTTATTCATGCAACTATTTATTAAAATATCAAGGAGGATTGTGAAAGTTCTTCGTTTTGCATTTGATCTATAATAATAGTATTAAGTACAAATTACACTAGCGGAAATAAAAATCCCAACACCAAGAAGGAAAGGAGATATCAAAGTCAAATTTATTTCTATGATTGCACATAGTATCAATGTGAATTGATTAAAAAATCAGCCTTCCTGGATGTTAGGGGGCCGAGAAAACCAGGGAGGAGTGTTGTCTCCATAGGTGTCCATTACCGCTGTCACACGTCATGGTATTGAGTGACAGGGGCTTTAAATGACTTTTGAGGGATTGGAGGACCATGTTGCCTCCTCCGGTAGTCCAAATTCATATGGTGCACCAGCGGACGTTGCATACTGGGCTAGGTGATTTCTCCTCATTAACCGGACTTGTTTTGTGGGTGTTGGTTCTAGAGAACGGGTAAGACGGGGTAAAAATGCAACCTAGGGGGTTAAGAAGAAAGCTTGGACATTGCATACAACATGTGGTTGTACATGTTTCTCTTGAAATTTGTCCCCAGGAAAGGTCTGAAGGTAAGGGCGGACAACCGGCTAAAAAACCTCAATGACGCAGCTCTGGATGGAAGAAGTACTGGTGAATCACACTCAGGAGTTGCAGAAAGGGAATCCAATGCATCCACACTCCGTTACCCTGCATCACCACTCCGTGGAACGATTAGAAAATCATCAGCTGAGTGCGCTCTCTCCATTGTGTCTTCAAACTCATACCCAACCGTCGTGGTGCTCCAAACCGAAGCAGGATTCTCTCATAAACACAATGTCATGAAATTGGGACTTTCATTTCCTTACTTCGTGCACTATTGGAAACAGAAAGGCCCATTTTCAGCTCCTTATTTGTAGACAAAGATTTAAGGAGCTATGCAGACAAAACGGACAATCCGCAGTACTGCAAACGACATCCATCCCACTGCCGCTTGTCCTCAGTAAGATCTACCGGTACTTTGGCCAACCAGAGCTGCTTCATTGAGGTTTTTTAGCCGGTTGTCCGTTCTTACCTCCAGACCTGTCCTGGGGACAAATTTCAAGAGAAAAATGCACAAACACATGCTTTATGCAATGTCCAAGCTTTCTTCTTAACCCCCTATGTTGCATTTTTACCCTGGCCTATCCGTTCGTAAGAACCAACGCTCACAAAACATGTCCGGAGGAAGAGGAGAAACCACCTAGCCCGGTATGCAACGTCCGCTGGTGCACCATTTGAATTTGGACTACCCGAGGAGGCAACATGGTCCTCCAATCCCTCAAAAGTCATTTAAATCCCATGTCACTCATACCATGACGTGTGACGCTGGTAATGGACACCTATGGAGACAACACTCCTCCCTGGTTTTCTCGGCCCCCTAATATCGAGGAAGGCTGATTTTTTAAGCATTTCACATTGATACTATGTGCAATCACAGAAATAAATTTGACTTCGATATCTCCTTTCCTTCTTGGTGTTGGGATTTTTATTTCCGCTAGTGTAACTATGTGTCGCAAGGAAATAATACATATGTCACTCGAAAAAGAAATTGGGGAAAACACCTGAAGATCACTGTTTATAAGTGTGCAAAATTGTCTGAAATTAAGCATTTCCATTTAAAGATATACCTCACAAAGTATAAAATTTAATTGAAATCGTGTAAAATAAATTTATCTTGAGCTTGAGGGATAGATCAATAGCAAATAAGTATTTACCATTGATAATCATCCAAATAATTTTTACCAATGGTTCTGGAGGTTTTAGGAGTATGTAATTTAAAAAATTATAATAGTAAACATATTTTAAAGATACGTGTGCGTATGTATAACAATCCTTTTTAGTATATAAATGGAATATTATAATGCCCCTTGAAGTAAACTTTAAGGCTAAATTTAAAAATAGATATTTATTACACTAATAGATATTTTAACAACTACATCACAGTTCTTTATAAATAAACGATTGTGTTTAGTTTCATATGTAGTTTTACAATTCATATTATCTTTAAATTTTTAATTCAATACCTTTAAATAAGAGGTAAATAAATTAATTGCTGTTCCGATGATAAAGTACCCAATAAACAAACCTCATTCAAAGTAAAACCACAACCCGAATTCTTGAATTAAAGCAAGAGTTAATACATTGCTTTAATCTGAGATCAATAATTTACACCAAACTTTTGGAATTTAGTGTCAAGCGAATAAAATCTAAAAAGAAACAAATGCAAGCCATCACAAAAGGCTACCTTAGTAGGTGTCAAGAGGACAACACAAAAGTAATTTGCGTCTTTCATTCACAACACAGAATACGTCAGAAAACTGCTAGTAGTAATTAAGTGTATCTTCTTCGATTGACGGAAAAGAAAGTTTGGGAACTAGCTTCCAAATTCTTCTCACTCAAAACCAACTTTTGCTAACGCGTTGTTTAGATTTCGTGCTTGAAAACATCACTTAGAAAGATAGGAGTGAAAGGGTGATAAAATTTTCGAATCAATAGCTAACTCATTGAAGAAAGGATCCGCAATGCGGCTCCAACTTTTCTTCCAGGATTTGCGTTTCGCATAGGTGACAATAGGGGTAAAACAGCAATTAGGGTTTTTGTTTTCTTCTCTATAAGCTTCATTTCGTATAAAAAACAAAAGATGAAACGACACTAAAGAAATGAATACTTTTTTACTGAGGTAAAGGAGCCGAAATTGCTGTTCTCGGTTTTCTTCAAGAAGCTACTTTTCATATAGGTGACAACAAAAACAAAGATCGCGATGTAACCGTCTTAGTTTTTGTTAGAATCTACAATTACCATATGTGACTATCGAGATGAGGGAGCTTGAATTATTATTTCTCTTCAAGAAACTTCATTCTGCATAAGTGACAATAGTGGTGAAGGAGTTGCTTCAATTACTCTTAGCTTTCCTTAAATAACTCCGTAGGCGTCCGTTTTACTATCTCTAATGGCAAGCGTTTCGATTAAGGAAGTTCATCAGTGAAAATGAACAGAGTAGTGGGAGATATAATTCCCAATTTAAGACGAAATTAAACCACCACTACGTAGTGCCACGCCGCTGTGCTCCTCTTCTTGGATTTTTTTGTCTGCCATTTGTGAAATGAAAAAGAGTTAGAGATCTTCAGGGACAGAAAAAACTAACTCGTATAATCATTTGACGGACGCTTTTAACTGATTGAAATGTGTTATCGACTTTATTTTTTCCAAGCGGAAACCTTCATCCTTATCACCCTTTTATATTTTATTAACCTCCATCGAAATTCTCTACACATGAGAGACATTTAATAACAATTGATTGCAATCGAGATGAACATAATAAATTACCCGAGTAAAAAAGGGATGGGTTTAGACGCGTTGAGGTGTGCCATTATTTTACCTTGCATATCAGTTAATTGCTTTTATTGGATTAAAATAAAGGCCAGTCTTCGTTGAAAAACATAGGATACTACTTATTTCAACCATGCACAATTGTGTTAATATTATTACTACTAATGTTATATCTACAATGTTATTACATAAGGTTTTTTTACTTCTCAATCAATTACGTAAAATGTACTGTTTTTAAAAAAATTTAATTGCTTTTATTGGATTAAAATAAAGGTCAGTCTTCGTTGAAAAACATAGGATACTACTTACTTATTTCAACCATGAACAATTGTGTTACTTAATATTATTACTACTAATGTTATGTCTATAATGTTAATATTACTTAAGGCTTTTTTACTTCTAAACCAATTACGTAAAATGTATTGTTATTGAAAAAATTATATAAATTTTTAATTCAAGAACATTCTTATGATATGAAGGCTAGTTATTTGCTAGTGATTCTCCACACACACAAGTTGTATGTCTCACACTTACATATATTGAGATTGAGGCACTTTTAAAGGAAGGGTGGGGAGAAATTTCGGTTGAAGGAAAAAATTACCGCAAGCAGATTCCTATCGGTTAATTCTTAAGTTACTCAATTTAATATGTATTTACAATCGAGAAATATCACTATGACAAGATGGAGTGCACATGTAACCTTTCAATAGTCTTAAAACTATATCGGGTGAGTTCAAAAATAGAGAGATTCAGCGAAACTGAATTATTTCAAAAATATCTCATTTTAAACTAATCAGGCTTAATATATATATCGTTATATTCATTATAGGTATAGAGGAGAGGAGGGTATTATATGGAATAGTCGGGTAATATGGAACACCTGAGTTTCTGCTCCCCCTCGTGTTGCCATCACGTGGCAATGCTACGAAAGTCTTAAGAAATCCCCGTGATGCAGGGCGCAAAGAGTTAAGCTTCTTGTTGTTGTCTGATCAGTTGCAGAAAAGCAAAGTGTGTTTTAGGATTTTCGAAAGTTTTTGACGGTATATATTTAAACCTTTTAACCTATCAGTAACTTTGAGACTTTGATTTTGTTGTTAAGCATAATGTACACTAAAAGATCAGTAGTTCCTTATATTGCAGTCGTTTTTTAGCTATCCATGTTTTATCGGTCAGTAAGAGGGTTCATAGTACGAGATGGCCTGTCGGGTATTATTTAATATTCCATAAACAAAGGGTCAGAAAAAGATGATTATGTTTGTGACTATTGTTAATAGACTCATGAACAAAACTATTGAACGTAAATTATTAAATATATTTTTATAGTTAAGATTAACTATGTTCTCTAAGGTCTAATTAGTTTTTAATAGCTGTAAATCCAACTATTCCATATTACCCGACTGTTCCATATTACCCTCCATTTGTAACTTTTTCTTAAAGTACATTTTTTGATTAAAAAATAAATGCTGATTTATTTGACCATTGGTCCTTCATTGCCATTAGTTATAATATGTACTTAAAATGATTCGGCGGATTTTTATTAAAAACTAATAGAGTTATTCTTAAATATATAAAGGGTGTTCCATAATACCCTCAACTCCTCTATGTATCTTCGGCATTCAACTGAGTTAAAATAATCATAAAAAGATTCGTTTGATTAAATAAAAAGTGTAACTAAGCAAACTTAAAAACAATAACTTAATTTTTTTCATTATCAAATATAGAAACAGAAACTATATTCAACGAATTTAACTTCCATTGCAAGTCGGTATATCCAATACCATCCTTTCAAAGCCTCACTTCTTTCATGATAATTTTTCTTTGTATTGAAGTCCAATTAAAATAGGATCAGTGACATTCTTCGCTTAAAAACGTTATGTTCCTACAATTGAATAATCAATACAGAACCTTAAAATAACATTTAGATGGTTGAGCAAAATTGCTCGTAAAATGGAATTAGCAGTGGTCATGCTTTTAATGGACCTTAATAATCATAATAGTTCTTGTTAACTAAGTTATGGGGATAAATTCATGCAATTTAATTACCGAGTTTCGCAGATTGTTTACGACTGAAAGCTATCTCAGAGCAGAATGCTTTTATGTTGATTGACAAAGATTTAGTAAACAACTGATTAATTTACTGATTAGTTACTGATTGCTTTTGCATCTTATGCTGATATGTTTAATTTTGTATTAAAGCTTAGAGACTGTTTTCCGTTATCTTTTGAAGTTGTTTTCTAATTTTCGTAACGTAAAAATAAACTTTCATGATTCAAGGAAGAGTTTTACTCCAAGGTATCAAATCATCACTGAACATATCGGATCATTTCATATTTTGTTAGATTTTCAAATGTAGGATGAATCTAAAAATAATTTTCATTCATGGTAGATCTCTTTTATGTTGTAATAAGATACATAACATGAAACTAATATAAACAATAATAATATAAACGTAGAAACTTTTTAAAAACTTTATTCTTTTAATAATGTTTATAATTCTTTTGTTTCTCGTATCTTTTCTCACTAAATAATAAACTTAGCCCACTCTAGAACTTTCCCAGATATTTTAATGGCGGAGAGTGTTTTAAAAAAGTTGCGTTTCGACATTTACTTAATAAATGGATAAGGATATTTATTTTTTTCACTCGAATTGGGACGTTTGAAATATAACGTTTTATGAATACTCTGAGTTTTGAGTTTTTGTAAATAATAACGCATGTGATTAAAGTACTTAAAGGCCAGTAGTTAATTCTACAAATTCTAAAATGGGGAAACTTTGGCCCAACATTCGAAAAGAGGTTCTACGTGCTGTATGTTAGGTCAAAGTTTCCCTGAATTGGGGTAACTTTGGCCCAGACTTCAAAACACCCAAAAGTTAAGGCGTTGAGCTACCTTTAGTGTTTCTACGTTACCTATCAATAATAATAATCTATTGAAAGTTCATTTAAAGTTTAATCTATAAGAAAAATCAAGCAATAAAACATGTTTTCTTGTACAAAACTGAGTTCATTTTAGAGTTACTTAAAGATATTTTTAAGGAAAAGATATAGATGAACAGTAAAAAACATTTTAACATCCTAGGTATATATTTGATGAACTGGTTGGTTTAATTGGGTAGAAAAATGCACTTTTAAAACAAAAAACCGATATTTCTTCTAACACCACCGATTTCATAATACTGATACTATCTTCACCATACTATATTTAAGGTTCGTTTAGTTATAATTTGGATGTATTTCATTTTTAGAATTAATATATCATCCATTTTTGACCACTGCTTCTTTAAACTCAATGAGCATTTCACTTATTTCATCACATACCATTGGGCCAAAGTTACCCTAAATCGTAGGCCCAAGTTATCCCAACATAATATAACTTTAATAATTCTCAAGAAACGAAGTCAAACAAAATAATGGCATTGTGTTAGAGGACTTAATAAATGACATAAAAATATAACCTAGCTGTCTTGTATCATGTTTTTAATGGTCTTAACAAAGAAAAAATGAAAGGTGAACAAAAATACACATTTTGATACTACTCTAGTTGGAAGATTCCTAGTGATCGTATTTTCGGAATATACAATTCTACCCGTTTGCCCTAGCATTACATAACACTGTTCAACAATGAAAAAATTTCCTTGATGACAATAGTCATTACTTATACATTTTGGGTCGCTGAATACGAAAATCACCATTAAAATTCTCAATTGACTCGGGATTTACGGGGAACAGCCCCTCCCCCTTTTTACGTTTTTCGACGTATTTATAACTTTAAACTCGATTTTCAGGGTCAAAAAACATTGCTTTAGTCTTCAAATTCCCCCCAGGGGACAAGAAAGGTTCAAATTAATAAAATATGATAAATTTATAACAAATGGATAGGTTTAAGGGGTAATTACCCCCCTAAAATTGCAAAATATTAGCTAAAAATTATAGAGGTTTTAATACGCTATTTTTCCTCTTATTTTTTACGCTATTCACGTTTGAAGGGTCCTAACCCTTCCCCAAGGACCCAAATTTGATGGCAATATGCAACAATGATTTTTACTAAAAGCGGTTGAGTTGAGAGCGTTCCCAAAGCACCCACGGAAGGGTTCAATGCCGCACTTAGAGTTAAACTGTGCTGTGCAAAAAAAAATTTGAAGTCACTAATTGAATTTCAGCTGATTCTTGAATAAAATCACCTGCTGAAGTCAAATATGACACCCATTTTTCTTCATCCCCCTCAGTTTTTAAGAGGATGCCCCCCTAATTGTTATCCACAGCCATGCATCTATTAACATCTTGAAACATGGAATCCTAACTCCCTAAAACCGGCCAGTTGTTAAAGAACTGAAGATTTTCTACTTAGGATAGACCCAAATTATAAGAAAGACGTCATTTGTAATCTTTTCAAAATCATCAATATTAATTTCTGAGCTCGCGAGCGCCTTCGCTATTCTGGGAGTCTTCCGAAATCTTCCGCGGGGGCTTTTGGGAGGCTATCACCTCAACCGCTTTTAGTAAAAATTATTGCTGCATATTGTCATCAAATTTGGGTCCTTGGGGAAGGGTTAGGAGCCTTCAAAGAGGAATTGCGTGAAAAAATAAGCAAAATAAATAGGGTTTACAAATCCTACTATTTTTAACAATTTTTTTTGCGTTTTTAGGGGGGTAATTACCCCTTAAACATATCCATTTGTTTTAAATTTATTATATTTTATTAATTTGAACCTTTCTTGTCCCCTAGGGGGCAATTTGAAGTCAAAAGCAATGCTTTTTGAACCTGAAAATCGATACTAAAGTTATAAAGTCATCGAAAAACGTAAAAAGAGGGAGGGGCTGTTCCCCGAAAATCCTGAGTCAATTGAGAATTTTAATGGTGATTTTCGTATTCAGCGGCCCAAAATCTATAAGAGATGACCATTTTCATCAAGGAAAAAATTTTGAAGGTCAAATTTGTTGAACAGTGAATTGTATTATCTCTTTCCGATGCTTGGGCCAAAGTTACCCCATTTTACGGTATTCTTTTGGTGTTTTATTAGCATAAAAGTTGTAAAAAAACATTTTATTTTAGAATCATGCAAAAATGATCTATATAAGAAATATTTGAATTAGTAAAAGCTTCCTGTAAATGTCTAGATTTTTTTTAAAGAAGAGATTATAAAGCCTGTTTTATTTTGTACCTCAACAGAAAACTGTATAAATTTAATAAAGTTACAATAAGATGTGTGCGATGGAGTTAAAATTCGATATGTATGTAAACACAGAAAAGTTAAACTCTTAACTCACCTGATAAAAACATATAAGAATAAAAAAATGCAAGAAGTAAAATAATATTGATAATAGAGCTTTATGATAGACATTGATCCTTGTAACAATATGCATCCTAAGAAATAATGTGGAAGTATGTGAACCGTAACGTCTATAGGGTGGGTTGGGGTAAAATGGGTCAATTTTAAGGTACTTTCACATTCTAAGTTTTATTTCATCAAAACTATTACTTTTTAATGATTTCTTTCAATTGGATCTTGACATTACAATCCTTCAGAACATTTTCATCTAATTTTATCAAATATTTTTAGTTACAAGTTGGTTAAACTTAGCATCAAAAGAAATGACCTATTTTACCCCAATTGTGGGGTAAAATGGGTCCCATTGCAAAAAGATGTCAAAAATATATTTATTACTAAATATACATGAAAATAAGAAAAAAGGCAATCGGCTAAGCCGTTTTTATCGGAAAAAATTTGTTTTGAGTTGCATTTTAATGAAATTGTAAAAGTCCGAAGTTAATGAACATTGTTCAAATTTAGCAATTAAAATACTTCGTATGGATAAAAAAATAAACTTGTATGACAGTTCAATGTATATTTGAAGGAAATAAGTTAAAAACATTGTTTTACTTAATACAGAAGGCCTCCTAACTATGACCCATTTTACCCCAAGTACAAAATATTGTTATTAAAGATAAAATATTTTATATTTTTCTAAGCTGATTGGCTTGAAATGTCTCTCGGACATTCTTTTATGGAAAAATATTACAAAAGTCTGCTGTAATTTATTTCAATATATAGTTATTTCGAAGTTGGTAAACCCTGTTTTTTCGATGACATCATTTACGGTTCAAATTAAATATTTTTTCAGTCCTCAAATTCATAAATCTTAATTTTTGACAGTCGAAAAATATTGCCAACAAATAAAAGATTATAATACAAAAAAATGAGCGCAAATTATTCAATTCAAATTTGATTTATATCGAGTTAATTAAAACTGACCCATTTTACCCCAAGACCCACTTTACCCCAACCCACCCTATTCAAGATGTTTTACATACAACTTCACATCCAGTCGAAGCTCTTACAGCTCGTAAAATGTGTTACAAAGCCTTACTGGTTATACGAACGGAACAGCTCATTGAGCTAAAAGTTCGTAAATCAATGCATAAAATATTTAGTGAAAATTAACGTTGTAAAATAATTTGTAATAAGACACAATGTAAAAAATAATTTTTTTATTCCGGTGTAAAAAATCCTCGAATTTTTGTAAAATATTGTTTTATAAATACTAGTATTTTTGTATAAAACTTGTTTAATGTCATCTAATTTGCATCCCAAATGAAGTTAGTGTACTCGTATACTAGTATGTTTTAAAACGTAGCTTTAATACTTTAATTAAAATAAAATGCTAAATCTCTTCTATTTTGGTAAACTTATGTAATGAATAAACAATATTTAAGATCAAATCAGATAGGTGGATCATTATTTTGTGGTTGAATAATGCCCAAATCAATATTTATATAATCCAAGTTTTTATGCTTAAGGAATTGAAATCTTCTAGAAATATAATTCGACATGTATATGTAGAGGAGAGGAGGGTATTATGGAATAGTCGGGTAATATGGAACACCTGAGTGTTTGCTCCCCCTCGTGCTGCTATCACGTGGCAATGCTACGAAAGTATTAAGAAATCCCCCTTGATGCAGTGCGCAAAGATTTAGCTTCTTGTTTTTGTCTGATCAGTCGCAGCAAATCAAAGTGTGTTTTAGGATTTTTGAAAGTTTTTGACGGTAAATGTTCAAACTTTTTAACCTACCAGTGACTATGAGTGAGTTATGAGACTTTGATTTTCTTGTTAAGCATAATGTACACTAAAAGATCAGTAGTTTCTTATACTGCAGTCGTGTTTTAGCTATCCATGTTTTATCAGTCAGTAAAAGGGTTCATAGTACAAGCTGGTGTGTCGGGTATAATGGAACACTAGGTCCATTCTGATGTGTCATATGAAATTTACTTCCTGTCATTAACTAAAGGACAGGAAAACAAAGATGCTGAAGCATCTTAAACTAAGATATTTTGTAATGAAAAACGAGAACAACGAGGAGAAATTTGGATCCAATGTATTAGCTGTTATCTATGAGCTCATCTTGACTGTGCTGGAGCAGAAAAAGACGATTATGTTTGTGCTTATTGCTAATAGACTCATGAACAAAACTATTTGAACTTAAATTGTTAAATATATTTTTGTAGTTAAGATTAACTAAGGTTTAATTAGTTTTCAATTGTTGTAAATCCAATTGTTCCATATTACCCGACTGTTCCATATATTACCCTCTATTTGTAACTTTTTCTTAAAGTACATTTTTTGATTAAAAAAAATAAATGCTGATTTATTTGACCATTGGCCCTTCATTGTAATTAGTTATAGTATGTACTTAAAATTATTTGGCGGATTTTTATTAAAAACTAATAGAGTTATTCTTAAATATATTAAGAGGGTGTTCCATAATATCCTCCTCTCCTTTATATAAAAGTTTTTGGAAAACGACGAAATGTGCTTGCTCGTTCTTGTCTACTCGGCTTAGAGTTTCAGACGAAACAACATTAAAACATTTACTGAATTTCTTGGTTAATATGTAAAACCGAATAAATCAATAAGCAGAATCGATTAAAAGGTTATATACGTTTTGATTTGGGATTCATACATAAGTCCCACTTATATTAGAGCCAATATATTTAGAAATTATTATTCAAGATTTAAGTATTCAATCAAATCAAAGTCTGCCCGGGCCTAGTGGCCCATCAGGCGGTGCCCATCATTTAAGTATTGAGGGAAGACTAAAAAATGGCGAAAAACGGTTATATCTCAACTAACTTTTAATTTTATAAGATTTAAAAATAAATAAAGAAATGATAAAAATAGCAAAGAGAAAAACCAAGAAAAGAAGCATATAGAAAGGGAAGACAAATACGCAAATTTAAGTAAAACTGAACAATCAACCTATGTTAACTTTTTGTTTCGATCGCTGTAAGAGGTTTGACTGTAAAACGATATTTTTTTATTACCATGGTTATAATTAGTCCTCAATTTAGACGAAACTTTTGTTTTTTTTCAGGTTCTTAAGATAAATAAAGGAATTTCCAGAGAACTGAGAGATCAGAAAAATTCTCCGGCCTATTTGTACAGTATTATTGGAAGTAAGTTCAAGGCTCTTTCTTTATTGAATCATGTTGAAAGCGCAAAAGGGAAAATGAAGTATATTTATTAAAAAAGATTTTGTGATTTTACTAAAAACTGTCTCAGAAACAAGAAGATGTAGTCAGAGGTGCCAAAAATTATATCTTACAGTCTTATGCTTTCTAGTTAGTTTTGTGAGATATCAAGCTATATCTTATTCATAGAGAGTGGTTTAGGAGCACAATAGCTTGAGAGTAATGACACAATGTAATTGATTCCTAATATGAATTTTCTTATCGGTAAGTAATTTTAAAATGATTAAGATTAATTGAATTATAATATGGCAATTAAAATATGTGTTTCGTAAAGTGTTAAAAGTTATAAATTTTTGCGTTAAAACATAAAATAGTTGTTTTCAACAAGTAAGAAAAACCCCCTTGGTAATTTTTTTTAAAATGATCGTTCCTCTATAATTTTCTGTGTCTTTCCATAGCTTTAGTATCAGAAACACGTGAGTTTACTTATGTCTTAATTTGGAAATTATTTTTCTCATTGTGTTTATTTTAGTATTCTGAACCTACTTTTTATAACTTTAAACATTCAAAGCATGTGGGAAGTCAATCTTTAAATATAACTTGTACTACCTCAACGCATTTTATAAATATGTAAGTTTTTATTCTTAGCATTTCTTACACTGTAACTATAAATTAGAAAGTTGTTAGAAATAAGGGGAATTAAAAAACTTTCTAATTTTCTTTTTTATAACTCTACAAACGCTTTCTGTATTATATTAGTTTAAAGGGTTTTTAAAACATTCTAGGAGATTTTACTGATCTTACTACCACATAAACAGTCAAGAAAGGAGAGTTTAGGTGCATCTGGCTTTCTATTCAAATTTCTATCACATTTCTGAGTTTCTTGATTGAATTTTGGAAATCATGTTGTGTTTGAAACTAATGCAAAAATATTCATGCATTTAAATTGTTTTCTTGCAAAAGAAGAAAGGACTTGGTACTCTTTCAAGTTTTTCATTTGGAGCAAATCATGTTATGTTCAATGTAAAGCTGAAATTTTTGTGGATTTTGGAACCAGTCGTAAATATCACTACTTTATCTTATTCGTTGCGTTACCGCAACCCAGTGAGACCAGTGAACAAATTGAAAAATACTCGACCAGAAAAAGGGGTAGCAGTGTTTTAAAGGTTGAGAACCCCTGGTCTATAGTATTACGCCGCTAACTGCTAATTCAGACTTGCCGTATATAAAAGGGATGTTGGAGAAATTGGTTCAAAATGTTTTTTTAGCAATTATCCTTCACTATTTTTATTGATATCCTGCTGATAATTCATTCCATGTTCCTACATTCGAGTTATATTAATGGTAAAAGTTTAGACAAAAAAAGGTCCACGTCACATTTTTCAATATATGTTAGTTACAATTTTTTGAGCATTATTCTTGTGAATTCACCTAATGTCATAATTACCCTTAAAGGTAGTGTGGTTCGAGAAAAATAAGGGTGTTTACTGTGTAACCTTAAAGCCACTTCGTTTTGAGGAATGTCCTAAACCGCTCTTTATGAACTAGCGTAGTATTATAGAGGTAGATAGTGGTTGAAGGCAACCAAGAGGAGAATGTGCACGGTGTAGCTTTTAGGCCTCTTCTAAACCGTGAATGATAAGCATTTGGAGGGTAGAGTCACAATGGTAGATAGTAGTTGAGGGGAATAAGAAAAATGTGAACCCTGAACAGTGGAGCCTTTCGTTTCTACCAGGCATCTAAACAGCTCCTTGTGAACTATCCTACTTATATATTGAAAGGTGGTGATTTATGGTTATGAGGGGTAAAAGTGCTCTGTGTATCCTTTCAAATGTTTCTATAAGGCTCCTAAACAGCTCCACATGAATTACTTAAGAGTTTATTGTTACACTGAAAGGTGGCTAAGATGGGTACAAGTGCACAGTACTCATTTTGTCGCTACGAGGTTCCTAAACCACTCCTCGCGAGCTAGACTAATTTTATATTAAAAAGTGGTGCTCAAGACTAAGAGAGGTAAAAGTGCGTGGTGTAGCTTTTCGAGGCTCCTAAACCACTCTTCATGAACTATTCTAGAGTTTTATAGTTACACTGCAAGGTGACTAAAAGGGGTTAAAATACATAGTTTGGTTTTTCGTTTCTACGAGGCCCCTAAACCACTCCATGTGAACTAGTCTAGAGTTACACTGCAAGGTGTCTAAGTAAGAGGGGTAAAGTGCACGGTGTGGCCGTCTTCTCTATGAGGTTCTTTAACGGCTCCTCGTGAACTAGCCTAGTTTTGAGTAGTGTCGAAGGCTAAAAGGGGTAAAAGTGCACGCTTTCGCTTCCATGAGGCTCCTATCGGGGTAAAAGTGTCCGCTCCTCGTGAGAACTAGCCTAAGTGGGGGGGTACTCACCGGCTGTCCTCTCACGGCCGACTTGACCATGGTGACCTCAGCGTTGCCGGGCAGGAGGACCGCCTCCGGAGGCGGGCATCGCTCGGGACCCTCCGCCGCCGCAGCCGCAGCCACGCACCGCTGCCGGTGCTCTTGTGCCATCTTGGCCATCTGCTGGTTCCTCGCCTTGCGCATACTTATTCGCTTGCCCAGGTAACCTACTGTTGCATATTCGAGCAAGGAGGCGAAGACCATCACGAAGCACGTGCCCAAGTACACGTCAATACTCTTAACATACGAGATTTTGGGTAAGGCGGAGTTGGTACTGGACATAAGGGTGGTCATTGTGAGCACGGTGGTGACCCCCAGGGCTACGCGGGCTGGAGTGGCGTTTCTGTGCAGCCAGAAAGACACCCATGAAATGATGACTATCAACCCGGCTGGGATATATATTTGGATAAGGTAGTAGCCCATGCTCCGCACAAACTGAATCTCACACACTAATCTCGAATAGTTTCCTGCAAAGAAATACAAACCTTCATCACAATACGGAACATAACACTACCCTAAATGAATACAAATTTATAAAATAAACAGCATAAGGGGGGTTTTACATTCGAGCAATGCGCCCATCACGACTGGTCGAAATTTCTCTTTACATTCCCTATAAATTATGATGTAACTACTAACTAAGTCATGGTACTAAGAAAAAATGGCAAGACAAGATTCTAAATCGATGATAAAAGCTATAGGAAATTTTCAACCGTTTTCCCCATTACGTCCCTGTCGCATCGCTCGAATAGCTGCTTGTAAAACCACCCTAACTATAATATTTTTAAGACTAATATGATTGATTAGGGGACGCCCATAAATAACATGTGTTTTTTCCAAATTTTGGACCCCGTTGGATTTTATGAGGTTTTTCTGTAACAACCCACCCCCTCTAATTTTCATGTGAGATTTTATGCTTAAACTTCAATAAAATAATTTATTTTATATGTTTCAGCCATGTTTTTTTCGCCTTGTCAGCATGTCGCTTTACATACTCAATGTAAATGTAAATCAATTGTAAATCAATGTATATTGTAAGGGGCCATTCATTAATTACGTAAGGGTATCGAGGGGGAGGGGGGGTTAGAAAAATCTCTACATACCGTTACTATCGTAAAAAATGTATATTATCTAGACTTGAAATTGTCGGGATATTTTGCTGGACCACCTCCCCCTTTTTAACTCACGTAATTTATTGACGCCTCCTCATATTATCAATATCTAGGTTTACATTTAAAACCTTTATACAGTCGAACTTTACTGTGAAACATCTTTATGACCTTAAGAGAGGTTAACTTTATGTGGATGTTTTCTATAGTTATTTTTTTGTAACTGCGAAGGTCCGGTTCAGATACAATTTATAGTTCATATTGAAAATTAGTCTTCCAAAATCATTTGGCCTTCTTTTTATCACAAAAATGAAATATGAAATTTATAACTTTTAAACTGAAGATGCTATTATTGAAATTAAATTTGAACAACTAACTAACCTAAATTTGAGTTTTTGCATGAGGTTACAAATTACCATACCTGTAGATAAATGTTCCTCTTTTTGGTCTTGCCGATGACCTAAGACTTTGAACTGGGGTAACTCGACGTCTGTCGACATACCAATAGATTTCGCTCCGTCTCCCCACTTATACCTTATGTCTCTCATTGTGTATCCGACTGAAAGGAAGCAAAAAAAACCATTAGGTATCGACACGATATATTTCTCTGTACTAGACTACAACGTTTCTTGACGATGGAAATATAAGCTGAGAGCAAACGTAGGAAGTAGTTCCCAGCGCGATTTCGGAATTTCGATTAAAATTAGGCACTTAAGAAAAGTTATTAATTTGTTAAACTTACGCATATAGCGGGTTTTCTGTGTAATAGTTTTCGCAAAAGTTAAATATTTTTAAAAATTTCGTGCCGTGCGTGGAGACGTGGACATTAATTTGGGATCGAAGACACCAGCCAAATAGAGCTTATAAAGAACCAAACAAACGATTTGTTAACTATTTTCTTTAGCGCGTCGTGACGTCATTGTCAAAAAACGTTGCATTTTAGTATAATCTAATTAATAATGTTACATGCAGAATGACATTTGAAATTAGAGAAAAATGAATCGCCAGTTTGAAAAAGAGAAAAAATGAGTCCCGAAAAAGACAAATTGACTTTTTGTGCTCAAAACTATCTCCAACCTTTGCTCTACACATGAGTGGAAAGAAGGGAAAAATAACTACCTCCTATAGGGAGATAAAGCTCCTTGAAGTATCAAAATCGATGTCCATTCATTGTTACTTTTTCAGTTAATTTTGAATTAAAGTTAATTTATCTTTCTGTTCTTTTTTTATTTGTGGCGTAAAGTAGGCTAAAATATAAAACTTGCTTTCAATTTAAAAGTGTTGTTAACTTTTTTTTGTCCAGGGTATGTTTGACTCTATTCATATCCACTTACTCCATTGATACTACTTTAATCACTCAGTTTCATAGTAATTTTTAAATTTTATTTCTCTTAATCTTTCTATTTCTCACTTTTGTGTTGTTAACTAAGCAGGAATAAACGTCAATTTAAGTGGTTTTTAAGATTTTTCTTCACTTGAAATTTCATAACTTGAAAAAGGGAATAAGTCTATCATTTTTTACAACTGTGAAATACTTTTTAATGTACTTGTATTTGTTTCGACGATTGTCATTTTTTCCAATAAGGTTCCTGAATTTCCAGTTAAAATTTGGTGGTTATGTTACAGTTAAAGTCCGGAAATCAGTTAATTTACAGATAACCTAGGTAATTTGCAGATTAACGAGGGTGATCCGTTAAAGAGCGAATTTTTTTTCAATTTCTAAGATTACCTAGGTAATCTTGAAATTACCTAGGTATTCTGCACCCTACCGACTAGACACTCGTTAATCTGCATACTACCTGCAATCAGTTATTTTACATATTAACGAGGGTGATCCGTTAAAGTACAAAATTTTATTTTATTTTATAAAAAGTTTAAGGAGGTTGGGGGGGCTGCCGCCCCCCCAAACCCCCCTGCCCTAACTATAACCAAACTCGTTTTGGGGGTAAATAGTAACAATGACGAATCAAAAAAGGGGGATCGGTACTTTTTTCATATTACACAAAACACGCAAATCCCACAAAAATAGTAATGAAATAGCAATTTTAAAACTAGAATATAAAAACAATAGTAATAGAATATTAAAGTACCAACTGAGATTTGTATCAATTGTGGTTTTCGATCTCGATTTGACAGCGTATTTCAATGAGCACTTAAACTAGCAAATCTTAATGAAAGCGCGGTGTAATCGGCTGGCAGCCTGCACTGAACTATTGCTAGGATTCGCGATCGATTACATATGTTAAACCCTTGCCCAGGTTCCAGCGATTGTTGAATTAACGTTTGTTGAAAAGATATTTCAACAGCTGGGACATTTGCTTTCGTTAAAAGAAATCTCTGTTACTCTGAAGTCGGAGCTTCAACACAATTGTTTCAAAATACCCGTTTTAGTAGTAATATACTGTACTTAATCATGTAAATTTACAGTACTTACTTGCTTGTATTATTTTGTTTTAACATTCAACATGACAACTACCAGTGCTACGCTCTAAATTTGAAATCAAAACACCAAATATGACAACAAACTACGTATTGAAACCCAACTGCGCAGGGGTAAGCGCATGGCGCAGTAAGCACCTCAACATTTTAACAGAAAGTATTGAACGAAACAAACTATTTTGAACTTTAAAGATCAAGAGGCCGTTATAGTGTAGATTCCCTAGGTAAAATGCGAAAAACTCAAAAATCCGCACATTAACGACAGAAATCAGTTAATCTTAAGTTTACCTAGGTATTCTTCAGATTAACTAATTATCAACTTTAGCGGTAACAGTTATACTACTAAAATTCCATTATTTATACAGTTTTTTTCGATTTTCTCAAAACTAGGTTTTTGGACTTATTCCCTTTTTCAAACTGGCGATTCAAATACAAGAACCCTAATTTGATAGGAGTAGTAGGTACAATAAGTAAACTGGAGTATAAAATTATGTTGAAAATTTACCACTAAAAGGAAAATAAAAATGATTTGTCGTTATTACGAGTAATTCAATTAACTTTTATTCGTGTACAATCAGTTAGACAAACCGATGAGTGATATGAGTAGATTGTTACGGGCAAAGTGATTAATTGGGCATTATTAATAATGCCCAGAGTGGAGATCAAGGTTATTAGAATAATACTAGGTTGGCTATTCACATAGAGATAAAAAATTCAAGGGGCGTGTAAGATTCAAACCAGTGACGTCAGTGGTTTGCCGTCAATTAACCAATCCCTTTTACTTAGATGAGACTGAAATAGAGGCACTATGTTTTAGGGACTTTTTTTTGTTTCGGAGAGGGATATTTGATTTTCGGCTCAACAGGTTTAGTTGTACGACTTTTCAATGTTAGGAGTTCTCCCTTATAATGTGATGCACCATCTAGCAAAAAAAACATCCAATATCTGGGCAGAGAGCGATACAATATTGCGATTCCGGCATTTATTACATTCAACCAATTTAAATGCTTATGCGTTATAGGTAGATTAAAGTTACAATTGTCTCCCTTGGCCAAAATCTAATTCCTTCCCTAGTAGCACAGCTCGTACCAAATATGTAAAGTTTACGTAAAAGCAACTCGAAGTAAACGAAATTTGGCCATACATGACAAAAGTTGGACAAATCTTTAACATTTGTACTGCTTGGGTTACGCTCTAAAACTCCTAACAACCAACTAGATCTATAGAATTACGATGATTTCCTCTTGACATTTTCTATTGCAGTATATCAGCCTATAAAGCATGCTTGTTTCAATTATTGGTTTGGTTTTGATTAAAATAAACACTTGCATAAGATTTTTACATTAAGCATTTGAATTGGTTGAATGTTGATAAATGCTGGAATAGAAAAATTGTACCTCTTTCTACCCAGATATGCCAGAGTTTTTTTGCTAATTTCCCCCCGTGGTTTTAACCCCTTTAACCCCGCTTGCGACTCCCTGAAACAGTTATTTTAAACACCCTGTATAAAACTCCAATCCACCAATAAGAAAAAATACAGAAAAATAATATATCCGTAGTGATAACAAATATTGCTTTAATTTCATGATTTATTTTCATAAGAAGAAAACCACTTGTTTAAATTTTCCTGTGTTTTACTTTTCTCCTTTTCTACAAAAGAAAAATCTCAGCGATTATTACATTGTCCTCTTCCACTTCGGGCATTATTAATAATGCCCAATTTATCACATTGCCCGTAACAGATATATAAACAGAAAGCTAGTTTTCTTAAGGGCATTGGTATGTATTCTTTTGCGATGGGAAGGAATAATTATTCAATCGTACTAAGGGTTTTACCACAGAGTTTAGATATTTCAGAGTCCAAAACGCTATTTTACTCTCTTGGAGAAAATAGTTCTACAGTTATCACATAGTGCCGTTGCGGTACCTCCAGCTGTCAACCAACAGGGTGGGCAGGAACTAAAGGAAACGAGTGATTCTCATTGGACTTGGAACTTTGTATGGAGGCTGCATTTTAATTTATTAATCATTGCTATTTTTCCCCAGATCAAGGAAACTTTTTTCTTATGGTTGCAAACTTTCCCTGACAGTAGCTAAAATTTCCCTATTACAAACATTGAAGTCGTTCGTCATGTCGTTTAATATTTCGTCAGTGATTGCGGTACAAGAAATTATTTTATAAATGTGAAGTGGTACGCTGAAATTGTATTAAATGTGGAGTTGGAGTTGAGTTTGATTCCAGAGGAGCTCACGATCCATCGTCAGAAGATGCGAGATAGTGACGTCACGGGCAGATCAAGTATAAAAGCCGGCGAGAGATCTGTGCTGGGCAGAACACTGGGTGAGTTCCTGGAGAGCGTGACATCAGAGAGACTCTCAGAAATTATTCAGATGCCGAAATTAGAGATTTTTCCTTTTTCCCCAGTGCATGCTCAAAAGACACTCGAAACTGTTGGAAAACTGGGGAAATATTTAAAAACCTTTTCCCTCTCTAGCGATTCAAAAGTGGGCGGGGTTAATTGCAAAAGAACGGTTGCGGAAAGAGAGATTGTATGCGGATTGTTGAGAGTCAACAACGTGACGTCATATTATCTGGTTAGAGTTCCACCGTTATCACATAGAAACACCACTGTCTATGGGGAAAATCCATGTTAAAAAAGTTGCCATTAGAGTCTATGGAGATGGACTCTGAAGTATCTTAACTATGTGGTTTTTACTAGGCATCAAAGTTTATGTAAAGTGAAATGCATATATCTACTTAAGAACGAATATAATATTGGGGGAAATTAAAACACCTATCTAGAAAAAGATAGCCTTTCATAATAACAATAAACTACTTCTGGTTTTACTATTATTGAATCAAGGAATTGATTGTTTTTAATTTCTGTGTTATCATAGAGAGGGTGTTTTACGCCCGAGAGTAGAAATTTACTTACAACTTTCAATTTCGAGAAAGCACACTTGTCTGTCCATGGGAAAATACTGTAAATCCATGGGACATCCAGCTGTTACAGTCAATCTGTAAAAGAAAATAATTTTGATTTAATTTTTTCATGCACCATAATTTCATGTCAGTTATAAAATATTTTATATTAGTTAAGCTTTTACAAACATTTTGAAGTGAAATTAAATTTTTTCTTTAGTGTATACAGGGTTAAAAAAGAATATCTATAAAATCCGATCTATGGTTTAAATATAAAACATCACAAAGTTTCAATAAAAAAATCATTCTAAAACAGCGTACTTGATGAAATATGCAAGAGGTTCAATGCCTTTTAATCCAATTTTTGTATTTTTCCTATATTCGCATTAATCCTCTTTTGTGTAAGTCTATTTGTAAATTTTTTAGTTTCAAACATTATTACTTTTGAGATAACATTATTTCTCGACCTTCTGAAAATATCCAATTTCTATTACTTTATTGAAAAACCTATTCTTATTTACACAAACACCGTAATATTTTTTTTGGCATTTTTATCATGTACCAAGCCTAGTCTTACAAGATCGCAAATGGCTATGAAATTTCAAGTCACTTCACGAGCTGACAGATTTGGACTTTGGTTCTTACATTCCACAATCCTTTAACTCTTTCGATCCTCGACGAATGGATATTGCTATTTAGATAGGATGAATATGAAAACTCCTTCTTACGACTGATATTTAAAATGATTCTCTTTGCAAGTAATACGAGGTATTTCTAAAAACGACACGGATGAAGAAAAGTCAAATAATTTTACGTTACAGAATATTTAAGAACAGTTTAGATCATTTGCTTTACTTACTGCTCGATTTACACACAGCTTTAACTTTACCAAACCGTTTTACATCGTAGCTCTCGAAATCATAAAACCCTTCATTTGCATATCCAGCGTAATAATTCGAAACAAATTATATTTCCTCACCGGAACGAAGTCAGGAAGTTTTTGTTATTCCCTCTTCCGCAACATAAAGACCCCTTTCTTCCCGTTTTACCCCAGCCAGCCATTTATTGGTATTTCCCGGATCAAAATAGGCAGATTTGAACGGGGATGACTTCCACAAACTTTGAGCTCTTCCAAAGTGAAATTTATGGCTTCACTCTGGAAAGAACAGACTCCCAAGTGCTCCTACAAAGGATGCATCCCTAAATCTCCCCCGATAGAAATGTTAATGGTTGTGGTTCAAGATTTAGTGAATGGCACAATTAATGACTTTCAGTGATGATAGTCTTTAGGGTTGTGGTTTCGGTCATGATAGTCCAACAATAAATTCGCTCGGTGGTATAAAGTTGACCGTTATGGCTGTTAGTACCTAGCTTGGTTGTGGCCTGTGATATAGCTTAGCAACTAACTACGTTAGTAATTTGTTCCTTGAGAAACCATAGGATCACTGACATAGGTATATTAAATTAGGAGCAGCTGTACATGCATGTTTTATGGGTTCTGTAATTGCGGAAACTTCCTCAGTCTCATACAAACTGTTTAAGATTGTTTTCTAGTACCTCAGCAGTTTTTCCGTAAGGTATATTGTATTGAGTGACAACATACCTTTAAAGTAGTTGTGAAGTTAAATATACAGGGCAAGTCCACCCGAGCTCTGCAATGCCAAATTTTTTCCCGTGGAGTACGTAAGAAATGCCTTGGGAAATATACTGCTATGACCCATAGTTTTCGAGAAAATTGGATCAGAAAAGGTATAATGTCATGTCAAGTTTACTCTAAAAAAATTCATAAATCAGGCGATCTAAGTTGTATGGATATCTTTGCATACTAAGATGTTAAAAATATCCATTTAGCATGCATGCGCGTGTCGCGGAATGACGTGTATATGACGTAACTTTTTTCGAAACAAAATTCGTCGAAGTATAGATTTTAAATCGACAGGCATGATCTTTATTCGTTTTTTAAGTATTTGAGATCGGATGCGTTAAACAAAATATTTATTACTCATCTCAAGAGCTTTAACTAAAGGTTAAATCAATAGGATTTTTTTTGTAAAAAATGGAGTTATTTTTATTTAAGTGAGTTAATATACAAAATGATTTAATTATATATAAGTAAAAGTTATACATTATGTTACTATCGATATGAATACGGGGAATTCATCCCATTGCCCGCCTTACTTCGGGCATCATTGATAATTCCCAGTTTATAACTTTGCCCGTAACATATTCATAAACTTGTGTTTTCAGATCATGGAGGGGAATACTTAGAATGGAAATTTGTTAAGTTAACTAGCAATAATTTTTTTTATTAAAAAACTATGTAATACCATCGGTCTCAGAGTTAACGAAAATTTATTTTGAGAAGAAATACACAACGTCTTTACAAAAGCGTAATTCTTTGAAGCTTAATAAAACCGCACATAAAAGTGACAGATCAGAGACGAGGTTGAATTAAAAGGACTATTAGGAACTGGGAAAAATATAAGAATTTCCCAACACCCTTAAAAATGTCCGTCAAAAGCAAGCTCGAAAGTGCTTTTGAAGCGCTAAGTAGCTGGTGAAGAATGAATACGAACCATTATGATGACTGGAAGGAATGTAGAAAATGCGTGTATGAGAATTAGTCTCTTTAAGGTTTACAAAAATTAAGTAAATGTTTTCAAAAGAAGAGACACAGTTTGTGTTGATTAATGGTTGCGCTGTCAACTTTAAAGTTTCAAGTTTCATTGTTTTTGCTAAGAGGGATCTTAACCCCTTGAGTTACTTCATGGTTCCAACGTTTAAATGTCTTTCTCTTTAGATTTGATTAACTAGAAGAGGCAATTTCTTGTGAGTTGTTGGATGATAAAATTTAAGAAAAAATTAAGTGGAAGGGATAAATTGTGCATAATTAGGGTGGTTTGATAATTTTTCAGAAATTATGAACTTTAAAATAAGTAATTAAAATAATAAGTAAATCAATAAAAGTATGCCTAATGCTATTTTAAACTTAACACACAAATATTTTGATTTGACGTAGTTAAAACCAATTTAGTTTTATAAATTCATAGAACACTTAAGAAGGACAGCTAGATTATCCCCAAAATCCACGAACTTTTTTGCACATAAACATTATATTACCATATAAAATAAAAGCATTATAAATTTCTCCTTCCGCCTTACTACTTCAAATTTCTATGCAATACAAGGTTATATTCACTCGTTAGTTTTATACTTAAGAGAGTTAAAATAAGATCTTTTCTAAATATTTTCGTGGAATGAAAGTGCTTAGTAATTTGAGTATCAAACATTTTCTTCAACTTGGAAGTTTTTAAGACTAGAAACACAGCTTTAGTAAACTGGAACCACTTTCATTTTAATCGAATAAAATATATCTAAAGAAATTCTACTTAAGAAATTCCTAGAATTTCTTCACCATAAAAATTCTTTAAGACATACTTATTTTTTTACAAAAAAATGAAATATCTTAAACGACATTTAAAAAAACTAAATGTAAAAAAGATTTTGACAACTTGTGACAAAACAAGAACATTCTTTCTGCTTATAACTATTTAAGATTCATGTTTTCGTTCAGCCTTAATATTCATAAAGCGTGCGAGTGGTAATTACAAATATTTATGAATCAACGCCAAGGAACTAGAACGCTAATGACAGGCAGAACCCAATTTCAAGAACTTCTCATTTATTGAATATTGCGGAGTGAAAGATGAATCTTTAAAGATCATATCGCACCATGGGGCTTTCCAAAAAAAACCTTTTAACATACTATTAAAAGTTAAAGATAGTAACCTTATTCATAATCGAAAAATCCCTTTCTCGAAATGTCCATTTGAAGAAAATAATTTCTCGCGCAAGGGATAATTTGAATTTCGTTTGTTCGGTACATTCACATTAGAGTAAAACATGAACTTTAATCTAAGATGAAAGTCGGTCTTTTTTAATGACTTCCATAACCCAGATTTCGAAATCGTGATAAAAAGAAATTTTGTGTTGGAAACACTGTGCCATATTACAGAGGCATTACTAGAAACGGATTTCTCTTGAAGAAAATATTTAGTCGATCAGAGAACTTGCCTTAGAATCGGAACCTGGGGCATTGCGTTCATTTATATTGTTTGCTTAATGTCTCGATGAAGGGAATAGGAGCGTTCGTGCAACACGCGAAAATTGGTCTTTTCCTAGGGCATGCAAAAGTTGGAAACCTCCGTGAATTCCTGAAATTTCCAAGACAGTATGCGTGGGAAATGCAAAGTACTTTTGGTTTGTTTCTTCTTTGACGTACTGTCATGCTTAAATTCCATATAGTTCCACCAGTCTGTTTTTGAAGTTGAGAATAATGAAACTGATAAGCTGACTGAGACATGTTTTGTAGATCAGGTCTAGTGAAGTAACATGAAAAAATTATGTTATAAAAAGGTGTATGGTAACAATTTAATTTCAGTATTTCTTCTACATGCGATATTGGTGTAAGTAGTTAGAAAATATGAGTAGACCCTTATGTTTTTGATTTTTTAGTTCTCACCACTGACTCGGGAGATTTTTCTGTTTAGAGGATAGATATAGTTTATAATATCGACAACTAAGATTATCATTAATTGAATCATATCTAATTTTAGAAATAAGCAGAAGAGTGAATAAACACCGATTTTATAAAAATGAGAATATTTAATAAAAAGGCTGGATGAAGCATTAAGTAATTTAATATCAAAAGTTTTGATTGTTAACGATAATTTTTTAGAAAGGTAAAATCCTTACAATTGCTAATTGTTTAGTACAACGAAATTATATAAAGTATACTTTCTTTAGTTTAAAATAAATTTTTAGTAATTAAAATAAATTTAAAACCCTTAGTTTCCTGAATATTTATTTTTAAATTTTCAAACCAGCCGAGAAAATTTTTTAGCATCATGGTTAAAAATGAATAAACCGTACGGGTCTTCTTGGTTTACTTTACTAACAGAAGTATATTATATCAAATGGAATTGCTCAAGACCAAAAGCATTTTATTCTTCTCGACTTTTTCAGATTTGTATTTTTCTGTACCTACCGAAAATAAATTTAGCTATTATTTAATGTATAACTAAAATGGTATAAAAACCTAAACACATCTAAAGAGTTGAATAAAATGAAACATTAAATCCTACAACAATTCAAACACCGACATTGTATCCTTGTTTGCGTAGGTGTCTAGAGTTATTTAGTAATATTTACATAACCTTTAAAAAGCGTAAACTCCGTTTCGAAATATTTATTCAAGTTTTACCTTATTCTTAGAAGGCTAAAAATTCGTTGTACTCCAGTATTATTCCAGATAAGAACATCTTTTCCCAGCTGTTTGCGTGCTATCAGAAGAATTTGCGTGTACAAAATAACAGAGAACTCATTTCAAACTGAATAGTCCTTCATACGAGATGTCAAAATCGGTCTCTTGGCATAGTAACACGGTAGTGAAGATGCAGCTTCTTTATTCCATGTGAGGGCAGGGTATAACGCCAGATTGGTCACGCACATAAAAAGCGGGGTACTTAACACAGACATTTTCGTAGACCCTGTCTTATGGTTATTACGCCTATGTCGAAGATTCTTTTCTTTGCACACTACATATTCAATCTCGCCAAGGTACGTGATAACTGCTTGTGAACATAGAATTTTGCTCTAATATTGAAGAATGTGCAGTTTCGATTTGGCTTCGATGGTTGAACCGTCTTATCTTTCGGGTGCTAAAAATACGCGATAAGTATATTATGGGGGGGGAGAGTTAGATTTATGAAGAGGGGAATCTTAAGCCTTATTTGAAAAGTAAGATTATAATTTTTTTTGAGTGTAAAATCTTTGACTTGAAAAATAAATCGTTGGCTAATGAGCTGCAGATTTTTTTGAAAGAAGTTAGAAAGAAAATTTATCATTTAGTTTTTTACTTTTTACAAATATTTGAATTTTTTTGCATTTTTATGTAAGCCTGTTTTCAGATAAATTGTAATTTATTTTTCATCTGTAAGTACAAAAAAATTTTGTTTGTTATTATATAAAAAAAACTCCCTTTTATAATAATATACCTATTTAATCAAAAGAAGCTCTAATTTACTCTATTATTCCTGATAGAATCATCTAAACGTTGTTTTAATAGAGGTGCTGCTCTAAAAAACTTCCTCAGGCCATTTAAAAATTCCAATTCCTGTATATTGAAAATTAAAGCGTACTCCCTCAGTTCAAAATTTTTTTCAGATTTTGATTGTGATAACATAATTAACTTGATTGTTTGAAAGAGAAAGCTTTTTATACTCAAACATTCAACCTTAACTATAAAAATATACCTATTTAAATATTACCTCCTTAAGAGGATTTCATTATATTTACTTCTTGATATTAACATTCAGCGGGAGTCCTTATTAAATGGAATTTTTAAGGAACTAATAAAAATATATCCCATCTTCTGCAGTTTTTACTTTTCTCATCCATGCAGGTAGTTTCAAATTCGGAAAGTAGTTGTATTTGTGTGTGTGTGCGTGAGAGAGAGAGCCTTCTTTAATTTGTGCTCTGAAAGGAGTACAATTAATTCCCTTAATGTTTGTTTTAAAATGAAAAGGCGGACTTCACATAGCTTTGAAACATCAACTCGGGAAGCGTTAACGAACCTTTGACGGCGAAAGAAAGGGACATTTACATGTTTGAATATTCCATTGGAATTCTTCGTTTTTCTCCGCTTCCAAGATATTTGGAAAAAGGCGATTCCTACTTTTTCTGCCGCTCCGAGTTTTGAAAAGCGAGAAGATGGAGGATTTGTAATTCTTAATCGAGAACAAAAAAGCGGAGAAAAAAGAGTATTTCAAATCGAAACTTTTGAATTACAATGCACTGTCAAAAACAACACGGGAGAGAAACCCAGAACTTATTGTTAATCTTTCAAAGCGTCTCTCCTCTGAGAGTACTCTATTGGTTTTCTGAAACATGAAATGAGAGATTTCCGAGAGAGCTTTTTCTAATTTTAGAAGACAGGTGTTTTCGGTTCCTGGTTCTTAGAATATTTCCAGAAAATTATGCATGATCTTGTAAAATGTGATGACATTTAATCAAGCCGTGTAATTTTGTTCCGGCATGTGCAGATAAAAAACATCACTGAATAAGACGTGTCTCAATTTATTTGTCAATAAGTTCTCCAAACTGTTTTTCGGAAAAGAAAGTGCTTTTAAAACAAGAAAAATGTACTTCAGTTTTTTTTAAGGAAATAAAAAATTATTTTTTGCACTTTGGATTAATTGACAGTATTTTTGTTTCTACGAAAAAATTTTTCAGGTAGAGCTTGAAGTAGTAATAACAATATTTATTATAATTGAAAGACGTGTTTACTAACATAACGATTTTGATAACATTCTAACTTTTCCTTTTTCCCCCTTAGTTTTAATTTCCATACACGAACTAAAGTTTTGAAAATATATTTTTTCCCATGTTAGCTACATAAATGTCTAATTTGGATTCACTTGTTCTAGAATTGGCAAATATTACTTACATTAACAAAAAGAAAGGGTTTTAAGTTAATTAATTTTTAAATTTTATAATAGTGAAGTTTTTAATGGATCATTTATGCCACTTACTGCCAATTATTCAATAACCGATCCGAATATTGCTGAGCTAAACATACTGATTATTTAAAAACAGAGATAAATATTAATAAAAATATATCCACGGGTTTTTAGGTTTAAGAAACCAATTGGAATATAAATGGATCTACATAAATATTAAGAAACCAATAAGGGTTTGCACCGTTAAGTTTTTTGATGAAATTACAAAACGAATTTTTGAAATTAGGAATTCAAATATGATCGTTAAAATTTTTTTTCAAATGAACCCCCCTACAAAATGAAAAAAAATAACATTTATGTTTTCTTCCGTTCGTTTTACATCAATAACACTTTTGTGTTTCCCTAGGCAACAATTAAGAAAATTTCATCACTCACTCAATTTATGCAAAAATCGACCTTTCTTATCTTAACACTCTGCAAGGATTTCAAAATATTATTATTTCCGCCTTTTACTGAGCATTAAAGCATTTTCAGGTTCTTATTTTAATGACGTTCAGTAAATCATTGAAATGGTTTGATGTAGTAACTCCCTATTGGAGGGGGAAGGGTTCCTATTTCTCCTTAGAGAGTTTTACTAAGGATGGGGAAACATATTGATCTTGCAAGAAAATGAAACAGTTTTATGGAAAGACAGATCGATGAAAACCTTTAGAGAAATTAGAATTTCGCTAATTAACAATGAGAAGTTTACTGAAACATGATTAAAATTCTTTGCATTAAAGTACCTAAAACCTACTCATAAAAGTATGGCTTTAATTAAAAGGTTTTGAAAGAGGAAATTTAAAGGCTTATGTTACCGTGTTATAATTTCTTTCGCGAAAAGATGATTACGTTTTTTTACAACGAACACCTTTTTTATGTATATAACAGCGTTTTATTAAAAACATTTATTTTTTACTCCAATTTGATATTATTAATAATTGATAGTCTAAGGTAGGCAAAGCAGATTATATTTAATACTATACAGATACAAGTTATTTTTATCATTTTCGGAATACATAAAATTTCTTCATTTTTGCTTATCGCTGAAAATATGGAGACAGAGCCACTTATTGAATTCAGTCGGATTAAAACCTTCGTGTTAAAAATAGTTCAAGTTCTATTTGGATATTGATGTCTGCAGCAATTCTGGGGTAGCGAGATCCATTTGAATAGATCCAAAAGCATCTTCGAAATAGATATTTTCAAACACAAATTGCGGATTTCACATCACAACGAGAGAAAAAGAAATTGTTTCGCAACTACGAGATGCAGCCAACACCAGATACAAGTCGCTTCCATATTCGGAATAAAAGATGTAGCAAAATATAAATGCAAAATATTTGAGAGTTCTCCGAAGTTTTCTATGTAAGAAGCTTTAAGGAATGTTTGACAGCGTCTTATGTAAAAGGACAGACCCTACCGACTTTTTGATGTTCATAACAACGCAATGATGAGGAATGTTCTGATGGTTGATAGGACTATTTTTAGCCCTAATATGTTTACTTTTATATTAGTTTGATGACATGAAATAAATGTTAGGGTTTAAAATGACATAATACAGGTTTTTCAAAATAATTATCTTGAACAAATTTTTCAATTGAACACTCTTAATACTTATGGTTTTATCCCTTTGTATTTAATCTAACTATATAGTTGACTTATGTTTAGGATTTTTTTGATAATTATAAAATTTAAAGTTAAAAAAAGAACATGTGAATCAAAATCCGTAAAAAATAGATCGGTAAACAATTATTATTTCAGCATGAATTCGTTCTTTTTTTTATTTGAAAACAAACACTTTTTTATAAGAGTTTTGGAGAAGCTTTTTCTGTTTAATTATGATATAAACAATTTGCAGTACGCGAAATGCAACATTAATCGTAAATGCCATTATTTAAAAATGATAATATTAAAATTTAAAATAGTGTACTTTAGAGTAATGTAGAGTAGAGTAATATAGTACTATCTCCTTCATTCTACAGTTTTAGAAGGTAAAAATAAATTTGTATAGCTTTTCAGTAATTATTATATCAATAAGTTGCAAATCAAAGGTTATCTCACTGCTAAAGTAAGCAAAACAGAACCAAAACTAATGATTTTATGTAAGAAACGATACATAATTTTGGATTTTACTTTTTGACTTCACTGAATTAATTCCCCAAAAGTTCAATCTACCTTGGTTTAAGACAGGATTATTTCTTTTCAATTAAACACTTACATATTTTTATATCTGTGTGATTTTTGATGAATTATTTATTGTAAATAAAATGAATGGTTTATCACTATTTTTTTATCAAAAAGAAATAAATAAATCATTCCTCATTTTCAAAACTACATGATTAGGTCATCCCTATTATAGGTAGATTTGTATAATTTCTACATTTTACTTATATTTTTCTGATTTATCTTTTAGTGTATTCACACAGTTAGGGAAGTGAAACTTAAAAAGTTTTTTACCAAAATAAATAAAATTTTATAAGACTTTAATTGAATATAATTATTCAACATTTCTTTTGCTACTATGGAAAACCTTTAGTTTTGCTGAAAGGTCTGAAAACTTTTAGTTTTGCCTTTAGTTTTGTCGAGCCCTTTTTGAAATTTGGACAAAGTGTATAAAAAACGAGTTATTATACACTGTTTTTAAGAGTCAAATTTCTAAAATTTAAGCGTTAAATTTTCCTAACGAAACTTTTTGTCCCACAATCTTTTTAAATAATTTTCATTTTTTTACTAAATTTTTCCAAAAGCAGAATCAACTGCTATCCAGATAACCCGGTTTTGAAGGCTTAACTAACACCTTTTACACTAACACACAAAAAGAATCAATGCCATACAGATTAATATTTTCTTTCAGCGCGTTTTCAACAGCCATTCCCTTAAATTGAACCTTATTAAATGAACGAAGGCTCCCGAGGTCAGAACCTCGCCGTCCAAATATCAGGAGAGAGTTTTTATGATGTAAGGAGAGCATTTATTCCCACAACAGTAAAAAGGGCTCTCCCACAGAGGAAACTTGTGTCGAGAGATATTGATCTTTACTTACAGTGGGGGTGCAGAGAAAGCAAGTGGTATGTGTTTTTCTTGGCCACCCTCTTCTTTCTTTTGGGAGCCTTTGCGGAGCCAAGTAATGAATAAATTTCGTTCCGCGCCAAAAAATGCAAGCAAGGAAGGTTACTTTTATGTGGAAGGAGAAGCAGGTTTATTTTTGAGAAATAATTAATTGTTGTTTTCGTTTAAAGAAAGATCGCTTTGCTTCAAACTACTTTTATGCTTTTGTTTTGCGATGCTCGGGAAAAAAGGGTTTGTTTCAGATCTTTCTCTCTTTCTTTGTATTATTTGCATTTTTATCCCTCGGTAGTCATGGTTGTTTTATTCCGAAGCCCGCATTTTTCATTGCCTAGTTATCCTGTTTTAAAGGGTACGGTAACGTGTGCTACATTCCAACGGCATTTATTTCAAAGGATGGAAACTAGGAAATGGGAGGTTGTATATTTAGGTAGATCAGGGGGAAGTATATACTTTATTTCTTTTCGAAGAGGGGTTCTTCACCGGGAACTTCAGTATTGTTTTGAAGAACTTTTTTTTTCTCGAAGAAAAGTTTGGAAACTATTGGACGAGGGAAATTCTCCCAATTTTGTTCACCTTACTTCATTTTTCCGAATCAAGCTGCTTAATTCAAAATGGAAATTATGCATTAGCTCATAGTAAAATAAACGTTCATCCATGTATGAGAGCCTGTTCTAGGGATTCTATGATGGATTGAAAACTAAACTTATAGATAAAAGTTCCTTCACATATTAAAGAATATGGAATTCAAATAAGAAAAGTAGAATTTTAAAGTGAAGAAATAAAACAAAAACACAGTTGAAAACTCGAATTCAGGAATTGGTGAAATATTTGTTTCGAAACAAATGTTCTGTGCAATTTAAGTACAATGATATCCAAAGCGAAATCTTAAGAGAGAGAGAGAGAGAGAAATGTTCCTTACTGAAAATATTTTGAAGCATCATTGGAGAAAACCCCATGTATAGTACATATGTAACTCCCTTTTCCCAAGTTCCTTACATTTCTAAATTGATTTTGTTAGAACGTTGATTTTAAAAAAATATGTATTATATATATATCATTCAGTTTCTTTAAAAAATTATTTATTTTCTTTTTGTCGAGCTTCACCATCTTTCTGACATGTATTCATTTATTTGTTTTCAAATATTCTTTAGGGGGATAATCAAAGTTAATGAAATGGTTATTTTAAATTATCTGAGTTCTTTCTTGTTTAAAAAATTAAGGGGGCCTATAACTTTTTCTTTGTATTTTACACATGTTTATAAGTTATGTACTAAATTATGAACTAAATGTAATCAATTATGTTTAAATCAACAGAGAATAGGTTTAAAACCGGATTTAAATTCAATGTTTGTATTCTTTTACGGCCACTTACAAAACTGTATGGTTAATCGGGATGAATTTAATTTAATTTCAAATTGATTAAATTATATATTATAGGTACGGCTATAAGCTAAAATACTCAATATTGCTATATTTGTATACATAATATAGTAAACATAAAAGTGTATTTAAATTCCACAAAAATAATCCAAAAGTATTATTCAAAATTTCATTGTCTATGTTTACTTTTATTTGAACATATCTACGGTTAATTTTATTGAGAGGAATTCTGCAAATTATATTAAAATCAGACCCTTGTATTAGTTTTTGATTGAGTTATTAATTGAAAATTCTAAAGATGCCAATCTGTAGCCTCCAGTAAGGGGGGGATTAAGTTACTAAACGAGTCTCTAAAAAACTGACAAAGTTGTCCCCAGGTGGCGCGGTCAGCATCGTTGGGAGCTGGAGGGTCAATCTGCCAATCGATAGTTCTCATCGCTTTCAGAGTTTGGGACGATAAATAGATTTTGCTTTGGAATGCGGAAAACTTGGCAACTGTGCTTTGCGAATCATTTCTGTCATTAAACAGGTCGAGTCGGACTGTTATATGCGGATTCAACTAAATAAACTCTTGACATTTGAAGGATAATGATCAGTTTAAAACTCGATGACTGAAAGCGAAGATAAATGGTTCAGTCAGTATCAAAAACGGGAACATTAATTTTTTTCGCGTCTACGTTTTTTTATTTTAATGAATCTAACTATGTAAATTTAAAATACTTCTAAAGAACGTTGAATATGAGAGCGTTGTATAGATTAGGAATCGATTAGATTGAGTTTTCAAAAAGGCCAAATCGAATAAACTTTTGTAATTAATGTTAATTTAAAATTATGTCTTTATTGCATGAAATATCAAAATTGATGTATCATTCAACTTATGAAGAAGTTATGTTTTTATGTTACCCTTAATTACCAAAAGTAAACTTGTTTCTATGGATAACAAGATTAGTTACCACTAGTTTTTGAAAATTGTCTTTCTAACTGTACCATGCAGTTTTTCATCAATCAGTTTATAGATAGTTACAGTGTAAATTAAATTTTCCTCTTCAGCTTCTAAACATAAAATTATACAAAACCTATTAATAACTCGCTTTAATACAAAAATATCATTTGTTTCTGATGTATGACATTTTTATCTCGTTTACAAAAGGTAAGAAAAGTGTGAACACTTGTTATCAGGACAAAAGCTTACGATAATCAAGCTAGAGTTGCAAGTGAAAAATGGTAGAATGAAAAGTCCTAAATCACAGCAACGCGATAGTAAGGGTCTCTAGAGACTTCACGTCGTGACTGTTGTCAGTAAGCCATCACGAGTAGAATATGTATAAAGTAGGCTTTTCAAACGCAATTTATCTAAAGCAAGTTGAATAATAGCTTTTCACTATTAATTTTCCCCTGACTTTTTCTATTTAAAAGGAATGTTTTCACAAGTAATATTCCTTTTTAGCACAATGCAAAATATTAATTGGAGTATTCTTATGAAAATACGTGATTGCATTACTATATTAACAGAATAATTTTATCCTATTCTCGGAATTTTCCTAAGATAACGAGGTGTACATATGGACTTTGTAAATTTCTTTATCTTTCTGTTAAACTTGCTACACGCAATTAAAGCGGACGTATAATGTATTTATTACTATTTTTAAGCCACTACATGTAACATACTATTTTTTTTTCAAAACACACGGTTTTATTGAGACATATGCATGATTTTTACCTCATAAGAGTGAACAATTCAAGAGAGTAATTTAAATTTAAAAAATACACTAAAAATAAACCTAAAGTTTAATTAATGTAATTTCTTTACCGTCAATTAAAATTTAGTTAAAACTATTAAAAGAAAATAAGCAGACCTCATTGATGTTTTCTGTAGTATGTTTCTCTTAGAGTAACTAATACAACTCAAATAAAAGAATTGTTATTCAAACATAAAAATCAAAAATAAATACAGTTAAAATTTTTAAATAGCGTAGTTCAAAAGTTCTTTTGCAGCAAAACCAATTAACTACAAATTTAATTATGCTTGATAAGAAAAGAAACCGACGTTTCAAAGAACGAATAAAACTTTTATAAAAGAAAATTGAAAGTAAAATCTGACCAAACAGGTTGGTATTGCCTTAAACCCAAGAAACTTGAACGAACGTATAAGAAAGCCATATAACGCTTTATCCTCTCACATCTTGTATTCATCGATCTAAATAATGCATGCGAAATTCATTTTTCCTCCAGGGTGTTTAGATGCATTTTTTATTCTTCATAATGTTACACGAGAATAATATTCCCAGTGAAATCTAACTGTCAAGATCTAAAGCTGTATATTTTATTTCACCGAAAAACAACTTAGAAGCACATAAGCACCATTTCTGCTGACAGGACAAAATTTTTTCAGAAACCTTCATTTATCTCAATCAGTGTCTAGAAAGGCGAGAAGAGAAACGCTTCCCCTTTTCTACATATTATTTAAGGTCCCAAAATGTAGCTTTACTTCCTACATGTTTTATTCACACCCGTGGGGGGCTCATACTGCATTTCATAGCCTCAGAAATCTAATTTAGTAGATCTGTGTACTTTCATTCAGGGTTTCCTGGGACATGTTTCGAATCATTAGAGCTATCGGACGGTATGGGATTGTTATTTTTTTCAGATCTGAGATTATTTATCATGTTAAGAACTCCCGACTTGACACTTATATTTCGACTGATTTTTTTCCGTGCCGTGAAATTTGGAGGACATAGGTAGTGGAGTTTAACTTTGCTGTGATTTTATCGAAGTCATGCTTGTTATAGTTACTGTGTTGCTATGGTGATCTAGAACTCAAACGTAAAACTGTTTTTTTACTATAATACTATTAGGAATGGTTTTGTGTGAATACATCATCTATTCATATTGAAAATTAGTGAAGAAAAAGTGTATGCTCTTCATTTAACGCATAAGAAAAAATAGATTTCATGTAATAAAGCACCGTTTATACGTCTCTCATTTATACGTCTTTTACATTTATACGTCGTTTTCGCTAAGTCCCAATACATTCAAATAATCAATATTGTTTTCAATTATACGTCTTTTCATTTATACGCCGTTTTACGTCGGTCCATTGAAAGACGTATAAACGGTGCTTTACTGTAATATTAATTCATATAATATTAATGAGTACGTATGTGTGTAACCATGATACTTCTGAAAAATATCTTGATAGAATAAATCTAACAGGTTTTTAGCCATATTTTGCAATATGGTGTGAAAACTGAAACTAAAAAGAAAAATTTTTATTTATTAAAATGCTGTCTTCTGCTTTAGTACAAAATGGGTAGTTAATTGAGGTAATTTGAAATGATTTTTCTACTACTTGTTTACGCCATTTATTAACACTATTTGGACAATCGCATATATCTTTAGACAATATTTAAAAATACTTTACCTCTTTCCCAATTATTAAACCTGTTCGATTTTTCTTGTCAAAATTACCAATAAGAAGTTTTCAGTTTTAAGTGAATTTTAAGAGATATATAATTTAGAAACGGAGATGAATTGGAAAAGACCTTAGAAACCCCCAATCTAGAGGAACATAGTACTATACCTCAATTATATTCGTATTTCTTGTCATCTAGAAAATTTGAGAAAGTGTCGATTTATCTATAGATTTTAAATATTTTAAAGCACAAGTATAACTTTAGGTTGACAAATGATCTAAATTTAATTTCTTTGTGTCACCACTCATTTCAAATATGTAACGTTTACTTAATTGCAACTAGAAATAAATGGATTCCGTCCATTCATGACAAAAATTAGACAAATTTTGAACATTTGTATTATTGCTTGAGTTTAAACTACCCAAAAGATGATTTTGGTAAAAATGTATTAATAGAAAATTATTTAGCAATTGTATTATCAAAAACTATAATAGTAGATTGTTACTTCAGTTTAAAAGATAAAGCTTAGGTACATTTTTCAAAAAGAAAATGGAAAATTTAATCTGCGAAATAAATAGCGAACTATTTATCCCCTTTTGACTAAGAACTCGTAATATCTCAAAGGAAAGGTGCTGTGTCATTTAATATTAAAATAGAAAAACATCTATTTCATATTGGGTAAAAACTAAATATTGTAAAAAGACAAAGTATACAAAAGATTGAAGCGATTAGCAATACAACTGTTGATCTAGTTGTTGACAACTGTTATCGCTAGAATTTTTCTCACTTAAAGAAATTGTCTTTTCCTTGTTAGTAAAACAAGTCAGCACCTTAACTTAATAAAACAAGCTATTTAATATGAATACACCCGCCAGTTCCCCCTAAATAACTTTAAAAACAGCTTAACTTTTTCTTTCAGGTATGATAACCCTGCGAGATAGCAGCTTGCTTTCAAAAAGCTTGATTTGATCTTAGGAATTATATCTAGTCCATTTTATCCATCAACTCTATCTCTCAAACTCTCACAAAACTGCCAATTTCCTGTTCGGATATAATACCCCATAACCCTATACGGAAAACAGGAAAACACAAAGCACAGCTGGGTCATACACTCCGTAAAGAACTCATTTCCTCACACCTTCACCCTGCGAATAGAGGCCCCCAATTTCACGCTATTGTCCCAGAGTAGGGAGGGTATGAAAAGAGTCACTCACCTAATGCTTCTGAAGACTTCACCGCCTGCGGAGATACGGAGGAATGTATTTTGTGTGGTAGCTTTGTGGAAATAGGCGCTCTTCTCGTTTACAAAAAAGGTGTCCGGGACCCAAATTCGATCAGCGACCTCGGCGCCTACCGTCAAGCTCTCGAATCCCGTCCTCGGGGTAAACGAAAGCCGGTCATCAGTCCAAGCTTGACGAAAATAGAAATCAAGTGTAAAATCCTGGAAGGAAATAGAAATATGGGGTGAGATTCGGTGAGGAAACAACAGGTATCGAATGTAACATAAATAGAAGTCACAAGTGTAAAACACTCGAAGGAAACAGAAAGCAAGTGTGACATACTGTAATAAAATAAACTCGTGCTTACGGCCGTATTCACCGGTAACTTGACCGGCGGTTAACCGGGAGTCAAATCTCTAATTGGTGGAAAACTAGTTTTCCTTCTTCAACGGCCAATCATAAGCTTGACTGTCGTTTAACCGCCGGTCAAGTTACCGGTGAATACGGCCGTTAATAATCACACGATAGCATATCATTTCAAACAGGATAAAGGAATATCATATTCTTTACAAATAACCAGGAAATGTTTGCTATACTAGATGAAAATTTTTCCTGTCAATGACGTTACCGATATACGCGATCACATCACACTTTCTAGCTCCCTAATTGGCGAAAAGGAGCAAGCGAGAGTCATCTCTGACTCGCCAATTAGGTAGCTAGAATGTGTGGTGGGATCTTACGTCAATCCTGGAATATCTTTGAGTATATTTTTTTAGATGATATTTCGTGACACCACACCTCAACTTTCATTTTAGGCGCATTTTAGCTTTTGGATCCTTTATTGGTGGATGTTAGTCTTTTTTCTTAAAGCTCTAATATGTGTTTATTTCGACTTGTGTCTGGGGACCCTGAAAATTATTACAGGAGATAAGATTTGTGTCAGCCTTCCCAAAAAATTAAATTATCCTTAAGTTTTAACACGAGTGTATATTATAAGCCTTAAGTCTTAAAATGAAGAAAATTGCTCTTGAAATGGTATCGAAATGCTTGCATGAGTTTTAGCATGAAATAAAAATCTCAGCTTAAAAGGTAATATTATAAACTAACTTCAACTTTCAATTATTTTTTAAATTTGAGCTTAAAAACACGTGTTTTAAAACCGTAATTAGGAACTTTTTCAGTTATTTCACTAGTCTATCTGTATTTTACGGAACATAATTCAGTACACTGTTAAAAAAACAGTTCAACCTTTCACCAGTTTGTGGTGAAGGGTTTTAATGTTTCACCACAAACTGGTTCAAATTTAGCTACAACCTAGGTTAGGTAACAGGTTTCACCAAGTTTTCGGAACTTTCACTAGTGAAATCCTGTACTTTCACTAGAGAAAGCACGAAAACTTGGTGAAACCTTTTACCGAACCTAGGTTGCAGCTAAATTTAAACCAGTTTGTGGCGAAAGGTTGAACTATTTTTTTAACAGTGTATCACATTCAATATTTCATAGAATCAATTTTAGTGAGTTAAGTAGCCAATTTTAGTGTACGTGTTTTTGTACGAAAAGTATTAAAGATCATGGAATGTGGAATTTTAAAGTAACATGTACTTATGATATAATGTTCAATGAGACTTTCAATTGAAATAAATTAAAGGATTACTTATAAGTTCTGATAGTAAACTAGAGGTAATATACTATGTAAATTGTAAATACTATAGGAATATACTATTATGAATATACTATAGAATTATATATTTGATGTTGAAACACTAGTTATCCATTCTTTCCTTAAAAAATTAAAAGTTTGCTACGAATTGCTACGAAAGTTTGCTAGAATTAAAAGTTTGCTATTAAATCATGTATTTTTATGCTTGGGAATATGCGGCTTGTTAAAGCATTAATTTTTGACACAAAGGCCTTAACTAAAAATAAACGGGAAAATATATTTTTATAACACTTAACTTTTCATACATTTAAATCAAAGGAATTTGTAAACACAAAACAAAGCGTGAAAAAGAAAAAAATTAAAATATGTATCTTCCTATGTATTCAATAGCAACAATTCTATTTAAATGTTTATATATTTTTTACGGGTCTTCTAAATCTAATTTGAAAAAAAGTATTTAAGAAAATAATTATCTTTCAATAACTCAAAAGATTTCTCCCTTACAAAGCAGAATTAAAATAACACTCCCATATAATAACAAACCAATCATTTAAGTGTAAAATTAATCGCCGAAAACGATCAAAACATACATATTTAACTCTTAAACTTATTGCCTCATCAACAATCTCAAAACAAAGAATCCTCAAGAGCCCACCTCCCGTCAAAGAAAGTTTCAATAAAGTTCTCGGTTCCCACATCTGGTTTAAAACCTCCCGGATCTCTTCCGCCATCGCAATGGGCCTCCAGGGAGTCTAGTATCTCACCTTCTCAAGTATTGATTAGAATCGAAGGACACTTTCTCTTATTCCTCAAGGGCTTCGCGTTCAGCTTGAGAATCAAAGATTTCAATTCTAATGAATAAATAGAAATGGAACTGTTTTCTTTTGTTTTGACTGAAAAAAAAAGTCATGGAAAGAGTACGCTGCTTGATTCTTCGCTGATAACCTCCGATTTAAATGTTTTTCTTTTTAGGTAATTGGAAAAATTTATCGTGTTTGATTGTAGTGTAGCTAGTAAGGTTATTAACCTTTTTCCCAATTTGAACTTTTTGATAATGCAGTAAGTATGTCTCTTCCCAAATAATTTTTTTGTGTTATTTCCTTTTGATCTTGTGAAAGCAATTCCGTGTTAAACTTTATTTCATTGATACATATGCGATAAAGTATTTTTGCCCAATTTTATTGTGTTATATTTTTTTTATGTGAAAACATTTCGTGTAAAACTATTTAATTTATTCCATATAACAAAATAATAAGAGTTTAATGAAAAAAATAATGGTTATTACAAAGTTACACCCCCTACAGACACACAACAAAATCTTTAGGGCTCATATTCATACGTATTTTGATGCATCTATGTGAAAGTTCCTTAATTATACATAGTATTAGTCTTTTATCTTTAGTATATTGAAGAAAACATGAGTATTTTTAAATAGAAAATCAAGTCTTACTAATTTTGTAATGATTATATATTATTCTGAAAAACCTCATTTTTGAGTTTTGCTACATACAATATTCCCAAATAATGCATATATTGCAATAGATTAATTTATTTTCTCATAAGAACAAATGTATTTTCAGTGCACTTAATATCAGATTTTATTTTTAGGTTAAAAATTGAACTTTTACGAAATAAATTTTACTTATTAATTTCCCAATGGATAATTCTTTATTGGTAAATCTTTTTTCAATTAAAAAAAACATCAATCTTATGAAAACAAAGGGAATTTGATAAAAGCAAAATATTTATTGAACTCTAATTTAATAAATCGAGGTTTATAAAATGATTCGTAGAAAGCAGAAAGTTGATCAGTTATACGATATATCATAAATTTTATAATATAAATATACATTCATTAAAAATTTAAAAACTATTACACTCTGCATAAAAATGTTTTTGCACTCATTTGGACAGTGTGATATAACGTCTGGCCTTATTAGAGTATCCGTTTCTTGCGAGACAATTCTACCTCTAATGAAAAACTGACCCCTTTCCTATTTATTAAAGGGCAATGCATAAGTAGGTCTATCATACAACATGTTTTAGTACTTACTCAAAGTAAGGCTTAAAGTATTATGATATTAATAAGGTAGGATATTTTAAAAAGAGAACACAAAAAACTTAATGGAACATGCGGAACATTAAAAAATGTAAATAAAATACATGTGGAGTTATAAGATTAAACAAGAACGGTTTCTTAAAGTTGCTACCAAATTGTAAAATATACATATTTTAACTCGTTTCACTCGTGTAAATTTAAATTATACAGAATCGGTATTTTTTCAAATAAAGAAACCAATACCTTATATAACTTCCTCTTAACTACTCAAGCTACACAGATTTATTTCAGGTAAAATATTTCTTTCGGTGTTTCAGAAATTATAACACTATAAAGAATGTCTAAAAATAATTGCTTGAGTTTCAAAAGGCAACCCCCCCAGAGACTTGGGAACAATAAAAAACTTTCCATGAATAGGAACTTTTAAAATACAAATTTGAGATAAATACTCGAGATAGATCTTTCCACAAAGTCTACCAGCATAAAAAAATAAAACTAGCGATCTGGAAAATTGTCACTCTAAACAATTAACCGTGTATAACTGTTTCCTGCCAGAAAGAAAAGAATCTATTCAAAACAGAAAACCCCTTTCGTGTGATTTCCTTTAGGAATACACAAATCGATGGCAAAACTTATAGAAAAGTTTTTGTGCGGATATGCGATTTATTTTATCTCAGCATTGTTTGTCTTCCGGATTTCGGGTTTTTCTTATTCCCTGTTGTTGGTTGTTGACGTTTTATTGACGTCATCTGAAGTGGCTAAATTTCTGCTTTTTAAAATGTCACTTCTTTGCTCAGAGGGAAAAAAACTTTGATAAGATGTCTCTGACATCCATGAAAAGTTCGGGGAAGGATGAAATTATAATTAATAAAGTATAAAAAACTAGAATATTTAAATACTGTTTAAATAATCATTTTTATTAAATAAGTTTCAGTAAGGAATGAAAATGTTTTTGTTGTTTATTTGGATAAAGCATGAACTATATAACCAGAGCCGTATCAAAGGGGGGTTTGGGGTTCAACCCCTCAATGGGAACCAACCTTCATGGACAACACTATTTTAAGTGATCTAAAACGTAAACGTTAGGAGGTATCTTTAGGTAATGTTAGGAGTTAGGAGGTAATGTTCTCGTTAGGAGGTATCTTAAAATAACGTTGATTCAACCCCCCAGAAAAAAGTCTGGTCTCAGCCCTGATTTTGACAAACTAAATCGGATTGCATCATCGGTGTATGTACAACTAATTGTATTTTATAGTGAAATTATTACAAGTTTTTTTCATGATATTTTAATATTTTATAATTGTTTATATGTAAGTATAGGTAAAGACAGCTATAAATTACAATATTTTTGTGACTTGGTTTCATATGCATAAAATTCCTGGAAATGTTTTATTGGAGAGTAAGAGAAATATTAAACAATATCTGATTCGAAAGAAAAGTTTTATATGTAATATTTAATTGCAAAAATATTGAATAGCTTATTAAAGAAAAAAATCAAACACATTGAGTTTATCTCAAATGTGGTGGCCAATCAGGAACACATCCCTCTAGGCTTTTTGAATACAAAAATAAAGATTTTCTCTTGAATATCCGATGCTTTCGGGCGATAAAACACATCAAACAAAGCAGATCCGTAAGCAAATATTTCATATACTATTGAATAGTGATTCTTTAATATAATTACTTAGCATGAAAACGTGGAAAGTATTGATGCAAATTCCACAGCTTTCTTTCGGATCAATTTTCAAAACCTCTTCCAAAGAAGGCATTTGGAAATTTGGAATATCAATAGATTCTTTCTCAACAAGAATAAAACAAACGGATAGATTGATTCTGAAAGAATTCTTATTAAACAATTCCTCTAACCGTAGAGCTTTGCCTCAAGGGACAGAACCGTCCTCTGAGACCAAAAGAAATTGAAAGTTTTGGTGAATTCTTTGTATTTAAGAACGAAGTCTTGTCGGAGTTTAAATATGATTTGATTTGGCTGTTGCCCTACTTTCTGAGCTCTGGAAATCTGACGCTTAAATAAATGTTCCGAATCGCTGAGAATCGTTAGATATTGGGGTAGTTTTTTTTCCACGCATAGTGCCTGCAGCCGTTTAAGCATGAATAATAAAGAAAGGGAAATAGTTGGGAGCTTGCTGTTTATTGGAGGTTATACTTGTAGTTGCTTCACAAGTCAGAGAGATTTTTACTCTTACCATATAGTTTTATTCTTTTTTGTTAATAGGTAGTTTACACTTAGATAGGGGCACTGGATTCGATATGGATTTGTATTGTTAGAAATCGTATTAAGAGTTTAAGTAATTTTTAATGTTAGAAAAACATTAAATTAATTACATTAAATTATTATTTAGGACTCTAGACCAGAACAATTATCCAGAGAAAGATTTTTAAATTTAAGTACCTCAATTTTTGTCACACATATAGTTTATAGGAATATAGTCTATAGGATTTTTTTTACTTTTGTCTACTTGAATGCAGCATAGTTTTATTTATAACATATATTTTTAAAAGTTGTTTGATTATTTATTTTTAAGAAACCTTATTACATAAAAATTCCTATTCAAAATTAATTACACTTTTAGTGTCTTTTTAATAATATTCAGAGTAAACTAAGAATGGTTTAAACTGAATCTTTTAAAGCAAGGAAACATTAATTTAAGCTTTTCTAAAATTCTTATATTGCTGTTTAAGTTTTAATAATTTCAAGAATGCCAGGTTTTCAAGTATATCATAGCCACTAAAACACCCAGGATAAACCGTAAAATAACTTTCAAGAATTAAAAAATATAAGCGTGTGCTCTCAAACCCGTTTACCGAAAATTCCTACTAATGTAGTAAACTACCTGTAAGTTTACCTTAAACAAATTTTTATTTTGTTAGGTTAACTAAAACATAAGAACAAAGAAAAACTTTATTTTTATTGATATTCAACAATAACCTAAATTTAATAAGATCATCTCTTCATAGCAAAAAGAAGTTACATTTTAAGCCCCTTATTCCCAAACCAAAGCTCTTTCGAGAAATCGATCCTGAAATATCCAATGGCGAAATTATGATACTCAGAAACTTCCTGTACCGAGGCAAAGCCAACTCCAGCCTAATTTTAATGAAGCAATTACGTTTGACTGAAATTGCATCCGATATCATATTTAAGTTCGTCTCATTTAATAACAGTTAATGCAATGGTCGTGTCGCTTGCTAATTCCAGAATTTTCAGTAGTTTGTAGATAGTCGTTTCTGCACAGATACTCGAGCGTTATGTCTGTTGATGTAATTCTTCAATAGGCTTAAAATGTTAATACAGATAATTCCTATCGGACGATGTATCGGACATGGTGAGGTAATTTTAAACCTACACATGTTATGTCCGTGTTTCTGGGTATGGGATAAGTTGTTGTTGGATCTTATTTTAAGCTGCTTTGGTGAGGTTATGTATGGAGTTGTTTGAATGTGATTTGGGATTTTAAGTTTAAATTTAGTTGAAGTAAGTAGTTTTTAATTAGACATTATTATGCCTCATCGTATGCTAAAGACACTATACTTATAAAGTTTACGTATAGTTTTTATTCAACCCTTTATTTACGGCATTATGATTCGCTGCAATTTTTTTCGTGCAAATATTTTTTGAGTCACTAAATTGTAAATTAAGGGATGCACATAAATAAAATGATCACCTTTGGAGAATTCAACCAACCAGAGCCAACATTAAATTAAATTGATACTTTTGAGTACTGTCAATACACGGAGTACTAAAATATTCTCACAATACAAAAAACTTGGTTTTTGTAGCCACTTTAGTTCTTAAAAATAATCCACTTTACTTTTGACTTTAACTACTTTTTTGCGGGAACAAAAATTTCAATCATGGGAATCCGATTGAAATGGTAGCTGAAAACACAACTTCAGTTAAATCACTTCGCATTTCCTGCTAAAATACTCATCATAAAACCTTTGCTGCTATTTAATCCTGGAAGAGGAAAACTGAAAGAGTGATTCTGCAAAGTATCGTCAGCATATTCGTAAGGATGGTTATTCTATGTAATTTTAAAGTTGGTGGGACTTGTAAGTACCGTCAGTAGAACTAGATACTAGATATATTTGATACTAGAGTTAGAAAACTCTGAAATTTTATTTATCATCGACATTGAAATATTTTACGTTTTTAAAAAAAAATAAATGACTCTATCCTATCATAAGTCTAAAATTATATTGGGCTATTCCATATGAACAGGGACATGATCATGAAAAATAAAAAACTAAAATTTTCTAATTATTTTAGGGAATAAGTATGCAGCATTGATCTTGTGTTTTGCATTGCTTAAATTTTGTGTAAAATTATTTTTATCGGAATTTTAGCATCTAAAAATCAATATTTAGAGCTGCTTGTTTTAAAGGTTAATTTGTTAATGAAAAACATGTTTTATTTTGAAAATTAAAAATAAATTAATTAGTTTTTACAACTTTTTTGTTAAATAAACTCATAAACTTTATAGTAAAAATGAAATAAAATGTTTAAATTAATTTAATTGTATTTATATTCATGAATAACTGAACGCTTATACACATGTAGCGTGAGTTACGAAGCACTGTAGCGTGAGTTACGAACAGCTTTCTATATTTAATTTAATTTCTGATTTTCTTAAGTATTCCCAGTAAAACTGTTTGCTATTTTAGAATAAGGGAAGTATATTCAGACACCTGACAAGCATAGAGAATTATTGAAACACTATTTAAGCAGATAAACAAATATGAATTATTTACTCATAAATCCATGTCTTTTTTCTTGTAGCGTGAGTTACGACTCTACTTTAATTAATATTTAAAAAACTAAAATTTTTAAAAGATTCGCAATACTTATTTTAAATTAATAGCATAAATTTCAATATGCATTATTTTTTAGAAAGAAAATAACAGTTATTTCTATTTTAAAAAATTATTTGAAATTGCAATTTTGAAAAAAATGTAGCGTGAGTTACGGTGGAATTGCCCTATTTTGATAATGCTTCTTTTTACTATAAAATAACTTAGATTGCAATTAATTTTTACTTTTGAAATACCTAAGCTATTCTCACAGAGTAAAAATAAATATTTATAAGTTTTGTAGATAAAGTCTTTACAGAGTTAACTATCATTTTAAAGGATAAAATGCAACGTAAATAAAAACAAAGTTAGTTTTCACAGTATATAACAGAAAAAGCAAATTAAATTCTTACTCTATTTCTAACCAAAAAGCAATTATAAGAAATACAATTAAGAATACATTACGAGATGTATTTATAGTTTCTTTATCTATTCCAATATATCTTTCTAAATGCATCTCCTCAATCATGTGTGGTCCTCCGATTTCCTATGTTGAGGCTAAATTTTGCTCTGTTGTCCTAACAACGTTAAACCCTGATCTAATGACCCAAATGCGACAGGCAAGGCGCCATTACTCACTTTCGAAGTATGCTTCCTTGAGTTATTGTACAACTAACGGATTGTTCACATTAGGCTTTCCGACATTTCTCTGAGCTCCTTTTGCCATTCGGTTTTATTTCTTTCTATCTTGAGTAAGGAGAATGTGAGAACATTCAAATAGATTAACTTTTTTTGTTCAGAGTTGGGTTTTTGTAATACTATTGGATTGAAGGATTTAAACCTTAAATAAATAATCCTCCAACCGATTCTTGTTTTAGCTTTTAACTTTAACTTTTATTCTTTTAAAATAAATATATTAGTTTTCTTTACATTGTTATACGGTTGTATTTCGGTTTCATTTTTTTAAATAAAGTAAAAAAGTTGTAAGTTAAATCAAGCAAAGAGTAAAAAGTAACTTACAGCTTTTATTAACAAAAAGTAAACAAGTAACAATGTAGTTTTTATAATTAATTTAAGTAAAAATTGAAGAAATGTAGAGTTAATAAAGTAAATATTATTTCCTATTTTAATTTCCAAATAAGTCTTACAAAGGATTCAGGGGAAAATATAAAAGACAAGATTTAGTTTAAAGACTCAGTTAAGTCTTATGAATCGCAATTTCTTCAATTTAAAATATTGGTTTAAGATTGTTTGAATCTGCAATTTTATATTACTGAATTCTCGGTTGTAAATTAATCAGAAGAAAAGGATGACCTGTAAAAAATCTAACACAAGGATTTCATCATTAAAATTACTTAATAAAATTACAAATGTTTTACAAATGTAAATTGGATTTACAAATGTAAATCCAATCTCCAACCTTTAATTTCTATTCAAAATAAAATATTCAAAATTTTAAATCAGCAGTCATATCCTGATAATTTTAGATTACTCAAATTATTGCCTCTTCGTCACAACGCTTTTTTTCCCGTATTATACTTTATCTTTATCGTAATAAATCTCTATTCAACACTATAGCTAGACCATATAATACTAGAGCTGTAGCAACATATCAAATTCACAAATTTTCTAAATTAATTTTTTGTAAGCATTTCTTTTACCTCGCACCAAAATTATACAATAGTTTACCTCTACATCTAACCTCCATTAATAAATATTCAGAGTTCAAAAGAAATTTATTTGAGTTAATAATTAATATCGACGACCTGGATTTATATTTTTCACTTCAATGAAGCATATTTTAGTTAATGGTTTACCAGCTTGCTGCCATCATTATTTAGCTATTGTTTTTTTTACAGTTTTATGTTTGTGTTGTTGTAATTTGTAAGGTCATTTGTCCATATAATTTCTTTTTCGCCTGTACGGGAAGTTTCTTCCCCTTGGCGAATCACATTATGTCTTACTTTTCTGTGTTTGTATAATGAATGTCTAATAAAGTTATAAAAGTTATATTGACGCATTGAAGCATTTTTAACGCTTTTGGCTCCATATAGTCTTCAATTTCTTTTTGACACGACAACAACAACAACAACGACTCCAAGAATGTTTAGCTACACTTAAAAATCACTAACAAATATTAGGGATTGTCTTATGCTCAAAATCTCCATTCCTATTCAAGTTACATTCTCGTATACCTAAACAAAATACTTCATCCCTTTCAAAATATCCCATAATTAAAAGGGTCATGAGCACAAAGTATACCTTGAGCTCAAAATCCCAGTAAAGTCTCATTAGACATTACACTGTAACAAACACAAAACGGACAAGTTACTTCAAGCACGAACTATTGAGTCAACACACATCTCCCAACCTCTTTCCTTTGAAGCAAGCACTAGATTTAAGTAATCCAAGGCGAATACCTCCACCCAAAGGAATAATCTCTGGCAACATTTTCCGCATCCCAAGTTCATGATCAAAGAGAATGGCAAGGTGGATAAATTACAAGACACCAACACACTCCTTGCTCTTCTTTTTTTTCCCTCCAAAAACCCTCACTTTTAACGAGTCTCATCCTTCAGTCTCCCAACCTCATCCGAAAGTTTCCTACAACCCCAAAATCTGAGTATCAGATACAATAGATATCGCCCCTTCATTTGAAAGACGAGAAGACTCTTGGCGCCATCAGCATAGGCTAACGACATGCACGTGTGCAACTTTTCATTCTATTAAAGATTTATGTCGCCAACTCTTCTCTCTTCCTGCTATCGACCTAGCCCCTCAAACTAACATATCTTCGGCATTTATTTCCCTTTAACTGTCATTAGGGTGGCGTCATGTGTCAGTAGGGCATATGTGGGTCCTGATTTTTTTTGCTGGATTTGTTCACTGGACATGACTTGGTTGAGCGGTTATGATTTTGGAGTGGTACTTGGCGTGGTAATTCGGCGAAAAGGGGTTTGAAAGTCAGGGCGGAAAGAGCTGGATCCAATGTATTTCAATGAAAAAAGTTTGGAAAGGTTGGAAATGTCCAATGCTGTGCAATTCTGCCAGCTTTTTAAAACTTACATCCGTAAAACTTTTTGCGTAACATTACAAACATGCAACTTGAAGCTTTCCGCGTTAACAAGCCTGAAAAACATCAACGCGAATTCCAATCTCGATAAAGTTGTTTTTTTTTCCGCATTTCGAACGGAACACGAGAAGAAGCAAACTTTACAGGTGAGCGCGCGTCAAGACTCGCCGGCGAATCCAAAAAAGGCTTGCAAAAGAGCCAAATTTCCCTCAATAAAAGGACCGAAATTGAGAAAATCGTGAGGAATCTGGTTTTGAAGTAAAAAGATGCAATTAGAGAAAATCGTTTACATCGCGGGTGTTTTGCGTGGACAAAAACTCAAAATCCGTATTATATTTCAATTAATCCGTAAAACCGTAAAACTAGGCAAAAATCCGAAAAAAATATTACGGACTATCCGTTAAAGTTGGAAAGTATGCAACAAAACCTTGTTTAAGCATCATGGGAATGTATTGAGATTGTTGAATGGAAGAATAGAGGAGTAAAATATGTAATTAATAATGGATTTATTAATCCCTAGTTTAAGAGCTTGAGGATTTTAAATTTGCTTTTGTAAAAAATTAGAAGGGTCAATGAGGAAACATGCAAACGAATGGGTGAATGTAAACACCCCTTCAAAACCATTAAAATAATATTTGCTTTAAATATTCATATTTTATTCTGTAGTTATGTGCAATTACAGAATAAGGAAATAATTAATTAAGTATTTTTATTTTTTGAGAGTTGGATCCTTTAGTTTCCCTAAATTGACCCTATACAGATGTTTTGAAAATATTCAAATAAAATTTTTATCAAAGAAACATTTTATTTTTCAAATTAAATCATCTGTTTTAAAATAAACTTATCCTACGATGAATCATTTGGGAGAGATTATTTTATTTTTATTTAAAAAAAGGGAAAGAAATTGTGTATCCACTCCCAAGTCTGTGTACCAACATTTTTTAATTTAAAAGATGACTTAAACAATTTATTGTATTCATATATGCCATTAATAATACTTCAAACAGAAATATTCACCTTAGACCGTCATTATTTATTGCAGCATCAAAATAAAGCAAAATGAAAACTACGCTCAGGTGGTGCAAGCCATCCACATTCAGTTGCACTTGAGCAATATCCTCCCCTTACTGCCCCAAAACAGGTGAAATGGTAAATGATGCTTATTCCGATAAACCTAACGATTTTATTAATGTATTTCCGCAGCGGGATGCAAAGAAATCTTATCGGAAAACTCAATTTCAAAACATGCATGAAAATTTATTTTTGTAACTCATAAATGGCGGGGTTAGGTAATTCGATGCTTGGAATGGTTTTGCGTGCTTCAAAACAAGTTTCGGCAAATTAAATAAAGTAAACCACAGTCTGAAACCTGTTTTTTAATGGTGGGGAATATTTCAATACACTAATGTTAAATTATCTAAATATTTTCAGTTGGGTATTTATTTATATGCGACAATTCATTTAGAGGGAATAAATAATGTATGGGAAATACTCCAAGTCTAGACTGTTTTTCTATTAGGTCATGTTGAGTTATTTTAATTCTAAAATAATTACTTTCAGGGGTAGAAAAATTAAATTTTAAAAATATATCTTGACCAGACATATTTTTTCCATTATTGTATGTGTTTTAGTTAACGAATATTTATATTCGCCTGCACTTCTAAAGTTAACTTATTTTCCTAACCTGTATTATGAAACAGTTTTAAAATATAGCCACATAATTTTACTTTTAGAAGATTGCTTAGAGTTTCTATTACTAAAAATTGTTGCAATCACATACAAGTCATTATAAATTACACAATCATCTTATCTTTTAATTTAAAGGTCAATAGAGACACTTTTAAATTGAGTACAGCATCAATACATCACTCTTCATTTAAACACTAAAAAATGCAGATATCTTCCTTTTTTTAAATTGCGTGTAAGGAGACAGTGATGGAGAAAACTATTTCCATTATGTTGCTAATGAGATAGAGCTGTCAGATTTTCGAGTAAGTGATTTTGTAATGATATGTGTTTTATTAAAATATATCGAGGGTAGGAGTTTTTGAAATATTGAGTTCTCTTATAAATTTCTGTAGGGTGAACTGCCGAGTAAATGAACATTCCCAGTAAATGAACAGCTGACCACATAAACTCAAATAATAAGGAAACTAATTGTTCTTGAGGCTCCCAATAAAATTAAGTTGTTGCAGGAAGATCTCATAAATGTGGAACAATCGTTTATTCAAGTAAAATCTATGTATTGTAGATGTGAAAATTTTTTCAATTTGAACCCAGCTTTGAGCGAACTAAAACGAGACCTGTAGGTTAGGATCTGACATCTTACAATCATATTTTTCCGAGTTTCAATTGTGCTGTTTATGCTTTTTCTTGTTTTAATGAATTATTCAGATGTTTTCTTTGCTAAATAATAATGTAGAATGCAACATTTTGGAAACTGGGGGAGATAAAGGGGTGTTCATTTACTAGATAGTTAAACTGACATTTCCCAGTGAATAAACGGCCGTTCATTCACTGGGGAAAAGCCCTACCTCGTGAATCTTCGTTTTTTAAGGCTTATTCGATCTATAATGATGTAAGCTAAAACTAGGTGAAATGCCCAAGGCTTAAAATTGTGCCCTTCTAATAAATGAACGGGGTCTGTTGATCAGAAAATCTATGTTAATACATGGTGTTTAAAAAGTTTGCTTCACAGCTTTAGCCTTAAACAACAACGCCTTGTAGAATCACGGGAATAAAGTTTTCCTATAGTAAACTGACCATGGAGAATGTATTGAGACGGGTTACAGTACTCTTGGTCAAATTAGTAATTTAATAAAAATGAAAGAAGATACAAAGAAGTACAAAAACTTCATTTTGAAAAAAAATTACTGAAATTAGTCACCAGTTTTAGTTATTTGGAAAAGTTTATAAGACTTGTTTGGTATATTCAACCTTGTAAAAACCAATTTATCTTATAAAATTTTCAAAAATACTAAAACTGGTGACATATATTCAGTGTTCATTCACTGGGAGAACTGTGTTCATATTTAGGGCAAACTTTGTTCATTTACTGGGCACTTTTATATGGCACTTTTTTTAACCAAAATCAGGATTCCTTCAAAACCATTAATTTCTGCGAACTGGAAGTACTTCTATCATATTGCTGAGAAAAAGCCTGTATGGAAATATACCTTATTTTTAATAATTGACCGAGAAAAGCCCTGGAAAAAATTTTTTAAAGTGTGAAAATTGCAAATCCAAATGCTAAGTGTTCATTCACTGGGCTGGGCAGTAGGGTGGAGCGAAAAACTTTTTTTTTCGAAATTGAAAACGCCTGAGGTGGGAATAGGTGCCATTTACGATAAAACTTCAGAATTCAAAACTTGAGTTCGATCATTTAATTTCTTCAGGTTCCACATTCACGTTAAAGTTTCGAAGTTTCATCAAATTTTACGTAAAAATGGTTATAAATGATTCCCACACAATTTTAGCTCCATTTTCAAACCATAGTTGGTTAAGTTTATCTTCTTAGGATGTCAAACAACATTTTAAGGCCTCCCATGGACCTGAAATGGCGAGAATTTCCAATTTTCCAAGCCCGAAATAAGGGCGCATGGCATTAAAATAGGCAAGCGACCGAAAAACAAATTTTGGAATATCGGTGGCATATAGAGCTCAAAAGTTGTGTTTTACTCTCCTTATTCGTGGAAAAATAATAAAAAAATTCGTAAAAAATAACTAAGGGGTGTTTTGGCCCTAGAAAGTGAAAAAAAATGGATATTTTACATAGCGTATGGGAAAAGTCTTAATCAATCAAATTCAAGTTTTAAATGTAATAGAAACTTATAGTTTCCTTTATTTGGTGTCATCATAGTCAAAAAAAGAATTTACAAGGGTATTGCAATGTGATTTGAGCTAAGCAGTTCAGGCATACGGCTCAGAATCGCCAAATGAGAGAAAAATTCATTTATTATAATTACCTTTTCAGATAAGAGCATTAAAATTACTTATAATATACCATAAATTTTCCTTAACTATATCTAACACAAATAATAACCTTTTATTTGATAATTCTTCCCTTTAAATTTGAAGATTTGCTATAAAAAGTGGTAGTTCAGGTTTAAGTTTGGAATAAAATGCCTATAGTACAATATAACGTTTTTTTTTGTCTGTTTTCGGTAAAAAATATCAACCTTAGTGTTTTAAAAGCATTTTATGTAAACAATAATGTGTATTACAGATTAAATAAAATATTTGAACTTAGAGTTTATAAATTTAGAGGTTTTAAAGCTTTTTCATCCAAATTTGCAATTTAAGGCTGTTAACTTGATATTTAAAAATTTAATAAAGAGCTCAAAATTATTATTGACTATGAAGACACCAAAATTATTAATGAAGACCCCAACTCTAAGTTTCTATTACATTTAAAACTTGAATTTGATTGATTAAGACTTATCCCATTATACGCTATGCAAAATATCCATTTTTTTTTACATTCTAGGGCCAAAACACCCCTAAATTATTTTTTACAAATTTTTTTATTATTTTTCTACGAATAAGGAGGGTATAACGCAACTTTTTAGCTCTATATGCTACCGATATTCCAAAATTTGTTTTTCGGTCGCTAGCCTATTTTAATGGCATGCGCCCTTATTTCGGGCTTGAAAAATTGGAAATTCCCGCCAATTCAGGTCCATGGGAGGTCTTAAAATGTTCTTTGACATCCTAAGAATATAAACTTAACCACCTATGGTTTGAAAATGGAGCTAAAATTGTGTGGAAATCATTTATAACCATTTTTACGCAAAATTTGTTGAAACTTCGAAACTTAAACGTGAATGTGGAACCTGAAGATATTAATTGCTGAAACTCAAGTTTTGAATTTTTAAGTTTTATCGTAAATGGCACCTATTCCCACCTCAGGCGTTTTCAATTTCCAAAGTTTGTCTTTTTTGGCTAGTTTCGCTCCACCCTACTGGGCAGTTCACCCTATATGATGTTTGCTACCTAAAGTATGTATAATAGTCTATATATCCTACCATTTATGCACATATTCAAACGTCTTGATACCATACAGTTTTAAAACTGCTTGGCGGGTATTGATTGTGATAGAAAGTGTGAACTATATAAAATATTTAATTTACATTGATAATTGAAAAATAAAAATGTTATTTTACAAGGAAAGTCTTCTATCAAAAAGTCAAGAATGATTTCTTTTTATTAATTACAGTGTCTTTAAAATTATGCTTATGTGTGGTACATATATTAATTTCAGTTTTGTTAATTCTTTGAATATATACTATCTGTAATAGTTTTTGTATATTATTTCTAAAGGGAGCAGAAAATATATCAAAAAGGAAAAAAATAAGTTAGAGAAGCTGATACTCTAGAATATCTAGTTAAAAACTACAAATAGTATGTTAATAAGAAAAGTAAAATATTCTATGTCATGTCTGTGCCTAATGAATTCAATGAATTTTTGAATTGAATTTGAAATCAATTCTTTTCCTCACAACAAAATCTTATAAAAACATAAAAATTAACTGCTACCCAACAAGCTTATAAAAGGGATTGATCTTTTTTGTTTCGAGACACTGAATGTCAATATCCACGCTATTATTCTTCGGAAATATAATGAGCGAAATGATGTTCATCTTCCAAACTACCCTAACCAATGCCAATAACACAGGACAAAGCGTTACGTTTCCGCTTTGTAACTATTTCCTGCGAAGACGGTTTGTAAGAGAACTTTAAATCTCATATTTTTTCTCTTTGTCCGAGCAAACCAATAATATCTGTTGAAAACTGCGTTTCTTTTGAGGCTAAAAACTCTTTTACCACCGAGATAACACTTTTTCTATAGGAAACCGTAACTGTCAGTTATTTCCGGCCGAGAATACACATTCTTACAGACAATAACTCTATTTACGATGCATGACAAGTAAAAATTCTATTTACTGGGTCCGTCTTTCACTTTAATTGTATTTCGGACCTACATTTTCGAAGACTCATTTTTTCATGGGTCACTTCTCTTGGAGGCAGAAATCATATTTGTTGCTGAGAAGGGAGGGAAGGGAGTTTCTCTCGGCAAAAAAACTTTTTTATATGGGTTTAAGGTAAGTTAAACCTTTTATATCACTCAAAGAAGGGCTAACAAAGTAAAGGTCTATTCGACGTGGAAGTTCGGAAAAGACTGGAGGTAAGATAGAGATAAGACTTGCTTTGAAAGCCTTTTTTAAAGATAAATCGTTGGAAAGAAAAGTACCTATCGAAAGATTAATAAGCATGATATTACTGAGAGCTATGTAACAGTGTATTATGTAAGATAAATTTGAAATGCTGTGATTTAAAATTAACTAGATGAATTTTTGGATATTTTAATTTAGTCAAGAGAAATCTGTTATTTGTTGCTTTATTTTGATTGGAAATGTTTCTTTCTTGATTAAGGATTATAGAATTCTGGCTCAGCTTTGAGTATTAGGTGCTGTTACTAAAACTTGTAAGAGATCGGAAAATTATCTGTTTGCGTTATATTTTTATAGCATTAATGGCCAAAATTTTACTTCGCAATGTTGTCTAGTTAGACACTCAAAACCTGTTTGTATGAAAAGAAAGGGAACTTATTTTTTTTGCTTGAGCGACAGTTCGTTTTAAAATATTGTCATGAACTCGTTAAGATGAAGGGAAAATTTATCTTTAAACTCATCAAACGTTAAATCGCTCCAAGTTTTCTATTCGCTCTCATACTCGTTACAATGGACTATATTGTCTGTATTCAAAATAGAACTCTAAAAAGTGCGACAACTCTATTGAACAGTTCTTAATCATTGAGCTCTGAGTTGAGCTAGGTAAAATAATACGCTTAAATACTTTAAAATATAGCATTTAAATGTTTCACTTTGTATTATGGCTAACAGTACTTTTAATATACTCGCGAAATTATGTTATTTCTCTTGTATCTTAATAAACTATTTTATAAGTTTTAATGCACGCAAACGGATTCTTATAGTTAACAAATGAAATAAATGGAAGTTTGATAAATAGAGTCTTAAAAGGTTTTTGTCCATGCCAACCTATTTCCACACAAAATACCTTGAAAAAGCACATCCCTAATTTTAAACATAAACATGCCACAAACATTTTTACAATGCAACCCAAAATTATTTTGTCTGAAACACAATAGCGAGAGTTATGTAAATATTAATGCGATACCCTTGATTGAAGTGAAGTCAGACGATAAATAATTCATCCCGGGCATTAATTTTGATTTGAAACGAAGTGAAGAGGGGTCGCCTAATGAGCAGTGGCGTCTCTCCCATTTGACGGAGTCATAAATTATCCGAAATCGAAACCCGAATGTTTAAATGATTTCGACAAATGTACGATGTTATTATGAGTACTCCGCGACTTCACCAGTTTACAGCATTACCTTCGATTTCAACTGTCAACGTTAGTTTAATATTCGATTAGCAAAATTCAAACCTAGCCAGGGCTATATTTAGAAATTTGCTGGGAGCGCTTCGTCCCTTCTCTTATTTTGGCTTTTTCAAATGTTCTTTTCCTAGAATTAATGGGGATCGTTATTGCTCTGTTTGCGAGCGGATATTTCCTCTCTCGTTCTTTAGAATATTCTAATTCATATTTCGGTCATCATGGTGGCAACAGCGTTTGGGAGATCGGGTTGTTGATGCTTATCTAACGAGGAGAGTGGAGAGAGGAAAAAAAAATTATTCCTGAAAGTGCTTTTAAGTCATTTTGTGGCAGTATTTAGGGCATTATATGAGGCTTTAGCTGTCGAGGCATTAAACTAATGTCTACCCGCTTTGAAAATGTAACAAAGAAAAGTATGTTGCTGTTTAATCCGATCTCTACACTAAAGCTAATTGACGTTATTGTATCTAAGTCTTTATTTTATTGAAACATACCACCATATTTTTAACGTAAAGTAACGATATTACATTTATTTGTGCTAGTATCTAGAAAAAGTCATTGTTTTTGCAATTTAAAAAAAATTCTTCGTTATTCTGATATTTTAGCTCATACAACCATAATAAAATACTGTTATTTAAGTAAAATTTATCCAATTTCACGTTTTATTTACTAGTAACTAGATTTATGATAATTTTTTTGTTGAATTTATCAGTTTCTTTTTTAAGAAATAGTAAGTTTATTCATATGTAACTGTTAAAATGTCAATTAAACCTTCACAAATACCAAAAACAGGTATATTCCTTATGAGAGTAAAGGTCCATGATTCTCTTATAAAACATTAACGGGGATTTTCATAGGGAACAATTTGTACACAATGCGAGGTATCCAGACGTCTCACCTTTCTCAGGAAAGTATGGAAATTCACTAGTCTTGTCTGGAGTAAAATCCTTCCATAAATTTACTTAAAATTAATTTTAATGTATGAATAATGATGTTTATAATGTTGTAGAGTTATTTGAGAGCCTTAAAATGTTCTCTCCAAGCTTGTTGAGTTAAAAACAACACTATTACGATGATGGAAGTTGAAATAAGGCTAGGTATGTTATTGATTGAAGCCCCAGTGGCTCAGTGGTAGTGCTTCGCGCTTCCACACCACAGGCCCGGGGTTCAATTCCCGGGCTGGGCAAGGTCCACTCAGCCTTTCATCCCTTCAGTGGGTCGATAAAATGAGGACCAAGCGTGCTTGGGAACTAAACACTGGGGGTCTCGCGTTAGAATGACCACCTAACCGGGACACATGCCTAACACCTTGCACCCCAGGGCCCCACGGTCACGAAAACGAAGATGGGCATCGTAGGCCTTGGCCCACAAGGGCTGTTGCGCCAATGAGTTTAGTTTAGTTTAGTTATTGATTGAAAATAGGTGCTTCAAGGGTTTAGTGAAATTTAGGATGTATGAAATTTATATATTAATTATGAATGAAAGTAACTTTATAGGTATCTTACGAGTTTATAATACCTCTCATTCGTTGAGAGGATTATTGTAAATGAAATAAATAGGTTAGTAAATTATAAGAGATGTTACTTATTTTTAGCTGTTTTCTTTTTATTAATATTTACGATAAAAATTAACTAAATAAAAATAAACTAGAATATATTGTTACGAAATTAATATGTAAGTTTACGTGAGTTGAAGGCCATTTATTTCATGTTATCATCTGAAAATTGGAGTTTCATAATAGGTCAAAATCTAAATTTCAATTATAAGATTACCGTACTATCTATACGATCTAAGCATTGCAAAATACGCTTACAAAATCTGCATTGTAAATGACTAAAAGTGAATAATAATGTATATTGTTGTTTAATTAATAATAGAATTCTATTATTTTAGAAATTCAAGATGAATCGTAATTGCAACTACAGATGAATTTGTCTGTAGTATTATAATTAATAATTATAGGAATTTGAAAACAAGCAACGTGAGATAAGGTAAAATAAGTTTGTCTGCTTTTGATATTTAATTCGAAAATAACACATACAATGAAATCAAGATTTAATCTCAACATTACACTTACAGGATCCTAAATATAAGATTAGGGGAGATCCGTGCACCTAGGGCCACCCCACTTTTATAAACAATATTTAATTTAAGGTATTATTTTTTAGAAGGGTGAAAGGAAACTCCAATTACCATGTTATGAGCCATATTTAAATCTTACAGGAGAATGCTCTGTGGCTAGTTTTTGGTAAAATAGTTTTTCATAGGTGTAAAGTTACTTTTGGAAGTTTAACTCTTATATTATTTTTTCAAGAGTAAATCAAGCAATTTTCCTCTTATTTCGGGTTTAATTTCGTTTTTCAAGTTAGAAACAAAATGAGATATTTAAGAAATTCCAACTCCACGTTTTTTTTCAAAATAAGAGATTTTGAATAGAACTGCATGCATTGTACCTATGGGTTATACAGGGTGTATCTGAAATCGTGCTACAAATTTTAAGGGATGATGTGATAGGAATAATCAAGATGAACAAGTATTAGTATAGAAGAGGGGATCCGTAATATCTATTTTTATTGAACGGGTTTCGATAAGAAAGACAGATCCGAGTGCATATATTTAAGAATAAGAGTTTCAGAGAAGGATCTAAAAAAGGATAATTCTAAATCTAAATAATTGATTTAACAGGTTAAAAACACTTTATTTTTCTTTCCATTATAATTTTAAATTACACATACTTAAGTATTAGGGATTTAGTTGATTTTTGCTCCAGAAAGTTTACATTTGTGCCGATTAACAGAATTGTTAGCAGTCGTTTTTTCTAATAAATTGCTTATGTATGCAACTTGTATTTGGTATAAATTTTTCACATTGTAAATTTAATTTCTTTTTAATTTTGTGATTTTTTTATAAAAAGTATTGTAAATAAATAGCTTCATTTCAAAACTTAATATGTATCTTTCTTTTCTTATATTTTTAGTGTGATGTTAAACTTTTATGCAGTGGCCCTAGGTACAAACTATACCGACCCCAGTTACAATAACAAATTGTATACTTTGGATCATTTTAAAAAATTTTAATAAAGCTTTCTGCTTCACTAAATTTCTTATATAAGGGGTATTTAATAATCAAAATAATAAGTTAAGAGTGTAAGGATGTGATATCAGTTTTATAACTTAAAACAAGTTTTGAGGCTTAGTTTGGGGGCTTTGAAAATAGGTGACCCTAGGTTATAAGTACACGGATCTCCTCTATAATGTCATTATATGACAAGAGAAAATATTTTTAAAAATGAAACCACTTTTAGGGGGCGCAACAGAGTTTTGGTTGAAAATAATATACAACAAGGAAATCTAGATTTACATTCCATACAAGGGTTTAATGTTATATTAATGGACTCAAATAGCAACCCTGGATCCCAACGCTGATTCGTAGTTTAATCTGCTGTAGAGCAGAATAATTAAGCTCTTTCCTCAAACCCAGCGTTCATTAAAAATTTACCATATCACGCGGGTTCTGAAACCTCCCTAATCAAACTACGTTTTCTACTGAAATGGACAGGAACATTTCTAGAGAAAAAAATCTAGCTGAAAAGGGACTTCGACTTATCATGAGTCGAAAAGACGCCTAAAAAGGATAAGAAACTTTCCGGGTTAAAAAGATGGCTAAATGGAAAGAACGAAATCACATTTCCGGGTCGATCAAATAAGAACAGAGACTAGTACCAGTTTGAATTGATATCTAGTTGATATAGTACGCATCTAAATCTAACTGGTTGACCTGTATTCTGGATAGATTCTAATAAACTCGTTTATTATGATCCGTACTAACTCACATTCTCGGATGTCTAAAGGAGCATTTTCACTTATCAGGTGCTTTCCGTTACTGCAATTCGGCGAGACCAATTGGTCAAATCATGGAGGTATAGCTGGAAAAGATGGTAATTTTTTTATGTGATTTATCCATTGATATTGCCAGAATGCCATAACGCAAAACACCGGATCTGTGGAAACGCATCTTAACTAAAAAGACGAAAATATCATTCGTGGAAAAAAATCTAATAAAAAATGCATGATGTAAACTGCGCTAAAACGACACTAGATGAAACAAAAAAATGGTTGAGAAAAAAGGGAAACTTGCATCTAATTTAAAAGAACCAAACCATGGTAATTTGACCTAAAAAAGGACCAAAACGTATTCCCGTAACGCACCTTTGTCTAAATAAAAAGAATCAAACTACAGAAGCTTGAGTTAAAAAATGGCCAAGATCCTGGTCAACCGAATAAATTTGACTTGAAAAGACGAAGACGTATTCCCGGAACGAACCTACGTCTAAATAATAAGAACCAAACTAAAGTAAATTGAGTTAAAAATGACTAAGACGTATAATCGGGTCAAATCTACGACTAGTAAAAAGGATCAAACCATTAAAACTTGTCTTACAAGAACCAAGACGCATTTTCGGGTCTGCTTTTTGAAAAGAACTAAACCATATAAGTTTGACTAAAACAGGGCCAAGTCGTATTCTCGGGTCAAACCTATACGTCTAATGTCTTAAAGAACTAAACCACACAAATTTGACTTAAAAACAACTAACACGTATTCTCGGGTCAAACCAAAAGACCCACCGAGGTAAAACAACACCTAGCCGGCAGAAAAAACATGACCGAAAAAAAGCCGAGTCGTATCGACGTCTAACTGGAACGAGACCGGGCCGGGCCGTATTCCCGGGCCGCATCGGATCGAAATGGCGGAGGAGGCCCGGGAAAGAAGATCTTCCCCTAGGTTTCGGGTAGCCGAGGGAGAGCTATTTTGCCTGGGCCCGCTGCTGTTTTTGCTATCGGGAGCGTGACGGCGAGCTATCGCCGCTGTGACCGGAATAATCATCAGGCCTTAAAAGCGTTTGGCGAGGAAGGGCTTTTGCACGGTAACGAGGTGATTAAGTTGGCGAAGGCTGTCTCCTTAAAGATCCAGCCATGAATGTTGTTTCTGGCGAGTTTCGGGGGAGTCGTTCTATGAAAGAATGATTATTGTGGGAATGGACATGAAAAGGAGCCAAGGGGATTGGGTCCTCTTCCTATTCTGCTAGTGACGCTGGCAATAAAAGGGAGAGGTAGTTTAAAGCATTTCAATGCTGTTGTGTTGGGCTGTACCTAGGAAACTTGAGGTTCTTTGAAAAAAGGGGGCAGAATAGGAGAAATGCTTCTTAGAAAATTATTTTTGGGTAGGATTAGAATGGTGCGAATCGGACTTCTTTTTACCTGGAAACAGTTAAAGTTTCAGGGAAGTTTTTGTGAGTTAATAATATTTGGTGTGAAGAATTAAATCATTGAAAGAGGATGTTTGTGGAAATTCATCCAGTTATTTGAATGTTTTTTTCAATATTAGAAGAATTTTATATAATATCTATATCTCCATAGAAGGTAAAATTTGGTCAACACAAAGGAATAATTTGGTTTTAAATGTCACTTATTATAAGTATACATCTTAAAATCATTAGACATAATCCTCTAAAAAAGTTTTTCTCAACGCAATTAATAACTTGAGAACTTACTAAAGAAATGATGTATTGCAAATTACTTCAAATTATTTTTAAGTTAGTAGAAAAACTATTTTTACGAGTGAAATTTAAAAAATCTGTAATGGGGAGAAACCCAATACCCCCTTCATGATCTTGGATTTAGTGGTTTCCACAAAACATAAAATTTTTTCTGATGACTTACATTTCACCTCTAAACAATACGTGGAACCAATGTCAAAAAGAAGTTGTGGTCAACCCCCCAGGGAAACTAAGTCTAATTATGCGAAGAGCATGGACCTTTTAGGACAGGGGATGATAGAGATTGAGAAACACTCCTCTATCTAAACTATTAACCAAATATTATGATTTAAACCTTTGGATTTAAATTTTTAATAAATTGATCCTGTGGTATATTTGTGTTTATAAATACAATCATCAAAGTTTTGTGCGATTATGATGCTATAACATAAAAGTTTTCTCTCTATCTCTAATACAAATTAAGTGTTAAAATTTAATGTAGTAATTAGCAAATGAATGAATGCTAACTTTAGTTAACTACATTAGGTAATAAAAAATCTAAACATCATCAATTTAGGTATCTAACTTTAAAATTAACTATTTAATTTCTTTGAATTGAAACATAAACTCCCTTTAAGTCTGTCCTGAATTTTGTAAAGGAAAAACTAAAAATGTTCACCAATTCTTGTACAGGGTGTCCAACGAAAAGTGGTCCAACCCCTTTAACCTTTAAACCCCTACAGATATATTCATGAAAGTGGGGTCTAGGTATAGTAAAGAGACCATGCCCTATCCGATGAGACAACATTTAACGCCCCCCTAGCGGAAACTTTAGGAGTTGTAATGTAATTTTTATTTTAAAAACTATATGAGATATGGGAAAAAGTCAATGGCAAAGTTGTAGAGCAGCATCGATTTAGTAATAAAACCTTGAGCAGAAAAATATCTTGAATAAATCCCCCAAAAAGCACGCTCAATTAGGTTGAATATACGTAGATTTTACGTCTAAAAACGCTCCTCACAAGGTGAAAATGCGAAATTTTCATATTTATAACTTTAGTTAATGACTAAAAGTATTCTTAGTTCATTAAATTAAAAATTTCTAATTTTCGCATTGTGAGGAGCGTTTTAAGACGTAAAAACTACGTAAAATCAACCAAATTGTGCGCGCATTTTAAGGGTTTTATTCAAGATATTTTTCTGCTTATGGTGTCTTTTCCTACTGAATCGATGCTGCTCTACAACTTAGTCCCTGACTTTTTTCACATACCTCAAATAGTTTTAAAATAAAAGTTATAACTCCTAAAGGTTCCGCTAGAGAGCGTTGAAAATTGTCTCATCGGATAGGGCATGATCACTTTACTATACCCAGACCTCACTTTCATGACTATATCTGTAGGTGTTCAAAAGTTAAAAGGTTGGACCACTTTTCGGGGGACACCCTGTATATTGTATCTAAATTCCTTCCTTATCACTATCTAAAGAAATATCTCCAATATCCCACTTATACTTTTTTCTTAATCTTCTTAATCTTAATCTTCTAAATCTTAATACTTTCTTCTTTAATCTTATGAAAAAGCAACAGTGGCACAATATGATTTATACTTGATTTTTATTTCATAAAAATAACAAAAAAAGAATGATTTTTCTTGTGGCCAATTTTAGGCTAGCGTAAGTTGTAAAATATTGCCACATCACGATTTAAGTCGTAAGAAAAGAATAAACAAATGATGTTTGAAAAGTTTTTTGATGAATGGGATTTTGTAATGGGTATAGTATTAAGTGCTTATATATAATTTAATAAAATATGTATTTACAGAACAGTTTTATTGAAAAATATTTGAGCATAAACCTGTTACTTACTCTCTAAGTTTATCGAAAAGTCAAGCTTATTTTCTTCCCCCCCCCAAATGACTTTATTTTAACAAAGTCTAGTTTCTGCTGGGCTTTACAAAAACGTTTATACAAAGGACCAGTTTATACTAGCATATAAATGAAACCGACGTTTCTTAAACTAGGACTGTTGCAATGTCAGTCTAAATGGTTTAATAAATGACGGCTTTTTCTAGCCTGAAAAACAGCAAATAAAGCGCGCGATATTACTTTGGAACGGAAAGAATAAGTTTTCGTGTGACGGTTAGGATAACGGAAATATTAATATATATATAACGGCTCTCGTGTTATCGGCTAGAAACATTCTGGGGCTTGATTGCTATTGGTTTTGGTTTTTATTTCGTCGCTCCGTTTGGATATTTTTTCTCCCGTCTTTTTGAAGTTATATATAAATATTTGCTTTTTCACGCCCCCATGGGTTGTCATATTTCCCATTTTCATTGCTTAGCTGAAGATCCCTGTGTGTTTCATACCGTGGATGGTGGCTTTAAAGCTCAAATATAGATTTTGATGGTTGAGATTACTTCCTTGTGAAAGAAATGGGGAAAGTTTGAAGAAACTGTGCTGAAAGTGGAAGCTTTAGCTGTTTGTCTTTCGGTAATTATGTTCTTTGTGGATAAGTTACGGGCAATGTGATAAATCGGGCATTATTAATAATGCCCGTAGTGGAGGCAATGTGATGAATTCAATGGCATTTATCAATGAAATTTATCTCTTTGCCCGCTTCCACTCTGGACATTTTATTAATAATGTCCAATTAATCACTTTGCCCGTCACAGATATATTATGTGCGTAATCGGAAATAGTTAAATATAGCAATTTGAAACTTTACAAACTTAAATTTTTATACCTGGTTATGAATTTAATGTATTTTTAAAAACATTCATTGAACTTTCAAGCTGGTTTTATAGGTCTGTTATCATAAATTTGCTTCAAATGGACAAACGGGCAATCGAACGTTTTCTAAATTTTTTTTGCTTAAAAACTTTATTAAAGCTATTAACTACTCATCTATTTCATTAACTTTTATTTTCATTTCATGTATCGATAAAAAAACTTTTTAATTCATATTTTTCCAATAAACTGTCCTAAAAATGAAAATTTTTTTTCATAATAAAAACTGGTTTCGAATACGATTCGAAATTAGAGAATCGTACTAAAACATCGTGAGAAATAATATGATTGTTGATGCTTTATCATGAAGTTTTGATTAGCCAAAGTGGCAACAGTTTGTTAAATTCACTGCTGCAAGAAGCAAATAATTTAAAAGATCTTTCTTTCCTTTCCTACTTGTTAAAAAAATTTTTAAGTTACTATAAATTAAAAAAAGTTAAACTTATTACCTGGAATATTATGCATTTATGTCTTACTAAATACTTAGAATTTATTAAGAGTATTATCGTTGTGAAATACTACGATAAATTTAAACATTTGATCAAAGTGTTGAATTACACATGAAAAATGCAGGACAAATTCCCTTTCATACCTCCTTCCCAGAAGAGCTTTAAAACCATGAGTCATTCCCAACCACATTTGTTCAGAGGATTACTCCAAACTCAATTGTTACACCCAACTTCCAATCCCCACTCATTCTTCTAGGTGCCATTTCCCCGAATTCCAATGAATCCGATTACAAAAAATTCTCTCAACTCGCTTCTCTTTAGTTCGAAGCAAATTTGGTAAATGAGAATCTTTTATGACTCGATCACACACATCTCTTCAATTACCCTTCAAAGAAACGCGTAGAAACGACTCTCTTTTATACATTCTAATGCTCGGTCATCCCGTTTTTTCCGGATTAAATGCCGCTTGAAAAATGCCCGGGATTGCAGGGTCCGGGAATTTATTCTTCATTAGGAGCTGGCGTCAATGAGTGTGTCACATTTCGGACATTTGTTAAGAGTAAATAGCTTTTGTATTGCGACTGTCGCCTTTATTTCTATCTGGTCCGTGTCGTCCAATGGGAATTATTTCGAGAGAGGGGCTTAGATTCCCGAACGTGACATTTGGAGTTTTGCGGCTACTCTTCGGATATGCCACTCATAACAGATTCTTTTTAATGCCTTTGAATTGGAGCAGAAATTATATATGGCTTTTCTGGGAAACTGTGTGCACTGAAAGGAGTATTGGTTTTCATGACTTAGAGAGGATATGTTAGAATATATGAGAGGAAAAATTGCGGTTTTTATGGGTTGCTTTTTAAATGTGAATTGCGTAGGTTTATGGGGATTTTCTTTGGGAGAGGATTTTGAATACGTGCAGATTTGGGTCTAATTATGAAGTGTAAAGGAGATATGAGGGCGCTTGAGGTGAAAGAAAGGGTGACCTTTACTTTTTTGGTTGAACGGTTTGAAAAGCATATTCATTGATTTAGAGACATAAGTAAAGCTTCTTAGTAATAAGCTTTTGTGTCTGTGAGTTGTATCGTGTTAAATAAAGTATTGACATCAGTGGGTTATAAAAAGCATCAATTTTTGTTGTTCCTTACGTATTTCACATTCAGATTGTCCAGGACATATGTAGAGAAAACTTGTTCTTTTAAATGTGTTAGCAACATTTTCTAAAGAATGTAATTTCTTTGCTGTATGCAATTTTGTCTATATAACTTTTTATTCACTTCAGGATTAGGTTTCTTATCACCGCGCTTGCTTATTTATCACATAATTAGTTTTTACATTAGTTAAAAAAGTTATCTACGAGTAATGGTGTAAAACATTTTGTTAATACTAAGAGATTATTTATAAATTTTAGTGTAAAAGGAATGGAACTGCAAGGGAATCTTGTGCCTTCATCAAACAACTGCTTGATAAAAGTTTTAAAACTTATCCCGTTGAGTAAAAAAATTCGTTAAAATAAGTAAACAGTAAAAAACTATTTTATTTTAACTTTTTAAAGTAACTTTAAATTTTAAGTTAACTTTTTTAACCAGTGAACTCTTAATATTAAAACAAAACCAACTTTATATATTTATGGATATCTTCAGAAATTCTAAAAGAAATCAATAAAAAAGAAAAATTGTACAAAATAAAAAAAAGAAATCCTAATGATAAAACAGCTTGCTTTAACTACTCTAAATCACACAGATTAGTAAAAAAACTATTGAAAGAAGCTCGCTCCAACTTTTACAAAAAAGAGTTTGAAAATTGTTCTGGTAATTCAAAAAAGGAATGGAATATTGTAAATAATATATTGGGATGTAAAACGAAAAGCACCAAAAAAACTTTCTCACAGGCGGATGTAAATTCTTTTAATGACTTTTTCTCAAATATTGGTTGCAACATTGTGAAACAAAGTGATAAATACCGGGATTTCGTTACTCCTTGTGTTAACTCTATGGCATTTTTAGACGACGTTTCAGAATCTGAAACTCGGGGTATCATACTAAATCTAAAAAATACCAGCTCATGTGGTTACGATAACATAAATTCTAAAGTTTTTAAAATAGTCAGTAAATATCACTGCAATTTTATCCAATCTCTTTTGAATCAATCAATTAAAGAAGGCAAATTCTTTGAAGCTCTTAAATACTCTACTATCGTACCTATTTTAAAGAATGGAAATCCCGATGTTTTCACTAATTACCGCCCAATTTCTTTGTTACCTGTGTTTTCAAAGATAGTGGAAGAGGTGGTATCTACAAGAGTAAAAAAGTTTTTGACCAATAGCAATTTCTTTTCTAACAACCAGTTTGGCTTTCGAGATAATTTAAGTACCACAAATGCCTTAGTAGAATTTTCGACCTCTATTACTAATAACCTTAACAACAACTTAAAAACCGCGGCTATTTCTTTGGATATAAGCAAGGCTTTTGATAGTGTCAATTATGAGATTCTTCTTTATAAATTAAATAGTGCTGGTATCCGAGGTAACTGTTTGAGTTGGTTTCGTTCATTCATATTAAACCGGAAACAAAGAGTTAATGTTAACAACATTTTTAGTCCGTTTATTGCCTCAAAGAAAGGTGTTCCTCAAGGTTCACGGCTAGGTCCTCTGTTATTTAATATATATATCAACGATTTTTGTAAGCTAAATCTACTGGGTAAAATCTTAACTTTCGCAGATGACACAATTATTTTATATTCTGCTGGATCGTATGACCAACTAGAAAATTTAATTAATCAGGATCTATTAATAATTTACAATTGGTTCGCAAGTAATGAACTAAAAATAAATGTGAACAAAACTAGTTACATAATATTTTCCTTACAGTCCACTTTTCATGAAGATCTTAAATTATACTTTTGCGATTGTGAAAATAAACAGTGTGAAAATCATTTTATCAAATACACTCCAACAATAAAATATTTGGGTATTTTGTTTAATAAAAACTGGAAATTCAAAGATCATATAAATTCAATAGGTAGTAAGTTAAGATACATTTTGTTCAGGTTTTATCACCTAAAAAAATATATTAACTCTGATTTACTTTTGAGAATATATTTTGCTTGGGTTCAATCTCGTATACAATATGGAATTTTGATTTGGGGTGGTGACTTTTATTCAAATATCAAGCCTTTGCTTACTATACAAAAGAAATTTTTAAGTTACTTTCCTCTTAATAATCTTTTAAATGCACGTCAGTTATATGTTCTCAATTGCCTTATTTTTCTGAAGAAATATCCTGGCTATGCCACGATAAACCAAAATTTTTCCTATAACCTTCGAAATCATAACTACTATAATATACCTATTCCTCACAAAGAAATATACAAAAAACACTTCCAATATCTTTCTGTCACTTTTTTTAATAAACTTCCAAGCGAAATTCAATCTCAATCTAACATTAAATACTTTAAGAAATTGTGCATTGCATATATTTTGAGTCTAAATAGCATTGAGTCCTTATTCTAATTTTGTCAGGTTTAAATATCATCATTTATTCATTTTTCTCTATAAACATAGAAATTGCCAGCCAAGCCTTTTTGTTTTCCTTTTTTATTTTTTTGTTCTTGTATTTACAATTAATTTTTAAGTGTCTAGTGTTAAAAAAACAACTTCTTCCACCATAAACCAAATCGATTTTTTATTTTTGATCTTACCTTTAATAAAGATATTCCATGACCCCATGGACGAGCGGTAGCTCCTTTGGGAAATGTATGTATTCGATCAACTGCGTTTGTATTTTTTCTGTTCTGTTCTTTTGTTTGTCCAATAAAATTATTATTATAAATTATAAAAAAAAAAAAAAAAAAAAAAAATTGTATTGACACAGTAGGAAGAAAAAACAAAGGTGAATAAAAACAATTTTGTAAAAAAGCAAAGGGAAAAATTTCCTTAGATTCTAAGTACGTTTAGTTTCCATAAAAATAAGGATAATTTTTAATATGTGAGTTTCCAGCTTTCATAAAATATAAATTCGTCAAATAAATATAATGATATAACGTAAAACGGGGTGAATCGGATCACTTTTGATAAAAGTTTTTTAAACCATCATAGCTCCGGTTGTGTTAGAGTTAGAAAATCAGGATAAATTCTGACTTATTTTACGCATTGTTCAGAAGTTGTTTCAGCCATCAAAAATTATTTTGTGATAATATCTTAGGTCTACCACGGCTTTGAAGTTGTATACAAAAAAGGTCACAAAAACGTGGCTGTCAAAACTTTGCTTATTGAACCAAAAAAATAACTTTTTTTTCTCAATTTTTGGTATCCCCCTTGTGGTCCCAAATCTTCCAAAGGTTTCTTTGCAGTCAAATTTTAAATAAATTGTAATCCCGATTTTTGGTGAATTTTTTAGTAAAACAAGTCCATTACGACTACTGATGCGGGGTGAATCGGATCAGTCATAAAAATGCGTGTTTGAAATTTTTTTTTGAAAAACTGGTGATAGTTGGAGATTTCAAACAAATGGGATTTGGGTTTATGTGTATTTAAGAATATAATGTATGGTTTTGGTAGTTGTGGTGGTATTATTTCTTTTCAAAATGGAGCTTAGAAAAGAAGACATCAAATGACGATTTTAGTTAAATTTTTTTGGCCGCTTCAAAAACTGGAAAGAATGCATGATTCATGGCTAATAACAGTTTTGCTGTATGTTTACATTAATGTGTCAAAGGTTTAAGGTTAACCGATAAGTTTTAGATGGGAAATTTTGATCTCAAACATAAAATCTATTGTTAAAAACCTCTCTCAGTATTTGTTGGTCGTTCGAAAGAAATGTTCACTAAAACGACATCAAAATCAACAAGAAAACGTACATACAGACCCAGCTGTTTATTAATATGCCGTATTTTAAATTATCTTTAAATATAGGTGCAGAAATCAGTGCGATATTTAAGAGCGCATTATTTTTTAGCTTCTGAGAATTGCACTACTCGCTAAACTTACGGTAAAGCGAACGAAGCGATTGTTTTCTACAAATGAAAACACTAAAAAAAGCAACACTTATTGTTCGAAACTGGAAACAGATAAAACAATAATGTTATGGAAAACTTTCAATGCTTAAATAATTAATTTATTTCTAAAAACATCTGTCTTGATTTTATTTCATACACCAGCTGCTCAACGGAGCGAGTGAAGTGTTAAAGAACAATGGAAAATTACCAGTTATATGCAGTTTTACAGCCAAAATTTGCTATATTAAACTTATCAAATCATCTCAAATCTTGACATCTTAATTTAAACATTGTAAATATACAGCAAAACTTTAATTAGCCATGAATAATGCATTTTTCACAGTTTTTAAAGCGGCCGAAAAAAAATTACGAAAATCGTCGTTTGCGGTCTTCTTTTCTAACCACCATTTTGAAAAGAAATAATACCACCAGAGCTTCCAAAACCACACATTATACTCTTAGATATACATAAACCAAAATAATCTTCGTTTGAAATCTCCACCTATTACCAATTTTTCAAAACAAATTTTCAAACATGAAACTTTGGTAAAAAGTATCATAACTTTTCTGAAAACCTTATATTTTATTTTTAAAAATGTTCATTATTTAGTAAAATGTATTCATTTTACCTTATTAGACTATTTGAAGGCTAATTTAAGGATCCTGTATCACTTTATGACTTAAAAATTGCGTTTTTTGTACAAAAGCTGGCAGTGATCCGATTAACCCCACATTGAGGTTGAATCGGATCACGGCACTTAAAAATTTTATAAAATAAACCGTTAAGGACAAATCAACTATTTTAACGATTTCTTAAAGTATTAATTGAGACTCGAAATATTCTTTTAAAAGCATTCCAAAATCTTAAATATTAAACTTTTGGCAGCAGCTCAAAGTTCAAAAGTTATCCGATTCACCCCGTTTTACGGTATATTCAAAATTCATGATGTATGAATTTTTTCAAATGAGGATATTGTTAAGTGTAAATAAATTGTCAAATGAAGATTACATGACTTCACGCAAAATAAAAACTTTTAAGCTTAAAATACTGCATATTTTCTTGAGTAACACTATGTTAAATGAGAAAATCTACTCACCATTAGCACCTCTGAAACAGAACTGATGCTGAGGATGAACATTGTGACACTCACTATCACCGGCGGACCTAGAACGAGACGAAAGCAGGACACTTTAGCACTTCTCTACACCACATGACACCTCCACCTGAGAGCATTCATCACAAACGTAAACAGGTCAATCTAACATCTATTAGCCCATTGGTTGAAGGGGATACATAAAAGATCCCCAACATTGATGAAATGAATACAAAATTAACGATAAATTTTCAAGCACACACTTATAAAATCATGATAAACGTTGCATCCAGACTTACTTCATTGAAATGATCATTGATATAATACTTAAAATACATTGAATAACTATGGAGTTACTTGTTATATCAAACTAACGAACTCGTGAATTGAAGTATTTTAATTCAATATGATCTTTCAAAAGAGTTTGAATAACTTGTGTATATTACCCTTATTTACAAGTTGTTGCGTAATATTATTTTCATTTTATCCACTAAATTTAATAGGGTGTTTGATTTTTAGTTTTCCCCCTTTCTTCTAATTACTGTAAATAAATTTAACTTGATTCCAGATGTAATACAACTTTTAAAATAGTTTCAATGAATATTTTTATTATCCTTATTTACATATTAAAGCGTAATGGATCTTCTTAGTTTTTACAATAATTGAAAAGGTTTTGATATTTATTCAGGTAAATTATTCGTCACAGATTTATCTTGATTCGAGATGTAACTTATTTTTGTTTTTCTTGTGTTATGGATAGGAATAATGAATTATTTATAGTTACTTTGTTAGTATTGTATATGTGTATTTGTGTATTTCGTAAAGAAATGTTTCACTGTCGTTATTTATTTATACTTCCCATGTTTGATGCCATTTTAATGTCTGAGATTTTCATGCCGAAAGTGAAGGGATGTTTTGTAACATAAGAATAATTTAAAACACTGTATTTGAAAAAATATGATAAACTGTAATTAGAAAAAAATAAGGTCTCGCAATAATTTTTTTTTCAAGCAGGCAATATTTTCACGGATTCAATAGTTTTAAATTGTTTTAACCATTGTTCATGCTAGTTGTATTAGTTTAAGTTAACCTACATTCACCTATACTTGATTGCAAATAAAAACGTATAAAGTTCAGATACTTAACATATGGAATATGTTTCAATTTATAAACTTTATACGAGCATACAATATAGAGTAATCAAATCCCTTTTCATCTTTTGAAAACACAGAATAATCATAAATCATCTTTTGAACAAGTGTTAAGGAGAACTTCAATACAAAGATCATGCTGTATTATTGAGATGAAATTATTTATTAATCATTTTATATGAAGGGTTCTCTTCCTTTCCCTAGAACTTAAATCGCATCTCATTGATATTCTATCCTTGTAACCTATCACTAATAACATCTCACCACTACTGCAAGAATTTGAACTTAGTATTCAGCAAACAAGGCATTACACTCTATTAGATATACCGGCCGTTACAATTTATTTACCTGCATAGTAATCTAACGCGGCAATACGCCTTATCAACCGAAATTACTAATGGTAAGACAGCTTTTATTTGCACGCGTGTACTTATTCAAGACTTTAACTACCAAGATCTTTTTATGACAGCTTTTCTAGGCTATTTACGTTCTTTATTACCACATACCATGGCTATAAAACAGCCCCATAGGTAGTTTAATTTTAGATGAAATCTAGCACTATATCCGGCATACTAGATAACAGTAAACTACCTTGGTTTTGTTAATTTGACCGAAAAGAATATTGATATTTTTCGTTACATAAGACAAAATTGGTAATTTAACATTTAAGTTTAACATTTTTTCAATATACTTGAGAAAGTTGATGAAGAAGGTGTAAAATCGTATAGCACAGTCATAAAAGCTTTCAATCAGTTGATACCCAAATAAGTTAAGAAAAAGAAAATCTACACTGTTAAAAAACAGTTCAACCTTTTACCAGTTTTGTGGTGAAAGGTTGGGCTATTTCACCACAAACGTGGTTCAACAAAAGCTGCAACCGAAATGTAGCGAAAATTTGAACCATGTTTTCTGTGCTTTCATGCACCAAAAACTTGATAAAAAGTTGAACCACTTTTAGGTGAAAGGTGAAATTTATTTGAACAGTGTAGGGAAGTAAGTTTGTGTTATTTTAAGACATTTTGTTTAACACATATATTTCTTTAGAGCCCCAAAACTTATGAGGAAATATCTGGAAGTGTTTCAGTACAATTTTCGTTGTATGTTAGTGATGCTCTAAAAACACCTTTTTTAAATGAAGTTTCTCATTATAGTGATACAGTTGCTGCGGCGAAGTTTAAAAAATACCCTCTACAATATCCAGTGGTTTCCCATTCCAAAACAATAATACATTTCACCGAAGAAAAGAAAAAAAATGATACTTTCAAATTTTTAGTTTCAACATAAAAAACTAATTTTAAAGGCACACTTAATATTACACTTACTTTATAGCCAATACAACTCCTCATATTAATGAAGGTAGCTTTTCAGGTTTCCACAAATTTTTTACACTTTTACATTCTTTGTATATTTGTTATTTACCATCGCTCTTAATAATTTCTATTTGGATTTGTAATATAGGGTTAAATGCAACAGAGATTTAAATTTAAAAGCGGTTGAATTTTAAAAATAAATATTTAAAATAAAATATTTTAAATATAAAGTCAAATTCTTAAGTACATTTACTTCTCCAAGACATGTTTATCTCGGGCCATGTTTAGAGATTCACACCGTACACAAATTGTAAAAAAATAAAAACTGTAAGTTGAAAAAATATCATGAGGGAATTTTCATTAAGATAAAATTTATTGGGCTTTTGAACTTTTGAAACAGAGTTGCCGTTGATGGAAAGTTTCTATGCATTCTCTAACTCTCGTGTCCAAAAAGTAAGGGTAATTTGATTTTTAAAAAAAATAAAGACACAGTTCCTGTACTGTAACTTTCAGGGCCTTCTAACATAAAACAAAAAAAAAACATATGAGAGCTTCAAAAACTGTAGTTCCCACCCGCCAATAAAGAATACAACAGCCAAAACCTGCCCAAATGAAGATTGAAGTGTCACTTAATATGGCCTAAAAATCATTTTTAAAGGTATTAAATCATGCATGGAGTTCAGGAATCTTGTATTAATTACTAGAATAACTGGGAATATTTTGCTAAATGACTCTCTCACATTAACGTTTCTGCTATCGTTCTGAATGTGTAGGGAACTCCATTATCAAGGGAGGGCCTCTACCCCCTTAAACTGTTATTAGGGACATATGATCCCGAACCACAAATTGTCATTCTTATAAGATCGTATGGCATGAAATTAATTGATTGATTGCACAACATTTTTTCTCAAAACTAAAAAAAGGAAGTTATCCTTGATTTTTAAACACGAGTGTAGTTCTTCCTCTTTGTCACTCCATAAAATGCACCTTGCGTAATTTTTCAAGCCTGGATTAAATTGCTAAAGAAATGTCATTAAGACACAGCATATTCCATTAGTTATCTGATTGCTTATTATCTTTTCCTCCTTCATCCATTATTCATACTAAGCGGAAAGTGAATTTCAAGAATTGAATTCTTCTGCATTCCATTAGTCTTTCCAATCTGCGGAAATAAAATCAATCATGCTACTTTAAATGTCAAAGCTTTGCTGTATGTTAAATGAAAAAAACCCTGAAATTTAAAATGGTTGATATCTGGAACTAAGATTAAAACTATATCAGGAACTCAGAACAAAACCAAAATTGTTGACACATGTCTTATCGAACATAAAAGATGTGTATGTCTAGTTTATTAGTTAGTTCAAACGAATTAACTGATCTTATAAAAATTTAAGAATCACAAGAAACATAAAATATAAATAAATTCTCGCAGTGTTTTAATTTTATATGGGAGTGAACATTAAAATACGGAGATGTGGATATGAGGATTCAATCATGAACCCCCCCAAATAGTTTTAACTTTTTTAGTCATACATTAATTTATATGTACTCTTATAATGTAATTTATATGTAATTCGATGTAAAATTAAGAAATGTACGCAAGGCATACTGAAACATGAAACTATTAACTGTTACTGTCTTCATAGAACCCAAAATACATGCATAATTTGTTGATAATATTTTTATCATTTATTTTTAATTAAATCTTTTAGTTTAAATTCTCTACTTAATAATATGGGTTAGTTATGTAACTATAATAAATTTAACAATTACAAATCCTGTTTCGTAAAGACAAAACTTTTATTGAACTTAAATTTACTTGATAATTACTTGTTTATAAGGGGATGCCCATTAATTACTAGGAGTCAAAAAAGGAGAGGGCTACAGAAAAATCTCAACAAAGGGGAAGGGCCAGTCCATTAAAATCTCACTTGAACTTTTGTTTCAGTATTAAACGAGAAAATAAGACACCTATATACTCGCTTTATTGTAACATCTGGCGTCTTTCTAGTAAAAAGTATTTTTTTATTTCGTGAGTATATTGTTCTTAGTAACCGGATGTAAAAAACCCAAATGCTTTAAAATTAATGATTTTTAAAGTTCTTGAAATGCATTCAATATTAAAAAAACTATAATTTCTAAGAATAATTCATAACAAAAGCGAATTTTCGCATTTAAACTATTTTCATTTTAATTTTTAGTTTTTTCGTACACGAGTAAAAAATACTACACATAATGATAAACAAGAAACAATCAAATAATTTTTTTAAACTTTCTGAACCCCCTTTTATCCTTTTATTTAAGTTTTAAACATTTAAAATATTTTCCTCTACTTTGTAAAATCGTTATTAAAAAATTACTACTTTGCAGATTTGTTAAAGCTTTCATACCTTAAATATTATAAGAAATAGCCTTAATTCCATCAAAAAACACTTCAACAGTGAGGAAATGAGTATTTCATGTAATCAAAGGATTTTTATTCAAGATTAATAATCCCTTTGGAGAGATATAAGAAAACTCAAAAATACTGTATTAAACATTATCAGAAAAGTTCATACAATTTTATAATGTTACGAGGGATTATATACAGTAAAACAACCTAACCAGCTTTTATTAAAAAAGAAGTGTGTGGATACAAGTGAAGGGAAAAAATATCATATAGCGAAAGAAAACTGAGTTTACTCTTCATATCTTTTTTATGACGAAGGATTAGTTGGATTAATAGCTCTACTTAGGCAGGGTAATATCATGCAACCTGATTTTTTAGAAGACGTCATTTTTCTAAAAAAGCTCTTTTCTGCTATTTTCTTTTAGGAACGTTTTTAACGTTAATTTCAAACCAAATATCTTAAGGTAAAAAGAGGAAGGATTTCATTCTGAAAAACCCTAATTGGCGGATGTCTTGAGATTTTTTTTGTCGAAAAAAACATTCTTTTAGATTTTAGAGCATTAGTTTTATTTTTAGAGCAATCAAAACGAATAAATTTAAAGAAGGATGAATAAACCTGATTATACTCGAGATTTTCAAAGTTTTTGTGAAAGGGGACTAAGAACAGCAATTACCTTTTAAATCAATGGAGCAATTAGCTAAAACAAACAGTTCATAACATTTAAAGGCGCTGATAAAGGCTACTTTAGAAGGTAATCTTCTAGGAATTTAATAGGATAATGACGAAAATAAATTTTTGTTTTTACATATTTTCTAGCAACTGAATAGTAGGTACTCATAGATTTAAAGTCCTTTGTATTTTAATTTGTTTCACGAAATGAGATTCATAATTTTACCAGGTATATGCGATGTGAAAAAAAGTGAAATTTTCCCCTTAAAAAGAATGAAATTTAACTATACAGGTTTTCAATTATAAACAAATCTTCTTTAATATATTCTACAGACGAAACGATTGATTGAAAGATCAAAAACACTCTAAAGAACAAAATAAAAGTATTGACCAAAACCACTAGTTTATTGTTCTTAAAGATAGCACTGCGCAAAAAAAATAATCGATGTTTCTTTCATTTTCAGAAAGTCATTGATATTTTAAAAAGAGATGTTCCAGTACCAAATAAAAAATTTTGAAATTATTAAAATTAAAAGGTGAAAAGCCAAATAGAAATTTCACATTTTCACGTTATTTTAGTCTATAAATCTATTATTTAGTAATTTAGATAGAATTTTTTTTCCTTAAGGATACTTGTAACGTTGTAACGATTTAACTCTATAAGCTGCGGAGTGGTCATTTTGACTGTTTTGCATTTTTAAAACTTAATTGCTTCAAAAGTATTTTAGTATTTTACGTATTATAAAAGTATTTTTAGGTCAGATATAGATTAGAATATAATTAGAAATTAGATCTAATTATATTCTAAAAACTCTTCTTCTAACTAAAATATAATTAGAAATTAGATCAAATATAAAAATATTTGATCGTTTTGCCAGCTCCAAATGGTTAATATATCATTATTATTCTCAGAGAAATTTGCATATAGATACTATACTATATCTCATACATTGCAAAGAGTTGATTCATAAAAACTCGCTTATTTCACGTTTTTAATTTATTATTTAGTTAACAGTTTTATTATAAATGGATTTGGAGAATGATAAAAGTAATTAGGAAGCAATTTGGTTTCGAAAAGAGTATTTTTACGAGTTTATGCGTAGATAAAATGACTAGGAAAACACAATAAAAGCGAGACCACGATGGATAGCAGGTGTGAGTTGTTACATCTTAGACAATACTATAATGAATTTTTGAGTTGACAGGAAATTTAGTATGATATTTGGTAAACTTCAAATCATATTCAAATTTAGAGAAAAATAAAGGATCTGAGGTCTATAATTTGCATGAATTAGTAGAAAAAAAACGCCATCAGGGTCAAAATTCAACGTATAGTTTGTTTTAAACTCAAAATACATTAGGGTCAATCCATATCAAGTGATCCAGAAAAAACAGAAATGGTCGCTCGACCATTTTTGAATCAAATAATTTTTTTAGGATTGATTCTTATATCATTGGAGAATCCAAAAACACTATCTTTAATTTTTTTTATCTTTATTTGATTTTTTATGGCAGCCATCGAAAAATGCTGATTTTTGCGTTTTTAAGGGTTTCTATTAACTTTCGTTACTCATGACTGGTTTCTCTCTATATTAAAAAAAAGTAACAGTGACCGACGCCGTCACCGCCGCCGCCGTCACCGCTGATTTTGAAAATTTTATTTTTGAACACTTTGAACTATCACTACGCAAAAACTATTTGAAGGAATATTATGAAATTTTGACCATTGGTAGACAAATGTATGAGGGTCATTTCAGTTTCCAAACCTAATTAATTAGATAATTAGTTCTGGAGTTATTTAATGTCAAAGTCGAAAATAATTTTTTTCGGCTGCGAGTTCGCCCCCAGCAAAATCTATTTACAGCAGAAACATGATTTTTTGCAGACACATACTCTTAGGTATGAAGTTTTGCACCTCGTCGCCCTTTTTTCGAATTTCGAATTATTTTTGGAGTAATTAAATTCTAAAGTTTCGAAATTTTTTTCCCTTTTTCTGTTTTTTCGTTGTAACAGAAAAACTAATCACAGTAAAACTATGATATTTTAAACTCACATACAATTATTTTTTATAAAAAGATTGGGGTTTTGTTTTTTAAAAAATTCGAATTATTTTTAGAATTATTAAGATTCAAAGTTTCAATTTTTTTATCTCTTTCTGGTCGTTCACTAGAGAAACAGCCGATTTTTATGAGTCTGATTTCTAGATTTCTTTTACTTTCGACGATTCTCTTGATACACGTACATTTTATAAATTTAAAAGATTTTAATGGCATGCTTTTTTTCTCTTAGATGGTTTGATGATAATTAGTAGACTTGCTGGATATTTTTTAAAAACATTTCGATTAAATTATTGACAAGTAAAACAAGGATTATTGACAAGGATATTTCAGTTGCAGTTTTATTTTGATATTTTTGTAGTAATGGTCCGAATTAAGTTATTGATAAGTTAGAGAGATAAAAAGTTTCGATATTAAATGATGATTAACTAAGCAGCCAAGTTCCAGGTTTTACCGGATAGTTAAGATGAAACAAGCGAGCTCTGCTCGCTAAGATCGCGAAGCGATCTTCAAAGAACTGTGAAGCAGTTCCGGGGGTTGGTGAGCGATAGCGAGCAGGGGGCAGAGCCCCCTAGTAACTTAAATTAATGCAACAAAATCCATTGCACTCAGAAAGATACATCCTTCATAATGTGCGGTACAATTGTTTGGAGAATCTTGTCCAAAACATAGAAAAACAACCTAAAAGTAGAACTTTAAAAATGATGATTTTTCAATTTTCGAAGGAGAAGTATTCCCAAAATATCTATATTTTCACAATGTTTTTGTATACAATGTGCAGCCTACTTACTGGACTATATTCTGAAAAAAAATTCAACCCTGGTATTTTGTTCTTTTTCGTAGTTATAGACCTCCAAATTTGGAAAATTTCAAAGAATTCCAAACTTTGACCATCTATATCTCTGTTGGAACAAAGTTTGAAAATCTGAAAATTTTACAGGTAAAGCCATACTAGGGTATTATCCACCCGAGATACAGGGAGTCAAAGTAAGGTTTTTTTAAATCATCAGATTTTGAAGGTTCATAACTCCGCTTGAAAGCAAATACCAAATCTGAAATTTTTACAGTTGGATGGTACCCTAGTGAGGCTTAACCTGTAAAAATTTCAGATTTTTAAACGTTGTTCCAACAGAGATATAGAGGGTCAAAGTTTGGATTTTTTTGAAATTTTCCAACTTTGGAGGCCTATAACTACAAAAAAGAACAAAATACCCGAGTTGAATTTTTTAGAATATAGTCCAGTAAGTAAGCTACACATTGTCTACAAAAAACATTGGGAAAATATAGATCTTTTGGGAATACTACGCCTTCGAAAATTGAAAAATCATCCTTTTTAAAGTTCTACTTTTGGGCTATTTTTCTATATTTGGGACACGTTTCTCCAAATAATTGTACCGTAAATTTTGAAGGATGCATCTTTCTGAGTGCAAGGGATTTTGTTGCATGAATTTAAGTTAAACCAGTCAGGAGTAATGAAAGTTAACAGAAACCCTTACAAACGCAAAAATCGGCATTTTTCGATGGCTGCCATAAAAATCAAATAAAGATAAAAAATTAAAGATAGAGTTTTTGGACTCTCCAATGATATAAGAATCAAACCTCAAAAAAATTATTTGATTCTAAAATGGTCGAGCGACCAGTTCTGGATCACTTGATATGGATTGACCCTTTAACCCTACTACAGTGCATACTGATGCCATTTGGCAACACGACATTTTTCCCCATTTCCTACTCGAACTTTCATTTCCAAACGGCAACAACATGCAATAAGTACAATAGATATAACATTTCATCGTATTAGCACTTTAGATTAACAGTAGATCACAACAGGGCCTAGTGAGACGAAAGTCAAGACACACAAAACGCCAAAATAAAAGGACCATATAAATTAAAATAAAAACATTTTTCAGCTTGAAAAAAAATGTTTTGAAAAGATAAGTTGTTTTATATATTTTTAGAGTATTTGGTTTTATTTCACTTCAAAATTAATTTCACAAGATACACAAATTAATTTCTCAAGGACAAAGTTTTTTGCAAATAAAAAGTAGAAAAAAATTAAATTATTTTTTTAGTATTTTTTTACTAATTTACACCATAATTGAAGTCACATAAAGGATTTTAAAGTGAATTTAAAAAATCATGCATTGTAGGGTTAATAATAATTATAGAAAGTATGCGTGCGGTAAATGTTCTGAAAATTTTAGAAAGCACCCCTAGAACTCACTTAGTGGGAAATATAGGAAAATATAGGGAAATGTGCATAGTATATAGTACACCTCTAACATTATAAATTAGGTTGGATGGAGTAAAATTTTTCAAAGGAAAGTCAACATGAGAAATCGAAATCCCCTCATAACGAAAGATTATTTTGTCCGTGAAGGGTTAAAGCTCTTGAGAAATAATCAAGTTTAAATGTGTTCCTCACTCCAAATACATGATTTATAAGGACTTCAAATGTTAAGAATAATATTTATAGGTAAATATATTCAAAAACTATTATAATTAATCCATAACCTTTTCTCCTTTCTGAAATATAAGTTATTGAGATGATTATCAGAAAAGGGATCAGTATAAATTGAAATGTGTTGTAATTTAAAAGAATTATTAAAATCTCATTATGTAACAGCATATCGTAAAATCAAAGTTTAGTTTATATGAACAATTTAGAATATTTTTCCTGTGAAATGGTCTTTAGTAGAAACAATACCAGATTCTCCCGAAAACAAGTGTGCCACTCCTATTAAAGTATCAACAAAAAATTTTTCTTTTTTATTAATCAATTCTAAACTATATCTGGAACATTTGGTCTCTTTAGGTAAAGGCTAAATGACCCTCTTTATCAAAACATTGGCTCAATATCTCTGCTATATTGTTTTAGGATGTTTTCTTTGTTTTGAACGCTATCTTGTAGCACATTTATTTAACTTATTAAGACAACCAGAGGTGTAAGCTTATATATGGAAAATGTTAACAGGTTTTGTCAGTATTGTACTTTTTGTGAGGAATATAATATTTCTCTTTACTTATTAATCCAATACTAAATTGATACATGCACTTCTGGACTTTCCCACACAAAGTAACTTATAAATAAGTTTAAAAAATACTCTATACCTTCTTAAATTAAGAGCTATAAATGTAAGAGATATTTCAGGAAGAATTAAAAAGCAGAGGGAAGTCTTTATTTAAATCATAGTAACATTTAAATAATATAAAAAAATCTGTATTGAAGGAACTAAAAAGTACTTTTTACTGCATTTTTGAGCAATTCAAGAGAATTTAGTACAAATATGTCGAAAATATATTTATTTACTTCCAAATTGAAGTAAAATAGAAATAAATATTTTTCTTTGATGTGGGAGAACTATAACAAACCTTCCTGAGACTGAAAAATGTGTTTTAGGGGAGAGTCGCTCAAAACGGGTAGGGGCTCGCATACTCCCGGATGAAACCCGAATGTCGTAGTATGTGTATGCTGTGATTAACCAAACACTCCCGAGGTTATGTTATAATGATAGTATTTTAAGGTACCTTAAAAGACTGTGACTTAAAAGATGAGTACATGTGCTCATATGATTTACTCGTTCCCCCTTACACTGTTGCCACCAAAAGAAAAACGTACTCTTACCCTCCTTTTCTAATGTTCTCTTTGTACCCAAGAAAAGGATTTAAGCTTAATAATTTACGTAAGCCTTAAAGTAAACTGACAAGATTAAGAATTCATTGCGGATGTAATGATAACAGCAACAAAAAAAAAGAAACAGCTTATAAATTCAAATCAATGTTCTGCATTGAGTCAGTTTTCTTTGTAAAAGTTTTTTTTTATTATCCCTAGTGCATAAGCACAAATACATGGACACAAAGAAAAATTTAGGAGTACAACAAATTAAATTATACAAAACAAGTCATAAACATTAATGAAGTTCAATATTTGTAAAGGGTTGGCAGAGAAAAGTTCCTTATTTGACACACCCATGCATTCAAGAAGATGCCCGGGCGAAGCCTGATGTATATTACAGATGGTGCAGGTTGGGAAAACCTTTTCCCCGTAGATAAATTTAAGGGCTCTCGTGTGTCCAGTCCGCAGACGTGATAGGCAAGAGAACTCACGGCGACTCAGGCCAGAGTCAAGGTGAATTCCAGGCCCATCGGGCACATGAGGGCGAGACGCACATAGGAGACTCTGCTGTTTTAATGTCTTCTTTTGTTGAGATTTAAAGAGATCAAAGTAGGTTGTTGAAATAGGGATAGCAGCGGCTTTAGCAAGCTTGTCGGCCGTCTCATTTCCGACCAACCCAATATGGGAAGGAATCCATTGGAATTTTAGTGTGGAGTTTTTGTGGAGTGAGTCAATGCCTATCGCAATTTCTTTTAATAATGATTTGGAGCTAGTAAAACACCTTTGTAATTCCTGAAGGGCCGCCAATGAATCCACAAAGAATACAGTCTTGTTTGGCGAGGATTTATCTAAGAATTTTAGAGCCATCTCAATTCTTTAAGTTCCGCATTAATGACGGAATAACCTTTGGGGTTTGTATGACTTAATTCTTGAGTCTGGTTGTTAAACTCAATAACTGCACCGCTTCCAGAGTTTCCATCAGTATCCTTAGACCCATCAGTGTAGATCTTAATGTATTCTGGGCCAAAATAATTTATTTTTTCAAGAGCAAGAGCCTTCAAGAGACAAGGGACTTCATCTTGCTCCTTTACAGTATATTCCCAATGGAAAGATTGATGATCAGCTCTTTCCTCGTATGACACGGTGGGAAGACAGTAGATCCAGTCAGTTTGTTAGGATAAGTTATGGGTATTTCATTTTGTAGAATTGAGTGCATTGTAGAATTCTTCTTAATTCTGTAAGATGGTATCCATTCTTTAATTAATTCGCCGGTACTATGGCCCTGAAGGTTGACTGATTTTTCAAAGAATTTTGTCAGGTTTAGATCCCACCTATTCCTAAGAGGAACGAGGTCAGCCTCGAACTCGGAAATTATTCCCGATGTTGTATTTCTCAAGCCACAAAGAACTCTAGCTGCGTTTCTCTGTATTTTCTCAACTTTTTCAAGATTGGTCCTTGTTGCCTGCATCCAGATGGGAGATGCATATTCAAGCAATGGTCTGATCAGCGCTGTATATGTTATCTTGAGTGTTTTCGCTGAAGCGCCCCAATCCTTACCCGAAATGCACTTTAGTATATTTAATCTCTTTTTTGCTTTGTTTTTTATGTAGTCGATATGCTTGTGGAAGCAGAGGGAAGGGTCCAATATGACTCCCAAATACATTATGGGTTTGCATTAAATTTGAGAACTGCATTAAGTAATACGATAAAAGGCCTATAAGCTCTTAAGTGATTATTTATTGTAAATACATACAATCGACTACATAAAAAACAAAGCAAAAAAGAGATTAAATATACTAAAGTGCATTTCGGGTAAGGATTGGGTGCTTCAGCGAAAACACTCAAGATACCATATACAGCGCTTATCAGACCATTGCTTGAATATGCATCATTAGAGTTATTTAGAGTTATTTTAGCAACATGCATGTGTGTATAGAATGTTATAAAAATATTACAAATGTAGTGATACATTGACTGTAAATCGAGAACATGTTTATGTTATTAACCCATTACTGCCTGACGTCCCTTTTTAGGGACGTTTTTTTAAAATCCTCCTATTTCTACAAAAATTGTTCCTTTGAATCAAAATTTGCACTGATGTATCTCTGATCTTCATAGAACATAAAGAACACAAGAAGAAAGCAGAATTTAAAAAATTTTCACTTTTTTTAAAGTTGGAAGATAGAATTTTTCAGAAAAGTGCTTTTTTAAAAATTTTAAAAGAAAAAGCTTAAAAATCCTAGTTGTTATTTTAAAAAAATTTCAATGCCGATATATATTACTGTTTATACATTAAATCAGTTGGGGTGTTTTTTTATTTTTCCAAAATATTTTATCTTGACCTCATTTTGGACCCTCGAAAAGCGTCCCTAAAAAGGGACGTCAGGCACGAATGCCCCCGTGGTTTTCCCCATTGTGAAATGCTAGTGTTTCCTTTATTTTTTCATAAAAACGCGTTTGATTCTTATGAAATGAATTAAATAACTGATATTTATAAAATAACTTTAATTTTAGCTAATAAATTTATTATTTTTGTTTATTTTTTTTGGAAAATACTGTTATTTCTGCCAAATTAATGGAATAAAAAGTCTTTAATTATAAGGAATTAATTTATTTATATTAATTAAAAGGAATAAATTAATTATTTTACTATATTTATTACTTATGCAAATATATTCCGGTTATATTTTAATTATAAGTTTAATAATTATTAGTTATAATGACTTTTTGTCATTAAAATTGAGAAAAAAGTCGCTTTTGTGATAAATTTTCGGCTTTTTTTCTAAATAGATGTCGCTAATCATTGTGTTCTATACTGCAGATCAATCTATATCATCTGGCTTGCCAATGCACATCCCACTAATGCTTGATTTTTGGGGAGAAATTCGTGTTCCGCACAATTAAATTAAATGAAATGAAAAAAGTATAGGCATTTGAAAGACTTAAACTTCACAAATTGAGATATTCTGATGGATTTGAGGTGTTTAAAAGTAATTAATACTTAATATTAGGTAACACATAAACACAGAATGCCTTTTTCAATTAAAAACCTTTATTAATATGCAATTAACATAGATTTGAGAGGAAAAAACGTGTTTTAGAGCATAAAAAATGCTCAAATTACGTTAATTAGGGTTAATTTTACAGTTAATTGGATCAATAATTAATATTTTTTGTACATATTCATGTTACAGTATGGTTCCGATCACTTTTGCTGCACTTAAAAAGGTAGAAGATGTTTTTGAGGCTTTAAAACAGTTTTCTACCATCCGTTTACTATAGGGAAAAACAACGGGGGCATTCGTGCCTGACGTCCCTTTTTAGGGACGTTTTTTAATTTTTGAGTAGAAATTAAAATTTTAACCTGGAATTTTTTTCACTATTTTTCCAGTTGTTTTTGGGCTATTTACTATGTTTTTACCAAATATTAAAGAAAAATAAAAAGTTGGGCATTAATGGGTTAAGGATAATTTATCTCATTAATGAAACTCATAGTATTCATTTCTTATTAATAAATCGTACTTTGGACCGAAGTATCTAATGCAGGTGATACAAATTTGATAGTTAATTTTCGTAAAAAGTGAGACCAAAATTTTATAACGGTGCTAGCAACTAACCCCGGTCTCCCCTAATATATATCTTTTATATTTAAGTGCATAGCATTAAAGATCTTTTAGCTATTGGGAGTAAAATTTAAGTCTTATATTTAAGAACTAAATTTAATCTTATTGTTGTAAAATAATGCATGTGTATATTCATATTAATATATTTAGATAAATTGAATGCTTGCATATTTTTGTACATGAAAAAAAAATAAAACACAAAAAGTACACAAAATGTCTTTTATTCCAGGTTTATTTCAAATATAACTTTGAGGGGAAAAATTTCTACTTTAGTGCAAAATATTCAATTGTAATTATTTTTGGAGAATATTTTTATAAATTTTCCAGGAGATTCCGGGATTTATTTTTACTTGTGTATTAAAATATTATTTATAAAAAGATGAAAACCTCGTTCAAAGCTAACTGAAAAGAGTAAACATATTCAAAATGTGAATTACACAAATTATTTATTACACGAAATTTATTTTCTTAATACATTCAATTTCATAAATTATACATCTTAGAGCAAGTTATTATATGAGTCAAACCTGTATTTTTAAGATAATCTTATCCCACTTAAAATAAAATTTATAAAAGACAGCGTAAATTTTTTTCGTAAAATGGAACCTGAATCCCAAAGCTTTAAACATTCTAATCACTATTCACCACCAAATTAGTGAACAACATATAAACCCATTTCCCATATAAATCATAATCCTTTAATCACGAACTTGTCTTACTTAGATTCCCTCTTAAATATAAATCATTTTTATCACTTAATTAACTGCCAAAGTGTTGTAAAATGTAAGTCATATTGTCAAAGTGGGCAAAAATCGATCGAGTCTCCTAACACCCTCCCAAGTTTGTCTATTCTTTCCTATTCGATCCAAGTATAGAAATAGCACGTGGGTCTTATCTGATAGCCTTATCCAACCAAGCGAAAACAAGGACAGCCTTATCTGTTCATGACACTGTATATTGCCAATCAAAGGACGTCCTTTTCTATGCAGTCTCTTTTCCTAATTACCTTAAGTTTTTCCGAGGAAGATAAGGTAACATTATCTGAAATAGGAGTTTAGAGAAGAAATTCTTCTACTTTCTCCCTCAGTAATACTATCTTGGCATTATTTAGCAGTCGATTCTTCCGTCAGGGTTGGAAACAAGACCCATACTTTGGATGAGGTTGTTAGTCTCGTAGCAAATGAGTAGATGCAGCGATTGAAGGAGATTTAATGCGGTGGATTGTCAAGTATCACTTTTGAGAGTTTGTTGATACTCTTGTACAAAGCGTTTTTACATCTTTGGGACATTTAAATTTTCTCGGATCTAAAAGTTCAGTTAACTCTTTTTTAGTTTGAAATTAATTGGATGGAATTAAAAAAGGTTTTCGGGCTTTGCCTTTTTGGCTATTGAAATGAATGAAGTTCTCTTGTGAGAGTGATTTACAGATAAATTTGAAAATTTGAATGTCGGAGAAAAATTTCTCCTTTTGCCAAAAATATTGCAAATGTTGTTTTTTACAAAACAACAAAAAAATCTTACAATGAAACTCTCACATTTTGTCCCTGATTTTTAAAAGTGAACTAATACTGGTTCAGAAATAATATTCCAGGCTTCACGTTTCAAAGAAATTTTGTGATATTGTTTTTCTGGCTTTTCAAAACATTTTTGAATATGAAATATGGCTAATTTTGCACTCTTTTAAGAATGTGCATGATGATAATCTTTCTTCAATAAACCTTCCTCGATTTAAATTTTTAAAAGTTTGAATTATCTTCTTTAGATTTATTATTTTTTATCGTTTTTGCTTAAAGGTGTTAGAAGATACAAGAATGAAATTTGAACCTAATTTTAAGAAATATCAAGGTAAAACCTGTATAGGAGGCAAAAATAACTTAATTTGTAATAGTTTTTACATTTTTCCCATTTGTGATGTGAAAGAAGGGATAGTGGAATTAACTAACTTTAAGGTTATATCCAGTGGACGATTGACTCAACTGATATCAATTTACTAATTGAGTTAATGACTTATTTTCGTTTCCAAATATTTTATTTAAATACTAATAAATTTTAAGGGCAAGTTAAAGTACAATACCTACTTAAAATCTGTAAATATTTAGACGAACCTGTTCTCTAATTAGGGTTTCGAAGTTTCACTAAATACTCATATTTAGTTTTAATATTTATTGTTTTTTCTTTTTCATGTGGGGTAGCTGAAATTCCTTCGCTCATGCTGTAAGAGAGAACCTCCTGGAGAAGCACCCGACCCCTCAACTCTTCTCCTAGAGAGAGCGCGAAGAAACAGAAGCGAAAGAGAACGACGACGAGCATGTTGCTCCTTCAGCTGCTCCCTTTATATTCTAAAGCCCCTGATAGCTCCTAGATCCCTTAAAAATAACATTATAATCTTAACATTTGCTAATTTAATGTCATCCCCCTTGATATTAACGTTTTAAAGTTATTAAGTTTATAAAATATCTTTAAAAATAATTTATATAAATGATGCTATATTTTGATGTTTAATATTTGTGTTCCATTTTATTTAAATATCATTTTAAGAAGAAATGAACAGCTAAACCACGTATTTTCTAATCCACCTTCGTAAGACTTTTACTTCCACACCAATCAGAGCTGACTGGCAATCCCATATTAATAACTCAAACATCTGACAAACATATTAGAGGTGTCACTCAAATTTATCAAATGCATTATATGATAACACAATTAATTTATAAATTAAACAGTGTATATGACTTCCAAAACCACAGAGGGCATGACCACAGACGATAGTTGAATGGTGAATGCCTTGTGATAAGGACCCTACCGTATCAAACTTTTCTTGGAACACCACGAGGGGCGGAAAATAGAATATCAATCCTCGAATACCCCTTCGAAAGTCACAGATTGAATGAACAGAAGCCAGGAAATGGAAAATTTGATAGTCTTTCTTCTCTGCTTCTTTAGATAACGATAAATCCCAACTACGAACGTTAGGATTGCGTAAACTAAAATAAGATTTCGATGTTATTCGTGCATTTTGTGGGAACAATAATTAGAAATTTGAAATGTTTACTTTTTGTTTCCAAGCTGATATTTCAGTGGGGATTTGAAGTTAATGGATATTTTTTTTTCTCAAAAATCATATTTAGCATAATTATAATTTATTAATTACTAATCTTATCTGATTCATATAATGTTAAATGAATTTTTGAATTTCATTCACAGTATTAAAAATAATGATCACTGATTTCACAGAGTAAAGATTATTCAGAGAGTCCAAAACGCGATTTTACTAAAATAGTTCTACAGTTATCGCATAGTGGCGTTTCGACCCTCCAGCTGTCAATTATTGGTGTGGGCGGGGACTAAAGGAAACGAGTGATTCTCATTGGACTTATAACTTTGTATGGAGGCTGTATTTGAATTTCTCAATCTCTGCTATTTTCCCCTGATCAATGAAACTTTTCCCTTATGGTTGCAAACTTTCCCTGACAGTAACTAAACTTTCCCTATTATAAACATTGATATCGTTTGTTCTGTCGTTTAATATCTCGTTATAGTGATTGGGGTCGCAGAAATTATCATTAAATGTGAAGTTATTTGTTTAAATTGTATTAAATGTGGACTTGGAGTTGTGAGTTCGATTCCAGAGTAGCTCCCGATCCATCGCCACTTTAAAGAAGATGCGAGATAGTGACGTCACGGGCAGATCAAGTATATATATAAGCCAGCGAGAGATCTCAGCTGGCCAGAACATTGGGTGAGTCCCTGGAGATCGTGACATCAGAGAGACTTGTAATGTCTAAGAAATTATCCCCAGCGCATGCTCGAAAGAAAGATACACGCAACTGTTTTAATAACCGGGAAAATATATTTTTTTCCCCTCTTTAGCGATTTGAAAGTGGGCGGGGTTAATTGAGAGAGTGTATGCGGCTGTAGCTCGATTGTAGAGAGTCAACAACGTTACGTCATCTTCTCTGGTTAGTTCCACCGTTATCACATAGAAACGCCACCGTCTATGGGAAAACCCATGTTAAAAAAGTTGCCATTAGCGTCTATGGAAATGGACTCTCTGAATAATCTTTACTCTGTGACTGATTTGACAACAATTAAAATTTCTTCTTGTCTCCAAAGAATCTTCACAAAAAATTTGATATGAAAACTCTTTATGCCCCGACGGGACTTGTAAGTCCCACTTCCCAATGTTCCAAATTCGTCCAATTTTCGTCATGTAAGGCCAAATTTAGTTTACTTATAGTTGCGATTACCTAAACTTGACATATTTTGGATGAGGATGAGGAAAATAATTTGGGGCATAAAGGGTTAAAATAAAAGTTAGAAAGAATTATAAACTTGAGGCTTGACTCTTCAAATTTTAAGTTTAGTTTTATCGAAGTTTTTCCTCTTAAAATTAAAATCGAAGTATAGATAAAATATAGTTTCACAGTTTCTCAAATTTAAATTTTTTTTATTATACAGGGTGTTTCAGATAAGTGTTTCGTAACTTCTAGGAGGGGTAGGGCCCATCTAGACGACTCAGAATCACCCAGGATTGGTGGGCCGGAAATGCTACTCTAACAAGCTAGGGGTTTTATAAGCAAGGAAGAAGTAAAATTCCCTGTGGAAATTGACACGTAGCCTTTTAAGATCAAATTAAAACAATCGATTCAGGTATTTATTTCATAAAACCAATTAAAGAGCTGAAATTTCAGCTCCTTAATAGGTTTTTATGAAAGAAATTCCGGAATCGAATGGTTTTGCTGGTTTTAATCCAATCATAAAAAATTGGATGTCAATTTCCACTGGGGATTATACATCCTCCCATGCCATGTTATTTTTTTAAACGCTTTTATTCTACTTGCTTTTGGCGGCGTTTTACGGGTGGAATTTTAAAAAACTCGATTTTCGGGCACTTCCCGATATGTTACGGCCCCGAAACTTTACACATTGGTGTAACCCTAATAACACTCCAATATCCGACCATTATCTAGTCAAACAACCTAAGGATTAAGGTAATTAACGAGTATTTTTAACTAACAAAAAAACCGGAATTTGAGACCTTTCCCAAAGGTCTATGCCCCCTACAACGTGCATAATTGTGTATTAGGCATAACTTCATCATATTCAAAAGTCAAAACGAGAATCGCCCAGTAATTATGATAATTATAGATGATTAATCACTTTTTTAATGCATATTTTGGATTCTTGTACATAAAATTTCAGGCACTTCCAAACGATATACAGTTCTGAAACTTTGCAACATTGTAGAATTCCCATGACAATGCAATATTCAATCATCAACCAATCAAAACCACTGTAATTAAGTTAATTAAGGAGTAATTTTGATTATCCGAATATCTCGAATTTGAGACCTTTCCCAAAGGACTATGACCACAAAAACGTGTACAATGATGTATTACATATAGCTTTACAATATCCAGTCATCAAAATGAGAATTGCCTAGCAATTATGTTAATTATCGACGATAAACCGCTAATTTCAAAAATACATTTTGGATTCTTGTACATAAAATTTCAGGAACTTCCAAACGGTATAAAGTTCTGAAACTTTGCATCATGGTGTAAACCCGATGACAATGCAATATTCAATAATCAACTAGTCAAAACCTCCGTAATTAAGGTAATTAACGAGTGTTTTTAGTTATCCGTTTAATTCAAATTTGAGACACTTCCGTGAAGCCAATGGCTCCCAAAACCTGTAGGATAATATATTAGGTATATCACTACAATATTTAATCTTCAAAATGTGATTTCATACCTTCCAATTAACAATTAAGATAATTAGCGATTTAAGATAATAACCGCGAGTGAGAAATCACCGAAAATTGGTGTCCTATCCCGAGGAATCGCGAGAGAAGAAAAATATGCTACTTTTATAATTTATGGACTACTGAAAAGACTGGATAATACTGTTTGCTCCTTGATACACACTAATTCTGAGTTTTTTGTCTGAGCTTACGATTAGTTATTTTTATTTTATTGAATGCCTTTTCTTTTCTTGTGAATCTTTTTGATATCGATGGATTTCATCGACGAGTGAGCGGATGCGCGTTATGTTTCACCATCATATTGTAGAAAATTAAAATTCCATCCTAAGGGGACTTCCATAAATTACGTGAGGTGTTTTTTCCAAAATCTGGACCCCTTCCCTCCTTGGTGAGATTTAGTGAGATTTTGCTGGACCCCCCTCCCCCCAACGTGAGATTTATCTACAACCTTTAAAAATAATTTTCTATCATATTCGTTTGCATTTTGTGCTTCACAGCACCTAAAACTTTTACATTGTTAATGATGTGGGGAAAAGGACATTCTGTTATCATCAGGTTTTCTTTATTATAAAAATCATACTTAAAAACAAAGAAAATCGTAAAATTTCTAACTTAAAAAGTTGACGTGAGATTTCAATCGACCCCCCTCCCCCCTTGGTGAGATTTAGTGAGATTTTTCCAAACCCCTCCCCCCTTTTTGACCTCACGTAGTTTATGGATGTCCCCTAACATTAGATTAAATATGGTTGAAATAAATACATTTTTTCTTGTGAGGTTTTGTTAAAAAATACCATGACTAAAAAGTAGAAAATAAAATAACTAAAAAAAATATTTTTTTAAAAAACGCTTTTATTGAAGTGTTCTAAAAGGTCAAAAATAATTTATTCGGTTTGACAAATAGTTTATTGGGAAGTAGAAAATAACTTTTTGGTAAGTAAAAAATAACTGATTTTCTAATCACTAAAAATAAAAGCGTGGACGCTAGCGTTTTTTAAAAAATCTTTTTTTTACTTATTTTATTCTGTGTCTCTTTATTGTGCTTTTTCACAGAGAAAAATCCTAACAGAGGGCCCAAAGCATATTCACAGATCCTGCAAAGTTTTTATACTTTGATAACAATGCGCATGCGTATGGACTTGATTTTTGCTATTTTGGGGAAATATAAATAAAAATATTATCTGGGGATAGAACCCACGAACTGCCGCATGCTACGCAGGCATCCTACCACTGCTCCAGCGGGGATTCAATAACTTTTAAACTTATTGGTTATTAGATGTTATTTCTTTGTGACGCATGTGCATTATATCAAAATATAAAAACCTTGCAGGATTTGTGAATAAGCGGGTCCAAAACGATATTTTCAAATTCTGGACGGATGTGAGGGCGCCACGAGGAACTAAAATGATTGACAGAGAGATAGGCAATACATTTTGGTGATCAAACCTGTGCTTGGCTGTGGCGTGTTCATTGAACCTGTCACTTAATTTGCGATTTTCGAAGGAGAAGGTAAATAGTTTTTCTCGCCCAATCAGGCTTTTCCCCGCCTCTCGTAACTTAGATGCGATCCTAGCGCCAAAAGATCCTCACATCCATCCAACTTTTCTATTTCTATTAGCACCTATGGACACGGACTCTCTGTTCTAGTATACTCTAATATTATGTGCTTTTTAATCCATTGTTCAGAAAAAGATGAAGGTGAAGTGGCTCTTCACAAGCAAGCAAATGCCTCTTAACTTTTCCTGAACTCATCTCTACCTATTGTTTAATCTACTGAGCTTTGAATCGTGTGTGAATTTTTTGCTCTGACTATGGAAACTATTTTACTATGGCATTTGTTCGTATTACGCTCCTAAGTGGAAGATTTATAAGCGGATTCTTGAGATCAAGCCCACAGACCGAAAAATATATGTAACAACAATCCAATCTAATCCACCTAAGTGTTTGAAACACTGTGATCTTTTCCAAACTGATCGTTCACTCAAGACGTAGGCTTAACAGGATGTAATCTAGGCTTAACAGAAATTTATCATACTTTGTAAAATTTATTATTGCTTTTACTTTGTTGTATGATGACTCAAAAGATGATTATATTATAGAAGTTTATGGATTGAGGAAGTTTTGTTCTTGAGACTGAGTTTTACAATAATAATTGCGAATTGTTGGCATTGTATGTGTGTTCAAAATCAGAACTTTCTTTGAAAACGAAGAATACCTATAAGGATAAGCTGCTTCTTATTTTAGGGTAAGTAAATTTTTGTTTCCTTTTTGGACGAATTTTCATGCAAATTGTAAGTTTGTAAATTTCTTAGTGTTGTAACCCATTGCATTTTGTCTACAATATGGTAAACATTAGGTTACAAAAAATATAAAACTTTGGCAAAGCATATGAAATTTAAAATCTATTGTTCTTTTCGTTTGATATTCCAAAGAAAATTCATGGATAAAAGTAAATCGTAACTAGGGTGGGTTGAGGTAAAATGGGTGTTGGGGTAAAATGGGAGTTTTAATTAACTCGTTATAAATCAAATTTGAATTAAATTATTTTCGCTCATTTTTTTGTATTATAATCTTTTATCTGTTGGCAACATTTTCCGATTATCAAAAATTTAGATTAATGAATTTCAGAACTGAAAAAATACTTTATTTGAACGGTAAATGGTGTTGTCGAAAAAACAGGGTCTACCAACTTCCAAATATCTATATATTGTAAAAAATTATACTAGACTTTTGTAATATTTTTCCATAAAAGAACGTCTGAGAGACATTTCAAGCCAATCAGCTTAGAAATATATAAAATATTTTATCTTTTATAACAATATTTTTTACTTGGGGTAAAATGGGTCATAGTTAGAAGGACTTCTGTATTAAGTAAAAACAATGTTTTTAACTTATTTCTTTCAAATAGGGGAGACCGGGGATGGATTGGACACTAGGTAGGATGGGACACCTTCAATAAATTTTAAATAATAAATAAAATTAGTTTTTGAGTGTTCCACCAGGTAAAGCCACCATGGCTTCATAGATGTTGCTGTTTACTGTTTTAGTTGCAAGCTCCTACAAGTTTCTGAATAAAAAAGATAGTTTCACTTTAGCAAAAGTAACTAAGTATTACACTTTTCAAAGTGAATTTTCAATCTGTTTCTTGGTTGCTTTCTTAATGGTTTATACTGTTTTCTAAATAGAATAATGTATTCTTTATGAGTATATAGTTGAGTTAAGCCTAAAAGCTACGGTTCTTTTGAAAGACGGTTTTTCTTTTACGGTTTTTTAAAACTGTTGCTACCGGGGTGGGATGGGACACCATGACTTGGGGTGGGATGGGACATGCCCAATTCCTCTAAATACAAGCTATTGTATACAATTCTTTAGATACCATTGTTTTTAAACTGATTATATTGCAGTTGAAAACATATTTTTTTAGATTAAAGAAGAATTTTAACTATTTTGTATTTTTCACTTGAGTTAGATTTTTCGAAGTAAATATAGGGTATAATAACTGATGTTTTTGTAATAAATCTTTAAAATGTGTAAAATACTTCCATCTTTGTGGTTTTTAATCATATATTTTAAAAGTAATCATAAATTTTAATTTAAAAAGATATGTCCCATCCCACCCCGGGACGGGGTGGGATTTTAGAGGTCACTTTTAATTCGTTCATAAATCCTAAGTTTTGTTTGCTATCACTTTGACTTTGGTTATATTTTTTAAACATGTTAAAATGTTCCAAGATGTTAGTTTGAAAGTTTCAAATTTATACAATGAAAACTAAATAAAAAAAAATATTCTTGGAAAAAGTGTCCCATCCCTCCCCGGTCTCCCCTTTACATTGAACTGTCAAACAAGTTTAATTTTTTGGATAGATCCTAGTTGGAAAGCCCAGTTGGCGATAGATGACGTAGTCAGAGATAGATTGCCAAGTCTGGCGATCGCGAGTTGAATGACGAACGCGATGTGCGATTCATCTTAAATGACGTAAAAATGCGCTCTTGTATTCTGCGATGTATTGTCGATCTCAGTAATCGATTCCTGATGCCCGATTCTAAAGATTCGATTACTGAGGTTCGATTCCAACCTGGAATCGATTTCTTAGGGCCAGTATCGAAATCAAACTTATATTTCAATGACAAATTAAGAATAATTAGTAATTTTGTTAATTTAATTAATAACCAACAGAGAATAATTAACTATTAAAATAATAAATGTAATAATATAAATATAAAAATATAATATAATATTACAATAACATTAATATTATAATAATTATATAAATATAAGTATAAAATAAATATATAATAATATAAAAATATGATATTTCAATAATAAAGTATAATAATATAAATATAAATTATAGTAATATTATTATCATATAACAATATAAAAATATAATATAATATTTCAATAATAAATTGTAATAATATAAATATAAATATATAATAATAATTTAAATGTAAATAGAATAATAATATAAATATAATAATGATAATAATAAAATTAACTATTAAAATACTAATGAATAAGTGAACAAAATTGGTAATTATCTCTATTAATAAGAAGGTTCGATTCCTAAGATTCGATTCTTGCTAGAATCAATTCCTTCAAGTATTCGATTTCTTTATATCAAATCCAAGCCATTCGATTCCGGAATCGATTCCTCCAGAAATTTTGTCTACGCATTATCAAAACAGTTCTTGTTTTGTTTTGGAAGCCGAAGAATTTCAATACGGAAATATGGTATGTTATTTGTGTTTTTTACTACTAAAAGTGCATGAATGAAAAGTTATTTAGTTGAAATAGAATGTTAAAAGTAATTTAATGTTTTGCTACTTAAGATGATATGTATACTTTTCGATGTTGATGCCCGGCAAAATGGCGGAACGGATCAGATATTCGCCGGAACCCCCGGAACCTAGATTTTCAGTATGGCGTATTGAAATACAATCTTAATTACGCAGAACTTATAAAGAGTAGTTAATCTTTGAAATTATATACCATTGCTTAATTTATCGGAATCGAAACAAAATGTCAGAATTATATTTTTGCATCGTAGTGTTAAAAACTTACAAATTCGCTAAGCAAGTGATAAATAAGTTATGTTAAAATACGTTTAATTTGTTTCCTTATTAAGTTTGAGTAGTTTAGAATATGTTTTTAGCTTTCCGCAGCTTTAAATTTGGCGCCTTTCGCATTTGGCGATGAAAAAAACTTAGCGCCAAAAACGCGCCAAGGCGGCTTCTGAAATAGGATTATACCAATTTTTTCTCCAAATTCAGTATTTCAATTGCTATATTTGTACAATGTTCATTAACTTCGGAGTTTTACAATTTCATTAAAGTACATCTTAAAACAAATTTCTTCAGATAAAAACGGCTTAACCGATTGCCTTTTTATTATTTTCATGTATATTTAGTAATAAATATATTTTTGACGTCTTTTTGCAATGAGACCCATTTCACCTCACGTTGGGGTAAAATAGGTCATTACTTTGATGCTAAGTTTAACCAACTTATAGCTAAAAATATTTGATAAAATTAGATGAAAATGTTCTGAAGGATTGTAATGTCATGATCCAATTGAATGAAATCATTAAAAAGTAATAGTTTTGATGAAATAAAACTTGGAATATGAAAGTACCTAAAAATTGACCAATTTTACCCCTACCCACCCTATTTAATGTATCAGTTTGATAAACAAAATAAACCACGTTGTTTTCCTTAAACGGTTTATGGTTCAATCCCGTATTTGTGGGAAAAGCAAAATTAGTATAGAAATATAGTACCTATTAAATATTTGAATAATTTAATATTTGAATAAAAACATAAGGCACAGCTTCGATAAGAGTCGACCAGCCGCCATGTTTACCCACAGCTCAAATTAGATCTACATGGTTGTGTGTCATCATTTGAGCTGGGAGTAAACATGGCGGCTGGTCAACTCTTATCGAAGCTGTGCCAACCTTTCGATAAATTAAACTTACTACAACCATGTTAATATTTTACTAAGTTAATAAGTAATTTAAAATCTAGTCCTTATTTATATCTTTTTAGGGTACTTGCGTATTATACCGTTGACCAATCAGCAGCCGTTAAATTCAGCGGTACAGCTATAGAGCAGTCAATGGGATTTTAAACATTTTCGGCTTCAGCGGCATGGTCAAAGGCATAATATGTAAGAACCAAAGTTAATTATGCATCACTCTAGTAATTTCTCACTTTTCTAAAAAAAAAACAACATATCTAACAAGGGTTTTTATGTATTATGCCGTCGACCGTGCCGCTGAATCCGAAAACGTTTAAAATCCTATTGACTGTTCTATAGTTGTACCACTGAATTTAACAGCTGCTGAACGGTATAATACGTAAGTACCAAAAAAATAAAAGGTTTTATACTTTTTGAAAAGCCTAAATCAATGCGCTTCGTATTGAGCGGTCGAAATGGTGCTTAATTTTCGTTTAGAGATTTCGCACTTCAAAACAAGATTCTCTTAAAATCGGAAACATTCGACAATCCAACATGTCATAAATATGCCGTTTGGGAACAACTTCGATGAGTCGTCGACCAGCCGCCACGTTTACCCACAGCTCAAATTAGATCTATATGGTTGTGTGCGTCATGCGAGTTCACAGGACGCACTAGGCGATTTCTCAGCTTGGTCTATGATTGGCTGAATGGTATGACGTTGGGATAATAGTGATAAGTTACGCCCTGAAATTGACCAATCACGATTCGAGTTGGTAATCGCCTAGTACGTCCTGTGAACTTGCGTGTGTCATCAATTGAGCTGTGAGTAAACATGGCGGCTGGTCGACTCTTGTCAGATGAATAAAAAAAACTTCATTGCCGATATTTCATTTCGACAATTCAATAAAACAAGAATAAAATGAGAGAAACGCATCCTCATTAATAAAAATTAACGTTTTATACTGTCCGTAAAACGCTACTTTGTTGAACTTAAACCAATATTATGAAAACCGTCTGGTTTTACATGTTTCAATTACCGCTTGCTAATAAAAATGAAAATATTTTTTTTATATCCGATTTTATATGGTCTGAACACTAAATCGATTTATAAGGTCAAATAATTAAATTTTGAAAATATAAATTTTTATTTTTGTCCACCACTGCTCGTTGCACTGTGCAACGTCTCAAAAAAGCCCAATTGTATGGATAAAACAACGATAAGTCCTACCAACTAAATCATGCCAGAACTGCAACCTCCCATGAAAACCATTAATGTAGTAAGGAAGATTTTGATTGGCGTGAAATTTTATGCTCTTTGAGAGCTGAGATTTAAAGACTTGCAAGTAATAGACAACAAGTAATTTCTAAAAAGTTCGGGGTTTGTGCAAAATCTTTGATTCTTACTTATTATCCCGTCAAATGTGACGCTGAATCTGAAAACATTATCAAAGCACACTATGTATTCCGTAGCTGTGCCGCTGAATTTGATGGGCCTTTTACGATTATCGGGATAGTACGTAAGTACCAAATCTTTAAATAGAAAGAGTCAAGTGTGAATTATTTTTTTAATAAAAACTCAACAAGTTAACCCATTAAAAGCCGCTATATGTGTGAATCGCATGGAAAAAAATATTTTTTTGTGTGTTTTGTGATTCAATTTGTGTCCAATAATATTTATTTTAAATTTTTGAAGAAACTCAATTTGTACCGGAGATATAACTTGTTCTAAAAATGGGAGCTTTGGCACAAAGTAGGGGTTACGGATTTCTCCTCAACAAGTCTTATGTGTTAAACGTCCAAGGTTAAGCTTTTTAAATAAAGCTAAGATAATTTCTTACATTATTTTCAAATGGTTGAAAAACTGAAGTATTCTTCTGAAGTTTTACGTGCTATAAATTTCAGTTGTTTATAATTCATCGGAATTATTAAAAAATTTTTTTGGCGTTTTTGTTTACGTTCTATTAGAATAATTTAGCCTGAAAAGTTTTTTTTCGAATAGTCATTTTATGATGGTTTTGAATTTTATTCAGGTCATCTTATTCCCTTTAGAAAAAGAATTAGACATCGGCTTCTCTTTTTTATGCAATATTTTTAAAATGTAGGTGATATTCTCTGTTCTAAATCAGATAGAACTCTCCACATTCATTATCTGGCTTTACAACATCTAAATTATTTCCTATAACAATTTCCTTTTTACATTATTTTACCGAGATTTAGCCGCAAACATAAAATACCGGATTCATTTGCTGAAAATTCATGGGAATCTAATACTTCCTTAGTCTAAAATTTGAAGTGCAGCTAAAAATCTCAACTGCTCATTATTATTCAAATAAAAGCAAAGAAAGTTTCTCCTCTTCACTGGAAGTTTAGTTTACAAAGCAGAAAAATAATAGGGAATATAACACTTGTGAAAATTCAAGATTTTGACTATTGGAAATCATTGATGGGGTTATAAAACGCATTTCTTCAAATTTCTAGATTTTTTTCATTTTTTTCTTCAAAAAATACGATCGCTAGAATTGGAAGTGCTGCTTACGTGATATCCCTTTTTCTTTCTCACAAACCTTCAACCAATCAATACTTTCAAAGGAGAGGATTTAACCACTGCCGAAAGGTTTTAACCATTGCTCATGCGCCGAAGGCAGAAGTGACTTCATGCGCCAAACCCCGCTTTTTTCGCAAACCCTTCTGCGCATTGCGGTTTTTAATTTTTTAAAAATTAACTAATGATCAGATTGAATCCTTGATCTTTATCCTTAAAACCTTATTGGTATTCAAGTGGCACACGACAACAACAACATTGAAATAAATTAAATTTGAAAAATTGTTGTATTCCCCATTCGACATACATTTATTTGTGAATTCTTCAAAACATAGGAGTGGCACCGTGACTAATTCAACACTTTCTGTAGGTAAACATCTGTTTTTGATAAGAAAACCAACTGTCCTTGAACAACAAAAGGCAGGAAACAGAAGGGGATTTTTCCCAAGAGGGACTGCAAAGATGGTTATATTTCAATAGAAAAGCAATATAAACTTAGAGAATCCCCTTCACTTACATACCATCCGCATGGGGAGGGGTCGACGAATTCGCACTAGTCACTTTTAGAGAACCTATATACGAGAGAGAGAGACGACAACTCGCTTAAAAGCGTCTCTGCGCATCCAATTCTGTCCAAACTGTATCATGCCGCCCCACGCTAATCCTATGGAGGGAAACCTGTGGCGAACAGAAAACCTGTTTACCGATCTGCGCGCGCTATACTGAGTTGTCGCCCCTCTTTCGCATAGAGGCTCTCTAGTCACTTTAGGCCAAAGCTCCCATTTTAGGACATTTCTAAACAAACATCTGTAAAATCATTTAAATTATTTTTTCGACCCCCTGTTTTCTTCGGTTTAAAGAGAGAACTATTGTTTTACATATTCACTGACTTAAAACTCCCGCTTGTGAAAAAATAATTTTTAGTGAATTTATTTCGTAAGGAAGTAAACATTGCCGATTTTGTCCAAGTTTGAAGAATTTTTAAAAATAGAAATTACATCACAAACTTTTAGCAAAAATTAGTAACAACTCTATATACCTTCTTTATTAATGAAAAAAATTATAACCATGTATCTTAACCCTTTATGCCAAAAATTATTTTCCTCATCCTCATCCAAAATATATCAAGTTTACGTAACTGCAACTATAAGTAAACTAAATTTGGCCTTACATGACGAAAAATGGACAAATTTGGAACATTGGGAAGTGGGACTTACAAGTCCAGTCGGGACATAAAGGGTTAATTTATTTGTGGTGAAAAAAATATTTAAAAAATGTTCCCAAAATGGGAGTACTACATAAACTGGAAGAATGGGAATTTATATTTCATAAACTGTTTTAGACTTGTCTTTTGTTCTAGCTTAGAGTAATCAAGTTTGAAAAGCTAATAATAATCAAAGGTAATTAAATTTATATTTTCTTTAAAGCTTATACGGAAGCTTCAACTTATTCCTCCCCGCCAATTACTTCCGTTGGTGTCAAAGATCCGCCTCTAATTTTTGCTTGTGACAAACCTGATTAACACGAATCCGAAATCTAATTACTACTTCACGCTAGTTGCTGTTAAAAAAGCTTTCAATCCGTTAAAATAGGAGGCGTAAAACGTTACAAGGAAACACAAACATAACAATCAAACCAAACAAGTACAGCCCGAGAAGTTTAATGGAAAAGAGTAAAAGGAAAAAAAAACTGGACAAGGAGGAATTCCTAGTGGAACTTTCTCTGATCATAAAAACCTTTTAGAAAATCCCGTTCAATTCTAAGACAAATACAAATGCGCTACTTTCGGGGTATATTTCGAAAGAGCGTGACATACTGAAGGCAAAACCCTTTATGCCCGGAAATGTGTAGGACATTTAAAAACTTTAAGAGCTAATAAAAGGTCCTCACTTCCTAAGGCAAAGTATATGTAGGGCAAAATTAGCAGTTTATTCGGCAGTAAAGCTGGAAGTAAAAGCTTTCTGTACTCCCAAATTCAGATTCTGAGTTCTTTTTCAACTTGGGGGGACTGGAAAAAGAAATTCATTTGTTGCCCATTTATAACCTTAAATTTTGACCTCGTGTTTTAACTTTCTTCTTGTGGTTAATTCTTGGGGAAATCAACTTTTACTTTGTTGTGTTTTATACTTTCTGTTATTAAACTGAAGAATTTGATATTTGAATATGGCTTTGTTTTGAAGAATTTATATTTTTATATTAAGGAAATATTAAGTGATGTATTAATGTGAAAGATGGTACTTTACAGATATAATCTACAGGTAGTATCAAAAATATTTTGACAAACTTCTAAGAAGGGTTGAGTACACTTTGACGAATCGGAACCTCATGGGAATGGGGGATTGGAAAATCTTTTCTAACGATCCGGAGGTTTTTATAAGGGAACCATTAGGAAGTTGACTCTCGTTCTTTTAATATTGGATTAAAATCACCAAAATTGTTAGATTCCCTCTTAGCAACATAAAACCTAATTACCCAAGCAGCACAAACATTCAAAATATGTCCAATTTTTCTCACATAAGGCCAAATTTCGTTTACTTCTAGTTGAAGTTACGTAAACTTGTGATACATTTGGTATATGCTGTGCTTCTAGGGTAAGAAGTAACATTTTAATAAATGTTTTACCACAGACCGATCGTAATTTCTCAATCTTAAAGGCTAGTAGTAAGTCATGGTTTATATTAAGTCTAAGAACTGAGAAACTATGATTAAAATTTCAGCCCTTGGTTTTGCATAATAAGGCAGGAGCCCCCAGGTCATAAGGGATGCACTTCCAAACCTTCCCATTACTATACGATACAGAGTCGTCTCGGTGTACCCCACCTCTCATAGAAGTTTGTCCCAATATTTTTGAAACTCCTTGTATATTAGATTGGAGGGCAAAAGTCAGTTACAAAGTTCTTTTAAAATTTTGGGATTTTTCTGGAAAATTTTCGTGAAAGTATATACACATTAGTTTGTCTGAGAATCCATTGTACACTTTTTAAGGGGGTATTTGCTTTCACCTCATTGCTTTTCTTTGTTACATTCATAGTTATTAATAGAATTATATTTTTTCTAAGAGCGTGCCACGAAAGGACATGAAATGTTTTAAAAACAATGAGTTCAATTTTAGATTGATTATATTAATTAATTGACATCGATTTAACTAACGAAGTTGAAAATAAGGTGAAAGTATTAAAATTATTGGTTAAACTTACGAAAATCTTTATTTTCATTAAAAATATCTAATCATGCAGTAGGTTTTATTACATTATTACATACATGGGGTTTTAGAAAGATGTCTCTAAAAATAAGGATCTATTCTATACAATAAACTCTAGCTAGTTTTTATAAGATAAAAAGCTAGTTTTTATACAAATTAATCCTGACCGCCTCAAGAAAAACTTTTATCGGCGTAATATTGTAGCTGTTTTAATGGAATCTGATTTTTCAACTCAATTTCAGGAGCGATAGTAATTTAAAAAAAAACGCTGAAAAAGTTGTGTGCAAAATCTGTGTATAAGCTATCCGTTAGCTTTGTACTTTTCACAGTTTAGTTTTTCTCTCAGTTCTCGAAGTGGTGTTTAAAAAGTCGGTTTCACGGCTTTTATTTGGAACCCATGTGTCCTACGGTCATGGAAGTAAGGTCTATCCTTAGGTAAGTGACCTTAGAGAATCCATTGATATGACTTACAGCACCCCTAGCGGCGAAATAAAAGAGTCAAAAAAATAATTAAAAACTAAAGGAGATATCAAAAACCTCGATGAGAGTATTGTTGCTAATGTGATGAAAAACTCACTGAAAAAAATATCGTGAATATTTGAAGAGATATTAGCATGGCCACAAAAGATAACAATTCGCAAATTTCCAAGGTTTTTTTAGGCTAAAAAATGAGCTATTTTTTCACATGCTAATATCTCCGCGAATATTCAAGATACTTTCATGAAATTTTTTCCAGCGAATTTTTCATAACATTGGCAACAATAATCTCATGGAAGCTTTTGCTATATCTCCTTTAGTTTTTTAATTAATTTTTTTAACTTTTTTATTTCGCCGCAAGGGGGCTGTAAGTCATCTCAATGGTTCTCCAGAGTACTTACCTATGGGGTAGACCTTTCTTTCATGACCCTAGGAAACGTTGGTTCCAAATAAAGCCGTGAAACAGACTTTTGAAAACCCTGTATTACTCCCTTGTTTTTACTAAATAGGACTTTTTATCGAGTTTCTATTTCTAACTATTACTAATTATCACAACTTTAACTATTATTTTACATATAAAAATGCTAAACGTAAACAAAAGCGAAAACGTGATCTCTTGGGTTAAAGGTATTGTCGTGGACCTGAATGAGTTTCTGTATACTATTACATAATTTTTTATGATATATTACGTCTGTATTAGTTTTTATGTTACACCTTACTCCTTGTATTCAAAGGTTTTTGAATAATCTAAGGAGTGAAATTAATATTGTATGGAATGTTAGTACTTAAAGCCTTTGAAATTTTTCTATGTAGAACCTAATGGTTTAAGTTTTATCAAATAACTCCATAGTTTTCAAACCAATACATACCTTAGATGAGTAACACTTTTTAGGATTTTGATGCTTAAGAAAGTATTAAGTATGCTGAATTATGTAGTTAGGATTTGCGTTTAATTTGAAAAACGTCTCGCAAAATGAGTAAAAAACCCCATTTGATTGTATTATTTTGCATTGCAAAAATAATATAATCAAATTGCTGAAGTTATCTGCCGAGAATAACTAACAATTTTTTTCCAAAATTGCTAGCACGTGAAATAAGATAACTTTATTTTCCAGATTTGTTTTTGCTTTCAGTTAGATTCATTTGATTTAATATATTTCAATCCAAAGTCCTACTTTATTGCTTCAAAATCACTTAATAAAAAGAATCAAAGTAAAAAAAGTTTATTATAATTGTTAGTAAGAAAGTACGTTAACAGTTTAAAGAGGAATATTCATTCTAACTATGTGAGAATCTTTTCCTTTTTACCATAGTGAAAAATTCCTTGAAATGAAACAATCAAAGTTTATTCAAATTGAAATTACTTCAATATATTCTATTAAAATAAAAAAATTGAATTGTAAAACAAAATATCTCAAAGATGGATACATTTAACTTTAAGTCCTAAGTTATTTTCTTAGTAAAACATCTAGAATTTTCTTTGATATTACTAGAAAAAGAAATAATACTTTAGCTTTAAAAATACATATGTACTTTTACCTCAAAAACAAAGACTTTTGCTTACCTACGAACTTGAAATTTAAATCCTTTAACACATAGACTTGAAAGTGTAGAAACAATACAAGGTAGATGATGTTTGAAACGCACACATAACCCCTCAATACTCACTTACTCACAAGATCGTCATAAGATCATAAGTATCCATAACTCCTGTACTAATACTCCAAAAATTATATAAAAGCTTTATCCTTACCAAACAACTTGGGAGGTTCCTTTATCCTCCATAAAAACTTTTAAAACAACTTACCTCTTACAAACACTTTACTCTTGTATCTATACTCACTTTTGTTAGACACGAGTGAAATAGATACGTGCTTTCATAGCTGAAAATTTCTAAGCAAATAATGAAGCATATTGTTAAACAAAATAATTCATGGTTAGTCATTAAGTTTATCGGTTAAATGTATCATTAATTCGTACAAGTCATGACTTGGTTTTTATTATGTAAAAATGACGTATTTAAATGTTCCTAATTGGCATGAGGAGGTAGGATTACTGATAAGGGAAGGTTGAGCATGCTTACCTCCGTAATTCGGTCTGACCCGCTTGTCATAGCCCTGGTCAAAGAATGCGTTAAGAATTTTGGTGATGTTGACTCTGTCATCCCTAAAAAGAACAAAGGCTATTAGAAAAATAAGCATGAAAAAAAGTTCAAATCAATATTACTTTTAAAAACTTATTTAGAAAACTTGAATTGTTTTAGTACTAATATTTCTTCCTTAGATTCCCCTCTCTTTTAAAAGCCTGGAATTCATTTTTACAGATCCTGAATTTTACTACACATCAAATCAATTTCACAGACACGTGTGTTTCACCCAGAGAAATTTTCACAAATCATGCGGCACTAAAGCCTTTGATTATGAAAAAATAAGTAATCCTCAAATATATGTAATTTAAGTAGTGTGTGTAATATAGTAGGGGAGAACGGGGATGAATGGGACAAATTTCACATTTTTGCTAAAACCCATTACTTAAACTCCAAGAAAAGTTTTTATGAGCGCATGTATTTTGTCCCATTCATCCCCGTGGTGGGGATGGATGGGACACCGAGTGGGGATGAATGGGACAGTTAAAAAAAGTTTAAAAATTTATAAAATAGCAAAGTTATCTTAAATATTGCACAACGTTTAGCTTTTTAAAGGAACAACACACTTCTATTTTCCAAAGAAAAAAATTAAAAAAGCATTTAAAGGGCAAAAAACAGCCTACATTTATTCGACTTTATGACGAGTAAAATTAACACATAAACTGAACAAATGCTTTTGTTCTTTCAGCTCAGTGGTTGAAGCTGGTGTTATTTCTATTAATGCTACTTGCTTTTTATGGGTTTGTACTTTTAGGAGTGCAAATAGATAATTTTTGATGCCTGGACCTAACCTCCAAAGCCATTCCTCTCGTGCAGTAACATTCTCCCTGCCATTTTGAAGAAAATTTTCATAAAAATAGAGCATAAAAACCTAACTTGTTTGAATAATTGTTTAACCATAGCATATTTGAGATGACAGTTGATTTTGAATATTTACACATTTGATGTGTAAATGTTCAAAGATGTGTTCAAACATGTGTTTTATGTTCCAAACTAATAGTTTGGAACATAAAACACATGTTTAAACATAAATTTTTGCACACTATTTTAGTAAACTTTATCAGAAATTACTTAAATGAGTTGAATATAGCAAGCTATTGATGGAAAGTTTTGGAAACGGGAAATGAAGTGATGATGGAACTGTCCCATTCATCCCCGCACTCTTGTTCCATTCATCCCCGTACCCACTTATTTTTGAAAAACTAAAATTAGACTAGGAAAAAACCCATGGATTTTCTTCATTTAAATTGGAAACTATACTTATATAAGTACTCTTTCAAAACACAGTAAAATTTAAAGCTTTAGTTAAATTATTTTTTAATAAATAATTATAGAAGTAAAACGATAAAAGTTACTTTTGGTATGGGAAAACACATTTAGTTGTCCTATTTATACAAAAATGGAAGCTGATGTCAATGAACACAATTTTTTGAATAGGCTAGGTACTACTATCTTATGGCTGAAATAACAAAAATTTAAAGTGAAGTTAAGGTATAAAAAATTGAGCTGTCCCGTTCATCCCCTGTCCCATTCATCTCCGTTCTCCCCTACTGAATAAGGGGGCTGCAAGTGCTGCTCCCATCGTCTAAACCTGAACATTTTCTTTGAGAAGGAATTTATTATAGAGTATTTTTCGGAGTAAATTAAACTTTAAACGCTAATTTGAAGCTCTAAAACGCATTTTTGATGCTCAAAAACATAATTTTTCTGCTTCAAAGCTGCATCAAATCAATATTATTCCACTTGAACCCCAATGAATTTTTAAATGTCATCAAGTCAAATGTAAAAAAATTTGTCGATATTTCTGAAATAATAGAAATTTCATTGGTAATTGATATAATTTTTATTTATGTAAAAGCCCGCGTTTAGAAAATTTTAATTGTATTCATTATATTTTGATAATAACTTTAGTTTGAATAAATTTAAACATTGGTACTGAGCCCCGGCCAATGCAAGTGAGTAAATATTACTGAGATTTAGAGAATTTTAGGTTTTATTACGAATATATGTTTATCCACAACGGCATGAATGGGGAGAAAATTTGTGAAAAATAATTCTACCATTTTAATAAAACCTTACAAGAGCTTCAAACTAGAAATAATATTTTATTTTCCAGACCAAACACAGAAGGCTCAGAGTACTCAAGACAAATCCTCTGGGATAAGAGAATTCAAATTTTGAAGAATTCACTTCGCCTAGAAGTTTCTTGTCTTTTCTAAAACTTCAGCCGCAATATTTGTAAGGTTTCCAAGCCAGCTTTCTTTATGCAGTACATTTTTTCATCGTTGAATAACTAAATTGTAATACAAAATAGGAAAGTTTAGGAACGGAAATAAAATCATTCACAGTGGTCGTCTATCAAATTCTCCCAAACGTGTTCTGAATTGAATAAACGGACTTGATGTCTGGAGTTTTTTTTTAGAAAAAATGCGAATGGTTTTTCGAAAAAAGTTTGGTTTTATTGAAATTTATTGTTATGTCAGCGACAGCTTGTGTTCTTACCATAAAGAAAATAACCAGATTGCCGTACGTCTTTAAATTTCATTTAAGAAGAGGAAGAGTAGAATTTATTGGAAGGTATAAATTTTATTTGCTTTTGAGTTGTAGGGAATTTATTCTTATTAGTGTTCTGAAACACATTTGATCATCACTTCAAAAGTCATGACTATTTATAGAACATCTGATTTTTCTCTCTCGCACTTATAAATTTTCTTCGAACAAAGAAAGAATTTTACACAACCGCACATATAGAATACAAGTATGAATACATAATTTTTTACTTATTCTTGTAATGCAAGTAAACAATTGGTACTTTAAATGTTTTAACTTTAGGAAAAGAGTTGTAAATAAATCAAAGATATCAAAAGATAATCAGTGTTCATAAAGACACCCAATCCAGTTGTAAAATAAAATCACCCATGTTCATTTCAACTCACATACAATTTTAACTCTTTATTAGATAGTGGAGGTTAGTTTTAGAAATATAAATTAATGAATGCTTCAGTTTTTTGAAGCAGATAACTTCTAACAGTATTTTATGCACATATTTTAATGTCTGTTTTTAATTGAGAAGTTTACGGAAAAAATATTTAGCGTGTAATTTTTTTCTAAGCAATACTTAGTTTGCTTTATTAATATGAAAGCTCGAAAAATAATGAAAATCAAAGAGTGTTTTGAATCTTTTGAAATAAGAAAGATGAAATTGCGACTGAAAAAATAACCTTGTAGAGAGCTCTCAAGTGCATTATTTAGTGGTTTTTAAATTTAATACGAATATGAAGTTAAATTAAAAGCAAAAACTTTAAGGAAGCGGCGATAAACATTACATTCTTAGCCCAAAGCTATGGATCCCACTTTACAGATTTATTTCATTTCCAATTATGTATTTTTTATGAATCCTGTTTTAAATTTTCAGTGAGCGCTTTTTTCTGGTTTTGAAATAGGTAGTTAATTAGAAAGCGCGATAGATTATGGTTTCGCAACTCTTATCTCGCTCAAAACTTGAATAAGTTCTAGTGGATTACAAAAACGAATGCTCACAGTTAACTCGGTAAAGTTTTCGAGATGGGACTTTTTAAATTACTTAATAAAAGGTAATTAGAATTTCATAACCATCTGTTTTAAATAATTTTTTTTCTACATATCTTGTCATAATGCGAAAATATTTATTAAAGCGGAGGAGTTCTTTGAATCAAGGAAGTTTATAAAGCTTTCGTATTTATTAAATGGGAGATTGAAAGTAATATTATAAGTCATTAAGAACGGAGTAAAACTAAAAAAAATTACATAAGTTAATAAGAGAAAAATAAATGAAGTTTTTTCATAAAATACTTATAACAGAATGGGGATTTGATTCTCAAATTTCAGCATACAAACATTTTATTAATTTTAACTAGATTATTCTGCTGATGACATGCTTTTAGAGTGCTTTAAAATTTCTAGAAGACTTAATTAAATTTGTGATCTTTACTTAATGAAAACAAAACATAATAAGGGAGAAAAATATCATGAGGAATGTTGAAATTAGTCATTCAAAGTAAGTTTGACCTTTGCGTCCATATAATCCCTTGTGACAGGAATAAAAATATACTGTCCCTTACTTTAAAAACTAAATACATCTTTTTTTTCTTTGGTTGGAATTTAACATTTTTAAACCTCATCGGTGTTTTCTTTTCATACCTTAAAATTAAGGTCAAAGCCTTGCATAATATCGATTTTCTGGATAAAATTATGAAATTGTTTAAAATACTGCTTTCACAAATACATTATACTCTCAATAAAATAAACTTCAAACCTCTATTTTTCTAGAAATATTTTTCCCCTGGACGTTAGGTATTCCTCTAATCTAACTTGTTATGCCAAAAACTATTTATCTAGAAAATGTTTCAGTCCCTTCAACTTCGTCATAGGGGCCGTTCAAATATTACGTAAGCACTTTTTGGTCATTTTTAACCCCCCCCCCTCCCCCTTGTCAGCAAAGATAAGCAAACCTCAACCCCTCCCACCATAATTACGTAAGAAACTGCCGGAACCCCTCCCCCGAAATTTCGACATCCCTTTTAGTAAGAACTTTTTTTCTCCTTGAAAATTAGGTGACTTTTACAAGGAGCTGTCCTTTTTGGTGTAACCCTAAGGGTTCAAAAATAAGCCAAAACACTACTTTTTGGGGTTAAATTTCAAAATGTTCAATGTACAATACTGGAAAAAAAATCGACTCAGACCCTATATCTCCGGAACGGCTTGTGATATAAAGACAAATAAGGTATCATTTTTTATGATTTGAAGTATTCTATATACAGAAAATGTTTCAAGTTCTTAGGGGGTTGTCTTCATTTTAAACGAAGCACCAACTTTCGTTTTTCCTAAAGGCGACATCAAAGATTATTCCAGATTCTGAAAGAGCATCCTCTAAAACCCCTCAAAACCAGTTTTCATGTCATTTGGTCCCCAAATGAAGCCAGGAGTGGGGGTTGAAGTTCGTCGAATTTACGTCGAAATCTCGTTTTTTACGTTGAATTCTCGATTTTGATCCTGATATCGCCTATAGGAAAAATGAAAATTGGTGCTTCGTTTAATATGAAGACGACCCCCTAAAAACTTGAAAAATTTTCTGTATATAGAATACTTCTAATCATGAAAAATTATACCTTATTTGTCTTTATATCACAAGCCGTTCCGGAGATATAGGGTCAGAGTCGATTTTTTTTCCATTATTGTACATCCCAAGAAAAAAGTGCTTCGTCAGATTTCCTTGTTCATTTTTTTGTTAAATTTATTTTTGGTTCCGTTTTGAAATTATTTCTGCAAGAAACAAGATATTTTTGAAAATGCAGTATCTCACGTAAGCATAACTCATATCCCCCTCCCCCTTGTAAGGAAAAATAAGCAAAGAGCAAACCCCCTCCCCCCTTTGGTGCTTACGTAATATTTGAACGGCCCCATATCAAGAGTGTGCTGTATTTAAAGTATTCTTTCAAGTTAATACTAGCTAGTTACAACGACCGTTTTAAACCAATTTTACTCAAAAACAGGGAGGGCATAACCTAACGTGAAATAAACCAGTACAAACGAAAATCAGTGTTTACGACAACTTTAAATCCCTAGTTATTACCCCTTTACCCTCACGTCCAATTAGCGTAATAAATACCAGGAACGCAAAAACGCTTTTGCCCTCCCACTCCACTCCAATCTAGCCAGAGAGAATGATCAGCTGTACCTCGAGAGTTTGACGCAACAAATGTTAAACAAGTTTCTGCTCTATGCATTGCGAAAGCTGCCATCTGCCGCCCTGCTCTGTGGAGTGTGATTAAATGCTCATACTCTGAGGGAGCGTTCGGGAACAGAGAGAATGGGACGCTTCCAGATTCTACGTTCCTGATATATCAGCTGGAATTCATTATCGAAGAAACGCTTGCGACTCAAATCATAAATAAGGTGGGTTGAGTCTGCGCGGTGCACTTTTGAGTACGCCCGGTTTTGATGAGCACTGGAGGTATTTGGGAGTAGCTTATTGCTGCGGGGGTTAATGTATGGGTTTTGGTGGGGTGTCTTTACTGGTTCTGAGTGCTGATGATTTTTGTAAAGTACAGGCGTAGAATTAACTCGTGCAATTTAAGGAAAGGAGAGGAATTGAAAGAGAAAATGCATTTTTAAAGATTACTGTTATTACTTTACACACACGAACAATGACTCAAAAATATTTCCGGTTTTTGAGTCAAATGTTTATTTAAAGTTGAAGGAACTATCTTTTAATTAACTTCAACTGAAATAATTTCAAGTGCTTTTAGGACATTGATCAATACTTTCTAGATACTTAAAGATGTTTTGTACTTAATAAGTGCCAATTTTTTTTATTCATTACTGTTGTTTTCAAAATTAAATACTAATAAATGGGTCTTCGACTTGGTATGATTTTAAAGTAATTATATAGAAGTATCAATCTTATTGATCATTTTAAAATGTTTGAAATAAACACATGGGCTTAACGTAATGTAAAACTCGTTTTATATAATGCATATTTCATAACTTTCCCTTTCATGAAGGAAAAAAAGTATTCGACATGTAGATGCATGAAAAACAAATTTAAACGAAAATAGTGGTAGGGGAGGGTGGGGACGATTGTAACGCGGGGCAATTGTAACACTTTGATTTCCTCAAAATGAGAGGCTGCCTGGGCAAAAAGGAGATGACAGTACGTAAAAGGCAGGTGAATGAAAGAATATCAGAGATTTCCAAGGCTGACATTTGAGTTGTGGCTGTTTAATTGAGAAAAGAGTGTTTTTCGAGCTTCGAAGTAAATTTCTACTTTTGTATAACTTTCCTTCTCCTGCACTGCAGGTATGAAGCTCAACAACACTGATTTTATGTATTGTATGTACATGTATCCTAGTTTAATCTGCTTAGTTTCAAGATGATACTATTGTTAGTTTCGCGGAAAACGAGGGTTGAACTAAAAATGGCAACATGGGGTCGATTGTAACACTTCAGCCGGGGACGGTTGTAACATGTTGCAACTGACCCCAATGTAGAAAATAACATGTTTCAAAAGTATTTTTGATGTAATGATTTATTATTCATAATTACCCTTAATATTTTCATATAATTATGCATTTTTACGGTTTTAGGATGCCGAGATCACGTAAAAGGAAAACTGAAAGGGGGCTGATTGGTCTAGAAAAAATGGAGGGAGACGCTGTTGAGGTTTCTGTGTCTAAAAAGTCTATTAGAAGTGTTGCTTGTGAGCACGATATTTTTTATGTTACATTATACAGATTCTGTCAGAAGAAAATAAAAAATGATAGTCCTAAAATGGGTTATAATCAACACAATAAAGTTTTCTATCAAGGGCAGTAAGAGGAACCATTTTTCGTGCTAAAAATGGTCCCACGTTCGTTGTACTACAGGGGAATTAAGTTATGAATACCCAAACTGCCCTTTTGAATAACTGTGTACTATTATTTACTCATCAACATTCATTATTATTTAAAACTCATTATTTGAGTGGAAAGTTCATTATTTCCATTCTAGTCTATATGTATTTAATTATTATTTAATAAGAAAATATAAACTGTTGATAAATTTGAATGATTTTCTATTTATTTTTATGAATTTGTGTTGTGTTACAATTGACCCTTATATGTGTTACAATTGACCCTTCAAGTGGGGACGATTGTAACGTTTTTCGATGTTTCATTTACTAAATTGCAATGCATGTCCACCGGACGGTTTTCAAAAAAAAATTGTAATTGGGATATATCAACCTATTTTCATACCAAGTTTCATAACTCTAACATAAAAAGTGACTTAGTTTGAGATCAAATAAAAAATTTTTTTACAATCGTCCCCACTCTCCCCTACCTATGAAAGATACCTTTAAAAATTACCTTCAATACAGTTAAAAAATGGTACTTTACTTTTTCGAGCTACTATATTTCAGTTAGCTTTGAGTCTGGTAGATTATTTAAATTAATTTAATAGCTCGATTAACAATGCGTATTTACCATTTTAGCAATATTTTATCTTTAAATTATTAGTTAATTTACCTATTTCTTTATTCAAAATCATTAAAAAGTCAAATAAAATTTTAAAATGGACAAAGATTTATTGTATTTATATGACTAGAATGGAGGCATAAGTAGGCACATTAATTGCTTTCAAAAATAAGTTTTTAAAGGGACAACATATTTTATTAAACAGAGTGAAAGATTTTTAAAGATGATGTCTTTCATAAATTTCACCAGTTCTGTTAAAGCTAATTCTTATTTTGGTAATTTTAGTATAAGTTATGAATGATAGTAATAAATTTATTACATAATTACTGAACACAGTTTGTCTAATATTTAAAAAGCAGGAAAGAGAACACCGAATAGCAGTTGGTTGTTTTTAAACACTCATTTTTTGTGGCAAGATGAATGCTATATAAATGTTCTCTAAAAAAAACATTTTTTGCTCAAGTCTGAAAAAATGAATACCCTTTTCTAATGCGGACTACTCAGGTATATTTATATAACTTATAAAACCAGCTCTGTTAAAGGCACTACTCTTTCTCTAACAAAAATAAAAATTTAATGCAGCGAAAATAAAAGTCGAAAACACTAGAGAGCTGAGAAAGTTTGTCCTGGTCAAAAGGAGCCCCATAAAATACTTTAGTTATCGGATTTCTCGTGTGCGTATGACAAGATGGAATAATGATATTATAGAGAGTGTTTTAAAATAGTGTCTTTATAGCAAAAACTCAAGATTTGGGCGAAATGTTGATAAATGGAGTTTTTCTTTCATCTTACGGTATATGTAAGCTGCTCACAAAGGCGTGGATGTAGCTTAAAGTTTTAAAGCAGTTTATAACCATTTGTTTTAGTCAGTTTAACATTTTTTTACTCAATACTAAACAATGCATAATAGCATTTATAATATCAAGTAAAATTTTATACTGAAGCTTATCTAAATATTAAAGATATCATGATATGTGTTTAGTTATTCTCCTAAAGTAAATGTTTTAAAAGTATTCGTCTTTCAGAAGGAAATAAAGCTTAAAAATTCATAGATTCATAAAAGAAAATTAGTACATATTATGCTCTTATTACTTTTAAAATAAAGCTGAAAAAAAAACACTTTCTATTTGTAAGTAAATTTTCTTTCGGTATTATTTTTTAAATACGCTACATGTCTAAAATAAGTGTATAAGTTATATAAGTTTACTGTTATATTCAAGATTTGTTCAATTTCTGTCATGTAGGGACAAATTTCCTTTACTTCTAGTTGCAATTAACGTAACTGTGAAGTATTTGGTGTTAGCTGTGCTACTATGGTTTATCAAGCTCGAGAAATTAAAAAACATCTATTACTAATATCTATTAAAAATCAATATCTAACCTTTTGGCTTACACTAAAAAGTTTGTAATTAGGATTGAAAAATTCCGATCATAATATTATCTTTTACAAGAATTTCATCAATATAAGATTACCTCCGTTTATTATGTTCATCTTATAAATAATTTCTTATTCCAACAGATTTCACTATGCTTATAGTATATTTACAAAGCGAGAATAAAAATGGGAACCATAAAAATCTAATTAAAAATTTTATAGATCCAGCCCATAATACTTAAGATTAAAACAAGGTATCGCTTTCCTGAAGTTGTCTGCATAATTTCAAAAACAGTTGCAAGCTGAAATTAAACCATTAAAATATAAGATATTACCCCCAAACAATCGAAACGTCTTTTAACACTGGGTGCTGTTCTATGGGCAAAAGGCATTTAATTTGGCACCAAGTGATAAAGTTTAGGAATTGTGTGTACCCAACATGTCGGCTCATAGGATAACGAGATCCAAACATCCTTGTTCAGATGCAAATAGACTGTTTAAACAACAGTTTAGTGTTCCCTTACAGATACGAGAATTCATTAGATGAGAGGTGATATTCATTAGTTAGGTAGTAGTGGCATAGCAGTTGAGAGCAGCCCAGTATTGTTTGACAGTCTCCAAATTTTGTGGTGGGTATTTCTTTAAGGGCTAGGGTAGTGATTGGGAAGGGGAAGATACGGGTCAATCGATCGCGTCTGCCTAGTGAATTTCCTCTCCAGCTTCTGTGTAATTAACTAAACGGAGGGTTGTGCTTAGGGTTCGCGAAATTTCTGGGATAGTTTGAAGTTGGGTGAACATCTCCTGCAATGTTTCCGAAGCTTGTGGGAAGAGAATCTGGTAAATTGACTGTTGCGAGGTGGATGGAACATAAAAAGATCAAAGTTTTTGCTCTCTGTGGATAAGGTAGTTTGATAGTTTTGTAACTTTTTTTATACTGAAAAGAGGGTGTTTTGTTAGTGTGGTGATTTTCTCCCTTAGAGTTGTGGTCAGAAAGAAGGGTTTATGTGTGTTCTTTTCTTTGTAATTGAGGTTAAAAGTTTGGTGAACATTTGAGTAATTTATAGTTTAAACTTATAAAAGTTTCAGTAACATTTCAGAGTTAAATAAAACTTCGAAGCTCCAAGTCGTTGTGAATTATATGTATTGGAAATATTTTAGGACCTTCTGTGGGTATATAAAACCCCCTTTTATACAACTTTTTAAATCGATACCTAATATATTAAAATATATCTTAGAAATACTAACTTTAAATTTATTCCATGGACTGTTGAAAACATGTATAATTTGATAAAACTCCAGCTCTCAAGCGTCGCCTCCAACCGTGGACCGGTTTCGCCCTAGCCGGTCTTCGCCTACCGGTTTCGCCCTAAACCGGCTCAGGGCGAAACCGGTCCACGGTTGGAGGCGACGCTTGAGAGCTGGAGTTTTATCACACATTCCTCTAACCAGAGGTTACTGGTGAAGAACTCTTCTTTTCATACCTTGCCTTTCGGGAATTAAATCTGTTCTAGGGAATGCGCAGTTCATTCCGGCAGATAGTGGAGGACTGATCAATGGTCACCACTTTTTCCGTTATAGTCGGCTAGACTAAAAGCTCTCCCTCCGCTCTCTTGCGTTACCTTTCTATACCGTGCTGATGAGCCCTAACAAGGGCGAAACCGGTCCACGGTTGGAGGCGACGCTTGAGAGCTGGAGTTTTATCACACATTCCTCTAACCAGAGGTTACTGGTGAAGAACTCTTCTTTTCATGTATAATTTATACTTTTCTGTCTAGGTTTAAAACGGAGTTTATATTTTAATGAATATTCTTTGACCAGGTTATTATAAAAAAGGACACATGCAAATTACGGATATTTTAACGGTTTTGAATATTTTTCAACCATTTATTTTTTCTAACAGAAAAAGCATAATATATATGTGATTTTAGATTGTGTGTGTTTAAATATACATTGTTTATCCGATTTTATATATTCATTAGATGGTGTCATGAATAAATAAACTTCTCATAGATTTAATGCTGTAATTTAAGTTGGCGTGTATTTTTTAATTTGAAATAATAGTTAAATGTAACTATTTTTTGAATAAAGTATGCTTCAGAAATGCATTTTAATGCCTTTTTGGTATGTTTTTTACCTATCCAGCTTTCTAATTTGAGAACTTCCTCTAACATCGACAGTTACTTTTACATTAAATCAGGCACTTTTGCTTCTTTTAATTACGCTTCCTCATTTCTTTAATTTCGTCAGTTGCTCAAGCGCACTTAATGTTTTTAGGGGTTCTTCATTAATGAAAAGAATATTGTGTTCTTTTAAATAACCTTCCTAATTATTTAAAGGAGCACTTGGAGTATGTTTCCTTGATCCGAGAAACTGGCTTAAAAAAATATCAAGGATTCCCGCATTAGCTAAATTGGGAATAGGGAATAAAAGATAAAATGCATTTTGAGAGTGGAAAAAGCTTTTATTTTAATTATTAAATTACTTAATTAAACATCATACATATTTTCGTCTCAATGAACAACGTTTATTCTAAGTGCGTTCTTCTTGAAGAATAAGACGTAGGGATAAAAAGTGCCCACTGAACACACAATGTGTGGAAATGCTGAAGATATTTTTAAGCTTTGCGAGACCCACATTTTTATGTGTACTTAAGCAGATTACTAAGGTTTATTTCAAGTGACTGTTGACTAATATCCCTGTGTTGTAGAAAGGGGTTTTCTAAGAAAAACCGAGAGCAATAAAATTTTTCCATGAATTGTAATGGTTTTCTTCAGCAGAAAAGATTGTAATTTAAATTAATTTAACAAGAGTGCACAAATGCTTAAAAATAAAAACCTGTTTTTCTAGAGTTATTTTATTAAAAAAAATATTTTAGCTTACGAACTTAGTTGACTACAGTTTTTATTTATTATGCTTGAAAGTTAACCAGTTTAAAATTATAGTAGTGTTCTATAAATTTTATATAACTACCTTTTAATTAAATGATAATTACTTTATTTAATTTGATGATGCTTTTCAAATTGTATTTATACCTCTTAATACTTGTTTGTTTTGCAGAAAACCCATTCTTATATAATCATTTTTTCGTTCTCTTGAGTACAAAGATCATACTTAAAGTATATCTTAAACCTGAAGAAAATCCAAATAAAATATAATATACATATAACTTAATGCTTTAGCTAACTCTTAAAATAGTTTGAATTACTTTAAAAATACTTGAAGTTATTGAATAAGTTTGAATTACTTTTAAAAAATATATCTTATCCATGTAAGAAATTTGAGTACAAGAAATAAAAGCCTTAGATAGTGTTTTCTATTTCCATTTCCCTTCACCTTAGCAATTCTATATTTTAGCGTTAATGTGATCTAGTTTTTGGTAACGTCCTAAATGTTAGGGTTACTTATGCCGCGTTTTATGCTTTTATCTAGGTTGATTTTGTCTCGCAAGAAACAAAACATAAAACTTTTTGAAGAAGAAGATTGTGTACGGAAATTATGGTAATTTCGGAAACAAATAACTTAATGGTACTGGTAATGGTAGGGTTGGCTATTCGGTCATATTAGAGTAAGATATTTTCGGAAAATGTGTGTCGTTCTACTTTGCTTAAGTCAAACAACTAAAACCACTTTAAGAAATGTCAAAGTGTATGTTTTGTAAATAGGTATTTGAGATAAAATAAGCCAATCTTTATATAGAGCTTATTTTGCTTTTATTTTTAAAATACGGTAAAAAAAGTTTAAGTAACATGTTCGAATTGTTGATAAACTAATGCCATTATTCCAGTAATTCTTTATTTTCTTAATTTTGAACTCCGGATGTTTATTTTTAGTGATGTGTGTTATTTTTCTTTGGATATATACTTTCAAATACATGCGAAAAGTTCAAAGTTTAAGATGTAGTTTGAATTAGTTAATCAAATAAAATTTCGATGAAAGTAGCCTTAACATATAAAACTTTTTAACGTTCTTTTTTTCTTTTGAAACGAAATAAAATGTTTCTAATAAAAAAGCCTCGCTATATTTTAACACTCCTGGAACAAGGCATTACCTATGTTTATCATAATGGCCACGGATGTCATGGTCTTTAATAAAAGATCATTCTCTATGTACGATTGTTTGACTTGAAAGAATGATATTGGACTTCTAAATAAGAGATTACTCTGATCAATTGGGCATTAGATTGGGGATTAGATCAGTGACACTTACCAGTATTTGCTTAGTGGGACCAGTTTATCAGACAGAAATGAATTATATCGATTTAATCGTGTTGTGAGTGACAACAAAAACAGTACCTTTGTACTTGTGTTCCGAATAAGAATTATTTCGATTAGATTGCATAATACAAAAAGTTGTGTATCAAAAGTTGTTTCGAATGTTTAAATAAGACTTGTTTCTAACTTTTTACTGATAAGCTAAATGCTTTTTAAGAAATGGATATGAAAAGAACTTAGACATGATCAATCTGGAATTTAGAAGAAGTAAATTTTTATTTGAAGATTATTTTAAAATTTATTATATTAGTTATTTTACTCATCACATTTTTTATTTTTTTTTGTTTATGTAATTTATTTACAGGGAGTTAAAAATACAGTAATGGACAATTCCCGCATTTTTTTATTCGATAGAGATATCCTAGAGAGGATTATAAGCGCAAATTTTTTAACTACGATGATTATTTATTTTTTAATTTAATTTTAAAAATTCCTTAGAAAAGGGCGGCGCAAAACGTCAAGTGTCAAATTTAGACATACTTCAATCCAAAACATTGTTTTCAACCTAGCAGGATTCAAAGCGATCGTTGATTTTCACTTTAAAGTAAGGGACGAATCAGTTGTGAGGTACTTCAAACCTAAACAAAGACAAAGGGCTTGTCGATTTTTATTTTTAAAAATTTAATAGACTACATTTTTTTGTGAACTTTTTACGTCGTTTCTTAGATTTAGATCTATTTCCTATATTGTAAAAATGCTTTTGTTTTCAAAAAATGCTGGTATTGCCCATTATTCCAATATTTTAATGGGGAAAGAGGAGACAATAAAAAGTGGAAGAAAGAAAAAATTTAAATGCGAAGGAAATTAAATGAAATACTAAAAAGCTATTAATATAATAGGGATTTTCATTTAAACTTTTATACATTAAGAAATATGAATATAACTTCTTTCTCTCATCAATTAGAACATTTATGTATGAAACACAATATATTATGATAATCAGGTATCTGATAATACTTTACAAGTAAATTTTAGCCTTTTCCCTTTGGAACGTGGTTTTTTCTGTTAATTAAATTTTTATCACAATATATAAGCCAGACATAAACACAAACGAGTTTTCAGTTGCAAAGATTATATATTTTCACCTAAACTGCACATAATGAAACCAATGATATTAATATAAAACAAAAAAGGCTTCCGCTAATTGATTTTGCAATTATATTTTCATAAAAAAGTAAATATACCAATAAAAACGCCATTAGTTGAAAAATATTTAAAAGAATAATTTCAACAATTGTGAAACCTAAGATAGAATTTTTTAATGAAAATTAATAATCGCTAACTTTTGTCTCAAATTTAAGGAACACTCTTCTTTAACTCTTTTTATGATAGCTCCAAATAATCAATTTGAGCGTATATCATCATTAAATGGTCTTTTTCTTAGAAGCTTCAGGCTAAATAATTTTTTTCTTTCGAAAAAAAAAGCGATGCTAGATGTTGATAACTTTAAAAAAGCATGAAAGATCTTCCTATTTTTTATAATAAAATGCAGATTAACAAAGAGAATGCTGGAAAACATTCGGGAATGCTCTAATTGGCTAATTCAATTTATTTTCAATTTTCCCTTAACGATTATTTGAGCACTTAAGCTGACATTTTCGAATATTATGTGCTTAGTTACATATAAATTATCAAGAAATTTGAATAATCTTAGCTACTCTAATTGGAATAAATTTGTTGATTATTCTCGGAAAAATCTAGTTTTTTTCTTCAGAAATGTCAATTGGATAATATAGTATATTATGTAAATATGCAATTCATCTTTCTCTACCAAAAGTAAAAATAAATTGGTTTTAATCAAATCACACCATTAATTTATCGTAACACCGATTTTAACCGTTTAATTTATTACTAAACATGTGTGGGAGCGTTAAAGGTCAGGGTTTGTTTCACTGCCTAAATGAAGATTTCTGTAAATCATGCTCTTCCGCTGTTGTTGTCTTATTGCAGCAAAAACAATTAAATACTTTCCTGTAAGTTTTGTTTTCCCGGGTCCCTTTTTCTTAATGCAGCAAAAACAACCGACAATGAAACAGATTAATCTTAATCCCATTGAAAATGTTGGATATTTTTGTTTATAAATCTAGGACTTATTTAAACCAAATCGGTTCTCTTTGCCTTGATCCTTATTAAGCCTATTGATACGCTCTTTAAACTATACATTAATTTTTATACTTATAAAAATTAACTATAAAAAATCCCTGAGAATAGTTTTCAACTTTTCGGTTACATTTTAGCAAGGTATAGCTACACCGAAAATTAATTTCACATGATTTTTAAGCAGTTGTACTTGAAAAATTGTAGTCCTAATATATTTCTATAAATAAATAAAGATATTTGATGAAGAAGGATTTAGTGTTATAAGTTTTACTTTGAATACTTGTACAAAGCTCGTCTTCCACATTAAACAAATAATTCGCTAAGAACCAAAGTAATAAATACGGTTTTACGGGGGTGTTCGATTTTTCCCTTAGTGACAGTTCTAATATCAAAGAGTAATCATTTCCTTCCAAGAATTCCTCTTAAATTAAACTAACTCTTAAACCCTCATTTAAATTAATGACGAATTAATAAACACAGAGCCCTTACTCCTCCTTCAATAAACCAAAATGAAGCTCCTGGTGGAACATACTTCATGGAAACTTTCGAGCCGGTTATCCTCCCTTAAGGCCCTCCTTAAAACCTAATTCGGCGCTGAGATGGCTTCCAAGATTTCGTCATCTTGCCTCGAATCGCTAAAGCTCGCAACAAAAAGTGGCCGAAGAAGAAAACAAAGCTCAGCAGCGCCTTATTAAAGTTTCATCAGATATCACATCAATCAATTAGGAAGACACAAGTCTCCCCAGATGAATGGGATTTTTCCCGAAAGCTCTGCGCTTGGGTTTTAAATTTGCTACCTTATATATTTTGGCTATATGCGCTATAAAAAGGGGCTTCAAACTTTAGGTCATTAATTTTGATTTAGAATCGCCTTTGCGGCTTTCTTTACCAATGGAATATTTTAATTTTCTCGAATAAAATGAACTGGTTTAGCTTTAAGAATGTAACTTTTCTTTGCCTTGAAAGGATGTAAATTGACTGTTAAGAGGAAAATGTAATTTTCTCAGTTAATTTTAAGTTATAATTTTTTTTGGAATACAATTTAGATATTATCTCAATAGGATCATTATTCAATTAAGATGAAAAACTTGAGTAATAGGTTTTATTAATTTTGTTGTGTATTGTTATTTTTTAAACCTTTGAATTTATTAACAATTCAGTATAAGTTGTTAATTTACATAAAATTAATAGTAAAAAATCCTCGATATTAATAGTAAAAGGGTTAACACAATGTTAATTGCCAAAGTTATTCTAAATTTCACAAAGTTGTTTTAAATTTCACAGATTTATTGTTAATATTGATAATTTTTTTAATATAAAATGTAATTATTTAAATTATAATGATATTTTCTCTTTTCAACATTTTCAATCAATATGGATTATATAGACGTCAGTACTAAATTTTAAGGACTACTATGTGAATAATAATACTACACACTCAAGTTTTTTAAACTATGTTTTTACTGAGCACTTTATACTCTAAAACTAATGATATTTAATTGTCTGGTTATCTGTTTTAATGATTCGAAAAGAAAGATTTTTAAACCAATTAAAATAGCATACCCCACTTCACTCTTTACTGATATAAACAGCAGTGAAGTACCAACTATTAAACACTTCCTCCCAGGTTCAGGTACTTCCTATATTTTACCGTGACAATCATTAATTGATTTTTAGTTAAGTCAATTATAGCTGTTGGAAAGCTTCCGTAATGGCCAACCTCAATTTTACTGAATTTTTTCCCCTAGCTCTCTTAAGTGTTTGATCCAATAAATTACTTTTGTAAACCACTTACATTTCTAAAAGTTTCTAACAGATGAAATTAATTCCTTTTCATTTCAATTAAATATCTATGGCTGTATATTTCAAATCCTTTAATTAAAATTCTCCACTTACACTTTATTAGATGAGCTAGAGCAATCGGTTGGCTCGCTATATAACTTAAGAAATTAAATTTTTAACGAGCTAGACAGAAATATTAATTTTCTGACTAACTCGGGTATTAACTTTGAATTTAAACTTAACTACCATCCAGAAGAGAAGATCCAAGACGAGTTGTTTAACCTTAACTTTTAATTTTTTATTTCTATAAAACTTTGAGACCTTTGAACTACTATTCTGTAAATTTTAGTAAATTTTATTCCCTAAAGTCAAACAACATTTGAATGTATGTTATCAGCGTCATTAAAATTGAACATTTATGCTTACTTTTTACTCTAAATAGTTATAATAATTAATGAAATTAATTTATATTTAAGGTTCTTATCAAATCCTATTGACTGTTTGCCACTGAATTTGATGGTCGCTGAACGGTGGACGGGATAGTACGTAAGTACCATATTTAATAAAGAAATTTTTTATACAAATTCTGTTACATAATTTATGAAAGTATTCGTTAATTTTATGCTTGTAATTAGAATCGAATAATGAAGATAAAATGTAAATGTAAAATATAGGTAGATTTGAATATGTAGTTTATTTCTGAAGATAGTTTAATAAGTAGTACTAAATAGTTTAAAATAAATATTTTAAAAAAATCAGTTTGGTAAGTGTATTTTTAAATTTACAGTTCTGTGTTACGCATTGAAGAATACGAAATTATGGAAACTATACACTTTTTGCACTACTTTTTTACTGTGCATGTTTAAATGTTTGTAAAAGTAAATATCGAAGATATATTTGAGTTAAAGTTAGAAATAGAATACTGAAAAATATTTGATTTTAGTACACGTGAGAAGTCCAATTTGAAAGCAATAAGGAATCTAGGATTAATTTATGACCGCGTTTCAAAAAGTTAGAAACTATTTATCTCAAGGTGATATGCATAATTGCTTATAACACAAATTGCTACCGCCTACTCTCATTAATATCAGATATTTACATGATAAATATCAGAAACATCGAACATTTTGCGAAAAAAGGTGATTTAAAACTCACGGGAGCTAATTAAGCTTTTTTTCAAAATTTTTGCCGCTGCCGAATAATTAGTGCTTAGTTTATCAGCTATATGCTAATTCTTTCCAAATCATTTAAATTACTGATTGAAAATAGTAGGCAAATTAATTTTGTATTCAAATTTAATTCCGATGCAATTCTTCCGCTGTACGCAAAAACATGCGTTTTAAGTATTTTTGTGGGAATCTTTCTTTGTAAATACGGTTTACATTTGAAACTTAGAAGTTGCATTGAAAAGAAACATGAGTATCTCTTGAGCTTAAAAAGATTCACACGAATCAGTTTTAATTAATTTAATATACATCACTTTAAAGTTTAATTTTGGGGATTTATGCTAATGTAATAGCGATTATTTTTAAAGCTAATAAATGGTGTTAAAGGTATTGATGACAAATTAATTTAGTAGTAATCTGTCCCAAATTGAAAAATAAATCCTCTAAATCATGTTATATACCAGGTACACCGATATTTACGATATTGGCCAATATCCTTATAACACTGATTGTGTGTGTGATGTTTCTTTTCTACCTTGGTTCAACCCTTTTAATCATCATCATTAATTCATGATATTTTTTGAAACTTGAATTTTTTATCGCGCCTATTGAAAAGAGAATGGGTTTTATACAAGTTATTCAACTGGATTTGTACGTTTTAGGGGTACCTATCTAATTTCTGAATTAGTTTTACTATGCTTTCTTTTCTGAACAAATTTCTGTTATTTAATGTATAAAAGGTTTAAAATTCATTCAGAACACACGAGTGATAAATTGATAACATTGTTAAAAACCCAAAATAATCTCGGTGCGAAGTTTACAGCCCTTTCAACCTCTTTTTCATAATTTCGCTCGCTAGAAACTGAGCACTTATGAACAGAATTTCGCGTTTTACAACCTCATAACGAGCACATTGAGAGCCCTCTTTGCTAGCTATCTGCCCCATCTTCAAAACTACCCCAGGGTAACCCGTTTAGGGGTATAATGTTTCATAGAGCAGAGTAGGCCTTATCGTCGGGGGAATTGGGAGGCATGCCAGTCTCTGGTTACCCTCAGTTGATTTAGAGGGTCTTCAAAATTCATGCGGTAACAATGCCTTTCTGAAAAAAATGGCGGTTCTTTAAAGGCGTAAAAATATCTAGTACAGCCGAAAGAGTGGGGAAAATAACATTTTGAGCGTTGGAGCTGGGAGTTGTGCTTCCTGGAAGAATGTTTAGGAGGGGTGATTCTTCTTGAAATTATTTGTTTTTTATTTTGTTTTGGGAATGTTTGCTTAAAAGTGTTTTTTTTTTCGTGAGGGAAATTGCTTTGTTTTGAACGCGCGGAGGGTCTGAGTGGTAAGGAAGTTGTAGGTTTTTGGAGGGACGGGGGATTTAAGAATTGGGTTGGGATGGAAATGCTTGGTTGTGAATGATGATGGTCTTGTTTAGTAAAATGGAAGTGAGTGATACAATTGTTTAATTTAGTTTTAAGATAGTTATTTAACACTTGTTTTATATGATCTTAATGATATTGTCGTAATTTTTTACACGCATTTATACATGCACTTTGCATTATACACATTTTAGTAATTAGTTGTTTACCAATTCACATTTTAAATATTATTTAAGACTAATATTCTAACTTGTAAAACTACTTTTTAAGAAGTAGGCTTGATAAAAAAAATCTTAGCAATTACGTTCCTTTTGCTTACTTTTTCTTCATTGTTTACAAAATTTAAAATTGTATCATCAATACACTTCTAACCCATCAATCAAATTAAGAATTTAGAGTATTAGTCAAGATTTATCTATGAAGAAATGTACTACTAGATATATTCTGAAAATAATAGATATTCTAAAATTATTTTTGATTTACTAAAGGCATGTTTTGATTTCGCTTACACTCATGACATAAAAAACAATATTTATACCTATCATATGGGAAAATGCTCCGAATAATTCATATAATCCCATCACGACTACATCAGTTAAGAATGTGTTTACTTTCAGATCAACAAACGTCAAATTAAAAAACTGTACTACCTTTTGAAAAATATTCCTTAAAAACAAAGTTAAAACTTTTTATACTAACGAGGCGCCATCGAAAAAGTAAACATGCACATTCACCCTTAATAAATTTAATATTTCCCACTCATAACAACATAATAGTGATTACAAACAAACTATCATAAAATTCTTCACAAGAAAACATTTATTTGAACCCACCAAAATAAAAAAAATTCGTTCCTTCACACATCCCTGCTGAAAAAATATTAAACTATCCCAGTAAAACTTAATTTCTGTCTTTCGAGACTAATTTTTATCACACAGTCCACCCGATTAGTACAAAATTATTATACTATACAAACACAGCCAGAGATAACTTATTTAAAATATTAATTCCTTGTTCACATACCTCAACACCATAGAACACGGAATTCTTAAGCAACAAGAGTTCTCACATACCCGACACCAATAAGTAAAACATAATTAAACGTTACAACTACAAACTAGACACCCGATCTGCAATATTCAGTTCTTGCTCACATACCCCAACACTAGGGTTATGATTTTTTTCAGATTTAAAAGTCTGTGGTTGTAAATGATGAGTATTGGTCCATACCTCTTGAAAATAACTTTATTTTTTGAAAACTGTGAAAAAGGTTCCGCACCTAATAATATTTTGTATAAGGCTGAATCATTGTAAGGCAGTTAATAAAATTTTATTTGAAGCGGAATATAACAAAGTAAACATAAAAAGGGTTTAAATATGTAAATTATAATTTATATATGAACCTGATGTTTAGGAATTTGCCCCTTTTACAAATGTTTCAAAGCTCTTCCATCAGCTCAGCAGCCGTCTGCTCGGCCACCATACTGCATAGGATGGTTCCTGTATCCAGTTTTTGCAAAGGCATTTTAAAGCCTGATGGCACTAAGGTGATATATGATTGAGTAGGTGGTGCGTGATTGCTCTATGAGAAAGTGAAATAATGTTGGGTGCGCATGGTTTTTCTCAATACAAAGAAAATACCATAAAATTAACATATGGACAAAAGTTCGTCGAATGCAACATGGGGCTTGAGAAAAAGACAGAATCATAAGCTTACCAAACCCATGAGTATTAAAATATTAAACTAAACAACTACAACCAGGCACCCAATATTCAGTCCCTACTCACATACCGCAACACAAAGAAATTCCCCACAACCCACACTCGAACTCCATCCCCATACGAAAACATCGATTCTCATTATCAATACTCCATCCCCTCTTCAATCCCCCAGCGCTTCCACCCACAGCTCCGATGACAAGGCCTCTCATCACCCCTGTCTGTCATGGCCCATGATTTCGCGGTCTAGTTCCCCGCACTAGTGCTTCCGTGTCCCGGCTGTCCTGGCCCCGTCCCCTCGCTGCTGACATTTCATCTGCTGGCCGCTTGCTCTGCGCTCCGATGATTGCGGATTTAAGTCACCGGGATCTTCATAATACGGTCTTGGGAAATGGACTCGGTGGAAACACAATGGGGACTAGCGCCGGCATGTCGAGTCTTATCATGAGTTGTTGGGTTGATGTTCATGTTAAGTCGCTTTTGCGTTTTCTAAGGGTTGTATTTAGTGGGTTTAAGTGATTGTTGGCTTAAATTTGGGTATTAAGTCTCGTTTTCAGTGTTTTCCTTCTATATATTGCAATTGTTTTTTAATTTTGAGTGGTATTAATTAAAAGAACCGATACGTGGTAACTCGATAACTTAAATTCTCTTCTTCTTGAATGTTTGTTCATCTATCGTTTTTGTTGTAATATTGTGAAAAACTGATTGTATGTTATTTGTGCGTTTTCTTTTTTGTGTTTCTCTATAAAATTAACTAGACTTTTTCAGTCCTGGTTGCCCTATGGTATTTTCTATGGTATTTAACGGAAATATCTAATGGTCTAAGGTTGAAAGGATTATTCCACTTGTTCATTTATGTAAAGGCAAACGTATTGGTTTAGTGATTTTTGGTTTGTATGGGAACGTATATAAAAATAATACAAATAATTTTAGTTACTTTTAGTTGCTTTTTTACGAGCGGTGTAATCTGTTTTTCTTATTTCAAAAAGTGTTAATTTACATCGATGTTTAAAAAATTTTATTTAAACAATGCATTTTTTAGCTACAGCTACAATATTTGTTTAAATTTTGAATTGTAGGATCCCCAAACAACTCTTAACTGTGTTAATTTAACTCTAAAAAGTTCTATTGTATAATTCTTCTCGTGTTCTCAATTTTCATTTTACATCATTGTATGTTAAATAAATTAAAACCTTTAGGTACCATAAAATTAAAAATTATCAAATAGTTAAAGAGCAAGACTAGCTAGATTAATTTTAGGCACACACATCTTACCAATTTAGCTCATGTGAAATGTTTTATGTATTTTTAGAATACATACCCTCCCCGAAACTCTACTTAAGTCTATTTTTGAATAACTTATTATCATTGCTTTTATATACCTTACATTTACTTTCAATGAGTTAAAAATAATATATAACTTTTTAGGCAATATTAACATTAATTAAATTTTGTTTGAAAACGATTTTTTACCATAATTTAATGAAATTAAATGAAAAACTATTTCATAAAAGCAATCCATTTCCTAAATTTCTGCTCTTCAAATCTAAATAATCTCTATTTCCTTCCATCCATGCTAAAGAAACCCTTTCAATAGCTTCCCCTTCTGTCAACCAATTTCTTTTCCTTCCCACAAAGCATAATCTCCTCCGCAAATGGAGAATTATGGCAAATGCCTCGTTCTGCCACTAATTAATGTGAGGTGTACACTTTCTAAGGGTACGGCTGACTTACCCCCCATTAACTTTTGTTTCTGGCCGTGACTAGTCTTTCATCATTTTGAGTGATAGGATATGACCACTGATTAAACGTATCAAACGTCCCAGGCCGATCATGAGGCGTCAAGCGAATAAATGGTTCAGGATTTCTTTCTTGGTTTATCGGTGGGGAGAGAAAGAAATAAGTTTTTCGGCCGACTACTGCTCTGGACGTGATGTGGGTCCACTTGATTGGCCAGATAGATGACTGGGTCATTCGAGGGGTACGAGCAACGAACTCTGCTTCATTCGCTCAATGAAATGGGTTTGAGTTGAATTTCCATTGCGGTTTTGAAAGGGTTTTTCCATCGTCGTTCCGCTGCAGGTTGGGATTTAATATTGGGAGTGTATGAATTTCTTTTTATTTTGTTTAGCTGTAATATGGGTAGTTAGGGTGCTGTTAAAAGAATTGGTTTGAAGTTTTGCTAAGGGAGGACAAATGTTGGTTGTTGAGCTAGTTTTTTAAATCCAATAAGCTTTTATACATTCGTTTTTGTTCAAAATTGTAACCTATATCTTGTTAAATAGTATTAGTTCTTTATAATAAAATGTCTAATTACTATTACTTTCAATGTTTAAATGAAATGTGATTTTCATTGATTTTAAAATTGAAGGGTCCCGATTTCGCTCAAAATTTAGATCTCATTTTGCAGTATTTAATTTTTTTGTAGTTAACCAGTAGTTAAATACAATTTAGCTACTGGTGAGGAGCTTATTTGTAGAACAAGGATATACTTTATAATAAATCTTAATGATGCTTGGGACACTTTTTGGTTTAGTACACTTATCGTTTTTTTGTAGACGTGTATTTATTAAGATAGTGTATATAAGTGGTTTAGTTGTGTAGAGGTAATTTTACTCTGCATGTATGAAGTTAAGGGGGAAAACCAGCAAACGATATTTATTGTTTTATTAGAAATTATAGTTAGATAATGTTATGTATGAATGATTATAGAATTTATAAATCTTTTAATTAAAAGTTTATTTCACATTTGGAAAATAAAGATGATTTAATTTGTAAAAATTTTTCAGACAACCCTTTTAGTTAAAATAAAATCGTTTAGTGAAAAACGAAGATATGAAAATTTTCCATACGATATATTAATTAAAGGATATACGTTTTAACAAATATTTAATGCAAAAACTTTTCCCTAGTTTACAATAACTATGACGGTTTACCTTAAATAAGCTAGTTATCGATTAAATTGCCTATTAAAATGAAGACCTTACAAACTTCTCCGAATAACTTCAATATTGGACACTTCAAACGTTAAATTATATTAAAACAACATTTGTGTACCGTCAAAGGATGAGCGTTAGAAACAGGTGTAACCGAAGCAACACGCAAAAAACCAACCTCGCATATTTTAATACTTCCTTGCTAAAGGAACATTATCCTAAAAGCAGCTTCATCCCTCCCAGAAAATTAAATCTCTACTCCTTGATACCGGACGCTTCGAAACTTGACTCAAAGTTGCCGAAAGAAAAATTAATCTTTCAAACCGTAAGTGAATTTGAAGGCCAAAGCAAGTCGAGATGCTCTGAAGAGACCCTTGGGTTAGAAGCGTTAAAGAGTTCAACTTTGAAAGAGTTCGAAGATAAACCTAACGGCTTTTTTATTTGATAAAAATTGCGAAGATCTGGCTCCTTCTCAAAGCCAAAACGACTGCGCCCAGCCTTATGGAGATGACGCGATTTTTGTCACGTAATAAATATTTATTGCTTCAGATTAAATACGCCTTCACTCACTTTAAAGTTCACGTAGTTAAATCATTTATCATTATTGAACCACGTTTGCGCACAGCTCTTCTCAGCAAGTGAGTTAATGGTATAATACAGGGAGTTATTATCTAGAAAATTTTGAAATTAATTTATTGATTTCACACTTTGCCGTTCATTGTTGTCCTTGTTTGGTTCACGGTAGCACGCTAGCTTTTAACACTTTACTTAGCATTAATTTAAGGAGAAATTTTGTTATTAGGTTGGATCTGTCGTGTCTTGAACCTCTTTATGGTAATGCGTTTATCATCTTTCAACGGGGACTTTTAAAGGAGACTATTTTAAGAGATGATTCTTAATTGCTTGGAAGTTTTTTTAGTCTGATTTCATAAGGGCGAGTTGTTATTTTTAGGATATAAGTTTGTGATTTTATGGAAGATAAGGCATGCATATTTTGATATTAAAGCTACTTATTCCATTTAAAGAAATCTGTATTTTTTATTAAAAAGCAGATGAATGTTTTAGTTTTAAAGTCTTATAAAAAAGCGTAAAGTCGACAATACTTGTACGGAAAATATTAATTTAAGTAGAAAAATTTTTAGTACTCAATTTTTGCGTTTTTTTATTGTTAAGATTAATATTTATATGATAGCATGGTATAAATACAGTATTATATAGTAGTTAAAAGTGTTCATCAGATACGTAGTAGTATTGGTTAGTTAGTATTACTTGTTCGATATAAAAACATTGTTACCAACTCAACATTACAGAAAAAACCTTTGAGGTAATACTATTTAGAAACAAATGAAAGATGTGCTGCAAAGGTGTCTTCTATCACATATAAAAAAGTCCTTCCTCTTTTTAGGATACCAAAAAGTAAACATTTTTTACATTAAATTAAAAATTTTTAAAACAAATAATGTAAGTATTAATCTCGAAGGAAAGGGAATTTTTCATTTTATCACCAAAACTTTCAAAAACACTAAAAAAAAGGTGTAACAGTTTGTAAATAATAACCAGTCTCCTTAGTTATTCCTTAATCCCAAGCTCTTATCTTATCTTTTCGTCTAATGAGCAAACATCAGAGAAAATACCTCTCCAAATGCGTGAAGCTCTATTTGCAAATGCGCTCAAACTCGCAAAGTTGCGGTTTCCTAAATTTGGTTTAAAATCAAATGGGTCCGTTTATGACTCGCAACCCAGGCAAAGGAAGCAAAGGTAGTTGAGGGATAAAGAGGTCCGAGAAAGGAGAGTTTTTAGTGATGTCAGTCCGTTTTGTGTGTCCCATGGCCATCAAAGTTTACGTGTTCAGGATCTTGAGTAAGAATCATTTGATAAAAAATGCATGAAACGCCCATTGAAGTTACGACCTCTGTCGCCGTACAATATGACTACAGGGATGTAGGTAGCAGTATATCGTTGGGAAAGTGTAGCATTCGTTGGCCATTCATGTGATCAACTGCCATTCTTAGAAATTGCATTGGAAGTGTCGAAATGCATTCTTTCTATTTTTTATAAATGTGCCATTTAATGTTTTCCTTTGTATCCTAACACGCCCGAGATTACCATAGGATCCTAAGGGAAATTTGGGGCAGCTGGGACTGAAAGGGTTAAAAAAATGTTTCAGAATAGTGTGGGAACAAGGGAACGGGAGGAGACCATTAACGTTATAAGCTTGAATCCTACTTATCTGATTTTAATAAACTAAATATAATGAAATTAAAATTTAACCAATATTTTATAAAATGCATTAGCATTAAAATAAAATTTTCCAGCCTTAAATTTAAGAACAAATTTATTTTACTTTTGAAATTTTAATATAATAATTAGTTTTAATCCCATATTTTTTATCGAGGTTTTAGGTAATAAAAATGTTTATCATTTTGAATATTTTCCTTTACAGTTATTTTAAACCTCTAAATAAATAAAAGGTTAAAATAAGTTTTTATTGTATATTAAAACTGTAAAAATCTTATAAAGGGAATAAGAATTCATATTCATGGTGTACAGAGCTAAGGTTTGATACAAGCCACTCTCTATTCCCTGAGCTTTTTTTCCTAAAGAGGGGGTTCTCCCTATCTGCCTAGGTCCCTTATCAAATCACTTTCTTTCTAAAATGATTCTTTTGCTTGAATGTCAGTTCATTTCCTTTGAGATTCGACAAGCTTCCTATCTATTGAACATTGGGACATTTCAAATATCACACTTTAATTTCCGTTGCTTTGAAATCTAACATTACAACTTTATTTATCTTATCTGACGTCATTCAGTATCTTGCATTTTCTTCCATGATTTAACTTTAAAGTTTATGCTGCTGGTTTCTGCTTCTAAGCTGTCGTTTTGCATAGGAACACAATACTGAACCCGACAGTTTGACTTTGAATCGTAAAATTAAATATTGTTTTACAGCAGAAGGGAATGTTTGAGGTTGAATTTGTTCAAGGGATTATAAATTTTTTCGGGGATGCATCTTTCATGTTTTCAACTTAGGGGTGGCGTCTCCCTCTTCCTCGGGGTAGAGGGAAAAGAGCTTAGGCAATAATGCCCATTACTCTACCGCCGGTAAATGTCAATTAAAACCGAGAGTTTTAAAAGGTAATTCCCTTGTAAGGTAAAGATAAACAGGTGGGATCCCCAACTTCCACTCATAATACAGATAAGATACTGTATTATTATCTTTCATGTTTTACTATTTGAAAGTTTTTTAATACATCAAATAGTTATAGAAAGAAATTAAATTTCTTTCGGGAATTTATAAAATGAGTGACACACCTGAAAGTTTCTTTAATTCAAAAACTGCGTTAGCCTTTAAAAACGGGTTAAAAGTGTCAAGATTTTTTAATAAATAGATATTTTAACCCGAAATTTTACTTTAACGTTATCCGTGGCACACTATAACAAACGGGAAAATAAATTTCTTTAGCTTAATCCACTGTTGTGAATCAACCCCTTTTAAAGGTAACGTACATTAATTTTTCTTCCATTTCATATATTAACAAGATCATTAACCCTTGCAGCCCTAGACAGCATGAGATTGCCATTTAACACTATATTAAACTTGGTGGGGCTAGGACTGAAAGGGTAAATAAAAAAGTCAACTTCCGATCAAGATTATAACCCGAGTTTTTAGTATTGTTTTGTAACTGCTGCTTTCAAATGCTTAACAAGTTTTGAAACACAAATATTCCGTTTTGGATATGAAAATGACTTTAAAAGTAAAGCGACTAACTCAAAAACGATGAAAGAATTACTAACTCCTAAATTTACTACATAAATTATAGGTTTGTGGCGGTGATTTTCATAGTCACGATAGTCTAAAAACATTACTGAACAAAAGCACTCCTAATCGCAATATATCCATTGAATAAAATACCATTGAAACTACGAGAGTGAAAATGTTTAGACAGAAACCAAGCTAGTGCTGTCAAGTATTTAAACACATAACGACAAAGGCACTGGACAACAAAGTACTGGGGCAGGCGACCCACAATTACGTTGCTATACGATTACTATGATTGATCACTTTCACGCTTTTGTCGTTACATTTTCATGAGGTGAAGGGGAATCTAAAGTTTTTCCTCTGGTATGTATGACAGAGAAAAGAATGAATTAGCTTGAGCAGGGCTTTTTTCCCGACATTTATTTGGAGCATAAGTGTATAGAAATTCATATGAGGGAATAAAATGTTCCATTAGTTTAAGAAGACCTTTCGTACTTGATGGTTTTTAAGAGGGTATGAATTTAATTCTTTTCCGCATGGTTTTTACTTTTTTTAGTTTTTATTTCCTTTTATGCTGTCATTTTATAAAAAGAGACTTAAGTAAAGGCTTTGTAATATCTTAGACGTATTGGTAAAGTCTATATTTTTGTAGTTTTTGAATGTGTTCATTAAGAGTTTCCTTTAGTAAAAAGAAATATTTTTATCCCTCTATTTAAAAAAACTATTTCTGTAAAAAGAGTGGTTTCTAACTCAAAGAAGTCCGCAAACAACTTAGCCTCAAATAAATCTCCTTAACGGGCCACCTTTACCATGAATCACTCAGAATTTTCCCCATGACAAAATTAAAATACTATAGTTCATTTGGCACCTTAGGAATTTAAAGGGAATTTGTTTTTATCGAATTATTTTAAACACTGTATTTAAATTATGTTTCCCCCTGAAGAGATAGATAACTTTTGTTTATATTTGTCCTATTTTTTCCTATACACAAAAGATATTTAAATGTTTAAATAACAGTTCTACGTTGAACTTTACCAATCTTTGAAGGTATTGTTAAACAGTATGGAGATGTCCCTGCAAATTTAATAGCTGATACCTATCAGAAAGGTTCTCTATTTGCGACTTTTTTATGCAACACTCTTCTGAGGATCACTTTTTGTGCACGGACCGATTGAGAACAACTGTTGTAAAGGGAGGTAAAAAGTTAAAGATAGCAAACAAGTTAAAGGAATAAAAACATCAGTACTTATTAGGAGAGAAACTATTATTTTGACTGCAACAACGATGAGAGTAAGATTAAATTATATACCTGGAAATTGAAGCGATTTGTAATACTTCAGAAGTCGAAAAACAATTAGATAAACCCTTGGAAATATAATAATAGAAAAGCATTCAACTTATTTTACTATTTATTACAGTTAAGAACTACAAAGCTATCCTATAGAAATATAGTGGAATGGAACATTTAAACTTTCAGTAAATTTCATTCATTTCAAATTTCTATTTTCAAATTAATTGAAGTAGTTAAATGAATCAAACAGATATAAAAAATTAGGGTCGATATAAAGAAAAAAAACTTGTACTACATTTGAGGAAAACAATTCTGTTAAACAACATTAACCAAAGCTTTCCCTATCAGCGACTCGGTCACCAACATGGTTTCCCATTAGCCATTTATTGTGTAAAACCTAACTCCTTTCTATTCAGCAATAAATCTTAACTGTTGACTTATTTGACCGAAATCTTTAATAATATCTAACCAGACTGGAAATTTTCTGAGAGAGTGAGAAATCGAAAAGGATATTCCTTAAACTTTATATCAATATCATTCAATCTCCTTATCTAAAGAGCTGCAGATTCAATTGGGACTGGGGCGAGGCAATAGTGTTTGATTGGCAAACACAAACATTTGCTCAACACAGTGTTCCTGGCCACTTGATTCAACTCGGGTCTATTCGCTCCTCTAGATCCAATTTTACAGGCACGTTCTACTAGATGCTTACACTGTTCTCGGATGCGGCTGAGTAGGTTCTGGGTAAAGGTGAAAGTTCACCCGCCAAGGAAATTAAGGAGTTGGAAAAATAAGAGAGAACACGGAGTTAGAGTATTGCTCAGTATTCGGACTGCGCCATCTTTTTAAGAATACGCGTTAGACTGTGTAATGAAAAACTGTTGACATTTTTTCAGGAGTGTAACTAAGAGAGTTATTTCCTAACTGGAGGATTATTGATGAAGGAATAATGATTGGTTACTAATGGATAATATGGATCCCAGTTTAAATTTATATTGATAAAATCGGAGGGATATAAATAGGTATTCATTTTTAAATAGAATAAGGAAATTTTCAATACTTTTACAGCTAGCAATTAAATAAATAAAATTAAAAATAATGCGGTAGAATTATGATGTCTAAACAACTTGTTTTTAAGTAGCTATTTCATAAGAAATACACCAAAGTTTAATATTCTATTTAAGGTTTATGAACAGACTAATTTTAAATTAAATAATATCTACTTACATATTTTGATATATTTGATAACAATACGTTAATATTAACAGTATTCTTTTTTTTAGTGTTTTAGTCCTAGATAGGAATTGAAGAAGAATGGGTTAGTGCCACTTAAATATTTTTTAGGTCAAAGAAAATTAAAAAAAATAAATATCAAAACATTTTTCAAGTTTGGTTTCTTAATATTTTTATGAACAAAATATATATTTTTGTATTATTTCCAAGATAGTTTTTTACAGGAAACAGTTAAGTTCGAATATATGTGTTGCAAGTACAGTACTTAAATAAAAATGTATTAAAATTTAAATATATTTACATAAAAACCTTCCAATAAATAGTTTTTTGTTTAAACTGGGAATCTCATATCAATGGAAAAATATAGCCTAGTGCTTTCATTTTAAAAATATCTGTGTATAGTTTTACGCTTACCATATTACAGGAAATGTGTACTTACCGCTTCCCAAGAACGAACAAATAGCTTTTGCTCTTAAGAAAGAATGTTAATAAATAATTTAGCACACAGTGGCAACAACCCACATAGAAAAAAATTTCGAAAATATCTTTATGGAACACTGGAAAGTAAAAGCAACTCCTCTAAGTTATTTCTTAGAAATCGAAAATTTATTTCAAGACCTATTAGTATATAAATAGTTTGAAAAACTATGATTAATACTCTTTCTTTGCTGAGTTTTAACTAATATGGTGCCAAATTTGTTATCATGAAACAATATAATCTAAAGTGGAACATATTTCCCTTTACTCTCATGAATCGAAACATTTTCTTTTTTAGTTAAATGTTGTGTTTTCTCGTTTTTTTGGCTATCGATCTTTCATAAGTGAAAGCCGTTTCGGGCCTTTTTGAGTTTACGAATTCTAATCTCCCCCTCAAAGGAAAACGTTTTTACCTTTGCTTTCATACTTTTGAAAGTTTGAGGAGGTGCTTTTACTTTCGAGTGTCTCCATAAAGAGGTTTTCGATACTTTTTCTAGGGCTTGTTGCCACCATGTCGAGACTAAATTGTTTATGGCAAGATACTTGTTTGATAAGGGTTGGTGAATGTTGAGTGGTTTGTTCTTTAGTTTAAGCTAATGAATTAAAAATTATATAATTCGTGAGTTATTTTTTCCTCAAAATAATTAAAGTACAATTTTATCAGTTTAGTGATATGATGAATACATTAAGTGTGTTGAAATAAGAGAGTTTGGCTGATTTTCACTTTGATCGTGTAGTGAAGAATTTTATTCCCCCCCGTTTTTTGTAAGAAATGGATTTAAGAGTTAAATATGTTTGATGCTTTGGATAAATAATGTATATATTGTTCATAAATTTAAAAAAACCATGTCCTTAAATACCTGAGGATTTAAGAGGTTACTTTTGAGTTTTAATATGATCCGTTTTGTAACTAATTCTAGTCATTCATAGAACTTTATAATGGGAAACATACAAAATGGAAATAATTTTCAGTTGAAAGTATTATTGTGTGTTAAGAAAAATTTAGATATGGATGTGGACAATTAAAAGTAAAGTAGTGGATTCATAAAAATTTAAAGGAATGTAAAATTTGTTTTGTGATAAATATTGAAATATAAAGATTAAAAAAACAAAACAAATATGAATGGAAGATTCATTGTATAAATGGGGTCATGATGATTGAGTTTTGTTGACCTTGTGTGCGTGTGAATTAGTTTTAACCACTTACCTTTTCTTCCACCAAAAGACCCGATTCCTTCAGAAGAGTAGTATGACTCTTTTAACTTACCTGAGAAATACTACACGTCTAAAATTTTTTATAAGTTTTTTAAAAAATACTGCAAGAGAGATTAAATCCGGCAATGTGTTATCGGCTTAAATATTGACAACACAAAAGTTAATTGAGCAATAATTTTAATGATTTTAAAGAAAATAATAATCAAAATTTGATTTAAACCCACATATTTAGTGATGTACATGATAGTAATAAAAATTATTTAAATTATGATTTTTCAGAAAATTATGTCTGGTATTCATTGGCAATACTGATGGATGTGTACTGAGTACAATTATTTGGGGTGGGAAATTACAGAAAAAAATTTGAGATTATTAAATTTTAGAATACATACTGTAAAACGAGTTCTTACATATTCAAAGAAAATGTTGTTACTTCAGAATATGCATTAAAAAGACTTGGGTGTATGTAATTTACCATTCGGAATTTGAAATAACAATAAAAGGACTTGAACTCATAAGATTATAAAGCTTTAAAACACATCCTAAAAACGAGTTCTTTTAGGTTCCATCTAAGGAATGTTACTTTAGGCTATGCATGGTATAATAAACACACTACAAATCAAATGAAGCTTCCCAAATTCCTCTACACACAAAAAGGCATGCAAAGTTCAAAACACAACACACGAACTACAACAAAAAAAAACTCCTACGCCCCACTAATACTCAACTTTGCGAGCAAACGCTACGAAAAAGAAGAACGTGGAGAAAGCCCGATTTGGAGCAGTTTGAGCCAAACCCCCGGTGTTGGTCCCTCCACCCCAGAGGAGAGATCACGCGGCCCCGCTCAAGAGCCAGCGAAAGCATGCTTCCCCATCCCTGCGGGCCGGCGGCTAGCTCTTTCCCGCCGCAACTCTAGTCCTCCCCCCGCATGTAAACAAAGAACAGGCCTTACCCAGAAGCGGCGACAGTCCCTTGATTTCTGAGTGCAGGGGCCAGGAAAAGCAAAACACAAAGCATCAACGAAGCAACCATCCCCTCTCTCATTCTGGCTACGCCATGGATTGGAGGCCAATCTCTGGAAGTGCCTGGAGGGCTAGAGAGGAGCAGCGTGCGAGCAGGGCTGGTTTCCGTCCTCCCAGCTTATACCAGGTAATGCCGCAGCACACCCATTCGCAGGCCCTGTGCTCCAGTCCAGATTCCGATGAGCGTCCAGCGATCAACTGGAGGCCGGGGCGGGGGAGATCGATGGGGCGATGGGGGCGCCTCCTCCGCGCCCAGCGAATCCGATCGATGTGCGGGCGCAGCCGGGGCGCGCACCCTTCCGCAGTCCGCAGCACTGCCCGCCCTTTGCACGCCCCCGGAGCGCCAAATTCGAACGGGTGCCCTGTGCGCAGTCGCGGCTTTATCGACACCCCCCGACCCGCGCTCCTTGACCCCTCACTCGCTCCTGGGAGTTCATCCACCGGCCATACCTCCGCATCTCCGTGCTCTTGGGTTGCTTGGGTCATTGTAGAGCTCTTTTTGGGGTTCTATGTGTAAGGACGCAGTTGTTGTGGGATGTGGGACAAAATCAGTGCTTACCTTGGGACCATACATTCGATGCTTTTTGCTATGGGGTTGCTTGTTTTGGGTCATTCACAACTTTTTTGAGATTCTGTGTGTAGGACTTTCATGTAGGAAGCTCTCCCCTGATCCGCCACTTGGTTGGAGCTCTATGCCCGTATATGAACCTGGTGCTATAAAAACACAACAAACCAACCCATGACCCACCGAGCGTGCCCTGAAGCCTCACTCCCTAATGGAATGGAGCGGATTCATCTACCATGGCAGTGGCCATACCTTCGCATCTGTATGCTGTTAGGTTGTTTGGTTGGGTTATTGTACAGCGCTTATAGTGATTCCTTGTGTAGGACGCTGTTGTGGTGGGATGTGGGACTGGATTAGAGTTTACCTGGGACCATACATTCTCATGTCTATGCTATTGGGTCATACCTCTGCATCTCTATGCTGTTGGGTTGTTTGGTTGGGTCATTGAGTGATTCTATGTGTAGGACATTTATGTAGGACGCTGTTCTGGTGGGATTTTGGACTGAATTAGAGTTTACCATGGGACCGAATCTTATCTTTATGCTATTGGGTTGTTTGTTTTGGATTCTTGCACAGCTTTTTAAGTGAGTTTATGAGTAGGACTTTACTTTAGGACAGTCTCCTCTGACCCACCGAACGCTACTTGACCCCTCACTCCCTCCTGGGATGGAGCAGAGTTCATCCACCATGGCACCGACCGTAACTATCGCATCTCTATGCTGTTGGCTGGATCGTTGCACGGCTTTTTGGGTGGTTCTATGTGTAGGACTGTTGGACGCTGTTGTTGTGGGATGTAGGACTGAACCAGAGTTTACCATGTGACCATACATTCACATCTCTATTGTATGGGGTTGCTTGTTTTGGTTAAATGCACAGCTTTTTTAGTGATTCTGTGTGTTGGATTTTTATGTAGGATGCTGGTGCTACGCCGGTTGATCATGGGATGTCATGTGGGACTGGATCAGAGTTTAACTTGGGGTCATACATTCACATCTCTATGCTATTGGGTTGCAGGACATATGCAGGATTTTAGTGTAACTCTTATTGTTCATGGGATGTTGGACTGAATCAGAGTTTACCATGGGACCATACACTGGCATTTGTATTCTTTTGGGATGTTAGTGGAAGCAATGAAAAACCTTTTTTAGTGATTCTCTGTGTAGAACTTTTATGTAAGGCGTATGTGTTACTCTGGTTGTTCCTGGTATGTAGGACTGGATCAGAGCTCACTGCGCGACCTCTGTATGCTATTGAGATATTGGTGGAGCATGGCATAGCTTCTTTTGGGATTCTTTGTGTATAACTTTCTGGCTACACCAGTTGCTGATGGAATATATCCGAATCAGAGTTCATGAAAGGACATTACGTTCATTTATGTACTTCTACTCACCTACCAAACACTTCTTGACCCCCCGTTGGGATGGTTGCCTTTCACTCGCTAATCCTTCAACCCTTAAGCATCTTGTTCGTTTGGAGGATCATTTTCAATCCTTTTAGTTCTTCTTTGGTAATACTTTCTGGCTACATCGGTTGCTTTTTGGATGAATATAATTCAAAGTTTATCATAGGGGGCTATACATTTGTATCTGTGCTACTGGGTTGTTTAGGATGGAATTGAAGAGGAGTTTGGGAAGTAGAACTGAACCACATCATGGAAATGTAGTTCTTCGTAAATAAAATACTTATCTTGTAATGGAACTGGCTTTATAAGTCTCTCTATTAAGTTACGATTTAAATTTTATCTCGCGGAAAGTTAGGGTATTGGATTGGACCTACCTTATTTATGAAAAATATATACTATTTGCCATGATCAATTACCTCCATCCCCTTTAGAGGCATTGGTTCCGAAAAAAAAACTATGGAAAGGAGTTTTAAACACCCTTTATATGTATTAGCATGGTAGATATAATTTAATATTAATGTTTTATGTAAAACCTACATAATTCAATTTCATCAAAGCTGTGGTAAAGATCTTTTTAGGACCGTTATTTGAGCTCTTAATAATTTGTATTTGACTGAATTTAAAGGTTTTAAATTTAAAAGTAAAAACGCCTGTCCTTGGCAAAGTTTTTTGTAACATAGGCGTATTTCTATTCCAGTCTCAGAAATCAAAGGTTCTTTTTTGTATTATTTGTGTTAGAAATAAGTTAGGGCAAGAATTAACCCAGAAAATATCCCTTTAAATTAATCTTTAATACATGCAGTTTTTTATTGCTTTTTTATTTCATTCAGTATTTAAACAAAATTAATCTAGAAAATATAAATTATACAAAATTATGAATAATAGTAATTTAGTTACAGTTCAAATTTGACAAATGATAGATGAAGGAACCACCAAAATTTGTAGATTACAACCATTAAGTAACTTAGATTCTCACATGACAAAGAAATTAAATATTAAAAAAATTTTATGAAGGAAAATTGCTTCAAAGGTACTTTAAATTAATATCATTTGTTTTCTTCCTGAAATTTTTAGAATATTTTCAAGTTAGAAATATTTTTACGGCTTAATGAGAAATTTTAAATGCTATTTCTTACACTACACAGCCTAAAATAGTTTCTGAACTTTCCCATTCTGAGAATTATGACAGGAAAGATCGAAAGTTTCGAAAGTAACTTTGAATCTGAAAAGTACACTTCGATCTTTACACAAGAGTCCTCTTAAAACATTAGAGTTTGGGAAACTAGAGAAGAGTTCTTAAAATTGACAGGCACTACAAACACGAGGATCAATATTTTGGAGGCTATTCTTTTGTTTTCAGAAGTGAAATGTGAATAACTCCGAGAAGAATTGCTAATTAACTTAAGGGATATCAATGACATTTTCAGTTAGTAATTCAATTTCTAATCAGGAGAAAGGAATACCGAATCTCACCCTCTTTACGAAATTTTCTTTATAACTTTGAAGCAAATAATTCAGGTTCTATACTAAAAGTTTTTCAGAGCTTTGCACAAATTAGAATACTTTGAATATGGGAATTGGGACGACTATATACAAAGTTTGTAATTTTTATCGGCAAATTTATCTTTAGAGCGTTTTTAACAATATTTGTATATTTTAGATTCTGGAGTTGTTCCACATTTTGAATTTTCCCTGTTTAAATAACCTTCCTTGAAATGAAATACAATATAAATTACTTAATAACCTGTTACAATTTTTAGTGATAACATTAATATGAAATGAATGTAGAAACTACATAATTTATAATGGACGGAATTGTAAAATCAAAAATTACTTTAGGTAATAACAGCAACGCATCATTAATTAACAGATATAAAAAGAAAATTGCTATTTTTGTGATTTGAAGTTTGTTTTGTAACCTAGAATTTGTGTAACTATTCTAGAATTAGGACATTAGTCTATAATTAGTAACTAGAATTTTACATGTGTGTTTATGTTTATGAAGCGTTTCTATCCATATTTGAGTATTGACTTTTTTGTGAATTCTCTTTACTGACAGCTAGTACTAATTTGATAAATTTTATTTGTTTTTGCTTACTTCTTAAAAATATGGACTAAAAATATAATATTTTTTTTAGCTCAATGCGTGTCTTTTGATTTTGTGTGTCTCTTATGAAACTTTTACAGACTTGTAGATCCGTTAAATTAAAAAAAAATAAACACGTAATATAAGCACATAATAGTTATTTATTTTAAATACAGTTTTCTTAAAATTTATATCAGTATAGTTAGTTTTATTCAAACTTTTATTTTCATACACAAGCTATTTATTTTTTTCTTATAGAAATGCTTGTTTTTTTTAAATAAAGTGTTCAATTTGAAAGGATGACATGTTCTTCCCTCAAGATACCCTTTGTCTCTTCCTTTCCTTGAAATTGAGTAAAGCTTCAAAGAGCAAAATGAAAAATCGCTTAAAAAGTTCAGAGTTTTGAAAACTTGGTGGACAATATATAGTTTCCTTCTAAAAAGAATATTGCTCCCCGTAGGGCTTTCGGAATCAAAACGGCCGAGTTTTTCCAAAATAAACTGCACCGAACTTGTTTACGATTCTAAATTTTTGTATTAAATGTTACTAGTTTCGGAAAAAAAAGTATTTGGAAAGTAATGTATTTTTTTAAATATTGCTTTAAACTGATGAACATCAGCTATAAATTGGGAAGGTATTTAAATGTTCATATTAATGTTCACAGCATTTATTTTATTGTTCCTGCCATTTTATTTGTGTTGTCACGTTACTTATTTTAAATTTTATAGCTAATCTGTAAAAGCATTATACTTGGAAGCAAAACTAAATTTTATGCTTTGAATTTAATTAGCGATTTTGTTGTTTTTTTAGTTATAAAATGTTTTTTTCATTTCAGTTCAGTTTTCTCGTTATAATTATTTGGCAATTTAAGAAATTGACAGATTTTAGTGTTGCATCATTATCCAACGCTCAGTAAAGAAATAGTACAAGTTTTGATGATATTATTTGTTTTTTAAAGGTCTCAATTATTTATTTTGAATAATATGCTGTTAATTTTTTATTCTGAGACGAATTAGAAAAATTAAATTAATTCACCAATGCAATGCATGAAGATAAAGTAATGCAAAATATTGATCCCTCTTATATTATAAATTATCTTATAACACTCATATTTTTATAATTATTGATCTAAAAATTAAAAGTTATGCTTCAAAACTAGAAAGGTGGAACTGAACCATTGCAGTTTGTATGAAAATTCTTTTATAGTAATGATATTCATAACCAAAAATGGGTTTCAGTACTTAAACACGGAATGTTAATATTTCACGGTTTTGAGGAATGTTTTAAAATTTACTTTTTAGAAAAGTCCTTAGCTATTTAAATATCATCATAAAAACAAACAAAGGAATATAAAAACTAAAATTTTATACTATTTGCTTGAAATTATATTTCAACGAATAAAATAAGTATGTTATTTTTAATTGCAATTGGTTTTCAATCGTTATTTGGGAGTGCCAAATTTTCATTAATATATCATAAATATTGTTAAAGCATACAAGCTGTGCTATCAAAAATACTGTGCTGTAACAAAAATGCTATAAAAATAATACTAGAACAGATAATACTAAAAATAAAATAGTGCAACCAAAAAATTTCTTTCATCAAAACTATCAATCTTACAATAGCGCAAAAATATTTAGTCATATTAAAAACTAAAAAGTTGGTTGTCAAAATGTAACAAATAAAAAAAGTAAGTAAAATATGAAATTTAGTTTCAAATTTTCTCACCAACGCAAAAAAAACATACCTCTCTCCTCTCTCTCCTCTCTCTGCCAATTTTTTTTCTAGAATCTTAAACTAAAAAATGTGATTTTACCTAACAAATGAACTTGAAATGGAACTAAAGGGAAAGTTTTGAACAATTCATTTCGAAAACTAGTTTCTTTCAAAAGGGAATGTGAAAGCAATCAACCAAACGTCTAATTCCTCTTCACAATTAGTTTGGATGCTGCTGAAGAATGCCTTCCCCTTTTTAGGTTTTCTTCTCCATAAGATATATGTGCACTGAAAAAGTTGAACCCAACCTAAACCTTGTCCATCCAAGAAAAAAGATGATTCATCGTTGTGCGAATGAAAGATTCTAACGTCGTCTCATGTGTAGAACATTGATCAAACCCTCGAGTTATTCTATCATAGAAAGCTTTATGCTATTTCTTTCTCCACAAACGCTAAATATTGATTTATTTATTGAGAACTTTTCATGTATACATAAACATAAATAAACGGTTTAAAGAATATAGAGTTATAAGCGTTATAAATCGGTGAGGGAGGAGGAAGTTTAATTTTTTAATCACTCAAAACGATTGCGCGTTCTTCCCTTTTTTTAGAGATTTAAACTTTCAGTTCAATAAATGTAGAAAGTTCCGATAGAGAGAAAAAGGTAAAAGTATGGATGCCTTTATCCTTTACCCTAAATGATATTCTGCTTTCGTTTCGTAAGTTGGCATTTTTAATGATTTATAGGGACTACTTTGATAAATATTCATTTTAAGTTTATTAAACACTATTGCCTTCTAAAGTTCTGTATTTTACTTACCTTAGTGAGCTGTTTATGTTTTAAATATTAAAAATAAGAGTTATGTATACCAGAGGAAAATCCAGAAATACCCAAATATTTTCTTCTGGAGCCAACACTTCTTTAATCATCCAAATAAGAAAGTAGAAGTTTATTAACTCTGCAACAAATGTTTAAATAAACTAAAAACACGGCTCAGTAATTCAAAAATTCATGTGAATGTGATCAAATACGCTCACGTCAAGTCATCTTACTTACGAGAGATTACGTCTTTAACACAAATAAAATAGTTTAGGGATTCCTTGAAATATTGAAATAACACCTACTGGCCCCATTGAATATTTGCATTTTCAGTGCAAATTACTGATAGGACAAAGTTGCGATTATGAATTTTTTAACTTATGAAGTTCAACTCAAAATTATTCATTTTAAACTACATTTCGTTTATTTTAAATACAAGCAAAACTAGTACATGTCTTAAATCTTTATATTACCATCTTAATTTTTTTATTCATGAAAAGTTAAAAGGCAAAGTTGGAAAATTACGGAATATTAGAAACAAAATGTCTCTTGCATTCAAAATATTCACGCGAAATATTTGGAACTGTTACAAGGCCAGAAAATGTAATTTCCCTTCAGTATGAAACAACAGTAGATTTTAAAGCCAAAAAATAAACCTTATCAAACTGTCTACTTGAGCGAAAATGAAACTAGTAGCATGTACCTTTTGAACTTCAGCTTTGATTAAAATTCGAACTCTCAAGAAAAAAAATTAGTGTTTGTAAGAATTTAATACATCTTTACCTTTCTTGGGAATTATTTTTCTCATTTCTTATTTTAATGTTCTTTAAAATAATATGATACTTTTTATTTCTTGAAGAAAACATTTGGGGGAATGCTGGAATATTCCATTTGACTAATTTTATATTTTATAAAAACATATTATATAAGTATTAGCAATATTTAAGTTTATTTGTTTAAAAAAATCAAAAGTTTTTTCCCATGCACGGGACTTTTCTATTCGAACGTTACTTTAAAATGTCTCTCTAATTTTCTTAACGTATTCACGGTATGTTATTTTTGTAAAATAATTTCTAATTAATAAATGCACGTGCATTACATTATTACATGATGTTAGAAATAAATCTTGTAAGTTTTTCATACTTGTGATTTTTTATGTTTTTGGTTGCTTTTACTTATTATTTTTGTGCAAGTTATTCTCATTATTGAACCACTCCTCTACTAAGACATCTACTATTTATAAGTTAGACTTATCTTATACTATTTGATTACATATGTTTACTAGTACAATACTTCATTTATACGATTAAAATGATTATTTGGAAACCAGGTAATTGTTTTAGATAGTTATCATTGACTGTGGCTATCGAAATTACTCCACATTAATGCGTACCGAATAATTGGTTTACAACTACACGGATATAATGCATTTTCTACATAGGAAGGCTTCATTCATATTGCAATAAGGTGAAATTTATCGGCTGGATAAAGTCAGTTACAATACTAAATGTACATATTTATTGGATCCTTATAATCTAGTTTTCACTCTACTTCATGAAGATTATATAGTTTAAGTGTAAATCTTATTGTGTAAAGACTATGATGTATAATGAGGAGTCAAACTCCAAAAGTTTTGGTTGAAAATAATGGTAGAATAACGTTTTATCTCTTTCCACTAAATGTGTTGTTTAACCCTCCGTCGGTCGCAATATTAAACTGACGTGTTAGGTCGCAATGTGCCAAAACGCACAATCGAAAGAATTGCAATTTTCTACCTTTTAATTTCAATTATAAGGTATTATAAACAATAAAAGATATTCATAGTATTATTCAGACATAAAAAAATTCGATATTTGTTGTAAATAATTAAGAAAAAATTTAAAATAGCACAAAATTAAGCTTACTTCAGCGGGATAAATAATGCAATATTTTAGTCAAAAAATATACTTAATGACGTGAAACCTGAGTGATATTAATTCTAAATTACTGTTTTTGAACTCATGTCCAGATAATAACCATTCACAAACAAAACTCAAACAGGTAGTACTAGGTTGGGCAAATTGACCGCTGACAGTCCCTGTAGCTATTGTAAAATAACTCCAAAATACATTATTTTAGCTTTAAACTGTCAACTTGCAGGTAGTAAACGTAGATGTGCATATTGCACAACATTTTTTTGGCGAGGTAAGTGTATAAGGTACGATTTTGTAGGTGTATGTTCAACCGCAGTAAACCAAAAATATTTAGAAAAATAACATAAATATTGAGGAAAATTTAACAATATTGTTGCGTAAGAACTCGTAAAATTATAAAAAAGCATCAGATATTACAAAAAACAATATTACGTACCTTATAGACGTTATAAACGATCGAGCGCCAAAGTGTCAAATTGTAAAATTCTGATGAAAACCAAACTATACAAAGCGCGCGAATTTATTCAATTGGTTGGGGCCAAACATCCGGTAAAGATAGGAGACTAGCAAAAAATTCAGACTTCTATCCACCATAATAACGAAAAGGCGAACGAAAATGTGTGAGGTGTGCGAAAAAGTTCAGTTGCGACCGACGGAGGGTTAAACATCAAAAATATATATTAAAAGACTCTTAATATAAAAAGGATGTACTACGTACATACAAAAAACGGATGCGTCATTTTTAAGGTATATAAAATATTGTTTTTTATACAGGCAAAAAATAGTTTGTTTGCAGCAACCAGAAGTTTGTTTACCGGAAATAAACCGTCTGTTTGCTATAGGACTGAACAAACTTCTTGTTTGCTATAAACAAACTGGTTTGTTTGAGAGAGATTTGATTGCCGGAACCAGACTTTTGTGTTGACACAACCAAACCCAGTCATGCGGTTCGTTTACTATAACTAGAATGTTTGTTTACGATTTTAGAAACATTTGTGCTAAGTCGCTTTGTCTTCTTCTCTGATACCATTGATACTTTTGCATTCACTTCAGGAATTTATAGTCACAGAGAGGCGTATAATTTTAATATATAACAATAGAGGCGTATTCACCGTATTCCAGCATGTTCGCTAAACTTCCGGTTTGAACCGGAAGTGATAGGATTTGTTTACATGTTTTGGTTGTATGTCATATGATTGATCATAGGACTGTTATGAACTAGTGAATCCGATATGAATATTGCGTAGTGTAAATGAATGGGAGAAGCAGACATTCCGGAAGTTGATTGAACAGTAGGGTGGGTCATTTTCCTATGGCGAAAAAAAAATTTTGCAAATTCTATCGGGCACAGCAAGAAAAGGGTGCCAAATGGTCTCAAACTAACATGTGTAAAATATTATTCGATTATAATAACTCTTTTTGCCTCCGGATTGGCCTCAAATAGAACAAAAATATGTAATTTTTAATATTTTAAAAAAATTTTATGAATTATATTTTTTGTCGAAAACTTATTAAAGTTCACAAATAAGGGTATTTAAAAGCAATTTTAATCACATTAGTCACCTTCATGCATTATTAATACAAAAATAACTGCCACATTGGCAATATAATATGCTATCATATTAACAAGAGCCGTAGAATATGAATCTCTTTTTATAGTGGATTTTCAGTGGTACAGATTTCAAAAATTGGTAGTTCATATACATTCTCCCTCAAGTTTGGTCAGTATAAAACGGCATTTCTAATTTTTCAAAATAGAAACAGTTGTGTTTTTCATAAATATGCCGCGCTTTTGAAATTCAGCGGACAGTTATTTCACTGGCTGGTCTTGGGATCCAAATATGATCGCAAAAATATGTTGAAACAATTTTCGAATGGATAGTTCTTTCATAGGCAATATCAGTTATGATTCGCTCAGTCATGATTTACCTAATTTTTTACTATAGCAATTGACTGAAACCCAGGCCCATGAAATTATACTTCTTTGAGGATTGACTCAAAATAGCTTCTAAGCATTCTCTTATGTGTTCATAAAAGTTAAAATATAGCAAATTTAACTGTTAAGGATAACTACAAGTAAGTTTTGAAAAGTAATGTAGCTTATTTAAAAACTTAAGGGATAATACTGAGCTTTATGCTGAAAACGGGGATCTACCGCTCTTCTTAAGAAAATATTTCAAAATTTGACTCTTAAAATGTGGTTTTAATTTATTTTTGGACATTAAGGAATCACATGGGGACACTTGTGATGGATTTCTCCTAATATGCCAAAAAATTTCAAGGAAATCCCAACTTTTAAACTATTATCCAAATGTTTTCCATGGGGTTGAAACCTATAAGCCAAAAAAGGTATCCACTTTCTGACATATCCATTTTTATTAAAAATTTAATGTTTTTACCATCCTACTCAACCGACAATAAAGGTTTCGCACATTTTTATGATTCCAGCAAGAAATTTTTGATTGCCAGTTCTAACCATTGCGATATTTCAAAATATGTTGTATTACAAGTCAAGTATTACAACTTTGGTTTCATTTATAATTATTTTATAGTCTTCAATCATGATTTTTATACCATTTTGCACATTTATATTCATGACGGATTTGTGCAATCGAGGTAAAAGCTTGATTTTCGTTCGTCCATATTTGCATTAAATTACTTTATTAATCGAAACTTTGAAGCCAATCCGGAGGCAAAAAGAGTTATTATAATCGAATAATATTTTACACATGTTAGTTTGAGACCATTTGGCACCCTTTTGTCGCTGTGCCCCTGGGAAAATGTGAAAAAAATATTTTTGACCCACCTTATTGAACAGGTGAAATGTTTTTTTAGAAAACTAGTTGAATAGAGTTTAAATATAGCTTTAGAATTTAGATAAAATAAGAAGCAAACGATTTAATAATTTGACAGCTGCCAAAAACTGCAGCTGCAGATTTTGTTATAATTAATAAAATATTACTTTGATTAAAAGTACTGTTTATTATTTTAATAATGAGCAGTAAAAGACGTATTGGTAAAAAATTATCGTTTGAACTCCGAGTTTGTGATAATTATTTTTTAAATATTTTGTACGTTATGGAGTCAGAGAAAGAAAGTAAATTGGATTCTGAATTAATGTTAAATGGATCTGAGAAATATTCACAGATGGCAAATGAGACTTGATCGAGTTCAGTCACCAAACTCTTCTAGAGGCAACAACCATAATGGTATGTTTAAGGGAAACGGTCAGAATATGTTTACGACAAACAAACCACCTCCGAACAAACCGGGTATGTTTGCAACAAACTATTTTTTGCGTGCACACCTAATAATTGGAAATTATGTGTATGTTACAGTTAACGTGATAAATCCGAGGATTATGCATAATCCCCAACAATATCGGTAAACGTGAGTGATATTTGAATATTTATCTCATTTACAGGTGATTTTACATAATCCCCACTCTTATAGGAGAATGTGATAAATTCGGATTATTTTGTTGTAACGCGGTTTTGTTTCTAAATATTTTTATACCAGTTTCTAAATATTTTTATACCAGTTTCTAAAAATTTTTATACCAGTTTCTAAAAATTTTGATAATAATTACATTCTACGGTGTGTGCATAAATGAGCAGCGGAACTTTTAAGGTGGTTGCCTACCTATGGAGGCTTTTTTTAATAATTAAAATATTGACCTATTTTGTGATTTATTAAATTAAATGCATCTAAATAAACTATGAATGATATAAAAAATTAAATTTTAATTTAAATTTTCGTATTATTGAAGAATTTATGCATAAAAATCACAAAAAACAGCCTTTCCGCAAAACATCATAACTCAAATTTATATGAAGATATTTTTGTTTTGTAAACTTTATTATCGTCGTAAAAACATATTTTAGAAGGCCTACTATTTTTATGTCTAAACTATTTTAATATCAAAAGTTATAGCACTAAACTTGAAAAATTGAAAAAAACACACCAAAGTTCAGTAAAGTTTGAAGTTATACTATTCATAAAATAAAAAATATTACACCCACATCCAAAAAAATAGTAGGGATCCTAAATCATATTATTTCAAGTACTTTGCCCAAGTTTTGTAGAAATTCATTCATAATATTTTGAGTTATGCAGTTTTGCAGAGAAGGAAAAAAGCAAAAATGTGCATCTGAGAAAAACGCGAATTTCTTTATTTTTTCCTTAATAAAATGCCTATTTAGTTTTAAGTAAGATTTCTGTAACTTTGGTTCTAGGAAAGATAAAGACAAAATTTAAACTGATTTGGAAAACATAAGATGTGTTTTTTTAAATAAGATAAACTTTTTTTTGGAATTTTTGGTCCGAAACGGCATTTTTAGGTAGGCAGACACCTTAACATTATCGTGTACAAACATTTTCAAATAATTATGTTCATTGTTCATGTTTTCTATAAGCCTTTTTTAAAGTATATCGGTTGTGACATCATAGCTTTTCTTGAAAACGCCGAAGATCTAAACTTCTTGGGGTATATTTCAGAGAAACTCCTTGCAAGAAATCTGGCCTTGCAGAGTTTTGGCGGACTTGTCAAAACACCCTGTGCAAGCGGAAGGGATCTTGGGATTCGTGAATGGGGCGCTAAATGAGCATTTTTGATACATAAAAAATTAATAGGACAAGAAGTCCGTACAAAATTTGAATTTCACCATTTTTCCTGTTCTAAATTTTTTTAGGGGCTCCGAAAGTTTTTGTACCATGTTAATATTTTTAAATGAAACTATAGATCAATGACGAACTATTTGCATTTAGAATATTTCATTTTATTACTCAATAATAATTGATGAAAACTGTCTAACTGGTACCGCTGGGTAGTACCCCTTTCCTTCTCTGGCTACTGAGCACACAATAGATGTCAAAATTCTGTATATCGAACTGTTATTTTAGGCTGAAAATTTATATATAACTGTTATAGACATAGTTTCTGTGGCAAAAGTTTGAAAATTTTCATTTGCACACATAAAAAAATAAACAGTTTTTCATTTATTAAATAACTTCCTTAAAAGACTTAGTGATTTTACATAGGGCTACATTAAACTTACTAAATCTCCTGCTAAATTCGTTTTGATAAGATTGCAACAAAACTGAGCTTAATATTTTAAATAAACAGCTCATTCAAACATAAATACACTGCTTTAATTGCAAACTATGAAACACGAATCCTATTTCAATTAATTGTTTTCAATTAAGAGGAATAAGCTTCTTAAAGGACAACGTAAAGTGTAAGTGTGCAAGATATCCCTCAAGATATCTATCTCTTATCCATGAATAGCACATCTCATAAAGGATTTTGAAAGGACCAAGTCTGACGAGAATCAGCTGAACTCTGTTAAACTAATGAGGTTTCAAGTTTTGATGCTACTGGAGCAGAAAATCAATAAAATATACACTTAACTATCAAATAGTAAAAACCTTCAAATTATTCCCCAGGGAGTATCGTTGTAAAGGCCTTAGGAGAAATGGCTGTTTAAATTCAACTCTTGGAGAGGAATAATTTAGGAAATAAATATGGAGCTCTTTGGATCTGCTTAAGCATTTCTTCATTGGCATTGTTTGAATAATTTGCTAATTATCACGTGATTAATCTGTCGTGAAGTTTATTCTTTTTCGGGGTGAGTACTTTTGTCTCATGAATGATTAGTTTTAATTGCCATTTCAATTTATCATGCAGATACTTTATTTGCTGTCAGGAAACGTTTTTTTGTAGTGGGAAAATAGTTTTGAAAAAAGTATCGGTAATTTCTAATAATGAAACTCCAAACTCTTTCAGATTAAATAATTACTTTTTTACGCGTGTTACAAATGTTTTTTTAAACTTTGTAAAATTAATAAGTTTGTTCACTAAAAAAACAAAAAAAATTTTTATGTATCTCGTTTTATTTCATTATAGAAATGAAGAGTTTTATTTTTTAATCACGTAAAAATTGCTTCAAAGTTTTGAAAAAATAACTTAATCCTTATTTGTGCAACTTTCACTATAAATAATTCTAAAACATCACGAAAAAAGCAAGTTCTAAAAACACTACCACTAACACTTTATACTTTCTCTCGTCAATTGTTCCGAAAACAAGCAGAAAAAACAGTCACATCTCTTTAAACGTAGAAGAAATAAAGAGGTATTCGTTTATATAAAAAGAAAGAAATATTTAGGTATACGGAGAGATTATATACTGAGATTTATAGATAAGGGAATCTACCATTCCTCATACTTTGCTCTAGAATGATAGTTAACAATGGACGCTGGCAATGAATTAAATAGAAAGTGATTAACACTTTTCACAAGAAAGAAGTTTCTCCGACACTCTCTGAACAATTTACAGAGTTCTTAAAAAGGAAACTCTTTGCTACTTCAGTCATGAAGATCACCCTTGATTCAGTAGTTTGTTCGTGAGTCGAGTGCTTAATTTTCAGGCAACTAGCGGAATTTTAATCGAGGTGGAAATTTATTTTGCTTTCTGCCTGCCGACTCCGACCCGACTTTTTCAGTCATTGCACGAAGCTTTCAATAGTTAGATTTGTTCTACGAAATTTTACTCTCGAAAGTAGATTTGATTGCATTATAATAATTTATGGAGGGTTGGTTACTGTGCTCAGCTTGTTTTGTGTTTGCATTTCAATGCTCTGGATAGTCCGTGTGGGAGTAGATAGTGCTTTTCAATCGTGCTTTATGCTATTTGGCCAAATGTAGCCTACCTTAAAAGTTATTCATATCATTGAAATCTGCAAATATATTCTGTTTTTCTACAGTTTTATGGAAAAAGATTATTTTAAAATTAGGTGTGGAAATTGTTTAGTTGATGGAAATAATTCTGATAAATCCTTGAGGTATAATTTTGAGTTAATGCAATTTGCTCAGAGGTAATTACGTTGAGTTATAAAAAGTCTTTGGAATTTTCACATCAAATAACAAACTTCAAGAAATCAATTTATCTTTCCTACACATTTTCAAATTTAAATAAACCATGTTGTTCCAGGGGGTAAAGTTTGGCGCATAATATCCTGATGTGGATCATGCGCAATAAAAATCCAAACAACCAGGGAGAACAATAACTCAGTGGCGAGTAGACTGAAATACAACAAGTAAAGATTCCATGTTCTAAGCTCGTTTATTTACAGTAAAAGGCACTATATATACACATTTCAAGACGCAATACTCTTCAATTCGAGTTTAAAATATAAAAGTAAACATATACATACACACGGCATACGGTGGCTCCAACATCTTGCCCCGTTTTAATTTATTCAAAATTAAAAGTTAAACAGATCTACTATAAAACAAAAATTATTCTAAAAAAGCAATTATTTCCCTGCTACTGGATAAAAATTAATCTTCGTTAAAGTTAAGTTTAAGTTATTAGAAAATTATTAGTCCAATTAAAATTAAAATACTAAAAACAAAGACCAATTAATTTAAAACACTGCAAATATATGCGAAGTCAAAAATTCTAAAATACATAAATATTTATAAGGCTACAAAACTGATAATATATAAAGCTTGAAGGGTCACTTGAAAGTTTCTAATTTGTCTGAACATCAGCCACTCCTACTCTTCCTTCAGTACCCTGGTGCATCTCCTCGATCTCTTCCAAGAGGCATCTACTGGATGGCAAGGCATCCTCCCTGACGATGACCATGGCTCCCGGTTCAATTCTGCTCCTCGCAAAGAGCCACTTGGATCGCTGCTGTGGAAGTAGTCCCGTCTCCAGCGATTCCAAACCTTTTAAACACAGTCGGGCACTCCCTGCCTCCCAGAAAGCCCGTCTTCCTGGACATCCAATACCTCTAGTTCCGGCATGGTATCCAGAGGAGAGCCAATCGGGAAATATCCGGGGATCGACTCCTCTAAATCACTCACATCAGACGATAAAGGTGATATGGTTCTCGGCCTCAGGATTCCTTCTATCTGCGTCGTAACTGTAAGAAACTCCTCAAAGGCAAAACCAATACAGTCATATGCAATCTTCATAGCCACACTCATCCAACAAAAATTTTCATATTTATCTTTATCATGGAAAGGGTGGATCTTACCCGGTCTCTGGAACTCATCTAATCACCTTTCTTCAAGGATCCCCCTTCATCCCCGAACTCGAGCTGACTCCATCTCAGCAATAATACTTTGGATTCGGCAATCTCTTCAGGCTCCAAGGGTCCAGATCTCTCTGCTCGAGGATGTCTGGCGTCTCCTGCACGAAGCTATAGGTCTATACATCCTAGGAAGGGAAGAAAGTTTACCAAAAATGTCCAAACCGTCAGTAGACTAAACCAGACCACACACAGAACTCCCCGACATCCTCAGCTCCCGCAGAAGGTCCTCCTCCTCCTCATAATCTACCGCCAGGGGATCGGAGACCCTCATATAATCTTCATCATGCGTCCTCTCCATCTCAGAAACAGCAGAATACAATCTGGACACACACCTCTGGAACATGGTTATACAGGGTGTATCTGACATAGTGCAAGAAACAGGGATGATGTGATAGGAATAATCAAGACGTAATAGTATATAACAGGGGATCCCTAATCTCTTTAATAATCTCCTCTAAATACTATACACACACGCCAGAAACTTTCACTTTAAAATATAATGCAAGGTACAAACAAAGGAACAATCCTTATCTTGCATCAAACGGTGGAAATACTGCTTAGAATTACCACAAAACAAGCAACTAAACATCTAAGTAATGAATCTCATCAATTTCAATCAAATATTGGCGCAATCCCACCCTTGAGCCACAAAACTCCAACCAAGCAATCCAATCAAAATCAATCTCGACTCATCCAACTCACTCCAAAGTAACGGTACATTAGTCAACTGATTCCCCTCTTATTCTCCTGTGCCAATTTATCGGTTTTAAGTAGACTCGCATCGAAACAAATTAAGATTAAAACCCAGAAACTGCGGATTTCTTTCATAAAACTGATCTTTCAAATGAACGCTTCAAATTATTTCAGCCACTGGGACAAAGAACCGCGGTTGTTATTAAGAAAAAAAGATCCGAGCCCCCAAGCTCTCTAACTCATCGGATTTTTGATAACTAATGAGTTTCCGGCAAGCAAGCAAGATAGCACTCCGCGGTAATATTATTCTAAGGTTTAATTTCGCTCTGTTCCACCCTGTTGATGATCTCATAAGGTCTTGAGATTGTTTAAATTGATTCACGCGAAAAATGAACCTCGCGGAAGCACTACTTAAGTTCTTGAGAGCAGAGGGTGTGTTGTGATTGTACAAGGCTGATCTTCATTAAGATGGTGATCTGGTGAGATTGACTTAAAAGGACTTCGCTGCTTGATCAATAACCTTTCTCCTTCAGATAGGGATCAAGAGTGATTTACCCTTTATTTTGTTCCCTATATGATATGGTGGGGTAGTCGAATTGAGGGGTTTGCGCAAGTAGCATTAATTGGAATATTGGTTTTGCAATAAGCCCTGATCTGATTTTAGCTGTTGGAATCATTCCTTAACTGTGAAAAATAGCGAGAGGGTAGCATTTTGAAAGTAAAGTTTAAGGTCGTTTTTCGCGAAATCCATTTATTCTATTAAAACTTTTAATTATCAATCAATCAATAAACTTTATTTTAATGGGCGTGTGCCCGTTTACACATTTACATTATTACTTTATACACATACACAAAAGGTCCAAATTTTTTCCTTTTTTTTAAGTTTAGTTACAAATATAAAAATAACACCAAATATCAATAAAAAGAGAATATCACATAGTCCGTACACGGGATCAGGAACTAACTCGATTCTGCCATTATGTCACGGCGAAGCTTTAAGACAGAGATAACAAAACCAAAAATACTAAAAATGTGCAAATTTCTTTCATTTAAAATAAGAGGAAAAAGTTTCAGGTTCACTAAATATTTCTTTCTGTTGAAATTGTAGAGGGGACAGGAGTTAAATATGTGATTCCATGTTTCGTTTTCGTATAGATTACAAAAGGAACATCTATTAGTGTTGAAAATCTCAAATGTTTCACCTACTTTCTATCCTGGAGAAGTCCCTTTGAATGCATTGGTCGTGAAGGGTTTGCAATATATAAGGGAGATAGTAAGAGGCCATCCTGTAATCTTGGGTGATCCAAATAAAATTAAAGCCCAGATCTTCAAGGATTTTTTTAACAGATAATGCCCAGTTATATTCAGGATTAGAAGAGTAAGACGAGTTTGAAAAAAAGTTTAAGGTAGCACATTTTTGTGTATCTACTGTCTGGGAGTTGAAGAAGTTTTATCCAATATTTTAACAATAGCTTTACTAAAGTCACTGCGATTGGGGGTTGACCTAGCTCCAGTCTTAGAATGTAGCCCGGAGTATTTCTTGGAAGGGTAAATAATTTCTTTACAAAAAAACAGAAACACCTTTCCATATCGACCTTTCCACGACGGTCTGCTGATAAAACTTTTAATTACTGGCGATTCGTCATTTTTTGAGCTACAAGGATGATGCTGGTCTTAAAATCTTCATAAATCTGTACAAATTGAGAAAAATAAATCCATTTCAACGAACGCCGACAAGAGATCCCTTTTCGCTTTCCGCCTCACATATCGTCGCCTTAGAATCAAAAACTACTATCTCTGAAAATTCACGCAGCTTAGTCGTTCATTCTGCTCGTTTTGTAGGCGATTTTGGCGTTGTTAAAGGGTTGCTGTTATCCATTGTTAATTCACTTCAGTCCTAGAAAGGGAAAATATTGAAACCACAGAGTATTAGAACAGAGAGTCCGTGGCCATAGGCGCTAATGGAAATCGAAAAGTTGGATGGATGTGGGGCTTTTTTGGCGCTGTGATCACACCTACGTCACGGAAGGCGGGAAGAAAAAGCCTGATTGGGCAAGAAAAACTTTTTCCTTCTCCTTCGAAAATAGCAGATTGAGTGACAGCCAATCACAGGCTCGGACACCAAAATGTAATGCTGATCCATCTGTCAATCATTTATAGTTCCTCGTGGCGCCCTCATATCCATCCAACTTTTGAAATGTCGTTTTGGACCCTCTGTTAGGATTTTTCTCTGTGATTGAAACTTTGAATCTTAATAATTCTAAAACTAACTCGAATTTTTTAAAAAACAAAACGACAATGTTTTTGTAAAAAATAATTGTATAAGTGTTTAAAATATTGTACTTCTACCATGATTAGTTTTTCTTTTATAACGAAAAAAGAGTTCCAATTATTTCATTGGCTGCTGTGAAACGAGCTAGATTCAATGTTAATCTTGGTGGTCTGATATCGAAAGTAGGTTGCCATATCAGGGGCAATATTTTCTTCATCTTAAAATCAAATAATACTGCCTTCTGGTCTGATTCGGAAATATTCGGAATTGCAAGCGAGAAAGCTTATTTCATTGGTTCGTAAGCGTGACATAATCGAGCTGGCAAAGCGCCAAACCAATCAAATGAGCGCCTGCAACGATCTGAAGTAATTATTACTATTTTTTGATTTAGTGGTATTTAATTGGTGGATTTTTTATGGGTAGTGGTTTGAATTGGCGTCTGATTTTAAGTAGCCAAGGATCGGGTTCCCCGAAGTTTGCCGAACGGAGATAGTAGTGTTTGATTCTAAGGTGACGATTTGTAGTTTTAACTTTTCTACAAAATTCTGGAGGCTATGTTACCATTTATATTTTCATTGTGTTGTGTGATGGAGATCCATCACATATCCTTTCTCGATCTCTAATTTCTTGTTGCAATTCAGCACAGTCCCCCTAAACTCTCAAAAATTCCTTAACCACTCAAAAACACCACCTGCACAGTATTTGGAAGTGAAAAACATGTAATTCTCCTTCTTTCTCTCGACATAACTGTCTCAATTTTTAGCACCAATGGTTCCCAACTTTGACGTGCTTTATTTGTGAAAAGTTCATCCGGTCAGTCCCATTCACAGTTTTATCACAAATTATCTACAAGTATGTTATTAACTTCAATAATCACTGCCTATACTTCTACTATTTTAATGATTTATTATATTAAATTCAAACCAAATTCATAAGGCTAGCCTGTGGTTATCACAACGTATCATCATGTTCATTGCTATCATAATATTCCATTAATTTAACCCAATCAAATCCCTATTCTTTTAAAACTTTACTAAATGTTGAATCTTTTGTAAGTTTTAAACATTTAGGAATTATACACACTTACTAATTACATGAACTAAAGATATCATACAATTACAAAACGCATATTTAAAATTTTGTATTCTGACTTCAAAATAAATAATCTAGAGTCACAAAACACTTCATAAATTTAATGTATGTCGTAAATTTTTGAAAAATTTTGTCGTTCATCTCTTAGTGCATGAATACTGTTTTCACACAGTATGACTGACCGGAACATGTAAAATTTTTTTAATTTTGTACTTTTTACAAAATGTTTTGGAACGAAAATGGTTCAAACATGGTGCTCGCCTCGAAGCACTCTTTTAAACCAGGTGAGGGAAATAACAAGGGAACTTTCATGATTACAGATATTTATTCCTTAGAAAAGTAGTTGAATCGTAGTGGTATCAGATATACAGTTTAATATATAGGCCTCCGCCCTGGCGGCATTCAGATGAAACATAAAAATTGTATAAATAAAACATAAGATACAGATGGGTCACTTTAGCGTGACCACATGGTTTTTGACAGTTTATAACTAAAAATACCCATATGCAATGAATGATTTAGAAATAAGCTAAAAGACATGTTAGCAATATACACCCAGAGCACTTCTCTAATACAGTTAATTAAAATACCCAGTAAGAAATTTCAATTAAAATATCCATTCGTGAAATAGGAATCGATAAATTCAATGGTTTTAAGGCAAACGTATTCAAATGTTCAGTAGCCGAACATATTGGTTAGTATGTCTCATGAGATTTCATTAGTTTCATTAGTATCATTTTCTGGTTCAATAATTACCCTATAATGCCGTCCATTGTGAGGGATTATCTCAAGTGCTTGTTCAACCGATTGATTTGACCTTCATAAAAGGTTCATTAGATATGCCCGGCTGTGAGGAAGGGCGATTATGATATGGAATTGTATAAAAGTAAGGATAATTCCAAATTGAGAAAGATGATGTGTGCTAAACAAATTTTTCATCTTCTAACACTTCATTTGAAATGTTGAAATAGTTAAAATTTAATTGTATGAAGTTTTATACTTAAGTGTAAGTTTTATACTTTTATACTATACTAAATTTTGTGAGATCAAATAAGCATTTGGTGTACATAGGTTTGTGATACCCTTACATTGGCAAACTATACCTTGATATCAAAAACCTTGAGTAGTACACATTTCCCAAGGAAAATTACATAGCTTGTTCTACTAGTACCATAATTTATTCCCACCCAAAACGTAACTTAAATTAAGTTCCGTGCTTTTTGTCTTTAAAATCAATGTGTCCATTTATTATCTTCAAACTTCTGCTTGTAATAAAAATATTACTGACTATATATAAAGTAAACTGTTCCCTTTATACTTTTAAATTATGGATTACTTTTCTCATTATATATTCAGTACATACTAACTAATAATCATTATAACGTATTGTTTTTAAAACTAGGTGTCATTAGACGTTGTCGAACGATGTAGCTACTAGAAAAAAATGCTTAAATTAAGATTTTTGCATTTATCTATTCAATCAGACCAGGCCGGTTAACTCATTTTAACAAGGGGCCAGTTAATGTGATTATAAAGATTCACACTACAGATTTACGATTAGTTTTCTCACAAAATTAATTTTTAACTTGGAATGCATGATTATTGAAAGCTTATTTATGTAATTTAGAGATTTCAGTTGACAATTATACAACTTGAATAAATTTGCTTTAATTTAAAGAACCTAAAATTTAAAATAATGTATTACTTATTATATGAAATAAGGGTAGGTTTATTTTTATATTAAGGAAGGGGTATGCTAGGGATTGACAATGTTTGAAAAATTTTAAATGGTCGAAAATTTTCCAGCCCTAAATAATTTCAAATTTGTGCAGCAAAATATAGGAACGTAAGAACAAGTATATAATCATTACTATAGGGTAAAAACTAAACTAAATCTTGTGCAAACACGTTAAGTCAGGTCTGAAACGCAGCGTATTTAAGAAAAGTGGGATTTCAGTTTTATACTAAGGTAAATGTAGGTATGGTGGACACTAGGGTGGGCCGAAAAAACTCATTTTTTTATTTCGAAGTTGTAATAGCGCGGAAAAGTTGCGTTTTATATAGACAAAGAAAAGGAAAATTTTTTTTTTAAATCGGTTAATATCTTCCGATCGCGCATAGGCCCCAAAGTTTGACAAAATATGAAAAAACTTCATTTTTGCGATTATTTTTTAAACAAATCAAAGATTAAACAATCAAATATTGTTCATGATTTTTTATGTGGCACTAATATAGTTACAGACATAATCTTTCAGGTTCCATTCTTCTATCTCTCTTGTTTCGTTAGATATAATTTTTTAATGTTCATACAAATTTTGTAAAGTTGTTTTTCTTGCATTTTTAAACAGCTAATTACTCTAGAACTATACAACTTAAAAACCTGAAATCAGTCCCATTTTGTTCGTAAATTTTTTGTCGTTGATTTGGTGTGCATCATGATCATCATTTTCAAAAAGTTTTTTTTTTAATTTGAAAAAGTGAAAAAAAAAATTTAAATTTTCTTTTGAAAAAATATTAATAGTCTTTTAACTCTTAAAATGAACATTACTACCAAATTTCAAGTTGAAAATAAAATTTAATCATGTAAAAAAAAATAAAAATAATCAAGATTTAGGCAAGTCCCTAAACTATCCCTAAAATTATACAGCAAGAGCAATTCACTCACAGAAAATTCATAAACTCGCTTGAGGGGGTTCATATGACTTAATATGTAAAAAATATCACATTAATTTCAAAAAATACGACAATTAATAGATTCGGTACAAAATCTTACAGTGCTAGTTAAGTTAATTCAATTTGCATGCATTTCTCCTGAAAATTTCTAAGAATTATGTTTATATCTAATTGTTTTTACTTTAGAACATAAAAAATTAGATACAAACACATTTCTAAGGAATATTCAGGTAAAATTCATGCAAATTGAATTAACTTAGAGTTGGGAACTAGCACTGTAAGATTTTGAGTGGAATCTGTTAATTGTCTTGTTTTCTGAAATTTATGTGACATTTTTTACATGTTTTAAGTCCTATGAACACCCTCAAGTGATTTCATAAATTTTGCATGGGTGAATCGCTCTTGGTGTATAATTTTAGGGAATGTTTAGGGATTTGACAAAATTACGGTTATTTTTATTTTTTATACATGATTTTATTTTCAACTTGAAATTGGGTAGTTATGTTCATTTAAGAGTTAAAAGGCTATTAATATTTTTTCAAAAGAAAATTTTTAAAATTTTTTTATTAAATATTTTTTCACTTTTTTCAAATTTAAAAAAAAACTTTTTGAAAATGATGATCATGATGCACACCAAATCAACGACAAAAAATGTACGAACAAAATGGGACTGATTTCAGGTTTTTAAGTTGTTTAGTTCTAGAGCTGTTTCAAAATACAGGAAAAACAACTTTACAAAATTTGTTTGAAAATTAAAAAATTATATCTAGCGAAACAAGAGTGATAGAAGAATGGAACCTGAAAGATTATGTCTATAACTATATTAGTTCCACATAAAAAATCATGCACAATATTTGATTGTTTAATCTTTGATTTGGTTAAAAAGTAATCGCAAAAATGAAGTTTTTTCATATTTTGTCAAACTTTGGGGCCTATGCGCGATCGGAAGATATTAACCGATTTAATTTTTTTTCTTTTTCTTTGGCTATACAGGGTGTCCCATAAATAATGGGTCACACTTCTAGGGGGGATAGTAGACACCTAGACGAGTCAGAATCACATAGGATTTGGGGGTCCCAAACCAAATCCCAGGGAGTTAAAAATGGAGCGACACCCCAAAAAAATTATTGAAAAATTCGATTTGTAGAAGAACTACTATTAGTAAAAATTCAATTATGGTCTCAAAAATTGTGGTTTAATATGATCTTTAATATTATCTCAAAAGTCTTCACTTTAAAATTTGTTTCATTATGAAAAAAGTTAAAAAACCACAAAAAAATGTGAAAATTCTGCTAAAACCTCATTTTGTATTTCGAAATCCTTTCTTTTGATTTGATAATCCGAAAGATCATAGTTGAAAACTCTTAAGTCCAAAGTTTCACGAAAAAAACCATCAATATTAAACGCTTGAGATCCTGTTAAAGTTCGTTTTTTGTGTGCGCAAACTGGTTTCCTATAGCCGTTTCCGAAACGGCACTTTGCGGACGCAAAAAAAGTGCTTAAACCATGCTTTAACAGGATCTCAAGCATTTAATATTGATGGTTTTTACGTGACACTTTGGACTTAAGGGTTTTCAACTATGATCTTTCAGATTATTAAATCAAAAGAAAGGATTTTGAAATACAAAATAAAGTTTTGGTAGAGTTTACACATTTTTTTGTGGTTTTTAAACTTTTTTTTGTAATAAAAAAATTTTAAACAGAAAACTTTTTCGAAAAGAAAGACGAAAAGAAAGATCATATTTAACCACAATTTTCGATACCATAATTAAATTTTTACCAATCGTAGTTCTTCTACAAATTGATTTTTTCAATAATTTTTTTGGGGTGTCGCTCCATTTTTAACTCCCTGGGATTTGGTCTGGGACCCCCAAATCCTATGTGATGACTCGTGACTATGACTCGTCTAGGTGTCTACTATCCCCCCTAGAAGAGTGGCCCATTATTTATGGGACACCCTTTATAATTTGCAACTTTTCCGTGCTATTACAACTTCGAAATAAAAAAATTAGCTTTTTCGGCCCACTCTAGTGGACACTTTAAGGAAAATTTTTGCTTAAATTCTCAATAAATACCAACGTATTTGCTTGGAAACCGTTATGATCCTATTTTTAGATTAATTGGATCTTCTTCTTTCGATTTTACCATTAAAAGTTTAATTAAATTGGGTAAAGTATTTTTAATTTTTAAAAAGTACTCCAAATTGCATCTATAGTGGCCACATAGATGTAGCTGTTGCATCTATGGTGGACACCTCTTGCATCTATAGTGGACACCTCTTTTTCTGCCTATATGAGGGGTTTATGCATGAAATTGATGGTTTTTTTGGTATAGTTGTTTATTTCTAATTAAATCTTCCTTCCCAACGAAATGTATTTTATATCAAATCAAATTAGCTTTGTTTAAAAAAATACTTGATAGTTTCTGGCCCAAAGCCTACGCTGTAGCTTATTTGAGAGGAGTTAAGCATGTAATTCAATGTTTTGGAAACCTTGGTTCCCGAAGCCAGAATGAAACCAAATTTATACAACACTCATTTTAAAGAACAATCAACAGTTTATGAAGAAAAACTGATCCAAATTCAATGTTGTAAGCTTCTTTTAGAAGCCATTGTGGTGGCCACTATTGGAAAATCTAAGATTTTGTGTTGGTAAAGTGGCCACCCCCATAAATCCTCGTAAAGTCAAAATTTTCAAATAATTTTTATTTATTATCATTTTATACACTCTTCTTTATCTTAATATAAATTTAAAAGTTAATCAAACTGTAATAAATACAAAAAAATCAGTTCCGATATACCCGTTTCTTTACGCGATTCAATAAGCAAAATCAAATTTCAGTCACTCGGCCGATGTTGTTATTTTAAAATATTTAAATATCCTTCCCATGCTGATCTGTGGTATCGGTGGTAATTTACCAGCTTACCTGATTGTACAATCTACTATGCCTATGAATTTTGACGCTGTTTGATGCCTCTAACTCGTTTTATTTAAAATGAATCAGCTATGTGGCCACTATTTGTACGGTGTCCACTATACCCACATTTACCTTACTTTACCTTAATTCAATAAAGAACTTATAATAATTTTACAGATTTTTTTTAGGAAAAAACACTTATGATTTTTGAAGAATCAACAAAGCAAATATTTTTGTATGAATATAAAATAAGAAACATTCAAAAGTTGTTGCCGTGTGAAAAGCTAAGTGCTTTATATAATTTAACTACTGTTGAGATATCCTAAGTAAAGATTATAAAAGCTATTTCGTCAGATAAAGTAAAATGTGCTCACTATTTTTCTACTTTCGAAATCTATTTTGAAGAAATGATCGATCCGCTGGCAGTTAATACTTTTTATCTCGCATATCTCTTGGGGCTTACCGAAGATGAGAAAATATAAAAATATCCCCATCCGTGCAACTTTTATGTTTGCTTTTTCTTCGCCGATTCTAAAACCAGCGATATCATGCTTTTATTTTGTTTCCACCGACGATATTCTGCTTCAGTTTGTCTGAATGTGGGCGGTGGTGGGCAATGCCAATAAACTATGAAATTGCTTTATACCTTTTTGGAACAACTCATGGCTTGCCTTGACAACTGAATACTCAATATGTCTATTCAGCTTACAATGAATGGTGCACATATTAATGAGAATTCGTGAAATAGTTGAAATGCTTTCCGTTGGTTTGCGATGGTTTGGGTTCATCAAAATAATTTCAAGTCTTCGCAATTATCTGTTCTCTATAATCAATATGGGTGGTGTGAACGTCCAGTTTTCGAAATGTATTGTATCATTCGTTCTGGAAATATGTGAAAGGGTAAGTGCCTGTTTTGAACTCTAAACTGCTATTAATTGCAGCTTTTGAGTGGTTTTCTTTTATTTTGGTGATTCGAATTACACGCATATTTGTTTTAAATATAAGGAAGCCCTTATTCTTAGTATTTACACGTTACTTTTGTTTTTAAAAATATTTTCTATGACTTAAATTCAAAATAATATTTTCTTTATTAATAAATAAAAAAATACAATATGTAATTTTATGGTTAAGAAATAGAGGTAGATTAATAGGGAAATTGTCTATTTTGTATACATAAAAAATAAGCTAGAAATATTTAAAACAATATCTAAATTATTATTGAAATTATTACAATGAAAATAAAAGAAAATTGGTGTTTACAAATAGTTTTCAATATGTTTTCTTTAATTTTTTTCACATTTTAAATTTTAGGCGGTTATTTTCAACTGATAGTTTTAAATAATTGTTTACATTTCCTATTATAAACTTCAAGCTGGTATATGATAAACTGATAACATTACATTTAAAAATATTAAAATATCAATGTCGAAAGTAGGGGTATTTTAGTCCAGATAACACACTTGGCGAATTAATATAATAGGTATTAGATAAGGTATATAATATGTGTTTCTTTTTAATACTAGTATAACTGAATATCCAATATATTTGTAACTGAATATCCAATATATTTGTATTTTACTGTTATTTGATTAGAAGCGCTCTTCATACATAAAAATAAATGAATGCCTAATTTTATGCATAATTACTTAACATAAAACCTAACAGCATTCCAGCTAGTTTACCAGAAATATTTGAACCCAAAATTCCCATTTTGATTGAATCCTTGACAAGCAAACCAGCTCCCGCAATTAAATTTGACGGAAGTTTCTTAACACCAACGTCTAAAATAAAAATAAAATAAAATCAATAGAACCATCAACACTACAGAAGGAAAATCGGTCGAAACTTTTTCCACCCCATCCTGACTGCCTACTCTAGCGCCTTCTAATAGAATCTATTATCTAGCACACGGTGTCACCCCCGTATGGCACATAATTTTTCTTTCCACTCCTAAAATGCTCTAATCAATTCTTCGGCGCAAGGTAACTTTTTCTATCTTTTATCTTCGGTACACCCGTGAGATACCTCAAGTAATATCGTCGTTTCAAGCAGTAAACGGCTAGTAATCAGGTTAATGTGATTGGCGAAGTCGGGTTAGAGATACAGAAACAATTTGAATGAAAGAAGGGTAATAAGAAGGGATAAAGTGATGATCCGTGAGTGTCTGATCCTATTACTGATTTAAAGCCGGAATGGAGGAATGAAATTTGTTGGATATTTTTAGGTTTGAATTCTATACTTTAGGGTTATGAAAGGTGTATTGGAATGAAGGCTTATTTATATCGCTTTTTTTGGTTTCACTGTTTTGGAAACTTTGTTATGAGTGATTTTTTTATTATTGGATGTGTTAAAATTTTTATTTTTAGTGTATTGATATGCAATTATTACAATTTGTGGTGCTTTTATTATTTCTTCAATTCAGAATTACATAGAAATATTTCACAGGTAAATAATAAATTTTTATTTGCTATGGTCGTGTGAAGATGAGATTAATACTATGTGTAAAGCAGGAAAGGAGACTGCAGTTTTTTTAAATATATTGATATAAAGTGATTTTCAAAAATGTTTTGCTGAAAACCACCTTTCAGATACGTTTCATTTCGAAAATAAAGTATGTATTAACATAGTGCAATGTCCAGAGTTTTCTCGCATAAAACTAACCTCCTGGACATTATGCTTTGATTAACACTCAATTTGCTAATGAGCAACTTATTAGACCATAACCTTTTCCGGAACGACGTACTACCAGTGAATTTCTACCCAATAAAAACCCCTTCTGATAATAGATAATGCATTGAAACATTTTTCATTGAAGCCGGCTATAAATTATAGTATTTTGCTTGGATCTTTATAAGTTTTAACCTACTACATAAACACAGCCTCTTCCGAACATCTTTTGGGTTTCCACTTGAGTTTCAAATGAATTCCTGGTTTAAACACTAATCATCCATAGTAACAGTTATATGTATTTTTTTCACTGCAAATAAATTTTTATGAAACAAACAAATTTTTCTCTAGGCGCCAACATCAAAGTCAACAATTTTCCAGGTTCTCCGAATGATTTGTCTACCTAAAAAAGGCAATTTTTTCTGATTAACCAAGTTTTTCTTGCTTAAAAGGCCTACTCTACTCCTTGTATTTAGAAAAGGCATGTCAAGGCCACGTCAAACGCCCCCAGATACTTTTATTTCACTTATTTCAAGATTGGCTTAAACTAAAGTAATAATACAGAGGGGGGAAATATGGAGTGGGAAATCACTTGACCTTGTATGGAATGCGCTTATTTTAACTACAAGGAATATTCACTGCCAAGCAGAAAGTGATCATTACCACGTTGCTCATTAATTAGCACTGAAGAAAGACATCCCTTGATTCTCGAAACAATTGTCTGTACTTTTTACCTACGTTACATTGTGCATGAAACCTTGTTTATCCTTTTGCCCAATTATTTCTCATCAAACCCAATACTTACCAATGCTTACTAATTAATTATGTGGTGTGGCTCGGGCAGCAGCAGCCACGCAGAAAAAGTTGAACCCCCTTAAAAAACCCACATTTATTCGAATTCTTTAAAAGTCACAGAAAAGATTAATCTGTTTTACTATGGTCATCCATAAAAGTTTATCACTAGTAAATAAGATATTCTCTTCCGATCGGCGTCTGGTTATTTGAGTGTAATCTTCACAGGAACTGCTGGGAATTTGAGGTACCCGCATTCGCTATGCACAGGGAAGATAAATGGATTACCGAAGCGTGAATAAACAAGAAGAGGACAACGTTCCATTGGATGCGGCGCTATATATAGTTGAGCCGAAGCCTGCATCTCAAGGCGACACTCAGAATAGGGAATGAAATCTCACAGGAGCAAAACTTCCCCTTGTGGGACTTCTGACGTCGAATTGTTGGTAGGTGGAATGAAGTCGCCAGGGACCTGAGGCTAACATATTTCTGCTGTGGGGAGTGAAATTGATGATGGAAAGAGAAACAGTGGCTTATCAATGGAGAGACATAGGAACAACTGTTTGAATCCTCCCCTTACATTATTCTGTGATCGGGCACGTAACAGCGTTAGACATAAACGTTTATTTGTGTGGGGTGATAGGGATAGTGTGAAATTGGGAATTGATTTCAGAATGATGCAATTGGTTTTATGATTGAAGAAGTGCGCAACAAAAATAAATGTTATTGCGTGCTGTTTTGTCACAACGTTTTCGTGGTATTTTTTAAAGGTAATTGGAAGCATAGAAATTTTTAATTTTATAACAGAAGTTCTGTTAAATAGAAGGCATGGCTATTAATTCGTTAAATACTTAACCTTTTGATATTGAGGCTATTACTCGATTTTGTAAATTAAACTATTTTAGTTATTTTATAGATCTTGATCCAAATTTTAAATTTTAAGGATACTTCTATACTATTTGGCTACATACTATACAAAATACATAAAACTTTGTTTTGCTCAAAGATAGCGGTAATTGCCTACCAAGTAATCCTTCCATTTACTGAATTTGTTTGAATTCATTTGAACTATGGTCCAAATGGATGACCATTTTATAATTAAACTATCAAAACGTCATTTAATAGGTAAATACATTTAAACTCTGGGTAGCTCTCAACTGCTTACGAAACAAAGAAAAATCAAGTTACAATAGTATATACATGGCAAAGCTACCATAATTCTGGTGAAAAATAGTGATATAAATCTGAAACTTTCTTTCTTATTAGAAAAAAATTCTATCCCATTCTCTATCTGAAAGTGATACATCGACTAGGTCATCCCCTACTCATACATTACCCTAAAACTTACCAAGCAGAAAAACCAGAAAGTAGAAGAATCCGGTCCAGACATTCCATTGTCTCTAATAATCCCGAACCAGTATTGGTCTTCCACAAACAAGACTCGCAGCACTAAGACGACAGACCATAACAAATAGCTTTGCAATAACTTGGCAAGTCGCGCGTGTCCATTAATTTAAACAAATAGAATACCCCTTGGCATTTCCCACATTAGCCATTCATCAACACCAAAAATAATCGAACTCCGGTGGGAGAATAAAAATTCCTCCGTCCTTTTTCCCGGTAAAAATTCCTGAAAATTCGTTGTCCGTTTTTTTTCTCCCGTTTTCTGTCACTCGGGAAGATACTAAGCGGCTTCCATCGTCAAGAGATTACGAGAGTTCGTTGACAAGGCGCTATTTAAAGCGGGGACGTAAATTCTGTGACGTTTTAAAACTCGGCTTCTTTCGAAAATCTTGAGGACCCAGAAAGGTGGCTTGAGAGGCCTCATTAGCTATTAAAGTGAAGGGCTGGTGCTACAAAGGGTATTGTGGGCATTTTCGTGGGAGCGCTGGCGGGGTATTTGTGGGTACCATAGCCGAGCGATTGTGCAATCAATACAATGAGGATGCATGTATGCTTTGTTGTACTGGGTGAATGGTACTTGGTGAAAAAAGGTTTGAAGCAGTTCTTAGGTGTTGAGTGAAAAAGCTGAAAATATTCAGTAAAAAATTCGTTTTTGGAGGTAATGCGTTTTAGGAGCATTAAGGTTTTTCGACACTTTTTTGTCCCATGCGTAATGCTTCTTTTGATGGTAATACAATGCACTGTTAACACCTTTTATATCCATTCTTAGACCACTGTTTTTATGCATTCTTCGCACTTTAAGGGTAAATTTAAAATGCTATTCTTGGAGACATAATCGACATAATCAAAATTAAACAATTTGAACGTTTTTGATAAAACAATTTTAAAAGAACTAAAATTTTAATGTAGAGATGTAATATCACAGATTATACTAAGGATATTTTATACAGAGTGTTTCAAAAGTAACTTTCACGGCTTTTATTTGAGACAAACGTCTCCTAGGGTCAAGTAAGTAAGGTCTATCCCTAGGAAAAGGACCCTGGAGAATCCATTTAGATGACTTACAGCAACCCAAGTGGAGAAATAAAAAAGTTTAAAAAACAATGAAAAATCTAAAGGAGAGATAGAGAAAAAGCATCAATGATAGTATTGTTGCCAACGTTATGAAAAACTCACTGGAAAAATTTGATGAAAATATCGGAATACTCGCGATGATATTAGCATGTAAAAAATACCTTTTCAGGCCTGAAGAAAAGTTTTGTTTCAACTGTTTTTTCATAACTCTTCTTATTGATAAAAAGTATGCATCGCTTTGTTGAATAAGCGTTTACAAAACTTGAGTAAACATAATTTTGCCTCTATTCAAAGTTTGATTCATTTAAATAAAATTTTTGTATTCTAATTTTTGATACTTGATTTTGATAGTACTCAAAACTAGAGCATAAATAGCTGTATCAATAGTAAAGTGTTACATGCAGTGTAACTACGGAGTAAGAAGATATAACTAAATTTTAAACATTTCTGATACTCCGATAGCTATCGGTAATTCAGAATTCAATACAAAAAGCATCTTAGATAGATCTAGTTAAATGAAAAAGTTTTTTGCTCACAGCATCATATTTCTATGATCAGTATTTTATTTCTGCTGCACCATTTCCAAGGCACACGTGGAGAGTTTTTCCTAATAAATCCTGCTGAATGTAAAAAATTTCCCTTCACGGGCATCTATAGAGCAATCTGATAGTATCCTTTCAATCAGAATCACGCTTTCAACCGGAAATTCAAATCAGCCGAGATGTTTAGCGCTCTTCGACGCTGAGAATGACATTTGAATCCTACATCTGGAATTCAACTTAATTCTGAAGAATTTCAACATTTGAAGAATTTTGAAGATTCTAGGGAGCGGGGAAATTTTCTGTACTTACTTTCACTGCAGTGACTACAACTCGAATTGCAAATGGTCAGATAAGGGATGTAATCTGGATACAGACAAATTTGATATTAGGGTATAATTTCATGAGCAATTTAAAATAATGTTAGCAAATTTCAGATGTTTTATCGATGTTTCCAAGGATTGTATATAATTTTAAGTACTTTTAAAAATGTGGAAATTTCATCAAAATTTATTTTTTAGCCTATTCAGTTTGAGTTTTATTGGTATCCTTATGTAATATAGAATTTAAATTTGAGACATATTTTGCCTTCAATATTTTACTCCCATTAATGTTGAGGGTGAAAAAGTTTCCATGCATAAAATTATTGGAATTTAATTCCTAAAATGTTTTTTATAAATGGAATTCAAGACTTTGAGTCACATAAGCCTGGTGTATTGTGATTTTTGATTCAAGAATTGACATAAGATACCTTTATAGTTCAAATATTGTAAATATATAGGTAGTTCAAATAATGATTTTTCCGTGCATTTGCTAACTCTAACTAGTTACTTTTACTAGAAAAATTCAAATTACTTTTTAGTTTTGATACTTCACCGATTTTTCTTTCCTCTTACAAAAAACAAGAAATTTTACGAAATATCGAAACTTTTGCGTGTTAACACTTTTTATTACTTCCTTATCTTTATCCACTCTAATTCCTCCTTAAGTAGGGGTTATTACTTCAAGATTACTTTCTAATTCTCTTAAGATGACATCTGATTTTTTGAAGATTACGTGGTTACGAGGCACATTTTATAAGATGCAGGCAGAACGCTATTGCGACCATTTTTAATTTTAAAGACATTTTTATGGTGGTTTCTTCTAATGATTTTAGAATACCCAATTTTTCTTTACCCCATAGAATTTTTTCAGCGCGCGCAAAAATTCCCAAAATGGGGTTGCAACCCAGTATTTTTTCTCGAATCGATATCATTTTCTACTCCATTTTCTCAGTGCATTGAGGGTGAACCAAAGTATTTCTTGTGATAAAAACATGTCCTTAGGTAGCTAAATCAAATTTGAAGAGAACGATAAGTAATACAAACAGATTGTATAATAAGCTGATTTTATTTATCACGATTTCCGATGTTCTTCTGAAAGAAGTGCCAGCGTGGTGTGGCAGTGAGGGATGCGTAGCTCTCCCACCGAGAACACGGTCGGTTCGCGAGTAGTCGGTGCTATACAAAGTAATACCTGTCGAAGGCTTCGAGTCAATAAACAAACATAAAATTCCAACTACTTTTATAGGAGCTTATCAAAGAGTCTTTAAAGCTTCTAAAAATGCCCACATATCCTCTTCCCTGCATGGGTCCAAGATATTGGATTTAAAAAACTTGTATCCACTGAAAAATTAGTGAGTGAAAAACTTGATGTTTGTTTGCATTAGATATTGAGCCTTTATTATGACCGATAGGTGGCATCCCTGAAGTGTTTTGACGAGGCAACATCGTAAAAAAGAACTTAAAAATCGCTTTTTTAAAATTCACCTGGTATTGAAGACTTAAATATACAAAATTATACAGATCAATTCACTTTGCTTTAACAAACAAACAAATTTATTTACAAAAGAAATACAAGTAATAGAAAAAAAACATGTGATATGCCAAGGGGAAATACACTTCCCGTACAGGCATAAGAGAAATATATTCATAACAGAAATAAAGAAAAAAATAATAGACACTATATAGAAACACTTAAAAAATGGCAAAAAAGCTGGATAACCATTATGAAGTAAAATGTTTCAAAGTGAAAAATATATGTCAACGTCGTCAATGTTTAATAAAAATTAAAATAATATTATTTTAAATGTTGAATATTTACTAATACTAATTAAGTGTATGGGTAAACTATTGAACAGTTTAGGGGCAAGGTAATAAAAATGTTTACAAAATATGTCCTTGGAGAAACTTGGAATTTCAAAAGTGCCTGTGGATCGAGTATTATATTGTATGCTTTTCATTTTAAATTGGGATTTATTCCGGTAAATATAAAGTAAAATACGAAAGTAAGCATTATGTCGAAATGGTAAAAACTTTAGGGATCTAAATCTTAGGGGGCTAGATTGGGGCCAAAAAATTTTGAAGCATTCATTTTGTAAAGATATTAAAGGTTAAAGATTTGATATATACTCACCACCCCAAATAGTAATACCATAATTGATTAATGAATAAAACCAAGCATAATATAAGAATTTTAAAAAATTTGAACTAACTTTATTTTTGAGATGGTAAAACTTGAAAAGAACAAAACGCAATCGCTTCTCCAACTCTTTGATATGTGTTTTCCATTTCAAGTTTGAATCTATATATAGTCCTAATGGAGTGTATGTTTAGAACAGCTTGTTCACAAAATAAATGAATAAAACACTCAATTCATTCAACTCAGTTCTTTAACAGTTGGTATGTGACAGTAGGTTGGTAAATAAAGGTAAAGTTCTTGTGGAGAAGGTAATAAAGAAGCAAATTTCCAATCAACGGTTTAATCCACAATAAAAATTAAAATAATCATCCATTAAAAAATCATACAAGTGTTTCGGGGATCCCATTATCCCCTTCATCAGTGTTAAAAAGATGGTAAATTACAACAGACCAAACATCAATATATATACTACAGATCAACTACAAACACCTAAGTAAAAACCCAAAAATAGGGCAAAATTACAGTTACAGAACCAATTCAAATATTGAAACCTGGTATTTTGAAGAAAAGGGACAACAATTTGTCCACCTTTATCTGCTCTGGTAACAACAATCTCACGATTAGATGTAACAGATTTTAAATTATTTTTACAATCATTATTTACATTATTGTTACTTTGATGAGTTCGGGTATTTAAATCCACAACATTTTTCATTAATTGTCGTATAGTATCCTTTTGGACAGAGGATGAAACATAAAATTTGAAAGCTCTTTCAATTGGTGCAGCAATAAGGGGTATAGAGGGTTTAGAAGAAATGGCGAAATTGCTATTATTTTTAACAATTTAAGTTGATCGTTATTTAGTGGAACATTAGATAAATTCAACACAGCATTGTTGTTCAAAAGTTTGTTTAATAGGTTGGTACCTTGACGTTAAATTGCACCAGATCGGTTGGATGACTAGTAAGCTTCGAGGGCGGTGATACCGTCTGTTTGGATCCAAGCTGGTGAGGGAAACTTTAAGGAAGACGAGTGCATTGCAAACATTAACATTTAATATTATTAGAAATACAACAATTACAAACACAAAATGAATATTACGTCAGAACATAGGAAATCAGGATTACAACTACTAAACCATATACTCGAACCCCCGACCAAAGAACATAATAAATACAAAAAGGGTTCGAGGTCTAACAGGAAAAATACTTAATAAATGCACTCTGTGAACATACGTTTGAAACACGAACAGTAGCGCTCGGTGCAACACCGTCAACCAATAGTTTTTGGTTACAATCTAGTAAAAGATGGGAAACAAGTGAGAAAGTCAGATCCAATAAAAGGCAGTGATACGTATGGAATATAATTATAAATCGTCTCGGGGGGAAAAAATCCTGCGCAAGCCGATGTTGAGATGCAGGGGTAGGGTTCCATGTGTCTTTGATGATCGTGTCGTTCTCTGCGCTGAGCTCGAAAGAAGCGTCTGATCGACGAGTAACAGGATGACATCTTTCTTCAAAAAAGAACGGACCCGATGATAAACGAAGAGGTGAAACCACACCAAACTGTTACATGGGAGAATGCAGTGGCTTAGTCGCATATTCGTGAGGGTTTGACGTCGCCCATATTCGACCACTTACAGTGTTCATCCCTTTGCAACGAAGAGTGTACTTCATCGGTCTGCATTACGTTCAATAACCACTGTGGATCACGTTGAATTTGATCAGGCGCCCATGAGGCAAATTTAAGGCGTTCATCGTTGTCAGATGATAACAATATTTGCAGGGTCTGTATATTGTAAGGGTACAACTTCAAGATACCTTGAAGAATTTGTCGCATCGACGATTCTCAGATCCCAGTCTTTCTTTTCGTTTTTCGACCACTGCTGCTCCCTGTTGATGATTCGGCTGCCATTTGGTCCATCCCATTTTGCACAACAGGGACACGGTTATTGCGTATTTACGCAATGGGTGATATATAAGGTGGATGCAGAGAATAGACGGTAATTTCTTAAGCACATTTATTACGAGATAACAGATAGAAAAAGCTGACATTTACAATCACTTTTGAAATTTGTACATATACACTAGTTCACGTCATTCATTCATCGTTGCCATTCATTACTAGCATAACTACACACAGACTATACATTACTTTAACAGGAATATAACAGTTCCTCCGCCACAATTGAGAACCACTTTAAGACTGGTATTAGTCTGGTGGCTTTCGTACTCTTTTTGATTTACTGGAGGCAGAAGAGAGAAATTACTCTTATCTGAAGAAACTTTATGTTTTGACTTCTATACAGTTCCCGGTTTCGACCTTAAAAGAATTGAAGAAAGAAGATTGCTGCAAGATCTTTTCTCTGATATCTGGATCACTTAAACCTCGAATAAATTGTACGCGTAATATTTGATTTAAGACATGGTTTATGCATGGTTATTATTCCACCAAGTGGGAAAAAAGAAAAGAGTTCTCCGTCGACTTCTCTGTGCCACGGTCTTCCGCGGTCGAAGCCATTTGCGAAGAGCTCTGGGGCTTAGTTTTAACTTGTAGAAAACCCACACTCAAATTTTCTTTGATTACACATCGCCCCTTTGACAGAGAAACATCTAGCTGTGATAGCACGTTTATCCCAAAAATCACCTTTGTACCCAAGTCCTTGACCACATGAACATCGGTGGTTACTATGCAATTGTCAATAACAATTTCGCTGTTAAAATATCCCAGCGGCTCTATCTCTCCGCCACCAACGCCTGTAAGGGATAAGCTATTATTTTCCAGACCCGGACTTCCTATGTCTTCATACACCCTTTGGGATATCAGAGTCAGATCACTCCCCGTGTCAATTATAGTCCTTACATCCTTCCCCCCTAACTTAATCATCTTGTAGATTTTACCTTTGAAGCTACATTTGTTTAGGTTAATTTCTCTGTTCCCACACTCTTTTTCTTTATGCCCAAAATTTCTACATCGGACGCCTTCAACTATGTATCTGCACTCAATGGTCTTGTGTCCCTTACCCAAACATTTGAGACGTTCATCAAAACCCCTCCTTGGATGGTAATTGGTCCGCTGTGATTGTCTGTACAAGTCTTCTCCTGATTTACTCCCTTGTTTTTCTCTATTATCGAAATATCTGTAATTAAATTTATTGTTCTGCGGGATCTTTTCGCGATTCTCTCTGTGGAGGAATTGGCGAGACACATCAAACTCATCTAAACTGGATATTAAGGTTTCGATTTTTGTCATAGTGGGCAGAACATCTGCAAAATGTCTTTGGATCTCAAAAGGCAATTTCCGCCGAATATGATCCACGACCATCAGTTCCTTGAGATCTTTAAAAGTATTTATCCCCAGACCTCCAACCCACTCATCCATGTACATCCTCAATTCGAACCCGAAGTCCCTCCACGAACTGTGTTTATCTTTATTGGCATTAATAAATTTATTCTGAACTGCTCTGGAGTAATTTTGAATCTCTTTAGTAAAACAGCTTTAATGTGATCATAATCATTCTCCTTCTCATCAGGTTCGCGTGCGATAAAACCAACTATTTCCAGCGGAAGCAGTCCGATCAAATGTGTCACCCAGTCTGTCCTTTGAATTCTAGTTCTACTAGCTTGTTTTTCAAATAGCGTTAAATATAACGAGATGTCTTGCCCTTCATCAAATTTTGCGATGAGCTTTGATAAATCTTTACTTGGTTCCGTCGTTCTTTGGGGCTGGTTGGTTCCCGCTTGAATCTTTAACTTTTCTAGTTCATACTCTCTGATTTCCCGTTCCCTCTTGATCGATTCTTCCCTTTCTAAATTAATATTCGTTAACATGTCTTTACACACATCCTCATTAAAGTTTTTGCAGGCTAAAATTACTTCTACTAACTTTGCTATGGTACAGGGTTCAGGGAGAGTTAGCCCCAATTCTTTCACTAACTCGATCAGATCACATTTCCTACCTCTTGTCAGAAATGTCATAATGAAATCTACTTACAGTTTCAGCAGGTTTACCTTCAGCAGACAGACCCTTTTCCAGCACAGATACTTGACTGTAGATTCCTTCGATTCCTTCCTTCCCGGCGATTCTCTTCCTCTGCGAGCCCCTAGATGTGGTCGATGGTAGGTGTGGCAACAAGAAAAGACGAGATATAACGGGAATATTTATTAAAATAGTTAATTCGTGGAACAGGATAAAATTGGAACATGGTTAAAATAATTCTGTAACGCTAAAAGGAACTTGTAAAATGATTGTAAGAACTCTGATGATGCGCCGCCGCTCCGTACAATCTGAACTCTTCTTCAATGCTGGCCCTCCTCCATCACATTCCAGCCCTCTGCAACAGGTCAGGGCCTCCAAGACTTCCATTATACGCCATGGCTGTCAAGCCTTCCGCTACACGACGCCACTCCCCAGCCTTCCGCTGTACGACGTGACTCTCCTGTCCTCCTCTCCGTGGTCTCCTTGCCATTCTTCTCTCCTCGTCAGCCTGCCTCTCTTTATACCTTTCCCCCTGATCTCTGTTGCCACAGCTTACAGTCTTCACATAGATCTCCCGTGCGGCACGCTCAGTAACGTTGTGTGTTCGAGTCCCACAGTTCACGGTCAGTAACCTTGTGTGTTAGTCCTACATAAATATTCTGCAACAATTCTTATGCTGCTTATGCGCTGGTTAAGCCTAGTTCTTGTTTTCTTCCTACTGTTTTATTAAGGTTACTATTGTATATACATATATTATTATATTATATTGTAAATCATAATATGAATATCATATTATAATTATTATAATAAAATAATCTGAAAACTTAAATTCGAATAAATAAATTTTCACTCACCCAAAATTTAAAGATACTTTAAAAGTCGCCCCGCGACAGCAATTCTGCTTTGAATGCTTTGCCGTAGTGGGCAAAAAGTCACTCTTTCGAAAGGTATGCAAAACCTAAACATAAGAGTGACCTCTTCTACCACTGTAATGAAGTAGTGGCCCTCGTTACTGTTAAACCACTAAGGGCTACCACCTTTGAACTAACTAGTTGTTCATTTAACTTTTGGAGGGTCATCCTCATCATCCGCCCTCTTCTCGTATCCGACTCCTCGTATCGGATAAATCGGGCGAGGTATCTTGCAATTTAAATTCTGGCTATTGTAGTTAGATTAACTGCTAAACGTAACGAATTTCTTCTTTGATTTTAAAAAGGCATTTGGAAAATGACTAGTGGACTAAAACACGAGTCCTTATATCATACTTGGAACTACGCATGATGTCATTATCAAGTTATGTAAAAAAAAGAAAGGTTGAAACACGCAGCTAAATTTTTAAAAAAGGTTTTTAACTATTAAAATTTATATACACTTACTTAAACCTCAGAAGCAGCAGCTCCCTCTGCGTCTTTCCCGGAGGGGAGGGGGCTTTGCCAGCGTTTAAAAAAGCCGGGATTATATTACTGACATTCCGACGCCCCCACATATATTCGCCAAGATAGCTATCAAAATGGCCTTTGACGTGATTAGTACCTCTCAAGGCATGCTTTAACGCCCCCAGGTCCCCTCAATGGAGTTCGTGTGGGCACCTGTATCCGGGTCCTTGAACGTCAGACTATGGTTCACCGTCTGGTGTACGAAGCCCTCCTCCGAGAGACAATCGTACGCCTTCCAGAAGTCTGATATTATTATAGAACCCGGAAGAACGTGCTCATTCAAAACAGCCAGGAAAACATCCGCACTCCTTCTCTCCACCACTCGCGCAAAACATTTATTCGTTCCCCTTTTCAACTCCTCCAAACACCAATTTACCATTCACAATTCACGAGCCTTCCCCTATTTTATTTCCTTTTGCCAAACATGCTCTCATCAATTTCAACAATCACATCCTTACCCCCAAGCATATTACTCTGGTACAAGATCTTCCACGCAAACCTCTCGGCAAAAATTCAGTCATCCATTATGAATTCATGGGTAGCTTTCTTGCACCACATCACTGTGAAAAGTAAAAGCTAGATAGGCTAGATGGGATTCTTCAAACCATGACTCCTTTCGCACTGACCGTTTCACCAGGTGGGGATTGTCGCCCCTTGCCGGGGGGCAAACCCAGTGAAAACGATCTCCAATCTCTTTCCTTTCACGCAAAGACATATTCCCACCCCACATCCAACATTCATATTTATCAGCCAAAAAACCATTTGCCATTCACCAATCAATCACAGCTCTTGCGCAAGCCGATGTTGAGATTCAGGGGTAGGGTTCCGTATGTCTTGATGATCGTGTCGTTCGCTGCACTGAGCTCGAAAGAAGCGTCTGATCGACGAGTAACAGGATGACATCTTTCTTAAAAAAAGAACGGACCCGATGATAAACAAAGAGGTGAAACCACACCAAACTGTTACATAGGGAGAATGCAGTGGCTTAGTCGCATATTCGTGAGGGTTTGACGTCGCCCATATCCGACCACTTACAGTGTTCATCCCTATGAAACGAAAAGTGTACTTCATCGGTCCGCATTACTTTCAATAACCACTGTAGATCACGTTGAATTTGATCAAGCACCAATGAGGCAAATTTAAGACGTTCATCTTTGTCAGATGATAACAATATTTGCAGGGTCTGTATATTGTAAGGGTACAACTTCTAGATACCATGAAGAATTCGTCGCATCGACGATTCTGGGATCCCAGTCTTTCTTTTCGTTTCTCGACCAATGCTGCTTCCTGTTGATGATTCGGCTGCCATTTGGTCCATCTCATTTTGCACAACAGTGACACGGTTATTGAGTATTTACGCAATGGATGATATATAAGGTGGACCCAGAGAATAGACGGTAATTTGTTATCCACATTTATTACGAGATAACAGCAAGAAAAAGCTGACATTTACAATCACTTTTGAAATTTAAACATATACACTAGTTCACGTCATTCATTCATCGTTGCCATTCACTACTAACGTAACTACACACAGAATATACATTACTTTAACAGGAATATAACAGTTCCTCCGCCAAAAATGAGAACCACTTTAAGACTGGTATCAGTCTGGTGGCTTTCGTACTCTTTTTGATTTACTGGAGGCAGAAGAGAGAAATTACTCTTATCTGAAGAAACTTTATGTTTTGACTTCCATACAGTTCCCGGTTTCGACCTTAGAAGAATCTATGGCTAGGGCCGTGTTTAAATTTTCATCAAATGTCAAATTAGAATGCTGCAAGATATTTTCTCTGATATCTGGATGACTTAAACCTCGAATAAATTGTACGCGTAATATTTGATTTAAGACATGGTTTATGCAATTTTCTAAAATTTACAAGCACAATCAAACTTTGCATTTCTTAAATATTACCTCAGAGAAGTAACGTTATCAGTTAGACTCACTTTAATGCTGAATCCTCGAGAAAAATTTTTGCTGCTGCGTCAATTCGTTGAATTTCTTGGTTAAATTCTCTTTTAATAAGGTTTATATTTCTTCGTAGGTTTTATTCACTGAAGATTCAGGAGACGTAAGGTTTGTCAACAGTTGATACATCTTTGATCCCAGGCAATTGATTAGGCATCGTCTTTTTAGCTCTTCCGATTCGGTTGAAGTGTCGTTAATTACATTCAGTAGAAATTAGTTTTCAAGGCGTTCACCATACTGTTCGAAGTCTTTGCTTTCGTCGTAGGGTTCGAAGTTTATAGTCAGCTGGGCACGGGATATACGTTATATTTATCGATATTATACACGGGATATACATTTAAAATTTAAGATTAGAAGTACAATATGCACCCAGCATTAAGATTAGAAGTACAATATAGACCCTCCGACATGGAAGTGTCTACAGGTCGTGGATCACGTCAACAGTGGTCCCGGACGCACTCTGGTAGGAACAGCTTTCTGTAGCACGTGGAAGGGCAAAGTCTACATTTCGCCCGCAGGGACCAGAGCTGCATATAAACCAGAATAGAATAGAAACACAACCAAGAAACAATCAAAACAGCTAAATGCAAAAGCATCCAAAATAGAAAATAAAAAGATACAAAATACCCGCAAGTTCAGGGAGGTTGATCATATCAAACCAGGTGGACCTGCCGAAGCAAAGCCCTCTTTTCAAAGCCAACATCAGTAATACTGAAATTCAATTTATCGTCTTTTAAAACGATCGCAAGGTCTAAAAAATTGGTAGAGGTGATTTGTATTGGTCTTTTTTAGGACTAGACTGTTTGAATAGATATTACCAAATATATCTTCAAAATCATTGAAATTGATACAGAGTAGGTTCATCAATATATCTGCAACAATTGTTATGCTGCTTATGCGCTGGTTAAGCCTAGTTCTTGTTTTCTTCCTACTGTTTTATTAAGGTTGCTATTGTATATACATATATTATTATATTATATTATATATCATAATATGAATATCATATTATAATTTTTATAATAAAATAATCTGAAAACTTAAATTCGAATAAATAAATTTTCACTCACCCAAAATTTAAAGAGACTTTAAAAGACACCTCGCGACGGCAATTCTGCTTTGAAAGCTTTGCCGTAGTGGGCAAAAAGTCACTCTTTCGAAAGGTATGCAAAACCTAAACAAAAGAGTGACCTCTTCTACCACTGTAATGAAGTAGTGGTCCTCGTTACTGTTTAAACCACTAAGGGCTACCGCCTTTAAACTATCTAGTTGTTCATTTAACTTTTGGAGGGTCACCCTCATCATCCGCCCTCTTTTCGTATCCGACTCCTCGTATCGGATAAATCGGGCGAGGTATCTTGCAATTTTAATTCAGGCTATTGTAGTTAGATTGACTGCTAAACGTAACAAATTTCTTTTTTGATTTTAAAAAGGCATTTGGAAAATGACTAGTGGACTAAAACACGAGTCCTTATATCATACTTGGAACTACGCATGACGTCATTATCACGTTATGTAAACAAAAAGAAAGGTTAAAACACGCAGTTAAATTTTTAAAAAAGGTTTTTAACTTTTAATTTATATACACTTATTAAACCTCAAAAGCAGCAGCAGCAGCTCCCTCTGCGTCTTTCCGGGATGTGTATAAGTGGCTTTGCCGGCGTCGAAGAACTCCGGGATTATATTACCGACATTCCGACGCCCCCACATATATTCGCCAAGATAGTTATCAAAATGGCCTTTGACGTGATTAGTACCTCTCAAGGCACGCTTTATCGCCCCCAGGTCCCCTCAATGGAGTTCGTGCGGGCACCTGTATCCGGGTCCTTGAACGTCAGACTATGGTTCACCGTCTGGTGTACGAAGCCCTCTTCCGAGAGACAATCGTACACCTTCCAGCAGTCTGATATTATTATAGAACCCGGAAGAACGTACTCATTTAAAACAGCCAGGAAAATATCCGCACTCCTTCTTTCCACCACTTGCGCAAAACATTTATTCGTTCCCCTTTTCAACTCCTCCAAACACCAATTTACCATTCACCATTCACGAGCCTTCCCCTTTTTTACCTCCTTTTGCCAAACATGCTCTCATCAATTTCAGCAATCACATCCTTACCCCCAAGCATATCACTCTGGTACAAGATCTTCCACGCAAACCTCTTGGCAAAAACTCATCCAATCTGTTATGGTTTGTTAGCCAGGTGCAAGTCATCCATTATGAATTCATGGGTAGCCTTTTTACACCACATCACTGTGAAAAGTAAAATTTCACTCAGGGCTAGATGGGATTCTTCAAAACATGACCCCTTTCGTACTGACCGTTTCACCAAGTGGGGATTGGCGCCCCTTGCCATGTGGCAAACCCAGTGAAAACGATCTCCAATCTCTTTCCTTTCACGCAAAGACATATTCCCACCACACATCCAACATTCATATTTATCAGCCAAAAAACCATTTGCCATACACCAATGAATCACAGCTTTCACTCTATCACGCTCCAGATTGAAAACAAATCTTTGATCATACACCACTTCATTCGCTTGCCTCGCACTTACAGCCATTGAGGAGAATACGATTTATTTATAAAAGCAATTTTAAAGAAAAACAAACACAGCTCGTTTAATACGTTGTTTTATTCAAGCTCGCTTAATACAGTGATCCGAGATGAGATCTGAATCAAAACCTATTTTTAAAATGCGCAGAGATCAAAAGATTTGAAAAAAAGCGCGCATATCTAACGCACAACATGACAGCTGATTGGTTTTCTGAGTCATTTGGGCCATCACTCTTCAATTGGCCATTTCGGAATGTTACAATACAACGCAGAACACAAGAGCGCATTCTTACGTCATTTTGGATGAATCGCGCACTGCGTTCGTCATTCCACTCGCGATCGCCAGACTAGGAAATCTATCTCTGAGTACGTCATCTATCGACAATACGTACCCATCAACTAGGAACGTTCCTATTCTGCCTTGTGTAATATCACATATAGAATTAAAAAATTAAGGAAATTAAAAGAACTTTATTAACAAGAAAAATTAATTAACCTTCACACAGTAATTGTATGCATAAAGTGACAAAATCTTAGTGAAGAAAATGTAAAGACAAAATGTATTACATTAAACTCTTATAATTCAATATTTTACAATTTCAGAACCGAAGTGTATATTTGGACGGCCAAAACGGCCAGTGGCGCATGCGCTGTAGATCTGGTGCTTACGTAGCAGTCTCGGCGCTTAGTGATGGAACCAATAGAACGCCGAGCCGTGGAAATTAGAGTAGAGTTTAGTTGAAAAAAGGCCGTCTAAATATACAGTGCCTTTCAGAACTTTCTTCGATAAAGGTTTATTCATAACCTTGGGTTTTCCTGTTATTGGTTTTGAGTTATTTATTGGGTTTGAGGGCTCCACGAGGAACTATACATGATTGACAGAGAGAGAGGCGGTACTTTTTGGTGACCAAACCTGTGATTGGCGCTATTTTGGAAGGAGAAGGAAAAAAAGTTTTCCTCGCCCAATCAGACTTTTTTCTCCACCTCTCGTGACGTAGATGCGATCCCAGCACCCCCAAAATCATCCAACTTTTCGATTTCCATCAGCGCATATGGTCATGGACTCTGTTCTAGTACTCTGTGGTTGCGAATTTTGAAGAGCCGAAGCAAACCGACCAACCAATTTCGTAACCGAAAAGCGCTCTCACGCGGTAAGAACGGTTAACTTCCAGTAACGTCGGCTCTTTTGATCTTTTGGGTAATGAATAAGCCTTATAACCTACGATTACGATCAAGTTTAGCCTTGCATATGCACTAGTTCACGTCATTCATTCATCGTTGCCATTCACTACTAACATAACTACACACAGCCTATACAATACTTTAACAGGGATATAACAGCGATGGCCTTCTACTTCTTATCCGATCCTCCAGGTCCCCCGTCTCTTCAAAACGTTCTACTATTTCCCCGTTCTACTATTTCCCGTCTCTTCAAACGAACTATTTCCCTCCCCTTCAGATACATGGCAAAATTGGGGAAGTGGCGATAGATATAGTGGCAGAATCTATCATATATCATGAGGCAGAAGTCGGACTCCCACCATTTATGGGCATCACTTTCTCAGGAGCCGCACCCCCTTTGCCTTGAATCCTTATGGAGCTTGGGTATTCCAAGTGGCACACGACAACAACAACAGCAACCTTTTTCGGTACGAAAATTTCGTAATGCAATTGTTGCAGATTCATTATTTTTATAATAAAGTTTAAGTATTAACGCTTGATCTGGTGAAGACAGCATATTTGCTAGATCAAATGATGAATCCATTTCCAGCAAGGTATTTTATTGGTAATCTGATTTGCACAAACTATGTTTTTGATGCACTGCAACGATAAATAGACACAAATCCTATTCCAAAACTTAATAGATTCGATAATTGATTATCCGTGATTATGATCCATATTCTTACAGACCAAATTTATTCCTGAGCTTAACGCCATTTAGATTTAAGTTTACAGAATTATAATTATTTACGTCAGTTAGTCAAATTTCATCAGAGACGAATCATTTAAAAATTATCCCCGCCAAAAAATAAAGTACAATAATGTTTTCTATAACTGAAATAAATAAATTTAAAGAGAAAATAGGGATATCCTTTGTAAAATTTCTATGACTAGGTTAAATGGATTACTGTCTGCTACAATCTATATTTTGCAGCTTACATAAAGGTTCAGAAAACATTTTCTTTATATGTTATTATATTCGGATGTTTAACGGATCAACTTCGCTTCAAGCCGATTATAAGAACTTTAGTTTCATTCGATTCCACTGTGTAGGAAAAAAGGGACTTACAGATTTATGTCTGCCGTTTCGGCCATCGTCTCCACAGGCTGTGAGACTTGGTGTGAAATGATGGATATTTGACTTCGAATTAAAGTTAAACCAATATTTTTATTGAATAATATTAAAATGAAGTGAAGAGAGTGCGGAAAGATAACAGAATAACATACAGGGTGTTTCAGATTAGCTTTTCATAACTTCTAGGGGAGGAAGGGTACATCAAGACTAACAAGAATTTATGTAGGCTAGGGGGTCGCAAGTGGGATTTCTGGTGGGATCTATTACGGATACCTATATCTACACCAGCTTCTATCAAAGCGTTAACCCTTTTACCGCTACTAGCAGTGGAGTATTACCATCTATAGGGGAGAGTGGGGCACATTCGCACAAAAGTGCATTTCGGCATATTTCTCTGGATCTAGATGAGATATTGAAACAAACTCGGATTCAAATGAAAGTTAAGACTTTTCCCGATATTTTAGAACGATAATTGGTCGCATTCATCTAGAATTTCTAACCTATATCATCAATCTAAAAAAAACGAAAAATTTCGTGCGAATGTGCCCCATGGGTGGGGCAGTTTCGCACACGTGAGGGGCACATTCGCACACATGCAAAAAATTTACAATAATTATTTTTACAAACTAAAAAGTTTATTGCTTTTTAAAGTAAGGATAATCTTTTTAAAGTAACGAAATATTTGGAACTTTTACATATTTTTCCTCTGAATTGAAGATTTTTTTACAAAAAGAAAACAGCTTCAGAAAATATTGAACATCTAAGTTTTTGATGAGGAAAAGAATTGGAGAAATGAAGAGTATATTGCACATTGACATACTTCACATAATATAATTAGTTAGAAAAAGTTCAACCAATATATTTTGACTGTCAGGTTTTATTCGAAGAGAAAAGTGAACCAACAGTCGCTTATTAACACCTGAAACTGACGGTTGGGGAACTTTTAATACGATAGTATCTTTTTATATGAATGTTGAATCATTACTTACTGGGAAAATAAAAGTTTCGTCATTAATTTTAAAGTTTTTCATCATTAATTTTAATAAAGCACCATTCAATTCCAAATTTTCTATTTGACCAACATAACAAAATTTTCTTTTTAGTAGCAAATTCTTCTAGAATAAAATCACTTAAGTCCAAGTCAATTGGTATTAAACAATTATCAGGGAAATTTATTTCTTCAATGTTTAAATCTGGGTCTAAATTCCTTAAGACAGAAGCTTTCTTTAAGATGTTATTTTCTATTATCACCAAATTTTGAAAAAATTACAACAAAACAACAATTAAACTTCAAGTTATTAAATATACTGCACTTATAAACATATAAATCACTTTCATAATCAAAAATGTTAAAGATGAGGCACATTCGCACTGTCCGAATCTGCCCCATCTTTTGGTGTACGAATGTGCCCCATCTACCAGTTCAAGCTTACCACGTCCCAAAAAGATATTTTAAATTAAAGTAGGGAAATAAAACCTTTCTAGAAACTTACTTTAGTAGTGCCTCTACTGAATAAAATGCTGAAAGTCCACTTGAGAGTTATTTTTGATTGATATTTTATGCCAACAAAATGACAAGAAAATTTACTTTGCTGCTTCTAACGCTAGCAAATTTCTAGTACGTATACAACAAAATGGCTCAGGGCTTTGAAAATTCATGCAGGAGGTGGTAGTCATGCTTCCATTTACTGGTATTTATTTTTCAGATTTTTAAATTAATAACTACTAGGGGAAATGCCGTCTGTCCGAATGTGCCCCATGTGCGAAATAGCCCCACTCTCCCCTATTCCCGATATTTTCATTTGCATTATCATCTATCAAAACCTTAACATTAAAAAAACATGGATTATTACAAAAACTGCATCCCATGGGAATTCAGCTTTATTTGGACGTGGTGGGCGTGATCAAGTCAGTTGCGAAGCGAAGGTTTCAAACCGAAAAACGCTAGTTAATCACATGATTAAAATTTCAACAGTTTCTAGAAATTAAGATTTAATAATATCTTTAAATTTGTGAAAAACTAATCTTACGACCAAATAAAATTTATCTAGATTGTGATCATCAACTAGATTAGCTAGATAGCGTCACTTTGTAAAATAGCGAGACAAAGCAAAAATAACCTTATAAAAGGCACCCTACGATAATGATCTGTCACAGAGATGACAAGATCTCCCACGTATACATTAATTTATCCCAAACTGGTCACAATATGACTTCACAGCGATGCCATAAGTTATCACTTAAAGTTTATCACAAATCCCGGATATTCGACTCACACCTGTGACTCCAATGCGATCGTTCAATATGATAAGCAGGAGAATATGTGTAATAAAAATCAATGATACAAAATTATCACAATTCTATCATATGAGTTTTAAGAGAAATGCACTCTAAATCTACTAATCAACAGCCCTCCTCCCCAAAAAGAGAAAAATTTCTCTATTTTAATATCTTATTTCGAAGTTTAAACGCTTTAACTTTAAGGTATCCGACTAGTTATTGTTTGACTTGTTATTGGTTATTGTTTGATAGGGCTTTCGTGTTGGTCGAAGGGAATCACGTGATAAAAATCGCAGTAAGCGAATTTGCTGACTTCTTGAATATAAACCAAGAAAAAACTCAGGCAAATTTCGGACCAGCGAATTTACGAGCGTTTATTTTCTAGGCCTGTGATTGGCCTCTTCTCGTCATGTGCTACTGTGTATCTATTTTTAAAAGAAAAGATCGATCTTCTTCAGAAAACGTAGGGAAAGTAGGGAAGCGTTTTTCGCTTGGGGATTTCAAACCACATCCCATGGGAATTGCGCTTTAATGTCAATTCACTATAGTATTGGATTGACGTGTTATGAAGAAATGACATGTTACATTTTCGTGCGATGCGATTAAAGCGTTTGGTCCAGCTTCGCACGAAAACGTAGCATTTCGATTCACCCTTAGGATCCCCTCTTCCTTTCATAAGGATTTTAACGACTTCAAGCGACGATTTTCAGTGACTGGATTTGAACAGAACGGGGCTTGCCCATACAATAAGACTCGATTTCTTTAATTTTCAAGTGTACTTAAAAATTATTTTCTCTCCTACTTAAAAGTTTTAAGACAATAATCGGAGTTTTTATCAATAAATCTAACAAAAAGCTAAATAAAAGTGAAGCAAAAGTTTTGCTCAGATAATAAACATTTATTTGACATAAAGACCATTCACTTTAATAAATATCAATGTGAGCCCCCTTGGTAGCTCGGAGAATGTCCAACAGGTATTCCAGTTCCTCTGCCAAGTGTAGCCTAACATGTCTTCTGTAACAGTGTTTACCGAATCTGTTATTCTAGTTTTCAGTTCATTGATATCTGTAATTGGTGTGGCAAAAACTCTGTCTTTGATATCGCCCCAAAAGAAAAAAATCGAAAGGGGTAATACCTGGAGAACGTGGAGGCCAGGGTGTTGATCCATCTCTTCCAATCCACCGATCCGGAAATGTTTCATCTAAAAAATCCCGTACAAAACAGCCCCAGTGTGGAGGTGCTTCATCTGGTTGAAAAATTATCCATGGTTGAAATTCTTCCAACTGGGGTGCAATGAACAGCTGCAACAATTCTAAATAAATGTCGGTTGTAATGCAGTTTTCCGTAAAGAAAAACGGTCCAATGACCTTATTATTCATGAGGCCGCACCAAACATTAACTTTAGGGCTGTCTCGTTGTAACTCCATAGCAACGTGTGGATTCTCTAATCCCCATATGCGAGCATTATGCCTATTTACCACACCACTTACATGGAATGTGAATTCGTCGGTAAAGCATATACGCTGCAAGTAATCATTGTCGGAATCAATTCTGTTCAGAATCTCCACTGCAAATTCTTCACGTCGCGGGCAATCATTTGGTTGCAAGGCCTGAACAATTTGCACTTTATGGGCATGGAACCTAAGCCTTTTATGAAGAATTCTTACAACAGTTGTTTGAGGCACTTAAAGCTCTCGTGATGCTATTCGGGTTGATTTGGTAGGACTCCGTAAAAAAGATTGACGTACAAGATCAACACTGTTGCATCACTAACAGAAGGCCTACCACTTCTGAGGCGATCTTCAACACTACTTGTTTCTTTAAAATTTTCATACCATCATTGATTTTATATCAGGAGCGTCGCGTTTATTATAAAGAGCTCGAAAATTTCGCTGAGCAACTGTGGGCGATTTGGTTTCATGAAACCAAAGCACACATTGAGCTTTCTCTTGATTATTAGTCATTTTGTCGTTTCCTAATGATCAACTCTATTGCCCAAATAAAAGTACTGAAACTGACCTAGCCAATGCCCCAAAAATTACATAAAAAGTAGTGAAACTGAATTATATCAATAAGATTAACTGAAAAATCAATGTTGAAAAATAATCACAAGTTTTTCCTACGAGTTTATGAGCAAACGCACCCTAAATCTACTAATCAATAGCCCTCCTCCCCGAAAAGAGAAAATTTTCTTTATTCTAATGTCCTATTTCGAAGTTTAAACGCCTAAAATTGTCGATCCTCAGTATTGGGATCCTAGGTTCGATTACTCATTTGATTTTTGAATCGATTCTATTTATAATAGTTTTCGCTTCGAAGCATAGGGAAAAACGATTCTTTTATCCTTAAATAATTAAATTTTAGTGATGCCATCTATAAGAAAAGTCGAGAACTACACTTTTTCAAAATTTCGTGTACAAAAACTCCCGATTGTTTAATATAGGATGCAGCAGACGGCGTATTTTTATCTTATTTTGTTTTTTTTGTTATTAATTTTTAAAAACAGGGCAGGACTTTGTGTTCACCCTTGTATGTTGATACAAAAACGCTCACGACCTTTTGAGCAAGGTTTCTGAAAGCCGAATACTTTTCTTTTGAGATATGGTTTTATAAAAATTTATTTTTGAGTGTGAGGATGGTGAGGATTCGAAAATTCTTTTCAGGGCACTATTGCTTTGGAGGTCGATTAATTCCATCTGTAGGTTTGCTGGGGCTTATTCGACATCAACATGAAAAGGAGCTGAAAATATGTCAAATAATAATATGCTTTATTTCTCCAAATTCAAAAAACGACTCTCAAACTCGGCTATCAGTTTCCTTATTTCTTTTGCATACTTCATGTTATTAATTTTAGAATTTTTTAATTCTTTTAACAAAGGAAAGTGTTGAAGGTTATTATTTTTAAACTGAGATTCAAATAACAGCAATTTCTTCTGAAAAGATTTAATGTGATTGAATGAATCGATTATTAAATTATATTTTCCGAGCAAAGCTAAATTCAATTGATTAAGTTGTTCAACGATATCAACTAACAAACATAAATCCAGTAACCACTCATTATTTTGTAATTCTGGTTCTGGTCTTTGTTTTTCAATCATAAACATGTAAATTTCCTCAATTACATATAAAATCTCTTTAAACAATATCCTCGACTTAACCATCTGACACGACACTAAAGTACACCACATCTCCATATTCTGAATATAACTCTTTCAAAAATTCCTTAAATTGCTTATGTGCATGTGAACGAATGTAATCCACTTTTTTATGACTATGCTCATAACATAATCCATTGATAAGATTTTGGCACATAGATTGTGTTGATGGATCAAACAGTGAATAACTATTAGTTCATCTCTTTTGAAGGTACTATCACTTCCGTGGTTGGCTTCTATATCCATCGTCAATGATAAGTTTTATGGCTCCCTTTTCTTTCCCTGTCATAGCAGGTGCCCCATCATCAGTAGATAATCCTGACAGAAGTTCCGGGCGCAAATTGTTTTCTACGAAGCAAGTTTTGACAGCCTGAAAAATATCTTCCCCTGTCGTAGTCCCTTTCAAACTTATTAAATTCAACATCTCTTCAGTTACCTGAAATGATTCGTCAATTCCACGAATGAATACTACAAGATAAGCTGTCTGAATTATCTGTGCTTACATCGAATGCCAAGGAAAAGTAACTAAAATCTTGAATTCAATCACGCAATTGCACAATAATTTCATTAAAAATATCATTTATTCGGCGACACACTGTTTGCCGAGATGGACTTAAGCTTAAAAATATTTCAGTTTTTTTCAAGCAAAAAATCTTTCACCACTGCTTCCAAACATTCTTTCACAAATTCTCCATCTAAAAAAAACTTCATGGTGTCTTTTGACATTAAATTTCTTGAACATTGCAACAGTTTTAATGCAAATCAAACACATTAAATTTGAGTCGTGTACAATAAAGATATACTTATTTTTCCATTCATCGAAATACTTTCTATTGGCATCAACATTTTTTTCTCACTCATCCTGAACATAAGACAGAAAAGACTTTTGCTTTTATATCACTACAACGATCAGGAACTATACGATCAACGATCAAGAAAAAGAACTCCGGGTTTTTAAAATTGAATATCTCTTGAACAAAAATAGATACAAATATAAAACCAACGGCATCGTTCTTGTAGGAGCATGGAATTTTTTTGTAGTAAAACTTAAAAATTTTAGTTACTTTAAAAGTTATCAGATGGCAGCACGTTGAAAATGTCACAAAATCGTTCAAACCGAGTGCAGGATATCGATTCTTAGATTATTGGCAAGATCGATTTTTTTTATTGAGATTGAAATTTTCCAAATTAAATATTTAATGTTCTCGGAGTCAAATCGGTAAGGAAAGGAGTTATCCATTTTTAATTTTGCTAGGAAATAAGGTTGTAAGTTAGAAGGTTGTTTAAAGGCGGAATATGCTCTCCAAACCGCACAATTTTATTGTACGTTGATTGATACAATTTTAATTTTATAACAAGGAGACAAATTAAAATATATTATGATTATTCTTTTTTACCAAATTAGGGTAATCATCATCTACTTTCATCGGAATAAATTAAGGTTTTCGTTTTTATCACCCCCTCTAATGTGCAGACAGATATTTATTTGCAGGCAGCATGAAGAGAGATCTCCAGTTCATCCAATGTGGCCGGACTACTTTTGTACACATTTTCTTTTAAAGTTCCCCACAGAAAATAATCACAAGGGGTGATAACTGGAAGGTAAGGGGGCCAATCTATGCCGACTCCCGTATAATATGAATAGTTTGATTTTAGAGCGATTACTCTCTCCCCGAAATATTCGTGAAGAAAGTCAAACACTTTATCAGTGCTGTAAAGAAGTCTATTTCAAAAAACTAACACACAGCCAACCAAGTAAAACTCAACTAACGTTTTACGTTTATTCTGCCGCTTCGATCTCGGGACAGCCCCCTTCGAGCTTAGGCTCACAAGCATTTATAAACAAGCGAGAGATTCTCTTCACTTCGCCGCAGAATTTAACTAGTCTTCTTCTTCACTACGTTACAGACTAAATTCCTCCCCTCTCAAAAACTTTTCTTGATGTAAAGCGAGAAAAGTCCTAGCTTCACCTAAAAAACTTAAAATGATTATAGTAGACACTAAAATACTTTTTTAAAACATCAACAATGATTTTGGGGGTTCATTTCTTACTAAAGCAATTCTCCTAGAAAAAAATCTTTCTCTTTAAGAAGTTTAAAATAGTAAAGTTATTAAAGTCACTGTAAAATGTAAATATCACATTAATAGAAATTAAAAGTTCTCTTCTTTCAACTGGTAGCTTCTTTTACCCAAGGAGAGATTAAACAGTTCTTCATTACACATAGAAATAAGGTATATTTACATCACATCCTACTTGCTGTAAAAATAGGTTTCATGGGATGCGACTCAAACAATCGGCGTTTAAATGAAGCTTCCCTTTGCGATGAATAACCTCATAATTAAATGGCTGCAAAGTAATAACAATAACAATAACAACAACAGCAGCAACAGCAGCAACAACAGCAACAGCAGCAGCAACAGCAGCAACAACAACAACAACAGCAGCAACAACAGCAACAGCAACAGCAGCAGCAACAACAGCAACAGCAGCAGCAACAACAGCAACAGCAACAGCAGCAGCAACAACAGCAACAGCAGCAGCAACAACAGCAACAGCAGCAGCAACAACAGCAACAGCAGCAGCAACAGCAGCAATAATAATATAAAAATCAAGAACAAAATTCATTCAAAACCGAACAACGCGAAACGCAATTCAAACTACTAACTCACAATATCAGATCAACCTGACCCCAATCAAAACCAAATCCAAACACAATCTCAAGTATTCAAATCTCTATGCAAAAGCTCAAAAACCTACCGTAACCCAATTCCACAAAACCGATCGAAGCAAACAGAAATCCACAACTAGAAAATCCAAACTATCTACCACCTGATCTATCACTCTGATACAAAAGCTCAGATCCTTGTAAACCTAATCAACACCTTACCGTGGGTTCTCATCCACTAGCTGCCACCAATTCAACCGGCTGTAAAGAAGTCTATTTCAAAAAACTAACACACAGCCAACCAAGTAAAACTCAACTAACGTTTTACGTTTATTCTGCCGCTTCGATCTCGGGACAGCCCCCTTCGAGCTTAGGCTCACAAGCATTTATAAACAAGCGAGAGATTCTCTTCACTTCGCCGCAGAATTTAACTAGTCTTCTTCTTCACTACGTTACAGTGCGATGTGGTCGGGCCCCATCTTGCATAAACCACTCGCTGCTGTCATCCTCGAAAACTTGCTGTATTGCAACAAATTGCTCCAGAATGTTAATATACCGATCACTGGTAATGGTTTCCCGAAAAATAAAAGGTCCGATTATTCCCTTGCTTGAGATAGCGGCCCAAACGGTTACTTTAGGGTAATGCAAACTTTTTTCACTAGTGACATGCGAATTTTTTGTTGCCCAAAATCTTGAATTTTGCTTATTTAAAAACCCGTTAAGATGAAAGGGAGCTTCATCGGAAAACCATATGGACCCAAGATCGAAATTATCCTTATCGATCATAGAGATAATTTTGATTGCTAAGTCCTTTCGCTGTTGGATGGCTCTTCCGGGTATCATCTGATGATCCTGGATCTTACATGGAATCATCTTCAACTTCTTTTTCAGAATAGTTTGTTTACTTGATCGTTTTACACCTGATTGAGCAGATATTATTAATTTTTAAAGATCATGTTGTATCAATGTAGATCAGTGGTAGCGAACCTATGGCACGCGTGCCACTGGGTGACACGCGACCGGTATTTCGGTGGCACGTGACATTCACTAAAAATGACACAAAAAAAACTTAAGTTCTAGACCAGAGATTTCCTACTACCTGAAAACTCCCCAAAACTAGCTTCAGAACACTTTTTAGCTTTCTAAAATTGAAAAAATTTTCGGGGGAGGACCCCCGAACCCCCTACTCCCCTCTTAGATGCCGTTGGGCCGTTCAAATATTACGTAACTCCATTTTCTCGACCATTTTGGACCCCCTGCTCTCCTTTTGTCACCAAAGGTAAGTAAACCACAACCGCCCGTTAATCGTCACAAACTGCCGTTAGAAAACAAAATCATGGATGCAAAAAGAGACATTACTTTACATATCGGGCGTATATAAGGGGGGCGAAGGGGCCCGGCCTCCTCCGAAATTCGGACAAGGTATACCAAAACAAGTTAAAACCCAGTTTTTTGGGGTGAAATTTTCAAAAAATATCTGAGGGAGTGCCCCCGAATCCCCCTTTTCTACTTGAAACTATATTATTCACATATTTTTTTGTTATTCTCATGAAAATCAAAATCCTACCTAAAAGAGTATGTCCAAAATTTGGACTAGATGCACCAAAAACTAGTTCAAAACCATGTTTTTAGGTTTAAATTTCTAAAAATTGTCTGGGGAGGACCATCAGACCCCTTTACTCCACTACTTCACTATTGACAACTTTTCTTAGATGATTAAATTTTTAAAAATGCAAATTCTACCAAAAATGTATTAACCCGGGAAAGACTGAATTAATTTTTTTTCTCAAATTAAATTTTCCTCCTTATTGTATGCTTATGACATGTCGTGAAGTAGCCTAAAACCATTTTTTCAAAAAAAAATTTATTATTTTAGTCAGAATAGGGTGGTACCATATGGTACCGCTAGGCTCTTACACTACCATTTTGTGCACCGTACATATTCTTATCAGTTTGAGATATCAAAGTCAAAATAATGTATTTATCACACTTTTATCACTTTATTTACCATTTTTAACTAAAACAACAAGTAAAATTACAATTTAGGCTATGATGATTGACAAATTAATTATTAAATAGTTGATATTACTCTCATTATACCAATTAATAGTTATATTTTACTCTTAAAATCCTATCATCAAATTTATTTCTAGAAATAAATTTTGTACACACTAGTCCAAAGGTGATAAACAAACTTTTTATACCGCGAGGTAAGCTGATTTGATACGGCATTAATAGATTTTTCAATTTTCCCCTCATAATGAGTGTTAAAATTAGGAATTTTGTTAAAAAACATAAGTTTTAGGCTTTAAAAATTTCATAAACCATATTTTGTATATTGCGTCTATAGTTAAGTTGAAGACTATGAACATTATATTGATGATTTGCATGAAATACTACCATTGTATAGATGGATATTCCAATCAATCACTTATAATATGAAATTTTTCTTATTAAATTTAGAATTATTGGCCTTAAAAATTAAAATTATGGGAAATACACTATAAATTCAATAAGTTTTAAGCATAAAAATTATTATATAGGCTTTACCTTAAAAATTAATTGATTTCACAGCATATAAAACGTTTGAAATAAAAAATACACTACTTCAAAATATTAGTACATTTTGGTAGCGTAAAAGCCTAGCGGTACCATATATTACCGCAAAAGTTCTATACCAAAATTTTCTACCTTAAAATTATTCAATATTTTCCAAATTTGGGCTATTATTGCATAATACAATTATAAATAATAATTCACCATTATTTAATCCATTCAACTAATTTTAGGTATGAATAAATTGCACTTACATTTTCAGACGAGCCATTTTTTCACCAGTCTTAAAAACACGTTTTTCACTAAGCCATTAAGCAAGAATTTATTTAAATAATTAGTTATTAAATTGCTGTTTACTAAAGTTTTGTCCATGTAGTAGTGACATCTACCGTCAGAATGAAAAAATAAAAGTATTTTGGTAGAAAAAAGCCGTTTTTTCGTAGTGCTGTTTGCCGGTACCATACGGTCCCGCTAGTCCTTCCCGGGTTAAAAAGCTGCATTAAACATGGATGGGAGGGGCTGAGAAATAATTGTTGGCCCCTCCCGAAATAAATTTCTATATACACCACTGACTTAACGGCCCACCACTAGACTTGTGCCTTCGATTGGGGCCCTTGAGTACTTATAAGTTGGAAACTCCTGTTCTAAACTATCGACCTTTAACGGCAGTTTTCATTTTCCAAGGGTTTAGAGATAATTTATTTAAAAAATAACAAGTGGCACACTTGCCACCTGGAAATCATAAACCGTAATATAAATGGCACACTAATCGAAAAAGGTTCGCCATCTCTGATGTAGATATTGTTGAAACATTGCTGCCAATGATTGCAGATTGAGATCATCCAACATTCCCTGCAAGTTCGTCATCAACGCTCCCGGTCCTTTTAAATTTTTCAAAACAACTTTTGATGGTTTTTCCATCAGGTCCTTTTCGGATCTTGAATTTCTTCTGAAAACTTCGTCTAGTTGCTGTAACGCTAAAATTTAACTTTATATTTTTGACATCTTTTTGCAATGAGACCCATTTTACCCCACGTTGGGGTAAAATAGGTCATTACTTTTGATGCGAAGTTTAACCAACTTATAACTAAAAAATATTTGATAAAATTAGATGAAAATGTTCTGAATGATTGTAATGTCAAGGTCCAATTGAAAGAAATCCTTAAAAAGTAAAAGTTTTGATGAAATGAAACTTAAAATGTGAAAGTACCTTAAAAGTGACCCATTTTACCCCAACCCACCCAATAGTTCTACGTAAGGGCAGAACCGACGGGGAGATGGTCAGCATCCTTCAGTGCACCACTGCGGCAGAGGGGGCAGAAAGGGCTATCCACGATCCGAAGTTGGCATAGATGGGCATATAGACAATAATGTCTAGTTGTTAGACGGAAGACAGCTACAGCACTGCTTCTTGGATAGTCAGGGAGATTTAGGATGGTATGTCTTCACAATTTTTCTCTTGTACGGTCTTTTCTTCTTGATATTTGATTTTCTGACGAACTTTGGTTCAGAATTTTCCTTTGGGTTGTGAATATACAATAAACAAAGGCGATAGCAACATTCCATCTTTGCTGATTGTGGGCATTAGGTATAGTTCAAAATTATCTCTTGTTCGATAAATACTTGCGTAGTTCTTTAGATCCCATTTTGCAGCCACGATATAAATATTGTCGGCTTGAAACATTTTCTGACGAACTTTGGTTCAGAATTTTCCTTTAGGTTCGTAATATACAATAAACAAAGGCGATAGAAACATTCCATCTTTGCTGATTGTGGGCATTGGGTATAGTATATGAATGGGTCGTAGCATGATGAGATTGAGCAGCACTTACAATCTGTTTTGACCCCAAAATATCAAGCGTTCTCCCTGAATGTATTTCTTTATTAAATCCAGATTGATCCATGCTAAACATCTGACTATCTTTAAGCTGCGAATCCTTGAAAAAAATATTAATGTAATTATATAACATATGCCTTCGATGCTTTTACAACATTATCATCTTCCTGAATATGCTTTTGGGTGATCATTTTCGTTACTTTCCTGCTTGCAATTCTAAACTTCTCTTTAAAATTGCGAAGCCATGTTTCGGAAGCTTTGAATGACATTTTCAGGGACAGAGCTTTTTCAAGAGCCCAACGTTTCAAATCCGAGTCATACACGTTAACATGCCTTTGCCTCGCTTTCTAAAACTCTTTAAAAACAAATTTCTGTATTTCGGATAACTTTTGCATCTTTTCACCAAATTTGGTGACTTGATTTTCCCCCAAATACAATTGATCTAAACGTTTGACAAACCTAAACCTGTTTTGAACAGATTGTAGTGTACGATGTTTCATTTTTTACTTTTGCGCCAGTACTTAACTGCTGCTTTTTTAGCTTCAAGTGGAATGATTTGAACTTATTCATCTCTTGATCGGCGTATTTCATCTCCAGTTTCTTCTATAATGTCAAAAATCAGATTTATCAAATTCATTTCCTTCATTCCCTGATTCAAAATCCAGTGTGTCATCTGCTTTATGATTAACACATCACAAATAGATTCAGGTTATTTAAATATTTCCATTATTTTATTTTTCAAATTTATTTTATCTTCAGTAAAAGCAGTCAGCTCTGTTTCTTCAACATAGAATTTGTGATAAAGCATCCATACCACATTAATCAGGGGGGCCCATTAGACACTGCTACCAGTGACGTCACTGGGTAGCGGAAGAGGTTGTCTCGATGACGTTCCTACTAGATATTTTAGGCCCTCTACTGATGTTAAATCTTTCTCATTAGCTACGGTATGACAGTCTTCTACCATTAGTTCTTTCTCGTCAACGGGGGTATCTGTAGACTTTTCTTTTGTAGACTTTTTTCGTAGAAAGGATTCTTTTTCCATACATAATTTAATGAAAGTATTCAATATTTTACTCTTTTTTTATTTTTTAAATTAAAGGTTTGGGTAAATTTCAGTTAGGTTTGGGGGAAGGTACAAACTTTTTCCAGGTCCGAACCAAGATATTAATTAAATAAAAAAGTATTTGAATTCCAAACTTTTTTAACTGCTTTTATTGAAAAGTATAGGTACATTACTTTCAAAATAACCTAAAATTTAGATGTTATATAGTTTAGATAAAATAATATTTCTTTTTATATGTAACAAATAATCGTGGAATTTTCCAGATTACTCTACACATATCACAACATCGTCCCTAGTTTTTACAAAAAAATTTAAAATTCAAGCAGAAAAATCTTTTAATAGTATTAGTAACAATAAGTATTTAGTATTTTCCACTCCAGGAATTATGTAGTTAATTTTCAAGGGGTATTATTAGTTCCCCACCAGTTAAGGACACCGAAAACTTATGTATTAGTTAAAAGTTATTGGATATGTTTTGGGCCAAGAATCTTCTTACATTTTGGAGAAGATGAATTTTTCGTTCATGTGATAGTGTACTAGAATCTCTTTCAAAAAATATCTAAAACTAAGTAGCCATCTATTTTCAACTACAGGAAGTATGGAATTAATCTTCAAGGGGTATTAACTCCCCACCAGTTAAGGACACCGAAAACTTATGTATTAGTTAAAAGTTATTGGATATGTTTTGGGCCAAGAATCTTCTTACATTTTGGAGAAGATAAATTTTTCGTTCGTGTGATAGTGTACTAGAATATCTTTCAAAAAATATCCAAAACTAAGTAGCCATCTATTTTCCACTCCAGGAATTATGGAATTAATCTTCAAGGGGCATTATTAATTCCCCACCAATTAAGGACACCACCGGTTGACCGTGCATCAATATCGAAACGAATCTTTTGCTGTGAAAAGATAACTTCCTGCAAAATTCTTGGCGCATTATGATCAAAATTGATTAATGCGCCATAAAACAATAACCAAACCAATCCTGCGAAATTCAAAATTAAAGTTACAATTGTCCCTTTATTAGGTTCGAAAATTAATATATTTTCGTCGTGACACTTACTATTGCAGTCTATCTACCTACAACACATGCATGTTTCATTTATTTCGCTATTTTTGAATAAATAAACTTTTGCATATGATTTTTAGAGAAACCAATCTAATTGGTTTTATGTAATAAATGCCGGAATCGAAAAATTGTATCTCTTTCTAGCCAGATATGCGAGTTTTTTTGCTCTAATGCTACCCCGAGGTTTTCGCCCCTTAAACCCCAGTTGCTACCCCTTAACCTATACCAATTCTTGTTTGTCCTTATGTACCCTACCTATCTCCCCTAGAAGTTATGAAACACGTATCTGAAACACCCGGTATTTATAAAAGCTTTACATATGTTGAGCTGTTTCTTCGCTTACTATTGCATAAATAATAACAATAACACAACAACGCTAATATCAGTCATTTTTGACCCTGCATACTCCCCCCTTTTAACTGAGAGTTGTCATGCAAAAAGTAAATCTAAGTCCAAGAGACCCAATCTTTCTGGAAATCGTAGAGGTTAGCCAAACCTGGAAACTCATAATGAGGAAGCCGGAGCCTGATCACGCTGCTGATCCTGAGTGTCCAATTCCCCAGCATGATGAGTACCAGAAGAGGAATCGCCATGACCAGGAACGTCATCCTGTACCTCAGACAAATCCCGAATCTCGAACGGGAAAACACTCTGTATATGACGCAACAATGTTCCCAGCTGTGTCTTGAGCCTGACAGTTCTCACCACACCCCCTCTTCTAGGTATTACTTGCGCTTACTTACATAAATAAAATATACTACAACAACGCAAATCAGTCACTTGGACCTGACACTTAGGGCCGGATGCAACTCCGTTTTACGACGATTTGGTTGACGGTTGAAGCTGGTCGAATCCTACTTCCAAACAACTCAACTAACGTTTTCTTTACGTCGTTTGCCCGCTTGCCGCTGATTGGTTTTCAAGAATTACGTCACTTTGAACCACATTCATCATCGGGCATTTCAACCAATCAGAGGAAAACGGCAGCGGATGAAACGGCCGACGCCTGCTCCTGACCTGACGTTACCGTAGTACGGTGGATGACGGTGAAATACGGTTCCTTAGAACGTAACGAAACGGAGTTGCATCCGGCCCTTAGGCCTGGAAAATGGCTCGAACCACATAGACATAAGGAGGGTGTAATGGACGCCGATGCTGCCCACGAGTGATTTCAGATGTCGCAGGAATTGAGACGGTGTCCTGTTTCTGCGCTCTTCTCGGCTAAGAAGCTGTCTCAGTCATAGCTCCGAGTTCTCTCTTGAGCAATCCCTCTTGTTGTAATTCTCACCTATTCAATATCCTCTTTTTCACAAAATTTACTAATGTCTTTTAAAGTGAAAGCCGCTCCTCTGTCTGTTATTATCGTTAAAGGGTTTCCAAAAATGGTCTGTTGTTGCTTTAATTTACCAGAGCCTCCTGTGTTGAAAAAGTCTTTACCGGTTAGAACCATGTAAACTTAGTGAACGCTTTGCACTCTGCTTATACTTTGCAAAAGAATTGTGGTGCATTGTGTTTCACAAGTGGTATGGGAGACCTAGATATAACCAAATTATCCCAGACCTTGTTCCTCGGCCCATAATTTTATCAAGGTTTTTACAAGGAACATCTTTATGGGAGAGCGCGCGCACTGTATTGGTCCACTCAGATCAGTAGGTCCAATTTTATTTCTAGCACGGACTCTGAATATATAATTATAGACCATGGGGACTTCTCAATTTTAGTTCTAGTATCTGTTGATGGAATATTTTTGAATGCATCTTCTTATGTATCTGGAATAACAGCGGTGTTATACTGAACAGAATAGCTTATAGTTGAGGCTCCTCTATCTCCCATCAGTGTCTAAACTACTAGTGCAAAAAGTCCATCACATTTAACTTTTACTTTTCGGGGTGGATTCTATTCCAGAAAGACATAGGCTTACCAAAAAAAGAATTATGGATGGCTAACAAATCATTCACATTCTGAGAAGTGATGGAGCTTCTTTTTTCGGATGCTATAAGGACAGTACGACTAAAGTTTCGTTCTGCAGATGCGCTTGTAGCTGGAATCGCTAGGAGAGATCGCGCTAGATGCGAAGACTGGTTTATACTTTGGAAAAAAATGAAGTTTAGTTTCGATAAAAAAAAGTTTATACATTAAGAAGTTCCAGTAAATGTTGCCATAGAGTTTAAATATTATTTAACTATTGGGTTCTAATGCATTGGAACTCTTATAAAGGTATTAACATATATTATACACCTGTTGAGGAAGGGGTGACTCAAGGCAGGTTACGAAAAAATACTTAAATTTATTGGTGATCAATCAAGCCATTCTAATAAGATGCGCACTGAATAAGATACAAAGGCTGATGCTGAATATTAATGCATAACAATGATGAATAATCACAAACCCAGAGCTTTGGGCATTTTAAATGAAAATCAGGCGATACGCGCAGAACCTATGCGCCGAAAGAAAGTTCATCTTCTTCACTCAATCACAGTCGTCTTCTTCTTTAACAACGCCTATTTAAATGTAGTAATATAACCATGACCAATTACATTAAATTTAATGTAATGTGGAGGTATGGGTATCCATCCTATTCTTCCTTCTCTCCATCCTTCATAACTCTTCACCCCTCTTCTTTTGGGGAGTGTGAATGTTTGTGCTTAGGGAACGGTCAGCGGTTTTTGTCGACCTGAAAAAGGTGGATTAAGATGAGAATCAATGTACGCTGTGAATATTTTTTATAATTGAGAAGGGTATTGAGAGACATTTGACATTAAGACAGAGTAGACTTACATTCTAAAGAATTGTTTATATTTTTTAAAGCTTCGTGTGCTATTTTATCTCTTATTTGGAAACATTTCTCAAGTGCCAAACGTTCGGACAAAGGAAGGCTGTAGCATAATGATCTTCAACTAATACGAGCCTCCCTATGCTTCCTTCCCTTTCCATTGCGAGGACAACTTTCTGTGTCCAAAAGAATATTTTTAAGTAACATTTTAAAATAAATTTATGTGGAAAAATGCAGCTATTAAAAAATAAAACTTACCGGGTGAAGATCATTTTAAATCTGAGAAGTCGGGAAACAATAATTAAACAAATCTTTGTGTCTTATGGGAACTAAATGTAATGTAGGACCGTCCTTTAAGACTGAAGTTGGGGCATTATGATCATATTTCATTCATGCGCTGAAAAACTATAACCAAACCTTAGACAGAATCTCTTTCGTAACATCACGAAACTTTTTCAGAAACTTAATGAGCTGCGTAACTACCTCTGGGTTCCATCTGTTTAGTTTTTTATCTCATTTTTCATATTATGTCAATCTTTTATTTCATCGATAATTGAGGCGACAGACTCTAACATATCAATAACAGAATTCCATATTACCTCGATCATTGTCTTCACACTCTTGGAAAGTAGTTCACAAGAACATTTTCTTTCCTGTTAATAGATTGTCTCAACAAACACATTTAACCAAAAACAAAGTCATGAAATCTTTCAAATGAGAAAAAAAACAGCCAGTAGATTCTTTTCTATCTAAGTATAATTTTGCTCGGTTTCCGTCAAACTTCTTAATACAAACAAGACTGGGTGACCATCCTGGATCAAAGAAGACCCCAACCCATCCTTAGAAGCGTCACACTGAATCATAATTTATTTCTTACTGTCCAATACCTTCAACACTAAGGCTGTACTTACCAATTATTTTATGTCCTTAAAAGCCGCTTCCTGCTCTATATCTCAAAAGAATTAAGCAGATTGCGTAAGGGAGTAGTTTGCATAAGGGCTCAAATTTGGCATTTTTTCACTTTCCCCGACAACGTTTGGCAAATCTTTCCAGGTTCCACTAAAGGTCAACCATTAAATTTACAAAAAAATTAATTTACCTACCTAAGGATATATTATCATAACAAGAATTATTTTGGTTGTATCTCAATGCACTGAGGAATGAAAAACGGAGATATGTCGATTCAAGAAAAATTACTGGGTCGCAACCCACTTTGGGAAATTTTGTGGTCCGAATTTTTTTTTGAGAAAAAGAAAAATAGAGGTATTCTAAAGTTATTAGAAGAAACCACCATAAAAATGTCAACGAAGTCATAAATGGCCATTATAATGACCATCGCATTTCTGCCTGCATTTTATAAAATCTAGCTTTTAAATATCTATAATTCACCTAAAAATCTAGTCTAAATTTTCTCTTTTCAGTCTTTTAACATTTGTTTTTTTTGTTCTTTACAGGGGGATCAAAGGGTCAATCGTTTTGTTTTAATTTGAATGAAGTCTATATTCTAAGATATCCCGTTAAATATAATATTACACTGGGGAACAGCCATTTCGTTGTCTTAGAACTAACTTGTTTTTGAATCACTTTTGGCCCCTGAATCCAAAAGTAACTGTAGTTTTTGTCTGTCACGTCCACTTTTTTGGCAAACAGCCCCGCCCCCTTTTTACGTTTTTCAATGACTTAATAACTTTGAATTTGATTTTCAGGGTCAAAAATCAATACTTTAGAGTTTAAATTACACCCGAGAGTACAAGAATGGTTAAAGTTTCTAAAATATGAAAATTTGTGGCCAATGGATAGGTTTAAGGGGTTATTACCCCCTAAAAACGCAAAAAAATTGTTAAAAATGATAGTTTATTTTAAGCTTTTTTTACACTTATTTTTTACGCAATTCCTTTTCAAAAGGTCCTAACCCATCACCAAGGACCCAAATTTAATGAAAATTGGCCGCAATGATTTTTACAAAAAGCGGTTGAGGCATTAGCGCCCCCGAAGCACCCGCGGAAGGGTTCGGAAGACTCTCTTTCGCTTAGAGGACACGAACACCTCAACCGCTTTTAATAAAAATCATTGCTGCCTATTTTCATTAAATTTGGGTCCTTGGGGAAGGGTTTAGACCTTTTAAAGAGGAATTGCGTAAAAAAATAAATAGAAAAAACCTTGAAATGCAAAAAAGGAACGTTATAAAGGATAGAGGTTATTTTAAGCTTTTCTTACTCTTATTTTTTATGCAATTTCTCTTTAAAAGGTCTTAACCTTTCCCCAAGGACCCAAATTTAATGAAAATAGGCAGCAATGATTTTTACTCAAAGCGGTTGAGGTGTTATCGTCCCCGAAGCGAAAGATAGTCATCCGAACCCTTCCGCAGGTGCTTCAGGGGCGCTAATGCCTCAACCGCTCTTTGTAAAAATAATTGCTGCTTATTTTCATTAAATTTGGGTCTTTGGGAATGGGTTAAAACCTTTTGAAAAGTAATTGCGTAAAAAATAAGTGTAAAAAATAGCGTAAAATAAATTATATCATTTTTAACGATTTTTTGGCGTTTTTAGGGGGGGAATAACCCCTTAAACCTATCCATTCACTAAAAATTTTCATATTTTAGAAACTTTAACCATTCTTGTCCTCTCGGGTGTAATTTAAAGACTAAAGTAATGATTTTTGACCTTGAAAGTAGAATTCAAAGTCATTAAGTCATTGAAAAACGTAAAAAGGGGGCGGGGCTGTTTGCCAAAAAAGTTGATGTGATAGAAGAAAACTAAAAACCGTTTTCTTATCAGTGTGCCCATTGAACTCTAAAACAGCCAAAAAGTCGAAGTCAACAGAAATTATGTTAAAAATTGTTCCCCAGTGTTACTTTTACAATGGCATTTAGTTTTTATGATCCCTTAAAGTTATAATTTGAATTCCTGTCTTTTATTTCATAAAGATTTTCGATGGATTAAACCCAGAGTTTTTACTTGCCAACTGTAAAACTTCTACTCCTTCATAAAAAAAGTGCGTAGCATACTAAATCGCTCATTTTATCTTAAAAATTGTAACAATGAATTGGGCTAGGTTATTATCAAACCTTAACATATCCATCAAATCACCTTAAATATTTTTACTTCAGTAACGCACATTTTTATCATCATAAGATTAATTAATCAATACCTGAATATAAAAATGAACTAATCACTTTCCAATGTTTCTTTCTTCTAAAGTACTTTGACCTGATAGTTGTTGATAATTTCGTCTAGAGCTTGTGACGAGTCTTACGCATAAGGTTATTGATTGAATGAAGCTTGATTTCTTTTATGGAATCTAATTAGGGTGGTTAGAGGGGTGCTAGTGAATTTACTTATTTATTCATTTGTTCTTTAATTGACTTTCAGAAAATAATTCACCGTAACTTAATTCACTATAAATATCAGATCCTTTCCAGGTCGATGCACAAAAATGTTGCAGGTTGAACTAGTGGATTATAAGTGGTATCGATTTTTTATAAAACACCTATATTGATCATATGATATTTAGTGTACTTTTCGATTTTGAACTGGTGCCAGAAGCTTTATTCAGTATTCATGAAGAGTTTTTTTATATTGGTGGAGAGAAAACTTTTTTAGAAACTTATAGTGCTACATTTCAATGGAATGAAAATTCCTTCGCTGCAAATCAATTGAATCCCAGCCAAGTAGTTTTCGCTTAATAATTTCTGAGAATCCCTTAGGTAACGTTTTTTGCACATTCTAATTTCAGGGATATTATAATGGTGTTATTACCTTGGGATCATTTCTATTTTAATAGTTAATTCTTGAAGCGCGGTAGGATACTATCGTTTCTTCAATTTAGCTTATTATGAAACTATTTCAGTAATGCAATCTGAAATGTGCTTAGCTGTTTTTATGATCAGATGAAATAAACTGGTGTAAAAATATATTGCATTATGTCAAAGTAATTTCTAAAGTATTTGTGTTATCCGCTTTCTTTAGAACACTTCGTTAGGTATGTCATTTAGAATTTTAAACTGGAAAAAATGGTGAATTTACTTATACAATAGATACATTAAATAATAATTTTTCATAAAATTTCCGTGGCTCTTATAAGTAAAATGGTTTTATTGATTAATGCATCAAAGCATAGTAAAAAAACCCTATTTTTCGTGGTAAGATAGATTATGTCTATCCTGATAGTTAAAAGTTAATGTGTCTAATGGTAAGATAGAGGAACTGTTGAATATTTTAAGGGCACTGAACTTCATGCACTACAACACTGCAATATTTAATCGGAGAAAGTGGGGGCTGGGGCTAACGGGACATTTTTTAAATGCTATAATAAAAGCATAAATGCAGTTATTATATTTTTTAAAAATTTTAAGTCATTTTACATCTAATTTAATAAAATTACATATAATTAAATAAAATTTTAGAATGAATATAACATTATTCCTCTTTGTTTTATTTATTTTTGCAATTTAATTATGTCCAATAGTAACCATAATTGGGATCCATGGAGACATAGTACAGGGTCAATAAGACATGTAATGAAATTTAAAAATAAAATCCATTAATTAATTTTAAGTGCATTTTTATTAATATATGATATATTGAATACGCGAAAATCGTTGTGAATCAAACTTCATCACAGGACATTAATTCCTCGCTGTATTTTGGTGTGTTTAGTTTCACTAGAACATCCTCCTGAAAAACAAAGAAGCATTCTTTTTTTGGATAAAAAAACAGCCAGTCGTTCTTTATTTGTCTCTTCAGAATTGAGATTTCATACTCAACATCTACAGTCAAAATATGACCCACAAAAGCTTCAACTTGTTTCCTAAAAAATTTGACTAATGCATAATCTCCTTCAAAAAGCTTTTCAATGAAATCAAGAAATCAAGATTCACAGTTTTGGAAATCTGAAATACTATTTTCCTCACATAAAACATTTATCACTGGTTTCCTTCTACTAGAAAGTCTAGGCTTTAAGCAGCTGTTCTTCATCTTCACTGCTATATTCCATCCCTTATCCCTTTTTGTTTCTTTAATTTTCGGTTTTTCTTGTAAAGATTCTTCTCAAAGATTCTTTAAGTACCCTTTCCTTTTTAGAGGTGCTCGCATAAATGCCTGACCTGCCTCGTTTTCTTCTCCTATTAGATTCCTTCCTGTGCCCTGCTTTTGGAAATGAGCATACCTCTTTTAGTGAAACATTACAATTTTCCCCTGAAGTAAGACTGAATTCTATTGCTGAAGGATCAGGACGATTAGAAACGAATGAAGATAATAAATCTGATTCACTAAAGGCATCAGTGTTTAAAGGATTAGTTCCAATTGTTGAAAATCGAGATATGATGTTCCTTGGAGTGAAGATGTAAGAGCATCCTTCACTAAAGAGGGAACAAGAAATAAGAAATTATTTTCCCAGGATTCGTGAGCATCCAATCGTTCATGGCTCTGCGATACCTAGTTTTGAATGGATCGTATGCACTAACATCGAAAGGCTGCAACTTATGTTGGCATGTGTGGAGGGAAAGTAACTTATGACAGCAATGCTAATGTGTGTTATAACGATGATTTAAGAAATAAATATGGTGGTTGGGGTAATTTATAAAAACAGAATAGTGGTAGTACATGCACCGCAATAACCACAGGATGCCTTGAGAATTAGTGTTTGATGTTAAATATTGTAAAAACATTAAAATATAAGAATAGGCCGTGGATATTGAAGTTAATTATATCAAAGATATTGTTCTTATGGATGAAGTGAAAATGGAAAATTCTGGACTTACTGTTTGATGTGAAGGTCTGGTCGAATATCTGGTTGAAGGGGAATAAAATTGGAGACACAATAGTCATAGTTCAATGATGAAAACTGATATGAGGCACACTGATTTTATTTTCATCTAATTCATATGGTTGGCGAGCTGAGAGCGATATTTTTCAAATACAATTGTAGTAGATGGATCACACTTAAATATTGCACAAAAACTGTACTTAAAACATTGCACTTGTAACTGGTAGAACACACTTATGACGGATGGAGCACAATAGTCGGCGGCACAAACAAACGGAACTGAACACGATCCATTTTGTTCAAAAATGGTGAACACTGGAACAAATTATACCACCAAAGAGATAAACACACGGCACAGATCGGGAAGGCAGGTCGAAAGGAAGAACACACACCACAAAATTTTGGATGAAGATGAGGAACTCAAAGAATTGGGATGAATCGTAGCACAATCAACAATCAACAAAATTAACTATTATCGGTTTTTTTTTGATGATGACCCACTCTCCTCAACCACCGTTGGGTCGGTCAGCCGATGACGTTGCTGAGGTTGGGGACACATACCGCAGCGTCCCGCGCTGGCCGGACGGGAACGCCACAGCACGGAGTCCTGATGTAGGTGAGAGAGGAGGGGATCATGCCGAAAACAAAGGGTCTGCCGGTTTTATACCAGGGTCGGTCAACAACCTAACAGAGCCAAATCCCAAGACATTGGCTGAAAAATTCCTCATTAGGAGTGACGAACACCTCCCACGAAGCAATGCTAACACGCCAAGTACGGGGAAGATGTGGCGGGGTTAAAGGTCCGTGGAGGGATTAAAGGTGTCTCAAATCTTCTAGGCTCAAAAACAAATGAAGGGTTTGAGATGGAAATTTAGTTTTTAGGTCTTTAGAATCAGCGTCTGACACTGAACAAAATGAGTGGAAGTTTTACTAGGTTATTGTTATTTTTATCAATTTTGGAATTAAGAAGTTCAGGGGTTTAATTTATTGTACGTCCCTCTATGTGGGGGGTTGGATACAAGGAACTTTTCCCACCAGCTGTAAATTGACCCAGAAGATCTTTGGGGTGTCGGTAAGATCTCCCCAAAGAAAGGGGCTTAGCAGTGGTGATATTTTTATGATTTTTGTCTGGCATTTGAGTTTTCGCGAGGACTGGGTGATCTTTTCCCCAATAAAGAAATCAAAGTTTGGGGCCGTTGGAGTTTCGTATTACAAATTATTTGACACTCATGTCGTGAAAGAGAAGGAAATAAGATGCTTTGCACTTTCAAATATTGTGCAGGTGGTGTTTTCCAGTGGTTTAGAAATTTTGTCTGGTTTAAGGGGGACTGTGCTCAATTGCCAAAGGAAACTAGAGATCGAGAACGAATATGTGATGGATCTACATCACATGTGTCTCGTGGTTGTCTAGTAGAAACAAAACTGGTTGTTCATTGGTTACACTTGTATGCTTAACAAAATATTTAACAATGACAATCAAAACGTTTTCGAATGCTATCCATCCAGAGTTGTGTTATTGAGCTTGACTGAGATGAGAAGCTCCATTTGTCAAAAAAAATTGTGGAAGTAGCTCGAGGAAACACAAATGCAGGTAGAATAGTGTTTACAGATGCATTGGTAAAACAACACAAAGTAACAGCCTTGCTGTTTTCAGAAGTTACTTGTCCTACCTGCTTTTTACTTTTTGCTAATGCGTCTTGTTTGGTGTAGTATGTCCTATGGATCTTATGCCATAAAACTCCAATTAACCAATTTTTTCCTGCTATCGCACAAGGTGGTTTTTGTACTGTAATACATCTAGTTTCATCACAGTAATAAATACGGTGTGCGTAGGAAAAGCATATTTTATATAAAACGTTTGAACATTAGTTTTATTGAAACTCATTACTCGAGGCAAGGTGGTGGCTTCAGGAGATTGGATTGAAAGACCTTAATGACATTGTGGTTAACTTTTTCTCTACCAAGCGGGACTTTTCTCTACCACGCGGGATGCATCCTAAATCAACCATCAACACACCTCTCATAAAAAAACACACCGAGATCAGAGCCTCTATCATTGGCAGTCCGATAAAATTACAAATTTCAAATCAAATCCAAAATACGAGAAAGGGTGTTTCATCCTTGCCACGTGGCAGTCGACAAACAGCCAAAAGCCACGTGGCAACTGCCAGACACCCAAACACAAACCATACCTAAATAGAAAATAAGCGTACCAATTCCATATATTGAAAGCCAAAATCCAACATTCCAGGTCGGCTTTCACCAAACTCAAGGGGTACATCAATCATCAGTCCTCTGCAACACAGGTTTACGCTGAAGACTCATTCACTTGTGAATTGTGACAGTTTACGTACACACTCAAGTATAAGTAGAATTAATTTCTAATTTTTAACTTGTGACTATATCTGGTAGACTATACTATAGTCTGTGTAATTTAAATAGGCGGTTGAAATGTCACGTGATTTTTCTACCCGCCGCACCTTCCCCTCTACGTTACCATGGTTTCGGCAAATCTTAATTTTTTCCCACGACATGTTTTGCGCCAAGTCAGAACGCTTCAGAAGGAATCAAAATGAGAAATAAGAGGTGGTATTGATGATCATAAAATAATACGTATAACATAACAATAATTTCTTGTGATCTTGATTTATAAATCTTTGCGTACATCTGTTTTCGTTGTGGAAATAAGGTTTTAAGAAAAATATTTAGATTTTAACTTTAAAATTTCGATGGGAGCTGAAAAAATTGATCAAACCCATAAAACTATAATCAGACTGATTATAATATAGCAGATCTTAAAGATCGTTATAACAGACTAAAGATCGTTCTAGTAGATCTTTAAGATTATAAACCATTAAGAAAGAAGTATTTAGTTAAAATAAATTAATCTATAATTGAGAGAATAATGCTTACAGCAAACGAATTAAGTGACTAAATTTACTCGCCAATTTCAAGTTGGCGAGCGGAAATTTCGTGCTCTGCCTTAACTGGTGTGTAAAAATAAAAGGTGTTTGATTATACTTTCTTCGTAGTTGCCAAGGCAACGATTTTTAAGCTGTGACGTCCAACCGCCTATTTTATTTACACAGAGTATAGTACAATTTGCTTGTTTAATGCAATCGCATCCTATGATCATACTGAATGAAAGATAATCATCTGGAACAACATGGATGTTACTATTAAGCAAAGTAGATTCAATAAGAAAGGTTCCTTCAAAATATCCTGACGAAATAATCTTATTGTTACCAAAACCTCTGAAAACAGTTTGTGATGGGTGCAACTCTGGAGATCACTGTCTCTGTAGACTTTTTCTTTAATGAAGGTCGCTGATGATCCGGCGTCAACAAGAGCAATTAAATATAAGCCTAAAATTGAAACTCTCAACTCCATCGGGTTGGGTGGGGTCGGAAACTTTACAGTATAATGTCTAGAATCCTGAGAAGCAGTATTTGAAATACTATTTTGTTTTCTTAGGGAACAACGATCAGCTTTATGGCCAAAACTATCACAACCAAAGCATTTGGGACCTCTATACCTGGGAGGACACTCAGAACTACGGTGACCTTTCTCACCACAGCTATTGCAGGTTAAAGGGGTGGTTTGCCTACGATCATCTCTTTGATTCCGCCTAAAAGGGGAATAGGAGTAATCTCCAATAGGGGAATTCTCCAACCGGGCCTGATTCACCAACTTTTGATAAATTTTTAACTTTTCTTTTAGCTCTTGGAGGGTTTTGCATCCGTATAATATTATTTTATTCTGAGTGGAATCTTAAATACCGTTAATAATATAATCTATCACCGATGCTTCATCAATGTTGCCTCTTGAAGCTAGTTCCCTAACTGAAAAAAAATATTATTGAATCCCTTCATTTTTCTTTAACTTTCTATTGCGTAAAAGATTATGTAAATCGGCGTCTGTCAAACTAAATCGAATTCTTCTAATAATGCATCTTTAAGTTCACTATAGGATCTGACATCACGCAGGGATTGTACAAACGATTTTGCAGGACTCAAAAGACTCTTTTTAAGGAAAATTACTTTTTGAACTTGGTTTGTGATGTTGTACAGGGAGAAAAAATCCTCCAAATCTTCAATAAAGGTACGCACTGGGAAATTGTTAGAACCGCTGAAGGGTCTGATTAAATTGGTATGATCTCTCAAGTTAAGCCCGAAGGGAAGTCCACTGGAATTACTAGGCACTGAGTGAGGGAACTGGTCCACTAACCTGGGATCTTCATAAACTTGTTTTGGAGGGGAAGTTGTCACTTTAGATTTAACCACGGCTTTTTCATCATCAGTTTCGGAATCTGAATCCTCCTCAGATTTTAACTTAGAAATATTCATCAAAGCATCGAAAATAATATCGCAACAAGCCAATGGTGACTCAGGACAATCAATCTCCAGGAAACTACAAATAGTCAAAAGTTCCGAAAAGGAGATATACTAAAGATCCTCAGTCTTGCCTTAATTAGATTAAAATCTTTCGGAAAACCAGAAAACAATCTTATATTTTTTTCTATTGTTACGTCCCTCATCCGTGTTAAACAAAAGCTTATGAAATATCTTTTGGTTGATGATGTTTTGATTTTACTGGCTATGAACGGAATCTCTCCCAAAGTTAAAATATTGAAAAATGAAGTTACTCACAAATAATATGTGACCAATTAAATGGCTGTAGATGACGTTCACTTCACTAGATCACTCCTTCAGAAGAACGATCGCTCACACTCGAACATCACAGTAGTTATGTCTTCTACGATCAACTTCACGACACGAGACATCAGATTTACAGCATCAATCATCAGGTATATTCAGACATTAATCACTTGGATCATCCGAGACTTGACGAAATCAATTTAAGTCGGTAGACAACATCATTCAGCGGTGAAATAAAACGTCTTCATCGGCAAATAAAACATATTCAAGGTTGTCTAGGGGATTTCCAAAGGGCCAAATTCTGGAGGCCGAGCCCCCATGAGGGATGGGAGGCAAAGCTTCAGGTAACAACAAACGACATTTATTAAAACGGGAAGAAGTTAGTAAAAAATAGTTAAAAAATAACAGATCAGGCCTAAGAGCGAACACAAACTGCGTTGTTGGATTAAATAGATTCTCACAACGGCAACGCATGCGCCGTCAGGCGCGTGCAGGACGTTATTGCTGTGTTCTCTTCTTCCAACGTCATTCCCACATATATGCACGGGTTGCGAGGTTGGAAGTGCAACGTGTCTCTTTGGGTTGGAAGTATCGAATTGGATTTTGAGTTACGGCTTTGGTCTGAGAGACTGAGCTATAGGTTTTCTGATTTCATTTGACTTATTCCGAAGACAGGTTGTCTCAATTTTCTTTTGAAAGAAAGGAAAGAGTGGAGGATGAGGATATGCAGGCAGAGACCGGAAAAGGAAGTACGAAAAGGTCATTAGAATTCACGGAAGAAGAGAACTCAGGAAAAACTAAAGAAAAGAAAGCTAGAGAAGAAAGAATATATGTGAATGAGAAAGAAATAGCGGACCAAATCGAAGAAGCGTTCAATAAAGGTCTAGGAGAGGTCAAGGCCATAATATGGCTAGGTTTTTTCGGCCCACCCTATTATACAATCCAACCCGCCATGGCGGCTTACCTCTTAGTTTGTTAGGGGTGCATTTCCGATCAATTAACCCCTGATTTTGAGTTATCTAGGTGTGTCTTACCCCTCCTAGAAGTTATACAACACTTATTAAAACACCCTGTATAGCAGTTTTTCTCGATATGCTATGAAACAAATTAAATTGTTAAAAGGGGTTTATTGCATGGAATAGAATAGCTGATCTAATTGATTTGTTCGGATAAAAATGTTGACTTACTACTTGAAATAATAGTAAGATTTAAATAAAATGCTTTTATAAATTATTCAAACCTTACGCATTACTGTTGATTAAAAATGTGTTGAAAGTGTCTAATATAAGCTGAAAAAAATCCATTATGATGAAAAAATATTCAAGAAAGAATGCAAAATTAAGAATATTTAGGCACTTAATAATAAAAAAGGAAAATACATAGTACAGAATAATGAATTTTTAAAAATGAATAATTGATTTTACAAAACACAACTATTTAACTTAAAAATTAATTACCTTGGCAAACAGAAGGCTGAAAATAAAATTGCATTGTGCTTTCATTAAAAAAGGCCTCAACATCATTTAAGAGCATAATAAAATTATGTAAAGAGCGTTACTTTCTTCCTTATTTCTGATAACTGCATTGAAAGTTACCAGTATGAGCAAAAATGAGTAATATTTACATGCATTCAAATATTTTTCTAGTTAGTATACCTACCTAAGAGTAATTATGATTAGCAAAGTCGTGACCCCTCATCAAAAGATCCGTTAAAAATATAATTAAATTACCTATAAATTCTCTTATAATACTGAAACAAACTAGTCCAGAACGCAGGCATTTTTCAACACAAAGTAATACCTTCATTTAGTTAGAGCTCAGAATGATCACATTGCGGGTAGCATCACTCGTGTCTCTTCCATATACCACCCTAGCAGCATATACTTTTAAAAATCCAGTCCTTAGTTTTGAGAAAGTTAACGAGAAGAGAAAATATGCATGTTCTCAAGGTAAATTGGAATACTTTAGCGCACACATCCACACTATCTCTTTTATATACGTTAAGTGGACTGGAACTTATGCATATGGTCTTCAATCCTAGAAGAATGAAGCACTTAGAAGAATAATTTAGTGAGATCTTTTTAGGGTACACACAATTTTTGTGTTTGTATGGTAGTTAAGCAAGAGATGGTTTTAAAGATCGTTAGCATTTTAGCACAATGGTGGATTCAGAAATTTGTTTTGGGAAGCTATGAATTTTTTTCCGCATACAATGCAATTGTTTCAAAGTGAATAATAAAGATTTTTCTGTTAGACCTATCAAAATTTTGGAAAAAATTAAAACATGTCCTTGAGAAGAAGGAAATAATTTATTTAAAACGTATTTTTCATGATTATTTATTTTAATGATTTTTTTTAATTTGTAAAGCAAATATTGTAATTTCGAGACGCTTAGGGTGGGTTGGCGTAAAATGGGTCAATTTTGGGTATTTTCACATTTTAAGTTTTATTTCATCAAAACTATTACTTTTTAATGATTTCTCTCAATTGGATCTTGACATTACAATCATTCAGAACATTTTCATCTAATTTTATCAAATATTTTTAGTTATAAGTTGGTTAAATTTAGCATCAAAAGTAATGACCTATTTTACCCCAACGTGGGGTAAAATGGGTCTCATTTCAAAAAGAGTCAAAAATATATTTATTACTAAATATACATGAAAATAAGAAAAAAGGTAATCGGTTAAGCCGTTTTTATGCGAAGAAATTTTTTTTAAGTTGTACTTTAACCCATTACTGCCTGACGTCCCTTTTTGGGGACGTTTTTTAAAAATCCTCCTATTTCTACAAAAATTGTTCCTTTCAATTAAAATTTGCACGGATGTATCTCTGATCTTCATAGAACATAAAGAACACAAGAAAAAAGCAGAATTTAAAAAAAATTTTTACTTTTTTTAAAGTTGGAAGATAGAATTTTTTAGAAAAGTGCTTTTTTAAAAATTTTAAAAGAAAAAGCTTAAAAATCCTAGTTGTTATTTTTAAAAAATTTCAATGCCGATATATATTACTGTTTATACATTAAATCAGTTGGGGTGTTTTTTTATTTTTCCAAAATATTTTATCTTGACCTTATTTTGGACCCTCGAAAAGCGTCCCTAAAAAGGGACGTCAGGCACGAATGCCCCCGTGGTTTTCCCCATAGTGAAATGCTAGTGTTTCCTTATTTTTTTTCATAAAAACGCGTTAGACTCTTATGAAATGAATTAAATAACTGATATTTATTAAATTACTTTAATTTTAGCTAATAAATTTATTATTTTTATTTTTTTTTTGAAAATACTGTTATTTTTGCTAAATTAATGGAATAAAAAGTCTTGAATTATAAGGAATTAATTAATTTGTATTAATTAAAAGGAATAAATTAATTATTTTACTATATTTATTACTTATGCAAATATATTCCGGTTATATTTTAATTAAAAGGTTAATAATTATTAGTTATAATGACCTTTTGTCATTAAAATTGCTAAAAAAGTCGCTTTTGTAATAAATTTTCGGCTTTTTTCTAATTAGATGCCGCTAATCATTGTGTTCTATACTGCAGATCAATCTATATCTTCTGGCTTGCTAATGCACATCCCACTAATGCTTGATTTTTGGGGAGAAATTCGTGTTCCGCATAATTAAATTAAATAAAATGAAAAAAGTATGGGCATTTGAAAGACTTAAACTTCACAAATTGAGATATTCTGATGGATTTGAGGTCTGTAAAAGTAATTAATACTTATTATTAGGTGACATATAAATAACGAATGCCTTTTTCAATTAAAAACCTTAATTAATTTGCAATTAATAAAGATTTGGGAGGAAAAACGTGATTTAGAGCATAAAAAATGCTCAAATTACGTTAATTAGGGTTAATTTTACAGTTAATTGGATAAATAACACTACTCGACAAAAAAATAGGGTCAAAATGTAAATGACACAACAAAAGCGGATTCTTGTGTAAAATGGTCCCCTGAATCCAAATCCGACCCCCGTTTTTCTCCACCACGTCAAAATTTTCGGGGAACAGCTCCTCCCCCTTTTTACGTTTTTCGACGACTTTATAACTTTGAACTCGATTTTCAGGGTCAAAAAACATTGCCTTAGTCTTCAAATTGCACCCTAGGGGACAAGAAAGGTTCAAATTAATAAAATATGGATATTCATAACAATTGGATAGGTTTAAGGGGTGATTACCCCCCTAAAAACGCAAAAAAATCGTTAAAAATAGAAGGATTTGTTATACCCTATTTATTTTGCTTATTTTTGAAGCAAATAAATTTTAAAGGGTCTTAACCCTTCTTCAAGGACCCAAATTTAATAATAATATGCAGCAATGTTTTTTAGGAAAAGCGGTTAAGGAGTTATCGCCCCCGAAGCATCCGCGGAAGGGTTCAGAAGGCTTTCTGAATCGCGCTGGCGCCCGCGCGCTCAGTGAGTAATATCCATGCTTTGAAAAGTCACAAAATGAGAATTTTCTTATAGACTTTACTTAGTGGAAATTCTATATTTTGATAGTTACTGGCCAGTTTTATGGAGGTATTCCAGCCGTGCATCTAATAACAAATTGAAACATGGAATACCTCCATAAAACTGGCCAGTTACTATCAAAATATAGAATTTCTACAAAGTAAAGTCTTAAAATATAAGAAAATTCTCATTTTGAGACTTTTCAAAGCATGGATATTACTCACTGAGCGCGCGGGCACCAGCGCGATTCAGAAAGCCTTCTGAACCCTTCCGCGGATGCTTCGGGGGCGATAACTCCTTAACCGCTTTTACTAAAAATCATTGCTGCATATCATTATTAAATTTGGGTCCTTGGGGAAGGGTTAAGACCCTTTAAAATTTATTTGCTTCAAAAACAAGCAAAATAAATAGGGTATAACAAATCCTTCTATTTTTAACGATTTTTTTGCGTTTTTAGGGGAGTAATCACCCCTTAAACCTATCCAATTGTTATGAATATCCATATTTTATTAATTTGAACCTTTCTTGTCCCCTGGGGTGCAATTTGAAGATTAAGGCAATGTTTTTTGGCCCTGAAAATCGAGTTCAAATTTATAAAGTCGTCGAAAAACGTAAAAAGGGGGAGGGGCTGTTCCCCGAAAATTTTGACGTGGTGGAGAAAAACGGGGGTCGGATTTGGATTCAGGGGACCATTTTGCATAAGAATCTGCTTTTGTTGTGTCATTTACATTTTGACCCTATTTTTTTGTCGAGTAGTGTAATTAATATTTTTTGTTCATATTCATGTTACAGTATGGTTCCGATCACTTTTGCTGCACTTAAAAAGGTAGATGTTTTTGAGGCTTTAAAAAAGTTTTCTTCCATGCGTTTACTACAGGGAAAAACAACGGGGGCATTCGTGCCTGACGTCCCTTTTTAGGGACGTTTTTTAATTTTGGTGTAAAATAAAAATTTTAACCTGGAATTTTTTTCACTATTTTTCCAGTTGTTTTGGGGCTATTTACTATGTTTTTACCAAATATTTAAGAAAAATAAAAAGTTGGGCATTAATGGGTTAATGAAATTGTAAAAGTCCGAAGTTAATGAACATTGTTCAAATGTCGCAATTAAAATACTTCATTTGGAGAAAAAAATAAACTTGTTTGAGTTCAGTGTACATTTGAGGGAAATAAGTTAAAACATTGTTTTTACTTAATACAGAAGGCCTCCTAACTATTTTTCTTAGCTGATTGGCTTGAAATGTCTCTCAGACTTTCTTGTATGGAAAAATATTACAAAAGTCTGCTGTAATTTATTACAATATATATATATATATATATATATATATATATATATATATATATATATATATATATATATATATATATATATATATATATATATATATTTGGAAGTTGGTAAACCCTGTTTTTTTACAACACCATTTACCATTCAAATTAAGTATTTCTTCAGTTCTCAAATTCATAAATCTAAATTTTTGACAGTCGGAAAATGTTGTCATCAGATAAAAGATTATAATACAAAAAATTGGGTGAAAATAATTCAATTTAAATTTAATTTATATCTAGTTAATTAAAACTGACCCATTTTACCCCATGACCCACTTTACCCCAACCCACCCTATAATTTTCAGAAATGTCATATTTTGAAGTTTCAAGGAAATTCTTCTAGTATCAAATGATAAAAACAAAAAACATTTTTGTGCAACATGATTTCTCAATAAAAATGTTTAAATTCTAAATTTAGATACCGAATGACTTTATTTATTCAAGGTGATTCAATATTAGAGGATAATAATGCTAGAGGGAGTATAACTCATCTAAGGAACTCAGAATCACATATAAGAAAGGGTGGTCGGAAAGGCACCCGTAATAATCTAGGGGGTTTTATAAGTAAGCATGGGAGGATGTATTATTCCCAGTGGTAAATGTTACTTAACCATTTAAGATCAAATTAAACAATCAAAATAATTTGATTCCGGTATTTATTACATAAAACTAATTTTTAAGAGAATTGCAGCAAAAATTTAACAACAGTATTGATTCTTTAATCTTAGAGGCTTGTAGTAAGTCATTACTTATTTTAAGCCTAACTACTATGAAGTTATGATTGGGATTACATCTCTCAAATTGGTTTTTAAGAAATAAATGGTAGAATCGAAAGATTTTATTTTATTGATGAAGTGAGCTATAACGCTTTTTACTAAACTGATTCTTCTTAAAACTATGTTACACACTGTTTTCTCTAAATTACCCACAACTTACTTTGCCGAAAGATGCAATGAGCCTTAGTCTTCTCAAAGCATTGACATTTTACTATACCTTAACCCCCTTTTTATGACTATAGCTGTAGGCATTTCAAAGTTATGGGCGTGAAACGGGACTTTTGTAGACACTCGTGCTATTAAATTTATATTTATTTATCCATTTAAAAATATATTATACATACAATATATATTTAATACACACACATTACACATTAAATTATTCTAAATTATGTATTAAATTATACTAAAAGGTATGAAATTAATTATACTATTTTATCATATTTTTCCAATCCTGGGCATTCAAAGTTAAAATGGGTACACAATTTACTTTACTTTTTTATTTAGTTCTTAAAAAAATACCCCAAATAAGAAAACACGGATCAGGATATATTTTTTTAAAGAATTAAACGATATTTCCTTTATTTTTTTCTAGTACTATATACTCATTGACTAGATGTTTGCATTTTCAAAACTTAATTATTTATTACATTCAAATTAGCTCAGATAATTTGAATTCTCCTCAAAATATGTTTACGTTTCTTTTTTTAGGGAAAACGCTGTACATATTTTTTACCTTGAAATTTACCTTTAGCTAAGGGATGGTGATAAAAATTAAAATAAACAATTTATTTAGACAAAGTTATTTGAAGAAAAGTATTATAAAAGTAAATTAAATTACATCCTTAAGATATCGATAGTTTTTTTAATTAGAAAAATATAATTACCGGTCATAAATATGTGTGTAAATTTTTTTTAGAAGTAGCATTTATGATACGGTAAGTGTTTAAGTTAATTGAAAGGGATGGAAATTTTTTTTAAAATGTAAGGTTTTTTAAACGAAGGTACTATATTAACTTTGATAAATATTTGTACAATGGAAATTAAAATATTTTTTTCTTTGTGAAATGAAACTCGATTCCTTATTATTGTTATTTTAATGTAAGTGAAAAGCTAATCCAGAAGTAATTAAAATGAAGAATAGTCATAGTAATCAATGAAGGATATTTATTTAATGAAGGCAGTTGTATACTGGGACTAGCAATAACCTCAATTTATTAGATATTTCAAGGAAAGTGTGGATTCTTCATTTGAGGCTAGAATAATAAACTATTAAATTCATTACTTTTTAGTTTATAATATTTAATGAATAATTCTTACCAATCTTAACTCTTGACCTTAAAATTTTAAATATCCCTGAGACCTTTTCTATATTCTAATAATAACTTGAACAATTCATCCATATTTGAAAAAAACACGGATAATGCTTTTGGTAAAGAAGTACCGTATCACGTTAATCTTAAGAATAATCATCAAATTCATATTTGAACGAAAAGTTAGTTAAAGATAAGAAAATTTACATAATTACAAAAAATAACAGTTCACTTTTGAAGAAAAGCGTCTTTGAAATTAGAAATTTCCCTACCATTCCTTCATTACACCTCAATTCCCAGCTGAGACAGTCTAATAAATGCGTTCTCCCCTCTCGTGAGCCGTTGTTTTTATTTATTTGCCGGAGATGCCGCGGCGGAAATTCTTTCTTTGAAGAGGGAGACAGTTTATTTGAAAGATCTCGTTGTTCCCATTTTATTTTGGGCAAACCGACGGGGAGCATAAATTGTGCTCCATCTCAGCGTCCCGAATGTAGGGGAACACGAGCGATGGAAGTAGAACGTGGAAGAAAATCAATAGATGCCTGGGCCCGATTCGCCAACTGCCTTTTACTTTTCCTCCCCTTTTCTACTCATTGACTACTTTCTCCCCAGTGCGGCCGAGGATTAATCCTTTCAATCCTCCACCGCCCAATATTGCCATTGGATCCTATAGAAAGAACTGGCGGCATAGACTGGAGAAACTTCTCCTTCCGCAATCTTTCAGCTGATGAATGAACTTGAAAGATGATTATTTAGAGCTGTTCTAAAGACAACTCCAATTGTTTCACTAGACTCGTGACTGATCTGCTCTCCTTCTTGAAAGTAGTCTTCGGTATTTTTACACTTTTCTGTGTTTGTCCCAGTTAGGATCCTTTGTTCTGATTGGGCAATAAAATCCGCCGTTTGAAGGTATTGGAATTAGGTAACTCCTTTCTCTGCTTCGTTTAAAATAATCAGTATTCGCACAAAAGGGGGTGTCTCCGTAAAGTGCAGTGGGTATGGGTGAATCGGATCTGATTGTAATGCTCAGTTAGAGACAAGAGACAAGAAACTTTATTGTAATGGGCACTGCCCGTTTACAAAATGAAACATGAAAAGTAGCAGTAAGAGACTATATGAAATAAATTAAAAAAAAAAGAAAAAGAAACATTTTTACAAATAACAGATTTAACACAGATAAATTAACATTAATATTTTAACAGATAATTTAACACATATAAACATATTTTTAGCATACACACAATTTTATTGCATTTTTTTTAACAAAATATTCAAAGTATGACTATTAAGTTGATTCAAGTAATATATTGCGGCGAAGTTTTAAAACAGATATGGTAAAAAGGAAAATTAAATTATAGTTTATGTTTTTCTGCTTTAGAATATGAGGAAAAGGTTTTAAATTTTGTAAATGAGTTAGTCTATGGTGGTTATACAGAGGACAAGAGTTAAATATGTGTTGCCAAGTCTCATTCTCTTCCAAGTTGCAAAAAGAGCAAAGGTTAGTATTAAAAATTTCGAAGATTTCGCCTTTATAAAATATCCGGGATTGATTTAATCGCAACTGGAAAATTATTCTCTTTATAGCAATATCATACTCTGAATCAACATAATCTTCAAAAAAGGAAGAGTTTTTTAAAAATTTGTATTGATGGAAGTGAGTGCTTCTTTCAGTCCTAGAAATATCATTTTGGACAGATTGATCCCAGACAGTCCTCAGTATGGAAGGAAGGTAGATTGAGGCTTGTACCGGGTCATGTGCATTCCAAACAAAACTAAACCCAAGATTATCAAGAATATTTTTTATGCATAAAGTCCAGTTATATACTGGGTTGGTTGAGAATTTGGAGTTCGAAAACAACTTATTATAACAAATTTTTGCATATCTAAAGTCTGGTAACCTGAGTATTTTTATCCAATATTTTAAAATTAATTTAACCAAAGTTACTGAAATCGGAGGGTGACCCAGTTCTAGTCTTAGAATGTAACCCGGGGTGTTTCTGGAAAGCGTGAACAGCTTTTTAACGAAAAAGCAAAAACACTCTTCTAACTCATAAACATTGCTCGCGGACCATATAACAGAACCATATGTAAAAACAGACTGAATAAGAGACTCAAATAATTTAAGCCAAGATTTGATTGAGTTGAAACGCGGTCCCGTAAAAATAGGCAAGATGCACAGATCGCCGCTTTTGCTTTGGAGGTAAAATGATTTTTTGCACAGTTAAATTTGCCAGTTGAGGAGAAAGGTATTCCTAAGTAGATATATTCCCTGACGATTTCGAGTTTTGTACCCTGGTAGAAAAATTTTTCAGATTTAGAAAGTTTACCCCCTTCTTAAAAATCACAATTTTCGTTTTATTTATGTTAACATTTAAATGGAAGTCCGAGCAGAACTGTTCCAATAAGTTAAGCTTTTTCTGGAGATCAATAGGGGATTCAGCCAAAATCACTGCGTCGTCTGCGTAAAGTAAGATATGAAGATATGTATCAGATGAGATAAAAATACCGGGAACACTAGATTCGTTAAGGCGATCAATTAAGTTATTGAGAAACAAATTAAACAATATAGGTGAGAGTATTTCTCCTTGTAAAACTCCTATATCAATCTCAAAGGGATCCGTTGGCCCTGTTGGAGTGCGCACTCTTGCTTTAGCTTTAGCATACATGTCCCTCAATACATTAATGAATTTTGAACTGAGTGTTAGTTTTTGTAAAACTGACCACAATAGAGAATGGTTGATGCTGTCAAAGGCCGCTTTCAGGTCAATAAAAGCAGCGTACAATTTCCCCCTTTTTTCCTGAGTTTATCTTGTATGATTGCATTTAAGACAAATGCTTGGTCTATACAACTATATCCTTTTCTAAAGCCTGCCTGTTCTTCATAAAGCAAATTTCTCTGGATTATCCATGTGTTAAGTCTGCAGTTTAATATTGATGTAAAAATCTTACTAATTACAGGCGTTAGAGAAATCGGTCTATAATTTCCTGGATTGGCCGGATCTCCCTTCTTAAATACAGGAAGAATTAATATTTCAATCCATTTAGCTGGGAAGCGTTCCGACTGAAGTATATTATTGAATGATTCGGTGAGATAACGGATTGCATCAGTACTTAGATATTTAAAATATTCAGGTCTAAGGTGGTCATAACCAGGACTTTTATTGTTTTTAAGTTTATTGATGGCATTTTTAGTCTCTGAGATTGAGATAGTTTCATCCAGAATTGGGTCAAAATTAATTAAACTACATCTATTAATTACATCTACAGATAAATTCAGTTCATTTCCTTGAAATATTTTTGAATAATGAACAAACCAAATATCACTTGCTCTTGCTATATCAGAGGATAAAATTGGTTTCTTTCGCTTGAATCTTCTCACAATATCCCAAAAAGTTTGAGAATCTTTACAATCCGAAATTGCTTTCTGCATATTTATAAAGTATAATTGTTTTTTAGATCTGCATAGTTCCTTATATTTATTGCGTAACGTTTTGTACTCTTCGATATGATTAGAATAATTTCTCATTACTTTTTTCAAAGAATTCTGTAAGATAGATTTAAGTTTAAAACACTCAGAATCGTACCAATTATTTTTAGCGATAGATCTCTGTGAATTTTTTTGTGCAAAGCTGTAAATTAAATTGTTATCTTTAGCAACCTCGGAAAATTTTAAAATTACGTCTTGTGAATCGTTTTTCACATCAGTTTCAAATTTTTTAATTATATCTAGGTTAAATTTTTCAGAAATATCAGGTTTCCAAAAAGATTTACAAATAATATCTTGATAATTGTTAGTTTGGGTCCTAGAAGTTGAACTAGAATTTTCAAATAAGAAAGTAGCTGATATTGGGAGATGATCAGAACCTAACATAGAGTTAACAACAAAATCACTTACATACAGATCAAATAAGGTTTTGGATACAATTATATAATCAACAATGCTGGCACCATTGGATGAAATATATGTGAAATTACCTTCGCAGTCTCCTGGTAATATACCATTTAAATATATTAGATCGTTACAATTACAAATTTTCTGAAATTGTTTGCCTCTAGAATTTGAATGTTTATCATTCATGTTTCTGGTTAAGATATAATCAGGAGAGAAATTGTTTTGGTTTGAATTCTCAAAAAGGGTGCCCAAATTCCCTACTCTTGCGTTAAAATCTCCGAGAATAATTATATTAGAATTCATATAAGATAGAAGTAAACTAAAGAATAGATGCAATTCGTTGTCATATTCTGAGCTTGGGGGGAAATAGCAGGCTGCAATTAGAGCATCCTTCAAGTTACAATAATCGGCCAAAATAATTATATAAAATCTATTATTTTCAATCACACGCACATTGCATAGTAAATTCACATTATAACCGAACATTATGCCACCACTAGGGCGGCCATACTTGCCCCGAGATGCGAAACTTTCGATTGTTTTGTATACTCCAGTGTTATCCGAAAAAATAAATGGAGACGTATGCCATGTTTCAACAAGGCAGAAAAAGTCAAAACTTTTTATAAATGACCTGAAATTTGGAAAGAGACATTTATTGTTTAGGCCAGCAACATTATAATGCAGTACTTTGTGTTGAGAAAAGGAATTACGACACTGTACAGAATTATTGCAGGTTTTAGAGAATTTTGGAGACTTAGAATATTTTTTTACCCTATTCGCTATAATTTTTTGTTTTCCAATCTCACAAGCTCGGTGCAAGTTTCATTACATACAAAAGTTTCATTATTCACAATAAGTTTATCAAATTTCAATCTGGCGTTCTTACCTTCCAACAAAGCACGTTTCCTTTCTTTATTTAAAAAGCTGCGTTTAACACGTAGGGGCTTAGAATAGTCCTCGGAGATTCCAATTCCCTGCTCCGACAGTTCCTTCCACTTTGCAAGCAAAACGTTTCTATCATCAGTGCTCGGTATTCTGGCCACAATCGGTGCCGATCTAGAACCTGAGCTCCTACCCAATCTGTGAGCTCGGTCGATTTTAACTTCAGCGAGATCAATCTTATTACATAGATTTATAATTGAAGTTTTGCAGTCATCCCAAGTTTCTGGGTTCTTCATGACAGGAACATTGTAAAATATGAGGTTATCTCTCCTTTGGCGATTTTCGAGGGCATCTATCTCCGCTTTTAAACCAGACAACTCCGCAGCTTGCGAGTCCACAAGATCTTGAAGCTGGATGATTTGGCTGTTAGCTCCTTCCACTTCACAAACAAGATCTTCTTGCTTGTTTTTTACTTCATCGAGTTTAATTTCCGTCTTAACTTTCCAAGCCTTGAGGTCTGCGATTTCCTCCACAACGCAATCCAGTCTTCTGTTGATCTGGGAGGTAGACTGGGATAGCATAATTAAAATTTTACGAATCCCCTCACGAACATCGAAATCCGTGTTCAAAAAACTCTGGATATCATCAAATTGAGTGAAACAAGATTCTGAAATGTCAGGAACAGTTGGAACGGGGTTTTTTGGCATATCGGGCTGAATCGTCAGGAGGCGTTCTCTGGATCGCATTACGCGGTGTGAAATATGCAGTGTTTTTTCCAGGTTTTTCTGACATCTTAATAAGATCAAAATTACAACTCTCCAAACTCAAAAGTCCACAAAGTCGATAAGTCAAAATACAGAATGCACAAAGTGACCACAAACACCTGGGTGACTTAAAACACTGCCCTCTAAACCTTGGTTCTGTTCGGAAGTTCACTTCTAGCTTTCCGTCGTGGCCTATAGTCATGCGGGTCGGACATAAATATCCTTATCTATTGTGATGCAGAAGAAAATCCTTAATCTTATTCCACAGGACTTTGCTGGGCTGGGCTGGGCCTGCAGTAGCTGTAATCTCTGTAATGCTCAGTTACCCTAAGTTGTGCCTGTCGTGAAGTGAGAGTAATGCTTTTATGTTAGACTTTTATGGTCGCAAAAGTATTTGGCAAATATTTATATTTTTTACATAAATTATACTCAGTGTGTTCTTCAAAGTATATGAATGCTTGTGGTGATGTAGATTCCTCACCCGCATTGCCGAATCGTACACGAACCCGCACTGCCACATGCTGGAATCGTTTCGAACTTAAAAAAAATTCTTTAAAAAACAGTCACTTAAACTGAGTAATTTGTACTTATGTTGAGAATATCATATGGAACTTATGTATATCAAATGTCATATCAATAATTAAGTCATATCAATAATTAAGTCATATCAATAATTATGTCATATCAAATCACTACATCCTACAATATTTCTCTCCAAAAGCTTACCATTCATTAAACAGAAAATAGCATTTCATAAAAAGGAAGTGAAGAAAATAGAAAAAAATGTGGTAAAAAATATGGTCTTTATAAAGTTCTTGGAAAATCTAAATAGAAATCTAATCATTTCACGGTTTCATTGAACTTAAAAAAGGATTTTATAATTACTTTGTTTTACCCAATACTGACTGAAATTATTACATAAGTTAGAGTTTTTTAATTACAATATTTATTTTCACCACTAATTCAATCATTTGCCAAAAATTGTTTGCGTGGTGAATTAAAGTAGTAAGTAGACATATAATGTTTAGAGTCCTAGAAGTTTATTTGGTTTTACATAAAACTGATGCATTGCATTTGTAGAAAAATTTTATATAATTTAACAGTGATTATTTATAACTTTTTAAACTCGTTATCACAAAAGAACATTTCTTTTAACTCAAACTTTCTGTTCATCAATCAATCAATCAATTTATCAACAAAAAAAACCAAAAATTTACAAAATTTAAAACAAAGATTCATAAAAGTTTACACAGAGTTAAAAGAAAAGAAAAAAGAAAATTGCAAATACACCCGAAAGGATCCACAGCTCGTCCATGAGTTCACAGATTTCCAATTTAGTGAGTTGTTAAAAAAAACAAAAAAAAAAGAAAACGGGGACTTGGATGGCTAAAGAAGTTTATTTAGTAAAAGTATATATTAATACGAGTTTGATATTAACCTGACTGATTTAAAATATTTCCTCTGTATTAATATTATAAATAATAAAGGAAATGCAGAGTTTTTTTAAATAACGGATATTAGATTCCGATTGGATTTCATTTGGTAGTTTATTGAATAAGATTGCAGAGAGGTATTTAAAATGCTTCTTAAATATTTCTTTATGAGGGGCAGATACACAGTAAAACTTGTGCTTTCGAAAATTATATGAATCAGTAGAACTGACTGTGTCTCGAGGCGGGAACTTCTTTATGAAGAACAGGATATTAAATATAAACAACTGACTCACATTTAAAAGAACATTGTCAGGAAAAAATCGTAAAATTTTTTTTTGAAGATTAATTATATGTGGATTTATTATATGGATTAATTACATTATCATGGAGTTACACACACAAAAACAATAAATAGTTACCCACGTCACTATTAATTAAATAAATCTCCCTAGGTGAATTAAACAAAAAGAATCGAGAAAAACAACTTTAAAATTTTTCTATAATGGCAATTTCTGTAGATTGGTATTGTCTCGGCTTATTTTGAGAGGAAAAAGATCAATCACAGTTTAAAAATTATACCTGAAATTGATACTGAAGAATCTAGACTTATACTAGGGAAAAGAATTGACACGATGTTAAGTTATCCTTGTACACTGATCCTTTACAAATTGTTCAAACAATGTTCCTATTGAATAACTCCTTGAACCAGCCTTTCTACTTGAGAACACACATGCGAAAACCACACTCCATCGGCTTAGACATACTTAATTAACGAGACTCCTTGGAAATATCCCCCCTTTCACCTCATCGTGGATTACATAAATTTCCCACTGCAGGAGCAATTTCGGTCTCAAGCAAATATTGATGCCTCTGCAGTAAAATAATTCCGGATTCCTCCTCTCATTTACTGATGGTGAGCCTCTCGCTGGTTCTGGGAAATAATTAGACGAATTCACCAACCTTCTCTCTGCCACAAAAGAGCCTAATGAACTTCCACGGATCCTTTAAAAATAAGACGCTTCCGGAAAAACTGGAGAAAGAATTAATGACCGTTTCAAGATGGCGGGGAACTTGAGTAATGTTTTCATTCCCGCGCCACTTGATGACGGTGTCCTTTCAGATTCAGCCAATTTGCAAATGAGTTCAATCGATTATTTTAGGTATTTCTAAACTTTAAATTAATGTTGCGTCACGCGCGTTTCGGGATTTTTGAGGGATAAGACGCTCGGGGGAAATATGTTTTGTAGGGAAAAAGAGGGATCACTTACTTTTTCAGACCTGTTCATGTTCAAGGTAGGGTTAGGTATTTGGTAAGTGGGTCATCTCTCAAAGCTAAATTTCACTTACCCCTTCTTATGGGGTAAGTGAAACACCCATCTGATTTAAAAAAAAGACCAGTTAAGAAACATGTAAAGTATTATTTAGAAACTAATAAAAAATGTTGTTTATTAATATAGTCTTAAATAAAATTAGTAAATAAGCTCAAACTTAAGAAATGTTTTCCAAAAAGGGGTTCCATTTACCCCAATCAACCCCTACTACAGCTTTGCAGAGGGTTTGAATTCGATAATAAATTTTTCATCAAACAGTTAATGTTGAATACGAAATTAATTAATGAGTTTGAACATTTCAGTTTATTTATTAACATTAAAGTCAATCTTGAATTTTATTGATTCATATAAAATTCCTTTATAACTATTGAACGATAGTTTTACTCACATGATAAAATTAATTTTCGATAAATACGATTAAATGGGGCAAAACCTATCGTTTTGAATTTCATTGGTAAATTTTCATTTTTACGAATTCTAATATGATTTATAAATTCTTATTAAAAATACAAAGTAAATACTCTTCATTTTTATCTGAAATTTTTTTTGAAATTATGATTAAAATAAGATACTTTAAAATTGTGATCGAAAAAATAACCATCCATACTTGGTTAAAAACATCTTCATACTTTTAAGAGTTGCAATAAAATTTCTATTGGATTCAGATTAATTTCTTTTTTGATTTCTATGATTATCAGTTTTATTCCTGGTACTGCGAATAATTTTGGCGCGTAAAAAATACGAAAAAGGGGAGAAATTATAAAATAAATAAGTACCAAGAAAAGTGAGTGACTAATTTCCTTCAAAAATATATAGTCGATTAATGTACAAGAAAAGTCATGCAAAAACTATTACTAAACATAAACTACTTACTGCCTATCTGCTTGATCAATAGAATAGAAATTAAAAACCTTGTTATTTGAATGTATGTGTTCTAGATTATAGCGATTCAAAACTTTAGACCATTTACGGTTTAGGCGTAAGTAGTTTGAAATTTTTGAATGGCATCACCAACTCCTTCTTCTTAAAACTTATCAGCACATTTGAAAGAGCGTGAATGTCGAAGGAAAAGTTGTACTCTGAGGGTGGGAAAGCTTTCCACTTGAAAAGAAGAGCAGTCTAAAGGAAAAAGACTGACAATAAAAGAAAAGAAATTTTCGAATTACAGGAAAATTGTTGGAATGATTGATGAATCATATGACTTCTATGATGCAATACAGTGAAAATGTTAGTTGTAGAGTTAAAATTTAATAATTACTTCTGATCTAATTTTCCTGTTTGTGTTTTTTAATGAAATTAAAGTTAAGCAAGCTTAACAATTTTTATAAGAATGGCATAACACTTAATTAATTTGTCAGTTTGTTATAGTTATGATGGATTAAAATAAGTTATATTTATCTGATTATCTTTAAAATTAATTAACTGTTTTAAAGCAGACTTTATGCATTTTTTTGCTCTCAATTATGTTTGAAAATTTTAAAATTACTTGTTAAGAATATGTACGAAATCTAAAACTAAATTTTAGTTTTAGTAGTTTAAACATGACTCAGTTTAAAGGAATTGTGTGAAATGTTTGGAAAAGTCTTTTTCAGAAGTTTGTACTTAATTTTTAATTGCGTTCTAGTTTAAAACTAACTGGATATGTTTTTAATAATTTATTTTTGTTACTATTTTTTCAAATATTATGCTTTAAGATTCAAAGGGGTATACAAATAATAAGTTACTTGATGATGTGATGTTATTCTTCTAAATATTTCCAATTTCCTCACTTGCGCAAAAACATTTTACACTTATATCCTAGTAGCACAGTTCATATAAAATATGTTAAGTTAACGTAACTGCAACTAGAAATAAATGAAGTTTGGTCGTATATGACGAAAATTGGACGAATCTTGAACGTTTGTGCTACTTGGGTATTTCGTTTTAAATGGGAAAATGGAAAATCATCAAAGATTGAATTTCTCATGTTTCATACTCATAAACACCCCATGAGCATTTTTAACATTAAGTCCACAATCCATATTAAAATTCACCTCACCACAAAATTTCTGCGGTTACATTCATCGTTGATTCAATAAAAATTCCCCCCCCCATACATAGAAAAGGGAAATAAGTATTCCTCTTCTACCTTCATTTCAATATTATAAGTCTTTCTCAACTATTCGACTTTTTCTTGAATTTTGAAGTCCTTGGATTACTTAGTTTCGTACTTAGCATGCAAATCTTGCAGTAACTGTTTTGAAATCAAGTTATGCTTGAAGTCTTAACTGCCATTTTTTATTTTTTTTCTCCTTTCTAAAAGACAGTGCGAAATGGAATTACAGATAAAATGCGAGATTTATGCGAGAAACGTATGCAAATAGGGAGAAGAGCTGGAATTCTTTTTTTAATGCCATGTGTGCATTGTTAAATATATTAACGGTTTGCAGTTTCCAGGTGAATGTGGATTTTTATACTTCTTTGCATTGCTACTACTAGTTTGTCTCTATATGTTATTTAACAATATATTGTGTAACATGTTGATTTTCTAAAGAATGAAGAGCGTTTAAAAAAGACTAAATAAAAGGGTTATGGAAGTAAATTCATGAAGTATAGGTTTGTGTAAAAATCTTTGGTATTCTACTGCAATTTTCTGTACACATATAGAATACCCTTTCCTGATATATTGAAGTAGTTCATGTATTGCCTTTTTTATATCAAATATATACCAATTCTTATGTATTGCATTGTGCGGTGATTTAAACAGTTTGATTTATCATACATTGAACAAAAATACAGATGAAACTGCATTAGAACGAACGAAATAAGAATAAAAATGCACATAATTTTTCAAATAATCATCATAAAGTGTTCTATGAACCAACTCTATATAAATTTACAGGCAAATCTATATCGCATAGTTAAGACAATTTACCCCAAAAGTCACTTACCAGAACCATTTCCGTGTAAAAATATCCCTGATTCATAAGCTGAATGCAGTCCACGTAGGTAAATGCATAGTAATGGTTCATTATAGTACATGGATCTATACGTCTTATTACTACGGAACATCTTTTACCCAATCTAACATCATTGACTTAATCATGCGAAAAACTATCTCTTGGTACGCCGTAAATTGGAGACGCAGTGTTTTAGAGCAAGAGATTTGAGCTCTGGTGTAATATCTTGCCGATCTATTTATCCATTTACTTGGGAACTATAACGAAGCTTAATGAGCCAGCGATACTTTTCCTCCTCTGTTGGATCATCTTTCACAAGGGCACTGTCGCGTGTATGGCTTGGTCCATTTCCATGGGGTGGTTCGTACGTCCTATCCTATCTGGCGTATACGACCCACGGTGCTGTGTCTTAGGGTTTTGCGAACTACGTTAAAAATTAACAGGGTCTTAGTGTCTTATAAACCTGGTAAATTATCCGACATTTATTTTGCTTGTTGTCCCTGAGGAATAAATATGCTGAGAATAGGTAAACTTTGGATGGGAAGTCGTAATTTTGAATTAACTAGCATTGCATATAGGCTTTTAGATGGTTAGTTTTACTAGAAACATCAAGAAGATTTTTGACACTGCTCAAACCAAATTAATTTTGAAAGAAGTTTTACTGGATGTGAATTGAGCAAATGGGTATCAGGGTGAACCATTTAAATTAGCTTTTAAAACTTTTTGACAAAAGTAGATAAAGTTATTCAGTATATAAAACATAACAGCTTAAAAAACACTGAAAATTCAAATTGTTGTACCAACCAATTTCTAACAACTAAATCTCAACAGATTTGCAACATTTTAATTTATGAGTTAATAAACCTTTTTCAGGTATAATAATGTGTTACAGGTTTTAATAAATAATAGATTATTGATAGTCTAATATTATATTTGATACTAGTGTTATAATTTATACATACAATAATCTAAATAATCTAGTACCATTCCTTATATAAAATACAAAAAATCTGTCGACTAATCATCTTATTTATAAATTAATTCACGAAATCTAATTTGTTAGTCAGAAATACTATACACCAAGAGCGATAATTTATTTATCTCTAGCACAAAAGTTCGGTAACGTATTGCATGCAAGATTCCCTAGTAATCCTTCAACGTTATTATTCAAGATACCCCTCAATGGTCTCAAATCGTAATTGTTTCCAATGTACATAGACGCATTGATCTTAGCAAGCTGTACATTTTTAATGTTGATGAAGCCAAAAGTAACCCTGACTCAAATCAGTATTAATCATGGTCGCATTGTTTCTGTAATTGGTAGGTGTAGCTCCGAGGCAACAATCACAGCGAGAGAACACTGGAAATGACTTCCAGTTCATAAAGTTCCAAATGATTACCTTGAGAATACAGTTTCCAATTAAATCCAAACATTTTGTCTCCCTCTCAATTACTTGGCACGAGTTATTCATACAAAGGCTTTCATTTTTCATCTCAACATGACCTTTTACATAATTTTCATTCAAGTTCGAAGACGCCGCATTATTAAAAGATTTCGATGGTTTGGTACTTAGGTTTTTTTAATTTAAAGATTGGTTTTAAAGTCAGACCAACAGTTTGTACATAGGATTTGTAAGTGTTATTCATTTTGAAACGATAGTTATTCATTTTTTTACCCTTTAAAACTTGTTTTTTTAGTGAAATCAATTTCTGACATCCTCTGTATTTTCGACGGTAAATAAAAGTTTCAAAGCGTATTGAGAAATTTGCTATTTTAAAAAAATTTTTACAATAGAATAAAATAAATGTAAGTTCTAAGATGCAAAAGTATAATTTAAAAAGTAAAAAAAGTTTTTTATTAAAATAAATGATTTTGGTAATTTTAATGATGAAATAATTCAAGATAATCTACCAAAATATTTTTAAGATTTGATTAGTAACTTCTGTGATTTTTGTAAAGTAGTTTTCATTAGTGTTATTATATGAAAAGTATGTATAATATTGTACAGTATTATAGTATTTCATATATTGTTTTACGTACTTAAAATTTCTTTGCAAGGGAGAAATAAGAACATTGCAATTTATATTTTAACAATTTCAAACAAAATTGTGGTAAAATCACATTTTAGAAACGATATACTTTTTTTACCTAATTTATCATTTTCAGAGTAAATTCCTAGAAGAATTTGCCAAGATTATGGAACTTAAATATCGTTGATTGAATATTCTTTTCCGCCTGTTTCTCTTACAAATATAGTCATAAAATTTTATTTTTACATCTCTACACAGAACTCATTTGTCTTTTAATTACTTTTGTCTTGTTTATTTAATTTTTGAGCAAATTTCTTTAATATACTACACCTTTTAAAACAATCACAATCAACACAAATTTTGTACAAACAGTTAGAATTTTAATTGAAAATTATAATATTTTTAAACTGTCCTTTTACTGTAAGTAGAAGGTATGGTATGATTTAAAGATATATTCCAGAGAAATTTTTATCCAATCACTTTTGTAAATAATCATAATTCTTCCCGTGTTTGATGCATCGCCTGAAATTAATCCCCATAAAACCATATCCGACCCGAAATTACAGTTTAAACAAGAAATAGATTTTTGTTAATGTAAATCTGCTTTACGTTACTAAGACATAACCTCCACCGCTGATGATGAAGCGGCTATCTGATCTATAAACCAGAGCTGGTTCCCATTGACGTAAGGTGGAAAAAGGAAAGTATACCATCCAGAAAGTGCTACAACTATATAAAAACTGAGCTCTGAGCGAGAAAGATAAGCAACGCAATGCTGGGATGAGGCGTATATCTTCTTCGGGGGAAAGGGTATACTGGATCAATGGTTTGCAAGCAGGGAAAAGCTACTAGATAATTGAGATATGTCAGCTAGAGCTTACAATGAGAAATGCGCCATTTGTGAATAGAGGGAAGAAGATTGAGATCGAAAAAGTTTCTTTATGGAAGTAAAAAAGTGAGAGGTACATTAGATGGAATTTACTGTACGAGTTCTATAGGAGAATCGTGTGATTATTACTCATGTGTGATTTGAAATGTTCGGGTTTTATCCTGCTTAAGTTAAGGAGAGAGACTGCATTATGTTTTGTTTCGAAAACCACAAATTGTTCTTCACTTTTAAACTAAGAGGGGTAGTGTTTTTTTATTATATTTTCCACTTTTGCTTATTAAGGAAGGGGAAGTGAACTTCGTTCTTATATTTGTTATTGAGTTTAAATAGAGTATGAAAACATTTGAAAAGGTTAGAACTTAGTAGTGCTTATTGTTTAGAATTTTGATTTCAATTTAACTCCATTCATTGTTTATTCTGAATGATGATCATTCATATAATTTTAAAATCCCTTAAATTACTTAAAATTCAGAAAAGGAAGTCAAACTACTTTAGCATGCTAAAATCAAAACTTTGTAAATTAAAATTAAAAACACTACTCGTATACTTAATTATATGTCCACCTCATTCTCTTGACATTTGACGTACATGGGTAAAATTATTTGTAGAAGTATGGTTGTAACGGATTGCAGTTTAAAACTAGATGCTTCAATTTTTATTATTTGTGGTATAAATACTTTTAAAAAATTATTCATTAGAAAATTGTGCTTTATTATTTTGAACTAACTATAATGATCTGAATTTAAGATTATTTTGAATAAAATACAGAATACGTTTTAAGGAATTTGTTTTCTTTACCTTCTGTATTCCTTCTCCATCCTTTCTGTTTCGTTCTTTTCCGTTTGTTTTCCATTTATGTTGTTCTTGGAAACAGTGTTTTGGTACCTGTGGGAATTACCCTTTTGTATTGAACTGAATTCCAATGTAAAATATTGGTTCCAGTAACAAAGACCCAATATCGACTTTTATTGTGTTTTTGGATGCTTTTAGAGGTTGGAGATTTACTAAAAGACCGCAACTTCTACTTCATTGTGAAAAGTACTTGGTAAAAGTATTTTGTTTAAATTAATGCATACTGTAACATAAACGACTTTCAAAATACTTATTTTGGTATAACTACACAAAAGTATCGACTTGCTTTTAATTTAAAAATGTGTTCAGATCTTGTAAAATTAATTTTACTATTATTAAATTGATTTAAGAACTTGATAACTACTGTTGTCATTCTGCAAATGATTATTTTTGAACTGTTATATTTTTATTTAAAGGGGAAAACACTTTGGTAACGCGAAGTAACCTTTCTATTCAAAAGAGTTTTGATTGCATTGTGATTGTATTCCGATTTTCCGATTATATTGCTATTAACAAAAATGAGCAAGCACCCGCCTCATCAGGAACCCCGGGTGCAAGCGGACCACGGTTTTCTGTGATGGCCGAATATATATCCTAATCGGCCATCACAGAAATATATATATAATTAGCACCTTACAGCAAAACTAAACAGAAGGTGGGTCTGGCAAAACTCAACCCACCCCCGACCAAAATAGGTTTTATTACTGTTTTGGACTGAGTTTCCAGGTTTACACAACAGGTAAAAATATATTCTCCCAAAAGTGGGTATTTCCCCTCAAAAAAGCGGGGGAGGGAAATGAGTGATTTCATTGAAGCCAATGGGTTCGTATGACGTTTTTGGGCTCCCCTGAAAAATTTCTGAAAGTCGAGATTTTTAGTTTTGCCAGACCCACCTTCAACTGTTGTTGATTGAGGCAAAAATGTGTTCTTAAATGTATTTATAAGGTGTTGGTTTTTGTTGGAGCTTCTGCAGTTTAGTAACAGTAATAGATCTTTGATGAATGATGATTTTAACAAATGTGTCTTAAAAACTAAAAGATGCGGCATATATCATCGGATTACAGGCGAAAGGCACTAAGTCACTTTTGAAAGCGGTGGAACGGCGCCAACGAATGAACGAACCAACCTTGGCGAATCTCTAAAATCTCGCCAAACTGGAAAGCTAGTTACCTAGCATAGATGGTTGGTTTGTTGATCTCGGCGGAGTTGCTAGTTGTAAATGAAATAGATTGCGTTTTGTTTTAAACCAGAAAGAATTTATGCAGCAAAAATCTTAAATGTTTGTTGACGCTTAATGGTTTATTTAATTGAAATTTGTTCAATTGTTTGAATTATTTTAGGAATTTTTATTTTAATATTATTCAATATTTAATTATTATTTAATTTATTTTTAATATTATTTTAGGTATTATTTGTTTTAGAATTTTTCAAAAGTTTTAAAATATAAAATTTTCATATTCCTGTAATAACTTAGGAAAAATTGTAATTTTTACCATTTTTAGCCGAGTGTAAAGTTTAATAAGTTTGTAAAAGGAAATTAATTGAACATCTTTTCAACTCTACCCAAAATTTTCGAATAGGCTTATATTTTTCAAATTTATTCTCTCTGTTCTCTAAACCTTATTTAGAATTTCAAGAATTTTTTTGTTATAAAAATTTACTCATTTACAGGATACTTTATTATCTTAAAACTTTTTCTCGCTTTTTTTAAACTGGTGACTCAATGTGGACTTTTAAAACCACTTATAAAAATTACGGTTATACATACACATTGATTATTTTAAAATTCAGTTATATAAATAAAAATATGAAACATTGAAAACATTGACAAAAGCTTATACAAAAGTTCAGATTTCTGAACTTTGTGAAAAATAATTTTAATCTTCGGACTCCGAAGCTTCGTCAGGTTCAGGGGCCAAATCCTTTGCTTCCGAACTTGAAGGTAAGGCTTCACACCAAGAGTGTAGATTAGAGGGGATAACTTTTTTACTGCACTAGAGAGATATCAAGTCTCGCTTTTTAGCTGCCGATATTGGTATTTGACTGTTGTACAATGTTGAAGGAAAATTTGAGAAATTATGTTCGTCTCTTTTTCCTGAGCGTCTTTTTGAACCACTAACTGTAATTAGCTTACACTCATCAGAAAAATTGTACCGGTAACCGATTGATAGAGGATCACTTTTCCTGTAGATAAAGCTTTTGACTTTAAGCCAATTTACCACATTACCATATTGGTTAAACTTCTTATTTGTAGTAGTGGTTGCAGCAAGATTCTTTAGATTCACGAAATTCGGAAACTCCATTTCCCTTGTAATGAAAGGATTACTTTTTCTGGCTGACATAGTTTCTGAAATAGTTTCCCAATCATGCATTGAAAAGACATCCACATTTTTTTGCAGTTTCTATGGAACTGTGCATGGAATCTACCTCCATGTACGAGTGACCACTTTTCATAAATTTTTGTTCAATGGTTTGCAAAATTGGGTGGGAACTCACTACAAAAAGGAGTAAAGATGAAATTTGAATATTCCTATTTTGGCCCCCACAAGTGTCTTAAAATATGGTGAGATAAGTCACCTCAGATGAAAGCTGGTTAACGCATTGGAGCAAACACGATCCGATTTCACAGCTTCCTCGTTTGCCATTTAGCTCTGACCAGTTGTAGCAATATCCGTTGCTTGGCTTTGTTGCCTCGTAAATTGTAAAATTCTAAAAATTAATTATCCTTAGGTAGTACAGTAATCCTACAGAGGCGGAAGGAATTTGTATAACACTCTGAAGGTCGCACGTAATTGATAAAAATGAAGGATCTTCATAAGATCTTTTCTTATCAGCTGGCTTTTCTTTCATTGATGCGTCTTTTCGTAGAATATATTCATTATAGCTTTCCATCAGCTCCTCCTTGTCTTTACCCGATACCATCTTAAAACTGTTGCAGGCACTACATCGGTCCTTCTTCGGTTTAAAAAAAGACAAGTTGTATTCATTGCAAAAAATTCGCCGAAATCCTATTTGGCTTACATGTGAGGAACCTTCCGATTTGCACTTTTCCACGTACAACTCATACATCTTACGGATGCTTAGTTTCGGGTCTAGGTACAACCTCTTGGTGGATTTTCGAATATAATGGCTTTCCATTACAGGAAAGCTTTCTATGTGACTTTTACTGTAAGCCTCATATCTTCAGGGGTCTTGTTAGGAGGTATTCTAGCTCACGGATTTTTGCCTTTGTAAATATTTTCAACCTTTCCCTTGAACTTAAAAGCATTTAAAATTGGCTTACTCGAAATTGATAAAGTTGTGAGCAAAAAAATGTTTGCCAAACACGAATCTTTTCTCCGTTCTTGCTGAAGAAGTGCGCCTTAGAGTTTTGCCGTTTCCCCAAACTATCCTGTTTTCTTAGCCGCCGTTTTTTCGGTTCATTCGCATCAACATTCATTAGAATAAAATCCTTTTGTCTTTAAAAATTTAGCATCCAAAAACTTCTACAGATGGTTTTTCTGTCACTAGATGAAAAGGATCTTGGTCAACTGAAGCGGCAACCTTCGCAATCGACAGGTTTTGGTAATTTTGCCGGTTGCATCTTCCTCTTAGAATTCTCATAACATTCGCCCTCACTTCTACGTTTTCTGTTCAGCGATCTTTTCGATGATGAAGGATCAGCTTTTCTCCAACGAGCGCGTCCAGTTGCTCGATCATGGACAGTATCACCTTCTGTGGTATCATCAACGTCGGATTCATTCGGAGATGACATTTTTAAATGCAAGATAACGCATCTAAATGGCGCGCATCAATCAACATTTACCACTATGAGTAAATACTATTTACACTTCATATTAATTAAATTTGAAAGAATAAACATGAACTATTTCGCCTTCTTAGGGAACAGATCGACTTAATGACACTATTCGTCATTGGGTTCGATTCTCGGCAATGCGCTGGGTGTATTTTTCTCTCTCTTTGGCAGTAAATATTCTGTTTACGTCTGTATTATTTGACAAAAGGTTATACGTTACAAAATCCAAGTCAATCCACCCGCTTTTAAATATATATTGGGAAAAATACTTTATAAAATTCAAAGCGTGAACCAAAAGAATATTTGTACAAGAATTGCGCATATAACATAAAACCAACCTAAATTTATTTTCTACACTATAACTAGCAGGGCAACGGTTAAAGGATCGCCAAACTTGGCTGATTCCCGTACGGAATAGTTGAGCAGAAAGTGACTTGGTGCCTTTTACCTGTAATCCGACGATATCTTCTATGTATAAAAAGTTTGTTATTCTATCTTCTTTGTAAGTTAATTTTACATAGAACTAAATAAATATTCAAAATTCAAACATTTTCCATGAAACCGTAATTTTATTGCTGTTTAATCGTACTAATATTACTTGACTCAGTCAGAAAGATAATGATGTAAGTCACAAAATTAAAATATCGAAGTAAACATTGATTTGGATTCTTAGCGTCTTTATTTAAGGTTTTAGTCTCGTAAGTCAACCGAACAGTATTGACTTATGAGAGCTGCAAAAGAAATTACTTTTCCTTATGAACAAACCAGGCACCTTTACAAAAACCTATCAACTACTGGAAATTCAGCTAGTGTAACTTACGCAACTTTCTACCAACTTAGTTCTGAAATGAAAATAGCAGAGAAATATATTTATTGTCTACATAAACTCTATTACTTATATTTGTATGTCAGTCATTTTGCCTAACCTCAGTCTAGTAAATAATATTAAAAATGATTTTTCACTCCTGTAAAAAATATATTTGATTTTTACTCTTAATAAAAAACTTATAGCTATACTACTATCCCTACATTTTCCCACATATATTTTTATCTTATAAAACTTTTCATTTTTGAACATTCTTACTCAATCCATGTACCTTAAGATTACCGTTTTCCAAAAAAGGATTTATCTAAAATTTAAAAAACTATCGGCTCCCAGAACCCTTCAGGAGGAAGGCTAAAGAAATCAAGGCTTATCTATTTTGATAGGGAATATCCGTCTGCTAGTATTGATTTCCAAATCATGCAACGGTTTCTGGTGAATATAACACCCCAGTGTTACTTGGAATTTTGAAATATTGGAGGAACTTCTCAAAAGAAGATAGAGGAGCCGCTGTTGCGGCACGATAATGCACTGTCTTATGTTTCCCGTGTCGATGCGGACTTTTTGCAGAAGAAAAGTCCATCTCTGTTATTTTTCACCCATTAAAAGTCCATTTACGTCTTTCACAGTTCAGATACTTCCTCTGTATCTCCCCTGCATTCCGTGGGCTCTTTCTCAAAATAAAACAGGAATTGAAAGGTAAACGCTTCTTTTGCCCAATATAGAGGTTCTGAAGCCGCCGAGGCTATTTGTAAGTGTCTCTCCCAGCGAGGGATCGATTTTAACTTTAAAAGATGACATTGGAAGCAGTTCATGAAAATCTGGGGATGTTTTGGAAACTCCAATACTTAGGAAGCGCCTCGATATTTTAGACTTGATGGAATATGAGACACTGTATGCTGGCGATTTATATTCCGAATATTTACTGAACTGAGGGAGGAACGAAACGGGCTCTTAGAAATATTTCTAGATCTAGATCAATAAGGATATGAAATTTATAGGCCCATAAACTTTAGTAATTTAAATTATGTGTGACTATTAACAACCTATGTAGAAATTTGTGTTTAAAAACTTATAGTCCGGGAGCCTGTGACAAAATCAATGTAAGATTTTATTCAGTTGGAGACTTTCAGATTCTATAAATTACATAATTCTAATGTGGAAAAGTCAATTCTTACACCTGGCTGGCTGGATATGCGTGTTCCACGCTATTTCGAACATGTCGATTTTACGAAGGGGGTGTTTTATTTTATTCAACGTAAAATTTTTATGAGAGGTACTTTAAAGTACAAATAACCAGAAAAACCAATTCTTACACCTGGGGAGCGGGACAAATGCGTTCTTACACCTGGTCGAAAATGTCTCATTCCATTGGTAAACTAATTGTTAAGCTTACATCATGGAATTTTTTATCCAAAATTTTACTACATATCTGTGAGAAGTGTCACCTGGAAATTTTTCTGATTTTTGTCTTACATAGGGACCTCAGGAAAATTTTTTAAATTTGAAAGGTCCTTTAAGTAAGCCTACATTAGTAAACAATGAGTAATAACACAGGTCTGAAAAAAAACTTTTTTCGAGCTGTTTTGGTTATTTCACTTGAACTTTATGTATTTTGGTGCGCTGAATCCAAAAATGACCTCCATTTTGTCGTGGGACGTCACGTTTCTTGACAATTCAGGTTTTTAGGTTTTATTGGGAAATGTCTTAAAATTTTGAAAAATTCATTCTTTATACTAATTTTTTTATTCAAATTTTTCCATAAAATCTTTTTTTATGTTTTTGATGTGCTGAATCGAAAATTGGCCTCCGTTTTATCATAGGACTTTACGTTACTTCACAATTAAAGTAAAAATGCCAATTTTTAAAGAAAATAAAAGTATTTATTTAAAAAAATTATTTTTCGACTCAAACTTTACCTGAAAATAATTTTTTATGTGTTTTGGTGTTCTGAACTCAAAAAGGACCTCTTTTAATTTTTAAGACGTCGCATTTCGTAACGAATTGAGCAAATGTAGCAACTTTACACAAAAAATGTGAGTACACTTAAAAAGTAGATTTCTTAATCCTAATGTACTATCAAGGTCATTAGTTTATATGTTTTTGGTTGCCCTGAGTTTAAAAATGGTCTCTGTTTTGCCCTAGAATGTCATGTTTCCTCACAATTTAGGTAAAATTGTAAAATAAGTCATTATTTCAATTTTAATGAAAATAGGTTCATAAAATAAATTTTTTATTACATATTCTTCATGAAAATCATTATATAATTAAAATAAACTCATTTACACACTCTAAAGCCAACTTTTCCTCCTTATGAAGCTCCTCTTGGTACATTTACCCTTGTGAGTAGCAACGAGAACGTTTCTTTGAACCATACAACAAAAATTCTTCATTATTGCACAATTAAAGCTTCCCTAATAATTTCTTTCCATCTCTCTAGTTTACTATGTGCAACATTCATATCTCCTAATTTTAAAAAATAAAGGAGCTAGAAATGTACAAAAACTATGAAAAATGGGCAAATTCGAATATAATTTTGCAATTTGTGAAAAATCCTGACGTATAGGATTTTTTTCAATATTTTTTTCGTTATCAGCACACCAAAATACATCGGAAATGGCTAAAATTATTCAAACAGCTTTTTCATTGCAGACCTGTATTATTGGTTATTGTTTTGGGATCACCAACTTGTCCCAAAGAAAATATATTACATCTTATTTTCTATTGTAAAAAATTAGAATTGTGTTTATGGTTAGTGAAAACTATATATTTTTTTCTTCGTTCTTTGTTAATTTGAATTCTTCATCATAACATGTTTAAATTATTTTAGTTTTCTGGAAGTATTTAAATGTAAGAAAAGTAAAATTTATAAAAACAAGTTATTTAATGAATTGCCATTTATTTAATTATAATTTGACCGATAACATTGAGAAACACTAGTTTCACTATCATTCATGTTTTTTGTTGCGGGCTCCCGGTCTATTATTGACTTAAAACACATTTAAAATGTAAAATTCGGGTTTTTAGCGCGTTGAAAGCATGCTTGTCGTTCAATCGCTAATGCTTTTAGTAAAGCTTTATCCTGAAATATAGGCTACAAAGTGTGGAACAAGAGTTTTTATGAATTAAAAGGATGGGTGAAAGAAGGAGGTATGTGACAAAACTGGTTTTCAGAGTTTAGCCTTTTACACTTTTATAATGTTGTGATTCTGATATCTTTGCTAATAATAATTCTGTCTTTACTTGTGCGAATGACTCTGTACTTACTAGTTTAAAATATAAGTTCATTCACACTCTACACCTAATTCTCATCCACTACAATACATCTTTTTTAAATGTCACATACCTCCTGGTTTAATGGACTCTTTAATTCATTAGTGCGTCGGACGTGCAGAAAACAAATATTAACATTTAAGATCTAGTTACATTGAGTTTTTCTTAATAAGACTTTAATACTAAATTCTGCTCTATGCTTAGGATGTTTTTAAGTTTAACAAATGGCAAAAAGTTCTTTTAAATAATTATTTTTAAAATCCATATTATAAAACACGCGACCTGGACTTAAAAATACTTACAATTAGATTCTTACATTGGGTAACAAGTGTTTCATCCTAGGGTTCAGAATCTTATTTTTTAGTTGGATTTTTTTTACTTTTTCACAAACAATGGATCCCATAATTTAAACTAGATTTGTGCAAAATGTACAAAATAATAATAATAATAGGCTTATACATATGAAGAAAATCTTATGTCTCTCTTCTAGTTGAATTGTTTAAAAATATCATAAAGTTATAATTCATCAGAATTTTCTTTTCTGAAATTCTCAAAAAAGAAATATCTCTTCAAAATTATTTTCAACAAAAAATAGAAATATTAGTTTTGATAAATTATATTATCTAACAATAAAGAGCAATACAAAAATGTTTCGCAAGAAAAATCATCTTATTAATAAGTAACATAAACACTATTTATTCATATACGAAAAATAACCTTTAGGTAAAAAACTATTTGTGGGAAGAAATTTCCATCTGAGAATAACGATTTTGCGATACTCTCATTTTCAACACCGATACAACCTTCAATAGCGATACCATTTTCATGTTCTTGTTCTTCCATTCCAGAATATTCATCAGAAGCAAAGTGTAAGTATTTCGCTTTTATTTATCATCTTGATATTTTCGTGCGCTGTGCTTATTTTCGGACTGGGAGTGGTCAATAATTTTATTGATTGTATCGAAACTAAATTCCCTCGCGCGTTGAAAACATGCTTTTCGTTCAATCGCTAATGCTTTTGGATCAAGTGCATCGGGTCGCGGAAATAAGGTTGGGTATTGATCGTGTGTTTATATTGCTGGCCTCGATTCGTAAAGAAAAATAGCGTGCTCTTATTAGATTTATTAAAAATAAATATACCTAGGCATGGATACTTAAAACAAAAGATTAATGTTTAACAGCTTAGGGATAAAATTTAAAGCATTGGAACATGGCTTGTTTTAGAGTATTATACATAACATAAGGTTTGCACTTTACTATAATCTTTTACTCACTTATACCAAGTTATGTGGGATATATAAACATTTTATTTAATTGCCTGTTTATTGGTGAGTGGTACAAGTAAATAAGTGGCACAATGAACTTATTGATTATCGTGAAATTGAAATATCTTATTTGTGACTTAATATTTATATTTATCTGTTATTCTATATAATAAATTGCCGTATGAAACTCAAATAGAATCAAACTTTAGACGTTTTAAAAAACTTTGTACCTTATTTATTTTAAATCAAAATAGTATAGAAAACCTATTAAATTTTGTCAGGTGATAACTTGCATCTGAATTATAAAATATCAGAAAAGGAAACATCTAGCCAGTCCCACCAACCCCTTTTTTTAGTTTTAATTATGATATTTTGTTTTAAAGTTGTAAAAATGAGATGGACGAGAATGACATTTTTTTTGTTATTCCATATAAGTTTTATTATTGTATTTTATATGTTCATTAAATTTATTTTATGTTATTTTTCTATGATTAATAACATTGGGAAATCCGCAACCCCATGGAAGAGCCTTGATGGCTCCTTTGGGATATAAAAAATATTTCAGTGTTTTTTTTCTTTATCATTTTTCTTTCCTGTTTTGTGCTGTGGTTTGAGTGTTGTTGAATAAATTTGAAATTTGAATATTCTTTACTGATTTTAAGATCCCATTTTTAATATCTTTCCATAATGAAACAGCATAAAAAAATTACGAAGTTGAAAAGTATATGAAATACTTGGTTTTATAGAAAAGTGTTATAAAATATTTGCAATATTTAGAAATTAGCCGGAAGATGTATGGACCATATAAGGGTATATATGTTTCTGAATAAAAAAGGTATATGTTTCTGCAGTTTTGGCTTTAATTACTGATCAATATTAAGATGAAATAAGTTTTATACCTGTTCGAATAAAGTTACCTTAATATGAATAAATATTTTGTAGCTAGTTTTGTATTTAATATTTTATAAGTAAAGAATAAACATTTTTCTGAGTATTAGATTGTATCGATCAAGAATATATAATCTCAATTTGCTAAAATGCTTTTATGTGCACACGGTTTCAAATCGAATTCACGGTTTTTTCAAATCAAATTTCACACGAAATACAAATGAACTCACACATTTTAAAAAACTCAATACTATAACTTAGCTATAACACCTGTTTTTAATCCATAATAATGAAAAGGCAAATATCGAAATACAATTTTAAGTAAAAATTTCAGAATGGAGATAGTATTAAAGTTTTGCTTGTGAAAGTTAAAATAATTTAACTAGACAAAAAGGCCAATAAATTTATTATGTGACGTTATTAATTTGTGCTTTATTATAAAATATTAAAGAGGTTTTATAAATAAGTAAATGTAATACTTTATTCTGAGTAGTAATATAACACAAATTTTCATATTCTTAATATCATTAAATACTAAGGAATTTAAATGAACTTTAACCCCCCATGACCAAGCATTGCAAGTGTTTATAATTAACGCACAAAATACTAAATAAAAAAATTTTCCAGTCTTTATCATAAAGTATAAAAAAAATTGTCTGCCTTTTTCTGAAATATCATTCCGACCTGAATGATATTCACTCACAAATACAGATTACCAACTTAAAGAATAGAGAAAAGAGCTTTGGTGTTTCTTTTGCCTTTTAAACAAGCCAACAGAAAGTAATACTGAAACTCTTTCCCTTTGTCGTTTCCCCAAAAATAACGATCGGAGAAAACGTCTTTCTGCCAAATATTTAAGGGAAAATAATCCGTTTTCTTTTTATTTTGGAAACTTAATAGATCTGAATAAAATGAGTTCAAAGTCGAAATCAATAAGTCACGCAGTTTGACCTGAAAAATCTATAGCAACGAACTCTTTCATTGCATTCAGTAATCCCCAGGTTCAGGATGGGACCCGCAATTTTCTCTTAAGGGAAAAGTCAGGTTTGAACGTTGAAAATAGATATAGGGATGCTTTTATTGCTTTTTTAAGGATTCAGAAGCGAGTTTTCTTTTTAGTGTTTAGCTTCAATATCGATTTTCAAATAAAATCGTTTCAAATGTATTTAACCGAACAGTATGAGTGAAAAAAGAATAACTGTTATTAAGGTTAACTCCCCTGTTATAAAGGTTAACTGTTATAAAGGTTAAACTAAACTGTTATAAAGGTTAAGGCGTAGGAAACGACAAAGAATTGATAGTTGAAGTTTTCTTTAAATGAATAATTTGAAAAGTACAAATTCAATGTACGTTACTACGTTAGTGCTACCCCCACGAGAAAAACTTGTTCAGAAAAACAAAACTTTGAAAAGAAGTTCAAATCTAAATGATTGTCACAAATTCGACACGAAGCGTTTTTCGGCGTTTATGGATTACCATAAACCCCAAACTTGGGGGGAATAACCCATTTCTATAACAATCTCCACAATATTGTATGATGTCAAACGTTTTCTCGTGGCATTTGGACTATACCTTTCGTTTTTTTAAATCACTTATGTTAAGAAAATGATTTAAAACTTTTGCTATGTAAACTTTTAAGGTGATTGGAGTTCTATAAAAATCACTTATATACTATAATTACTGTCAGTAATACTTACCGAGATCAGTGGGTATTGTACACTTTGGCCAAAAGTACTTAATTTTTAAGTTTCCGTATCAGTTTTTCTTGTCCTAAATTGTATGTCATTCCCAATTACGTGCTTAATTCATTTTGTTACTCTTATTAATATATTTGCACAAATTTTCCCAATCTCGAAAAATGCTAGCAACCTGACTAATTTATTTGATTTTTATATTAAATTTTCAATTTATTAAGCATTATTTATCAAAATATTTTCAGAGTGAATTAATATTTTTATCACTAATTTAGATAATGTAATTTTAATTAATTTATATTATATCTGCAAAGAAGTTGATAATAGTTATAAGAAGTGCTGAATAGTTTCCATTTTTAAATGTTTAAAACTAAACACAAAGATATATGAACAAATAGTTCTGTTTCAGTATAGCTTCGCTTTTAACTCACCATAAATATTAATCTAGAAAATTCCACAAATTTAAATTCACGATAAAAATACATTTTTTTCAGCTTTAAAACTTATTTCTTTAAACCTGATAATACTTAACACACAAAGAGAAAAATTTTCTGTGTATCAATGCACAGAGAAAAACAATTCGAGTTTTCTAAAATTTCTTCGGAATCCAAAGAAAATGTAGTACCTGGTACTCTTCTTTTCTGAATCAGAATTCTTTAGTTGATTTTAAAGGAATTCAAAGAAATACCTTGTTTTCAACGAGCACTTGAGTAAAATGAAAACAACTAATCCCCCCTTTCATGTTTCCTTGAACATTAATCGTATTGATGAAGACAAAGAGAAAAATAGTTTACGTTATTTCTGAATTTCTATCGAAAAAAATCATTGTTTTGATTCACACAATGCATCTTGTTAAAAGTTTTCTTTCTTTAGTCTTGTAAAATAGATACGTATGCTTATTATTTGTTGATATTAATTTATTTTTCTTAATTATATTAAATTAAATTGATTTTATTGTTGCTTGAAATGTATGCACTTCATTTCTTTTTATGCCTAAGTTTAAGATAATTAAATTATGATATTTTTAATAAAACTGATATTTAGATATTTTAAGTTGCAATACGTATCTAAAAAATTCCACATTTCTAAAAAATGTGGTACTATTTCTAAAAGTAAATTGATAATGACAGGAAAAAATATTAGATTTATTATTTTGCAATCCTATATCAGCATTTCGTAAACTGTACTGTTACATTAATTTGCATACATAATTTAAATTAAGGGTATTTATTGTTAAAAATTACCTTCTGATTTTCATCACTGATTGCGAGCATTAGTTTATTTGAATAACTTTAATACTTTCTTTTGCTTTTAAATTCATAAAACCGTTAAAACTCTAGCTTCAACAAAGAAGGCTTTAATTATGTACATATTAAGTATCTTGATCGATTATAAAATATAAGTAATAAATTTTTAATAAATAATTCAAATAATTTTTAATTTCCATTCTAGTTTGAATGAATCTCTGACCTTGAGTGTATTTTAGTTAATATTTTGAAAAACTTTTTGAAAAACTCTTTTAGTTTGAAAAAATACTTTAATTAAAGAATGAAGTTTAATACCAACGATAATTGACTCTGAGCAAAAAGATAAACCTTAAAATCCCCACGCATCTAGACAGAAAACTTAACAGCTACTAAAATTAGTACGTGGTTTCACTATTTATCTCTGTGCTTAATCAAATAAACTTTATTGCGTGTCAGTTCATTTGCTGCCTCCTGCTCTTAAGAGTAAACAAATAAACTTTAAAACTCTTTTTAAAAGGAGCAAACTTTGAGAGTCGGAAGCAGTTGAGAATGCTATTTATCTCCAGATGAATACAAATTGCGCTGGAAGATCCCCCAAAACTATTGACCTCCTTCGAAGTGCAGCTTCACAGATGGTTTATCCAAACATTTCTTCGATCAAATTAGGGCGAATGAGAAGTTGCGCATTTGAACAAATTCCTCAACATAATGCCTTTTGGACAAAGCTCTGAGGAGAATTGTTTGGGAATCTATTGCTCCTATCTTTCGAGTTCCCTAAATGCGTTTCGTGGCCTCTTGGACCGAAGGAAAGCTGCAATCAAAGATTTCATTTCGGGCTATTATGGAGGTCTGAAAGGGGTGGATTTCGTCATATTCCAAAGGAAGTGGTGTCATCGTGCAAAGAATGGCAGGGAGCATACTGGAAGGCTTCCTTTATCGTTGGCGATCGGGTAATAGAGATATTCGGTTTTTAAACCTATACTGTGTTTCTCGGGGCTTCTCTCTGTCTGTAAATTTCGATGTATCGTATCTGGTATTGGTGACATACAATCCTTTTGGCAATAATAGTTAGGAATAAACGTTGAAATGGGTAACTAGGAATGCTTCACATAAATAATTAGGCCTTTTTGAGTTTCCAATAGTTAGGTAAAATGTATTCATTATTCGAAAAATATGTGACAAAATATTCAAAGCAGTCAGAGTTGCAGCATAAAATGTCTTTTGATGGGAATTGTTAGAAGAAATTGTAGTTAATATCCGAAGATTAGTTGTATAAGTTTTTATTCAATATGGGGCGTTTTCTTAATTTCACACCCAATATTCTCTTCCGATTCAGTAATAACATGAAATATCACTCAGCTAAATTACTAAGGGTCTTTGGCGCTGATGTGATTTTTACTCATCAATACTGTGTGATAATTTCGGTGCGTTGAATGATTTTGAAGATTTACTGAAACTAACCAAGCAGTCAGCCATTTATACAAGTCTAAAAACATCTTTCTTGCTGCAAAAATTATTTGCAAACTTTTGATGAGTAATAAACAGTGAGTGTTATAATTGGTTTCATTTCTCTTACAGGCTGATTTAATAGTCTCTACACGTGCTATTTCTATTATTTTCAATAAAAACTTTATATTTTATTAAACAGGTCATAATTTTCTACAAAAATAATACGAGAATATTGAAAAGAAACTAAAGTGAGATTCCATAGTAATTCACTGAATCATCACATGCATAGTACACGCTCTTCAAATTCCGCTAAATTATGTTTGGACAGAGAGAGATTTCTTTTCCCCTTCCCATCCTTCAGTTAATCAATTTACTTCATTTCAACTCTTTCCAGAATTCTCTTTCAATGAAATGAATTTCCTTTCCGCTCTTTTATTTCCTGCCCAGTCATTTCGCCCCTTTTCCTTTTTAACCTTTCGCATGAACAATCAATGGCAGTTAATTGGAAACTCTGATCACGGGTGAAAGTTATGTATTTGATGATGCAATGAATGTATTTTTGAGAAAACAGCCGTCGTTCTTTTCCTTTTGGAGGCACCTTACTTATTTCGTGTTGAGGTGGAGGGAAGTTAAATCGGGAGTTTTGACCGTTTTCTCCTCCACTTTGTAACGATATCATATTATCTTTATGTTTAAACTACTCTTTGAAGTAATGGTAGCGTAAGAACAAGGTTTTGCTTTTATAATAAGTAACTCATTTAAGAACTTCGATTCAATACTAACAGTTGAGGATTCGGGGGATGTAACTAAAATTCTTTTTTTTTTATACGAGTGCACGTTGCATGAGTTGTACAGTAATTTCTTTATGACAGTATAAAAATGTTTAGATGTAATTTTTGAAAAAAATCAGGTCTTGTACAAAATTTTCTATGGAGAAAATTTTTTTGATGAGTAAATTCTTAATTTTTTAATAGCGCATTTTAAAAAAGTATTTAATTATTTCTGCATTAAATTCTCAAATCTATGCTTCCCAGTTAGGAAAATTTTATAAGGATTTGACAAGGAGTACGTTATTAAATACCATTATTTTATTTTACTAGACATATTTTTAGGGTTTTCAAACAAATTGGAAATTTTTATTATGAAATGCTTCAAAACAACTGATTAAAACTACTAATGAAGTATCTAACATTACCGTAAAAGGAATAATAATATAAGAAACAAGAAAATTTATTATATGATTGTACTAGATAGGATTTCATTAAACTTTGAGATAAAATGTTATATTATTTTATTATTGTTTTTATGAATGATTTTTGAGCTCAGATGTAAAACTCCAATTAATTTTATTGGTTTCTCAGATTCTCTTGATCCCGAAATGAAAATTAATTTAAATTATAATACTGATGCATCAATCCAAAAAAAACTAATTAAATCGTTCTCGAGCTTTGTTATACATAACGAGCATTTAGATAAAATGGTAGGGTTATCAGGGAGAAAATCTTATAGCTCATGGAATGAATTGCTTGCAGTGACATGATTGCTCTAAACGAATTAACTGAGAGATGTCTCTTTTATTATCGGTGGTAAACGAATTTGTTGGTCAAACGTCAGTTTTCTGACAAAACAATCGCTTGCTTCTAAATTTAGCTCTTGAAAAGGTTTCAAGAAGAAAACTTCTCCAAATAATGTAATTGGAGCAAAGTTTTCTCTAGTTTGAAGGGGTTCTAAGGTAAAGAAGATAATGGATCTTTGCGCCTCTAGCAATACCCTAACTTGACAGCAGCGGTAAATGTTTTCTACTTTAAAACGTGGTCATTTTTATTTCGGAAGACAGCCCTAGGTTTGTAATTCGGAAGACACACAGACTCGATCGAATATCTTATAATTGGACAAATTTGGCATATTAAATATGCAAGCATTGTTTAAAGTGGAGATATTTAACTGAAGGGTGAAAAATGTATTTTTTTTTGGAAATATTTATTTGACTTGAAAGTTAAAGAAATACTTTCCTACCATGATATTTGGCTCTGAATTTTCTTTCCAAGACATAAGTTTGTTTGGTTTTGTACCACGTGGTTTCACTTAGTCAATTATAATTGGGAGTTTAAGAGGTATGCTTAAACATAAATTAAGGTCACTTCACTGTAAACGCTGAAAACAAATTTTAGAACACTTTTCTTCTTAAATTGAACACTTCACTTCATACTTTATTGTGTTATAGTAGTGTTCTGAATATGATTGAAAACCGTTGTTACCCAGAAGAGGTTGTGATATAGAGTAAAAGTGTTCTGGATAACAACAGTTTTGTTAATTTACTTAAAGGTTTTACAATTGAAGAACGAAAAACTGCTTTTGAAAGTGTTGTGTTTTCAGTTTTTTATCTCAATTTTTTTAATTGTTACTTTAGAAATCGAATATAAATAAGATTAGTCTTTAAAAAGAAAAAGTCATTTCTATTATAGAAAAAATGATATAATTAGTTATACCAGGACCATAACAAAATATTTATCATTCTATCCCCCAAACAAATTATTTTAACCGGACGAGCGTGCTTTAAAACGTGAGAAATAGGAAATAACCCCATTAAATATTTCGACCCACACCGCAAGTCCAACGTGGCATATACTGAGTTGGATTATGAATACAGTTATGCATCTCATTTGGGAGTTATTATAGACTCCTTAAAGGCATTGTTGAAGGTCATAGGTCTAAAATGGCATCTGTCTCTGATATTTACTGCCGCGTTTCTCCGATATTACTGAGACAGGATCATCTCCAGATTCTCCTGAATCATACACGTTCGACCTTTTCTCAAAAGCCGCGTCTGGAGGCTATCTGCCGCTATAGCTATGAATATTTTGCACCGCCGGCCATGGGGATTGGATATTTACTTACGAATGCATTTGCACAAAGCGATGTTCTGTGACGTCTGGTATTCATCTTTTTGACAGGGGATATGGTTTAGTGGCGATCAGGTGAGTAGATGGCGTAGACTGATGTAGGACGAAAATGTCGAAGATGAAAAGTTTGGTCCCGTCTAGAAGGTTTTTTTATGGTATGGATACAAATAAATTTGAAATGGTATAAGATGAAAAGGTTTTGGGCAGTTTTTCTTATATGGCGTTACTATTCCAATAAGTGTATTAATATAGTATTTATAAAATTACTAGATTTTCTATAAAATTAAAATAAGTTTTTAAGTGTTCTTGCCTCTTTTCATTCATATGTAAGTAAATAAATGCAAAATAAGATTCATTAAATGTAAATAAGAAAAATCAGAAGGTATCTAACGTAGTTTTTATATAAAAGCATTTTAAATTTTAAAAATATTCATTCATAGTTAAGAGAGATTTTCAACATTTGTTCAAAAGAACATTTTGAAATTTAAAGATGGTTTGGTCAAATTTTAAATCCCTGCAAATTTTTTGAACCCTAAAAAATGTGTAAACATTCTGATTTTGAAAATATCAAGGAGCCTCCTTGATTCAAATTGAAAATCTCAATTTTTTTCTCAACTCCTCTTAAGGGGATGGTGGACCTTGAAATCGCTCAAAATCGACCAAAATCTATGTACTAATACCAATACATGTAAATAGAGTTGCTGTGTTACAAAAAGTCAAAATAAAGGCAAGTCCCTGAAGAAAACTTTAAATAGCTTTTTCTCACAATATAAATTTTTGACATTTTTCTGTCTTAAAAGTATTCCATGCAGGATAATAATTAAGGAAATTGGACCAAATTTGCAACAAATCTTCCTTATGTTATGCTAAATAAAGTTAGGAATTTTTTAATTGATATCTCTATATTAATTTAATAAAATATTCACTTTAGTGTCAAAAAGACAGAAATTTTCAGGAAATTTCAGTTTAGGAGTAAAAAAATTATTAAAATAGAACTACTTAACGTACTCACTAATGAATTCCTAAATTTGTTTTGTATGAGTTTTAAAGCAATTTAGTACTAAAATGAAGTCAAAATACAAAAAGTTATCCTGCAAGGAAAATTTTTTTTAAACGCCCAAAAAATTTTTTTTAATTAAAATTAAAAAAACTATTTTTTTAAATTCAAAAATACATAACATGTTTATACTGTATTACATACATTTATATGCCAAATTCTAAGATAATAATTTAAAAAAATGGTTTTAAAGGTCCACTATCCCCTTAGTAAAAAATGCTTTTTATGCTATGAAAAATTTAATTACATGTCATCCCGTTGCATATGAAAAATAAGGAATGACAGTTATAAATTAGATCGAAAAATTTAAGGAATTACATTTAATATCATGTCTAATTTGTCATTCAATGTTGTTAAGAGTTACCCAAGTCTTTTTGACTTATTTGAAATTCCCTAGAGAAAAGATGCCATCTATGTGTGTATTTGTTACTTATGCAATATCCACTTCGCTAGTGATAGATATTAATCACAGTTCAAGATAATGCAAACATACTTAAATATTTTTTTTATTTTTGTGGTCTTTTGTCTGCGATTTTTTGTGCGGTATATAAGACTGCACAAGTAAATAATCGCACAAAAATAGTCGCTCAAATAAAAAATCGCTCGAAAAAAAGACCGCACAAAAAAGTTTGAGTGTACTGAAATAGTATTGAAATCTTGAAATACAGAAATTGAAATTCGAAAAGCCAACTGCAAAATGAGACCTTACTCTTGAACCTGACAAAATCAAGCTTTAATACACGTAATGCAATTTTTTTCTGTCCGCCAGTGACAAAACTTCTGACAATGTTTTAGAGCTGGCGAACTGGAAGTAGTAAACTAAGGAAATGTTTTACCAGTGACCTACTTATGGATCCCAATAACAGTGTAGCTTATTGTTGAACATTGAAATAAAGTTACCCGTCCTTCCAGAATATGGAAATGCCTAGATGCTTGGAATAACTTCGGCCGTTATATTTTGATTTTATATTTCCTTCATTATTTACGGTTTTGTGGATTTCACGACATTCTTTGGATCAATATTTCCCAAGTCTTTTGTCTCTCGAGAAAGAAAGTTTTAGATTTTTTTTCATATTGCAAAAAATGTCCCGGGTAGAGAGCTAGTTATTGATCCAGCTTTCTATCTCTATCTCACTTTTTCCCCTTTATGGCTGTGAGTAGAGACGCTGGGTTGTGTGTATTTTCGTCACAAAAAGGCATAAAATGAAATACTTAGGGCAGCTCTTTTAGGTTGTTTGAGGAAGGAAAAAGTGAAATAGTGCCCTATAAAAAGTCATCTTCAATAACTAGTTTTGTTCACGTCAGTATTTAAAGGTCCGGAAAAGTTGAGTTTCATCTGTTTCTTTGGGTCACATTTGTTACCCAGTGAAACGGTGTAAAAATTGACCTCGGTGTGTATAATGGAGTATGGATCACAAGGAAACCCGCAGAAACAGTGTTTCTTTCTAAATATGAGTACAATATAATTCCAGATAGTGAAACATATATAACACTGTTCAACAATGAAAAAATTTCTTTGATGAAAATAGTCATTTCTTTTAGATTTTGGGTCGCTGAATACGAAAATCACCATTAAATTCTCAATTGACTCAGGATTTCCGGGGAACAGCCCCTCCCCCTTTTTACGTTTTTCGACGACTTTATAACTTTAAACTCGATTTTCAGGGTCAAAAAGCATTGCTTTAATCTTCAAATTTCCCCCTAGGGGACAATAAAGGTTCAAATTAATAAAATATGATAAATTTAGAACAAATGGATAGGTTTAAGGGGTAATTACCCCCCTAAAAATGCAAAAAATTAGCTAAAAATTATAGAGAATTTAATACGCTATTTTTTCCTCTTATTTTTTACGCAATTCACGTTTGAAGGGTCCTAACCCTTCCCCAAGGACACAAATTTGAGGGCAATATGCAGCAAAGATTTTTACTAAAAGCGGTTGAGGTGAGCGCCCCCAAAGCACCCACGGAAGGGTTCGATGCCGCACTTAGAGTTAAACTATGCTGTACCAAAAATAAATTTGAAGCCACTAACTGAATTTCAGCTGATTCTTGTGTAAAATGATCTGCTGAATTCAAATATGACACCCATTTTCCTCCATCACCCTCAGTTTTTAAGGGTTATCCCCCCTAATTGTTATCCACAGCCGTGCATCTATTACCATCTTGAAACATGGAATCCTCACTCCCTAAAACCGGTCAGGTATTAAAGAACTGAAGAGTTTCTTCTTAGAATAGACCCAAAATATAAGAAAAACGTCATTTGTAATCTTTTCAAAATCGTCAATATTAATTCCTGAGCTCGCGAGCGCCTTCGCGATTCTGGAAGTTCAGGACCCTTCAAACGGGAATTGCGTAAAAAATAAGATAAAAAAATAGCGTATAGAAACCTCTATAATTTTTAGCTATTTTTTTGTATTTTTAGGATGGTAATTACCCCTTAAACCTATCCATTTGTTATAAATTTATCATATTTTATTAATTTGAACATTTCTTGTTGCCTATGAGGCAATTTGAAGACTAAAACAATGCTTTTTGACCCTGAAAATCGAGTTTAAATTTATTAAGTCGTCGAATTCGTAAAAAGGGGGAGGGGCTGTTCCCCGAAAATCCTGAGTCAATTGAAAATTTTAATGGTGATTTTCGTATTCAGCGACCCAAAATCTATAAGAAATGACTATTTTCATCAAGGAAAAAATTTTGAAGGTCAAATTTGTTGAACAGTGTAATTTGTTGTTGTTGTCTTGTGCCACTTAGAATACCTAAGCTCCATAGGGAAACACGATTTAAGATTGTTGATAAGTTAAAGTTGGGTAACACAAAAATACCTGAAAAAAGCTTTAAGAAAGTTAAAGGCCATATATCTCGTGAAAAATTTCTAACATTATTTAAATATTACTGTTTTCTAAAGACTGTTTTCCTAAGCTTTCCAAATAGATTATAAGCATCAGAAATTATAGTCTCATGAATAGTACAGTTTTTTGCTACTCATGAGTGCTAAAAAAAGTAAAATTTTTGATACTTGATTAACCCATTACTGCCTGACGTCCCATTTTAGGGACAAAAATTGTTCCTTTGGATCAAAATTTGCACTGATGTATCTCTGAACTTCATGGAACATAAAGAACACAAGAAGAAAGCAGAATTAAAAAAAGTTTTTCACTTTTTTTAAAGTTGGAAAATAGAATTTTTCAGAAAAGTGCTTTTTAAAAAATTTTAAAAGAAAAAGCTTAAAAATCCTATCTGTAATTTAAAAAATTTTTTAATGCCGATATATATATAGGGGAGAGTGTTGTACCTACGGACGGTTGTACCTTCAGCCACCTCCTTTTAAAATTCGGTAAAAAATGCAAATTTGAATTTGTGGTCGATTTTAAATGTAAACAGATGCTATCTAGTTGCTAACGTGAAATCAGCGGTTTAAAATATTATTTAAATTTTCTATAATAAAAATACTGTTTTCAGGTGCTCAAAGTTTTTTTTAGTGCATCACTACATTAATTATTTTCTTCCTCTATGATTATGATATGATAAAATGGGATATATGGGGGAATCCCAGAGATTTTGACTTTTTAGTTTTGATATTAGAAATCGTTAGATCTCAATTCTTTTATCTTTTATAGAACTTTGAATGCAAAAACACCTTATGCTGTACCTTCGGACACCATAAATGTTGTACCTACGGACACGTTCTTGTGGGTGTCTGTAGCTAATCAGCGTTTTAGAATCAGGTTTCATTTAACTGAATACATTTTAATAAATGTTAAATTAATTCTAAATGGTAATCTATTTGTCAGCGATTATTTTCAGGTGAATTTTAGATGAAAAATCAAATATTTTGTGATCTAAACTACTTTTTTAAATCTATGATTCTACTTGAAATTTAATGTAAAATATGGTGTAAAACCCTAAGCACCCTATCAGATTTAAGTATGATGATTAAAAAAACTTAAACTTTCCACTGAAGAAGATTTACCACCAAATTATTACTGTTATTACCACCAAATGCTTGCACAACTAAGTGTCGATCGAATTGGGTTTTTTTTGGATCAGTGAAGTTGTTAGATCAATCAGCATGATTGATGAAACTATTACCTAAAATTCTGATCTGAAAATACCATGTGATTTTTGTGTTTTTAGTAAAAAATCAAGACTTTTATCATTCAACTTCGTTTTAATGATCATTTACGATCTAAAACTACATTACTTTAAAAAATCTATTTTCAATTTTAAAAAGGCTTGAAATAGGTTATTAAAAGGTAATTCATCAATAAAAATATTCATTCTTAGTTTTTTTCAACTAAAACTTCCCTTTTTAAGGGTGTCCACTGGTACAACTGGGTCTGTCCATAGGTACAACAGGTTGTTGTACCTTTGGACACAAATTTTTCCAAGTTATTATACATGATTAAAAATCCAATTTTCAAGATTTAAGCTAATAAAAAATATCTCTCAACTCACAAAGGTTAGGACTATAGGTTGGGCACTTTAAATGGTCAAAATGTGATTTTACCTGTCTTAGAAAAAACCAAACGTGATTTTTGTCCATAGGTACAACACTCTCCCCTATATATATATATATATATATATGTTACAGTTAAAGTCCGGAAATCAGTTAATTTACAGATAACCTAGGTAATTTGCAGATTAACGAGGGTGATCCGTTAAAGAGCGAATTTTTTTTCAATTTCTAAGATTACCTAGGTAATCTTGAAATTACCTAGGTATTCTGCACTCTACCGACTAGACACTCGTTAATCTGCATACTACCTGTAATCAGTTATTTTACATATTAACGAGGGTGATCCGTTAAAGTACAAAATTTTATTTTATTTTATAAAAAGTTTAAGGAGGTTGGGGGGGCTGCCGCCCCCCCAAACCCCCCTGCCCTAACTATAACCAAACTCGTTTTGGGGGTAAACAGTAACAATGACGAATCAAAAAAGGGGGATCGGTACTTTTTTCATATTACACAAAACACGCAAATCCCACAAAAATAGTAATGAAATAGCAATTTTAAAACTAGAATATAAAACAATAATAATAGAATATTAAAGTACCACCTGAGATTTGTATCAATTGTGGTTTTCGATCTCGATTTGACAGCGTATTTCAATGAGCACTTAAACTAGCAAATCTTAATGAAAGCGCGGTGTAATCGGCTGGCAGCCTGCACTGAACTATTGCTAGGATTCGCGATCGATTACATATGTTAAACCCTTGCCCAGGTTCCAGCGATTGTTGAATTAACGTTTGTTGAAAAGATATTTCAACAGATGGGACATTTGCTTTCGTTAAAAGAAATCTCTGTCACTCTGAAGTCGGAGCTTCAACACAATTGTTTCAAAATACCCGTTTTAGTAGTAATATACTGTACTTAATCATGTAAATTTACAGTACTTACTTGCTTGTATTATTTTGTTTTAACATTCAACATGACAACTACCAGTGCTACGCTGTAAATTTGAAATCAAAATACCAAATATGACAACAAACTACGTATTGAAACCCAACTGCGCAGGGGTAAGCGCATGGCGCAGTAAGCACCTCAACATTTTAACAGAAAGTATTGAACGAAACAAACTATTTTGAACTTTAACTATCAAGAGGCCGTTATAGTGTAGATTCCCTAGGTAAAATGCAAAAAACTCAAAAATCCGCACATTAACGACAGAAATCAGTTAATCTTAAGTTTACCTAGGTATTCTTCAGATTAACTAATTATCAACTTTAGCGGTAACATATATATATATATATATATATATATATATATATATATATATATGGGATTTATATAATTAAATGCATCTAAAAACTATGAATAATACAAAAAATAATTAAATATTAATTTAAATTTTCATATTATTGAAGAGTTTATGCATAAAAATCACAAAAAACGGCCTTTCCCGCAAAACATCATAACTCAAATTTATATGAAGATATTTTTGTTTTGTAAACTTTATTATCCTCGTAAAAACATATTTTAGGAGGCCTACTATTTTTATGTCTAAATTATTTTAATATCAAAAGTTATAGCTCTAAACTTGAAAAATAAAAAAAGACCCACCAAATTTCAGTAAAGTTGAAGTTATACTATTCATAAAATAAAAAATATTACACCCACAGCCAAAAAAATAGGGCTCCTAAACCATATTATGTCAAGTATTGTGCCCAAGTTTCAAAGAAATTCACTCTTAATATTTTGAGTTTAGTTTTGCGGAGAAGGAAAATAGCAAAAATGTGATTCTGAGAAAAACGCGAATTTCTTTACTTTTTCCTTAATAAAATGCCTATTTAGTTTGAAGTAAAATTTCTGTAACTTGGGTTCTAGGAAAGATAAAGACAAAATTTAAACTGATTTGGAAAGCTAAAGATGTGTTTTTTGAAATAAGATAATAAAATTTTTCTTGAATTTTTGGTCCGAAACGGCATTTTTAGGTAGTTAATCAGTCAGTGGGGGTGTTTTTTTATTTTTCCAAAATATTTTATCTTGACCTTGTTTTGGACCCTCGAAAAGCGTCCCTAAAAAGGGACATCAGGCACGAATGACCCCGTTTTTTCCCCATAGTGAAATGCTAGTGTTTCCTTATTTTTTTCATAAAAATGCGTTCTATTATGAAATGAATTAAATAACTGATATTTATAAAATTACTTTAATTTTAGCTAATAAATTTATTTTTTTGTTTATTTTTTTGGAAAATACTGTTATTTCTGCTAAATTAATGGAATAAAAAACCTTAAATGAGGTATTTGCATGAGTGAGGGATTTGCTTGATTTTATACTTTTTCGATACATTATGGTCTAAAACTCCCAAATTTCTGATTTTTAAGCTTAAAAATGTGTTTTAAATAATTTAAAATTCAATTTTATTTTTGCCAAAACGTCAGAAAAGTCACGTTATCAGAAAACGGGCTTCTATTGGATGTGACGTCACAGCGCATGAAAACCATTGTGTTTTCTGTTTTCACGTGATCACAAATCGGGCTTCTATTGGATGTGACCATGATTTGTGATTCGAAAGTGTTTTCGCGCCCAAACAAAAAACGAAATTTCAAAAATTTATATCTCAGAAAGTAGGCAACGGAAATACTTGATGAAAACGTCATTCTTCATGGTTTTTTATCTACTATTTTAATAAAATTTAATCTCAAAACGTGAGAATACCTCATTATAAGGAATTAATTAATTTCTTATAATTTAAATTAATTAATTAATTAATTAAAAAGAATTAATTTATTCTTTAATTAATAATAATTTATTGATTTATTAATAATAATTTATTAATTTATTAATTTAACACTGGGGAACAATTTTTAACATAATTTCTGTTGACTTCGATTTTTTGGCTGTTTTAGAGTTCAATGGGCACACTGATTAGAAAACTGTTGTTAGTTTTCTTCTATCACGTCAACTTTTTTGGCAAACTGCTCCACCCCCTTTTTACGTTTTTCAATGACTTAATGACTTTGAATTCGATTTTCAAGGTCAAAAATCATTACTTTTGTCTTTAAATTACACCCGAGAGGACAAGAATGGTTAAAATTTCTAAAATATGAAAATTTTAAGTGAATGGATATGTTAAAGGGGTTAATACCCCCTAAAACGCAAAAAAAATCGTTAAAATGATAGAGTTTATTTTACGCTATTTTTTACACTTATTTTTTACGCAATTCCTTTTCAAAAGGTTCTAACCCACCCCCAAAGACCCAAATTTAATGAAAATAAGCAGCAATGATTTTTACAAAAAGCGGTTGAGGCATTAGCGCCCCCGAAGCACCTGCGGAAGGGTTCGGAAGACTCTTTCGCTTCGGGGATTCATCCAACCGCTTTTAGTAAAAATCATTGCTGCCTATTTTAATTAAATTTGGGTCCTTGGGGAAAGGTTAAGACCTTTTAAAGAGGAATTGCATAAAAAATAAGTGTAAGAAAAGCTTAAAATAACCTCTATCCTTTATAGCGTTCCTTTTTTGCATTTCAGGGTTTTTTCTCTTTATTTTTTTACGCAATTCCTCTTTAAAAGGTCTTAACCCTTCCCCAAGGACCCAAATTTTATGAAAATTGGCAGCAATGATTTTTACTAAAAGCGGTTGAGGTGTTCGCGTCCTCTAAGCGAAAGAGAGTATTCCGAACCCTTCCGCGGGTGCTTCGGGGGCGCTATGCCTCAACCGCTTTTTGTAAAAATCATTGCGGCCAATTTTCATTAAATTTGGGTCCTTGGTGATGGGTTAGGACCTTTTGAAAAGGAATTGCGTAAAAAATAAGTGTAAAAAATAGCGTTTAATAAACTCTATCATTTTTAACGATTTTTTTTCGTTTTTAGGGGGGCAATAACCCCTTAAACCTATCCATTGGCCACAAATTTTCATATTTAGAAACTTTAACCATTCTTGTCTTCTCGGGTGTAATTTGAAGACTAAAGTAATGATTTTTGACCCGGAAATTTGAATTCAAAGTCATTAAATCATTGAAAAACGTAAAAAGGGGGCGGGGCTGTTTGCCAAAAAAGTGGACGTGACAGACAAAAACTACAGTTGCTTTTGGATTCAGGGGCCAAAAGTGATTCAAAAACAAGTCACAGTTCTAAGACAACGAAATGTCTGTTCCCCAGTGTAATTATTTATTAATTTATTAATAATTAATAATTATTTATTACTTAAAATTGTTAATTTTAATTAAAAGTTGAATAATTATTAGTTGTAATGACTTTTTGTCATTAAAGTTGCCAAAAAAGTCGCTTTTGTGATAAATTTTCGGCTTTTTTCTAATTAAATGTCGCTAATCATTGCGTTCTTTACTGCAGATCAATCTACATCACCTGGCTTGCTAATGCACATCCCACTAATGCTTGATTAATGGGGAGAAATTTATGTTCCGCACAATAAAATTAAATAAAATGAAAAAAGTATGGGCATTTGAAAGACTTAAACTTTACAAATTGAGATATTCTGTTGTATTTGAGGTGTTTAAAAGTAATTATTACTTAATTTTAGGTAACATATAAACAAAGAATGCCTTTTTCAATTAAAGATCTTAATTAATTTGCAATTAACATAGATTTGAGAGGGAAAAACGTGTTTTAGAACATAATAAATGCTTAAATTACGTTAATTAAGGTTAATTTTACAGTTAATTGGATAAATAATTAATATTTTTTGTTCATATTCATGTTACAGTATGATTCCGATCACTTTTGCTGCACTTAAAGCCTCAAAAACCGACCTTTTAAAAACTGTTTTCTACCATGCGTTTACTATAGGGAAAAAACAAGGGGCATTTGTGCCTAACGTCCCTTTTTAGGGACGTTTTTTAATTTTGGTGTAGAAATTAAAATTTTAACCTGGAATTTTTTTCACTATTTTTCCAGTTGTTTTGGGGCTATTTACTATGTGTTTACCCAATATTTAAGAAAAATAAAAAGTTGGGCATTAATGGGTTACATGTTACATCGCAACTCGAAAGTGTGCGAAAATAAGCCGGCATTTGATTCTGGTGAAAAAGAGTATACTCACTGAAAGAAAAAAAGTGTGAGAATCAAAAATTATAATAACTTAAGAGAAGAAATGTACTACAGATTTATGAATAACATTGAAATCCGCTTGGAAATTCTCTTCTTTAAATTTAAGGAATTCTTTAAATTTAAAACTGTTATAGAGTTAGTTGTAAGCTGGTATCAAAGTCTTCCAATTCTAGCTTTTTAAAGATTTCGCATTACTAACAGAGATTTACTACATGTGTACATAGAAATAAAGCAAGGTACCTTATATATTCTAATTTCCTAAAAAATAAAAAAGTTTAAACACCTTATCACGCGTTAAATCCACCTGCTCTTAGAATCAAATGTATAAAAAGGCATAAGGAAAAATTCCTTTTATCGTATTAGCACTTCTTACTGCGCTCAAATATAATGCAGTTAGAAAGATATATGCATAAAAATATATCCCTTACTGCAAACACTTCCACTTGAAAAGATTTTAAACTGCTCTAAGACGTATTGGGTATTACAAAACCCTCCCTTTTGAGAGCATTTATGTGAAAACATTCATACACAAATAAATACACTCCTACCTTTGGCATTTATGCTTTTCTACCGCACAATTCTCCCTCACAAATACCACAGAGATAGCATTGTGCCTTCTGTCGTAAATGTATAACAGCGAGGTTTTACTTTGGGTGATTTGAACGCGTAATAATTTTCAGATGTTAGCGATAATTTTACTTTTTCTGGCCCTTTACGATAAATGCCTTTCTACTCACTGCTTTTTGCACAGAAATACAGATAAGATGGCAAATATATTATTTAAAAAGATCAATCTATCTGGGTATGCATTAACAGAAGAGCTTTCACTTCTAGATTTCAAGAGATATGACAATTTTTGATGTATGATGTCTCTCCGATAGGATAAAATTAATGGATATGTTTGCTGAGGACTAAATTTATGGGTTTCTTAAGCGATAAAATACAAAAATGTACTTTTGTGAGAGCGTTTTCTCGCCTTTGCTTTTAAAAAGGTTCAAAAGAACGTAGTTAGCATTTTGTTTCTTTAGTTTTTTCTTGTTTTCTATGGGCACATATTCACATTATTTTAAAATTATGCTAAGCCTGTTGATTATAATATTTAAAGATTAGTTTTCTAACAACTTATGTTCGAATCTGTTTCAAACACCTTAGGGTGAACAAGTCTGTCCAAACTATGCTCAGAAAGATTTCTTATGTGAAGTAGGGGAAAGTGGAAGCTAATGGGACATTTTTTTAAAATAAAAGCTTTTAACCCTTTTTTTACCAAATTATTTTCGGTGCAAGTTTAGTACTGGTGATGCGCCAAGTTTTTAGCGATAAAAACCACTATATAGTTACCCCAACAGTTAAGTGAATTATGTAGCTTCTCAATATGGCGCCAAATAGCCAAAACTCGCCAACCATCAGCAGTTCTAAACTTGAGCCAGTGGTACTCACAAGTACCGTCGGTAAATAAAGGGTTAAGAAAGAAAATGTAATTACAATAATTTTATCAATTTAAAACAATTTTATATTTTCGAAATAAATATTCGAACATAAATATTCTTGTAAAGTAAAAAACTTTCATTTATATTTTATATCAACTTTTGTAACTTAATACAGTATTCCCTCGTTATTCGCGTGAGTAACGTTCCGAAATATACCTCGAATATGGGAAATCTGCGAATAACGAACCCAGTTTTGAAATGAGCATATATGATATAACAAATAAATGGTTCCATTCCGTCATTTATCACATAAAACTAATAAAACTGGTTCATGTAAAAAAGTAGTTTGAACTATAAATTACTGAAAGTAACTGTAATAACTGTAAATAATTTGTAGTAAATACCAAAAGGGTTACTAGTCAAGTATAAAAAGTTACATTTTTCAAAATGTCTTTACATTGTTAATACCGGAATCGAACAATAATATATTTTCTGCCAAATATGTAAGTTTCATTGCTAAAAAACTTTGGGACCTAAATCTTTGAATATTCAGGGGTAACATTGCTCAACCGCGCATACTGAACCGCAAATATGTGAGGGCCCACTGTACTACTTTATACTACTAGATAAGTAGTATTAATAGTAATTTTATTCTGTTTCATGTACAGGGTGTCCCACGAGAAGTGGCCCAACCCCTTTAACTTTTGAACCCTTAAAGATATAGTCATGAAAGTGGGGTCTAGGTATAGTAAAGTGACCATGCTCTATCTGATGAAATAAGTTTCAACGCCCTCTAGCGGAAACTTTAGGAGTTATAATTTTTATTTTGAAAACTATGTGAGGTAGGTGAAAAAAGTCAATGACTAAGTTGTAGAGAAGCATCGATTAATTAGGAAAAGACACCTTAAGCAGAAAAATATCTTGAATAAAACCCCTAAAACGCACGCTCAATTAGATTGAATTTACGTAGATTTTACGTTTTAAAACGCTCGTCACGAGGCAAAATGAGAAAGTTTCAATTTAATGAACTAATAATACTTTTAGTCATTACTTAAGTCATAAAAATAAAAATTTCTCATTTCCGCCTTGTGAGGAGCGTTTTAAGAAGTAATATCTACGTAATTTCAACCTAATTAAGCGTGCGATTAAGGGGTTTTATTCTAGATATTTTTCTGCTTAAGGTGTCTTATCCTACTAAATCGATGCTGTTCTACAACTCCTAAAGTTTCCTCTAGAGGGCGTTGAAACTTATCTCATCAGATAGAGCATGGTCACTTTACTATACCTAGACCCCACTTTCATGACTATATCTGTAGGGGTTCAAAAGTTAAAGGGGTTGGGCCACTTCTCGTGGGACACCCTGTATATACTTTCACTAGGACACAATGCAGGGTTAATGACACATGCTATAGAATTCATAAATAAAGGTCATTTATAAAGTTTAATTGCCTTTTTATAAACATATGCTGCTATATTGAATTTACAAAAACTGTAGGTGAAATTTCAGCATTAAACATTTTATTCCACAATGTAATTCTGTAATGTTGAGTTTCACTAATTCAGGGTTCATAGAGTTGTTCTACATTTCTATATTTTTGACTCCTATCCTCCTTAATTTGAATTGTTAATTCGTTTTTATAAACGAGAAAAATACAACCATTTTGAAATTTTTCTGACATGGCCTACATTTTCTCTATTAACCATGCTAATCATAATTTTTTCTTCACTAATTGGAATTACCCTAATAGGATAATTGTAGATAGGATTGGTCTACTCAAAAATATAAGAAACTTTTTGAAGGATATTTAAAATTACCAATTTGTTTGTCTAAAATGTTAAAATTTGTCCAATTTAAAAAAACAACTAGTTCTTTTTTAATTTTACATATTGTTAATAACTGTCTAATTCTGTTTACATCCAATCTAATTAAGTATTCAAAGTCAAATAAACACTACAATTTTCTAAGCTTGCAATAATGCGCAATTGAACTTTATTAACTTAGTGTTTAAATATATCCAATGGTGTTTGGACTATACAATATGGTTAATTCCTATTAAATGCTCTGCTAAAGAGCTGCAATACTTATGCACACATAGGACAACGTTTACTTCAATGGAATTTCACAAATGGTCTAATAGGAAGTTTTTTTCTTTACCTGTGTTTTACTATAGCCACAAGTGAAGAAACTTCCCTCTATGATTATTACAGCACGTATGCCCTCTACTTAGATCCTGTACGTGGGTTTAGGAAGTAATTTATATATTCCATTCTTTTAACAGTAAAGTTTAAGTCACAGGTTTCTAGAAAACCAAATTAACATATCAGTGCCCCTGCCGTTTTCCTTTTAGGATCGCGCCTACAGTAAAGCTGCTCATTTTAGAGTTTGAGTTTGAAAAATCAAATCAAATCAAATTGAACATTGAAGGCAATGATATGCAAACACAAAGCGAAATGAGGTGGTGAATAATTGATCAGTTCATTAGCAGTGAATATTAACTGGGTAGAATATTCAATACTTGGTTGCCTGCCCTATAGACCAGCAGGGGTTCATTATCAAAACCCTGGTCAGATGATGGGAATACTTACGAATTATGTACTAAACTTTAGAACAAGAACGAGATGGGAAGATGGTCAAGTCAAATTGCTCAAGTACTTCATCAGGACCCACAGTTTTAATCATCATAATACCAGAACATACCAACGAGTAGATTGTCTGTGTTATACCTCTTCAACTTGTTTGGATGACATCAGCTATGTAGTTCGTGTTGTGAAACGATGACTGATGAAGAATTTCTGTGGTATTTGTCTTTTATAATTGTTTTTGGGTCCAATCAGGTGCCTGATTTGTCCTAAACAGTAAAATTTCCTTAAGGCATGTTTTAAAACAGCACTTTTCGGAACAGTTTTATAACGGTGAATTTGTTTCACTAGCTATTCAAAAGTGAAAATCCAACAATTTAAGACTAATAAATCTCGTACAATAATGATAATAAAAGAAAAATTATGTATAGTTATTTTTTGGTTTAAAATAGTCACTTTAGTTTTCAGAAAGAAAAACTTACTAGTGAAGTTTTAGGTATACATTCAAAAGAAAAAAATATCCATCTCAATATAAGTTTTTCTAACTGCTCAACTTCTTTTAATTTGGTATACAATTAATGATTAGTTAGTAATAAATATTACTATAGTATATTATTAATAGTAATAATTACTATAGTATATTATTAATAGTAATAATTACTATAGTATATTATTAAATAGTAATAAATTAATACTTGAAATCAGTTTTATTGCACCTAACTTTTCTTTATGAGTTTTTTAAACGATTAAAAAAATTTCTGAAAACTTATCTTCTATAATTCCGAAGAGATACTTAGAAACCTATTTTCGGAGTAAATTACGAATAATCCCCAAAATAAAATGTTTCACACCTAAGTATATTCCTTCTCTCCAACAAAACTATCTCCAGAAAATTAGATCATACTTCCTTCTGACATTTTTGGCAGCTTGGAATCTTCGGCTGCCAGAATCTGTCTCTGGTGATTTATGAAAGACAGGAGTGACCATTTCGACAGACAGAATTTTCTTTTGCTACAGAATTTCACGAAACAAGCAAGTATTTTAGAAACCACTTTTACACTGCTGTCAGATAATATTTGTGAAGTAATTAGCAGGATACTGTTTGAGACGATTTAATTTGTATTTAAATTTATATTATAAATCTCAGTATTTTTTTGAATATTTTGATTCAGTTTTCTATAGAAAAAATTGTTAATTATTATAATATCTGACAACTTCAGAAGTTTGCATCTAAATTCAAGATATGTCATTAAATCAGGCAAATTTTGCAGGCTTCTTCGGCCCTATTCCTCCTTTCACATTAACAACTAGGGTTTAGTTTTTTTATATTATTCTATTACAAGTTAAAATTAATTGGACCTAAAAGATTTTTAAATGAAATGATTTATTCCTTCATAGCAAATCCACGTACAGGTAAAAAATCCTCCAGAGTAAGATGGAAATACAAAGCAATGTTAAAAAGGCTACAATGGAGCTATTGGAAAAGAAGGTCTCTTTTAAGGAATACTTCTTTTTGCAATATCTTATTCAAGATATTATTCTATCTGGTGTAAGCACGTGGAATAAAATATTCCATCAGAATCTTTAAAATCTTTTGCTCAGAGAAATTCTTTGGGCTGTCAAAATATTTTATGCCTTTGGAGATAAAATCCCATTCTTTTCTTTACCGAATTTGACATTTGACGGCATGCAAGAATTTTAAGCGACTTCTTGAAATTAAGTTATCTGAATCCTGTTACTCTAACTCTTTTGAGAAGTCTAATAAAATGAATTGAATTTCCTTTAGTCTGACCAATATTCGCCATTTGGAATGCTCAAAGTTATTGATTGAAGCCATCATTTAACTGAATTGAAATTTTGAACATCACTTGTTAATTTGTTAATACATTAATCAGCCTGTTTAATGATATTTAAAAAGATTACTTACATTTTATGTCTATATTTCACAAGCCAAATAGTAATTACAATTCCATTTTCCTTTCATTTTAGGATTAATGGTATAGAATTTAAAAACAAGTTGGGAAACAATAAAACAAGCTTGTTACCTCCAAATACATATGTAGTTTAATTATCTGGATTTTAAATAGTAAATGTAAAAAGGCGGAAAATAACCTAATCGTAAACAGTAAAACATTTTCAGCTTTGTAAACTTTTTCATGAAACTAATATTTTAATCTATTTTGTTTTCTTTTTAAAACTTATAGTATGTTCTAATCTTTCCAATTTCTATAATTTGAAAGAAAGTTACACGTTATCAAAAACTAATAAACTTCGATCACGGAAAGAAAGAAATTTTCTCTGCTTGTACTCTTCTGTACAGGAGTTATAGAATAATTGCTAATTAAGGAAATTGTTATAAAGTTTACCGAAGATTCGGAAATCTCTCTGCAGTTTTCAGAATTTTAGATACATTTATATCTTAAAGTAGGGCATTCCCATCTACCCTTAAAATGTGTGTTACTGCGGCAAGAGTAATACCGAAAAAAAATTAGAATTTTTATCTCGCAAGAGAAGTGAATGCTTCATATTGTTCTTATCCATGACTGGGTAAAATAGCTCCTCATTACAGAGACATCTTTTATAAAGAGGTTGATAAAGACTTTATCTTTTGACTACAAGGATAAGAAAGACATTTTCAACTTCAATATACACTAGTCTTATTACGACGCTGATCACGTAAAGATCGTGGTGGTTGTGAACCTCATAGTTTATCGAGAAGCACATTCCAGCCAAAACGTCCAGTGAAATTCATTCTATAGCCACTCCATTTTTCATGTCAGCATTACGTGGCTTTTGAAATAAGGTAGAATAAAGCGTTAGGAAGAGGGTGTATTGGACAGTTAAGTGGAATGAAGTAAACTGTGTGGGACTTGATGCGAGTTTTGGTTTCATGATAGACCTTTTTAGGTATTAAAAATGTGTTTGGTAAGACTGTACACTTTCCTCTTTAGCTACAAACAGTTTTAATATTAATACCACAGAAAAATATTTACTTTATAGTAAACATATGAATTTAATGGAATAAATATAATGCTTGCGGAATTAATTTATACTTAATATCATTTCAGATTCAAGATTAAATGAATTCTTAAGCTTTAATTTCATATAAAATAAGAAATGTGAGTTAAAATTTTGCATATTACTCTGCTTAAAGTAAAATAATTTTTATGTTCCTCTCATCTAGACTGTCTACGTTTCAGGAATACTATTGGCGCATATAACTCCCATGTTTAGAGTATCCAAGTGTTGTAAGAATACCGTACATTAAACTATTGTTTACTAAATACTAAGGTGCAGACACTTTTATCACAGTTATTACAGTTCGGTTTAAGTCACGCTGTTTGAAAGAAAAATATTTAGGGTAAAATGATTTAAAAACATGAAAAATGTAAATGGAAAAATTAAGTTCTCCAAGATTTATGAAGGCCGTATTCTTTGCCTTAAGGTAGAAGCATATACATCTTAACATGAATATTTTACATCCTTGAATAGCTTGAGTGTGATTGGAAGGTATAATTTTGGAAGGCGTTACTCCACGCTTCCTCTTAATTAGAATAATTTTATGCCTTATCTGAAATTATATTAGCGTAACAAATCCCTCATATTCCCAGTAACATTAAATATTTATTTCTGGAGTGAAAATCATTTTATATTTATGCTAATAACATTTCAGGACTTCCCACCAAAAGTGATTAAAATTACCGCCAGAAATTTGTAGCTATCATCTCTAGCCCCTAATTAGAACTGGTCATGCGATGGAGGATAGAATAATTTTTGGTCAGATTTTGAAAAATGATGATTAAACTTTTATCTTAAGTAGAGATAACAGCTTATATCAAAATAAGTAAAATATGGAAAACATTTATCCTTATTAAAGTAAAATGGGATCAAAAGACACTTAAAAATTAAAAAAAAAGAATTCTAAATGCCAAAACATTGTAAAAGGTATTCTGAAGAGAATCCATTGGGGAGGGGTTGTCTTTAAAAATTTCTGTTCCAATTATATTTTACCACTCTTACTTAAAACTTTTATATATTTTCCCCCATAAAACTAAGGAGGGGAAGTTTCCTTTCTTCTTGTCTCTTTTTGAGGAAAGTTCGTTTTAAATCTTGGTATTGAAAATATACCATAATTTAACAAAATTAAATTTTGTTTAATACTAGGAACTGCAGCACATGACTTAGCATATTCATAACCAAGCGGTTATTTACAGAAAAATACCATCAAAGGATGAATTATTTTCAAAACCGAGGTAACTGGTACGGTGTAGTAAACATCAAGGGGCCGCCTACGAGGTTGAATGTATCAGAAAATACTAAAATAATACCTCTAAGAATTTTTCTTATTAAAATTTAAATAGTTTCACGTGCACAACTAATATAATCATATTTAAGTTAACATTACATTAACCGTGTCTTGTCAAGAATTTAACAGAAATACCACTACACGTTCAAACTCCCTACCTCCTTAAAAAATTTAACTGAATTCCCTGTTTAACATTTCTAACGTCTCTATTTAATTGCGTTGTATAACTGTTGCTGCATCAAACCGAAAGGTATTTTAATGAAATCAAACAAGAATGCCAAGCACCAGCTACAACGCAATTTATAAAAATCCTATCCCATCCCTCCTTTTCCTGAGCAACATTCTGTCACTGGTTTAATCCATAGAGAATACTTGTCGTTTAGAGGTTACTGGTGCAATAATCGTTGTCACTTTTGATTACCAGCCGTCTAATGAAAAAGGGCTCCTAGTGAATTCACGCAGAAATGTTTTCCGCCAGCGATACGCAATTTCTTTGGAAAATGGGTCTCCCTCATCATTCTGGAATTCGGCGAAGCTCTGTGAAGCTTCGCTGAAGCTTTGAGAAGCCTCGATGAAGCTTTGAGAAGCTTGCTCGTAATGTCGCTGCCATCTAATGGAAGTTGTGATGTCGTCTGAGTTACTCTTGTGACGGATAGCATTTACGACGTTTCCCTTCGTATTTATTGGCGGAACGATTATGTGTTTTTTTCTTTTATTTGTTTTTTTATCGGGATTAAAATGTATTCGTAAGCATTTGGGAGTTTTTATGTTCTGAGAGGGATTCCGGGAATCGTGTTCCATGAAAAAGTGCGTTTTGGGTTTTCCTGTTTTCTTAAAAAGATTAACAGGTTTTTGTGTTTTGGTTATTTGGAAATTTTTCCGACCGATAAAAACAGAATTGCTTGGTAGTATAAAAAGAAGGATAATAAAATTCTCGGTCTTGGAGTGGAGTCTAATAACTCAATTATGTATTTTAACGTGAAATCATAATTTCTTTAAATAAACATTCTATTTTTGAAGTAATACAAAGATTGTAAAAAAACTACAGTCAAACCTGTTATTGTGCGAGGAATAGGGACCGCACAAAAAAGTCTCACGTAGGACCGTAGCGAAAATCCCTCAGCATAGCTGAATTACAAAACTCTTTATGATCGGACCGTAACGCAATCCCCGCCCTACAGCTGAATTGAGAAACCGTTTCTATACCTACCGTAGACTTTTTTTCAGTTACCATGTAGTCGGCAACGACTGTTTTTTCATGAGCCCCATGTCTCGGTAGCCAGATATACAAGATTTTTGTTACAATTTGAAATTTTCATACACCGCACAAAAAAATCGAAGGGAAAAATCGTACAAAAAAAGTAGCAGAAATAAAAAATCGCACACAAACATGCTTGAGTGTATAGAAATTAATGTTTAAATATAAAACTGAAATTGTTTTGTTTGAACATCTAAATAAAAAAAACTGAACTAAATAAATAAATATGGATTATTTTAAAATTATACATGTATAATTTTTAATTTTTGTTTGATGTTCCTTTTACGTCTACTGTTACATATACAGGGTGGTCCTAAATTCGTGGTACAAACTGGGTAGGGTAGGTAGAGTACATCAAGACGAACAAGAATTGGTATAGAAAGGGGGGTCGCAGTTACACCGTTAAAGAGCTAGGACCTGATGTAGTGCGAGAGCGTTACAAAAGGAAGTTTTGCCAAGGCCCGTTTAACGAAAAAAAACATGATGAAATGAAAAAATTTATTGCATGAGGTACAGCAGTTAGAAATTGGACCACTTGCTAAACCGAGGAGTGAGTTTTAAAACATGCAATATTAATCTTTTAGCCAAAGAATGGAGTTCCTTTAAATTAGTGTAATGGTATTTAGAAAAATGATGATCGGGGAAGGAATTTTTAATGGTCATACAGTTTCAATGATCAATGTATGATCATTGAAAATTCCTTCCCCGATCATAATTTTTCTAAATACCATTAAGGGAACTCCATTCTTTGGCTAAAAGATTAATACTGCGCGTTTTAAAACTCACCCCACGGTTTAGCAAGTGGTCCAATTTCTATTAAATTTATGGTGTAAGTAGTACGGATACTGCTGTACCTCATGCAATAAATTTTTTCATTTCATTATGTTTTTTTTCGTTAAACGGGCCTTGGCAAAACGTCCTTTTGGAACGCTCTCGCACTACATTAGGTCCTAGCTCTTAAACGGTGCATCTGTGCCCCCTCTAGTTTTTCAAAATATGCTTGTCTAGGTCCCCTCTACCTACCCTACCCAGTTTTTACTACGAATTTAGGACCACCCTGTAAAGGATCATTTAGACTTCTCCGTTGATCTTCAATTTGGAGGAATCATCAATTTCGAGGAATCGTGACAAGTTTAAATTGCCGTTCCACTCTTTACTTATCCGATTTGTTATGCAAATGGGTAATTCTTCTGTGAGAATCACTCATAATGAACATTGAAAGTGAAACCATGTAGATGATCCTTAAAGGCTCATTCACACTGTTATACTTTCACTGTTCAACTAGAGTATTTCATCTCCCCCTATGTATCACTAGTTTGCATAGAAAAGGGATTGAGCAAAGAGTGAAACGCCAATTCACACGTTTCATTTTGGATGATTCATCTAAAATAAAGATCAATAGTAAAAATTCTGTGAGTGAACCTTTTAAAACTAAACCTAACCATGCAAAGAAAACTAAATATATTTCAGTGAAGTATATTAAGTCTAATGATGACTCACTATAGCGAAGTTCAATTGTGTTTTCAATATTAACAAAGTTCAATTTAATAGGGTATCCCTAAAAAACAGGTATCTTTCAGGGGTAGAAGATGATACAATTACATAGTAATCACTAACAATACTTATCACTCCTCTTTTCTAATCATTTATACCTTGCATTACTTACCCATTATATTATACTTGTAACCCTTCTACTCTTTTTCCTGAATTTTTATTATATCGCTGAAGGATATATTCGAAAGCTAAAAAGGCGTAAACTTGTGATCTTGGAATAAAAATTCGAAAATCAAGAAAACTCTCTACAAATAAGTTCAAAATAAATGCATTTAAAAAGATAAACTCCAAGTATATTTTTGAAGAGAAAAATTGAAAAGTATAAAACGGCCCTCCTATTTTGCAGGGTATTGAGTTCACGAAACCGAAGATTGTGGATAAATCCCCATACTTTTCAATAATGTATAAATTTCATTAATCTGACGTCCAAAAGTTTCTTTCCTTATGAGGATAAATCGCTTCTTATTTCTGATTTTTTTTCCATTAGGAGAAAAGTCTGACTGTGTGTGTTCGATGTAGGTTTTGTGAAGAAAAACAAGATGTTTCGGTAAACAGGGGAAGGATGAATTATTTAATTCAGCAAAAGCATATTTTCTGTTGGGGCAAATAATACAACAAAACCTTTCTCAAAATCAAGAAAAAGTTTGGCACTCGAGTTCTATTTTGGCCTCGAGAGTTGAATTTGTCTTTGAAAATTTTATAAGATTCCTTGATACGGAAGAACAGACAAGGTACCGTGAAAAGAAAATGTTTTTCGGTCAATCTCAAGGAAGGGATGTTTTTTTAAATTTAGGTAACTATTCTTAATACAAAGATAGCATTTAATTAAATGAGGGGAATGTTTTCTAGGAAAAACATCAAAATGTAATAGTATCTCGAAGATTCTTCAAGTGAGTGAGAGAGAAAACAAAATTAAGTTTTCTTTTGAACTAATTAATATCAATGGTTTCAAGGTTGCATAATTTTAACAACATAATTTTACCTTTCATTTTAATAATATTCCTTTTACGTTGGATACTTAAATTTTCATGGTTCTTGAATGAAAATCTTAAATCTTTGTTTAAAAACACTTAACCTTTTGAATTTACTTTATTGTATGTAATAAAGGGGACAAGTATTACTTTTTATATTACTTTTTCGTCAGTTTTTGACTTCTTGATTTCCATTACTTTTCTTAAAGTTACAAATAAAATTATCTTATTCTTCCTGACATGTTGCCCATTATATATTTAGTGAAAAAGGAGATATGTTATACTTAATAATGAACTTTAATAATATCAAAGAAACCAAAATCTAGTTGTAGGCTTTATAGTTTGAATGATATATCAAGTGCATCTTTAAAAATAATGTTAAGTGATATAAAGTGAATATAAATCATATCAAGGTGACTGAACATAATTGGCATTAAATTAACTTCTTTATTTAATTTAAACTATAAATGCATTGAACTATCTTCAAATGTTAAAAAGTACGATAACCAAGTATTAAAGCTAAAAGGATATCCATTTTAATATTGAGTAAGCATGCGTACTTTAAATGTACATTAACAATATTAATAATTCTAATCACAAAATACATTAGTGGAACATGTAGATATATGAAAAAATAAAATATTGTATTGCTTTCATACTTAATGATAAACTAATAAATAAATTTTACTGGGACATAACACAAAAATATAAAGCATCTTTACCTTATATTTATTTGTTCAAATCCAATCCAATCACAGAACATAATACCGATAATGGGCCAGAGTGTTATAACTAATCCAAGCGTGTAGTACAGGACATGTGGATTAAATGCTTCACTGCAAAATCCCCGAATCGACGACAGGAATGTGATAATCAATTGCTCAACCCAAAATCAATTCCAGAACACCATGGATCAATAAGAGTGATTTCGGACAAGACACATGGCTCTGGGTCCTAGGAAAACATTGGTTCCACTTGAGCAAAAATTCAAAGCTGGGGGAATGCCACTCAGCAATTTCGGGAGAAGTATGCCACAAGAAAGATGCGTAGGAGTCCTTGGCGCTAATTGAAAGTCAATGTTTTGGAGAAAAGTTTCAGATTTATCTGAGGATTTCTTTTCACTACATTAAACTGACTGGGGGAGTATGGGAATATTTGAGTTTGAAATTTGTATGCAACTGGTTGAGTTTTTAGTGTAGTTGCTGTAGGAGATGGTTTGAAATAAAGTGGTGCAAATTATAAAAGATCAGATTTTTGAGTATTTAAGGTTTTTGAAACTGGGTTTGTGTGTTATTTTTATTTGTAGACAATTTTGAGTATGATCTCACGTTTAGGTGATGATTGAGTAAACTATTAAAAAACAGAATGACAAGAAATATCAAAATCAATGCTTAATTATTTTTACTGGCGTTTTCTTTCTAACGATACTATTTGATCATAAACTGGGAAAAATCGGAATACTTAATTTTTTGTGATTATGTTGTTTTAAATATGGCTAAGAAGAGGTATTTTTGATACAATGCAAAAAATTAAATTGATGTATAAATTTTTATTTGTTTTTTTATTTGATTTTTATATCGTTTAGGAAATATAATAAAATTCTGTAAGATAATTTTAGTCATCTTGGTTTTTATTATTCACTAATTTTGGTTGATAACTGAGATAAATCAAGGAAATAACTTACTACTGGAAAACCCTTCAATTTTATTTTAGAAAGGATAATTTAAAAATTGAATGCGTTAGCTCAAAGTAAGGTAAATGTGGGTATAGTGGACACTTTAAGGAAAATTTTTGCTTAAATTCTTAATAAATACCAATCTATCTGCTTCGAAACAGTTATCATCCTATTTTTAGGTTAATTGGATCTTCTTCTTTCGATTTTACCATTAAAAACTTTAATTAGATTGGGCAAAGTATTTTTAATTAATTTTTTAAAAGTACTCCAAATTGCATCTATAGTGGCCACATAGATGAAGCTGTTGCTTCTATGGTGGACACCTCTTGCATCAATAGTGGACACCTGTCTTTTTCTGCCTATATGAGGGGTTTATGCATGAAATTGAGGGGTTTTTCTTGGTATAGTCGTCTAGTTCTAATTAAATCCTCCTTCCCAACGAAATGTATTTTAGATTCAATCAAATTAGCTTTGTTTTAAAAAAAATTGATAGTTTTCGGCCCAAAGTCTACGCTGTAGCTGATTTGAGAGGAATTTAGCATGTAATTCAAAGTTTTAGAAACATTGGTTCCCGAAGCCACAATGCAACCAAATTTATTTAACACTCATTTTAAAGCACAGTCAACAGTTTACGAAGAAAAACTTATTCAAATTAAGTATTATTTATGTTTCTATTAGAAGCCATTGGCGGTGGCCACTATTGGAAAATCTAAGATAATGTGTTGGTAAAGTGGACACTCCCATAAATCCTCGTAAAGTCAACATTTTTAAATAAATTTTATTCAGTATTATTTTATAGACTCTTATTTATCTTGAAATAAATTTAAAAGTCAATCAAGCGGTAATAAATACGAAAAAATCAGTTCCGACTTACCCGTTTCCTTACGCGATTCAATAAGCAAAATCAAATTTCAGTCACTCGGCCGATGTTGTTATTTTCAAATATTTAAATATCCTTCCCATGCTGATCTGTGGTATCGGTGGTAATTTATCAGCTTACCTGATTGCACAATCTACTATGCCTATGAATTTTGACGCTGTTCGATGCCTCTAACTCGTTTTATTTAAAATTAATCAGCTATGTTGCCACTATTGGTACAGTGTCCACTATACCCACATTTACCTTAAAGGGGGAAATGCAAAAAATATAATTTCATGTTCTTTTTCTATTTAGCATCAAGACTAGTTATGAACTTCCCATTAGTCCTGAAATTTAAAGATGTGAAAAAAAAACAAGGGTGTCGCAATAAATATAGATATTACTTTGCTATCTGTATTCATACTACAGAGAGAGTACATACTCTACAGTTCTCCAATTAAATTTTACCTAGTATCACTAAAAATTTCCAATAAGAATCAACATCGTAGTTAGCACCCAAAGAGACGATGAAACTTATCTTGCTTTATTCATAATACATTTTTCAAACAGAAAGACAAAAATATTTAATACTCATGTGTATAATAAATTGATAACCTCATTTTTTGAAGTCAATAAAAATGCAATACATTCCTTGCTAACAATTTAAATGATCCACCTCCAAATAACCCAAATAATCCCATACATGAAATCATAAAATTATAACTTATATCCCTAGCGAGTTATACATTAAATATCACGGATATTCGCTAAGATCCTATCTCTTAACACGATGTAATTATCATTGACACAATTAAATCCACGGGAAGTTTCTGTTTGACCGTCCTATCTGCGTAAAATAAGTGTATTGGAATTGCCAGATTGTAATTGATGTTACGGAGGAAGGCGCAGAGTTCGATTTCTCTCAGATCAAATCAAAATCGTTTTAGCCAGAGTGGAAAATTAGAATAATTTCGAAATTATTGCCGAGAGTGTGAACAGAAGCGGTTCTAAAATTATCCGCTATTTTTAACTGAATCGGAATTGATTTTCTATGTTTTATTTGGAAAGTCAGGCTGAATTCTAATTTGTGTTGCGTCATTTAGAAAATGATTATGTTTTGATTGATTATGGTTATGCGTGATTTTTTTAATAATATGGAAACTATTAATTGTAAATTATATTAGATAGGTTCACAAGAAACATCAATTGATTTAAGTGAATAATTAAGGAATTATTTTGAATTTTGTATTAAAAAGTTTGTAAATTAGCCCGGGAAAGACTGAATTAATTTTTTTTCTCAAATTAAATTTTCCTCTTTACTGTATTCTTATGACATGTCTTGAAGTAGACTAAAACCATTTTTTCAAAAATTTTTTTATTAATTTAGTCAGAATAGGGTGGTACCATATGGTACCGCTAGGCTCTTACACTACCATTTTGTGCACCATACATATTCTTATAAATTTGAGATTTCAAAGTCAAAATAATAAATTTATCACACTTTTATCACTTTATTTACCATTTTTAACTGAAACAACAATTAAAATTACAATTTAGGCAATAATAATTGATAAATTAATTATTAAATAGGTGATATTACTCTCATTATAACAATTAGTAGTTATATTTTGCTCTTAAAATCCTATTATCAAATTTATTTCTAGAAATAAATTTTGTACACACTAGTCCAAAGGTGATAAACAAACTTTTTATACCGCGAGGTAAGCTGATATGATACGGAATTGATAGTTTTTCCGATTTTCGCCTCATAATGAGTGTTAAAATTAGGAATTTTGTTAAAAAACATAAGTTTTAGGCTTTAAAAATTTCATAAACCATATTTTATATTTTGCGTCTATAGTTTAGTTGAAGGCTATGAACATTATATTGATGATTTGCATGAAATACTACCCTTGTATAGATGGATATTCCAATCAATCACTTATAATATGAAATTTTTCTTATTAAATTTAGAATTATTGGCCTTAAAAATTAAAATTTCGGGAAATACACTATAAATTCAACAAGTTATTAGCATAAAACTTATCCTATAGGTTTTACCTTAAAATTTAAATGTATCACAGCATATAAAACGTTTGAAATAAAAAATACACTACTTCGAAATATTAGTAGTATTTGGTAGCGTAAAAGCCTAGCGGTACCATACGGTACCGCAAGATTTCTATACCAAAATTTTCTACCATAAAATTATTCAATCTTTTCCAAATTTGGGCTGTTATTGCATAATACAATTATAAATAATAATTCACCATTAATTAATCCATTCACTAACTTTAGGTATGAATAAATTGCACTTACATTTTCAGACGGGCCATTTTTTCGCCAGTCTTAAAAACACGTTTTTCATTAAGCCATTAAGCAAGAATTTATTTAAATAATTAGTTATTAAATTGCTGTTTACTAAAGTTTGGTCCATGTAGTAGTGACATCTACCGTCAGAATGAAAAAATAAAAGTATTTAGGTAGAAAAAAGCCGTTTTTTCGTAGTGATGTTTGCCGGTACCATACGGTCCCGCTAGTCCTTCCCGGGTTAGTTAAGCTATCTTTTTAATTTAATGGGAGATGTAGTGTACTTTATATTTTACTTTATTAAAAAGGATACCACATCTTACACATCTTTTCTTTTTCTTTTTACACCTTTTCATGTAAGGAATTAAGAACACCGAAATTCAAACTTAAATGTTCTTAAAGATACTTTTAATTGAAAAGTTGCTGGAATCTCAAATTGTTTTAACAGTTAAACTTTTTATGAATAGCGGATTGACTACGCTCGACTACGGGCTTCACGCCCGCATCTTTTAAACCTTTTAAATGAAATTCATCTTTTAATATTGGTTGGAAACCGACGTGACTTTTAATTTTAAATACATTTTACACAATTGATCTTGTGTTTGGCACGGAATGTCCGATATAGGGACCTTGCGCCCAAAACAACCAACCTTAAAGATTCTTGAAAATTAAAATATTCAAATCATGTAAAGTGTTAAGAACAAATTTTTTAACTAGCATATAAAGAGTACTGTTATTTTTTAAGAGTTAAATTTAAAAATAACTCAAACAATTACTAGCAAAATAAACTCAAATTTCACTGCAAATAGCAATTTTAAACACTTCAAAATGTGATTAAAAACAACTCAACCTCTTATATCAACCAATCTCCATCTTACTACCAACTATTGGTTAAACGAAAGTATTATTTAATACCTTAGTATCAGTAATAATATTTTTTTGCGTGGATTCATATAAGTATGCGTATTATTCGTGAAACCCTTTCTCAAAAAAGTCAATTTAATTTCTTTAAATTTTTCTCTATGCTTTCTCTCTTATACTTACTTATTTACTATGTAAACTCTATGCTTACTTTTTAAATCCAGAAGGAAAGCTTTCTATTATTGTTTTGATTTGTTTTTGTCTTTTCCAATGGTATTGATTAATCCTAAAGAGGGCAGCACGCAACGACAATCATCTCCTCTAGAAAAGCAGGAAAATGTGGCGCTCTTCGCTTTCGTCAGTTTATATGTGATTCATTTTTTCTTTAAATTATTTCTTTAAAGTATTTTTTACGGCGGTATATATGTTTTCCTGTCAAAATTGTTAACATAACTGCATAAATTTTATATTAGTTTAAAAATGGTTATACTTTATTCGGTTTTTAAGCTTGCATGAGTTTATAAATTGAAGGGGGGAACTTTTTAAGCTTAAAATGTCCATCTCAAGACTTATGTTATATTGTTTATAACAAAGTCGTTTGATATAAAGGATGTTTCTTTAGTCCGTTTCACGGCTTTTAATTTGAACCAACGTATCCTAGCCTAGGGTCACGCAGTAGCGGATCCAGGGGGGGGCACGGGGGCACGTGCCCCCCCCCAGAGGACTAAAAAATACACTACATAAAAAGGTTTTTAGGGCTTAAAATCAAAAATTTTCTGGGGGTGACCCCCAGACCCCCCCTTTCTAGAGAGTTCTCAACTGATAGTCATACTCAAACCACAGGTGATCCCTTAGAGCTCCGTAAGTGGGCTGCATAAGTCTATTGAAAAGGAGTTGAGGGACTAGCTAACTTCAGCTACTTTTACAAATCGGGTTTACTCTACTAAAATTACTTTTCATATTAACTAATCACCCTACACCCCAGGGGTCGGCAACCTTTTGAAACGAAGAGCCAAAACTTACAATTTACAAAATTTCCCAGTTTTTAAAGAGCCACTTAATAGTTTTGCCTCAATATTATAGAATATGCTTATTATATTTTATTTCAGTTGGGGAGTATTTTTTTACACAACATTTTCTCTGTGAGGTTCCTCCTTTCGGGTTCGGGTACTTTTTTACATAAAGTTTTAGATGACTTACATACACATTGTAAATTAATTTCAAAATTTTGTAAACTAAGTAAATTCCTAGAAAAATTTGACGACCTGGGGGTCCTCCCCCGGATATTTCTCCTTCAAAATAGCGTTGTAGCTAATTTTTAGGCCTTTTTGGATTGCACCTAAAAAGCACCTCTCATTTTTAAGTGGAAGAATTTTCAAGGAAAAATAGTATAATTATAACAAACAGCAAACTTTAGAGAGGGGGTGGGGGTCCCACTTACGAAAAAAATTGGAAATTTGCCCCTAAAAGTAGTTTTTAATTGTTTTTTAGAACTTCTATTATGACCAAATGAGGATCACTCTTTAAAAGTCACATAATTTTCAAGGGAAAACAGCACATATTCCAAAATTTTGAGGAGTGTTTGGGAGTTCTCTTTCGAAATTGTTTGGAATTTTGATTTCATTAGGTACTTAAGAATATATTACTGATTTTTTAAGGGTTTTGATAGTAAATTATTAATTTTTTTGTATGGAACTGGAGAGCCGCAACTTTACATCGAAAGAGCCGCATGCGGCTCGCGAGCCGCAGGTTGCCGACCCCTCTAAATTCTATATTTTTTTATCGGGAAAGGGCGTTGGAAAGTTTTACGCACAATAAGGGGTGGTAGCTTTAAAAAGTTTGCGAACCACAGGTTTAGAATTTCTTCTGTCTTAAATTATTATTTAAAATTTAATGCTCACAGTTAAACTAACTCTGAAAATGAAGGCCGCCAAGTACTAAAAGACACTTGTTCATGAAACGTTTACTGAAAAGTTATGAGCACTTGAAAGGCTATTTATTTTTAATTATAAGTTGCTTCATCTTAGGAATCTAATAAATTAGTCATTTTTTTATCACGACTTAATGCGATTCTTTTAAGTTTTTTAAGGTAAGTTTTCTCTTCACGTAGCAAAACACTTTTTCTATCTCTTGCACCATAGGTCTGTCAGTATATGGCCATTACTTTATTGTTTTAAAACAGAAAAAAATATTTTTTTCTAAAAAAATAGTTTAGATTCAAAAATAAACACATAAATTAAGCTTTTCAGGTTTATTTCATTAAAATACAGTGTTTTTAAATGTTTTTTTTACCTTATTTTAAGTTATTCAAAATCTTCCAATATGTCCCGTGCGAAAATATTAACCAAATTTCTTGTTTCTACCTGTGTCTTTTAAATACTGTGAAAATAATGTTGTATATTTATTATTAGTAAATATCATTTTTCAAAGTAAAATTTAAAACATTTATTGTGAAAAATAAGAATACATAACAGTTTTTGAGAATATCAGCTTTTTATAGGTCAGGGCCGTATCTGAAAGTTTTTAGGAGTTCAATCCCCAAGTCCGTAATTTTGACATCAGATTGTTTTATTTTTTAAGAATTCTACAACTTATAAGGCGCAACCTGAAGAGTCTCAAAATGAGTTAAGACAGCACTTTTTAGGGTCAACTTTCAAAATTTTTCTCGGGAGAAAACCCCCAAACCCCCTCCAAAACTTGACGTCTTTTAACATTGTTTTTCCTTTGAAAAATCCGCCACTTTCTAGAAGCGGTCCTCTTCGGGTGTTTTCCAAAGAATTTCAAATTAATGAAAAAATTTTTAAAAAATTCTGGGGGAAGACCCCCAACCCTCCAAGCAATTTTGACGTCTATTTATAATTTAGATCCTTCAAAATTTTGTGGATTAAAAGGAGCTGTTCTCTTTCGATGTAACCCAAAGGTTCTCATAATATTGAGTTGAAACACTACTTTTAGAGACAAATTTTCATAAAATTTCTGGGGTGATCCCGAACCAGTGTTACTTTTAAGTGATTAAAAAAAGTTAACGCATATCTGTACTCGTTTGGGGTACTTAGAATTAACGTTGAGTCAACCCCCCCTGAAGAAAAATTTTCGTTATATGCCGGGTCCCAGGTAGGACTAAAATTTCAGTGGTGCCCCCCCCCAAAAGAAAATCCTGGATCCGCCCCTGGGGTCACGGAAGTAAGGTCTACTCCTAGGTAAATGACCCTTGAGAATCCATTGAGATGACTTACAGCGCCCCCTAGCGGCGAAATAAAAAAGTTAGAAAAATTAATTTAAAAACTAAAGGAGATAGAGCAAAATCTTCGACAAGAGTATTGTTGCCAACGTTATGAAGAAGTCACTGAAAAATATTTCATTAAATTATCGTGAATATTCGCGGTGAAAATTGGTATGTGAAAATAGACCTTTTTCAGGCCTCAAAAAAGAAAAAGTACGTAAATTTGCAAGTTTTTAAGTCTTATTAAGTCTTAAAACATTGAATTTCTTATTATCTACTATATGAACTATTAACTAAGCTGTAGGATCACAATTAAAAAATATATGAAGCTTTTTAGTCCAATACGTTGTCATTTTAATAAAATATATTGCAATATTTTACAAAATTTGTCTTATAATGATCAGTTTTTTAAATATATCTAATATTTTTAGCTTATTTAGTAGCTAAGAGTTTAACGGATATTCTGTAGCATAGTAATTGAAGTACTTTCAGTTGAATTGAGTGAGCACATGTTAACGGAAGTACACAATTTAGGTTAAAATTCACACAAATTTGCCATTTATTTCAAATATTATTAAAATATTGTTACAATTTTATTAAATATATTGGTTTTAAGTTGAACTTAATTGAAAACACCAAATGTTTGGAGGAAATTATGCTTTAAAATAAGGGGTCCGAACGTAGGCAGACACCTGAAGTAAAAAGCTTCATATTAACCCTAGTAGCACAGCTCGTACCAAATATGTCAAGTTTACGTAACTGCAACTACAAGGTGATTCAGATAAGTGTTTCATAACTTCTAGGGGAGGTAGGGTACATCAAGACGAACAAGAATTGGTACGGAAAGGGGGGTCGCAAATGAGTTTTAAGGGGAGAAACCCCGGGGTTAAAAACATGCAAAAAACTTGCATATTTGTGCAGGAAGAGACATAATGGTTCGATTCCGTAATTTTTTTACATCAAAATAATAAAACTCGTCCTCTAAAAAGTAATTTAACTAACTTTTTCAGGAAGTTATCTTTTCACAGGAAAAGACCCTTCGATCAGTGTTCGATATTGATGTACGGTCAACCAAATTTGGCATTTTATTATTGATTTGGCGCGATTTTTTTCGATGCGTATTTAATCTTTAAAACGGTAGCTCAGTTGGTTGAGTAACGAGCCGGAATCTTTGAATTCTCAATCGTAAGATTGTGGGTTCTGTCTTGCCTATAATTTTTGGGCAATACACGAAAAGAGGACTATGAAAGGATGTGGGTTGGGGTTTTATGGCACGAGGTCAAAAAATTGGACAAAATTAAAGGATGTGTATTTTGATATTTTTATTGATTTTTCTAAATTGTAGTGTTCTTCTTTACTTACTGCAATTTTTTTCAGGGGTGAGCACGTGAGGAAAAGCTAAAATAATAAATTACGATGTGTTTTAAATCGCTTTTTGTCTCAAAGCCCAAATTTTGACATGTTTAAAAAATAATTCGCAGAGATGTTTCATTTTGTTCAGTTTTTTTCACTTTCTCGGAGTTGTTATGAGAGGCGATACGTAATATTTCATATTTATCTAAAATATAACTAAAAACGTTTGTGGTTATGTATGTATATATGTAACGCTACTCCTCCCAAACCACGCCGCAGGCGTGGACAAAATTCGATGTATATGTTACGTTGAATGTCCGAAATTGGAGAATGTCGACATTCACCGGTGATTATCGACAATCACCAAATTTCGGTCTTTCACCGTAACATATAGACGTATCTCGAGGCGAGGACGATCACTGTAAAGTTTTCCAAGCTCGAAAATCAAATATTTAGGAGTAATTAACGAATTTATAGCCAAACACGCTTATTTCTCCATTTCTCTACCAGAGTAGATCTGCTTGACTCAAACGAAACCTCAAAAATTAAATATTTTAACAGGAAAAACTCTATAATTGTCCATTTAAAAGCTTTATCAGCTATGAAAACTTCAAAATAAATCCAGCTAATTAATTTTTAAATTTTAATCTTCTTTATTTTAAGATTTATACCCTTTAAAATAAAAATATTTATGGAAAATTGTAAATTTTTTCATGGAAAACGAGTTAAAAATAAAACATTGTTTCAAATGAGGTTCACTAGACTTTTCAATTTAACAGTTTTAAATTTGTTACTTTGTTCACTAGACTTATTTACTCGAATTTTAATTTCAGTTTTAAATTTGTAACTTTATTAAGATGAAAAAAGACACCCGGATAGAAAAATTATCGTGAACACTGGGATAAGAAAAATTACCGGGAACACCGGGATATGAAACTGGGATATGAAAGAGGCGCTTGGAATACGGGATGATTGGTAATTGCTGATTTACAAAATTATAAATGTATTTTGAGAAAATTTAATTTTAAAAAATATACACTCCACCCGTGCAAGGCCGGGCATATCCGCTAGTTATTAATAAATGCATTTTATACAGGGATTATGTGTATTTGTTTTTTATAATTTTCTTCTGAATGGAATTTTATCGTTTAGAAACAATGGTGGTTTAGAAACAACAATGTTTCCAAAAGGTTACCGTTCATATCGGTTGGAGGGAAAGAGATAAAATAAGTAATAAAATAATAAAGCTTTTTGAAGAACTGTAAAATAATAATTGAATCTTCTATCATTATTTTAGGCAATAAAAATAGTTACATACTCATTGAATGCATGTCTTACTTAAACTAAATGATAAAATAATAAAAAAGTTATTGTTATTATTTTTTAATTTGAATAAACTAATAGTAAAATGTCAAATAATGTGTTATTAAACATGTTTTAACAAATTAAGAACAACTTTTTTATATCCTTATCCTGAAACTCTTCTAAGCTGTGCACTTTGAAGAAAATCTCAATTTGAAACCCAGCATGCTAGCAGCCAACGCGCTGCACCGTCGGCGGTTCGATTCCGGCCCTTGCCCTGGGTGTACTTTCTCTCTTCTGTGTCAGTGTTCTTACCTTGAAATTTGAAGTATCTTAAATTTTTGAATCGCAAAAATGTTAAAAGCTATGCCTCAAGATTGCACGATGTGATCTTATTTCTAAGTTCGGCCACTACTCTCTTTAAAACCACTATTCTCCACTATTCTCTTTAAAACATTAATAATACCTAAAACAAATACATAGAAATTTGAGTTGCCTTAAGAATCGTAAAAAGTATTTCACCATACGCCATAAAATACCAACTAACCAACCAACCAAAAAGTATTTGGCGATCACGGATTGGCGACTTTTTTTCCTACCGAATGCAAAGGGCTTACTGATTGGATAGTAGAAGTTTTAATAGTTAAAATTTAGAGGACGGATAGAGGACGGAATCGAACAATTTTTTCTCTTCCTGCACAAATATACCCCCCGGGGTTTCACCCCTAAAAATCATTTGCGACCCCCCTTTCCGTGCCAATTCTTGTTCGTCTTGATGTACCCTACCTCCCCTAGAAGTTATGAAACACTTATCTGAATCACCCTGTAGAAGTAAACGAAATTTGGCCTTACATGACGAATATTGGACGAATTTGGAACATATGGAAGTAGGACTTAAAAGTCCCGTCGGGGCATAAAGGATTGAAAAACCACTTGACCTCAGGATGCCCAGACTGAAGACCATTTTTAATTCCAATATTTTTTCCAATATTTTATTCCAATATTTTAAAAGTGTACCGACTTTTTGTCAACCCTGTATAAATTTGTAAAATCAATAGTTTTCTGCCTGCCAAGAATACATATAACTACTTACTTTACATTGATAGGGAACTTTTCCATGTACGTACTATGACTACATTTATACCTGCACTATTTTGTAGAAATCCTAATCTTTTTACTAGCTAATACAACGTCTAAACACAAAAATACTACAACTCTACTCCCAAAATTAAAAAATTATCAATCTAATTAATAATTTTTTATTACGACGTGCTTAAAAGGCCAATTAAGTTAATTTAATTTCTTTTAAATTCGAATATAATATTAGGATAATTTAATATTAAATTAATGATGCGCCGGGATGAAATGGGCCAAGTTTGAAGGATTTCCTTGCTTAGTTTACTGTATATTTAAGAGGGGAGACTTTCAAGTCTCTATCTTCTTGCAGATTACTAGCCATACAATATTTTTAGCATGATGTTATACTATAGATTCCTTTGATAATTATCTTTATGTTGGTTATGGAAATAAAAAATTGTTCTATTTCAAGAGGAACAGGATAGATTCTCACAAAAATAGGTTCAATATGGAATATAAATTAACATTTAGATAGTTATTCTTTGATATTTGAATAAATAGACGTCATCAGATAATATATTTTATTATAAAGTAAATACTTTACAATACTGAATAAAATTTTAACAAGTGCATTTCTCATAAAAATTTGAACTTAAATGTTTCTAACAAACACTTTCAAATTCCATGTTTATGAATCTTTTAAATTCATATTTCTGGGAAATGCTCGTAATACGTTAACAGTTTAGTTAAGCTATACAAAGATTTAACCACATCGTAAATTTCAATTAGAAAATTTTTTTGTTATAAATAGGAATTTTCATGATACTTTAATAACCATAAAATAGCCATGGTGAAACTTATTCAACTGATCATTTTTGAGATTTTACAGACACTTGAAAACAATCTTACTTAAAAGTACATTTATAAATTTATTTAACATTTTCTTTACGTAAAGAGCTCTCTCTCTCTGTCTACATAAAAATAAATGAATATAGTGAGGTAGGTACAAGTTCCCAAACAATTATGTAAATTTTTCTTGTATACTTACCTTGTAATAAAAAAAGTATCAAACCGTTATATTTTACTTTTTTTATTTTAGTTTTACATTGAATATGTTGATTTTATATTTTATGAAAATTGGTTAACAAGTTATTGTTGCTCTATAAATATAGTTTGACATTAATTAATACTTAAATAACCATACACAGCCATCGGCTTCGGTTTAAGCCAGCAGCTAAAGTGAGAAAAATTAGCTTTTCGATTACCCTGATTTGTAGAACCCTTCTTTGACCAAGGATTTAAAGACTTGAAGATTCTACGCTTTTAAATTTGTGGAGCAAAAATGTGATGCATATGGTTTTGGATACAAAACTAATAACATTTAACGTAAACACTTTAGAATATTAAAAATTTTTTTATGAATGAGGGTTTGGTGTCCTACTTCAGATTGGCCAGTAAAAACGAAGTTACGTTAAAATAACATATTTATTAAAAGGTTAAACATCTAAAAATATAAAAACGCAGTAAAGAAAAGAAGAGCCAGATATGATCTGCAAGCTGCCTTTTATAGCCAGCGAGAGAGAATGCTGCTGCCACAAGAAGAAAGTCTTTTAAGAGTTTAGTGTGTGTGGCTTGTGGGGTAGATGCCTCACCTCAGCCACCACAGTGCTCCCCCCCAAGTGTCAGAGACACTGAGGTTACCTTAGGGCAAATCGAACCCTTCTACCTGATCGCGTGACCATTGGTGAAGGTTCCCCATCATCCTTGGCCCCATCACTCTCTGCACCATGGGGTAGTGGTCGAGCGGACGGTGTCGAACTTGTAGCATATGAATCTGTTGATTTCCTCAGGATACCAGGCGTAGTTGGAATATTCCTGTCATCTGGCGTGAAAAAATATGGTTTTAGACGATCAATGCTAATTGTTGATGCTTTGTTGCGGATTTGAACAGTGAAGTGCTTTGAAGTACGGTCCAGCACCCGAAAGGGGCCATCGTAAGGTGGCTGTAGAGGCTTCTTCACTCCATCGTAGCGGACAAAGACGTGAGTGCAGTCGGCCAAATCTGGGTGAATGAAAGATCCCGGTTGACAGTGAGCTGAAGCCGGTGTTGGAATTAGTGACTGCATGGTAGACTTTAGATGTTGGACAAATTCTGATGGGTCCTGCTCGATTGCAGATGGTGAGAGGATATCCGCTGGCAGTCGCAGCGTTATTCCATAAACCAATTCCGCTGTAGTGCATTGAAGATCCTCTTTAAAGGAAGAGCGCAGGCCCAACAAGACCAAAGGCAAGGCATCAGACCACCTGGTATTATTATGGCATTTGAGACTCTGCTTTAAAGAGCGGTGGAATCTTTCCACAATCCCGTTGCTGACAGGGTGATACGGTGTTGTCCTTATATGCTTGACACCCAGTAGTTTTGTCAACGCTGAGAAGAGTCTTGACTGGAATTGTCTTCCCTGATCAGTTGTGACAACAGACGGTACCCCAAAACGAGAAATCCATTGTGACACGAACGTGCTGGCCACAGTCTCAGCTGTAATGTCGGATATAGGAATGGCCTCAGGCCAACGGGTGAATCGATCTATGCAAGTAAGTAAGTAACGAAAGCCATTAGAGGGTGGTAAGGGGCCAACCAAGTCTAGATGAACGTGGTCAAATCTGGCCGTAGATAGAGGGAAAGGTTGGATGGGACTGAGAGTGTGACGGTTAACTTTAGCCCGCTGACACTGTAAGCAAGACCGAGTCCATTCCACGATGTCCTTGGATGCCGAGGGCCAAACGTATCTATCCAACACCAGTCTCCTCGTGGCTCTAATACCCGGATGGGACAGGTTATGGAGGGACCAAAAAACACGCTTCCTGAGCTGTAAAGGTACGTAAGGTCGGGTTTTCTTACCAGTTGTGTCACAGATCACCTCAACGTTGTCATCAAAAGTTAACGTCTGAAAGTTTAGTGAACACCTGGTCAAAAGTGTCTGGAGCTCGTTATCTTCCCTCTGCGCGATTGCCAATTCATGAAAATCTATTGAACTGTCGATCTGATGGATTCGAGACAACGCATCGGCTACGCTGTTACCAGTGCCAGAGATGTGTCTAATATCTGTGCTAAATTGGGAAATGTAATCTAAGTGCCTTAGTTGTCTAGGAGAACATGATTCTGAATTTTTGGAAAAAGCGTAAGTTAACGGGCGATGATCCGTATAAATTATAAAGTCACGTCCCTCCAACTGATGCTGAAAGTGCTTAATACCGAGGTATATGGCCAGGAGTTCCCTGTCATAAGTGCTATACTTAATTTCAGCAGAACTTAATTTACGAGAAAAGAATGCTATCGGTCTTGGGCCGTTTGAAGTAGCACCATTCAGAGCTGCCCCGATTGCAGTGCTAGAGGCATCTACGAGTAAGCTCAGTTGCATATCAGGATCGGGGTAGGCGAGAGTTGCTGCATCCACTAAAGCAGATTTACATTGGGAAAATGAAAGCTCCGCTTCGCCATTCCAAGAGACAGGGCGATTATCATTTTTTTTACAATTAGTCAATAACTTATTTAAAGGAATTTGGATTTCAGCAGCGTGGGGGAGGAACCGTCTATAGAAGTTTAACATAGCCAAAAAACGTCTGAGCTGAGATATAGTGTCAGGCTTAGGAAATTCTGTTATCGCCTCAACTTTGTGGGGAAGTGGTTTTACGCCTTCTGCTGTGATGAGACAGCCCAAAAATTTTATGGAAGTTTTTCCCAAAACGCATTTATCAGGATTCAATTTAAGATCATAGTCCCTCAAACGAGAAAAAACTTGATTCAAATGATCGAAGTGCTCGGCCTCTGAGGAAGATGCTATGAGCAAGTCATCAAAATAGGGAGTACAAAAATCAAGGCCAGACAGTACCTGGTGCATGTGTCTTTGAAACGATTGCCCTGCGTTCCGCAGTCCAAAGGGCATGGCCGTGTACTCGAAAAGGCCGAATGGGGTCGTTACGGCTGTCTTGGGGATGTCGGGTGGAAAGACAGGAATTTGATGATATGCTCTGGTCAAGTCGAGAGTTGAAAAATTGTTTTTTTGTACAAGCTCTGGGTGCAGTCCTGAATGTGGGGAACCGGATAACGATCGGGCACCGTGATCGAATTAAGCTTACGGTAGTCTCCACACGGTCGATATTCTCCGTTAGCCTTTCTAACAACATGTAAGGGGCTTGCCCAAGGACTCTTTGACGGCCGAATGATCCCCTGGGCCATAAGATATTCAAACTCCTTGCGAACCGCTTGAAGAACATCAGGAGCCAAACGACGGGGTTTTGAAAAAACAGGTGGACCTTTAGTTTCAATATGGTGATAAACTTGATTATTATGATCAGTTTTTACAGGTTGGGAGGGGTTAATTAATTCTGGATATTCTTTCAAAAGGCCATCAAATTTAGAGTCGCCGACCAATATTGATAAATTAGTAGCGGAAGAGCTAATTTTGGGAAGTTGTCCGCCGGAATATAACTTAGTGTTAGCATCGATAACCCTGCGATGTTTAGCATCAACAAGCAAATTGTAAAACCTCAAGAAATCCACTCCAATTATGGGTTGACGAACGTCCGCTATTACAAATGACCAGCTGAAATGACGTCGTAAACCCAAGTTCAAAACGATCCGCTTTGTGCCATAGGTTTTAATCTTTGAGCTATTGGCCGCAAACAGGGTTAGGTCCTGTGCCTTGGCGTAAGGTGCGAAAGATTTAGGGACAACAGAAATGTCCGCTCCGGTATCTATGAGGTAAGACTTCTTTGAAATAGAATCGGCCACCATGATGCGATCCACGTGGCAATCATCCGTATGGCCAGTTAGCGATTGCCCCTTTAGTTTTCCGAGGAGACTCTGAAAGAACATGGAGGGTTACATTTCCTTGCCATTATTCCAAAGTTTGTATGGTAGAAGCACATTCCCTCGATGGGGTCTCTATATCTGCGAGGCTGTGATGGTGAACGTCTGCGGCCTCGAGGGTGCCAGTCTCTGGTCGCATCTCGAGTATGGCGTTGATCCATGGTGGAATTCAATTTGCCGATCATTGCGCCTAACTGAGATATCTGGTGCTCCAGCCTGTCAATTCTGGGATCACTGGAAACTGGAGCTGGATCGCTGGCAACTGGGGCTGGACCGCTGGAGGCGTCAACAGCCTGTACATGAGTAGCGTCCACGGCCAACTCGGCTATCTGATCTGCTCTGGAAGCCAATCCATCAAGACTCTCGGCCACAGATAGCAAAATAGCTTGAGTGTTGCTGGGGAGGCGACCGAGCCACAAAGTTTTCAACAGTGTCTCGTCAATACAGCCGTTGGACAAGGAACGCATTTGAAAAAGAAGTTGGGACGGACGTTGATCGCCAAGTTCCAGGCCATGCAAAAGACGTCTCATCCTCGACGATTCGCTCTCAGAGTGCACAGATATCAATCTTTTTTTTAAATGTCATACCTGTTTTGGTCAGGAGGCTTCAGAATGATGTCGCTAACGGAGTCCAAAACGTCGGAATCCACTGTTGAAACTACGTAATTGTATTTTGTCTCATCCCTAACTATTTCGGCCAATGAGAACTGGGCTTCTAACTGAATGAACCATAAGGAGGGGTTATTTTTCCAGAAAGGTGGTGGTTTCACAGCCACACGAGAGATCGATTCTGTCACAGGTTTGTCATCATCTACAGTCGGGGGCATCTTGAGCGATCACAACAGGCAGCAATCAAATCGAAATGATGCGTGAACGACGGGTCACCACTTTGGTGTCCTACTTCAGATTGGCCAGTAAAAACGAAGTTACGTTAAAATAACATATTTATTAAAAGGTTAAACATCTAAAAATATAAAAACGCAGTAAAGAAAAGAAGAGCCAGATATGATCTGCAAGCTGCCTTTTATAGCCAGCGAGAGAGAATGCTGCTGCCACAAGAAGAAAGTCTTTTAAGAGTTTAGTGTGTGTGGCTTGTGGGGTAGATGCCTCACCTCAGCCACCACAAGGGTACTGTGGATCTCCTCTATAGTGAACCCGGAGTATAAGGGAACTCTTAGGTCATAATTAGACTTATCACCTGGCTCAATTGAAAAACCACCGTTCTAATGGCTTCAGTTATAACTCCTGTAATAGTGAACATTTCATTAATCCCATGAGTGCTTGCTATAAAAAGATTTGTCTGAGATATTGGATGTTTAATTCAAGATTATAGTATGTGAAAAAAGTACTTGATACTTGAAATACATCTCGGTATTTCATATAATTCCACCTTTTGTGTTAATAGTGAACTGACACTTAAATTATCTCTTCTAAAACTAGTTTAAATGACATTAATCAATTAATAATTATTTTAAGTAGGTTAAGATCCAAAATATGAGAGAAATAACAATAGAAAGTTTTTCCACGTTGAAAAAGAAAAGACAGATAACAAAAAAACACATGGGGAGAGAAGCTGACAAAATAATTACTTTTACTGTAAAGGCATTGTAAATCCCAAATATACATAACACTAGAGTGTTATTACATTCCCCATTCAGACTACTCCTAAACGCCAGCTATAAATGACAGTTTTAAAACTTAACTCTCCACGAGTTTTAAATAGAATCGCGCGCGTTATGCAGAGTACGTGAAACAATGATGCTTTATCCGAAAATAAAAATCTCCTTCGTGGTATAATTAGCAACATTCGTTAAATAATCCGACCTTAAATATATAAATTTCTGCGTACTTGGAACTTTTAACGAAGGTAAATGTGAAAGAAATTATTTCTGCTTGACAAATTATTTGTCATTTAACGAAACTGTCTTGAAAGAAACTGCATAAAAATTGCTTGCGAGACTTTATTGTTATAATGGTCATGACAATTCAAAGGACTTCAGCTAAAAAGACTCAAAGTAGGGGGAACAAAATGTATTTTTAACCCCATTATCCAAAATTCTCATCGTTAACTGTGAAGCACTTGAGTGCACCTTACAAGCGATGGAAAACTAAATGACCTCAGTTCAGGAAATGGGGAGCCAATTTGTATCGCCAAAGATAGAATTAATTACCAAAAGGACGCCACATAATCGTGCTGGATTATTTTCAAAGGTTAATAGCGGGCAAGTGTTTTATTTAGCTATATATCGATAGCTATACTAAATTTTATAAATTTGGATCTTGGGAAATTTTATACTGAATGGGTAGAATATATCCATAAAAGTTAATGATTTATCAACTATTTGGGTTTAATTCTCTGCGTTAAGTACAAAATGTCGGAATATTTTTTGTCGGTTTTTATTAAAATATATTTCAGACGAATATTAAGGGACTGAAAATCAGATATTTTAAATTTATCGTGAAATATAAATAAAAATTTATTTTTATTAGCTGTTTTAAGTTTATTGGTTTTGTTAAGTTTGCCGGAGGTTATTCTTGTACTATAACCTTAGCGACTTAACAAAACAAAGCAGAAATCAAAACATCTTAAGATAAATTTCAAAATTATTAAGTTAAGAGTTAAAAAAATATATAAATTGTGCATTATGTAAAAACCAATGTTTCACATGGATAAAATTATAGTTTAAGGGGATTTTTATTACAAAAAAAATCTCACAATCAATGCTATATTTTCACCTCAAAAAACAAATTGCGATTATAATAAACGTGTTCACTTCTAATTTTCCATATTAAAAGATGAAAAATATCAACAAGTATAAAAAAATTTAAAAACTGTAAAAGGAAATATATATTGACAAGGGTAATTTCCCCAAATTAAAATTTTTATAAAGTATTGAAGTGTTCCTGTGGGTATGTAAAATTGTTATGGATATGAAACATTTTACTCCAAATATAGACAAACACAATGGTTCAATTATTTACACTTAAAACGTTATAATAATATTCTATTTATATTGAATCTCTTAAGTAAAATTAAAGTTCCTAGATAAAACCTATTGAAAATATAATTGATATTACAGTACTTATAACTGTGTTATAACTTAAGAAAAGTGATCTTCATTTTCATATATTGTTGATTTCGAAGAAAGAAAACTTTTTGTCAATAAATGGTAAATTAGGTGGAGAGAAAAAGCTGTGAACAAACCCAATTTAATCCCCATCGTCCTTGAAAAGTGTGATTGTTAATGGTAAACCTGGTTCTCTTCGCGTTTCTAAAAATATTCAGATCCATAATAGAAAAGATTAATGGTATGAAGCACTCCTGCTTACATTCCTGCATATTCCACGTGGCTAACGAATGAACAGCGGAATAAATTACACGATTAATGCGTTCAACCTCATTTTGGATGCCAACACTTCTCGTAATATAATTAAATTTGGTGGATTACAGTTATTTTAGTGTGAATGTCAAGATTCCAATAGGTTGCCAAGTTTTGAGATTTTCTGACCATTCTCTCTCTATGGTGACAAATTGTCATAGGTACCTATTGACTATTTGGGCGCTGCGCTGCAATGGAATTCATTTATGTTCTCAATCAGGTTATTTCCAGGCATTTGTACTGAAATACAATGTTAATTTAAATGGCTAATCTCTGTGTATGGATATGAAATGCATCCATTTACAGCGTGTTCAAAATTAAACACTTATTGCTTACCGACAGAAAAATCCATATTTAGAAAATTGCTGAATTTTATATTGGACTTATTGACAAGGAAATTTGTTAGAAAAAAATCACCACTTGTTTAAATATTTGCTTTTAAACAAAAACTTAAATTTTTGCTTTCCAAACTTAAGATTTTCCTTACTCTACATCCCTGTAGATAAGGTAGAAAATCCTTCAAATCCTTCAAAAGCCTCTATTAGTTCAGAGGTAGAATCCTCAAATACTCTTTTCAACTATGGTTTAGTCTGAATGTAAAGAAACTGAGCTTCTCTACTCGGATTGTTTTTAAAAAATGACAAAAAATAAATACAAAAATATGAACAGAAAATTGTAGCTATAATGATATAAAATCTTTGTGTTCATTCAAGGAACTTATTTTTAAATTGAATAACATGAAATCAAATGTCGGAACAAGAGAGAACTGAATTACGATTATTTTGCTAGATATATTTTCAAGTGTCTGAACTTTTTCGAGAAAAAAAACTTTAGATAAATAAAGTGAAAAATTTCTTTTTTTATTTCTGAAGCTTTTCTTACTGCAGTTGAGTTTCTTGCAATGGAAAGAAAACTTTTAAATTTAGAAATATCTAATTAATTTTCTAGACTTTAGTGATAACTCAACATTTTCTAAAGCTTTTCAAACACTATTTCAAAACATTGTAAAAAGCCTTCAATTTTTTAAGTACCATTTTCCAATTACAGTTAATATCTATAGTAAATATTAATGCGGAGGACTCTTGATTATCAGGATCGTATTATCCAACCCCCCGTAAAAAATCACAATACGTAATCTGGAAACCTCTCTCTACATTTTACTAAAAATTAGTAGTTGACCATTAATTTTTATTTAATAATTTTACATTTAATAATTTATTTGTGGTATACTTCTGGATGATATTATCTTTCTTACGAATCAATTAAATTACTTAAATCCAGCTTAATTTATACAATTTTTTTATTCATAATTTTCAACACATCGCACCTTTGCTACAAAAGTGCCACAACTCAAAAATTGTAATTTTTGAGTTATGACCGCCATTAGGCGTAGTTTTCACATCTCTACCAATCTTCAAAAGAGCCAGAAGTTGCATTGAAAAATCAGCCGCCAGATGGCAGATATGGCGTTTTGTTGTTATCAAGATGGCTATGATTCCTTCCACTGAAATGCCACATCTTGAGTTGTCGTCCAGCCATCGTTGAGTAACGTGCGTGTCGTTTGTCTTCTAAATTGTGATCTTCTAAACTGGTATTGACAAATTCAAAAATACTAAAATGTGCCTAGTCAGCCCGGGAACAGTTTTTTGCAATTCCTGGAAAACATATTTTTTTGAGTTTTGGCACTTTTGTAGCAAGGGTGCGATATCCTTAAATCTACTGTAGAGGATATTTGTTTAACCGGAACGAAGAACCGTTCCCGGATAATCAAGAGTCTACTGTTTTTTTATTTCTACAAATTTTACTGCAAAGGCAATCCCTATTTGCAGTGACTCTAGTGATGTTATGTTTGCTCCATTTCTCCTATATTTTAATTTAAACTATCGATACGTACTGTGTAATTGTAATGCTGCTTAGCTAACAAAGCCGTAGCTTCAAGTATAAAGCAAACATGTCCTTAAGAGTTATGTACAAAACTTTGAATTTCTCAAAAGATTGTCAATCGTAGAATACTGTCTATTAGAGATTAGAGTTAGTCTAATCTCGGTAGAAGAAAACTAGTCTAAGCATCCTTTCGTGGGTTGAAGAACTATTTAAGTCAACCATGAGAGTGGTTGAAGAGCTTGTAATCAAGCTAATCCTATGTGGAAACCTGTCTTCGTGCTTTCTAGTTCAGTGACTTTTACGTTGCAACAATAATCTGTTAATCTAAAAAAAGTTATTTTAATTCTTTACTCATCTTGTTTAACTATATCATAACTTTTTTTATCGATTATATATATTTAGTTTATCAACTAACAAAATAGACTATAACTTGCCATTCCAAGAGTATATTTTGCCAAATATAACTGTTTATCAATGTAGCGTATCTTTTAATTTTTGCTTTATCGATACTTTCTAATTATCCTCAAGCCATAAACGGGCCTGTCTATTTCCAACCTACGAAAGGATTTAATAACACTTCATTCGTATCTTACAATAACAGGTAAATCGATAGCTAACAATGTACAAATATATTAAGTAATCGAACAACATCTTTAATACACTGTTTTGTTTTCCAGAATATATGTTTGTGAACTTTTGACTTTGTCTTTGACGAAAAGGCAAGGAATTCAATACTGACAAGAACTTTCTTTGATAAAATACCTGGCGCTAGCATTAAAACTTTTAAAATAAATCTACTTTCATCTATGACTTATTCTCTAGTATTATTCTAGTCTCTTTTCCAAAATCTGTCGAAGTCGTCTCGGATTAGTAGTAATTCAATCTCTGGAACTCTAAGACGTTAGCTCGTTGGTTGTCTGTCTTTGCTAGACGAAACTCGATCTTCGAGATTCCTAATACTTCAAAAATTACTTGCCCTATACGTATGATGGACGAAATAAATATCTTCTGAAGAAATGTATTGCAAATATCAAAAGATTTACACTTGAGGGCGTTCATTTGGATGTAGTTGCTCCATTAAGTCATCTATGAGGGTCATACTCGCTGCCGACGGGCAAGACTGTAAAGAAGAACGATGACGTAAATATCACGGGAATTGTGATCAATCAGGGATTTATGAATGTGTGTCAACCAGTTAATATTAATATCTTCTCTTTCTGGAGAAACTTTTGAAAATACACTATGCTTTTTAACGAGTGTGAATTTAAAAAAAATGTGGAGCCTGTGTGGTCAGTATGATAAAAATCAATCAAATTGATCGAGATAAAGGAATTTTCAGAAGGTTGAGAACCATTATAAAGGAAAGAAATCAATTTTGAGAATTTTAGATTATGTTTGAGGGGATGGATAGAAATAACTTGAAATTTAACGGATTGAAACGGATTTTTTCCAAATGTTTGGGGAAACATTTTAAGCTTATATGTTAATATAAATATAGCCTATATTTATACCTATACTATATTACACCTATATTATATAGGTGTTATTGTATTTCTAAAAATTCCCGAAATAAAACTTCAGTTTTGTATTTTTTTAATAAATTTCAATGAGAAATAAGTTATGTATAAACAATAATTATAAAAATAATAATTTTTTTTGATTCTCGTGGTATGTTGTGTCAAACTTATTTATTTGGAAATACTAAACTTTTTCACCCGGGATGGTGATTTTGAAGTAGGATTTAATTGAACTGAGCGTGACAGAGAGAGAAAGATTTGGACCGTCAGTAAAAATAAAAAGCAATAAAGGGAAAGAACATTTTTATACCTTAGAAGTACACGTTATGTCATTTATGTAACCGTCATCGATTAAAATTTTGTATTCTGGGATGAATGGTGACCTCCAGTGTCTATGCAGTTTGGAATTCTAATTCAGAAATTTCGCGCTGATCGGAGCCAACATTATTTCTTGCGTTAATGCAGCCCCGAGTGCTCGCAAATTAGTTGGTTGGTGTTGGTACAATTTCTCAGTTAAGGAACAAATCACGGTGGGGATTCTTTTAAACACATGATCATCATTAAAGGCCGAAATCCGATATATAGGGGAAGGTCGGACAAAACCGGGACCCAAACTTTATTTGTTGAATAATCACTTTATGTGTAATCAAAACAGTTAAAATTGGTGCTAAAACGATTAACTGGTTCCTTATGAAGAAAAAAAAATCATAAGTAATAGCAATATAGGTTTGGAGGAACTGTATGGAATAATCAAAATCACATAGTAACTTCGAAAAAGCATTGTTTATTATGAGAAAACTTGCATGGTATGACATAATAAACTTCTAGAATTTCAAATTTATATGTTACGGGCAAAGTGATCAATCGGGCATTATTAATAATGCCCAGAGTAGAAGCGGGCAAAGTGATAAATTTCATTCATAAATTTAGTTGAATTTATCACATTGCCGGGCATTATTAATAATGTCCAATTACTCACTTTGCCCGTAACATATATAATATATTCATCAAATAACAATTTATTCTAAGGGTTAAACTTTTAAAGCACAAAATTTCAAATGAAAATTTGACATTGTTCATCATTTCATGTGCTTACCCTTTGCCATGAAAGCACTGTAAATCTCGTTAGATTTAGAATGTTCATATAAGTAAAAGATGCAAGCTTTATCCGACTCTGCCCACATCCCAGTTTTGTCCGACCGTGACTTTTTCAGGAAAAACCGACCGTGAATTTTTACTCTACCGTTAATACAACAATTATTAGGCGCCAATATAAATTTTAAAATAACAAATAAATAATCAGGTATCATACGCTGTACTTATCGATAGTAAATCCTTAAGTATTTAAGATTGGTGTCATAATATTGCAGACGCTAAAAGGGTTTGAGGCTAAAAGGGTTTTTCTCATGAAACTTAAAATGATTCCCTCTGCAAAATGGCTTGGTTTATTAACATCTGCTCACTGGAAGTTTTCAGGATCACTCTAAATCAATGAATAATCAATCTGTTTTGTCCACCTACACGGTATTTTCCGACTCCCCTACACCTCAAAACTTTATAGATATTGACTGTTGTTATTTAATTAATTTATCAATCTTCAAAACTTACCAACCTTTCAGTCTAGACCTCTCGGGATTGCCACTGAAGCCTGTGGTTAATTTGGGGCGGCTAGTACTGAAATGGTTACTGGAGGTAAATTTCACATTATTGTCATAACTGTGTACTTTTCGGGTATAGAAGTTGTCTTCCTCTATCTCGCTTTGTATTTCGTTGTTGACATTCAAAACAACAACGTTAGCTCTGCGCTCCCTGCATTAACCCTTATTAATTGAATTATAATTTTATGCAATTTTTTCCGTGCAAATATATTTTTTGAGTCACTAAATTGAAAATTAAGGGCTATACATAAGTAAAACAAATATCTTTGGGAAATTTAATCCGCTAGAGCTAAATAATTAAATTGATACTTTTGAATACCGTCAGTGAACTGAGGGCTAAAATATTCTCCCAATACAAAAGAAAACATGGCTTTTTATTGCAGTTTTAAGTCTTAAAAGATAAATACACTTTCCCTTTGACTTAAACTACTTTTGAGGGAACAAAAATGACAATCATTGGAATCCGATCAGACTAGCAGCTTAACCGGTACTGGCTTAACACACAACATCAGTTTTAAATCTATTCGCATTTCCCGCTAAAATACTCATCATAGAACCCGTGCTGCCTTTTATCCTAGAATAGAAAAACTAATAGTGTTCCTGCAAAGTATCGTCTGTAAGGATGGTTATTCTATGCAATTTTAAAGTTGATGGGACTTGCAAGTACCGTTAGTAGATAAGGGGTTAATTACATACTATTTTCTGAAGTTTAATTACATTATTACTGACTATACCTCCCGCATTTTACGCAACCTATTGTTTATCTGGCTTAACCCTAGCGTGATCGTAACAAGAAGCTGCTAGAAAAGAAGCAAGCCCATGATCACTTAATACCAACATTACCTTCCTTTCCAACGAGAGTTATTCACTGTCAAAATTCATAATAGTGTGAGGCCAAAATGTGCACTGCATATCAAATGGCGCTGCCGTGCTTCTTGTAATGACAATGCTGGAATCTCTTAAAGGAAAAAAGTAGACTCCCTAATTGTCGCGTTAGAATATGTCGCGTTTTCGTGGTACTCCATTTCTCTGTATCGCTTTTCGGAATTTTCTCACGCAACATGTCGTGTAGTATTTCCCCCGCTTCACTGTTAATATTTTACGGACAGTATACTATATATAGTCTTTATCCCTCTTGTTTGAAACAAAATAATTATTTGTGCATCTGTTTCTGCTTTCGTGAACTTGAATTAACTCGATTTATTAGAGGTGCTGGGTTCTTTGTAATTTGCGTGCTAAATTACGGTCGGCTAGCGATTTTGAAAAGCGATAGTAAGTTTGCTCTTTTACCATTATAATAAACTATTTCTCTCTGTTCTGCTTTTATTGTTGGTGTATTGCAGGGTTATTATTTCTGTTCTATGTAAACCAGAACTTTAAAATAGTTTTGTCCAATAAACATGTAGGTCAACTTGATAATTATAATTTTTCTACTACTTCTATACTGTTTTTGGGCTTAATGCTTGTTCCTGTTGTGTTGTACATTTTTATAAAAATTTTAGTAAAAAACAAATGTTCTCTATGTTTCATTTAGTTCGTTTTAAACCTTTTTTGAGAGGGTGGTATCCAACTCCATTCCTTAAAAAATAATTTTAATTCTTACACGAGTATCTTTACTTATTAAAGAGACACTTGCTTAATTTCATATTTGACATAAAATTTTTCAGAATGCTGAATTCAAGACGTCAACGAACGTTTTTAATTTTATTATGATCGTTAAATATAATTTTAGTTCTATTTTTTTTTTAAATTTAATCAGACTAATTGATTCTTCATTTGCAAATTTCACCAATTTCTTTAAATTGATACTTAAATTTCGTAATAAAAGACCCCAATAATTATTCTTCAAGATCAAACATTTTTCCTTTGACTTACACTTGGAATTCTTCAATTGGAGCTATAAAATAAACAACCATCTGAAATTTTTATCCATTTTCCCAAGAATTTTCTTTTATTTAGTCAGTTTCGATTCACTCCATTAGTCACTAAATTATTTTTAATTTCCACTCAATTTTCCATACATCAAATTTTATAATTACGGGAACATAATTATCATTTTATTGCTACTAAAAAGGAGAGGACCAGTACTTGCCATCGCCAATTTGGTTAATTTTTGGTGTGTGAGTAATGCATGACTAAGACATCAATTTGTGAAAATATTAAGATGTACTTTTCTGAAATTTTGGAAAAAATCACAATTCAAAAATTTAACGTGCTTATTTATACAGGGTATAAATGCTGGTTCACACTTCTAGGGGGATAGTAGACACCTAAACGAGTCAGAATCACATAGGGTTTGGGGGTTCCAGACCAAATCCCAGGGAGATAAAAATGGAGCGACATCCCAAAAAATTATTGAAAAATTCAATTTGTAGAAGAACTACTACTGGTAAAAACTTAATCAGTCTCAAATTTTGTGGTTTAACCCCTTAACAGTGACATTTTCAGAAAAATTGACCAAAAATGGAAAATTTTTGACTGTTTAATTTTGTTCTTGATATTAATATAAGAAATAAGTGTAGAATATAAGTGTTAGAAAAAAGTTTTTTCTAAAAAAAATCAAAATTGAAATGTAATTACAAGTGTACTAATTATTTAAACATACACATAAAAAAGTATTGGATTACGCACACTTCTTATTAAATTAGGAACAAGATTATTCACACATTATGTCTCACAATCTGTAAACGCGCAACGAAAAATCACTATCATCATCGAAACGAACTCAGTTTGGGCTTCACAAAGGGAAACGTCAATTTTTCTCCTTCCCGAGCTGAGCTCGGGCGACACTGTTAAGGGGTTAATATGATCTTTAAAATTATGCTAAAAGTTTTCACTTTAAAATTTTTTACTTCGAAAAAAGTCTAAAAACCACAAAAAATGGGAAAAATCTGCCAAAACTTAAATTTTTGTTTGGAAATCCCTTCTTTTGATTTCTTAATCTGAAAGAGCATAGTTGAAAACACTAAAATCCAATAGGGTGGGTTGGGGTAAAATGGGTCAATTTTAAGGTACCTTCACATTCTAAGTTTTATTTCATCAAAACTATTACTTTTTAATGATTTCTTTCAATTGGATCTTGACACTACAATCCTTCAGAACATTTTATCTAATTTTATCAAATATTTTTTTGTTATAAGTTGTTTAAACTTAGCATCAAAAGTAATGACCTATTTTACCCCAATGTGGGGTAAAATGGGTCTCATTGCAAAAAGATGTTAAAAATATATTTATTACTAAATATACATGAAAATAAGAAAAAAGGCAATCGGATTAGCCGTTTTTATATGAAAAAATTTGTTTTAAGTTGCACTTTAATGAAATTGTAAACATCCGAAGTTAATGAACATTGTTCAAATGTAGCAATTAAAATACTTTATTTAGAGAAAAAATAAACTTGTTTGACAGTTTAATGTATATTTCAAGGAAATAAGTTAAAAAGATTGCTTTTACTTAATAATGAAGACCTTCTAACTATGACCCATTTTACCCCAAGTACAAAATATCGATATAAAAGATAAAATATTTTATATTTTTCTAAGCTGATTGGCTTGAAATGTCTCTCAGACTTTCTTTTATGAAAAACTATCACAAAAGTTTGCAGTTATTTATTACAATATATAGTTATTTCGAAGTTGGTAAACCCTGTTTTTTCGATGACATCATTTACGGGTCAAATTAAATATTTTTTCAGTCCTTAAATTCATAAATCTTAATTTTTGACAGTCGAAAAAGGTTGCCAACAGATTAAAGAATATAATTAAAAAAATTAGTGAAAAAAAATTCAATTTAAATTTGATTTATATCGAGTTAATTAAAACTGACCCATTTTACCCCATGACCCACTTTACCCCAACCCACCCTACCATTAATATTAAACGCTTGAGATTATGTTAAAGTTTGTTTTTTGAGTGCGAAAACAGCTCCAGAAAACAAACGTTCAGGGAGAATCTACGTGTTACGGATAGATAATCGCTAACTTTCTTTTCTCTCCCAATTTGGCGAAACATGCCAAACTCCTACAGATCGCCAAGCAAGCTTTGGGAGATCTGTTGTTGGCGAAAGTTGGCAAGGAATCTCCTATCGCAAATAATGGCGAGAAATTTAGCGAGCATCAATCCTTAACTCGTAGATTTTCCCTGAACGTTTGTTTTCTGGATCTGTTTTCGCACGCAAAAACTAACTTTAACAGGATTTCAAGCGTTTAATATTGATGGTATTTACCTGAAACTTTGGATTTTAGGGCTTCAACTATGCTCTTTCAGATTTTAATATTGAAAGAAAGAATTTCCGAATACAAATAAAGTTTTGGCGGATTTTTCACATTTTTTGTGGTTTTTAGACTTTTTTCGCAGTAAAAAAATTTTAAAGTGAAAACTTTTAGCATAGTTTTAAAGATCATATTAAACCACAAAATTCGAGACCCTGATTAAGGTTTTACCAATAGTAGTTCTTCTACAAATTGAATTTTTCAATAATTTTTTTGGGTTGTCGCTTCATTTTTAGCACACTTGGATTTGGTCTGAGACATCCTAACCCTATGTGATTCTGACTCGTCTAGGTGTCTACTATCCCCCCTAGAAGTGTGACCCAACATTTATGGGACACCCTGTGTACATATACAGGGTCTCCCAAGATAACTCCCCTTTAACTTTTGAACCCTTAAAGATATAGTCATGAAAGTGGGGTCTAGGTATAGTAAAGGGACCATGCCCTATCCGATGCGACAACTTTAACGTCATCTAACGGAAATGTTAAGAGTTATAAATTTTATTTTAAAAACTGTTAGAGATTTGTTAAATTAAAATAAGTCAATTACTAAGTTGTAGAGCAGTATCGATTTATTAAGAAAAAACATATTGTGTAGAGGCCTTGCATAAAACCCCTAAAACTCACGCTCAATTAGGTAGATTTTACGTAGTTTTTTACATCCTAAAACGCTCCTCATAAGGGAAAATTGAGAAATTTTTATTTTTATGATTTAAGAGTAATTTTAGGTACCTAAGTCATAAAAATGAAAGTTTCTAATTTTCTCCTTATGGGGGGCGTTTTAGAACGTAGAAACTACGTAAATTCAACCTAATTGAGCGTGCGTTTAATGGGTTTCATTCAAGGCATTTCTCTGCACAAGGTGTCTTTTCGTACTAAATCGATACTGTCTTACAACTTAGTATTTGACTAATTTATCGAATCTCTGATAGTTTTTAAAGTAAAATTTTAAATTCCTAACATTTCAGCAAGAGTGCGTTGAAATTTGTCGCATCGGATAGGGCATAGTAATTGGTCACACCTAAACCCCATTTTCATGACTACATCTGCAGGGGTTCAAAAGTTAAAGGGGATGGACAGTTATCTTGCGACACCATGTATTTAATAAGATTCTCTACTTGCAAGTGGGTTGTGATCTAGCAGTAAAAGCTTCAATTTTCAACTTAAAGGTCCCGAGAAATTTGCGAACTTTTTCTTTTTTGATGCCAGATGAAAAAGTGCTATTTTCACATGCTAATTTCTTCGTGAACACTCACAATATTTTCATTGAATTTTTTTTCAGTGAGTTTTTCATAACGTTGGCAGCAATACTATCATTGAGGTTTTTGTTCTATCTCCTTTATTTTTTTAATTAATTTTTTTAACTTTTTTTATTTTGCCATTAAGGGGCGCTTTATGTAATCTCAATGGATTATTCAGGATCTTTTAACTAAGGGTAGACCTTACTTCCGTGACCCTAGGATACGTTGGTTCCAAATAATGACTTTTGAAACGCCCTGTATAAGCACATGTTAAAATTTTCAATAGTGATTTTCTCCAAAAAATTCTTAGCAGTATTTTTTATTTTTTCACAAATTGATGTCCTAGCCATGAACTACTCACACACCAAAAATGAACTAAATCGGTGAGGCTAAGTACTCTCTAGTAAGTATTAGTCCTCTCCTTGTAAGCTCATTAAATTTTTTGTATTTAAGGGTTCTCTGAGATTTTATAATTTCATAAAACACCTTTTTTAATTTTCTGGAAAACCATTCCGTTTTCCAGATCCAAGTGGGGAGTATAGTTGATAGCTTCGAGAAATATTTAATTGATTAGATAAATTCATTCAAACTAATTCTATTTGTATTTTGAAATTCGGGAAAACAGTTTTTTTGAAGTAATTTACAGAAGATTTTGTAATATTTTTAAAATATTAAATTACATCAGAATGGGAAATTCCCGCATTTATTTTTATTTTTATTCGATAGAAGTACCCTATAGAGGAATATGAGTAAACATTTTTTCAATTACGATCATTATTTATTTTTTAATTTAATTTCAAAGTTTGACTTTAAAAAAGGGCGCGAAAACGTCAAACTTCAAAATGTGACGTACTTATATTCTATGCATTGATTTATACAATGCTTTAATTGTCATAGCCATCGTTGGGTGTCACTTAAAAGTAAGGCCGAATCAGTTGTGACGTATTTCAATTCCAAACAAAGACAGCGGGATTGTCGATTTTTATTTTTAAATATTTAATTAACTAAATTTTTTTAACCTTTTATATCGATTTTTGATTTTAGATCTATGTATTTCCTTTACTGGAAAATGCATTTTTTTCTGTTTTTAAAAAATGCTGGTATTGCCCATTGGAGTAATTCCTTCTTTGGGAAGTAAAAATCAATAGAACGCTTTTATGTTTTTCCACGACATCTTTACATCGATATAGTTTATATGGCTGAAAAAATTTTAGCTGTCGAAATATTACCTGCATGGCCTTATAAAAGATAAGCTTTAACATTTGTAATTTTAAAATATATAAAGAAAACTTACCTTTCCTTTTTAAAGAAATAGGTAAATTTTTGTATAGAACTAACATGATTGTGTTTGAATGGATGTGTTGCTATAAATTACCCGTTCATCTTTAAAATTTAAGCTAATTTTAGTAAAGAAACTTTTTCAAAATCCCTAATAATGATCATGAAGTAATAATTTTCTATCCAACTCTAATATATTGATATTTTGTGTGGAATGATTAAACTTATTCAGATTTTTGAAAAACGCAAACTTAAAAAATAGTTTTTAGTACCAATTACACAGAGCCTGTCCGTACCCTTCCGGTATCTCCATTTGGATCTCCAGTTATTGACATACGAACCTTAGATTTCATAGCATCAAACAAGCTCATCTGAAAATAAAAAACAAATATATTTTTAAATAAATCCAAAATAGTTCTATTATTTCATTGAAAATTAGAACTATTAATCTAAAACCAATATTTCGGTTTTATGCTTCTTAAATTTTTCAAATATTGTGAAAATACTGTAATTACTTCTGAAGATTTAGAAACTTTGAACCAAAAAGATAATTGAAACCAAATGGAACATACTTAAAGATGAAGCATCGAACTATTTTTGAACTTATTTAAAATTTGGTTTTAGGTTTACATTCTAATTAAAGAACATTTTAACTAGGTTAGGTCTTTACTTACTTTTGATCGTTTAGCTTCGACACGAGCTTTATAACAAAATTCTATGAGAGCAACTACCATGGCTAGAATCAAGCCACCAATAAGGATATAAAAACATCCAGCAACGTTGCTTAAAGTTAGCTCGTTTTGAGTAGATTCCTGCATGAAAAAATACACGTATTATGCACTTAATTTTTTAATGTTGTATCTAAAACATAATTGCATATCTTAAAATCTATTTGTATCTAAGAAAAGTTGTAATAGAATTTATCGGAAAACTTTTAACACGCAAAAGTGTGGGTGGTAAGTTACATTACACTAACTACCGAAACTGTGGTTAAGATATTATAAGTGTTGTGACATTTAAAGTTCAATTAGATGCTATGAAATGAATATTTAGATGGAGTTAATTATTTAATGAATAAGTTAGCTTTCTCTTAAACTAAAGTGAAACTGCCATTTGAACTATCCGAAATTAAATCTTTTTAACAACCAACAGAAAGTAATTCTAAGTAACGCTACAAGATTCTTTCCACGGATTTCAAAGTTCAAGTGCCTTGAGATCTCTAGATCTTCAGAATACCAGAAGTAACGTTTTACTTTTGATCTTTTATTGGAATTCCAGATTTAATCTCAATTAAATTTAAACGCTTAAATGAATGTTAAGAGTCTTTACAGTTTGTCTAATAAGGCGAGTATTTGTTTGCGAAGTTATTCTATAGTTTGGAAGACTTTAATTAAAAGCCTTGAAATGTTTGAAACTTCTGCGAGTCTTGGGTAGGTTTACAATCTGTGGTTTAAATATTGGGTAAAAGTTTCAAAATAAAATTGGAGATTTTTAAGTTATATTTTGATTTTAACACATTGGATTCTTTTCTAATTAACGGATAGTATCAGATAGAGGTTACAAGATCTGATTTAACATTAATACTACATCTATTTATAATACCTCAAAATACCTTAAAAATTCATTATTTATTCTTTATCCTCTCTCCAAAACTAAGAAAGTATTTCAGTTTTAATAATTAAAAAATACACCCGAGGAGATACTTTGTTTTAAATTCCATGGGATATGTCAAGCACAGCGGTTCTTAAACTTAACATCCCTTCATGGTCATTTTATACATACTATAAGTCTTAACCAAGCTAAAATACTATTTAGTTTAAGTTTTCAAAAGTACGTATAAAGACATTTTCACTGTTTAATTAACTTTATATACATTACCCTACAATAATTAACCGGACACCAAGGTGTGATGCTTAAACTGAAAAAATAAATGATTTAATTTCAAGTGATTGACTTCTTACGTGCTGCAATATCATTATTAACCTTTCTAGGCATATTTTCAACAATATTTTTAAAATTCAGTTTTGGAAATTTGTGGCCATTTCTGCCTTGAGAACATTGCTATCCCAGTTGTAGATTTTGACCGTGGTTCCCCACTCCTTAAATGTTGCGTTATGTTGTCTCAAAAATGTTTCCTAGGGTTTGTTTTAGGTCTCTGAAAGGACCATAGAAAAAATTTCACATCTATATATTGATCTCCCTGCTTGACAGAGTCTGAAACATGACAGGAAGCATTGGTTTCCGGAAAGTAACATTTGTCTATTTGTGAGGCGGAAAGCGAAAAGGGACCTCTTGTCGGCGTTCGCCGAAATGGAGCTATTATTTTTTCTCAATCTGTACAGATTTATGAATATTTTAAGACCATCATCATCCTTGTAGCTCAAAAAATGATGAATCGCCTGTAATTAAAAGTTTTATAATAGAATAAGTGGATTTCGCGAAAAACGACCTTAAACTTTCAAAATGTAAAAAACTTGGTTACTTCCGATTCGATTCCTTTTAAAACCAAATACTATTTGGTTCTAAAGTGTCCAAGGATCGATAATTGAGAGGAAAAAAATCAATAGTTTTGACCTTCTTCCGGTTTTTTGGCTTTTTCTCGAAATCAACTTTGCCGACAAGAGGTCCCTTTTCGCTTTCCGCCTCACATTTTATGAAATTGACAGAAGTTGGGAAGAGTCTAACAGTCCGAAATGTTTATCTTAGCATCAGTATTTAATTTACCGATAAGAAAAGTTAAGGGATCCACGAAAAACACCCCCAAGCGAAATTAGACCATCTCTGAATTTGACTATTTGTGCAATCCCCATGAGAAAAAGACCAACCTTTCTCATTTTTAAACTTAAGCTTGCCCAATCGACTGGAGGAGTGTTGAGTGAAACTCGATGCTTTTTAAAATAGCTTTATAGTTGTTTTAAGTCCAGTTTCGAGTTTCGACGTTGCAAACGCCAAGCAAGTCTGCCTACTTTTTTTGGATGACGTGATGCTTGGTTTGTTTGAGGCAACAAAACAATGGATATTAAAGACGGATATTTCTTTTTACTAAGTTTGTAGCGGACCTAACCCCTGAAGCCCGTTTAAACTCATTTTGTATTATTTGATTGGGTTTTTTGTGGTTTTTACGATTTTCACACTTTAGGGCACGCTGATGCCATTAAGTCATTTTTGAGGGACAAACAACGAGTGTAATTAGTGTCTCATCTCCCGTAATCATACTACAACACCAAAAATTGACCGTAACATTAATAACTCTCCCAAAATTGTGAACGAATAGACTTGCCTCTAAATTGACTACTTGCTTCATTACGTATTTCTAAGTCCCTAACTTTATTTCCTTTCGAAATATCATCACAATTTCATGCAGAACGAAAAGAGGAACCTCACCAGGTCACGTGCAAGCATTGGAATTTAAAAGAAATTGAGATGCAGTCGGGTTTCATGCAAATTGTCTGGTGTCTGGTCAGTTATTGTAGGGTAGTGTAACTTTTTATATGATAAGCCTGAAGATTTTGGACATAAAAAAACTTGAAACGACCTAAAAAGTTTTCATTATAAATGTTTGGTTATTATTGAATTACATTAAATTAGGGTACTTTTCCCCATATCCCTCCTTATCAATGCTTACAAAATTAACCAATGAAATTATACATCTTTAATTTTTTTAGATACAATAATTGTCAGTGTATATTGAAATATTATAACTGTGTATATAGTAAGTAAAATTTTCAGAAGAGAATAATTCCTAACTTTTGAATAACCCCGAAATAATTGTCTTCTGGTTGAAAAACAAAGTTTAAATCTAACCCATCAACCTTTCGAAACATCTGGAAAAATCGGCAGCCTACATATGTTACCCCGTGAGGAATGGTTATTGTGTTTATAGTATATTTATGTTCTTACTTACCTTACTGTCCCCATTTCTGCATTCACTTCTGTCGTACCACCATTTATTTTCTAGCCTGGCTAAATCCCCTTTTTCTTTCATTGAAAGGACAGCCAAATTCAAAAGATCCCTGCCAAAAAAATCGAAGTTCACTTCTAGTTACTCTTTACACATTTTGAATCCTCCTTCAAATTTTGATAGAGTTTTAGCTCAATTACTCTGACTTGCATTTTTCATAGCATTTTGGATTCTCAAGCTTCATAAAGAGTGGTTATTTCCCCTATTGCGACGGCGGATAGTTGAATTATTCATATATCTTATAATAGAAGAATTTGTGTCAGCTCATAAAACTATGATATCCAGTCAGGTTGGGACATCAAGAATTTTTTGAAGGGAAAAATGGGATAAGTGGTTGATATTGATTGGTAAAAGAGTTGGAGGAATACTAACATATTTGAGTTTCTAATTACAAGAGACTCATCACTTAGCGGCAAATTTTATAACCCTTTATCCTTATGAATGGAGAATCAATAAGTGAGCTATATTTTGGGCATTAAAAGAGTGTTCATTTGCTTGAACATACCTTAGGAACTCCTTTCTAAACTAAAAAAATTCTCGTTTTATAGAATGTTCTAAAATGGTTAATAGAAAGTTGTTGGTGATTGCTTCTTTTGGTTCATTCCATTGAAAAACACTATCCATTGTTTATATTCATATACTAGGTTGTTATAAGCGGTAACCTGCTAATTCATCTTCCTTACACAAAGACAATGTAATTATACATTTAGAAATAATAAATATATTGACTAATGTAGAATTTTTGAGTGAAAATCCCCAATTCTATTCCTATATTGTCAAATTCGTAGTGTTGCTTTATAATAAGGTTTTAGCAAGTTCACTTTAAATTAGTACTTTCAAATTAAAACTAATCTGTTTTTCATATACTAATCCAAGTAATAATTGAGGTGATTTTAACTACAAAGAGCTTACTCCAACTTCCATTGAAGTGAGCATGTTGTGGCAGCAAGATCTTCAATTCATATTTGAAATGAATAAAAAGGGAAATATTTTTGTTTACTCGAATGACTTTTGATGACCATTATAGGAGTTAAGACTCTCATTTTAAAATCCGTGAACATATGAAATTAAATATAATTCGGACTAAGACATTTCCTAAAAAAGCGTTAAAAATTAATAAGGATTATTTTTTTCGAACTGTGTTTACCTAAGCAGAATACAACATTAGTAGTATCCTAGGAGCCTGTTTTAATCTGATACATCTATAACAGTTAAGTCGTTTGTAATACCTTCATAAGTGGTACGATGTCTTGACTTATCATGACAAGGGAGTGACTGGAATTCATTCAAGGACGTGAGACACCCATCATTGGTAGCTGCAGTGCAACCAAAATGCTGTGATAGAATCGATCTTTGGTAGATTAGCCAAGCCGAGTTTCAATGAACAATTTTTTCTCTTTCAATATCTAGGGAATGTAATAGATACGTGCGACTGCACTCAATTTTTCTCTGTGTCTCATAAAAAATCTAGGCCTACGAGAATAATAAGACATGCTCGAGTGAAAAAAGCGAGTTGGGAGCAGAAATATTTTTAGACATCATTGACAGTAATTACTGTAACATCACAGTCTTAACCTACCTAAGAAGACAAATGAAGGTTAAAATGCTCGATGCGTTGGGGCATATGAATTATGAAGGTAACGTAAAGTAATTCTATAGGGTGAATTTTGCTTTTAGCTGGAGTTTTTCGAGATGAAAGAGAAATGAAGACAGATTTAGTACGAAATGTTACAATTTATACTGAAGGGGAGTAATTTCAATTTTATATTTGTCTGCGCTTTTCTCTTCTGGTAATCTAGTTTTAAGTTATTACATTTTCATATTCTTGAAAATGCTTTTTAATAATAGTTTTTAAATACTTAGATGTATTTTTTAAATATAAGTGGCAGTCAAGAGTCAAATGTAATTAAAGGTTTTAAAATATCGTAACAGATAACTTTATAATATTTTATAACCCTTTATGATAAAACTTTTCAACTCATTTACTAAATTAAAATTAAAATATTGTGCAATTATTATAGTCATACTTTATTATAACTTCAAATTCATACTTTTGGATTCTCTATCAGGTATAAATACTTTTTTGCACTTTTCGTTCTAATATACTATGATCTTAACCCGGGAAAGACTGCATTAATTTTTTTCTATATTAAATTTTCCTCCTTATGACATGTCTTGAAGTAGCTTAAAAACATTTTTTCAAAAAAAAATTTATTATTTTAGTCAGAATAGGGTGGTACCATATGGTACCGCTAGGCTCTTACACTACCATTTTGTGCACCGTACATATTCTTATCAGTTTGAGATATCAAAGTCAAAATAATAAATTTATCACACTTTTATCACTTTATTTACAATTTTTAACTAAAACAACAAGTAAAATTACAATTTAGGCAATGATGATTGACAAATTAATTATGGAATAGTTGATATTACTCTCTTTATACCAATTAGTAGTTTTGTTTTGCTCTTAAAATCCTATTATCAAATTTATTTCTAGAAATAAATTTTGTACACACTAGTCCAAAGGTGATAAACTTTTTATACCGCGAAGTAAGCTGATTTGATACGGAATTGATAGTTTTTCCAATTTTCCCCTCATAATGAGTGTTAAAATTAGGAATTTTGTTAAAAAACACAAGTTTTAGGCTTTAAAAATTTCATAAACCATATTTTGTATTTTCGTCTATAGTTTAGTTGAAGACTATGAACATTATATTGATGATTTTCATGAAATACTACCATTGTATAGATGTATATTCCAATGAATCACTTATAATATGAAATTTTTCTTATTAAATTTAGAGTTATTGGCCTAAAAAATTAAAATTATGGGAAATACACTATAAATTCAATAAATTATTAGCATAAAAAATTATATAGGTTTTACCTTAAAAATTAATTGATTTCACAGCATATAAAACGTTTGAAATAAAAAATAAACTACTTCAAAATATTAGTACTATTTGGTAGCGTAAAAGCCTAGCGGTACCATATGGTATCGCAAGATTTCTATACCAAAATTTTCTACCTTAAAATTATTCAATCTTTTCCAAATTTGGGCTATTATTGCATAATACAATTATAAATAATAACTCACCATTATTTAATCCATTCACTAATTTTAGGTATGAATAAATTGCACTTACACTTCAGACGAGCCATTTTTTCGCCTGTCTTAAAAAACACGTTTTTCATTAAGCCATTAAGCAAAAATTTATTTAAATAATTAGTTATTAAATTGCTGTTTACTAAAGTTTGGTACATGTAGTTGTGACATCTACCGTCAGAATGAAAAAATAAAAGTATTTTGGTAGAAAAAAGCCGTTTTTTCGTAGTGCTGTTTGCCGGTACCATACGGTCCCGCTAGTCCTTCCCGGGTTAAGCTATAAACGTTAGTTTGATACCCAAGTAATCAATATTAATATTTTTGAATTATCTCAATAATGAAATTTTAGAAGTTAGGACTTATATATGATTTATATTATACTAACCAAATGACTTGTCCTTTCCAACTATTAAGATCCATTAATTTTTAAATGGAAATCATGCCTTTAATTTCATTTTAAAACTGCATTCCATTTGTTGATTACTACTTTCTGATTTCTGATAACTACAATTAATTAATAAGTCACTGATAGTTAGAATAAATCAATTGATCACTAGTAGCTATAAGTAGCTAATAGTATAATTATTTAATACTTCATACTACTCTATACCTACTAATAAATGCATACCTCTGATAAATTTGTAAGAAATTGTTAAAACTTTCTTTTACAATGCTATATAGTAATCTTTTTCATGATTCTTCATACCAACCTTATATTTGATCCTAAAGGAGTAGCTACGCCGTATCCTTTCGCATCCAAGTTCCGACCTACTTTCATAGTATCGCAGGGTTGTCTTTCGTTGATGTAGTCATTTTTAGTGGACTCCATGAGGAAAGCGTATTTCCCTTTGGACTCCCGGACTCTTTGTATACCTTCTTCATAGGACTGCACAAAGACATGCTTTCGGGAGTTCATGAACTCCCACATTCGAGCGTAAACTGTGATTTTCGATCTCTGCAAGATAAATTAAAATGATCGAGTGATCTTTTGTAGCGTGTCTTTTAACTTTAACACTTAATTAGAAGATTGCATTTGGAATAGATGTCTGATTTCTCTGCGTTGTTATTAGCGCAATCATTTATAAGGTTAGGTGCATGAAGGTTGGAAGGTTGGTGTATGAAGATGTATGATCTGGTTAGGAGTTTTTTATATAAATTTATTATACCAATACCCTTATTCATGGTAAAATAAATTTAACGATAAACATAGTGTTCGCTTCATTTGAGAACACTTTAAAATTGCAATATGAAGACTACACAAAACATTACACAATTTTTAATCTTTATGAAAATATACTATGTATGTAAGTTTTTCACTTACGCAGCTAAATATGTGAATGATTACCTAATGTTTGAATTTTACACTCCCCTTCCCAAAAATAAGTTTTAATACTTTCTTATACAAGAACAATAATTTCAATGTATACATTAAGCATTAAGGTTACTGAAAAAAAACAAATAGATAACTAAATTATTTTTGTATTCTTTGTTTATATTGTAAAAAAGTTGTTTGTTTGTTTGTAAACATAGAACAGCTAAATCTTAGCGTTAAAATTTAAACATGACAGTATAATTTCATCATAACGAATGTCAAAATGAGTATACTGGTACTTGAAATTTTTTAAAAAATTTCTGAAAGTATTTAAAGTAATATTTAATTTTTTAAGTCAGTTTTAAGTAGTATAATGTAAAACTCAATATATAAGTTAATAAAAATGTAATGTATTGAATTGATTCAAATGATGATACGCATGATTTATAAGATTAAGGATCATTAAACATTTCAATCTCTATTTAAATATTTAACACTAAAGAAACAATAACCTATTTTTTATTTTATGCTAAGAAATTTTGAGATAGTATGTAGTAGAGTAATAAATTATGTAACTAGTTATTATAATGAGTAAAATCTGGTGTGCTGAAACTTTTATCTTCTACAATGGCGTTTCTTAATATAATCTTATTTTACTGTTTTGAAATTAATGCAAAAGAAAATTTGGAAACAATTTAAAATCGAGCAGTAATAATAATTTCTTCCCTAGAGCTTTATTATCAAACAAATAAATGTAACTTCCTCTACACCAAAAAATAAACTTATATTTGTTTAAAAACCTTTGTTTCGAAACTTACTTTTCTCATAATTTAAAGGAATTGATCCACGGATTTCTAGCAATAAAGAGCACCTTCGCTTAAATTAAAGGTATGGTCTTCAGCCCGAATTTCGGAGCTTAAATACGTTCCTTTTTTTCTCCCAAAACTTATGTAAAGTAGGGGCTATAAAGAGAGAAAAGTCCCCAAAGCATAATGTAAATTTTTCTTTCTCCTCCTCAGCAGATAAAAATAGATTGAGTGAGGCGCTTAAGCTCTCCGCATCAGCTAATTGGAAGACTTCTCTTTTGGGGAGAATTTGGATACCTCAGATTCCATTTTTCTTTCCGCATAATCTCCTTTTGCAACGTCTGATACCAGATTGCGCTCCTTTTGCAACGTCGGATACCAGCGTATGATGCGGTAGAACAAAACGTTGATTTATATGACGTGTAAAACCTACTTTGGCCGTAATGCCTTGCTTTCAGATTTTCGTTAATTACAGCTTTGAAAGAAGGATTATGAAGAGATTTTGTGGTTAGGTCGCGTTTTATAAGGGTTTTGGAAAAGTGGGGAGAAAATTATGAGTGTTTGATTTGATGGTAACCCAAAACAAGGAAAGTGGAGCTAATTTGAAAACATTGTGTTTTCTTGGGAGAGAAACGCTGAAAAAAGTTGAGTTTTTCATATTTGTCTTATCAGGATGTTATCTAGAGTTGGTGTGAATTAGTATCGTCACTCTCAAGATTGGAAATAAAACAACCTGGGTTAGTAACATAACTTATTAATTTGTAACAAATTCCTCGGAGTGAATGGTTCTTGAAGCTCTGGAAACACAACTGACAGAATACTTTTCATGTAAATTGTAATATCCAATCATTCTGTACATTTTAGTAAATTTTAATTACATAAACTTCGAAATAAACGAGAATATATCGTGATTCTTTCATGGTGCTTCAACATTATTTCACCTCGTTCAACATTATTTCATAACGTTGGCAAAAATACTCTTATTGAGGTTTTTGCTCTATCTTCTATAGTTTTTAAATTAATTTTTTAACTTTCTTATTTCACCCCTAGTGGCACTGTAAGTCATCTCAATGAATTCTCCAGGGTCACTTACCTAGGGGTAAACCTTACTTCCATGACCCTAGGGCACGTTGGTTCCAAATAAAAGCCGCGAAACGGACTTTTGAAACACCCTGTATATATTTGAATCGTTTATTTCAGAAACAAGTTAAACGCTGTGTTAATCCAATGGGGTTTAACTTGTTCCTGAAATAAACGATTCATGTATTCAAATGACTATACTTTAATACGCATTTTATATTTTCTGTAAGTATTCTGAAAGAAAATGTAAAATAACCAATAAAAGTGTAACATGTTTTCAAAATTAACCATGTTTAAATATAATTAATATTACGAATAAAATTATATTTTATGTAGGTATACTTACAAAAAATATGATATACAATTCCTATGAAAGTCCAGGGAAACGCAATTAAGATTAATGTGAGGAATAATATTTTATGCCATCGAACGCGTGAGTTTTCTTCAAAATAAAAATATGTATTCGAATTCAACCATTAATGTTTTAAAATCATTTAAGGTAACTGCTTACGACAAAGACTCTGCGCCGCTGTGAAGAATAGATTCCATGAGAAAAAAGCAAGTTAAAGGTCAAAAATGGCCATTTTTGAGGCTATAAAAAAGGGTTTTTTTTCTCCTCAAGTATTGATTTTAACCAAGCTCCATAAAATATTTGGCTTGATTTTTTTCAAATTTAATATTTTCATTGCTTTTTTCTTTGAGCAATAAAAATCAATACATTTTACTTTAATTCTCTGAACGTTTTTTAAAGTAGTTCTTTAACACTTTAGTAAAATATATACGTATTGTTGATTATGCATTTGCAACAAAAACTATCATCGTGTCAACTTTTAGTATTTTTATAAAAAAAATTAAATGTTGTAATGCATTTTTGACACGTATATTTCATTTCTTGGATGTGTAATAAAAGGAGTCCCAAAAGTAAGATAAAAAACAAAAATTAAAAATGAAAATAGTTATAAAAAATGTGCTATTTACAGCATGCATCCTACTATACTCGAATGCAACTTAAGTTGAGCCTGACGTCATGGCCACGCGAAAGCAAATCTGAGTAAACAGAAAGCCTTCTGGGTTGCTAGAAGCTCTTATTGGCTGGCGAGTTTGATAGCTAGTTGTACTACTACACGTTACGCCACTTTAAAAAATAATAATACTGAACATTTTATGCATATCGGGATGCAAAGATGCTTAATATAGGGTGATCCGCCCAGTGAATGAACACTAAGTATTTGGATTTGCGATATCTCCACTTTAAAAAAATTTTTCAGGGCTTTTTCTCCGTCAATTATAAAACATAAGGTATGTTTCCAAACAAGCTTTTTCTCAGCAATATGATCGAAGTGTTTACAGATCTCAGAAGTTAATAGTTTTGAAGGAATCCTGATATTAGTGCAAAAAGTGCAATATACCCAGTAAATGAACAAAGTTTGTCCTAAATATGAACACCGTTCTCCCAGTGAATGAACACTGAATATACTCACCAGTTTAAGTATTTTTTGGAAAGTTTATAAGTTAATTTGGTTATTACATGGTTGGGTAAACCGAACAGGTCTTATAAACTTTTCCTAAAAATTAAAACTGATGGTGACTAATTTCTGCAAACATTTTTTCAAAATGACTTTTTTGTACTATCTTTAATTTTTTGATTAAATTATTAATTTGACCACTAAGAGCACTGTAAGCCTTCTCAATATATTCCTCATGGTCACTACTATAAGAAAACTTTATTCCCCTGATTCTACGAAGCGTTATTGTTTACAACTAATGCTGTGAAGCAAACTTTCGAAACACCATGTATTAACATAGACTTTTTGGATCAACACACCCCGTTCCTTTACTGGAGGACACAATTTAAAGCCTCGGGCATTATACCTACTTTAGATCATATCATTATGAATCAAATAAAACTATCATCATGCGGTTTTACGAGGTATGCATTTTTCCCAGTGAATGAACGGCCGTTTATTTACTGGGAAATCTCAGTTAGCACTTCCAGTAAGTGAACACCCCCTTATCTCCCCCTTTTTCCAAACTTTAGCATTCTACATTACTAAAAACGTCTGAATAATTGATTAAAACAAAAAAAGCATAATCAGCACAATTAAAAACGCGGAAAAATATGATTGTAAGATGTCAATTCTTAACCTTCAGGTCTTTTTAGTACGCTCGGAGCTGGGTTCAGATTGAAAAAAATTTCACAGCTACAATGCATATATTTTACTTGAATAAACGATTGTTCCACATTTATGAGGTCTTCTTACAACTATGGAATTTTGTTTGGAGTCTCCAGAACAATTAGGTTGCTTATTATTTGAGTTTACGGGGTCGACTGTTCATTTACTGGGAGTGTTCATTCACTGGGCAACTCACCCTACGTGGATTTAAAAAAACTAATCATTATTCAAAATTGAAGCTCTAAATTTCACTCAAAATTCAGACAGCTCGCGGGGAACTACTTTCTTTGGTTGCTCTCAGCATATTTCTACAGGCTCAAGTTAAGTTGAGTATAGAATGGAATTTACCGTAATTTGTAACGATAGACAAAAAGCCCTTTTATTTAAAGCCATTAAAAAGTCGTGCGCTCGAAACACTCTTGATGTAATTTAATAAGCAAATTATTGGCAATTTGATAAAACGAGAATTGCCAAAAGGCTATTCTTGATTGGATTTTTGCTTTGGTTGTTTTACCAGATGAAGTCACATAATTAGGCATCAGAATCAAAAGATTTTTGCGACAAAAGTATTTTTCAATCATTTCTATCGAATAACAAAAAGTAATAAATGCGGATGGAAAGAACTCTTTCTTACACAAAATTTGAAGATTTGAATTTAGTTCCCAAATTTTAAGGTAGACGGCGCCTCGAAAAATAAAGCAATCCTTTTTACCTTTCACGCACAAAATATTGCATTTTTTATTTGTATTTTTCTTCGTTAAAGGAAGAGATGGTTGTCAAGGTTGTGGATGGTTGTTGGTTATTGTGTTCTACTGGCGACTGGATGACTGGTCGACTCTGACTCGACGAGATAAAATATCTTGTCCAGAGAGCCTGTATACGAGAGAGAGGCGACAACTCGCTTAAAAGCGTCTCTGCGCTTCCAATTCTGTCCAAACTGTATCATGCCGCTTGTCTCGCGTCCCATGCTAATCCTATAGAGGGAAACCCTACCGCCTGCGGAGGACAGGTATACAAAATTGGTTGTATGTAAAATATGCTGTACGTAAAATTTATAATTAAAAAACTTGTTCTTTTATCTATTGTTCTTATATTATATAACTTAAGAAAAAATAATATTAACTTGTATTAAATTTATTTCCAAAAGTATAGAACAGTAAATACATTATAAGATCAGAGTTGCCCCTAAAAGATTATTTATCAAAGAGTTATTATATTGTTATACAAAATCTAAATAATTTTAATTTTTAAGTTTTATTACAATTTTTTATTTGATATTTTATTTCATATTACTTCCATTTACAATTTTTTAAATTCAAATACTTAATTCAAATATACCAAGAAAATCTACCATAAAAAATAGTGCATCTGCCAGGGCACGCGCACTGTGAAAGAGACTCATTTGATCAACCTAAAATACTACGTATCTACCTTCCCCACCCGCGAATAAAATGGAACGGTCCTCTAGGTTGGAAGATGGCTTGAGATAGACGGCCTAGTCGATCCCATTCAAACTGAACTGCAACAAAACCTTGCCCTCCCCCCTCCAACCCAGTTGAACAGCATTCTTGTTTGGTCTTCCTAGAAATTGTGGTTCGTGGTACGGTACGCTGAGCGATACGAAGAGAGATTCCGGAATTTCACCTTGGACATGATCACGTGATCACAGTCTACGCACACAACCCCACGTTGGACATTGGACAAGGTCAAGGGTCAAGCGTTCTATAGCCTGTAGCCTGATACTAGATACAGAGTGGTTCTAGACTACACACCAATCAGAAAAGTTTTAAAATCTGGATCAAATTTAAATTTTGATAAAATTGTGGATCTTTAACAATTTTTTTTGAAGGTTAAGTCTATGTTGAAGATTAAGTTTATATCGTAAGATGTGTATTTTTTATAATTTGAAGACACATGTTACAAACTTGTTACAAAACTGATTAATATTGAAATTGATGAGAATATAATGAAATCAATTTTCTTCGATAAAAACTAATGATCATTTCACATTTCTTTTTCTTTAATCAAGATTACATATTCATGATTTGACATTTTATCCTTAGAAGGTCGCACTTCTCAAAAACTTTATTCTATACAATAGATGCAAAAAGGAATTAATTATTTAATTGAAATGGAAAGTTCTAAGTATCACGAGGGATTTGATTACATTACAGTTAACTACCTCTCCTGCAACAAAAAATCTAACTAAACATTTATCTAAACTTAATCCCAGCGAAGTTTCAGTAATTATAGTTAAATACAGCGCTAAATGCTTAAGAAACTTAAAGAAAATAGGCTTTTCTGCAAAGGAATAAACATTTAATGCTAAAACATCTTATACTCGTAGCTGTCTTGATCTTTTTAATCCCAAAAGTAATATATTCTACCTTGAAGGACATGGACGCACATTTAAGTAACAAAATTTCTACCTCTTCAAAACTACCATTTTTGAATATTGAATTCAATATTTAATTACTCGCTCGAATTATTTTAACCATCATCGTTAAATGCTTTTTCTTTTCAAGTTTGATTTCACTTTCTGAAATTTTAGTGTCAGCTTTTAGCAAGTGTTAAGTTCATTTCTCTCATTCCAAATATTCATAACAATGAACTCTACTCTTAAAAGTTAAGTAGTATAGGGGAGAGAGGGGCACATTCGCACAAAAAGTGCATTTTGGCATATTTCTCTGGATCTAGATGAGATATTGAAACAAACTCGAATTCAAATGAAAGTTAAGACCTTTTCCGATATTTAAGAACGATAACTGGTCGCATTCATCTAGAATTTCTAATCTATATCATCAATCTAAAAAACGAGAAATTTCGTGCAAATGTGCCCCATGGGTGGGGCAGTTTCGCACACGTGTGGGGCACATTGGTACACATGCAGAAAATTATACAATAATTATTTTTACGAACTAAAAAGTTTATGGCACTTTAAAGTAAGGATAATTAAACGAAATATTTGGCACTTTCATATATTTTTCCTCTAAATTGAAGATTTTTTTACAAAAAGAAAACAGCTTCAGAAAATATTAAACATCTTAGTTTTTGATGAAGAAAACAATTGTAATAATGAAGATTATATTGCACATTGACATACTTCACATAATATAATTAGTTAGAAAAAGTTTAACCGATATTTTAACTGTCAGGTTTTATTCGAAAAGGAAAGTGAACCAACAGCTCGCATATTAACACCTGAAACTGACGGTTGGGGAACTTGTAAGACGATATTATCTTTTTGTATGAATGTTGAATCATTACTTACTGGGAAAATAAAAGTTTCGTCATTAATTTTAAAGTTTTTCATCATTAATTTTAAATAAGCACCATTCAATTCCAAATTTTCTATTTGACCTACATAACAAAATTTTCTTTTTAGTAGCAAATTCTTCTAGAATAAAATCACTTAAGTCCAAGTCAATTGGCATTAAGCAATTATCAGGGACATTTATTTCTTCAATGTTTAAATCTGGGTCTAAATTCCTTAAAACAGAAGCTTTCTTTAAGATGTTATTTTCTATTATCACCAAATTTTGAAACAATTACAACAAAAACAATTAAACTTCAAGTTATTAAATATACTGCACTTATAAACATATAAATCACTTTCATAATCAAAAATGGGAAAGATGAGGCACATTCGCACTGTCCGAATCTGCCCCATCTTTTGATGTACAAATGTGCCCCATCTACCAGTTTAAGCTTACCACGTCCCAACAAGATATTTATAATTAAAGCAGGGAAATAAAACCTTTCAAGAAACTTACTTTAGCAGTGCCTCAACTGAATAAAATGCTGAATGTCCACTTGGGAGTTATTTTTATTGATATTTTACGCAAACAAAATGACGAGAAAATTTACTTTGCTGCTTCTAACGCTAGCAAATTTCCAGTACGTATACAACTAAATGGCTCAGGGCTTTGAAAATTCATGCAGGAGGTGGTAGTCATGATTACATCTACTGGTATTTTTTTCAGATTTTTAAATTAATAATTACTAGGGGAAATGCCGTCTGTCCGAATGTGCCCCATGTGCGAAATAGTCCCACTCTCCTCTACATACATTTTGCTTCAAAGTTGTTTAGCTAATTAATCTTCAAAAAATATAGATTATATGCGTTTGTTTTATTCAATTTTTAAGAATTAATGAATAATTGGGTAATTTTAACTATAAAAGATAAAATTGTTTCTTAAATGTTGCTCTTTTCGGGTTTCCTAAGGTAACTCACAAAGATACATGCAGCAAAAAAAGGATCCTTAATTGAAAATGATTAAAAAATGTTCTATTACATTTTATTTTTAACTAAAGAATATAAAGAAATTGGAAGCCAATCTTTATCTTCGGTTCGAATAACGGCATAAAAAAGCTGTTTCAGATTTTCTACACAAAATTAATCTGGGTAAGCGGGTTAGTTCATTCAATGTTTTATGAAAGAGAAATGAGAAAATTGGAGCTCTTTATTAAAATTAATTTGATCCTGCAAAATAAACCAGGATGTTATAATAATTAAAATATAAAGGTTATCATGAAAGTTAAATTTAGCTAAGGAATTGTCTACTTTATACTATATTTAAGATAAATAGATAAATAAAATAGATAGCAATTAAATCCCGGAGATGCGAAGTTCTAAATTATACCCCAAGGCGCTGAAAAATTTGCTCGTACTTTCTTCCAAAGTATAAATTATCAGCTCATTATCTAATTGTTCTTCAAGCTTCGGTGCTTTAACTCATATTTTTAATAAAACGAAACAATCCACCAAAATAATCTAGGTAGCTAAAATTTGTTTCACGCATGGTTAAGGTTACGTGGAAAATATTATGGTCCCAAAGTGATTTAAGAGACAGATAACTTCTAAGATTGGCGAAATATATTATAGAAATACCAACATTCAGGAAAGATTATTGATTGAATTCAACTCAAAGTAAAAATATTAGGATCGAACAGTAAAATTATTGTCATACTTCTTACGATTTTCTTCCAATTTTAGTACTATGTTATTATTTAAGTCATTTCTAATTGAAAACTGTTTAAATTACTTCTTTTGCAATTAATTATTTTGTGGTTTTGGAGCGATGTTTTGATTTTTTCGACTTTCTTGAATTATTTTTTAAAAATTGATATTTTAAATTTTTTATAATATAAATAGAATACAGTAGAACCCCGATTATCCGCGGTGCGGATTATCTGCGAGTTCCAAGAAAAAAAAATTAATGATGAGAGCAAATTTTAGATGAGTTAAGAGAGATTTTAGATGTAGACCAAAGGTTTCTGCTGTACTGTACATATTTTAAAAGTTTTACATGTCATGTTTTTTGTACAACAAAACATAGTTTTTATGCTGTAATATTTTTTTCGTGCCTCATTTTTCATATACAACTCCTATTTCTCCGGGAACTGAGATATCTTTTAAGAGATAGATATATTTCTTTGTCTGAACTTTTTCTCGCAATGCGAGAAAATCTATTTAAATCTGCATCATCATCATCATATTTTTTCATATTGTTCACCTCATTTTTAGACTTTTTCGGGCTATCCGCGATTTTCACTATCCGCGGTACCCTTAATTGCCACACCCAATTCCGTGGATAATCGGGGCTCTACTGTATTCGTATTCAGCACTGAAAAATAGCCTATAATCATGTATTGTAAGTCTCGATTACTACAATTTGATTTGATTTAAAGAATTTTTTTCGACCATTTGTTAAAAATTTAAAAAAATCAAACTTTCCGCGGCACGATTTTGTCCTATTTTTAGTATGATATTATTGAGAATATTCCCGATTAAAAATCGTTGAAAAACCAAATGTAGCAAATTTTTACCGGTTTGACCCTTTTTTTCATTAGATTTACTATCACCCTAGCTAGAAGTATAATTTCTTTAGGAAGGACTAGAGAGCCTGCATACGAGTGGTAGGCGGCAACTCACTCAGTATAGCGCGCGCAGATCGGTAAATCGGTTTTCTGTACTAGGCCGTCTATCTCAAGCCATCTTCCAACCTAGAGGACCGTGTGGCAGTCACCAATGTGGTGGAAAGCCATCACTCCAAGTCGTGTCGTTTGTGGGCGCAGAAGATTAATCAAAAGCCATGATTGGTTTAACAAAAACTTAACGTTTATTAAAACTCAACAGAACATTTTAAAAGTTAGTAAATACAAAGTAAAGGTGCGTGTGTGCGGTCGGAGTAGAATACAATATCTGCTGCTATTTATAATGACATTTCTATAACGATTAAGATTAAAATAAGTTTACAAGTTAAAATCTGCATATCATAAAGGTTTAAAAGTTCTATTGTAAAAAGGTTAAAAGTTCGTTTCACAAGGTAAAGAGTTCGATTAAAGGCAAGGTAGAGAGTTCGATGCCCACAGGACTCCCCCGCAAGTTCCTTTCGGACGAAACACCACACTACATCTTCCAATGGACGCGGCGTCCTGAGCGGGTTGTAGAAACTTTCTGGGGCGGAACATCGGAGTTTGTGAGCTGTAGGTCTGCAGATAAGGAGTATGCTGGTTGGAGACGGTCTATGGACACTGTCTTAGCACAGCCATTCACGTCGCACTCGAAGAACTTACGATGCCGCTTTATCACCTTAAAGGGGCCAGTATATGGTGGAGTCAAAGGTTTCCTCACGGCGTCGTTTCTGATGAAGACATGCGAGGTAGTTTCCAGATCTCTATTCACGTAGACATCTCTAGTTGTATGATGGGAAGCAGGCACTGGACGAAGGCTCCGCATGGTCGCTCTCAGGTGGTCGATGAAGTCGGGAACCGGAACAGGAGCTGAGTCGCAACTTCGTAGAATGTCTCCTGGCAAACGAAGTGTTGAACCGTAGACGAGTTCCGCTGGGGATGCCCCGATATCCTCTTTCAGCGCACATCTGATCCCGAGAAGGACTGTGGGCAGGACCTCCATCCACTTCTCCGTGTTGTGACACATGATTGCGGCTTTTAATTGACGGTGGAGACGTTCCACGGCTCCGTTGGCGATGGGATGGTATGCGGTAGTACGGGTTCGATGAGATCCTAGGAATTTGGTGAGGCTGTTGAAGAGGGAGCTCTCAAAATTGGATCCTCGATCCGTTGTTACTACTTCAGGCACTCCATATCTTGAAATCCAACCGTCGTAGAACGCTCTCGCTGTCGTCTCCGCTGTCTGGTCTCGCAGGGGAAAAGCTTCGGGCCATCGGGTGTAGCGGTCAACGCATGTTAGAAGGTAGCGGAAGTCCCTAGATGATGGCAGGGGTCCAACTACATCAAGATGCACGTGTGAGAACCTGGCGGAAGGCAAGTCAAACTTCGTCAGTGGAGCCTTAGTGTGACGTTTGACCTTCGAACGTTGACAGGCAAGACAGGCTCTGCACCAAGACTTGACATCCTTATTCATGGTGCTCCACTCAAACCTCTCCTTTATCAGCTTCAAACAAGGCCTATAAGCTGGGTGAGAAAGACTATGAATGCTGTCAAAAACTGTTTTCCTGAAAGATTCAGGGACATAGGGTCTGGCAACACCAGTAGAAACATCGCAAAATAAAGGTTTAGAGGACATAAATTTAGTGGGAATAAGTTTCAGACACGTATCCGAATCCACCAAGGAACGCATCTCCGGGTCGGATTCCTGAGCGGAGGCCATCTCATCGTAATCTATACTAGAGGGCAAGGTAATCTCAGAAATCCTGGATAGTGCGTCAGCAACACTATTTGCTTCCCCGGAAACATACCTCAGGTCAGTTGAGAATTGACCTATATATTCCAGATGTCTAGTTTGACGTGGAGAGCACCTATCAGGTCTCTGACCAAACGCATAAATGAGAGGACGATGGTCCGTATAGATAGAAAATTTTCTACCCTCTAAAAGATATCTAAAGTGTTTAACAGCAGAATATATTGCAAGCAGTTCTCTGTCATAAACACTGTATTTAATTTCAGCTTTGTTTAACTTACGTGAAAAAAAACCTAAAGGTTCAACTCGATTGTTTACCTTCTGCTGCAATACAGCGCCGAGAGCAATGTCAGAAGCATCTGTAAAAAGAAAAAGCTCTGCGTTAGGTACAGGAAAAGCTAGCAACGTGGCTTTTGCCAACATCTCCTTACAGTCTGAAAAAGCTTTCTCGGTATCCTCGGTCCAGGTGATGAGAGTCTTGTCATTTTTCTTCTTACCCGCAGTTAGAGCATGTAGAGAAGACTGCGTACCAGAGGCGTTCTTCAGGAACTTGTGGTAGAAGTTCGTCATGGCCAGGAATCGCCGCAAATCTGAAACGGTTTTAGGCAAAGGAAATTCGGTTAGAGCTTTGATTTTATCAGGCAGAGGAGAAAGTCCGTTCTCTGAAACTCTAAAACCCAGGAAATCTAGCTCTTTTTGCCCAAATACACATTTTTTAAGATTTATTACAATACCGTATTCCTGTAACCGAGTGAAAACTCTGGCAAGATCCTCTTTGTGGGTAGCCTCGTCGTTCGAAGCGATGAGAAGATCATCTATATAGGCAAAGACGCAATCAATGCCTCGCAAGACTTGATCAATGAACCTTTGAAAGCTCTGGGCTGCGTTGCACAAGCCGAAGGTCATTTGGCAGTATTCGAAAAGACCAATCGGGGTTATAACTGCTGTTTTGGGAATATCCCGCGATTCAATAGGGATTTGATGGAAAGCTTTCACCAGATCCACTTTGGAAAAGACAGTTTTACCTGCCAAGCCTAAGGCGAAATCATGAATGTGGGGAAGGGGATATCTATCAGGGACCGTTACGGCATTAAGTCGCCGAAAATCTCCACAAATTCTCCATTCATCGTTTGATTTTTTAACCATATGAATCGGGCTTGCCCATGCACTTTTAGATGGTCTTATGATTCCTTGTTTTAAGAGGTTTTCAAACTCTTTTTTCAAAAAATCTAACTTTTCTGGCGATAGCCGCCTAACTCTTGAAAAGACAGGTGGGCCACGAGTCTCAATACAGTGTGTGACTGTATGCAGTTTAGCGTTAGTGTTAGACAAGGGCTGCAAGAGTAAAGGGAACTTATGCAAGATTTTTTGGTAGGGACAATCGTTACCGATCAAGGTAAGACCCAGGGAAGGACCTGACTGAACAGTTCCTTTCCTAGAGAGAGAAGTAACGCTATCCACTAAACGGCGGTTCTTAATGTCCACCAGTAAGCCGTACTTCTCTAAGAAGTCTGCGCCTAGAATGGGATGGGATACGTCAGCAACTATAAATGTCCACTCAAAGTGACGACGTAAACCAAGGTCTAAAGAGATGGCTTTAATACCGTAGGTTCTAATTGGTGAACCGTTTGCTGCGTACAAGGTCAGACCTCCTGAGGAGTTTTTTGAACCGGCATGGATTTTACCCAAACAACTGACTTCTGCGCCACTATCAATGAGAAATTTAAATCCGTTAATTTTATCCCAGATAAACAAGCGGCGGTTTCGAGGGCTACCATCTGCCGCCGCGATGACAGTGGAGCCTACTTGTTTTCCCGAAAGTTACAGGGAGATTTACACTTGAGAGCCTTTTCAGCATACTTAGCATGGTACCAACAAAGGTCTCCATTACCTTGATCTCGTGAACGAGATCGCCTACGAGAACGGGAAGGCTGTCTTTTAGGACTGCGTTGTCTGAAAAGTTTGCCAACCTGATCCTTCAAAACTGAAATTTCAGCTCGTAAAGCCTGTATTTCGGATACCGCTGAACCAGAAGCTTGGTTTCCTGAAGGGGCAGCAACATTCCTTGATGGGGCAGATACCTCATGTATTTTATCGGCAAAATTTGCCAAGGCATTTAGGTCACCCGGGGCTGCCGAGAGGATCTGCTGGGTGTTAATGGGGAGGCGTTGTCGCCATAAAGTACCCAGAGTACCATCATCAAATTTGTTATCAGCCAAATTCCTCATCTCTCTGAGCAATTGGGAAGGCTTCTTATCCCCGAGATCAAGATCCTGCACCAGCAATTTAAGCTTTTCTGATTCAGATTGGGAGTGGACCTCAATTAATCGTGACTTTAGGGTCTGGTATTTATCAGAATCGGGTGGATTGCGCAAAATGTCTCTAACAGACGCAAGGATTTTGTAATCCAAGGCGGCAACCACATAGCTGTATTTAGACAAATCTACTGAAATACCAGAGACGTAAAACTGTCTTTCTAGCTGAAAGAACCAAGTCTCAGGATCGTAATCCCAAAAGGGCGGTGCCTTGAATGATACCCTAGCCAATTCAGGCTCCTTTGAGTCAGGTTCAGTATCAGGCTGTTTTGATGCCTGTTCGTTTAGATCCTCGTTAACCATATTGAAACACAGAGATCACCAAAATGGCCAACACTCAGAAACCCAACCGCGAACCCGATGGAAAACAGAGATATGTCTAAAACTTACCCGATCCTAAAAAGCTGCAGGACGTCAGCATCTGAAGGTCGATGAGGGAACTCCAGAACATCAGATCATCAAACTCGACGTAGGCTGAAGATACACCATTATTCCAGAAATCGAAGAACGGGTGAGCTCATTATTCCGAAAAACTCACAGTCCATGGTCAACCACTGTGGCAGTCACCAATGTGGTGGAAAGCCATCACTCCAAGTCGTGTCGTTTGTGGGCGCAGAAGATTAATCAAAAGCCATGATTGGTTTAACAAAAACTTAACGTTTATTAAAACTCAACAGAACATTTTAAAAGTTAGTAAATACAAAGTAAAGGTGCGTGTGTGCGGTCGGAGTAGAATACAATATCTGCTGCTATTTATAATGACATTTCTATAACGATTAAGATTAAAATAAGTTTACAAGTTAAAATCTGCATATCATAAAGGTTTAAAAGTTCTATTGTAAAAAGGTTAAAAGTTCGTTTCACAAGGTAAAGAGTTCGATTAAAGGCAAGGTAGAGAGTTCGATGCCCACAACCGTTCCATTTTATTCGCGGGTGGGGAAGGTAGATACGTAGTATTTTAGGTTGATCAAATGAGTCTCTTTCACAGTGCGCGTGCCCTGGCAGATGCACTATTTTTTATGGTAGATTTTCTTGGTATATTTGAATTAAGTATTTGAATTTAAAAAATTGTAAATGGAAGTAATATGAAATAAAATATCAAATAAAAAATTGTAATAAAACTTAAAAATTAAAATTATTTAGATTTTGTATAACAATATAATAACTCTTTGATAAATAATCTTTTAGGGGCAACTCTGATCTTATAATGTATTTACTGTTCTATACTTTTGGAAATAAATTTAATACAAGTTAATATTATTTTTTCTTAAGTTATATAATATAAGAACAATAGATAAAAGAACAAGTTTTTTAATTATAAATTTTACGTACAGCATATTTTACATACAACCAATTTTGTATACAGCATACCACTAACTAATGAATTTTATTTGTTTAATAATTTTGATTTAAATTAATGATTTTATTCATTATTAAAATCACAAGTGATTTAAATCAAGCAACTCTGAATGCATTTTTCAATGAACGCACAAACATGTGCTTCCGGGAAAAACGCTAAGTTCCTCATTCTATCCTTCCCCACCCGCGAATAAAATGGAACGGTCCTCTAGGTTGGTAGATGGCTTGAGATAGACGGCCTAGTATGGGATCGTGCCCGAGCGGTAGTGAATACAATTGGAGTCGAAGAAAGAAAGATGCATGTTTTCGTTGTAACGTGGTAGTGGTTCAGATTGTGAGCTCCAAAAAGTTTTCCAGTCACGGTCCTCTTTCAGAAAAATTGTTCATCTCCGTTGACCCTCTCAAAAGAACAATTATAAAAAATAATGAAAAACTATAGAATTATAATTGTACTAAATATTGTTTGACGCATTTTCGTTTTATTACGAGTGCAAAGAAATGAAAGCCTTCGATGTTATGAAAAAGTGGAAATATGTCTTTTTTTTAAACCAAGATTAATCAATTTCAAGGGACTAAATTTATTTTCTCGCCCCAAATAGTGATATAGCATTCCCTTTTTTTTAGAGAAATTTTTTATATTTTAGTATTATTGCAAGGAATTTTCAATATTTTTAGAGGGTTGATGGTGTAAAAATATTATTAAAAAATTAACATGCATAACCTTTTTTTGTTAATGAGTAGAACGAAAAAATAATTAAATATTTTCAGATTAAGGGGTCCTTTTATCTAAAAGTGTTGGAAAATTATTGATCCTTAAAATATAATTTAGTAACAAATTATGAGACTTGAATGTAATATTTGTTTGACATTTCTCTAAGTATTGGAATGGGTTATTTATTTATAACACTTCGTCATTTACTTATAAAGACCAGACGTATAGTTTGGAGAAGTCACTTTCTTAAGGCGATAGTTGATTTTTTATTGTTTTTGGAAAGTTTGAGGACCATATGCTTGATTATGAAGGCATGAAAGCTAAATTGAACTGCTGTGGGACCCTTTAATCACAAAATTAGGTTTCTTACAATTTTCAAAATCACTCAATCAAACTACTTCAAAGTAATTTTTATGGTTATATATTTCGGTATTATTTGGCACTTCGGTATTATTTATGCACTTAAGAAATTGAATTTAAATGGTTCTTTCTTATTGGAAAGCTAAATAAATTTAACATAAAACGTTTTACATTTAAAGCAAAAGAAGTAAGAATGCAAATTTTTCATAAGAGAAAAAGACGAATTTCGAAATAATTATTAGTTAACGCCCTAATTTTATTTCTACTTTCATACTAAAATGACTTAAATGTCTTTTACATTTTTATCAACTTCGTCACCATTATTTTCATTTTCAAATTAATTTTTGTTGGAGTATATTTGTGTTGAATAAACATAATGCAAGTGAAAACACCAAGTTTTATTATCTGATTAGGGTGAAAGATCCTCTGTTAATTAATCGATAAAATTGTTTAAAATCGTGCACAAAGTAAGAATAAATATCATTGGAATTTAATTGAAACTCCATATTAAAAATTCAAAGGTAAAATTATCGGAAATGTATAATACATCAGTTGCGTTTTACTCAATTTTTATAAGTTTCGAACAGTACATTTAAAAAAAACATGCCTACATCAGTAATACCAATTTTACGGCAATTGTTCTCATCTTTACACGAGAGTTGTTTCAAATTAGTGCTTCAGAATAATATATCTTCAAGTATTTTGATTTAGTATGTACGAATTTTATGGATAATAGAGCAAGAAAAGTGGAGGATTTGTTTTTCTCTTGAGCTTAGAAACTAAAATACATCAATAGATACGTGGAAATAGTTTTTTTTGTTGGTTTAACTAGGAGTATAAAAGTTACAAATCTAGCCCACACGAGTTCTCGTCAAATTCTAAAGATATAAAAGTAGATAAAAGATGATTAATGCATTTAAGAATGAAATATTCAAATAAATAAATGATTCTGTCAGGAAAGGTAAAGGTTCCAGGGGGAAAACTAATATTTCGAATAGCTTGATTAACTATGCAATTGTATATCTCGCCAAAATTGTACTTTTTTAATTTGAAAGTCAAAATAATTTTAATAGAGCTAATCTGGCTATGATAACTTATTTCATATTACGAGAAACAAAAAAGTGTGCTATTGACCAACCGCAACGAGAAAAACTTTGATAAAATAACGAGGCTTTGAAAAGTCATACAAATCTAAATGATTCAGTCCTAAATGCTCTCAGACTTGCCCAAAATGTCTTCAGACTTGAAACGAAACGTTTCATCAGTGCGTTTATGAATTACCATCACCCTCAAAATTGAGTGGAATAACCCTCCCCCGCTTCCATAACTATCTCAATATTGTACGGCGTTAAAAAGTTCTTCTCGTGGACGTCGGGCAATATCTGTGCTAATGATAAACCTCAAATCTGCTTAAATACGCTTTATTACCCGAGAATCTCTGAAATTCCTTACCATACATCGGAATGCATATTTCTGAATATTCTCATTTACCGAGAAGCTACTCCCCTCAAATCAAGGCACAACCTATCAAAGCATAAAACCTTCCCAAACCCTTAACAACCTGCCACTCAGGAAATAGTGTTTCAAAAACTTTTTCGATCTCCGTCTACATTTCATCCGGCTTAAATAACCACCCTTCCGCTCGCTCCTCAACCGACTCCTCAATCTCAAACTCCCCCGACTCCTAAAACGCCCTAACTTAGGGAGGCGTTAGGAACGCATCGCGTGCCTCTCGACATTTTTACATTTGTCGAGTTCAGAGCAATCTCGAATAACTGGATGGCACTAAAATCAAACACGAATAAGTGCGTGTCTAGATGATTGTTTGAAATCTTGAAGGGAACGGCAGCCTCTGAGGAGGGTTAATTTATGGACTTAGTTTGATCTATATTTAGCTCATAGCTCTTTCGGCATCTGGGAGGAGATCGATGGGACTTTTTATACAGCCAGTAACCCACATTACATCCCTCGATTGTCCGGCTCCGTGTCCTGATACCCACCTCTCTTGTCCTTAGTCTGGGAGCAGGAGATTCCGGCTAAATGGATTTTTGGGGAGACGAAAACAGATTCTATGCCAGGAGATTTAGTTGACTACAAGGCTCGGAGACGTTTTAACTATTTTTTGAGGGTAAGGTTGGTAGGAATTAGTCTGTTATACGTCTGGAATATATTTTATGATATAAATTCTGTCTTGATATTACATGATGGACTGGGGAAAATCTTTTTATCTACTGGCTATCGGGTCACGAGACCATTTGTATATAACTCAGAGAACTTAACATCACTAGAATTGCATTTTCATACGACACTAGGACAAAATTGGCAATTTATTACCGTTGTTTGTTTTCATGTTTGAAAATTCATGTATAAATCTTTTATATCGTTTTAACACCTGTTGAACAAAGAGGATAAACTGATGCAATATGATTAACAACTTTTAAGGTAGTTTTAATTGAGTTTTGTTCCCTAGTAATTCTACCACTACTCCCTGTGAAGACATTTTAAAGCTTACTGACCGTTGTCCCAAAGACATTTAAAGCTTCCCAAAAACCAGGTAAAACGAAACAACCAAGTAAACAGGGTTTTTAAATTTATTTATAAATAGATCTGAATCAATAGCTGTTGTATGAAAAATGTAAACAAAAAACCCCTTCATCTTGAAACCACATTTTGGTACTTAGTTAACACGTTTTCCTGAAGCTGCATCTGGCACCTAACCTACCAATGACAAAATTATTTGAAAGGTACAGATTTGATTGGAACAACCCATTCTCATAAACCGGCATCCCCAAGTTCAATTACTTCATTTCAAACTAACACTTCACCCCATACCAACTACAGCATTCATCTAACGATAACTTTCCCTAACCATATATTACTTCAAAAACTGCCGTAACGTATTTTAGGAAATATAATTGGTGACTAATAAGCCACATTAGTTCTACCAACTCCACCAAATGAGCATAAGCTACATTAGGCAGAAAAATGACAGCCTTGCTTAGCAGTCATTTTTTCACCGCCCAACTAAAAAAATACCTTGGATAAGAGAGCATTTCATTACAATCCCCTCAAGCCCCTAATCTATTAGTATTCCCGTTTCAGTCGATGATTCAGTTAGAGATAAAGTTAAGTGCAAGATTACGTAGCACGTAACGTGAAGGTCGCACAGGGGCTACTGCACGCAAAGTAGTGTGTGAACGTGTCTACCAATTTAATACTCGGGGTTACTCTGATTAGTTACATGCATGATAGATAATCATGGGCATTGAGTTTTACTGGAACAAGCAAAGTAGGTTCAGGGTTAATTGTTTAGTTGAAAGAAAGAGAGGTACATAATGTTGGGTGAGAATAATTGGGTAAAAGAGGATTGTTAGAGTTGAAGAGCTAGTGAATTCGCGTATAATTTGTGATTGAATTAAATGATACTATTATAGTCAAGCATGAAATATTTGTCTTTCTGTTAAATTCTATAATGAAATTAAGCTATGTTAAATTGCATGTATTATTGCAACTGGAAAGCATTCACACCTTAGATTATCCATAATACTTCACACTGTACGGGAGAGTGGGGCTATTTCGCACATGGGGCACATTCGGACAGACGGCCTTTCCCCTAGTAATTATTAATTTAAAAATCTGAAAAAAATACCAGTAGATGGAAGCATGACTACCACCTCCTGCATGAATTTTCAAAGCCCTGATTCATTTTGTTGTATACGTACAACATTTGCTAGCGTTAGAAGCAGCAAAGTAAATTTTCTTGTCATTTTGTCGGCGTAAAATATCAATTAAAAATAACTCTCAAGTGGACATTCATCATTTTATTCAGTTGAGGCACTACTAAGGTAAGTTTCTAGAAAGGTTTTATTTTCCTGCTTTAATTATAAATATCTTGTTGGGACGTGGTAAGCTTGAACTGGTAGATGGGACACATTCGTACACCAAAAGATGGGGCAGATTCGGACAGTGCGAATGTGCCTTATCTTTCCCATTACTGATTATGAAAGTGATTTATATGTTTATAAGTGCAGTATATTTAATAACTTGAAGTTTAATTGTTTTTTATTGTAATTGTTTCAAAATTTGGTGATAATAGAAAATTACATCTTATAGAAAACTTCAGGAATATAGACCCAGATTTAAACAATGGAGAAATAAATGTCCCTGATAATTGTTTAATACCAATTGACTTGGACTAAGGTGATTTTATTATAGTAGAATTTGCTACTAAAAAGAAAATTTTGTTATGTCGGTCAAATACAAAATTTGGAATTGAATGGTGTTTCTTAAAAATTAATGATGGAAAAACTTTAAAAACTTTAAAATTAATGACGAAACTTTTATTTTCCCAGTAAGTAATGATTCAACATTCATACAAAAAGATAATATCGTATTACAAGTTCCCCAACCGTCAGTTTCAGATGTTAATAAGCGAGCTGTTGTTCACTTTTCTTTTCGAATAAAACCTGACAGTTAAAATATTGATTAAACTTTTTCTAACTAATTATAATATGTGAAGTATGTCAATGTGCATTATACTCTTCATTACTACAATTGTTTTCCTCATCAAAAACTTAGATGTTCAATATTTTCTGAAGCTGTTTTCTGTTCGTAAAAAATCTTCAATTTAGGGGGAAACATGTAAAAGTGCAAAATATTTCGTTTAATTATCCTTACTTTAAAGTGCCATAAATTTTTTAGTTCGTAAAAATAAGTATAGTATAATTTTTTGCATGTGTACGAATGTGCCCCACACGTGTGCAAAACTGCCCCACCGATGGGGCACATTCGCACGAAATTTCTCGTTTTTTTAGATTGATTATATAGGTTAGAAATTCTAGATGAATGCGACCAATTATCGTTCTAAAATATCGGGAAAGGTCTTAACTTTCATTTGAATCCGAGTTTGTTTCAATATCTTATCTAGATCCAGAGAAATATGCAGAAATGCACTTTTTGTGCGAATATGCCCCACTCTCCCCTATATGGTAGATTTAGATGGGATATAAGTTTTGGCTTTCAATACAATCTGTAATATGAAGTAAGACATTGTTGTATATGGTTTAATTATTGCTAATTGAAAAATTTTCACAGAATAGCCTTAGAGTATCGTAATAAATACTTATTATTTGAACTTATTTAGCTGATTTAGAAAGGAGGCACTTGGAGTCACGTGAAAGACCTTTCACGATCGTGTTAAATCAACGTATTCCCACTTGATGTATTTATTGTTACGTTATAAGTTAAATTGAAAATTTCAGAAAGGTGTTTCCTTGTTGTATTATGTAGTTGATTTATTTAACAAACAAGAACTGATGAGAAAATTTATTTTGAGAGAAATAAATAATCTATTAGATAAAACTACCTAAAACTTAATATAAACAATTATGAAATAATATTTTACTGTTTGAACCTAATTGTTAAATGTATTTGAATACACTTTAAAAGACTGATTGCTTTTAGTTGTTGAATTGATGACTTTCTAAAACACCACATAATCATAATAAAGCGCTTGCGCCCTAAATAGAGAACCTAATCGATCATAACATTGAATTTTTTAACACGTACTCAGTTTTGATATCGCCTTTTGAAGGTAATCCGAAAAATCCCCAATAGTTCAAATTCAACCAGTACCATAAATTTGATTAAAAATTAAGATTTTACTTACCCAGATTGATGCAATTGAACGAATATCAGATCAGCTTAGTTGAAGTATAGAAGATATTAATCCTTTATTTATAAACTAAAATTTTACGCTTGTGCATTTCCTTTGGCTTTGAGTAATAGTGGGCGTTAGATATCCCGTCGAAAGGACCATAATTCTTCTTCTATCATCAAATTAGTTAATGATTGATGATTTTACATGCCCTCTGCCTATTTCTGTTTCGAGATATTTCTTCCCTGTCACAATCTGAATCCGAACTCTGATGTTCGATACTGCTACTATGACTACATTGTTACATGTTTTAATAAAATTAATTTGTCCGTATGAAAAATACATGAGGCTTGATATATGTGAAGCTTATTTTCAAAAAGGAGGGACCATTGTTGATAAAGAGGATCTAAAAATACCTCTTAAGTTTGTGAAGTAATGCGAAAGGTTTTTGACTTGCTGGAGACGTGCGTGTTAACATTGTAAAAAGGTCAACTTGGTCATGTTACTCTCAAGTTCCTGTCTTTACTACATTAAGCATGGTATACTATTTTTTAAGTTTTAATGTCTAATGTATTCTTAACTTGAGGTTTCACTAAAAAAATATACGCTTATATATCATTCTATGTTAATTTTTTGTGAGGTTAGTTTTTTTTCGTAGGGTTTTAACCTGGGAATGCCAAATTACACTTGAATTAACATTTTTATTAACATGGATATCAAGTAACATTATTTAAAAAATGGTTTTGAGAATACTTAATCTCTCTATTCTAAAAAAAAGTTTTTGGTGAACGGTTTCCAGAGAAAGGCTTTTTAATTACTGAACCAAATGACACATATATGGTATCAAAATGTCCGAATTCTTTCCGGATTTCCGAGTAAGCCCTTCGATTTTTCAAAAAAAATCTCAATTTTAAAATATTTCCATTTTTTTAGATTTCGGATAAGGTCGCAGTTACAAAGCAAGAAACTATGAATTTTAAAACAATTGAAAATATATTTCACTGGTTTTTTAACATTCAAATACATTAAATGATCATCTTTCTATTTATCACACTAATTTAAAAAAATATATATTGGTTTCTTTTTAACAATATTTATATTTTTGCTGTTCAAACGATTTTAATTATATTTAAAACTAATGTATAATTAATTTATCTTTTATTTTTAAATAATTAATTCATATTTATATATTTATCTTTGTCGTTGTGGCAACCTAATCATTACTATATTTGCAATAAAATATAAACTCGCTTTCAGAAATTTTGAACTTTTGCATTTATTTATTACAATAATAATTATTTTTATATCCTTTTGCAAGTTATGTTATTAAAGGTAGTGAAAGGTAACTTTTTTTATAATGCCAAAAAGCAAAACTAGATATGGCGGGGGAATGTTTTATAAATAAAGATAAAAATCGAAAGTCAGAATATTCGTGTCATTGCTATGAAACTGACACAATTTCGATGTTTATTTGTTCTCATGAAGCAAAATTCTAAATTTTCGTGATGTTTACGATAATTACTACATTTTTCACAGACTATCAATGAAAATCATTACAAATTTTAAGAAAGTAAAATTTATTCCGGAGATGTTTCAGTGCTTCTGAATGGATCTGTGTGAGAAAAACATTACCTTGAGGAAATGGTAAAAGAAAGTTTACACTGCTTTGTTACTAATTTTGTTACTAATTTTCTTACATCGTCATCTCACTGACGAAGAGGGTTCAGTATACCCTCGAAACATGTCTGATTTTAATATCTTTAAATAAATTATGTGCAAATTAAACGTCGTTTTTCTATTTTATATTATTTTGCACAGTTTGCCATCTACATTTGATTAGTAATAATTTTGTAATATTCTACTTTCTAAAGTATTAAAAATTGTAAGTGGGCAAATTTACCTTTTAAAATAATGCTATGTAAGTTAATGTTTCAAAAATAAAAATTTTAATTTAAATCTGTTAACAATTTTAAAAGAAACAGTTTATATGCTTTGGCCTCTTTCAAAACTTAATGCGTGTACTTTAGATTATAATATTGTTATTTTATAAAAATTACGTAAAAATAAGATAAAGATACTACATCAGTGCAACCTAAATAACTTCAGATCTATAAAATTTATCAATATTAATTTTTTAACCCCTTAACAGCGACATTTATTTCCGAAAAATTGACCAAAAAGGAAATTTTTTTGATTGTTTAATTTGTTCTTTATTTTATTATTGGTATTAGAAAATAGTTTTTTATAACAAAAATCAAAATTTAAATGAAATTACAAGTGTCTTAATTATTTTAACTTACACATAAAAAAAGTATTGAATTACACACACATCTTATTCAATTAGAATGAAGATTATCCAAATATAATGTCTCCCAATCTCTAAACGAAGACAAATCACTATCATCATCGAAACAAACTCAGTGTGGGCTTCAGAAAAGAAAACGTTAATTTTTCTCCAACCCGAACTCAGTTCGGGCATCACAAATTCTGCACGTAGTAGTTACCCGAGCTCAGTTTGGGCGACACTGTTAAGGGGTTAAGGTGGTTGCCTACCTATGGAGGCTTTTTTTAATAATTAAAATATTGACCTAATTTGTGATTTATACAATTAAATGCATCTAAAAACTATGAATAATATAAAACATAATTAAATATTAATTTAAATTTCCATATTATTGAAGAATTTATGCATAAAAATCACAACAAACAGCCTTTCAGCAAAACATCATAACATAACTCAAATTTATATGAAGATATTTTTGTTTTGTAAAATTTATTATCCTCGTAAACACATATTTTAGTAGGTCTAATATTTTTATGTCTAAATTATTTTAATATCTAAAGTTATAGCACTAAACTTGGAAAAATTAAAAAAGCACCTAAGTTCAGTAAAGTTTCAAGTTATACTATTCATAAAATAAAAAATAATACACACACAGCCAAAAAATAGTAAGACTCCTAAATTATATTATGTCAAGTACTGTGCCCAAGTTTTATAGAAATTCACTCAAAATATTTTGAGTTATGCAGTTTTGCGGAGAAGGAAAATACAAAAAATGTGATTCTGAGAAAAACGCGAATTTCTTTATTTTTTTTTGATAAAATGTCATAATAGTGTTAAGTAAAATATCTGTAACTTTGATTCTAGAAAAGATGAAGACACAATGAGGTATTCTCACGTTTTGGAATTAAATTTTATTAAAATAGTAGATAAAAAACCATGAAGAATGACGTTTACATCATGTATTTTCGTAGCCTAGTTTCTGAGTTATAAATTTTTGAAATTTCGTCTTTTGTTTTGGCGCGAAAACACTTTCGAATCACAAATCATGCGCTGTGAGGTCACATCCAATAGGAGCCCGTTTTCTGATAACGTGACTTTTCTGACGTTTTGGCAAAAATAAAATTGAATTTTTAATTATTTAAAACACATTTTTGAACTTAAAAATCAGAAATTTGGGAGTTTAAGACCATAATGTATCGAAAAAGTATAAAATCAAGCAAATCCCTCACTCATGCAAATACCGCATTTAAACTGATTTGGAAAGCTAAAGATGTGTTTTTTGAAATAAGATAGTAAATTTTTTTGGAATTTTTGGTCTGAAACGGCATTTTTAGGTAGGAAGGCACCTTAAACACATGAAAACCTATTGAATGTAGCATGAATTTCGTATCGTTGAAACACTTAATTAAGAGACCATTTCATATTTTTGAACATTCTCCAGCGAGAAAAAAATTAGCTTAAAGTGTACTTACCCTGAAGAATTCCTGAGTGGATGAATACATAAGAGTCCCGTATTCAACTTCCGTCTGTTTGGCAAGATCGTCAGCAGAATTGATCGGTGTCACCATCCTCTCAACTGTCAAGAAAGCGGCTAAATTGGCGGTGTACGAAGATATGATTATGAGTGTGAAAAACCACCACACGCTGCCCACAATGCGTCCAGCAATGGATCTAAAAGAGATAAACTCTTTATCTAATAGTATCTTTATAAAGTAGGGATGAGATTTCCATATAGTAATTACATATCTTTTCGGAAATCTGATACTGCAAAGTTGTTTTAAATACTTTTTGTGTCAAGGGATTTTGAATTGATTCAGACCATTTTAATGTTACTTTTTTCAGTTTATTTACCTGTTTTACATATCTAAGCTATAACACATATTTTGTTACATATTAATCAAAGTTTTGGGGTTTTCAGGAATATATAATCAATAGTTTTTTTTCCAATTTTTCCAACAAGTTTCTTAATATTTTTTCTGGACGTATCTCTTGATTTTGAAATTTAGAGATTAAAATGTTTTTTTGTTTTCAGACAACATTAAAAGTACGAAATTTCTCCCTATTTTCCTTGTTTTTAAATCAATATTTCGCACTTTTTATTACATATTTACTTCAAATTATGTACTTATTATCTGTACCTATTTAGAGTTTTTAATTACATGGATATCACAAGTCTTATTAATAAGGAAATATAGTACGGACATGTGAATTTTGGAATAATCGACCGAGAATGTGTGTCATTCATATACAAACAAACCTAATAAGATGCTCCGTTTACTTGAATTTTTTAGACCTTTATAGAAATATCTACAATAAATTCGAAAATAGAATGATGAGAAGATCCATTTGGACATGTTTTTAGAAATATTCCCATGATTGCTTAAAGACGCTTTCTGATATGTTTGTATATAGTCTTAGGAATACACATTTTATAAAGGAAAAAAATTAGAAAAATTTTCTAGCTTTTACAATTATCAGTCCTAATATCATATGAACAAGAACTATGGCTTTAAATTTAAACTTCTTTAAAATTTTTAGTTGACGATATATTTGTTAGGGATTTAAAATTTTTTTTAAAAGAAGGATACTTACTGTAGTAAAAGAAGTTATTGAACTGCTGTTATTAAAACTCGCTTTCGAAACTAAAATAATGATCTTTACCTTATGAAACTGAGCCAAAGCTTTTAAAAAAAGATCTATAATGGAGTAATAGGAAAACATAATAAAAGATACGTACCCACTTTCCGTATGACCGGTAGTCTAGACCTTTAAATATGTAAGGATACTTACCAATGTACACTTACAGTTTTACGCAGCATTACATATTTTTCAAATTGCTTTCGAATCGTGGTTTATCTTTTGTAATGTTAATAAACCATACAACAACATAAAGGATACCAAAACGGATGAAAAAAATTTGGAATTTCGCATTAAAATAATGAAGTTCATTGGAGATTTAAGTATAATAATCCAAAAAGGATAAATACTCTTATTTGATACATTACTCCAAATTTCAGTAGTTAAAAAAGCAATAAACTGAATTGCATTGCAGCAGCATAAAAGAAGAATATGCTGAAAAATTTCATGGAATATTTTTTCCACTTTGCTTGAGGAGGGAGGTTTCTACAAAACCCCATTTAATTTTTTCTCTTATACTACGGTCTTAAATTTATCTAAGACCATCCCAAAAGATATCTGAACACTGTCTAGAATATTTTAAAGCATGACTCAACTTACCTTGGACATATATCACAACCTTGCTGCATAAAGGCCCCTAGTGAAAACCATAAACTGTTGTATAGAGAAAAGTCATTTGAAGCATTAGGCCCCATAAAGTGCTCTTCGTACTTCCATTCTTGCAACGAAAATCGGCTCACCAAGAAGAGCACGACCGAAACTCCAACATAAGCGAATATGATGCACATCCAGATCTCCTCCGACAATGGGTTCATAAAGGAAAAGACCCCTGGTTTCTTCTTCATGGGCTTCTTTATCATAATACTGATTCCTAAGGACATGAAGGGTTTGGTGAAGTCAATAACCCTTTCCCGAGCCGAAGTGATGGTCAGCGGGGCAATTGCTATATCGGCTTCCTGCAAGAAAGACATTTTTGTTGTTACTATTTCCTGCAAAAAAGAAGTGGTGAAGCCATCCTGAAAAAGACATTATTTAGTCAATGCTTTAGGAATGAAGACAGTTAAGAGCACTTTAAAATGCATAATCGTATAACGAGAATGTGCGAAAACGTATGGGTGGATTTCTTTTGCAGAAATATTTCTTTATGGTTATAGGCTTTCTGATGTCAATTATTTTAAAGTGCGGATCGTAAAACAGTGATCTTTAAGGGAAAAGACAGCCGACTTGTGGTCTGAGACTCAGTAAAACTCATTTTTGGATAGAATAGTAGTTTTTTAATGCTTAAAAAACTGTTTTTATTTTGAATTGAAGTATTACTTGAGTAATAAGGGATTTTCGCAATGCTTTCTCTGTGTTTTTTTAAGTATTAATGGGGAGGTTTTATTTTTTCAAATGTCACGTCGTGAATGTAGAAAATTCTGAAATATTTAAATAGAATTAGTGTTTTTCAAATACTTTATTTAATTTCGAAACTACAATTGCTCTCTTAATATTATGGGAAATAGGCAGCATGACCACACAGTAACTGGACATCAAAGAGTTTATTACGGGATAAGACATGGTACATCACGAGAAATACAGATACTGCTCCCCATGGCCGACCCCTGTTCCGTGGAACACAACAGCACACAACCGTTCTCTCCGGAAGCCGCCAACGTAATGAATGGCGCTTTCCTTTAGCGCTCGCTCACGTCAGGGTTCCCGGGATGGCAACCCTACAATATTGCTTGTAACATAATAAATATATTGTCCTTTTTTCCTTTTATATTAATATCCATATTTTTAAGTAACAAACATTGAGAATATACAAAAGTAGAAATCATTAATTCCTGTTAAAGCACCATGCAGAAAGATTGGCAGAAAACTCCAGTGACTAATTTAAGGTATTCTTGTTTTTAAATTTTTGAATTCTTATATTTCTAGTTTTTTTATTCTAATTCTAATTCTATTATATTTCTAATTTTATATTCTTATATTGAACACTGTTCTTTTCTACTTTGCAGCTAAACATCCCTCCACGCTTGAATTCTAAAGATTGCACGCAGAAGCAATGGTCAAACCCTCAAATCAGATTTCTGAGAAATTCTTAGTACTTTTAAATACTTAGTCATTCAATTTAAATAGTTTTTACGAATTTTCCTTGCTTCTTTTCAAAATGTGATTTTAAATATATTTGTACCGTATCGCAAAAATCGAATACATAGTAAAAAATATAACAACCACAACTTCTAAAATTTTCATAATGTCCACACACTATATAATTATACTTCAATCAATAATGAAGAATAATTTATTCCGTTATATAAAAAATAATGACTGAAAATATCTCTCAAAAGATGGTCCAAAAAACTAAACCCAGAAAAGATCCATCTGAACACGAACATAATCTTGACCTATATAATCCGTTATAAATTAATTCTCTTTTGATTCCTTAAGGAACTATTATTTTCTTTCTTAGCTCCTTCTCAGGTAGAAACGCAAGCCTTAAGCTAGAAAAGGTTCCATCGCTCCGGTTAAAAACTGTTTTTTTAGGTAATCCCCTAACAAAATTTCTAAGTATATCCTTATTAAAGAGACTCCACATGATATAATTAAATGCTTGTCGTTTCCTCCTACTTCATTAAACACCGCCTTCATACCCTAAAAATTTAATCTTCGCTTCACTTTTTGTGGTCTTTTTTCTCCCTCCACAAAATACCTTTAGTCAAGCTAACGAGTCTTTCCTTTGAGAAGGTTAGGGATGTATTTGTCTAGACTTTTGAGATTAAACTTTCAGTGGAGATAATTTTCGATTTTATTTCTTAAAATTTATAATTAAACCATCCGTGTTTGTTTATGACTCACACTTATAATTTCTCCCTTTTTTTCGTTTTTTTTAATCTTTTAATAATTCATTGTGTTTGGTTTTGGTTAGGAGAAAGGCTGCATAAATTTTCAAGTGATTATCTTGTTAATAATAATTCTCGGAATGGACTTAAACATTATTAAGAGTGGAGGGGTTTTATTACATTCCAGATATAAATTAAGGAATTGGATGAATTAAATTTTTTATGCTGGGTTTTAAGGATAAAGAGGCAGTCAATTTTTAAGATTTGCTGTTTTCTTTCTTAATTTAAATAAATATTAAAGATAGAGCGCTCCAGTTTTTTTAATTAAAAAAATATGTTTTCCACTGAAGATTCGGTCTCATAAGACAGTCCTCCCACTATAGTTTATTGGATGTAAGAAATAGAGTGTGAGTCGGTTAAACAAATTAAAAAGTATTATATTTGAAATGAGAACAAATAGCCTTTTCACTGTTCTGTAAATACTTTTATGTTAAGTTATCTGAATCTTGCTGCACGAAAACTTATTTACAATGACAATTCTTTCGATAAAAAATATCTCATCTAAGTGTTCTTGTATGTTTCTTTTGCTGAGACAAGTAAAAAACTAGTCTAAGTTCCCGATCCTCTTAGGGAAGTATCGTAATCTTCTTAAACCTTAGCTCCGTGTCTGTGGGAATTGCTCTAAACCCCTGTCAGATATCTCATTTTGTCTCTATTCTTTTATCCCCACCAAAGGCCTGGGTAATTTCGCAGAGTGCATTCACCATATCTCCGAAGCAATACTAAGTCCTTGCTTTTATTTGAAGCATGGATTTATTTTGATCAACACCCAAGCAAAAGCGGGCCTTTTTATGAATAGAGTATCAACTCTGTTCGGCCTTGAATAGTCTATCCTCTTTCGGCTTCTTTTATTCAAAGCGCCCTTAATAGAGCTTTGAAAGTATAAATGAGTCGAAAAATGGAAGAGCTTAAGCACTTTACAGTTCGCTGCTGAAAAAAGAGTGAAGCTCGCCGAGGTTTTTAAATAAGGTGCGTAAGGATGAAAGGAATAAAAGCAAATGGTTTTGAAAAATGATGTGAAGTAATGGTTTTAGCATATATATGCAAGTTAATTCAGCGGATACCAGATCAAAGATGCAGTTGAAGAATCACAATTTATTAAATTCATTGGCTAATAAAGATGATCAGAACAAAAACTTGCAATTGCTTTTTAATACCATTAAACATTTTAATTAAGGATTGATATACAAATACATACACTTACTTAGTGAGGTTTTCATTTCGTCAAATACTTATTAAAACACAATTAAAAAACAGAATGTATCAAAACTTTTAACCAGCTTGATATTTATGATAGGAAAGCATTACGTATCGATCTTCAATGCTTACTACATTATAGGAGGAATTTAAAATTAATGAAACTTTTTGGTTCGCTTGATACGCATTTTCCCCTTGAAATATGTAGAAAGAATCTTTAATATTTCATGCATTGTAAAAGTTTCTTTATCGTGTAACTACTATTTTAGGGAGATTGGCTTCACTAGAGAAAAAATATAATTACAATATTAATTTTATTTCCGTTGCTTTGAAGTTGAAGTCTTACAACTGTATTGTTGATGATGACACTAAATATGTTCATATGTTTTATCTTCGCTAGTATTTCATCAGAGATTTAAAATGTACTCTATTTAAATTTATTTCTAATGAAATTATTGGTTACAACACATTCTCTTTTATGTATAGTATTAAGTTATTTTAAGTTAATTTCTTTTATTTTAAGTATGTGGAAAGCCTCTAAAATTAGAGGTCATACATACTACTCATACTACATAAACTGTAAATTTGAATTTAAAATCATATATATTTGATGTATAAGTTCGAAGTATCAATAGTATACTGCAAATTCATAAAAACTTTTTAACAAGTAAAATTTAGAATGAAATAAATAGTTAAGCTTTAGGGTTTAAAAATAAGCGGACAATTATTTAGGGATGTATTATTTAAAGTATGTATTCAATAATAAATGCTAATTGAAAATCAATCTGTGATATCCGAGAGAAAAGAAAAAGCCTTACTCTTCAAAATATGACAAAAATTCAGTTATATTCCTAACATAAAGAAGGAATGTATAGTCTTACAGATAATTAGTAGGGTTCAATATTTTCTTAACGGAACATTTCTTAATAATTTATCCTCACGACTGAGATTGGAATCCAAGTAGACTCACTAAATTAAACATGAATAGCTGATATAACTGAGAAACGTGTGCTATGGAGCTTAAGTAAGTCAAGCATTATCTCTTTAAATATTCATCTTGCCATACACAAAGATCTAAATATAGCACGGGGAATGAGCTGCCTCATAAAAACCCGGCGAGATTTTCGCTAACAAAATCAATGAGAGTTATAAAAATCAAAGAAACAAATAGCGCTGGGGGAAAAGTGCTAGAAGTACTTAAAAAATCCGAGAGCTGCTGCGATATTTAAAAATCGATCGGCGGGGTTGAGTTTTACTTAATAATAACTACCCTTTCGAGAATTTGAAAAATAAAAAAACCGCTCCGATGTTTTCATCGTGCCCCCAATTTCCTCACAGCCGGGCGGAAAACAGTGCATGGGGAATAATGACCGCATCGCGTGCCCCATTCCATTGCGGAGTATCTTCGAATTCCAACATTCAATGAATGAACGTGCTCAGTGCTCACCTCTTGAGATAAACCGAGATCGAAATGTTTGCTTCCGTAGCCGCTTTATAGGGGATAACTATTGATTTGCCGCTGCTGTATGGGAGCTCCGATTAGACCGGGATTGTCCGACGCCGTCAAAAAAGTGTAATTGGGGCTGGACTTTGTCATGCGCTTTTTCCGAGCGCCTTGATAGATGGGGGATCGATACCTGGTGCTCTGAAGAAAGCGATGCCTCCGCTAAATATTTATAGGCAGGCCTGGGGTGTAATAAAGCTCTGCTCTTGTTGTTGAGATTGCGATTTTTCAGGTGGTTATTAATGTAGGTGATTTGAGGACGGAATCACCAATGGCGGGTGCTTGTTAATATTTAAAGGGGGATTGTTCTTTTCTTGAGAGGGGTAATTGAAATTTTTGGAAGATTGATGAAGAAATTAGATGGGGCAGTTTAGTTCCGCTGTGGAGCTGAAAAATGCTCTCATTTTTTTGCGCGGAGGATCTCAACTGTGACCCGATTGGAAGTTATTTTCAGAGAGTTTATGACTATTTTGGGATTTTTGCCTCCAAAATCTAAATGTATGGATTTTTGCCTCCAAAATCTAAATGTATGGATTTTTGCGCGAAATTTTAAGAAAGAACTGTCAGAACAGTGTTTTGAATTTGAGAAAAAAATTAAATGATTACTTACTGCCGTTTTTGATTAAATAATTGGTTTAAATTTTATAGGTATTTGTTCCTACTCAAACTAAACTTGAATAAATCTTTATTTTTTGAAACTATTAAATTTGAAAATACCTTAGTCATATTCCCGGAATCTGTATCTCAAGGAATCCTGACATAATTTATGAATTTTAATATTTTAACACACAGAAAATAAATGAATGATAACTACCATTTTATTCCTACGATTTAAAAAATTTCCTATAACAATCTTATAAATGAAAAACATTAAATTTTTTCATTTACGTTAAGTATTTTTAAAATTTTTAGTTTATTTGTATACACATTTTTTTACTTTATTCAGTTTTTATAGTTAGATATAGGCTTTTTGAAACACATGTTTTTTAAACAGAAACAAAATTTACATACATTGATGATATATTTTAAATTTGAAATACATTATCAATATATTCCAATTAATATCATCAAAGTATTTCTGCTTCAATTTGGAAACCAAACATTCTAAATGGTAGTAATCTATCCATCTTTTATTCTTGTTTTATACAGACATGTAATCCATCTTTTCTTCTTGTTTTATATAGACATGGAATCCATCTTTATGACTTGTTACCAATATTTTAAATAAACAATAAAGCGTTAGATGAGACGTTTAAACTATTCAGATGTGTTCAAAATAGTATAAATTAAATGTTAAACACCGACTCCCTCTCTTTTTCTTTCTATTTTTCTCGTTATTTCTCTTTCCCTCTGTCTTTTTTCTTTATCTCTTTCTCATCTCTCAATATTCTATATTCGTTGAAAGTATTGTCGTTCATGGAAGAAATTCGAACACGATGTGTTCCTAAGACCTAAATTAATCCATCCTTAATATTCTATAGTGGAACGAGCTGATAGAAAAGCTTTGATAATCCATACCATAATAATCCCAACCCCATATCAATTTCATTGTATTGGGTATTATTTGTGGTACCCCCTCGGCCTTCCTCTAACCCCTATGACCCCACAATCATAGATAATCGAAGCTCTTCTTTAACAGATGGAAGAAACGTAATGAGAGCTATTTCTGAACTGTATGTGGCATGTCTATCGGTGAAGAGAATGGAAGGTACGCTATAAACACAGATTTCCCTGAGATGGGGATTTTGGAATCAAAAGAATGGTCTCGGTAGCTATTAGAAGTTGCGTTTGTTTTTATCCAGGGAATAAACTGTTTTAAATGCTATAAGATAATTCGTTTTTTACGCTATTAGGAGATAGAGTATGTTAACTTAAAATGTTAAGAAAAATAGTTTGTACATTGATAGCTTACTTTAACAGAACAATATTCCCAAGGCCTACTAATTTGAGACGATTCTAAAAAATTTAGTTACTATATTTAGGGTGTTTCAGATAAGTGTTCCATAACTTCTAAGAGGGGTATCTACCTATATGAATTATACTCTCAAAGGGTTAAGTGGTATGTTTTTTTAAATGTACATTAATTGAATACTTTTTATTTCATAAATATTAAAATTTAGATAGAAGTTGAATGTGGGGAAACTAGATCAGTTTAAAATGTATAGAAACTGTTAGGATACTAAATTTAGATGCACATTACCCTTTGATGATATACTTATGATTTATTACCCATTTATATCTTTTGATTTCATGTATTGATTTTAAGTAATGCACCCCGACTTTAATAAAATCCACTTGATTTTAATAATTGTTATTGGATGAATAATTAATCAGGACTTCATTTGGATGATTTAACTCACTGGTTATTAATTAAAGCAAATTGCAGATAGCTAATCCATAATCATCCAGGGATTAGCTTTACGCTGTATCTTAGCATCTCTTCGCTCTGAATCTTCTATTTAGAATCCCTATCCCTTTGCTCTCTAGGATCCACTTTTCTGCATCTTAACTCTTCGCCATTTTTGACATTGGTGGATTTTAACTTGATGTTATTCATACTCATGTGTATGAAAATCTCTCCTGAGTATTTTAATTTCTCTACATGACCGTAGGATATTTGATAGAAAAAATCACGTATAATGATACAATACAGTATTTATTTCCCTTAAACCTCTAGTAAATACTGTTTGCATAAATCTAAGCACCACAAAAACTTAATTAAAATAAATGTAATGGTATTTAATTAATGTTGTCTTGAATGATGTTAAGAATATATATGTTGTAGTACTGCTATTCCAATTTACTTCATTTCAAAATAAAACTTAAGTTCAAATAGACACTTCTGAATGAAATTTCTTGATGAATACCTATAGAAATAAAAGGGTTCTGAAGCGTTATGATGCAGTTTGAAGGCGTTTTATTTACACAGAGTTCTTTAATTAAAATGTTTCGTATTGAACAAAGTCGAGAAAACTTTCAGTTTAATTGAGTTGCATCGATTTTTCTAGTTGATAATTAACTTATTCCAGTTAGAATTCCAAAAGGAACTTTTCCATGCACTACCATTATCAAAGTTTTGGTTTTAAGTTGAATCAATGAAATTTGAGTTCTGTCCAAAGAGTACAACTTTCCTCTTAATTTGAAGTTCAAAGAGTAAATAATACTACAAAGAGAGAAAGTCAACATATTTACGTTGATATATTTTTATAATATCTAGAATGGTTTGATTCAAAATTTTAAAGTTATTGAAGATTTTTTCTAGTCAAAGAAGCATTTTTAAAATAAGTAACAACTTAGGAACCTCTAATTTTTAAAACAAGAAAAAACTGCAGATTGTGTGGAGCATGCATTTTTCAGTCTGATACTAAAATATTGATTATGTAACTTTTAACAAAGTGCATAACCGATATTTGTATTTTAAAGTCAGAACTTGAATTTTTTTATATATTAAGATTCTTATCATGTTATTAACGTTGCACACAAATATTGCAAAATAGTGTCGCAAGGAATGATGGGAAATGTTTGGAGAGAGAGAATGTTAAACAAATTTAAATTTAATTATCTTGAAAAGTAGTGTGCACACTAAAAATATCCCAATTTATTTTAAATGTATTTATAAACCGATCTTTATATGTTAAATTCTTCAAATGCGTTTGGCAATATACCTAATATTATTATGTTCTTAGTAAATAATTCCAGACTCAACGTTTTTCAGTCAAAATTTTCCTTTCAATTGACCTTTTATGTTTCACGCAATGTTTGGAAAAATGCTATTACTATCAATCGACAGCATGTTAAAAAGAAAAATAAATAATAAACTTCTAGTATTTATCTTGAATAAAGTAACTCTTGTAGGGGAGAATCAGACAAAACTGGGATTTGGGCTTTATTCATTGATTTGGAGTGATATCTAGCGAATACTGCTAGAACTATTTCCAGGCATACATATTTAAAATTTAAAAGATACATTTTAAAACTTAACTTATATTACTTTGACTTCTTAGGATGGATATATGTCAATGTTTAAGCCAACTAAATTTTAAAGAAACATTTTGTACTTAAAAATAAGTTCCAAATTATAAATAAAATATCAATATTAAAAAACCCTTTTTTATTACTCAATTTTCCTAAACTGCTATCTCATTTCTAAACTCAGTCGGTTCTATTCATTGCATCTGGTATATATTTTCTTTTTACAGCTATTTTTAATTTTTAGTTACTTTACATTAAAAAATATATATTTATACGTCACTATTAATTTAATATTATGTTTAAATATTCTAACCCAATTGATTCTTGATTTTAGTTCTTGATGTTTTCAATATTATTATGCTTGTAAAAGACTTTCTCCTGACTTTTAATTTTCAAATTTTAAAAAATTCATAAAAGTTTATTGTAAATTATTTTCAAGTGTATTCTAAGTAAATAACTGCAAAAAGTATTTCATCCTAAAAAAGTGTTTCATGTATTTGAACTTCCAAGTTAAAAATATTCAGCTTTATAAAATATCAAACCGCACTATTTAACGTGAAAGTCTGGATTTTATTGGAAAAATATTTTACTGCTTAAATGTTTTTATATTTAGGCAAACTTGGTTTGAAACATTTACTGCCTAAATATTGACTATGTAGAAAAGTTTGAGAAACTGGTGTCTCTATTGTCCCAATGATGTAAATTTAAAGCTCCTCTTCTCTCATTTTTCTTGAAATTTTTAATTATGGGTTAAATTGTTAATAGTATTATGAATGTTAGAAATATTGGTAATATATATTTCAGACATTATGTTCTACAAAGTCAAAGTACTATTTCTAAATTGTTATAAGTGTAGAGTTTTATGTGGGTAACATGTTGATCGGGGAACTGATATTAATTTGAAAAACCATTGCTCCAAGTCCCCTGGTTTAATAAAACCCACTGACCCATGCATTTTTTTCAGTAATAAATATTGCCTAACGCAATTACTGGGGGTGGAAGTTTGAAAAAGCGGAGGACGTTTAATGAGAGATGAAAGCTGGGTATGTTTTTAAACTTCTATTTACCTGATTTCATTAAATATGTTGTCACTTACTAAAACAACAACACCAAACAAAAACGTACCTCCGAGATATAAAGAAGAGAACAAACATTAGCATCTTCCTTATCCAGCTGGGGATAAGAGACACCAAGCATAAATAAAAAACGGAAACCAGAGTGGCTTGCTTTCACGAGCTACTGCATTTTTAACGGTCCTTTTTTCCTGAAGAAAATCAGATTTGCATTAACAACTCACCTTTCTCCCATGCTGGGAAATCACTCAGCTGCTTGCTGACGTGTACTGGGGAGAACTGTTTTTTCAAGACGCCAAATTTCCAATCTTTTGTTTTTAGTGCCGAAGTTTTTAAAAAGTTGTTGGCGTTGTAATTATTATCACGTTCTCAGAGAATTTAAATATTGATTATTTTTTTGCCCAATGATTTATAAACTATCTTAGGAAGTTTTTGAAGCTCTAATAGCACTTAAGAATGTAGGATTGGAGTCCGGTATCCTGCCTTAAATTGGCGAATTATATCCTCGTATTTGCTGGGTTGCATTGATTTTAATTCGAACGAACTTAGTTTCTAAGGTATTAGATTTCGTCTTGACGTGGTAATTAATTAGAGAGGCGGGTAACTAAAGTTCTCCGAAATGTTTTTCGTTAGGATATAAGTTAAACCGTCTGTAACTTTAAATTTTTGGTTTATAACTTGTAACAACAATTCACAAGTTTTAAGTTTTAATTAATTTGCAAAGTCTCTTCAATAAATGCAGTATTTTAAACCTCTGTTACTTAAATGTTTCCCTTGGTGTGGGAAATATATATGTGAACTAAATTTGTAAAAGAGAGACGTTATGTACAGTGTCGGGTTTCTCAACTGAAAAATGAATAAATTTCAAATAAATGGTGTTTATTTAGCAATATGAATTATAATCAAACGCATATAAAATATAATGTTGATAGTTATTTAATTTCTTTAATTGTTCAGTTTCGCAGTTAAATTACATTCATCATTTTCTCAAATTCCAAACACATCAAACTTCAAACTAAAAAAAACAAACAAATCTTCTTTAAAAGTGCATTTTGATACTTAAGACACTCCCAAGTGATGAATTCCGAAACTGAACGAAATGAAACTCGCAAACACTGTAGTTGTCATAGTAACTAATACACCAGCAGAAAGCACGCTGTGTGTTGGTATTTGCTTCATTAAAGTGTAGTTAGTAGAAAACACAATTTGCATTCGGTACTCTGCTTCCGCTAGGAAGGAAAAAGTTTCGGAAAAGAGGTGTGCGGGGTTTCATTCCTGTGTATGTGGGGGAATTTTGAAACGTTAAATATTTCCTAACTGTGGGCATCATAGGCTTCTTACGTGCGTCAAGTCATATGTCAAGTGTCAAATGACTTTTACCGGTTAAGTAGAACGTGGAAGGTTTTTCAAGCGGCTATTTTAAAAAGCAATTCTCTTGTCTACTTTCATATTAAAGTGTGGTTGCTCGTGTCTCAGGTTGCTTTGAAAGGACAATTTAAAGTTTTTAATTGCTTAACCAGAAGGGTCTTTTATACTTTGTCTTCTTTGACAAAACTGTGCAAAGATATTTAAAAAAAATTAATAGGAAATTAGTCTGACCGTTTAGAGAAGTTGGTAGCTATATAAACTTGTTTTTCTTGTCTTTAATGAATGCACTGCTAGGCACGTTCACTTCTTGGGAATTTCCTTTCCATTAATAACTTGTTTGATTTGAATATAAGTGCTTTATTGTTATATGAATATACCGTTTTTATGAGCATTCTGTCTGGTAATTTGTACTTTATAGAGAAGTGTACTGACCTTAAAATTTTTACAATACAAATTCATACAGTCCATTAATATATTCATATTCGGATAACTATTCCTTGTTTCATACAGTCGGGTAATAGCCAAAATAGAATATAAAAGAGCACAAAGGGGGAAAGGGAAAATAGTTTATATGGACGAAGAAGAGCACCTCATAAAGCAAAGAACTCTTTATTTTAAGCAAACAATTTAATTAGAAATTTGTAAAGTGTAAAAGTTAAAACAGGAACAAGATTTAAAGAACAGGAACGCTAAAAAGTTGACGTGTCCATCGCGAAGCTGCCGAGTGCTGAGGTGTCGGCATATCCAGCTCCTTTTATTTCCTCGGAAGATGAGCTGTTGCCACAAAGTCACGGGAATGCAAAGGAGAGTAGCGGTGAGGCACAGACGAAGAGTTGATGGTTAGAGCTTGGGAGTAGATGGTTCTAATCCAATCCCACACGGCCATACTGAACAAATAGGCGTCCTCGCCGTAGCGACGTCAGCTCTTCTGAAAATACAAGAAAAGACAAAGGAAACTGTTCGAAAAATGTATGAAATCAAATCCACTTTTTCATATAATCAACCGCTGTTGATGTCGAATTTGGGCCTTCATGTTGTCCTATCTTTTTGACTTCATACCTGTCGTTAGGCAAAATTTTAGTAATTTCATATGGTCCGAAAAATTTAGGTTTCAACTTCAAGCCAGTGCCAAATTGTGTTCGTTGTATCGCAACTTTATCATTTAACTTGTACTGATATGGCGGTTTTCTTTTCCTATTATAAGTACGAACGTTCTCTTCCTGCAACTTCAAGATGTTTTGCTTGGCCTCGTCGCGCAGCTTTTGTCTATCATCTATGGTGGACTGAAAGTGCTCCTCTTCGAGTATCGATTTAATCTTTAGGTCATCTTTATTTTTCATTTTTATGCCAAACATAAGCTCAAAAGGTGTAAATTTTGTACTTCGAGTTACCGTACTATTTAAAATTCTCTGTAAACTATCAACATGTTTGTACCATTTTTCGGGTTCATCAATGGAAAGTTTAGCCAAAACTGGGACAATAATACCGTGTATGCGCTCAATCTGGCCATTGCCACGTGGTACACCGGTTGTTATCTTGAAATGATTGATGGAGTGTTCCTGGCAATAATTCTCGAATTCCGATGACGTGAAACCTGAACCTTTATCCGAAATTAACGTTGAAGGGTTTCCAAAAGTTGTTTGCTGTAATTTTAGCTTGTCCAAAGCATCTTTTGAAGATGTTGATTTAACGGGGTAAATCCATAGAAATTTTGAAAACGCGTCGACCACTGTAAACAAATATTTATAATTCTTATTAGTAGAAGGCAAAGGACCTAGAAAATCACAATGGTAGCACTCCAAAGGTTTATCTCCTTTCGGGATGGGGTGAAGAAATCCCTCGGCTTTTCCTGACTTCCGATTTGACAAAATGCATGGGATACAGTTCGATATAACTTCCTCAACTATTTTCTTTAAATCAGGAACGTAATAATCGTTAGAAACCAATGATTCTGTTTTCACACACGCAAAATGACCTTGAGAGTGGGCATGTTGGACCACTTCTTTCTGCATTGATTGTGGAATAACCAAAAGCTCTCTGTCATTCTTTAGTTTATACAAAATTCCATTTTTAAGAAAAAATTCATCTGATGTTGTAGTTTCAAGCATCTTTTTAATTTGGGTTATAAATTCATCCTTGTTTTGGGCATCTTTAATTTTAGGGGTAACATCGTTAGAGTTAATGACAAGAACTGGGATACGACTGAGGGCATCGACGTGTTTCATCTGCACAGCGGGACGGTGAATAACCTCATAATCGTATTCCTGCAGTAACATAGCCCATCTTGCAATTTTAGCGGGTAGATCTTTTTTGTGCATAGTCTTTGTAAAAGCGTCGCAGTCTGTAACGATTTTAAATTTTGTACCCATTAAATAATTCCTAAACTTTTTAAGTGCTTCAACTATGGCAAGGATCTCCAACTCATAGCTTGAATATTTTTCTTGTGTTACCGAAGTCTTCCGACTAAAATAATGAACAGGATGAAAGTTTCCATCATCAGATTTCTGTAAAAGAATAGCACCAAATCCCAATGAACTAGCATCTGTATGAAGCTCAATCGGATACCCTTGTTGAAAAATGTGAAGTACCGGCGTACTAGAAAGAATGTTTTTTAACTCCAAAAAGGCAGCTATTTGTGTAGGACCAAAATTAAATTCTGAATTAGCTCGAAGAATGTCACTCAATGGTCTAGCAATAATTGCATAATCTTTAATAAACTTACGAAAATATCCAGTCAATCCAAGAAAACTTTGCAACTGCTTTACGTTAGTTGGTTGGGGAAAATTCTGAACTGCACGAGTTTTCAATGATGAAGGTGTAATTTTACCGTCCTCAATTACGTAACCAAGAAATTCAATTTTGCGCAGTAAAAACCGACATTTCTTTAGATTCAACTCCAACCCGTAATCTGCAGCTGTTTTCAAAACTAAACGCAATTTATTTAGTCCTTCAATATCATCTTGGGAGGGAATTATTAGGTCATCCATGTAGATCAAAAGAGTATTGTTCCGGGCTAGGTCTCTAAATACTGTACTAACAAACCGTTGAAAAACGCTGGGGCTATTGGACAATCCAAAAGGTACCTTCAAAAACTCATATTGCCCTTCCTGGGTCACAAATGCGGTGTATTTAGTGCTTTTAGGGTCTACGGGAACGTGAAAGAATGCGTTTTTTAAGTCAAGAGTTGTAAAAACTTTGCTACTTTCCAGTCTATCGAGGACATCTTCAATTAAGGGCAGTGGAAATTTATCCTTAACCATTTTTTTGTTTATCTGGCGGTAATCAACGCAAAGTCTGTAATCTCCATTTTTCTTTTTGCATAAAACTATGGGGGACGCATAATCAGAACAACTATTTTTAATTATCCCATCCTTTAACCACTCTTGAACTTGGTTTTCTACTACTCTTTGCTCTGTAAAAGGAAGACGCCGAGATCGTTGACTAACCGGAATATCATCCGTTAACAGTATTGTCATTTTAAGCTCCGTATCCTTAACTTTTTGGGGTTTATAAGACATAACAAGGTCTTTAACATCTTCACGAACCTTACGGTTCAAAATATGGGACAAATCAAGAGGACATGTGTCATCCAACACATCTGCAACATTAACTAAAGTGTCATCATCAACGGTTTTACTCAAGTGGATACCATCCTTTCCAAAAGTAAATTGGGCTTGTTGCAAAATATCCGTTCCGATGATTGCATCAAGGGGGATCAAGTCATCTCCAAGAACATGAATCTTAGTTAAAAAGCTAGAACCCTGAATCTTTACAAATTCCTGAAAAAACCCAATTGACTGTACCTTGTTTCTTCCTATGCCAGAGAAAGTAAGTTGGGAGGGAGACAAAGTAGGCGAACCGATCTTTTTGTACGTACTCTCGTTAATCATCGTGGCCTGTGCTCCAGTATCACAGAGGGCAGTCATCCTAATATCTAAAATATCTACTGAGATATGCATCAGGTTAGCAGAAGCGGCAGATTGAGAAATAGGATTAACAGTTCTATTTGTAGTAGAATTTTGTTGGACTGTTCTTGAATCGGAAAGATTCCTGGGGCATTCAGAATGGATATGACCAAAAGATTTACAACCGTAACACTGCTTTCCGCGTGCCTTATTTTTACATTGGTCACTTCTGTGGCCTTTCAACCCACAAGAGTAGCAAGTTATCTGTGTACCTGGAGAATGTCTACGGTCTTTCTGGCTTCCCGATGGATATCCTCCAAATCTTCCGTCATAATGTCCCCTAGAATTTTGATTACTAAAAAGTTTTTCGAAAGTCTTTAATTTTTCTTTAAATTCTGGCAAACTTTTACATCCATAGAGTATAACCTTATTTGGAGATTCCGGCAACCCGTTTATGACGTATTCAATGAGAGAAAAGTCATCGAGAGCACCCCTTGCAGCGATTTCTCGCATAGCTACAAAATATTCCTGAATAGTTTCATTACGTTTTAAATGTCTTGATTTCATGCTATTATGTAATTCGAAACTGCTAACTGTATCGGCAAATTCATCCAAAAGGTGGTGTTTCATTTTCTCCCAATTATTTATCCCGCGAATAACTTTCATCAGAGTTAAAGCTGGGCCCTTCAAACATTTTTTTGCGAAAATTACCCGATGAATGGGATTTTTAATTTCATAAAGTTCAAAAACGTCCTCAATGTCCGAAATAAAAGTTTCGACTCTGTATTGATCTTGTGAAGAAAATGGTTTGACTAGTTCCACTATATCTTTTAAACTGAAAGAGGGAAAGGAACAATTGCCAAAAGGACTCCGAGGGGGTGATTCATGGTGGGGTTGAGTAAAAAGATACAAGTTTTCTTCATTTTGGACAATTTTACCTTCGGATCTAGAACTGTGAGTTACCTCATCTTTTCTCAAAACATGGTTTCCCAATTCCTCCTCCTCATCATCATCTTCCTCATCCACACTTTCATCAGAAGGGTCTATGTTTAATAAGGAAAAATTGCTCAGGGCATCGAAAATTAGATCACAACACTTCCCCAGATCGGTCGAAAACTGAATGTGTAGAAGATTACAAACAATTATTAAGTCTTTAAGGGTAAATTCTTTAAGGACGCGTTCTTTCTTTTCTGTCAGATCTTCAGTGAAACCCCTGAACTCTCTTAATCTCTGCCTGTTTTGGCGATTACCCAGTTCATCAAAGATAAATTTGTGTAAAATTTGTATGTGACTCTTATACGCACTTGAAATTGATTTACTAATGCGAGGAAAATCCTCTAAACAAGCCATCATTACGACTTAAATTCAGGTTTGGTGATCTTCAAAAACACTACTTCTTATTCAAATATAAAACTTCAATCTTCAACTTCAATAATTTTGTAGAAATCAATCGCAGGGAAGACAACCGAGAAGACTTGAATTTTCATCAAATAATTGAATTCATCAAAAATTTCATAGACATCAATTTTCATCAAATGCACATCAATTCTTCAAAATCTTCAAGAATTTCAGTCTTCTCCCGTGCGATTTAGAGAAAAAATAACTCACGTGTGATCCTTGAGACTGTACGGAATTGCATCAGTTACCAGTCGCCATCATGCCATCAATAGAGATTCACCGATGAGGTCTCCGCTGGGTCAAATCTGCTGAGAGTCAGATCATACATCGCTGGGTAGGTCATCCTTAGCTAGGTCGCTGGGCATCCTTAGAGGTCAGATCATTCAACATCTTGGTCCCTGATGAGCAGGTTCTCGAGAGGCACGAGCCCCCATATGGACGAAGAAGAGCACCTCATAAAGCAAAGAACTCTTTATTTTAAGCAAACAATTTAATTAGAAATTTGTAAAGTGTAAAAGTTAAAACAGGAACAAGATTTAAAGAACAGGAACGCTAAAAAGTTGACGTGTCCATCGCGAAGCTGCCGAGTGCTGAGGTGTCGGCATATCCAGCTCCTTTTATTTCCTCGGAAGATGAGCTGTTGCCACAAAGTCACGGGAATGCAAAGGAGAGTAGCGGTGAGGCACAGACGAAGAGTTGATGGTTAGAGCTTGGGAGTAGATGGTTCTAATCCAATCCCACATTTATAAGCGGCTTTATTTCTGGCTGAAAAAGACTGGCCAACTTTGTCGTCAAAACATCCGTAAGCATTTTTTGTCACATCCGTGTCTTGTATTCAAAGTACTGATACAAAGGAAGTTTTCACTTTTAAACTCTAAGGGCCTTATTCCTGTGACAGCGTATCAAAGCGAAGCAAAAATAAAGAGTGAAACTTCTCTGGACTGTCGAAACCGAGTGCGCCAGTAGATATCAACTAAAAGTGACACATCAACGTGTTTATTGTAGTTTGTGGACATTTATATGAGTAGCTTGACAGACATTTACTCAGAAGGAAGGTGAAAATATATTCGTTTTAAATGTACTACGTTTGGCTGGTTTTCTCCATGGGATTTTCTTTCGCAAAGAAAGGAAAGCTACCTAAGTAATCATAGATCTAAAATTTTCATCTATTATAACATTGTTTGAGAGTGAATTGTATGAACTGGATTAAATTTTGTGGTCTATGATAGTTTTGAATTATATCCTTAAAGTATTATATTTTGTTGTAATACTTATTTTTTAGATTTTGCGTGCAAGATTTTTCAATATTAAAAAGAGTTCTAAATCAGAGACTATAAATTTCCTGTTATTTATGTATGGTTTACTCATTGCAAAATCTGTAAAAAATCCTTCAAAAATTATTTTTGAATTATTTATATATTCCAACAAAATTTACTTTTATATCAGATTGACTTTTTTATTTTGGGTTCTTTTATTGAAGTGCATGTAACTTTTTAGTTTTATCTTATTATTTTTTACTATGTTATAAAATTCCCTTTTGATGCTGCTCTTCACCAAAGAATTTTCTGAACTTTTAACGAATAATCTCAATAAAATAATCCAATTAATTTATAAAGTGCTTCGAAGTATTCTCCTTCTTTTTAAAATCCCGTGTTATAACATTTAAGAACCGTGGTAATATTTAAGAACTAATACTACTAAAATATTGTTTCAAAAAAAATTTATTGGTTAAGTTTAACAGATTTACAGTTTCTTGAAACTATTTATTTATGGATGCTATTAAAACTGTAATTTGAAAAGATAACTCCAAGTATATCTTTGTCTCTGGTCTCTGTACTTCTGCTCATAAAATAGGAAGGAGTGCACACAATAAAAATTTTTTTCCAGAAAAATTATACGGGCATTTTGGATGTATTGATTTTGAGAAGAAGAAAAAAAAAGTTTTTTCACTTTTTTCATATTCTGGTGCCGAGAGGGTTAAAACAATATTTTCCAGGTTCATTAAATCTTGAAATGCCGAAAATGCATTCAATGCTTTTACAAGATCAAGGTTTTCCTATTTTTCATTTTGTGAATTTCCATGTCCCTTTCATTTAGTTCAATTACAATATGAAAAATAAATGCCAATGAAATTCCTGATAATGCGCACAATTTTACTTATTTGCCGAAAAAATACACACGCTGATTAATAAGCATATTTTTTCTGTAATCTTATTGGTATTAGGGTGGTCCTTATTTGTATGGTAAAATTTTTTGGGAATTTCGTTGGTGACGCCCAGTAGTTTTGTGCCACTATAGAAAATAATAATGTATGCAAAATTTAAGCTTATTCGGATTATAATAACACGTGCCGCAAAAGCCTTGAAGTTTCAAAAAAAATACTGATTTTTTCACAAAACATAAAAAAACAAAGATTAAACACTCCCATCTTCTTCTTAATTTTTTATGAAAATCTAATATAGTTATAATGTTTCAGATTCCATTCTTCTATCACCCCTCTTTCGGTAGTAACAGTTTTTTAAAGTAAAAATAACTCTTGTAAGGTTGTTTTTTCTGCATTTTAAAACAGCTAATAACTCTAGAACTATACAACTTAAAAACCGGAAATTAGTGCCATTTTGTTTGTAATTTTATTATCTTTTTTCTGATGTGCAACATAACTACTTTTTTTAATTTTTTTTCAAAATAAAAAATGGGGGAAAAATTAAATAAAAAAAATTCTGAAAAAAAATTTAAAGAAAAAATTTTTTAAAAAAATTTAAAAATTAATTAAATTTAAAGTTTTTCAACTCCCAAAATAAACATTTCTGCCAAATTTCAAGTTAAAAATAAAATTTCATCATGTAGAAAAAGATAAAAATTTTCGAAATTTTGGCAAGTCCCTAAACATTCCATGTAATTTAACAAAAAAAAATGATAATTCAAAAACTCCCATGGAGGGTTTTCATACGATTTGCACCATGCAAAAAAAATCACTTAAATTTCAGAAAATACAACTATTAGCCAATTCGGTACAAAATCTTACAGAGCTAGTTTCCAACTTAATTCACTGTGCCCGTTTTTACGTATTTTTCCCCTTCCAACATGTCAAATCAAAGGAAATTTAAAGTGTTTGAAGATTAAAGAATAAAATAAAATTACGTAAAAACTTAATTCTAACGAAAATTCGGGTGAAATTAGGCACAGTGAATTAAGTTGAAAACTATAGCTCTGTAAGATTTTGTACCGAATCGGCAAATAGTTGTGTTTTCTGAAATTTAAGTGAATTTTTTTGCATGGTACAAATCGTACGATTACCCTCAAGGGAGTTTTTGAATTCCCCATGAGTTAATCACTTTTTTGTTAAATTACATGGAATGTTATGGGACTTGCCAAAATTTCGAAAATTTTTATTTTTTTCTACATGATCAAATTTTATTTTTAACTTGAAATTTGGCAGAAATGTTTATTTTGGGAGTTGAAAAACTTTAAATTAACTTTATTAAATTTTTTTTATTTAATTTTTTCCCATTTTTTTTAATTTTGAAAAAAAATTAAGAAAGGCAGTTATGTTGCACATCAAAACAAATAGAGTAAAATTACAAACAAAATGGCACTAATTTCAGGTTTTTAAGTTGTATAGTTCTTGAGTTATTAGATGTTTTAAAATGCAGGAAAAACACCTTTATAAGAGTTATTTTTCCTTAAAATAATATTCACTACCGAAAGAGAGGTGATAGAAGAATGGAATCTGGAACATTATAACTATAACTATATTAGATAAAAATCAAGAAGAAGATGGGTAAAATTGATCTTTGGTTTTTTTGATGTTGTTTAAAAACATCAGTATTTTTTTGAAACTGTAAGGCTTTTGCGGCACGGGTAAAAAATTTTTTGATTGAGCTAAAATTTTGCACAAATCATTTATTTGTATGATGGAACAATTTGGGGGGAGTCGCATAAAGATTTCCAAACTTTAAAAATAAGGACCACCCTAATACGTATATTAAACGTGTTTTGGTCATGAGTTTAAAAGAAAAATTTAAAAACAAAACGAATAGCCCATGTAACACTGCTAAAATGCAAGACATAATTTTGTTAGAACATGTGGGGTTTACGATTCAATTGACCTACGCCACTCTCTAGCTCCGGCAAAGGAACCAACACTATCTCTGACTCGTCCAAATAATCCCATGTCTAGTTAGATAGAACGAAATGATTTGGATGTTTAAAATGAGTCCAGAATACCAGAATTGGGAACACAGGCCAAGAATACAGACCACAGGGAATTAATTCGAAATACATTTACTTAGGAATCAATCCCACGGCGCAGAGTCATGTGGTAGGGGAGCTTGGGGGCCCATCAGTTGGGAAACTAGCGGGACTTCCAAATCAAATTTAAAGAGAAAGGATATGTAAAAATTTCTTTAATATCTGATTAATTCTTGAAGCCATTTCTCCAGAGTAAATGCTTCTAATTGAAGTGTCGCTATCAAAAAAGGAAGAGTTGAATTTGTTTAAGAAACAGGATCAATAAAATTAGGCGGGAAAAATATTTTGCTCTGAGAAAGTGCTGAATGTAAGATGTCTTGAAATGGATGGATAAGAATTGGGTTTCTTATTTTTATATTAAGTAGAGCGTTTCAAGGGGGTAATTTCGATTATCTTAAGGAATTCGCGATTCAGCGTGTTTGCGTAACAATTTAAGAGTTTTTTTCGTATCAGCGATGACAAAAAAATAAATTTTGTTCTGAAAGCCCTGAAAATCTAACTGGTCCTAAATAAAACATTCGAATAGTCCTTTGACAGTATAGTATAACGGAATTTGGCTCTATTTGAAGAAATAAATATGTTAATAAGCTATGAATAAAAGTCTTTATTGCAACTAGTATTTATTTTAAATGGGTAAATTATTGAAATTTATTTTTGACAAACATAATTTTTACGTTATTTCAATATCTGTTTCTTGCTTAAGTTTACTATTCGAAAGATATCAACCAAACTTTTTAAATTTTTTAATTTCCCTCTTATCATTAAAATTTTTTGGAGTGCTATAAAAAAATTGTTTACCACCATAATTACTACTATTTCGGCCTATTAAGAATTTAAAACTTTATTAAGAACTATGCATTTCATTGGCACCAAAAAGTAAAATGGCTTTCTCCGCATAAATGGTGATCTTTTTTTAAACACACACCATTCCCATTATGCTTGGGAAATAGTTCTGACATTTTTTCAGGGATTCAACAAGGTAAAAATTAAATTAACAAAACATTGAGAAGAAAACTACAATTGAGCGCGGACTAAATTAGTTTGACATTTCTGTGGATTCCGTATGATCCCACCCCAACCATCTATAGAATAATATGAATACTTCATAAGCGGATTATTAGCCTAAAAGTTACTCATGTAACATTATCGTGCCAAACTCGCAATCATAGGAAACTAGTAGAGGAAAGTTTATTAATAATGCAAATTCAAGCAATCAAGAAGCCAGTTTCCTCAGAAAAAAAAAGTGAAAAAATGTTTCTTATGATTAATTAAGGGTGGGGCAGTTCCTTGGCAGCCTCTTATCTCGCCATCCAGGAGACAACAAGTCTCATTTCTGAAAGCTTCCGTTTATAAATAACCAATTATTATATTAATATCCCGCTTATGATAATTGCTCAATCTAGGAACTTATTAAGACACTGATTAATCGCTTGCATTTTCAGCGCTTCGTGCAATTTGAGGGAATGCAAGTGATGTGCATGAACTTATTGATTATAATTGATTGATATTTTCAGTTGGTTTGCGTTTTATTAGGTGTTAAAATGACTGTTATGTATGTGGAAGGTATTTCGAGTAAATAATTTCGTAAGTTGATAATTTTAAAGATTTGAGAAGTCAGCACCATCAAACTAATTTTACCCTTTTCTTCTATGAAAATGTCAAGATTTTATTTATATGAAACTTTTGAAGATATTGAAATACTCTTACTTAAAATAGTATTACAGAAAAGAAATCAAGTAAAAAAAAGTAAATATCGAGTGAGGAAATGCATTTTACAGTTAGTTAAAAAATTAAAATGTTTTGGACAAATGTTTTGCAATTTCTTTAAACACGCTTTAAATTTAGTTTTAGTGCTATATTTTTAGGTGTAGTTAAAAATTAGTATTAAGCCTTGTATTGATTAGAATGGAGTTAAACTTAATTACACAAGTGAAGATCATAAAATTTACAAAACGATAAACTTAAAATGTTTGATAATTTTAGTAATGGTTAAAAACTCGTTAATACGACTTCTCTTCTGAAGAACTGGAATGTTCTTGTGTTGACCACTTGTGAAATGGTGATTCAATCTCAATGCTTCCTATCAATAAAAGGTCTACTAAACCTTAAGGGTGATTATAGTTGACTACTTCAAGAGGAAAGTTTTGTTTAACCTTTTCGTTGAGGTAAAATGGAAATCGATCTCTTTAACATCATAACAGAAGTCAATTGGAGACTTAAAACCATCGATAAGTATTTTTATCGAGTCTAGACGGTTATTTTCAATGTGAAAATCGATTCTTACTTGATTAATCTGTATCGTATTTAGTATTTCATTCACATTATTTGCAATTTTAAATTTATTCCTAATCGATTATTAATAAATTCCGATTAATTACATTTAAATTTTTTGTTACTATTATAATGGAAATGTCATGTTATCCAATCACTTCATACTAACTTAAACGAATAAAATGCTAAAATATGAGGATTTTGACTTTTGAAATCAAGTAATCTTAACATGTTCATGACAATGAAAAAATTTGACGTCATAATCGTCATTCATCAGAAAAGGGCAATCGTGTTTATTGAGGTCATGTTGAGGACATTTAAATATCACTAACTAATGCAAAAATCGTGTAATGAGAATTACACAACAAGAGCGCTCAATTTGGGGGACGAGCTGGATATGCCTTCCAGTACATTTAATTTAGAAAAATTTCATATTATTTATAAATAATTGTTTAATTAAATATTTCTTGTTTCTTAATGAGTCAGCTTGGCTTACAATTACTATTATAAGTATTATCTTTTATAGCAAAGGATCTTTTTTATCTAAGTTTTTTGAAAAACGTACAAAAAATGACACAATTCAGACAACTGGCATCACTGCTTTCAGATCATCACAAACAAAATCATGCGAGCATTCAAAACTATTTGAAAAAATATATTATATGTCTGTTAATTCATTCTGCATTTAAGAGTTCAAAAGTAATTGGATTTTTTCTCATTTTTCCAGAAAAATTTTGATTTTAGTCATACAAAAATATACTACTTCTTTCTCACTAAATTTTATGCAGTTTTCTTGAAACCTCCTCCCCGAAAGCTTGATCTTTGTTTTGTTTGAAAAGAGGATAAAGGGTTTGAGACAAGGGGCATTTGTAATACCCCAACCCCAAAAAGGTTCCGGTTCGTCTCTTTCCAAAAACTGAGCCCTTTACATAAGTATTAAGATATTAGGATTTACCCTAAAACATCAAATTTTTAACACTTCACTCACGTTTATTAGTGGACAAGAAGCGTACATTTTCTTCGTTAGTCAAGCAATCAATTTGCCAAACTTATCGTCTTATGACATTAGACTGAATTTCTTCCATGACTCTCCAAAACACCCCAAATGATATTCTTCTCCAAAAGAGTTCCTTAAGAAAGAAGGATTCGGATACATCCCCCGCAATCAAGCAAACAAAACTTTTCTGCCGGTCAAAAGGGAATCATCTGATTACAATGGCTATCCTGAATGGAAGAACTCTAATCTGAGCTTTAAATCGAAATTCCAGGGCGTAAGATTTTTCCAATCGATTAGCACACATTAGATCTCATTAGCTAGGCGCCATGGCTCAATCAGTGCAGGCTAACTCTTTGTCCGTTTAATTACTAACTTTGGATCGATCCGAAGTATTCCATTTTGGTAGGTACTTTTGAAAAGGCTTTTGACACATTTCTCTCGTTTATCACCTTTGGTCGCGTGGCATTCTTTGGCGCATTTTGTACCAGAGATGATTCAATTGGATTGATTGGTTTGTGAAATGTTAAGAAGAGATTGATGTATAGTTATGTGGGAACGGGGTTTTTGCTGGAATCGCATTCTTAGAAGAGTTCTTGCTAGACTTATAATTTGCATGTTTAAGTTATTAAATTTTGTTTGGAAGTGACTACTATGGTTGAATAGTTCTATTTGTGATTGTTTTACTGTTTAGATTAGTGATGTAAAATTCTCGGTAATAATCTTTTGGAGAATATTCTCCGAGAGGAGAATTTTCGAGAATTTTCTCCTAGAAGCTATTAAAATAAAAAAAAATTTGGAAAAATTTTTATAAGGTATATGTTAACTTTAAATTATAAGAATATTACATTTAAAAGGTAAATGCAGTGTAAGCGAGTTGTATTCTATTTTTAAAATTTTTCCAACTTTTAAATAGTGTTTTTGAAGTAAATTATGTTTATCAGGCATGAGATTCTTCCGATTTCTTTCGGATTTTCCAACTTTTTCCCATTTTTCTGAGAATTTTCAGATTTTTTCCACAAATTTTTCACCACAAAAAATTTGGACAAGTTGTTAAAAATTAGCTAAAACCATGAATTTTAGGATCAAATTTCCAAAAATTTTCTGGGTGAATTTCCAAACCCCCATTTTAATACTTGGAACTCTATTTTTCAAATATTTTTTATATAAGTTCATTAAAATGCAAATTCTACCTAAAATATATGGGAAAACACTATTGAAAATGTCGTTCAAGCAATTTTTCCGACTTATTGCTTTCTTGTCAATCTTATCCCTGGTTTATAGAAAAATGTTTTTTTCTGGAAATTAATTTGTAGAATCTTAATGAGAATATTCTCATGAAGAAACATATTAATTGAATCGTCAGTTTGAAGAAGGGAATAAGTCCAAAAATCAAGTTTTGAGAAAATCGAAAAAAAGAAATGGAATTTTCATTGTATGGATATCGATTTCACAACATCAAGGGGCGATATCTCCCTATAGGGGTTTGTTATTTCCCCCTCTTTTCACCCATGTGTAGGGCAAAGCTTGGAGATTGTTTTGAGCACAAAAAGTCAATTTGTCATTTTTTGGACTTATTCCCTTCTTCAAACTGACGATTCAATTGATCTGAGTTTAAAATTATGCAAACGCAAACCATAAATTTTGATTATTCTTTCAAAAATAGTAATTAATTAAGTAGAAAGTAAATTGAACTGCAACTGCATCATAATTCTGATTTAGAATTCTTTGAGAATATTCTCACGATAAATTATCTGTAAAATGAATAGTACTATATTAAAACATTATTTCAAATATTTTTCTTTACGGATAATTCTAATGTGATATTGTATTTTCTTTTCTTTTAAGAATATTCTAATTTTACAAAATTCTATCACAAAATTTGCTTTATGTTAGGTTTAAAAGGCCCTTCTCAGTTTGAAAACTATTGGTACCTTTGCTTTCAACAAATAGTTATGAAAAGAATTTATACTCCTCTTTCAATTGTATGAGTAGTTTCTCCCACTAAAACTTGCTTCTAATACTTTAAAAAATATTTTTTATTCAATGAAATTTACTTATTTAAAAAAAATCTTGCGAAATAATGAAATTACAGTTCAGAGAATATTCTCTGAACAAAAGATGACTTTTTAAAGGTAAGTTTCATCAAAGTAATTATTTTCAGGTTTTTAGCACTAATACTACATGACCTTTTTATATTACAAACATATCTACATTTATTACCTTTTATCAGTGAAAAAATAGAATATTCTCGATTATTCTCAAAATTCTCGCCCCTGGAGAATATTCTCAGAATATTCTCGTTCTCCGAGAATATTCTTGCTTCACATCACTAGTTTAGATACTAAAGTATTGATATTCTCCATTTCCTTATTTCGCCAGAAAACATTAACCTTTTACAGGCCAATGTTCCCAATTGGGAACATCGTGTTTGAAAATTCATAAAAAAATAACTACTATCAGTATACTGTTGAAAATTTTACCATGTAAAGTTGAAAGATGACTTGATTTTTTAAAATTCAAACGAAGTTGGTATCTTTATGAGAAAAAAATACAAAAAATCTTAAAATAGGCCATTTTTACGCTTTTTGTTAGAGGTACAGAAAATAATTCATGAAACATCGAAATATTGTCCGAAGTTTCCAAAATTTGGTAAGGATATTGGAAAAGACTTACCTTAAATAGATATCCTCAGTGTAATTAGTATAACTATTAAAAACACGCTCGTAGTAGCTTGCGAAACCTGCATGTTCCCAATTGGGAACATTGGCCTGTCACCGCTATACACGAGAAACCCGAGTTTGTAGTATGGCGTTTAGAACTCAGTAGAACTAGAGTATTTCTTTTCGCAAAGAATAAAAAGGTTATATAATTGCTTAAAGGGGGATCCCCTTTCAGAAAGGAAGTAGCTAGTTCGTTTTTGGTTTTGTTTGTATATTTTTTTCGTTTGAATCTACGATTTTGTTCAGAGAAATGATGAATGTGTATAAACATTGAACAAGTCGGCTTCCAAAGTTAATAACTTATCACAGAGAATTTATGCTAGTAAAAAAGAAAGGTTAGTAGCTTCATACGTCTGGTATTGTGTTATTTATTATCCATAAGAAATAAATTTTAAAAATATGGGATCCAAAATGCGTTTTGTATTAGATAATAAGGATTCAATTTTTCAGACTCTATTTAGTAATGACAGTGAAATTTTCTTATAAATGCATTAATGCTACATTCAAAAACCAACTATTTCATTCATTACTCAAATGTTTGATCATTATTTTGGTACAAATTATTATAATATATTTTAAATCCTATTTATAAATGTACAATAATTCAATTTTTCTTGTGTGTAATGAAATTAAAACTTGGCTTTCGATAATAGGAAAATTAATATTAATTAATCCCTCATATATATTTTATTTGTTTTGGATATCTGAAATTTAACATTGTATTTTTAAGGCCCGTGTATAAAATTTACTTACATAAGATATAAAATTTCGGTATTTGCTTGTGTGTCACATGAAATTGCAATTAAATTGTTTTCAAATTTCTGAAATTTCTATAAAATTACAGTTTAAACACAAAGATAAACTATAATTAAGGTTGATTTTGTTAGTTATTCCCCAAAATTTGAATTTTATTTGATTTGTTTATCATTTTAGTCTACCCTTGTTTCCCCGGTCGAAGTATAGTCGGAAGTGGCCAATGTTCCCAATTGGGAACATGGTGAAAATCACACTTATAAATTTTTTACCGGCTTCATATTAATAATTTCTCTTAATTGAACCATTAGAAGGTATTTTATGTAAAAAAATTAATTAAAATATACCTGGATCTGAATTCGGCCTGTAAAAGGTTAATCAAACCAAATATCTTTTTCTAAATCAATGCTTTTGTCTTTGAAAAATATACTATGGCTATTATTTCATTACTATAGTTGTAGAATGAAGAAGTGGCTGGAATTTTTTCTATGGTGAAAAAATAAATAATAGGATCTCACGTATTTGAAACTGTTAACAGTTTTACTTACCTTGGTTCTTGTGTTAATAGCAAGAACGACATTGTCTCTGAAATACAGAATCGCATTTCGTTGGTCAATAAAGCATTCTTTGGACTTCGTACCTTCTTGAAATCTGGTTTTCTTACAAGGAAAACTAAATTATTGATTTATAAAACCCTCATCAGGCCGGTTCTAATATATGGTTCCGAAACTTGGCCTTTAAATAAGAACGGAGAGAGCCGAATTGCAATATTTGAAAGATGGTTTCTGAGATGCATTCTTGGGGGTGTCAAAGAGAATGACTTTTGGCGAAGACGTACTAACTCTGACATTTATAGGATTTTCAAGGAGTCTGATGATATCAAGACTATTAAAATTAATCGAATGAAATGGGCTGCGCACGTTACTAGAATGAATGAGGAAAACCCAGTTAGAAAGGTTTTTTGTGCTAAACCTCTTACAACCAGGAGGCGAGGTCGACCCAAACAGAGATGGATTGACTCTGTGGAAATGGACTTTAGCGTCATCAAAGTCAAAAACTGGAGAACCCAGGCCAAGAATAGGCAGTCTTGGAGGAAACTCCTACAGAAGGCCCTGGCCCACCCTGGGCTGTCGAGCCAATTATGATGATGAAATGATTGCGAAAGTTATCACCACCAAATGCTTGCACATCTAAGTCTCGATCGAATTGTTTTTTTATCAGTGAAGTGATCCGATCACAATTAGCATAATTGATGATTTCGATCTGAAAATCCCCTGTGATCTATGTATTTTTGGTAAGACTTTTATCAATCTACTTCGTTTAAATGATCATTTACTATCTAAAACTACATTACTTTAAAAAATTTATTTCCAATTTTAAAAATGCTTGAAATAGTTTATTAAAAGGTAATTGCATCAATAAAAATGTTTATTTTTAGCTTCTATAAACTAAAAATTCCCTTTTAAGGGTGTCTACAGGTACAACTGGGTCTGTCCATAGGTACAACTGATTTTTGTACCTTTGGACACAAATGTCAAATTATTAAAAATGATTAAAAATCCAATTTTCGAGATTTTAGCTAATAAAAAATATTCCCCTACTCACAAAGGTTAGGACTATAGGTTGGTGTGGTGATGTTTCACACCACCCCATTTTTTTGTGTACTTTTTACATTTTAATTTCAAACTTGCAACCACGAAAAATGTGTCCAATTTATCTTGAATTATTTGAAAAGTTTCAATACGTAAGTGCTGAAAAATAAATGATTGATTTGTTACGTAAACTTGGTTTGTTTTTAACATCTTGCCAAGACACTATTTCTAGAAGCCTTCATTGACTACATTTTCAACATCAAAAAAAGGTATGACCGATTCTCTACCTTTCTCCAGTCTAACTTTCTTCACTCACAATCAGAAGAGTCTACATCGAACCTGGGTTATCAATAACTGAACTTTAGAAACTTCTCTTCGATACCCATTCATCCATACTTCCATACAACTACAATTTAAATCTTCACCATAGTTGGGCACTTTAAATGGTCAAAATAGGATTTTACCTGTCTTAGAAAAATCCAAACGAAAGTTTTGTCCTAAGGTAAAACCATCTTCCCAATACCTGTAAACTAGGGTTATGATTCTGAGACTTTTTTTAAAATATTTAAAAGCCTGGTGTTGCATTCGATGAACTTTTGCCCATATGTTAATTTTATGGTATTATTTTCTTTGTATTGAGAAAAAACCTTGCGCGCCCAACATCATTTCACTTTCTTATATAGCAAATCACTAGGGTGTCTCGGAAAAAAAACTTTTTTCCAAAAACCTCGCTCCCCAGGTCTTTTCCCATTCCTTTTGGTCCCAAAAGATAGTGTGTGAAGTTTCAGCCCCGTTTGTCTATAGAGCCCCAAATTTTGAAAAAAATGGAAAAAACTACCTATTTTCAGAATTTTTAAAAAAATATTTTTATATTTATATTGTTATAAAACTGGTTCAAATGTATTCTTTAAAACATATTTAAATGGATTATATATATTTATGTGTATTAACTGTACCCTATAGCCCCTATAATTTAAGATTAAAAGTGCTACTTAGGTACATTGCACTCACCAAAGCTTATATCGCACTACCGGTGGACGAAATGAATTAAATCCGAATTTCTTCGAAGGAACTCCCTCATATGATTCCATTTGTTGTTAAATTGATGTTGTAAATAATAAAGGCCAGTGAAATAACAGTAATTAGGCCTTCCACTGAACTTTTAATGTAAAAAGTACTTTCGTGCGAAAATGGTTGTTTCTAGCTGATCAAATCCAAATTTACCCTAAAGAAGAAGGTTATTGTACTTTTTAAGATCAAAAACCTTGAAACACCTTTTTAAACCCTTATAGATTTCTTTTTTAAAGGTAGAACTTAACTTTAAACCGTACAGATTGGAAATGACATAAATTTCTCCTATACCAGAAATAAAAATAAATTTCATCTTATGAAATTATGAAAATTACCTCTCTTCAGCGTATTAGGAGGAAAGTTTAATTGAAATCTTCTTTCATAAAAATATGAAAAAAAAGTTACAAATATCAAACAATTTTCTTAACTTTAATAAAGAAATCACATTTTCTCTTCTGGTAAAAGAGAAAATAACCCAAGTCAGTTCCGATCTGTTCGATTTAAAACTAAGTTCTAAGTAAAAATGAAACTTATAATGGTATTTGAAAGTTTTTGAACTAAAAAAGTACAATAACCCTCTTTTTTAGAATAAATTTTGGATTTGATCAGCTAGAAACAAGCATTTTCGTAGAAAAGCATTTTTTGCATGAAAAGTTCAGTAGAAGGCCTAATTACTGTTATTTTACTGGCCTTTATAATTTAAAACATCAATTTAACACCAAAGGTCCTCATTTGAGAGAGTTCTTTTACCGGAGTCCGACATCAGATTTGAACCAGTTTTAAAACAATATCAATCTCAAAATATACTTTTTAAAAAATTCTGAAAATTGGTCATTTTTCCATTTTTTTCTTAATTTGGGGCTCTATAGGCAAACCCTAGAGTTAACTTAAGGGGCTGAAATTTCACACACTATCTTTTGGGACCAAAAGGAATAGGAAAAGCCCTTTTACAAATTTAAACAATTTTTATTAATTGTTACATTCAGCTTCAAAAAAGATTTTATTAACTGCCTTTTAGTGCTTCAGCCTTATGCAAAATCTTATTAGGCGCGCAAGCTTTTTTCACAGTTTTCAAAAATAAAAGTTATTTTCGAGAGTTATGGACCAATACTCATCATTTGCCACCTCAGGCTTTTAAATCTGAAAAAAAAATCATAACCCTACTGTAAACGCATTTCGAAATAATTGCCCTTCCATAAATGTTTGAGCAAATGAAAATTAATATGACAAAATATTTACGAGGAACAAAAATGACATACCCCAATCAGGGTAGTCGTATTAATTATTGTTGATATTGTCGATCATCTTCGGAGTTCATCCGATGTATTGTGGTGGCTCACTATATTCACCGGTATCGCACGGCGCACGGAGAACTAAACCGTTCGGATTAGAACCCGCACCCTACCACATAGGTAGGCAAAGACCGTGACCACTAGGGCTAAGCCATCCCAGTGGCATGAGCTAGAGATAAAAATCAGCTGAGGAAACTCCTCTAGCCTCTATTCAAGTGTAGGTCAGTGTGCACTGCGGCACCCAGGGTCACCACGGAGTATTAATGTAATTTAATGGGGAGCCACGAAGTATTTCAAACAGCATCCCATTATAAAAAGTATTCAGTCATCTATATACATAAAAATGAATGTTTGTTTGTATGTATGTATGTATGTCCTTTATAGTTTTAAACTTTTCGAACCTACATTAACTATTAAACTATACCACGTTAATCTACTCGCTCCAAGGAAGGTTTCTGAATAAAAATAATTTAAAATCGAAGCGTTCCAATAACTTTTTTGGTCAATTTTTATGCTTGAAAACCCATATTTCATGCCTAAATTCATGGCAAAACCCCATTGTTGTAAATATAACATGTTGTAGCATAACCAAAAAAGTGGCTCCTTTATTTAACTATTTCCACATTTAGACTGGCGAAGCCCATCTGTAACGCACCAGATGATATTTATTAAAAAATTGAAACCCGGGCGAAGCCCGGGTCTAGGGCGTTAGCGCTAGTCTATATATATGTTACCGCTAAAGTTGATAATTAGTTAATCTGAAGAATACCTAGGTAAACTTAAGATTAACTGATTTCTGTCGTTAATGTGCGGATTTTTGAGTTTTTCGCATTTTACCTAGGGAATCTACACTATAGCGGCCTCTTGATCGTTAAAGTTCAAAATAGTTTGTTTCGTTCAATACTTTCTGTTAAAATGTTGAGGTGCTTACTGCGCCATGCGCTTACCCCTGCGCAGTTGGGTTTCAATACGTAGTTTGTTGTCATATTTGGTGTTTTGATTTCAAATTTAGAGCGTAGCACTGGTAGTTGTCATGTTGAATGTTAAAACAAAATAATACAAGCAAGTAAGTACTGTAAATTTACATGATTAAGTACAGTATATTACTACTAAAACGGGTATTTTGAAATAATTGTGTTGAAGCTCCGACTTCAGAGTGACAGAGATTTCTTTTAACGAAAGCAAATGTGCCAGCTGTTGAAATATCTTTTCAACAAACGTTAATTCAACAATCGCTGAAACCTGGGCAAGGGTTTAACATATGTAATCGATCGCGAATCCTAGCAATAGTTCAGTGCAGGCTGCCAGCCGATTACACCGCGCTTTCATTAAGATTTGCTAGTTTAAGTGCTCATTGAAATACGCTGTCAAATCGAGATCGAAAACCACAATTGATACAAATCTCAGTTGGTACTTTAATATTCTATTATTATTGTTTTTATATTCTAGTTTTAAAATTGCTATTTCATTACTATTTTTGTGGGATTTGCGTGTTTTGTGTAATATGAAAAAAGTACCAATCCCCCTTTTTTGATTCGTCATTATTACTGTTTACCCCCAAAACGAGTTTGGTTATAGTTAGGGCAGGGGGGTTTGGGGGGGCGGCAGCCCCCCCAACCTCCTTAAACTTTTTATAAAATAAAATAAAATTTTGCACTTTAACGGATCACCCTCGTTAATATGTAAAATAACTGATTACAGGTAGTATGCAGATTAACGAGTGTCTAGTCGGTAGGGTGCAGAATACCTAGGTAATTTCAAGATTACCTAGGTAATCTTAGAAATTGAAAAAAAATTCGCTCTTTAACGGATCACCCTCGTTAATCTGCATATTACCTAGGTTATCTGTAAATTAACTGATTTCCGGACTTTAACTGTAACATATATAAAAATGAATGTCTGTATGTATGTCTGTCTGTATGTATGTCCTTTATAGTTTTAAACTTTTCGAACCTACATTAACTATTAAACTATACTACGTTGATCTACTCGCTCCAGGGAAGGTTTCTGAATAAAAATAATTTAAAATCGAAGCGTTCCATCAACCTTTTTGGTCAACTTCATTCTTAAAAACCCATATTTCATGCCCAACTTCAGGGCAACACTTCATTGTTGTAAATATAACAAGAGAAGATGTAATATTAATTGTTGTAGGCATACTCTCGATTGTTGCAGATTGAAATCCATTGTTGTAGCATAAATATAAAAGTGGCTCCTTTATTTAACTATTTCCACATTTGGACTGGCGAAGCCCATCTGTAACGCACCAGATGATATTTATAAAAAAACTGAAACCCGGGCGAAGCCCGGGTTTAGCGCGTCAGAGCTAGTTATTTTTAATAAACTAGGTGTTACAAGCTAAGTGTCCCCCCTATTAACTGCGAGAAAATTAACTATCTGAAAATTTAAAATTAAAATCTTCAGCTCTTACGAATGCGTATACAGGGTGTCCCAAAAAAGACTGGCGTATTTTAAAAATTAATAACTAATAATTCAAAACGTCAGTCACACACATTTTTGGGACACCCTATAGCTGAAATTGCCCAATGGTTGCATATGTCTAAATTTTTTATTATATTTTATGTAGAGAAGCATTAATTTAGTACGAAAAGCCACCTTGTGCAGAGAAATGCCTTGAATAATACCCCTAAAACGCACGTTCAATCAGATAGAATTTTCAATATCGGTTATCTTGGACACCCTGTATACCCTATTACCAATAACAATGAACTTGATTTTTGAATTAATATACAGGGTGTTTCAAAAGTCCGTTTCGAGGCTTTTATTTGGAACCAACTTGTCCTAGGGTCCCGGTAGTAAGATCTACCCCTATTTAAGTGACCCTGAAAAATCCATTGAAATGACTTACAGCGCCCCTAGCGGTGAAATAAAAAAGTAAAAAAATTGATTTAAAAACTAAAGGAGATAGAGCAAAAACCTCAGTGATGGTATTGTTGCCAACGTTATGAAGAACTCACAGAAAAAATATACGCAGAGACATTAGTATATGAAAATAGCACTTTTTCAGACCTCAAAAAAGAAAAATTTCGCAATTTTGCAAATTTTTTTCACTTTTTTGAATAATTTTTGCCTTTATGAACTAAAAAAAGACAAAACTACATAATACAACTGAAAAAAATTGCAAATTTGCGAACTTTTTCTTTTTTGAGGTCTGAAAAAGTGCTATTTTCACCCCTGTATATCTATTTTTAAAACAAGCCTGATGATTTGATAGGATTTAATCTAATGCGAAATTTCATTTTTCACTATTCAGTTACTACCTTTTTTATTTTTAAAAATAATTTGCTGCTATTTTAAATAATTTTGTTAAAATTGACTTTTAAAGAATGAAGTAAAAAGAATAACTAACGAAATTTTAAACAAATATTCACTTTAAAATTAAACGCACACCCTTCAGTTTACTATTATTCTAAATAGGATATAACAGATGGCGCCATGAGCTTTTAACCATTCTCTTTTGGAGTAAGTTTGTTTCCTTCAAAGCTTCAATTAATGCAGGAAAAGCAAGGCAAGGAATTTTAATAAAATTGTATTATAATTTTTCTAATCTTAAATAATGAACTGTTTGTTAATATTCATTATTATAATCTATATAAGAAATGTTTGAATGATATTTAAAAATTTTGAATTGGACTTCCAGTTTAAATTAAATTATACTATGCCGTTACTTTTTGTTTTTTTCCTTATAAATTATTATTTAATCTAATTTCAGAAATATTGGTTAATATTTACGTAAGTTGGTTATTTTGAAAGGTACACATTACATAAATAAAAAAAGAGCTAATTCCCTCATACTTGGAATTCAAACAAAATAAAACCTCTGAATTTGCTTTAATTTAAATTTTATGGTGTAAAATATCCCAGGCGGACGAAATTCAAATAGGAATATAATTAATAAGTTAGTTGCATTGCTTATGAAAAAATGATTTCCGATCGATATCTGCAGATTTCGCCTATTTTGCCATCCTCTCTACGTCTCGTGACCGTTGAATGTAGTTTTTTGTTTTTATCCTTTGATTTTTATTTTCTACGTTGACTTTTTTTTAATAAATAACTTTTACGGGACAGCCTAGAGCCCTAGACCATTCAAATTGAACATAGTTATGTATTAGTAATTTATTTTACTTGAAATTCTTCGTTATCTTTTAACAGGATATAATGAATTTAAGGCATTTGTATTAAATAAAATTGAAAAATTTGGCATTCTCCTCCATTTTTTATTCAATTTAAATGACAAACATTAAGTGTGTGTCCTTCTTTAATGTTCTATCCCTCTCTTAAAATATTGGGTTGTCCCATAAGTTCTGTTACTTTTTACAAAGTTTCGTGTTTGAAATTTTTTTATGAAAAACTGGCAATAGAGGTGGAGATTTCAAGCAAAAGGGATTTTGATATATGTATATTTATGAACATAATGTGTGATTTTGGTAGTTCTAGTGATATTATTACTTTTCAAAATGGTGGTTTGAAAAAAAGACCGCCGCTAACGATGATTTTCGCGTAATTTTTTTCTTTTGTTTAAAAAACTAAGAAGAACGCATAATTCATGGCTAAAAAAAGTTGTACTGTATGTTTGAAATGTTTAGTTTAAGATGTCATAGTTTCAAGATAATAAGGAACTTGCATGTGTCAGATTTTCATAAACTTTCAAGTGTTCCGTATAGTTTTTTGGAAAACAAAATGAACTATTTTGTCAATTTTTCAAAAAAGTGTACAAGTAATTAAATATTTTAATTTAAAAGTCGAGAAAAAACACGTGACTGAAAACGCGAAGTGTGTTTGCATGCATAGTGACGTAGGATTCCATCGGGCAAAATTGCAATCAAAATTGAATTTCTATGTTTTAGTTGGTGATTTCTTTTTTCTGAAGTGTCCGATATGAATGTTTTAATAAATATTTACCTTCTAGACACTTCTGGTGACGGTCAGAAATCCAAAGCAAACATTTTAGGCAATGTCAATAAATTGTGACGTCACTATGCATGCAATTAAGCGTTTTCAGGTGCTTCGGAAAAGACGATTTTTGATAATTTTTTTTGCAATCAAAAAATTTCTAAATCGGCCTCAAATTTTGTGTAGTGGCTAATTTTTGCGTGAAGAATAGATTTAAAAAATAAAAAAAATCATGCAAGTTCCTTATTCGATATGTTTAGCTTATCTCAACATAACTAACAATAGCTTGTCTCAAACATAACATCTTTGCAAGAAACTTACCTCAGTAATGTTAGTCATTTCGAAGAAATTTTCACGAAAAAAAGCATCAAAATCAATAAAAAAGCTTACGAGATACCCAAGTATTCAAAATATGAATTACCAATATATGAAGTTTCAAAGTCAAAATTTCCTGCCTCAAACTTATCGAATCATCTTGAAACTATGACATCTTAATCTTAACATTTCAAATATGCAGAAAAACTTTTTGTAGCCATGAATTGTGCGTTCTTCCTAGTTTTTTAACAAAAGAAAAAATTTAAGCGAAAATCGTCGTTTTTGATCTTTTATTCAAACCGCCATTTTGAAAAGAAATAACATCACGAGAACTACCAAAATCACACATTATGTTCATAAATATACATATATCAAAATCCCCTTTGTTTGAAATATCCACCTATTACCAGTTTTTCATAAAACATTTTCAAAGACAAAACTTCGTAAAAAGCAACAGAACTTATGGGACAGCCCAATATCATCAGACAAGTCATATAGTATACCGCAGTCACAACAAAAATATTACTTAGATATGAAGATCAAAACAAATATCTAGTTAAATATTATTATACCAATGTCAAACAGGATTTTAACGAGGGTGTTTTTTTATCTTTGCAGCATTATTGTATTTCTCCGGCTTAAAGTTTAGTAGAGAAAGAGCGATTTTCTGATAACAGCCAAGAATGTTAGGAATGATTTGTGATAGGATAGGGAGGTGGGGTTCACATGAAATATTTTACATAGCTATACTAAATAAGAAGAAGAGGCCGTCATGGGAGATATGCCACAGGATAAGTCAGACAATTATTTTAAGAATCTCACTCAGAAATGAGTAATTGAATATTTTAAATATTAAAATTTTTTCCATAGGAGAGGTATCTATACCTGCTTTAAATCCTATTTTATTATATTTATTATTATAAAGTATTTTAAACTTCATTTAAAAAATATTTATGAAAAATTCATGATATTTATAAATTATTTTCTGTATTATTTCAGTATTATATTTCCCTGAGAAGATACTAAAATACGGTTCTATAAATGTCTGATGGTTATTTCAGAAAGACTAAAAAGTGCAAGAATAGAGAGAGAACTTAAGAAAATAAGCTGATGTTGTCTCCGTCATTAGTTATAAATATACTTGAACTTATTCAACAATTCATTAAAAAATAAAAGACTTGACTACTTTGAGAGATCCCAGTAAAATTATTTAGGGCGTTGCTTGCTGGAAAAGTTTGTGAACCATAGTCTTAATCAAAGAATTAAGGACAGTAATGTTACATTTATTGTTTTAAGCAAAACAGTATGAGCAAAAGTTTGCGGATTTCGTTAACCGAAGTGACGTGAACGAACCTCTCCAGCTGATATGTTTTCACTGCACAACATTCTGCAACGGGGGTCGGGTAGGGTAACGGTAAGTAGGGTTTTTAATTCTTATTCACTGCCACTGGGGTGGTCCAGTGGTCACGGCACTTGCCTGCCAATCCCCATCATGGTGGGGTTTCGGGTTCAAATCCCGGCTCGTCTCGGCCGTGCGATACCGGTGATATTGCAAGCCACCACAACTTATGATTGAGACCAACAACTGACAAATATTAAGACAACATACCCTGTTACGGTGTGTTATGTCTTTTGCAAAATTTACTTTGCTTTTAGTTTTTATGCAGATAATTAGCAAAAAATGCTTGGGAGGAATGAGTTGGAAATTTCTAAAATGAAAATTAAGTTTTACGGACAAAACTGAAGGAATAAAATTAAAACTCCAGATAAAGTAATAGGAACGTATAAATTGATTATTTTAAGTGTTTGAATCTTTTTTTAACATGGAATAAGAGCAATAAATACCATTATGAGGTAAAATAAATACATATGGAAACCTTAAGATAAAGGAAAACACAAATAATTGGAATTCGAAATAAATTCCTAAACTAATTTAAACAAAAACAAAAAATGTTTATTAGATACAAACTTATTAAAAGAGTTCTGAAATATCTCAAGCAAAAATTAAATAAAGAGAGATAGACATACGCATAAGAGAAAAATATCAAATAAAATTTGTCACGACAAGAGATAGTTACTTTTAAAATCCTTTTCATATTTAACTTACACTTCTAACAGTTAAAAATGGTTATTTTTGCTCATTATTAAATTACCTTCAGAATAAACTTTATAGAAATGGTTAGAAAATGTAGTGATATCAGCGTTGGAGTCTACAACTTGTGATAAACCCTATCTTATCACATGCGAATTCTTTTGATAACGGAACCAGATTCAAAGGATTAGAAAAACCAAGGTAATACGGTAATAGTAATACTCTAGTAAAACGCCATCTAACGGTGGAAAATTCAACAGTTTTCTCCTGTTATAAATTCCCATATCTTCAAGTCAAAATATCCTTCAGTAAATTTTATATGTTTCTAAATAGTTTCGTTTGACGACTATTTTAAAATAACTATTGTTTAGTTATTGACATACCATATCATTATGCATTAATTAATAATATATTAATAATAATTACATAATTAATAATATAATAAGAGAGGAAATGAGAATGAAACTTGGTTTATTTAATTGTAAAATTGGATAAATTTTATTTTAAAAGTGTTTCAATATGAATTTTAAGAATTGACTTGATACGTTACTATAGTCCAGTCAAATGTGAATATAAAAATATATAATTGCACACTTGCACACTGTCAAAAGAGAATATCTCCAATTTTATTAGGTATAAAATATACAGTTCGTTTTATTTTAATTTTAATCATAGGTACATTAAAAATTCCTTGAAATGACTGATATACTAAGGAAGATAAATCACAATTCTCTGATTCTAAGAGAAAAAAAAGTTTGTATGAAACTTCTCTTTATCTGGTAAATATTTCTCCATATTTGATTGTGCTTGAATAAATTTTATACAGTTACATTTCCTTTCAGGATCTATTCTCTCTGGATCTATGTCTATTGCAATAAACTCTAAACACTTATTAAACGTCTTCTAATCAAATCATTCTAATTATCGAAAACAAATCGAGAGAAGCCATTTATATAAAGTTGTTTATAATAGTAAATCTTCTTAAACATTAAGGAGCCCTCCTTAATAACAAGGCTTCCTCACTTGTTATAGCTAAGCTTCTGTTAGATTTTAAAGCCGAGTTTTGCAGTTAAACATTTCCAATTTCCTTGTTCGTTTCCCTGTATTAAGGAATCGGGACCGCCCGTATCACGTCCAAAACCTTTAGGTCTTAAATACAGGGGAATTTAAGACCCTGAAGGGAAGGACTAAATACGGACATAAATGGGACGGTTTAGCACTAGAGAGTATAATTTCATGTAATGATAATGCTATATTAGTCTGTTGCTGGAATAAGTACGTGATATACTTAAATACGCTTTGAATAAACCGATTGTGAACCATAGTATTAATACTTAATTATTTTTTATTCTTATTTAAATTTAGGTGTGACAATTAAATTTTGGCTTTGAGGAACTCTAACACACTTTTAATGATTTTGCCTGGTCTAATATGTAGTAAAGACAGATTTAAACTACATAAAATATATACGTAAAAGATATTAGATTATAAATGTATTTTTTATTGTCAGCATAAAAAAATCTATGATTTTAATTCTTGTTTCATTTCCAAAAATTTTCTGAAAAGCTCATCTTTGCTTTTTACAAACGCATGATTCTTACTTTAAAATTTTATATCACGTTTTATAAAATAAGGGGGTCATATAGGAGCAACGTTTCATATCTTTTTTAGCATATTGCATTCTTTAATATATTATCATTATAATGCAATCAGGGACAGCATGCCCCCCTCCTAAATAATCCCATGTATTACCTTTGGTATGGAAGTTGGTTCGTAAAATAAGAATTTAATTATATATTTTCTTACACCAATTTAAGAAATATATAAAATTTAAAAATACACTTTTAAAAAATTATATGGTTAATTGTTTAATAACTTAACCCTTAACCTTGTTATTTAACTATTTACTAAACTCGTTGCACTTGTCAAAACTACGTTGGGGAAAAACTTCCTTAATATTCATGTAACACAATTTCTTCCAACAAATATTCAATCCACTTAACAAACTATTTAGTACGAAAGTTTTCTATGTTACCGTAGCAAAACGTTAGTGAAATCCTTTAACGAGGTAACTTTTTCATCTCGGTCGGGAGCATTAACTCTCCGCTAGAGAACTATAATACACAAGAAGTCATTTTGTTTAGTCATCACTCAGCAGATTTCTGAGAAAATAAGAAAGCAATGCGTCTTCGTAATCTAAGTAAAGAGCTTTCTTTGTTACGCTAGTTCTAGGAGCAAAGGAAAACGGAAGGAACTACAAATAATGTATTGCCTGCTTTATCAAAGAGGGGATTAAGTTTTGGGTTCCCGTTGATAAAGAACAGGTTGAACCACAGATGTACGTATAAATGAAAGAAAGCGAATCGAAGATTTGTGTTACGTTGGTTCAGCTTTGAGATCTCGGGCAATTAACGCATGCTTTTAAAATTGTTTGAAATTTCCATGTTTGCTGTTAGTCTATTTATTATGTGCTGTACTTACCCTATTCTTTAAAAGATTGTAAACCTCCTAAATAAAATCCAATGACTTAGATTTTTTCCTTAACAATAAGATACAGTGTTTAGTTTATGTGCGATGAAATGGTTAACTTTGATTTTTCAAATTAACATTGATTCATCATACATTTTAATGACGTTTTAAAATTTAATTTTATGAATTGTACCTACAATTCGAATAGAATCTATAAAACTTAGCATGAACTAAATAAAGAATGGTTAAAACAATATATAAGTTAAAAGGTAAAATCATTTATTGAAATTAAAAATAATAATGTAGACATTCTAGTCTAGTGACTTCACATGGACATTGCAGACTTTATCTGAATGTATAAATTATATATTTTTCTACTTTAAAAGAAAAATATTATGACCTACTATTCAAGTAAATCATTATAAAAATACGTTCAAACAAAACAATCTCTTTGTAAAACTTATAATCATTTACCACTGTACCTAAATTCTTCCTTATGAATATGCAAGTACCACAACTTCTTTTAATAAGTAGTATAGAGGAAAAATGAGATTCTAGTCTAATCATTGTTAATAACTGTAACTCTTGCATCCATGTAATCCAAACGTATGTTCGAAACGGAACCTGCATCTATTTTTAATCTACGTTCTCATAACCAAATTTGTTCAATATTTAAATGCCACTTACTTTTCTAATTAGTTCTCCCACCATGCCATTCCAGCCTACCGGAGAGTTGGGATCCTGGCCACCATACGCAGAGTCATTGACCAGTCTCAGCACGTAATTAATTTTGAGATTCGCCGCGATTAAATCTGCTAAGTCTTTGCAGTACCCTTCAAAGACATCATTGCCTTCTAACACGTCACCTGGTTCGGCCCGCTTGTACATCAAATATGGCTCCTCCTGCAATCATAATAAGACACCCAGTTCCATTAGTGAACCTCGAATTAAACATCCTTTTGCTTTTATTAAGGAATATGTATTTCTAAGCTTTAGCAAGCTGTTCCGCTAAATGTTAAGAAGGAGCTGCTTTGGAAGTAACAAATAAGAGAAGGTATTATTTATTTTAAGCTGTTTTACGTAGTCGCATATTAACTGCTTTTGCAAATGTAATTGTTTTGTAATTAAGTGTATTCTAGTGTATGGATGCTCTCAGAGTAAATTATAGAGGACTTTTTTAAATGAAAGATGGATATAGCTACTAAAAGACTACCGATAAGAAAAGATAATATCTTAAAGCGATGCGTTTTTACCAATATTATTATTACCATTATCCATTATTTCCAAAGGAATAATAATGAAAAAATAAATTTGTTTTAAAATAAAACAGGTATGTCTACAACTACATAAACTTAAGATACTAAAATACTTTTAAAAGGAGAAAATGTACAACTTACTAATATACTAGTAACAATGTATGTTTTGTTCTCCAATCCAGTCTTTACCCTCATGCGTTTATATTTGGGTGAAAATAGTTCTAATCCGGAAACATCTGACCATGATGCAATCTAGTTAACGTAAAAAATAATAATGTAAAGTTTGAAAATATCTTTATTTATAAACGATTTAATTAAAAAACAAATCTTTCTATAGGAGGGAGGTTTTTTAATTTTATTTCCAAAGCGACTTAAACGGCGACTTTCTTTTTAAATTCAAACATGGTTTTTAATTACTGAAGTAAAAAGTTAATCACACATAACTTTGATATTTATTGTTTTTGATAAATAAAGTAGAATCTTTCTTTTTTTGGTATATATCCTGCAACTCGGTAATAAACCACACAAAATTCAAAAATCGTAAAAAAAATGTTCACGATTAAAAAAACTTTTTTTTAAATTTTAGATACCTACAGTTCAAGTTTTGTTTTTAATTTTCGGTTTTCATAAATTTTTAAGTTATTTATGAAATTTATTATTTCCTGTTCAAAAGCTTTTCCCCCTATTGGATAAAAAGTTTTCAATTTTTCTGTGTGAATTAAAAGTATTAACATCGTTCTGATGTGTTGAATATTTGACGCTAGGGATGAAAGCAATAAAGGGATTTCTCATCTCCATCCTCCCGTTTCGTCTCCTTCCGTTCGGTTAATTTTAATCAGTTGTGGCGCCATCTAGTTCCATACCATGCAGTTATTAGTAGAAGTGTTTTAAAAGAAATCCAGTTTTATAGTCCTTCCTCTTTCATTTTCAGATCAGTACACTCTACACAAGAACCAAAAACTTACTCAATGCTAGCGATTTTTTTAAAATAAATAACTATACCCATCTTTTCTACATCCCTTTTTTATGACATAATAAATACAGAATTTACGCGTGAAGAGATTAACTTTAACACAAATAAAATATATAAAGCTTTTCCCAACTGTGAACTAATTTCATACTGTTAACCTATTGAAAAAAATCTTAAATTCTTTATCCTCTAAAAACCGCAAGTAAATGTCACATTTTTTGAATCCGAAGGGTCCTTAATTCAGAATTGATGATTTAAAAGATATCAATTGAATTATCAATTGAAAATTAATTAAAAACTAAAATTGCATCTTACCTTTGCCATTTCGGTATTTAGTGTCATCTCAATAACATCAATAGAAAAGTTTTTTCTGTAACCTCGTTCATTGAAGCTAATATTCCCGGTCAGACCTCGTATATCAGTCTGCAAAATTACAATACAATGCAACACTTTTAAGGGTTAAAATATTGAATAACTGTTTGTATCTTTTTTAAAATTCAAGTAAAAACCAAGAAATATTACTATTCAATCCATTACATTTTCAAATAATACTTTTATAAATTATTTCCCTTTATAGCTTAATAAATTTATTTTTAAATATTAAATGCTTGCCAAAAATAAAAAAAAACTCCTTAATTTTGAAAAAAAAAACTATTTGTTTTTCAAACTTTTATTGGGCTATTTGATGATGGATTGTTTTAAGAATTATTTTACACACAAAACCGTTTTAAAAGTTACACGCATCCGTTTAAAATTATTTTCACATTTTTCTTTATCGTGAATCGAAATCGAGGATAATGTTTTGGCAAAATGATTTAATTCCAATTTATGTTTTTGGCCGATATCCATTCCCCTATACATTCTTTATTCACTTGGCTTGTATTCAATTAATTTTTTACAACATCTCCAATTCCATTCCTGAGGGATTTTTTATTCTTAAGCTACCGCATATTTTCAGAAAATTTTCTATTTGGAATGTTATGGAATTGGATTGATGGTCTGAAATTTCTGTGGTGTAACTGAAAACCCTGAAATTGGTTTTTATATCCATACATTTCCATTTAGTTACAAGTAGATTGATATTACTTTTTAAGCGAGAAAATATGAAAATTAAATTACTAAACTAAGATGAACTGTTTTTAAAAACGAATGTTTAAAATTAGATCGCATGAATTTTTTCTTTCCTTTATAAGATCATTAACGTAAATTATTTGAAATCAAATTCTTATTCAATGTGTAGTAGTATTCAATGTGTAGTGCTTTTATAAATCCTGTTAAGATGATAACTTCCTTTCTTGAATATAACTTAAATTTAAAAATAAGGTTTTAATTGAATAAATTATTTGTTTAAATTTCGAAGGCAAGGGATTAATTTAATTTTAGTTTTAACTTATTTATTATTGCCCAAAGGGTCCTCCAATTTTTACCTTTCTACATTTCCGCTGCATTTAAAAAAATAGTTTTTTTAAAATCAAAGCTATAACTAAAATGTAGCATTTTAATGATTCTAAACCACACGTCATATACAGGTTGTCCCAAAAAAGACTGACACATTTTTTAAAAATCAATAACTAGTATAACTCGAAAACAAAAAATAAAAATAGAAATACGCGGTTTGTTACATCCTATTCCTGGAAGTATTAGGTGTAGGTTGAATCAAACAGCGTATTTTTTCTTCTTTAGTTTTCGAGTTATTCGTTATTGATTTTTAAATTTTTCATGTTTTTAAAAAATGTCATTTTTGGGACACCCTATCCAATCTTAATGTAAAGAATCAGAAAAAGATTGACATTGTTTTTGTATGACAGAAGTTCTTCTGTTAAAGGAAAATTAAAGGAATGTAATGTAAAACAAAGTCGAAATATACTATTTCTTTCTTAGCTTTAGGAAAGCATCGTTCTGAAATTAATTGTGAAAAATAAATACTTACCCGCTTAATATAATGGTTTATTTTATCACCATGTTCCCAAGGTGTAACAGGAAGCTTTCTACAGTCTATCCCTTTTGTTCCATTGTTGTACACTTCCCCTCTACGAAAATTGTTTCTAAAGATATCTGGTTTTTTCTTGAGTAATCTACTATAAGCATCTAAAATTACTTTTGTACCATCATAGGCTAAGGCCACTGCTGCCTGTAAACAATAATACTTTGATACTTTCAAGTATTTTTAAAGGTTAAATGAAAAAACTTGAAAACGAAATAATAAGAAAGAAGAAGCATTCAAAAGGAAAGCAATATCTACGACGGAAAGTTTTTTTACTGTTTTTATTTTTGTGCTCTTACTTATTAAATTACCTATTAAAATAATTGGTTCATTTTATATCAAGAGTTTCTTCTCCTCAAAAGAAGCTAGTTGTAATCTACAAAAAGTAAAATTTGAAATCTTCCTGTACATATCATTTATATATTTTCTAAATATTTTAAACTAGCAAAGCAGTTAAATATAATAATAACAATTTGATAAAGTAGGAAATATAGATTTTTTACTCTATTTTATGAGGACAATTTTTGAAGTTTTTGTAATAGTAAAATGCTCAACTTCATCTCTGTAGAATATTTTATAGCATTTCAGATTAAATTCATTTTTTATGAATGTGGTAAGACTAAATTTGAAGGTTTTTAATCATCTTATTTATATTTACCGTTGTGTGGTGTTAAATATAAGTATTAAGTTTTTAACAATAAAATTGACACATCAGAAAAAAATCTAAATTTTTTGAAAATTGGAAATGAAAATGAAGATGATGTAAAGGATAAAGAAGGTCAAAAAGGGGATAGCAATACACGGAGTAAAAGATGATAAAGTTGTTGAGAAGATTAAATTGAAAAGATGGGAAGAATATGATAGATGATAAGTAAAAGTGAGAGGAGGATGAGAGGGATGAAAATCAGGAGAGAGATGAAGTGGATAAGAAAGATGTACACGTGCACTGTGGTGATGAGAGATATGGAAGATGAAGTATATGGGAGGAAGGAAGAGTGAGAAGAGGATGAAAGAATAAGAAAAATGAGTTCAATTTCAGAGGAAAGATATTGAGAAGACATATATTGAAACCGAAAAGTTGAGGAGAATACATTTATTTAAAATGCAGAATTTAGTCATATTAACTGAAGATTTTTTCATGAAATTGAGTTTTAATCTATTCCACTAAACAGAACTACTTTCTTCAGTGAGTAGACAAAACACTCCTATTCGGATAGTCACTAAATAAGCAAATCAGCGATACTGTTTGAATTTTAGTGTTGGAAATATAGGTTTTAAGGCATGATTTGGTTTAAATTTTAAAAACTTTTTAATTATATACTAATTTAAAAATGTTAATTTAACGTTTGAGTTTTTACTCAGAAATAGTTATATCATACTAATTTTCTAATGTGTTAATTATCTTGGATCTTTAAAATGGTTTTGGAGTTCATTTAAGCCTGAGATTGTATTTTGGCCATAAAAAGTAGCAGGAAGCAGCTGTAAATTATTTAGTGGGGACTCTGATTCCCAGAAATTTAACCGCTGATAGTCATCAAAGCGTTATTTTCTAACCATCTACTAGTTCAAAGGACACTACTCTAAAAAATCCCTACTTATTGGAAACATTTTCTGTGTGCTACTGGGCTATTCCCCGACTCACTTTCTAATTTCTTATGGACCACCGTTTGCGAGCCATATTAAAAAGGGACATAGTTCAAAAAATATTTAGTAAATAAGAAAAAAGCTTAAATTGTATCCATTCCACTTTAGCTATGTTAAAACAAATAGTACTCACTCCCAGTATCACAACTATTTTGTAAATCAAAATATTTTGAAGATTTGAATAAAAGCATACTATTCATTATTGACCTACAAGAAAAATAACTTATGTATTTTTCTGGTTTAAAACTCAAAGCATACCCTCTATAAAAAAACTCCATTCCCTCTTAAAACGATGAAAACTTCGCCTTACACAAAAATATTCCACCCTTACCCGAAAAATATCCAGTTCCCTTTTCTCACACAATGTAAAAACTTATTTTTCGACTTGGGAAACACATTCACGCAGTAAACTTTTACATTTAAACATGGGAAACGTTTCGGGAGGCAGTGAAATTCCTGATTTTCTTTTCGATGGCACTAAGAAAAGGTCTACTCACTGAGATATGTTCCGTGCCAGCCCCAGGCCAGCGGGAGGAATTGAGAGTTTTCCACGTGCTAAGGAAATGCATAGCTTCTGGACCCTGAGACTGGATGATGCGAAAGCCAGTAATATTAATGGCCCCGAATTCTTGGACATCGTTCTTCCAGTATTCATCCATCACCTAAGATAAGATGAAGGCTTCAATAATGAGAGCGAATAACTCAAGGTGTGGGACGCTGTAAAAAATGGAGTCACGTAACTCATGTTTTCACGAGCGAGAATAATTTGTTTCAGAGAGCTTTTTCCGCGCCGCGTCATATTTCTTTTAAATTTAATGGGGAAAAACTTGAGAAACTTTGTGGGGTAGTTAGTGGTTTTATTGATAGGAAGGAGGTTAAGGGTTTTTATCCCGCGTGAATACGGAATTTAAGGAGGGAGGGAAATTGGAATGCGTAGCTTTTGGCGGTTTTTAATGCTGACTTGTTAGTTGACACTTATATTGAATTTTGTTAAAATTATGGATGCAAGTGTTTTTGAAGTGGTGTAATAGTTAAGAAGTTGAAACATATATCAAATATTTTGGAACTCGTATTTCTTATAACAGTTTGATTGTCTTACGTACAGGTTTTCAATAATTTTCCTTTTGGAAAATTATTCATCCAAACTGCCAAATAACTGCCAGATTGGTGAATTAATGTTTGTAAGAGATTCCTTTTTTACATTTAATAGATTTATGGGGATGTAATTTTTGTTGTTTGGATTTTAAGACAAACTTAGAAAAATTAACAATATTAAAATCAAAACCTTATCTTATGGAATTTTGTGAGAAATGAAGATATAGAGAAGATATATTTAATCAAAACAACATTTCAATCAACTTAACTTCTTACTAGTTAGACAAAGCTATCTTAAATATATTTAAACAATCGATTATTCCCAAAATTTGTTGTGCAAAACGGATGAAATATTTCAAAACATCGGTATTTTTTCGCACATATAAAAATATATAAGATGTCAGTAATAAGATGACAAAGGGTATCTAGCATCCCCGAAACAATTGAACATAATTTTACGCATTTTTTTAATGTTAATAAAAAAGTTAATTTAAAATTATTCACTGGATTATTTGTTTATATATTCGTGTATAGTTCTTTAAAAATGGTTAATCAGATCTTCCATATCACTTATTCTTGATTTCTTTTTCAATAGAAATATAGAATACGTGTAGAGTAAAAAATGCAATATTTATCCATCAAAAGTTATTTGATATAATTTATGAATCATTTGAATCTTGGTGTTCTTAAGGATACAGGAAAACGGATCATAATTCTTAAAATCCCTTTGAGGTACAATGTTCTGTTCATTAAAACTACTAAATACCACTTCTTCGAGCAAATTTTCAATTATTTTTATAAGCAATAGGCAATCTTTAACTCATTCAACTACTTATAAAGGTTAAAACTTTCAATTTAAACGAATTCCTTTCAAAAGTTTTAAATAATAACCATTAACCTCTCTTAAATGGAAGGAATAAATCTTATTAGATAATTATTCTCATCAAAACTTGCAGTCTTACTGCTATCCCCATCCATCTCTTTCGAAGTAACAGGTTTAGTCAATGAAAATGAGATTTGAGATTATTAATGACAAGCAGTTTAAGAACAAAACATTTATTAGCTACCTCATTATTACACTCTAAAACCGTAATGATTTACTTGAGAACTCCGGAAGTTGAGATTCCTCATCTTTTCCTAAATAATTGCTTTACTTAACCGAGTTCAAATTAGAGAGTGCATCAATATAAATAAAGAGTCTAATTTATCACATGCTTTTAAAAATGGCCGAGAAGCTTTTTAATGGTGATTAACACTAGAGTTGCTATTTTACGCACACTTACGGTAATGGTAAGGCTGGCGCGTTTAGAAGGGTTTAACACTTGGGAATTCAGGTACTGTTTTTAGTGTCTGATTAATTACTCGATACTTTAACTTTTAGTTCATCTTTCATTGTTTTGAATCGATTAGATCTATGCCTTAGAGCTAGAGAAGTGTAAGTGCTTTCTTTAAATGTTTCCCCCCTCGAAACTTATAACGTCCGAATAATACCTTTTATATTTGTTATTACAGCTCAGTACGATTAAGGGGTTTTGTAACATTATTTAAATGTAGATTATAAAATCAAAAACAAGAAACGGATATGTTGTTTGGTTTCTAGTTCTATTTCATTATTTAACATTTCTTTATCCATTATTTAACATACAAATTATTTTTTACGAATTCATTTAGAAATTGGGTTATAGTGTTTCTGTCATAAGATTATGAATAGAACATTTTTTATTCAATTCTTCAATTCATGAATTTCTCTGAAAAACTTTATACGATGCTTCATTTAGGATGCAATTAAATTTTAAAACTATCTTAATTAAAGCCTTATTAGTTGTGTGCGTTCCGAACACCTTAATTGATTTCCATTCATATCTACATGTATTGAAATAACTAAAAAATTATTTATTTTTTGTAAATTTATTTTTACGTTAGAAAGTTTATTTTTAACCTAAAATAATAAGCGCTTACAAAGTAGATAGAAGATAAATAATATTGTTTTCAAATTAAAAATACTTGAGTAATCTATTTAAAAACCCCGCTTTTTAAGGATTTGTTTTATATTGATACAATAAAATCCTATTTGGTAAAATTTTGCTATCCTAGTTTACTAAAATTTAGAAATATTAAAAAAATAAAGCTGTTCACATATATTGTGTTAAAATATTTTATTACTACTTAATTATCGTAAAAATAAAGTACTTTATAACAGGTATTGGGAATTTTGTTAATAAATATGTTGTCATGTAAGTTAATAAAGCTAATAAATATCAGCTAAAAAATACAACATTTGTTATATTAATACAGAAAAGAGAACACTGGCCACACCCTTTTATTCTTTTACCTTTATTTTATCACCAATTGTAACCACAGTACCATAAACTGGAACTAAATATAAGATTCATGAAAAATATTGCATATTTCCTTTGCTTTAGACATGTATGCGCGTGTCGTGAAATGAAATATTTAAGTTTTTTTTATCAAATGTGATGTCAAATTCTTTTGAAAAAACTATAAGTCAGACGTGTGTGTACAGTTTCACATGATAATGATTGATCACAGAATTTAGGCTGGTTTGTAGAAACACCCCGAATACATTTTTTTAACAGTACCAATTCACATTTCTCATTAACTTTGAATGTACATGTAATAACACTTAAAACCAGCCCCAATCTACTATACCCGGAAAAGTGAAAATCTTCTTTCTCTCGGATTGCATTAGCTCAAAGATTCCCAAACCTTTTGGAACCACCGCCCCTTTTTCGAGAAAAAAGTGCTCCACCGCCCCCTTACACATTTTGCCCTCTTATTTGCTTACATTTTATAGAATTTTATACAAGCATTTTTTAATAAAAAGACTAATTTATAACCAAACAAAATTAAAAATTTAAAAGCGAGTAAAAGCGAGACAACATTCAAAAGTTCAGTTTTCTATGCACTTTAAAATTTAATTTAAAATTATAAAGTAATAATTCAACCTTTTATACCTTTAGGACATTTACTTTTTAAAAAGATAATGTAATAGATAATGATCAGACTTAATTCTGAATAAACTGATATCTTTGTCTACGTCTAAAAGAAATTTAAAAATTAAATCCTACTGAGACAATTTCCTGTAGTCATCTTAAAAGTTTTCTTAAAATTTCTATCTATTTCTCTTTCTTTCTATCTTAAAATTTCTCTATCCATAGGGGGCTCTTCTCCCAGTAAAATTTTCGAATCTTAACTTGCTAAAAAGGGATTTTGAGCTACTTTTACCTATATTTCTTTTATGATTTTTTACTCATAAAAGTGACTTTTAGTAATAGTTGAAAAGTAGTCAACGCCCCCTTTTACTCTTATAACGCCCCCAATTTCCTTTCAACTCATCAACGCCCCCTAGAATGCATTAGCTGATAAAGGAATCTCCCAGCCCTTCAAAAACTTTATTCCCTTACTGATGACACGCGAGATCGCATTTCTGCCAAGCCTTTGCTTCCTCACAAACCCTTTGCTTCCCCATAGATCCTTTGTTTCTTCCTGCCGGGCCTGCAATGTCTGCCGCGGCCGCTCCATTTGAGTCGGTTTCCTGCGGTCCATTATTCACGGCAAATGCGGAGTGCTAAGTGCTCACCGTTATTAATCAGAGTACATCCACGAATGAGAAGTATTGTTAGGCTCAGCCGTCGTTGATCAGCGCTCGAGATGCATGTGCTGAAACGGAATGCTAAAGATGTTTATTAGAGATGATCTATGGATCGTGAGTTGAGACTGATAGCTGGAGATGATTCCCACTGCAAAACTATTGAATTTAATGCACTGAAGATGTTACCTTTCCGGGAAAATTGTTGCCTAGGGAGACGTGTAGGAGAAAATTCGTGTTGCCTAGACATGAATATGGATGCGTCTGGGCGGCTGTTTATCATAATTTTGTGGATCGCCTCTAAATATTGCATTAATATCTATCTCTGCACACAATTGCTTAGGCTGTCTTAGGGTTTTGCGATGTATCTTCATTCGGTTGGTGAAGCAATTATACGATGTTCTTGTAATTTATCAGTTTCTTTCGGTAGTATATTTACATAAGGGGCATTTAATTTGATAATTACAAGTGCATTAAACGATTAAACGAGTATTATTTTAAAGTACTTAATTTAACAAATATCCCACTAGAGGATTTCACAATTTTGTTTTTACTATTTCCAATACATTTTGTTTGGGTTTCATTATTTACTACTCTCTTATCTAACAAATGAAGCTAATTTTTTTATTCTACTTTGTTTACATTTTTATGAACTTAATATGGAGAAAATGAAGTAATATTTACAAAGTTATCACTTACATTTTTTAAATTTTTTTTTCAAATTCTGATGGCCATTGAATGTTTTTTAATTTAAGGAGACACATTTTTTTCAATTAATCGCACAAATTATACTTTAAATTTAACGTGTAGTATAACGATACAACAGAACTGCTAGGAAATAAGATGTAAACGTAAGTATACTTAAAGAAGTTATAGCATAGATTTATTGTACCTTCCTCCAACTTTTTATATTCATGACAAAAATATATTCAAAAAAAACTGATGAAACATTTACCTATTTATATTCAAACGCATAACATTCCTTAAGTCTCAGGATATAACATAAGAAACATAGTTAGTGTAGCCTATAGTAGTTTGGTGTTCTTGAGAAGCAAATGCCAAGTCTTCCCTGCAAGAATGGGTGATAAAATTGCTTTAGGGCTTTATTACCAGCGAAAGAGTCATTATTGTACATGTCCAATCCTTGGTTCCATAGAAGTAGATGGGAAGTTAGTGCGCAGAATAAATAGAATAAAACTGCAATATATACGAAATGGAAAACAATGGTGTGGTATGTAATGTTACAAAACCCTTCTTCTTTGTGTCTTTCTGGGAGTGTTTGGACAAGGAAATAATGTGAATGTATCCCTTTGGAAACTAAACAGGTACAGCAGAAAATGGGGGCTAGTATATTTTCCTGAAGTTAATTGAATCCTAACCAGAGAGTGACTTATTTTGATAAAAAAACTAAATTGTGTATAACGGCAAATTAAATGAATCGTGTAATTTGAAGGAGTATTATTAGGAGTTTCACAGAAATAATGGTATATTTTTCTATAGACGAGGAGGTGTGATTCATCCTTATGCAGTGATTAGGGCCATATTAACTATCCTCTTCCACATGTATAGAAGTTGCAGGGAAAGAAAACGCTGAAATGCCTTAAAAATTGGATTAAAGGTTATTTCAGAATTAATGAAGCAGAGACGTATATTCATAAGAATAAAATTAACCATAATTTACAATTACTATCACTCAATTTTTTTCTCTATCCAATTAAAAATTTCCAAATGTTTTGGATGTGCCCAACAATTATCACCAAAATTTCTTTGTTGTCATCAATACAACATGTTATGTTGGTTTATTCACACGATTTTGGCTTTTAAAACTGCTTGGTGAATTTTAGTGGAATTTAAAGTACTCAATTACCCCCAATGAACTTGGTGGTTTCTTTGCTTGTAATTCATTTTTAACCTTCCTACCCTCTTGAAAAAATAGTCACATATTCCCCTCGTGGGGTCTCTGAGGACCCCATGCGTAAAACATGCCTATGACTCTAATAAAGGTTAAAAATTCCTTAAATGGAGAAGAATTGTCATTTTTTATTTCTAGAAAGATGCTTCAGAATAATTTATCCAATTTTTTTGGTATTTTTCTCATTTTTTTCGTCTTATTACGGCTTAATTGGGTTTCTTTTGATACACGTTTTTTATAACATCTGGACCTTCAAACAAGAATTAAATTACAGAAATGAACTACATTGAAGTTGTTTTACTTAAAATATTTATAATCACACTGTTTAAAGCATACTAGTTGATATACCCGGTCTTGCACGGGTAGAATTTAGTAGTTTATTTTAAACGATTTATGAAGCTGCATAGATTCTCTATTCTGCATTATCAACTACCTGTCACCCCAGATTAATTTATTTAGTATTATGAAACATGTAAAGTTTGGATTCTTCTTTTTAAAATTGAAATAATACAAAAAAAATGATCGGTTCAGATTTCTTAGTGAAATCAGTATCTCGCTTGCTTATTATGTAAGTTTGAACATAAAATTGGTTTTTTTCTTGATAATTCTTCGAAATCACATTCTGGACTTCCGTAAACACTCATAAATATTTGAAAGCATTCTTATTTTTCAAAGAAGACTGAATATAAAAACCTATTTACAATCAACCATGAATTTATATTGTTTTTGTAAAGAATGTGTTCAACAGGAAGTAATGGCGACAGTTGTCTGAGTTTTTTTTGCTGCAACTGTTAGATACTCAAAAGATTTCTATAAATAGCATATTTTTCTTAGAATGTGAATAAAAAATTTAAGAAATAGCGAGTGATTCAATGTATTTAGCCGCAATCTTCTTTTTGTAAAAAAAATGACAATTTCTACGAAAATATCTTTCTAATATTTCTCCAAACGTTCTAAACAAACATGCAAACCTTTTTTTTATCTATAATACAACAAAAAATAAAATACTAAACTTTATTTGATACTGTTTTACCGCCATTCATGGCTGGGGTCTCAGAAGACCCCAGAGGGGGAATATGTGACTATTTCTCCCAAGACACTTAAAAATGGAATAATAACTCCAAAATTTTTACCCATTGTAAAACTTTGCGTAATTAAGGAATAGTAGCATCGGAAATTGTCAAAACAAAAATGCATGGGAGATATCAAGCGTCAAAGTGCGTCTGGGGTCGAAAAAGACCCCAAAGGGGTAGGAAGGTTAAAGTTAGAGCTTCTTTACTTATAACTCCACCTTTAATCCCTTTTAGTCTTTACCGCATTAAATTTTCAATATTTAGAGGCAATGTTTGGGTGGTCTAGGACTGAAAAAGTTAGAATTAGTAAAAAAAATATTTAAACTAAGTGTTAATGTTCAATGGAACAGCTTAGCATGAAGAAGTGATATTCTTTTGGTTTTCGTATACTTTTTCTCAATGAAACCTTAGAGAGCAAGTTATTTTTATGGGGGAACACCCGTATGGGAGAGGAGGGCACATTCTCACCTGGAGCACATTCGGACAAGCCCCTTATCTCTAAGTTAAATTCAATTTAAAAATCTGAAAAAAACCCCAGTAGGTAGCTGTATTGGTACCACTCTTTGCCTGAATTTTCAAAGCAGTGGGCCCATTGGAACCCTTAGTGTTTGAAAATTGCTTGCTTGGGAAGGCGCAAAGTAAATTTTCTTCTACTTTAATTCGTGTGAAAATTCAATCAAGAAAGTCTTTAAGGTAAAAAATTTTGCCTTGAATTCTAGTGTGGCATCAATAAAGTTAAGTCCAAAAAATTTGTTTTTATTTTTTATTCTTAAAGCTGGAGATGGCAGTTGGGGCACATTCGAACACAAAAAGTTGGGGCACATTCGGACAGTTCAAAAATCCGTTCTAATCCCTTTTGATTTTGAAAGCATTTTAGACTTTAAATATAGTATTTTAAGGAACTTAAATTTTAATTAGTTCAAATATTTTTAGAGTTGCACTTAAAGTTTTAAGCTTTTAGGATTTTTTTCAGTTTTAACTTATAATATAGAAGTTGGATAAGATTTTAGAAAGATTGTTTTCTTTGTATAGGTTTTTATTTAATATCCTTTTACATTAATCAAGTTTTTATACATTTAGTTTGTAAGCCCTTTTAAAACCAAATCGAAAATATTTTGCTAAGAAATTAGATTTATTATAAACCAAGTTTTTATCTGATTTAAGAAATATATTAGGTATTCTTTACCTATAAATTTTCACCCACCCTCTTAGAAACATAAATTGATATAGGTAATTTAAAGATTTGCGGTAAAGCTATAAATTACCATCTAATAAAGGAATAGCTTTATAGGTCATGATTTGAAAAGTATAGTAATTATATAACGATTTGTTAGTCTAGTAATTTGTTAGAACAAAACAAAAGACTGGAAGGAAAATTCTTACAAAACATCTTTTATCTATTTACCATGATAGTCTACTAAAAATATCCAAACCATCAGTTTCTGGAGATGAGTTGAATACAAGGTACCTCACTTTCCTTAAACTGAAAACTATTTTTTTAAATGTGTTCCCTTTTGTTTTATTAATGTACAATATATTCGTTATGAGTTTTCTCATGAAATGCTCTTTCCTTATCAAAAACGTAATCTACACTGAAATTTTTCTAAGTGTAAAAAAAACTTTAAAATTTAGGAAAAACCGTGCTATATATCCAGTTTTATTGTTGTTGTTGTCGTGTGCCACTTGGAATACCCAAGCTCCACAAGGATTCAAGGCAAAGGGGGTGCGGCTCCTGAGAAAGTGAGGCCCATAAATGTCAGGAGTCTGACTTCTGCCTCATGATGACTGTAAATGTATATACTTTAATGTACAATGAGTTTGGTAGCTTCTAAAAATTGATTATGTCAAATTTATGCAGTGATTCTCCTTTTCGGCTCATTTGCACATAATTTCTCAATTTTTCGAACTATGATTTGAGGGGGAAATTTTTGATAAATACGTTTAAAAAGGATACCACAGTTTTGGGAATGCTGTAATTTTACGTATAAATTAGTTTTGCGTCAATATCTTAGAGATTATACTATTTTCATTTTGAATAGGCCCATGAAAATATTTCCTTCCCACCACCGAATCAATAACCATGGCAACTATCAACGTCAAAGCGACGAAGAAGGCTCTTGTGGGCATCGAACTCTCTACCTTGTGAAAAGAACTCTTACCTTTAATCGAACTTTTAACCTTTTTACCATAGAACTTTTAAACCTTTATTACATGCAGATTTTAACTTGTATATTTTAATCTTAATCGATATAGAAATGTAATTATAAATAGCAGCAATATTGTATACCAGCACTACCGCACACACGCACCTTTATCTTTGTATTTTACTAACTTTTAAAATGTTGTGTTGAGTTTTTAATAAACGTTAAGTTTTTGTTAAACCAAGCATGGCTTTTTATTAGTCTTCTGTGCCCACAAACGACTCGACTGATAACTGATAGTGATGGCATTTCCGCCACATTGGTGACTGCCACAGTGGTGACCCGGACTACTTTTTTCCCACCTGACTTCCGTAAACCTGTAAAATATTAACATCTCCCAAAGATGCGCCTTATATTTTCTAGCCAGCCTCAACTGCAGTAGAAACGTACAATTAATGAATTAGTCTCTGAGGCTGTGTGAAGAGCGTAACTATGGTTACGCTTTTGGTGAGGGGAAAGCACTATTTTTCTGGTGCCAATTCTTAATGAAATTAACATCTCCCAAAGATGCGCCTTATATTTCTAGCAAGCCTCAACTGCAGTAGAAACGTACAACTAATGAATTAGTCTCTGAGGCTGCGTGAAGAGAGTAGCTATGGTTACGCTTTTGGCGAGGGGGAAAGCACTATTTTTCAGGCGCCAATTCTAAATGAACAGTCTATAGTCTATGGAGAATATACTTTGGAGAAATAGTCAAAAACGTAATTTTTGTGCAAATGTGCCCCCTTTCCCCTATACAAATTTATTTTAATTCGAAATCCTTTGAATTTATCTTGAGCACCACTCACCAAACTTGTCATCAGGAAATGGTAATTCCTCCTCCCAACGTAGATGTCGTGCACGTGATTGACAATGATGGTCTTCCCATGCTCCGCACTGCAGTCCAGCACCACGTACTTCTTGCTCTCCGGGTCCGCAGTCTCCATGTCCCTCAGGAACATGTTGGCCTCCGAGGCGTTCTGCACCCGCTTGACCACCCGCACGTCCAGCTGGTAATCGCCGGTGGTCAGCTCGAAAAGGTGTTGCAGTTTGAGGAGCCCTGCGGGAACCAAAAGTAATTTAAAGCCCGACTTTTTGGATCGAATGCTCATTGTGAAGAGCCCTTTGTTGGTGTAAGGCGGGAGTCCCTGGGGCGACAAGAACTGGGAATAGAGCGCCGTTTTCCGCTATTGTGAGGGTGGGATTCGATTTGGGGCAATAAAAAATGCCGACAAGGCCTCCGGACCTGGGAGGTTTTGTAGCGAGGGAGTTTTTGAAATGTTTTTGAGCCACGGTCGGTTGTTCGTGAAATGAAATTCATGGCGTGCCGAGGAGGAGTCTATCTAGATGTGAAATTCGGTTCTTTGGGAATTTTACGGGGGCGTTGGATTCTTGCTATAAATGTAAATTGTTTGTGCATTTTGGCAGAAATTGTTTTGAAATGTGTAGCGGAAGAGTGGAGTTTGGGGTATTAAATTAGACTCTGACAATATGAGACGTTTCTTATGTTTCCGATATGGTTCTAGTACGAAGACGGGATATTTTTCAGTTTAAAATTTTGTTTTAATGTTAACTTTATATTTCTATATTATTTATACTTTTAAAAATTTACTTCGTTAGTACCCTTTTAGTTTCCCATGTGAAATCTTAAATATTTCATCAAAAACAGAACAATATATTGATACGTAAAATTGATTTATTGATCTTCATATACTCGAGTGTAATAATATTACTGCAAAGAAATGGATGAATAGATTTCTAATCAGATACAAAATGTAAATGTTAATGTTTCTTAACACACGCATTTTAAATCATATTCAGTTTTTAACAATACTAAATATAGAATAAATCACACATTTACTTATCTAATATGTTCAATAACAATTGAAACAATTGCAATTACTTGAAGTTACATAAAACTTTTATAAATCAGTCAGATAAAAAAGTTAAAAAGGAAACCCTTAAAACAATTATAAAACTCAATTCTACTGAATATTTTAGATTTTATCAAAATATCAAACATAACGAAGATTTTTCAGCTCTTTGGGACTCGTAATTAAATGTTTCAAATGAAAAACATATTTACTGAAAACATCAAATCATTACTTTAGATAGCAATTTTATAACTATCTAACTATGAATCTTCAATAACTAGTTTCAAAATTTTCAACTTTGCTTTTATGTTTGCAGAATAAATTTACTTAAAACTTCAAAACATTCACATTATTTTTTAAATAATTTTCTGAGTGGTTGTGCAATCTAAATGTTTCAGTGCAAACTTTTTATAAAATGTAAAAGCACTGCAATTAATAGCATTACCAGCATTTGGATGTTCGAAAATGGATTATTTCCCATTCTCTGAAAACTGAATTATTTTGTCCTCCAGAGTTTAACAAAAGTTTCCAAACATTTGACAAAAATAGTAAGAGATAAAATTGAATTTAATTTTTTTACAATTTCCACTTTAAGGATAAAAATAAGAGTTGAGAATAAAGTATTTGCGGATTATGTGCTTTGAAAATGTTTTTACGTTGGAAAAGTTTCCAAAGATATTTAGTAAGAACAACGCTTTTATGATGAAAGGGAAGTACCTTTGCTAGAATTAATTTTATTGAAAGCAAAGCTAATAAAATTAATGTACCTATTTTTCTTTGAATAACTTCCAATTTAAAAATGACAAATAAAGCCTTTATTAAAGAACAAAATACTTGCATTTCATAAAAAAAACTGTTATGATTCAAAGAATACAAAGAATTTCATTTAGACAGGTTATTAATTCAAGTGTGCGGAGTGAAAACCTTGAAAATATGTGAGTAAGATTAACTGCTATTTTAAAACTAATCATTAAAATAAAACACCCTCAAAGGAAAAGAAAAGGAAGTAATTATCAAAAACGCAATTACGTTAGAATATAAAAATGTGAAACACTAGTCCTGAAAAATAACAAAAGGTTTTCTGTATTTTTTCATTATCTTGCGGCAATTATAGTATCGGGTAACTATCCCCATGTGGTGATGTACCTGATATCAAATTTTGACCGCAAAGTAAAGTTAATTTTAAGTAATATTCGATTTTGATAGATATCAATCTGTGTATTTTAAAGAAAACATGTTTCTTGTTTACTTTATTTATGAGCTGTGTATTATCTAGACTTGTTTCTGTTGCTGTTTTAAATTATCATTTGAAAATTTAAGGAACTAAACACTTTTTTAAACTCATATCCTAAACAAGTAAACGTTATAAGAGTGTGGAATTTTTATTACTTAATCTTGAATTAAGGGTGTGTGAATAAAATCAGCAAATTTAACATGAATATATAGTTTTCTCATCATAGTTATACTACGTATAAAGAAATTTAATCCCTGTAAATATAGTATTTAATTTGCTAGAAGAATAGGTAGTTTAATATTTACTCCTTAACTCTCTTAAATTACAATAATTTCTGTATTTAAGCATTAGTGTAATGATCTTGAATTATCTCATAAAGTTGATTCAATGTTGAAGCAATAAGAATTAGGGGACATTTGAGCTGCAAAGAATGTTAGTGGTTTTGCTCCAGTTAACCTTAACAACAGTTTTGTTAACCTGAAGGTTTTCTATTACGGTTCCTGTGTTATTCCTATTAAAAAGAAATTAAAGAAATCCGGTTCTTACTGGTCATTTAGACTTATCACTTTTGGTGATCATCATGGTGGAATCATCCAAAGTAAAGAGTGTAAAATTCCCTTTCACTCTTCAGTCCTTTGATTTAGTTCAAGAATAATAGAATCATCTCGGAGAGGATAACTTATGATGATCACCGAAAAGTGAAACCGTGTAAATGAATAAATGAGCTTTTACGGTCTTTATTGAACTTTTGGCATAAACCACTACCACATACAAGATCTAAACATAATCCTAAATCTGTGCTTACCTCAAAGGTTGTATCATTTGGATTCATACCATTCTCAATCTAAAACTCACATAAGTTAAATAAATATGATTGTACTTAACGTTATAATTTAATAATGCCGCCAAGACATAGTCAGTAACAGACCCATCTAACTCTTCAATTACCTTAAATCTCAGTTGTCCTTTATGAATATGGAAATGAAAATGGCACTCTACGACACACACACACAGACGACCGCATATAAAGAGAATTAAATGCTCCAGACAACATCCCCAGTATTCCCAACGGTTGACAGATGGCAGCAATTGAAGGCTGGCTTCCTTCCCCCTACGTCGGAAAACCACAAGAGACGGCGAGAAATATTACGCCTTCCAGCTTAACTTATATACAGGGCGACATTACAGGGACAAGAGGGTAATTTTCGTCTCTCACCCTGCTATTTCATTTGGTTTGTTGATTGGGGAGTCATTCCGAGAGATTACCCGATTACCCAACTGGGTGCGTGGGGGAGAGTGGATGACTAATGACCTTTCTCTCAAAATGCGTCAGGCTGTGGTCAGTGGAGTCAAGTGATTTACCCGTTGGTGTCGCATCGCATTTCTCAGTAGTCTCTCCGACTTGAGATAACAGCTGTAAAGTGGAGAAATAATTTTGGGCAGTTTACACAAAACTGTTTTGGGGAGGGGGATTTATAATAATTGGCAGAGGGGATTGTAGACAAAGCGCGGTTAGGTTGTGTAGGTCTTTTTATTAGGGTTAGAACTTTCTTAGATGCGGAAGATCTTTACGTGACCCCTATCTATCTCATTTCGGGGTGTAAATGTAAAAGAAAAAGGGAATAGGGTACATGTAAAAATAGAGACAGGATCAACGTCCTTACGCTCTGGTTTTTGTATTCCCATCACAAAATGAGATAGATAAGAGATCGTAAAGATAATCTACACTGAGGGCATAAAAGTTCTGGGTGACAGTACCGTAAGTGCTTATCTGGTTGATCATAGTAAACAATTGATCGTATATTCGTTTTAATGCGTGTCAAAGCAAAATGTTTTCGTTAGGGGGTTTTAATTGTAAAAAGGATATGTTTAATGTAATATTGTGTACTCTATAGTGCATTGGGATCTCATCCACAGAAAGAGGAGGATGGTTTGTAAGACCATCATTAGCTAACTACTCATAGCTATAACCTCCATGTCAATGGCTGAGATTCAAGGAAGCAAATTTTTTAATCATAAAACGAGGTATTAACAAAGACTCAACTTTTAGATTGGGAAGTTTACATAATACTATATATTTAATCATTAGTTGTTAAAATGAAAGTATTATTCAAGTAATAATATTCAAATAGGATGTTCAAGGGTGGAAATACAGTCCAACCCGTTTTTGTACGGGCCTTTTTCGCTCGATTTTTCCTGTAATTTTTTTTTAGCGTTGTGTGAAAATTGGATCCTAGAACAAACAACTTGTATATCAGGCTACCGAGACATACACAACGGTCAAGTGAATCAACAGTCTTCACCGATCGCTTGCTCAAATGGCAACTGGAAAAATTCTACAGGCTGTATAGAAACGGTTTCTCAATTCAGCTATAGGGTGGGGATTGCGTTATGGTCCGAATATAAAGAGTTTTCAATTCAGCTGTAAGGAGGGATTTTCGCTACGTTGCTACGTGGAACTTTTTTTATGCAGTCCCTATCCACCGCATAAAAAATATTTTTAATTCTGTTGCGAAAACTATTTTTTATTGCTAATCACGAAGTTTTGTGCGGATTTTTATTATGCGATTTATTTTATGCGGACTCTATCCCCTCACAATAACAGGTTTGAAGGTACATAATTTATTAATGTTTTTAGAATTAAATGTAAAATTATCTTTTTGTTTACAATTCATATGGAAAAAAATTAAATTATAGAATAATAAAGCAAGCTTTAAAATACTAGACTCGCTTGCAAAACCCATTTTTAAATGCTAAAGGTACCCCTTAGTGTTGAGAAATAGAATTTCGAGTTTATTATTAGATAGTGCCTTTATGTGTTAAGCTAGAGAAGTTAATAACATAACCCAAAGATGGATGCTGTGTATCAAAAATTCAAGTTTAAGTTTTAAATGTTTTTAAAAAACAGTGAATTGAGAAAGAAATACTTTCTCTGAAAAGAATAATAAAGTACCATCATCGTAAAAAGGAAAAAAATCAAAAATCAAATATTTTAACATAACATTGAATGTGGGGTTGAACAAAAAAAACCTCACCAGTCCAACTCAACTTTCAAACTAAGTGTTTTGTGAATACAAAGTTATACGCATTCAAATTCCTTTTGCGTTTTAACCTAGTTTCAGAATGAAATGAAAGTATGAAAACTAGTCTGAGCCCAGAAAAAGAAACTGATAAATCCCGTTTATTTCCAAAGCAAATATTGATTTAAGAAAGGCTTCAAGCATACATTCAAATTTGTTTTTGCCTTGTGGAATGCAATTTCAGTTTCCAAACACTATCAATAATAAGTACGCTTTGCTGAATGACGGTTATTGCATTCTTAGGAGCATTATTTATATTTATTTATTTTACTGGAATTGGTCTTAGGAACATGCACATTCAATCAATCACTGACAACCATGGTTAAACACTTCCAGTACCCAATGATCTCTGTCGACTTTTCCTTCGGTTATTTATTTCTTCATTCCTTTCTGATAAAAGAAGACTGTTTTTACATTTGCATTAAAAGTAATGCTGAGTTTCGTTTCATTATCGAATATTGCATTGAATATTACGGCAATAAATAGGTATGATATCTTTGTGTCATAAATTCAGTGTTCAAATAATACCGGTAATGGAGTAAATATTTTAGATGTACTATTATATTCATTATTTTGGGGTGGGGAGTGTTTATATTATAACTTTGATGAAATTAATCACAATTAACTGAGACAATTTGTTTAAAATATGTTCCATTTAATAAAATCCTTTCGTTTTTTAAACGTTTTCATAAGTTTAATGTTTTTAAAAATTAAATACAAATTGAATCGTCAGTTGGAAGAAGGGAATAAGTCCAAAAACCAAGTTTTGAAAATCGAAAAAAAAAACTGTGTAAGTAATGGAATTTTCATTGCATAGCCACCAAATTTTTACTGGAAGTTCAGAACCCTATTTAAAAAACAGAGAAATCATCAAAACAAATATAAGCATATTCAAAAATATTTTACAGTCAAAATAAGTTATTTTCCCCCTCTTTTCACCCACGTGTAGAACAAATCTTGGAGATCGTTTTGAGCACAAAAAGTCAATTTGTCATTTTTTGGATTCCCTTTGCCAAACTTACGATTCAAATATAAATTGTATTATGAATGTATTTTAGTTGAATTAAATAAATATAGGCGTATATCACTGCTGTTAAATATCGTATTTATAAAACTTGGTTGTAGGTACTACTTTCCTGAAATTAAAACAAAAAACTTCGAGGATAGGTTTTATATCCCTTTTTTGAGAAGATAGTTTTAAATACAACCATTTAACTCTGGGTACATAAGAAATATTTACCCTAAGTAATACAAAATCAGAGACCCATATCTTTATTGGTAGTTTTGAATTTACTTGTGCCTATAGTAAAATATTCCCCACCATATAAATCAATTGTAGTTTTGAACCTCATTTTAAATGTTTTTTAACTTGATGTTTACATCTTACATCTAAAGATCTTTTAAAGTGATGAAATGATGGGAGTTTCCTTGAGTGGGAGGTGATTGAGTCCTTGAGAGATGATGAGAGTTTCCTTGCGTTATGTAATTAAATTAAACTTTTAAAAAGTTTATTTGTATTCAGCAGAATATTTTATATTATACTAGACAGCAACTTTAGTTGACCCTACTACGTAACTAACAAAGTAGTTCCCATAGCGGTGTCTGAATTTCGAGTGAAACGAAGAACGTAAATTTTAAAATAATATTGTTTCGTTAAACCTATGTATATATAGTGTCTTTTATCACGATTTGCGTACCAAAACTCCTCCTAGCAACCCAACAGGCTTTGTGTTTACCCACTTTCTCCTTCCGCGTAGTGACGTACTTGGTTCAGGAAACATTGCTGTGAAGTACAGCTAATAATAAAGAGAAAAGTTCTATGGTTAATGATATTACGCGACTAAAAATGTCAAAAATAGATTAATTTTTAAAGTTACCAATCAAAGCAGTATTTAACGTTTCTCTCGGTAACGACCACCAACTTTTCTAATCATTTTTTTGAAAATATATCATTATCTACCTTATCTCCTAATCCCTTTGCACCCCCTTCAATAAATAACAACCCAGTTCTTTGAAATGAACCCTGGTAGGCCTTGACTTAAAGAGAAAGAACCCTCGTCAATCACTTTATCTTCCTCAGAGGATTTAGCCTTACATCAATCATTAAGATTCGAACTCACTCCATGACTTTCCAACGTTTTTTCTGGACCCTTTATTTACCCCACACTTGACAAATTACGGGTATAATGGCTGACATACGATTTAGTGTTCCGAATCCTAGCATCTCTAAGCTATTCTTTTTGTTTTTGTTTCTTTCACACTGACCAAGCCACATTGACACATAGCCTCTTTCCCCAGCTTCAGACATGGATGGGGGATTTCTTATTTATTAAGATTTGTGCCCTGTGCCATAGATAGGGATCTGGGAAGGGTACTAATCCTTCCCGGGTCAGGAAACATTATTAGGGAGCTTACCCTTGCTCTTAAAACTTCATCTTTGTGTCAAGTATGCCCAAGGGTTTTGTTTCTAGCCAAACATAAATGTAGCTTTTTCTCCTAAATAATTTGATTAAATATTTAGTTTTGGTATTAATGCAAGATGAGTTTATTTTATTATTTAATTATGATCTAAGGTTAAAAGGTAGTTATTACGCATTTGAAATAACGTTGCGAAATGTATGTGGCTTTTATAAAGATCATGGTTTATTTTGCAAAACTTATTCATTTTCATAAAGTTAATGGTTAAAAAACCAGTTAATGGTTTATTTACTTGTTTTTAACGTTTTTGTGATCAAATCATTCTGTTACAGTTATCGGTATGCTTTTTCTACTTTTTAAATTATGTATTAGGGTGGGCCGAAAACACACTTTATTTTTTATTCATGTTCTAATAGCACGGAAAGGGTGCCACTTGGGTCCAATAAAGAGGGTGTAAAATATTTTTTCGATTGGATAATATCTTAGGCTCCCGCATCGCACTTAAAGTTCGAAAAAATGGATGACTTTTTTACAAAACAACAAAAAAATCAAAGATTAAACTCTCAAATATTGTTCATGATTTTTTATGAGGAACTAATATAGTTATAGACATAATGTTTCAGGTTCCATTCTTTTATCACTCTTGCTTCGTTAGATATAATTTTTTAATGTTCAAAGAAATCTTGTAAAGTTGTTTTTCCTGCATTTTTAAAAAGCTAATAACTCTAGAACTATACAACTTAAAAACCTGAAATTAGTCCCATTCGGTTTGTAAATTTTTTGTCTTTCATTTGATGTGCATCAGGACCATCATTTTCCAAAAATGGTTTTCAAAATTTAAAAAAAGCGAAAAAAATGTAATAAAAAATTTTTTTTGAAAATTTTTTTGAAAAAAATTTAAAAGCCTTTTGACCCATAAAATGAACATTACTACCAAATTTCAAGTTGAAAATAAAATATTATCATGTATAAAAAAATAAAAGTTTCGAAATTTAGGCAATTCCCTAAACAATTCCCAAAATTATAAAGCAAGAGCGATTCACTCATGGAAAATTCATAAACTCGCTTGAGGGTGTTCATATGACTTAAAACATATAAAAATGTCAAATAAATTTCTGAAAATACGACAAGTAACAGATTCGGTACAAAACCTTTCAGTGCTATTTTTCAACTTTAAGTTAATTCAATTTGCATGAATTTTAACTGAATATTCCTAAGAAATGTGTTGATATCCAATTTTTTATGGTCTGAAACTTTTAATTTACTTTAATTTGACTTTTAAAAGTAAAAACATTTATATATAAACATAATTCTTAGGAATTTTCAGGAGATATGCATGCAAATTGAATTAACTTAAAGTTGAAAATTAGCTCTGCAAGATTTTGCACCGACTCTGTTAATTGAGGCCCCTAGTTTCAAAACCGGACATATGCATTTTGACACAGCTTAGGTAAGAGTCGACGCGGTCGCCAAATGGAATGGAATATTACGGTATCATGCTATATCACGGCTGGTCGCCCGTTCCGGCCGCCATGTTTTACACCGACTCAAATGATAACACTTAAGTGCGTTACGAAATATAATTTTGTTCTTATTTTTAAATTAAACAGTTACCGGGGATTGAAATATGTATCTCCCGCATGCAGAGCGTGCACCATACCGCAGATCCAGCGGGATATACTGAAATCGTAAAAACTTGTTATAACATCCTTTTACTTGGGTTAATCTTTATTTGAGTCGTGGTAAACCATGGCGCCCGAAAGGAGACCGGCCGTGATATAGCGGCAACTAGTCTTCCATTTGGCGACCAATTCGCGGTCATCAAATGGTCGATTCTTTTATCAAAGCTGTGTCAAAATGCATATGTCCGGTTTTGAAACTAGGGGCCTCAATTGTCGTATTTTCTGAAATTTATGTGACATTTTTTACATGTTTTAAGTCATATGAACACCCTCAAGCGAGTTTATGAATTTTTTATGAGTGAATCGCTCTGGCTGTATAATTTTGGGGATTGTTAAAGGACTTGCCTAAATTTCGAATTTTTTAATTTTTTTTATACATTATTAAATTTTATTTTCAACTTGAAATTTGATAGTAATGTTCATTTTATGAGTCCAAAGGCTTTTAAATTTTTTCAAAAAAATTTTCAAAAAAAAATTTTTTTATTAAATTTGTTTTCACTTTTTTAAATTTTGAAAAACATTTTCATCACATTTGCACGTAAAATGAAAGACAAATAATTTACGAACCGAATAGGACAAATTTCAGGTTTTTAAGTTGTATAGTTCTAGAGTGATTAGCTTTTTAAAAATGCAGAAAAAACAACTTTACAAGATTTCTTTGAACATTAAAAAATTATATCTAACGAAGCAAGAGTGATAAAGAATGGAACCTGAAACATTATATCTATAACTATATTAGTTCTTCATAAAAAAATCATGAACAATATTTGAGAGTTTAATCTTTGATTTTTTTGTTGTTTTGTAAAAAAGTCATCCATTTTTTCGAACTTTAAGTGCGATGCGGGAGCCTAAAATATTATCCAATCGAAAAAATATTTTACACCCTCCTTATTGGACCCAAGTGGCAACCTTTCCGCGCTATTAGAACATGAATAAAAAATAAAGTGTGTTTTCGGCCCACCCTATTATATATATTATTATTATCTATTATTACTATTACTATTATTATTGTTGTTGTTGATGATGATGTTGATGTTATTGTTGTTGTTGGTGTTGGTGTTGTTTATAATTTAATATTTATTATATAATAATTATTATTAATATAATATTATATATTCAATTATACTTCTTTTCAATACACTCCTAGACATATTTGTTCTTATACAAAGGTTATGATTATGGCTATCTATTCCGAACCTTGATTCGAAACTGACAAACTTTTTATCTACCAATTCGATTTTATGAATCGGTCTCATTTTTCAACAGTATTTTTTAAATAGGAATTCATTTATTCTGAAAGATGAGCCGGAATTAACATTTCAAATTTTCAACCAAAGAACTTTTTACCTCAGAAAAGAATATTTAACACCCTAATGGGTAAATGCTCAAAACTTTTGGCATTTTGTATTTTCTACTTAATAGCGTGGGGAGTTTTTATAGTATGTGCAAGGGGTCAATTATCTTTTGATTACTTCTTTCAAGGAGGCAGAAAAAGGGCATTTCAATGGCGAAAAAAAATTTGAATATCAGTAATGAACGGTGGGTCTCAAGTAATTAGCATAAATGTTTCTAAATGCCTCATTACTGGAAACTCTTTTGTCTTCTAGTTACTTCACAATGTTGTCGAAAAACAATTGATCTTGCGAAGTTCCAGAGTTGGAAACCTTAATTTACGGTTTTGTGAAGAGGGGAAGGAAAAAAGAGGATAGACTTAAACACCTGATATGGAGAGTTAATTAAATTGTCAGCTTATGCATAAATCTGAGCATTTAATTTTTAGAAGTTTATTTAGTCCTGCTCGCATATAATTTAAAAGGTGTCTGAAAATTTTCTACTTCTGTTATTGAAGTAAAACTTTTAAATTTTTTATAGCAACTAATAATAACACTTAGTTTCAAGATTAGAGCTAGAAAACTTTTTAAGGTACAATAGAACAAAAAGGTACAATTAATATAAAGTACAATTAATTAAACCAAGGCGCAATAGAACTCCAACTGTCCGTATCAATTGGGACTGGATGCCATTGGGATGATAAAAATTTGGATAATTGGATTACATCCGAAAAATTAGTTACTATACGTGTTGCGGAAACTAGTGTTCCCAGATGAAAGTTGGAAGAAAGACTCACGTGTCCGAAGACTCACGAGCTCTCGAGGACACAAATCTCATCTCGCATTTCACGCATTGTTTTGATCGGGATAAAAGAGGTAGTTTGGAAAATTGAATGAAAAGTAGAGTTGCGTTTTATGTTATGTAAAGAAAGAGGCTAGAGTGATTAAAACTTTATTTTTATTATCATAGGTAGTCGGTCTTTTTAACATCAATTTGACATCTACACTAGTCAGAAGAAATTCCCGGTTTATCACCTTTGGTAAGATATTTAACACGATTTGTAACATGGCATCCCTGCACTGGTAGCACTTTTGACTAGAGTGGCTGTATAAAAGGACCCTTAGCTAGAATTAAAGATGCCGTTGAGACGTTCATACAAAGGAGCTACGCAACGGAGAAATACTGTACGATCTCGAACTGAAGAAGAGACGTTACAGAGACTCGTAATCCATAGGCAAAGTGTAAAAGACGAATTGATCAAGACTGGTGAGAATATTGAGGATGGACTTACGCTACAAGATAGTGAGAAATTGGCTGTAGCTTTTGGTAATTTAAAAGAACAGTACGAGATGTTAAAGGAAATCGATAAAGAGTTGAGTGTGATGTGGCCTGTGGACGAGTTGGCGGAGGAAACACAAGGTGCAATGCAGTTCGCCACAGTAATCAATGGATGGAGAATTAAAGCAGAAAAAGCATTAGGTGAGTTAAGACCACTTGTTTCTAGAGAAAACTGTAGTGATAGGCTGTTAGTAAATGAACAAGTTAAAGTAAAACTACCAAAGTTGGAAATACCTAAATTTCATGGCAACTTAGATCAATGGATCAATTTTTGGAGTTTGTTTGAATCGTCTATACACAGCAATACTTCTTTGAATAGTGTGGATAAATTTGCGTACCTAAAAGCTCACTTAGGGGGCACGGCACTAAGAACCATAGAACCATTTGACATAAGAAACATAAGAACCATTTTGATAAACAGCGAAAATTATTTTTCAGCTATAGCAATTTTACAAGAACGATTTGGTTCCAAAAACAAACTCATTACGACACATATGAATAGTTTATTGGCTATACCTCCTCTTAGAAACTCCAACGATATAAATAGTTTTAGGAAATTGTTCGATAACCTAAACGCGCAAATGAGGAGCTTAGAATCGTTGGATGTACCGACTGATAGCTACGGAAGCATTCTACTGCCACTGATTTTGAAATTATTGCCACAGGATTTGTTGCTAGACTTTCATAAGAGTCAAAATACCGACCGGGTGGAGGATTTGATTTCATTTCTATCTCAGCAGCTGAGGGCGCGAGAAGGTGCCCTTTTGTTTTTAAATAGGGAAAGTGATAGTAAAGAGCGACGTCGGTTACCAGATATTTCAAGCAACTTCCACTCTGGAGGTAACTTTAATAAGAGTAATAATATGGGAAAAGATAAGAGTGGTCGGAACATTCCATCAGCTAGTGAATTATTAGTCACGGAGAATCATACGACAGACGGAGAGAAAGTTTGTGCCTTTTGTAATTTGACTCATAAAGATAGCTATTGTGACTATGCCCACAGTGTTCCTAGGGATGAGAGAATAAATATCCTAAAAAGAAAAGGATTGTGTTTCAGGTGTTGTGATATAAATACTCGGCATATATCACGTTATTGTAGGGCTGAAGTAAAATGTATTTACTGCGGCGGTAAATCACATAACACCAATTTATGTTATTCGATAGATGGGTCAGATGTTTGTGGTAGCTCTGAAACTAGTACAGACTTAAGCAATCAAGAACATACTCCGGCCGTATATTTACAAACCCTGTTGATATGTATCAGTAATGGTCATTTAAAAAAAATGGTTCGAGCAATTATAGATACTGGAAGTAGCAGATCTTACATTTCACGGTTTGTCGCAGAGACCATGAAATTGAAGAGTTTAAAAGAAGAGACCGTCACGCATGGACTTTTTGGAGGATCCAAAAGGATAATGAAGCACAAGCTGTACTCCACCTGTTTGCGAAGCTTGGATGAAAGATATAGTATCGTGGTAGAATTAATGGACCAAGATAAAATATGTGAGCATATCCCTCGGATACAAGGTGATGTGTGTATACAAGAGTTGAAAAGACAGGGTATTTTCTTAAGTGATATTTCGCCAAAAAGAAAAAGTTGCTTGTGTCGAAGTCAGGATAGTGAAATTCATATGTTACTTGGGTCTGATATTGCGGGTAAGTTTTTCACAGGAGAAGTTAAAAATTTAGATTGTGGTTTGACTGCGGTGGGGACGAAATTCGGATGGACTGTCATAGGCAAATTAGGACAAAAGGAAACAGACAGTTCATTGTTGCTCCCTTCTCTGCATATTAACACTATGAGGATAAGTGATTTGTGGGAATTAGACGTATTGGGCATTGGAGATCCGGTGGAATCACTATCTAAAAAGGAAATGAGTGATTTTGTCTTGACACATTTCAAAGAGACAGTCCAATGGAATGAAGAAGGAAGGTATCAGGTGAATATCCCATGGCTTACCGGACATCCTCCTCTTCAAACTAATAAGGAGTTGGCTGAGAAGCGATTGAAGAACACCGTTAACTCTTTAAAAGTAAAGAACAAAATAGCGGACTATAAAAAGGGTCTAGCTATGGATTCAGCAAATGCAATTCCAGAGGGTATAGATACTTTTCAAGATGATAAAAATTCTAACCAGGAAACAGAGAATGAAGATATGGGAAGTGACCCTTCTGTAGAAGAAAAGCCCCAGAAAAAGAAAGGAGGCAGACCGAGGAAAGAAACAAAAGTCAATAATGAAACAGATTATCTTAATAGCCATGAAAATAATGCTGGAGAGGGGTCAGAGAAAAATGATGATCCTGAAACCAGTGGTGATGAGAATAAGGTTGAAGAAGAGGAAACAGAAGCTATGCCAAAGAAAAAAGGTGGAAGAAAGGCCAAAAAAACTGGTAGGGGTAGAAAGCCAGCTCCCAGTAAAGAAGAGGAAACAAATGAAAATGAAGAGAATGAAAACCTGGACTGATGAAGATGATTCGGCAAAACCTCAAAAAGCAGCTCCAAGTCGAGGTAGAGGAAGAAAACCTGCTACAGCAGCAGTTGAGGCGAAACTAAGGACCCAGAGGGCCAAAAAAAATGTTGCACCGGAACCAGAAAAAGAAAAGACTAAAGGAAGAAAGAGGAAAACTCCTCCAACAGAGACTGTTGATGAGGCAATCTACAAAAAACTTAATGCAGAAGATTTAGAAGAAGCCAAGAATGTCAAAGTGTCCCTTCTAAGGCAACAGAACATTTATGACATGACCTTGGATCTCATGAAATCTGAGGAAGGCAAGGTTCAAGCTGCAGCTGGAACTTCTGGAAAAGGACGCGGGAAGAAGCGAGCAGTAGAAAGTGAAGATTCTGTTAGTACTTCCAAGAAAGGCAAAGCCACTGCTTCGAAAGCTGCACCCAAGAGAGAAAAGATCCCTGATGTGAATGCTTTGGACTTTGACAACAAGTCAACCAACGCCAAAGGAAAGTCTTGGAATTGGAAAATAGCTACTTGGAATGTAAATGGATTACGAGCTTGGCTCGAGAAAGATGGGTTGACTTATCTTACACATGAAGACCCCGACGTCTTGTGTATACAAGAAACTAAGTGCTCTGAAGACAAAATTCCACCAGAGAGCAATTATGTTGGATACCACTGCTATTGGGTTGCTGGTGACAAAGAAGGGTACTCTGGAGTTGGACTGATGTCTAAACAGAAGCCTTTGTCTGTGGAATATGGAATTTGGAAGAAAGTCCATGATGGTGAAGAAATGAGTACGGTGTTGAGTGAATGCGAAAGCTTAATGAACAACCGTCCATTGACTTACGTTTCTGACGACATAGAAGATCTAATTCCCATTACTCCAGCGATGTTTTTACAGGAAATTAGACATGTGGGTACTCCTATCGTGGATCAATTAGACCACAGCAAGATCAATAAACGTCTGTCGTATACTCTGAAGGTAAAAGAAGATTTAAGGACTAGATTTCGCACTGAATATTTAGGTCGATTGAGGCAAGCATGCAATCCCAAGGATGAAGCTGCAAGCCCTTTTAAAGTAGGGGATATAGTTATTGTCACTGCTGACAACTTGAAGAGATTAGATTGGCCACTTGCCAAGATATTGGAACTTATGCCTGGTAAAAGTGATGTTGCTCGTGTGGCCAAACTTCGAACCAAATCCGGAATTATCACGAGGGCTGTGCAAAAGCTATGCCCCTTGGAAATAGGGGGATCTGAGTCGAGTACGGAACAAGATATTGAGTTCTTTCGCAAGTCAAGAACTCAAGGGGGGGAGTGTTGCGGAAACTAGTGTTCCCAGATGAAAGTTGGAAGAAAGACTCACGTGTCCGAAGACTCACGAGCTCTCGAGGACACAAATCTCATCTCGCATTTCACGCATTGTTTTGATCGGGATAAAAGAGGTAGTTTGGAAAATTGAATGAAAAGTAGAGTTGCGTTTTATGTTATGTAAAGAAAGAGGCTAGAGTGATTAAAACTTTATTTTTATTATCATAGGTAGTCGGTCTTTTTAACATCAATTTGACATCTACACTAGTCAGAAGAAATTCCCGGTTTATCACCTTTGGTAAGATATTTAACACGATTTGTAACAATACGAATGTTAAAAATGGAAGAAAAACCTATTTTTAAAGAAAGATAGCTTTTAACCCCTTAACAGTGTCGCCCGAACTGAGCTCGGGCAACTACTACGTGCAGAATTTGTGATGCCCGAACTGAGTTCGGGTTGTAGAAAAATTAACGTTTCCGTTTGGGGAAGCCCAAACTTAGTTCGTTTCAATGATTATAGTGATTTTTCTTCGTTTAGAGATTGGGAGACATTATGTTTGGATAATCTTTCTCCTAATTGAATAAGATGTGTGTGTAATCCAATATTTTTTATGTGTATGTTAAAATAATTAATACACTTGTAATTTCATTTAAATTTTGGTTTTTGTTATAAAAACTATTTTCCAAAACTGATAATAATATAAAGAAAAAAATTAAATAGTCAAAAAAATTTTCCATTTTTGGTCAATTTTTCTGAAATAAATGTCACTGTTAAGGGGTTAATTAGTTAAATGAAAATGCAACATTCGGATAATAGGTATTCGGATAATTCGAGTTATACTGTTTTATGAATAGGAGTGTAAACATCAAGGAGAAGAAAGAAGTAGAGAAAAATATTAATAGTAATTCTATAAGCATAAGGTATTAAATATAACGTTTTTGACAAAATTTAGTAGTTTTCGATTAATTTATTCAAATAACTATTAATCCAACTAAATCAATCTAATTGCCAGAAAAAATTAAAAAACAGTAAGTGAAAACTGCGGGTGTTTTCCAATATAGGCTTATATTTTATGCTACAATGCTAAAATAAAAGTGAATAAAAAATTTTTGTAGGAAAACCTTTAGTTAATAAATAGTGTATTTCGTACTAATACAATTAGGTATTTGCATGAGTGAGGGGTTTGCTTGATTTTATTCTTTATTGATACATTATGGTTTGAAACTCCCAAATTTCTGATTTTTAAGTTCAAAAATGTGTTTTAAATAATCTAAAATTCAATTTTATTTTTGCCAAAACGTCAGAAAAGTCACGTTATCAGAAATTCAAGAATCAAAAATCACGTTTCTATTGGATGTGACATCACAGCGCATGAAAACCATTGTGTTTGCTGCTTTCAGGTGATCAGAAAACTAGCTTCTATTGGATGCATGATTTGATTATTATTGCATGATTTGGGATTCGAAAGTGTTTTCGCGCCCAAACAAAAAACGAAATTTCAAAAATTTATAACTCAGAATCTAGGCTACGAAAATACTTGATGTAAACGTCATTCTTCATGGTTTTTTATATACTATTTTAATAAAATTTAATCTCAAATTGTGAGAATACCACATTCAGAGAGAGAGAGAGAGAATAACTTATCATGCCCACCATTTCATTTTCTCAGAAGATCTCCTCGTTTCATAATCACCCCCTCTCTTCACGGAAGGCTGATTTAAAGTTAATATTAATCAATAACCTGGTTCTAATTTCCCGCAACTCTGTTCTTAAGGTTCGCAGTCATTAAATTTGAGAGCCTCTAACGGTTTATTCAGAAAGCAGGAACCGTTCGAATGCCTTTAGTAATTTTAAACAGCTCTCAAAACTGCAAATACATAGTACCCAGAAATATTTAAATACCATTTTCACCGTTCACCATAAAACAAAGTTTAATACACTTTCCAGTCGATCCTAAAGGTTAATTAACATTTAAGGATTCTCATTAGCAAGACAAAGTGTACATCTACATTTATTTACCCTTAATATTCTAATATTTACTCTAGCCAAATTAATTTCTATGAAGGGAGTATTTCAAGGAAAAAGCTTTAGAGTTAATACATATGTATTACTTAACTTAAAAATAGTATTTTAAAAGTATGAAACAGAGAAAGATTAAAACATTTTGATAAAATGACGTCGTAGTAATGAAGAAAAAGTAACTAAGTAATCCAAAGGGTTAACAGCTGAAATGTTCTGTGAAGTTATTCCCTTAAATGATATAACTTAGCTTGAACTTAAATATAATTAAAGTGTATTTTATAAAATTTAAATTCCTTTTTAAATGTTCCCTTTATTCTAATAAAATACTATTATGGTTTATGTGAATTTTTTTCAATTGTTTAAATTTATTTTCAGTGCAATTTATAGAAAAACAGATTTTGTTTAAGGTAATACTCTTTTGAATTTCTAACGAAGTACCTACTCAGTGTTTTGGATTAATAAAATATCGCAATTGTAATTAAAATCATTAAATTTATTCCACATGTTTTTTCTCATATTTTGAAAAGTATTTAAAGTTCTGTACTGAATCATATAAATTTTGTGTTTATATATTCAACAAACTTATAGTTACAAAAATTAACACTGTATTTAAAAAATTTTAAATTTCCAAATTACTATACCACTATTTTCATGATTTAAAAAATTTAACCATTCACACTTATAATTTAGCGATTAATTATCAGTCAATGTTGCAATCGATATTGGTAGCTTTTTAAGTAATATAAATACACACACGTGTGAATCAAAATAATCATAGTACTTTAAACGTTTTAAATTATATTTAAATATTTTAACAAGAGTTCAATGTATTTTTCAATCCTCAAAAATTTTTTACTTTTCTTTGGAAAAAAATATATACGAACTAAAGATATTTTCAAGTGATTTTTCATGTAAATGTACATGTATGAGGTCGAACCCAGCCTAACCCGAGTTGAAGCATCATAGGAATAAGAATGGCTGAAAAAGATTCTTACCGTATGCTTAGGATAAAAGATATAAATAGGATTGAGGAGAGCGCATTTATCTACAGAGGGGTTAGATACTTTGTTTCTACTTAAAGAGAAAGCTTTAGCACAAAACAAAGTATTACCTCAGACTTTTATTATCTATTCTAGTTTTACTGAGAGAAACTTATTAGTTAGTTATTCAGTTTCAAAATGTAAAATAAAAATTACTTTGTTTTTAAAATTAGGTAAGAACTTTTTATGATTGTGAATGAAAATATTTATTAGTTTAATAATTGTAAATAATTTTAAAAATAATATTTATGTACCTGAAACAATATAGTTTATTTTTAATTATCTGCCGGCTTTTTCACAAATTTTTCCTATTTAAAACAAACGTTTTTGCTGGAAATGCTGTGAAACACATGTTATTTATATCAATCCTAAGATCCTTAGTCTTATATTAGTTTTATTTCGCATACTTTAAAAATCTGATATTAAACTTTCCAACTAAAATGCAAACTATAAATTGTAGATTTTTTCAAAAATAGTAAGAATCTTAAATTAAAAATGTGTTATGATAAGATTTTATTCTATCCTTGATAGTTTTCCAAAAATATTTATGAATATTTTAGTGTTTTTTCAACTTTTATATCGACGGCTTTTAGAAGAAGGATACTAAGTAACTTTTGGAGAATATTTTGAAAGCAGTAAGAACGGCGCCAACGTATGAGGCGATTCCAAAAAACTTTAAAGTAATTGCGGTGGTGGTGAAATTTCATGGCGCAAAAGAAAGCAGCCGTATCGCAAAACTGATCCCGTAGAGTAGTTGAGCCTGGATTGGATTAAGGCTTTTCTCCTCTAAGAGCCAACAATTTATGAATATTTAATGAAATATAATTTATAAAAACCGTCTTTTCTAATCGTACTAGGCATGTCTATAATTCCTTGAAAGATATTTGAAGTTCTATTCAGTAATAAAGGATAAATATGTCAGTATTTCACATTAAGACTGGTCCAAAATACTAAAAATAATAGTCATTTCATAATGCATTATTCAAGAACTTAACGTATAAATTCCATTTTGATCTATTTTGGATTATTCAAACGATAAAATATCAGAACCGAAGTGAATAAGTATCCAAAAATAACCCAGAACCACGAATTTGATTGAAAGCCCCGAAATGATTTATTTCGGAAATATTTCTTCCTCGGAATTATCAACAAATTGAAGTTCGTTTTGTGGTGATGTTTGTAATTTCCGCTTTCTGATGGCACCTCATCTATTTTCTCATGAAAATCAATTTCGTTTCTCAAGATAGAATGCCTGCCGCAACAGAAACCTGGGTAACCAAAAATAGAGAAGGAGAAATTTCTAGGATCACCCGTAATCGAAACGCGTTCAATTGAAGGTGATTCTCTTGAGAAGAGAATGGTTTAGTATTTTGAGATTATAAAGATCAAAATAAGAGTTAGGGGGTATTTGTTGTTTATGATGAAAGTTACGCAGAACAGCGGGTAAGAAAGGAAAAATAAATTTTTCCTAAGTAAATTTGTTTTTATGTATTGACATTTATTTTGCTTTATAAGGGCTTTAGAAATTATCACAGGAATTTTTAGGTTAGTATATTAGCTCCACAGTTAAAATAAGGCAATGCAAATAGATATTCATCAACATTTTTATAGTTTCCGTTGGCGGTTTTATTTTTTATCGGCGGTTTTTTAATACTTCTCTCACCCAAGATATTTGCTTAAAGGTTTAAACTATCTTCTTTAAATTTATCGTGGACATTTAAAGAAAGATATTAAGAATAGATCCTTTTATGCCGTTATACATTAGGAAAATGTAGAATGACGTATGCCTCACTCTTTTTGACCAGTCTAAGTCATAAAATTTAAACCTTTGGTGTATTAGGAGGTAAATTACTACTTAAAATTCTGAACACAATTTTTTCTAAATTTTTTTAATTAATTTGTTTTCTTAGCATTGAGCCGTTTTTAAGGAAAGCTGTAGTTCTTTTTTTTATATTAGCATATTGATTAAACTGTAATTTTTAAAAGAAGGCAGTTGTCATTAAGTAGTTTCAAGTTATAAGTACTTTTGCCATTGTTAAGTTAATACTTTTGTCATTTGCAATTTATTTCCTCCCCTCCCTGAAAAATATTTGTTAAACTTCACATTTTATGTACCTAAAAACTGAAAGAATAACTAAAAAATATTTATGCCATTTTCTTAACAATTCAACAATTCCTTACTTATATTTTAAAATTAACATAAATTGAGAGGTTTGGGGAAACAACGAGTTAACTCCAATGTAAAGCTGATGGAGTTAACCCATTTTCGCCGCAAACACCTCAATTCCAAAACATTACAAAACCAGATCGTCAATTTCAATCATTTAATAACAAGTTTCGACGTTCCTGCACAATTCGCTAACATATTCAGTTACCTCTCCAACGCAGATTTAATTCGTTATTACGAAAGGACTGCAAAATAAAGAGGCAAAACTTGAAAAATAGAATACATACCTCTTTCTTAATAAACCCCTTATTTCATAAAAAGCTAATTTTAATCAATAAAATTTGAAAACAGACCCTGCAAAATTGTTTTAAAGCACTTCAAGAGTTTATATCGTATATGTTTCAAGCAAAAGGAAGAAAATGATTACTTATAAAGCAATCTTATTATAATTATATCTCACTCTAAACACACTTATATGTCTATTTAAACACCCCCTAATCAATTCTTCCTTCCTCACAAACAATTCCTAGGCACCAGATTGTGAACCTCACCGAAACAATAAAGTGTCCAGCTTTATGTGTTTCTCTGAAACAACGTCAAACTGCATTTGGTATGTCTGAGGTCACTCCAGTAAATATGACACAAGAGCAAATTGGGCGCGAATAAAGTGTTTTCTGGGTGACAGTTGTTGCGACTTCCTACTTTCCTTCTCTCCAGCTGTCGTTAGCAGAACCTCCCTTCATTCTTTTCCCGACAAAGGGAAATAAAAGGGAAATTCAAATCCACGTGGGAAGAACACTGCTTTGAGATGCAGGAGGAGAAGTAGCGCAGCAATGTATTTAAGGAGTATTTGCTAAATAAAGGTTTACCAAAAGATTGTTCTTTAAATAGCTTGGTAGAGACTTATTGTCTTAGGTTAAATTATGCAAGGACTATTCTTTTAGGGTTTTGAATATGAGTGTTTGAGTTTCAAATTGAAAATATTTTCTTTCTTTTTTGTTAGATGAAAAGGTTAGAGTTTTTATTGATCGCAAAATAAGCGTATCTAAAATTATTTGATAATTTAAAGAATCAGGAATATGGAATGAGCATAAATTATGAAACAAGGATTCAATATCAAAGTTTTTATGAAATAATTGTAAGACATTTTATACTTCAAAAAACTTTAACCCGACTATCATTTCATTATTCTGATAAATCAAATAAAATGTTTTTGGCTATAATTTTAAGTATAATTTGCTATTTTCTGCTCAAATACTCTTTTCTTATTAGTTTTGAAAATAGTAAAAAGAAGCCATCCTTGAAAAAATAATATTTTAAAAATGTTTGCACTAAAAATTATTGTGCAAATGCTAAATAGCTATTAATTTTGATGAAAATTTTTCTATTATAGTATATTATACAATTATATTTGAGTACACTATTTTATGAACACTAATGTAAACATTCAAGTTCTCATTATTAAATAGTCCAATACTCAACCGCAAAGACATGATTAGGGATCAGTTATTACCTTAGATATAGTAAATAATCTTGTTTTGAAATGAGACTTTTACATTTCTACGAAAATCAATCTTATTTATGAAAACTAAGCGGCAAGAGATTTAGCTATGTCTTTCCCGGAACTAATTAACCAAAAATGCATTATATTCTGAAAAAGAGACATCCGAAATGGAAAATATATGTTCCCCAAAGACTCTTAAATTCAATTTAAAGCGAAGAAAGTAAAGCATTTTATCCGTTCCGAAGATGAACATAAAATCCCTCCTAAGCAGTCTCTGTTTATGCTTGGAAGTCATTTATCTTACTCCTTTTCGGTCAATATCTATCTAGTATTTATAAGAGAGCTCACAATGTCAAAAATAAAACTCTTCCCATATGATGCGAAACTGAAACACAAAAAAGGTTCATCGAAACCCTGAGGGACAGGAAGGCCTTCCATTTCCGAAGAAATGCTTCCCCTGTAGCTAGAGCACAAAGATGACGGAAATGAAAAAGAAGGGATCGGGAAATCTGGAGAAGAATTTAGGAAATTGCCGAGGAAATTACGAAATGTATCAATCCATGAAACAGTAATTCAGTTTTGTATTATTAAATATAGAGATGAGTGCGTGTGTGTGTGTGTAAAGGAAGTCGGGGTCAGCTCCTCTCCGAGTGTAGGAAAAGTTGCAATTGAGTAAATTACTCCTTCTTTGTGTTTGATAACAATGTTAAGTACACTCTGTTTAGGTTACTTCTGAAATCGAGTAAGCGGAGGTGGATTCATAAATTTACCGCTAGCTGCAGGGATGAGCTAATTTTAGTAACTGTTATATATATATCTTACAAAATGAGAACGTATTCCTTTCCTAAGAGTAACATTGAAATATGATTTCCAAGTTTAGTTTCTTACAACTTTAGTAGAATAAACTGAATAATAAAAAATAAATCTACTAGAAGAGTCATAAATATGATTTTCTATTTTAATCGTTCTCATGTGTAAGCTTGGTAATTAAAAGAAATACTTTTTTAGTAATTTTAACGTTTTAAATAATTAGTCCACAATTACCAAATTTAGATAATGTGTTGTAAGGTCTAATGACTTCGTTTTTAATTTTTTTAACGATTAGGGCAGATTTATAGAAAATAAATAATTAATTGTATGAAAATACTTAAGCTTATTTAGAAATTTCTCCCTGGAAATACCAGCTGCTTTAGTATTTGCATTTATAAATCGTCCAAGTAAATTTTATACTTTGGATATAAACTCTTCTAATCATAAATAAAATGAATTAGGAAAAAGTATGGTTCACTACACATGGAAACGAAATTTATGCAAACATTTATCAACCTTTATTTACTACGCCCATGAAATATTTAATACAATTTTTAAAATATAAATTGATAAAAATATGTATTACTTTAAATACCTACAATTAGTTTGTTATCACATATATAGGAAACTAAATATTTAGCAATATAAATATGTTTAATTCATCCTTTTCTCCAACTCTTTTTACCTTTTTATAATCAAATAAATAAACATTATTCAGAGATATAAGTAATTACACTTACCATCATCCGAATCATACAGATATATCACCGATTTCCACTGATAGTGTTTGATGACATCAATGATAGCTCTTAAATATTGTGGTTTCATGCTAATTCCATATTGCACTGGTCTGTTTACGTTTGACTGTGGAAGCGATGGGCATAAAAGAGGCATGTGAAAAGCGTTGGAATATGCTGCTAAAGTTTCATATGTTGGATCAGTTATTGGAGCCATCATAGTGAAGATTCCTCTGTTAAGTTGGGAACACACTGAAATAAAAAACAACGATAATAAGTAGATGTAAAAGGATTGGAAGTAAATATTCATGGAAGTAATTAAGTACAAGTTATCTTGATCAAAGTTATCATCTTATATGGTAAAAACATGTAAGGTGTTTAAAGGTGGATTTGATGAAATTTTGAAATTATGTATTTTGATTATCTCATTATTATTGTCTCATTAGCTTTAAACTATGAAAACTATTTCAATAACAAATGTTGCAGAATGAGGGGAACCGAAATTTTGACGTGTGATATTAGTCCTGACACTTTTGATTGCTCTTTAACCACAACTGAACTTGCCTTTGAATTAAATTCTGTACCTTAGAACAAAAAGGTTCTTATTGCTTAGCCCGGAAAGAGGAAAAACTCATTTGGTTATTTATTCAAATTTTTGAAGCTATACAAATTTGAAATAACTTGAATCATTTTAATTTAATCAAAGTTATTGAATAACTACTTTAAAAATTTGAACTAAAACCTAAATATATTGTTTTTCTTCTATCCTGGATAAACTTACCAATAGGACCTTTTTCAGCATAAACAAATCATGATTACGTTATTTGAAATAGGTTATTCGATTTAATCAAATATCAACCCATTAATATTATTTTAAAGCTATTGAAAGTTTTATTAGAATGAATTTTATTAATTTCATTAAATTTAAAGAGAAGATGAGTTGTTGTCAAAGAACGATGTTCACACTAGGAATGCTAATCAATAATCCCAAGTCAAAATTTTGAGCATCTCTGGCATTATGAGTCTAAGTGGCCTTGATACGAGCCAGTATTTTTTGTACTAAATATGTATTTTTATAGGCATGAATATAAGTCCTAAAATGCAAACACAATTGTTTTTACTACAAACAATCATAACAGCAACAACATACGTAAAAATATAACGTATTTATTAATTATTATTTAATTTTACTGCTTAATGTTATTCTAGGGATTATAATTATAAAGCATATCTCGCAGAAAACTTTAAAATGCCATGACTAAAATTTACTTTTTATTAAAACATTTTGTGGTAGTTTGATTTGCCTAGTTTCTATAAAGTAAATACACAAGAGAAGCATAAAAATTTTCTACTCCATGCTTTTCCAAAGAAGTTTTTTTAATTCTTATAAATAGTCACTTTATAAATCTTATGAAAACACTAATCCGTTCTTTTGCTTGTCCAAACTTCTCCCTTTCTTGATAAATGCTCAACGCTAAATGATATTTCATGACATTTCACACCTGCTATATGACCATATTTCATCTAAACGGGTAGGGGGTAAGAGAAACACCTCTAGTAAATCATCCCTTTATGATATCTTTTATACCCAACGTATAAGAAGTGACATTTTTTTACCATGACGCATTGCCTTTATTTGAAATATATAGAAAGGGTAGTTGCATAAAAGATTGTAAATATGGAGTCATAAAAAGTGAAAAGATCAGTAGAAACTGGAGAAGAGCAAACTTCGTACATTTAAGATATTAATTACTATGAAATTTTGAATAATCTTGTTTAAAATCCTAACTTAAGATTAAGAAAGTTAAAGACATGCTGTTAAATATGTACTGCATGTAAAATTTTGTTACCAACATTTATAAAGAGGGGTAAGCGACTCAACGAGGAAGTCGTAGTTAAGCTACTTTGACACTTTTTGATGTATTTGTTAGGTTTGGGGGGGTATTTTAAGAAAATGCCATACCTACCTCATACTCAAAATGTTTTGTTATTTTTTTATTGAAATTTAAAATTTCAGTTAGTGTTCCAAATTTAGCCTACAGTGTCCCTAAGTATTGGTATATGAAAGTATAAAATTTACTTTTTAGCGTTAATTCGTAAATTTAGCGCGTATAGAGTTTTGATACCTTATTTAATTTTTAACAAAAATATATGTACATTTTCTATCGAAATAAAATTGAAAACAGAGTGTGGAATAAACAATTACTAATTAATTTAAGGGGGTCCGGGACACTTCAGAAAAAAATTTTTATTCATAAGTTTAAAATATTGACATTTTTTGTGAAGATAAAACATAGGTTTCATTGTAAAAATCACTACTTAAAACTTTTCAGAAAAATTTTGAAAAATTTAAATTCCATTTTTGTCAAAAAAGAGGGGTAGTTTAAAATTGATATAACTCAAAATATTATGAATCAATTTTCAAAATTTTTTCACTAAATCAAACAGAAGCACATTATTTTTATTTAAGATTCATCATTTAAAGAAATATTGAATATAAACAATAATGGAAAAATATAAACAATTAAGTAAAAAATTCTTGAAATTTTTACGTTACTTTTTTTTAAATTCATATTTTAAAAACTAAACAAAATTTTTTAATTTGCTGAATCACAATTAAAGTAAAATGTATGAATAGCATGTGTTTCAAATTTCAACTTTCTATCTTGAATGGTTCTTGACTTATATCAATTTAGAGATGAGGAACAGTAAAAAAACGCATCATAGAGAAAAACGGATTTGAATGCAGAACATATAATGCTAGACTACCAAAGCAGCTGGCAACAAAGGATTGTATCTCCGGTTCTATTTATGATAGAAACATAATAAAAGCCTCATTTTAAGCAGGAAAAAACTAGTTTACATTTTAAAAGCAAACATTTTTTTGAAAATCTGACAATTTTTGTGTCCCTTGTCCCCTTAACTGCATTTTATTTCTGACATAACAGAATAATTAATGATTTAAAAGCAACTTCCTTCTTGTAAAATGAATTAAATTTTAATGCTTTCAAATCGATTAAATTTTGAATAATTTAACATTTTCTCCAATATTTCTAAACACCTTTACAATCACATCTTCGGCGATCATTCTAATTACACAACTGAAATTAATAAATTTCGTTATTTCAGTTCAGTGTACGGGGGGCAATGACCATATTTCCAATAAATTTATTTATTATTCTAGTTCCTTACATTATTCCAAAACATTATTCAAACTAAATTAACTTTTCAACACGTTACTCAAAATCGAGATAATAACAATGAATCCCTCTACATAAACCGACACACGCTGTGCGAGTTCTTTAACTGCAGTTCCATTGTGTTACAACATAAATCTCGAAAAATTGACTCGGGAGAAACAGAAACGATGGCAGTGAATAAAAACGCGACGCGCTGTACCAAACGATCAATACCTTTAACTACAGAACGACATGACACAATAGGGATGCCTTCGTAACTCGAACGGTTGAAACTTGTGTACCCGAGGAATTTTATTCCTCTCTTTCCCATCCCGTCCTTTAAGTTTTCGAAATGAAATGCATTTGCTGGAGGAACCGCCGAGCGATGCAATATCCGTTTCCTTGCATTCCTTTGCTCTTCCGCTTGTATAGGGGCAGATATGTATTATTCGTTTGTGACAAGACATGTGACGTTGAATTGTGAAGTGGGGGGAGATTTCGCTTGAAATCAAAATCTTCTCTTCGGTTGTAATTTGAACTTAGCGCTTGTTTAGAGTGAATGTTGGTTATTTCTAGGGTGAGGAATGGTATTTTGGGGGAGTTGGTTTCGTAATTGAGTTAATTTGGGGGTGATTTTGTGGGGTTTACTTTCGTAGAATTGATGCGGGTTGGTACATTTCGTTGAAATTTATTATCAAGTGCATGCATAATGAAAGATCTGGAAAGTTATATAGAAAAAGACAAAAGGAATTTTTTGGAACTTACATAATTTGATCGTAATTAAAAAAACTTACATTAAAAGACATAATATTCCGTGTATGTTTTATATTTTATGAAATAAATATTTTAAGCTCTATTTCAGAAGGTTGAAAAATTAAATAATTGCGAAATCTGGCATATAAGTTAATTCAAACATCACCTTGAATTTAACAAATGAGACTTTAAGTGCAGTAGTTTGTAATTAATGAGACAATAGTCATGTTTTTAAATAAAATGTAATACAAAAACTTAAGGAAAGGTGTAATGTTCTATACTTTTAAAATAAAACTTTTAAATTCAAATTTGTTTAAAAATTAAAATATTTTGTTATGTAAAGAATTACTTAAGACTATTATTTTATGCTATGAAATTTTAAATTTAGAGAGGTGTGTGAAATGTCAAAAGTTTCTTGTCATTTCCATTTTGAAAAAAATGTCCATTAATCTCTACAAATGAAAACTGTGTTAACAAAAATTAACTACACATGGATCGTTTCTATCACTAGTTTTATCCTAGTTAGATGCATATAAATATTAGTTAAAGGGTTTTTCTCCTAAAAATTTTTTAACGAACGAGTTAGGTATATTTAGAAATTATTTTAGATAAATTAACTTGAATGTCTTAAATCGAATATTTTTTAGCATATTTTATTTTTAATTGATATTCAGTGTTTGTCATTGTAAATAAAAAATAAATATTAATAGAATAGAATAAAGATGTTAGTTCACCTAAGGCTTCTAAAATATTTTATTTCTCTCTGTTTTATAACAACTGCTCCATTTTACGCATCTTACTTTTTTCACAAATAAAAAATTAACAAACCAATTTTTTCTATAAATTTCCACTGTTGATTGACTGATTTACTGGCTATGTGAATTACTTCAACCTGATTCTAAGAAGCAGAAAGAAAAATCAAACGATTTTTTGAGAACAAGTGTCTTTAGAACACAAACAGTTTTACTTGACAGCGTCCTTTAAATTGAAATCAGAAATTGTTTTGAAGTATAAAAACTTTGAAACACGAAGGTAAGAAGAGTTTTCAGTTTTTATTTCCATTTACACTTTTTGCCCTTTTCTGTAAAAGTTCCACTACATAGCATTTCAGTCTTGGTATTTCAAGTGAACTCAAATTTTAAAAAATGTATAGAGATCTTCTAAAGCTTATTTTTTCCTCTTTCGGCTGAGTAAGTTTCTTTTAAAAGTATGTTTTTCCATATATCCTGTCATGTTATTTGGTCGAAGTAATTCCTTTATTCGCATAAAAACCATCATGTGTGTTTTTTGAATCGGATATATTTCTTTGCTTTATGAAAATGACAAGTATGAGCAGTGGCAATAAAAAATAAATGAACTTCTATATCAGTTGGATCCAGAAAAATAAATTAAATTCTTTGCTTGCTATTTTCTGACTGAATATATATTTTTTGGCAAAATTCATTTTTAAGATTATTTAAAAATATAATGCATCATAAAGCATAAGATAATATTCACTTTATTCGATGCATGAAATGTAGTTTATTTTTATTTAGGAATTTTAATTACTATTCAAATAGTTCTTAAAATTACTTATTTGTTTACTAAAATATTATTTTGTCGTCATGCTTTCCTTTATACAGGTTTTACTCACATAGAAAAATAAGTTATAAACTTTAAAAAAAGGCACAATTAATAAGAAAATGCACTTTACAGTCTTTCAAACATAAATATATGAGTGTTGGGGTGGTTGTTTTTCGTTTTATTGCTTTTATATTTAAAAATGCAATTGAATAACACTCATTCTTATATGTACAAGGATAAATAATAAATATACCATAATAAGTAAAATACTCAATAAGTATATAATGGTAATTAGTATTATATTATTTCAGAAGAGCGAAATTGTTCCTCCCAAATTATGTTTTCCTACTTTCCAGTAAGAGAACACCTTTATCGTCTGCGTTAATATTTTAATCTACGTTAAACTTGCGTAAACAAACATTTTAAGGTGAGTCAGTACCTGCATTGCCTTCAAAAACTTGGTTTTGATATTTTGAATGATTCAGATTTTACATTTTATGAAGTTTGCAACGATGCTTCATTTATGCAAATATTCAAAGTAGAAGTGTATTGAATTGTCTTTTAAAAACACGAAAACTCTATTTCATCTGGGAAGATTTTAACATGGCACTTTCTTGGACGGCCTTTTTTCAACTAAACTCTACTCTAATTTCCACGGCCCGGCGTTCCATTGGTTCTATCACTAAGCGCCAAGACTGCTACGTATCCACGAGACCTACAGCGCATGCGCCACAGGCCGTTTGGGCCGTCCAAATAGACACTTCGTTTTAACATTTAAATGCGTTTTTCTCAAAATGAACTTTTTAAAACTGTGTGTACCTTTTTCTCAGCATCTACTGTGTTTCGAGCTTATATTTGTACCATATGTTCTTTATACCCATGTACTTTTAACTTTTGGCATACGGTGTTTTTCAATATTTTCAGTTCAACATGCTTTAGAGCAGTTTTCGTAGACAAAAATGACGTTTTTTCAGAACTTTTGAGTAAACCTCATTCATTATTTTTTAAAAAATATCAAAACATTATATTGATAAAAGCTCATTTCTGTTTGAAAACTAATGTGTATTGATCGCATATAAAAAATTCGAAGCTTTTATGTCCAATAGTTTCTGAGAAAAAGGTAGATAAAATTTGCAAATTTAACACTGTCGGTATACAAGGTACCGACTCCCCTTTTAACCCAAAAGCAAAAAAAATATTCAAATATCTAATAGACAAACTGCACCCCTTAAGTTAATAAATAGTTTTAAAAATTTAATATATTAAAACTAAATATAAAAACAATAAAATAGATTCAAAACTAATAATTTTGCAAACATAAATATATTTTATCAGTAACGTAAAATACATTCTTTGTTCTTTCAAATGAAATATAAACATCAATATCTGGATTTATGCTTGGGGTGGCAAAAGTATATGTCAGAGGGACATTGTCATCCTTCTTGTCATGACATCCCTGTCCATGGTCCCCTGTGACCAAGGGGGACATGCACCACTGGCACCCGTTACAGAGATCTTTTACCCCATTCTTTAAAGATATGTACATGCATTAACCTCAACGCTATTTCAGATTTTTTTTAAGGAAAAATAGCAAAAGAGGGGATGTTTTCTTTAGTCTTTATGTATGGGTACTCAATAAAAACACCGAATGCAAGGTTGTATCTTTTAAATTTGAAATTTTGAGCTTAAAAAGTTCAAATGTTGGATTTTTGTTTGAATGATGTTCATTGAGTTGATTTATTCTTTCTTTGCTCATTGTAATGCAACTTGTTTTGGTATAGTAACAGTTAAAATATTTTAAATTTTGCTGGTAATTGAAAGATTTTAGTAAATTAACTGTCTCTTGAAAATGAATGATTTTTTGAACGTTAAACAGGTTGTGTTTGAATTTAAAATTAAAAAGCTTTCTGATATAAATTTTTTTACAGAAGGATATTATGTAAGATGAGTTTGAAGGCTTTATTACTCAAAAGTTTTAAGTGAAGCAACCTAGCCTTAAAATTACCTGCCTATCAAAATAACAACTTGGTATTTCATTCCATTATATTAATAGAATCTAGTCTTTCATATGATAACATAAACATGTAACGTATTTTTTAAGATTTACTAATAGGTCACTTTGGTCACTCTTTTGTGTTTAGTCCCAACAAAAATAAAGAAGAGTGTCTCCGATTTTTAAAAATGAGTTATTTTTTAACTATCTGATTATTAGAGTTGAATATTGACATTTTGCATGGTTGATTCAGTGTTAAGACATCACATTCCCTTTTAAGTAACATATTCCTTCTAAATAGCGGAATGATTGTTACACAAGTATTGTGAACAAATTAATTGTACAAAATATTTTAAAATTTAACTTACTACACAACTTCACAATTTAAATCGCTGCCAGGTGAATAATACGCATTCCCATGAGTGTAATCATTATGCTAATTGATACACTATTTAAAAAAAGCAAATAACAAATTACTATTCTCGAAATAAAGTAAATGAATGTGAGTTTAACTCATAGTTTATAAATGAGTTAGAAAATAGCAAACCGTGTACCACTCTACAATATATTCACTTTCACCATGAATGGACATAGTACACACTTTCAAAATACACCCTTAACTGCCATCCATCATTGCTTTTTATGAAAAAAAATCTATCAATGACCAACTCCACACACCAAGTCCCACCACCCATTGAACAACAAAAGACCATAAGGGGAGAAAAGCTCAATATTTCAACCCCACTAAACAAAAGGTTTCGATCTTTAGGATTAAGTATATTTTAAGTACCAATACCCACATCTGTTACTGATAGACGTTTGCAGACCTTCGAATTTTTTGGAATTCCACCGACTCCACTCTTTTGTGCTCTTATTCTGGTGGGCGGAGCCAGAGGGATGAAAACAGGACTTTAAAATATAGATATAAATCTAAAAAATGACTTCCGTTTTGATCCAAAGACGACTTTTCCAATAAATCGTCCCTAATGCTTGTCTGGAGGAGTTCTTGGGTTGGGCGTGAATTGTCTGATTTTGGCAGGTGCGTGTTGATCGATGACATTCCCAAATGATTCTAGGGCTGATGAGGATGTCATTGAGTGAAGCCCACCTACTGCTTCTGACTTGGCTATATTGTTGGAGATTGGGGGATGGGCTGGATGTTTGTTTCTTGGCGCTGCTTTTGCTACTTGTTTTGACATAATGGTTGCTTTTTGAGTTTCTTTGCGTCTTTTGAGTAAAAAACTATTGTAATCCAGCCGGTGTTTTAAAATAATTTCTTTTTCAAAGCTTGTGATGGGTGGGACTCTCGTTTGCTATGCTTTTGAGAAGGGGGAGAAACAAGATTCTTAAGGAGTATTGAGAACGAAAAAGATTTTGGTTATTGTGAAATCAATCATAACGGGGTGTGGAAAAAGGTGTTTGGTAAAAAATTACTTTCAAGCAAGTAATATTATTTTTTATCCAAATATAACTTTTCCGTTTATTTCTTTAGTAAAAAAGCACATCCCCTTAAGCAACTTTTCTCGAAAACTTAATTGGTTGATCAGTTGTTTTCGTGTGTTTTAAAGTTTTCAAGAATTTAAAACCAGTTTGGCAATTTAAAACTTTTATGAATGAAAAATAATTTTGGATACTTCAAAATCTTTCAGTAGTAATCTACTTTCTTTAATATTATTAATATATTTTTCTTTGCGTACATATGGTGTTTCCTATTGAATTTACATATTTCGTAGTTTTGTTCCTGCTGTTTTCAAAGACATGTTAGTTCTTTAAATTTTGCAATTTTCCCTATGGATATAAGCGTTGAAATTTTAAAATAAAATTTGAGCTATCTTACCCAAAATAAACCGTTTACTTGAAAGCATAAATATTTACGCTCTAAATGAAATTTCACTCTACTACGTGATAAAATTTAAAAGCTTTCAGCTCCTCCGTTTGAAAGGCATGTCCCCAAACGGTATCGAAATCAAATATTTCGCTCCATCTGCAATATACCTGAAAACAAGATTTCACCTCAGACGGTCTCAACTTCAACTTCATAAAAAATACAAGAGAGGTACGTGAATATTATCGATAAGCCTCTCATACCCAAATAGGTTTTCTCTCCAAATACACAACCTAAGTACATTACCGCGACTGAAGTAAGCAGAAGTTCTTTCTTTGAAACATCTGAACCTATCAGAGTCTTAGGTAGAAATATTTAGCAGATTAAGCTCGTCTGATAAAGAATCCTGTTTGCTGTTCCCTTTGCATGGTGGTTTCTTTGGGTGGCATATAAACACAAAACGCAGTCAAATATTGCTTTCACCAGAGCATAGAGAACGAATCTGGACAAGAGCCAATTGCAGTTGCAATCTTGGGTAAAAAAAAGAGTGTGTGAATAAAACTCGTGGCAATGCGCTTTTGGTTAATCATCCTGCGCTATTTTTCATTTAGTTTAATGAGGAGTGGTTTTAATCTAACAGAAAAATGCACTTAAATTAAGCAACGAATTATTTTACACTTGCATTTATTCTCATTAAAGATAGTCTGGAAGTGAGTGGTATTTGGAACTTTATTTCCTGAATAAAATATAATTTGCTTCAACGCCCATTTGAGAGCATTTCAGTTTTCTCCGGGGGTAATTTTGAAATGAAAAAGAAATGTTCTAATAGTTGACATTAGATGGTTGGAGCATTCAACAGAAAATATGAGTTCATTTTAAAATTGGCAACTAGAGTGAAGGAATAATTAATTATGATGAACTTAATCTTAAAACATGCAAAATTTTTCATTCCTGAAATTCACGAAAAATTTATCTCAAAGAATTTGAGTTCTTTACAAAACTACTGTTTTAGTAGTATGTTAATACCTGAGCTATAATAAAAAGGATGTAATTAATTTTGTAACGCAAGATAAAATTTATTGGTGAAGACCTATTAATAGTGAGATTATATGCCCATACAATATCTCTTGGGTGAAAGAAGTCTTTAAAGTAGTTGATATTAACTTTAGAATACTTGGTGGTTAAATATTAAATTTATTTTTCTAATGGAACATATGGTCGCTGCGAAATCAAACCGGCATATCTGCAAAATGCATATTTTCACCAGAGCGCTTTAAAGTTTTCGAATGTGATAAAAATGTATTATTGTGAGATAATTCAGTTTTACTTTCCCGATGGACGTCTTGCCTGCTTAAAGGTTTTGAAGCGACTGGCATATTGCTCAAAACATCTGTCTTCTGATAAAAAAATGGTTATTCCCGTTTAAATGCATACCGGCCCAACGCCATCTGAGGGATTTTTATTTAACTATACGATATGCCGGTTTGACTTAAAAATAGACTAGAAAAAAGAAATTTTTTGACACCAACAACTCCCAAACTCAATTTTTGCATACATGCCGGTTTGATTTAACAGCGACACAATATATAAAACTAGAACAAATTTTCAAAAATAATGTTGAATGATCCAACGCGAAAACACTATTGCCAACAATAAAGCATTACAGTAGTTAATATCCGCACATTTTAGTCTACAATTTCACGAATAATTCATTTGAATTTTTAAAAGTACGGTATTCATTTTAAATATTTTGCTTTGGTAGATTGTTTTCTATTAATTTATTAAGGATCCACATCTCAGGATAATGTTTGTTCAAACAAGTTCATTGATACTTGTTTTAATTGGAGTAACTCGATAGCACAAATGCATAAAACAAGTAAAGGGTACCTAATTCATTCCAAATTCGTTCTACGCATTAATCTTCATTATACGAGAACAAACAGGCATACTTGAATTTATTTTCCCACGAAGCTTTCTTTCTCTAATTGAGAAATATGAACATTGGGGATTTTCTTGTCAGTGTACACTTAACCTACTTACTTACGCTGTACTGAAATTCAGAAAATGTCATCATTTCATTATCTGTTGTTTAATTTATGTATTATGAAGATTTGTAATAGCCTGTTAATAGTGTTTAATTATGCAATAAATGTTAGTTTTAAAGATATTATTTTCAGTTTACTAGGAAATTATTTAAATTTTAATATTTTGTGTTCAAAGATTTTTTTTGTGTAAATTTTACTCAATACCTGAATACTAAACAATTTACGTAATAGATGTCGGTAATTTTTTACTTTCCGAGATAACACATGGAAGTTTAAAAGTAAAACATATGAAGTTTAACTAAAAGCGTTGAAATTTCCTTATTTTAATAAATAGCAAAATTGTTTGAATCAATATCTTACTTTTTACATAAATTTTAGTATTAATTAAAATCACTGGGTTATTTTAATTTTCTCATAAGAATGGAAATCACTCAAGCAAAATGTAATGTTAGCTAAGTAACTTTATTTATTTTGTAGCAAAAGAATAATTTTATTAAAATTAATCAAAATATGTTTGACTGTTTTTTATAACAGATAAAAGCTATAGTTTTTAAAGGTTCATTGGTTCCCTTAAATATTAAAAAAAGTAACCTTTGTGATGAGAAACTTCTTTCCTTTTCTTCTCAAATTTTCATGCTCAATTTACAAAAAAATATTACTTGACGTAAAAAATTTTTTACCCATTTTTTAAATCAATGCAAAAAAATTAAAATAAATTATTTGATTGAAAGTGATTTTTTACTTAAGCGTGATATATTTGTGTAATTGGAAAATGTCTAAGTTTCAAAAATAATTTATAATAATAAGTAACTTTAGATTAAAAAAATAAAGAGTAAGAATAACATGATTAACTTACTATAAGTTTCTTCCATTTATTTTATAATATCTGTCTCGTTATTTTCTCTAATTCAATGTCTTTATTTCTCTCATTTTATTCCAGATTATACTTCTGTCTTTCGGGAAAAAACTAAAAGAAGATAAATTACTTTTCCCTAATTAATCAGTTCTTCGTAACTTTGTTAATTACTCAGATATCTTCCCTTGGTAAGTAAATATACTTAAGAAAATATATTAAGCTACGATATTATTATTCTTTTCCAAAGAGAAATCTACCTATGAAATTTGTAAAAAAATGAAGCATCATCCTAAAAAATAATTCAAAAACTGTATTTCAGATTTGTAAAGGATGTATTTCGGTTAGCATATAATAATTAAATTCATAACTACAACGATGAAGTTAATTTGTTTTAGTTGAATTTACACCTCACTTTGAAGAATAACAGAAAAAAATTCTGTCGGTTGTGAAAGAAACGGAAGTTTTTAATCGTTAAAATTATTTTTGTATTGAACGAAACATATGCGTAAAATTATTTTAATTGGTTCTTATGTTAACACTTTGTGAAAATGTGTTGTTTATATTTGGTCCTAGAAAAAAAACTTTTAGTAATAATAATGTTTTTGCCAGTCGTATTATACAGGGTGTCCCATAAATGTTGGGTCACACTTCTAGGGGGATAGTAGACACCTAGACGAGTCAGAATCACATATGATTTGGGGGTCCCTGACCAAATCCCAGGGAGTTAAAAGTAGAGCGACACCCCAAAAAAATTATTGAAAAATTCAATTTGTAGAAGAACTACTATTGGTAAAAATTTAATGATGGTCACAAAAATTGTGGTTTAATATGATCTTTAAAATTATCTTTAAAGTTTTTAGTTTAAAATCTTTTTTATTACAAAAAAAAAGTTTAAAAACCACAAAAAAAATGTGAAAACTCTGCCAAAACTTCATTTGTGTTTCGAAATCCTTTAGTTTGATATAATAATCTGAAAGATCATAGCCGAAAACCCTTGAGTCCAAAGTTTCAAGTAAAAACCATCAAAATTAAATGCTTGAGAGCCTGTTAAATCACGGTTTAAGTCCGTTTTTTTCGCCCGCTAAGTGCCGTTTTAGAAACGGCTATAGGAAACCAGTTTGCGCACGCTAAAAACGAACTTTACCAGGATCTCAAGCGTTTAATATTGAAGGGTTTTACGTGGAACTTTGGACTTAAGGGTTTACAACTATGATCTTTCAGACTATAAAATCAAAAGAAAGGATTTCGAAATACAAAATGAGGTTTTGGGAGAATTTTCACATTTTTTTGTGGTTTTTTAACATTTTTCATAATAAAACAAATTTTAAAGTGGAGACTCTTGAGATAATTTTAAAGATCATATTAAACCACAATTTTTCAGACCATAATTAAATTATTACCAATAGTAGTTCTTCTATAAATTGAATTTTTCAATAATTTTTTGGGGTGTCGCTCCATTTTTAACTCCCTGGGATTTGGTCTGGGACCCCCAACTAATATGTGATTCTGACTCGTCTAGGTGTCTACTATTCCCCCTAGAAGTGTGACCCATTATTTATGGGGAACCCTGTATATACAGGGTGTATCTGAAATAGTGCAACAAACTTTCAGGTATGATAGTACTCATCAAGACGAACAAGAATTGGTATAGAAAGGGGGGTTGCAAATGAGTTCTAAGGGGTGAAAATCAGCAAAAAAAATTGCATATTTGTGCAGAAACAGATACAATTGTTCGATTCCAGCATTTATTACTTTCAACCAATTCCAATACTTTGTATAAAAGTATTATGAAAACGTTAAAATTTCATTTAAAAAAGACCAATAAATGCAACGGGCATGCGTTATAGGTAGATTAAAGTTAAAATTGTTCCTTGTTCAGACTCTTGTTCCTTGTGCCATAAAACTAAAAACAACCAACCAACTAGACTCTAGTATTAAAATGTTTTCTTTGTGACATTTTCTTTACCAGTCTATCTACCTACAACTCATGCCTTTTGCATTTATTGGTCTGTTTTTTAATGAAATAAATATTTTCATAATACTTTTATCCAAAGTATTGGAATTGGTTGAATGTAATAAATGCCGGAATCGAACAATTGTATCTGTTTCCGCACAAATATGCAAGTTTTTTTGCTGATTTTCACCCCTTAGAACTCATTTGCGACCCCCCTTTCTATACCAATTCTTGTTCGTCTTGATGAGTACTATCATCCCTGAAAGTTTGTTGCACCATTTCAGATACACCATGTATATTGCCTTGAAATTAAGATAATTTTGTTAGCTCTGTCCTTGATTCTATGCGTTAGCATATACTTAAATTAACTCTTAAGTAAAGAATAAAATTAATCAGCAGTTAGCAAGTAGTTAATATGCTCACAATAAATAATTGCACATGACTGTTTTCCCCTAATCATGGTCGTACACAAACCACCCAGTTAGTCTTCCCAATCAAGGCACTTAGAAATTCAAGTAGAGAGAAATGGGAGCTATGGTTATGAGAGAAGTGGTGACACGTGTTCAACAACGGAAAGTGAATACACATAAATCAATACCGCAGCTACTGAATATTTTCCTATGAAGTCGCACTTCATTTCCTATTTACGCGAAAGACCTTCGTGACTTCTAAATTGGGGTTGGGAATTTTCGAGAATGTTTTAGAAATTGCTGTAAGTAATTGGATAGTTTGTTAGCAGTTTATTGTTTTAGGTACACCCGAGTTTGTCAATGAACAAAGTGAGCGAGTTTGTCGTAGGTAAATTTCTTGAAAATAAAGCGTTTATTTTGATGGTTTTTGAATGAAAAGTAGTACTTCTGTTTTGGGATTTGATTTCTAGTTTTTTTCTGACCATATTAAGATTTTAACGCCTTAGAAGGGCTCTTTTATTTAGAGTGTACCTGTATTAGTTAGTTGTACCGTTAATAATTAGTAGCCTGAATTTTTTTTGTATTTTGTAAGCGAAAGTATTCCAACCAAATTCCAAAGTATTCCAAATTTAAGTATTTTTGTTTTATACGGAAATAAAGTCAAACATAGTTTTTATTTTGAATGTCTTATTAATATTACTTTATGCAAAAAATATATCTAACAAATCAGTCAAAAAATCCCTCTTAAGTAAATTAAAGAAGTTCTGTGTGATAGTGATCTACGGAAATTTTGACATTAAAATCATATGAAAGGTTAAAAATAATATTCTCCTTTAGATAATCTCCTAATACATTAAATTTCGCTGTTATTTGAAATCAAGATTCATTCGGATAAGATAATTTTTTTTCAAATATTATCAGTAATTTTTTTGCTGGAATTTTTAAATTTTTCTATTATAATACGATTTTGAAACACAATTTTAGACAGTAAGAAAAAAAGTCATGACATTTACTATTTATAGTTTTTTTTGTTGGCTTCCTAATTTATTAAAATTTCTTGCAGAACTAAATGCAGTTTTAACAAACATTTTTAAAGAAAAAAAATTAGCATGATTTGATTAATATTGAAGAGTTTAAAATATTTCTCTATGGATCAAGTAAACGCCATGTATTTCATAGCAACTTAATATTAATAAACATTATTATTTACTCGTTGAAAGTTTTCTTTTCGTCTATTTATTACCAAATTCCCTTTATAAAATTATTCCTCAAGTAGAGCTTCATCATTGAAAGTTATGCATAATTGACTTAGAATAATAAGACTGAATTAATCATGTAGAAGTTAAATTTTCCTGGAATTATAACTTAAATTATGTTGCAATAATATTTTATAATTAGGGGATTAACAATGTATGAAATTCGTTGTAACTTGAATCCTGTTTCTATCATTTGGTTATTATGCCTTGCCATACATCAACTGTTTCCATAGCATCTCTTAAGCCGTCCTTATTCTTAAAAGTTCAAATTTCTATACGATTCTTTTTTATTCAACTGTATTTTCTCTCGATTCATACATATACCAAACTTAATAAACAATAACACAAAAGAATCCTACTTTGAGAGATATCAAGGAATCCATCTCCAGAACATATCCTGACAGTAAGCTTTCAGAAACATTCTTTACCGGTGAAAAGCACTTTCATTTTGCGTCTAAGAGCGGTTGGAATTCTTTCCTCTTCGATTTAAAGCGATCAAAACATCTCAAAAACTACTTTGGGGTATTGTTTGAGGCTGATAAAGCAAGAAACATGTAGAAATTCACTCTGTCACAAGGCTTCTTTGTCCACAACAGTTGTAAGATTTTCCATTACAAAAGTTACACAAAGAAGCACAATTTCCAAATTTTTCTTTAACAGCATCTTGAATGAAAAAGCCAATGTTAACAACCAGGGCCAATGCTTCTTCACTGCTATTGTAGTAAGATGGCAGAGAGAGACTCGAGAGGTTTTTTTTTCTTTGAAAGTGACACAAATCATTCAAATAATGAAACGGGCAACAATTGAATTCTACGAATTAATAGTCTTGGGTGTAAAAACCTAACATAATGTAAATTGCAGAATTAAATCCATTTCATTTTTAACATTGATTTTTCAAAATTAGTTCTTAATTTTACCCAACAATAAACCACCTTGAAAGGAGAATTTCACCATTTATTGCTGGTTAAGTGTATAATAAGTGTAAACTCACAACTCTCAAGCGTCACCTCCAACCGTGGACCGGTTTCGTCCTTGTTAGGACTCATCAGCATGGTATAGGAAGGTAACGCAAGAGAGCGGAGGGCAAGTACTAGTCTAGCCGACTATAACTGAAAAAGTGGTGACCATTGATTAGTCCTCCACTCATCTGCTGGAATGACATAGACATTCCTAGGCTAATGGCTAGACTAGCAATGGCATTCCGATGGCTCCATCTAGCAATGGCATTCCAATGGCTAGACTAGTACTTGCCCTCCGCTCTCTTGCGTTACCTTCCTGTACCATGCTGATGAGTCCTAACGAGGACGAAACCGGTCCACGGTTGGAGGTGACGCTTGAGAGTTGCGAGTTTACACTTAAGGTGTACGTACACACTAGACAACTTTTTTTTATTTTTGGCTTAAAAAATTTAATTTTTTCACTGTAGGTTAGTAATTTGTTGTTAAAACTATTTACCTGAAAAAAACTTACAAAATATTAATTATTAATTAGTTAATTAGGAAATTATGTCTTAATTAGCATCATTTTTAAACAGTGCTTAATCACATTCAAATTATCTTAGACACTCAATTCTGGTTGCAAACCGTTCCTTTAACTGTACTTAAGGGTCCGAGCCTCAAAAAAAGGATCTGCGTTGAATAGTTTTTTTGTAACAATTCTGTTTTTGAAGATAGCCGAAAAAATCACGATGTTTTTCAGAGACTTAAATACTTAAAAATTTGTTTAAATAAACTTATAATAACCTTGATTATTTTGGAGGGTCAGACCCTTTGCATAACTCTACTAAAGATTGTAAAAACACAAGTTTTATCAAGATAAAATAAATATTTCTGAAATTATCACTGTTTAAAATTGAAAAACCATGAAAAAAATTAAAATTTTAAAAGTTCCGTTAAAATATATTAAAAACTTATTTCGATAAAATTTGAATGCTTAAAAATACAAATTAGATAGTTATCTACAAAATAATAAGTTATTCCGAATCTGCAGATTTAAAATACACTTTAAAATAGAGGAAAAGGTATCCATTGTTGAGGTCTATTTTCGGGATTTCGTAGTGTGTACGTACACCTTAATAAACAACCTTCTTAAAATTATCATTCCATAAAATAAAAAGTTGTAGATAAATTTAATACTTATAAAGAAAGAAAAATATCTATTTTAATGGTGCATCTGTAAAAATCAATAAATTTCTTTTTACATAATTATGAATAAAAACTGCATTTTTTTCTTCCAAAAAAAGATTACTATGTCTTATTGAATTCAATGTCAACTAATAAAAGCACAGTATATTTAGTATTGAGTTTATCCTATAGATCATTACTCTTATCCCACACATTGACTCGAATTAGTTTAAAGTTGTTCTTTTAAAATTTTCTCAGATAGACATTTTGTTACAGAATAAGCATATTCTATTAAATTTTAAATAATACAAATAAAATTATTTCAATTTATTTAAGCGTCAATTAAAATTCAATAACTTTTATCTAATAAAAATAAAAATCAGTGTTTATTTCTCTACATAAACTAAATTACTTCACACCATCAATTTTGCAAAAAAAAAATCAATACCCGCGGACGATTTATAAAATAAAACTTAATGATTAAAAAATCTAAAGAACAATTCATCATTCTTCTTTTTTCAAAAAATACATAAAATTTCATTTATTTTAAGCAATCATACTCCCACGTCTTTTTAACGCATTTTAAGCAAAATAATGACGCTCTATATTGCAGTAGTATTCTTTGTCTCCCCAAGTTGGTCCCTCCATTTAAAATAAATCTACCCCACTACCCTATAACTCATCATTATTTCCTCGCAACGGCATTAAATCAGTTCAACTGATACCATGCTGTATTCATTACTCCAATGACTTCCCTACTTTGACGCAATATTGGCTTTATAAACCTTTAATGTATGCAACTGTATTTTAATGTCCGATAAGTATCTTATAAAGTCTTTCATCTTTCTACAAAACACTCGCTCCATCAAAAGAAAAACGCAAAAAGCACGCTCCCCACCCCCATTGATGATCATTAAAGTTTCTTGGTTCTTGAGTATCAATAATCGACTTATATATCCTCGTAAAGTTCCATAACGTGGTCCTGCCTTCCAATTCTCAGAATCTTCATAAATGTACTCATCGATCATACGCTGGAAGTTTCCTTCGGTAGACTGATCGCTGAAGTTGGGGGAGAGGGGAATTTTTGTGCATTTTTGAGCCATTAAACTTGGGGGGAGGCTTGCGCCCCCTCAAGTAAGGGAGCAGGAGGATCTATTCCAGGGGAAGGCAATTAAATCGCGTTTTGGATCGCTCCTCCTCGGAGCATTATTTTCTGTTTTAATACGTATTGTGGGTCGTTACTGCGTTTATGTATCTTGTAAAATGGTGTGGGGTGGGGTCTATTGGATTGGGTGTCAGAAAGTGAATTGGGAAAGGGCGATTGATGGTTAGAGAGGTAACTTTGGGTCGGGTTTTATTGTTGCTCTTTGCGGGGAAAAATGGATTTTGTCCGGGATTAATTGGATTGGAAATCTATGTTATGAAGATGGAAAAAATCATCAAAGTGCTTGATTATAAGGCAAGAAGAATAGTTGAGCTGGTTAGAATGGAAGTGATATAAGTCCACTGAACGTATTTTTGAGTAATGGCGTCTTTGTTTTTCCTATGAAGAAGGTATTTTTTAGGTGGCTCTTACCGGTCTTTTATTGAAACTTTTACTTAGGGGACTACCACACTGGATTAAAGACCCTTATACCTAAAACCACTAATAATGTTTTTCTCCAGCAATCGGTTTTACATATTTTAATTGGTTAAATATTTTATTAAAATACTCTAATTTATTCTACCCAAATTAAATTCAAATAAGTAAGTTGAAGTTAATATCCCTCCCTCTCACCCCCTCTTCAATTTACTGCGAACCAGGTAGCGCAAAAGTTTGTTTTTCTACATAGTGTCTACTATAAAGGAAAAACCAGTTTTACAGTTACAGAAACCTTACCACTGTGTTGCTAAAAAGCCTGATTTTCGTGTCAGAAAAGCATTTGTCATTATATTTCAACCATTGTTTTTAAATTCACTAATAAAAAACGCATTTTCTAACAAGACCATTTTTATTTAAATGAGACCATTTAAAAATATATTTACTTGATTATAAAAGTTACTTTAATCGTTCGAGAAAATAATCATAAAAGTGGCAATTTTTTTATTCGAGAAATTTAGATAAAAATAAGTGCATCAACATTGCGGGACTTCATTTTTATGTTTTGGACTTTTTAATTAAAAAGTTAAAAATTTAATAACCACACAACAAAAATCATCACTTATTAAATGAAGAACCAAACCACCGAATCTGAACCCATAATGTAAGCGGTATTAAAAAATATACAGGGTGTTTCAAAATTGCGTTGCACGGCTTTTATTCGGAACCAATGCCTCCTAGGGTCATGGAAGTAAGGTCTACCCCTAGGTAAGTGACCCTGGAGAATCCATTGAGACAACTTACAGCGCCCCTAGTGGAGAAATTAAAAACTTAAAAAATTAATTTAAAAACTAAAGGAGATAGAGCAAAAACCTCAATAAGACTATTGTTGCCAACATCAAGAAGAACTCAATGAAAAAAACTTTATCAAAATATCTTGAATATTCGCGGAGACATCAGCATGTGAAAATAGCACTTTTTCAGGGATCAAAAAATACAAATTTCGCATATTTGCAAATTTTTTATATTTTTTCATTAAATTTTGTGTTCTTTCAACTAAAAAAACACAAAACTACACAATAAGACTGAAAAATTTGCAAATATGAGATATTTTTATTTTTTGAACCCTAAAAAAGTGGTATTTTCACATGCTAATATCTCCGAGAATATTCAAGATATTTTGATCAAGTTTTTTCAGTGAGTTCTTGACGTCGGCAATAATACTTTTTTGAGGTTTTTGCCTATATCTCCTTTAGTTTTTAAATTAATTTTTTTAACTTTTTAATTTCGCCACTAGAGGCGCTGTAAGTCATCTCAATGAATTTTCCAGGGTAACTTACCTAGGGGTAGACCTTACTTCCATGACCCTAGGAGGCGTTGGTTCCGAATAAAAGCAGTGCAACCCAATTTTGAAACACCCTGTATATTTCGTCACTGAATAAAAACCACATGATCTAAAAAGTCTTACAAAGCAAAGCAAATATAATGAATTACATTAATCGAACTGTATCTCTCTATTCTAAAAAAAAGTTTTTGGCTAACGGTTTCCAGAGAAAACTTTTTAATTATTGAACCGAATGACACATATCAAACTGTCCGGATTCTCTCCGGATTTCCAAGTAGGCTATTGGATTTTTTTAAAAAAATTATCAATTTTAAAATATTTCCATTTTTTTTAGATTTCAGATAAGGTCGCAGTTACAAAGCAAGAAACTATGAATTTTGAATCAATTGAAAATATATTTCACTGGTTTTTTATTATTCAAATAGATTAAATAATCATCTTTCTATTTAAAACACGAATTTAAAAAATATATTTTGGGTTATTTTTAACAATATTTATATTTTTATTGTTGTTCAAACGGTTTTAACCCCTTCTCTGTCGCTGACGCATGTCATACGTCCAACGCCAAGTGGCTCATTTCTGTAACGGTCACATGTCATGCGACGCGCATTTAATTCGTCACGCTGTGGGTTATTTTGTTGTTGTACTTGTCCCAATGCACTTTCCAACCTTCTTTCTCATTCAGTAACGAATGCGAAGAATTCAAGGGGCGTTCCAGACTGGTCAGGAGATTTACAAGCCGTAAAACCGTCACGGACCTTCCACTGAAAGTTCCTACTACTGTTTCTTCTTCTGCTGACCCCCTGAAACTCAATAGCCCCCCTCGGAGTTCCTGGAAATTTTGTAGACAGATGTTCTGGACCCCTATCAATCAGTAAGCGAATTTTTTAAATATTTGAACACGTGTAAAATAAACAAAATGGGCCCCGGGGATAAAAATTTTTGCACTTTTCAGTGTCAAAATACAACATATTTTTATTTTAGACAATAAAAAAATTGAAAATTTTGGGTCAGAAATTGAAAAATTCGTGCTATAAATAGAAAGATGATTATTTAAACCACTGAAATATGTTTTCAATTGTTTTAAAATTCATAGTTTCTTGCTTTATAACTCCAGCCTTATCCGTAATCTAAAAAAATGGAAATATTTTAAAATTGTTTTAAAATTCATAGTTTCTTGCTTTATAACTCCAGCCTTATCCGTAATCTAAAAAAATGGAAATATTTTAAAATTGAGATTTTTTTTAGAAATTCTAAAGTCTTATTGCACATACTCAAAAGAATAATTGAATCGCTTAATTCAGAAACGTGTCAAACGCCACCTTTTTCAAAAATGAGTTATTGGTGTCATGGGATTCTGTAGGGGTAAACGCACATTTTAAAGTAAGATTTATAAAAATAACGTGATTTTAAAATAGTTTTCCAGCATTTTAAATTTCAGCTTTAGTGCAGAAACATGTCAAACGACGTCGCTTGACAGGTTTCTGCACTTAAACTGTGGGGAATTTTGTTCATGCCGTCTCATCTGCAGCTTGTTTGGGACTGCTTTTTTTATTTAATCGCATACAAACAATTAGGGTAGGTGGGGGCAAAGCCCCGCAGTTTTTAGTATTTTTAACATTGTTATCGAACGGGGGTAGATAATCCCGAAATTTCAATTGGAGGTGTTAGATTGAGATGTTACCTACAAAACCAATCCAAATTTATACTCTTATTGATAGTATTTCAAGAGAAATTGACAATTTAGTTGAAAAAAAATTGCGGGTCTTTGCCTCGAAAAATGGGGCAAAGACACGCACTTTTGAATCTTCGTGTCCAAGTGAAATAAACATGGATAAACAAAATGTTTCGTTATAAAAACACTAGAAATAATCATCTTAATACAGTAGAGCCCCTATTATCCGCGGAATTGGGTGGCAAGGGTACCGCGGATAGCTAAAATCACGAATAACCCGAAAAAAGACTAAAAATGAGGTGAAAACACCGAAACAAAATATCTCAGCATAAAAACTATGTTTCATTGTACAAAAACATATTATGTAAAACTTTTAAAATGTGTACAGTACAGTAGAATTATTTGCTCTACATCTAAAATCTCTCTAATGTTCGTCTAAAATGTACCCTCATCATTGAATTTTTTTTTCGTGGCAATCGTGGATCATCCGCTCGCGAATAATGGATTTCTAATGTATTGTTTTAATATTTTAAGTGAACCAACAATATTAAACATAAATATAATCCGTTTTAATGAAAATTGTCAATCTGTTGTAGCAACTCATTTCAAAGTGCCCAATATCTTTCAAAGGGGAGAAAAAAGGGTTTCAGTTTGAGGATTGACATCTCGGAAACCTTTATTCAACTTTTTAGGGATCCTGTAGGTTCTAATTTCCTTTTGGGGCGAATTCCCAAAGTTTTGAAGATGCGGGTATTTGCCCCAAAACACCTGCGGGTATTTGCCCCGTTTCACTTTATTTTGAAAAACAAGCCTTATTATTTTTAGAGACATGTTAAGGAAATTCTTTTAAGACGAAAGTGAAGTTCAAATGCTATCTTATCATTGGCTTATTTGTTTGTAATTCTTCTGAAGCCCTATTTTATGTTATGTTTAAGTAAAATATCAGAAAAATTACATCAAAATGATGAAAAACGAACTTACAGCATTTTTTCAACTCGTGAGTGACTTAGGGGTACGAACTTTCGTAGAACTATAGGTCACAGTAAGACAAACCAACCACCTGGTTTTCAACTTTTAAATAGATTATTAACAATTGAAAATCGCGGTGCGTGGTTTTGCCCCGTGCGGGTTTTTACCCCCACCTACCCTATATGCTATTGGAAAAGTCATTATTTAGAGCTTAGATCCATCAAGCCTTAGTAAAAACCATATTTTTTAAGTTTTTGTACAAATCTCAAGACTAAGGGCGTTTTGGTAGCTATATATTTAAAATTTCCATGCTTGTGGCCCTTTATTACATATATGTGGTTGAGATTTTGGATCTATGAATCATTTTATTAAAAGGGGGTATAAATTCTATACTCGAGATGATAATATTGAATTAGTTAACTGATTTTTGTAGGCTTTTAAAGCAAAATCATTTTACTGTCCACAAAGTACAGTTGGGGAAATAAAAAACGACTCAGTTGCGATTTCTGGCGAACCACTTGGGTTAGGAAGACATATGAGGTGTCATTTTTCATTGTTTAAAGTATTCTTTAACCAAAAAAATTTCGAGTCCTTAGGGGGTCGTCTTCATATTTAACGAAACACTAACTTTTTTCAATGGGGACCCCCAATAACTATGAGATTTTCTGAAAGGTCATCTCTCAAAACCCTTAAATACCCAGTTTCATCCAGATTAATTCGCAATTAAAAAATTTTTAAAAAATAAAAAAAAATATGGTAATCGATTCAGGTAGTAATTTTATGAAGAAAGACAAAATTTCAATCGATTTCACCGAATAGTTTTTGATAAAAACGAACGAGAAAGAACATTTGCTGTATGCATTCGGCAACGGTATACCGCACCTTAAGATTAAAGTTTATTTTTATCAAAAACTATTCCGTGAAATCGATTGAAATTTTGGCTTTCTTCATAAAATTACTACCTCAATCGATTACCATATAAATATTTCACGATTTTAAAAATTAATTTTTTTTTAATTTTTCAAAATTTTTTTAATTGTGAATCAATCTGGATGAAACTGGGTATTTAAGGGTTTTGAGGGATGGCCTTTCAGAAAATCTCATAATAATTGTGGGTCCCCATTGAAAAAAAAAGTTAGTGTTTCGTTTAATATGAAGACGACCCCCTAAGGACTCGAAAATTTATTTGGTTAAAGAATACTTTAAACAATGAAAAATGAAACCTCATTTGTCTTCCTAACCCACGTGGTTCGCCAGAAATCGCAACTGAGTCGTTTTTTATTTCCCCAACTGTACCTACATCTAAACAACTATCTAATTGACTTCGAAGATATCTATATTGACATTTTGAATTGTCTGACCACTATTTTTGAGTCTAGAGTTGAAATACTTTATAAAAAGGTATTTATACATCTACTAATTAAAAGAGAAAAAAAGAATTTATAGTAATTGTATGGGTTAGTATTTAATAAGGAAATGTTATATTCAACTAATACTCCCACTTTTATTAACAAATCCTTAAATAAATTAGAGTTAAGCTATGAAATTAGGCTTAAATACTCTGTTTATTGCAGAAACCTGTCAAATGCAAATATTTTAATCATTTTTTAAGAAAAGAATAAAACCATAAAAAAATCTTTTTGCCTGAAAAATATCCAAATAAGGTCTACTTTAAGAAAAAAATTACTACACATCTTGATAAAAATGTAGTGAGCTTCTATACAGTTTTTCTCGTTTATCTCAAAACAAGAAAAGTGGTGTTTGACATGTTTCTGAAATAAGCGATTCAATTAAAAGTAATTAAAAAGTCTCTCTGGAAACCGTTCACCAAAAACTTTTTTTTAGAATAGAGAGATTTATATCTTATTTTTAAATAATAAATTGATATTTTTATATTTATCTTTGTCGTGGTGGCAACGTGACAACCTAATCATTACTATATTTACAATAAAATATAAACTCGCTTTCGGAAATTTTGAAATTTTGCATTTATTTTTTACAATAATTATTATGTTTTATATCTTTTTGCAGGTATGTTTTTTAAGGTAGTAAAATGTAACTTTTTATTTCATAATGCCAAAACGCAAAAAACTTTATAACACGGGTGAATATTTTAGAAATAAAGTTGAAAATCGAAAATGTTAAAAGTCTAGACATTCGTGTCATTGCTATGAAACTGATACAATTTCGACGTTTGTTTGTTCTAATGAAGATAAAATTCGAAATTATCGCGATGTTTTCGATAATTATTACATTTTCACATCCAATCGATAAAAATCATTACAAATTTTAAGGAAGTTAAATTTATTCCTGAGATGTCTCAGTGCTTCTTAATGAATCTGTGAAAAAACATTACCTTGGGGAAATAGTAAAAGAATGTTTACATTGCTCTGCTGTTAGTTTTATGGAATTATAGGGAGATCCGCGAATTCATGTTACCATAGAGGAACTGTTAAAATTCCGCCACTCAATAAATATCCGTCATTTTTAAAAGAATACCCTGGAGAAGTACTACCCCTGCTTTAAGAATGTTTTATAAAGTGAGTAAGTGCAGTGACCTGGGTTTTGTGAGGATTGAGATAGCTTCTGCGCAAGAAGTTAACGGGGGTTGGTGAGCGATAGCGAGCAGGGGGTGGTAGCCCCCTAGTAGTAAAAAAATCTATAATAATCATCAAAAAATAAAATAAAAATAGTTCAGACCTGCCATCTAGTGAAGTACTAAACGTAGACATAAAAACAGTTCCATGCAAAAGAAACAAATATTTCCTGCACGGCTCTCACACGTGAACGAGAAATAGAATGCAAAGCTCTGCACGTGAGAGCCGTGTTGAGGAGGAAAGGGTTTAAAGTAGAAAATTATTAAATAACCTTGTGACTTCCTTAAACTTTATATTAGTTTACACCAATCAAAAAAATAAAACAACATTATTAGTAATATTATTTTATGTCAGTTCTTTACTACACCACAGGACAATTATTTCATTTCTGTTATTATTTTTTAAATGCAAAAAAGTCACTGTTTTCTTTTTAGAGGGGTAATTTTTTTTCTCAATCTAATATTTTTTTTGCTTTTCAGTTGGTCTTGAACTGGATGTAAAATTTCTAATCAAAATGGTCACCACGGCTATCGATAGTTAGTCTCACATTTTGAATATGCTAACAAAATGAAGTTCTATTCATTAGCTGTGCAAATCAGAGAAAATCTTAAGTAAATGAAAGATAACAAATTGATTACGTACAATATTTACCGATGAAGTGAAATGAAAATACATATACTTACATGCTCTAGCCATTTTAAATGCATCTGGAGTATCCAAAACATCAATGACAGGTTCTACTTTAAACCGAGCTTGAGAATCGTTGGTATTGTGTAGATGAATTGTATATTTAAAAGCTGATTGTTGTTCTTCTGTACTTGGAGTAAAAATAGCACCTGAAAAAGTATTTATTTTTATTTTTAGATACAAATTGTATTGGTTCAAATTTATTTTTCATTTGATTACAGAACTGAAATTTCAAATCTAACTAAATGCAAATAATTTTAATTGGATAGTATCGATTCAAGTTTAATTAAAATGTTTGCTATTGTAACTATATAAAATCACAAAAATTTATTTAAATTAATCAACAAAATATTTAAAAACATGAATTTTATATATTCAAGGAAAACAACCTGGTTTATTTTGCACAAAGGAATAAATTTAAAACATACAAACTTGTTTCGAGGATACTTGGATCCTGTTCTTGTCAGTTATTTATTTATATTATACTTTTTATTAATTTTTTATAGCCTTTATCTCAAAGGAAAACCGTTATTGGTTGTTTTTAAAACCACTAAAAGTACTGAATTTTGTCCATACATTCTATTTAATCATAGTTGATAGATTCAATGAAAACAAGTAAAACCAAGAAGAAAACTTGCTCATTCACTAAGAAGTTTTTAATTATTAAAAACATACAAGGTATTATCAATTTAATGAAAACCCTTGGTGAAAAAATGATAATTAGGATGCACTTTGAAAACTATAAAACATTAAATCATCTGCATATTTAATAAATATTATTTATCACAGTATAGAGGTGAAATCCCATTTTAAAGTAAACAGTATACGTTTTAATTTGTTTATTCTTATAAATTTATAACTAGTATGTCCATTTTCTTTATTAAACTCGAGTCAAGAATATTGTTATTAATGTGGAAAAACTATGTTATTAATCTTAATCTGAATTTTAAATTTAGTTTTGCTCATATAGTTTCTTTGTCAGTTTATTTAAATTCTGACATTTAAGCCTAACTAATTTTCTACAATACGTCATTTCTATTTGAGTTACATCTTTATTTATTCACATAACAGTTAAGAAAAATTTTGATTATTGACTTAATAAAAATTTAGAATTTTTTATATGTTAACAACATTCTGTTATCTTTCTCTGTATGATGTAACATGAATTACAAAAAAAATTCAAAGCTACTTAGGGGAATTCAGTAAAAAACCCTTCTGATTTATTCAAAATATTGTATGAAATCTCGTATCAAGTATTGTACAGTAAGAGTACAGGGCGCTGAACTAGTTATTGGCTAATCTAATGAGTTAATATTTAGGGGTATATAAGTTTTTAAGTCAGTGGTATTTATTATTTTAAACTAAATTTTTGTGGGGAAATAATACATCTTAAATACAAGATACAGTGTCCAATATATTTAACCCTCCGTCGGTCGCAACTGCACTTTTTCGCACACCTCATACATTTTCGTTCGGTTTTCCGTTGTTATGGGGGTTAGAAGTCTGAAATTTTTGCTAGTCTTCTGTCTTAACAGGATGTATGGCGCCTACAAATTCATTAAATTTGCACTCTTTGTTTAGTTTTGTTTTCATCATAATTTTTCTATTTGACACATTGCGCTCGATCGTGTTTAAGGTCTTTAAGTTACGTAATATTATTTTTTGTAATACCTGATGGTTTTTTAATTTTATGAGTGCTTACACATCAATATTATTAAATTTTCCTCAATATATTTGTATTATTTCTAATTATTTTTGGTTTATTGCGGTTGAACATACACCTACAAAATCGTACCTCATACACTTACCTCGCCAAAAACAAAGTTGTGCAATAATATGCAAATCTACGCTTACTACCTGTAAGTTGACAGTTTAAAGCTAAAATAATATGTTTTGGAATTATTTTACAATAGCTACAGGGACTGCCAGCGGTCAATTTGCCCAGCCTAGTATTACCTGTTAAAGTTTTGTTTGTGAATGGTTATTATTTGGACATGAGTTCAAAAACAATAATTTAAGATTAATATCCCTCAGGTTTTACATCATTAAGAATATTTTTTGACTAAGATATTGAATTATTTATCCTGCTGAAGTAAGCTTAATTTTATGCTATTTTTATTTTTGTTCTTAATTAATTACAACAAATATCAAATTTTTTTATGTCTGAATAATACTATGAATATCTTTTATTGTTTTTAAGACCTCATCACTGAAATTAAAAGGTAGAAAATTGCGATTCTTTCGATTGTGCGTTTTGGTACATTGCGACCGAACACGTCAGTTTAATATTGCGACCGACCGACGGAGGGTTAAGGCATGTGCATTGAAATTCAGGAAATTAATATAAATGCTTACTCTAAAATGCCATTACACATCTTTCATTCACCTCCAAATTATTTTTACGTTTGAAAGCTTACTCATCAGCTTTAGACATTAATTTTACCTTTTAATATCATTAATGAAACCGAGGGGTTCAAAGTATAAAAAGGAATCAAGGAAAGTGTTTCTTTGCCCGCATATATTAAAAAGTAAGGCAACGAATTTGCATTTTCTTGAAGAAAGTTAATGGACTGTCTTGGAAAAGTTCAAGAAGCGTGATTACATTTTCGTCACTATTTAGTTAAAATATAAGAATTTTTATAGAGAGGTTTATACGATATAATAAAATAATTTTTACTCGACATAATAATCAATTTTTATAGAGAGGATAGTAAAATAACTGTATATGTATATGGAAAAGGCTATTTTAACCTTTATAAAATATTTTTACCGTCAATCAAAGAATTGACATATAAAATTTTCTTACTGAGATGAAGTCATTTCACTCTTTTACATTAAATATTATTTTAATGAAAATATATTTCTGCAATAAATTTATGAAATGAAAATTAAACCACTTTTATCTCAGACACTTTTGTTTTCAATCCATGACGTAAACAGGTGAAATTCTTATCCTTACTTTGGAATAAGCCTTTTAGGTCCATTGCAACATTCATTTACGTTAAATTAAAAACTACTAAACTTAAAAAAAGTAAAATCAAACGTAATAAAAAATTAAGTCTAGCTCTTTTTTTCAAAGAGTTTTACCTATGTATAAAATAAACAAGCTATCAAGTTTTAACAACAATGTTTCAATAACATTTTTAAGCAATCATAAGAAAATTTTAAAATTTCACCATAATTTGAATGTTTTTTTTTTGTTCAGGTCACGCAGATAGAAACGACAATAATTAGAAAATATTTCAATTTCAGACGACTAAATTATTTTTTAAATATTTTACTGTATTGATAATGGAAAATAGTCTATTTTTACAATAGGATGTTCAGTATGATGTACTTATGGGGACAAAAACATTACATCTATTTTGCGGGGTATGTTAACTTATTTTTAGCTGAAGGGGTGTGTTTTGTCCTTTCACTTAATCAATTATGAATTTCGTAATTAACTTGCTTACATTATTTTATGCTCATGTGAATTAAGTTTGAGTAGAACAAGGTTCCACTCTTGAATAAAATATGATGAATGAGGAGTTTTCGGAGTAAAGGGTCATTAGAGAGATTGGTTTGATCCTGAGGGTCACGATATAGCTTCCAGAAGATCCATTGTTATGAATGTTTATAAGATTAGATTCATAGTAATATTGATAGTAATTGGATTCGTATATTTGATATTGAATATAAGAGGTTTATATGTGGTCCAAAGCAAAAAGAAAATACTAAGTAAATTGAAGGAATGTTTAATGTTAAAAAATGTTGAAAAATAAATAAATAACTGAATCATAAAAATTACGTAAATAATAATACAAAAAGCAAGTTAAACGTTTTTTGCTTCAAATTTTTTCTACAAGCTTTTTTTGCAATTTTAATATTTAGACCAAATAATGAGTGTTGAGAGATTTAAATTTGTTTTATTTAATTAACCTTAAGCAATATTTTTAATAAGGATATAAATACCAGATATTATAAACGAAATTCTTGTTGCAAATGTTAGGAACGATAAAAGCATTTCGAGTGAAGATTGATGTCAAATTATTTTTAAAATTCAAGTGGTGTGAAATTAAGTGCTTTAAATATGTATTGAAGCAGTACAATTTTAAATTATTACAATTTAAATTTAAATCTAAATCCAAACATACTTTTAAAAACATTCTAATGTAACAAGTTTCCGCTTTCATGAAAACCAAGCTGAAAAATAAACAACTCTAACTTAGCTTTTTAAGTAAGACCAAAGTCTAAAATTATAAAATCCAAAAGAAATCCTAAAATTGAAGAGATTTCCGCACCCTAGCGTCATGAAGTTTTAATGTTTCACAGTTATAATTAAAAAAGCGACTGCTACTTCAGCAAGAAACGACGCTAAAACTTCCTCAAAGCGGATGACCATTAAACTTTCTTTCGAAGCTCCTTTTTTTATTATTTCGCTACAGAATAAACAAGCACATCCTAAGTCTCAACTTATTAACAACAAGCTATCTCAAGCGCATACAAAAAAACTAATGTTAGCAAACGCAACTCATACTCCTGAGTTCTCTCCCTAATATCGGCTCGCAATTTCCTTGATGAAATACGGAATAGCTCATTCCTGATTGAAATTGTATCACGCCAACAGGCGAATGAGATCATTCACACAGTGCCGGTGTTTCGCATCAGGAATGCTCTGCTCCGAAAAATATTACAAAACGCCGGGCTCATTTCATGGAAATTTTTCCCCTCTATGTTCATAAGTTCCCGAAAAAAATCTTTTCGCCAGAGATTTGTAGTATTCCAGGATTCCGCCTTTTCTTCTTTATTTGCTCTGTGCCTCTGGGGATATGTTTTCATGTGTGCCTTGCTTAAAATGCGAAAGATCTCGAAAGTTTTGTTTGAATTTTATTTGGATCTGGATCGATTCTGGTTGTGCAAGTATGTAATCAATACAGCGGGGGGAAATTGTTTTGCATCGATGCATGCATGATTAAATTTTTACATCTGAGATGAATAAAAGGGGGATGAAATTATTCATAACAATACGAGTTCAGTCTTTTTATTTTGAAAAAAGTTCCCGAAATATCACAAATGATATAAATTGTAACAAATTATCTGTCCTGCAATGTAAGTTAAATGACGAAATAACCAATTTATTTATAAGCTAAATTATATGTATTTGAAAATACTAAATTTATCATTGATTTAAAAAAAATATTTTAACTTCATTAATTCGTCTAACATATTCTTTAGAACAAATAAAACAAAAACTGTTCCATAATATTTTACTAACCCTTTGTATTTATTTATATTGTATCGTTATTTATTTATATTCAACTATAATTTTAAGAATAAACAAATTTATTAAGGGGATGGTGGACCTTGAAATCGCTCAAAATTGACCAAAATATATGTACTGTTAATATTTCGTTAAAATTATATATTCTTGAAAAATAATTCCACGAATACATGTGTTGTTAAAATTGATAGAGTTGCTGTGTTACAAAAAGTCAAAATAAAGGCAAGTCCCTGAAAAAAACTTTAAATAGCTTTTTCTCGCAATATAAAAAATTAAACCACCTAACCGGGACACATGCCTAACAACTTGCACCCCAGGGCCCCACGGTCACGAAAACGAAGATGGGCATCGTAGGCCTTGGCCCACTAGGGCTGTTGCGCCAATGAGTTTAGTTTAGTTATAAAAAATTAAAAGTGTTCCATGCAGGATAAAAATTTGGAATTAAAAAGAATTTTTTAATTGATATAGCTATATTAAGTTTATAAAATCTTCACTTTAGAGTCAAAACGACAGAAATTTTCAGGAAATTTTAGTTTAGGACGAATTCCCAAATATGTTTTGTATGAGTTTTAAAGCAATTTAGTATTAAATGAAGTCAAAATACAAAAAGTTATCCTGCAAGAAATTTTTTTTGAAAAGTGGCCAAAAAATGAATTTGTTAAATTAAAATTTTGAAAAATTAGTTTTTTTTTGAAAATTCAAAAATATATAACATGTGTATACTGTATTACATTTATATGCCAAATTTCATGTCTCTAAGATAATAAATTAAAAAATGGTTTTAAAGGTCCATCATCCCCTTAACTAACAACTCAATAGTACAAATATGCTATAAACACAAAGTTTCAAAAGTGAAATTTCCATTTTTCATTAGTAAAAACGATTTAAATATTCAACATGTTGAAATGTTATAAGAAAGATTTTAAAAATTACTAATTTTATATAAAAAAGATCAAAATATTTCTTTTTTGTATATCTTCTAGATTTTCTCGAAAAATCGAACGCGAAAAACCCTCTTTGCATTTCCCAATCACTGAGAGAAAGTCAAAAGGCACTCTTCAACCGAATACCGATGTTGAAAAAGGGTTCACCATCCCAAATATGTTACCAGCATGATTTCTGTGGATAAACTTTGCTCTTTTGCCTTTAATATAAATTGGATTTTCTCACCCTTTCTTAAATTAGTTTTCCTTCGCCCAGTTTTTCAATTTTCCTTTGCTTTATCGTTTTTAAACATCTATGCAATGTTTGACACTCTTTCTTAGTTGCTAGTTTCGGGTTAGTAAAGAACTCTAAATATACAAATCAATATTTTGTTTTCAGAAACTATTTTTGCCCCCAATTTTTTTAGATATATTGATTTGCATGATGTAGATTTCAATACTTTAAATCAGTTTTACTATAAGTTCATAGCTTCCAAAATTCCAAAAATTGTGTGAGATGGTTTTTTAGTTTTAAATGAAAGCATGTAGAATGGATTATTATGAATAAAAAAATATGAAAAGTTAAAAATGATGAGTTTTAAAAGAGTTTAAACTAAATAATAAATTTCATGTTAATTTAGATCAGTAATTCTGTGCTTGAAAATAAGATGAATTTTAAGACTCTAGTTTAATAATATTGTTTGATTTTGATAAGAGCATATAAAATTAGCTTCAATGTAACGCATAATGATTTTCATTTGAATATAAATTTAAGATCTAGCAATAAAGTAAAAATATAAACAAATAAAATATCTATTCCTTGATCAGAAATTTAGGTGTATAAAACTTATTTTGAATGTAAATAACTTAGTAATACAGTGAATTGGTATAATATAGTGTGGTTAAATTATGGTATGGGGATTGAAAAATTGAGACTTAAAATATTTGAACATAAAAGTTTGTTAATTGTAAGGACTGTATACTTATGAATAAAACTTTAAAATAACTAGAAGTTCAGGTTAAAAAAATGCAAATAATAAAATACACGTGATTCAAGGAATAATTATTGTCAAATTAATTGTTTTGCATAATATTTTCAGTTGGTATTTACCTCCATAGTGAGTAGATCTCATAATTTCATATAAGTGCTTGACTGAAAAAAACTATTTTACATATTTTTAAAACTCGCAAATGAAAAAGATTACTAAATTATAATTATTTTATTAATAATACTTAACGAATTATTTAATGTTTTAATGATAGAAAAGAATGATTTCTAATATAGTTTAACATTTCATTCATTATTTATTTCATTTTTTGTGAATACTAATAACTTAAAAATCTTTAAATCATAAAATATTACTAAAGAGTTTAGGTATTAGACATTATTATTGAAAAAACTACAATTTTATGTACTTGGTGTTTCAAAAACAATAACAATTGATATAGATAGAACTTTAATTTTTAAGATGTTATTATAACCGAGTTGGAAATATTTGTTCATACATTTAGCACAATTTTAAATTTCCATCAGCCATTACAATATTTAGTTTTACCACCATATACAATAAATTACCAATTACCACCAATTTACTACCAAATACAAGGTAGTTTTTAGTGGATTTTCTTAAAAAGAAATCCCTTCTAATATTTGTACTTAAAGTATAAATTATATATTAATTAAAACCCTGCTTCATACTCTTGAGTCAAAGAGAATTACTTCTTATGATCTTAGAAATAAAATATTTAAAAGCAGGTTTAAATTTATTAAATAACTGATTTTTATGCACAGGAGAACAAACGTGTCATGAAAGTTAATTGCACAGTTAATGTATAATGTATACAATTGATTTTACTAAGCTTAATACAACTGATATGTATAAATGAAGGTTTAAAAACCATTTGGAAGATCAAAATTACTGCGCTTTCATTCCTATTTTTACAGTGTTTATTTATTGTAATTTTTGAAATCCTTTTTTTGAATTGAAACCGAATTTAGTTTATTTGCTTATCAAAATGTATCATAGTTATAAAAATTTTATTACTCTTAAGTTAATGTTTACAGTTTTGAGAAAATAAATTAAGTTTTTTAAGGGAAAATTTTGATCTTGAGTACAAAAATTCATTGTTGGAATTTGTGTACTTTAAAGGCAATATTGGAAAAAATTAATTCTAATGAACAAATTAAAATAAAAGTTTATGTGGCAGAAACGTATCGATTTTTCCATGTGGAATTAATTGTACATAGAAACTACTTTAAATTATAAAAATGATTATTAGTCATTATACTGCATTTAATGCCATATTCTTGTTAAAATGAACTAGATATTATAGTTCCTAACTTTTATGTTTGAAATTCAAAAATTTAAGTCTGTAAGTTTAACATTCCCAACATGTGCTTATAATTATATAGGTTAGTATTTATCTGTAGACTGCCTATAAAATAATTGGACCTTTAATAAAATTGACGTCCGGAAAGGAAGTTTTGAGTAAATTTTTAACATTTTATTGCCCTTCATAGATGTAAGAAACTCTTTTATTACATCAAAATATAAAACAGAATATCAAACATGCTCTTGTTAATAAACAGTATTTGAATCAATAATTGGCAGAAGTATTGTTTTTTTTTACAAATACACGCATCTCAATAAAGGGATTTTTATAATTAGGGGATTTGGTACTTACTTATTATCCCGTCGACCGTTCCGTGGACCGTCTAATTCAGTGGCAGTTATAGAACAGTTAATGGGGTTAAATAACGTTTTTGAATTACGCGGCACGGTTGACGGGATAATAACGTAAGAACCGATGATGTTTCCTCTCATGCCTTAATATACAAAACTAAGGAGAAAATTAGCTTATTATGCAGTTTTGTCGCAAAACTGAAAATATCCAGCATTTTAACTAAATTTGGGAAAAATATGAAATATAGCAAAATATTCCTTACTCTTATCCATTACTGAATTATACTTCCTTCTCTGTAAAATTAAATTGTTTTTACACACGCCTAGTTCCAAGTCACATTACATTTCCTTTTTCACACAATTGCTTCTTTCAATTCCTTTACATTAATTTCCCCACCTTACTCTCTAAAAACTCTAGAATCTTGGTACAATTTCCTCCCATTCGCTCCGAGAAACACACCATGTTCCCAACCAAACATCCACATTCCTCACCACCCCAACACGTGCTCCGAATCCGAAGATCCCCGCCCGACCAGAAAAAGGCGGCTTACCAATCGGAATCTTCTCTGGCACCGGCCTCACTAGAGCCCAAATACAGGTGAAACATAGCAGCTTCCACGTCAGGAACATCCTCTTCATGTTCGGCTTCGCAGAGGCATGCTTCAGAGGCGCATCGGTGGCGGAGACTCCGCTTCCATAGTGCGCCTCGCGGGATGTGGCTGGAACCCGCTGAGGCGAGTCGCGGGCGGCGAACAGGTTCGCCCACTGCGCATCACCACCGCGCCTCACCAAAGTTTCGGGCGGAGGTCCGAACCGGAGAGGTGAGACGGGTTGAGAGACGCGTAAGTCGGGTTTGGGGTTGAAAGTGTGTTACAATATTTTTGTCTTTCAGATAAGTGTTTCATAAGTTCTAGAAGGGATAGGACACACCTAGATGACTCAGAATCACCTAGGAATGGGGGGTCAGAAATGCACCCCTAACAAACTAAGGGTGTTTATAAGTAGGCATGAGAAGTTGTAAAATCCCCAGTGGATATTGACACTTAAAAGGGATCAATTATCCCTAATATGATGTTTATACAAAACATTCATTTGTAATAAAAAATAAATCGAAGGTTATTCAAATTACTCAGTCATTAAAGACAGTCTTTACTTTAAAATTACATTTAATTTATTTTGAAAGTTGCATAGAACAGTTACTATAAAATTTACATAATTGCCTTTTGAAAAAGTTTCCTTGCCGCATTCAGACAATCATTTCTTGAGCTAAAGCAAAAACACTGAAAAAGACCGTGTTGCAAGATTTTGTGAAGAAGTTTAACTTTAAAATTGTGGCTAGGTACCAAAGCTCATCTAATTGTTTTTGGTATATTTTTGACTACGAAATCAAGTATCCCCAGTCCCCCCTATTGTTAAGGTGACTTGATCAAAGACCATATTCTCACTCTTAGACGATCCTATAGCATAAATAGCATCAATAGGAAACTATGATTTGTGTCATTACTCCAAAAATCAAATTATCCTTAAGTTTTGGACACAAATGTATTTTAACGTTGGGATTGGTGTGAAGAGTGTTAGTCGGTAAACTTGAGCGTGTTTGCGTAGAATGGGTTTCTGTGAATTTTAGGAGCAGAGAGGTGTAAGTTATGTTTGTGGTTGAAAGTCTAGTGTGATTGAAGTTATAGAAGATTCTTGTAGATCCATATGTTATATATTTACGTAGAAAGTAAAATAAAATATGAAGCCAGGAAAATGAAGGTAGCCAAAAAGTCCGCGAAACTTGAGAGGGTTGACATTTATTGAATTTCTGGGTTTTAGAGACAAAGAAGTGTAAGTCTGGTATGAGGTTGAAAATATATTGGAATGAAAGTGGTGAGGGCAGTTTGACAGGGCTAAGAGCTTATGTAGGTTTTAGGGCCCGAAAACTCTTGTTGGGTAAATTTGAGATGGTTTGAGTGGAACGAGTTTCCGAATTAAAGATGCACAGAAGTTTATGTCTTTAGTAGTGGGAGGACTCTTTTAGAGCCAAGTGTGTACGAAAAAATTATTTTAGATCCCCAAAACTGTAAGTTAGGGAAACTTGAGAGGGTTCATGCAAACCAGCTTTCTAGATTTCAGTCAGAAAAGTAGTCTTGGAAGCTTGGGGATTTTGTTGATATGAGTTCTTGATTTTAGGGACTGAGAAGAGACAGTCTTGTTCACCATTAGGAAATGTACTACTGCATGGTTGTAAATTTTTAACAAGTATGTGAGTAAAAGGCTGGGAGGACTTTCATAGTAGTCGGGTTTAATGTATAGAAAATTTTAGAGCCATAAAAATAAAGTTGGGAATATTTGAGTTTAATATTTAAACTGGGTTGAGAAATGGTGCAAATTGAACTATATTTAAAAAAAATTGTTATATCATGTGTAACTGCGGTATAAACATTTAAAAGGAGCTTTTAGCACAAAATTTACCCCCACACCATTTATAAATATCAATTCTATTAAAACACTAGAACCACCGGCTACTGCCTCATACCTAGAACCACCGAAGGCAGTCATTTTGCTATCTAGTTTGCATTTTGCTATACTAATGCCTATCTAAAGTAGTATTTTGACTGAATTATGAGATAAATTATTTTTTCTCATATAAAAAGCAAGAACATCAGTTGAGCAAAATAAATTTGTTTCTTCTCTAAAACAGGGCATAGTAAATCTTTCAAGAAAAATAATAAAAAATGCGTGGGAATTCATCAAGTTTTAGAGAATGGATTTATATTAATTTCTGAGAATAAAATGATGTATTGATCATTTAAAGGTGTCAAAACTAAAAATATATATATTTTGCTTAACCCCTTAGAAATCATGAATGTTATAATTTAAGTGATAACAGAAGAAAGAAACGCTCCAATTCTTCACCAGTCAAAATAACTGCTGATGACGGTTATAGGTATACCATTTAATTTCTCCGTAACTTACCACAAGTTAGAGATAGTCACAAAAGCAGAACTGTGTAACTCAAATACTTTTGAAAATAGCTAGATTCAAAAATGCAAAACAGTCAAAATGACTGCTTCGGCGGTTCTAGTGTTAACTAACTGTATACTTTAAATAAGAAGAAAAAGTTCATTACAGTTTTTTTTACAATTCGAACATTTTAAAGATTTTGTAGCATCAATTTGGATAAAAAGTTTACAACCAAAAAATATTGTTGAAAGGGTTATATCTTATCTTAATGACGCATAACAGCTGTTTCTTCTTTTTCTTTCTTAGATGTAAATTATTACATGATTTTACACTTTTTATGCGTATTTTCAGACTTTAAATATTTCAAATTTTTGTTTATCAATGAAAGAAGTAGTTTTCTTTACTTTAAATACTTATTTTAATAGCATTGGAATAGTACTTAATGAAGCAGAAGAGTAAATAATTTAATTAAAACAAGAAAATTGCTTTTATTTTAATGTTAATCTTTAAAAGTTAAATTTTATGTTTATAGCTTTCTTCAGTTTAGGTTATTTTTTTATACCAATTTACTTCTATTTACACTGCATAGTCAGCATTGCGAAGGCAGTCAGTAAACCTCTTGATTTACGATACTTTTGAAGTCTTCCTAACTTCAATTCTTTCTAATTGACTTCAACTTCTAATACCTTAAGAGACGGGAGAAAAAGGAAATCCTTTTCGAGTGAGATTCTTTCACATTGCTTCCCTTTTAGTTTCGATTTATACGAATTCTTTACGAAAAAAAACATTGAAATTGTAAGCAGCAGTTTTTATACTGTTAGTGCGTTTTTTAACCTGTTTTCTTCTAGATTTGTGTAACTGAACTGCTATTTAAATTTCTTATTTGAAACTAAAACTGATATTTAAATAGTAAAAAAGCAAATGATTAAACCTTTTCACTGAGCTCTAAAAAAGGAAATGATCCTACAGTTTTTGTCTTCACTTAAAAGCAATATCAATGCTTCTAGTGGATTTTAATTAACTAATTACCTTTTTTTAAAAGAGTAAATGTCTTTTTACAGATTTCGAAAAAATTGAACGATATGAATTTTTGTACCTTTAACATGATATTTATACACTTGATAACGAAAACCTTAAATATTTAAAAAAAAAAATAAACATTCGTATTGAAGTGACTGGTATTTCATTTGAATCACTTGTATAGCGAGTTCAATGAAACCTTACTACCTCAAGAGTCGAAAAACTGTCATTTGTATTCCTATTTAATATTACATAAGGGTAATTTTATGAAAAAAATATTCAAGAAACTAAACCGCAATATATAGTTTCTCAGTTTTATGGCATAATGCATGACAATTTTGTTTTATGCGGAAGAAAAAAGATTTTTCATCCAATATATAGATTTCCTATTATTACAAAAAGGTGTGTTTTGTACTTTATTTATTGATTCTAACTTAGTGAGAAAATTTTTCATTACTACCTAAATGGATTGTCCAATACTTTACAGCGTGTATTGAATGTTTATTCATTTTTTGACCTCATAAAATATTACCTTCTCACGGAATGAATGTGAACTCATTCTATTGGTCACATTTCTGAGATTTTTATCTTGAGAATCAAAAGTACTAAAATGAAATAGGAAAACGCGGAATGTTCCATAAGCGGTAGTGTTATTAATTTCAATTTAAAAGTTGCTTCTTTTAAGAAATTAAAACATTAAACGTTTAAAGAACACTTGTTTTTGAAAGTATCGATTTTATTTTTTCTAACGCACATTCTTTTATGAAACTTTTTTTATTTCCTTTTACTGAGAAAGAACGATCTAGCCAAGCATAAGCACATTTGATGCTAAGTATAAGGTACAAAAATTAAAAATTCCCAAATTTTGATTTTATACTTTGGAGTTTTTGTTTAACATGACGAAAATATTTATTTATTTAGAAAAACACACACAACAGGTTACAACCCAATTATAGTGGTGGGAAGAGTACATAAAATATATTCATAAAATCCGTAGACATTCTTTTTTAAATACATTAAAAGTACAAAATAAATCAAGTTCGTTTCTAAGAAGGTTAAAATTCCGATAAAATCTATACAGTGGATAATTATATTTGTATAAAGGTATAACAAATAAATCATTGTTACGCAAGACATGACTTTTTACAGAAAAATTAATTAAACACAAAATTTCAGGACAATCAACCATGTAATTAATAATTTTATAAAAGAACAGCAAAGAAGAAAGATCCCTTCTTGATTTTAATGTGGGCATATGAAACAGACTCTGAAGAGTGGATGAGGGGGTGTAAAGAGGATGATATTTAAATTTTTTGAAATGGAGAAAACGGAGAAAATGATTTTGTACTCTTTCAATTATGAGGTTTTTGATATTAAGATAAGGATTCCAAATAATACTACAATATTCCAGTCCTGAGCGGACAAAAGAACAATAAAGAACAGTTAGAGTTTTTAAGTTTGAAAAATTATTCGTTTTACGCTTAATGAAACCAAGTTTGCTGTAAGCCGTCGAAATAATAGAATCAATATGAGGAGAAAAATCAAAATCACATCTAAAAATTATACCAAGATCTGTTATTTCATTAAGATCGATTAAATTTGAACTATTAATATTGTAATTATGTAGTTAAGGTGTGGAGCAGCGGAAATAACTCATAACAAAACATTTATTAATATTTAAATATAACTTGTTATGCATGCACCACTTATAAAGACTGTCCAAGTCAGTCTGTAAAATTTTAGCATCAGCAATTGTTTTAACAGTCTTCATTATTTTCAAGTCATCAGCAAAGAACAAGTAATCCGATTTCCCAAAAACAGTACACAAATCATTAATAAAAAGATTAAATAAAAGAGGACCAAGGTTAGAACCCTGTGGAACACCTGAGGTATTTGTAAACTTATTTGAAACAGTAGTATTAAAATAAACATATAAGGAACTATTATTTAAATATGAATACAACCAGTCAATAAGACATGCCTTAAAACCATAATTATGTAACTTATTTAACAATATTCCAAAATCAAGAGTATCGAATGCCTTCGAAAAATCAGTGTAGATTACATCAAGCTGAGACTTATCACAAAAAACAGACATGATCTTGTTAGTCAAACAGAGTGCATACATCAGGTATGGGCAACCTTTTCGAGAATCCGCGGGCCAGATTCAATGATTATAATGACGTGGAAGGCCATAAAGTAGATAAAAGGTAATATTTTTAAGTAAAAAATGAGTAGTTTTATTACATATATTTACGAAGCTTAATACTAAAGTTAAAATTTAATATGGACTTATACAATATATTGATTGCATACAATAATTATCTGGACTAGAATACTATTATATACAATAATTATAAAGTTAGTTACCTTAATCTGGACTAAAATAATATTTTGATTATATACAGTAATTATAATGTTTAAGTTACATTAATATGAGCTAAAATAATATTCAGAGCTCATAGTAATAAAACAGACTTTTAACAATTGTCATTACATGATACAGGAGAATTAATGGAGGAGGAATTAATGTTCAGGAGGATAAATTAACTTTAGCAGCATTGGGAAAGGCAGAGAATGTATATAGTCCGTATGGTAGAGCCGGCACCAGCCGTATTTTTTTGGGTGAGAACCGGGGATTCGGTTACAAGCCTTTTCTCTACTTCCAAGTTAGGGTGAAACGGGAGGAGAATATCAACCGTCGGCGATCGTCCATTGTGAAGTAACAACTCTCCCACGCTTATAGACGCCTCCCAAGAACGAAATATAGTTGTACAGCACGCTTTAACTGCTGAAATTAAGTTATTTTCGGGGGAAAGTTCTGTATCCCCTCTTTCGCTCTTGTTGACGAAAACCAGAGTGATATTTTTGGTAAAATTTTTAAAATGTTCCGCGGGCCGGACCAAATGACGAGGTGGGCCGGATTCGGCCCGCGGGCCGAAGGTTGCCCATTGTTGTCATGCATAATAAAATGTAATTTAGGTGTTGCGATAAAAATTAGCTAACTCCAACGTTATTGAACTCCAATGTAATTGGAACAATAAATCCAATGTAACACCTCTTGGAGTTAGCTCCTTGTTACTACTGCAAGCACCTCAATAACACAGGTCTGCAATGAAAAAGCTGTTTGAATAACACTGGTCTACAAAAAAAAAACTTTTTTCTGATGCCGGGAATATTAAAGCTGTTTTTGTATATAATTGACCTCCTAATTCCGAATATGGCATCCGTTTTTGCTCATCAGCTGTAGTTTTTAAGATATTCGAAAATTAAGTTTCTTTACTTTTGACCTACCTTTTATATAATATGGTGCTATAAAAATGACTTAAAAATAAAAAACCGAACTACCCAAAGCTTTTCCCATTTCTTAGGGTCCCAATAGATAGTGTATAAAGTTTCAGTCCCCTAAGTTAATTTTAAGGGATACCTATAGGGCCCTAAAGTTGAAAAAAGTCCAAAAACTGGTCTTTTTTTCAGAATTTTTAAAAAAATATTTTTGAGTGTTCCAATTTGATAAAACTGGCTAATATATGTTTTTTAGAACTTATTTAGACCGCTAAAAATATTTTTACTTTAAAACTGCACCTCTTTAGAGCTATTTTTTAGTTTTAAGGCGAGAATTAGGGCCATTTCGCTCAAAAACGCTTGGTACCAATAATGGTGGTTGAAACGAATGAATTTCGAATTTTTCAGAAGTAAGTCATCAAAAAAGATGTCTTTTGATGTAAAACTGAATTTCACATGATAAAGATTAGTAAAACAGTAGGAGCTCCTCTCGAGCTTTCAAGCCCTAAAATTGGAAAAAATGCCTATTTTCACTGATCTATGTCATGAAATTTCAGTTTTACATCAAAGGACATCTTTTTTTATGACTTACTTCTGAAAAATTTGAAATTTGTTCGTTTCAACCACGATTATTGGTACCAATTGTTTTTGAGCGAAATGATCCTTATTCTCGCCTTAAAACTAAAAAATCGCTCTAAAAGAGGTGCAGTTTTAAAGTAAAAATATTTTTAGCGGTCCAAATAAGTTCTAAAAACATATATTAGCCAGTTTTATCAAATTAGAAAACTCAAAAATATTTTTTTTAAATTTCTTAAAAAAAGACCAATTTTTCGACTTTTTTTCAACTTTAGGACCCTATAGGTACCCCTTAAAATTAACTTAAGGGGCTTAAACTTTATACAATATCTATTGGGACCCTAAGGAACAGGAAAAGCCTTGGGTAGTTAGGTTTATTATTTTTAAGTAATTTTTATAGCACCATATAGTATAAAAGGTAGGTCAAAAGTAAAATTCATTCATTCATTCAAATTCTTTTCATTCATTCATTCAAATTCTTTATTTGTTACGTACACAACATGAACATTTTACAGTTGGAACAAACACATACACGAAAAAAAAACAGGAAGACATATGAGTTACCCAGGGGTCAGAAACCCATAAGGGCAACCTAAAGGAGTTGTATTTAAAAAAAATAGATTGAACATACAAATATACAATACATACAGACATTACACATATAGATATTTCCCATAGAAAATGGATAATAGTGGCATCGCAAGGCAAGCTTCAGAATGACTAGATTGGAAATTAGAGAGCGTTTGTTCTTTTTTTTAAAAAAGTTCTTCAATATTTTCTATTGTAAAAATAAAAAGCTTTAGTAATTTTTTAAACTTAATAGGGGATTTTTCTGTTTTTATGTCATTGGGTAAAATATTGTAAAACTTAGGTGATAAATAAACATAATTTTTATGAAGAATTTCTTTTTTTGCTTTAGGTACAAAATATAAGTTTCTTGAACGTAAATTATAAGTTAAATTTCGTAGGTCAGATTCGTTTGCTTGCTTAGTAAAATAAACTATTGTTTTAAAGAAAAAAAGGTGACGAACTGGTAAAACGTTAAGTTTTTTGTAAAGATCAATTAAAGGGAACTGATTGTTACTGCTTAGAAATTTAATGATTTTATTTTGAATTTTAATTACTGGATTTATATTTTGTAAGTAATCCCCACCCCAGGCCAGAATACCATAGCTTATTATTGAATTAACCCAAGAGTGGTAAAGTTGAAGCAAGAAGATCTTATTTATTATCTTTTTTATGAAGTAAAGTTTGTGTAAAATATAGCGTAGTTTATTTGTTAGGCAATTAACGTGGGATTTCCATTTTAGGTTCGAGTCTACATTTAAACCAAGGTATTTTGTTGAAGATACTTGTTCAAGAGGGGGGCAATTACAATTAAGACCTATACAGTCATTTACATGATAATAAAGACGAAGATGCTCAGGAGGCCCGTAGATACTGAAATTGATAAATTTTGTTTTATTTACATTTATTGCTAATTTATTAGATATAAACCAGTGTTTAATGGTCAGAAGATCCTTATTTATGTTATTTTGTAGTATACTATAGTTAGAACATGAGTATAGAATTACAGTATCATCTGCATAGGTTATGATTTTACCATTTAATTTTAGTTTACAGAAGTCATTTATATAGATTATAAAAAGCAAAGGTCCAAGGATTGAACCTTGTGGTACACCAGACTTTATGTTTAATAGACTACTTTTAGAATTTCCCAATTTTACGAACTGTTTTCGGTTTGCTAGGTAGGAAATGAACCAATCTAGTTCACCGCCTCGAACCCCGATTGAAGATAGTTTTTTAATTAAAATTTCAGATGGCGAAAAAAAAACTTAATTTTCGAAATCTTAAAAACTAGAGCTGATGAGCAAAAACGGATGCCATATTCGGAATCAGGAGGTCAAATATATACAAAAACAGCTTTGATGTTCCCGCCATCAAAATGAGTGTTGACCAGTGTAATTTTAGCTATGTATTTTGGTGTGCTGATAACGAAAAAAAAATATTGAAAAAAATCCTACACGTCAGGATTCTTCACAAATTGCAAAATTATATTCGAATATGCCCATTTTTCATAGTTTTTGTACATTTCTAGCTCCTTTGTTTTTAAAAATTAGGAGCTGTGAATGGTGCACATAGTAAACTATATCATCAGGACAATATAGAGATGGAAAGAAAATATTAGGGAAGATTTAACCGGGCAATAATGAAGGAAGTTTGTTGTATAGTTGTATATATAATGATTTTCATGAAAAATATGCAATAATAATTTTATTTTATGAACCAATTTAATGAAAATTGAAAAATAATGACTTATTTTACAATTTTACCTAAATTGTCAGGAAACATGACAATCCAAGTCAAAACAGAGACCATTTTTGAACTCAGGGCACAAAAAAACCTTAAAACTAATAACCTTAAAAATAAATTTGGATTAAAAAATCTACATCTTAAGTGTACTTACATTTTATATGAAATGCTGCTATATTTGCTCAATTTGTAACAAAATGTGGTATCTTAAAAATCAAAAGAGGTATTTTTTGGATTTAGCACACCAAAAATCATAACAAAATTATTTTCAAATAAAGTTTGAATCGAAAAATAATTTTTTTTTAATATTTACTTTTATTTCCTTAAAAAATTGACATTTTTACTTAAATTGTGAAGAAAGGTGAAGCCCTATGATAAAACGGAGGTCAGTTTTAGATTCAGCACATCAATAAACATAAAAAAAATTTTGTAGAAAAAAATTTGAATAAAAAATTTAATAAGGTAAATGTGGGTATAGTGGACACTGTACCAATAGTGGCCACATAGCTGATTAATTTAAATAAAACGAGTTAGAGGCATCAAACAGCGTCAAAATTCATAGGCATAGTAGATTGTACAATCAGGTAAGCTGGTAAATTATCACCGATACCACAGATCAGCATGGGAAGGATATTTAAATATTTGAAAATAACGACATCGGAGGAGTGACTGAAATTTGATTTTGCTTATTGAATCGCGTAAGGAAACGGGTATATCGGAACTGATTTTTTTTTGTATTTATTACAGTTTGATTGACTTTTAAATTTATATTAAGATAAAGAAGAGTGTATAAAATGATAATAAATAAAATTTATTTAAAAATTTTGACTTTACGAGGATTTATGGGGGTGGCCTATGCCAACACAAAATCTTAGAACTTTCAATAGTGGCCACTGCTATGGCTTCTAATAGAAACTTCAATAATGTTGAATTTGGATCAGTTTTTCTTCAGAAACAGTTGATTGTGCTTTAAAATGAGTGTTGTATGAATTTGGTTTCATTCTGGCTTCGGGAACCAAGGTTTCCTAAACATTGAATTACAAGCTTAACTCCTCTCAAATCAGCTACAGTGTAGGCTTTGGGCCGGAAACTATCAAGTATTTTTTTTAAATAAAGCTAATTTGATTTGATATAAAATACATTTTGTTGGGAAGGAAGATTTAATTAGAAATAAACGACTATACAAAAAAACCCATCAATTTCATGCATAAACCCCTCATATAGGCATAAAAAGAGAGGTGTCCACTATAGATGCAAGAGGTGTCCACCATAGATACAACAGCTACATCTATGTGGCCACTATAGATGCAATTTGGAGTACTTTTTAAAAATTAATTAAAAATACTTTACCCAGTTTAACTAAAATTTTTAATGGTAAAATCGAAAGAAGAAGATGCAATTAATCTAAAAATAGGATGATAACGGTTACCAAGCAAATAGGTTGGTATTTATTGAGAATTTAAGCAAACATTTTCCTTAAAGTGTCCACTATACCCACATTTACCTTATAAAGAGTTAATTTTACAAACTTTTAAGGCATTTCCCAATAAAACCTAAAAACCTGAATTGTCAAAAAACGTGACGCCCCAGGACAGAATGGAGGTCATTTTTGGATTCACCGCACCAAAAATAACGAAGTTCAGGTGAAATATCCAAAACAGCTCGAAAAAAGTTTTTTTTTGCAGACCTGTGTAATTGACCCTTTTATACTTCTTTATTGTGTTTATCACATTAACAAGCATGGCATTTTTGTAAAATAACACTGGTCAATAACTGTAGAAGTATCTCAAAAATATACCTCTAAGGTAGAAAAGGGAATTTTATTCCATTTTATGGCTAGTTTTGTATGAACTATTGGGCTACAATTTTCTAATATTTTTATAAGCTAGTTCTTTATTTAAATGCTTTTGCACTCTACAAATAAGATTACTTCCTATTAGTTCAATTCCTTCATACCCCTAACATAAAAATTCATAATTACTTGGGGAATTAGGAAGTTAAAAGGTCAATACGCTAAACGCTTTCTAAAAAGCTATGAATCATTACCTTCGCCGTCTTCCCACGGTTATTAAAATACTGGGGTAAAATTAATAACCACATTAAGCGTTTGGGCTCATAAAATTCTAACTATCAATTTGCTAGGTTTTTCTAAATTACTTCCGAAAAGAAAATAAAACTTAAAGTCACTCCCTGCGGTTTTCGGTTAAGTGTGCTTGTTTTTTAAAGAACGTTTTTTTATGCGGTTTGTATTGTTTACTTTCTTTATAATGCGTCTTGAGTTCACTTGATAGTCATAGCCCAATCGCGAAAAGTCTGGTTTCCTTGGATCTTTGCCAACATGAGTTGAAGCAACCAAGGAAAGTACTGATCTGATGGCAGAAGTTCAAAGACATTAAGTTCAACTGTATCCTTCAAAAAAGTAAGAAGAGTTACACTAAAAACTAAGAACTAAAAATAAACTATAGCATCCGTCCGAAAGTTAGTATAAAAATATATTAGTAAAAAAAATTTGATTTTTTCGTGTTAGGTCGAAAGCGTACCAGTCGGTAATAAAAGTTTTGACGCACACTTAGTTGTAAATACTTGATGTTATTGTTCCGAATTCAACTTGAATAAAGAAATGTATCCCTTAATAGTTATCTGAATGCTTGATCTGAATATATTTTCAAAGTTTCCTTAACTAAGTAAGAGAAAAATAATTAAAAATCAAACAAATTGATTTTCTGATAATTAGTCGTCCAGTTAAAATATAACGGAAATAGATATTCTTCCCTTATAACTTAGAAAGAAAACAATGAAAGTTATTTTATTGTCATGTTTAATATATTTTTCATTGTTTAAGACTTGTTTTAATGAATAATATTTTCGTGTATAAATTTAGTGTTTCAGTATAAATGAAAGATGTTTACTAAATAACCGTAGTATATATTAAAACTGTCTTTTTTAAAGCGACTGCCTGCGTTGGGAGAAGTTTTTTTTAAAAAACATTATTAACTTGTTTACATATTTTTTCTTAACCAATGTAGTTTAAATAACTAATATATGTAAAACTTACCCTAATTTTATAAAAAATATTTTTAAAAATAGCAATTTATACTAAAATTTGGGGGAAATTTAAAATTACTCCAACACCTCTATAGGTAAATATATAAAAGTTTTTTGAAAATTCTTGAAATCACATGTTCCTTAGATAAATAGAGGAGAGGAGGGTATTATGGAACACCCTTTATATATTTAAGAATAACTCGATTAGTTTTTAATAAAAATCCGCCGAATCATTTTAAGTACATACTATAACTAATGACAATGAAGGGCAAATGGTCAAATAAATCAGCATTTATTTTTTTAATCAAAAAATGTACTTTAAGAAAACGTTACTAATGGAGGGTTATATGGAACAGTCGGGTAATATGGAACAGTTGAATTTACAGCTATTGAAAACTAATTAAACCTTAGATAACATAGTTAATCTTAATTATAAATATATTTAACAATTTACGTGCAAATAGTTTTGTTCATGAGTCTATTTGCAACAGTCACAAACATAATCGTCTTTTTCTGCTCCAGTACAGTCAAGATGAGCCCATAGAAAACAGCTAATATATTGGATTCAAATTCCTCCTCGTTGATCTTCGGAAAATTTTTCATTATAAAAGATCTTAGTTTAAGATGCTTCAGCATCTTTTTTTTCCTGTCCTTTAGTTGATGACAGGAAGTAAATTTCATATGACACATCAGAATGGACCTAGTGTTCCATAATACCCGACACACCAGCTTGTACTATGAACCCTTTTACTGACCGATAAAACATGGATAGCTAAAAAACGACTGCAGTATAAGAAACTACTGATCTTTTAGTGTACATTATGCTTAAGAACAAAATCAAAGTCTCATAGTTACTGGTAGGTTAAAAGGTTTGAACATTTACCGTCAAAAACTTTCGAAAATCCTAAAACACACTTTGCTTTGCTGCGACTGATCAGAAAACAACAAGAAGCTAAACTCTATGCGCACTGCATCATGGATAATTTCTTAAGACTTTCGTGGCACTGCCACGTGATAGCAGCACGAGGGGGAGCAGAAACTCAGGTGTTCCATATTACCCGACTATTCCATAATACCCTCCTCTCCTCTACCTGTGCATTGAACTAAAACTAAGCAAAATTTTGAAAAATAAAGGAGCTATGCTATTTAGCGTAAAATTAACCTTTTTTTAGATATTTTTTAAACAAATTTTCCGATAAATAGCATAGCTCCTTTAATTTCCAAAATTTTGCTTAACTTTTAGTTCAATGCACAGGTTTTTATCTAAGGAACATGTGATTTCAAGAATTTTCAAAAGAAAAACTTTTATATATTTACCTATAGAGGTGTTGGTGTAATTGTAAATTTCCGCCAAATTTCAGTATAAATTGCTATTTTTAAAAATATTTTTTATAAAATTAGGGTAATTTTTACATATATTAGTTATTTAAACTACATTGGTTAAGAAAAAATATGTAAACAAGTTACATATAATGTTTTTTAAAAACCTTATCCCAACGTAGGCTGTCGCCTTAACAATATAGTAATGCATAAATAGCACTCAGTATGCCGTTCATTTTGCAACTCTCCCATTCCTCAAAATCATTTTAAGCTGCCTTGTGACGTGAAAAATTCAATTTTCGTCAAGAGCGTTCCTATGATAATCTCTGAAGCGTATGAAATATGTAATCCATTTTTTCTGCTCTTCAATGACATTGAAAAATAAGGGTTTACCTTCGAAATATATATACATATATATATCTGCATATAAAGTGTTTACTTTTTTTACATTGAGACATCAACTCATGCCTACCTAAAACATGGGCTACATGATAACTTTTATTTATAAGAACACGAAGCGATACAGAGATTATTTTCAGTGGAAAATATTTTTAATGGATATTTAAAAAATAACTCCGACGAAATTGAAAGCTATAAGAACAGAAAATATGTTATATAAAAATCTATTTGTTACTTTCAATTTTTATCTCAAAGTTTTGTGTTATTCAATTATAAAAACCGTTATTATAGGGATTATTTAAATATTACATAAACTTACGAAATAATACCAGAAATTACCAATTGCTAATTGTTCGTAAATATAATTTTTATAAGATTTCCTATTAGTGTTTAAATATGTGAAACTGTTTAATAATATATTTTTTTCACTAAAGGGCCACATTTTAATCATCATAAAAAGGAATTACGATTAACTTTTTCTGAATAGTATCAACTTTATGCATGCTACTTATCAAATGTCAGAAGTACGCTTTTAAAAAAGGATTATTTTATTAATTTTCTGAAAAAAAATCTATATTTTTGTTTTTTAGATATTTAGAATGGGAATAATATAATACATCATTAAAAATATAGAAAATTGTATACAGGGTGTATCTGAAATGGTGCAACAAACTTTCAGGGATGATAGTACTCATCAAGACGAACAAGAATCGGTATAGAAAGGGGGTCCCAGACCAAATCCCAGGGAGTTAAAAATGGAGCGACACCCCAAAAAATCATTGAAAAATTCAATTTGTAGAAGAACTACTATTGGTAAAAACTTAATTATGGTCTCAAAAATTGTAGTTTAATATGATCTTTAAAATTACCTCAAAAGTCTTCACTTTAAAATTTGTTTTATTATGAAAAAAGTTAAAAAACACAAAAAATGTGAAAACTCTGCCAAAACCTTATTTTGTATTTCGAAATCCTTTCTTTTGATTTGATAATCTGAAAGATCATAGTTGAAAACCCTTAAGTCCAAAGTTTCACGTAAATACAATCAATATTAAACGCTTGAGATTCTGTTAAAGTTTGTTTTTTGGGTGTGCAAGCTGTTTTCTAGAGCTGTTTCCAAAACAGCTGTTAGCGCACGCAAAAAACGAACTTTAACAGGATCTCAAGCGTTTAATATTGATTGTATTTACGTGAAACTTTGGACTTAAGGGTTTTCAACTATGATCTTTCAGATTTTCAAATCAAAAGAAAGGATTTCGAAGTATAAAATAAGGTTTTGGCAGATTTTTCACATTTTTTGTGTTTTTTAACTTTTTTCATAATAAAACAAATTTTTAAGCGAAGACTTTTGAGGTAATTTTAAAGATCACATTAAACCACAATTTTTTAGACCATAATTAAGTTTTTACCAATAGTAGTTCTTCTACAAATTGAATTTTTCAATGATTTTTTTGGAGTGTCGCTCCATTTTTAACTCCCTGGGATTTGGTCTGGGACCCCCTTTCTATACCGATTCTTGTTCGTCTTGATGAGTACTTTCATCCCTGAAAGTTTGTTGCACCATTTCAGATACACCCTGTATACAAACATAAGATCATATGGGGTAAATTGGGCCCCTTTTAGGCCTAGTGCATTTTTGTAGCTGATTAGAAAAATTTTGAACGGGTTTTAATTGAACTTATTGACTTATTTCATTTAAGACTTTATCCATAAAAAATTTATTATTAATTTTAAAAATAATGTTACATTTTTTCTTAACTGGTCATTTTTTAGAAAATGAGAGGGGTTACCCACTTACCCCAAGAGATGGGGTAAGTGGGTCACGCACTCTTTATTTATATTTAAAGCAAGCAAAACTTAAAAGGAAGTAAGTGGGTCCTACTTGATAAAGTACAGAAAATTTCAATATACAGAATATTTTATTATTACTGTATTCATGTTTGAGAAATCTGCTCACATAATCCGTATGACAAGGTAAGAGTAGAATGAAAAACAAAATAAGTATTTTAAATAATGTTTTGAAAAGCCAAAGGGATATGTTTTACTTTAACAAATAAAATTGTGTTGAAAAAACTTTATAAGGTTGATTAAGATTTATTTTGGCACATTAATAAACATTGTAAGATAAAAAGAAATCAGACGCATTAAATGAGAATGAACACAATTATTGAGATATTTCACTTTACTCACCATAACTTGAATTAAAACGCAAAATTGGTATAAAATGTCGATCAAATTATTTATAAATTTTGAAGTGGTGAGTAAAAGGTCTTGCTACTATAAATCGAAATTTTCTGGAAATATTGGAGGAAATTATCCCCATAACCCCCTGAAATCCGCCCATGTCTTCAGTAATAGTTCTTTTATTATTTGGGACCCTCTAGAACCACTTACATCATAATAAGGGTCACTTACTCCATAAAGAAGTACCCCACTTATCATATAATTAAGGGTCCCACTTACCACAATAGTCTAAAATTACGGGTATAAGTGGGACATCCCCCGTTAAACACTTCTTAATTAAAAATTTTGTAAAAATTCAAATTGCAGCATGTATATTTTATGTTAAACTTTGCACAACAGTTCAATAAATATCAAAATATAATGAAAACTTAGCTGAAAATACTTCTTTAAAAATTACATTTGAACTCTCCAAAAATTCATTTTGGGAATCTATTTTAAATTAGTTCTAAAATCTTAAAAATATATTAAACAAAAATCAAATATATGGAAAACCCATCAGTGTGACAAACTGTAACATAATAAATGCAAGTAAGTGTGAAATTTCTTGTAGGGAAGAGCGGGGATGAATGGGACAAATTTCCAATTTTTACTAATATAGAATAAAAATTACATTTTTCAATCCTGTAACAAGTTTAAAACCAATAATTGAACTCTTGGTTACTTTATAAATGGATATATTCAATTAATAAGCCATTATTTAAATTCAGAGAAGTAACATTATAATAATATGTTAAGAATGTAATGTTAATATTAAGAATGTATGTAGTTTTTCCCATTATTTCGGGGATGAATGGGACAGTTTAAAAAAGTTTAATAGTTTAAAGAAGTTCAGAAATTTAAAAAATAACAAGGTTATTCTAAACATTGCATAACGTTTAGCTTTTTAAAGGTGTAATACACTTCTATTTTTCAAAGAAAAAAATTAAAAAGACATTTAAGTGAGAAAAAACACCCTACTTTATTTGACTTCATGACAAGCAAAATTAACACATAAACTCTGCAAGACCTTTTATTCTTTCAGCTCGGTGGTCGAGGTTTGGTGTTATTTCTATTAAGTGTCAGAAATGGTCTTTTAAATTACCTTAAATTTACCCCACAAATACAAAACTGCTCATATGGCAAGAGAAAGCCTTCCTTAAGAATAATATCATGTTTTTTTTCGTTTGCATTATCTATTTTGTTACAGTGATGGGCAAAACTTTGTCTTGGGGTTTCATTTTGCAGTTTTTTCATCTTGGTTCATGTTATAAGAGAACACTATAAAAGTATACCACCAATTGAATCATTTTCAGATTTTATTTTATCTTTATAGATGTAGCTATAAGGATACAATGCAGAGTTTTGTGAAGACTAATTTATTTAGTCAAAAATTACCTCCCAATATTGCTGATCTAAAAATAGATCACTGGGCGTTCGGGCGTTAATTTTTTTCTGTGTTGCTTACAATACGATTATTCAGATTTGTCTACTATAAACTGTAAAAATGAATATGAGAATACTCAGTAATGTTCAGGATGGTCACAAATATTGATTTTCTTGAGAAATGGATCATTATAATAATTAAATTTTATAATTTATTCTGGTGGATGAATGAAAGGTAGACAATCCTGATTGATTACTTAGTAAATCAGAGGACTGCAAATAGTATTATGTACTCAAGTTTATTCACACTAATTTGTTGATACAACTAAAGTCAATGCAAGCATTTTGTTTTGAAATACATTATAGGTAAAATTATTAGACAATTAAAGGTTTTTGAGGAGATGTAAATATCTCAAATTGAAAATTGTAATATTTTTTTAATTTGCCCTAAAACTGCTCTTACAACCTTAAAATTGCCATTATGACAGGATAGTAAATTAATTGGATAAGTAGTTAATTAGAATAGGCCTGCGAAAAGCTTCAACACGCAGCAATTTTGAATGGTGCAGAATAAGTTACATTTTATTTCATAAATATCATTATTTTATGATAAAAATAATCCATAAAATTCACAAAAACATATCCTAATGCAATTTATTTAACTTAAATACACAATTTTATGAAAAATTAATTCTATAATTATAATATACTTATAAATTTAAAGTTCTTGGTTCAATTCCCACTTTTTCACCAATTCTTACTTTCAACATAGGCTATTCATGTACATGTTACAGTTAAAGTCTGGAAATCAGTTAATTTACAGATAACCTAGGTAATTTGCAGATTAACGAGGGTGATCCGTTAAAGAGCGAATTTTTTTTCAATTTCTAAGATTACCTAGGTAATCTTGAAATTACCTAGGTATTCTGCACCCTACCGACTAGACACTCGTTAATCTGCATACTACCTGTAATCAGTTATTTTGCATATTAACGAGGGTGATCCGTTAAAGTACAAAATTTTATTTTATTTTATAAAAAGTTTAAGGAGGTTGGGGGGGCTTCCGCCCCCCCAAACCCCCCTGCCCTAACTATAACCAAACTCGTTTTGGGGGTAAACAGTAACAATGACGAATCAAAAAAGGGGGATCGGTACTTTTTTCATATTACACAAAACACGCAAATCCCACAAAAATAGTAATGAAATAGCAATTTTAAAACTAGAATATAAAAACAATAATAATAGAATATTAAAGTACCAACTGAGATTTGTATCAATTGTGGTTTTCGATCTCGATTTGACAGCGTATTTCAATGAGCACTTAAACTAGCAAATCTTAATGAAAGCGCGGTGTAATCGGCTGGCAGCCTGCCCTGAACTATTGCTAGGATTCGCGATCGATTACATATGTTAAACCCTTGCCCAGGTTCCAGCGATTGTTGAATTAACGTTTGTTGAAAAGATATTTCAACAGCTGGGAAATTTGCTTTCGTTAAAAGAAATCTCTGCCACTCTGAAGTCGGAGCTTCAACACAATTGTTTCAAAATACTCGTTTTAGTAGTAATATACTGTACTTAATCATGTAAATTTACAGTACTTACTTGCTTGTATTATTTTGTTTTAACATTCAACATGACAACTACCAGTGCTACGCACTAAATTTGAAATCAAAACACCAAATATGACAACAAACTACGTATTGAAACCCAACTGCGCAGGGGTAAGCGCATGTCGCAGTGAGCACCTCAACATTTTAACAGAAAGTATTGAACGAAACGAACTATTTTGAACTTTAACTATCAAGAGGCCGTTATAGTGTAGATTCCCTAGGTAAAATGTGAAAAACTCAAAAATCCGCACATTAACGATAGAAATCAGTTAACCTTAAGTTTACCTAGGTATTCTTCAGAATAACTAATTATCAACTTTAGCGGTAACATACATACAACATAGTACGTACAACATAGGCCAATGAGCTGGTTAGGATGAAAGTGGTCTAAGTCCACTGAACTTCGTTTTGTGTGATCAAAAAATCAGGATTGCTTATATTTTTACTTTCTGGGGTGGATTTGTCTCTAGCCATGGATACAATTTTTGCTGCGATACAACTTTTATCGAATTTCGACTGGAAGTGCTTTAAATTGACTTTAATGGACTTAGACCACTTTCATCCTAACAAATTGGATGTAGTAAATACGACATCACGGGCGACTGGTTTGTATGAAACTTGATTTTATTGTTCTGTTCCATTAAATTTGATGCGTAGGTAGGTTACGAATATTTTGGGTTGCTTGACCACTGGTCAAAATTTCTCTATATGGCTAAAAATCATTATAAATTAATGTAGGGGGTTTCTAATTAATATTTTGTATTTCCTATTGTTATAACAAGTCATTTTAGTTCAGGTTGACCATTGGTCAGTCCGGTTAACTTTTTGCTACTTCTATGCTTTGGCACTGCAGAAGGTCATTAGGGGCTAAAACCAAACGCCTTGAGACGCGAAACATTTTGTCTTGGCCAGTGGTCAAGAGATTTTGACCAGTGGTCAATCTACTTTTTCTAGCCCTATATAGCTTTTCTGACCTTTTCTTTCTGTCTCGTTGTTGTTTTGGAGGTCCCTGAACTTAGGTCAATTCCATTTGACCACTGGTAAATTTTTAATTTTTCGACTTTATAGCTCTTTTTTTTCTGGGACCCTCTTTAACTGCACAATATGCTGATCAATAGGCATAATAAAATGTTTTCCTTGAAACACCAATTAAAAATTTGGTTTCGTATTAATTATTTTCAGGTGATAAAATGTTTTCCGAATAGAAAAAGTCAGAGAAAAATCATAAAGCATTATGAAGATTATTTTATATTTCAATGGGTAATTTCTATAAACTAGATGGTTTAGGTCAACGATGGGCAACCTAAGGCCCGCGGGCCGGATCCGGCCCGCCTCATCATTTGGTCCGGCCCGCGGAACATTTTAAAAATTGTACCAAAAAATCACTCTGGTTTTCGTCAACAAGAGCGAAAGAGGGGATACAGAACTTTTCCCCGAAAATAACTTAATTTTAGCAGTTAAAACGTGCTGCACAACTATATTTCGTTCTTAGGAGGTGTCTATAAGCTTGGGAGAGTTGTTACTTCACGACGGACGATCGCCGACGGTTGATATTCCCATACCGTTTCGGCAACTCGGGTTCAGAAACCGGTTCTCACCCAAAAAAATCCGGCTGTTGCCGTTTCTACCATACGGACTATATTCATTCTCTGCCTTTCCCAATACTGTTAAAGTTAATTTGTCGATTTGTCCTCCTGAACATTAATTCCTCCTCCATTAATTCTCCTGTATCATGTAATGACACTTGTTAAAAGTCTGTCCTGAAATATTTGTTCATTACTATGAGCTCTGAATATTATTTTAGCTCATATTAATGTAACTTAAACATAATTATTGTATGTAATCAAGATATTATTTTAGTCCAGATTAGTGTAACTTCATTATAATTATTGTATGTAATCAATATATTGTATAAGTCTAGATTAAATTTTATCTTTAGTATTTAACTTCGTAAATATATATAATAAAACTACTCATTTTTTACTTAAAAAAATATTACTATATGATGGCCCTCCACGTCATTATAATCATTGAATCCGGCCCGCGGATTCGAAAAGGTTGCCCATACCTGGTTTAGGTAGTCCCGGAGTTAAATTGTTTCTCTAAATTCTACACTATAACACGGTAAGCATCATTGCTTATAAAGATATTTTTAAAATGAAAAAAATCTTTAATTTCACAGAAATATTGGTCAGTCAATAACAACTTGAATTTATCAGAACCCCAAAAATATCCTTCTGAAATTAAGCATTATGATATCAAAAAGGTAACTTCACTCAAGTTTTATAATGAAATAATACATTTATCCCAAAACCAATATCAGTACCTAAAGTTACTAGCATACTGTAGTTTATATAGAATGGATGCTAAAACACTTACATGATGTTGTCTGTAATCAGTTTCCGCATTTCGCTTATAAATCGATAATTATTATTTAAATTTTTTTAAATTTTATTTATGAATGAAGGACCGTTATGGCAAATTTTTTTCCCAGAATTACGGGTTTTCATAGTGATGAGGACATATTTCTGGATTTTTTGAAGCAGAATGAAGTCTACTTGCTCATAATGCCAATCACTCCATTTTTTCGGCTGATTTCAAGTTCAAAGTTTGTTTACATTTTGTTCGAATTACAAGTGTTATGCATCGTTGTAAAGGTAATTAAAAGTTCTTTAAGAAAATACAAATTTCTAAGGGGTGTTCTCCTTATTGCGGGGTGTATTTTTGATCAAAATTTGAAAGTGTAGTGTATCCTTTTTTCCCAAAGTCATTGCAGATTTATGAAATTCTAGTATGTTGTTTGTGACATCAAGCTGATTACAACTGTGTGGTACTAAGGGATCGTGTGCATATTTCGTGATTTATATTAAGTTAAAGACATTTCCGTAATACTTGAATAAAAGTATTTTTGCTTGAGATCGGTGTATGAAATTTTAATATGTTGTACCTGGCGTCGTGCGGTTTAAAACGGTGTATTGCATTAAGGTGGGCCTTGTGCAGTATACACTCTACAGTAGTCCGACGTTTCTCCGTAATATTCAAATAACACTATATTAAAATTAATAAACCGATCAATAATCGACGGAATCTTGTAGTATACTTAAAAATGCATATTATATTCAATTTTCTTTCAAATCGCGCTATAATTATGGTAGTTATTATAGTTTGAAAAAAAGTCAACCGCGCTTGCAAAAAAAATTAAACCTAGTTTAAATTTTTAAAAAAACCACTAAAATTTAAAAAATCCTTCTTCATTTTTTATATCTAGTTTGAACTTTAAACGTCCTAAATTTTGAAAAAAAACCATTCAATAATGAAAAAACCCACTGAATAATGAAAGAACCTATTTAACTTTTAATAAACTCACTGAAACTGAAAAAAAACACCATTTAATTTTTGAAACCTAGTTTAAATTTTGAAAAAAACCATTAAAATTTTTAAAATATCCTAAACTTTGAAAAAACCCATTAAATTTTGAAAGAAATATATTTAACTTTGAAAAACATTGTGGAGGTGGCGATAGATAGTGGCAGCATCTATCATCTCATGAGGCAGAAGTCGGACTCCTGCCATTTATGGGCCTCACTTTCTCAGGAGCCGCACCCCCTTTGCCTTGAATCCTTGTGGAGCTTGAGTATTCCAAGTGGCACACGACAACAACAACAACAACAACAAAAAAAATACTGAAATCTAAAAACTCTTAATTTTTTATAACTAGCTTGAACTTTAAACGTCTTAAATTTTGAAAAAACCCATTCAATAATGAAAAAAAACTTTAAAAACCAACTTATATTTTAAAAATATCCTAAGGTTTGAAAAAACACATTCACAATATTGAAAAAAAATCTATTTAACTTAGGAAAACACCGAAATTTTAAAAAAAATTAATTAATTTTTATTTTATTTATTAAGTTTTAACTTTGAACTTTAAACGTCCTAAATTTTGAAAAAAAAACCACTCAACTTCAGTTCTTGGTATGTTATTTTGTTAATGTTTTTCTTCAATATGAAAACTGCCAAATTCTTGATTTTTCTTGAAAAAACCCAAAAATGGGTCCAAAATGTGGGTTTTTTCACATGGGTTTTTTTGAAAAACCCATTGGGTCCAACCCAATTGTGTCCAATTCAGCCAACCCTGGTTAATGAACACATTTTTTCAATAGGCTGGGTAGTACTATCTTATGGTTGAAATAACAAAAATTTAAAGTGAAGTTAAGATATAAAAAATTGAGCTGTCCCGTTCATCCCCACTCTCCCCTACATAATTAAGTTTGAGGGGGGTGACCCACTTACCGCAGTGACCCTATGTAGAAAATTGTACATAAAAACATAATTGTAGAAAGAACAAAACAATAAAATATTAATAATTACTTTTCAAAATATTATTATAGAATTGTACATAATACTAATTAAATATGTAGTATTACTTATTTAAATACTTCTACTACAATTATTTTTCTGAATATAAACTGCATTCTAAGAAAATTCCTTTCTAATTCTATTTTACTTATGTCATGGCCTAAAATATCACAATACCAACCTACCAGATTTGTCTACGTAAATACTGTTTGCAGATCCTTTTTTAAATGTGCCACATTAGAAGTTTGAGGATTCAAAAGACATTTAAGTTACTTAATTTGTGATAAACTGGGAAAAGGAAAGTAGAGCTTTCGAAATCCTTTAAGCTCAGTTTTCTCATGGGTCTCCCAAGCTTAAACAGAGGAAATCTCTAAGACTACTTAGAGGAACACATTTTCCCATCCCAGAAATTCTACCCAGAATAAAGTAAGAAAGTAATTAAGACGCTAAACGAATCTTAGATTAAGGAACTCGGAACCAGAAATTACTTATAATCATAAGGCATTACTCTTCAGTTCAGAGAAAACTGAAACTCACTTATGCATCGTAATTATTTTATGTGACAATTTTCAGGTAAGCAATTACTGATTTTAGATGTAAAATATTTCCATCGAAAACCTTTTAGAAAATGAATCTATAATTTTTTGCTACATCCGTTCAAAATGAATGGTGGAATAAATCTTGAACCTGACAAATCATAGCCGAGTTAATGACACCTGGTCAATATTTGCTTTTTGAAGTATTAGGTTACTTTGAACATCCGTCGATATTAAACTGTAGTGAAATATGTATGATGGAATATCCCTTAAATAAACATAGGAACGAGAGAGAGCAAGCGTGAAGCTTCAAAGTAAGCTTGACAGTTTTGTTTGTTTTTCCTTTAAACTCTTCAGACTTTTCATTGTAGATGGATTTATTTTTTATAGTTTTATCGAATGGGTATTATCCTTATTTATTCAAAAATGTGTGCGTTGTATGAGCCAAAAAATTAGAAAATCTGACATGGATTTGTATAACTTTAAGTCGTAGTATTTACTGAGATATGTAATTAGCAAAGTCACAATACCGTAAATAAAATCCTTAAAAATAACTTAAAATGAATAAAAAACCATTACGAAAAGGTACTGCCATAAAAAAACTTCAGCAACAGCTCAAAACTATGCTGGAAGGATTTATGCCGTTTTTATTGTAGCCCGCACGTGTAATGCGTTTTATGTTAAATAAGTTTATTTACTAACAGTGCATTATAATGGAAATAAAATAAGATATTAAATTTATTCAATTTTTTCTCTAAACTACTAAAAACCTATTAACATCTTCCCTTTGATTGTAATTATTAGACACTTTAAATTCATCTATTAATTTCAAGAGTGTAGTAAAACTAAACCCATGGCATATTTTACTTTGAGTCATAAAACATTTCCAAAACAAACCATATTATATTTTAAATTAAGAGACACACATGATCTGGTGAAAAAAATTAAAACCAAAATGTAAGGAAATTGTTTTATGCATTATGCTTGGGACTTTAAGCCATAATTCCGCAGATCAACCCTTTTACATTAAGAAATAAATTTAGTTAATGAAAGCAATATATTTAGATTTTTATTTATCTTTAAGTTCTTACAAGTTCCATTATTACTTCAAAAGCAATTAATAGAAAAATGAAAACTAATGTGATTCTAAAAGTGAGAAAATGTGGTAAATGGCTTGTAATAACATTCAGACTAATGAATAATCTATAAGAAATTATTGGATTACAATTTATGAGGATAAATCGTCATAATCGGAATTCCATATCAATTAGAGTAATGCATAAGTTGAAACACCTCTAGTTCCCTGGGAGATTTTAATTATTTTTATTCTTTGGAACTTACTAGAAAAATGTCCAAATTATAAGAAATTTTAAGTAAATGATATGTTTTGAATGCAAATTTCAAATTTGAATTTAGGAGGACAGTAAAATTGTTAGTGATTTTTATTTAAATTTGTTCATACACAATGATCATTTTACTTGTGTAGTTATTACACATGAAAATAATGGTCATTTTCGCATTAAACTTTTATATATTTAAAGTATTATTTTGTTAAAAATTTATATTACTTTTGATAATTATAAGCCCAATTATTCTCCTAAAATAGATTTTTTTAAATATATGCATGTATAAAACCTTTTCATTTTTAATCCCAATTAATCCATTTTTTTTTTCAATTTTACAGTCCCTTCCCAATAAATTATTTATAATTTGTACCTCTCTAGTTTAAAGATTTGTTTCTATAGTTTTTCTTGTTTTAATAAGTTACCTACCTTACTCTAAATTAATATTTTTTTGGAAATTTTAGCATAGCAGATACATAACTCTTAACTGGATTATTATTGACGCAAAAGAATAATACATCATCGAATGATTATCGCTACTATTACTGGTAGTATAAGGTAAAAACTATGCTACTGGGTGCATAAGTACAAAGTCTCAATAATTTAAATTGACGTAGTTAAATCCATTTAATTTTGTATAACTCCATAGTAATTTTAGTATCATGTATTTTGCAATAGCACATTTCTTTCTTGAAAAAAATAAAAACGACCTAAATTTTATGAACAGCTCTACATGTACATACCCACACACAGTCGGGGAAATGCATACCCTTTGGAGAAGGGATGACAGAACCCACTCCCCAGGGATCAGCGGGATCAGTAGGAGGGTACCAAGTACCCCCATTCTTAATCTACGTACCGCGGTTCTAGGGAAACGTTATTACAGAAGTAGGGGGAAAATTGACACTGATGTAAACTAATGACTATTGATGAGATGGGTTCTTTAAGGTAGGGGGAATATTTCCCCAACAATTTTTGCAATTTCCGGAAACATAAATCATATGCATTTTTATTACCACACTGGATTTTGCTTAAATGAGTAAAGTTGATAGAATTGAATACATTAAAAGGGAAAGGGGCATCTGATTTGTTACAAAGGTGGCGAAAAGTTTCATATTTTTGTTATTATAAAATAATGGATAATTAAGTAAAGCTATGAAAAATTTAAAATGTATTTTATTAGGTTATCACAATACAATTGCTCAGTTTCTGAATAATAAAAATGCAGTGAAATGAGCATTGCATTTTTGTTTTCTTTTTACAGGACTAAATCTTATTTAAAATTCAATATTGATTTTGAAAATTTCTTAATTGTATTAAATCTTTTTTCTATATTACTTATCAAAAGTTATTTCTTTACTAGTATGTGAATATTATGTTGATAAATGAATGTTTTATGATGTAAAGAATTTTATTTATCAAATAATAATTTAACAAAAACCGTTCGAGAAGTGATACAACTTTTTATACAAAACGGTAACTAGTAACAGTAGACCTATTTTATTTATGTAAGAAATATTCTTTGACAAAGATTTATCATTTCAAGTTTACGAACTTCTATTCTCAGGTAAGGAAAACAAAACACTTAGGATGATTAAAGTATAACTACTTATCATAAAATCTTTTCAAAAAGACGTAACTATTACACCACCATGTATATTGAATTCGAAAGTCTTTTTAAATGTACATGGAATCTATTACAAAGATTATTTCTTTGTTATTTTGCATATACAGGGTGTATCTGAAATAGTGCAACAAACTTTCAGGGATGATAGTACTCATCAAGACGAACAAGAATCGGTATAGAAAGGGGGTCCCAGACCAAATCCCAGGGAGTTAAAAATGGAGCGACACCCCAAAAAAATCATTGAAAAATTCAATTTGTAGAAGAACTACTATTGGTAAAAACTTAGTTATGGTCTCAAAAATTGTGGTTTAATATGATCTTTAAAATTACATCAAAAGTCTTCACTTTAAAATTTGTTTTATTATGAAAAAAGTTAAAAAACGCAAAAAAATATGAAAAATCGGCCAAAACCTTATTTTGTATTTCGAAATCATTTCTTTTGATTTGATAATCTGAAAGATCACAGTTGAAAACCCTTAAGTCCAAAGTTTCATGTAAATACAAATCAGTATTAAACGCTTGAGATCCTGTTAAAGTTTGTTTTTTGGGTGCGCAAGCAGTTTTCTAGAGCTGTTTCCAGAACAGCTGTTGGCGCACGCAAAAAACAAACTTTAACAGGATCTCAAGCGTTTAATATTGATTGTATTTACGTGAAACTTTGGACTTAAGGGTTTTCAACTATGATCTTTCAGATTATCAAATCAAAAGAAATGATTTCGAAATACAAAATAAGGTTTTGGCCAATTTTTCACATTTTTTGTGTTTTTTAACTTTTTTCATAATAAAAAAATTTTTAAAGTGAAGACTTTTGAGGTAATTTTAAAGATCATATAAAACCACAATTTTTGAGATCATAATTAAGTTTTTACCAATAGTAGTTCTTCTACAAATTGAATTTTTCAATGATTTTTTTGGGGTGTCGCTCCATTTTTAACTCACTGGGATTTGGTCTGGGACCCCCTTTCTATACCGATTCTTGTTCGTCTTGATGAGTACTATCCTCCCTGAAAGTTTGTTGCACCATTTCAGATACACCCTGTATATTTTTAAATAATGATAAAAAATAAGTTTTAGTAAAAAAAACTTTCACTCAAAAAAAGGTTAAAATTTGATAAGCTTTGAAGAACACATCGTTCACTCCTTTCTACAACGTCATATCACTAAAACCTTATTTTCCAGAAAAATTATTTTAAAGTTTAAAAGTATATTTAAATGTATTAAAAATATTAAGAATGTGATTATCTTTTTATTATGCAAAATAAAGTTATGACTATCTTTCTGGGTTATACTACTCTTTCAGGGATGGGTTTCTGAAAACAAAAACAATTAAAAATTGCTGATTTTTGAGTTATGGCTTCTTGAAAGGAGTGAGCGACACCATTAGCGCCCAGTGATCTATTACTAGATAACTAAACATAGTGTCATAAATGTTCTCTTAAATTACCTTAAATTCACCCAACAGTAACGAAACTGTACATATGGCAAGAAAAAACATCCCTCAATCCTTATATCCTGTGTTTTTTGCATTTGCTTCATTTATTTTCTAATAGGGATGGGTTAAAGTTCGTCTCGGGGTTTCATTTTGCAGTTTTTTCATCTTCATTCGCGTTTTTCAAGAAAACTGTAAAAGTATACCACTTAAGGAATCCTTTTTCAGTTTTATTTTATCTTTATAGATCTAGCTCTAGGGATAAATTGCAGAGTTTTGTCAAAATTAATTTATTTAGTGAAAAATCAAGTCCAAATACTGCTGATCTAAAAATAGATCACTGGGCGTTGGGGCGTTCATTTTTTCTGTGTTTCTTACACTACGATCATTTAGTTTTCCCACAAAAACTGATAAAAATGAGTCTGGAACCTAATGTTCAAGATGAAGCAACTATTTATTTTCTTAAGAAATTTAACATTAAATAATTGCTAATTAAATTTTATAATATATTCTGAGAAAAAATGGAGGATAGGCCATTATGATTCATTACCAATAAAGCACAGCATTGCAACAAGCGGTATAAAATTTTGGTGTTTATTCACATAATAAACTTATTTTTTGCAACACAAGTCAATGCAAGTAGTTTTGAAATACCTCATAAGGGAAATTATAAGAAAATTAAAGGTTATCAAGGAGCTATGAAAATCTCAAATTGAGAATTACAATATTTTTTTTTTTGAAATTTGCCCTTATCCAGGCTTTGTAACCTTAAAATTGACGTTATGGCAGTGTAAGAAGTTTATTGGAATAGGTCGGTGAAAAGCTCAAACAAGCAGCAAATTTGAATGTTGCCATGAAAGATCAAGTTACATTTTATTTCATAAAAATTATTAATTTATGGTAAAACCAATCTATAAAATTTTCAAAAAATTAGCCCAATGCATTTTATTTTACTTATTAGTTAACATTGTATGTATGTGTGTCATAGTCATATGTTTTCTATAACATACTTATATAAATTTAAAGTTCTTGGTTCAATTTCCCCTTTTCCCCCTGTAATTACTTTCAACATAGGCTATTAGTGTATTTAATTTTGGGTAAGTTATTTAATTTTATTACTATTTAATTATTTTCCCCACATATTTATGAATAAAAACGCGTTTTTTAAAGAGAAATACTAATATTTCTATTTATTTCATAATTTTTAGGATTTTTTGAAGTTCAAATAGTACATAGCTCTGTGACAAAAAATATCCTCCAAAAGCCCAGTGATCTATTTTTAGATCAGCATTTTTTAAAGAAACTAATGACTGTTTTGACAAAATTTGTTTATAATATTCATATTGAAGGCAAAATATACCAGATTCATGATTTTTATTCAATTCGTCCCCTAAAAAAATAATTTGGGCGTTAATGGGTTAAAAGAAATTTTTAACTAAAAGTCGTCCTTTTATGATGTGTAAAAAGCTTTTGCCCTAAAAATTATTTGTTAAATATCAAATAGTTAGTAATTATTTTTCAAAATCAAATAATAACTCACCTTGGAAGGAAATAATTTATTTGATTCTTTAAAATGATATGTTTGTCGTACAATCAATGTAAAGAGGAAAAGCATATTATCCCTCTCCTTCACAATTAATCGGAATTTAGTTAATGTTTAACAAAATCTTGTTTACTGAAATATAATTGCATATTTACAATGCTACCATTTAAAATAAATTTGAATAAGGTCACATTTTCAAACTAAAGAAATCACTTAATGGGGCTCCAAGGTGCGATTGGAATTAATGACCAAATCTATAGAGAGATTTAAAAGGAAGAGCTTTATTTCAATTAGATAAGAGAGTCATCTCGTTGGTGAAATTCTCCTCTTGGGATTTGAAGCACTTCATCCATGAAACATTTCTGAGTATCATCCCAAAGACACTCGCCGAATTCCATACCGGTACACTAGTAGTGTTTGAGCTTAGTAACGTGTATTAACCTTTTACAGGCCGAATTCAGATCCAGGTATATTTTAATAATTTTTTTTGCATAATTTACCTACTATTGCTTCAATTAAGGGATTTTGTTAGTATCAAGGTGATAAAAAATTTTTACATACGATTTTCACGATGTTCCCAATTGGGAACATTGGCCACTTCCGACTATACTTCTCCCGCGGAAGAGCGAATAGTATGTAGTTACAAATCTATCAAATTATAACCCAAATTATGTGGAATAGCTTAAAAATTTAGCCTTAAACGTAATTTATGTTTCAGTTCAAGCAGTTATTTTGTGCAATTTCATTATTTAAAAAAAATTTATGGGAATTTCTCGTTACATATCAGAAAAATACCCAAATTTTACATCATTATGCTTCAATTTTTAAACACTAGCGTGAAAAATACAAACTAAGAATGGGGGATATCAAAAAACAATTAAAATATGAGATCATTATGTTAAATTTAGTTTTCTGATAACTAAATAGCAAGTATTTTTACTACACACAAGCAAAATACTGAAGACATCATGTATTGATAAATAGGATTTAAAAATAGATTATGCTATAATAAGTTCTAAAATAATGATTAAAGGTTTGAGCAATGGATGAAATAATTGGTTTTTGAACGTAATATTTATGTATTTAAATGAAAATTTCACTCCCATTACTTACTTAATAAAAATCTAGAAACCTTTTATACGTTTATTCCTCGAAAGAAATCATTTCTGAATAAATATTTTCCAAACTTATTTCTCATGGTATAATAAATAATACTGAGATTGTGAGATGTCTCAATCTATTAACTTTTTGTTACTTGTATAAGAATAAATCACTGGGAACTGTAAACTTTGAAACGTGGTTTCTTCACATCCATCATTTCTCAAAGCGAAATCTTAGATACAAATAAAAAACCAATTACTCAACAAAAAACATTTAAACCAGCTACTTCCTATTTAAAAGGGGATTCCCCTTCAAAAAATTATAAAACCTTCTTATTCTTTACTAAAAAGAAATTCCCGAAATACACCAGTTCTATCGTTTCAATGATATAACGCCGCCCGCGAAAGTTGGATTTCTATGATAGCGGCGACAGGCCAATGTTCCCAATTGGGAACATGCATGTTTCGCAAGCTACAACAAGCGTGTTTTTAATAGTTATTAATAATGCCGAGGATCTCTATTTAAGGTAAGTCTTTTTCAATATCCTTACCAAATTTTAGAAACTTAGGACAATTTTTCGAATTTTTATGAATTTTTTTGTTGGATCCTATCAAAGAGCATAAAAATGGCCAATTTTAAGATTTTTTGTAATTTTTTCGATTAAAGATAGAAATTCCGTTTGATTTTTAAAAAATCAAGTCATCTTTCAACTTTACATGGTAAATTTTTCAACAGTATATCGATTGTAGTTAATTTTTAATGATTTTTGAAACACGATGTTCCCAATTGGGAACATTGGCCTGTAAAAGGTTAAAATTGTATCCTTAGTTTTAACGTGTATCTTAACGGAATGTAATACTCATTACCGACTATTAAAAGATACTAGATAATTTTAACACTTAAGTATTTTTTAAGTGTAAATATATTTAGCACTTTTATAGCATGAAGTGTTTTTCGTTGATATAAAATGAAAACTAGAGTTTTTATTCAAATTGATCATAATTTTGCATGTGTTTCCATAAATGAGAGTAACGGTTTTATTTATATTGATAAGTATTTTTCCGATCTTATTGAAAGTGTTACGAGGTAAAAAGTAGTAAAAGTCAAAACTAAACGTAAATGCTTGCAAATTGTTTTATGTTTTGATAGAAAAAAATTAGAAAAATATATGCTTAAAATCTTTAAATAAATGTATGTAGTGTAAGTTCAGACATTTCTTTAGTTTAAAAATAAAAATTCCAAGTTTTTAATTTAAGTTTCCAATGCTAATCTTGCTCCTCAAATTAAATCCTAAAAATGTAAAATCCTTTCTTCAACAGGAGTGTGGAGTAAGTATTTTAATTCCTTGAGGTAGTCAAAATATACCCCTTCCTCAGTGATAAAACAAATTCGTTAACATTGCCAACTAACACTTAATAATTGGAGTTCTAATTGAAATGCCTGTAAACTTACTAGAGAGAGTTTTCACCCCAATTGCCCTCAAAATTCACTTAATTGTGAATACCTCACACATTGCTAATTAGTACCGCAGTGAAGTAACGCTTCCTCAATTGGCACATAAAATCTCTCTCAAATCAACACACAGCACACTTGTAAAGAGCCCTGCTCAACTAGTCAATACGTGAGCACAAGGAGCCCAGACCCTGATAAGACACCCTCAGCTATTAGTCCATGCGCTATCATCGCTTTACGCTATTATTACATTCCTCTCTGTTCGTTTCCCCCTTTCACCCTCTCTGCAGCTATTATCTCCAGTAAGCCAGATAGGATGTGGTGATAGGCCTTTGTTACGGTCCTGTTCGTTCCCATTGCAACAACTTAGATAAGGGAAAAGAGCTCCTGTTTGGACAGCGCTGCTCTTATCAGGGTTGAATCGGTAGGGGGAATTCGCTGGCTTTTCATTGATTACAATGGATGTGGAAAACGTCATACAGAACGGCCAGAGGCTCCAAATTTTGGCATCTCTGCGGACATAACTTCTGCCTGATGCGTTTGTGGGTAACTGGGGTTCTATTTGGGACGGGAAAAGCTGTTGGGATAGATCACTTTTGAAAATGGGGATCGAAAATTGTTTTCATGTTTTGGTTCAGTTAATGAAATCACGATTAAAAAAATTATTTATGAGAGTGATTGAAGGTTGTATGTTAATTATTATATCTCTTATTTGTAATAAGAAGGTGAACTTTTTCAAAGGTAACTAAAAAGAGAAACAAAAAAATATTAATGAAATTGCATACAATAATAATACTTAATTGTTAATATACAATCTTAAGTATTCCTGGGAATGTTCTTGATTCCCTGCTATTTTTACGAAGCTTTAAAATTAGGTATTTGGCAAAACTAAAGATATTGAAATAGAGATATTGATATCGAGATACATTTTTATTTTTTTGCGCAGAAATAAAAAAAATTAATTTTAAATATTTGTTTATGTAAAAAAGATAAAAAAGTGACGAGAGTGAGATTATTTAGGTTTTATTTTCATCAATGTTACAGACGAAAAAAAGAATCGATTGGTTGAAAGCGTATTTTGAATATGACACCATAAATTTCTTTTGAAAAATTAACGGTAACAAACTAATATTAATTGAACTGCTTCTCACATTCACTAGAAAATGTTCTTTCAAGATTCTAACAAATGATTAACAACTGTTAACATGTAATGTTTCTGTTCAATTATAATTAATAGTTCTATTTTTACAGTTCTATTTTGTTACTGTGGTATGCTATTACGGTTTACTTGCCCTTCGTACGAACTAAGCACTTTGCAGTTGCATTGCAATTTTATTCATATGCAATTGAAGGAAAACATATATACAGTAAAGTTACATGTAAATGTTGTTCTACAGCAATATCACATTTGTCAAGGAAAAACTTCAAAACACGTGTGTTTAAGGAAAAAAAGTTCACAGAGTAGTTAACTGTAAATGTTGTTTTTCAGTGATATCACATTTGTTGAGGAAAAACTTCAGAACACGCCTTATTGAGGGGAAAAAATTGACTGTAAATGTTGTTTTACAACGATATCACAATTCTTGAGGAAAAAACAAGCACACAATATTAAAGGCAAAACAACATTTGCATGCAACCAAAACGATTTCGTGTAAAAGTTGATTCATAGCGGTATCCCATAGGTTGTTATGTATTTCATTCAAACTTTTTTGTACATTGAAGATGTTTGGTACTTTCAAAAAGCTAATTACTTTTTGAAAAGGGTGCTTTTTAAAATTAGCAATATGTAAGTATTAACTTAGTATTTATCAAAAATAATTTGGAAAAGGAATAACGTAATAAGAATTTAATTCTAATATGATATCAGAACCCTGAGATTGCTCTGATTCTTCTAATTCATATTTCAATCTTAATAAACTGGTATAATATAAATATAAAATGAATTAATTTTAATAGGGATTTTTATCAAATTCTTTAGTTTTAAACTTTTGTAATTGCAATCGAATGGCGATTAAAGTATGTATATAGGGGAATAAAAAAACTTACGATCCAACTTTTTTTGTCCAATATTACACAAAACCTTATTTATAAAATTTATGTAATTAAACATACGCATGTATGAAGAAGTGATTTCTATACCACTTCAAATCATATTTAAAATGTCACATTCTCCTACTTTGTGGGTTGGAATTTTAAAAATGGTTAATAATAATTAAATTTTTAAACAATATATAATTCAAAAACCTCTAACTTTCCAATCAATACAGCAGTGCATACTAAACCTATCCCGAACCCTAAATGAAGCGTGTCAGGTTAATGATTAAGGGTTATCAAGAGAACTGCTTGAATGAATCTTCAATTAAGAAGAGGCTGTCAAAGTGATTGGGTAACAAAGCCCTAATTATGGTTGCGTTTCTCCCGTCATCATTGATGATATTGTGGTTAAGATAATTATAGGGGTTGTTGCTGTCAAGTCCATACGCAACGCTGGATACCTAGAGCAGCGAAGCGGGAGAATCTGTGATGTCAAATATATTAGGACAATTTTGTTTAGAAAGAGTAGAATTTACCATACGAATGGTTATCAAGTTAAAGTTTTAAATAACTATTGGGATACAGTGATTAAATAAATTTTGAATATAAATTCATTAGTTTTGTTTGAAATTAAATACAAATGAAAATATAGGTATACAGCATTCATCCGAAATAATAGTTCAAAGAAAAATAAATGTTAAAATTTAAGCCTTGCGATCAATATTACTATATTAACATGGTTATGATTTAATATTCAACCCTGAGTTTAACCAATTTTGTATTGGTTTTCAATTGGTACAAATGTGTAGATAATAAAGAAAACTTGATTTTAGGGTTTGTTTCCTATAAACTTTTATGCATTCGAACCTAAAATATTGAAACATAGTTTCAACCAAAATGAGAAATTTTTATAAAATATTTTTATTAAAAAACATTGTGCTTCATTTTACTTAAAAACTAAATTTCTTAATTATTAACAAATAAATGTTATAAAGGAGTGGTCATCTATTACTTAAAAATAAATAGAAATGAATATATTTTTAAAAAATTTTAATGTCGTATTTGATTACATTGTTACTTGCTTTTTATTTGTGAAATCAATACTTCTTAGTATCACAAATGACTATCCAGATTATATTATGAATTGATAACCTTTTTACCAGTAAGAAAATACTCTAATTAACGGGTATTCTAATGTCTTATGAGACATCATAAAAAAGCAAAATAACGTAACGACAAAAAGATAATAGAAGTCAAAAATAGAAAATTTTTAAGTATTTTGATGTATTCACTAATGAGAGTTCGCGTAATACTAGAAGAGAATTTGATTTTATTTATAAAAATATTCTATCTTTTTGATAAATATGGTTTTTTTAGAGGAACTGAAGTTAACGTAATTGGGGACGAAATTTCCACTAATGAAGTAGGTTGGACCATCGTAAAGCAAATGGGAAAGGATGTGAAAATAATAGCTTTCTCGTTATTGATTTTTTCTCCGCAAAGCAGACTTATTATTATGGTGCGAACTAATTTAAGTGCCATTATGACTAAGTTTTATTACCATAATGACTGCATGTACTTAATGATACTCCTAGTGTGGGCGATATAAAAGCGTGAAATCAAAAAGATCTCATTTCTACTTTGTGATCTGTGAATAAAAAGAAATAATGGGTTAAATGATGAAAAATTTTGATACGGCATAATTTTCATGTATATTTTGATAGTTTATACCTTAAGCTCATAACGAATTTAAAATATTTCTTAAAATGCCCTGATTAAACCCTCTAAAATCTTGTGTATTAATGTTTTTGTATATTAAATAACAAATTTCATTTTTTAATATAAAATTCTGCATAACTTCTTTGTTGTTTAATCCAAATCAATGTAATTTACAAAATAACAACCTTAGAAAATTTTGTCTTCATTTTTAATTTCATTACAGCAAAATAAATATGCATTATTTATACTTAAATACCCATACTTTAAAAGTTGGGATTCAATTTAGGATTTTTTTAAACACCCATTATTTCATTTTATTTGATACTAAACTTTCTGTCAATATAACCCTTTTATTTCAACGTACAAAGGTTAGAAACGATTGTTTGATGTGCCTCTCAGACTAAAAACCTTTTCTTTTTCACCGTTAATACTTTTACACTAAATATTCCTGTAAAATTAAATGAAAAATTTTGAATCAAATTATTGAAATAACTTCAACTTTATTTTAATCCTATTTTTTATAAATATCTATGTACTTCATTCATTTTATCTTCTTGGTAATTCCTTCATTAATATATTACTGCTTTGTTGTTCAAGTAACATTTATAAAAATACAATAAAATAATAATTTAGCCAATAAAAACGCTCCATAATGGTTATTTTTTATTACTATTTTACTCAAATTTACATCTTCTCATATTAAAACTTTTAAAAATCCACCATGTTATCCTAATTCATCAACTTCGAATTTGGACCCTCTTTACTTCCCTACACGCTTGAGTTTCCGAACACCACACCTTATAAAATCATAACACCAAACTTTCAAAAAACCAAACCCAGTCTCCACACCACGATTTCTCCGCACCGCGATCGTAACTCGCTTTAATGCCCTTATGGAAACCGCCGCGCGGTGCTAGGGCTTGATTGAGGCCCCAAAAAGCAAAGCTGAGCCTGAAATATGGAAATGAAGGGCGATATTCCTCGATGAGAGCCCGGGAAACCGAATCATGGCGGCGCGGATGAAATCCCTTAAGCGCGCATCCAGCCTTTCAACCTCTGAAAGGGCACAGCTTCCCTTTGTGTATACTTTAAGAGCTGATCCACGTTGGGCTATGACTCACGCGGAGGAAAAAAAAGAGCCCGCTATAAAAGCTAAGGTTTTATGGGGGTGCACTTCATGAAAAGGGGCCTTGGATCAGCTTTAGACAATGCGCTGGGATTTCATTCCGATGCTTTTAATGTGGATGCGGATAGGAAATGGATGGGGCGCATTATATGGGAGTTTGGTATTAGATTTATTTCTTTATGGATTGGAGGGTGGAAGAGTTGAAAAAGATGCTAACTGGTTTTATTTAAGTTGGATTTGTGGGAATAAGAGGTGATGTTTTTAATCTTATTTATCGCATCCAACTTTTTTATCTTTGGATAATAACTCTTGCTTCATTTTGAATCTTTGCGCATAATATTTATTTGACCCATAAAGTAGATAATCTTAATCGAACTTTCATAATAGTAGGTGGTACTTTTAGTGGCTTAAACATTATTATTTTTAACATATTGTATCTATTTTGAAGTTTACTTGTATTTAAACTGTCATTTCAATTTAAATTCATTAATAAATTAAAACCAGGAAATTCTTCTTCATATAAGTATTTCAATTGATGTTTTCTTCACACAATTATGTTAAAACAATTTTTGAATAAAAAATCTTAAGGTTTTTTGCTATATGTTATCTATATAATCTTAGAAAATAATTTATTTAATTCATCATAACTTTTGCAATATTGCATAGTATACCTATAATGCAAGAAGGCTATAGTAAGACCTTAAATCAAATATAATCTGTATTGAAAAATATAAATATATATTAGTGAAATCCTTCTATAAATCACATATAATGAGGGATTAAAAGTTCTTTATCCATTTGACTAACAGTAAAACACTACTTTTTATTTAACTAGATGATATAAAGTTAAATGTTATATACTCAAAACAATAGAGGGACTAGTTTTCCTTCTAAGCATAAAATAGAACCTCCTATGAAGTTGTTAAATGAACATCTGTATTTTCAAAACACTTCCAGGGAACATATTAATCGAATAAAGTAGAAAACTCATAAGCACTAGAGCTGTTTGTTAGACGAACACGTCATGTCATTTAATAACCCCGCCCAAGAAAACACGCCATTTCCATTCTTTTTTCTATTCCGGCAGTCTTGTCCAAACCTGTCCCCTGCATTTCCGTACGACGCTTAGCATCTGAAAAGCCCGTATCTCACGACAAGATGTCCTCTGAACTCCTCCACTGCATTTCCATATTCAAATGCGCCATGATTCAATATCTATCGGACAGATTTCGCTAGAGGAATTTTAAAATAAGGACGGAAGCTATTAAAACTATCTTTTTACGGCTTGAAATCCGACAGAAAAGTAATGACAAAAAAGAGAAAGCAACCCCCGTGCCTGGACTTGAAACATCCTATTTGATAGGGGTGTCGACGGGTAGGGATTTTCTCCCTACATGGGGGGATTTTTGTGCTGATGATTTTTTTTGTCCCTCTGTCTCTTCACTTTCTGCTCTTCTGACTTTTACCAGTTGAGGTTCGGTTCGAATTACATGTCACATGCGTTGCCCATGCTTGGAGTGGAAAGCCCTCAACGTGTTTTTCTTCCCCTTGCGGTATTTCGATATTATGCTCTTTCCTTTCGGAGCATTTTCTTCGCGTTTTTCTCGGGGAGGGAGCCTTAAAATAATAAGAGGGCCAGGTATTGTTTTTGAATTGCTGTAAATTCGGGTTTTTTTTCGAGGGTCTTTTCGGTTCGCGGTGAAAATGTAGATGCTGTGTGAGGGATTATTTCAGTCAGGTGATGGTTTTACCTTGAATAGAAATGGAATGAAGTTCGTGAAAAAAGTTAATTTAAAACCAAATTTTTCCCTCCTGTTTCATATTCTAAACACAAAGAGAAAGTTTAAGAGAAAGAGAATCAGTAGAAAATATGAATTTATACAGCTAGGAATAGTTTACATTCTGATGAATAATTGTCTTAAAAATTTTCTTAACACAAATATATTTAAGTAGATAAACAATTAGACTCTTTTTAATTTAAAAAAATCTTATTTTCCTTTTTCGTGGTTTACTGTTTTAGGGATGTTAATTTATTGTACATTTAAAATTAAGCCCTGTGACTATTTTTAACCCTGTTAAAAGTTTAAGTGAAAATGTTGTTTACGTGTTGTAATGAAAGTGTTCCTTAATTTAACCCTTTATGTCCCAAATTATGTTTATCAGAAAAATTGTGCTGTATATTTTTTATACGTTATCCCTTATAAGTATATATATTAAGCATACAGGGTGTTTCAAAATTGCGTTGCACGGCTTTTATTCGGAACCAACGCCTCCTAGGGTCTTGGAAGTAAGGTCTACCCCTAGGTAAGTGAGCCTGGAGAATCCATTGAGATGACTTACAGCACCCCTAGCGGCTAAATTAAAAAGTTAAGAAAAATAATTTAAAAGCTAAAGGAGATAGAGACACATCAACGAGGGTATTAATGCCAACGTCATGAAGAACTCACTGAAAAAAATTTGATCAAAATATCTTGAATATTCGCGGAGATATTAGCATGTGAAAATAGCACATTTTCTGGGGACAAAAAAGAAAAAGTTCAGTTTTGTGTTTTTTTAGTTGAATGAACACAAAATTTAATCAAAAAATCAAAAAAATTTGCAAATATGCGAACTTTTTCTTTTTTGACCCCTGAAAAAGTGAAATTTGCATATGCTAATATCTCGGTGAATATTTAAGATATTTTCATGATTTTTTTTCAGTGAGTTCTTCATGACGTTGGCAACAATACTCTCGCTGAGGTTTTTGCTCTATCTCCTTTAGTTTTTAAATTAATTTTTTTAACCTTTTAATTTTACCGTTAGGGGAGCTGTAAATAATCTCAATGGATTCTCCAGGCTCACTTACGTAGGGGTAGACCTTACTTCCATGACCCTAGGAGGCGTTGGTTCCGAATAAAAGCCTTGCAACGCAATTTGAAACACCCGGTGTAAGCTTCATATTAATCCTAGTAGCACAGCTCGTCCCAAATATGTCAAGTTTACGTAACTGCAACTAGAAGTAAACGAAATTTGGCCTTACATGACGAAAATTTTATGAATTTGGAACTTTGGGAAGTGGGACTTATAAGTCCCGTTGGGGCATAAAGGGTTAAAATTTAAGTTTAGGGAGAAGGGAAAGAATAAAAATATATTTATGTTTGAATTTGTGTTTTATTAAACTCATTTTTTAAGCTTTTAATATTATTCCATATTAAATTACTATGGGTCATATGTAATATACAAATTTTCTGAAAAATTGTGAAACTATACTTTAAAATCTATAAAACAAATGTAACAATCTTTTTTACTAGCCTTGATTTTTAATTTTAGGAAAATTTTCTGGTCTTTAAACGTCTCTAAATTAAGCGGAATTGATTACATTTCAAATGCAACAGAAAAGTTCCCCTACGGTCGATACTTTGAACGTATCAGTTAGTCGACTAAATCTCCTTTTCAAGGGGTATTGGGAATAATTGAGACTTTTTGAATGTAGGAGAGAAAGGAGGTTGAACTCAGAAACCTCAGCATTAAAGATATAGTTTTATATATTTTAATCTTCAGTTTCAAAAGGGAATATAAGTTCACACGAAAAATTGAAAGATCTTCTTTCTTGACTCTTTTTGAACTTAAAAATCTCCTAGCTTCGCTATACACATGAGTTGGAAGAGGTCAAAAATAACAACTTCTTATAACAGATATACCCCCTTGTATTTGGAAAAATTTATGTCCATTCATTGTATTTTTCATTTAATATGAGGTCTAAAGTTAATTTGTCTTTATTTTAGTTAAAAGTGTTTTTACCTTTTTTCCAGTGACTGTTGGACTCTATTGATACTCCATTCATATTCATTAAACTACCTAACTCAGTTTCATAATATTTTTTAGGTTTTTTTTTCATTTGCCTCTTAGTTTTTCTATTTCCCCACTTTTTTTGCTGTGTGAACCAAGCATAAATATAATTTATTTGTCAATTTAAGTTGGAATTATTTTTAATTGAAATTTCATAAGATTGAAAAAGGGAATAACTCGATCAACCTTTTTCGATGTTTTACAATAGTTTTGAATATACTTTTATCTTTCCTATTTGTGTTCTATTATTTAAATTGAATATTTAATTCCGAGTACAAATTGAGTAATTATAAAATAAAAATTCATTTCTTAAACAGTACTTTTTCGATTTTCTCAAACTTGGTTTTTGGACTTATTCCCTTTTTTAAACCGACGATTCAATTTGAACAGTGAAAAGAAACGAACTCGACATTTAAATTCACCATTCGCATCATCAACACCTAATTTTTCAGTAGCCAGGCAACTCCGCGGTCTCTAACGACGTAGATTATTCGCCTTTTTCGAGTAGCAGTAAGCAGAGGGTGCTGTTTCAACAAGTGATCCTCTACCTCCCCCGTAATCAGATTGGGCTGCTCCCCCAGCTATCCACTTTTGACACGCGTACTCATTACGTCACCTATAATCACATTGGGCGCACTCGCGGCCGCTACAGGCAATAAATGCGGAGGCGTAGCGAATATTTATGAAAGGAAATAATAAAACGCTGATGGCGGCAGCCGTTTTTTGGGATGCTTCCTGTAGGGTAAGAATGGGGTCATTTGCCGTGTTTCAGAAAGTTGTAAAAGCGGATTCGATGCTTGTGTTGAGGCGTGGAGTTGATGAAAGTGCCTTGGCGTGTCGCTATAGGAAACTAGTGCTACTTGACGGAAAGAAATATTATGGTTCACGTACGGTTTTGAGTTTGTCTGTCAAGATATTGGTGAAAGATTGAACCTAAACGTACATTGAAGATAAAAAGTGGCTATTTTTGAAAAATGTTTAAACTCTTTTAGTAGTGCACCAAACACTAAATTAGTTAAAGGTGTTTTAGAAGTCCCTTTCACGTCTTTTCAATTGAAACAACGTCTGCTTTATATTTCCGGGAGAAAGATAGATACAAACGGTTGCAGACCATTCTGAATCTATTGCAGTTCTCTTCGTGGTAATATATGAAATTATAAAAAATATTAAACAAAAAACTAGAAGAACTCCAATTTGATAAACATGTGCAATCTACAGTATCACTTCAAAAGCACTGAAAAACTAAAGTATAAAATATTCAAGGAATTTTTTTTGAAAGTGAAATAGGTTGGGGGGATTGAAAAATTGCCTAGTGTTATCATGATAGATGTTATATTTAAAAGGATAATGAAACTAAGTAAGACAATCAAAGAATGATTTAATAATAATTACATACAAAAATAGTTTGCTTACATTAAAAATTATACTACCTTTACAACGAGTTTTTTTTCTACTCTAAAAATATTTTGATTTAAATTTTATGGCATAAATTAAAGGAAAGAGGATTTTTAAGGAATTAAATTCAAGACGAGAAGTTTCTTACTTTAATATTCATCAAAATTTTACTTTTACTCTTCCCCAAAACCTAAACGATCATCTCTTCGGAAAGATCATATGAAATGCTATGTTTCCCTTTTTATGCGTTTTATACAATACTGGATTTAGAATTGGAGCTGCATCTTTTGAAGGGGTTTCACTGCTAGAGTAGATTTTATCTAAAGATCCTGGAAATACTCATCGAAAATTCGGCCCCTAGCCAACTTACATTATTCAATAGATTATTCAAGCATATGCAAAAAGCTATTGTGGTTCTTTTTTACCAGAGAAAGCAAGAATACTAAAGAGAAACTCTTCAGTCATTCGAGAAATATTTCTTACTTAGACCCACATTTCTTTCATTAGTCTTTTTGTGATATTAACTGTCACTTTCTTTCCAAATATTCATTATTTATTCAAACAAATTTCATAAAAAGCACAACACAATTTTAAAATTTATTTTTATTTATGTGTTTTAAGAAACACGATTTAGATTCACTAGTTTTTTTATTTTGATTTAGAATTTGATGTATTTATCACTTTCAAATATAAATTAAAATGTTGTTAATTATATGTTAACGAATGTATGAAAACTACAGCTATATTAAAAATTTCATACCCGTTTCCCAGTTTTACTAAAAAATGATCGCGTTATTTCATCATATGATTTCATGCAGTTAATGCAACGCAAAGATAACCATAACATTTTGTTTCCCAAAAATAAAATTAATGCCGTTTGTCGTTCACCGTACTGCTGTGGTAAAACAAAAGATATAATAATTTAGTTAGGGCATACTTGAAACACAAGAAATTTGAATTTTCAAAATTTCCTTCAAAGTAAAAACAACAATACATTTTGCTTAACCCAATATATATTCGATTGTGTATTTCAATTAAATTCTCTCGTCATTTTACCCTTTTTATTGTATTTTTACCGTTCCTAATATGAAGGAATTTCGGACGTTTAAAAAATATTGTGATTTTTATATCTCAAAGTAGATTTTGGGAAAAATCAATAAATCAAACGAAAAACTCTAATTTTATTCCAAAGAATTCGTAAAGCTTCTAAAGAATGTTCGTTTCTTATTAGAGTGAAGTCTTGATTTGAGGCTTTTAAAACTTTTCGAAAATACCAGTCACATTCCTATTGAACTCTAAGCTTTTGTGATCACGAATAATTTCGCAAACCTAGAAAATATTTCGACCTCTTTTAAAGGAAGGAATCTAAAAGATTTTAACTTAACCCATTAATGCCCAACTTTTTATTTTTCTTAAATATTTGGTAAAAACATAGTAAATAGCCCAAAAACAACTGGAAAAATAGTGAAACAAATTCCAGGTTAAAATTTTAATTTCTACACAAAAATTAAAAAACGTCCCTAAAAAGGGACGTCAGGCACGAATGCCCCCGTTGTTTTTCCCTATAGTAAACGCATGGTAGAAAACTTTTTTAAAGCCTCAAAAACATCTTCTACCTTTTTAAGTGCAGCAAAAGTGATCGGAACCATACTGTAACATGAATATGAACAAAAAATATTAATTACTTATCCAATTAACTGTAAAATTCACCCTAATTAACTTAATTTGAGCATTTTTTATGCTCTAAAACATGTTTTTTCCTCCCAAATCTATGTTAATTGCAAATTAATAAAGGTTTTTATTTGAAAAAGGCATTCTTTGTTTATGTGTTACCTAATATTAAGTATTAATTACTTTTAAACACCTCAAATCCATCAGAATATCTCAATTTGTGAAGTTTAAGTCTTTCAAATGCCCATACTTTTTTCATTTTATTTAATTGAATTGTGCGGAACACGAATTTCTCCCCAAAAATCAAGCATTAGTGGGATGTGCATTAGCAAACCAGATGATATAGATTGATCTGTTGTATAGAACAAAATGATTAGCGACATCTAATTAGAAAAAAAGCCGAAAATTTATCACAAAAGCGACTTTTTTGGCAATTTTAATGACAAAAAGTCATTATAACTAATAATTATTAAACTTTTAATTAAAATATAACCGGAATATATTTGCATAAGTAACAAATATAGTAAAATAATTAATTTATTCCTTTTAATTAATATAAATTAATTAATTCCTTATAATTTAAGACTTTTTATTCCATTAATTTGGCAGAAATAACAGTATTTTCCAAAAAAAATAAACAAAAATAAATTTATTAGCTAAAATTAAAGTAATTTTATAAATATCAGTTATTTAATTCATTTCATAAGAATCAAACGCGTTTTTATGAAAAAATAAAGGAAACACTAGCATTTCACTATGGGGAAAACCACGGGGGCATTCGTGCCTGACGTCCCTTTTTAGGGACGCTTTTCGAGGGTCCAAAATAAGGTCAAGATAAAATATTTTGGAAAAATAAAAAAACACCCCAACTGATTTAATGTATAAACAGTAATATATATCGGAATTGAAATTTTTTTAAAATAACAACTAGGATTTTTAAGCTTTTTCTTTTAAAATTTTTAAAAAAGCACTTTTCTGAAAAATTCTATCTTCCAACTTTAAAAAAAGTAAAAAAAAATTTAAAATTCTGCTTTCTTCTTGTGCTCTTTATGTTCTATGAAGATCAGAGATACATCAGTGCAAATTTTGATTCAAAGGAACAATTTTTGTAGAAATAGGAGGATTTTAAAAAAACGTCCCTAAAAAGGGACGTCAGGCAGTAATGGGTTAAATACTGCAGGTTCTCTTTCTTTTATTGAATTAGTGTAAAGCTATATAGATTCAATACATTTCCCATCTTTTTAAATTACTGATAAAGATAGAAAAAATTATAAGAAGGGTTGGTCCTAAGTATAAAATTATTTTCAATATTACAATTAAAATATGTCTTGAATATCCCAAATCGTATTAAATACTAGTTTTTTCTCAAATATTTGTAACTAAAAAGGCCCCGTTTTTATTATTTATGTAAGTTAATTATAGTGAGTTTTGTCTACCCTTATAAGTTAGTAAAATAGTTTCACACCCAATCTAAATATTTCATTCTCCTTTTTTATTTAATGGTAAATAAAATAATTTTATTTAACGGTTTTACGGTTTTAATTTTTACAGTGCTTTGTTAAATGAATAGGGGTAGTATTAATACAAAAACTTCTTTGAGTTGTTGACAGTCTAAAATTGATTTGGATTCATGCAATGAAGTGTGGTCACAAACTCGTAAGGTGCTAGAGTGCGTAGAAATGTGTTGCCCGAACCAACAAAAGATGTATGCTGTTGAGGGCGTCCTATTTAATTTGTTTTACATATTTTAATAAATAATCGAAGTTTATGCTCTTAAGAGTCCGTCTTGCAGCAACGCAATTTTTTTTTCAAGTACAATAAAACCGTCTGTTTGAATTTGTTGTGATGAAAGATCACATTAAGGACCAAATCTTTGAAAATTTTATAAAGTACGTTGAAGCATGATTTTGTTTCTGCAGTTCAACCGCATAATCACTTCAGCAACTCATCTCTTTCACTGCTTCTTTCTGCTTTCTCGAGCCTCAAAGGAGATAGTTTGCCACCCCACCAATGTGATTTCGTATCACTTTTGGAAAGTTTGCCACTCACAGAATGTACAATATACATTATGAGTTTCGAATCACCCAGTAAATTGCCTAAAAAAGATGATAAGCATCCAAAAATGTCTTTCAACCTAATTACATCTAAAATGACTCGAAACTTCCCACAACCCCAACGGCACTTGGATATAGCACATTTTTGAAAGAGAACCCCCACCCCATCTTATCTTCCCCTATCATACTCCGAACAGCATGGGCCCTCCGACCAACCGCTTAGTCTGGCATAGATACCAAAAACGATACATATAAATGAACAACGGGGCAGATACCATAACCGAATCACCAGAGGCATCCATCAACCGAAGCCATTCCACGCTATTAAAAGCCATACCCCGGATGACTCACATTTCCGAAGAAAAGCGACGGCAGTAGTTAAACCCGAGGGATATAGGGATAGATATATCCCACCCGACCTCTTTATCAATAAGTGACTATCCTCCCCTCGAATTTAATTCAATTTGAGGAGGGGGAGGGCAAAAAAAAAGCGATGTAACAAACCAAAACCTCTCCGCAACCGTGTAACAATGGGGGGGGCAATTTCGTTGGATCTAACGTGGAATATAACCACGCGGCCATTAGTAATTGCTTCTTCGTACATTCGCACGGATAACTGAGCAGCATCGCATAGTCCGGATTCTTCGGGTTGCCTAGAGACGGGCCCTTGTAATCATCGTGCGTGAATGGAGCCCGGGATGGGGGCTCTGAGGTGGGGGGCTTCAAACAAAATGCCGGCGATTGGATTCAATGAGCTCACGCACATGTTTGGATGATTGGGGGGGCATAATTATTCGTCTCAAAGAAGTGGGCTTTGTGATTACGGCTGCTGGGGGTAAGTTGGATTGTTATGTGAGTACTAATCTGCGTAGAATGGGTGGTGGGATTCTTTGGCAGGTCCGTAAGGGCTATTGTCTGTCTGCTTTGAAAGGAGTGTGGAGATAACGTGGAGTTCGAATTCAGTTAATTTTGAAGGGACTTATAAGTCTTTAATGTGGAGTGAAGAAATTTGGAGAGTTGAGGTGGTTAAGTATATTGAATCAGTTCATATCAATGAATGATATGGTCTATAGACCTAGATTCCACTGAATCGAATAGACCTGGAAATAAATTTGAGGTGAAGGTTTTTGAGGTATCAAAGTTCGAGATAAGGAGCTTATACCATGTATACTTCTATTCACCTAATCGTCAATACAAACGTTATGATACGCTTAAAATCTTGTAGGGTGTAAGTAACCAAAAAGTTACTGAGGAAAACTATCTCAGGAATCGTAAATTTTTTGCGTTATTCTCAAATTTGTAGGTTTTTTGGTAAAACACTCAAGCGATTCCCCCTTAAAGATTTATTCTGTTACTTATACTTAATATAACATATGAAAGGTCATACCATATGGAAGGATCGCGATTTAACAAAAACTATTCCTTGATTTGCAATTGGTCCTTCATGATCCCTATCTTCTACTCCAAATACAATGGTTCAAACTAAATTTCTTAGCGATAAGTATGGGTGAATATAAGGGAAATACACTGGCAAGGCAAGCTAGAAGTTTTATTTTGGAGGGGGAAATGTCATCACTAAGTTCAGTAGAAACATAATTCACCATCTAAAGAAACATTATTTTGAAAAATATTGGGGGAACTTCCTCCGGTAATCTCTTATAAATCTGCCCATGACAATAAGAATGGGATAAGTGTAAAATGTACCCCAAAATATTACGAACAGTCTAAGGATACAAAAGTACAAAAACTCTCAAGGTAGTTGGAGTTTTTCTTAAACTTTTCACCTAAAGTTCTTCAACCATATTTAAGCTTTAAGCTACAGCTTTAGCTCAACGAGTTAAGTTTTAGTTTTTGAGGTCAATCTAAGCTACTTTTCTATATTTATGGAAGCATAAAAAGATAAAAGAACTCCAGAACTGGGTTGAACGTTTCTTTGAATGTACGAAAAAGGAGCTGAAAAAGAGCTACCTGTAGAGTATAAGAGTGACGGTTCATGGTTCGATGTGCAGCATTTAAACAAACTTGAAAATGGGAACAGTTCTGACGGAGCAGAAATGGGAATCGGAACTTTTTCTTCTCTAACATTTATTAAGGAACGAGTGAAGCTGAAACTGACATTGGTCTGAATGGTATCTAGCAGTGTCACCCCAATAGCCACAAAAGCGGCTAACGGGGGTTGTGTGTAGATTGAAAACTGTTTAAGCAAACTTTATGTTGTACTAACTCAGTAAAAATTATAAAGGATTTATATTGAAAAAATAAATGCTCTATGCACCAATACGATGAAATATACATTTACATTTAATTTTGGAAGGAATCTCATTATTTTGTAGTTTCCTTTTACAATTTATACGAATAACATCACTACATAATAAAGCTTTTTCAGTATAGGGGTTCTTCAGTATAGGGGTTTCTCAGCAGGGGTTCTAAGCTGTACTAAAGGTCATAAAACTTATGAATTAAAATCAGTATATTTTTCTTTCACCTGTTATTTCTTTCAAGTAAGGTTTATTTAGAATCTAAGACAAATTCGCAATACTCGCATGACTTGTAAGTTCTGTCAGAATCAACTGACGGTACTACAAGTCCCGTCAAATTTAAAAATACTTAGAATAACTATCCTTACGAATATACTGACGATACTTTGCAGGAACACTCTTTTAGTTTTCTTCTTCCAGGATAAAAGGCAGCACGGATTCTATGATGAGTGTTTTAGTGGGAAATGTGAATAGATTCAAAACTGAAGTTGTGCTTTCAGCTGCCATGTTGATCGCATTCCCATGATTGTCCTTTTTGTTCCCTCAACAGTAGTTAAAGTCAAAAGGAAAGTATTATTTTTTAAGACTTAAAACTTCGATTAAAAGCCCTTTTTTTGTATTGTGATAATATTTTAGCTCTCAGTGTATACTGGCGGCAATCAAAGTCATCAATTAAATTAATTAGCTCTATTGGATTAAATTTCCCAAAGATGATTATTTAATTATGTATATCCCTAAATTTTCAATTTAGTGACTTTAAAATATCACGGCAGTGACTTTAAAGTATCACGGTATCAATTGCAGAAAATCATAATACAGTAGATAAAAGGTTAATCAATTCCTACACCGCATTAATAAAATAACGACTTAAAATTTTAAAAACAGGAGAAGTTAAAGGAATATATATTTCGTGCATTAAATATTTTTAATCGATGTGTGCTAAAAATGATAAATGATTTATTCACCAGTTAAAATGACGTTGAAGTGATGTAAAACTCAAATTCACAAACTAAATTAAAATACAATGATAACAACAATTCAAACCCCACACTAGTCCATCCACCTAAAAATCACTCCCATCCAACCACTTTAATGCTAAAAGTAAACAGATGTTTCACTTAAAAGAAGAAAGAAAATCGGCCGGGGCAATCTTGGAATGTTTTCTCATATATCGGGAACGGGAGAGCACTACTGTTATCGCCTAGGAGCGTACACGTAACCCGAAACGAGCAGCCAGTCTCAGGAGAAATTAGGACAACTTTTTCTGTTGTATAGTGTTCTCGACGTAATGGCTTTTCACGATAGCTGATTAGAGCTCTACAAACTGGTGGTGTCAAGCAGGGCTGCACAGGGTAAATATTGCTCCAAACCGTTACATGAGAGCAAATACAAATCTCGATAACGGGGAAGGTTGTGACTCTTTTGGAGTGCCGACTGATTCCTTTTCAATCTGTGGATGATTTATAAAAATGGGTAGGATCGGATATGGTGGTTTGTTTTTGTTGGTGTTATTTTGGATGGAATGAGTCAGTAGTTTTTGATGTAGTGTATGGTATGTTTATGTGATGTTTTTATGGTTGAAAAAGTGGTGAAAGTAGAGTAAATTAAGTTTTGTTATGTTATACATAATACTTTTGTTATTTATGACGTAGTTATGATATTACAAAGTTGGGTTTCTCATAAATAAAAATCTAATTTAAGGACTTCAATACCCAAATTCCTCTTTTCCAGTACCCTACCACATAAATTTACGATCAACATTACAATTATTTGAACATTAATCTATACATGATCAAGATTTTATGTATATAACTAAAATTCATTATTGTAAATAAAAGGATTTACGTAGTAATCATAATATTTCAATTTCTAGGTACAGTTTTGAAAATTTGCTATTTAAAAGGGGATATTGATTTTTAAATTCCGTTTTTCTATCATCAATAGAAGAGGGACTGTTTAATTCAATGATTTAAAACCTAAGAATTGTTTAATAGTCATCAGTTTCTAAAAATAAATGAAGCTGACGTTCTATATGTAAATGTATGAATATATACAAGGAATTAGTTAAGTGAAATATATTATTAAGGCAAACCCAATAATGTATTCCAATATCAAAATAAATCAAATTTTTAGTAATCCATTTTTATAATTTAGAACATTTATCTTAAAAACCGAGTAGGTGAACTAAAGCTCAATGAATAAGGGAATTTAAAAAATATTCCTTTCATTACTTCATCCGAAATCAATAGAACCTAGAATATATTAGATACATAGATAGCCCTCTCAAACCTAGTCATTACTGCAACTATTCACTTCTAGCATCGTTATATTTCGCTCTTGAGCTTCTCAGAAAACCATAAACAACAAAACTCTATATATCTAATCCCCGAGGCCTGAAGCTCTTCTGGATTTCAGTCCAAGGTAGAAATGGGTTATTTTTCTATACACATAACAACCGATATGTTCAATTTGTGTTAGCCTGGGCCCATGGGAGATACCCAAATGGATAAGGGAACAAAATGGGGTTCTCAAGGGGAACCATTCATAACTTGCCTTAGTAGTATGTAATGTGCTTTATCTAAAAATATTTGTTCTATCTTCCCTTTAACTTATACATACTACACTGAATATGCATTACTCACCGATTGATTCGGTAAATATTATGATCAGATTACAATGCATAAAGTTTTGTATATTTATTTACCTTTTAATGATTTGAAATTATGAGTTTGCTGTTGACAAGAACTATACAATATTTTGATATGAAACCCATTAATACATAGATACTAAAAGTCAAATTTTAGGATTTTCTAACTTTAAGATTTAAAGCATTAATTTAATGTTATAAAACTAATACATTTATATCTTTGAATTATTCTTCTAACTGCGGTACATTTTAAAAGTGATATTTATAAAGAATTGTTTGCTCAATATTTAATGAAGTAATTAGTCTGTTGCTAAAATTTTGAACAAGGCATTCAATTACAGAAAATTTGTTTTAATCATTGAAACAATCAATATATCCAGCGTTTATAAATGTTTGATGTTACTGTTTTATTTTCTATGAAACAGTAATAATATCAAATATATTTATCAATATCTTAGATAAAGGTAAGGTATCCGCCTACGTTCGACAACTTTTTTTTAAAAAACAATAAAATGTTCTGGTTTTTTTACCTTTTTCATTCCATTTATGTTAGAAACCAACTATTTAAGCCTTTAAAACCACAAAAAATTTTTTTTGTAAATTAATTAAAAAAAACATTAAAAAATTAAGCAAATTTTAAGTTTACGGCAAACCTAATAATTAAAAATCTGATTCAGTTTGAATATTTTTTAAACTTGCAATTGAATTTAAACTCAATTATCTAGAGAATGTCGAAGGGTTTTTAAGGGTAAGTGAATTTACTTAGAAATTATAGACTTTTTCTTTAAAGTTGATAATTTTACATCGTTTTTTTTACTATTTTACAAATTAAAAATCCAATAGACTCGCTTAGAATAATCTAAATGAAATTATCCCATGACATTCCCTAGAATACACTATAAAGAATATTCATACCGAATTTCACTACCATACAAGCAATAGATTTTAAAATATCATGCACACCGTAACTAGATTTATAGAAAAAAGCTGTTCTGAGAAAAATGAGTTTAAAGTTTGGAATTGCAACCTGACATTGATAAATTGACACATTGGCAATGACCGTAACTTCTTTTCTAGTAGCCTTATAATCAAAAGTAAAACAGTTTTAGAAAGCTAATAAGCTGTACTTAAATAGAGAGGGAAAAACTGTAATAACTAATTTTGGTCGAAATTGACGTTTTCAACGTAGGCGGATACCTTAACAAAGTTCCTCATTCAAATTTCTGTGGTTATAGATTAAAAATTCTACCGGTTCCCAAACAGTCTAATATCAAAACTTATTATACGACTTACTCCCTTTTCATTATTCAATTTAAACCACATTTTAGCTTTGTTTTTCAGCATTTATTTAATGCATTATTTATAATAATAATAATTAGATATAAGTGTAAAATTAAAAGAACTGAAATATCTGTGAGTATTTTCCTACAAATTCATCTGAATTCGGTGTCCAATATGAATGGCTTACTCTTATGTCTCTAATGCGAACGAAGTACCGGTATTCCGGAATTCCATAAACTCTCACAAAGCACTCCCATTCTAATAAACTCTTCCTCCGGTTCTTTTCTTATCTCATACAGAGGTATATTTTCCTTTTCACCAGAATGCAGCCAAGAGCACTGAGGATACTTCCCTATCTACGTATTAGGGAGCTCTCCTTTGGCAGTCGCTGTTAATTTGTTTTGTACACTTTGAAAATTACACAAATGAATTGTTGAATAAAACTTATATCGCAGTGAAATTTTTTGCTGTATTAAAATGCTTCAGTTAAGTGCTTTATTCATACTTTCAGACAGAGATATTTTTAACGCCTCTGAGAGCGTATTTCACGCATTGAAAATGAGAAATAAGCTTCTAAAATCTAGCTAGGCGTATTTTCATTCTTTTAATTTTTTACAAAGGTTTTGCCTTAAAAATGTATTGCGCCCCATCGAAATAAAAAAAAATGTTTTTTCTACTCAAATTTGTAATGTTAAATAAATATTCCATTTAGAATTTCCATTTAGAATGTTCAATGTACAATAAGTTATTAAATAGTTATTTATGTGAAATGGAACAAATTTATAACAAATTATTCCATTTAGAATAAGAGAATGTTAGAATGTTTTAGAATGTTTAATGTAAAATAAGTTATTTTATTTTTAATTTTTAATATTTACTACTGATACTTAACAGTTGCTATAATTGTTGACAAAATAGCATCCTCATTTTTTCTATTTTATTTATGTCCATTAATAAAGAAAGCATCTTTATGAAAAAAAATTGTCTCTATATGAAGTGTATGTTATTTTCGTATTTCACTCCTCATAAAGGAATTTCACGCCTCATAAAAAAGTCAAGGAGTATTTTTACTTTTTCAAAAAAGTCCTAAGAATAACACTTCTTTCAGATGTTTTGAACTTACTTATGTTTAAATGGTTCTCCGATTTTCTTTTTCATAAATGTACTACTTATGTAAAAAAAGTTAAAAACGATTTAAAAGTGCATCGTTTAAACAAAATATCAGCTGATGTAAGTGCTTAAAAAACTAATTTTAGCAAATAAATATTTGGAAAAAAATATTAGTGTTGCTTGAAACTTAGCATATCGTGGAAATATTTTTATAAAAAAACCTTAAATAAAATAACACGATTCAAAATATTTGCCACTCAAAGGAGCGTGGTTCTTATTTATTTTTGGTGTTAGAAATAATAAATCCTATAATTTAGGGACTTCTCGCATGTTTAATTATACAAAAATTGGTTTTCGTATTCGAGCTTCGAAAAAAGTTGAGGAAAACAACCAGCAAAAGCATTTCTTTTAAAGATTATTTCTAAGTAAAAGAAACTCTCAGAAATATTCAATGAAGCATAGGGGCAACGTGTTTGAGACTTCTTTGGTACTTTCTCAGATGAAACCTAACAGTGTATTTGCGCACAAAGAACTATTCTTAAATTCCTAGAGAAATCCGTGGACGGCTAAGTGGTTTCTTTTAATTCTTTCCCATAAGTGCTTCCCCTATTCTGCCAGACATAAAAAAGCAATTAAATAAAGGAACGCTAAATAAAGACAGCTTCATGACAGCAAAATTCTCCCTGAGGTACCAACTGCAGAGTTTTTACTTTAAATGCTCTCCTCATAGAATTTAATTAACTTAGAATGTTAAAATGAAAAGAGTGAAGTTAAGTTAGAGTGTCTTAAAAAACTATTGTTGAATTTCCACACGTTCTCTGTGGAAGGAAATATTTTTAAAGAAAATGCATGTTCTACGTATTTACTTACTTGAAAAGTTGTCTGTTCTGCCATACTTTTCATTGAAGAAGACGTGTGTTTACGACTATAATTGATTAAATTATCGTCACGTTACTTTTAAAAATACAACTTTGACACATTTTAACTTAAGTTTGATTCCGAAAATTTCTTTAAATAACTAAATAATTGTTGTAAAACTTAAAATTAATGACTACACACATTTGATTACGCATTTTTATAATGAAAAATGCTTACGGGTGGCTTTGTTTTGCAATTATTATTACGTAATTTGTGTGAATTTATTTAACGATTTCTCTAAGAGTTTAAAAACTTGTTTAATTAATATCTTTTATATAATTTCATACATATTTTTTGTAATTAATTGCAGTTTTTTTAGTTTTTCAATGGTCTTAATGTTTCAGATGCTGTTATGAATTATATGAATTAAATTATTATTACTTCTCAAGAACTGAAAAGTATAATATATAAAAGAATAAAAGTAAGAAAAGTGTTTTGCCCATTAATATTTTTCGATGTTTCCCTACCTAGCTTAATAATGTCTGGCCTTGAGTAATTTTTGTAATTGAAATATTAGCTAAAAAACGTATTTTGCCACCCTTCATTAGTGAATATTTTCCAATTTTATAAAAATACAGTTAAATTCTTAAAAATCATTGAGTGTTTAAACTTTCATATCCAGCCTTTTTGAACTTTTAAGGAGTAGTGTCGAAAAATCTACCGTGTTTCAACAAATCTTCCAAAATGCTGCACTACTTTCCCGAATTCTGTACCTTGAGTAAAATAAAAAAATGTGAAATAATTGTATCTTTAGGACCAATAGGTTTCAAGAAAATCGTTACAGAAAGTTATGACTTCATATCCGGTAAACGCAAAAAGTTATGAGTACAACATAATTGTTTTTGCATGTACACTAGGGTGTCTTTAAAAAATTTTTTTAGGTAAAGCTCTGGGCAACCTCTACTTTTTTCGAACAGCTAATAGAAGCTCACAGCCAAAATTTCAACTCTGTATTCGAATTAGAAGTCGATGATCAAGAGGAAAGAAAAAATCCAAATTCGAATATTTTTATACAAAACAACTAACTTCTGCGTGAAATTTTTTGCATGTTTTAAATCATATGGACACCTTCAAGCGAGTTTATGAATTTTCCATAAGTGAATCGCTCTTGCTGTATAATTTTAGGGATAGTTTAGGGACTTGCCTAAATTTCAAATATTTTTATTTTTTTTATACATTATTAAATTTTATTTTCAACTTGAAATTTGGTAGTAACGTTCATTTTAAGAGTTAAAAGGCTTTTAATATTTTTTCAAAAAAATTTTTAATTAAATTTTTTTCACTTTTTTTAAATTTTGAAAAAAAATTTTAAATGATGGTCATGATGTACATTAAATAAAAGACAAAAATTTACAAACAAAATGGGAATAATTTCAGGTTTAGTTGTACCTATAAATCTAGAGTTATTAGCTGTGTAAAAATGCAGGAAAAACAAATTTACAAAAGTTCTTTGGACATTAGAAAATTACTACAACCAAAATAAAGGTGACGGAAAAACAAAACCTGGAACATTATATCTATAACGTTAGTAGTATTTTTTATAAAAAAATCATGAACAAAATGAGATGGTTTTATTTTGGTTTTTTAGTTGTTTTGTATAAAAATCTTCGAATTTGGACTTTTTCACTCCTCTTGGTCATCGTTTTCTAATTAAGGTACAGAGCCCAAAGTTTGCCTGAATAGTTTTCTCTGTAGGTGTAAAAAATTGAGGGGGTGCCTTTGCAATTTCATAACACTTTATTTTCCCCATAGAAAAGTGGGCCACCCTAATGTACACACACATACTGCACTCAGTTGTTAAAAGCTGTCTCATTGAGTAAAAGCATGCGTGCACCAAAGAATGAAAAAGTAAAAAAAAATTTATAGGCTGTGACGTTTCTTTAAAAAGTATTTTGACTAATTAACTGTGATCGTACGAGGGATGAGAATTTCTTTCTTATCTCCGAATTTGGCCAGATTTTCTAACAAGCAAAAGATAATAAAAACTAAATACAAGTACAACGGAAGTTTTCAATTTTAATTTACGTAAAAAAACCCACTCGCTTTGTTGCATCCTTTTTACGTTGGAATTCCATCCCCAGCGAAACTCCGGCGTAGGTAGTCATACCCAGCCTGAAAAAGCAACCCAATTTCACGCATTCAAATGAATTGCTAACACATACATTCCCAGCACGTCCAACCTGTGCCGTAATGAAATTACCCTAGACAAACCGATCCAGGCAGCACCATTCCAGGAAAGGCATTAGGGTCAGAGTACGCAGTTGCGCATAGCTCGTTGAATTAGCGCTTCGCCAAGGGGTGGGGACCCCCAAAAGAGGGAGATAGAACGCATTAATGCATATGAGGAAGTAATGATGCGAGCTTAGGGGGAGGAGGGTGGCAGAGTTTTAATAATCTTTCCCTGCCTCCATAGGGATCCTGGCAGAGTAAATTGTGTGTAGAATAGCTGCTAACTTAGCCTTGACACTTGGCCATTCGTCATACCGACCTCCGTGTCATTTCTGAACCCTCTAAATCTTCATTTTGTGGAGGGGAGGCTTACCGATGCTTTTTGGTATTGGGGTTATTCCCTGTTATGAGGAGAGCATTGGAGCGTTCATCTTGGTTTAGGGTGTCGATGAGTTAGGTCCCTTGTCAGGATTCGATGGCAGGATGAAAGCCCATCGGTTAGGGAATTGTTTCTTGTCGAGGTACTTCTGGAGGGTAGGGATATTTGGACATATATGGAGTGCAGGGATGGTAGATCAAAAGGATCCGGATCTTTTGAGATTTGTGGATGTAGTAAAAGTCCGTAAATTAAGACGTTTTTCCCATTAAGTATATTTAAAAAAATTTCCTAAAAAATTAAATATTTAATAATTAGTCTTTATATATTGACCCTACTGTCCCTTGTTTTGTGCCATAATGCCTGATAGCTATTTTATGTTTTTTAGGGAAATTCTTTAAAGTTTACCTAATTAATTTAATTACATTTTTAGTAATTAGATTGTGGCAAAAGGGGTTTAATGAAACCCTTATTTTTTATCAATCAATTTGGAGAAAAGTTCCTTGAATCATGTAAAATTCAAAGGGGTACCTATTAATTAATCAGATTTTGTTTTAAGAATAAGGTTATTATTATTATTTTTTTCATTTTATGTGTTATAGTATACTTGTCTTCTAATATATATTGTAATTAGATCGCGAGACTGTATATAAATATTTGAAAGATTTTTCATTTGAAACAATATTTAAAAACATATTTTTTACCTCACTTTGAACATTTTGTTGTTAGAAATGTGCATTTAAAACAAGCAGTTTAGAAACTGGCTGTCAGAACGCTGTAAGATAATTATCCAGAATATTTCTTCTTTCATTATTTTGAAATAAGAAACATTATATTATCTGTATTTAAATAATAATTAAAACCAAGATATATAAAATGGTTCTCAATTAGTTATATTACCATTAATGTTTATTTATTATTCATACAGGACGTCTTCAAACTCTAATGTCTTAAAAGAAAATCAATTTATTTTATCTCTATTTTAAGTTACAATTTCGTACTTCCAAATAATACTTTGGAATACTTTATATCTTAATAAACTCACAAGTAGTAGTTTTATATTACCTTGGTGAAAGTAAAATGTTATGTGAGTATCACTAATTGGGTTGCTTATTTGTCTTTAATTATCTAGTTTTTAAAACAGAAGACATTTAATCCTACATTAATTTATAAATGAAAAAGTAAATATAAGATATTGTTTTGATATCAATAACTTTGCATTGCAGTGTATCAACTGGTTATACAATAAGATTCATTGAACACATGGTACCCAATTATTTTAATTTAGTTAATCTCTTGTTGTATATTTCAAATGCACTTAATTTTGTTAAAATGTTATTTATGAAGGTATATATGAAACACAATACATAAAATTTAAGACCTAGAATCTGCTTTTTTTAAAACTGCCAGTATTCTGGTTGAGATTTACGGTTTATTAAGAATTAGTGAATGAATATGTTTAACTGTTTATTTTAGTTATTTAGGCCCTTTGAGTTAATTTTAATGAATAAATCTATAAAAAGTTATTATTTGTTTATGCTTTAAACTAATTTATGGTAATTATGACTATTTTTTTATTTTTAATTTTATAAAATGATAGAAACAAGATTCCTGAATTAAAAGTGATCATTGTAAATATTCGTTTATATTTGTTATTATAGCATGTTTAATTATAATTTAAAACTATTTAGAATTAAAGTTCAAACGAAGTATTTAATAACATTTCCTCCACATTTACCTCTTTCATTGATTGCTTTTAATTCCTCTTAATTAATCTAATTATATTTATTCTCTTTCAATTTTGAGATTTTCTAATTTGATTTGTATCCCCTAGAAACATCCGAGTTTCATTTCATTGCTTAATTAGTCAAGCATTTCTCGCAGTAATGAATTTTATTAATTTTGAAATTTTTGATAATTTTAAAGCGTTTAAGTTTTATCACAAAAATTAGAAATTTTTTCCATTCGTTTATAACAATCAACTATATAATAGCATGATCTTTTAACAATCAAGCTATTTAAATTATTACATCGTAGGCCTATGATAATATAACGTAAAAATTACATATTTACTTTGGTAACATATTTTATCTTAAGGGGACTCAGTACCAAAAACATTTTTTACTCTATTAACAGGATTTCGTCATCTTTTTTGGTGTTAAATTATGTATTTACTTTATACTAATTCATATTTAGCACAAAAAGCAAATTCAAAAATTTATTTATTTCAAAAATTAAAAAAAGTGGCCAAAATTACCCTATTTCAAAATGCTACTCCTCCTTTAATATACGTTCTTTTCACTTGATATTTTTTCTCAACATAATAAATACACCATATATTGTTAGCTCTACGTATGGAAATGTAAATATCTACAAGGGTTTCGGAAAAATAAAATAAAATCTGAAATTTGACATTTTTTTTAAAAAATATGCTAATTTTCTACTTTCTTGATTTGTAAAAACTTTTGTAATAAATATATTTCAAAATCCATACGTAGAGGTTTTTAACATACATTAATGATAATGACTACCAAGTTTTAAGTGATTTGGACAATTAGAAAAAAAAGCCTTAGGATTTTAAACGATAAAAACCTTGTTTTACGAAAAATCCGTTTAAAGGTTGAAAGCTATACTTCAGTAAGCCTATTTTTGGGTCAGAAAACCTCACAATTCTTATATTTAAAAACCTCCTATCATTATAATTCTAAGGGTAGTATCTTCATTTTTATGGCAAAATCTCAAATTTGAAATTTTGACTAAATTTTTGGTACTGAGTCCCCTTAAAATATTCAGCAGTAATGCTCTCATAAATTATTCAATTTTAATTAACGAAAGAAGCCTTACAAAAAATATGTGATAGTAATGGTTGTAAAGACATAGTGTAGTTATGAAGTGTGATTTAGAAGAGTTTTTAAGGTTAAAAAGGTTTAAGTGTGAAACGCAAGAATGGACAATACCACTATTTTTATTATTTTTTTATTCGATAGAGGTACCCTAGAGCGGAATATACGTGCACAAATTTTTTTAATTACGATTATTATTTATTTTTTTATGTAATTTCAAAGTTCGGCTTTAAAAAAGAGCCTTAAATCGTCCAATTTCCCAATATGACGTTTTTAATTGTTTAAACAAATCAAAGTCATTGTTGGGTTTCTCGTTAAAGTCTGTATGAGTCAGTTGTGACGTACTTACCCTATACAAAGACAAAAGGCTTGGCGATTCTAATTTTAAATATTTAATCAACTAAATTTTTTTGAAACTTTTCATGTGGATTTTTGGATTTAGATCTATTTCCTTTACTGGAAAAATGCATTTTTTTCTGTTTTCAAAAAATTATGGTATTGCCCATTGATGCGTAGGATTTCAAAATCTTGGTTCAACAAATGGGACAATTCAGCTCGAATAAAATAATTTTCATTTTATATTCATTTATATTTAATGAAACTCATGTTAGGGTTTCACATATGACTACGTTTTGAAGCTGCATTCAGCAATGAATCCAAAATTTTGTATGAAGAACAAGACTTAAATTCTGAAAATCAAATTTTATTAAGTTGAAAAAGCACAGCAATGTTACAAAAGTATAAATTACACATTTATCTTTAAAATATAGTATTGTATTTAGTTTAATATTGATTTTTAAATAAATATAACATTCAAATTAAAAATCTGCAGATTAATAAATGCATCAGTACTGTCAATAATAAGTAGTACTTTTAAGGCAGAGTTACTGTAGTATTTTCAAAAAGAAGGCAGATAGTTTAAAACTATTCAAGGTGTATCTGAAATGGTGCAACAAACTTTCAGGGATGATATTACTCATCAAGACGAACAAGAATAGGTATAGAAAGGGGGGTCCCAGACCAAATCCCAGGGAGTTAAAAATGGAGCGACACCCCAAAAAAATTATTGAAAAATTCAATTTGCAGAAGAACTACTATTGGTAAAAACTGAATTATGGTCTCAAAAATTGTGGTTTAATATGATCTTTAAAATTACCTCAAAAGTCTTCACTTTAAAATTTGTTTTATTATGAAAAAGTTAAAAAACACAAAAAAATGTGAAAACTCCGCCGAAATATTATTTTGTATTTTGAAATCCTTTCTTTTGATTTGATAATCTGAAAGATCATAGTTGAAAACCCTTAAGTCCAAAGTTTCACGTAAATACAATCAATATTAATCGCTTGAAATCCTGTTAAAGTTTGTTTTTTGGGTGCGCAAACAGCTGTTCTGGAAACAGCTCTAGAAAACTGCTTGCTCACCCAAAAAACAAACTTTAACAGGGTCTCAAGCGTTTAATATTGATTGTATTTACGTGAAACTTTGGACTTAAGGGTTCTCAACTATGATCTTTCAGATTATTAAATCAAAAGAAATGATTTCGAAATACAAAAAAAGGTTTTGGCAGATTTTTCACATTTTTTTGTGTTTTTTAACTTTTTCATAATAAAACAAATTTTAAAGTGAAGACTTTTGAGTTAATTTTAAAGATCATATTAAACCACAATTTTTGAGACCATAATTAAGTTTTTACCAATAGTAGTTCTTCTACAAATTGAATTTTTCAATGATTTTTTTGGGGTGTCGCTCCATTTTTAACTCCCTGGGATTTGGTCTGGGACCCCCTTTCTATACCGATTCTTGTTCGTCTTGATGTGTACTATCATCCCTGAAAGTTTTTTGCACCATTTCAGATACACCCTGTATAATATTAAGCAAGATATTCAAATGACAGGAAACGTTTTATATTATACTGGTTCTTAAAGAAGGTAAAAAACATTAATTTTTTAATAACTTGTCTTTTGAAGTATCAATACACTTTTTGAGATTGACTTATTCAGTGACTTTATTCAGTTCTTGATTGACTTTCTTTCAGTTGTATTTGTAATAAATTTCTATTAAGATTGAAATTACTTTCAATATAAGACAAAACGAGGTGGAATGAATCTGATGTATATTAATGCCTATTTTTACATATTACTAACATAGATATTTTTTAGTGTAGTTCATATTTAATAAAGGAATCGGAATTACTATTACAAAATGGTTTTCATTATTAAGTTACATTTTAATATTATACTTTGATTCAGATATTGCAAAGTTTAAGATAATAAATACATACAAGCTTTCAATGGGTATATTTCTTTGATTTAAGCAAAACTAGAGATAAAGAAAATAACCCCAATTTTTTAAAAGAGAGAGAAAAAACAAAAATAAAGTAAATTCAAAAATATTCATGAATCAAAACTCTAGATAGATCAAAGACAAATTTCTTTGGTAGAGAGTATCACTCAAGCAAACTTAAAAGTTGAGAATCTTCAGCGATCCAGGTTCCATCAAATAAATTCTAAAAGGTGCTTGACTCCACTTCATGACACAAAAACTGATGAGTGCTCCTTCACGTTCGTTCCTTAAGTACTCCTTCAGATTCCTATCTGGAGTGATTATTATTCATGGAAGTGATGATATAAAGCTTCCTTTGGCTTCAAAATAAATGATATTTTTCTTAAGATACGACAAAATTTACGTACGGAATTTAAGAGTGCTTTGAAAGCTCATTTCATGTGTTACTGATATCTTGTAAAAAGAAATGATGAGAGCACTCTTAAGGCTTTTAATAGAGTGTGTATTAAAAAATTCTACGTAAGTTGGGTATCAAATTCCGTGAATACCATCTGTGTTAATAAAAGTTGAATCGAATAACAACTTAATTAATAAAAGTTAATATCGTTAATTTGAAGGTGTTTTTTTATAAATTTAAAGTGAAATATTATTTACTGTTTTAAACCCAAAACTTGAACCATTTAACTTTCCTACCCTCTTCAAATAATAGTCACATATTCCTCCACGTGGGGTCTAATAGTACCCCATGCGTAAAATGTGCCTATGAATCTAATAAAGGGTAAAAATACCTTAAATGGAAAATAATTATCATTTTTTACTTCCAAAAAGATGTTTCAGAGTAATTTTATAATTTTTTTGTATTTTTCTCATTTTTTTGTCCTATTACGGTGTTGTTTGGTTTCTTACGATACACGTTTTTTATAACACTTGAACCTTCAAACAAGAATTAAATTACAGAAATGAACCATATTGAATTTTTTTACTTTAACACTATAGAAGCTCCAGCAAGTGCCTCATACCTAGAACCCTCCTAAATAGTCATTTTGACCGTTAGGTTTTTCTTAGCGTAAATACACTTTAGAGCTAAAAATTGCATGATATGCTTGTAGATATACCGTTAATAACATCAATTATACAATATTTAAAAGCATTTTTATATCTTTAATAACGTATTTTGGTAGTAAATTAATCAAAAACGATACAAAAATTCCTTACCTTCTTTCATCCCGATCCGGCAATTACTGTGATATCCTAGCCATTTCATCAACGACATAATATCGTATAAAAATTTTTTTAGTAATATCATTTGCTCAAAACTCTGACATGCTTCAAAACATTCCTTATAACACTGTTAACCTTTCATAACTTAATCCAAATGGGTTTTAATGAATAAAGTCTTTCCTTACTATAAGATGATATATCTTGACAGATACAAGGCATGTGTCTATATTTTCCCATCAGCAAAAAATCTTGTGAAGCATAATAAATTAGTTTAGAATTGAATGTTCTTACCCTTCTGTGGTGATGTTTCACACCACCCCATATTTTTGTGTGTTTAAACTCGTATATTTATTTCAAAATTCCCGCTATCAATTTTTAGGCTTAGTTCCTTCTTTCTTTTGAGTAGCCGTTTCCCATCACGCGCATCTCATAAATATCCTCAATCAAAATTATGCAGTTTTGCTCGGATGATTGCCTATTAATGTTTCATCGTTCCCACGCTCGCAGCCTTTCTTGTACTATTCGGTTCCTCCTCTCTGTCTCCTGACTAGTCATAATTTTCCCATCCAACGAACTCTTTTAATCGCCAATTCCTTAAATTAATTCTGGAGATAAGAGCACCTTATTGTAACCCATTTAAAAAATCAGTAGATCATTCTTTACTTTATTGGCATTTTTTCTGGCGCTCGCCATTGGGGTTACTTTAGACATTCATATATTGCTCCCCACGTTTTTTCACACACACTCCTCGTCTCTTCCATAGCCAAAAAAATCTCTGCCGCTTTGCAGGGTGTTCATGCGGTTTACCGCGGCCCTCTTTCTCATCATGCCGGCATTTCTCATCATCATGTAATTATACTTTCGATGTGCCACTCTTCAAAATGTTTTCTTGATCGAACAGTACCATGAATCAATCTTTATAAATATGAGAGGGATGTGCGACTTTGTTTAATGTGAAATATGATATAATTGAAAATAAACATGGTTGGCCAACAAAAATAGTCTTCATCATTCCGGACTTGATCTTCGTAATTTCCTCAACAGCATGAACTTCTAGATACGTCCCCATCTCAGCATCCTCACCTTTTTTTTAGTCAACCGGGCGACTCAAATCGTTTTTAGTGAATTGCGGCATCCTCTTCAAACACCTTTTTCCCTGAGTCAACCGGGCGACTCGATTATTCTGTGCGGTAACTTCAAACAACGTCCTCCCACTTCGGATCAGCCTGGCGATCCCCGAATCCAATCTCGGGACCTCTCCAATATATCACCCCCAAATAGCACGACCTCCTAGTTCTCATTGAACTTCTGACTGCTCCATCTTCTTTTCGGACAACCAAACCCGGTGGGTCGACCCCTTCCCTTCTTTCGGAACAGAACTGAAGAGCAAAAAGAAACCTCGCCAGATCCATTCTCCCATTTCGGTATGTTTACTTATCTTGCCTTTAATAACAAACAACAACTTAATGTCCATTTGCAATCAGATGAGGTGATCTGAACCTGGTTTTCACCCCCTTCCTTTTTTTTGTAACTTAAATTAAATTAACTTAACCCATTAGCGCCCAGCGATCTATTTCTAGATCGCAAAACATAGTGTCATAAATGCTCTCTTAAATTACCTTAAATTCACCCAACAGTAACGAAACTGCACATACGACAAGAGAAAACATCCCTCAATCCTAATACCCTGTGTTTTTTGTATTTTTTTCATTTATTTTGTAATAGGGATGGGCTAAAGTTCATCTTTGGGTTTTAGTTTACAATTTTTTCATCTTCATTCGCGTTTTTCAAGAAAACAGTAAAGGTATACCATTTAAGGAATCCTTTTTCAGTTTTATTTTATCTTTATAGATGGAAGGGATCGAATGGCCTTGGGATCGAAGGGTCCCGGGTTCGATTCCCGACACCGCTGAAGACCCATCGAGTATAATATGCGGAGTATGTGCTCGTTAAATCTGTGGTTCCGAAAGTCCTGAGGTCGGTCATGGCGCAGTTTACCTTGGGTCCAGGTGTCTGGAGACTATTTCCCTCCCCTTCAGATGCATGGCAAAATTGTGGAGATGGCGATAGATAGTGGCAGCATCTATCATCTCATGAGGCAGAAGTCGGACTCTTGCCATTTATGGGCCTCACTTTCTCAGGAGCCGCACCCCCTTTGCCTTGAATCCTTGTGGAGCTTGGGTATTCCAAGTGGCACACGACAACAACAACAGATGTAGCTATTGGGATATAATGCAAAGTTTTGTCAGAATTAATTTATTTAGTGATAAATCAAGTCCAAATACTGCTGATCTAAAAATAGATCACTGGGCGTTCGGGCGTTCATTTTTTCTGTGTTGCTTACAATACGATCATTTAGTTTTTCCACTAAAAACTGATAAAAATGAGTCTGAGAATGCTCAGTAATGTTCAAGATGAAGTCAACTATTGATTTTCTTAAGAAATTTAACATTACATTATTGCTAATTAAATTTTATAATATATTCTAGTGAATAAATGGAGGATAGGCCATTATGATCAATAACCAATAAAGCACAGCAATGCAACTAGCAGTATAAAATTATTGATGTTTATTCACAAAAACTTATTTTATACAACACAAGTCAATGCAAGTAGATTTGAAATACTTCATAAGAGAAATTATAAGACAAGTAAAGGTTATAAGGAGCTATGAAAATCTCAAATTGAGAGTTGAAATTTTTTTTAATTCGCTCTTATCCAGCCTTTGTAACCTAAAAATTTATGTTATGGCTGAGTAAGTAGTTTATTGGAATAAGTCATTGAACATCTCAAACAAGCAGTAATTTTGAATGTTGCCATGTAAGATCAAGTTACATTTTATTTCATGAATATTATTAATTTATGGTAAAACCAATTCTACAAATTTTTTTAAAAATTAGCATATGTATTTTATTTTCTTATTAGTTAAAATTTTATGTCATGTCGTAAACTTATTTTATACAACACAAGTCAATGCAAGTAGATTTGAAATACTTCATAAGAGAAATTATAAGACACGTAAAGGTTATAAAGGAGCTATGAAAATATCAAATTGAGAGTTGAAATTTTTTTTTAATTCGCTCTTATCCAGCCTTTGTAACCTAAAAATTTATGTTATGGCTGAGTAAGTAGTTTATTGGAATAAGTCATTGAACATCTCAAACAAGCAGTAATTTTGAATGTTGCCATGTAAGATCAAGTTACATTTTATTTCATGAATATTATTAATTTATGGTAAAACCAATTCTACAAATTTTTTAAAAAATTAGCATATGTATTTTATTTTACTTATTAGTTAAAATTTTATGTCATGTCGTTAGTTATCTATAATATACTTATAAGGTACTTGTACCCAATATGGACAGGGCTCTCAATATGGACACCCCTAATATCTTAAAAAGTAAGAAATTTGATCGAGAGTCGGCACTACGTGTTCTTGAAGAAAAGCAGTTTAAAATATAATTTAGTCTTCAAAGTGCAAAAAAGCGCGCTGTTCTCCATTTTGAAGGAAATTTGTGTTTTCATGGTGTGCTGATAGTAATTACAGGTTAAGTTTAAATTCTTATTAGATATGGTAAAATTTTTTTAAATATTAAAAAGTGGAGTGTTTTAGAAAGCGGATGAAATATATTTTCGTTTGCTATTGCATATATTGCTTAAAAATGTTTTCTTTGTTTATATATTACAAGATTTAGTAAAACTACACCCTGTTCCTATTTTGGACACCTTATGTCCACATTGTAAGAACAGCTAGTGAATCTTCAGATTTAGAAATTTTTTAAATAATTTTCTGTTTGATGTTATTTTATTTAGCTAATTCATAATAAATTAATGTTTATATGTATTTTTAATCTTAATTATATATCCGTACATAACATTACGAAGTCCATGTTCTGAAGATATTAACTGTGCCCCCCTCCCCCGCAATACTTTAAGAAATATATTTTTTATCCCCTCTCCTTTAAAATCCCTTGGAAGAGTGGTTTTTCCATACACCCTGTGTAGTATGTCAATAATTTGCCACCTGTCCATAATAGGGACAGGTGGTTCCTAATATGGATACTTGCAAAATTTTTTGTTTTTATCATTGAAATTAAACCAGAATAATTACAAGGTCACTAATTTTACTAATGATAGTCAACAGTCCAGGGATAGTGGTCATACATTTTTGGAGTCCTATGACGTGTACAAGGGGGTGAAAAAAATACATTTTCCTTAGGGTGTCCATATTAGGCACAGGTACATTATAAATTTAAAGTTCTTGGTTCAATTTCCTCATTTCCCCTATTATTACTTTCAATATAGGCTATTTGTGAATTTAATTTTGGGTAAATTATTTAATTTTATTACTATTTAATTATTTCCCCCTCATATTAATGAATAAATACGCGTGTTTTAAAGAGAAATAGTAATATTTCTATTTATTTAATAATTTTTAGGATTTTTTGAAGTTCAACTAGTACTTAGCTCTGTGACAAAAAATATCTTCCGAACGCCCAGTGATCTATTTTTAGATCAGCATTTTTAAAGAAACTAATGACTGTTTTGACAAAATTTGTTTATATTATTCAAATTGAAGGCAAAATACACCAGATTCATGATTTTTATCGAATTCGCCCTCCAAAAAAATAATTTGGGCGTTAATGGGTTAACTTTACACGGCCACTTCACCATACCTTCGAAGAAGGAAATGATAAATCTTTCATTCAAAACGATAAAACAGGCCTGGGAAATATAAAGAGCTTAGCAAAGGGATATGCCATAAAATATAGATGTATATTAGGATTTTATACAGTGAAAGCAACAAAATATTTTTAATTTGGTGGAGGAACCCTATTAGGAACTTCCTCGAACCAAATGATAACAATATTTAAGCCATAAAGTATAAATAAGTACGTAAAAAATACTCAACTGTCAAAATGACTGTTATTGAGTTGAGGGTAGTTCTTTCAATATCTCCGGAACCCGTTATGCAAACCAAACCAAATTTGGATGGAAATAATAGAAGAATAAGTTAGGAAAAGTCATATAAGTAGAAGTCCTTAACTCAAATAATTTTGAAGATAATTCGTTTTAAAAACGCAAAACGGTCAAAATGACCATCCCGGAGCTTCTAGTGTTAAATGTTTATAATAACACTACTTAAAGTATATTAGCTGATACACCCGGCCTTGAACGGGTGGAATTTATCAGTTTATTTTTAAAGATTTATGAAGCTGCAAATCTTTTCTTTTCTGAATTAGGATCTACCTGACATCCCAGAATAATTTATTTAGTATTATGAAACATGTGGAATGTCGTTATTCCTTTTTAAAGTTGAAATAATATTACAAAAAATGATCGGTTCAGATTTGCTGAATCAGTGTCAGTTTTCAAAAGGGTTGGTGGTTATCTTTCTGAATAATTCTTCGAAATCACATTCTGAATTTCAGTAAATACTCCTAAATCTTTGAAAGCATTATTTTTTTCCAAGAAAAACTGAATATAAAAACCTATTTACAAGCCATGGATTCATATTGTTTTTGTAAAGAATTTGTTCAATAGGAAGTCATGGTGACAGTTGCCTGAGTTTTTTTGCTGCAACTGTTAGGTAATAATCAAAGGATTTCTATAAATAGCATATTTTTATTAGAATATAAATGAAAAATTAAAGAAATATCGAGTAATTCAATGTACTTCGCCGCAATCTTCTTTTTGTAAAAGAATGACAATATCTAAGAAAACATCTTTCTAATACATCTCTAAACAGCTTAAACAAACATAAAACCCATGTTTTATCAATAATATGACAAAAAATTAATTAAGTATTAAGCTTTATTTGATATAATTTACCGCCATTCATGCCTGGGGTCTCAGGAGACCCCAGAGGGGGAATATGTGACTATTTCTCCCACGACACTTAAAAATTGAATACTAACTCAAAAAATTTCACCCATTGTAAAACTTTACGTATTTAAGAAATACTTACTGGCATTGGGAATTGTCAAAACAAAAATACATGGAAGATATCAAGCGTCAAATTGCGTTTGAGGTCTAAATAGACCCCATGTGGGGTAGGAAGGTTAATATACATAAACTTAAATGGTATTTGGGTAATAATTGTTAACTAACTAATCTGAAATTAAGGTTTTATATAATTTTACATTTTTTAAATTTAATTGCTTGAAAATTCATGAACTAAAATTACAACAAAATAAAAGAAATTTTGCAAAAAACGTATTGAAATTATTCAAAGTAAGGATTTTAAAATATCCATTAATTTAAGTAATTCATTTAATAAAATACCAAGAAAGAAAATATACTTTTAACCGCATGAAATGAAGCTTTCGTTTAGTTATTTTCTTTCTGAATAATGGGTTATTAAAAAAAATGGAAGTCTTATTTATGTATTACAGATTAAAACAATTTTCCAACAAAAGTTTGGGATCTGTACCTTAATTAGAAAGATATGACCAAGAGAAGTGAAAAAGTCCAAATTCAAAGATTTTTATACAAAACAACTAAAACACCAAAGATAAACAATCTAATTTTGTTCATGATTTTTTTATAAAACAATACTCCAGGTTTTGTTTTTCCGTCACCTTTATTAAAGTTGTAGTAATTTCTAATGTCCAAAGAACTTTTGAAAAGTTGTTTTCCTGCATTTTTTAAACAGCTAATAACTTTAGAACTATACAACTTAAAAACATGAAATAAGCCTCATTTTGTTTGTAAATGTTTTGTCTTTGATTTAATGTGCATCATAATCATAATTTTCAAAAAATATTTTCAAAATTAAAAAAAAAGTGAAACAAAATTTAATGAAATATGTTTTTTGAAAAATGTTTTGAAAAATATTAAAAGTATTTTAACTCTTGAAATGAACATTACTACCAAATTTCAAGTTGAAAAAAATTTAATCATTAAGGGGGTTCAGTACCCCAACACCTTAAAAAGATCGATTTTGAGATTTTGATAAACTATAAAAGAGCTAACATTTAGCTTTCCAACGGTGTATTACTTATGCTTGTAATCGGTTTTAAAGCATAATAAAAATTGCTTTAAAAATGCAAACAAACCAAAATTCTCTATGCCGCGTCAACTTAGAATGCAAATATCTCAAAACTGTGTTTTTAAACCTTCGGTGTACCTTTTCTAGCAAACTAACAGTTGAAACATCATTATTTTTTGCAAACATGTCTATTATGATGTAGTTGTTATACTGAAATGAGCTTTTAAAAAAATATCTAATTTTTTTTATAAATATCACTTTTATCAGGAAAAAAATGCTATATTTCAAAAATTTTAGAGATGCAATGTAAAAAGCTCAATAAAATGGGTTCTAATAAATCAATTACTTAAATCTCATTTCAGTATAACAACTACATCATAACAGGCATGTATGCAAAAAATTATGATGTTTCAACTGTTAGTTTGCTAGAAAAGGTACCTCGAAGGTTTAAAAACACAGTTTTGAGATATTTGCATTTGAAGTTGGCGCGGCATAGAGAATTTTGGTTTGTTTGCATTTTTAAAGCAATTTTTAGTATGCTTTAAAACCGATAACAGGCATAAGTAATACACCGTTGGAAAGCTAAATGTTAGCTCTTTTATAATTAATCTAAATCTCAAAATCGACTTTTTTCAAAGTGTTGGGGTACTGAATCCCCTTAAATACTTGGAAATTAGGCAAGTCCCTAAACTATCCCAAAAATTATACAGCAAGAGCCATTCACTTATGGAAAATTCATAAACTCGTTTAACCCGTTGGGACTCGCGGGGTCATTTTATAACCCCAAGCTCACACAAACATTCCATTAAACGGAAAACTAAACACCTGGGAATTCTCTACTTCTCAGTAGCTGGGTTTCTGACCCTTATCTACATGCCTGAGAAGTTTCGTGGAATTCGGATTATTTTCCGCCCCCCAGACGCATTTTGTTAGCTTTTGGGGTAATGGAATGACACCCGCGAGTCTCTTCGTTAGTGCTGCACATCCGTTTTTTCGTACTCCGCCTTCTATACAACCCACTGATAAGGGCCCAAAACATGTGTAAACAAATTTAAAGAAATTCTGAGGGGGTTCTATTTCATTTTAGTACAAAGAAAAGGAAGACACAGGTGTGGGTACTTTCAATACTGGTCCCCATGACAGTTTTATGACATGTAATTCACCACACCACTGTATCCCGCCCCTTACATTCTTTGCTTTTGTATTGAATGGGAAAGGAGCTAGGAAAGTGTATTGAGGTAACAAGTTTTCGAAGAAAAAATACCCTAGTTTGAGTGTTAGGAAAAAATGTTGGAAGTAGGATAGAAAAACCACTTGTGTCTGTAATTTGTGTTTAAATTTTTTAGCAAAGCCCACGTTAATAACATTTGTGATAATTGTCTTTACCAAAAGAAAGCTTTAAGAAATTCATTATATAGTATTTTGAAGTAATTAAATTAATTTTTACGTTGAAATGATTTGTGTTTGTTACATACGTGTGTATTGTGTAATAAGAAAAATTAATATCAAACTCAAAAAATTATTTCTCAGCGTAGAAAATATTGCAGATTATAAGTTTTCTTAACCAGTTATGTTTTAGTCTAAAAATTTAATGGTTCCGACTAAAAAAAATATTTTTAACGATGTAGAAAAGAGCGAAAAGGTTGGGGCTATTCCATAACCCCCGCGAGTCTCAACGTTCGCCCGGGAGGCGCGAGTCCCACCGGGTTAAGGGTGTCCATATGACTTAAAACATGCAAAAAATGTAAATAAAAAATGTTTTTCATTTAATGAACTTTTAACATTAACTTTTTTAAATTTTGAAAAAAAAACTTTTTGAAAATAATGGTCATGATGCACATTAAATCAAAGACAAAAAATTTACAAACAAAATGGACTAATTTCATGTTTTTAAGTTATATAGTTCTAGAGTTGTTAAGGGGTTTAAAAATGCAGAAAAAACAACTTTACAAAAGTTCTAGGAAAATTGGACATTGGAAAATTACTACAACTAAAATAAAGGAGATAAAAAAACAAACCCTGGAACATTATATCTATAGCGTTAGTAGTTTCTTACAAAAAATCATGAACAAAATGAGATGGTTTGATCTTTGGTTTTTTGTTGTTTTGTATAAAAATATTCGAATTTGGATTTTTTCACTCCTCTTGGTCATCGACTTCTAATTCAAATACAGAGTTGAAATTTTGGCTGTGAGTTTCTATTAGCTGTTCGAAAAAAGTAGAGGGTGCCCAGAACTCTACCTGAAAAAAAAGTTTTTCGGACCAGCCTTTTATCTACAGGGAAAGGAAACCAAACTAAAACTGGGTTTTAAAAATGCTTTTTTAAAGACTACCTGCTTACTATATAATATAACATATATCTGTATACATATAAACAATACACGAGTTAATGCATTAAAATAACTATTGGTACATATTTTTCACTAAAATACAATAGAATACTTAAATGATGTCGGTTGAATTAAAACTAATAATTGTTTATGGTTTTCCATTTCAACACATGAGAAACAATTTCACTCTCTTTACAAAGCTAAAAATGCATCTAGAAAGTTTTGATGTTATTAGAAAGAAAAGGCGTTGGGGCATTTTCTTTCTCAGAAACGAGTTTTATTTATTTGGAAAGCGTTGGGGGACGCCTGCATCCTTCTCGAGAAAAGTAAACTCGTAAACTACAGTAACCATGGTAACGGGCAAGCAGGGAAATGGTGATTACAACATATTGTCTTAGAAGTGAACGGGTGGGATCCTCAAGGGAAAGTCAAAGGAATGTAAATCACACACAGAGGGGACACGCTTTTTCGTGGGCCTTTTCCCTTTTATTGCCATTTGAGCCGTTCTGAATAATGTATGGCTGAGAAAAGATGAAAGAAAATAAAATGTGAAGCTGAATAAAAGCTTTAAGCATGGGAGAAAGCGAAAGAAAAAAAAAACGATTGGTTTTAATGGTGTCACACTAAGATGTGTGTGTGCTTTCTCAGTAGCGGTGGAAGGGCGCATTGTTTCATAACAAAGAGATTAAAGTTTCTGGAGAGATTTTTCGGAGCTGCAATTTCGTTTAATAGAGCTTGCTTTCATAAGTGAGTTTCGTAATATGCAGTTTTCATTTTGACCATTTTATCACTTAGTTGAGCTTTTATTTGCCGGGTGGAAGAAACGCTTGGGTTTTCTTTGTTTTATTCTCGTACTGGTTCTGCTTATATTACGAAGAGTCCTAGTCAGGGAGAAATTCAGAAAGGCAATAGGGATGCTGCTTTATTACAGCTAAACCGTTCTCTTAAATTTTAAATAGTATCGTGTACACAGTTTTTGTTTATAAGTATTATTTTTAAAAAATATGGATAGGAAGTTCATGATAAAAACTGAAGACAATTGAATCGCCAGTTTGAAAAATGGAATAAGTCCAAAAACCAAGTTTTGAGAAAATCGAAAAAAAACTGTATAAATAATGGAATTTCCGTTGTATAACTGTTACAGGCAATGTAATAAATCGGGCATTATTAATAATGTCTGAAGGTGGAAGAGAACAATGTGATAAATTCAAGGGCATTTATCAATGAAATTTATAACTTTACCCGCCTCCACTCTGGACTTCTATATAAATAAAAATCAATATTTGTCTGTATGTCTGTCTGTCTCTCTGTATGTCCTTTATATTTTTAAAGTTTTCTAACCTACATTAACTATTAAACTATACCACGTTGATCTACTTTCTCCCGGGAAGGTTTCTAAATAAATAAGAAAGAAGAAATAATAAGAAGAAAAATAATTTAAAACCGAAGTATCCTAATAACTTTTTTGGTCAATTTTATGCTTAAAACCCATATTTCATACCTAACTTCATGGCAAAACCACAATGTTGTAAATATAAGAAGAAGAATATGTAACATTAATTGTTATAAGCAAGATATCAATTGTTGTAGATTGAAATCAATTGTTGTAGTTTAAAATCCATTGTTGTAGCATAAACATAAAAATCTATTTTTTTAACTATTTCCATATTTGGACTGGCATAGCCCATCTGTAACACACCATAAAAATTAAAAAAATGGATTGGCGAAGTCCATCTGTAACGCACCAGATTATATTTATTAAAAAACTGAAACCCTGGTCTAGCTCGTCAGCGCTAGTTGTTAATAATGCCCAATTAATTACTTTGCCCGTAACACAATCACCAAATTTTCGCTGGAAATTCAGGACCCTATTTAGAAAAAAGGGTTATCATCGAAGTAAGTATAAGTACATTCGAAAGTATATTACAGTTGAAAAAAGTTGATGGACTTTTCGCTCTTTCAACCTCATGGAAGTTTTAAGCGAAGTAAAATCTTAAAAACCTCTTAAATTGACCTTTAAATTATATTTCTGCTTATTCCACAGCTTAAAATGAGAAATAGAAATACTAAGGCCGAAATAATTTTATGAAACTGAGTCATTAAAGCAGTATAAATGGAGAAAGTGAATATGAATGGAGTCAAATATTACCCGGATGAATGTTAAAAATACTTTTAAATTAACTAACTATTTAATTATTTCTTTCATTCCTTCAAAATTTGGAAAGTTATGTAAGATTTAGTATTTTGATTAACAGTTCGATTTTAATTTAAGTGCTTTTAAAAGATTTAGGTGCAAAAGAAGTAGATTAAAATTATACACATGAAATCAATTCTTTTTCGAGTAAACAAATAGTATTAGACTATCATAATTAAATCTTCATCAAGTTACTAAGAACATGAGATATATGAAAAAATTTTTTTTAAGGATTTTAAGTCTAGAAACTTAAACGGATGCACCTTACAAATATTGAAATACATATTTTTTGTGTGATATGTAGTGTAAAGACATTAACAAATTATCCAAAAAGTTCACGGTTGTTTATTTTAAAATATTAAAATAATCACTTTGTTTCGAAAATATAGGTTCTAAGATTATTATAATTCTAAATTCACGGTTTCTCCTTTTAAAAGAATTTTGCTTTTATTAATATTTTTCTGACTATTGTTTGAAATATATATACGTCATATTAATTTTGTGTGTATTTTTGGGACAATGGTTCATTTTTAATATTTAATTTAATTTCATATTATTTTTTAAATACTTCAATAATTTCAATCCAGATGCCAAATGCCATAAGCTTTCCATATAATACTCAAAACTACATTTTATGTGTAGGTCAATTATTTTCATTGGACGGATACTTAAACATCTATAATGAAAAAATTATTTGTAATTATTTTTTGATCATATGCATTTATTTTTTTAATATTGAAATTGAAACACAGATAAGTCATGAAATTGATTCTTACATCCACTTAACCTTTTACAGGCCAATGTTCCCAATTGGGAACATCATGTTTGAAAAATCATAAAAAATTAACTACTATAAGTATACGGTTGAAAAATTATCTATGTAAAGTTGAAAGATGACTTGATTTTTTTAAATTTAAAGGAAGTTTATATCTTAATAAGAAAAAATTGCAAAAAATCTTAAAATCGGCCATTTTTACGCTTTTTGACAGAGGCACACAAAACAATTCGTAAAAAATCGAAATATAGTCCTAAGTTTCCAAAATTTGGTGAGGATATTGAAAAAGACTTACCTTAAATAGATATCCTCAGTATTAATGATAAATATTAAAAACAAGCTTGTAGGAACTTGCGAAACATGCATGTTCCCAATTGGGAACATTGGCCTGTCGCCGCTATACTAGGAATCCGAGTTTCTTGTGCGGCGTTATACCATTGATTGAAGCGATAGAACTGTGTACTTCGGCAATTTCTTTTCAGAAAAGAATAACAAGATTATATAATTGTTAAAGGGGAATCCCCTTTTAAAGAGGAAGTATCTGGTTTGAATGTTTTTCCATTGAGTAATTGTTTTTTTATTCGAATCTAAGATTTCGCTTTGAAAAATGATGGATGTGAATAAACCACGTTTCAAAGTTTACAGTTCCAAGTGATTTATTCTTGTACAAGTAACAAAAAGTTATTAGATTGAGACATCTCACAATCTCAGTGTTATTTATTATACCATAAGAAATAAGTTAGGAAAATTTTTATTCAGAAATGATTTCTTTCGAGGAATAAACGTATAAAAGGTTTCAAGATTTTTGTTAAGTAATGGGAGTGAAATTTTCATTTAAATACATCATTCATGGGAGTGTTTATATTTCATATAAAAATCAACTAATTCATCTATTACTCAAAACTTTAATCATTATTTTAGCACTTATTATATCTATTTTTAAATCCTTCTTAATACATGATGTCTTCAGTATTTTGCTTGTGTGTAGTAAAAATACTTGCTTTTTAACTATCAAAAAACTAAAATTAATGTTAATTAATCATATTTTAATAGTTTTTCGATATCCCCATTCTTAATTTGTATTTTTCACGCTAGAGTATAAAAATTAGAAGCAATGATGTAAAATTTGGGTATTTTTTTATATGTAACGTGAAATTCCCGTAAATTTTTTTAAAATAATGAAATCCACACAAAACTACTGCTTGAACTGAATATAAATTACGTGTAAGGTTAAATTTATAAGCTATTCCACATAATTTGGGTTATTATTTGATAGATTTGTCACTATATACTATTCGCGCTCTTCCCCAGGAGAAGTATAGTCGGAAGTGGCCAATGTTCCCAATTGGGAACATCGTGAAAATCGTATGTAAAAATTTTTTATCACCTTGATATTAATAATATCTCTTAATTGTAGCATTGGTAGGTAAATTATGCAAAAAAACTTATTAAAATATACCTGGATCTGAATTCGGCCTGTAAAAGGTTAATTCAGAAAATTATCTTTCATACATTGCATTTCAAAATTGCATGCAATCACACTTCCGAATTTGCCGTCCAACACGAATATAAATCTTAGTTACTCAAACATTTCAAGCGAAACTACATTTTACACGCCATTGGTATATGATAAAGATACAAAACATATTTCTAATTAAAAATATTTTACTTCTCTTTATTCGGAATATGCTTTACATTAATCTACTGTATAATACATTCGTGTAATCGTTTCTTTCTGCTTTATTATCGTTGTATGTTGTATAACATTATAAATGAACTAAAAAGTATAAAAAGTTTTACATTTAAAAATGATACATAAAAAAATAACTCTAATTAATAACTGAGCACGCATTTTTAAAAATTGAAAACAAATTAATAACAAGGAAAGCAATCCTACATCAAATAAATGTTTAGACACTAAACTATGATAAAACATATTTTTAATTTTTTGTAACATTACTTCAATTAAGGAATTTGGTATTTAATTTTAGGGAATTAAATTATAATTTCTACTGCAATTAATTTTTATTAACACTTATGTAACATCTTAAAAATTGTAAAATATTTTTTCTGATTCAGGTTAATCACAAAAGATGAACAAGTATTTTTGCAAGTAACGGTTATCATCATATTGAAGCAAATTTTTCACTAAAAGGATGCATCAATAAACAGAAAGTATGTGCAAATCAAACAGAAAGTATATTTTTTACTCCTCAACATAATAAGCAAACACAACAATAATTATAATAAGTAACTAAGCACACCTTTCTTTAAAGGGAGACATCATTATTTACAAGAACATCAATCTTACATCAAAGGAAACTATAGACATTGAACTCACTTGGGAATTCCTGAACATTACTTCAATTAAGGATTTTTGTATTTTAAAGAAGGATAAAATTCAGAGAGGTAAATAATATTTAAAATTACTGTCATTGATTAAAATAGTAACTGTTCTAAATGTTTTGTGAGATGTATTTGACACTTCATTTTTTTTTCAATTTATAAAAAACAAGAGTTAATCTTGTTTACACCATTGAAGTTTTGGATTACTTCTTCGCTAATTATAACTATAAAACCAATAAAATTAACAGTCAATTTGGGACTTTTGGCTAAAGTTTCCCGCTTATTGTGTCTCGAACACCACCTTTCTTATATTGCTCAGTTGAAATGAAAATAACTAGTGAATTTAACGGCAAGAACAGTTTCAAAACATAAGAGTTTGATGAGTACCCTTTATCTTAGGAAATAATAAGTGTGAAATGATAAATGTAATACGTGATGTGTTCTTAAATCTATATTTATTAAAAACTGAATTTAATTTAAATAAAAAATCTTCTTAATTTTTCTCTCTTGTAGTTATGTTCAGTGTTAATGAAAGTGGAGTTATTTGCAAAGTTTTAACACGGATTGATTTGAAGACATGGACCAGAATCATCCACGAAAATGCATATATAAACTGTCAAAAACTGTTTTATAATGGTAGGGACCAGTTTCTCATGCAAATTATTTAAATATATTTTTAAATTTACTTTTCCTCCCTTAAATAATATGTAGACAGCTAAATAACAAGTATGAAACCATACAGTAAAGAGGATTTTGTCTATCTTACTAGAAATTGCTCTCTACCATTAGATATCAGTTTTTGCCAGTTTCCATAAGAATGTTCCTAGGTCATCAATCCAAACTGTTATATAACTTTATAAATAATTCTCTTTAACAATTCCCTTCAATAATAATAAAATTTTATTTAAAAAATGTTGTTTACGCAGCACACAAGTCGCAAAATAGAAAACTAATTAATAATAGTATCAAAATGTTTTAATTTGTTCTTAAACAGTGTTATTGTAATTATATTGATTTAAATGTATGAAGAAAGATTAATAATTAACCCAAAACAATTATTAAACTATATGAGTCTTTAATGCGTGCATAAAAGTATGAAATTTGCAAAAAAAAGTTTCAAGAGGTTAATATAATTTTAAAAATAAAGTTGGAAAGCTAAAATCAAAGTTAGAGGTAAAAAGTTGGTTCTAAGGTTCTAATAAAAATTAAAAATATTACTTAATATGTTTTTTTAAGTTTTATCAAAAGTAAAAGCCTATTTTTAGTTTTAGTTGAACGGTTATAACATGAATCGTATCAAATTTAAAATTTATTTTTAATTCCTATTTTACTATTAGTAGGGGAGAGTGTTGTACCTACGGACGGTTGTACCTTCAGCCACCTCATTTTAAAATTCGGGAAAAAATGTAAATTTGAATTTGTGGTCGATTTTGAATGTAAACAGATGCTATCTAGTTGCTAACGTGAAATCAACTCTTTTAAATATTATTTAAATTTTATATAATAAATTTACTGTTTTTAGGTGCTCAAAGTTTTTTTTAGTGCATCACTACATTAACTCTTTTCTTCCCCTTTAATTATGACATGATAAAATGGGATACATGGGGGGAATCCCCGAAATTTTAACTTTTATTTTTGATATTAGAAATCGTCAGATCTCAATTCTTTTATCTTTTATAGAACTTTGAATGCAAAAACACCTCATGTTGTACCTTCGGACACCATAAGTGTTGTACCTACGGACACGTTCTTGTGGGTGTCTGTAGCTAATCGGCGTTTTAGAATCAGGTTTCATTTAACTGAATACATTTTAATAAATGTTCAATTAATTCTAAATGGTAATCTATTTGTCAGCGATTATTTTCAAGTGAATTTTAGATGAAAAATCAATTATTTTGTGATCTTAACTACTTTTTTAAATTTATGATTCTACTTGGAATTCAATGTAAAATATGGTGTAAAATCCTAAGAACCCTATCGCATTTGAGTATGATGATTAAAAAAACTTGAAATTTCCACTGAAGAAGATTTACCACCAAATTGTTATTGTTATTACCACTAAATGCTTGCACAACTAAGTGTTGATCGAATTGTTTTTTTTGGGCGGGATCAGTGAAGTTGTCAGATCAATCAGCATGATTGATGAAACTATTATCTTAAATTCTGATCTGAAAATACCATGTGATTTTTGTGTTTTTGGTAAAAAATCAAGACTTTTATCATTCAACTTCGTTTTAATTATCATTTACGATCTAAAACTACATTACTTTAAAAAATCTATTTTCAATTTTAAAAAGGCTTGAAATAGGTTATTAAAAGGTAATGCATCAATAAAAATATTAATTCTTAGCTTTTTTCAACTAAAATTTCCCTTTTTAAGGGTGTCTACAGGTACAACTGGGTCTGTCCATAGGTACAACAGGTTGTTGTACCTTTGGACACAAATTTTTCCATGTTATTATAAATGATTAAAAATCCAATTTTCAAGATTTTGGCTAGTAAAAAATATCTCTGTACTCACAAAGTTTAGGACTATAGGTTGGTCACTTTAAATGGTCAAAATGTGATTTTACCTGTCTTAGAAAAATCCAAACGTGATTTTTGTCCAGAGGTACAACACTCTCCCCTACAGTGAAAAAAAATTAAATTTTTGTTAGTAGCAATGCGTTTAGGATATGTTATATAGTTTTAGTCATTTTCCACATTAATTGGTTACTGTAGGCTTTCACAAGAGATAGAAAGGTGAACATTTAAAGGTAATTCAGATCTGTAGATAATTAAAGATCAAACATAATTTTTTTATTGTGTCTTAGGTATCTTCTTTTTTATCCTTAAGTATTAAAAAGAAAAAACAAATGCATTCAAATACTCTTAACGTGTGCCGCTCTCATTTTATGGAAAGGATATTTTTTTATTTGCATTAACTCAAGCAAATGCTTTTTTCACTTTTATTCACGTATTGAAATATTTTAACACCATAAAAAAGCAACGTGGAATGGACCAGCTAACGTATCACTTAATCTTGATTTGAAATCTGTAATCAGATATTTTCCATCACCTATAGTTTTTGCAATCACTTTTTATATGAAATTATTCAAAATAAAGCAAATCTTATACTTTCTTTCAAAAAAAAGTAGGTGAATTTATAAAATAATAAACGAATATTTTCGAAACGTTTAGTTACTTCCATATTTAGGTTTTTAAACTTAATATTATTATTGTTTTTATTTTATTTTATAATGTAGGTTTACTATATTAATTCTAAAAAAATATATTTTATGTAAAGAAAATTCTAAGGAGAATTACTTTTCATTAAATATGGTCAGTAACAAAAAATATTCAAAGCATGTGAAAATGAAATTTATTATAAAAAGAAGAGAAATAATATAATACTATCAGAAAATACTTGTGAATAATCTCTTTAAATATTGTGTGCAGAATGAATGAAGGAATTTCCATATATGAAAAATATTTCACCAAAAACTTACTTGAATTAAAACATTTTTTTATAGAATGGGAGTAGCTTCAGTTATTTATTGAATTCAAGCATAAACTCTAAGGTTGAAAATAATAATCTAAAATGTAACGGAGACCCCAAAATCTTGAAATTAACAAACTAATACTAAACCTAACTTTTTTTTAATTTATAAGAGTAAAATAACCTAGCTAAACAAGTATAATTTTTTTAAGTGGTTCAATTTTTCACATAAATAAGACATGAAATGGCAATACTTTAATACTATGACCTAAAAGCTAGAAATTTTTAAGCAATTTTTTTATAAAATCTATGAGACTTATCTTTAATTATAAATAATAAAAAGTTGAAAAAAAAGATCATAAGCAGGAATGTGAAAAACCCAAATTGAATGGCCAGAAGCGCAAACTGAAACTTACTCGAGTGCTATTAAGTCTTACCCCTACTGCATAGACCCTCCAAAAGTGTGTGTGCAAGGTGTTGCTGTTTCACGTAATTTGAAAGTTCAGAAGTAGTGACTCTCTTACTATCCCTCCAAAAACGATGTGAAAGAATCACGCCTCTGGATTGGTCCAGAGGAAATTCCTTCCTTCTCTTTATGTAGCATGTAAGGGGCGTAACCATGGAAACGCATCTGTGGATCTTCTCTTTGCACCATCAATGGCTAGTAGGAGTCAAGAGTGATATGTCATCGGTTAAGCTCCGCCCACACCATGTTAACACCGTTTTGGGGGGTAGTGTCAAAAATTTAGCCCACCGGGGTGAGTTGAAAAAGCCTTGTAGAGTGGAAAAGGTTTTATTTATTATTCAGAGTTGTCTACATAATTTAAATCCTTTTTAAGAGTAAATCTAATTAGGGAATGTTTTCGCTCTGGGGTGCGAATTTTTGTAGTGTTAGAAGGTTTGTAGTATGACAATGAACAGAGAAATATTTTTTACAAGTTATGATTTTCATTTTCAAAAAAATAATTAAATTTAACATACAGCAAAACATTGGTGTAATATAAGAAGAAGAGAAGTATCATCTTTTTGATAGCCTGTACTAATGAGTAATCAGAAATTTTCTTTGTAAATCGTATACTTAAATATAATTTTTAAATAACCATTGGGGTTAACAGGCTTTATGACTGCTTCTATTATCTGAAATGATTCATCTATGGGTGTGCTAAAATTATAATCCCGTATAGGTTTTAAGATATTTTTAATGAATGGTTATTCATTCATTAATAAGACATTCCTCAAAACATATAGTGATTCCTTGAAAAGCTTTAATTTAATACAGCTTTACAAGTCAAACTTGAAATAAAAAAATATCAACCTTTAAAATTTTTTTAAGGCTATTAATACTATTGAAATATAATATGTGACTTCCTTTTTACTATAAAAGCGTAAAATACTTATTAGTATAATGAAATAATCAAATCTAAACCCAAACATACTTACAAAAAGTTGTCTTAAGGTTATTTTCTCTCTTTAATGGGTTAAGTCCTCTTTTATGTACCTAATTATAATTTTGTCCTAAATTTTTTGAGTCCATCAAACAGATAGAACTCCTATATTGCTCTCAACTTATGTTATAGTGTTAAAAAGCAAGACAAAAATATATGCATAAAGGATGGATGGATAAATTTGCAACTTAGAAAATTCTTAATATGTTGCTACCGCCATCTATCGCATGTATCATGCAACGAAATTCACTCTCGTGTATTATTGTTGACCACTCTCTTCAGAAGCAAAAAAAATACTAAATATTCGTAAAAGTCCTTTCGAAGTTTCTTTGGTAGAGGAATTTTTTTGTTTATAAATATTGTCTGCTCGTTTTTCGAACTTATGAGTAAATAATGCACGACACTGTAAATTTTGTTTTTCCTTACTACTCATTGTAATACGGGGAAGCGTGATAATGTCATCTCAAATTAACAAAAGTTTCACTTTCAGTAAGAAATAAAATTTAGAAAATCATAATTTTTCGTACATGATTAAATACTTAAATTTTTTTCTTTAAATATGGATGAATTTAGTTTTGGGATTTTAAGCTTGATATCATTACAATATGTATCAGATATAATATTTAAGATATATTATTTGAAAATTGTTTTAATTCAATTTAAAGTATTGTTAAGTTTTTAAGCTTTTTGACATTAAAATTTATTTAATTATTGATGTATTTAAATACTATATATGCCAAAGTTCGAATTAATTTAAGATATATAATAGGGTGGGCCGAAAATACATTTTATTTTTTTATTTCTGTTCTAATAGCGCGGAAATGGTGCCACTTCGTTCCAATAAGGTCGGTGTAAAATATTGTTTTGATTCGATAATATCTTCAGCTCCCGCATCGCACTTAAAGTTTGAAAAATAGGATTACTTTTTTACAAAACAACTAAAAAACCAAAGATTAAACTCTCAAATATTGTTCATGATTTTTTTATGAGGAACTAATATAGTTATAGACATAATGTCACAGGTTCCATTCTCCTATCACCCTTCTTTCGTTAGATATAATATTTAATGCTCAAAGAAATTTGGTAAAGTTGTTTTTCCTGCATTTTTAAATAGCTAATAACTCTAGAACTAAACAACTTAAAAAACTGAAATCAGTCTCATTTCGTTTGTAGTTTTTTTGTGTTTGATTGATGTGCATCATGACCATCATTTTCAAAAAAAAAATTTAAAATTAAAAAAAATGACAAAAAATTTAATAAAAATTTTTTTTGAAAAAATGTTAAAAGCCTTTTAACTCTTAAAATGAACATAACTACCAAATTTCAAGGAGAAAATTAAATTTAATCATGCTTAAAAAATTAAAATATTCGAAATTTAGGAAGTCTCCTAAACTATCCCTAAAATTATTCAGTCACTCATGGAAAATTCATAAACTCGCTTGAGGGTGTTCATATGATTTAAGACATGCAAAAAATGTCAAATTAATTTCAGAAAATATGACAATTTATAGATTCCGTACAAAATCTTACAGTGCTAATTCCCAACTTTAAGTTAATTCAATTTGCATGCATTTCTCCTAAAAATTCCTAACATTTATGCTTATATCTAATTGTTTTTACTTTTAACAAGTCAAATCAAAGTAAATAGAAGTTTCAGAACATAAAAAAATTGGATATAAACACATTTCTAAGGAATATTCAGGTAAAATTCATGTTCATTGAATTAACTTAAAGTTGGGAACTAGTACTGTAAGATTTTGTACCGAATCTATAAATTGTCGTATTTTCTGAAATTAATGTGACATTTTTCGCATGTCTTAAGTTATATGAACACCCTCAAGCGAGTTTATGAATATTCCATGAGTGACTGTATAATTTTATCGATAGTTTAGGGGACTTGCCTAAATATCGAATATTTTAATTTTTTTAAGCATAATTAAAGTTAATTTTCTCTTTGAAATTTAGCAGTAATGTTCATTTTAAGAGTTAAAAGGCTTTTAATATTATTTCAAAAAATTAAAAAAAAATTTGTTTATTAAATTTTTTTTCACTTTTTTTAAGTTTTGAAATTTTTTTTTTGAAAATGATGGTCATAATGCACATCAAATCAAAGACAAAAAAATTACGAACGAAATGGGACTGATTTCAGGTTTTTAAGTTGTATAGTTCTAGAGTTATAAGTTGTTTAAAAATGAAGGAAAAACAACTTTACTAAATTTCTTTGAACATGAAAAAATTATATCTAACGGAAGAAGGGCGATAGATTAATGGAACCTGAGACATTATGTCTATAATAATATTAGTTCCTCATAAAAAAATCATGAACAATATTTGAGAGTTTAATCTTTGGTTTTTTAGTTGTTTTTTAAAAGAATCATACATTTTTTCAAACATTAAGTGCGATGCGGGAGCTGAAGATGATATCCAATCGAAACAATATTTTACACCGTACTTATTGAACCCAAGTGGCACCCTTTCCGCGCTATTAGAACAGAAATAAAAGATAAAGTGTGTTTTCGGCCCACCCTAATATATAATACAAAGTAATGTTATTCGATTAAAATTAACTTATAATTTATAATAGAATGTTAACATAGATAATGCGATGGAAATTTTAAAAGTGATGTATAAAACAAAGTAGAATAATTTTACAACTTTTAGAAAAATTTTAAAATTTCTTTTCAAAAGTTTGCTAAATACTTCTTTCACATACGTATAATATATTTTTAAACATGTGATAATTTTTGTTATCTAGCTTTAGTTAAGGGGTTTTTCTGTGTAGCTCACTAATTGTGAATAGATTTTAATACTTATAATTTTAAAATTCTTCGTAGCGTAAAAATTTAAATATTTAAATCTAAAAACTGAAATTTTAAAATTTCTATTTTAAGCCCCTCAAAAACTCGCTCTATATCCATACTTTTTTCGATGTTATAGGGACACTTTTACAAACACGATGACAAATTTATTTTTATAGTGATATTTCCTATCAAAATACTAAAATGCTTTTTTAGTGATTGCCATTTAATAATTTGGATTACTTAACCTTCCTACCCTCTTGAAAAAATAGTCACATATTCCCCTTCGTGGGGTCTAATAGTACCCCATGCGTAAAACCTGCCTATGACTCGAATAAAGGGTAAAAATATCTTAAATGGAAAATAATTGTCATTTTTTACTTCTAAAAAGATGCTTCAGAATAACTTTATTATTTTTGGGGGTATTTTTATCTTTTTTTTTGTCCTATTACGGCGTTATTTGGTTTCTTTCGATACACATTTTTTAATAACACCTTAACCTTCAAACAAGAATTAAATTACAAAAATGAACCATAATGAAGTTGTTTTACTTTAAATGTTTATAATGACACTGCATAAAGTATACTAGCTGATATACCCGGCCTTAAACGGGTAGAATTTATCAGTTTATTTTTAACGATTTATGAAGCTGCAAATCTTTTCTTTTCTGTATTATGAGCTACCTGTCATCCCAGAATAATTTATTTAGTATTATAAAACAAGTGAAATGCCGTTTCTCTATTTAAAAATTGAAATAATATTACAGAAAATGATCGGTTCTCGCTATGGTGAAACAGTGTCTCGCTTGTTTTATATACGTTTTCAAAGCGAAATTGGTTATTTTTTCTTAATAATTCTTCAAAATCACATTCTGAATTTCAGTAAATACTAATAAATATTTGAAAGCATTCTTTTTTACCAAGAAAACGGAATATAAAAACCTATTTACAAGCCGTGAGTTTATATATTGTTTTTGTGAAGAATTTGTTCAACAGGAAGCCAAGGCGACAGTTGTCGGAGGTTTTTTTTGCTCCAACTGTTAGATAATCAAAAGATTTCTATAAATAGCATTTTTCTTACAAACAAAAAATTTAAGAAATAGCCAGTAATTCAATGTAATTTGCCGCAATCTTCTTTTTGTAAAAAAAATGACAATTTCTAAGAAAACGTCTTTCAAATACACCTCAAAACGGCTTAAACAAACTAAAAAAACATGTTTTATCAATAATATGACGAAAAAATAAAATATTAAGCTTTATTTGATATTTTTTACCGTCATTCATGCCAGGGGTCTAATAAGACCCCAGATGGGGAATATGTGACTAATTCTCCCACGACACTTAAAAATTTATTAACAACTCCAAAATTTTTACTCATTGTAAAACTTTGCGTAATTAAGGAATACTAGCATTGGAAATTGTCAAAACAAAAATACATGGGAGATATTGAACGTCAAAGTGCGTTTGGGGTCGAAATAGACCCCATGCGGGGTGGAAGCTTAAAATCCTCCTCAGATTTTAAAACGATTTCAAAATTAGATTAATTAAAAAGCTTCATGCGAAATATTAAGAGAAAGAACTCACAACCTTGAATTCAGTATATCTTAAAATGAAAGATAAAAGTCAGAAATGGATCTAGTATTTTTGAAATGCTAAAAGGAATTCTACTGTAAATGTAGGGAATAGGATTTCAAACATTTTCACGGACAACATTTGCTGGGTACATAGTACAAGGAAGAAGAAGCAGTACAGCATTTATGGCATTACGATATTTGCTTTCAAGAAATATATATGTGCTCTCTTTAAATGCTCTTTCCTGAACAATACGAAAAATCCAACTATATATTTGAGTTTGAACAGACTTTTAGACAGGATTTTAAAATGCAGTTTTCAAATAAAATGCATGCATTCTAACAACATAACAGCGTAAACATTCAGCAAATATAGTTATCACTTTAGTGCATTCGTGAAAAATAAAGAATTTAGAAGTCATGGCTTTAAAAATTTGCAACCTGCCGGTTTATTGACGTACAAATCATGAAAAATTTAAATATAGCTTTAACAAAATATGTAATAAATCAAAAAGAAAAGAAATCACCAACTTGTCATGACTATACTCAGTTGCACTTTAACTTGAGCCTGTAGAAATATGCTGAGAGCAACCAAAGAAAGTAGTTCCCCGTGAGGTGTCTGAATTTTGAGTGAAATTTAGAGCTTCAATTTTGAATAATGATTAGTTTTTTAAATCCACGTATATTAAGCATCTTTTCATCTCGATATCCATAAAATGTTCAGTATTATTATTTTTTAAAGTGGCGTAACACGTAGTAGTAGTAGTACAACTCGCTTTCAAACTCGCCAGCCAATAAGAGCTTCTAGCAACCCAGCAGGCTTTCTGTTTACTCAGATTTTCTTCCGCGTAGCCATGACGTCAGACTCAACTTAAGTTGCATTCGAGTATAGTTAAAGTACGCAGGGCGTAAACATTTTGATAAATAAAATACGGGTCATTTTCAAAATTTGCTTACATTTGCTGTCCCGAAGGTAAAACATGAAAATTAAACAATTAATCATTATTAAAATTTCTGTTTAAACTTTGATTTAGGTAAAGTAGAATAAATGAAATAATTCTAGCTTTTAATTAATAAAAAAAGCTTTAAAATTATGTAAATAAAGATATCTAAAAATACGAAAATAGCCAAAAACGCTTGTCCCTAACGATTTTCACGAAATTAAAAGTAGTTTTATTGTTATTTAATATGACTTTTTGAAAGAAAAAACGATAAATATCAAAATTATGAACTATTAAAAGGTTATTATAATTGTAAAAATTAATTTTTTGAATTTAATATTTTTACAAATCAATAAAATATTTTGTCCCTCACTTTATGTCAACTCCCGTTACAGGCGAATTAATTTTAAAAAATATAATAATAATTGTGCTTTAAAAATGTAGAAACCCATTCCAAACGATTGTTTGTTTACTTTAGAATATATTTAAACCGTGTTTTTATTCTTCGGCTCGAAAACTATCGTGTTTTCAAAGAAATTATCTGTCGTCAAGGTAGCGTATTTTTATTAATGTCAACTCCCGTTACGGTAATTTTTGAGTAATTTTTAATATTAAATAAACTTTTTTGGAAATTTTAACCCCAGAAATATAGTTATTTATTGATATAAAAAGGATATATGGATATTTATTTCAGTTTCCAACCATGCATGTATGTTTTATTCTGTCATTTTATTAAAAATGTCAACTCCCGTTACCTGTCAACTCCCGTTACTATTATGTCATTGATTTTGAAAGTAGTATCAACAACTTTCCCTTTTTACGAAGGATTTGACATTTCTCGCTTGATTTATCGTTAATTTCATTAAAAAAAGGTCTTGCATATTTCATTTAAAGAGAAATAATTGTATTTGATATAATACACATAACTATTTTAGTTTAGGTCTTGTTTTTGCCTTATATATGTAAAGTACGGAAGTGTGCAAATTTTATAACTTGGGATATTTTTTTAAAACACTAAACTATGGGCAAAAGTGTATGACCAACTGCTGTTCCATATACTTGAAACATATATAAAAACTCCTATATTAATATTATTACGAAATTATGAAGTTTGAAAAAAAAAATTTTATTCTGAAATGTAAGCGTATGGTGAAAATGACCCATACAATATAGGATGAAATCAATAAATCCAGTATTTTGAGGTAGCTTAAGAAACATTTGATCATATGATCTCACTCGCATCCACTTACATTGTTGACCACTGTATAATCTTATACAACTGCGCACTCTTACCCTCCTTTTCCCAAAGTGTTTTTCAATAAATAAGCTCAACTCTGGACAGCCAGATTCCTTAAGTGAATTAAAAACAAACTGCTCAGTAAAGAAACAACTATGTCCTATTGTTTTTGAGAAAATTGTAACAGACTTGACGTCACACATCTTGTTTACGTTAAAAAAAGGTTGAACGATATAATACTTATTATTGGGATATGTATGATGTTAAAAATATCAACTGTGTATGTTCACTGTAAAAAAAGTAAGTTGAATTTACAGAAAAAAACTGTAAAAAAGGACGCCAGCTAATTTCCGTTGATTTCACAGATATAGTCTGTGATATTTTACAAATTTTCCCGTTTGTAATGGTGTATTTCTGTCAATGTTATAGAATCTTAACGTTTATTTAGCTGGTTTAATTTCAGGAATTAACGGATAAAACCTATTCACTAAATTTCGTATTTTTAATTTTCCTTTTTGGACAATAAAATACCTTTACATTTACATTCAGCAGCGGTTCGATCGAAAAGAAGGAACATCACTATTAAGCTGATCGGCCAACGCAGGAAACACCAATAGCTATGGGTATATCAATTGCTTTACTAAGCAGAGGACTTTAATTATTTGACTGGTGAGTTAGGGAACCACCAACTACATAACAAATAAAATAAAGAGAAAAACCTTTTTTTCTTAAAAACAGATTTTTCCTGCAATAAACATGGGTAATTTTTGAAAGATTATTTAGATTTATATTATTTTAGATTATTTAGAAAGATTATTTTTTACAGTGTATGTGCGAGTCCCAGAAAGAAATATTAAACTTTTTATTGGATATGACGTCCTTTTTTCTAAAAACGGGTGTGTGTGTCGTAGAGGTACAATGCTTTATGATTTTTTGTATGAACTCTACGCAAGAAATCTTTCTCGGTCGAGTTTGGAGGTGGACTTGTTTAAACACTTTTTATAACTCAAAACCAAATTCAGTGTACCTAGTCCCTGTCATTCTGAGCAACATGAATTTAAATTGTAAAACTATTACAAAAGTTTTAAGTTTTGGCTGTTAAGACTGAAGTAAAGTAAAATTTTATAACTCTGAAAGAAAGAATGAAATAAAATTAAGTAGAAAATATTTATACTTTTTAGTATGTACGTGTTTTTTAATTCATTGTAAAGCGAAAAGCGTTGGATGAATTGAATACATAGATATTAGTATAAATTGAGAGTCCAGATAGTTGACAACTGATAATGACGAAGGTAAACTATTTATGCAGAACTTAGATATTGCATTTTTCTAGCATTTTCCGCTTTAAAAGCAGCTAGGAAAACTATTTGTACTTTTTATTCTGTTTTAAAAATGGTTTTTATAAAAGTTTTTTTTTAATTAGTGTTTGTATTTGTTTTTACCATAGTTTAATCTTTCCTATTTATTCTGATTGATTCTCCTGATTCTCAGGACAAAAAGTAATTATACATTTATTCTTTTGTTTTCAAATTTATTTTTGAAGGTCTATTTTAACAAAAAATTGAGCTTTTTAAAAAACAGAATCATAAAAAGGTTTTAAAAATATTCCTTAAAAAAGTTCAAATTATTTAATCAGATAAAAGAGAAAATTTATGAACCAAAACGTTAAGTCAGTTTTAACAAAAAGATAAGAAAAACTGAGAAATAAATATTACCTATTTTCATGTATTTCAAAGAACGGAGTGAAATTGAAATATTTGACCACCAAACAAAACAGCTCATTAAGATAACGTGGTGAATTTTTAGTCTTTATGACCTTAAAAGTCAAAGAAAAGATAAATAGTACAATAGCTTAGAAAAATGCAAATAAGACTACCAAGTTTGAAAGAGTAGCTTTAGTTCAATTTGAATGCATTAAAAAGGCAAGGCCAATTATGTTCATGATTAATGAGGCAAGACAACGCATTAACCATAAAGGACTCAGCATGCGTGTTTTCCACACAATGGGTATAAAGTAAATACAAACACATTTGGGGAGTTTTTACTGTTAGCTTTTTGCCAACCTCATTTTTCTTTCAGGGAAGTCTAAAATTTATCGTTTGTAGATAAATCTTGTAACTTATTATTTAAAGCTAGTATTTGCAATCGCCTTTGTACGGAGCCTTAAGATTTTAAAATGATATATTTAAATTTTACAGGGTGTTAAAAATGACCGAGGTTTTGTTATTTAAAATGTAACTAAATCTTAACAGTTCCATAAAAAAAGCTGAACATTCTATAATAGTTCTAAACTCTATTTGAAGACTGGTGAATAGACAAAAGTGGAATGATTGTCTCAGGGTAAAGTTTTTATTTTCTTTCCCTAAATGAAACAAAACATTACAACTTGAATTTAGCAAAAAATTTGGTTGTAAAAACGATTCTATGAAGAATTTGATTTCAATATTAGATCTGATCTGTAGTAAGGAATGTTATGTTCTTCCTAATTTATTAATTATCATTATTATTAATTATTTAAATCTTTAGTTAGTGGTCAATATAAAATTTTTTACCAAATGTTTTAATTCACATACTGGTAAAATTAAAATTCTACGAACTAAGTTATGAGTATCATTAATTTTTATTTAAAGTTTAAAGATAATTTATTTTTAAGTGTAACTCTTGAATGATTGAAATAAACAGCTATAAAAATAATATGTAAAATTATCATTCATATTGTAAGAAAATTATAATTTTCATATATTATACATATATATTGTTTTGTACATATCTGACAAAAATAGTTTTCAAACCCATGAAAACGGCTATAACTTTTTATAAATTTTCAAACAGTAACATAAATAAATTGCCTATTTTTAACTTTATAGAATGATTATTTTTAGTTCTTACTACAGTGAAATATAATTTTTTAAATACCCTTCCAGGGTACTGCAAAGAAAACATAAGCTGTTTACTAGTTATAATACATAATAAGAACGAACACTCTTTGCATTAAGTTTGAATCCGGTAAAAAGGCGGATGGAATAAAATAATTTGTAACCGGAAAGAGAGATTCATGTACTCCGTTTAAGATGATAACTCAAGATCGATGCAATGGTTGTTTAACTTAGAAGAAATTATGGGCGTAATTTTTAAATCAAATTAAATCCAATTACTTTGCGTGATCAAACTCTTCAAGTATTTAAAAATCTTGTTTGAAAAGCTTTCATCTTTACACAGAAAGATTTCGCGTTATCATATAAAAACTATTCATGATACAAAGTACTTCAATTTGAGTATAAAGACTTGTGTACTTGGAATAAGTTCGAAAGCAAACACAATCTTCCCTTTTTCTCAAGAAATGCGTTCTGAAAATAAAAGTAATTTAATTTGAGAATTCTGGGGATGAGTTCATTATGATAATTAGAACAAAAAATTACTCAAGTGTATGAAAGTTTTCCTAGAAAATGGCACTCTAACAAAATGAATAATTTGAAAGCTTTCTTCTTAAGCAACGATGAATTAAATTATCATTCATTTTGTTTCCTTAAAGAATATAACTTTCACATACCCGGACACTGGAAAGTAGTCTTTCAATTTATTTAATTCTTATATATTTGTACTGTTAATTGTGTTTATTTTAATAACTATGTTTTGCTTTTAATATGCAATTCTTAAAATATAATTTTTGAAGTAAAGCTAATTATGTTAAGATTCATTGAACTTTCCAACTGAGACAATTTAAAAAATGAATTTCTAAGGTTATTATTGCGTAAAATCTTAAAATAAAATATAAAAGTAGATCAAAACACCAATAGAATATTATTGTTTTTCAAAACATTTGGTGAAAAATACATTTTAACAAATTTATAAATTTAAATAAATAACGAATAACACACGGGTACTTTTAGATAATTTAATGTTTGATTCTGAATAATAATTGGTAATCACAGTTAAAAAGTAGAACTATATAATTTTCATCAGTATACTTTGATTTTAATTTCTTTTAAACTCAATCATATTCCCTTTAATTTAAAATTTTCAAGTATTTTTAAAGCCTACCTTTAAACAATTGTGTTCAAAAGTGTTGTTTTATATTATCTAGGATAGATGACTTGTGTTGTTACTTGTAAGTTAAAATACAATATTGTACTACCTAAAGTAAATAAATAAAAATAAAAGGGAAACCAAAACAAGATCTTCTTCGTCCCATTAGTGTGTTCCCCCTTCTTCATATAAAAATACCAATGACCGCTAGTTAAGCTGATTCTGACTGAGACTTGTATTTTGCTCTCGTAGTTTTCTTGGGTTTAAGGCATTAGGTTGGAAACGGATTTTAACAAGGCTCGTTTGTTGTTTTTGTGGAGACGGTGAAGTTGCCGAATGAAAGAGCATCTAGTAAATCATTGAATTTTTCTACAAATAAAGCGAAATGCTTAAATTTATTAGAGTGCAATTTGTTTTTTACTTCCTGAAATGGTTGTGTTACCTTGTTCCGTCAAAAAATGTTAGAATTTCAGTTATTATTTTCTAATGGAAAAAAAATTAAATTTGCCTTAAATTTTAAAAGTAAAAAAGCAATTGCTTTTTATTTCATTAAATGACAAGTTAACAGGTTAATTATTTAATGTACTTATAAAATGTACATACTTTGGCATTTGTTTGTATTTAAATGCAAAAAAAATGGGATTATTCATGCTTACAAAGAAACGCTTAACTTTCAGAAATGGACGATAAAATGCGCGTACTTTGGTATTTGTTTGTATTTAAATGTAAAAAAATGGGATAATTCATGCTTACAAATAAACTCTAAACTTTCAGAAATGGACGAAAATTTTGAGGCATAAGAATATAACTCAAAACACTTACTATGAAAAAATTAACTGCGGAATTTCATTAGGATAGGGAAATATTAATTTTGAAAATTGGGTTCAGAGTTGCCAAATAAATTCAGTTAGCACCACTTGGCAACTTCGTGAGTTTCTGATCAGATGGAATAAGAAATTTTATTTCTTTATTAACGAAATAGCTCAGCTAATAGATTAATAGTTACAAGCTCGATTCCTAACAGTAAGGTTTATAATGAGAATGTAGACGTGACATTTGACGATCACTAAAACACATACTATAACGCCAAAATCAGATTTATCCAGTTCACTTTCTTCAACCCCTGATCAATGTGCCATCTGCTTCATCATTGAACACATCGTAAATAGAGACACAGTAATTTCTCCGCAAATCAGTTACGACCTTGAGTTGGGGGGTTCGGAATGTGTCCCTGTTGGCTTGGTTGTAATTTTTGTATTGTTTCATGGGCTTTTTTATTTTTTTAATTAATTTTCATTCATGCAGTATATTTGAATAACCTTTTTTGGTTGGTCGATTTAATTCACTTCAGCGAAAACGTAGCTTATTCATTTGTGCCATTTAGCGCCTGCACTGCATTTTTCACCTAGTATGATTGTCATTGGCATTAAAAATGGTGATTTTTAAGAAGGATTTACAGCTTTTCTTCTGTAAATTTAAACTACTAAAAAATTTTTTTCAATATGTTTTATATCATCTATACCCTATAAAAGTTTCATCTGTGAGTTTAGCCTGAGAACGTTTCCTTGTTAGCATATAATTTTTTAATAATACGTAACTATAGAAATTCGTATTCATTTAAATTTATTTTTAGAAAAAATAACAAATGTAAATATAAAAAGTTTCAAAACTCTGTAGAAATGTCAATTATTTTAGTAAGTGAATGTATTTATTTGTATTCAATTTTAAATTCAACAATATTTTTAAACAAATAAACGCTTTTTGCTGTTGGTTATCCTAATGAAAATATTTAGTTCCTCTCTAAAATTTCACCTGTCAAAATTCTAATTTTGAATAACAATATGAACTGAAAGTGGTATTTCTATATAACCATTTGAATAATAATTATAATAATAGATCAAAAGAAAATGTTTTTTCTTTAGATGAAATACCATTAAAAGTTATCTCAAACAAACGTTAATCTTTAAATTTAAATAATTCCAGGCCTCGATAGAAGTTTTATCAATTGTTTTTGTAGCCTGTTTTTTAAATGAATAAATCATTTACGTATGTTTTGTGTTCAATTATTATTCGTTGCATTTCCTTAAGCAATGAATTTGAGAAGATGCAAAAAAAAACTTAATAAATATCACCATGCAGATTTAATTTTGAGGATTAAAAGTTTTCGGGTAAAAATACCGTGTTTTAGAATTAAAATCTATGGAAGTTTCGTCCGGAGCTACGTCGGACATTATCAGCGATGTAAAATTATAGCAGATCGTCGTAAAGATAATCAGTCTTTTTGCACAATATAGTAAGTACCTTGGGCCAAAAACCTAATTAACTAATCAAATTTATGAAATCGTTACATGATTTCTTTTCATTCCACGTTGGTACTTCATGGTAATAAAATATTTCAATACGTGAATAAAAGTGTGAAAAAATAATTTGCTTGGCCTAATGAAAATGAAAAAAATTTAGTAATTCCCCTTTACACAAAATGAAAAATTGAGGAGATTCAGACATTGCATTTAAATAAAATAATTTTAGAGCTAATATTTTCTCATCATACAAAATAGTAAATATTTACTGCAAACTATCTGGCACTTAATCAATATTAGGTAAAGTGAATGAAAGCAAACAAAAGATTCTCAGAGAACGAGAGATAAATACTCTTCCCTTAACGCTCATCAAGGTCTAAAACACAAAACCACGGAATTACTCAGCTTCCTAAAGGGAACACAAACATAAGCACAACTTCATTACAGTTTCTATGAACTTGCTTGATCATTACTCGATCCGATTTCTGTAGAGTTCTTAGTTTGCCCTTTTTGGCGTAGAAGGGGTGACACACAATCTTAACGATTTAATACATCCTGAGTCTTCCACAAAATGGGGCAGCTAATCGAGCCAAAAAGTCATTAAGGCCATAGATAAGCTCACAAACCAATGAAATAGGTTATTAGTGCCAAATGCTATTCGTCATAGGCGCTGGATGGTTTCTCGATTGAAAGCTTTTGGTACAAAAGGGAAGTATAACCACAGATAGGAATTGTCGAAACCGACTGTTTGGAATGACTGGAAACCATTTATTCTATCAGTAGCCTATTTTCAGGTTAAATTAATCATTCGTTTGAATGTTTTTTTAAAGAACATGACAGCTATTTCGTGAATTAATCACATGTATAAACGCGAATGAAAAATCTTCTTGCTTTAAAATACTTTTTGGGAATTTGCGTAGAGTATTAAAAATGAATGTAAAAAGAATCTCATGAAATTCTCGTTTAAATCGGACAATATCTCTTTTTAAAGCTGGGTTTAAAAAGTTGTAATGAGTTGTAAAAAATGAAACCAGACGTATATTCTGTAATGGAATTAACTTGCACGCAACCCTTCTAATCAATGTTTCATGTCAGTTGCACACTTCATATTGAGATACACGATGGTTTTTAAAGTAGGTACTGTTTTGCCTCTGTAAATATGTTGAACGAAGATTTCAGAATTTCACTGCGATTAAAATATTATCTCAGAAAAGAATGTTTGATTAGAAATATTTTCCAACTAGTTGGGTCCAGATTAAAAGTGCATTCCTCTACGGTAAATTGCTATTCCATTAAAATTAAAAATATTTGTCGTTTAAAGTAATTTGAGAAAATTTACCAAACTGGAGGAAAATACTCAAACATTTGTTCAGTAAGTAATGCATCTCTATGAGTGTTTTTTACTGTCACTTTGATTGATTTTACTCAAGATAATTTGAGAGATATAATCGTTATAAAGTTTTCTCGGTAATATCTCATTAATTTGCATTGTAGGAATCCTTTCTTTAACAACGGTTCTTACATACAGTTAACTCACACACGCTCCGCTTTTATTTTATATGATTACATAGGGACCTATCCCTCATTGAAACTGATCGTCACAAACAAAATCCTATCTTTCAGACTTTTTCAACTCTGGGGAAAGGAAAGAATCAATTACTGAGGAAACTAACTGGACAGCGCCAGATCCCTCAGTTAAGAGCTATATTAAGAGATTGGAAATTTATAGTTTACATTAAAACACCAACATTAAATGAATATAATTAACTCTGTGCTTAAGGCGTAGGGGAGGGTGATGGGGACGATTGTAACACGGAGCAATTGTAACACTTTGATTTCCTCAAAATGAGAGGCTGCCTGGGCGAAAAGGAGATGACGCGGTACGTACAAGGCAGATGAATTAAAGAATATCAGAAATATCCAAGGCTGACATTTGAGTTGTGGCTGTGTAATTGAGAAAAGAGTTTTTCAAGCATCGAAGTAACTTTCTATTTTTGGGTAACTTTCCTTCTCCTGCACTGCAGGTATGAAGCACAACAACACTGATTTTATGTATAGTATGTGCATGTATCCTAGTTTTATTCTGCTTAGTTGCAAGATGATAGTGTTGTTAGTTTCTTGGAAAACGAGGGTTGAATTAAAAATGGCGGCGTGGGGTCGATTGTAACACTTCATCTGGGGACGATTGTAACATGATACAGGACCATTTTTATTGTGAAAAATGGCCCCACGTTCGTTGTACTATAGAGGAATTCATATATAAATACCCTAATTGCCTTTCTGAAAAATTTTTCACAATTATTTACTCATATTCATTCATTATAATTTATAACTCATTATTTGAGTGGAAAGTTCATTATTGCCATTCTAGTCTATGCATTTAATTATTATTTAAAAAGAAGAGATATATCGTTAATAAATCTGTATGATCTTCTATCGATTTTTATTAATTTTTGTTAAATTTGTAGTGTGTTACAATTGACCCTTGAGGTCGGGTCGATTGTAACGATTTTCGATTTTTGATGTTTTATTTACTATATTGTAATGCATGTCCACCGGACAGCTTTCATTACAAAATTGTAATTGGGATGTATCAACCTATTTGTATACCAATTTTCATAACTCTAACATAAAAAATGGCTTAGTTTGAGATCAAATAAAAATTTTTGTTACAATCGTCGCCACCCTCCCCTACGTATCTCAAAATGGCTTGCGCAAAAGGGTAAAGCAAGGGGACACAGAGGGACTAGATTTCAATACGGGTTATAGAACAAGGGGTCACAATTTCAAATTGAATTAACCCGGGAAAGACTGAATTAATTTTTTTTCTCAAATTAAATTTTCCTCTTTACTGTATGCTTATGACATGTCTTGAAAAAGACTAAAACCATTTTTTCAAAAAAAATTTTATTAATTTAGTCAGAATAGGGTGGTACCATATGGTACCGCTAGGCTCTTACACTACCATTTTGTGCACCATACATATTCTTATAAATTTGAGATTTCAAAGTCAAAATAATAAATTTATCACACTTTTATCACTTTATTTACCATTTTTAACTGAAACAATTAAAATTACAATTTAGGCAATAATGATTGATAAATTAATTATTGAATAGTTGATATTACTCTCATTATAACAATTAGTAGTTATATTTTGCTCTTAAAATCCTATTATCAAATTTATTTCTAGAAATAAATTTTGTACACACTAGTCCAAAGGTGAAAACAAACTTTTTATACCGCGAGGTAAGCTGATATGATACGGAATTGATAGTTTTTCCAATTTTCGCCTCATAATGAGTGTTAAAATCAGGAACTTTGTTAAAAAACATAAGTTTTAGGCTTTAAAAATTTCCTAAACCATATTTTATATTTTGCGTCTATAGTTTAGTTGAAGGCTATGAACATTATATTGATGATTTGCATGAAATACTACCCTTGTATAGATGGATATTCCAATCAATCACTTATAATATGAAATTTTTCTTATTAAATTTAGAATTATTGGCCTTAAAAATTAAAATTTCGGGAAATACACTATAAATTCAACAAGTTATTAGCATAAAACTTATTCTATAGGTTTTACCTTAAAATTTAATTGATTTCACAGCATATAAAACGTTTGAAATAAAAAATACACTACTTCGAAATATTAGTACTATTTGGTAGCGTAAAAGCCTAGCGGTACCATACGGTACCGCAAGATTTCTATACCAAAATTTTCTACCTTAAAATTATTCAATCTTTTCCAAATTTGGGCTGTTATTGCATAATACAATTATAAATAATAATTCACCATTATTTAATCCATTCACTAATTTTAGGTATGAATAAATTGCACTTACATTTTCAGACGGGCCATTTTTTCGCCAGTCTTAAAAACACGTTTTTCATTAAGCCATTAAGCAAGAATTTATTTAAATAATTAGTTATTAAATTGCTGTTTACTAAAGTGTGGTCCATGTAGTAGTGACATCTACCGTCAGAATAAAAAAATAAAAGTATTTAGGTAGAAAAAAGCCGTTTTTTCGTAGTGATGTTTGCCGGTACCATACGGTCCCGCTAGTCCTTCCCGGGTTAAGTAAAATTTAAGAAGGATTGTAGAAAGGCATCATTTTTAATAGGGTAGTGGATAGATGAAATGCGTTGCCTGAAACAATTGTAAATTCAAGTGGGGTAAACTAGAGAGCCTGTATACGAGAGAGAGAGAGAGAGAGAGAGAGAGAGAGAGAGAGAGAGAGAGAGAGAGAGAGAGAGAGAGAGAGAGAGAGAGAGAGAGAGAGAGAGAGAGAGAGAGAGAGAGAGAGAGAGAGAGAGAGAGAGAGAGAGAGAGAGAGAGAGAGAGACGGCGACTCGCTTAAAAGCGTCTCTGCGCATCCATTTCTGTCCAAAATTCTGTTCAAACTGTATCATGCCGATTGTCTCGAGTCCATAGCTAATCCTATGGAGGGAACCGGCTGTGGCAAACAGAAAACCCGTTTACCGATCTGCGCGCGCTATACTGAGTTGTCGCCTCTCTCTCGTATACAGACTCTCTAGGGTAAACGAGTTCAAGAGGAAAATTGACAGATACTGGGATTCCGGTAGTTTGGGTTAAAAATACTGGACCAACCTTGCTGGGCTTACGCCTGTAGTTGGTCGACTTAATTTGTATTTGTTTTTGTATACACTTGAAATCTCGAAAATCGGACAAAATATCCAAATATTTTTTATTGATTAAAAGTATTCTACAATTTATTAGCTTTAAAACGATACCAAGATCAAGAAAATACGTGCAATACTTCTTATTTTATGAAGGTTTAAATTACGCGCTTATCGTAGAAACTGCATGTTTTCAACATTTTTAGACTCAATTTCAGAAGAATCCCGTTTTTGTCACATAGTGAGTCATTCAAACAATGATTGCTCTTTGGGAAATTAGTATATTATAATTTTTTACCATTCAAATATGTACAATATAGCGGATGTTTTGAAAGTTTTATTTTTTCCATTTAACTTTTTAATATATTTTTGTGTATTTTTAAAATACAAATTTCATGAAAAAATGATGATTTTTTGTACTTTCACGATTAAAAATATTGTAGAAAAAACTATTGGGTCTATCAAAAATCTGGAACTGTCAAACCATGAAGAATAATATAAAGTTTAAAATCTGATAGAAATTATCCTTTTTTAATTACTTGAGTATTAGTTATCATTGTTTGAAAATCATGCTAATTAGCTCATTTAACCCTAATTAGCCAACTACTGACTGGCTAAATCTGAAATTGTTTTGTGAAATGTCTTAATTTATATATTATAGGGGAGAGTGGGGCTATTTCGCACATGGGGCACATTCGGACAGACGGCATTTCCCCTAGTAATTATTAATTTAGAAATCTGAAAAAAATACCAGTAAATGGATGCATGACTATCACCTCCTGCATGAATTTTCAAAGCCCCGATCCATTTTGTTGTATACGTACTAGAAATTTGCTAGCGTTAGAAGCAGCAAAGTAAATTTTCTTGTCATTTTGTTGGCGTAAAATATCAACAAAAAATAACTCTCAAGTTGACATTCAGCATTTTATTCAGTTGAGGCACTACTAAAGTAAGTTTCTAGAAAGGTTTTATTTCCCTGTTTTATTTATAAATATCTTGTTGGGACGTGGTAAGCTTGAACTCGTAGATAGGGCACATTCGTACACCAAAACATGGGGCAGATTCGGACAGTGAGAATGTGCCTTATCTTTCCCATTTTTTGATTATGAAAGTGATTTATATGTTTATAAGTGCAGTATATTTAATAGTTTAAGTTTAATTGTTTTTTTATTGTAATTGTTTCAAAATTTGGTGATAATAGAAAATAACATCTTAAAGAAAGCTTCAGTTTTAAGGAATTTAGACCCAGATTTAAACATTGAAGAAATAATGTCCTTGATAATTGTTTAATACCAATTGACTTGGACTTAGGTGATTTTATTCCAGTAGAATTTGCTACTAAAAAGAAAATTTTGTTATGTTGGTCAAATAGAAAATTTGGAGTTGAATGGTGCTTATTTAAAATTAATGACGAAACTTTTATTTTCCCAGTAAGAAATGATTAAACATTCATACAAAAAGATAATATCGTATTACACAAGTTCCCCAACCGTCAGTTTCAGGTGTTAATAAGCTAGCTGTTGGATCACTTTTCTTTTCGAATAAAACCTGACAGTTAAAATATTGGTTAAACTTTTTCTAACTAATTATATTATGTTAAGTATGTCAATGTACAATATAATCTTCAAAACTACAATTGTTTTCCTTATCAAAAACTTAGATGTTCAATATTATCTGAAGCTGTTTTCTTTTTGTAAAAAAATATTCAATTTAGAGGAAAAATATGTATAAGTGCCAAATATTTTGTTTAATTATCTTTACTTTAAAGTGCCATAAACTTTTTAGTTTGTAAAAATAATTATTGTATAATTTTTTTGCATGTGTACGAATGTGCCCCACACGTGTACAAAACTGCCCCATCCATGGGGTACATTCGCACGAAATTTCTCGTTTTTTAGATTGATGATATGGGTTAGAAATTCTAGATGAATTCGACCAATTATCGTTCTCAAATATCGGGAAAGGTCTTAACTTTCATTTGAATCCGAGTTTGTTTCAATATCTCATCTAGATCCAGAGAAATATTCCGAAATGCACTTTTTGTGCGAATGTGCCCCGTTCTCCCCTACATATTTTGTGGAAAATCTAGATTTTTAAAGTCAATAATAAAAATTTTTTGTCAAGTGTATACGTACACCTTAAGGCAGGTAGAAAAGATAAGAATGTTTCCTCATCTGAAGATGAGAAATACAAGATTCCATTCCTCATTTATGGGTTTACAATATTTAAAGCTTTATCTCATAGCATATTATGTCTATATTTTGACGTTAGCTATTACATTAAGGAAAACTGGTACGAAAAGCTGCCGGAAAGCGTAAGAAGTTTAACATAATGATATTTCAGTCCTTTTTAAGAATAAATTCGTGTTGATAAAAATAGAGGTTTAAATCTCCCATACCTTTCTAGTGGTGAAATGGCTGTTCGAAAGAAAAAATCGTTTAACCACATTTAAGAGATAAATCATTTCGAAAAAAAAACCGCAACCAATTTTTTCTGTAATTTTATTACTTCTGCTTTCTATTGCATAATTATTACAAGATTCCTTACCAACTACATTGTGAAGGATAGATTTTAAATGGTAATAACGAGGTTTTCTTCTACTGGCCGCTTTTCCTGCCAATCATCCAATGTGTGTTCAAACCGTTCCATGGTCACTAATATCTCGCTTCAGCAAATAAATTATTTTTAATATTTCTTTCGTATTTTTATCCAACATCTAGAATCTAATGGCACATTTGATTGATGTTTCTTGTAAATCAAAATTTTTATGGTTTTAGATAGTATTATTATCAATTGCTATACATTTCTTTGTTTAATTTCAAGATGAATCCTTACTAGATGCACTCTTTTTCTCTGGAGAATGATTCTGAGTTTGAAGAAAATAAAATAATACACCCTGAAGCTATTATATGAGCCTCCTTGAATAAGATAATACCTAGTATTTTGACGAAGTGATGGGTAATCTTGGTATTTTTTTCTGAGCGACATGATAAATCTTGCGCTATAAAGATTAACCTTCCTACCCCTTTGGGGTCTTTTTCGACCCCAGACGCACTTTGGCGCTTGATATCTCCCATGCATTTTTGTTTTGACAATTTCCGATGCTACTATTCCTTAATTACGCAAAGTTTTACAATGGGTAAAAATTTTGGAGTTATTATTCCATTTTTAAGTGTCTTGGGAGAAATAGTCACATATTCCCCCTCTGGGGTCTTCTGAGACCCCAGCCATGAATGGCGGTAAAACAGTATCAAATAAAGTTTAGTATTTTATTTTTTGTTGTATTATAGATAAAAAAAGGTTTGCATGTTTGTTTAGAACGTTTGGAGAAATATTAGAAAGATATTTTCGTAAAAATTGTCATTTTTTTACAAAAAGAAGATTGCGGCTAAATACATTGAATCACTCGCTATTTCTTAAATTTTTTATTCACATTCTAAGAAAAATATGCTATTTATAGAAATCTTTTGAGTATCTAACAGTTGCAGCAAAAAAAACTCAGACAACTGTCGCCATTACTTCCTGTTGAACACATTCTTTACAAAAACAATATAAATTCATGGTTGATTGTAAATAGGTTTTTATATTCAGTCTTCTTTGAAAAATAAGAATGCTTTCAAATATTTATGAGTGTTTACGGAAGTCCAGAATGTGATTTCGAAGAATTATCAAGAAAAAACCATTTTTATGTTAAAACTTACATAAGCAAGCGAGATACTGATTTCACTAAGAAATCTGAACCGATCATTTTTTTTGTATTATTTCAATTTTAAAAAGAAGAATCCAAACTTTACATGTTTCATAATACTAAATAAATTAATCTGGGGTGACAGGTAGCTGATAATGCAGAATAGAGAATATATGCAGCTTCATAAATCGTTTAAAATAAACTACTAAATTCTACCCGTGCAAGACCGGGTATATCAACTAGTATGCTTTAAACAGTGTGATTATAAATATTTTAAGTAAAACAACTTCAATGTAGTTCATTTCTGTAATTTAATTCTTGTTTGAAGGTCCAGATGTTATAAAAAACGTGTATCAAAAGAAACCCAATTAAGCCGTAATAAGACGAAAAAAATGAGAAAAATACCAAAAAAATTGGATAAATTATTCTGAAGCATCTTTCTAGAAATAAAAAATGACAATTCTTCTCCATTTAAGGAATTTTTAACCTTTATTAGAGTCATAGGCATGTTTTACGCATGGGGTCCTCAGAGACCCCACGAGGGGAATATGTGACTATTTTTTCAAGAGGGTAGGAAGGTTAATATAGTAATTCTGATTACTTTGATGAAGAACGATTAGAAAGGTATTGGAATTTTAATAAGAGAAAACTTTTTGATGACAAAAATCAATTAAAATATCTAAAAATGAATATTGAGAATAGATAAGACTAGCGGGTACAAAAAAATATGTTTTCTCGTTTGAATTTTATCTTGTCTATAGTCATGTTTTGAAAATAAAACAATTTTAACTCATGACTTAAGTGCTGAAATAAAAGTTTCCTGGCTAAAATTATACGGAAAAAATCTAGCTTGGCTAAAGGGAAAAAAATAGGCGTTTATCAATACTGTGGAATAAACATGCTTAATTCAGGGACGGGAGAAATGCCCTTCCCTGAACCCCCTGCCAACGGTCAAGCCCACAGTCACTTATACAGGGTGTTCGGAAACACCGGTGACAAACTTTGAGGGGGTAGATGTTACCTAGACAAGCATATTTCGAATAGGAATGGGGGGTCGCAGATGCACCGTTAAAGAGCTAGAACCTCTAATGTAGTGCGAGGGCGTTACAAAAGGCAGTTTTCCTAAGACCCGTTTACTAAAAAAAACATAATAGAATGAAAAAAAATATTGTATGAGGTACAGCAGTATCAATACTACTTCCACCACAAATTTAAACAAAATTGCACCACTTGTTAACCCGTGGGGGAGTTATAAAACTTGCAATATTTGTTCCCTTAGTGTAATGATATTTTTATGGAAGTTGGTTTAAAAAATACCATTACACAAAGAGAACCAATATTGCACGTTTTATAACTCACCCCACGGGTTAACAAGTGGTCCAATTTCGTTCAAATTTATGGTGGAAGTAGTATGGATACTGCTGTACCTCATGCAATAATTTTTTTCATTCTATTATGTTTTTTTTTGTAAAACATGCATTAGGAAAACTGCCTTTTGTAACGCCCACGCACTACATTAGGGGTTCTAGCTCTCTAACGGTGCATCTGCGATCCCCCATTCCTATTCGAAATATGCTTGTCTAGGTAACCTCTACCCTAGGATGGTCAACATTCCTATGGGAAAAATAAAGTTTGTCCTAGACACAACGTCACTCCCTCTTTTTTTACATCTACCTATAGTATTATTCTGGCAAAGTTTAAACTTCCTACTTCCGTTTTAAGAGGGTGCTCAATGGCCCTAAAAAACTGCACTTTTTTGGGCTTTTTTTCGAAATTGTAGCTAAATTGGCTAAAAAATAAGTAAAAGATAAATTATTTTGACACCTACTTTATTTATGCACTCATTATACGATTATAGATTGAAAATAAAATAGTTAACAGCATCATTTTTATGTATGAATGTTTAGAAACAATATTGACAAGTAAGTTTTTTGTTGACTAGGGAGGCGTAAAAGGGAATAATTGTTCAGATTGTGTGAAAGAGGCACCAAAATTGGTAGAAATATAGTTTCAAACAGGCTGAATCCAAAATTGACCAGAAGCACTCTGGTGAAGGTGCCGTTTGAGACTTCCGGTCAAAAACAAAATGGTCGCCCGCGGACCTATTTCGGTTCTTTTAATGATAGACATTTTTGGGGGTCAAATATTATGTTTTAAGGGTCAAAACACATGATTCTGAGTACAAATATGCAATTTGTTTTAAAAATTAACTAAAATTCAATAAAAGCTCAAAATAGTATTGCAGTCCTATGACCGCAATCTTCTATCCGTATATCTACTTCACTTTCACGTTGAAGGTTGGCTTCATGTAAAAAAACGCAAAAATATGTGTAACAATTGCAAAATTTTCACTCTATCTTCGGATTTTTCTTATACTTCAAAAAATATTAGTTTCTCGAAAATAACTAGAATTACAAAGTTGAAGTAAACAAAATTTCCTACAAAATGCACCAGTCAACTTTTATTTTTCAAGGAATAGTTTTGCCTTTATAACGCCCTGAAAAACAAGATTTTAACGCAGATGATTTTAATACATTTTTGCGGATCCAGAAAATTTTTTTGATAATTATCAAAATTAATTTAAATACAATATAATTAGATATATTAAAGCTTAGAAACATCAGGCTTTACGAAAAAAATTGTTTTTATGCACGTGATGTCTAAAAGCAAATACATAAAACTTTTAAAGTGTCAAAATGAAGGGTCATTGAGCACCCCCTAAAAATAGTAGTAGAAAGCTAAAATTAAAGGAGGATGATACTATTGGTAAATGTAAAAAAAATTATGGGTTGGGTTCGTTATCGTTTGGGCTGGCTCGAAAAAAGGTTTTTTGGACCACCCTACTCTACCCCCCTCAAAGTTTGTCCATGGTGTTTCCTAACACCCTGTATTTCCAAATTTCTCCTTTATAATTACACACGATACAATTTTATATGAAAATCGTTAATTATCTAATATAGTGATTTATTTATAGACTTTCTGTTTTTTGGACTACAATAAGGACGGTAGACTGGAATAGCAGTCATTTAAAAAATCAAACATTACTTTTTAAAAACCCTGAAAATTGATATTAGTTACTCTTATTGATCCAAATGAGCAAAATATGAAAGAAAATACAAATTTATTTATTTATTTAATTTTTTTTATTGTTGTACAGCAGTCCTTAAAAAGCATTGTTGCTTTTCAACGGAACTTTATAAATTGTATATTGATAAAGGACCAATTTAAAACTGAATATTTTTTAATAACAAAATGCCTAATTTTGACAACAAACGGATTTTTTCATATTTAAAAACCATAAAAAATTTGTATTCATTGACAGTAAAAATAGCAAAAAGAAAACGATAGCTTTTAAGTCAATATACTAAACTAATTTACTTACAAATTTACGACTCTGTAAATAAGAAAATTCAATTTTCAATTCATGCAAAAATTGAAAAAAAGTTTTTACCAGGAAAAATATTGTTTAAAATAACTAGAGTAGACCTCAAAATAACAATTTTTATAAATGTATTAATTTCAGGAATATTTTTCACTATTTTCTTGTCAGACATATCAGCATCATGTTTCTAAAATAATCTATCTTTGAAGTAAAAACAAATGTAAAATTTTTCCATACAAATTTTTTTAATCGTTTTATTAATTAATTGGATTAAAGTACAGTTGGACCGTGACAGGGAGATCCTCGTACTAGATTAAATCGAAAAAAAAACCTTAATTTTAGTAAATGATGATCAATTTTTAAATAATTTTTTGGTAGACTAAATAATTATCCTCTTTTGTGCTATATTACTGATGATATTTTCTATAACAAACCAAACATTTCCTCATAATAAAACATCATAATACCTCTAAAACTAAATTATACTTTCCATATAAACTAATGGCATTAAGGTAGAGGACATATACAATAGATTAAAATAGTAGAATACATTGTGAAAATAAAAAAATTTAAGTTCTAAAAGTATTTACGATGATAAAATTAAAAAAAACCCTATGATTGATCACTTCAAAGCTTGAAACTTCTCACTTTGCTGCTGCCCAATCACGACTCTTGCTCCCAATCTTTTAAGCAAGCCTTTACTCATGATTTCCCGAATGCCATAGCAACGCTCTATCCCCTTCCTTCCTCTATAAATCAGTCATCTTCTACAACGTAAGCTTCTAGTGACCTCACGCAGAGTTTAGTTACTACCTCATTTGCTCAGAATAATTTAAGTAATTTCTGTCACGAATAAAGCACGACGCTGGCCTAATCAATTCAAAGCGGAGGATGAAAATCATATTAAGAGGATTAGTAGCGAGGTTAGAAAAGTATTTGCTTTATTTGTAAATGACTTTGCTTAGCTTGTAATATGCCGTGTTTTTTTGTGTGAAAATATTGATAGTGTGAGTTACATTTTATACTTACTATGCAATTTAAACTATGCTATTAATTTAAGTCCAGACTGAAAAATAGTGGTCAGCAGATTCAAAATGTTAATATAAACATCTTTGAAGTCAATTAGATAGTTGTTTAGAAGTAACTTTGTGGACAGTAAAACTATTTTGCTTTAAAAGCCTACAAAATTAGTTAATTAGTTCAATATTATGATTATGTTTGATGCCTCCTTTTAATAAAGTTATTCCTAGATCCAAAATCTCAGTCACGTGAGTGGTGATATTTCACACCATCCCATATTTTTGTGTACTTTTTACATTTTAATTTCAAAATTTCCGGTGGATACTTAACTCATAAAATGGGCATAAACCATTATTTCTCCTTTTCCCCATAGTAACAGTTGGCTTTTTGCATCAAGTACATCTCATAAATTATTATCAATCGAAATTGTACCTTTTCTTCGGCCGTTAGTTAATTATTCTTCTAACACTCTCACGCTTTCATCTGCTCTTTCACCGGTCAAGACTTTATGACCGGACGTTAACTTTTATGCCCAACGTAATCTTACTATCACCAATATTCAAAATTAATTGAGCTAATAACATCTCATTTGGTAACCTCTCCTACATTTTCTTTAATTAGCCTATGGTTTATTGGGATTTTATGGCGCTCGCCATCATACAATAGCAGTACTAACAGTACAAGGTTTTACAATAGCAGTACTAACTCGATGCACACAATTTTTCTACAGTACACGGGCCTCAATCATTATAGCATGCAAGTATTTTTCATTATATTCATCTTTCAAGCTAGACCACCCGATTTGCGACTCTTACCAAAATGTGTCAACCTGGTGTGTCTTCAAATACAATCCCGTTATTTCATGGTGAACATGAAAAGGTGTTCCCAATAGTGTCTACCATCAGCACATGTGTGACTAATAGTGACTAACTTGAAATCATTGAATGTGCCCATACTTCGTGTGAATTATTATCTTGCGCAGTTTTCTTTCAAGTATGTGTGTCTTCATCTTTAATAAACAAGATATTATTAAACGAATTGTTATTTTTTATTGATTTGCCGGGACACCATTTTAGCAAAGCTTACCACGACTGGACTTTCAACTCCAAAAGGTATGAACTTCATTTTCCACTACCCTCTTCAACTCTACCTCCTCCCATCCACAATCAAATGAATTTACATAGAACCCGGGCAATCCAAAAACCTAACTGACTTCTCTTAAAACCCCTTAATCTTTTGAACCACACTATACTTTCACGAAAACGTGGATGTAATAAATGGCCACAATCATGGACATTTTAAATATATAGCTACTTAAACGTCTTTGGTCTTGAGATTTGTACAACAACTTAAAAAATATTATTTTTACTATGGCTTGATGGACCTAACCTCTAAAGAAGCTGCAATTGAGACGGCATGAACAAAATTCACCGTAGTTTAAGTTTAAGTGCATAAACCAGTCAAGCGACGTAGTTTGACTTGTTTCTGCACTAAAGCTGAAATTCAACATGGTAGAAAACTATTTAAAAATCACGATTCTTTTATTATTCTTACACTAAAATGTGCGTTTACGCCAACAGAATCAAATGACACCAATAATTCCTTTTTGAAAAAAGTGGCGTTTGACATGTTTCAGAAACAAGTGATAATATTTATAAAGCTTAAGTCAATTCCAGGAATCCATTTTGGATTAACTGTATGGAAGTCGAGTACACTATCCATTGCGCTATGATATAATTCAGAATTGTAAGAAATTGTGTGTATTCAATATAAACTGTATAAAGTAATATTCAAAATTTTGAGGCGGATATTTTTGGGGTTTGGGACTCTTCTGATTTTTTTTTAGGTTTTTACCCTACATTTAAAATATGAATGAGGATTTGATAATAAAAAATAACGAAATAATAATTCCTAGTTTTCGAAAAAGAAGCACCACAGAGAGAAAGGGATCAAAATGACATTAAAAACACGGCACCGACGAGACTGCAGCTGAAGTATAGAGAAAATTTGTATTTAATGTTTAATCGAGATTTTCTATTACAGTATATCTGTAAAAACAACAGAAATGTTTATAGGGGTTAGAGATTACAGATAAAATTTGTATTTTAAATAAAAATTAATTTATTATTTTTAAAGTATTTCTGAATATCCATTAAAACAGTTTCTGTTAGAGTGTTTGTTAATTGAACTTATTGGTACTTTTATGTAATTGCCAAGTAAAATGTATGAAGAGGCATTAATTACTATTAGATGAGAGGAGGGTATTATGGAATAGTCGGGTAATATGGAACACCTGAGTTTCTGCTCCCCCTCGTGCTGCTTTCAGGTGGCAATGCCATGAAAGTCTTAATAAATCCCCCATGATGCAATAAGCAAAAAGTTTAGCTTCTTGTTGTTGTCTGATCAGTCGCAGCAAAGCAAAGTGTGTTTTAGGATTTTCGAAAGTTTTTGACGGTAAATGTTCAAACCTTTTAACCTACCAGTAACTATGGGAATTTGATTTTGTTGTTAAGCATAATGTACTCTAAAAGATCAGTAGTTTCTTATATTGCAGTCGTTTTTTAGCAATCCATGTTTTATCGGTCAGTAAAAGGGTTCATAGTACAAGATGGCCTGTCGGGTATTATGCAACAATCCATAAGTAAAGGGTCAGAAAAAGACGATTATGTTTGTGATTATTGTAAATAGACTCACGAACAAAACTATTTGAACGTAAATTGCTAAATATATTTTTATAGTTAAGATTAACTATGTTCTCTAAGGTTAATTAGTTTTCAATAGCTGTAAAATCCAACTATTCCATATTACCCTCCAATTGTAACTTTTCTTTAAGTACATTTTTTGATTTAAAAATAAATGCTGATTTATTTGACCATTGACCCTTCATTGTCTTAAGTTATAGTATGTACTTAAAATGATTCGGTGGATTTTATTAAAAACCAATAGAGTTATTTTTAAATTTATAAAGGGTGTTCCATAATACCCTCCTCTACTCTATATTTTGCAATTTGCAGAGTTATGATATGATGATTGAAAATAGTTAAGTGTAAATGGTTACCGATTGTGGTTATTGCAAAACAGTTAAAAGCTTTGTTCAGTGAGGTAAACTGTATAAAACATACGAAGGTAATAATTTTACCATTCTGAGAATAAGTTAAACTGTATGTATCTCTCTAATACGGACATTTATATACTATAACTGAAGATATATGCAGAATATACAAGTTTTATGATTAAAAAAGAAGATAAATAACGTTTTGCGTTAATTTATTGCGCTATACAAATATTGAAATTTTCATATCATTAATCCCGAGAATAGAAATATATGTGTCCGCTTCCTTTTAAATTATATAAAGTTTGAAATTCTCCTAAAAAATTTTATTTTTTTATCTTACAGTTTAGATTACATTTTAAAACATTCCTTTTAAAATGATGCTATTGTATAGAATTATGTTAAATTCATATAATTTGTAAACTCGTATGGAGAGATTAAGATAATTTCTAAAGTTTTAATTTTTGGTTCTAAAATAATGTACATTAAAAATGTTTTAAATCATATTTTTCTTCAATATGTATATGACATAAAATATATACATATACTATGTCTATTTTGCTTTTATACCTTTTCCACATTTATTTTGCCCATATTTTAAACTTAATGAAAATATTTTGTGTAAAAATTCAATATTTAATTCATATTTATGTAATATATAGATTAAAGTCCATGTCACACACAGAGATTATACATCTTTACATGTAAATTATATTTACCTTTAGAGAATCAGTGAGTCTTAAAAAAAGTTAGATACTTTAAGAATGTACACTTAAGAATGAATACTTGCTAAAAATAATGATTAATTTGTATAACGACAAATCTAGTCATACCGTAAATATTCCCCTTATTTATTATAAAAAATATTCCGATATGTTGTTTACCATCCTGTCTTACATTAATGAACGATGCTTCTGCTGCAGCATTGGCATTCATGATGATTATGTCAGGAATTCGTGATACAGCGGCGATGAGTTCCCTTCATAGTTCCCAGAAAATTCCCGATCGAGCTACAGTAAGTAGAATTTGGCTAGTTTTGTATACGGCTCTGGTATATACATTGGGTTTTAGAATTATAATCATAGATTTCTTCAAACTATCAGTTATAAAAATATACTCTTTTATTCCAACTATTAATTAGGTTTCTTTAAAGTAAATCCCTTAGGTTTTTTTGTTTGCAAGACTTTAAAGTAACCATGATTAAGAGAGATTACTACCTACATCAATGCTTTTACGTTAGTAGTATTTGTGTTTTTTTAAATTTTATGAATCCGTTATTTTAAAGACTTAACTAAAACGGTTTTAAATAACATAGTTTTCTATGTGATTAAATTAAATTTATCAATGATTAAATTATTGGTGTTCCTTATAAATAAGTTCATTTAATAAAAAACATAAAATGTGTAAAAGAAACTGACGAATTTATTACAATTATAGTAAGACGAAAATAGTAATTTTAAGATAGGACCAAGTTTTAATAAATATAAGAGAAAACATTTAAAGGTCTTAAAAATTAAAACCTTTTCATAACCCGTTGAGCAAAAACATAAAGCAAGTTCCTTTTCCCCAGCAGTATAAATATAAAGTATAGTAAAGAAAATGTAAAGAATAGTTACCTCAAGGGAAAATTTCATCGAATTTTCAAGGTGCTTTATTGCCCCAAGAGTTTATAAGGCGTCTGAGATTCTGGGCTGTAAAACATGGGCGGCCATTTTTGACAAGGTAAAGTTATTGCTATTGCTTCTTCCAATGCCTCATTTAACGTCATTTCTTACAATTGAAGAGCACGAAGAAATAAAACTTTGGAGCTTTCTCACTGCGAAAGGGGAGGGCATTTTTTCGAAACACCTGTACACTTCTGGAACTGTTAGCCTTGCGGTTGTTCCGACGCAAATGGGAATATTTTAGTTACTGCCTTTTGAAATGAAATGGTAATGTTTTTTTTTGTCATTTTTTTACTTTGTTTGTACAGTAAGTCGTGATAAGTAACTCGAGTATATTCGTAATCATTATTCGAGGTTTGTGGTAGTCATTATAAAGAATTTTATTGTGAGTTATTTCATTTGAATTTTTTTTGGTTTTAAAGTTATTTTATTTAAAAGTTGCTAGTTTAAAACGTGGTTTTTAGTATTTTAGTTTAGAAATAAAAATATAAAAAGTTACTTAAATGTGCAAAGAAAAATGTTTTTTATCACTCTAGAACCGAGTTTATAAAAATGAAAATATAAAATCAAGGTTTTATTCCTTAGAAACTTATTTCTTCCTTGGTTTAATTTTTATGTAACTTGCACGTTACTAATCATTGTGAACATAATTTTTTTCGAAATAATTAACTAAATATTATAGAAAACATTAAAACAATTTAATTGTTAAAATCAATAATAAAATTTTTGGAGGAATGTGGAGAAATATTGCGTTGAAAAACTCGAATAAGAATATAATGATGTTGATGTAATCTGGTATAAAAAAGTTGAACAGGATAAAAGATGGTTCTGAGATAAAAACATGTAATGTAGCTGTTCGGCCACACACATCAGGCCTACCGCTTAGATCAAAAAAGAAACAAACACATGGACTGTAAAATAATATCTCTCTTTATTCACAGAAACAATCGTATATATACACAATAAACACCGCTCACAGCGCCATCTCTCTAAAAGCACAAATTTGCATAAATAAAACTAAAACACAACTATAGCGCCCTCTAACTAAAACCACGCGGCGGAACAGTAGCAAAAAATTACATGTAACCCAAGTATAACAAAAACATTGGTGAATATCGTAATGTTACTACTGGCCTTGGTAAAAAATATCGGTTTTAAATATTTCCCAGAATCGAAAATAGTACCCATATTGGATTGGGTGACTTATATAATTTTCTCCTACACTATGATTATAAAAAAAGGGACCAAAAATTTAATTTAATTTAGGTAAATGTGGGTATAGTGGACACTTTAAGGAAAAAATTTTTGCTTAAATTCTTAATAAATACCAACCTATTTGCTTGGAAACGGTTATCATCTTATTTTTAGGTTAAATGGATCGTCTTCTTTCGAATTTACCATTACAAATTTTAATTAGATTGGATAGAGTATTTTTAATTAATTATTTAAAAAGTACTCCGGATTGCAACTACAGTGGTCACATATATGTAGCTGTTGTTTCTATGGTGGACACCTCTTGCATCTATAGTGTACACCTCTCTTTTTCTGCCTGTATGAGGGGTTTGTGCATGATATTGAGGTTTTTTTTCTTTTTTTGGTATAGTCGTTTAGTTCAAATTAAATCTTCCTTCCCAACAAAATGCATTTTAGATCAAATCAAATTAGCTTTATTTGAAAAAGACTTGATAGTTTTCGACCCAAAGCCTACGCTGTAGCTGATTTGAGAGGAATTAAGCATGCAGTTCAATGTTTTAGAAACATTGGTTCCCAAAGCCAGAATGAAACTAAATTTATTCAACACCCATTTTAAAGCACAGTCAACAGTTTATGAAGAAAAACTGATTCAAATTAAATATTTATGTTTTTATTAGAAGCCATTGCGTTGGCCGCTATTGGAATATCTAAGATTATGTGCTGGTAAAGTGGTCACCCTCATAACTCCTCGTAAATTCAAAATTTTCAAAAAATTTTATTCATTATCATTTTATACACTCTTCTTTATCTCAACACAAATTTAAAACTCAATCAAACGGTAATAAAAACAAAAAATCAGTTCCGACATACCCGTTTCCTTACGCGATTCAATAAGCAAAATCAAATTTCAGTCACTCGGCCGATGTTGTTATTTTCAAATATTTAAATATCCTTCCCATGCTGATCTGTGGTATCGGTGGTAATTTACCAGCTTACCTGATTGTACAATCTACTATGCCTATGAATTTTGACGCTGTTTGATGACTCTTCTATTTAAAATTAATCAGCTAGGTGGCCACTAATGGTACAGTATCCATTATACCCACATTTACCTTATGTACTTTATTTAATTCAAATAAAATTTTAGAATTTTTAACCATGCTTTTAATTAATGAAAACCCGCAAAATGAGCAACATTTGTTTATATTGGCCAATATTGTTTCAACAATAACACTGTTCTACAAATTTGACCTTCAAAATTTTTTCCTTGATGAAAATAGTCAATTCTTATAGATTTTGGGTCGCTGAATACGAAAATCACCATTAAAATTCTCAATTGACTCAGGATTTTCGGGGAACAGCCCCTCCCCCTTTTTACGTTTTTCGACGACCTTATAACTTTAAACTCAATTTTAAGGGTCAAAAAGCATTATTTTAGTCTTCAAATTGCTCCCCAGTTAACACATAATGTTCAAATTAATAAAATATGATAAATTTATAACAAATGGATAGGGTTAAGGGGTAATTACCCCCCTAAAAATAAAAAAAATAGCTAAAAATTAAAGAGGTTTCTATACGCTATTTTCCCTCTTATTTTTTACGCAAATCTCGTTTGAAGGGTCCTAACCCTTCCCCAAGGACCAAAATTTGATGACAATATGCAGCAATAATTTTTACTAAAAGCGGTTGAGGTGTTAGCCTCCCAGAAGTCCCCGCGGAAGAGTTCGGAAGACTTCCAGAATCCCGAAGGCGCTCGCGAGTTCAGGAATTAATATCGATGATTTTGAAAAGATTACAAATTACGTTTTTCTTATATTTTGGGTGTATCCTAAGTAGAAACTCTTCAGTTCTTTAAAAACTGACCGTTTTTCGGGAGTGAGGATTCCATGTTTCAAGATGTTAATAGATGCACGGCTGTGGATAACAATTAGGGGGCATCCCCTTACAAACTGAGGGTGATGGAGGAAAATGGGTGTCATATTTGAATTCAGCAGATCATTTTAAACAAGAATCAGCTGAAATTCAGTAAGTGGCTTCAAATTTTTTTTGTACAGCACAGTTAAACTCTAAGTGCGGCATTGAACCCTTCCGTGGGTGCTCTGGGGGCGCTCTCACCTCAACCGCTTTTAGCAAAAATCATTGCTGCATATTGCCATCAAATTTGGGTCCTTGGGGAAGGGTTAGGACCCTTCAAAGGTGAATTGCGTATAAAATAAGAGGAAAAAATAGCGTATAAAAACCTCTATAATTTTTAGCTATTTTTTTGCATTCTTAGGGGGTTAACTACCCCTTAAACCTATCCATTTGTTATAAATTTATCATATTTTATTAATTTGAACATTTCTTGTCCCCTGGGGGGCAATTTAAAGATTAAAGCAATGCTTTTTGACCCTGAAAATCGAGTTCAAAGTTATAAAGTCGTTAAAAAACGTGAAAAGGGGGAGGGGCTGTTCCCCGAAAATCCTGAGTCAATTGAGAATTTTAATGGTGATTTTCGTATTCAGCGACCCAAAATCTATAAGAAATGACTATTTTCATCAAGGAAATTTTTTCAGTGTAGAACAGTGTAATCAATAAAATAATTAGGGTGAAAAAACTTTTTTCGATTTAAATTTGGATTTTGATGATGCATTAGTGCGGAAAAGTTGTCTAAGGTGGCAGAGAGTACCTGTGATTTTTTCAGAATTTTCGAATAATATCTTAAGGTTCCACATTGGCCCTGAAGGTTATCTATGTTATCCTATGGAGCGCGCAAGCCAAAAATACCGAATATTGGTTTTTTGCTTTTCATTCCTACTCTAATCACACGACGAATGTCTTCACTCGAGTTATAGACCGTATATGATATATGCTACCCAACAAAACTTGAATAACAGCCTAAATATCTACATATATTATGTTGATTGTGAGCTCTAATTTGAATGAGGAAAGACGCGATTTTCGACGAAATTTGAGCCCACAAAAAACGTAATATAGGGTTTTAGCCTGTTAAGTTATTAAAGTTTTTTGGGTAGCATACAACCATATAAGACCCATAACTAGAGTGAAGACATTCGTCGTGTGATTAGAGTAGGTTTGAGGCGCGAAAAACCACTTTTCGGCCTTTTGGGCTTGCGCGCTCCATAGGATAACATATGGGAAACCTTCAGGTCCAATGTGTCACCTAAAGATATTATCTGAAAGTTCTGAAAAAAAACTCAGGTATCCTCTCTCTGCCACCTTAGACAACTTTTCCGCACTAATGCATCATCAAAATCTAAAAAGAGTTTGTTTTTCGATACACCCTGATAATCATGGATTAGTGCTACCAAAGGGTAAACTCAATAGTATAATATAATTTTTACCTGATGTTGAGTTAATTTTTATAAAGGGACTAATAATATTAATCTCATTTTTCATTGAAAATACTAAACAAATTTTGGTACATAATATAAATTGCTATTTTATCAATACATTTAAATTTTATAGATATGTTACGGGCAATGTGATAAATTCAATGGCATTTATCAATGAAATTTATCACTTTGCCCACGTCCACTCTGGGCATTATTAATAATGCCCAATTAATCAATTTACCCGTATAACATATATAAAAATCAAATCAATGTCTGTATGTATGTCCTTTATAGTTTTAAACTTTTCGAGCCTACAATAACTTTTAAACTTTACCGCGTTGCTCTACTCAATACCAGGAAGGTTTCTGAAGAAAAATAGTTGAAAATCGAAGCATCCTAATAACTTTTTTGGTCTATTTTCTGCTTAAAAACCCATATTTCATGCCTAACCTTCATGAAATCATGGCAAAACCATCAATGGTAGTAAATTTAAAAGAAGATATAATATAAATTGTTGTAGGTATAACATCAATTGTTGTAGATTAAAATCGATTGTTGTAGCATACACTGCTCCTTTATTTCACTATTTCTCACTCTGCCCGGCATATTGTCCGGGTAACGGCTGACCACACATTTGGACTGGCGAAGCCCGTCTTTCACGCACCAGAATAATTTTTTTAAAATACTGAACCCGGTTGAAGCCCGGGTCTAGCGCTTTAAAGCAATCATTTTTTAATGTGGAATTCTTAACAAATTTGTAAAAGCGTTTATTAATTGCGTAAATTGTTGTTCAAATTTTTTATAACTTTTTTGTTTTAATTTATTTGTTTATCCATTATGGTAACTTTTTGCTTTAAGTTATTATCTTTATATTCTTTTTGATTCGTCGTATTTTTTTTCAAAACATGATTTTAATACTATTATAATAACCCTAAACTTTAGAGATATTATGGTTATAAAACCTCTTGTAAAACTGTTATGATTGTAACTTATTTTATTTTTCGTACGATGTTATTATTTAAAAATGCAGAAAACAATAATTAAATACGTAAGTTATAAAAGAAAGAAACTCAAAAATACATGTAACTGATTTACTCATACAAAATGTGTTCCCTAAAAAATGTGTATAAAGGTTATCAAGCTTAATATTGCATAAAGCGGTATGTATTTTTGCTAAGATTTTACATCTTAGCTCGATTCACTTTTATACTCAAAAAGTTCGAGTAGTTTCCATTATGTAAGTAATCTGAAAACAACAAGTAAAAGTTAAACAGTATAATATATAATTTTTAAATAAGCATTTTTTTATTTAGTTAATCAAAAATGAAAAAATTATGATATACGTACGTTTTTACCATCGCTTTCATGCAATGACAGAAAAAAATACATATTAGTTACTTATCGTTGATAAAAATAGTCCGAAATAAACTTTTATCACGCAATATGTTTCATTTATTCATTATTTAGGTAACTTTTCAAAGAACGTCCAACAGGTTAAGACACAAAATCCAATAACGAGAGTAAACAAATTTATCGTTTCACAAATCACGCAAGTCCGAACCCTACCGTTGTTTAAAGCCCGGCGTGACGCTTCAAAAGAAAGTTTATTGACCAACCCGGCACCCCAATTGCCCCCTTTTTATCCCCCAAAGTGGAAACGTAAATTCCTCCAGTTGCGAAGTGGGGCCCCACGTGCGAATGCCTCTCAGGAGAGAAGGCTTTCATACTCCCAATTTGCTTAAAAGCAGCACAGCGGGCCGCATGAAAAAACAATTCGCTTTATTTACCCAACCCGAGGAATGCCACACCATTGAAACTCCCGTAAATCTTTAAACGGATCAAAGAGTTTTCAACACACACGCGCGCTCTCCCCCCAATCCTTTCTTTTCTCATCTCTCTAATCTGAGCGGGGGGCAGGGCGCATGCGCTGGGGCAGTCGCACTACTCATGGGTATGCGAACCTTCTGTCCGTGCCTGCCAGTTCTCTCGCGGTTCCTATGAACCTCAGTTCGCGGCCGAGCCTGTGTGATGGGTTTGCAGCACATCTGACTGGACCTCTCCTCTGTGGGTTCAGTACGATGCGAGGGACGGTTCTGGTATGGAAACTCCTCTGCTTTACGTATATCCTCGCCTTGGTTCGGCCGGTGCCGGAGAAGATTCCGATTGGTAAGTGACCGCGTGCCCCCGTCAATCCCTTGCCCCCCTCATGCCCTCGTGTAAACAAGTGGGGGTGTTTGGAACTTTGTTTGGGGGTGCTGTCACCACGCTTGACGATTCTCGTTTGAATTGTTTACTGGGGAGACTAGGGGAGGCTGATACACAGTTTCAGCGTCAACAAGTGTGTTGGGTTTGTGTTTGTTTTCGTCTCGTGTCGTGGGTGGGTAAATTTCCTGGTAAAGACGAGAACGCGGGAAAAAACCTTAAAAAGTAAATAGACAACCCATGATGGGGCAAACTTATTTGTGTAGTTATGTTTATGTCTGATATAGGATGGCATACATTTCTTACATGAATAAGTTCAACACAATGTAAAGCGATTTAATACCTTTTGTATTCATTACTATATTTATGAATATTACTGTCCAAATACAAGAACAATAAAACATAGTATTAGCAGTTTAAGATACATATTAGAATACGAACAATGTGATAAGGTATAGTAAAAATTTGATTGCCATAAATTTTTATAACATTTTACTTAACCTTTACTTTTATAACGCTTTAACATGAGAAACAAAAAGTTTAAAGCATACCATATTTTTTATCTCTTATCTAATGAAAAATAACAAGAAAAGCCCATTATACCCTTTAATGTACAATATAAATAAAAGTAAGATGTTGAACAAAACTGTTTATAAAACTAAAAAAAAACTATTTTATCAAAATCAGTAATATGTAATAAAGTCAATATCACATAGCCTCCAATTTTTTCATAAATAAAAAATTAATAGCAACATTAATTTTAAGTTTTAATCATTCTTTTCCAAACAGAAACTAAGGATAGTATTTAACATTAAGCTTGATTTCTAAGTTATAAGTTGGGGAATGAATGTATACCTTACTTATTTCCTGAGAGGTGCTATACTTTTAAAAATCATTAGTTTATTTACAATGACTAAAACTTTAAATTAATCTTCTCAATTCTACATTTATGGAAGGTATTTTTTTTTCATTTAACAGTTAAAGAACGAAAATGTAAACATGACATTGCTATTAATAGCTTAAATTCTCGAAAAAGAAAATACATAATAGAGAAATATAATCAACTAGTCTTTACAATAACTGTAATGCTTTTTCTTTCTTTAAAATTTTATCTGTACTTCATTGGAAAAATATAATAACGGAAATCGTTTACACTGAAACTTTTATTTATTTCCCTTTAATATCATAATTATCGATGAAACATCAATTTGGAAGAAAATTCAAACATCACCGTCGTAGTTTTTAATTTTTGTGTACATAGATTTAGACAACCACACATATAAAATTTTAAAACTAAACTATTATTTTATATTTTAATTTGTAACATATTTTTATGTTTCGCCATTTGAAATATTCCCTTTTTAAATAAAAATAACGTTTTTGACTAAACTCTTAATTGAGTTGATAGGTTACTTTTGGTTTTTATAACTTCGTACATATTTTTCTTTTTATAATATTCATCTTGTTCAAGTGATAAATGGTGAGATTGATTTTATTTAAATTTTAAACATTAGTTCCTATAATTTACATAAATCCCACAATTTTCAGTTATACTGAATTTTTTATTACAAAATTTATCTAAAAAGTTAAAATAGCATGCAAGAGTTTCATAACATAAGTTTACAATTCACTTAACTCACTCCCCATTGAAACATAATTTCACAAGTTAAATGCAAAATTTTCATATTTGCTATATTACAAATATCACACAAAATGTTAAAATAAATCTAGAACTACAAACTTCGTCCTAAATTATATTAACCTGATAACAGGGATAAAAATTTTCTAATAATAAAACTTAAATTCTTAATATTAATGTTAAAAATGTAAAAATGCATTTTAATCATGTCAGAATCAGGTTTAAATATTTTCATTAGCTAAATGTAACAGATAAAAATTTTGTAGTTCGACAAAATGTCATGCATCAGTTTCAACACATTTAAAATCAATTTTAAGCTTTTTTTATTTTCATACGTCTCCTTAATTAAAAACTCTTAGGAAGCAATAAGCTATTTCTTCATAGAGCTAACCATTTAATTAAACTTTATATAGATTGTGTAATGAAATAGTTTACGCGTGTCAAAAAAAATTCCTATCGCACATTAATTTGCAAATTTGAAACCTTTTTTTTTCAAAAACGCATTTGTACATAGTATTTATTTTATTTGAAAACCATGATTTTTTACTGCTTTGGTGAATATCTGTTTTTTTTTTATTTGTTTTTCATTCAACATTTTTAAAAGTCTAGTTTAAAAGTCTGTGGGTCCGAAAGTCCTGTGGTCCGTCATGGCGCAGTTTACCATGGGTCCAGGTGTCTGGAGACTATTTCCCTCCCCTTCAGATACATGGCAAAATTGTGGAGGTGGTTATAGATAGTGGCAGCATCTATCATCTCATGAGGCAGAAGTCGGACTCCTGCCATTTATGGGCCTCACTTTCTCAGGAGCCGCACCCCCTTTGTCTTGAATCCTTGTGGAGCTTGGGTAGTACCAAGTGGCACACGACAACAACAAAAGTCTAGTTTTATTTATTTTAAAGATTCTATGAGGTTTTATGGTCGTCAGTCAAAACAGTTTTAAAGTTACAGACAATAATTAAATATAAAACACTTTTAGAACCACAAACAAGCTACTGCGCTGCCAAATCTAATAGTGTTTTTTATGAGTGAGTTCGTTTTTCATAAAATTACTCTGAACATAATCATATTTGACTCTCCGAACACCAAGAAGGAAATATCCTTAGCAAACAGTTTACCCATATTAACTGAATAAAAAACAATGATAGAATTTGAATATTCAGAGTGCAAAGTTAAGTACATTCCTTTCAAAGTAATTGTTTGCCATAAATAGCTAATTGGAGTTTCCTTACATTTCAGTTCTTAAATTAAGTTTTATTCTAACTCTTCTTCATTGAATATTAATGTGTAAATTAATAAAATGCATCCTATACATTATATAGGAATTAGATGTTTTACGATGCTACAGTTTTGTATAATTTTCCGTAGAATCCTTAGAGTATAGATCCTTATAGATGATAAAAATGATTAATTAAATTTTTATATTTTTATCATTAATGCACATGCAACTTTTAGTAAAACTTCTTCAATAAGCTTCCCTTATGATCAAAAAGAGTGTATGAATATTAAAAAATACTTGTTTTTTTAAATTCAATTACTTTTTACAGGCAGAACATGCAGACTTAAATGATATAAAAACATTTAAGAACCTTATCAATACTTGTTTTATTTTTTAAATACCTTGATTTTTTCGTTTATGTTCGTTATGTTAACTGAGAGTTAAAGAAATACTTTTCTTTAAACAAACTGTAAAAACAAAAAAAAGAACATAAATATATATTTTTTAGAAATTAAAACCAGGATTGCATTATAATGGGTACCTTTATAAAATGTACGTCAGAATGTACGTCAAAATGTATCTCAGCAAACCCTTTTTTAAGAAAATGAGGTTAAAATTATATTAAGTACTTCGAAGCTGAATTTAACTCAGCTTATCAAATAGTAGCATTCCTGTTATTATAGAATCTTTAGTATTCTAAAACACCTAAAGTTTTACATATTTTTTAAAGTTGGGCACTTGTTTCTTTCGAAAAACTAGCTTTAGAATTGAAAAATAAATTTAATTTTATGAGTTCACAATCGTCTAAAAACTGATATTCCTTCCTCTAGAAAAAGTATAATGCCAAAATCAGCATACTCTCCTTGCCCCTCATCAAAATTCATTCTTATTCCTCGGAATTTCCAAACGCAAAAGCCATGCTGGAAACTATTAAAATGGAAATGAAACAATCACTTTCTCCTTTTCTAAGCCTACCAAACCGAAACCTATAATAAGCATAAATGCTAACAACGCATCCAAACCTTTGTTTCTGCTGATGAGGCTATTGTAGCGAGGAAATGATGAATGCCATCTCGTTAAAACAAGGCGATAGTGATCCCCATACCCCTACAAAGAAGTCGGCAGCATTATAACAAAGTGAGAATTGGTGCTTTTAGTAAGAATGATGAGGCTCAGGAAGCGGAAGAAATGCAACCGCTATATGACGGCAGAGTGTAAGAATTATGCCTAGAATACCCTGCTCTCGCTAATGGCTCAACTCCGAACCCGAAAACAAATGACATGGGAAAACAGCAGAAGGTAATACTTCCTGCCATTTGGCGAAAACTAATATCTCGATGGGAGGTCTATTATTCAGAGGGCAAGATGGAGTAGAGATAAGTTATTAGGATGAAAAATGTCTTGACAGTAATTAATTTGTACCCAAAGTAATTAATTTGTTTGGAGAAAGAATGAAAAGCTAAGGGATGGGATTTTGTTTTTCGGTAGTTATTTCCGGGCAACAAGCTTGGAGAGACTCAAATGGTGCAATTACAGGGTAGTTTTTGGATGATTTTAATCACATGTGACAAAGTTTTAACAAGTTTTAAGCTTTATTGATTTTATAATCGTCATGTGTTTCACTTTCATACTGGGAAATGTAAATTAGGAAATTTTTAGTTATTAATAGCTAATAAACTTTTATTTTGGATTACTGAGCTAGCGTTTTCATTAATTTGTGAACACAAGTGCTCTGTTTGACCCCAGAAAAAACATTTTGGTTTCGTTTCCAACAATTATGATACATTAAAAAAACTACTTATATTCTTTTATTGTTTGATAAATATTATTCTTGTATGGTTTTTGTAACTTGCATGTGCTTCTGGGATGCATTTTAGGATCCAAATATTTCTCTAACTTCGCCATCACAAATTGAAGCTCACTTAAATTTATTATTAATTTTAAAAATTTATTTTCCTCACATTTAAAAAAATATATTTCTCAAATTTCTCAGATGGTTCTTTTGAAAGGATTCATAGGACATTGAACATTTCCTAAAGACAGTAGAGTTTATTCTTAGCTACACAGTGTATGACTATTCCTTTGAAAATCCCCTTTCTTACACCTCAAGATCAATTAATTTTCATAGAGAAACATAAATTAATGTGTTTGCAAATTCAATTTTTCATCCAAAATCCTTTAAAAAGAATGCTATTAACACTTTACAACTGCTTGCAAAAAAAAAGTTTCAAAATTAGAGTACAGGTAATTACAAGAACTTGTTAATTAGCTAGTGCTTTCTCCAAGTTCAAACACTTTAAAAAAGAGATTAGAGGATACTAACGCATGCGAAAGAAGTGATTTATATTTGAGTACTTCAAAGGGTAAATTATTCGAAGAAAATTTTTTAATTGGTTAAATGAAGACTAATTGGAAATTATCTGTAGACTTATTTAAAAAGAATTTGTAGATTTTCATTATAAAACCCACACGCATACGAAATCAAAAGTATCAACGTATTTTCAGAAATCGAATAACTAATTCTACTCAACTTTCTTCTTTGCCATTTTAACTGTAAAAATAACTTACAGTTGAAAGTTTTTTATACCATTTACTCTATTCAAAATCAATTAAATATATTTGCTCTTTTCATATTTTCGAGAAATAAAAAGTATTGCAGGAATTGTATACACCTCATAAATATATGCAGAATATAAGTTAAAATTTTTTAATTTTAAATAAGTTTAAATGTTAAACCATATACGAAATAGTTAATCTTAACTCCTGTTTAGTATTAATTTACTGATTTAGAATGGCTGAATAAAGATACATGCATTTGCTAGAGTTAGGTGATAATAGTAGGTATATGTTAGCTGTGGGTATTTATAAGGTAATTGGGGTATTACCGTATTTGTGCTATCGAGGCAAACCTCAGTATATTTACCCGTTCTTACCATGTATTTGAATGGTTCTATTCATAACTGCTAGCTAATATAACTAGAGAACTACGTCTGCCAACCATATTTATGTACATTTCAATGACAGTTTTCTTATTTAAATTTCCATTTTTATAAGAAAAAGATAGGGGGCATCTCCATTTGCTCTGAAAAAACAATTTTACCCCCCAAAAAATTGCTTTCAAAACATAAAAGGCTTTCAATAAATTGAAATGTTCCTCCAAAAATGGTAAGGAAGTTAAAAAAACAATTGGGTTTTTTTAACTCAAAATACCATACCATAGTTTGACATAGTAGTAATACGAATAGTGATTCGGGACCATTCTTCTGGGCAAACAAATGCTTTTACGTAAAAAATGTTTGCAATATCGTGTTGACATATAGAATTTATATTCTATCAAGCGATTTTCTTCAAAAAGTACAGTTATCCTGAAGACCATAAAATTATAAAATGACTATTCTGTTTTTCTAAATGCATTTTAAATAAATATATAAACAAAAACATTACAAAGAGAGTTCCTTTAAGACCGAGTTTAAAACAACAATGTTGGACCTTAGAGTATTAAACGCTGAAGTAGTTTGAAATAAAAGTAATGTTTATTTAATGGGAGCAGTTTATTTTAAATTCGAGCCTATTTTACTTATACTTGACGAGATAAAATCATTTTGTAAATAATATGAATTATTTACACTTTTAAAAAAGTTGTTTATATTTAGGTGTGGGAAATTTCTGCTTTAAAAATTAAAATAAAATGTTTCCAGAAAATCTTTTATTAATAAAATTTTTTTAATATATAAAAACAAACAAATTTTTGTCAAGAGGACAAAAGAAAGCATACAATTAATTCTCAGTGAAATATGTTTTCAATTGTTTTAAAATTCATAGTTTCTTGCTTTGTAACTGCGACCTTATCCGAAATCTAAAAAAATGGAAATATTTTAAAATTGAGAATTTTTTTTGAAAAATCGAAGGGCTTACTCGGAAATCCGGAAAGAATCCGGACATTTTGATACCTTATACGTGTCATTCGGTTCAGTAATTAAAAAGCCTTTCTCTGGAAACCGTTCACCAAAAACTTTTTTTTAGAATAGAGAGATTATTTATAATCTGCAATAAACATATAAACACGAGAATTTTCAAGCCCTTTGGTCATGCACTTTGGGTCATGTTTTTAATAGTATTAAAACAATCATGGCCATAAATAAACCTTTGAAAATAATTGAAGAACCTAAAATCTTTATAAAATAAATTTGAGGAAGTTATTTTGAATGAATTAAACTTTTTATACAGGTTAAGATTTTATCTCCTGAATATGGTCAGTAAGTTACTTGGTTAAATTTAGCCGGATAAAGGTTTTTTTGTAAAAAAATAAAGGGAAAATTAAGTAAATACTTTTATTACCCTATAAGTCAATGTAATTAAAACAATGTTTTTCTCCTTTTCTCCATTAAGGTTGTTTCTAGAGTGAAACGGAATTTATAAAATGTTTAAAATTAAAGAAGCATCGTGAGTAGTTTTTAAATCCATAATCAGTCATTGTCAGCATGTTATTTGATATCGTTTAATGTGTTAAATTATTTCCGTGATCTAGGCTTTGGATCGGATCATTCAAAACCATCAGTCTTATCTTATCAACGGCAGGTAACTCCAAATAATGGAGAGTTTGAAACTGTTTAATCCAGCTTGATAAATGTGACGCGAAAAGCGAGAAACAGAAGTTTCAAATAAATAATTAACGTTACCAACAAAGCCTATTTAAAACGATTGTCAAATGCAACTCGAGTAAAACTATATTACAAGCTTTGGTCTCGAATACTAAACTGAAGTCGTGAATTCTTCTTTTAAGAATAATATTTTGTACTTTTAATATATATATATTACAAAATATTCTTACAAAATAATACATGTATTAAAAAAAATATTTAAGAGTAAAAGGTACTAATTAAGGGAGGTTGCGCTCATCAAAGCTTATAATGCACTACAGTGGTAGAAAGTTATTAATTTCCAATTTTCTTCAAAAGAACTCTCTCAAATGAACCGTTTGGTGTACCATTCATACCATTAGGGAACATACCCATACTAGGTGACCCATTTTTTGCCATTTTTGACCCCCCTCCCCTCCTTGGTGACCATTCGTAGTATATGCCCAGACCCCCCCTCCCCCTCTAGTTTTCACGTAGTAATTCATAAATACGGTTTGCCATCATTTTTTGAAAACAGAAGGTTTAAAAATATTAATTTTGCTTAATTTGGCAAATTTCAATAATTAATTTGGCTTAATTTTGTCGTATTGACTAGAAGAAATTGACTACGTGACGAAACCCTAAGCCCCCCCCCTCCGTCCTGTGACCGAGCGTGGTATTTTGAAGACCCCCCTCTGACTACTCCCCTCCCTCCCCTGAATGGGTCACGTAGTATGGGTACGTTCCCTTATCCATACCATTCAAATACCATTGTAAGGTTAACTTTTACGTAGAACTTAATTTTAAATCTCACAGATCGGAACTGACTTGGGTTATAATTTTTGTTCATATTTTGATGAAAGGTTTCAATTAAACTTTCCCCCTAATACGTTGAAGAGAGGTAATTTTCATATAATTTCATAAGATAAAATTTATTTTTATTTCTGGTATAAGAGAAATTTATGTCATTTCCAATCTGTACGGTTTAAAGATAAGTACTACTTATAAAAAAATCTATAAGGGTTTAAAAAGGTATATCAAGGTTTTTGATCTTAAAAAGTACAATAACCCTCTATTTTAGGGTAAATTTTGGAATTGATCAGCTAGAAACAAGCATTTTCGCACAAAAGTACTTTTTACATTAAAAGTTCAATGGAAGGCCTAATTACTGTTATTTCATTCGCCTTTATTATTTAAAACATCAATTTAACAATAAATGGCATCATATGAGGGAGTTCCTTCGAAGAAATTCGGATTTAATTCATTTGGTCCACTGGTAGTGCATTATAAGCTTTGGTGAGTGCAACGTCCCTAGTAGCACTTTTTAATCTTAAATTACAGGGGCTATAGGGTACAGTTAACACAAAAATATAAATAATCCATTTAATTATGTTCTAAAGAACACATTTGAACCAGTTTTATAACAATATAAATATAAAAAAAAATTTTTTTTAATTCTGAAAATAGGTAGTTTTTTCCACTTTTTTTCAAATTTGGGACTCTATAGGCAAACCCTAGAGTTAACTTATAGGGGTTAAACTTCATACACTATCTTTTGGGACCAAAAGGAATGGGAAAAGTCCTGGGGAGTGAGGTTTTTTGTAAAAAAAGTTTTTTCCGAGACACCCTAGTGATTGCTATATTAGAAAGTGAAATGATGTTAGGCGCGCAAGGTTTTTTCTCAATTCAAAGAAAATAATACCATAAAATTAACATATGGGCAAAAGTTCATTGAATGCAGCATCAGGCTTTTAAATATTTTTAAAAAAGTCTCAGAATTATAACCCTAATATATATATACTAAATTAATATTTTATTATGTAATTTTTTGTATGAATATTTTGTAATTTTTTTAGACTTTAAATCATCCAGATGCTTTATCACCTCAGAGATATTTTATTTAACTGCAATTTTGAAAGAAATTAAATCAATCTGTACTGATAATATTTTTTAATACACTGATCTTAGTTCCATTATATAAAATTACCCATTTTGTGAAATAAGATTGAGACTATTTTTGGGATTTTGATGGTATTCGCATCCTTAACCCTGTCAAAGATCGATTTCGTAGCAAAAGAAAAACATTTAAAGCACACTTTTTACATTAATAATTCTGTTTTATCATATTTGAAGATCAGAAATTTTAAAGAAATATCCTTCTCTATCCAAAGTAATTTTTCTTCCAGTATTAAAATTATTAGTGAACGAAGTGAATAAAATATTTAACTCTGCGCGTAAATCCATTCCATGCCTGGAAATATTACATCATAAGTTAATATAATATGAACTCATAGTAATGTTGCTAGCTATTCGAGGGAAAGTTTGATGCTTAGAAGTTGAATTTCATTAGATATTGTTGTAAATGTTTAATACCATTTGGGATTCTGGGAAACATTATGCAGACATTTTATTTTTTTAATGGATGAAATAGATCCATGTGAACCTGTCTAGGGAATGAAAATTGAATCAACTTTCTTTCTAAGTAACTACTTTTTAAAAAATGGAAAGTATCTAATGATATTTAATGTTTGGAAACTTAATCTTAGACAACATACTTAATGAGTGTGCTAAACTACAAACACGACTTTTAGAAAGTTAATTACAGCTAAGCTGAAAAGAAAGATCAAAAACATTATTTTTTAGAAAGCCCCCTTTTTAATGATTACTATATGAAAAAAATATACTGAAGCATAACGGCTGAAGTTTTCTACTCACTTTAAGGAGTCTGAAAACGGAATACTTAATACTATTTTAAATAAATTTACAGGTTGTCATAAACTATTTAAGAAAGGAAACTGAAAACATTTAAATACAGTCAATTCAAGTTATTTTTCTTTTTATCACTTAAAATTAAATTTAAAAAATCTGTATCGACATTTTTTAGCAAGGTTTAAAGCTTTTAATCCCATTAAAAATTGATTCACCTAAACAATTGTCTGCTTGTTTCTAAATTTATTATGCAAATAAAGAACGTTGTGTTTTAACCAGTATATCGTGAATATTCGCGGAGATATTAACATGGGAAAATACAACTTTCAAGGCCTCAAAAAAGAAAAAGTTGGCAAATTTGCAAGTTTTTCAGTGTTAATATGCAGTTTTGTGCTATTTTAGTTAAATAAAGGTAAAATGTAATTTAAAAAAACATGCATATTTGAGAATTTTTTCTTTTTTAACACGTTTTCTGCCACCACTTTTATTAAAAACCGAGGGCAGTACTATCGTACGATTATTTAACGTTTCGGATCGTCTGTGTACATTAGGGAGGGTCAAAAATATTTTTTTACATTTTCCCAGGGGCACAGTGACAAAAAGGTGCCAAATGGTCTCAAACTAACATGTGTGAAATATTATTCCACTACGATAACTATTTTTGCCTCCGGATTGACGTCAAAGTTTCGATTAATATAGTAATTTCATGTAAAAATGGACAAACGAAAATCGGGCTTTTACCACGATTGGACGAAAATGTCATGAATGTAAACGTGCAAAATGGTATAAAAATTATCATTGAAGACTATAAAATAATTAAAAAAGAAACCAGAGTTGAAATACTTGAGTTGAAATACAACATATTTTGAAGTATCTCAATGATTAGAACTAGCAATCAAATATTTCTTTTTGGAATCATAAAAATGAGCGAAACCTTTATTCCCTGTTGTGTAGGATGGTAAAAACATTAAATTTAATAAAAATTGATATAATAAGGTGGGTACTTTTTGTGGGTTATAAGATTTCAACCCCCGGGATGATATTTGGATAATATTTAAAGGTTGAGGTTTTCTTTGAAATTTCATTGGCATATTAGGGATTATTCAAAATAAAAAAAGTTTTTTTCGATACACCAATGCTCATATTATTGCGTCTTTTTCTGTTATTTTCTCACGGTGGGGATCCTAAAAACTTAGTATCACCTCATTTTTTCAAAAAAACGTTAACGTTAACGTTAAAAACGTAAGTCCTTTTCATCAATTGCCTTCAGAAATGCCTTATTGTCATTCATAAAAGAAAATATATTAAAATCTAAATAGGGAAAGAACTCAGCATAAATCCGTGAAATTAAATTAATATCCTTGTGGTTTGTAATTTATCATTAAAACTAATAAATATGGCATTATACATTGCAGATTTTTTCTAGTTTCTTACTAAGTCACTAGATTTATTATAACACTAATTATAAATTTTTTTGGATTTTGTTTGGCTAATTTAAATCCTTAAAATATTAATCCTTGGGGGAATTCACCCTGAAAGTAATTTACGAAGGAATTAGTTTTCCGATTCACCCTGTTTTACTGTATGTATCATCAACGTAGGGTCAGTTAAAAAGTGGGAATTTTTCTTTTACAGCGAGATGAAAATGATAGATATGACAAAGTTCAAATATATCATGTATTGGCTGTTGTAGATGTATTAGCCTTTTTTAATTTTTATTCTTTTGAGATCTAAAAGGCTAAATCATTAAAATAAAAATGGGAAAAATTTTAAGATAATTTTTGATTCTTTAGTAAAAAATCATTTGAATATAAATTATTTACGGTTTTAATTCTTTAAGGTAGTATCCGCCTACCTTTGAGGCATTTTTTTGAAATACTTGATTTACAAAAATAATTTTTTAATTTTTAGTTTAAATGTGCATCAAAACATTGATCAATGTCAAAAAAAACTATATTAATTACATTGTTTTCTAAAATATGGGGTAATAAGTGTAAAATTTAATTGAATTTTTATAAAACCCCTCTCCCTCTTGCCCAAAAACTATTACCCCTATATAAATTTCCTTTGGATACAAGTATCGTATAACACTTATCTTCAGAATGGAATATTTTCTAAGACATATTTTGAAAAGTAATTGTTTTACAGCATAAAATGTAAAGGTAAGTGAAAAACTTCAAAATTTCTACAACCATTTAACAAAAAAACGTCAATAAAAATAAAAAATATAAACTTAGATAAAAATCTGTAGTCCATCTGGTTAATGACAATATGATTACACTGTTAAAAATTTGGAGTGAATATCTTGGATAGTTTTTGAGTAATCATGTAAATAGTGGAGGGTTTTTATGCAAAATTTAGCTCCGAGAAAATTAGCTTTAAAGTTTACATTTGTATACGATCGCACTCGACTATCTGTTTTAAAAATGCTGTAATTTATTTTCAATTCACCTACAAGTAAAATGAAAACAGTTTTGGAAAGATAAAAGTCTAACTCTTTGAAAATGTAAGAACCAACTAAAGTCTAAAATCGTCATTTTAGGCGTAGGCGGATACCTTAAAAACTCAAAATGGAATACAATCAGCCAAAATTAAACTTATTTACAAAAAAAGGTAAAAAGTATTTTTTAATTAAATTTCCAGAGGTTTAAAAGTATATGCTTAAATTTAATGAGTTTACTTTGGTATTTTTCAATACCCATTTTATTTATGGTTTTAAAAATCAAAGCCCACCCTTAAATCTTTAATGACAAACAGACAAACTTTAATGACAAATCTTTTACAGACTGCGCAATCGTGCAAACTACTATAATTTAAAAGGTTTATGACAAATCCAATTTTAGTGCCTGGTTTGTTTTTATCTTTTTTTCCTATTTCAGCAATTTTAAATGAGTTCAGATAAAATGCATATTTCTTTTGATACTTTTCTTTGAAAATATTATTGATTATAATTCATATCCATGTTTTTAAGTTTAGAAAATTTATCAAAGCAATGGTTACCCAATAGTTTTATTTGCTTTCATTAAATATCAAAGTGTATTTCTAAATTTTATAATTATATAATTACTTTAAATGAAGTACTATATACAAGGTGTTTCAAAAGTCCGTTTTCGGGCTTTAATTTGGAACCAACGTGTCCTAGGGTCACGAAAGTAAAGTTTACCCCTGGGTAAGTGACCCTGGAGAATTCATTAAGATGACTTACAGCGCCCCTAGCGGTGTAATAAAGAAGTTAGAAAAATTAATTTAAAAATTAAAGAAGATAGAACAAAAACCTCACAGATAGTTTTGCTTCCAACGTTATGAATAACTCGCTGAAAAAAAATTATAAAGATATCGTTAATATTCGGGGAGATATTAGCATGGGAAAATAGCCCTTTTTCAGGCCTCAAAAAAGAAAAAGTTCGCAAATTTGCAAATTGTTTTAATTATTTGATTAAATTTTATCTTCATTCAACTAAAATAACACAAAACTACACAATAACACTTTAAAATCTGCAAATTTACGAAATTTTTCTTTTTTTGAAGTCTTAAAATGGGCTATTTTTACTTGCTAATATCTCCCCGAAGATTCGCAATATTTTCATGAGATTTTTTTCAGTGAGTTCTTCATAACGTTGGTAACAATACTTTTACTGAGGTTTTTGCTCTATCTCGTTTAGTTTTAAATTAATTTTTCTAACTTTTTTATTCACCACTAGGCAGGGTTGGCTGGATTGGACCCGATTGGATTGGACCCAGTGAGTTTTTTCAATAAACCCAATTGAAAAAACCCACATTTTGGATCCATTTTTGGGTTTTGTCAAGTAAAATCAAGATTTTGGCACAGTTTTAATATTGAAGAAAAACATTCAACGAAATAACGTACCTAGAACTGCAGTTGAGTGGGTTTTTTCTAAAATGTAATATTTCTTTCAATATTGTGAATGTTTTTTTTTAAAGCTTAGGATATTTTTAAAATTTAAGTTGGTTTTTTAAATTTGGGTTTTTTTTTCATTATGGAATGGGTTTTTCAAAATTTAAGACGCTTAAAGATCAAACTAGTTGTAAAAAATTAAGGATGATTTTTTAGATTTCAGTATTCTTTTCAAAGTTAAATAGATTTCTTTTAAAATTTAACAGTTTTTTTCAAAGTTAAGGATATAATATTTTTTAAGTTTAAATGGGTTTTTTAAAAATTTAAACTAAGTTTCAAAAATTAAATGGTGTTTTTTCAATTTCAGGGAGTTTTTTAAAAGGTTTAATAGGTTCTTTCATTATTCAGTGGGTTTTTTCATTATTGAATGGGGTTTTTTCAAAATTTAGGACGTTTAAAGTTCAAACTATTTATAAAAAATTAAAGAGGATTTTTTAAATTTCAGTGGGTTTTTTCAAAGTTAAATAAATTTCTTTCAATATTGAATGGGTTTTTTCAAAATTTATGATATTTTTTAAATTTCAGTGGGTTTTTCAAAGTATAAAAAGTTTCAACTTTGAAAAAACCCTTTTAACTTTGGAATAACTGACATTATTTTGACAGAACACATTTAACTTTTTAAGAACTTACTAAAATTTGAAAAACCCAATTACTTTATAGAAGAAAACCTCTTAATTTTGAAAAAAACCCACACTTTTTCGAAAAAAAAACCCAGTTTATATGGGTTTTTCTAGGGTTTTATTGAAAAACCCGAAAAAACCCAACCCACTTGGGTTTTTTCAAAAAACCTGGGTTTTTGCGAACCCTGCCGCTAGGGGCGCTGTAAGTCATCTGAATGGATTCTCCAGGATCACTTAGACCTTACTTCCGTGACCCTAGGACACGTTGGCTCTAAATGAAAGTCGCGAAATGGACTTTTGAAACACCCTGTATAATAGTATATAAAATAACCGCTATTTGATTGAATGCTAATTATTTTCTTATGACTTTACCAATTCCCTCTTACTTTCAAGAATATTTTAAATTCTAAATAAATTATCTTTAGCAAAATAGTTAGATTACTTTTGAAAAAGTAAATTACTTAAAAAAAACTTTCAGTATAAAATGTTTCATCTTCGGAACTCAAAGTATTCTTGTAATTTCCACATACAGGAATAATTAATTGTACTAGTGGTGGATACTTTTTTATGAAAAGAAATATGGAAAACGCTACTATTGATTAAGGTACGAAATATTTTAATTAAATTAACATTGACCTATTTTAAGCAAATTTTCTAATTTATACAAACCAACATTTAGTTAAATTCGTACGTTTCGTAAAAACAGCCGAGATTAAAATGCGTACTTACACCGATGATGAACCAAAGAGATCCTTCCATCATCTAAAAACATTAATCCACTTTTTTTTCAAAAACTGCACATTGATAGAGGCAGTTTTTATTGCTGATTGCGGGATATCCCTCCATTCCAAAATATATTCGGGTTCTAATCCTTGAAAGCAATCTTTCTGGTGGAAAAATAAATGGCAAAATCAACGATCCAATGCAATGAAGTTAAATATTCATGAGGTCTCCGTGCTGCTTGCCAAATAACAGAGGCCTGACGAAAAGGGGTTGTTAAGGGTGGCATTAACAAGAGGGAAAACATAGGTTATTTGGGTGTTTCGAATTTTTTTCTATTTCGTTTTCATTCCGGAAAGTGTAATAAAATGGCTAGGGGTCTCGAAAACTAAACAGGGATTTCCAACTTTGGTTTAATGCATTACTTTTCCAAGTACGTAAGGGTTCTATGACTGGTTCATGGGTTGCGAGAGTTATGTTCTAAAATTGCTTTTAAAAAACTGAAAAATACAATTACCTCCTCATCTAATAAGTGAATTTATTATATAAATTTATGTATTATTATTACTATTTATTTATTTTTTAATATTTATAATTAATTTCTTTAATCACTCATTGAAAAAAAACTGTAAAAAAGTGGATGAAAATGGTAAAAAACCGTTGTGGTTGCTGGTTTACTTTGTAATTTTTACGGTTTTGCACAACCAACCCAGCTACCAGTTTAAAACCGTAAATTTTATGTTTTTTTACAGTGATGATTATTTTTTCGTTATAATTAATTAGAGTTGAGACAGAGAAATCGAAGTAACAAGATTTTTTACACAATACAACATTCCAATAAGACGAAAAATCTAAAAACAAATATGTTTACATTTATTTAATAGAATTTTAACCCTATATATTGCAATAACATGTATACTTCGGAGTACATAATCATTACTCTATCCATTTTGAACAAAAAATGAACTGAATGTCATTATATAACAATTTGAAATACCAAGTACATTTTAAAATGGTTTTGGTAAACAAACTATCTTAACGATTTCAAAACAAGTCTATTTGAAAAAAGCAACAGTCCAATTTACCCTACTTTACATGATTGCTTTGTATATCCAATATTTTCAGCTGATACTCAATCCGAAATGTCGTTTGGAGGTACTTATATTTTGAAGAAAACTCTTTTGAGTTTTGGAGAACCATCGGGGAGAAGACTAAAAATATTCTAAGTAGACTCAGATTTTCTGAATCATTGCAAAAGCTCGACTTGACATAGAGTGATGGACCTGAAGAGAGTTAGGGAAGCTAAACCATCCATAAAGGGAACGCTCCCAGAGTGCTTTAGAATATTAGAAAATTTGATGTATGGCTACTTTAGGCAAAAAGAAATTGATCAGTTGTCATAAAATACTGAATACTTTAAGAAACAGACGAGGAAATCAATGATCTTAAATTGAAAATGAAAATATCTTTTCACATAGTTTTTTGTATTTATCTGTTATTTTTTCCTTGTCTATGTATGACTAAAAGTACGTCTTGACTTAATGCTTCTGAAACTGTTTGATAAAAAATGATGTATTTAATGTAATTTTTTTTAGTTTTCCTAATAAAAGAATTTTCCAGAACTTAACCTCTTATATTAATGACTTGACGCATTTCATATTTTAATAATTTTTAGTTAATTACTTTACCCTAACAGAACACGTAAAAGGTTTGTTCAATAATTTATTCATCCCTGGGCGAATTGAAGAGTACTAATCAAACCTAACAATAATTAATTTTCTCTATGAAGTATGTTCCCCATCCAAATAATAATTTCTGAATCTCCGGAATCTGCATCTTTAGCATTATAATTGTAGGTAAATAATCCATTGTGTTGTTAAAATATTTAATACCTTATTAAACTGTAAGTAATTATTCAAATGTTTCGTGGAAAGATCAAACAACTTATTCATGATTAATTCCACACTTTCAGGAAAATGTATCTGAAGTGCTACCTCATCTTCTTATTAGTGAAACTTAAAACACTTAGATGCTGAAATCCGTCTTGATTTGAGAATTGAAAATTTATAATTTCACATTTAGAACAAATATTCCTTACTGAATTGCCAGTATCACTTCGGAGACTCATCCATCTAAAGATACTCATTTCAAACTCACTAAAACACAACAAAGAATAAATTTTCAATCATTTCCAATTAGTAAGAATTGTGTTTAAAATTAAGTGCTTTTGTTTCATTTCGTTTGGGAGGAGATAAAAATCTAAAGATTTGACAAGAAACATAAAGACAAATTTCCAGACTACTGGCCTTGAATTTAGCTTCTTATTTTATGTAGGGTGCCTTAATCGTATGAAATATGCTGCTAAATTTAAATATTAATTTATACCTACTGAAACCTGCGTTGAGCTCAAAATTCAAGTATTTTTTTAACAGGAGGTAAAAAAATATGCTGAGATTTTATAGATGGAAATTTTACTTCTCATTATTTTAAGCTTTAAAACTACTATATTTTCTAGATGTTCTTAATACCGCAGCAGATGTTTCAAAATAATTTCTTTTAATTGAGTATTACCTACTATTCCGTATTTGATGCATAAATTAAATCTTGTCAGGTAAAGTAGTTGTAAATGTACTTGTTGGGAATCGAACTGCAACAAAAGCATAGGATTAGGTTGTTTGAGTTAACTATCTAGTCTAGTATTTTGGCTGTGAATTTAACTGTTCATTTTATCGTTTAATTATAATTTAACCGCTTTAACTTTAAATATATGTTGTGTTTTGGATAACCTTTACGTTGCTTAAGTGTATTTTTTTGCTTTGATCTATAACTAACTTGATTATATTCCCCTTCGCCATCAATATTAGTTTTAATTAATTCAAAACTGTTTATCATTGTAAACATTATACGTAAAATTTTAATTACAAAATTATGATGATAAAACGGTGTCGAAAACGGTGTTTTAAATCTTCCATTAATGTCTTAAAAGATATCATTTTATTGGTTATTGACTCCTTAGATATTAAAAAATAATATAAACATTATTGCATGATTGATTTTAAGGTTTTATTATGTATTATTCGGTCGATCCTGTCACTGAATTTGCGGCTTCTGAACGGTAGACGGGATAACACTTGAGTTCCATATTTAATTTTATGTAAATGCAAAAAATCGGACATTTGTGTGAAAAAAACCTTTGACAAAAAGTCGCTAGGTCTCGGATTATTTGGAGTTACCAAATTAACCCGAGGATTACCTAGGCCTTTAGTTTTTACAAACATTAAGTTTTAAATTATTTAAATTTTAGTTATTTAGTTACGAACTAACTTAACCCGTTAACGCCCAGCGTCCTCGCTTGAGGACAGTGCATAAAAGGGTATGTAAAATCTTTCCTTTTTCCGGAAACGATTGTTTATTTTGCATGACGATAGATGGCAATACTACAAAACATGCCACAAATTATCAAGTGCCTGGGTTTGTTTTAAGGTCCTTGATTCGGCTCGCAATTTCGAGCTTTTTTCATGTATTACACTTGTGTTGCCTTTCTGTCTAGCTACATCGGCTGAAGTCAAGGTAATAATTTTATTTTCTGTAGTTTTTCAAATTAAGGTCATATGTATACACATAAAAGAAAATTAGTAACTTTTAAAAAAATTTCGTTTTCAAAAATGACGTCCAATTTTACTGTCCTCGTTTGAGGACGCTGGGCGTTCCAGACAACTTTTTTCCGATTTCTACTCATTACAGTTTTTGGATTTTTTTGATCTACTATCGTGTTAAAGCTGTTCTCCAAATATTATAAGGTAGTTAATAATATTTATTTTTGTTTTAGAAGGGTTTTTAGTAGTTACAATGGCTCATAGGTTCTACCGATTGCAGAATTGTGAGGACCTATTGCAGAATTGCAGGATTTTGAGACTATAAAAAGGCAATAAAATGGCTCGATGTCCTCTGAAATCTCGGAATAAATAGAAAAAGTACCTAAGGGGATTTGTGAACATAAATTTAATAAGGGAAATAAAATGTCGATGTGACATATTTTGTAAATCATATTTTGAGCACCTTGTTTTCCCAAATATCATACCAAGTGCTAGAGTTTATTTAAAATTAACGCGCATTTTGTTCGTGTATCATATATGTATTGAATTTTCATGTATTTAACATGTTCCTCATGATCTCCATTAAAAGTTTTCCCTCACTATCAACTATCACACTTCGTACAACACAAAATCTGTACCATTTGATTTACTCAAAAGGAGATAAATTCTTAAAATTAATAAAAATAATGCTATAAAGTGTAGTTTATAATTAATTTCATCATAAAGTCTTATAAAATACTGTAACTAGTCCATTTTAAGTTGTTTGGCATACTTATATGCGTTATTTTCCTATTTGCTGACTTTTCTGATCTCTTGATTTTTTTACGCCGGAACGCCCAGCGTCCTCAAACGAGGACGGGCTGTAACTTCCACACTAATTAATAAAATGTTTAAATTTTGGATTTTTTTGTCTTAATTAGGTCATAATTACACCAATTTGAAATAATCATAGAAATATTTTCGGTAGCATTAATTCAGGCGTTAACGGGTTAAAAATAAGAATAGATGTGATTTCAGTTGAAACTTTTTTCAGGTGCTATCTTTACTCCAGGATCGGAGGAAATGCAAACTGCCTTTAACTATGCCATTTCTTTTCATAATAACAATGATTCCCAAGCCAGATTCAAAGTGGAGCCAGTTGTTGAAGTCTTAGACAGCGACGATTCATACCGAATTGGCCAAACATGTAAGTAAATTTCAGTTGTAATCTTCTTTTAAATAAATAGGGTATTTTTTAAAAATAAATATAATATTTTCATACTGTGTTATTCATTTTTAAAATGTTTTAAACTTTTCATTATACATCCAATTATTTATTATCTAATTAATTATTTTTTTATCCAGTATTTCATTATAAATCGAAATGTAAAACATATATTTCTTTTTAATCTCTCCGCAGAAGAAAAAAAATATGTTACAGGTATTTTTTGACAGATTCTTCTTTTAAAAATAGTTTTTTTTTTTAAATAATAGGTTTAATTTACCTTTGAATTATTGTACTCATTTTTTTAAATATTTTGTAGTTATTTGGTAGTAAGAGAACCAACCAATATTATACCAATATTCTGTTCTTATCTTTCATAGCCATTTCTACAAACTAAAAATTTATATTTTACCGATTAACCAAATATCATAAAGTATGCATGAAAAAAGTTATTGGCATCAAACCTAATTAAATACAGAAGTTTAATATATTAAAATAAATACACACATTTTTAAAAACGGCTAATATTGCTAAACTAAATTTTATTTTTTAATATACACGTATCAATTGTTTTAACAATAGAATTGATTTTCTGCCTACGAAAATTCCATTTCCTAGTGTTGTTCCATGTTACCTTAGTGGTTTAGCTCATGTTAACTCTGTGTAGTAGAACATATCACCACTGTTGATATGCACATGTTATTCCTGTTTTATATATTGTCCATGTAAATAAGAACCTGCTCTTTCCAATGTGTTTCAGTGTGCTCGCAAATGGAGCGAGGAGTCTTCGCACTTATAGCTCCGACCAGTGACCCTTCGTATGATACTTTTGCCGCTTACTCCAATATGTTCCAAATGCCACTGGTCAGTCCAGCCTTCCCGCAACAGACTAGTTCAGACAGACCAACACACTTAGGGGTCAGCCTCCGGCCGAAGTATCTAAGAGCTATCGTGGATGTTATCATGTATTACAAGTGGAAAACCATCATATACCTCTATGACTCAGATAATGGTAAGTTTTTTGTTAGTTTGAATTGGAATTTTCTATGTGTTAAAACTAGAGAGGATGAGTTATGCAATCTCCTTGCATGGCACGTGTTCATGTTAATCTTGAATCTATCACTGTAAGCAGTAATTTACGAATTAAAAAATAAACTTAGTTTACAGTAATTTAAGAATTAAAAAATAAACTTAATTTATTTTCAAAAGTATGTATAATAGCTCTTTCTATATAAAAGATACAAATACACTTTTAACAAAGCCTAAAATGAAAAAAAAGCATTTTGTTGAATTTAACCGTTTACATATTACGTTTAACGTTTTAATTTTAGACTAAAAATAACTCGAAAATTAAAAGCATCAGCCAATGCAAAATATCCATTGATTATTTTATATGTATAAAAACCTGAGTCATCAGTGTTAGAACAACCTCGAAAATATATTAATACTTAACTCAAAAGGTAAAAAATATCGACATAAAAAGTTGTGAATATGCTAATGATGCTATTAAAAACTTCGTTCTAACGATAAAAACAGGATATTAACAAGGCTCTTTCACGCTGCTGTAATTTCTCTTGTTAATCATCGCTGTGGATCACTCATTAAGGAAATCATCCACAAGGTTTTAACTTAACTTAATGATTAAAAGTGTTAGAATGACAGACTGAAACAGTACTAAAAATAAATCTACACATTTTAAAGTATTAGCAAAACTAAACTTGTAAATGTTCAGAAAAAAGGTTTTTACGCATATTTAACTAGTTTATAAACTGTTGCATGATTTAACTAAAGGGGTTAAATATCTAAACACAGTTTATATTGTGCATACTTAAACGTGAACATTACAGTTTATGTCTATTTTTTTCCTAAATTCGTCTATTAACATTTTTTTTGCTTTAGAATTTTTTCATATATGTAGTTTTATTTTTTGAACTATACAGGGTGTTTCAACGATTACTCTTCATGGAGTGAATAAAAAATGCCCAGAGAACTATAACTCTACGACCCATAGTTTGCAAGAAAATCGCGACAGAAAAGATAGGACGTCATATTCATTTTATGCTAAAAATGGTTTATGGAAAACGTGAATAATGTTATTTCGACATCTTTACACACGTTTAAAAGGTTAAATGAAAGATGTAGTTGTTAAAAACATACATTTCACATGCATGCGCGTACCGTGAAATATAATGTTGAATTTTTATCGGATCGGGAGAAAAAAAGGCAAATTTTACACACTCTACACCAGGAATCTTTTTGTGCAGAGTAAGGATAATTGTTGAAGCAAAGCGTATTCTTTGTGTGATAAGAATAAAAGCTGGAGTGTCATTTAATGGTTAAATTAGGTTATAGGCATAATTTATTTCACATCGCGAGCATAAGTAGTTTTACAATCATACATGAGCTTTTGTAATTAATTTCAGTCTTGTGATGAAATTATTTTATAAATGTTTACTGGTATTCCCGTGGGTCGTTTTAAAATTATATCTTCTGCTTTTTAAAATAATTGACTTATAATTTGATTTTCATACTTTATCCTTTAAATTATGTGGATTATTTATAACCATTTAAGTTGAATGAATGCAAACAGTTTTGGATTTTTTTCATTTTCACATTTTTATTTTTTCTGCCACCTGAAATACTAATGCAGAAATTAATTTTCAAAGCGGTTTCTTATGATGCAATTTTAAAGTTTTTGAAATATGTAGATTTTTCCCTTGTGAATAGTAAAATTCAAGAAATATAAAAGCTAGGGATTAAACTCAACTTTTTTTGATTATTTTAAAAATCTGATGTAAAAAGTTTGATTTAAAAATGATGAAACGATATTAACATTCCATAAAATATTGCGATTTCAATGAATTCTTAAGACCTTAAAGTATCTCATTCACAAACGTGCATTTCGAAATATCCCTCATTGATTCCCTATTACAATCTCTCGCAACACATAAATCCCTACGGGGAAATTGAAAAGCCTTCTAGCAGCACAAAAAAGCAAGCCCTGGCATGTGTAAACAGGCCAACAATGAACTCATATAGCGGAAAATAATCCAAGACCGCCGCCTCAGATAAGAAATAAATAAACTGGTATTTCATTCAGGTCATATTATTCTCCCAGGGTTACCTAGGCAACTTATAAAGGAGATTCCATAGCCAAACATCAAGGCTGATCTCAAACGTCAAGATTTTCGGCTAACAGCTTCATATGATAAACTCCGCAGCGTCAACACTCAATAAATCCTCAACTCGTTTCAGACGGGTATGAAGTCTTTCAGTCGCTACGATAAATTTAAACATTTCAGGCACCTTTATTACTGGAAAGGAAAGCTTGGATTTCGCAGTCTAGAAAGTATTAGGGCACGGTTATTTAAAATGAAGGAAGTCGCACTGGAGAGGAACTTGTAAAATTTTCACGTTGATATTAGCAAAATGTTTGCTGTGAAATGTTGACTGAATCGTGATGTGATGCTTCTTTTTAAACTAACTGAGACTGTTTGACTGTTTGGGATATGTTTTGATAAGAGACTCGATCCAAAACTTTTTAAAAATATTTTATTAGTTTTTAATTTAAAAATTTGGAGTTTCATAGCTTTTAAACGTAGCTCATTCCGTTTGTATTTTTAACTCTTAAATATAGGGTAGGTGGGGGGAAAGCCACGCAGTTTTCAGTATTTCTAACATTGCAGTCGAAAGGGGAGTAGATAATCCCGAAATTTCAATTGGAGGTGTTAGATTAATCTTACCTGCAAAACCATTCCAAGTTTAAACTATTATTGATGGTATTTTAAGACAAATTGACAATTTAGTAGAAAAAAATTGCGGGGCTTTGACTCGCAAAATGGGGCAAAGACCCGCACTTTTGAATCTTCGTGTCCAAGTGAAATAAACATGGATAAACAAAATTATAAAAATACTAAAAGCAATCATCCTAATACAGTAGAGCCCCGATTATCCGCGAAATTGGGGGGCAAGGGTACCGCGAATAGTTAAAATCGCTGATAACCCGAAAAAAGACTAAAAATGAGGTGAAAACATGAAACAAAATATTTCAGCATAAAAACTATGGTTCATTGTACAAAAAAATGAGATGTAAAACTTTTGAATTGTGTACAGTACAGATGAAACCTTTGGTCTACATCTAAAATCTATCTAATCTCATCCAAAATTCCATTTTTTTCGTTGCAATCGCGGATCATCCGCTCGCGGATAATTGGATTTCTACTGTATTGTTTCAGGATTTTTAAGTGAACCAATAATATTAAACATAAATCTAATCCGTTTTAATGAAAATTGTCAATCTGTTGTAGCAACTCATTTCAAAGTGCCCAATATATTTCAAAAGGGGGAAAAGGGTTTCAGCTTGAGGATTGACATCTCAGAAACCTTTATTCAACTTTTTAGGGATCCTGTAGGTTCTAATTTCCTATTGGGGGGAATTCCCAACGTTTTGAAGCTGCGGGTATTTGCCCCAAAACACCTGCGGGTATTTGCCCCGTTTCACTATATTTTGAAAAACAAGCCTATTTATTTTTAGAGACATGTTGAAGCAATTCTTTCAAAACGAAACTGAAGTTTAAGTGCTCTAACACATTGGGTTATTTGTTGGTATTGCTCCTCAAACCCTATTTTATGTAGTGTTAAAGTAAAAGATCAGAAAATTACATCTAAATGATGAAAAACAAACCTACAGCTTTTTTAAACTCAGGAGTGACTCAGGGGTACGAAATTTCATTGAACAATGGGTCACAATGACACAAACCAACCACCTAGTTTTCAACTTTTGGATCGATTATTAACAATTAAAAATCGCGGTGCGTGGTTTTGCCCAGTGCGGGTTTTTACTCCCATCTACCCTATACCTACTCTACATTTTACTATAGGGGAGGGTGGGGACGATTGTAACATAATTTTTTATTTGATATCAAACTCAGCAATTTTTTATGTTAGAGTTATGAAAATTGGTACGAAAATAGGTTGATATATCCCAATTACAATTTTGTTATGAAAACCGTCCGGTGGACATGCATTGCAATTTAGTAAATAAAACATCGAAATCGAAAAACGTTACAATCGTCATCACTTGAAGGGTCAATTGTAACACAACAAAAATTCATTAACATAGATAGAAAATCATTCAAATTTACTAACAATTTATATTTTCTTGTTAAATAATAATTAAATACATAGACTAGAATGGAAATAATGAACTTTTCACTCAAGTAATGAGTTTTAAATAATAATGAATGTTGATGAGTAAATAATAGTAAATAATTATTCACAAGGGCAATTAGGGTATTCATAACTTAATTCCCCTGTATTACAACGAACGAGGGACCATTTTTTGCACGAAAAATGGTTCCTCTTACTGCCCTTGATCGAAAACTTAATTGTGTTGATTATAACCCACTTTAGGATTTTCATTTTTTTATTTTCTTCTGACAGAATCTGTATAATGTTACATAAAAATATCGTGCTCACGAGCAACACTTCTAATAGACTTTTTAGACACAGAAACCTCAAGAGCCTCTTCCTACATTTTTTCTAGACTAATCAGCCCTCTTTCAGTTTTTCTTTTACGTTATTTCGGCATCCTAAAACCGTAAAAAATCCTAATTATATGCCAATATTAAGGGTAAGTATGAATTATAAATCAATACATTGAAATTTCTTTTGAAACATGTTATTTTCTACATTGGGGTCAGTGTTAACATGTTACTACCGTCCCCGGCTGAAGTGTTACAATCGACCCCACGTTGCCAATTTTAGTTCAACCCTCGTTTTCCGCGAAACTAACAACAGTATAATCTTAAAACTAAGCAGAATAAAACTAAGGTACATGTACATACAATACATAAAATCAGTGTTGTTGTGCTTCATACCTGCAGTGCAGGAGAAGGAAAATTACACAAAAGTAGAAGTTTACTTCGATGCTCAAAAAACACTCTTTTCTCAATTACACAGCCACAACTCAAATGTCAGCCTTGGCAATCTCTGATATTCTTTCATTCACCTGCCTTTTACGTACCGTCATCTCCTTTTCGCCCAGGCAGCCTCTCATTTTGAAGAAATCAAAGTGTTACAATTGCCCCGCGTTACAATCGTCCCCACCCTCCCCTACTTGTGAGAAATGCAGGAATTAGTGAAAAACTCAAGAAGTTTTTCAATAATATCTATTAATCTATGCTGATGTGTGTTTTATTTAAAAGTTGAGTCAAAAGTTGCAAAAACTTGATAACGTGTGCTTACTTTTTTATTATAATAATGTGTTTAGAATTCTTTAGTTACAACCTATTTGATGAATTTGAGATATTATCGTACTTGTAGTTACATATCCATAAATTACTCAACAAATAAATAATGCTTTAAGAGATAGCTGAAAGATTGCCTAAAGCCAAACCAAAACCCCCGAAAATACAGAAACTTTTGCACAATACCCTTGCTTATCACTTTCGTGAGGAAAAGATAAATGACTCGAAAGACAAGATAAATTCTTTAAAAGATTTAATGTATGTATTCAATAGAATGGTGGAGTAAAAATTTTTATTTTTAAATAGCCATAACGGGGAAAGTCATGTAAAGCATTTCTGAAAATGATAAAAAAATGTGTGTAAAAGAATATTTCCTCTTAGAATTTTGTTCACGCAAAAAACTTTAAGTTTAATACAAAAAGTTTCTTTTAATTGGGTGAGAAAATATTTCAATTTGCTTAGTGAAATGTCTCTTAATGATTCAAATGAGTCTTAAATAAACTATCCTCATTTATTTTTGTTCCAAGGTTTCCTTTTGCTCAGTATGTTAAATTTTGATTAAAAATTAAGCATAAAAATAGTGTAACTCTCACTTACAAACTTATCGTTAATAGTTTCTGTTCATTATAAAACTTCTAACAATCGATCTCTAATAATGACCCCTCTTTACTTATCATGATCCTTAAAATTTTTATTGATCAATATATGTTTCTTTTGATATTTTTCCTAACTTCAAGTGATATGTTTACCTACCCTAAAATTAATAAGATTAACTTTAATCATTCCGGAGCTTAAAAACCAAGGAATGAACAAACCTTTTTTGCCTTTGCTAAGTAATCCGAATGTCAATACATTTGAGTCGCATTACTTTTCTAAGAGCCGATATAATACATCCCGTTTAAGCGGTTTGTTAGCATTACCATGTCTACCTCATTCGGAGACACGTTCCTAATACAATGTCAAGAAGCTTAACGCTGAGACAACAGAAGCTCTAGCCCTGTGATAAGATAAGGAAAAGCAAGTCTGCTTCGAAGATTCACTGGACTAGTCGGCTAATCTTTAAGAGTACTGGAGCGGCTCTTTAGTAAAGAAAATAAACCGAACCTTCTGATCCGTAATAAAATGTAGCTCTAATTACATGGAGCATGCTCAGGTAGCGAGCAGTTGTATTTTCGAGAATTATTCATGGAGAAATGCTCAGAGGGTGTACCTAATAGGAGAAACGGGACAATAAGAATAGTTTTCCCTCTTAAGTGAGAATGAGGTTGACAGTGGTTTCTTTATTGCTAAATTTTAACTGTTATCTTGCATAAATTATTAAATGTGGTAAATTTTTACGGTGATAGATCCTATGTTAGAAAAGGAAAACTCATGTATTGGCTGTTAAGAATACCATTGTTGTAATCATAATTTAACTAATTGTACGTGTTTGTAACGGTAGCAGTGATTTTGCTATGGAGAAGGCTTTAATAGAGCTATTATTAGTTCTATAATAAGTGAATAATTGTTTGTTAACTAATCCAGGTAGCACAAAATACCACCCAATATCGTTTTTTTGCAAAGACCCTTGTTAAAATGATCACCTTCTTAAATATCGGAAAATTATCAACGGCATACTTCAGCATTGGTTTTTGACCGCCAATATCGTTTCTCCGACATTGATTGTAAAATTGGAAGATTCAATACTCTTTTAAAGTTTTATAAAAATCAAATAGTTTCATTTATTAGGTCGTACCTTTAGCGTTGTTTCAATGACTGGAAGTCCCACAAAATGCCTAACATTTATCTGCATTTGCGATATTGACCAATATTGTAAAAATACTGATTGATGTTTCACTGCTACCTAAGAAGAAAACTACCTCTTTTAATGTTATAGAAGGGCGAAGAAAGGATGCAAATTGATAATTAACTATAATTGTTTAACTCGTGACTTACTTCACTTTAATTCTAACAGCTTATATTATCGAAGAAAAGTTTTTAATAACCATTAAATAAAAATATTCGTATTTTTATTCTACCTCATCCCCTTGAAATACTCTAAACGCGGGTGGTAAAAACGGAAAAATATAACATTGATGAATAAAAAAATGTAACGTAAAAACTGGATAATGCCTAATAAAAAGTTTTGCAGGAACGCGGTATTCTTTAAGCTGTCAAAAATAGTTTAAGATTGATTTGCGATCCTATTTAAATATTTTAAAGCTAAAGAAGCCCTTAATGTACCAATAAATAATTCTCCGAAAAGGCTTTCATTAATAATGCAACATCCATACACCGTGTTTTACCACATCTTTTTATGTTTCCCGCGCACTTAAAGCTTCAAAAGAAGTCTCAAAGTCGCTACGAAAACTTTCTTATCTAAAGTATTTTTATGTCAGATTGTCGGACATGATCCCAAAAAATGTTGCCCATAAGCAGAAAATAACTCAATATTCTGCAAAACCGGAGCAGCTATCTGAAAATCGAGTAAAGCCAACATCAGTCCTACAATGAGATTTCAGCAACTGATTCTAAAAGCAGTTTCCCTTCTGCTCTTTTAAGCCTTGATTTGATTTCTATCGCGATTTCCAGAAACAGGAACGTTGTTACTCGCCGGAAATGAGAAATATTAAAGTTGTCACACAAGGGATATTAGATGGGAGGGAGGCGTACGATTGAATTCGCTATGACCAGTGAAATACCTCTTTTCTTATTTCATTCATCTAGAATTTCCAAGCTATTTACTCGTAGAGATAAAGGAAGGAAAGTGAGTTTTCTTTTGGTAGTCCTAAAAAAGATTTTCAATTTAAGTAAATGTATAAAGAACTTCCTTGAAAAAAATTCTTTTTATATCCTACCTAGTGATTTTGCGGTATAAAATGAATTTAACTCTATAATTACCTTTACATTAAACCAATTTACCAATTTTTTTCCATTCTTAACTTATGGAATAATTTAAAAAGTTTGTTTAAAGTGAAAAAGTATAATCTATTGAAATTCCATTAACCCATTACTGCCTGACGTCCCTTTTAGGGACGTTTTTTAAAAACCCTCCTATTTCTACAAAAATTTTTCCTTTGAATCAAAATTTGCACTGATGTATCTCTGATCTTCATAGAACATAAAGAACACAAGAAGAAAGCAGAGTTTAAAAAAAATATTGACATTTTTTAAAGTTAGAAAATAGAATTTTTCAGAAAAGTGCTTTTTTAAAAATTTTAAAACAAAAAGCTGAAAATCCTAGTTGTTATTTTAAAAAATGTCCAACGCCAATATATATTACTGTTTATACATTAAATCAGTTGAGGTGTTTTTTTATTTTTCTCAAATATTTTATCTTGACCTTATTTTGGACCCTCGAAAAGCGTCCCTAAAAAGGGACGTCAAGCACGAATGCCCCCGTGGTTTTCCCCATAGTGAAATGCTAGTGTTTCCTTATTTTTTTTCATAAAAACGAGTTCGATTCTTATGAAGAGAATTAAATAACTGATATTTATAAAATTACTTTAATTTTAGTTAATAAATTTATTATTTTTGTTTATTGTTTTTTGGAAAATACTGTTATTTCTGCTAAATTAATGGAATAAAAAGTCTTAATTATAAGAAATTAATTAATTTGTATTAATTAAAAGAAATTAATTATTTTACTATATTTATTACTTATGCAAACATATTTCAGTTATATTTTAATTAAAAGTTCAATAATTATTAGTTTTAATGACTTTTTTTTCATTAAAATTGCCAAAAAATTCGCTTTTGTGATAAATTTTCGGCTTGTATTCTAATTAAATGTCGCTAATCATTGTGTTCTATACTGCATATCAAATTATATAATCTGGCTTGCTAATGCACATCCCACTAATGCTGGATTTTCGGGGAGAAATTTGTGTCCCGCACAATAAAATTAAATAAAATGAAAAAAGTATGGGCATTTGAATGACTTAAACTTCACAAATTGAAATATTCTGATGGATTTGAGGTGTGTAAAAGTAATTATTACTTAATATTAGGTAACATATAAACAAAAAATGCCTTTTTCAATTAAAAATATTAATTAATTTGCAATTAACATAGATTTGGGAGGAAAAAACGTATTTTAGAGCATACAAATGCTCAAATTACGTTAATTAAGGTTAATTTAACGGTTAATTGGATAAATAATTAATGTTTTTTGTTCCCTTTGATGTTACAGTATCGTTCCAATCACTTTTGCCGCACTTTATAAGGTAGAAAGTGTTTTTGAGGCTTTAAAACAGTTTTCTACCATACGCTTACTTAGAGAAAAACAACGGGGGCATTCGTGCCTGACGTCCCTTTTTAGGGATGTTTTTTAATTTTGGTGTAGAAATTTAAATTTTAACCTGGAATTTTTTTCACTATTTTTCCAATTGTTTTGGGGCTATTTACTGTGTTTTTACCAAATATTTAAGAAAAATAAAAAGTTGGGCATAAATGGGTTAAATGTCTTGTGACTACCTTAAGCGGTCCCGATTTCTAACTTTTGGTACTTTGTTTCTTAAAATGTTACTTCAGTGTACTGAAGAGATTAACTAGGTTCTAGAAGGAATCTAAGACCCTGTGTCATTTAATGAAAAAAACATAAAAAAAGTACGATTATAAATTAATTATAGTAATAATATGAAGTTGCTTTGGAGAGTGTGATTAAATTTTATAACCTCTACTAAACTAACTACTAAAAACTAACTAAATTTTCCACCTAAAGTTAAAGATTCTATCTTGAAAAACCGTTAGTGGGAAAGGTGTAATTCTGGTGTCAGTTTTCTTAATATAATGCATCGTCATTAAAAAGCAATTAATGCAAATTCTAGATTCCTAGTTAATACTAAACATAGTTTTATTCGATGGCACTCCAAATTTCCCTTCATTTTCTGAGATAGATCACAAAAGTTAAGTACAAATACATTAAATCTACAAAAAGAAAGTATGTTTATTATTTAGGACCGACCCAAAAACGTATAAGCTTGAAGTAGGTGATAAAAGTTGAGTTTAAAAAATATACTTTGAAGTAAACGCAAACACGTTGCTTCGCAAAGAATCCCTTGTTTTATTTTTTTTATTTACGTAGTTGTAATTAAACACTTTTAAAAGTTTTCTTTAAGTTTTACATATCTAAACTCTCTAAAACGTTTTTTTTTACTTCAAAAGAATTCAAAATAATCTTTCTCTAAAGAAAAAACTAAATGCTTTTAACCCAACTTAATCCAACTATCTTCATTGTACCACATCCGCTAGTATGCTCCGTAATAAAAAAACATGTCGTTTATTTTTTATTTTTTCTCTTTAAACATCATTCCCATTTCAAGTCTCCCTGACTCTTTAAATTCCAACAAACTGAGCAAAGCAAATTTCCCCAGTTTAGGTTCATTTTTACTCGCATTTTTAACACAGGAGAAACATTTTACTCAGCCATAAAGAAAAATCAAGACAGAGTTCCAGACTGGCGTAAAAACAAATCTCTTCCACATCAGCGTTATAGCAACAAGCCTCTTTTAGGCCTCACGTAAACCATTTTCGTTTTTTATGAAGTTGTTATGCCTTTCCATGAGGCCAGCGAAACATACAACGTGATGTCACTTCTTTTATACACGGCTAGAAAAATTCTTTCATCTTGATGCTGAAACATTTATCCCCATTTGCCACTTCATACAGTCGTGTCTATCAAACTGGGCACGTGAGTTAGTTTCGTAATGCTCTTCCTTCATGTAACAGGCTAGCCGAATTTATTTTGAAAGCACGTCGAATGCTGTCAATTTAAACCGGAAACTATTCGGAGTTTTCCGACTGGCTTTATTTTGCTCAGTGAAGAAACTCTTCCACTACCAATAGGCACTTCTTTCTATTTATAGCCTTTCGGGTTGACACAAAGAAAGAAAGTAAACTGAAGTTTGACCTTACTCTACTTTGACACTCAAAAATGTGCGGTGTAACTTCTGAATATCAAGCAGTTTGTTTTGAATGAATTGTATCAGCTTCGAGGGAAATTTTCAGCAGGAGGGAAAAAAGTTCGCCCTCTAAAAGAATATGCTATGTTTCCCATAATATTTATAGCTCCAGTTTCGTGTTTTCTAACACTTTTTAGAGAAATATGATTTTTATCAATAACTTAAAATAAAAATCCAATTTATTACCATTTATTTTGAGAATACCATTATTTTGGCATTATAACACTATTTTAAAAGTATTATAACGCTCTGTCCTTATACTAGTATTTAAGATGGGTATTTCTTTGCAGATGAAATAAAGTTCTATAAATCAGCGAAAACGTGTAATATATGGCACCCGCATATTTTATAAGCTTTAAATAGTGAAACATTCTTAAAGTGGCTGAAAAGGCGTAGATTAAAATAAACCTGACAAGTTTTTAAAAATGCGATGTAACGGAGCAAATCAAACAATATTGAGCATATTTCCTTAATTTATTGATTTTACCTCATGTAAACTAAAATTAACGAATACAATTTTTTAAAAATTAAAATTTGAAAAAATCTAAGAATTTGAAGTCTATTAAGTAATTTAAGAGTATTTTCAAATATTTAATAAGTAGATGCTATCTGAATAAACGCAATTATATAGCCACATAACAATACAAATGGGAGTGCGAACAGAAAATGCAAAACAGTTGTGCTTAGCTATAACACATAGGATACTTCCCTTTTGTTCAGGGGCGTCATTTAGGGGGCGAAGGGGGGGGGCAACCGCCCCCCAAGGTTTCCACTATTATGTGAAAAATAGTTGCAAGTCCCTTGAAAATTCTCTAACCTGCACAAGGAGCTTTGGGTGCAACTCAAAAAGTCTCAAAAGGAGTTAAACACTGAGGGTTTAATTTCAAAAAAATTTCTGGGGGAGGATCCCCAGCCCCCCTCTAAAATTTTTACGTCGGTGGTTATACAGATTTTTCCTCCTTAGAATTTAGCCATTTACAAGAAGCTTTTCCCTTTACGAGCTCCCCAAAGAGTTTGAAAGAGATAAAGCACTAGTTTAAAAAGGAAATTTCAAAAAATTTTCTAGGGGATACCCCCATCCCCCCTCTATAATTTTGACCTCTGTTAAACAGTGTTTTCCTCTTGAAAATTTCTGCCGCTTACAAGAGGATTTTCCTTGTTAGTGCTCTACAAGGAGTTTGAAAAAGAGATAAAAACGAGTTTAGAGTGATAATTTCAAAAAAATTTGGGGGGAGGACCCCCATCCCCCCTCTAAAATGTTACACTTACAAGAAGCTTTTCCCTTTAGGAGCTCCCCAAAGAGTCTGAAAAACAGATAAAACACTACTTTAAAGGGGATTTTTTAAAAAAAAATTCTGGGGGAGGCCTATTTGAAACTGTGACGTTTATTTAAAACTCTTTTCCCTAGAAAATTCTTTGGTTTACATGAAACTGTTCTCTTTGGATGGAATGGGGGTGAATCCCCCATTTTTCCTTGGAGTTCACGTTGTCAAATTTTGACATTATGTGTAATATCATTTAAATACTACGTTTCAGTGTTCTAATACTTAACCTATAAATGTGCTCGTTAGGGGATACCTTAAAAACGAAGCTTGAGGTACCCCCCAAAAAAAGTTTAGTTACAGCGTGATTCAGACCCATTTAAAAAATCCTTGCCTCCCCCAACCAAAAACTGAAATGACGCCCCTGCTTTAGTTCCATTATTAATATACAACTAATTACCCGATGAACTTAAATTATTCCGATTTTACCTACCCTGAATCACAATACTGGGAAACAATGCCCATCCGAATGCCGCGAAGACACTGATTATATTCCCTGACATATTCAAACATATTCATACTAGTTGCTCATCACTCTTCACCATCAAAAATAAGTCATTAGAATTCATTGCGAATATCCCCCATATCAGGGAGATTTATTCATGCTCTGCAATCAGTACAGTGGCCGAAAATCGAAATAACTGGGATCCTTTCGCTTGAATAGGCTGTAGCAGGTGGCTATCGAGCAGACAGTGTAACACTCGTGCGTCACTGGTGAATAGTTTTGGATCAGTTATTCAGTCTAGCATTGGGTTCACAAGAGCTGGAGGAATCTGTGCTTCAGACTGACGGGTTACAAAGAGATTGTTCAACTGTCATAGGATGAGGCATTTCTAAGCGTGGTTTAAACTGGTAATTGCTATTCTGTGAGGATATGTATTGTTTAAGGAGCAGACGTGTTGGAATAAATCTTTAAAGAAACTCTACGTGTTTATCCCATTAAAGGATCCCATCAAGTTTTTTAATTTAAGATCAGCTTGAAAGGGCTCCTGAATGTAGCATTTAGGAAGGTTTGGTTCCATCTAATATAAGCTATTATGCTTATAGGTTTAGGATTTAGAAATAATGGTGCATGGAATGTTTGGTACTATACAATTTAACCAGAACCTAGTTTTGACCTTATATACCTGGACGCTATTATATAAAAGGTACAATTGAGTTAAATAATAAATATTTATGAACATTTTTCTAGGAAACAAAAACGGCAATGTAAAATTTAAGTCAGCATTCACTAAAGGAGACTAAAAACTCACAATGTTTTCTAAGCATTTAAAATTATTATATATTTGTTTTTTATATTTTTAGTATAACATTTTTAAAAGTACCAACACCAACAACTGAACATTTGGTTCGGGTAGGGAAATTTTTGTTGGGTTTATGAACACCGACGTGGATTTTTGTCTACTAGGTAAACTTTTTCCCATTTTAAAAAAATCCCATTATGAATTATTAGTTGCTCTATAGTGCACAGAGACAAATTTTGGACGCACTGAAAGCCTCCTAATTTTGTGCATTCTTAAAAGTGCAATAGCTGTCAATAAACATTTTATCTCAATTTGTTAACAATTAATTAGAATCTTTGAATTTAATGGACATCAAAAACCAGTGCAGATAAAACCTAATTTCAAAAACCAGCATCGCTAGAAAGAAATGGCTTATTTATTGTACCTCAATGTGATATTAATAAATTAAGTTTAGCATTCTTTTACTCTTTTAAAATTCCGATGTGAAAATCGTTTAATTAAATCGTTCCAAAATAACAAGTTATTACATAAAGTTAAAGTAGGTACATAAAATAAAAGTACACATATTTTATAACACATTATAACAACAGGCATTATCTCATCTCAATGGAACTCTCGATACGAGACGCTTTTAAGAGTTAAAGAACAAATCTGAAAGAAAAGTTGGCCAATTTTAGCTTTTAGGTACTTCTATGTAATCCGTAAAAGTATTAGAGGGGATAGCATCGCGTAATCCCATTTCATTTCACTCTGTTCTCCTCAGAGTATCTCCAGTTTTTGTTTGCCATAACTCCTTCCGAACTCTTCATATATCACGCTCTCGCCAAATGTGTTTTCTTCACACAAACTTCAGAAGAAAAACTTTCGCCACCTCCACAAAAACAGCGGAGGAGAATGAGAATTGAGCGCCAGAGTGGGAAAGAAACCCAAACGCATTCCGATAGGGAAGGAAAAAATACAAGAAGAAGAGCAAAAAATTACACAAAGAAAAAAATGGTTTACTTTTGGTGGAATATTTTAGATGGATTTGAACAAAAAGAATGAAGTCTACTCACCACTTATATGAATTTTTATGTCGCATCCTAAGTGAATTTTTTCGTTGAAGATATTTCTGCCTTTTCTCTCTCATTTCTGTATTTGATTTGGAAGAAAAATTTCAAAATCATGGGAGGCATGCAATGGAAGCATTAGTAGAGAGGAGAAATAAGAAATAATTATGTTTGGGCAGAGCGAAAATTCATTCCTAGTTCCATATGTTTCAGTGTATCGATCAGAGAAAGAGTATGATGAAAAGAGTGGTACAAATGCTTGTAGTATTTGAGAAGTTACATTATAAAGGAGAAGATACCTTTTATTCCCAGCTGCACTGTAATTTCTCACAGTCGGCTAGCTGGAAATCTAAACGGTTCGAGATTAAATTGAGGAATGAGCGGAGTGGCTATTATAGACGTCATCCTTTAAGATGTTGTCCAAAGAAATAAATCCAAGAATTTTTGAAGGAATTCATTCATTCACTCAATGTTCAAATTAATATTTTCCCTTTTTCAATTTTAGAAAAAAAAGAGAAATAAAAAAAGTAAAATCACTAACTTGTTTTATGGAGGGAAAGATCTTCGGAATAAATTGTTTTAAATAGTGAACCTTTAATCTGTAAAAGAGCAATCACGCAGAGAGTACGCATGCTCGACCTTTGATTTTAGTCGACTGTGTGTTTAAATTAATTGTTTCGTTTAAATTTCGCCTGAACGATTTCCATTAGTTGTTCATTTAATGTTTTGAATCCTTTGGTTAAATTACCCCTGCCTCTGTGGAAGCATGCAATTACTAAACTTAAAAATTAAAGTGATTAACTTGGACGTTTCATCATGGGGAATGGTACGTATGTAGGATATCTTTTAGGTAATGAACTCTTCCGAGAGTACTGAATATAGCAATTGTTTCAATAAAATACATTGTTTTTGTTATCTCTGGTTCGTTCATAAGATTTTCTGGTGGAAACTAAATGCTGGTTTTCATATGACATAATTCCAAAAACTAGAATTTGATTCGATGCATTTGGGTCTGTTTAGTTTGGTCGTATTTTTAAATAAACAATAAAGTATAAGGCTTTTTAAGTAGATTTAAAAAGTTTTCTCAATAAAAACATTATAGGTAACTTTAATGAAACCTCCAATTACTCAAAACTAAATTTTGATAACTTACACAACTGGTATATTCATAGCGTATTTAAGGTTATAGATGGCCTTAGAGAATACCTATGCAAATTATTTTATTTGCCATTTGAATGGTTTAAGTAAATATATTATCTTATGAAATACATTATTCTGAACTCAAGATAAAAATAAATGCATTTTAAAATTTGAATATTTTTTACAGGGCTGCTAAAACTTCAACAAATATTTCACTTAAATTCTGACAAGTCAAAACTCGAAATGCGAGTAGTGAGACGTATTATCAATTCCACAGACGCTAGTGAATTCCTGAAGAACTTTGAAGAACAAGATAGGCATAGTTTAAAATATGTAGTTTTAGATTGCGAAGCCGAAATTGCCAAAGCTGTTGTTTCCCAACATATTGCAGATACGTATATGAATAGAAGAAACTATCACTTTTTAGTAACAAGTCTGGTAAGCTTTTCTACAATGTATCTTTTGCATATAGAGGTGTGAGTGTTTCGTTGTAAGCTTTAAACAAAACAAACATAGGCAAAGTAGTCAAATCCTCGAATTCGAAAATTGAATGTAAAATACATTTTAACATAAAACTAAGTGAGTTGGTAGGTTAGATTTTTAATTATGAATTCAATCCATTGAAAAATAAAGCTACAAATTTATCAATGTTGTAAACTCCAAGTCTGTTTAAATATGTCCAATTATTAAAACTTAAAATTTCTTTAGTAAAACTTCTATTTTTACCAACTTTTTACCTGCAATCAGATAAGCATCCCCATAATTGAATTGTCAGTTTGAAGAAGGGAATAAGTCCAAAAATCAAGTTTTGAGAAAATCGAAAAAAGTAATGGAATTTTCATTGTATGGACATCGATTTCACAACTTCAAGGGGCGATATCTCACTATAGGGGTTAGTTATTTTCCCCCTCTTTTCACCCATCCGATTTTTCCCATCCGGACAAAGCTTGGAGATTGTTTTGAGCAGAAAAAGTCAATTTGTCATTTTTTGGACTTATTCCCTTCTTCAAACTGACGATTCAATTAATGGTATAAGTTAATAATTTTTTTCATTATTAAAAACACTTACTAAGAGATGTTAACGCTCCCCCAAAAAGAGAGGTAAAAGCATACCATGCTGCCAAAATCATCTTTTAGTTTTCTAGTTTTATTAAGGTTGTTTGAAAAGATGCTAAAACTTTCAATTGTAGATTACATTGATGAATTAAAACATTCCTCCATTGATACCATAATTTACATTTTTTAACAGAAAATTATAACTACTTTTACCAATATGAAATTCATTGCTAATCTTGCTTAGAAAAATTTTATACTTTAATTTAATAAAAGGTGGTTGGTCATGTTAGATATAATATAATACATTTTAATTCCCGTCTATAAGCTTAATTTATGTGAATATGTTATTTATATGAACAGCATAATTTCAGCAGTTATCTTTTCCAAAATTATGCACAAAAACTCTTCATGCTCGTGCAAATTATTCATAAAATCCCACACACACTTTTAAACTTTCAATCAAACAACAATCCCTCCAGAGCCTCCCCAATTCCCTCTACACTCATTCATTTGTACCTTCTCTGGCCCCGACGGCTTCACTTTTTAGATAATTGAAGATGACTGGAACTCTGCCTTACTACCGCACGGAGCCGTCAACGTTACCGGATTCCAAATGCTTCAAGAGACCCGACCCGAAGTGAGAGACTTCTTAACAGCTTGGAAGGCCTTAGATCCTTACAGATGGCCCGGGGGAGGAACTCCGCACATTACGGTGACACTTTTCTCTTTTCTATCTCGACCTTTTTCTATCTAGCGTCTTTTCTCGGCTCTTTTCTTTCGAGAATATCATTTGCTTTATTCATCCCGGGGCCTTTTTTCTTTTCTGGGAGGCTTTTTTGGAGATATATTATCTCAGAAGGGTTTTCGGGTGCACACAAAACATGAATAAGGCATGGGGCTCCTGGTGGGACATCGGTTTCGATGGCTCCAGTCAAAGAGACATGATGAGGAGGTGTGGGCAGTGGTTGGCTATTGTGTGTCTTTTAGAAAAACTGAGCGAGCTTAAGTGGTGGTGATTGCTGTAATGTGCTGAAAACGGAAGGTAAGGGAAGTTTTTGAGTTGATGGGTAGTTTTGAATTGTTTGATTTTTCAAGTAAAAACTCTTTTAAATTTAAAGAAAGTAAATAACACTAATTCCTGCAATATGATAATTGTTTTTTGTCTATTAGGCACTTGTAAAATAAAATAGTAATGGTAAAATAGGTTTTAAAATATCCATTGATTTTTTAAGACATGAGAATAAATTAGCTTTTATTTATAAAATAGTACTACCTAGCAAGAACTTTTAAAGAGGTTACTCTAAGAATTGCAAGTCAAATTTCAATGCATTGATAAACGTTAAGTCTGAAATACCGTTGAATCACCATAAAGACGAAAAAAATTGATTGTTTACCCAGAAAATCATGTAATAATATGTCAAATTACATTACGAGATAATAAGTTGTATCAATTATTCTCTTTTAATGCAATACAGCTTTTAAATTATTTTTTGTACATTGAAAAGACATTGTACTACTCAATATGACCGCGTTACGAGTATTAGAAAATGTCCTATAAAAAAAGCAAGCATGTTTAAGCTGCATAATTAAAGTCATAATAAATAACATTGTTTTTCGGGATTTTTCCTCTTCCTTCCTACCAGCTTAGCAAAGGGTGTTACTATGTTGAATTTCTGAGCAATTTCGAACTTACTTTATATCTATTTGATTTACCAATTAACTGAATTGTTTATCTTCCAATTATAGTTATTCTTTGTCGTGTTATTTAGATATTTCAAAAATGGAAGTGTTCTCTATAAATTAATAATGTAACTAATACTTACCACTACCAAGTTTAAAGGCTACATTCACAACAAAACAAATTAGTATGTTATTTTTTAAACTATTAATAACCAAGATTTTAGGAGGTTGAAAATTATTATTTTTAAAATTTTATCTAGTAAAATATGTTATTAAAAATGTTTTAAAAATCAAAGTAGCACGTTTTGAGAAAAGTATGGATAATAAATACTATTCAAGGTCTAAAAGTGTGTCTAAAAATTCGTATTCATGCCTTACCTGGAAGTTTTTAAAACCTTTCCAATCTTCTAACTTGCATATTACATATATTTTTTTGTAAAAATTTTTTTACAGGTTTAGATTCAATAACTTTTCCCGAAAGAGAAAAATAAATTAGGGTGTTAGCATATAAAAGAGCAGTATATTTTCTTTTAGACTGAAGTGGCTCAGATGTATGATGCTACTCGAGTGATATTAGAAGCATTTAACCGCCTTCTCAAGAAAAAGCCTGACATATTCCGCAACAACTTTAGAAGAGGGGAAGTTTATAATAATGGTACAAAAGGAATTCACTGTCACCAAACGCCAATTATGTCTTGGGAACATGGTGATAGAATAGCGAGGTTTTTGAAAAAGGTATATACGCCCTTGAAAATTGTTTAAGTTTTAGTACAGTAAAAAGTGTTCAATTAAAAACAGGTTGATATTATTATTTAGACAGACATTACTGAGCTTACAGGCAATATCACTTTTGATGATTTTGGATGGAGGAAGAATTTTTCTATAAATATAGTAGAGATGTCCATGAATAGCGAAATGGTAAAGGTAAGTGTCTTCATTTAATATTTTTTCAAAAATTATTCATCCTTCCAGACTTTAAAATAGATTAATGATTGTATGGATTTTGTTAATAATTTAGGTCGCTCAGTGGTCGGACACAGATGGGTTTCAGCACATTCCACCGAATTACAAAAGAATACCTCAGAACACAGGGTTTGAGAATAAGACATACGTCGTCACAAGTATACTGGTACTCATTTTAATCTGTTTTTTATTATATAAGAATATGATTCGTTCGTGAAATCCCATAAACAATTTGATAGCTTTTCTCATACTTTAGATGTTAAAAAAGATCATTTTTGAACCTCTTTTAAATAAAGCAAACGTATTTATAGATACTTTCAATTCTCTCTTTCTCGCTATTGATAAAAAACACCTATTTGCACAAAAAATCATATCCGATGAAATAAGAGCACAGAAATGTTTATTCAAATACAAAGACCTCAACCATTTCTTCAGAATGTTAGATGGAATTCTTTATACTAAAAGAAACAAAAGGAAATAAATAGCAGCAAAGGTAACGCCAGAAAGACGCAAAATCCAACTGATTTTTTATTCGAACCTGAGGAGTTATCTTAGAAACAGATCGATAAAGACAGATTGCGAGAAAGAAAAGGGCTTCAACTCCCTTCATTAATTCTAATGTGACACTAGCTCCAAGTAAAAGCATCAATTTCAACTAGACTATGCGTTCTTTATTCAGATCAAAAATAAGGAGCAACAGCTGCAGTTAAAAAGAAGTCTTCTGCATTCTGACGACCGCATTTTTAAAATTGGTATTTGAAAGTTGGGAGGCAGATTTTCACACGCCGAATAACCGTCTGACATACTAGCATAGTTTGGAGGATATTGGTTTTCTGAATTAAAACAGGAAATCTACATTTCTGAAAATAAGTATTCCTTATGCCGAAGGGCGTTTAGATTGTTTAAAATAAATGAGTTTGGCGAGTTCTGAAGGATCAATTTACTGTTTGGTAATTCAGTATGTCTCCTTTGATCATTACTAGAAGGTTCACCAACGGTAGAATAATTCTTTAAATTAGGCGTTTGATTTTAAATTAAAAAGACGCTTCAACAAAATATTTCTCCATCCGATTCTGAGTTTCATTTGGTGAAAAGGGATATGTTCACATTTTTTTCTTCCTGTCATTGAATCCAATTTGTACTTTTAAACGTTAACTAGTCGTGCTAATATGTATCACATAACTAGTCACGTGGTAAACTTTGTTCACTCAAAAGGTATAGATGAAAATATTAATGTTTTACGAGATTAGTTTTAGTTCAAATACAATAGCCATGCGTTATTATAAATGAAAACAAACTTACAATTTTAATAGATTAATACTTAAAAAAATAACGAAGTAATCGCGTTTAGCTGTGGCCTCTTGGTTTTACACAAACAAATTTGCACAAAAAATTATCTTTGAAAACAATGTGTTACAAGCCCTTAATTTGAAGTGAATAATAACAAAAAAACCCTCATTTATCATTCAGCATGTGTCACTTGAAGATTAGGTAAACGTTTGGACATAAAATCGTGGCCTTTAACTCAAGTGTTTTCTATAAAATGGTGTAAACATAAGTTCCCCAGCGTAACTGCTTTAAGGTTAACAAAATTTTGAAAAATACTCTTAAGGGTTCACAAAGTTTTACAGAATCCATTCTGTAGTTTTAGAGTATAGAAATATTAAAACTATTATATTTTTGTTAATTTACATGAACAGACTTTCTATTTACCGAAGAGAAAAATAAATTGTTCTTAACAAAAGAATTCAATAGAGTGTTTACTAAAGGAAGAAGCTATTTATTAAATGAAACATATGTCTCGATCAGGGATGGCAAAAAGAACGAAACTAAACTCAGAAACTGTGATTTTAAGGTATTTATTTCCTCCCGGAACAAAGTTCAACAGTCTAAAAAATTTTATTTTCTCCGCGATAAAATCAAACTTAAAATTTGATATTTCGTTTCCTCCGGATTAGAACCAAATTCCTTTTGAAATTGGATTTTGTTCCTGGAACTATACTTAAAACGAATTAAAGTTGAGTTTTTTCCTGGAACAAATCTTTGGGATTCTTTATGTTTTAATTTTCATACGGATCTGAATTCAGCCTAAATTGTGCCCTCCGTAAAGAAATAAAACACGGCTTTAACTCCTCATTTTTTCTCCGGATCAAAAGTCAACGCTGCTTTGATACCAAGATTTCCTCTCGGAACCATACGAAACACCGTCTCGACAGTTTTGCTCCAAGAAAAATTCAAGGCAGCTCTGATTATTTACTTTCGTTCCGGAACCAAATTCAACACGGAGGAAACCCTTTACTTTGCTCCGAAATTTTTTTTACCGGGTTTAAAAAAACTTGAGTTTCGATCCGGAACAACAATAAATGTGAGTGAAATGCTTAAATTTGGTCCCGAAGATTTTATTTATCGTTTCTTATTTAAATACTACACACAATATATTTAATATTACACAATAGTATTGTCGTCAAATGACTTTTGATGCAAGTGCTTTAATTTCCAGCTTTCTATCCAAACGAATGCCGAAGTCGAGTCTCAACCAAAATAATAACCTTATGTATATGAGTGAATAAAAAAATAATCATCTGTAACAGTTACGGGGGGCTAGAAGTAGTTTAGTTTGTTGGGTTTGAGAGAGAGAGAGAGAGAGAGAGAGAATTCAAAATTCAAGAACGAATTTTATATAGTTTAAGCTGTTATAAATATCTAAAATGTGTGATCAATTAATAATAACTGATCGGTATTTGTTTCTTGGGATTTCAAACTGATGGAATTTTAGGCTGTTGGGATTTATATTTGTAATTTCGGGGAGTCAGGATTTCTTTAGTTTGGATTTTATACTGAGAAGATTCCATGCTGTCGGGATTTTGTTTCTTGGGATTTTGGACCAACAGCATTTCGTTTGTAGAGATTTCAGTTTTTAGTATACTAGGCTGTCTGGATAATGGCTGTCTGAATATCGGCTGTTGGGATTTTGGCTGTGTGAAAGACAAGACACAGTTTTTTTTAAATATTGAATAGTTGATTTTTCTAAACTTCACTTTGAAATTTATCAAATAATGCAAAAAATAGTATTAATTAGAATAGAATGTTGCCTTAGGAACAAAATGAAAACATACTATTCACATTTAATTTTGTTCCAGAACGATTCCAACTAATTAAACCCCGCTAAAATTTTATACGGAGCCAAAGTTAAGTGTAGCCGCCGTGTGTAATTAGGTTCGGGAACGAAACTAAATCACCAAAGCTGCCTTGAATTTTGCTCGGAGCAAAACTGCCGGGACCGTGTTTAGTACGGTTCTGAGGGGAAATCTTGGTTTCAAAGTTGCGTTGACTTTTGATCCGGAGAAAAACTGAAAAGTCGAAGTATTGTTTGATTTGGTTCAGGAGGAAACTAGAGTTTTGCAAAGGGAAATGATTTGGATCCGGGAAAAAATTAAAATATAGAGATCGCTTTAGTTTTGATCAAGAACGAAACTGAAATTTTAATTCGTGATACTTTATTTCCAGGAACAAAATCAAAAGTCAAAATGAATTGGGTTTTTATCCGGAGGAAGCACAATCTCATATTGAAGTTTCTTTTTCATCCCGGAGAAAAAATTTAAATGTAAATGAGTATTAGTTTCGGTCAAGAAGGAGTGAAACCTGATAGTTCCGTTCCATTTGCCACCCCTGGTCTCGATGGTTTTAAAAAGTTTTACGTTCTCTACCACCATTTTTTCCTGTAGTTTTGAAGGTTTTGTTTTCAGAGTTGCAAACAAACTGTAAAATACAACATTTAAGGTCATATACAAAAACGAATTTTCTACAAAATGATAAAGAAAGGTGGGAAATTCCTAAAAATCTAGTTATCAAGACTTTTTAGCCTAAAAACGAATGTGTGAGCACTACAGGGTTATGTTTTTCATCTTTTAAGTAAATATTAAAACGAACAACGATACATTTTCGACATGATATTCCTTACAATGTATAGGTTTTTTAATACCTCAATGTAAAGATCATAAATATCTATGAAACAAATATTGTGTTAATTAACATTATTTAGGCTAATGTAGCAAAGATTAAAATTTTACTCCCTTCCTCTAACGTTAGACGCATTTTCTAATGACTTTACTAGACATAAACTTCGTTTTAATCTGATAAAAGTTTTGGTTTCTGAAACAGGAAGAGCCTTATTTGATGTTTAAGAAAGCTGAAGATGGTCAGATTTTGGAAGGAAACGATGTGTTCGAGGGTTACTGCAAAGACTTGGCTGATTTGATCGCCGACAATTTGAAATTTAGTTTCATCATCAAATTAGTTAATGACTCAGCCTACGGTGGTAAAGACCCTACCTCTTCTGTTGGCTGGAACGGGATGGTTGGAGAGCTTATTAGAAAGGTATGTTATAGTATTTAAAAGATAATGAGGGCATTTAATGTGAGTAAAATTGAGAGACAGGGGGATAAAAAAATAGGCAAATAAACCGACATGTTTTTGGGGTATTAAAAAACGGGGTATTTTTCATTGATTTTGTATTTTGGCGTAATATTATTATTGTTTTGATTGCTTATTTCTTTTGATACCGTTTACAGTAATACATATTTGTTAGGTAGATTATAGATTATTTCCCTTCATGGTTATAGATAAATAGTAGGGAAAACCGGGGAGGGATGGGACACTTTTTCCAAGAATATTTTTAGAAAATTCAGTTTTCCTTGTATAAATTTGAAACTTTCAAAATAACATCTTGAAACATTTTAACATGTTTGAAAAATATAACCAATGTGATAGCAAATAAAACTTAAGATTTATAAACGAATTAAAGTAAGTCTAAAATTTGTCCCATCCCGCCCCGGGCCGGGTTGGGATGGGACATATCTTTTTAAATTAAAATTTATATGATTACTTTTTAAATATATGATTAAAAACCACAAAGATGGAAGTATTTTACACATTTTAAAGATTTATTACAAAAACATAAGTTATTTTACCCTATATTTACTTCGAAAAGTCTAACTTAAGTGAAAAATACAAAATAGTTAAAATTCTTCTTTAATCTAAAAAATATGTTTTCAACTGCAATACTAATCAGTTTCAAAACAAAGGTAACTAAAGAATTGTATGCAATAGCTTGGATTTAGGTATTGAGAAGAATTGGGCATGTCCCATCCCACCCCGGTAGCAACAGTTTTAAAAAATAGGTTCTTTCAAAAGAACTGTAGCTTTTAGGCTTAACTCGACTATATATTCATAAAGAATACATTATTCTGTTAAGAAAACAATATAAACCATTAAGAAAGCAACAGATAATCAGATTGATAATTCACTTTGAAAAGTGTAATACTTAGTTACTTTTGCTATAGTGAAACCGTCTTTTTCATTTAGAAACTTGTAGATAAGCTTTCAACTAAAATAATTAACAGCAACAAGTATGGAGCCATGGTGGCTTTACCTGGTGGAACACTCAAAAACTAATATTATTCATAATTTTAATATTTATTGAATATGTCCCATCCCACCCAGTGTCCCACCCCTGCATGGTCTCTCCTACTATTTAATGATTTTAGAATTGAACACCGTACAGAAATAAACACAAGAAAACTTCATAAATCACCCCAATTTCAATTGAGTTTTTTATTATTTCTGTTTATATGTTTTAAAAAGCATTTTTTTTCAATAAGTTTCCCTGTGAAAAGATATTTGATTTTTATACCAAACTTTACCATAACGACGTGCATTTATAAATAGAGTTTTATTTTTGGTTTTTGCATCCAATTCTTACAAAATGTTACTTTTGGGGATATACAAATAGTCTAGGTTGTCTCCACGATAAAAACACGAAATACTATCTTTTAATTCACATCTCACAGTTTTCAAATAAAGATATTTGATTCATTTTAAGAATATAGACTATTTCAATTCTCTTTCAGGACGCGGATATGGCGATCGCACCCCTTACTATAACTTCAGCAAGGGAAAACGTAATAGACTTTACGAAACCCTTCATGTCCATGGGAATCAGTATCATGATCAAGAAACCCATGAATCGGTTACCAGGTGTATTTTCATTCATGAATCCCCTTTCGGAGGAAATCTGGATGTGCATCATTTTTGCTTACGTTGGAGTTTCTGTAGTTCTGTTTCTTGTAAGTCGATTCTCCCCCCACGAGTGGAGATACGAAGATAACTTTATGGGGCCTTCAGCATCCAACGATTTCTCTTTGCATAACAGTCTTTGGTTTTCTTTAGGCGCCTTCATGCAACAGGGTTGTGACATTTGCCCCAGGTACGAGAGATCCTTGGGTCCGCCACTTTTTAGCATGCTTCCACAGGTATTTTAGTTAACCTCAGTGGATAGTTTTTGTACTTTCTATCATCGAGCGTGCAACAACATGGAGTTGAATACTTTCAATCATAACGTTTCATTCTCTTTACCTCAAACCAACAAAATTAATATTAACTAGTACTAGTTTCAATTAAGTATCGCTTAAAAAGTGTTGCAAATAATTTTTGGCACTCAATAAAAATCTATGTTAATTTTAAGGTAAAAATGGTTTAGGTATAAAATTGTTTTGTTGGTTTTGATTTGGGTTTAACCCTCTACTGCCCCTGGTAGCAATACGCTACCAAAAGTTAAGCTTCAATTTTATTCATAAAGCAGCAATTTTTAGCATGTTTTTAAGATATTCCTGCAATAATTGCATCTTCAGGTGGTATAATTAATGAAGTTTAGGTTCAGCCCCTCAGTTTCAAAAATGAAAAAAAATTCCCTTTTTTGGCATATTTACTTTACAAAAATACTAAAACAAACTAAATAAGATTACCCCAAACTACAAGAATAGGCAAAAAGTAATTATTTCCATCGTTATTTCTGGTATTGGGCATTAGAGGGTTGAAAGCTCAATTACTTGCAAAAGATAATTTGTTTCAATACACGACCTTTCAAAAATTTAAATATTTCGTTAATTGGTTATTTATGAATTGGAAAATTTTTAATGAAAAAACAACAACGTGTTATGGTAAATTCACTTTATAGATCTTCGAAAAAAACATTTTTGCTTTTATGACCAACTTAGCATTATTACCTAACAAAATTAACAATTTTAATTATAATCATTAACAATCTTGGTATTCTAAAAGTTTACAATGTAAAACTTTCAAAAAAATAGTAAATTTTATAAAAAAACCTTTTTAATTTTTAGATTTTAAATGCACACTATAAAAGAAAGCCTTGAACAAGTTAAATAATATTAATTCATAATTTAACTAGATTAATGGTTCATTATGTTTGAGATTTATACCTTTTCTTAAATATGAAATTAAGTATAAGATTAGTCTATTGGGTTCAACACTCTCCATGTATTTGGGGCAGACGTTACAGTCAATTGTTACGTGTTGACGTCTTAAGAAGACTAAGAGTGTTACAAATCCTACTGGCGAAGAGAAGGCTGAAGAATCTGATTTTCTGGCTGCAATTATGTATTCTTCTTTTAGAAACAATACAGGTGACAACTGTATTTTTTTGATAGTTAGGATCACTTAACCAACGGTAAGTTATATTTCTAATTAATAGCAGGCTGAGACTATTACTCGAAAAGGTAAGTCTCATCGATCTGGAAAAGGAAACAAAATTTTAAAGAAGGTAATTTTCCTTTTTTTTAAACTTATTATATTTTTTCGGAAAAAAATCTTAGTAAAAACTGAAAAAAATATTAGCACAAAAAGTATAGAATACATCTGTTTATTTTTAGAACTTAATTATGAAATTAGTTTAAAATTATGGTATTAAAAAAGGTAAAATTTTAAAGAAGTGAATCAACCTCGTCATTTTTGAACGGTAAGTTTTTGTTTTCTTTTTTATATCTCTTAGGGAGTTATTTTAAGTAAAGTAAACTTGAGAGAGTGGTAATTTTTGAATGCTTTCAACAGTTAAAAGTAACGGAAACAAATTATTTTGTTTTATCCAGTCTACATCTTTTCGTGTTTTTCTTATAGTCTAAAAATTAAACAAATTTATTCGTTGATTATTATTAACCTAAGGTTAAAAATTTGTATTTCATATTGCATTCCCTTACTTCCAAGGAACACAATAAATAATAAAAACTATATTTTATTCTTCCCAAAAGAGATTCACAGGCAATAACATTAACGGGAAAAATAACTTGCATATAGGTAGGTATTAGGGACTTTTACTAGATTTTAATGTCATATAACTATGACAAAACTGTTTACCAATGTTGGTTGGATAATAGACATTAGTATAATGCTTAGCTGTTGTTTGTTATCAACTGGAAGACTTCGTCCATAGGTCGATTGCCGGACGCATAGTGGGGAGTGTCTGGTGGTTTTTCACTCTCATAATCATTTCATCATACACTGCCAACTTGGCAGCTTTCTTGACAGTAGAGAGAATGGTTACGCCCATTAATTCTGCCGATGATTTAGCTAAACAAACAGAAGTAGAATATGGGACCCTAATGCACTCTTCAACGCAAGAGTTTTTTAGAGTAAGTACTATTTTATTACACTTCCACTTTGAGTTTTTAAGTAGACTAAAAGGCAAACAAATATTAGTTCTTTGGCATAGTGTAATGACTACATTTAAAGGAGAAATAGAGTATTTAATGAGGTTTCTCCTGCTAAAAAGCAAATACATTCATTTATTAGTATTTAATTATTATTTATTAGTATTTATTAACTATTCGCCCTTTTAATAAGCCCTTCATTTAAATATGGTCTTTCCTCCCCAATCCACTGCCATAATGCAAAAATAATCTCTAATAGATATGATTATAAATAACCATAGCTATCATATTAATTCAACTCAATTCTTTTCCTCACACGACTACCCTATACAATTTCCGATCTTTCATACACGTGTAATGTCCTGTATGAAGAATATGGAGACCCACGAAAGCGTATTCATTCCATTCTCCGTTTGGGCAGTGGACTGTGAATCCCGTTCTGGCTGAAATCCCAAAATAAATCGAAATGCTCCCTTCATATCTTAACCTTTGAGATCAAATACATCTGATTTTCTTATCATACTTCCTGACTTTACTTGAGTTGGCAGCCAGTGCCTCTGATCAAAAAATCTCTGCCGATCTCAATCGCTCATTTTTCTATTCCAAGCGACAGGACTCTTCGCCAACGTCCTGTCAAAGAAAATCCTGTAAGCACTTCATCACGAAAAGTATGTGGGACATGATTAAGGGCGGTTAGAGGGGTGCTAGGTAAACGTTATTGGTAAATTTTAGAGATAAGCCGTACATAGTTGTACTTTTAATTTTCGAGGAGTTAAGGTAAATTTGTGAAAATTTGAGGATTTGCGAGAGGGTTGTTTGAAAGAGAAAAAACTAATTGAGGACACATTTACAAAAGAAGAAATTAAACTTTTGATAATTTTTTTTGAGCTATTCATTTAAGGTAGTTATATTCTATCATCAAAATAAATCAGTTAATTTTCTCTTTCTCTTTGATAATTAATTGGTATAATTTATTTCTAATTTGATATTACAATGCTGTAAAAATTTCAATAATATTTTTAATTTTCTAATTGCAATAAATGCTATAAAAAGTATCGAGCTCGTAAAATAGTGTAAATTTATTTACACTATTTTACTATACACTAAAAGATGTAGAACCTGTCAAAACTTTTGTACGAACCTTTCATGTGCGATTTTTTTGTGCGTTGTATGAAAATTTCAAATTAGAATAAAAATCTTGTATTTCTGGCTACCGACAGTTGTCGCAGACTACATGGTAACTGAAAAAAAGTCTACGTTAGGTATAGAAACGGTTTCTTAATTCAGCTGTAGGGTGGGGATTGCGTTACGGTCCGAACATGAAGAGGTTTTCAATACAGCTATGCTGAGGGCTTTTCGCTACGGCCCTACGTGAGACATTTTTTAAGCGGTCCTTATTCACCGCATAAAAAAAGGATTTTTTAAAAAATGTGCTGCGAAAACTATTTTTTATAGCTACTCGTGAAGTTTGGTGCGAATTTTCATGTGATTTTTTTGTGCGGTCCCTATTCCTTGAACAAAAACAGGTTTGACTGTAAATAAAAAATAAAAATATCTTAAAAAATTAAACATCCATCAAATAACAGTTATTTTAATCAACACCATTATTTTTTGTTAAAGATACGCAATTATTTTCTTTACATATAGTACTGAAACAAAAATTTTTCTTCTCAAGATTTATTGAGTTTAAGCCAAAAGAGAGAAACGAATAAAACCATAACTTTATGAGGCAAGTATGGTGATAGTACTAAAATAAAAAGAGGCATTTAAAAAATGTCTACTGAAAGAATAATTACGCTATTAAAATCACTAAAAATTAAACTGACACAAATTCTTTTAATGGGTGTAATTTTAAAATTTATCACATCGTTACAATTAAAAACTATAAAGATGCGCCAAAAATTTCGACCACTCCTTTTTAACAAAGTATCAAAGTTTTTTTGTTTTCATGTTTCAATCTTTCTAGAATGTAAAAACTTAAATAAATGAATATGATAATATTTCAAGTATGGCTATAAAATTATTTTAACTTCAAGATACTTAGATCCTATATTTTAGAACAAAAATTTTACAATAGTGAATTGCTATTAATGTAATCTTAAACACTTGAAAATTTCCTTCAGTTACAAAGTGGAAAGATTCCAGTATACGCCCGCATGTGGGAGTTCATGAACTCTCGAAAACATGTTTTTGTACGAAAATACGAAGAAGGAATCCAAAGGGTTCGAGAGTCTAAAGGGAAGTATGCTTTCTTGATGGAATCTACAAAAAATGAATACATCAATGAAAGAAAGCCCTGTGATACTATGAAAGTCGGGAGAAATCTTGATGCCAAAGGATATGGTGTAGCAACCCCTGTTGGCTCTAATCTCAGGTTTAAAACCTTTTTAATAATTTAGATTATCATAGATATTTTAGATTTGTATGTCATTCGAATTCGTATTCAAAGGAGATAATGATAAATATACATTACCAATTGAAAATATTTGCTTTTGATTTCTGACTTATAATAGTTTTAAAGACAAGAGAAATGGGTATACCGTACACCAAAACAGAAGTTTATTTATTTAGGAGATCTTGTTATATTTTCAAGATGCCTGTAAATTATATTTACTGCTTATGTATCGGTAATTTGAGAAAATAATGAAATTCGTTCGGTAAAAGTCAATGTAACAATTACGTTTTTCTTTATAAGAAATAAAGATGTTTCAGAAATAATCATATTTCATTATATATTTATTTTGTATTCTTTTTTAATAAAAAAGGTTAAACGTAAGATTTCCGGATTTTCGGGAATTTTCATTTCTATTATATATAATTTTCAAATTTTGAGAAGCATACATTAGGTAAATGTTATCTTGATAATAATAACTTTGCATCCTTTGTGTATGATCGTTCACAAAACCATTCGAAATGAACGAGGGAATGAAAAAGGACATTAATGTTTTTAGTGAAAAGAGTACTACTTTGAAAAGCACAAATTCTCTGCTAAATGTTGAAATTGTTTTTATTGTACCAGTTTCAAAAGGTTTTTTTTACTCGGACTCATTTCTCCGTTATAAAGAAACTTGTATATCTACTTCAAAATCAGACATTAATATTTCTTTTAATTTATTTCGAAATAGAAACGTGTACAGGGTGATTCAGAAATAATCATCAATAATTGGAGGGGAGGTAGAGGGGCCCTAGACAAGCATATTTCGAATAGGGATGGTGGGGCGCAGCCTTACCGTTAAAGAGCTAGGACCTAATGTAGTGCGAGAACGTTACAAAAGGACGTTTTGCCAAGGCCCGTGTAACGTAACAAAACCTAATAGAATGAAAAAATTTATTGCATGAGGTAAAGCAGTATCCGTACTTTTTACACCATAAATTTGATAGAATTTGAACCACTTTCTAAACCATGGAGTAAGTTTCAAAAGTGCAATATTAATATTTTAGTCAAAGAATGGAGTTCCCTTAATGGTATTTAGAAAAATGATGATCGGGGAAGGAATTTTCAATGATCGTAACATTGATCATTGAAACTGTTTGATCATTGAAAATTCCTTCCCCGATCATCATTTTTCTAAATACCATTAAGGGAACTCCATTGTTTGACTAAGAGATTAATATTGCACGTTTTAAAACTCACCCCACGGTTTAGCAAGTGGTCCAATTTCTATCACATTGAGGATTTAAGTAGTACGGATACTCTTGTACCTCATGCAATAAAGTTTTTCATTTTATTATGTTTTATTTCGTCACATGGGCCTTCTAAAAACGGCCTTTTGGAACGTGCTTGCACTACATTAGGTCCTAGCTCTTTAACGGTAAGGCTGCGCCCCACCATCCCTATTCAAAATATGCTTGTCTAGGGCCCCTCTACCTCCCCTCCAACCTCCAATTATTGATGATTATTTCTGAATCACCCTGTATAAAAGAAAGTATCTCACACATAATCGTAATAAAGGTTTATAAAACAATGCAATTTTACATATTTTTGAACGTGATGTTTTCCGAAAATATTAGTTTAATAATTTTTTTAAGCATATAAAATTTTGTTAATGTTTAGAGCTCCATTTCTAATAATCAAAGAAATGAGTCTAAGTTATTCAAGAAAGGATATTTTTTTACAGAGACCGACTAAATGTAGCTGTTTTGACCATGTTAGAAAATGGTGATTTAGCTCGCCTTGAAAATAAATGGTGGTATGACAGGAGTGAGTGCAAAAATGGAGAGTCAAAGGTAATGCAAAGTGTCATAAATTATTTAATTTATATCACTTGTATGATGTTTTTCGATATTCTAAGAAAAGTAACAGTTATGAGTAAAACAGTGTAAAAAATGTGCAGAAAGAGACTTCACCTTCCCGTGTTATTTATGATTTAAAAAGTAATTATTTTTATATTTAAACGCAATTCTCCTAGTTATTTTCAGATAATAACCAAAATTTCCTTAGTAATCGATTTTATAATTATCCACAAATTTAATCTTTCCCTTAAGATTTAATATGCGGTGTTCAAATATTTAGCAAATAAGAGCATAGAACGATAAACCAATGTGTTGGAGGTAATTATTCAGGAAAACCACGTGCTTATTCTGTTATTACGAGGTATACGTGTATTCAGTCTGAAAATAAATCAATGATATGTATAATATACTAAATTAAAAAGTGAAGGTAGGATAATTAACGAAAAATAAATGGCTAATTATGCTACATTACCATGATGAAGCATTTTTAGTAGCCATAGAATGTCTTATTCTCCCTACTCAAATCCTTATGAGCGTATATAAGATAAGATTGTTTTCCAAATGCCCGTTTACATGGGCTATAAAGTGCTTTAGGTCTGGAGCAAAACGTGCAGAGCTCGTAAGATTCGTATTTCATGGCTTCTCTTAGTCACATATCCGATAAACCCGAAAGATCTCTGGAGAGCCCAATTGCATTTTCTGACTGGTTATATACCGAAATAAAATTGAATTCTTAATGTAGAAGAATCGAAGGAAGATATTATGACTCTCTTAAATAACATGATTCTAGTGAATATTTGATTAATTTTGTTGTGAATGTTTTTATTGAATGTTTTTATTGGGTTGTAAGTGTACATTTTTAAAAATAAAATTTGTGTCGTGTCGAGGGATGGTAAAGCAATGTTTTGTTTTCAGGAATCGTCTCAAAACGAGCTGACTCTAAGTAATGTAGCTGGCTGTTTCTACATTTTAGTCGGGGGATGCGGTCTTGCCTTGATGGTTTCTTTCTTAGAATTTTGTTACAAAGCGAAAGTCGAAGCTACACGATCGAAGGTAAAAAGAAAAATATACATTTATCAATGCGCAGCATGTGAACGGGGCATTTTATGTAACTTAATTTTGCAGCTTTTTTGAGCGAACGTTTCATTATATTAGCTTCGGTTATTTTCGCAGTTGGAATATATTGTAGACAATGGCAACTTTTATATGGGGATTAGTTGCAGCTACCCAAATCCAATTTCAACTTTTTATTATTTATTGCGATCAAAATTACAATAGAATTAATTTTATTTTGTCTGCTTTTCCAACGTATGAGGTCTTCCGGATACTAAGGAAAATGTTTTTTTCATTAGATAAACTCAATCATTAGGTATATTTTCATCGTATTTTGAGGGGAGGAAAATGGGTTATCCCTACATGGATATATTGCAGAATTTCTAAAAAATATAATATCGAATACGACAGGTGACTAGCTAAATAAATTTTTATGTTCTTTCCTTTATTTGTGAAACAAGTAGAAGGTAAAATCCGAATGGTTTTGGATAATGCATTTTAAAATATTTTTTTTTCTTACAATTATGAAAAAAATTACTTGTATCCACTACAAATGTGTGTATGTGTGCGTCTTTAAAAAATGTTCTAGAGCGATCCACATATCACGTTCCATAAAAAATAACGCGAATCATTATCTCATTTTTCCTCTTTATAACTTTACTGCAGCATAAATACGAGTACTTCCTTTAAAATTCTTGGGTTTGACAAGTATGATCCCTTCATTATTTCAAGAGTTTTAAAACACAAGAAAACCAGAAAAAACATCCTTTAAATTCATAAGTATTCTCAAAATAGAAAATGCATCCATCCAAAATGAAGTAGAATAGTGTTTGAAAATTTTTAATAGTAGACAAAGGGACAAAAACCATTGATAATTCTGAATGTATCTTGCTTTGAAAGAACCTCAGGAGTTGGATTTTTTTATAATTTTTTACGCTTTTATTTCAGATGACGCTGTGTGAAGTGATGTTGAACAAGTTACATACTTCAGTCACCGGACAAGCTAATGTTAATCATGCACGGGTATGATTTGAATGATATTTTATCTTTCGATAACTCTTAAAGCACCAAACAGTTGAAGTTTGAACTTAAAATCTAAAAAGCTCTTTTTATTTCATTACTATTTTTCACTTGAAAAAATTTGGATGGATATTTACATGAATATTTAAGTAATATTCATGGTCTTTTTCAATTATTGCAAATTCGGAAATTACCATGTAGAATTTATTATTTTACTGTTTGTCATGAGAATAATAAAAGCATTTTTAGTTATTTATTTGTAAAATTACATCTCAGTAATATTGGTCCAAGACATTAGAGTGTTAAAACGCAGTTATGAAATGAAATATAGAGTGAATGTATTTTATAACTATGAAACTGTTCTTTTTTTGGTCAATATAGTTCATTTAAAAGAAGGCACTGAGAGGAAAAGTGTTCTAACATCATGTATGGATTGATAAAAATTGGTGGTTTTCTTATTGTTTAGTTTTATAATAAAGAACCACACCAAAAATTCACCATATTATCTAAGAATTAAAATGGTTTTAACCCTTTCAATACGGCAAGGGAATCATAAAAGTGCGATTTTTGCACTTGTTTGAGCTCCTGGGGGGCAACTGCGATGAGATATTCATTAAATCATGATGTGTTTGGAGGCACAAAGGTGTATTTTATTCTGTTCCTTGAAGTTTTTCAGCAACTGGGACATAAAGTTGCCTCAGTCGTAGTTTCAAAATTTTTCCACCGTGGGACAGCATATGCCGCAGCCGGTGCGAAAGGGTTAAAAACCGCAACATTTGTTTAATTCAAAAAAGGAAAATGTCGGGTTACTTCTCCTACAATTTACTACATAAGCACAAATTCTGAACGAATCTTTAAATGACTAGACTAGGTAATTCTATGTTTTCACATTTTTTTGTTTTTAGTAAAGATTATAAATGCGTAAAAAATATCAGCTTTAATTTATTATTAAAATTTATTTTTTAAAGGTATTAACTTAACCTAGGTCGAAAGAGACCTTAAAATTAAATTATATAATAATGAAGTATTTATCTTTTTAGTTTTACCAACCTGCCACTCAGATGATAACCGCAGAAGGCATAACAGATGCTGTGAGCTCCAATACTCATACTCAAGTTTGAACAAACATTGCATAATGAAGCAAGTATAATGTATGGGCATTTAATGGAGGAAAGCCATCAATGCGTATAACTCCATTATTTTCCGAGTTATCACTCTGTATGATTAGTTGAAAAAGAGATGCATTATATCTGGTCAGATAATTTTGCACAGTAGAGTATGATGTGTGTATAAAAGATAATATTGAATGCAGAAAAATGGCTATAAGAACTTAGAATGTTATATAAATAGAGGGCATTTTTGAAATTATAATACTATGAAGCTTTCAGGAAATAAGAAAATTATTTGGATGTATGTTAAAATATGTAGGGTATCTACAATTAAACGTCTCCACTTAAAAGTAGTCTACAAACTAAGCTATTGTTCAAAAAAAGTGAAACATTATGAAGATCTAGAAAAGCCGATATTCTCTAACGGAAAAGACAAATTTAATGTTTTTTTGCATTTCACTTAAATATACCATTGCTTTTCAAAGCATTAGAGAATTAAAATGTGAAGTATAACTTACATAATATTCTTCTGCATGAACCATAAAATATTTAGTTTATACAACGAAACGTTTACACTTGTATGTTTTTACTTGAAAGTGTGATTTGCCTTTTATTTTCTTGGTCGTTATACAGTTCATTCAAACCGCAGTTTGTGAAATGTTTTTGTAAAACCAAAACTATATGCTATGTGAAATAATAATGTGGTAAAACGCATTCAAACTGTATAATTTTTATATTTTTTCACTAATGAATTCTCATCTTTTCATTAAGTTTTCCAAAAAAATTCATTATTTTCTGAACAATTGTTTTATTAGTAGGCAACTTTAAATTTATGGGGCCGTTTATAAAGACACCTTGAACTATATTCTAAAAAAACTGATTTATGATACAAAATATGTGATACTTATATTTTCTAATGAAGATGTCATGTTGAAATGGGAACATTCTATGTAATGTATAAAAAATTGTAAAATTTCTTAATTCTATCAATTATTTAAGTTCACTTACATACTCACACTTAACTGCTATATTGTGTGATTTTAAGAATTGTTTTGTAATTTTATAAGCACGTGATGTATATTTATGTACCCTTAAGGATTTGTGAAATACTAGGTAAGAATGGTTGGATGCCTAAGTTCATCATCTATACACATAAAAAGTTTTAAAAATTGAGCTTTTATTCTATACTGATAAAGTTTAAATCAAGCTGTTGCCAAATATATCTACTTATAATTATTTTTCTTGATTTGTTTTTTAATTTAATTTTTTCTCATTCAGGTAGAGCTAATTTACTTAATTAAATAGGTTTTCAAAATAAGGGAATAATATAAACAATAATATCAATATCAATATACAATAATATCAATCATATCAAATAACTGTACTGATATGATTTTGAAGAATAATGTTGGATAAATAAGTAATTTTTGTTAAATAGAAAAAAAATATTCTGAAACTCTTCTTTCTAACTCTTTTTCTTCTATCTAAAAATCCCTTAGATAACTTCAAAACCTTATGTTTTTACACTTTATTTATGTATATTTTAAATGAAAATTCAATTGTGCGACATTTGTTAAAATTTAAATGCATCTATGTAAAATTAAACAGTAAATTATAAACATCCGTGAAAATAATATCAACGTTTTAATTAGTAGTCACTGATCTCAAACAGCTAAGAAATACATAACGCATAAATTAAAAAAACGTTTGTTTCTCTAATGTTAAGGTGTTACAAATTTGGAACACATAGCTCCTTTGATAAAAAAAAGTAGAGAAATTTTAAGAATATGCTATAAATGCTAGAAAGAAGCTAAATTAAATCAGCTTATAGTCCAACCGCCACGAGAAAAACTTTTAACGTTGTACAACATTGAGGCAGTTGTTACGAAAGCGAATTCTATTCAATTGTGGGGGGATGATGGTAATTTATAAACACTAAAAAACACTTTTGCGCCAAATCTGTGTGACTATGATTTATATTTGAACTTCTTTTCAAAGTTTTTTTTCTGTCAAAGTTGTTCTCGTAGCAGCTGGACTATATTATCCCTACTTCTATATAAATATAACAAATGCCGTTTTAATCACGTTTTTGTGAAAAAATTCCGTACCAATTTTTTCCGTAGCATTTTCGACTATCCTAAAGAGTTCTTAAACTTACGGAAAAACTCTGTATACAGCGATTCCTGATATGCTGTCGTGATTATCCGTTTGGGATAAGTTTTATAATTCGGAAGCTAGGCGCCCTTCAACAAAGGCATCGAATATTTCAGCACTTCCTCCTGCTCTGCGGCCATAAAATGCGGGGCGGAGTTTTATGGGGATGCTAGGTGCCACGCTAATAAAAAAGAAGCACCTCTCGTAAAAGAGGAATCAATATCATCTATGAGCAATGCATTTGGTGGGGGCTTTAGGGTTTGGTGTGAAAAGAAACACGGATTTGAAAATTTTTGAAAAAAATTAACTCGCCAAATTTACACGAAATCTAGATCGAACGACATAGATTTCAGTAGCACACCAAATGCTTAATGCAGACTTTGAAATCATAAATTTGAAGTTTTGTGATTAGATTCGTAAATTGGGGTTGTGTTCGTATCCTATGGATTTTTAAAAGTGTGAAAGAATATTCCTAGATGTTCGTTTGTTTTGGTTTCAAGCCGTTAGATGGCAGCAGGTAATATGGGCCTAAAGAGTTGTGTTGGCTTTCCGGCCAAACCTGGGCTATCAAAAAATGATAAACTCGAATTGCATGTACCAATTCATCTCTCTCTCTCCCTTTCTAATCTTTCTCCCTAATCTTTCTGCTATTTTTTCCTCCGCATCACTCTCTTTATTCTCTTCTCTATTTCTAATTTCTTTTCTTTTTCTAATCTCTTTCTCTCATTCATTTAATTTTATTCTATAGTAAGTTTGAAGGATTTAAAGGTAGGAAGAAAATTAGGACATAAATATAAGTAATTGTTGCATCGCTGCATAGAGTTGTCTGAGAAACTTCTAAACTAGATTTCGATGGGTTATGGAACATCATCTTTTAAGATAATTTCTTCTGACCATCAATTAATTATAAATTTCGGTAAGCCTAATTCGTTATAATTTCGTTGCAAAAGTCAACTTTAAATTTTATTTCATGGAATTCAATTCCAATTCATTCCAGTTTGATTTTTTTTGTAAAACTAGTAGTAACTGTTAGACTACATCCCCTTTTTCTAAAACATTTCATTATCAAGCTTAAAAATATTACCTTTTATTAACATTTCACTAAGAATTATTATGACTTTTTTATAGTGATGTGACTTAAGTACCTAATATGCGTTGAAAAAATTTTAATCTGATTCTTTCTGTAATTTATTAATAACATTTATATTTATTTTTAAAATTAATTTATTAAAATTTAATATTTTTTATAAATTTAATTGGTCAAAAATGTTTTATTTCCAGTTTTTAAAGTAAGATTAAGTTAATATACTAAGTATAGTATAACTAGACACTTTACAAACACACAATAAAATTTTTCTTTATTTAAAGCATATTCTAACATCAATATTTATAATATTACACAATATTCATAATATTAATTATCATTTGATTATTATTTATTGAAACTTTTTGATATGCAAATAAATATTTAATTATTGATAATCTCAAAATTGTTCAATAATGAGTGGATAAACTATAATTGAAAATTATATCTACATCTGATCGTATTGATAAACAATTTTAGTCATCATATTATTGTAAGGTTATTATCAAAACCCTCTAATACAAGTGCCCTTCCTAAAAGTGCCTTGAGATGTGTTCTCTAATGTTATATCCACGCACATATGTTTGCGTGCACTCCTTAGAAGGCAATAATGTATGTTCTCTCCAGTTCGCTCTTTAAAATTTAGTTTTTTTGCTTTAAAAAACTATTTATAGGATAACCTTCTTGAATCTTCAAATATTTAGGATGAAAAATAGTTCAATAAGAAATTATCCCATAGTTAATTTTATTTGACTCTTTTTCTGGTATTTTCTGTACTTTTTATTGGCCCCTACAATGATTTTTAACAATATTTATTAGTTTGAAAATATTTCCTTCAATAATTTTTTGAGTAATTGAAAAAAAAAATTGCAATAATACAATAAGTTATTGAGTTTTAACTGTGGTAGAGATTATTATTCATCAGATAAGTAGAAATATTTGGCAATACAACAAAATGTATTAGTTGTTTTACACAATTCATGTGTTAAATTCGAAAAAAGATTGTAACAAATAACTCGAAACAAAACAAATTTTGGCAATAACTTAAGAAGTTCATGGACTCTAGGAAAGACATACAAGATCACAACTGGTGCTTGGTTGAAAATCCAGTAACAATACCAATTTTTATGTAAGATATAACCTGTAAAAATGTTACTAAGGAATTGAAAATATAATTTTGCTCATAAATACATGTTTTATACTGGGTATACATAACGGCATTTACTTAAGGCTATTGATTTTTGAATTTCTTGTGAAATATTACTAGCTGAAGTAGATCGTTTTTTACTTCCATACTCATTTTCTTCAACTTTATGCTTTGAAGCACAGAATTATCATCGCATTCTAAAACGCGCTGATACGAGTTGAATGTACCTGTAATTTTTGAGAAATTATTTCTTATCACGGAACTAATAAAACTATCTTTGACTTGACTCTTTTCTTCTATCTTCATATAACACACTAAAAACAAGCATTTAAATCTAGAAATATTTTTATTCTATATTTTATTACGGAATCAATAAAACTATCTTTGACTTGACTCTTTTCGTCTATCTTCATATTATTAAATTATTATTATTTATTAATACACTGAAAACAAGCATTCCAATATTCTGGAATGTTAATAAATTAGTAAAATGAATGAAAATAAAATTTTCGATATGGGGAAATTTTGATTAAGGAATTAATGAAATTTCTTCAGAAAATTTCATTAATAAACATTTTATTAATCCATTTATCGCTGAAAACATATAAACCAACCGATTTTAACCTATTTGCAGTTAAATGTTTGGGGAAAAAACATTAATTTACCGTTAAATTTAAGGATATGACAACGACTTTGGTGTCTCAAATGTTAAAATATAAATTATGCAATGATGATGATAAATTATACAATATCTTCTTCGCAATCAGTAAACTAGTCCCCTCTATGGTTCAAATTAAAAAGGGAATCCTTTTTGTTTATTAACACCTTTAGTTTACAATTTAAAAATTCTGAAATTAAAGTTGAAACATTTAAAAACTGAAAAATCGAATAAAAAATTCTCCAATTACTTCTTGTAACCATGGGCGTAGCCAGGGGGGCAGGGGGCAGCTGCCCCCAAGTCCTGAGTGATTTTCTTTTAGTTAAGTTAAAACCCAGCTTTTTAAAATCAAATTTTCAAGATTTTTCTGGAGGAGCGCCCCCAGGCCCCCCTTTAATATTAAAATCTATATTATTCACACTTTTTTTATAATAAGATCAATAAAATCAAAATTCTACCTAAAAATATATGTCCAAATTTGGGTTTATGTGTACCAAAAAACAGTTTGAAAAATTGTTCTGAGGGTCAAATTTCTAAACATTTTCTAGGGAGGAAAGCCAGACCCCCCTTAAGAATTTAAAACTTTATTATTCACACTTTTTTATAATAAGTTCATTAAAATCAAAATTATACATAAAAAGTTTATTCAAATTTGGGTTTACGTATACTAAAAAACAGTTTAAAACCCTGTTCTTAAGGTCAAATTTCCAAAATTTTTCGGGGGAGAACCACCAGAACCCCTTTAAAACTTGAACCTTTATTAATAAAAAACTTTCTTATATGAAATTTTCTCGAACGCAAATTCTACGTAAAAAACTGTTGAAAAACTACAATAAACCTATTAATATGGATGAAAGAGACCTCATTGGGGTTTCCACGCTACCCACAAACAAACTTATAAATTAATTTCATTAAAGGTTAAAAACCCCTCTCGAAACAACACTGTGGCTACTGCCCTCTTTCACAGGACTTTAAAATTGTTCTCCACTAACATATCAAAGTTGACCCTGTTACCCCCCTAAGTGGAACCCTGGCTACGCCCATGCTTGTAACAGATTAAAATAACACAAAGCCGGGATCCCTCACCACTAAGTACAAAGCAAATAGCAAAACGGAAATTAAATAAAGTAAAACATCCAAACTAAAATGGACAATAACGACTTTTTCTGTTATCACTGAGCATTTGCATCTTTTGGTGTCATTACATTTAACCTTCCTACCCTCTTGAAAAAATAGTCACATATTCCCCTCGTGGGGTCTCTGAGGACACCATGCGTAAAACATGCCTATGACTCTAATAAAGGTTAAAAATTCCTTAAATGGAGAAGAATTGTCATTTTTTATTTCTAGAAAGATGCTTCGGAATAATTTATCCAATTTTTTTGGTATTTTTCTCATTTTTTTCGTCTTATTACGGCTTAATTGGGTTTCTTTTGATACACGTTTTTTATAACATCTGGACCTTCAAACAAGAATTAAATTACAGAAATGAACTACATTGAAGTTGTTTTACTTAAAATATTTATAATCACACTGTTTAAAGCATACGAGTTGATATACCCGGTCTTGCACGGGTAGAATTTAGTAGTTTATTTTAAACGATTTATGAAGCTGCATAGATTCTCTATTCTGCATTATCAGCTACCTGTCACCCCAGATTAATTTATTTAGTATTATGAAACATGTAAAGTTTGGATTCTTCTTTTTAAAATTGAAATAATACAAAAAAAATAATCGGTTCAGATTTCTTAGTGAAATCAGTATCTCGCTTGCTTATGTAAGTTTTAACATAAAATTGGTTTTTTTCTTGATAATTCTTCGAAATCACATTCTGGACTTCCGTAAACACTCATAAATATTTGAAAGCATTCTTATTTTTCAAAGAAGACTGAATATAAAAACCTATTTACAATCAACCATGAATTTATATTGTTTTTGTAAAGAATGTGTTCAACAGGAAGTAATGGCGACAGTTGTCTGAGTTTTTTTTGCTGCAACTGTTAGATACTCAAAAGATTTCTATAAATAGCATATTTTTCTTAGAATGTGAATAAAAAATTTAAGAAATAGCGAGTGATTCAATGTATTTAGCCGCAATCTTCTTTTTGTAAAAAAAATGACAATTTCTACGAAAATATCTTTCTAATATTTCTCCAAACGTTCTAAACAAACATGCAAACCTTTTTTTATCTATAATACAACAAAAAATAAAATACTAAACTTTATTTGATACTGTTTTACCGCCATTCATGGCTGGGGTCTCAGAAGACCCCAGAGGGGGAATATGTGACTATTTCTCCCAAGACACTTAAAAATGGAATAATAACTCCAAAATTTTTACCCATTGTAAAACTTTGCGTAATTAAGGAATAGTAGCATCGGAAATTGTCAAAACAAAAATGCATGGGAGATATCAAGCGTCAAAGTGCGTCTGGGGTCGAAAAAGACCCCAAAGGGGTAGGAAGGTTAAAAAATATAGAGATAATCGCATTTTTTTGGTAATTTTTAGCACAAGTCTTCAGAAATTCAGACCGGTCTTGATCAAAACTCAGAAGAGGGGTGTTTATTTCAAGGATGTTTAATACAATTTTGACAAATAAAATGTTATTAGTTGAAAGATAATGCCCAACATTGTATCCTCTGGTTTTCCTCTAAAAAGTAATACTGAATCATGTTTATGGGGGGAGTAAAAGTACAAAAAAATCATTGAGGATGATATGCAGATTTTACTGTCTTTGTATAAGATGTATAATGTAGTATACGTGTTGGATGTGGGTAGGTATAAAAGGGAGTTATTTCAGGGGCGTCATTTCAGTTTTCGGTTGGGTGGGCAAGAATTTTTTTAAATGGGTCTGGGCCACACCGTAAACTATACTTTTTTTTTGGGGGGGGGGTTGCCTCAACTTCATTTTTAAGGTATCCCCTAAAGAGCGCATTTATATATGATCACTGAAAAGTAGTATTTGAATATTTATTATGTCAAAATTTAACGTGAATGAAAAGAAAAAAATTGCGTCTGGGGTTCACCCCCATGATAATTTTGAAAATTTGCATCTGAAAGTAGTATTTTAACTCATTTTGAGAACTTTTGGGCTACATCCAAAGAGAACAGTTTCTTGTAAACCACATAATTTTCTTGGGAAAAAAAGTTCTTAAAAGACGTCAAAGTTTCAACGGGGGCTTGGGGTTCTACTCTAGAATTTTTTTAAAAAATTTGCCTTTAAACTACTGTTTTATCTCTTTCTCAAACTTTTAGGGGAGCTCCTAAAGGGAAAAGCTTCTTGTTTAAGAGGCAGAATTTTGAAAGCAAAAAACCGACGCAAAAGAGAGGGGGCTTGGGGTCATCCCCCAGAAATTTTTTGAAATTTCCCCTTTCAACTAGTTTTTATCTCTTTTACAAACTCTTTGGGGAGCACTAAAAAGGAAAAGCTTCTTGCAAGTGGCAGAATTTTAAAGGGGAAAACACTGAATAACCGACATTAAAATTTTAGACGGGGCTGGGGGTCCTCCCCCAGAAAAGTTTTTGAAATTTGACTCTTTAAGGTAGTGTTTTAACTCCTTTTGAGACTTTGGTTACACCCAAAGCTCCTTGTGGAAGTTAGAGAATTTTCAAGGGACTTTCAGCTATTTTTCACATAATAGTCGAAATCTAGGGGTGGTGGTTGCCCCCCCTGCCCCCCTAAATGACGCCCATGAGTTATTTCGACTTAGTTGAAGCCATTGCAAAGAAAGCAAATTAAGTTTTGCAATAAAAGTTATTATATTAATTATTTAAGTTATTATGTTAAATAATTATTAATATATTAACATGGTAATAATATTATTTTATAATTGTTAAATATTATAATTTTTAAGATTATTGTAATGATACAAAAGTATAAATAATATGTTCAAATTAATTATACTAAAAATATATAGATAATAATTACAATAAAAAACTGTTAATTCTGATATACATTTTTATTAAAGACTAATAATAACTATTGTTTTATCATTAGAAAAATTTTATCGGCTTCTGAAAGGGTTAGTATTTACGATAATGTGTAGATAGCAGCACTTGTTAATTGAAAAGAGTACTATACCTTTGAACAAGTCCAATATATCGCTCACTCCTTTCAAGAACGTCATATCTCAAAAATCACCAATTTTTAGTTACGACTGTTTTCAGAAAGCCCTGAAAGAGTAGTATAACCCTGTAAAATCGGCTTAACTTTAACTTAATAATTAGCCTCTAGAGGAAAGTAGAGAGAAGTTGTGTCGTTTCTGTATTAGTGGAGTTTTCTTTTCAAGACAGTCACAATTTAGTTATCCTCAGCCGTTGAGGAGGAAACACATCTGTCATTTAGTGCAAGACCGTATTATTTCTTCAGAAAACAGTATTGCGCCCAAGATAAGTGTATCTTTTATTCTTAGTTTTGTTTCAAAAATGTACTATTTAGTTTTATGTCAGTATTGTAGGGAAAGGGTGAAAATAATAAAATGGCTTATTTCGATTTATGACGCTCTTGCACAGTAAGTTAGAGAGGTTGACTGTACTATTTTAACTTATGACACTGTTGTCAATAGACATTTTTTCCTTAGACAAAGTGGGTTTGTATCAATTTGCTTTATGACACTTTTACAAAGAAAACTCAAACCCTTTTACGAAATTGTGCAGTTTTATTTTGGAATGTGTCATTATTGACAGTAAAATATTTACGGTTTGCAAGATGTTACGGGTTGCAGTTTGCTTCTTCCTGTTCACAATTCACTTCAACTTTTTTAAGATTAGGTCGGAAAAGTCTAACATCCTATAACTCGATATGCAAGGGGCCATTTCATTCTCCTGCAGGTGCAGTGAAATGACCATCTTATCTCCCCATCGGAAGAAGGCAATTTGGCGACCCGATAAGATCAACACCTGAAAAGAACTGGGCTCGAGGAGGCGGGCCACCCCTACTGACCTCCCATATCGGCCGGATGTAAGATTACCCCCTTGAATTGCCTTTTTCGCTGTCGCCTTCCTTCTTTTCCCATAAAAATTGCTTTTTTGTTGTTATTTGGTGGGGGGGGGGGTGTTACGGGGTGGGTTTGTCCAGTGCCATTTCCATGGTAGCTACTCATTCAAATAAACTTCAAAATTTTAAAGGTGACCTTGGCTTTACTGACATTTCTTTAAAATTTGAGTGCTAAGTGTGCTGTTGACTTTGAAAGAGGACTCTTTCCTACTCATTTTAATGAGTTACCTATTGATGTTTTGTTGCTGCTCACTTTGAAAATATAAATTACGAAAACGAAGAAAATTTTTTTTACAAAAACTTATCTTCATTGATCAAATTTTAGCTCCATACTAGACAAACGGCTTAAAAGCCTATTTTTAAGTTTTTTTAAACTGGGCCACTTTGAAAATCAACGGTAAATTTTTATCAATGGTAATAGGGAAACAATTACATTTTTCCCACATCTTTATATTATAAATTCAATACAAATGTTATGAAGTATTGAGGCTCATTTTTTGCATTTCCTCAATATTTGTACTTATAAACTTTTGTTAATTACCTCTCAAAGTAAAAGTTATTTGTTATTGTTAAAATATGATAATTAAGGTATTTTCGTAATACTCAACTGCAACCTTTTTAATTTTTAATTACACTCTTAAATTCCTTAAGAGGATCCAAGGGGAGTTAAGGGTCCAAATTTCCAGAAATTTTCTTGGGAAGGACCCTCCTTTGATACTCGGGTCTGTAATATTTACAACTTTTTTATAATAGGTTTGTCAAAATGCAAAATTTTTTACCAAAATAATGTATTAAATTCTTGGAAATGTATATTCGAAATTCGGATTAGGTGAACCTAAAAAAAAGCTGGAAACTTGCTTTTTAGGGTAACGTCAGCCTGGAATCATGGACGGGCATATCTGGTCGAGCGGATCTTATCGGCTGTAATTATCTACCCCACTCAGTTAGTGAACAAAGGGGTCCCCCTAAAGGGGGACTCTCTCGCTCTCCGCAGGGTCCCCCTAAAGGGGTATCTTACTGACCAATTTTTATGCGTTTTACTTTCTACTATAATTTTAAGTATTATTAATCTACTATTTAATTTTTTTTTTGCATCGAAGTACAAGAGTCGAAATTTGTCTGAAAAAAAGAGTTGTTTGTACAAGAGTTGGAAATAAAATAAAATAATATTGTGCTTTATGTGTTTTATTTTAATAACCAAATTCTTGTTTCTTTACCAAACTAATTATTTTAATTTCAACCGAAAACTGTAATAAAGGTATTTCAGACAAGAAGAAATAATTGCCAGTTTGGAATGAAATTATCATTTCAGGGATGTCATAACTCTATAGATACTTCAATGTTAACTTCCAAATTGAAATATTTTAGTAACAATAATGTCATATTTTGACATACTACAAGCACCATCTATGAAATTTTGTGCAAGAGTGTCATAAAACAAGACGAACTATTTTTAAACTTAAATTTTTATATTAATTATTCTTCAAAAGGTGAGAAAGAAGTTGGGAATTATCTAAAAAGGTCTGCTGCATAATAAAAAGTTCAATTGGGGGCTTAATATTTGTTTTAAATACATTTTATTCTACTTTTAAACTTTAAAATCGCTCTCCTGAAAAATCAGGTTTTTTGAGATATGACGTTCTTGAAAGGAGTGAGCGATATGTGTTCAAATAGATCGAGCTTTAAAAATAATGCACATATGCCTCAAATATTTTTCTGGCTTGTCTTTTAATATGCTGAAGCGTATAAAGCTAAATAAATCAAAGGATAAGTAAAGTAATAAAGAACGAAAAAATATGAGGCAAGCATATTTGGTTGTTTTCAAGAGAAAGTTAAATCACTAACTTCTAGATTCTAGGGATAATATTTTTTCTATATAGGGATAGTATTTTTTGGTACTTTTCCATTAAGGTAAACCAGTAAAGTACTTCTACTTCTATCTAAGCCAATTTGCTGAATTTTGGCTCTTTTTTTGTTGGCTCACTTTTCAAGCTATTAGTTATAGCTATTCCTAGTTTCTTCGATTGATAAGATTTTGTTTACTAAGTTGTCATTAATTTAAAACATTCAAAATTAAAATTCAAAGTAATTTAACTTTAATTTTAAGTCATATTAAGATTGTACGGATGATCTAATTTATTTCATAAATTGAAACTCATTTTATATACTACTTTTGAAGAACGGCGGTAGAATTGCCAGCATCCGGTTATTTCCTACTGGAGGGTTAGGGGTAGCAATCCAGCAATTTAACCTTCCTATCCCGCATGGGGTCTATTTCGACCCCCCTCAAGCGCACTTTGGCGCTTGATATCTCCCATGCATTTTTGTTTTGGCAATTTCCAATGCTAGTATTCCTTAATTTCGCAAAGTTTTACAATGAGTAAAAATTGTAGAGTTATTTTTTATTTTTTAAGTGTCGTGGGAGAAATAGTCACATATTCCCTCTCTGGGGTCTGCTGAGACCCCAGGCATAATGGCGGGAAAACAATATAAAAAAAGCTTAATATTTTATTTTTTTTGTCATAATATTGATAAAACATGGTTTTTATGTTTGTTTGAGACGTTTAGAGATTTATAAGAAAGACATTTTCGCAAGAATTTTTGTCATTTTTTTACAAAAAGAAGATTGCGGCAAAGTACATTGAATTACTCGCTATTTCTGAATTTTTTCATTCATATTCTAAGAAAAATATGCTATTTATAGAAATGTTTTTAGTATCTAACTGTTGCATCAAAAAAAATCATATAACTGTCACCATGACTTCCTGTTGAACAAATTCACAATATAAACTCATGGCTTGTAAATATGTTTTTTATTCAGTTTTCTTGGAAAAATAATTTTTTTTCAAAGATTTATGATTATTTACTGAAATTTAGAATGTGATTTCTTAGAATTATTAAGAAAAATAACCAATTTCGCTTTGAAAATGTATATAAAACAAGCGAGACACTGTTTCACCAAATCTGAACCGATAATTTTTTGTAATATTATTTCAATTTTAGAAAGGAGAAACGACCCCAATGGTGTACCACAAGGGGATCTTGTCGGGAAAAGTGCCCCCATTGGATCCGGCTCTCTCCTCCCTGGTCTTAGGGTTGCGGTTTGGAATCCCATGTTACACAGTTACGACTATTTTATGATATTAGGTCATCCCGAAAGTTTTGTCGCTCTTGGGGGCATCTGTATACAATGTATTTTTTGGTACTTTTCCATTTTGGTACAGGCCAAGGGATTATAACAAATATTTGCAGTTATTGAAATATGAGATTGAATAAAATCATTTAGATTCATTATTTACTTGTGTGATTCTTGATTACTTTATATTTAAGCTTGTATTTTTACAATCGAGTTTTTCATCATATGCGATCACGAAATTTTAATGATGAACAAACCTTAATGATTTAATTTAAATTTCCTATTACAATATAGCAAATTTTAAAAATTTGTTGAAAGAAAAGACATTTTTTAATTTTAAAAAGCATTTAATGGGCTTATGTGATCGCCAAGGATCGCGATCCTGGTTATCACATGGTCGATGGATTACGTCTTCGCAAAACGTCTCCATGGTTGCCAGACCTAAAAGCTTAACTGTAACCACAGTTTTAGTGCAGGTACCGCGGGTTGAGGGCGTTCGTGTCGTGGGCCGCCCATTGACCGGTCTGTCTCTTATTGTCTGTGGTTGAATCTTATTTCTTCAACTCAAACCAAACAATAAATCAAAATATTAAAGATTATTTTCTCTTGCTGAGCGTTGTAAATGGCAATAGATTAGTATGCATGCTGTCTTCTTGAGCAGAGTGGGACCTTCAAATGGCACGGAAACTGAAATGACAACAAATTATGAAGTTCAAGAAATTAAGGTAATTTTCGGCAGTTTATCTCTAGTATTAAAAAATTGTGCTTTTGTTGATTATAGGTTTTAGTATGAAACTTCTTGGTAATTGATAGAAATAACTCTTTTTTAGTGTTTTTTAATGCGGATATCGGAGTAAAACTGAGTAAACTAAACTTTACAGGAAGGTTTAGTGGTAGTCATTAGTAGTGAATGTATACTTGATGAATCTCTAAACTTTTAAATAAATGTTGTAGAACTTAAATGGCTTTAAGATAAATTAGGGTTTTACAATTTTCCTTTCTTTTAATGCCGGAACAAGTTATGGCACAGCTTCGATAAATCTACCAGCCGCCATGTTTACCCCCAGCTCAAATGATGACTGAAAACCATAGAGATTTAACTATTAATATCATGATTATTAGATCTAAATTAATTATCTACTAAATGTTATCTTAGAATCCAATTATAATGAGATTAATAGTTAGATCTATACGGTTGTCAGTCATCATTTGAGCTGTCAGTAAACCTGGCGGCTGGTAGACTCTTATCGAAGCTGTGCCCAAGTGTTTTATTTGCTATAAGACAGGTCAAATCTTAGCAATATAGCGAGTACAGGGGAGAGTGCAGTGTTGTACCTTCGGACAAAAATCACGTTTAGATTTTTCTAAAACAGCGGTAAAATCACATTTTGACCATTTAAAGTGCCCAACCTATAGTCCTAACCTTTGTGAGGAGGGGGATATTTTTTATTAGCTAAAATCTTCAAAATTGGATTGTTAATCATTTTGGTACTTACGTATTATCCCATCGACCGTTCCGTGACTGTCAAATTCAGCGGCACAGCCATAGAAAAGTCAATTGGTTGTTTACTGTTTTCGGATTCAGCGGTACAGTCGAAGGGATAATACATAAGAACCATCATTTTTAATAACTTGAAAAAAAATTTTCTCCAAAGGTATAACAACCTGTTGTACCTATGTACAGACCCATCTGTACCTGTGAAAATCCTTACAAAGTGAAGTTTTAGTTGAAAAAAGCTAAATATTTACATTTTTATTGATGATTACCTTTGAATAACCTATTTCAAGCATTTTTAATATTGGAAATATATTTTTTAAAGTAATGTAGTTTCAGATCGTAAATGATCATTAAAACGAAGTTGATTGATTAGTCTTGATTTTTTACCAAAATAACATAAATCGCATGGGATTTTCAGATCAAAATTTATGGTAATAGTTTCATCAATCTGAGTTGTGCCAAGGCTAAACTGGATTAAGCGTTAACTGTGTTGTATCAGGCTTGCGCATTACGTGAAAAGCTATGGTCTGAACGTAACTGTACTCTGTTCATTTTGAACTGGCGCTTGAAAATATTTCCTTCCCCCACCACCGATCGGTAACCATAGCAACTATCCTCGTCAAAGTGACGAAGAAGGCTTACTATTGGCTGCTCGAGGAGCGTAACTATGGTCACGCTTCTAGCGTGGGGGAAAGCACTATTTCTCAAGCGCCAATTGAATAGGGTATAGTGCTCTCTAGTTGTCATTCATGGCATTTTTTCCTGACGGGAAAATAATCATTAGTTGGTGGATTATTTTTTATACAGACGGAGCAACTTTGTCATCAACCTGGTTGTCTACCAGGTGATGATTTTTCCACGGATTACCATGTCAAAAATGTAAACAATGAAGAAAAATTATCAGATTGTAACAAATTAATATATTTTTTTACTCTAAATGCAAAATTATACTTTATTTAATTCATTTAATTACTATCTCGTGCTAAAATTATATTTTTAAATTTTTAATGCTTAGTTTTTTATTTTAATAGATAAGTTTATGTTTAGATTTTGTATTAAATTGGTTTAGTACATGTAAAATATTAAATTTAGTTTGCAATAATAATTATAGTGGAACATTATTGATAAATACATCTCAGCTTTTCATCAAATAAGCTGAATAAAATGTATTAGTTTTTATTAATTCAAGTAAAAGAGCATTCATTCATATAAATTATATTTATTGTGCCTTATATAATATCATATATAGAACTTAAAAATTAACATAACTATTTCACTTCTCAACAAATGACATGAAGAATTGAGATCTGACGATTTCTAATATCAAAACTACGAAGTCAAAATCTCGGGGATTCTCCCCATATATTCCATTTTATCATATAATTATAGGGGAAGAAAAGGGCGCAAGTTCAGAGTTGCGTATGCTTGGCGAATTTTGGCTGTTTAGCGGCACATTTAGAAGCCAAATCATTCACATATTAGGTCATCCCGAAAGTTTTGTCGCTCTTGGGAGCATCTGTATATAAGATATTTTTGACACTTTTCCATTATGTGATACCAATATAAACTGTAACTTTATCTACCGTCAACTGGCATCTTGGCTTGATTTTGCGGACTGATCGACAACTGGGCTTTCCTTAAATCTATGTTAACATGTTACTTCATTTCTTTTCTGCTCAAAATTTTGCCTTTTTTCAAAAGTTAAGATTTTTAAATTAAAATTAACTGGCTACTTCCCTAAAACAATTAAAGTTGTAAGTATTTTTAACAAGTGAGGAAAATTTAACTTATTAGATTTAATTTTTTCTGAGGCATCCGGAGAGTTTGATCACACTCATCCATATTAAATTGCTGGATTGCTACTCCTAACCCTCTATTAGGAAAGATCCGGATGATCATTTGCAGGAATCTAGATCGCTGGAAAAAGTAGTATAACATGACTTTCAATTTATGAAATAAATAAGGTCTTCCGTACAATCTTAATATGACTTAAAATTAAAGTTGAATTCCTTTGAATTTTAATTTTGAAAGTTTTCGATTAATGGCAACTTGAAGTAAACAAAATCTTATTAATCGTAGAAACTAGGAAAGCTGGAAAAGTCAGCCAACAAAAAAAGAGCCAAAATTCGCCAAATTGGCTTTATATAGAAGTAGAAGTACTTTACTGGTTTACCGTAATGGAAAAGTACCAAAAAATACACTGTATACAGATGATCCCAAGAGCGACAAAACTTTCGGGATGACCTAACATTAGTTAGGGTTACCATATTAGTCATCTTTACCGCTAAAAACTTGGCGCATACGCAAATCTGGACTTGCGCCAAGAAAAGTACGTATTAATGTAGTTATGGGGGGCACTAAAACACTTTGAGCATCTAAAAACAGTAAATTTATTATATAAGATTTAAATTATATTTTAACCCATTACTGCCTGACGTCCCTTTTTAGGGACGTTTTTTAAAAAATCCTCCTATTACTACAAAAATCGTTCCTTTGAATCCAAATTTGCACGGATGTATCTCTGATCTTCATAGAACATAAAGAACACAAGAAGAAAGCAGAATTTTTAAAAAAAAATTCACTTTTTTTAAAGTTGGAAGATAGAATTTCTCAGAAAAGTGCTTTTTTAAAAATTTTAAAAGAAAAAGTTTAAAAATCCTAGTTGTTATTTAAAAAAAGTTTCAATGGCGATATATATTACTGTTTATACATTAAATCAGTTGGGGTGTTTTTTTATTTTTCCAAAATATTTTATCTTGACCTTATTTTGGACCCTCGAAAAGCGTCCCTAAAAAGGGACGTCAGGCACGAATGCCCCCGTGGTTTTCCCGTGAAATGCTAGTGTTTCCTTCATTTTTTCATAAAAACGCGTTCGATTCTTATGAAATGAATTAAATAACTGATATTTATAAAATTGCTTTAATTTTAGCTAATAAATTTATTATTTTTGTCTATTTTTTTTTTGAAAATACTGTTATTTCTGCTAAATTAATGGAATAAAAAGTTTTAAATTATAAGGAATTAATTAATTTGTATTAATTAAAAGGAATAAATTAATTATTTTACTATATTTATTACTTATACAAATAGATTCCGGTTATATTTTAATTAAAAATTTAATAATTATTAGTTATAATGACCTTTTGTCATTAAAATTGCCAAAAAAGTCGCTTTTGTGATAAATTTTCGGCTTTTTTTCTAATTAGATGTCGCTAATCATTAAGTTCTATACTGCAGATCAATCTATATCATCTGGCTTGCTAATGCACATCCCACTAATGCTTGATTTTTGGAGAGAAATTCGTGTTCCGCACAATTAAATTAAATAAAATGAAAATAGTATGGGCATTTGAAAGACTTAAACTTCACCAATTGAGATATTCTGATGTATTTGAGGTGTTTAAAAGTAATTAATACTTCATATTATGTAAAATATAAACAAAGAATGCTTTTTTCAATTAAAAACCTTAATTTTGCAATTAACATAGATTTGGGAGGAAAAAACGGGGTTTATAGAGCATAAAAAATGCTCAAATTCGTTAATTAGGGTTAATTTTACATTTAATTCTATAAATAATTAATATTTTTTGTTCATATTCATGTTACAGTATGGTTTTGATCACTTTTGCTGCACTTAAAAAGGTAGAGGTTGTTTTTGAGGCTTTAAAAAGTTTTCTACCATGCGTTTACTATAGGGAAAAACAACGGGGGCATTCGTGCCTGACGTCCCTTTTTAGGGACGTCTTTTAATTTTGGTGTAGAAATTAAAATTTTAACCTGGAATTTTTTTCACTATTTTTTCAGTTGTTTTGTGGCTATTTACTATGTTTTTACCAAATATTTAAGAAAAATAAAAAGTTGGGCATTAATGGGTTAAAGAGCTGATTTCACATTAGCAACTTAGCTATTATCTGTTTTCATTCAAAATAGACCAAAAATTGAAATTTACATTTTCTCCCGAATTTTAAAATGCCATGTCCGAAGGTACAACCGTTCGTAGGTAATACAGACTCTCCCCTATTAATTGATCCCAGTAAACCTGAAGTTTTAGGCAATGGTTATAATTAACATTAATATGAAAAAATGTTTTACTATAAAAATTACATAGTTAAAAAAATTTAAAATATTTTTATTAAGAAATTAAATTACATTTGGAAAATCGTTACAGGTTTAAAGTTGCATACAAAGATTATTAATGTTAAATATTTAAAATAAGGGAGATCCGGCTAATACGACATACCCTTTTTCAAAGCAACCGTGAGAGACAATTTGATTAGATTTCCAGTAGTTTTTAAAACCAATGATTTTAATGACCAGTTTATTTAATGCTCTAACACCCCCTAATTGAGTAATATCATAATCTTTCTTTTTTCCTTTCCAAAAACTTACTTTTCGAAAAAAGTAGGAAATATGTAATTTTTCCCGATATAAGGATAAAATGACATAGTAAACTTTAAGAAGAGAAAAAAGTGATTTCTTCAGCAAATACAATTATACTTGATTTCAAACAATAACTATATTAGTAGTTAAGCACTTTGACATAATATATAATTAATTTTTGTGCGAAAGATAATCAGCAAATTTAAAAAAAAACTGTAATGTGCTTATTCTAAATTATAAATTATTATGTGCTTATTCTTTCTAATAAAAAGCTTGTTTTTATTAGAAAAAAACAAGAAATGTTATGAGATTTCAACTCTAGTTTCATTTTTAGAAAGTTTAACTAGCCACGATAGACATAGTTAAATGACTTATGTGTGTCCATAAGGTAACACACTATGTTATTTTATACCAATGAGTTTTATGTCATTTTACCCTGAATAAAGGTGTATTTTTTACTTTCAATTTCTTGTAAAACAAAAAGATAAATCAACTTCCTACCGCATGAAATATAATATTAATTGGATATAAATTCACACAAGAATCATAGTTATGGTAAATTAATGGCTATGAATAAAAGAGAGCTCATTATAAAAACGCATGACAAAAACTTTGACACTTACATTTTCGATTTTCGTTCACCACGAGGTAAGAAATGCTTTTCAAATAATGGTCTGTTTGTATTATTTTGGATGCAATAAAAGAAGAAAAAAGCTACAGACATGTGCTGCCCTTCTGCTAAATTTCAAGAAAATCGAAAAAGTCATTTTACCCGAGTATGCCGTTAGCCTGATTTCCCCTGTTTAATTTATAAATAAGATGTTAAACCACTCAGAGACTGAAATTTAGTTTCGGTGATTTCTTTAGACCCTGAGTGAACTCAACAAGTGTAGAAATATTAATTTTGTGGTCCTGCAGACTAAGTAAGTTAAACTTAACATATTCGGGTGGTAGTTTTTATTTCAGAACTTGGCAGTGAAGGCTGCAGATTTACCTTAGAGCTTGCTGATTAATTTATTAACTTACCTAACAAGACATAAAAATTACATACAAGTAATAACTGGGGAAATTTCAGATTTTTGGGATTACCTTCTTTTCAGTAGTGAGTGTGGTTTGTATTTTATTTGGTTTTATTTTTAAATAAAATTTTTGTATTTTCACAATTTAAAGCGCAATTTTCTTGAAAATTTGTCATTACTTAAATTTTATCAATTATATTTAATTTATAAAGAAATTAAAAGTTATTTTTTAACACTTAACGATTCCGTTTTTTAGAATGTATAAAAGGAAACATGGCTTAAAAAGTATATAATGTTTCTAACATTTTTCTCAAGTGGTGCCATCTGCAGATTTAAGTAGCAAATTTTATAATATTTACAGACAATTCCAATATACTGAATACGGTTTTGAGCTGAGGAAGCAAATATTTATAAAATTAATAGAAGGATAAATCCCCCCACTAGAGTTATTTCTTAATTCGGTTCATCCAAAGAATCGGGTTTTTGGACCTCGCGCTATTAAACTCCAACCAACCAAAGAATCCGGGCCGGAGATAAAGTAGTGGATTCTGGAAACCCAGTTTTAAAGTAATTGAATTGCTGACTCACCAATAAACGGCATTGGGGCAATACCAAATTACTTCATATCCATTGAAATTGAACAAAATAAGCTTTTGTGTAGGCATAAAAAATGCGAATTTTTTTTCTATAACTTCTAGCAATTAGCCAATTTGCATAGAAACAAAAATAGTTATTATATTTTTTAGTATTTTCCAAATCTTACTGCAGCAGTATAGCAGCAGTATAAGCCAAGGAAATAGAAATTCCCGCATTTTTTTTAAACAGAAAGAACTTTATTTTTCAAGTTAAAAAGAGGTTTTAATTTTTTTAAAGTTTTTAAAAAATTAGTTAATTCAATACTTAAAAATATCGGCAATCGCGCTTAGATTCCTAAGAGCATTTGGTACTTTTTCGTTAGCCGGGCACAAGCGAAAAATCGCCACCAAAAATCATTAAAAATCATTAAAAATCACAAAATCATTCATTAATATTTGTTTATAGTTGAACTTTTTTTGCTTACTATTAATTAATATTTTTTTATAGTTGAACTTTTTCGACTTTTATTCGGTTGGCGACATTTGCACCCGGTTAACGGAAAAGTACCGGACATGGTTTCGGATTTGAAGGACGTTAGATCTGTTGTGGCTTCACTTTGACCCTCTCGCCACCCTGGGCCTCATATGAGGCTCCTACGTATGAGCTCAATTTTTGTATGATGTAAAAACGCAAATTTTATTTTCTTTTCATCAGTGACTTCACTGATTCATGTAGATCACATATGAGACTTCTACATGGTTTTTGTATTCGTTCCTAAATGGCAGCAAGATTTATACCTCAATGTTTACATTTTAAGCTGTGATGCTTGTGAAGAGAAAATACTAGCTAGATAACAGCTTCTGTAGTTCATTTTTTATAGGTTGGTAGATATTTTCTTATTTCGTAACCTTCTAATATTATGACCATATCTTTTAATAAGTTCTAAACCAAGTATTTTCTGTTAAAATGAAAAAAATGGCCCTTTATGGCCTCATTATGAGGCTCGTAAAATATCTAGGATGGAGTGCACACAAGAAAAGAATATTTTTCCAGACAAATTATAGGGGCATTTTGGATGTATTGAGAAGAAGAAAAAAAAGGTTTTTCACTTTAACTTCGAGAGGGTTAAAATAAAAAGATCATTTGTGATTTTACTTTAAGGTAAAAAGATCTGTTGTAGCTTTACTTTTAAGTAAAAAGATCTGTTGTGGCTTTACTTTAAAATCAATGGATAATTAAATTTTTAAAAATTTTAAATGTTTACAAGGGAAATATCCGAATTTTTGAAAATTTAAGTCAGAAAACCAGGTCTTTAACTAGTTTCGGTACTCCCGGAATTTCAGACATTCATTTTGAAGAATTACATTTTATTGTAAGATTTTTTGCATTTAGAAGATCTTAAAATTAAATAAAGTTGTTAACAATATTCCCAAGTACCGATAAGGGGTGTAAGGGTCCTCCCTCAAAAAAATTTGAAAATTTGACCCTAAAAAACAGGGATTTAACTCGTTTTCGTACACTTAGCCCCCTTATCCCTTTATTCGCCCCTGAGTTCCATCCCCCTCATTCTTACTGCAAGTTCTTGTTTCTTTTGGAGAAAGCTAAAGCCCCTTAGCCCCCCTGATCCGCCAGTGAGATTGTTTTTAATTTATAGTTAGTCACTATTTTTATACCTGATCTATACCTTTTTATTTTGGTATTTATTCCGATTTTGCTTGCATGTGTATGTTTTAATATTTGTATTTTTAGACGAATGTTTTGTTTCGTTTCGTTATTGCTCATCTTTTTTATTTGTAATTACGATTTATAACGAAACACTTTTTTTGCTACCAAACAAGCCAAATCGGCCCCTTTTATTATAAATAAGTTTTACATGTTGCAAACCGTAACTTGTACTTACGTACTATCCCGTCGACCGTTCAGCAACCTTCACATTTAGCGAAGCGTCTCTCTATAGAACCGTCAATGGGCTTTGATAAACTTTTCGGATTCAGAGGCACAGTTGAGGGAGTAGTACTTAAGATCCCTGTAACTTAATAATGAAGATAAATCGATTTATTGAAAATTAAAGTATTAACTAATTTAACTGAGATGCATTTCAAAAACTCATGTAGTTAATTTTAATCTACGACTTATCAAAACTTTATAAATTTCTTTGGGTACCTATAAAAATATTGATGGAAGTGTAAGCCTTTTTTATAGTTCCACCCATCCTATTCCCCTTCCATCTTTCAAAAGAAAATGCAATCTATTGAGCTAAATACGAAAATCGAAACTGCTGAAAGAAAACACGTTTACACCATGAAAAATCCACCAAGGAAGCAACGCCTGCGCCATCAACGCCTCAAATTAAAATTATCTATGTAAATATCCCCCATTTTGATTAGACATGTCCGATATTCGCTAAGACGTTGAGAGGCGGGCGCACAATTTAGGGGCTATTCTAATCACATTTAGCAGCACAATCTTTTATGTTTGTTTAAGATGTGTTTTATGGCTTTTATCCTTCACGCCGCGTAGCGAACGTGACTGGAGTAAAGAAAGGAAACTTCATTAATCTTCATAATTTGCTGTAATGGCGGCCGCATCGGATGAAAAATTCAATAAAAAACCACATAGCTTATGGGAGGAGATGTGATGCGCGAAATAATGATGATTAACATGTAAAGCATGCATTCGGCTAGGAAATGCCTTTTTTTGTCTATTCTGAGAAAAAGGAAAGAGGGATAAATGTGGTTGGTCTGGTTATAAAGTAGGCGAATGCGAGTTTATTTTTAGTAAAAACATAACTTTGAAGCATACTCGTAGTAATATTTTGAATGACTAAATACTACACATTAAAAAACAGTACCAAAATATGTACTTAGTTTCTTAACTACTATATCCTAATTCTTCCCCAAAGTTTAATCAATTAATGTTTTTCTGTTAAATTAACCAATATGTACTCACGTTTTTTATTTCTCCGGTGCCAACATAATTTTGGAAAACTAAGTTTTAGTTAAACTTCACGGTACAAGAAAAATACTCGCGAAGTCATTAATATATACCATGTAATCTTAATAAGCTTAAAGTGAACTCTATCTAAAACTATGAATAAAATTTACTTTTAAAGTCTTTTTATCCTTCTAGAAGTTTAAAAACAGCTGAAGAATTATATTTTCAAATAAAAGAACAAAAAAAGTTCATGTTTGTGTTTACGAACAAGAAGCTAAGTTCTGCACTAGTTCCATCACACAATAATTTACGCAAATTTAGGAATAGTAGTTTTACAAACACTAATTTAACTTGAGGCTTTAAATAACGGAAGGCAATGACTGAAACAATTTTCAATTAAAATTTTCAAGAAATTCTGGGATGACTAACATCGAGTGAGTAGATGCAGTGACGTAGTCAGGAAAAAATCGGTGGGGAAATGGGGTTATTAGGTACGGCGGACCTCTTGACCACCCCTGCTTATTCCTCAGTTCTCACAGTGCTCTAATTTATAATAGTTTAATTTATAACTGAATGCTAAGTTTACCAGATGATATTGAACTGATATTTTAAGTTTATGAATATTTGATATTTATATTTATTTGATATTTATTACATTTGTTAATGTAGTGATTCAGAGTGATAGTTTTAAATTAATGCACCTTAAATTTCTGATGTAAAATGTACGTATTCTTAAGTTTTTTGTGTTTATTAATTTATATTTTTTTTGTCTACCATTTTCTCCTTAATCCAGTTTACCCTCAAAATATATGAAGTATAGATTTAATTCTTACAAAAAATATTATTAATTTATGAAGCCGCACTTAATAAAAATAAATTCCTTTTTACATATTTTGATGTTATTTTTAATTTTACGAACTATAAGTTGTATCTAAGAGTTTTTAAAACGAGGGTTGGGAAAGTATCTACAATTTCCATGACTATATTTAATTCATCAGAATTTACACAATAAGATCGATTCATAAGTTTTTGTGTATCTTTAGATTTTTGTTTTAACTCCTTATAGTGTAAATAAATATTTCAGGATTCACCCCAGAAGTTCATAGTGCTATAGGACCGGATTTTAAAAGGATCCATCCTTCATACACCCACGTCCTTTTGTTGAAATATTTGGCGTGAGTGAGCCTTTGGAATGTCACGTATAATACAATCACAGGTAAGGATATTTTAAGAATTACTTTGGGACAATCAAAGCAACGAAAGTAGTGGGAAAAAGAAGTTTGAAAATTTCCCGTCCAACTGAAGGGACATTTTTAAAATTTCCTCTTCTTTACAATCCGAAAGCAAAAATCAATTATTTTAGGAGTTCGTCATGCTTTCAATCTTCAACTTTTCATTTGCTTTGATAAAACTTCTTTGCTCGGGTGAACCCGATGATGTTCGTTTGATGTGGGATGGTAAAGGAATATGAAGACTTAAATTATGTCGGAGTTGAACTGTTTTTGAAAAGGGAGTGTTTTAGGTTCTATTTACATTAATGCATAACTATTTTCCGTAGAATTTAATTTTGAGAAGTAACATATTTATTGTAATATGCGGATCTTTATTAGATGCGTATATGATCAGTATTTCATTCATTGCATAGCTTGACATTCATAATTAAATAGGGTGGGTTGGGGTAAAATGGGTCATTTAAAGGTACTTTCACATTCTAAGTTTTATTTCATTAAAATTATTACTTTTTAATAATTTCTTTCAATTGGATCTTGACACTACAATCCTTCAGAACATTTTCATCTAATTTTATCAAATATTTTTAAGTTATAAGTTGGTTAAACTTAGCATCAAAAGTAATGACCTCTTTTACCCCAATGTGGGGTAAAATGGGTCTCATTGCAAAAATATGTCAAAAATATATTTATTACTAAATGTACATGCAAATAAGAAAAAAGGCAATCGGCTAAGCCGTTTTTATCTGAAGAAATCTGTTTTAATTCGTACTTTAATGAAATTGTAAATGTCCGAAATTAATGAACATTTTTCAAATGTAGCAATTAAAATACTTCATTTGGAGAAAAAAATAAACTTGTTTGACAGTTAAATGTATATTTGAAGGAAATAAGTTAAAAACATTGTTTTTTTAATACAGAAGGCCTCCTAACTATGACCCATTTTACCCCAAGTACAAAATATCGTTATAAAAGATAAAATATTTTATATTTTTCTAAGCTGATTGGCTTGAAATGTCTCTCAGACTTTCTTTTATGAAAAACTATCACAAAAGTATGCTGTAATTTATTAATTTATTACAATATATAGTTATATTTCGAAGTTGGCAAACCCTGTTTTTTCAATGACATCATTTACGGTTCAAATTAAATATTTTTTCAGTCCTCAAATTCAAATCTTATTTTTGACAGTCGAAAAAGGTTGCCAACAGATTAAAGAATATAATTTAAAAAATTAATAAAACAAATTCAATTTAAATTTGATTTATATCGAGTTAATTAAAACTGACCCATTTTACCCCATGACCCACTTCACCCCAACCCACCCTACTTTATTTGGATAAAATTCATAATTTAATAAAAGATATTCAAAGCTAAAGCTCTGGGTACCGAGGAAAAATTTTAAAGCAGTAGTCATACGAAGCAAAAAAAAATTAATCCAGAAACATGTTAGAAAAAAACAGCTTTCATTCTCAGAAGCAAATAAGTTATGTGCAATGTAATAAATCCGGGCTTTATTAATAATGCCCGCGTATTTAGGGAAATACCCATTGATAAATGTCATTTAATGTATGTATGGAAAAGTATGGATTGAAATGAATTTACTTAGACTAAAAGGCAAACGTTTTTTACCTGAGAGTTAACTTTGTATGTATGAAAAGTTTTCAGTTTGTTGCCACGCAATACAGCTATCTAAGTGATAATGCAAATTTTATATGTTAAACTTCTCAAACTGCCAAATGTACGCTTAGGTGGAACCTATTGAATCCCCGTTAAAATTGTAGGAAAGAAAAACTGCTCTCCACAACTGAGATCACCGGAAAAGTTTGAAAAAAAAAGAATAGAGGAACCTGATTTCCTGAAAACGTTTTGTAGAGTTGGGAGTGAAAAGAAAAAAATGATCATCATGCGCAAGGTTCAGTTGAAACAATCACTTCAGAGCAATAAAATACGGGTTTACTGACGCGAAAATCGGGAACTAAATGTAATAGAACGGAATTCGGTTAGAAGGGGGTCTGGCAGAAAAGGAATTTCACGGGAATAATGAATTCGAAAGAATAGGACGAAAAACTTACCCCAGTGGAACACACATGGAACTTAAATAGTCTGGCGTAGAAAAGAGAAAATTGTGGGACGAATGAAAAGGACAAAATGGGGGTAAAGAAAATCTCGAGGAATTTAAAGGAAGGACTTATGTAAGGACGAAGTGCTAAGCTCGCTGAAGGGACCGGGAAACAAAAGGGGCAGATTAGAAATTCGGGAAAAGTTCTATTAATGAAATTCGGGTGGCTCCTAAAAAGTGTCAAATATTGCTGGACCGTATTCTTGGCTTATTGAAGTTGGATCTGTGGTATTCGCTGGGGAGTTAAAAGTTCAATTTTCTGGGAAAATGCAGTTCGCTCTTCTATTTTTCTGAACCTGATTTGGTATGGTTCGGAAATATTGAATTGCTTTTTATAGTAAAAGTAAGGAAGTTGGGGTTTTTTGATTTAGAGATGTATTCTATTGAGATTTTATTGCGAGGCTAATCAAGTCAATTCATAGCATTTTTCATAGAGACATAAATAAAAATCTTCACTTATCCCAAATATCTAGGTGCGAAAATTTATCCATTGGTAGTTAATTTAATGTGATTATTTATGTTTTAATGCATATAAACAATATGAATTCTATTATAAGAAACATTTAAGTTTTCTAAAGTCACATGAAATCAAATCAATTAGTAAAAATTATAGAACTTATTCATGAAAGTTGTCATTACCATCTAACCTATCCATCTTATTATTACTTAGATTTATTTTTTAAATGATCTAATGTTGATAACTCAGGAAAAACTTTTTAAATTATATTTTTCAGTTTTTACTTTTCTTGATGTTTGTATTGACTTTTCGCCTAGAAAATATCATAGTGGTCAGTTCTATTTCTTTTTTATTGGAGTAATGTATAAATGTCACCAATCAGGAACTTAGCCAAGGGGCCTGATGGTCAGAAACTTTCCTTTTTTGACTATAGAAAATAACTAAATTTACACCACATCACCCCTTACGAAATTCCATTATCCCCCTTCGAAAATGTTTCTAGTTACGCCACTAACCAAAACGTTGTTTTCAGAAACTGCGAAAAAATTGACTGCGTAAAAGGGGAAAATATCTAACGAGTCATTAAAGAGGTTTACAGTAAAGAGGTTTATAACAATCGCAAAAACAATAATTCCAGTACCTAATCAACTTCCCTTTTGTATACCTTTGGGTATGCAACTCAGATTTAAATTGACATCTCAACAAAATAAATATCTAATAAGAGAAAAAGAGGTCGAAAACCCAAAAAATATATCTTTCTGGCTACAAAAACTCCACATCACCTCAAGCAAAACGTTTCAAAACAAACACCGCTCCAATCTAGTAGCCCACATCACCAAATCTATCCATAAAATGATACATTGAAGCTAAAGAGAAGACACTAACGCACATATATCCGTCTGTTATTTGGGATCAATACAGCGTACAACTCAAACGACGAAGTGTCTTGGTAAGTATGTTTACTTAGGGTAGTGTAGGGACTCTTACCCTCTCCCTTTACTTAGAAAACTAAGGACTTTTATTAAAGATTCACTTTTAGTTTTGTCTTTATACCACATTAGCAGTATGAGCTACGACTCAAGTGAATAACTAGAGGGGTGGGGGTGTATTTATGTGTGACAGAAATGAATGCACCAGTGTGTTTTGGAATCATCTTATTGCTACAGTTATTTTAAATGAGTATTAGGCCATCCGGAAAGTTCTGTCGCTTCATGGAGCGTCTGTATACAATGTATTTTTTGGTACTTTTCCATTAAGTTAAGCCAGTAGGGTACTTCAACTTCTATCTAAAATAAAATTTGATGAATTTCGGCTCTTTTTTAGTTATCTATCTTTTTGAGCTTTCCTAAATTCTACGATTAATAAGAACTTGTTTACTGTTGTCATCTCTACAAAACCTATAACTAAAATTCTAATGAATTTAACTTTTTGTATGAATGATCTTATGTTTCATAAATTGAATCCGCTTTTATAATACTATTGATAAACGGCTGTGGATACTCAGATATCAAGATTCCAGTAAATGATCTTCCGGATTTTTCTTAATGGAGGGTTAGGGGTAGTAATTCGACAATCTAATATGAATGGTTGGGATAGAACTATCCGGATGGGTCAGAAAAAAATTAATTAAGTTTTGTTTAATATTAAGTTTTGAGCTGAAAATAAACGAAGTAATAACTTATCATAGATTTAAGGAAAGCCCACATGGAGATCAATCTCAAAAACAAGCCGAGATGCCAAATTGACTTTTGATACAGTTACAGTTTATGTTGATCTCACATAATGGAATGCAGGTAAAAATTATACATAACACATACAAACGCTCCTAAAAGCAACATTACTTCCGGTTTACCTAAAGTTAGAGGAAATTTCATTTTTAAAAGTAATGGAGATTTCTTTAAACAAGTCGAGGGAACATAGTCAAGTGTAATTCCTTGTTTCAACCTAATTATTAAATTTGAAATTTTTACAGGTGGGACTAAATCTTTCCTTGAAAATTCCAGCAACAAATTCAGAAATATTTATTAAACTTTTTGACAAAAACATTAATTTACTTCAGCTCTTAAAAACATTAAAAGGTAGAATCTATACTTTACTTCATATATCGTAGGTTTACAAAATAAAGACACTAAGTTACTTCTGGCACAAGTACTCTGTACGAAATTGTGCCAAATTTTTTTGACGATTTCCGAGGGTTTTCTTTTGCGCCATAAAATTTTACTAGCACACTATTTGCTTTTCAGCTTGGCGAGAAATTGGAAATCCCCCCTCTCCCTGGTGCCTTTTTGCCTGCAAGTAGACGATATATTTAAAATTTTGGGATAAACTTATGTTTAATGTTAGAAAATATGTATAACATCTCCCCTAAAAAAGCCTATGAAGACAGTGTTTAACCTTCCTACCCCGCATGGGGTATGAGGCGACCCCAAAGGCACTTTGGCGTTTGATATCTCTCGTCGATTTTAGTTTTGGAGGTTTTCAATGCCAGTATTCCTTAAATACGTGAAGTTTTACAATGAGTAAAAATTTTGGGTTTATAATTCAATTTTGAAGCATCATGGAAGAAAGAGACACATATTCCCCCTGGGGTCTCCTCAGACCCCAGGCACGAATATGGTAAATTAATAACAATTAATGAAGATGTTTCATATTTTTTTCATACTCTTGATAAATAAAGGTTTCTGCTTTCGTTTTAGTTGTATAGAGATTTCTTGGAGGGTCACAATGTGTTGATATTTTGATTTTTGTTAGAGTATAAAGATTTGGAGAAAGCGCATTGAATTTCGCCATATTTCTTAATTTTTTCTTTCATATTCTGAGAAAATGGGCTATTTTCATAAATTTTTTTCCAGGAACTGATAGTGGAAGCAAAAAAAACCTCAGACAACTGGGCACCACTATTTCCTGTGAGTTGGTTTGTTACAAAAAGTACATAAATTTATGACATTTTCATTCGGTTTTCTTGGAAAAATAAGAATGTATGCAAATATTCAAGAGTATTTATTGAAGTTCAGAATGTTATTTCGAAGAAATTTTAAAAGAAAGACTAATTTTTTGCGTGGGAGTCTTAAATAACGTGGAGAAGCTCTTTCCAAACATTTCTGAGCCGATCATTTTTCGCTTGGTTATTTGAATTTTAAAGAGATAGTCTGTATTTAAAATGTGATGAAATAATTATACAAATTTATATAGAGCTGCTAAATATACCTGCAACTTCATATAAAAAATAAACAAAATAATCAAAAAATCCTTTTATAAATAAACTAATAAATTATACCCGTGAAAAACCGGGGTTATCAACTAGTTTACCCTTAAGCACTGTAATTATAAAACATTTTAAGTATACAGGGTGGTCCTTAATTCATGGTACAAACTTCTAGGGGTGTTAGAGTACACCTAGACGAACAAGAATTGGTATAGGAAGGGGGGTCGCTGTTACACCGTTAAAGAGCTAGGTCCTAATGTAATGCGAGAGCGTTACAAAAGGACGTTTTGCTAAGGCCCGTTTAACGAAAAAAAACATAATGAAATGAAAAAATTTATTGCATGAGGTACAGCAGTATCCGTACTACTTACATCATAAATTTGATAGAAATTGAACCACTTTCTAAACCGCGGAGTTAGTTTCAAAAGTGCAATATTAATCTTTTAGTCAAAGAATCATATTCCTTAATGGTATTTAGAAAAATGATGATCGGGGAAGGAATTTTCAATGATCGTAACATGGATCATTGAAACTGTTTGATCATTGAAAATTCCTTCCCCGATCATCATTTTTCTAAATACCATTAAGGAATATGATTCTTTGACTAAAAGATTAATATTGCACTTTTGAAACTAACTCCGCGGTTTAGAAAGTGGTTCAATTTCTATCAAATTTATGATGTAAGTAGTACGGATACTGCTGTACCTCATGCAATAAATTTTTTCATTTCATTATGTTTTTTTTCGTTAAACGGGCCTTGGCAAAACGTCCTTTTGTAACGCTCTCGCACTACATTAGGACCTAGCTCTTTAACGGTGTAACTGCGACCCCCCTTCCTATACCAATTCTTGTTCGTCTAGGTGTACTCTAACACCCCTAGAAGTTTGTACCATGGATTAAGGACCACCCTGTATTACGGAATTGTCATTGTTCTTTCCTGTAATTTATTTTTTTTAAGTTTCAGACGTTATAAAGAAACGTACATCATAAAGTTTTAAGAAGACAAAATCGAAAAAAATGAACAAAAATCGAGAAATTCAATAAAAGCTTGACAAATTATTCAGAAGGATGATTTTTGAAGTAAATAATATTTGCGATTTAAAATATAATTACCCTCTTAAATGCGTAAAAGACAAGTTTTACGCATGGGGTCTAGATAGACCCCACGAGGGGGAATATGTGACTATTTTTTCAAGAGGGTAGGAAGGTTAAACTCATTTTTTGAACTAATGTAACATCTATGAGAGTGGGCTATTATTACACCTCTTTTATATAGCACTGAGTCTTATGATTTCTCTTGGTAAAGGAACGCTTTCTGATGCAATAAGAGAAAATCCCCTTTCTTGTAAGTTCTATTCTAGGAAACATAAAGCTGTTTCCTACATTCATTTGTCAGTAAAAAACGCGAACTTTGAGATCCTGTAAAAAAAGCTTGAAATTGTATAAGGATTATTTTCAACCTCTTTTATTTCAGGTTTTGTCTTTGTGATACGCGATGCGAGTCCTTTTAACATCCTGTGTAAATAAGATTTATTGGATGGAAATCTGATGCACACTTTATAAATATATATATAAAAAATCTTCAGGCAGCTTTAAAGAAGGCTAAATTCAACTCGTGAATTTTGATGCGTTTTTAAAGATGCCCTTTGAAACTCAATTGTATTTAATATACTTTGCTATTTTCTGAAAACGTTTCAAAGAGCCCTCGTATGTTCGTGTACACAACTTAATACAGTTTGCGAACGCTATACAGCAACAGCTTCGCTAACGCTTTAAATTTTCATCGATATGCCTTGAAAACATTTCATGGATAGGTTTTGGAGATGAAGCTATTCTGATTTCTATTTTGGGCCGCCCGAATGCGCCTCCAACCAATACAGCTGAACAAATCGAATCGAAGAAAGGAAAGGTTGTTATACCTATACTAGAATAAAGAGAAACTGAAAGCTTCTTACACAGAATGCCAGAAGACAATCCATTTCTGTGTTTAAATATTGGGGAGTATCGAAATTCATTGAAATCTGCCATCGCTTGAGAAAAGAATTCTAAGCTTATGTGTATTCTTATATTTGCATGAAACAACAGAATCTCTTTAGATGCCCACGGCATGGTGCATATATTTTCACAAGTGAAAGTCTAGTTTCCTTTTGTACAAATGTATCAAATGACAGAAGTAAAAATTTCGAAAGTAAACTTTGTATAATAGCGTGCCTCTACTGAATCGTGTCTGAGGTTTCAAAGATTTAGAGTTTATTTCATAAAGTAATAACACATAAAAAGGATGAAAATATTATATTGGCTTTTAAATAGAATTTAGAGCATAGGTCTACCTAATTATACACATTAATATGTGGACCGTATATTTTAGCTTGCCAATCGGATTACTTTTTAAGTAGATATAAGTTAAAAAAGAGCTAAAATGTTTACCTCATATTTATGTAAATAAATTTCAAAACTAGTAATGTAAGACATACTATACTTGTATGTTAAGAACATACATTCTATAGTAGCCTTAAATTCGTGGGTTATTTTGAAATTCAAATATCTTATAAATATTTTAATGGAACATTTGTAACCTGCCTAGTTATTAGTCAAATTTTATACTTACTAACTAAATATTTGGTGTTATAACATGTTTTTGTACATTTAATGTTTTTGGATAATATGAGGGATTGAGAACAAACTCAGACCTGTTATTTCTATTCAAAATAGTTTTTATAAATTTATAGAGGTTTAGGCTTTTTCTTCAACTCAAAATGTTGTGTGTTTTTAAACCATCTTATACAAAAACTATAACGTTAACGCCTAACAGCAAACATAGGCTGGATGAGAAACGTGTTTTGCCTCTCTTGTAAATTTCCATAAGATGGATCATGCCGCGTTTTTGTAAACCCCTTAAAGTGATCGAAAAGACACTGAAAATAAATTGTACTGCATGGAGAAAATTATTTTAAACAGAAATAAAATGGGGCATCCAAAGTGACCCCGTTTCCCTAAACCTGTATGTCCAAAATTTAGTGATGACATGGGTTAGTTTTAGTCACTTTTTACCGTAGAAATTAAAATATATTAGTGTTTCGTTGATATATTCTAATATTCTACAGCTTTTATACGCCACCCAATATATTGTTATGTTTAAACGTTCGAATTGGGGATCCATTTCCGTTTCTGCAATCTCAGTTTAGTCATACCTCTGACAAACCACAACATGACGAAAAAAAACATTAAATTATGTTGAAACTAATAAGTAGATAACTCGTTATTGATAATCGTTCTCAAACGTGCGTCGTGTAAAATTTTGTAATTGATAAAGAAATCCAACTGAAGCAACTGAAATTAACTTCCCTTCATTCTCAAAAGACTAAAACAATGCGGAATGCTTTATACGAAATGTTACTTATCCCTCACTATTTTCATGTATTGGTGTTCCACACTAAATTTTTTGACGCAGAAAGTTTTTGAAATGTTTATTTAGGTGTCTAGGGATCAATAGAGTGTTGTTTGTTCCTACACCCCACCATGGTTCAGAGCCATTTAAGATAGAGCCCTTGGGATTTTCTAAAGCACTTCTTACATCTTCACTAAGACAAGCAAACTTCGGAAGAAACAAAAACTGTGAAGCCTACTCTCTAAAGCTTACAGTGAGGACTAAGTTTGTAAAAATGTACGTTATTGTGATAAGTATTGTTTTTAGAAAGCGTGATAAAGCTTCCGGCATTAAGGGTACATAATTTTAAGTGCAGCTAGAATCCAAAGATTTTTAAAAATGAAGAAAGATATGAACAATAAAGAATGAGGGTAAACAAATATATTAAACAAAAGCTTTTAAAGGCTTATATTGAGAGGTTTTAAATAGTTTTGTTTCACAAAAGTGTTAAAAAGGTACATGGAAAGTTTTATAGCAAAAGAATCTAAGCTTTTACTCCGTAAGTAAAAAATTGAATTTATGCCCTTTTTTGTTGATGGGAGAGGGAACTAAGATTATTTTAGTTTATGGGTCATTTTCACCATACGCTTACATTTCAGAAATTTTTTTTTTCAAACTTCATAATTTCGTAATAATATTAATATAAAAGTTTTTATATGTTTCAAGTATATGGAACAGCAGTTGGTCATACACTTTTGCCCTTAGTTTAGTGTTTTAAATATTATAACTCTAGTAAATTATTTATTTTAATATATAAATTACAATATTTTTATCTCTTTATAAAATATTTACAATTATTTCTCTTTAAATGAAATATGCAAGACCTTTTTTTAATGAAATTAACGATAAATCAAGCGAGAAATGTCAAATCCTTCGTAAAAAGGGAAAGTTGTTGATACTACATTCAAAATCAATGACATAATAGTAACGGGAGTTGACATTTTTAATAAAATGAACGAATAAAACATACATACATGCACGGTTGGAAACTGAAATAAATATCCATATATCCTATTTATATCAATAAATATCTATATTTCTGGGGTTAAAATTTCCAAAAAAGTTTATTTAATATTAAAAATTACCGTAACGGGAGTTGACATTAAGAAAAATACGCTACCTTGACTACAGATAATTTCTTTGAAAACACGTTAGTTTTCGAGCAGAAGAATAAAAACACAGTTTAAATATATTCTTAAGTAAACAAACAATCGTTTGGAATGTGTTTCTACATTTTTAAAGCATAATTATTATATTTTTTAAAATTAATTCGCCTGTAACGGGAGTTGACATAAAGTGAGGGACAAAATATTTTATTGATTTGTAAAAATATTAAATTCAAAAAATTAATTTTTACAATTATAATAACATTTTAATAGTTCATAATTTTGATATTTATCGTTTTTTCTTTCAAAAAGTCAAATTAAATAACAATAAAACTACTTTGAATTTCGTAAAAATCGTTAGGGACAAGCGTTTTTGGCTATTTTCGTATTTTGAAATATCTTTATTTCCATAATTTTAAAGCTTTTCTTATTAATTAAAAGCTAGAAATATTTTATTTAGTCTACTTTACCTAAATCAAAGTTTAAACAGAAATTTTAATAATGATTAATTGTTTAATTTTCATGTTTACCTTCGGGACAACAAATGTAAGCAAATTTTGAAAATGACCTTTATATAAGTGTAATTTTTATTTATATTTTAAGCTTTTAAACATTGTTTCTCAACCAGTGGCCCAGGAACCTCTAGGTGTAAGCTTTCAAAACGTTCAAAAAATTAATTTTAAAAAAATTATGCGAAACAAGATACATTTTAAGTGCTTAAATTTACACTTAATTTTCTATAATAATTTGAAAATACCCTCCTTTAGCAACCAATTTTTTTTGGAATAATAAATCTCGTACTTACAAATTATGCTAAAATGCTGTTTACAAAAGTATTATTTGAAAAGGCAAAGAATGGGATAGGTTACTGAATTTACAAATTTTGTATGAAGGACCAATAGATCGTCAGTGGAAGAACATACGAAGAGTTAACCTTTTCAGTATTATAATATAGAAAACTGTTACATAATATATTTTCTAGTAAAATGATATAGGGGAAGGTAGCGTACCTCTGACCTACTGTTACTTTTGACCCCGTAATTTCTTATTTATTGAAAATAAACTAATGAAACAACTTTCCCTCAATACTTCAACCTTTCATACACAACATATATTTTTTTCGGAATTTTAATTAAAGTATTTCAGTACGTTGTTAATGAAAGAAAACATAGGTCCAAGGTGTGCCTTGGTTTCAAAGGTATTGTACCTAGGACCTCTGTAAAAATTATTAGTTAATTGCTTATTTAATTGGTATACGTCTTTTTAAGAAATTTGAAATTACCAGATATCCAATCGTGTGCGGTCCAATTGTAATTATCTCCGAGCTCTCTGGAGCCATTTTTGCATTAACTTTTTAGAACATTGATTTTTATCACAAAAACGTAGATTTCACTTAAAATTAGCTTTAGTCATGTAACTAAATCCTACCCTGTTTTTAAAATAAATATACCAATGTAATAAAAGTCAGCAGAGTGATTGTGTCAATCATTCAAGGTATTAAAATCTATTTTGGGTAGGTACAAGGTACAAAGCTTTCCTTAGGTCCAAGGTACATACATCACTTGATCATTTACTAAAAAATGTCTGCACTTCATGTTCAGTTTACCTCCAGCCTCATTTCAAACACATATTATAGCTGGAACAATACACTTTTATTCTCTATTCATTTTGAACTGGCGCCAGAAGAATAGTGCTTTCCCCCTCGCTTGAAGCGTAACCATGGCTACGCTCTTCGCGCGGCCAATAGTAAGCCTTCTTCGTTTCTGTGCAGTTGATAGTTGCCATGGTTACTGATTCGGTGGTGGGGAAGGAAATATTTTCGGGCGCCAGTTCAAAATGAACAGAGTATTGTATAAAGTTCACTGCAAAATATAATTTGTACTTTTTAAACTAATACCTTCGAAGTAAAACTTAGAAAATTTACTTTTAAAGGCCGAAATCAGTTTTTAACCTATAATCTCAAATTTTAAACTTTTTGAATAAAAATGTTAAAATATGAGCTATTGTTGTAAGGATGCTAACTACATGTCAAGCGCCATAGTACAAAAAGTTTAGCTAGAAACAGTTTAGGACCGAGGTACACTACTTTCCCCTACATATTTTTATAACATCAATTTTATTAAAATGCATAAGTTATCGTTTGATCAATTCTTAATGGATTAAATTACCTATAACAAGCCATCACATGAAAATGTTATTTTCTACATTTATGTAAACAAGTGTAATATCATTTATTGCATCATAATATTAAAGATATTCACTTCAAAATAGCGTTGTAAAATGCCTTGTATTCGAAATGGATTGAGATCACGCAAAGGTCGGAACGGCAGCCTTCTCGGCTATAGTTAATGGTAGATTTCAGACAAATGGCATTGGTTTCTCCTGTGTTCGTAAGCTTTCAATTTTTTTATTTTGCAGCTTTCGAAAACTGAGAAGTTGTTCTTCTGGGCAAAATATAGTTGCCTCAACTGACATTCTATCTTTCTCATAGTTTCTTATTCTAGCCTTAAACTGTATCTTAAGGTTGGGATAGCAGCATATTTTTCTAATGTTATCTTTAGTTAAAAATAAATGCATGAAAGCCACCACTAAAAACTAAGAATCTTTGCATGTCTTAATTGAAATAGGGCTCTAGTTGGGGAGGGTTGTCACCACCTATTAATTATAGAATACTTTTTAGAGCACGCGTCAAGTGCCTGTTCGTGGCTTTACGTGATGATTTTTAACAGGAACACAATTTTGATGCATTTAAAATGCTGATAATTGTATATATTTTTTTGAAAATGCTTTCATATCACTGGAAATAATATAGCCGATAGAAAGATAAATACACGAATAAAGGAAACGAAGCTGTTCTGTTCACCATAGTCGTAATACAAAGCCATAAACTTAAAACTGGTAAAAAAATAATTACAACCATATTTCCTATCTTTCATGGAGGGTGGAATTTTCAACTAATGACTTGTATTAGAGAAATGCCTGTTTAAACTCCTGCGAATTCTTTACCTAAAACCTAGAAAATATTCCTAGCATTAAAGGGAATAGGGATATAACTTATGCAGTCTTGTAGCTTTCAAGTAAAACCTTATCCTGGTTTAATAAAACTGCAGCACGCTCCCTCTTCTCCCACTATTCCTCGTCTCATCCGGGCAATTACGTTGTAAATGCTGAAAGAAGGGTATTTTCTAGGGAAACAGTATGCTTCACTTGATTTGATCTCAAATAATTAAGTCCTAGTAGAAGAGATCAGATTTCTATTAAGTATACTCAGCTGAATCCCAAATAAACGCATCTGATTGTTGGCTTGAGTTTCTGGGCCTCTTAATAAATACGCTTATACTCCTTGTACTTAACCCAGTACATTTCTGTAAGAAACGCAACATTTATCTCAACTGTCAAATTTGCAAGGGGAAATTTCGTGCCCTGCCTAACTAATGAGTATAAATAAAATTGTATTATGTTACGGGCAAAGTGATTAATTGGGCATTATTAATAATGCCAGAGTGGAGGCGGGCAAAGTGATAAATAAAATCTACAAAATGTGCAATAGGGTGGAGCGAAAAACTTTTTTTTGGAAATTTAAAACGCCTGAGGTGGGAATAGGTGCCATTTATGATAAAACTTAAAAATTCAAAACATGAGTTTGATCAATTAATATCTTCAGGTTCCACATTCACGTTAAAGTTTTGAAGTTTCATCAAATTTTACGTAAAAATGGTTATAAATGATTCTCACACAATTTTAGCTCCCTTTTCAAACCATAGCTGGTTGATTTTATATTCTTAGGATGTCAAACGACATTTTAAGACCTTCTAAGGACCTGAAAGGGGGAGAATTTCCAATTTTTCAAACCCGAAACAAGGGCGCATGCAATTAAAATAGGAAAGCGACCGAAAAAAATTTTTTTTGAATATCGGTTCCAAATAGAGCTCCAAAGTTGCGTTTTACCCTCCTCATTCATGCAAAAATAATAAAAAAATTCGCAAAAAATAATTTTGGTTTGTTTTGGCCCTAGAATTTGAAAAAATCGATCTTTTGCATAGCGTATAATGAGAAAAGTCTCAATCAATCAAATTCAAGTTTTAAATGTTATAAAAGCTTATAGTTGAATTAATTAGGTGTCTTAATAGTCAAAAAAAAGTATGTACAAGGGTACTGCACTGTGATTTGAGCTAAGTAGTTAAGGCATACAGCTTAGAATTGCCAAAAGAGAGAAAAATTAATTTTTATACTTGTTATATTTATTTTTTCAGATAAGAGCATTAAAATTACTTATAATATACCCTAAATTTTCTCTAATTATATCTAACACTAATCATAACCTTCTATTTGATAGTTCGCCCCTTTAAATTTGAAGACTTGTTATAAAAAGTGGTGGTTCAGGTTAAAGTTTGGAATAAGATGCCTCTAGTGCAATATAACGCTTTTTTGTCTGTTTTCGGTAAAAAATATCAACCTTAGTGTTTTAAAAGCATCTTTTGTAAATAAGAATGTGTATTACCAGACTAAATAAAATATTTGAACTTAAAGTTTATAAATTTAGGGGGTTTAATGCTTTTTCATCCAAATTTGCAATTTTAGGCTGTTAACTTGATTTTAAAATATTTAATACAGAACTCAAAAGTATTATTGACTATTAAGACACCAAATTAATGTAACAATAAGTTTTATATCAGTTAAATCTTGAATTTTATGGATTAAGACTTTTCCCATTTACGCTATGCAAAAGATCGATTTTTTCAAATTGCAGGGCCAAAACAAACTTTGGCATGCGCTCTTATTTCGGGCTTGAAAAATTGGAAATTCCCCCCATTTCAGAACCATAGAAGGTCTTAAAATGTTGTTTGACATCCTAAGAATATAAAATCAACCAGCTATGGTTTGAAAATGGAGCTAAAATTGTGTGGGAATCATTTATAACCATTTTTTCGTAAAATTTGATGAAACTTCGAAACTTCAACGTGAATGTGGAACCTGAAGATATTAATTGATCGAACTCAAGTTTTGAATATTTTAGTTTTATCGTAAATGGCACCTATTCCCACCTCAGGCGTTTTCAATTTTCAAAGTTGGTCATTTTTGGCTAGTTTCGCTCCACCCTAATGTGCAATATTATCAAATGTTTAATGCAGTTCTCTTCTCCTTAGATGTGTATAAGAAAATGAAACGATGATAGTTGCTAATAAATTTGAATCTTCAAACATCTGCAAGGAAGAGTATTACCTTAGTTGCTCGATGCCTCGAAAATCATGGTGAGTTGAAAAAATAGTCTCATTATTATTACTATACTCTTTTGGATGAAATTATGAAATATTTACATCTCCTTGATTTTAATTTATCAAGATATAATAATAAAAAATGCATATCTGTAACTCTAAAACATTTTTGTAGACTTAACTGCAGCCTTAAAAAATGTTTTCCATGAAGAAAAAATAAACTACAAATGTGCTAAAATAAGCATTTTGCTTCATTAATATTTAGTACAATTTACAGTAATTAATATTAAATTTTTATACAGAAATCATGGCTAAAATATTTATTTTAAAAATTCCAAACTTTATTATGTTATTCAAATTATAAAGTTTTTTGAATTTTTCATTTTTATTGAAAGTTAAATTATTTTACTCTGTAACTAAATAATTTAAAAATAGTATTACTATAATACAAGAAACAAGGAAAAGATATTAAAATTTACAAATTATTCCATGTTCTGTTGGAAAATATAAATATTTACTATTATTTGGATGTAAAATGGAACAATGGAAGTTAATAGTTATTTGTAATGCAATCTTATTAAATGCAAATTCAAAATAAAATTAGTTGCGACTTGATTAAGTTCACATTTGAACAATAGATGACGCTACTGTAACATATTTTACCAGTGTTTCTCAGTTCTCAAAATCAAAATTATTTTTTTGAAATAAAGTATAACTATTACACATACAGCAAACACAGAAAAGTCAGAAATCATGCGATTCTCCATGGGGAAGGAACATCCCGTACAGGCAAAAAATAAATTATATAGACAAATAATACTTATTTCTCATTTCCCTATTTTTTCGATGGGGGTGGAAGGGAGAAAGTTATACTATCTACTTTTAATATTAACTATTCCTAGAAAACCATATCAAGTGATTTAATATATATAAATAAATATTTATTTTCCATAATTCACTGTACAAAGTAAACATTCCATAGATATATTTGATCAGATGAATCATACATCATGGATCAGCCACCACTTTAGTTGTGTTGTTGTGGTGGTGGCAACATAGAAAGAAACAATACCACAATAAAACATTCAGCAATTATCCCTACAGAAATTTACAACAAATTCTTTACAATAAAAAACCACAAAACTCAACTATAAAACAAATATCAAAGAAATAACACGTATATATCAGTTACAAGATGCTTTATCTTAAAATGTATAAAAAAAGACGGTTAAGGGAGAAAACCACCATGTATTTTGTATCTTAAAAATGATACAGTGAATACTTAGACCGTTATTTATGTTTTATCTTTTTCTAATAATTGTATACTTGTTGTCGAGATAATGTAAAGTATTTTTTCTTATAACATATGCAATATGCATACATTTGATACTAATATAAAAAATAACCGTATACCCTAAAACATAAAACTGCTTTTAATTAATGTTTAGTATTCTTCAATTGTATGCATTTTATTGAAAATGTCATTTTATATCGAATTCATATTTTCCACTAAATGATAAAAAATTCTTTTTTGGAGAAATTAAATTAGAAATTTTCCCGTGTAAACTAATTTAGTTAATTACGAAAATTAGCGTGTCTTAAAAATAACTTCATTAATTTCGTAAAATTTGACCGTACAATACCACATTTAATATTCCAGAATCTGAAAATTACACAATTTACCAACACAAAATAGTTACTCAAACCTTTTTTTTGTGCGGTTCTTTTTTGTACGATTTTTTATTTGTGCGGTCTTTTTTCTGCGATTTTTTTGTGTGGTATATAAAAATCGCAGTAAAAAAGATGCCCTTGGAGCGAAAGAAAATTATTTTGTGAAGCATTTTAATAAACTTTTAATTATTGGGTTTTGATATAAATTGCATATAAAACTGATGAAAATGAAAGCAAAATTTTATTTTTTTGGTTAATATCAGCTAAATCCTAAGAAACTGCGCTATTCGTATCACATCTCGGGAATTAAAGTAAGGGTTTTGAAATAAACACAAAACACTAGGGAGAAAAGCTGACTGCAAAAGAAATCATTTGAGTTGTAAGCCACCTGAATTGGTCAATTACACGGAAACCAGAAAGAAAATAGACCGGAAACGAGATGCCCAAGCATTCTTTCTCATTCTTCCCGGCTAAAAGAACGGTGATTACAAATCTCATGAGGACATTTGATACGAATTTCGGCAATTCAATGACCAAAAGGAATGAAAATGTCAACTGAAAACTTAGTTGCTGAAGATATAGGTGGGAATGGATTTCAGTAGAAAATTTAAGATCTATTGCGTAAACCAAGTTTTTGATTAACGTAATGCTTAATTTTAAAATTATTCGCGAATTCAAATGAATTTATAGCTCAAATTTGTGTATTTTTTTTAAATTTGTGTATTGCAAAGGAGCTCTTCCAGGTTTTATGAGGAGTGCACTATAAATAGTGTTTCTATTGTGCTAATAATTTAAAAGTTTTAGTTCTAAAAGAAAAATTTGCTTTAGTAAGTGTTATTTTGTAATTTCAATAAGTCTTATCTGAAAACTTAAAAGCACATTTTAATATAACATATATAAATTTAAAAATAAGAGCCATTTTTCACAATAATAATTTATTGATTTTTACAGACGGACAAGAATTTTAATTATATTAAAATGTGATGAATTGTTCAAGAAATAAAAGTAAAGTCATTTTTAAATTATATTTTGCCTTGGTATTATCATTTCTATGTGACAGTTTGGTAAATATAGACCGGGAAAGAAATTTATAACATTTTAATATTCAACAACTTCTAAGGGTTCTTAAAACCTTCAATTTGAAATTGTTTTTAATACACTTCTTAACATTTCATTTTATGAAAATGAAAAGATGAAATTTTTATTAATATCGTTTCAAACTTTGTGTATGGGGTTTTACTACTTAAAATGTATTATAAAAATATCCGCACTATAAAAACAAGGCAATATAAAAATGATAAAAACTAGTAAAATAAATAATTGCATCAAAGCATTAATTTTTCTGTAAATAACATCAATTTAAATATTTAATTTTAGTTCCATGAATAATATTTAATTTGTGCCAGACATACATTTTATATTTGTCATGAACCAAGCATAAAAATGGCGCTTTAAAATAGCACAGATTCTTCAAACTTTCCTCAAAATTAAATTAGCATTGTGATGAAACGGTCATTATTCTCAACATTCTGATTGTAAATTTCTCAGAAAGTAATATTTCCAACAAAAATGTGTCCCAAGACCGTGTCTATTGTATTGACCCCCATAATGCATAGAAAGAGTTTCCTCTTTTTAATTTTGCTTTCATCTGAAAGAACTAGCACGTTCTTTCGCTTAGTCATTGAACATGCTAGTTTTCCCTGATTGGGGCAAAACTTTAATTTTGCGCTCAGCTAATCGAGACTGAAAAAATCTTTCAAAGGCTATCAAACATTTTTTTCAAAAAGGCAAGATATCCTTTGTATGGGCTCCTTTCTCTGATACGATATTCAATAAATAAATAATAATAAACCCAACCTCTTTTTTTAGTACTACAATGTAATATCAAGCAATAAAAACAAGCTGAGATTAATTCTTTTATACAAGAGACCTCAGAGTAATAAAAACGAATTTCTCCGGGGTCTTTTTTATTTCTCCTTCTCCCCGACTTTTTTCTCCATCTCGAGCATAAGAGAAACACTCATTCCGTTCCCCCCATTTTAATCGTGGGAAAAGGGAAGAATGAAAAACATCGGCAAGAATGAAAAACAACGAAAGAATATTCCGACGTTATTATTTTTTCCCTCCCCTTTTTTACAGCCCGAGTCAAAATTACACGATCAATAATATTAACACTTTTAAGATAAAGAGACCTCGTGTTATTATAGTTCATTTTAATTTTTAGCACACGCGACATAGAAATACAGAGGGGTCGCTCCATTCATCTAGTGCAGCGTTCAAGACTTAATTGTAATTTATTAACTCTGCTGTAGGATGTAAGCCATAGATGGGGAATTTTAATCGAATAGCTCCAGTCCATAAAGCTGACTTCAGAAAAAAATGAGGGAGATGGTTTGTTTAGGGCTCGCGCCATCACATAGAAAGAAAGTGTAATTTATATCTTTGGATGGATTTTTTCGCTCGCTGGAACATTCATTTCTCCCAACATTTTCGACAAAATGAAATCCTTCGACGATAAAAACAGCTTTCGCGTAAGTTTATTTTGCTCTTTTCGCTTTTTCTGGCCGCAAAAAATCAGATATCAAATTCCCTCTTTAAATGACGCTCGAACAGAAACAGATGAAACCTATTTTCTCTGTTATATAAAGTATAATTTAATGAAAGATCACAATACAGCGGGGTTTCCCTTTTGCCTCATAAAACGGGAAGGAAGTACAATGAATGTCTTGAATTTAAATAAGTGCTCAGTTGTTTTAGTGTCATAATATTGACTCGTAATTGTTGAATTCTAATGTTACACTTATAAAAATAAACTAAAATTATCGATAAACTTTTGGGCAATCAATTCAAGGTAGGGTAGGTGGGGGTAATTGTCCGCATGGCCATTTTTTGATGATAATATTCGATTATATTGACTGCATCGATACAGTAGGTTCCTTTCACAACCCCTAAATGGCCATGAAAATTTCAGAGGAGTAGTGTGTCCGTTGTCCAAAAAATGAGGTAGGTCAGTTTTTAGTGTCCTTGTTAGAGTATTTTTCTCACTTTTTCTTCCTATTATGGTAGAATAGTTATATTTATTCAATCCATCTGTTTTTTTTCCGAAAGAGCCTTTATTTATCTTTGAAATTATATCACTATACTCATGTTTACTTTTGTTTTAAAAAATCAGTACCACTTTGTTGTTGTCATCATGATATGGGGTAATTGTCCGCAATTGAAAATGTGAGAATGTTCTCAGAAACTCCATCAGAAGAAGCTTTTGTTGAAAAAAAGGCAGTTCTTAAACTTTCCAAACCTAATGAAATCCATAATGCAAGGTTTCATGAAATAATAAGTTTTCCTGACGATTTAGCCGATTTTACACCGGTAAAAGGATTGACTTTACAACTTGTGGAGTAACTTTGCTATATAATGTTTTATAATGTCGAATATTGTTGTGTAGTCTTCCTATTGTGAATATACCTAAATTTTGATGTTTTTGAATTGGAATATCTAATAATTCTCTTATTTTATTCTATTGGGGTAATTATACGCACTGCGGATACTTACCCCAAAAAATGGGGCAAATGTCCGCAATTTTTTTCTTTTTTAAGTTGAATATTTCTAAAAATATTTGCAAATCAAGGCTGGAAAAAATACGAATTGATAGGCCACATCCTAAGCTTTAGATTCCATACCAGAAACTTAATAAAATAATCAAACCGTGGGCCACAAAAATTCAAAACCAAAAACTGCGGACAATTACCCCCACCTACCCTATACTTTGAAAGAATATGCAATAACTTCATAATATGAAAAATTATAATAAGTAAGGAGAGGTGGGGGAAAATGGATATAGGGATTGTAATACTTTATTTTTATAAAATTGTATACTTTTGGTGCGGTAATTCTCATTAAACCTCAGTAATAATGAGGTTGCCAAAAATAACTAAAATAAGTTATTTGAATTCCTAAATACATTTTACTCCACTGTAACCATTTTACCCCACTCTAACATGTATTACGTTTTAATCTGTTGTATGCTTTGAAGCATAAATATATTTCGTTTGTTTATTAAATTTTTTCATGAGCCCAATCATTTTGTTTTTCTTACATTATTTCAGTAACAAACCAAAGTTGGAAAAAGGGATCTCAGATTACAAAATTCCAGATTTTCTGAAGTTCTATTCCTTCATACTTGAAAATGAAGGCTTAAGGTGGTCAGCTTTAAAGTGACGATTATTGCTTGTCCAATCCTGTCAAGAGTGAAAGGTTTTTGATTTTATTTCATTTTACTTTTTTAAAGAGAGAAATTAGCATTTTACTCAGTTGATTAATTGAAAAATATAATATTGTATAATTCTGAAGGAACTAAAACTATTGCATTAAGCTTAATTTCAGGTCTTTAAGCTGTATGATCTGATCCGGGGAGTGTTATTCACTGCTACCCCTAAGCTGCATTTGGTAACTTCTTGGTATTCTATTTCTTTCTATAGTCTAGTTTTAATTACTTTTATTAGAGCTATTGCGAAAAATCTATTATGTATAAGAAAAAAACAATTATTCAAAATTTACAATTTTAAAGTCTGAATTTATTTCAAACCTCCCAACCCCTTTATTTTTTAAACTAAACTCCCTTTTATAAAATTACGGGTTTTTATTATGTTCAAGACCAATTGGTAACCATGAGGACGTTGAAACCAGTTTTTGCTCTCGTACCTTTTGGTGCCAAAAAGGTTAATCATTGCAAATGGTTTGTGAGGGAAATTAAAATCTTAACCCTACAATGCATGATTTTTTAAATTCACTTGAAAATCATTTATGTGACTTCTATTGTGGTGTAAATTAGTAAAAAAATACTAAAAAAATTATTTTTTTTCTACTTTTTATTGGCAAAAAACTTTGTCCTTGAGAAATTAGTGTCTCTTGTGAAATTAATTGTGAAGTGAAATAAAACCAAATGCCCTAAAAATATAAGAAAACAACTTATCTTTTCAAAACATTTTTTTTTCAAGCTGAAAATTTTTTTTATTTTATGGTCCTTTTATTTTGGCGTTTTCTGTGTCCTGACTTTCGTCTCACTAGCTACTAACAAATGTCTCAAAATAGTACACCTGCTGTGTTCTACTGGCAGTCTTAAGTGCTAATACGATGAAATGTTATATGTATTGTACTTATTGCATGTTGTTGCCGTTTGGAAATGAAAGTTCGAGTAGGAAATGGGGGAAAATGTCGTGTTGCCAAATGGCATCAGTATGCACTGTAGGGTTAAATTACCGTTAAAACACTGCATGGTTTTTCGATGTGCTAACAAGGAGACGTTCTTAGGCTGAACTCACAGAAATGCATGAAAATTTTACAGCTATAAGAACATGACTCAAAACACTTACTGTGAAAAAATTAGCTGCGGAATTTCAATAGGAGAGGAGTTAATTAATTTTGTAAATTGGGTTCTGAGTTGCCAAACACTTTCAGTTAGCACCACTTGGCGGCTTGATGACTTTCTAATTGGATGGAATGAGAAATTTGATTTCTTTATTACAGAAGTGGCTCGACTAATATATTAAAAGTTGCTAGCTCGATTCCCAACAGTAACATATGGAATAAGAAATTAAACGCGACATGACGATCACTAAAACACACAGTATAACGTGAAAATCAGATTTAAATTCACTTTCTTCATCCCCTGATTTAAAATCCATTGGGTCATCCGCTTTATTATTGAACACATCGTGAATAGATGGACTTATCCATCGCAGTAATTTTTCCGCAAAGCAGTCCTAAATATCACTGTTGGCTTGATTTTAATAATTGTGGTAATTTTGTATTGTTTCATGGGCTTTTTTATTTTTTATTAATTTTTATTCGTGCTGTACATTTAATGAATGATTTTGGTTGGTAGCTTTAGAGAAAACTCTGTCAGTTCCTTAATGCCATTTGGTGCCTTGGCTGCATTTTTCGCCTAGTAGGTTGCACTCGGCGTTGAAAATGACAATTTTCAAAATTAATTTACTCCTTTCCTAAAGAAATTCCCCTGCTAATTCTTTCACAGTAAGTGTTTTTTATATCATCAACTAACCCCTGTAAAATTCATCCATTTCTGTGAGTAAAGCCTGTGAATGTTTCCGTGTGAGCACTTAAGAAGGAAAAAAGTGAGTTGTGCCTTGTAAAAATTCAAAACTTTTCACTTTAACCGTAATCATTATAACTTTATTGGTTTAAATTATCACAATCTTGAGGGCTTGCCTTCAAATAGCAATACCCGATGTTAATTTCGATAGGTTCAGCGGTTAGGCCTCCATGTACTTCATAATCTTTGAAGTTTCTAAAATGGATTTACTAAAGCCTAAAGCTGACTAAAGCCTAAATATACTGATCAGCCAGCGATCGTAAGACGTTCACGTGATTTTTACAGACTGCACGGCCGATAGTTGGGTAACCGGTGATAATTGGGGTCTTGCTTCTATATGAGGAGCAAAAAATCAAACCATGCTTTCTTCTTCAAATACAGATTTTCAGGAAACACAAAAAACTAATAACTTAAAAAATAACTAATTTAAAAACCTAATTATAGTTTGTTTAGTTCTATAACGAGTAACTGAGAAGATTTGTAGTCATAATTTACCTAAAAACTTAAAATTAATTATTAAAAAATGCATTTGAAATTTGGAGAAATCACGTTTTGATCGAACACATAGGAGGAAAAATGGTTTAAATGTTTCCAACATGGACAAAACATTTTTTGAATGAAAATAAGGTAATACCGATTTTACTAAAATGTTATTATATATCATTTTGAAATTGAATAAGAGAAATATTATTAGAAATTATATTCGTATCAAAAAGTCCCCACCAATATTTTTACATCACCAACTTTAAGCTAACCAATGAGTGGGTCACGTGACGAGTAAGAACAGCTATGATTGGCTGTGACTGGAGGAATCACTGTTTGACTGAAAACAGGCTCTAGACTCTAGAGGAAACACTTTTTGATTGAAACATCAATTTCTAAGTAGTTTTAGAATAGGTTAAAATTTGTTTTAGTTGAAGATAATAGCATTATTTTGTGCAGTTTAATGTGGAGATCATGAAAATAGCAGTTACTCATTTTTTATTTTTTTGGAGAAAACACGGTTTGATTGTTTGCTCCTCATATACAAGCAAATATATCTTCCTCTTTCGATCAACTGCCCCTCAACTTCCACCTTTCTCCCCTCAAAAATACTAGTTCCAGCGTTGGCAAAATCACCTGACCCTTTTACTATAGTTGGTTCAGCAGTAGTCCATCAAGACTTGATAGGAAAAAAATGAAATTTAAATCTGTATCTAAAGATGAAACTCTTTTTAGGAAGGTGAAGAAATCTTCAGTCCTTGTTGCAAATACTATTTCCTGACGACCAGATGAGAAGTGTGCAAGAGGATACTCCGGTCCATGTTACTTACTACTATCTCCAGGAAATAGGAAACAAACCTCGAGCACAAATCCGATCCAGTGCATTGGAGGTAGTCTCACAGAGAACATTTTTGGATGACCGTCACCAAAAAAAATATTGGTAAGTTTTGATTCAAGAAATTTAGGGCCTAATTATGTAGACTTAAAATCCGTTACTATACAAGAGTGCAACTTAAGTTGAGCCTGACGTCATGGCAGTGCGGAAACAAATTTGAGTAATCAGAAAGCTTGATGGGCTTTGTGAGATCTTATTGGCTGGCGAGTTTTATTCGACAAAGTACTACTACCCACTGCGCCACTTGAAAAAATAATAACTCTCAACATTTTGCAAATAGGTTTGAAAAGACCCTTAATAAGGTAAATGTGGGTATAGTGGCCACTGTACCAATAGTGGCCACATAGCTGATTAATTTTAAATAAAACGAGTTAGAGGCATCGAACAGCGTCAAAATTCATAGGCATAGTAGATTGTGCAATCAGGTAAGCTGATAAATTACCACCGATACCACAGATCAGCATGGGAAGGATATTTAAATATTTGAAAATAACAACATCGCCCGAGTGACTGAAATTTGATTTTGCTTATTGAATCGCGTAAGGAAACGAGTAAGTCGGAACTGATTTTTTCGTATTTATTACCGCTTGATTGACTTTTAAATTTATATCAAGATAAATAAGAGAGTATAAAATAATACTGAATAAAGTTTATTGGAAAATGCTGACTTTACGAGGATTTATGGGGGTGTCCACTTTACCAACACATAATCTTAGATTTTCCAATAGTGGCCACCGCAATGGCGTCTAATAGAAACATAAATAATACTTAATTTGAATAAGTTTTTCTTCATAAACTGTTGACTGTGCTTTAAAATGAGGGTTAAGTAAATTTGGTTTCATTCTGGCTTCGGGAACCAATGTTTCTAAAACATTGAATTACATGCTAAATTCCTCTTAAATCAGCTACAGCGTAGACTTTGGGCCGAAAACTATGAATTTTTTTTAAATAAAGCTAATTTGATTGAATCTAAAATACATTTCGTTGGGAAGGAAGACTTAATTAGAAATAAACGACTATACCAAGAAAAACCCCTCAATTTCATGCATAAACCCCTCATATAGGCAGAAAAAGAGAGGTGTCCACTATTGATGCAAGAGGTGTCCACCATAGAAGCAACAGCTTCATCTATGTGGCCACTATAGATGCAATTTGGAGTACTTTCAAAAAATTAATTAAAAATACTTTGCCCAATCTAATTAAAGTTTTTAATAGTAAAATCGAAAGAAGAAGATCCAATTAACCTAAAAATAGGATGATAACCGTTTCGAAGCAAATTGATTGGTATTTATTAAGAATTTAAGCAAAAATTTTCCTTAAAGTGTCCACTATACCCACATTTACCTTATACGTGGATTTAAAAAACTAATAATATTTTAAAATTGAATCTCCTAATTTCCCTCAAAATTATGACACCGCACGAGTTACTACTTTCTTTGGTTGCTCTCAGCATATTTCTACAAGTTCAAGTTAAGTTGAAACTGAGTATAGTCAGTAGAAGAACGAACTTAAACTCCAATCAGTGTCTTGATTATGTAATCATCTTACTTTCCATAAGCTTTACAAGATAAATCTCTTTTGCCATTCTTCACTTGCATAGCTATCTCTAAAGCTGCTGGTGATAAAAAAATAAATATCTTAAATTACCACTTTTATTTGGGAAAACTCAAAAGTTTGGGTACCTAAAGTATTGCTAAACCGTATTTTTTTTCTGTTAATCCACGTTAATAATTATTTTCATTGTAAAGTTAATACATGAAAGGCAATTTTAACAAATGATTATGGCTAATTCAATTTTACCTTCCTTGTACAATGTACAACTCTTGTTTTAGATTAGTAGTTAAATAAAAAAAGAATATTAACGACAAGGTTAAGCTGTTAACTTAAAATGTTTGTTTTAAGGTAATATTGTTTTGTTATAATTTGAATTTATTTTTCTTTCAGAGTGACCGAATGATTGAAAAGTTTTCATATAATGAGGACTTAGAGCTTCAACTAAACCAGCGTCATCAGCAAGTTAACAAAGGCACGGTTATAGTCTGTTTATCGAAAGTATTTTACGTCCACGATCAAGAATTATGTGAATTGATGCCTTTCAAATTGAAATGTAACCCATTTATTTACTAATAAAAGTTTGCTGTCACTAACTTGTAGTACTCATTTGAGCTCATTTTTCCATGTCTGTTCCTACTCGGTCCACGCCGCTCAGAATGAGCATGCGCGTGGACTTAGTATATTTAGGGCGCGCAGGTAGGGTTAGAGCGCATGCGCCAACAAGGGAGGACAGAAGTGGTAGCCAAGCAAAGTTGAAAAAGTAAGCCAAAGAGCAAGTGTTACTAGGTAGAAGTAGCAACCAAGGCAGGAAAGTAAAGTCCAAAAGCTAACTTTAGATTTGGATGGAAAGATCAAGTTTGAAGTTGAGCTTGGTTGACAATTCAAAGTAGACTGAATTTTCAAAGTCCATGAATGGAATAGGAACTTAGAAATTTTGAAGCATAAGTCCAAAATATTTTGAGTTGGAAACGAATCCACAGGATTCCTTTCGATTCTAAAATATTTTGGACTTATGCTTCAAAATTTCTAAGTTCCTATTCCATTCATGGACTTTGAAAATTCAGTCTACTTTGAATTGTCAACCAAGCTCAACTTCAAACTTGATCTTTCCATCCAAATCTAAAGTTAGCTTTTGGACTTTACTTTCCTGCCTTGGTTGCTACTTCTACCTAGTAACACTTGCTCTTTGGCTTACTTTTTCAACTTTGCTTGGCTACCACTTCTGTCCTCCCTTGTTGGCGCATGCGCTCTAACCCTACCTGCGCGCCCTAAATATACTAAGTCCACGCGCATGCTCATTCTGAGCGGCGTGGACCGAGTAGCAAGTGTATGTCAGTTAAATGAAATATAAAGTTCAGATACATGTTTTTATTGAAAACTAAAGGGGTATTACATGCATCGAAGTTACATCAAAAGGTGACCGCTTTAAAGCTCCAATTGCTCCTTGAGAGAACTTTGCTGCAATTGAACGACCTGCGCTGCACCTGTAAGAAAGAACACTTGTTTGTTAAAATATAAGACATCCAATAAACGTTTACAAAAGGAAAACTATTTTAATCATAAAATCCTAAATATACAGAGTTCACATATCAAGCTAACTTCTAAGATAGGGAAGGAGTTTGTCATATATTTTTATTAATGGCAAATTACTAGGATTTAAATCAACAGTTATATAGGCCAGTTAGCTATACTCGAATGCAACTTAAGTTGAGCCTGACGTTATGGCCACGCGGAAGAAAATCTGAGTAAACAGAAAGCCTGCTGGGTTGCTAGAAGCTCTTATTGGCCGGCGAGTTTGAGAGCGAGTTGTACTACTACGCGTTACGCCAATTTAAAAAATAATACTGAACATTTTATGCATATCGGGATGAAAAGATGCTTTATATACGTGGATTTAAAAAACTAATTATTCAAAATTGAAGCTTTAATTTCACTTAAAATTCAGATACCTTAGAACAGCTTCAAATTAGTTTCCAAAAAATGTCTTCTTACTTTTAACAAATTTATCCTAATTAAAAGATTGAATCAAAATCCTGTTTACATTGATTTTTATAATTTTTAACTTGGTAAAACGCAAGGACTGTTGTTACAGCTGTGAAAGAGAAGTGAACACTGTGCCTTTCACAAGGAATATGCAATTATTAATCGGGTTAATCAAAAGGCTACTCTTCTGTTGCTCATAAAATCAAGAAAAATAAGCACACTTATAAAACAAAATCTAACTTTAAAAGCTAAAAATGGAGAATTTAGTTTTTTGATGCCAGAATTTAGGCATTAGACCAAAAACATAGAAACAAATATATATTTCTTGTCAACCTGTTATTTGTGTGCATGCAGGTTCAATACCACATAGAGCCACATGCACGCTTGACAGTATTCTATATACGAGTTTTTTGGAATATGAATAAATTGATGTTCTTAAATTTTCAAGGTTGAGCATAGATTGAGGACTTGCAAAACTTAACATTGGGTTGGAAAAAAGTTATCTGGAAATAGGGAAGCTCAAAAGAAAACTTAAGAGATAATTTTGCTAGCATAAGGGGGAGTTGACCAAGGTTCATTTCTAAATCTTTAAGACATTTAAAATACTATCTGGTAATTTGTCAAACTACCATGTTACTATTGTTTCCTTTAAGTATTATGAATTTACTTAATTTTTTGCATCCTTTCAAGGACAGGATAAATACTTCTTACTGGTAACTTATTTTAGTATTTTTGAAGATTTTAATTTGTTGTGGGAGAGTTTAATTTAATTTTAAATAAGGTGTCATAAATCACTGATCTAGACATCGTATACTTTTAAATTTATTTATTCAAAACTACTAGTAAAGAAAATTTAAAGTAAATTATTTACTAGGGTGTGTCAAAATTATTTTTTTTTACATTTTCCCAGGGGCACAGCGACAAAAAGGTGCCAAATGGTCTCAAACTAACATGTGTGAAATATTATTCCATTACGATAATTCTTTTTGCCTCCGGATTGACGTCAAAGTTTCGATTAATATACTAATTTCTTGAAAAATGGACAAACGAAAATCGGGCTTTTACCTCGATTGGACGAATATGTCATGATTTAAACGTGCAAAATGGTATAAAAATCCTCATTGAAGACTATAAAATAGTTATAAAGGAAATCAGAGTTGAAATACTTGAGTTGTAATACAACACATTTTGAAGTATCTCAATGATTAGAACTGGCAATGAGATTGGAATTAGTATGGCAACTTTCTGTCTGGAATCATAAAAATGTGCGAAACCTTTATTCCTAGTTAAGTAGGATGGTAAAAACATTAAATTTAATAAAAATTGATATGTCATAAGGTGGGTACTTTTTGTGGGTTATAAGATTTCAACCCCCGGAGGATATTTGGATAATATTTAAACGTTGAGGTTTTCTTTGAAATTTCAGTGGCATATTAAGGTAGTAAAACCCAAGTGTCTCCATAGGAGTCCTTATTGTTTAAAAAATAAATTGAAAACATATTTTAAGAGTCAAATTTTGAAATATTTTCTTAAGAGAAGAGCAGTAGATTGGCGTTTTCAGCTCAAAGCTCAGTAGTATCCCCAAAATTTTTAAATTAGCTACATTAATTTTTAGTAGTAACTTACTTGTGTTTATTTTAGTATAGACAATTAAATTTGCTATACTTAAACTTTTATGAACGCATAAGTTAATACTAAGAAGCTATTTTGAGTCAATCCTCACTCAAAAGAAGTATAATTTATGGATCCGGGTTTCAGTCTATTGCTATAGAAAAAATTAGGTAAATCCCTACTGAGGCGAATCTCATCATGATATTGCTATTGCCTATAAACAAACTATCCATTAGACACTTATTTCAACATATTTTCTGTGATCACATTTGGTTCCCAAGACCAGCCAATGAAATAACTGTCCGCTGAATTTTGAAAGCGCGACATTTATGAAAAATACAATTATTTCTACTTTTAAAATTTAAAAATATCGTTTTACACTGCCCATAATTGAGGGAGAATGTATATGATCTACCAATATCTACTGTTTGTTGGCAAAAAGGTCCTCCTATTCTACGCCTGTTAGTTAATATGGTAATACATTACATTGCTTTTTTGGAAGTTGTTTTTTTGTATTAAAAATGCATAAATGTGACTGATATGATTAAATTTGCTTTTAAATACCCTTATATGTGAGCTTTAAATAATTATCGACAAAAAAATAATAATTTATAAAATTTTTAAAAAATATGTAAAAATACGTATTTTTTTTACATTTGAAGCCAATCCGGAGGCAAAAAGAATTATAATGGAATAATATTTCACACATGTTAGTTTGAGACTATTTGGCACCTTTTTCTTGCTGTTCCCGATAGAATTTGTGAAATTTTTTTTTCACCATAGGAAAATGACCCACCCTATTATATACCTTCAAACAAAGTTATATTTCTCTCCAATTAAGTAAGCGACATCAGCTTAGATGGCTGTATTTAGGAATGAGTAGCAGCACAGGATATCAATAGAATTTCCAGGGCAACAAATCATACACAGCCAGATCACCTAAAATGTTCATTATTATTTATTTATTGCAATTTTTCTTAACGTAATCAACATGTTTTCTCTTAGAAAGAGGCCTATTAATCATTAGTCCCTCCTTATTAAAGTTAAATTTCACATTCCTTACATTTTTTAAAAAACTGATGTTAAAAATAATTTAAGTAAATAATTGCATGTGATAATCATTTTTTACCTTGTCAAGCTAACAGATTCATAAAAATCAGATGCTTAATTTTTTTACCAAGTTAACTACAGATTTTATTAACTTCGTATCTACCCCCTTATTCCCTCCTCCTAAAAAATCCTCAGATACAAATTTTTAAAATATGAAATAAAACCACTTCTTTCTGTGCAAAAAAAATTATTACATTCAATACCCAGGAGTTCCCAAATCATATATTAGGGATCTCCTGGCTGCCGCCATAACGAGCGTTGGTCATGGTTGGCCTGAACGGTGATACAAAGAATCACAAAAATCGCCCATACCAAAATAAGATGATAAAACTACGAGTATATAATCTTAGTTACATTCAATAACTACCTGCACTTTAAGAATGTTGTTGTCTTAGTTTTAAGCAAGCCATTTTGGTAAATTTTTGACCTAACCATACAATATATGAAGTTCCCCTATCAAATACTTACATTGAGCGTACAAACTTTATAATTTAACCCATGTAAAAACTTCTATTTTATTATTTTATTTACTTTTAGAATTTGTCAAAAATGTTTTCTCATGTTCTCTCTTCAAGTGATCAGTTTACGAGTTATTTACCAACTTACAAGGAGAGGATCCCTACTTGTTATCACCGATTTGGTTCATTTTTAGGTGCATGACTAGGACATCAATTTGTAAAAATATTAAGAAGCACTTTTCAGAAATTTTGGAGAAAATCACGATTGAAAATTTTAACATGTGCTTATATATCTGATAAGATTCAACTGCTTGCAAGAAGATCGTGGTCCAGCGGTCAGCTTCGACTCCTAACCTACAGGTCCCGAGATGGAATCTCGTTGTTTGCTGCTTTTTTTATTTTTCTACGCAATTTTAGGAGCGCAGATATGGAATAAAAACTACATGCATATCAATAATATTTCAAACTTATTTAAATACTTAACATAATATTAACACGCAATAACGTTTAAAGTATTTTTCTTATACTGAAAAAAAAATTAATTTTCAACAAAATATACAATTTTTTAACTGGATAGAATGGAATTAGACATATGTATTAATTTTATGGGAAGTATGGAATGAAAATTGGGCACCGCCTGATGGGCCACTAGGCTCGGGCAAACTTTGATTTTGATTTGATGGAATGAAAATAACGTACAGTAAAAATGAACAATGTATTTTAGTTTTTTTATATATAAATTTTGCGCTTTTTACACGATCACATCGACCGATTTAACCATCCAAATTTTCAATTATATCCAGCACTACGCAATTCAAGGGAATTCTTGCTTTGAGATCATAAGCTTGAAGCTTGATTTGATTTATGCACGCCAAAAGTACCGAGCGAATGCAAAAATTTTGCGTTTATTACGTGTACTAAATATGCCGCATCAATTACTTTTCCCCGTTCTTTAATGATAAATTTCTCCCGGCATCATGCAGTTCTCCATAAATATAACTGTAAATAAGCTGTAAATGTATAGGTATAAATGAATTGTTAATAAAATGTAGAAAATTTAATATAAAGTAATTGTAAGTAAAAAATCTGAATATGTCAGATTTTTTTAGGGCATACTCCTTTTCCCCATTCCATACCTCCAAAACATTTTAATACATATATCTAATTCCATATTAAACAGTTAAAAATTTGTGTATTTTGGTAAAAAATGAAGTTTTCAAAGAAAATATGTTTTACGATTGATAATTAAGTATTATTAATAAAAATGTATTTTATAACATATCTCTGCTTCTAATTGCCTGGAAAATAAAATTAAAAAGGATCACGCAGCGAGATTCGATCTCGGGACCTTTAGGTTGGGAATCGAGGTTCTTACCGCTGGACCCCGATCTTCTTGCAATCAGTAAATCTTATGAGATATATAAGCACATGTAAAATTCTTCAATCATGATTTTCTCCAAAATTTCCGAAAAGTGCTTCTTAATATTTTCACAAATCGATGTTCTTCTAATGCACTATTAACACACCAAAAAAGGACCAAATCGGTGATGTCAAGTAGGTATCCTCTCCTTGTTTTATAAATATTTTTAAACGTAATTGGAAGTTTGAAAGGATAAATGCGAGAGGGCTTGATGTGCACTGGGCTAACTAATATATTTACCTCTTTCAGACCTAGCCGCCTCAAATTATTATTGTATGTATTAATGTATAGTTTGATAGTTTAACTCATTTTACTACAGTAATTATTTTAGTTAGCTATATTCTACACAGTAGGCAGTTACTAACTATTAATTTTTATGCCATGCCCCTGAAGTTCAATTTACAGTGTTATTATTTGAAGTAAATTTTAGGTATGGGTAGAACAAATCCTATATACGGGCCTGGTAGCACCATCATGACTGCCGAATTTACTGTTTTTAGGGGAAAAAACTTGTAAACGAAGTATGGGGGCATGTTGTAAATTAATGTGGCACGTTTCGATCTCAATCGCTTAGTTTCATGATTTTAAGAAACTCCCCCCCCCTAAAAATTCATTCAAATCCTCTAAAATGTCAATTTATGAATTAAATATACTAAGTTACACCTGAATAATTTATTGCGGATTGATTCATATACTTAACTTTTATGAAGCTTATCCCTCCAATGAAATCACAGTCTATTCTAAGTCGTATCATCTTGGTTTGGCAGGAAGTTTCCAAATCATATGTAGATTGTAGAATACTCTATCCAACTATGCACACCGTAAGAACTCCCGTATCACTTGGATGGTTTCGAAATCTAAAAATAACAAGCATAGTTTCTATGTTAGGAAAAACATACTATAAAACTGAACACATTTTCAAAGTTAGAGGACTTCAATTAAATACGTGTGTGATGTTTTTGAAAAATTTGAATTCCTTATCCCCATGGTGACATACAGTAAGATGAGGTGTGGGAACGCCTCACATCTTCAATAAAATATTTATATACTTAGTTTTGTAACTGCTAAATAAAAATTTCAAAGAAAATTAATATCACGAATTTAATGATTTTCTAACTGAGATTTACTAAAGCAAAGCGGGTGACTTGGATATGTAAATCTTGCTGGCAACCATAAATATAAGTTTTAAATAGATCTGAATATATTTAACTGTTAATTTATAATTCAGGAATCATTAACAAAAAATCCAGATTTGGGGGTTTAATTTGCATGCTTCACATAATAGAAATTGATTAGGAAAATTCCTTTCCAAGATCTTCGGGGCATTCTATTTGTTTTATTTTAAAACTGTCTATTCAAAAGACTGTAAAGAATGTGACACAATCAACACAATAAAATTATTAATTATTATGTTTCCATGTTTTTAAAAATAACATATTGGTATTATAATTAAAAATGTAATCGTATATGAGAAAGGGAACTTATTTTAAAGGATTGATATAAAGTTTTTTCATTAAATATTAGGATTAATTACATTATAAAAACTTCAATGATTTATCACTTTAATCAGTTTAATGAAGTTTGTGTTTTTCACTATTTCGTTAGTTTTTCGTGAACTAGGGAAGGGTGGGCTAATAAGATTCAAATGGGGTAATAAGGAACATTCCAAAATTCCACAGGATTCTCCTTTAAGTTTATGAAACTGATTTTTTTTACAGAATGTTATCATTAACAGCTTTCTTTGAAAAAATAATGCACTTCCTGAGTACAAGGGGAAGGGGATTTTTTTGCTCGTTTCTTTTTACCCCAAAGCGACTGAATCTTATTACCCCAAGAGGGGTAATACGAAACAAGCTAATTATTTTACGAATTAAAAAAAATAAAAATCAAATGAAGGTATTAATGTAATCTTCTAAGATTATTTTATAACTCTAGCAATTTTCAAAAAATGCCTTAAAAATCATTTGATATATGCCCAGTTAAAAATTAGTCTGGAGGGTCTAGCTGTTCTGGAAACAGCTCTAAAAAACTGTTTCCGCACACAAAAAACAAACTTTAACAAGATCTTAAGCGTTTAATATTGATTGTATTTACGTGAAACTTTGGACTTCAGGGTTTTCAACTATGATCTTTCGGATTATCAAATCAAAAGAAAGGATTTCGAAATACAAATTAAGGTTTTGGCAGAGTTTTCACATTTGTTTGTGTTTTTTTAACTTTTTTCATAATAAAACAAATTTTAAAGTGAATACTTTTGAGATAATTTTAAAGATCATATCAAACCACATTTTTTGAGACCATAAATTTCACCAACAGTAGTTCTACAAATTGAATTTTTCAATGATTATTTTGGGGTGTCGCTCCATTTTTAACTCCCTAGGATTTGGTCTTGCACCCCCAAATGCTGTGATTCTGACTCGTCTAGGTGTCTACTATCATCCCTAAAAGTTTGTTGCATCATTTCAGATACACCCTGTATACTTTATGAATAAATAGTTGAGTTAAGACTAAAAGCCACAGTTCTTTTGTAAGAACTGTGACTTACTTTAATTCGTTTATAAATCTTAAGTTTTATTTGCTATCAAATTCGTTATATTTTTTAAACATGTTGAAATGTTTCAAGATGTTATTTTGAAAGTTTCACATTTATACAAGGAAAACTGAATTTTTAAAAAAATATTCTTGTAAACAATGTCCCATCCCTCTCCGGTCTCATTTACTTAAAATTAATTCTCATAAGAACGTTTAAGTATTTAAAGCTACAGAAATCAGTCGGAAATTCATGAAATTAAAGAAAATAAACCAAAACCTACCTACTAACCATTAAATAAGATACCAAATAATGTTTAATCAATTAAAGGATCAATATCAAAAGTGATTACTGATCAAGTCCATTAAACAAATATTTTTAAATTTATAAATGTTACAATTATGAACATTAAAATGTCTTTTGATAACAATCAAATTATTTCTAAAAAATTCCTCATAATAAAGCATTACGAGTATATTTAATTTCGATTTTAGAGTTTTTACTTATAAAATATTTAAGATTAAAATTAAATTTAAACATTGTCAAAAATCTAATAATTTAAAGTGAAGTCGTAAAAATTATCAATTATGTTTTGAATGGAAGAAAATTTATATTTTTTATACATATTATGAGCAAACTTTAGACTGTCAAAATTGTATCCAAAAATAAATTTTTAAAACTTAAAATTTCTTGAAATAAAATTGAGTTTTCCACATAAAACACATAACTTCTAGAAATTAAATATGATGGTTAGTTTTACTTATTGTTCCAAGTATATGAAGCTGTTTAAATTAAAAGATATTAACTGAAATTAGAAGCTTATTTATAGTTACAAATTTTACTTGTTATTGAAGTATCAAGTTAACTTTGAACTCATTGAACATAAAATTTTAAGACAAATTTTAGGGTTTATTACAAAACGCAAAAAATATTCATTTCTAATGCCTAAAACCGATACAATTTAAAATAAAAAAATAGTTTTGAAACTTACGTATTGACTTTGGTACCTACGTATTATCCCGTCGACCGTTCCGTGACTGTCGAATTCAGCGGCACAACCATAGAAAAGTCTTTGGGTTGTTTTACCATTTTCGGATTCAGTGGTACGCTCGACGGGATAATACGCAAGAACCAACGATGGTAGAGAAGTTTTAAGAATCTGTTCAACTTTAAAGGCTTAAAAAATATTATTATGAAGTTATATTTAAAAAACCGGCACAGCTTCGATACGAGTCAAACAGCCGCCATGTTTACCCACAGCTAAAATTAGATCTATATGGTTGTGTGTCATCATTCGAGCTGGTCGACACTTATTAAAGTTGTGCCAAAAAACCTTGATAGTTAAAGGACAGTTTTTTAAATGTAAGAGTGAATGCAGCAATAAATCACGGTGAAAATGCATATTTTCTTTGGTTCTATGAACTTTATACTATGATTATTTCTTAAATTTTGAAGTTGGAGGATTCAAATTGAGAAAATTATAACAGTTCAAAGATTTTTATGTACTACAAATTTACGTTTTAATAAATTTTAGAGTATTTTGCTACTGATTGAGATATTGAACCTTTGGAAAAATACAAGCTTGGCCAAAGGGGGAGGACTTAGGTATACAAGTTCCGCTTATTTGAATATATTTACGTTTTTGCCACAGAAATCGACTAAAAGTACGTTATAAACTAGTGAATTTCATGCATTCGATACATACGAATCTATCATACTGATCTATTGATTTATCATATCTAAACTGATCATATTTTGACCAATAATATCTCATTTTAATTATTATGGATTGCCCTATTGCTGATCAGCTTAGTCGATAAGCATTAGGTGCGTCTGTTCTAATGTATATGGGTCATTCTTCAGAAAATCAGAAAATATTTCGAATTTAGAGAAAAATTAAACAAAGTTTTAGTAAATTAAAAGAAAGTTTAAATTTTATATTATAAATTCAATTAAAACAAACACCTTTTAAATTGCAAAAATAAAAATTTCCAAATCATAGAAGTTATAAAAAATGTTCACAGCACAATCGACACTAAATTTCTCATTTTTTGTTTAAGAAAAATTGATTAATGTTAAACCAAATTCATTAAATTGTTTTTCCTGCATTCTCAAGATATAAAATCATAATAATTATATGATGAAATAAATCAACTGTCAAATAATCTGTAGATCTTTAATTGATTTTTCGTTAAACATGTCAGACACATGCTAGCTAATTAGGCGTAAAAGTTCGAACTCGTTGACATCCACTAACGATCAGCAAAACAAACTTATATTAAAACTGTTACTTTAAAGTTGGACCTGGTCTTTTTAGGACAGTACGATACAAGTTCAAAAAATTCACTGAAGGTTTACAGATTTTCAGTTTTAATGATTCAAGACAAATTCTCCCTGAAAAATATCTAAAAGTTATTCTGATACTAACAATTAAAACTTTTACTTACAGTCTAAAAAAGGAGCCAGTTTCTTCAGGTACTTTCCATACTATTTTCAACATGACTTTGGTCTTTGGGCCATCAAATCAACTAATCACTTTTGAAAGGCCCAGAAACCAAGAGTTCCGATCTTTCCAAAAACCTATGGAGGGAAAATGGTAGAACTATAGTGGCCAAATACGAATTTGATAAATTAAACAAAATACCCCCAAAAAACTTAAATGCCTTAAACTAAGAAAATAACGTACAAATTGCCAAGAGCTGAAAAAACTTAAGTCAATTAAAATTTTGAAAGATGCCGTAATAAATCAAGCCAAAGTTTAATGTTCGATTGACTCAAACTTCATAATTCAGGCTGAATAATTTTTTACTTGAAGGAAACTAATGTTTTTATTCTTTCAACATTTGAGAATCTTCGCTCTTTCTTTCACTAATTTAAGGAGTCTATTTTCAATTAAAAGATTATTCAGACGATATTGGAAAAAGGGAGATACTTATTTTTAAAGAAATAATAGCCAAATGTCTAATATTTCCCAATGAATCAACCATACTGGTTAACCACTGTTGAAAACTTATCGAACAAAACATAAATTGAAACTTTGAATGATGTTACGCTATAACCTTAAGCATAGAACAAGTACACCGCTCTTCTGGAATGCTTCAGAAACATTTTATTGAAAAAAATACTTATCTTTATTTATGGAAAACCTATATGTGAGCTGGTTAGGATGAAAGTGGTATAAGTCCACTGAACTCCGTTTTGTGTAATTGAAGGTTTTCTAAAAACTTCTCCAAAAAATCAGGATTGCTTGCATTTTTACTTTCTGGGGTGGATTTGTCTTAAGTCATGGGCACAATTTTTGCTGCGGATCAACTTTTATCAAATTTCGACTAAAAGAGCTTTAAATTGACTTTAATGGACTTATTCCACTTTCATCCCAACAGTTTGATGGGTTTCGGAAAGGAAGATTGTTATTTGAGATGTAGTTAATATGACTTCGCGAGCGACTGGTAAGCACAAAGTTTGATGTTATAGTTTCTTTCTATAGATTTTGATGCGTAGATTACGAATATTTTAATGAAAAAATTTTTAGGGCCCATTTTGGGGGGTCATATTCAAAATGGCGACCGTGAAAGGTTGTTCGCTCGATATGTCTTTCTATTTAATTTTTTCGGATTGATTAAACTGAAGATAAGGTTTAACTTAAAATAGGTTTTCATTTTTTTTAAAACTTGTTACCGATGGGGTTTTCAAGATGGCCACCGTTTATAAACTGTTGCAGTTTTTATGACAGATGGTTGAGTAATATATAATTTTTTTTTATTTTGAGTGAGGAAATGGAAATTTAAATTAAATTAAATTGAATTTTTACAACAATAAATAATTGTTCCAACCATTTATTTTTAATTTTAATAATTTTAAATTAAACCAAAATAAAAATACATTTTACCAATTTTCATTCATGACATTTGATAAAAATTACAACACTTCGCTTTGAGTTATTAGGCGTTATCAATTTCATTATAACTTGGTATTAGGGTAACTTTCAAAATGGGGTCCAAGATGGCCGCCGTATATAAACTGTTGCAGATTTTATGACAGATGGTGGATCAGATCAATATATCATTTTGATTGATTTAGAGTCAGGAAATAGAAATTTAAATAAAATTAAATTTATTTTTTACAACAATAAATAATTTTTTCAACCATTTACTTTTTAATTTTAAAATTAAAAAATAAAATATTTTTAACTATTTTTTATATATAACATTTGATATAAATTACGACACTGTTAATGGGTTATCAAATTCATTATACATTTATTTGATTTTCCGGGATAGATGGCCGTGTTTGAATGGAATTTCCAAACGTTTCGCTCTCAGCTTCGGAGAGCATCCTCAGTGGCAAAAAATTTTTTTTTTTTTTTGCCACTGAGGATGCTCTCCGAAGCTGAGAGCGAAACGTTTGGAAATTCCATTCAAACACGGCCATCTATCCCGGAAAATCAAATAAATGTATCTTCAGGTAGTGGAAGTTTTCATCAATTCATTATACATTGTTTATAGGGTAACTTTCAAGATGGCGTCCAAGATGGCCGCCGTTAATAAACTGTTGTAGTTTTTAGGACAGATGATTGAGCAATATATAATTTTTTATTTATTTTGAGTGAGGAAATGAAAATTTAATTTAAATTAAATTGATTTTTTACAAAAATAAATAATTGTTTTAACAATTAATTTTAAATTTTAAAATTTAACCAAAATAAAAATACATTTTACCAATATTCATTTATGACACTTGATAAAAAAATTACAATACTTCGGTTTGAGTTATTAGGCGTTATCATATTATAACTCGGTATCAGGGTAACTTTAAAAATGGCGTCCAAGATGGCCGCCGTTAATAAACTGTTGCAAATTTTATGACAGATGGTGGAGCAATATAGTAGTATCAAATTGATTGATTTTGAGTTAGGAAATATAAATTTAAATGAAATTAAATTTATTTTTTAGAACAATAAATTAGTTTTTCAACCATTAATTTTTAATTTTAAAATGAAAAAATAAAATATTTTCATGTTAATGACTGTAATGGGTGAGATTTGATGTTTATATCCTCTGCATTAGCCATGGCGATTAAGGGATTATAGCTTTCCCGCCTAATTTAAAGCGCGGATTTATTTTCGGTTAAATTCTTACAAAAAGGGGTCATACAAAAATATGCAATCAATGTTTAGAAAAAAAGCCTGTCTCTCTAGTGAACATATGCCAATTATTAGTAAAAGGATCCCCCCTCGTTCACGCAGTTTGCAGCTGTGTTTATAACCTTGAGTTCTCTTATCAAAACACGCACCGAGAAAAACGGGCTGATGGACTAATTCCACTTTCATCCTGACGAAAAGTGCTGTTTCGATAAGTAGTGATTTTTTAAGTCGCCCTGTAGAAGCAAAAATTTAACATTTTGCTTAACCAACCACTGCACCAAATAAAGGACCTAAAACTCTACCCAAATCCACTCTTAACTCAACTTTTGTAATTTTTGGACTTATACCACTTTCATCCTGACCAGCTCATGTATCCCGGCTCGTGTTGAAGACCCAAAAATTTTCAGCTGCCACTGGACACGTTACACGTATTCAAAACCCGACTCCCAACTGAAGTTTCTCTAGATGAATGATGTTGAGTTGAGATGTTGGTTGGTTGGTGCTTCTGGTTTATGCTTTTGCTCACAGAGTAAAGATACTTCAGAAAGTCCATTTCCATAGACGCTAATAGAGCATTCGCACATGACGTCACGACCAGTTATTTTCCTTTAACTGTTAACTGCTGGAGGTACGGTGTTAGTAAACAATAGCTATAAAATGTCATAGGGGTCACGTGATTGAAAGAGCTCTATTTCCAATTCAATCGTCCAATTCAATCATCACTCAATTAATCACCTCATTGTTTTAGTTTAAGAAAAAAAATAAGAATCGTCTAAGAAATTATTCAGATCCATCGCATTAAAAGGCTATAGAGCATTCGCACATGACGTCACGACCAGTTATTTTCCTTTAACTGTTAACTGCTGGAGGTACGGTGTTAGTAAACAATAGCTATAAAACGTCATAGGGGTCACGTGATTGAAAGAGCTCTATGGCAACTTTTTTAACATGGGTTTTCCCATAGACGGTGGCGTTTCTATGTGATAACGGTGGAACTAACCAGAGAATATGACGTAACGTTGTTGACTCTCTACAATCGAGCTACAGCCGCATACACTCTCTCAATTAACCCCGCCCACTTTCAAATCGCTAAAGAGGGAAAAAAATTATATATTTTCCCGGTTATTAAAACAGTTGCGTGTATCTTTCTTTCGAGCATGCGCTGGGGATAATTTCTTAGACATTACAAGTCTCTCTGATGTCACGATCTCCAGGGACTCACCCAATGTTCTGGCCAGCTGAGATCTCTCGCTGGCTTATATATTATAATTGATCTGCCCGTGACGTCACTATCTCGCATCTTCTTTAAAGTGGCGATGGATCGGGAGCTACTCTGGAATCGAACTCACAACTCCAAGTCCACATTTAATACAATTTAAACTAATAACTTCACATTTAATGATAATTTCTGCGACCACAATCACTATAACGAGATATTAAACGACAGAACAAACGATATCAATGTTTATAATAGGGAAGGTTTAATTACTGTCAGGGAAAGTTTGCAACCATAAGGGAAAAGTTTCATTGATCAGGGGAAAAATAGCAGAGATTGAGAAATTCAAATGCAGCCTCCATACAAAGTTCTAAGTCCAATGAGAATCACTCGTTTCTTTTAGTCCCCGCCCACACCAATGATTGACAGCTGGAGGGTCAAAACGCCACTATGCGATAACTGAAGAATTATTTTAGTAAAATCGCGTTTTGGACTCTCTGAATAATCTTTACTGTGTGCTTTTGCTCACTGAGCTTCAGATGTTAGGTAACTCGAAAAAAATTCCATAATCTCTTAACCTGCCAGATCTTAACGGTAAAAAATGGTCACTCTGTCATCAAATTTAGAACTCACGATTAGTCACTTCGAATCTGAAGAAGTGGAATGGCCTGGTGTGTCTACAAGCTGCCCACCACGCTAGCAGCCTGTCCCTAGTAGCACAGCTCATACAAAATATGTCAAGTTTACGTAACTTCAACTAGAAGTAAACGAAATTTGACCATATATGACACAAATTGGGAGAATCTTGAATATTTGTGTTGCTTGGGGCTTGCTGTACCCGTCGTCGGATCGATTCCGGTATTGCACTGGGTGTATTTTCTCTCTATGTGTCAGAAAAAAATCTGTTTGTGTGTGTTTTACTTGACGAAGGTTTATACGCTGATCCAAGCGGATACTTGATAACCGGAAAATATATTTAACCAAAATACAATCCAAAAATCGAATCTGAAATGTGTTTTACTGAAAGGTACCTCTTTGGGGTAAAAAGTACGTTTTTAGATTTAACTCGTCCCTTCGTTTAAAGATCGATTTGTAATTTGTTTTACTTAAAATTTGATCCGATGGGAAGGATTCTGAGTGTAAACAAAACATTCCCGAACCACCCAGCCGGAAATCCGGTTACGCTATCGTTCAATGACACTGAGCTATAAAGCAAACTGGAGTGACAACTTCTGACGGTATAACATGCGACCGAACGTGCCGACGCGGAAGGTTACAGGTTGCCCCGTTTGCGGAGCAAATGGGGCAAAGCAAACCATTTTCTCCGTAGACTAACATTGTGTTAGTTGAACTTTTTCTTGAAAACCATCTTTTTTAAAAATATATGCTCAAAATTTTGAATGGTCGTTTCATGCTGTGTGTGCATACAACTGTGCCAATATAAGGGGAAAATATGATGAAATTATGATGGGAATCCTTTCCACGCAGACACACACTTCGATAAGGTGTGATGCGGTTTCGGCACTCTCAGTCGTCACTCCAGTTTGTTTTACAGCTCAGTGTTCAATGGGAACCTTTCCTCATTCAGGTTAAAACCAATCACACAACAGAACGAGAAATATCTGAAAAGTGATCAATAATTCCTAACATAAAAGTTTTTTTATTGCGCACTGAGGCTTCTAGGAAAGCTTACTAACCTTTTATTAGATAGCTGTAAGCAGCTTGGTTCAAATCATCAGATTAATATTTTGAATTCGCATTTTTCTTAGCGCATGTTGACAATCTAATTCTCTTATATTGGGTCATCCCGAAAGTTTTGTCGCTCTTGGGAGCATCTGTATAATATGTATTTTTTGGTACTTTTCCATTACGGTAAACCAGTAAAGTACTTCTACTTCTATCTAAAGCTAATTTGGCGGCGAATTTTGGCTCTTTTTTTTGTTGGCTCACTTTTCCAGCTTTCCTAGTTTCTACGATTAATAACATTTTGTTTACTTCAAGTTGCCATTAATTGAAAACTTTAAAAATTAAAATTCAAAGTAATTTAACTTTAATTTTAAGTCATATTAAGATTGTAATAAATTGAAACTCATTTTATACTACTTTTGTAGAGCGGCGGTAGGATTTCCAGCTATCTAGATTCCTGTTAATGATCATCCGGATCTTTCCTAATAGAGGGTAAGGAGTAGCAATCCAGCAATTTAATATGGATGATTGTGATCAAACTCTCCGGATGCCTCAGAAAAAATTTGAATCTACACTAGCGGAAATAAAAATCCCAACACCAAGAAGGAAAGGAGATATCAAAGTCCAATTTATTTCTATGATTGCACATAGTATCAATGTGAATTGCTTAAAAAATCAGCCTTCCTGGATATTAGGGGGCCGAGAAAATCGGTGAGGAGTGTTGTCTCCATAGGTGTCCATTACCGCCGTCACACGTCACGGTATTGAGTGACAGGGGCTCTAAATGACTTTTAAGGGATTGGAGGACCATGTTGCCTCCTCAGGTAGTCCAAATTCATATGGTGCACTAGCGGACGTTGCATATCGGGCTAGGGGATTTCTCCTCTTTCTCCGGACATGTTTTGTGAGCGTTGGTTCTTACGAACGGATAGGCCAGGGTAAAAATGCAACCTAGGGGGTTAAGAAGAAAGCTTGGACATTGCATACAACATGTGGTTGTGCATGTTTCTCTTGAAATTTTTCCCCAGGACAGGTCTGAAGGTAAGGACGGATAGCCGGCTAAAAAACCTCAATGAAGCAGCTCTGGTTGGCCAAAATACTGGTAGATCATACTGAGAACAAGCGGCAGTGGGATGGATGTCGTTTGCAGTACTGCGGATTGTCCGTTCGGTCCGCATAGCTTCTTACATCTTTGTCAATAAACAAGGGACAGAAAATGGGCATTTCTGTTTCCAATAGTGCACGAAATAAGGAAATGAAAATCTCAATTTCATGACATCGTGTTTATGAGAGAATCCTGATTCGATTTGGAGCACCACGACGGTTGGGTATGAGTTTGAAGACACAATGGAGAGAGCGCACTCAGCTGATGATTTTCTAATCATTCCACGGAGTGGTGATGCAGGGTAACGGAGTGGTGATGCATTGGATTCCATTTCTGCTACTCCTGAGTATGATTCACCAGTACTTTTTCCAACCAGAGCTGCGTCATTGAGATTTTGCAGCCGGTAGACCGTCCTTACCTTCAGACCTGTCCTGGGGACAAATTTCAAGAGAAAAATGCACAACCACATGTTGTATGCAATGTCCAAGCTTTCTTCTTAACCTCCTAGGTTGCATTTTTACCCCGTCTTTCCCGTTCTCTAGAACCAACACCCACAAAACAGGTCCGGTCAATGAGGAGAAATCACCTAGCCCGGTATGCAACGTCCGCTGGTGCACCATATGAATTTGGACTACCTGAGGAGGCAACATGGTCCTCCAATCCCTCAAAAGTCATTTAGAGCCCCTGTCGCTCAATACCAGAACGTGTGACGGCGGTAATGGACACCTATGGAGACAACACTCCTCAGCGATTTTCTCGGCCCCCTAACATACAGGAAGGCTCATTTTTTAATCAATTAACATTAATACCATGTGCAATCATAGAAACAAATTTGACTTTGATATCTCCTTTCCTTCTTGGTGTTGGGATTTTTATTTCCGCTAGTGTAAGTTAAATTTTCCACAATTGTTGAAAATACTTAAAACTTTAATTGTTTGAAGGGAAGTAGCCAGTTAATTTTAATTTAAAAATCTTAACATTAGGAAAAATGCAAAATTTTGAGCAGAAAAGAAATGAAGTAGCATGTTATCATAGATTTAAGGAAAGCCCAGTTGTTGATCAGTCCCCAAAATCAAGCCAAGATGCCAAGTTGACGGTAGATAAGGTTACAGTTTATATTGGTATCACCTAATGGAAAAGTGTCAAAAATATCTTATATACAGATGCTTCCAAGAGCGACAAAACTTTCGGAATGACCTTATAAATGTATCGTTGCAGAACTACTGCGGGGTGGAAAATGATAGCGCCATCTAGATATCGTACAAATTTCTGTAAAGGAAAAAATTCTATTCAATGTCTTCACAACATGCGGTTCGCGTATCAGATGCGGCCCTCCAACACACTTTTTGTGGCCCCATAAGTCTTGAATGAGTTTATAAATATAAGTGATTAAAGATGTTCATGTATTTATTTTTAAGTAGACATTTTTTCGATAGAATTCAAGCATGAAAAATGTTCAAATGCAAAAGCAAAAAAACGAAAAGGTTACATAAGTTTGCACCGCATTACAGCTAAAGTTGTGAAAACCTATCCTAGACGATTTGGAATCGTACAGAAAAGTTAGGCCGCAAGCGCAACTGCGAGGAGTAATTAACCATTGGCCATTGTTGATGACCTCATGACAAGGAACCTTACAAAACCTTTAAAAAGGAAAGAATAACTTGAAGCATAAATTTCGGAAATCTTAGTTTTTCAGTTAAATGGAATGTTTAAGGACTTGTATGATGACCTGAATACAACGCTTCCTGTCAAACTTTTTATTACTTTGAATATGGACATTTTCATAATGATGCAAGGCTGTTTTATAGAATTTCATTGAATTTATATGATAATATGTACAGAATGTTTCAAAACTATTATTAAATAATTAACCTGGGAGCGTTACACGTCCTCAAATCTAGAGAGTAGAAGATTATATACTAGTCAAAACTAATGATATATTTATTACTCAAAGACAAATTTTAAAAATTTAAGTTTATTTATTGATTAAAAGTAAGTTATAAAACAAATGTTGCAAAAAATATTGGGTCTTGCAATGTCTCACACGACACCACATCGATTCACGACATTCGAAAGAAAGCCAGGCATAGATAACTCGAATTAACTCTCGCCATACTTGCTTCAAACCTTTTTTGTAATATAAAAAGCTGTTAAATTCATACTTGGGTTGAATTCATACATTATAGTTGTTAGCATAATGTAAGAGAAGTCGTAGCGTAAAAAATCTCATTACCAAATACTTAAAGTAATGCAATGCTTTCATGAAATTTAGAGGAAATGACATTGTATCAGAAATTTCCCTCCGGTTAACATCAATATATCTAATGTTTTGTGAGTATAATTGTACTTTATGATATAAACGAGGAAACTATGACAACGGTAGGATGATAAATGATCAGAAACAAGGCAGACAGCTCCCGCATTGACCAAATTCTTCACTTGACATCTGTAGAGTTTTTTTTGTTGGTTGACACACAAGTAATAGTGCTAAAAAGTAAATATTTCTAAACTTATACACTTAACGTTATTAAACTTCATAGGTTTTATTGCTTACTGAATAAATATTTATAACATTTTAATATGGAGGTGTTACCTGCTGTGTTTAAATATTCATGTGGATTTTTAATTAATTAATCAACATTTGTTTCTATTTTTAATTTATATGAAGATGCACACACATGAATACAAGTCCTGTGTTAAGTTTATTCCTGTATTTTTTATTTTTAGATATTACATTTGTTAGAATAGTTCATTAATAAAATGAGCTAAAAATAAAGGTGCTATTTTGTTGCATATTAAACATACTTACTTTGAAAATCTTTGAAACTCAAGAAAAGAAAGAGGGAAAGCCTTTTATTGAATAGTTCGAAAAGGTACATCCCCACCATTTCTCGCACCCAATGCTCAAATTTTTAGTGGTGTCAATATTAATTCCTATTTACTGTGATTGGATTGTAATGAGCTAATTTCTTCAGATTAACCTATCAATAAAAGACTTGAATATAAATGTGAGATTTTTCTTTCAAATTATAGAAATTAATTTTAAGAAAATAATTTTACACCGAGTTAAATTTTTATCAATTTCTAAGAAATTCCTGTCTATATCAAAACTATCTTGAATACGATTGGATCTATGGAGGATTGCTGATTTTTAACAATTTAAAGGACTTGATATTACTTAATTTAGTTTTAAAGTTAGTTTAGTAATTAGTTCCTTGAAATATACTTCGTTTAATGCATTTCAATACTTTTGAAATAATTAAAATAATTTCGGTTTGTAAGTTACTTTTTATGTAACTTAACTTTCTTTTCAATTTCAAAATTATAACTATAACATTTTAATGGTCGATGGAAGCTTTACCAATTTGCGAAACTGAATTTAATTATTACAACTGTAATACTTAATTGTTTCTTTTACAGGGTGGCCATTAATGATGCATATGAGGGAAGAGGTTTTTATTTAACCTTTCAGTCCTAGCCGCCCCAAAATTTCCATAGGATATAATGGTAATCTCGAGCACCTCTTAATTGAAATGGTCAATTTGTAAAACTTTGTGATAATGGGGAGAGAGAGCGTTTACCAGAAGTGTGACTTCACATGATATCAACACTGCATATTATTAGGGTGTCCCACATTGTCCCCATTATTAGGGTGTCTATGGGAAAAAATAAAGTGTTAGGAAATTTCAACGGCACCCCCTCAATTTTTTAGACCTACAGAGAAAACTATTCAGGCAAAGTTTGGCCTCTGTAAGCTTAATTAGAAAGTGATGACCAAAAGGAGAGAATAAGTCCAAATTCGAAGGTTTTTATACAATACAACTGAAAAAACAAAGATCAAACCCTCTCATTTTGTTCCATGATTTTTTCATAAGAAACTACTAACGTTATAGATCTAATTTTCCAGGTTTTTTATGATCTTTATTTTGGTTGTAACTTTCTAATGTCCAAAGAACTTTTGTAAAGTTGTTTTTCCTGCATTTATAAACAGCTTATAACTCTAGAACTATACATTTTAAAATCCTAAAGTTATTCCCATTTTGTTTGTAAATTTTTTGTCTTTGATTTAATGTGCATCATGACCATCATTTTCAAAAAAGGTTTTTTTCAAAATTAAAAAAAGTGAAAACAAAATTTAATTAAGCATTTTTTTTAAATGTTTTGAAAAAATATTTAAAGTCTTTTAACTCTTAAAATGAACATTACTACGAAATTTCAAGTTGAAAATGAAATTTAATCATGTATAAAAAAATTAAAAATATTTGAAATATAGGCAAGTCCCTAAACTATCCCTAAAATTATACAGCAAAAGTGATTCACTCATAGAAAATTCATAAACTCACTTGAGGGATGTCCATATAACTTAAAACATGCAAAAAATGTCAAATCAAAAAAAATTTTCATTAATTTTTTTTTTCATTTTTTTAAGTTTGAAAAAACTTTTTGAAAATGATGGTCATGATATACATTAAATCAAAGACAAAAAATTTACAAACAAAATTGGACTAATTTCATGTTTTTAAGTTGTTTAGTTCTAGAGTTATTAGCTGTTTAAAAATGCAGGAAAAGCAACTTTACAAAAGTTCTTTGGACATTGGAAAATTACTACAACAAAAATAAAGGTGATAAAAAAACAAAACCTGGAACATTATATCTATAGAGTTAGTAGTTTCTTATAAAAAATCATGAACAAAATGAGAGAGATTGATCTTTGGTTTTTTAGTTGTTTTGTATAAAAATATTCGAATTTGGATGTTTTCACTCCTCTTGTTCATCGACTTCTAATTCGAATACAGAGTTGAAATTTTGGCTGTGAGCTTGTATTAGCTGTCTGAAAAAAGTAGAGGGTGCCCAGAACTCTACCTGAAAAAAAATTTTTTAGGACACCCGACTTCACATGAAATTTTTACACTGCGGTGTAAATACCATTATTATAGAAATATACTATCAAATGAATGATAACTAAGTTTGATTACGACCTACCTGCCAAAACGTGGATGCTTAAATACAACTATACGTAGATCTCCAAGCGCAGAATTCCTCCCCATTTTCCGAAGCAAAGAGTTATTGAAAACATTTCATACTTAAACACCAGAGTTCGTCGCTTAAACACAAAGTATTGGGCACGGCGCTGTGACGCCTCAATTCATTTTGAGGTACAATGAAATAAGACGTTCTTCCCTAATGCAACTTCTCCCACGGATCTTTCCAAGAAGTGAAGCAGAAGATCTTCATGAGGAGATCATTAGTTATTTTTAACGGCTCGCCTTCGCAGTTTCCTCCAATATAACTTCTGGAGGCGCGTCATTTTATTCATTTTCCTCCAAACCACATTTACACTCGCAAATAGGAGTCCAGTAAATTAGGTGAAAACCGATTTATTGATTTTTGCCTCTCAGTATCCGGCTAAACAAAGCTTTCATTAAGAAGGATTCAACATTCTTTAACGCCAGTGCAACTAATTCCTGCAGAAAGCTCCTTTTTTAGATTTACCGGATCATGCAAAAAAGATCCTCACCCGGCCGGCCAAAATATGAAGAAAAATGAGAAAGTTATGAGCCCGTCTTTATTTTTTCTCAGGGGGTGCATTTGCCCCTTCTAAAATTTCACTTGTCAAGTCCAAGTTTAATGTTTTGAGTTATATTAATTTTGAAGAAGGATTTGTGCTTGACAGATTTCTCGGATCATAAAAACAACTTCTGGTTCTTTTCGAAAGAATTCTTGCAAGGGATTTTTTTCTTCTTATTTTATCAATCTTTCCCTCTCATTTAGCTTGGATCTTCCTCCTTTGCTACGCTTTTTGCACTTCGTTCTTAATGTTTCTTTCCTTAACTATCTTAGAATTATTTTTAGGAAGATCCTTATTTGTTCTTAACCTCTCTAAAATGACCTTCGGTTCAAACAGAAGTATAAAACTTGGTTTAAAAGCTTTAAGCTATTTTTAAACAGAGGAAGCTTTAAACTAGAAGACATTTCAGTTAATTAAGATCCCATCTTCACTGTTGCGTTGATAATCAGCAAGTTGAGAAAAATTTCTGGTTTCAGTAATCGTATAAAACTCTTTTTCAACATAGAGATTAAAATGTACTGGTAAAAATTCACTTAATTAATTAGTTTCGAAAATCTTTTAACCTAAAAATTTACTTTTCAAAAGTAGGATATTTCCATCACTTATTTGAACCAAGAATTTTTTTAGTGTGTGTGTAACATGTTACATTCTGCTTAAAATAAATAATTTTTCACGTGGTACGAAAAATTACTATGAGATGTAACTGATTTTTAGCAACTAATTTTGAGATAAGAATATAATTCAGACATTTCTAAAGGTAATATACAAATTTTGGAAAATACCCATAAAAATATCATATAATTTGTAACTATTCAGTGTATCTATTTTAATACAATCTGAAAATTCTACCCCTTCTTTACCAGACCATAATCGTTGCTCAATAGAAAGGGAATTTGAGGAAAGAAAAATGAAATCATAACATTCATTAATAATACTTAACAACAAAATCTTAAATAGTCCTTTAAAGAACAAATAATTTTGATTCACTCATCACTCGTCAGAGATATATTCTTTTTCAAACAAATATTTCAAAAATTTAATGAAGTTGAAAATTAAAATTGATCAAAACGTAAATTATTTTGCTGATATAATTAAAATAAATGCCTAGATTTTGAGAGAAACCTCTAACATGCGTGTATCACCAATGAATTAAAAATTTAGGGCATGAGGACACTTAACAAGAAAGTGGAATCACGCAATACAGGACATTAATATTTTGAAACTTATTTGATATTGTTTGATGGAAATAAAATCCACTGAAATAGCAGCTCAATGAAACGTCACAATGTTATTAGGAGTTTTATTTGAAGGTCAGTTTTTATTAGATTTAGACCCTGAAATTTGGAATGTATTTTAAAGTTATAGGTGTTAGCAATAGAAGTAAGATAATATATCCCACTAATATTGTTTAATTCATGAGAGCATTTCTTACCTCTTTCAAAAGGTCCAAGTGGAAAATTTCGTCCAATCTCAAAACCCAGCGCTCATTACTAATCTAACGGTGTCTTGTGAACGATATTGATCTTAAAGCCCCCAACTCTTTGTAAGAAGAAAAAAAGGAATAGAGAACAGAGAGAAACAGCGGGAATAGATCCATTAATTTTGATTTATGACAAGTTGAACACAAGAACTGCATTCTAGATTTGAAAATCGGAGCCTTTTTTTCCAGGGGGAGACCTTGTCAGCAATTTTAGAGCGACTGAGGTCTGGGCAGAGTTGTAGGTGTTCTTCCATCAGTTTGGAGGGGTTTTTGCTGAGATTTATCCCCAACACTATGTTTTATTCCATGTTCAAAACGATATATTTTAACAAAAGAGCACGAGGGACTGTTTCGTTGAGTTTCACTTGAAGTGGAATGGTTCCGAATTTGGTGCTCGATAAAAAAATACATAAAAAAGTGGAAAACATTGGCTAGAGTTTGCTCAAGACCGATCAAGCATTTTCAAAACATTATGAACAAAGTAAATCTCAACTTTCTAGTTTTGTTACAGGAATTATGTTAAGAACATGTCAAAACAGGCAGGTTCTGACTTTGACGAAGTTTTAGTATTGATCTATTTTTCAAATTTTTCATATTGGTGAAAATAATGTGTACTTTTGAGTGGATATAGATGATTAAGTAAAAGTATGGGGGACACTTTAAAAACATAAATTTAAAGAATATGAGGAGTTTAAACTTGTTTAATGATTTGAAAGACCGAAAACAGGGTAGTTTGTTTTAAGGTATGAAAATGTGAAGCTTCTCCTTGAAAGTACTTGTATGAGGTTTAAATACTTTACTACGTGTACCTTTACCTTTCTTTACCAAAAGATTGAAAAAAGTAGAAGAGTTATGAATTTAAAATTTAAAAATAGGATTTTGTTGAAAACCTCTTTAAACAATTTTTTATCTCTTGTTGGGGAGGGATGTGAATTTTCCGTTCTTTCAAAAATATTTTATAAATAAGATATTGAGAAACAGAGTTGAATTTTTTATCTGAGAGTGAAATCTTCGAAAAGGAATGTATAGAAATCTTGTCAATGAAAAGGGAAAATGTGTTGGGAGAGAGTATATTGATAACAAAAAGGTTGGTGATAGAAAACTCTTATATTTTTATGGATGCAGGGAAAATTCTGTTACTTTTTTAGAGTAATATATGAGTATATTTTATAAGTGTTTCTGATTTTGCAACACAATTTATTTTTGTTTTTGAAGCTATGTGTTGCTAATTTTCATTCCGACTATCAGATACCTCCATAGTAAAAAATAATATTGAAAAAAACTGTTTTTTTGTTTGCAGACTGTTTAAAAGCAGACTGTTTTTTGTACTGTTAAGGGGACACAAGACATCTCGACTGCCAAAATACGTGAAATTTAGCTTTACCAATTTCTTTCAGAAATATGATTAAAAATGCATTCCCATCTTTAAAATTTTTACAGAAAGCAGTCAAGATACTGTAGTTTATATATAACACAAGAAAAATAAAAAAATTAAATATTTTAATATTTAAATTTATAATTAAAATGGACTTAGTTTCTACGATACATATTGACTAAGTGTTGTTAAGGTACATTTAAAAAAAAACTACTGCACATTTTACTTTATAATTTGGACCAGCTATAGATTATAAGTTGATAGATAATAATAAACATCCTTTTTGTTTTAGCTACACAACAATTAATTTGAAAAAAATTTTTAATTTAGGTTTCAAAAATCCATCAAATTTAAGACATGAAAAACTTTTTTTCTATTGAAGTCTGATTGGTTATTCAGAGGGTATTATTTCAGAAATTAGTTAGGTTTATATGTAGGGAAAATTTGGAATCTAACTATAATATATTTTTTTAAAAGTGAACCAAAACATCAAAAAAATTGAAACTGAGAAAAATTGAATTAAAGTTTTAAAGGCTTATAAAAATGCTACAAATACAAAAGTAAACGCGTTTTTTGACGGCTTTTCATATTTCAAAACTACACATATTATATATTTTTGGAAAGGTAAGGTTACATACTTTTTTTAAAAGCAAAATTGAAAAATCGAAAATTTGATGCATTTTATGTCATGTTGAAAAAGAACCCAACCTTTGTGGTTTAACCTTTCTACCCGCATGGGATCTTTTAGACCCCAAAAGCACTTGGACGTTTGATATCTCCCGTGGATTTTTGTTTTGAGGTTTTCCAATGCTAGTATTCCAAGGGGACTCAGAACCCAAATTTTTATTTTCTTTAATTTACAAATTTTTTGAAGTTCTTTAACGTCAAAACACTTGTAATGACCATTTAAACATAATCCAAGCAAAAAATTTACTTTTTCAATAGCAGTTTTTGAGTAATTTCGAAATTTTCAAAAATTTTAACTAAGTTTTAAAAAGCTACTTTTTCAATTATGATAACTTTGGTATGATTTTTTACCCCAACTAAATCTATGTTATGGTCTATGGAACTATCCATTTATATTTGATAATTTGATTTAATAGTTTTTAATAAAAAATTTTTCTCCAAACACCTCCAAAATATCATGATAATAAACACATTTTTCACCTTATAACCTAATATTATACTCTGAATCCCTAATTGGAATGCATTACTTTATAGAAAACACTATGGTTAATGTATAAACAGGGTTTCGAGTAAAATAGTACAGTAGAAAAAAAAGCCTTATGGTTTTAAGTGCTAAAAAGTAGTTTTGAGAAATATTTCATTAAAAAAAATATGTGGTAACTGTGCTTAATCAAAATTGAAAATTTGTTATGCTTAGAATTCACGCATCACTATGCAATTTGCCGAATCAATTTACGAGTATAAACTTCGATTTGAGAGCAAAATCATTAACTTGATATTTTGACCGATTTGCAGGTATTGAGTCCTCTTAACTACGTGAAGATTTAAAAGGGGTAAACATTTTGGGGTCATTATTCAATTTTTAAGTATATCATGGAAGAAAGAGTCCCCCTTTGGGGTCTTTAAGATCCCAGCCACGAATAAGGTAAATCGGTATAAAATAATTCACAATGTTATGTTATTTTTTCTTTCATTCTTGATAAATCAGGGTTTTCGCTTTCCTCTAAACCTCAGAAGGATACATTGTTTATTGGCATTTTCATTTCTTACAATACAAAGATTTGGATAGAGTGCATTGAATTGCTTTTATATCTTGAATTTTCCTTTAATATTCTGAGAAATTGTGCTATTTATATGAAATTATTTAGAGGAACAGATTGTGGAAACAAAAAAACCTCAGACAACTGGGCACCACGATTTCTCGTGGCAGTTTACTCGTTACAAAAAATATATAAATTTATAGCTTTTTCATTCAGTTTTCTTGAAAAAGTAAGAACGTTTGCAAAGATTCATGACAATTTAGTGGAATTCGCAGTGTTATTTCGAAAAAATATAAAAAATAACTAATTTTGTGTAGGAATCTTAAATAAAAAATAAACGAGAAACTTTCGTTTCTAACTTTTCTGCATCAGTCATTTTGCTTCGTTATTTGAATTAAAAAAAGATCCACATTTTAAATTTGCCAAAACACTGAAAAAATAATCCGGGATTATAGGGATATTCTAATTCAGAAAAACCAAAAAACGCAACTTTAAAGAACATTAAAACTAAATCAATAATCTCTACCTATGTGAGGCCGAGTTCAAGTATATGCTCTATGCAGGGCAATTATTAAAAGTTTCAGTTAAATAAGTGAATTTTCCTGGTTCACGTTTGTAATTTAATTCGTTTTTGAAGTTTCAGGTGTGTTAAAGAAACTTGTATAATTAAGTTCAAAAGAAGACAAAAAAACACCAAAAATGGCAACAAAACAAGAAAAACATAAAAAAATTAGAAAATAATTTATTCTGAATCATGTTTATGAAGTAAAAATAAATAATTATTTACTGTTGGAATATTGTTTCCCCATTAACAGATTCATAGGCAAGTTTTACGCATGGGGTCTATGAGACCCCATGAGGGGGAACATGTGACTTTTTTCTACAGAGTCGGAAGGTTAAAAGAAATTTGCTTTAAGACACTGAGTCATTATGAGGAGGCATGGACAGAAATGTGTTTTATTTTACTGAATTTCCCTTGCTGATTTGAGTTTTCGTATTGGGTTAGTGATGTCGTTTCTTTAACATCTCCCTAGATTTGCTTGATTTTCATCGAATTCTAAAATATATCCGTCTATCTAACGGAAATGTTTATAAGCGTGTTTGTTAGAATAAACGCTTTGAAAGAAACAATTTGAAAAAGGCTTACTATTGGCTGCATGAAGACCGTAACTATGGCTACGCTACTAGCGAGGGGGAAAGCACTATTTCTCAGGCGCCTATTCTAAATGAAGAGAGTATAGTTTTGAAACGCATCATGATTTTTAAATCCTCGAAAACCTAGATCGTTTATGCATTATCCTAGTTTTTCTCAACTCATAAAAATGGATTAAAACACAGCTAATTCGAAATAATACGACACATGTAATTACAAAAAATCAATAAAAGGTTACTTCCCATAAAATCATTTTCAGAAAAAGAAACGATACATGCAAAAGGCTAAGTATTTTTTACAAAAAAACACCCCCTGAATAATTGCTAGTGTATAAGAGTTTGACAAATAAAATTAAAATGAAATAACCAAAAAAATCTAGTTTATATGGTAAGCAGATTTGATTAATTTAGGTACTGGCGGCAAGGACACGGTGAAAAAGGATTGGGAAATCACAAATGACCAAGCGAGCGACTCAAAGCTTACTATCGTTAGACAAAATTTATTCCGTCTTATTAAACAGAGAATTAACAAGCGTGGGTAAAAACAACACAGGCAAGGGCATCGCTGCTTTGATTATAAAGTAAAAAAAGGCGCCATCTATTTACACAGAGGAGAAATAGTTAATTAAAAAAGATGGAAAAAACAGGAAAGGGAACATTTCCCGTTCTCTCAATTTTTCGCAGACAGAGAAACAAATATGTAATTGGAAACGAAATAAAATTATCTACGGCTCCTAATTCTTTGGGATACGAGTCTGTATCAGTTTCGTATCTCTTAAAATATTTACAGGTAAGCTTTCGAATATTTCCTTACTGCACAGTAGTTTTAAGGTTTTTTTATATTTTCTTGGTTAATGAACTTTATTAATAGCACTGTTTTTGGAGGATAAAAGTAATAACAGTGTTCATATCTAAATAATGTTGATTATATTGAATCCCAGTTAGCATTAATTTACTATATATTATATTGTATGAATTCACTAAAACATTTTTATTATAAAAATTTTGTATAGATTTATGTTACCAAGGATCAGTACCACGTTTATTAATATGAACAGAGGTTAATTCTAGATGTTACTTATTCATAATGTTTGAAAATTGAAAAATTGGTAAATGTATTTGTTTAATTTTACTTTTGTGAGGTTCTATCCCTGCATTACTTTATAGTGTGATAATTTGTAAGGTACAATTTAAGTAAATTTCATCTAAAATACAAACCTAGAAAATATGTAATCCCTATAATCACTCGTAAATCATTATAATATATAGCATTCCATTTGATTTATGAAATTAACTTTATGCTTTAATGAAGTGACCCCCTCAACCATCCCAATTTAAAGGTAAGAAAAATGGATTTTATAATTCACCACAAAAGTGACTTGAACCAGCTCTTATCTCATGGGTGTCAACCTACAATTTTTTTTCCTCTAAAAATTTCTTTTTTCCAAACACATACATTTTAAATCCCTCCAACGCAACCTTAATTTGTCTAAACTATTACAATCTCCCCACTTATCTTAATAACCTTTCTCATACTTTTAAGTGTGACTGAAACCAGTTTTTGCAGTTTATACGTCTAAAAACGGTATTATCATGGTTTCCGTAAAACGAAACAACATTTAAAGGTTTTTAGTGGTTAAACTTTAGTGTGTGAATGCTTTTCCCCAGATTCCCAACGTCGTTATCCTTACCTGAGTTGCATTACAAATTAGAGAAAATGTTCGAAGCAGGAGAAGCTCAAAATAGAAAAGTAATGGACTGCTAAAACAAACGCCAAAATCCATTAAACCGACGTACATACGAAACATTCTCTGTGATTTGTTTCATAGAATGACTTTAAGAGAATCTCTTAAAACATCCTGGGTTAATTATAAGTAACTTGAATGTTGGATAATACTCTTATGGAAAGTCCTATGAGGACTGGCTAACGTGTGTTTATTATTCTGGAAAACCTCATAAAACCAGTATGTGGGATTCGTGCCTTCAAGAGTGAGGTTTAAAAAATAAATAGAACATTATGTAGTGAAAATCAATGGAAAAAATAAAGTAGAATACGCTGAAGAGGCTTACAGGAAAAAAGGAGTATAAATTTTGCATAATGCAAACAAGCTTTCTTAATGAAAGTTTACTCTAAAACAATATGTTAATGCTTTTACTCGAGTTTAATGAAAAGTGTGGATTGGTTCCCAAAATTTCACTAAAAGATGTTTGACATATTTAAACAGAAGATGCAAAAAGTGGCTTTGAAAATAAAGGAAAGGAAGATTTATGAAAAGAAAACAAAGCATTGCTTATATTATAATTATATCACTAGCTTAAAACATTATATTCATTTTTGACTAAATTTATTTTGAAGTACTTAAATACTTTTAGCACTAATAGTTATGATTTAATGCTTAGAGTTATTACAACAAAACATTTTTAAAGAAATTACTCGAATAACAATGGAGTGTTAAAAGCTAAATGCATACTCAAAAATACAAAATATGTATTAAAACCTTATTTTACGGGGGAAAATTGCTTTACTATAACGTTAGGGTTGGAAGAAGAAAAAATAGTAAAAAAATGCAAATTATTGTGATATTTTTAACTAATGCAGAACATATTACCCTTGGAGGGCCATATTCTCTACGCATGTCGCAGATTGGATTGGGAACTCCTGGTTTAAGTCAAATGCATAAAACTCCAGTTCACTTGTTTTTATTTCTTATAACTCATGCAGTAACTGCAACTGGAATACTTGAAACGAATAAAATCAATATATCTAATAAATATGAAAAAAATCGTGTTTCTTTTCTTTAGCTATGCGATTTCATAAATATTGCTAGTTGGTGGCTGAATCTACTACGTGTATGAATTAAAATAACAATAAGAAAACTAATTATATTTAAATAAAAATTGACGGTATTACAACCAAAACATGCAAAGCAGAGAGGATGATCTAAATATTTTCCCCAATCAATATTCAAATCATGAGCAAGCTCTTGACTGTTTTGGCTCTATAAAATTTCGCATTCATGTATTCTATTCGTAAGGTTTATATATTGGTTAATAGGGTGGTGTTTCAGATGGGTATACGTTCATTATTTTTTTTCAAAACTAATCATCTTCTGATTTGAAATATTAATGATCTCATCAACATTGCCTAAACATACTGTATACTATACCTTCTACTGTATGATTAAAAATTCCATTGGAGCCTATTTTATAGATTTGAAAGAGCCAAAAATGAGAGAATGCATACCATTCTCAAACAAAATTAATATTCAAACAGTGTGAAAGAACTCTGGAGAAATATAAAAAGATTTAAATTGTTATTTTTTACATCGTTGTTTTTCTTCTTAAAAACAAGTGTGCTTGCTTCCACTATGAACAATTCTTCTTTAAAAAACATTTTCTAAGGTGTACTACGTGGCTTATCTATTCCACCGATTGTGTTATTTATAACCAAAATTTAATTAATGAGTATGAAGTTACAATAGTTATTTTTTTTGTTCCAATGACAGAGAACAACACACACTGTGACCGAGTACAAATGGTTATAATCGTGTGATTTTTTAATGAACCTCTTGCTTTTGAAATAGCAAAGCCTTGATTTTAGTGACACGCTTATTGATTATCAGTTAAAAATATGAATAACAATTAAGCAAAGTTATTAAGTTTAATTTAAAACTATACATATAATCTTGGGATATTGAATTGAAAAAATATTTTTTATTGTGCATTAACTGTTGTAATTATCTGGCGTTTTCATTAAAATATTTCAAAAGTTGATTATGGCTCATCAGAAAAAAATAGCTCACCTACTTCACTTTACCTACTGTTTTATTTTAACTAAAACGGGATTACTTCGCCACCTAAAGATGAATAACAAGCCTTTTTTAAATTTTCAAGCAACATACTTATTTTTTCTTTATGTTTTTAATCAAATTCACAACAGCCTTATAAAGTTATATATAATATATCTAAGTTATAGTATGGGTTAATAGTTAATTAATTTTCATATAAAACAATATGCTTATCCTAAAATATCTCATTTAATTGTATATATTCTTATCTCAACTATGTTTTTAAAAAATAAGTTGTATTATATAGTATAATATATAAATCGTAACTGAATATGAATAAAAGAACGAGTTTTGATAATGAAATCTGAAATAATATCAAAATAAAAAAATATTAAAAAGAATCCAGCCCACACTTTATTGTGCTTCTCACAAAGCATTATCAAACTGGCACAATGCCTTTTTTCAATGAAAATCAGTAAAAGATAATGAAAGATAGCTTATACTGCCTTTTGAAGAAGAGATCTAAGGAATTTAATAACATACTTTTGGGGGAATTCAAGGGAATGATGTTTGTAATGGCATTTTCAACGTATCAGAACCAGAAGCTCTCAAAAATATGTCGAACGGATGTGAGTACTGAAGCACCAGAATGAAAAGTATGTCAATAGCCCTTTCTTCTCGAAGCTTGGAATCAATAACAAAAATCGAGTTAAGGGCAAACCATCATTTTCCGATACATAGAAATGTTTAGCTCAGTCGTTTATCACTCTCTCTGATTAATGTGTTAAGTGAAAGTTGGATCCATTATTTAACTGTTCAGAGTATGATTGAGCGAAACTAAACATTTCGGAAGGTAAGAAGATTGTTAAAATATGTTTGAAAGGGTATTTTTTACCTGTTAGCATATGATAAAAGCTTCTTTGTATTTAGATATATCAGAACTCCAAATTAGGTTTCTTCTACATTTTCACCAAAAAGTCAGATCGTTATTTAACCTTAACCAATAACGCTGTCTGCTTATGCCATGTCTTTTTAACGCTAACATAAAATACATTCTTCATATGAAATTTACTTTAGTAAATTTCTCGTAATTATAAATTTAATTTAAAAAACCAATTACGAAAGACGTTTTAGGGTTAAGGCTGATGGCATTATATTGGTATTACCAAGATTAAAAATGTTACATTGGTTTATCATTGGATTTTCAGAGTACATTTAATATCAAATCCCCAAAAAATAGGAGCCAAACAACTAATATCCAAGAGTTTACGAAATAGAACTGTTATTGAAACAAAAAGCAACTTTTGCTACAGCAACATGATACGTTTGTGTGGGGATACTTTTCCCCGTTAGAAATAAGCGTTCGATTTTACCAAGTGAACAATATTTTTATTCCATCAGATCTTGAGCTTTTTTTCCCGAACGCAAACAGTTAATAAGGTAATTGTTTCCCGATTTCACGAACCCTGTTAGAGCAATAACGAAGACTGTTTCTAAACTCGGGCCTAATATCGGCAAAAGAGATCTGTGCCATTGTATAAAAGTTTGTGTGGATATTACTCTACTCTGAAGAAAAATATCTTTTCAGAGCTACGGATACGCATTCACAGAGGTATAGTCATAAATAAAATATCAATTTGCACATGATATGCTTCAGCTTTATGGACATGATTATTCGTGTTTTTAGAATGCGTCTTTTGTGCTCAAGAAGGGTTCTTCAGTATCTCATATCATCTTCATTTATTCATCCATCTGGAAGGAAAAACATGTTTATCATCATATAGTTCGCGGACTTCATTACTTTCCTGGAGGGATTGTATTGAAACTATCAAGGAAGTAGTTCTTTAGTATCGTTTTTGTTTCTAATGTGGCCATTTATCGCAGTTTTTCTTTATGGAGGGATGAATATTGCGACACCGAGACTTGCCTATTTCGGCAGGCAAAAAAAATTACACTTACCATTAAATTTAAGTAAAGAGGAAATATAAAGGGTGATACTTTTGTGCAAAATTGTTCAATAGTTTAATAGAAGTAAATATACATTATGTTCGTTTCACTTACAAAATTAATGTAGTTTATGTGTGATTAGTTTCTACGGTAAAAAAAGTGTTATAGGTGCTTTATAATTTAATCTATAACAACAACATACAATTGTATTTTTAATTTCTTGAAAAAATACTTTAATATACTTTAATATAAAGTTAAACTAAACTTGAATCACATAAGTAACTTGTTTTGAGAATATTTATGACAAAAAATTTAAAATGTTAAATAATCTTTCTGAAGATTGCGATCTCCCAAAGGCATTTTTATAGATGTATTTCCAATAAAGTTACTGATAATCTTATCCTTATATTCTTGAATAAAGGATACAATATATTCACAAACTATTTTGTACTTTTAGGATTGTAAATGGCTTGAGGTTTGAAAGTCTTTCTGTTTTTAAATATATAGACTACTTGAATAACATCTTTAATTGGTAGATATTTTGAAGTAATTTTCAACTGGGAGTACCCAAGAGAAAAGAAATCTGGGAGTACCCAAACAAAAGTAGGGTATTCCAAATATGTGTCTGAAAAGTTTCCCCAAAAAGTTGGTTTCAATAGGTGTAGGAAGGTGATTTCTCTGCGTATTTTGAGAGAGGAAAGAGGTGTTCTAATTATGATAAATCAGATTAAGCCTGTTGATTTTCGGTAGGGTATAGATTTGAAAGAACGGCGTAATATTTTTTGACCTAAGGTTGGGTTTGTATTTTATTTCTGCATCTCTCTCTGCTATTTACCTTTTTTTGCTAGATAACTTTATAATATATTTTATAACACAGTATATAAATAATATATGTTTTTATGTGGTAAAAAATCATATTGGTTGCTCAAGATAATGACTGTAAACTAATCTACAAATTCTTGGAAATGGAGTTAAATAAATTATATACTAGGGTTATGATTTTTTTCAGATTTGAAAGCCTGTGGTGGCAAATGATGAGTATTGGTCCATAACTCTCGAAAATAACTTTTATTTTTGAAAACTGTGAAAAAAGCTTGCGCGCCTAATAATATTTTGCATAAGGCTGAAACACTAAAAGGCGGTTAATAAAATATTTTTTGAAAATGTAACATATATCATAAAAATTGTTTAAATTTGTAAAAGGGCTTTTCCTATTCCTTTTGGTCCCAAAAGATAGTGTGTGAAGTTTCAGCCCCCTAAGTTGACTCTAAGGGTTTGCCTATAGAGCCCCAAAGTTAGAAAAAAGTGGGAAAATGACCAATTATCAGAATTTTTTTAAAAGTATATTTTGATATTTATATTGTTATAAAACTGGTTCAAATCTGTTATTTATGACATTTTAGATGGTCTGTATTTAAGGTTATTAACTATACCTATAGTGCCTATAATTTAGGAGTAAAAGATACTAAAGGGACGTCGCGTTCATCAAAGCCTATAATGCACTACAGTGGTGCACTACAGGGAAAATGGGATTTCTTTATTAAAGTTAAGAAAATTGTTTGATATTTGTAAATTTTTGTTCATATTTTGATGAAAGAAAGTTTCAATTAAACTTTCCCTCTAATGCGTTGAAGAGAAGTAATTTCCATAATTTCATAAGATAAAATTTATTTTTATTTCTGGTATAGGAGAAATTCATGTCATATCCAATCTGTACGGTTTAAAGTTAAGTTCTACTCGTAAAAAAGAAATCTATAAGGGTTTAAAAAGGTATTTCAAGGTTTTTGATCTTAAAAAGTACAATAACCCTCTTTTTTTAGGGTAAATTTTGGAATTGATCAGCTAGAACCAATCATTTTCACACAAAAGTACTTTTTACATTAAAAGTTCAGTGGAAGGCCTAGTTACTGTTATTTCACTCGCCTTTATTATTTAAAACATCAGTTTAACAGCAAATGGCCTCATATGAGGAAGTTCCTTCGAAGAAATTCGGATTTAATTCATTTCGTTAACCGGTAGTGCATTATAAGCTTTGGTGAGTGCAACGTCCCTAAGTAGCACTTTTTAATCTTAAATTTTAGGGGCTATAGGGTACAGTTAACACATAAATATAAATAATCCATTTAATTATGTTTTAAAGAACACATTTGAACCAGTTTTATAACAATATAAGTATAAAAATATATTTTTTTAATTCTGAAAATAGTTAGTTTTTTCCTCTTTTTTTTTCAAATTTGGGGCTCTATAGGCAAACCCTAGAGTTAACTTATAGGGGTTAAACTTCACACACTTTTTGGGACAAAAAGGACTGGGAAAAGCCCTGGGGAGTAATTAACATATGGGCAAACGTTCATCAAATGCAACATCAGGCTTTTAAATATTTTTAAAAAAGTCTCAGAATCATAACCCTATTATATACGTATTAAATTACAATCCACGCAGATTTTACTTACATTGCTTTCACTCTGTTAAGGTTGTGTGATAGAGTATTTTTCTTTTATTTATTTGAGTGTGATATTCTGCTTAGTAACTCAAGCAATTCACAGTAGCGATTTCAAATTCAAGGGGATAAAAGTCGATGTGACTTGCAGCGCATACTTTAAACCAGGATGTTTCCCAAATGCAACTTCAGTCTCGAACTGTCTTACGCAGCGAATCAAAATGCAAGTTTCCCAACACACCACCACAGACCAACATGAAAAATTCACCCAATCGATTCGAAATCAAAGTCAAGATCGATCTGGAACCAAATGTTATTACTTGCACATCTCCCTTCCAGGACATGCTTGACACTGCCAATGTCAATTATGTGGGATGAATGAAGTTAGACCTGCCCCGCCTTGACATGTGTCAGACCTAAGACCAACACGGGTTCCTGTCCTGGAGCCAAAAGCCGAAGCTGTCGAAACAAAAATAAACTGCTCCAGCAAACAAACTATGGTTGAAAGTTTGCATGCCACTGAAGGAAAGTGGGTTGTAGAAGGAGTAATCTGGAAATATCATAGTTGCAAGTTTTAATTTAAAAATCTAGTGTTTGATTTTAAAGCTTGATGATGGCGGAAGTAATTATTAGTGAATGTCACTCATGATACTAATTAACTGCGAATATTGCAAAAGATGATCAATGAAATAATTTTTATATTTCAGTTAGAAACAACTGTTATTTTTTTACTAGTAGGTCTTTCAGAGTCAAGCTGAAACTTGTTTTCGTCAATTTGAAATGAATTTAAAATTTCACCTGCAAATTCATTAAACAAAACACACAGCATTTAAGAATACAATTTAATATTGAACTATATAGATATTAAGATGTAATATACTTAAAGAGCCCTAACCCTAACAACTTTTCATTGGAGATTAACTCGTTGATGCTGCAAGTCTCCTCTATCTAATTTACTTTAATTTTGAGTTCAAATTTCATGTGAGTATAAAGATAACTGAACTTGTTAAAAACTGCAATACCCTGAACAATTCTGTCAAGATTCTTTGTTTTGATTCTTGTTTTAGGATTAAGTGTTACACAAGCATTAAAAACTAATAATTTCTTACCTTCGTATCTAATTAGAAACCCGTATACATTAGCTCGATTTTATTTAGCTTTAATATTATAACTTTACTATTAGGTAATTAATTATAAATAATAACAATGATTCATTTATAAATCATAACGAGAACGTTGATTACAATAGAATTTTTTAAAATTTTGTTCCATACCACATTTAATTGATGGTCTCCAGATATTTAATGTACATTTTTATCGATTGTATTGCTACTTGTGTTTCACTTTCTAGTTAATTTTTTTCTTTGAATAAATTCTTTAATGAAAGACGAAAACTTGAGACTGAAATATATTAATTACATAACTCAACGCGAAAATAGGATGATTAAAATATTTGAAAGATCTTGGGAAATATGAGAAAGAAACATACTTTTTAATATATTCTTCATGATAAATAAATCGTAATTAAGTTTTAAAAAATTATAATTTATTCTAGTAAGTAATTAACTCTAGATATGTTTCTTTTCTCGGAAAGCCTGAATTAAATCCATCGAAAAGCAAGATTTCATTTCTCTAGCAATTTTACATTTCTCATCGTAACTTTCATGAATTTATTAAATAAATAAGCTAAACCCCTGTAATTTAAAAGGTAAAATGATAAGTCCAAAATATGTTGTTAAAAATGATGAAGCATATTTCCACTTCCTTTCGAAATTTAAGAACACGAAAGAAACCAAGTTATTTTGAATTAGACTGTAACAAAACCATCACAATTTAATGTAAAGCAGTGTTTCCCAACGTTGGGCGTACACCCCACCGGGGGACAATATGATTTTATAGGGGGGCAATTTGAAAATTTGGAACCAAATTGCCCCTTAGGTGGGGCATGGACCACCAGATTTTATTTACTTTCCGGGAAGGATTTTTACAAAAAAATGACATGGGGGAGCGTTATGGTGGCCCACTTTTCTATGGGAAAAAATAAAGTGTTATGAAATGGCCACGAAACCCCCTAAATTTTGTAGACCTACAGAGAAAACTATTCAGGCAAAGTTTGGGCTCCGTACGAAAGCGATGACCAAGAGGAGTAAAAAAGTCCAAATTCGAAGATTTTTATACTAAACAACAAAAAACCAAAGATAAAACCCTTTCATTTTGTTCATGATTTTTTATAAGAAACTACTAACGTTATAGATATAATGTTCCAGGTTTTGTTTTTTATCACCATTGGTTTGGTTGTAGTAATTTTCCAATGTCTTAAGAACTTTTGTAAAGTTATTTTTCTTGCATTTTTAAACAAACTGTACAGCTTAAAAACCTGAAATTAGTCCCATTTTGTTAGTAAATATTTTTGCTTTGATTTAATATGTATCATGACCATCATTTTCAAAAAGTTGTTTTCAAAATATTTTTAAAAATTTTTTTTGAAAAAATATTAAATGTTAACACTTTAAATGAACGTTACTAACAAATTTCAAGTGGAGAATAAAATTTAATCATGTATAAAAACATAAAAATATTTTAAATTTAGGCAACTCCCTAAACTATCCTTAAAATTATACAGCAAGGACGATTCACTCATGGAAAATTCATAAACTCACTTAAGGGTGTCCATATGACTTAAAACATGCAAAAAATGTCACACAAGTGTTAGTTGTTTTGTATAAAAATATTCAAATTTGGATTTTTTCACTCCTCTTAGTCATCGACTTCTAATTCGAATACAGAGTTGAAATTTTGGCTTTGAGCTTCTATTAGATGTTCGAAAAAAAAGAGTGGGTGCCCAGAACTCTACCTGAAAAAAATTTTTTGGGCCACCCTAGGGAGCGTGGAAAATATAGAAAGGATCTTGTGGGGTATGGACCAAAAAGGTTGGGAACTCCTGATGTAAAGGAAAATGCAAAATCGGTAGAAGTAATAGTTCATTCTAGAAAATAGATTTGTGAGAAAAACTAACTGACCCCTCAAAAAAAGTTTAAAATTTAGTTTCATAACGTCTCATTTCTTTCATAACGACGTCTTTAGTTTTTAACAAAATCATTTTTCGTGCACTCGTATGTGTTTAGACGTAATGGAGAGGAAATCTCAATTAAAAAAATTTAAATACTTGCAAGGTATTCTACAGTAGAGCAATAGTGTGTCTAGTCTATCCTCGCGATATACAGGGTGTTTCATAATTGCGTTGCACGGCTTTTATGCGGAACCAACGCCTCCTAGGGTCATGGAAGTAAGGTCTACCTGTAGGTAAGTGAGCCTGGAGAATCCACTGAGATGACTTACAGCGCCCCTAGTGGCGAAATTAAAAAGTTAAAAAATTAATTTAAAAACTAAAGGAGATAGAGCAAAAACCTCATTGAGGGTATTGTTGCCAACGTCATGAAGAAATCACTGAAAAAAATTTGATCAAAATATCGTGAATATTCGCGAAGATATTAGCATGTGAAAATAGCACTTTTCAGGGGGCAAAAAAGAAAAAGTTCACATATTTGCAAAATTGGCAGTGTTATTGTGTAGTTTTGTGTTTTTTTTAGTTGAATAAACACAAAATTTAATCAAAAAATCAAAAAAATTTCAAAATATTAGAACTTTTTATTTTTTGACCCCTAACAAAGAACAATTTTTACATGCTAATATCTCGGCGAATATTCACGATATTTTGATCAAATTTTTTTCAGTGATTTCTTCATGACGTTGGCAACAATACCCTCAATGAGGTTTTTGCTCTATCTCCTTTAGTTTTTAAATAAATTTTTTTAACTTTTTAATTTCGCCACTAGGGGCACTGTGAGTCATCTCAATGAATTCTCCAGGCTCCCTTACCTAGGAGTAGACCTTACTTCTTTGACCCTAGGAGGCGTTGGTTCCGAATAAAAGCCGTGCAACGCAATTTCGAAACACCCTGTATATGTTACGGGCAAAGTGCTCCTTACGGCACCGTAATATTTCTTCATATTGGGCATTATTAATAATGCCTGGACAATGTGATAAGGGGCCATCCATAAATTACGTGAGGTGTTTTTTTTCCAAAATCTGGACCCCCCCTCCCCCCTTGGTGAGATTTAGTGAGATTTTTCTTGACCCCCCCCTCCCCCCACGTGAGATTTACCTACAACTTTTAAAAATTATTTTCTAAAAATTATTTGCATTTTGTGCTTCATAGCACCTAATTAAGTTAAAAAAAAGTTGACGTGAGATTTTAATCGACCCCCCCTCCCCCCTTGGTGAGATTTGGTGAGATTTTTCCAAACCCCTCCCCCCCCTTTTTGACCTCACGTAATTTATGGATGACCCCTAAATACAACGAAATGTATGAATGAAATTTATCACTTTGCCCGCTTCCACTCTGGGCATTATCAATAATGCCCAATTAATCACTTTGCCCGTAACGTATACATTGGTGGTTAGTGCAACCCTAAACGTGCCTTCCACAATACAAGATTTCGCGATAACAGCTTTCTTCCGAAGACAGAAAAGTTATAATAGGGTACGAAATTTCTGCATCAAGCTCAGATTGATATCAAATGTGCTATTTGGATTTAATGTCAACTCCTTCATTTCCATCAGTTGAAATATATCGTCGGATTACAGGCGAAAGGCACTATGTCACTTTTTGCTGAAATACTCCGTACGAGGTTATGCCAAGACCCTCTTTATAATAGGCCATCCAACTTGGCCGTGCAACGTCATCAATTTCACTCACCTTTGACGTCACTATCATCCCGAAGCCATGTTTTAAACTTTCTGAATTGTTAACAGTGAACAAGGAATATCCGTGTTTTTAGTTATTTAACATTTAGTTAACAATGGTAAAATTAACGCTGTAATAATTTTTAATGGCTATCGCTATTAAAATCAGTCTAATAAGTAGAAATTTGAAATAAACATAAAAAACAAAAATATTTTAATTCAAAAAAATTGATGGAACAACAAACAAAAACGTGATGCCATCTACATAAAATGCAATAATGAATACTAAACTAATTAAATAGAACTTAGTTCACTAGTTCATTTTCCTTACTATAAATAGAAGGTTTAATTATCGTCAGTTTCTTATAATAAATTAAATAATATAATGGGGTCAAATAAATTATTTACTGTTGTTACAGTTCAAACTTCGATGATTTTTTGTTTTAAAAATATTTTCACATTTTTATTTTACTAGTGATTTTTTTATTTTCTAAATAAAAAAACCTACATTACATTCATTATTTACAAACTAAATAAACATCCATGTTTGTCTTAAGCCAAAAAAAACTGAATGAAAATACAAGAAATCTGTACAAAAGGGAAAAAATTTTGATTCTAAACTAAAGATTTTTGAGTTTCAAGAACAGTGATATCAGCCTTGAAGAGATACATAACGGGAGAAGTCAAGAAAGTGCCGATTTTCACTCACGTTTGACGTCATCGCACGGAGTTGGATGGCCTGTTATATAGAGGGTCTTGGTTATGCCAAGTTTGGTGATCATTTTACCGTTGCCATTCTAGTTATATGGAGAAGAAGAGAAATTTAAAATAAAATGAATTTTTTAAATTTTAGATAGTATTTTATATATTTTAAAAGCTGGTGGATTTAATAGGATTTGGTGACGTTTATTCCTTGCCTTGTGGGCTTGATCTATCAATACAGACAAGCATAATTTTTACTACCACCGGGAGAAAAATACATCCATCGCAAGGCCGGGAATCTAATTGTCACAAAGCCACCCCTGTCCACAAAGAGAGAGAGGGCAAAACACAGAGGAGCAAAAATTATTAAAATGTTTATTAGGGTGGAGCGAAAAACACGAATTTTCGAATTTGAATTTTGGTTAGCTCCAAAAAGTTGCCTTTTAGTGCCAAAAGAACACCTGTAAAATTTTATGAATTTTGAATAACTCCTTCAGGTCTCTACCAGGGCTCATATGTTTACAAAAAATAGATTTTTACTATAAATATCCCATTTAAATTGTTTATTGGCAAACTTTTCTGCCAATTTTGTGTTTTTAATATAAAATGTAACTTTCCAGGCCCCTCAATAGATTTTTAAATGAAAAAGTTAATGAAAAGGCAGTAATAAATGAAAAATACAGGTTAAATGTGCTACAATACTTGGGTAAAGCAAAAAAATTTTTCTTCGAAATCGGTGTGCGGCTATTGCTCAAAGATTGTGGTTGGTGGTCCTAATAACCTATAAAAAATTTGAACTTGATCGGATAATATCTTCAAGTCGCACTTTTGAGTTGAAATATGAAAATTTTATAAAAATGTAAAAAAATTTGAAAATTTTCCTAATAATTTCTAAACGATTCCGATGTTATTTTATCGCCAATAATTACAGGTATTGCTTGTATGTTGCTTAACATTAGCAAATTAGAATCCTTGAATGACGCAAAAATGGTTTAATAAATCTTCAAAATTCTTAAATGGACTGACTATGTAATGCAGTTATGTTAAAGATATGATATAATTACACTATATGATGGTTAGAAACAATGTTTACGGAACAAATCCGGCTGACTCTTTTGTTAAATTACCCCCTGTGTTCTCATGAGTGGTCAAAAAGGTTTTATGTACTATAAAATCAACATTTTTAGCTAGGTGATATATTTAAAAGGCGATTTTTCCATATTACTTGTAAAAAATTATTAAAAAATTTTTTATCTATCATTTTTCTTATATTTTTCACTAAATACTACTTCGATTGTTCTTTTCCCATTTCTTTTATTTGGGAATGAGTAGAGGTGGATGAGATATTGTTTAAATTAGGTTAAGCGAAAAATACAAGTATAGCATTAAAACGCGAAACCCCTCGTAATCAGTTACATAGATTTTTCTCAATTAATAAGGAAAAATTGCGTTTTAATTAAATCACCTAGATAAAAATGTTGATTTTTTAGTACATGAAACCTTTTTGACCTCTCAAGAGAAATTTAAAGGGTAAAGTAATCTCTTAATACTAAAAAAAAACTAAATTTATAGGCATAAAATTACCGAAAAGGAATTGAAATAAATTTGAGGACGTCCCCCCAAAAGCAAAGGTTGGTGGTGCAAACGGAGGTCATATTCGGACACAGGGGGTAATTTAACAAAAGAGTCAGCCGGATTTGTTCCGTAAACATTGTTTCTATAACCATCATAGTGTAATTATATAATATCTTTAACATAACTGCATTACATAGTCCATTTAAGGATTTTGAAGATTTATTAAACCATTTTTGCGTCATTCAAGGATTCTAATTTGCTAATGTTAAGCAACATACAAGCAATACCTGTAATTATTGGCGATAAAATAACATCGGGATCGTTTAGAAATTATTAGGAAAATTTTCAAATTTTTTTACATTTTTATAAAATTTTCATATTTCAATTCAAAAGTGCGACCTGAAGATATTATCCGATCAAGTTCAAATTTTTTATAGGTTATTAGGACCACCAACCACAATCTTTGAGCAATAGCCGCACACCGATTTCGAAGAAAAATTTTTTTGCTTTACCCAAGTATTGTAGCACATTTAACCTGTATTTTTCATTTATTACTGCCTTTTCATTAACTTTTTCATTTAAAAAATCTATTGAGGGGCCTGGAAAGTTAGATTTTATATTAAAAACACAAAATTGGCAGAAAAGTTTGCCAATAAACAATTTAAATGGGATATTTATAGTAAAAATCTATTTTTTGTAAACATATGAGCCCTGGTAGAGACCTGAAGGAGTTATTCAAAATTCATAAAATTTTACAGGTGTTCTTTTGGCACTAAAAGGCAACTTTTTGGAGCTAACCAAAATTCAAATTCGAAAATTCGTGTTTTTCGCTCCACCCTAATGTTTATCCGTTCAAATTTAATTAATTTGAAGTGTAAACCGTATTTTACTCATTTAGATGTAGATATTAACATGTTTAGAGAAAGAGGTATAAGATAGGGCTTAGTCTTTTAGCATTTTTTCAGATTAGTTATCCTTGTCGTCCTTGTCATGCTTATAAAACTAGTGCAAGCTTTTCGTAAATCTGGGGCTTCCTCTGAAAAGCTTTCTAGTTTGGCGAGATTTTAGAAATGAGCCAAGAATCCTCTCGTTCGTTGGCGCCGTTCACCGCTTTCAAAAGATCTGCCAAAAGGGACTTAGTGCCTTTCTCCTGTTATCCGACGATATTTACTCTCTCATAATATTTCTACACAACAAAGTAATCTTAAATGAATAATTAGACTATGTACCTGGGAAGGAAAATGTTGTATAATGGGCTTTAACCCATTAATGCCCAACTTTTTATTTTTCTTTAATATTTGGTAAAAACATAGTAAATAGCCCAAAAACAACTGGAAAAATAGTGAAAAAAATTCCAGGTTAAAATTTTAATTTCTACACAAAACTTAAAAAACGTCCCTAAAAAGGGACGTCAGGCACGAATGCCCCCGTTGTTTTTCCCTATAGTAAACGGATGGTAGAAAACTGTTTTAAAGCCTCAAAAACCTCTTCTACCTTTTTAAGTGCAGCAAAAGTGATCGGAACCATACTGTAACATGAATATGAACAAAAAATATTAATTATTTATCCAATTAACTGTAAAATTAACCCTAATTAACGTAATTTGAGCATTTTTTATGCTCTAAAACACGTTTTTCCTCCCAAATCTATGTTAATTGCATATTAATTAAGGTTTTTAATTGAAAAAGGCATTCTTTGTTTATGTGTTACCTAATATTAAGTATTAATTACTTTTAAACACCTTAAATCCATCAGAATATCTCAATTTGTGAAGTTTAAGTCTTTCAAATGCCCATACTTTTTTCATTTCATTTAATTTAATTGTGCGGAACACGAATTTCTCCCCAAAAATCAAGCATTAGTGGGATGTGCATTGGCAAGCCAGATGATATAGATTGATCTGCAGTATAGAACACAATGATTAGTGACATCTAATTAGAAAAAAAGCCGAAAATTTATCACAAAAGCGACTTTTTTGGCAATTTTAATGACAAAAAGTCATTGTAACTAATAATTATTAAACTTATAATTAAAATATAACCGGAATATATTTGCATAAGTAAAAAATATAGTAAAATAATTCATTTATTCCTTTTAATTAATATAAATTAATTAATTCCTTATAATTTAAAACTTTTTATTCCATTAATTTGGCAGAAATAACAGTATTTTCCAAAAAAAAATAAACAAAAATAATAAATTTATTAGCTAAAATTAAAGTAATTTTATAAATATCAGTTATTTAATTGATTTCATAAGAATCAAACACGTTTTTATGAAAAAATAAAGGAAACACTAGCATTTCACTATGGGGAAAACCACGGGGGCATTCGTGCCTGACGTCCCTTTTTAGGGACGCTTTTCGAGGGTCCAAAATAAGGTCAAGATAAAATATTTTGGAAAAATAAAAAAACACCCCAACTGATTTAATGTATAAACAGTAATATATATCGGGATTGAATTTTTTTTAAAATAACAACTAGGATTTTTAAGCTTTTTCTTTTAAAATTTTTAAAAAAGCACTTTTCTGAAATATTCTATCTTCCAACTTTAAAAAAAGTGAAAATTTTTTAAAATTCTGCTTTCTTCTTGTGTTCTTTATGTTCTATGAAGATCAGAGATACATCAGTGCAAATTTTGATTCAAAGGAACAATTTTTGTAGAAATAGGAGGATTTGAAAAAAACGTCCCTAAAAAGGGACGTCAGGCAGTAATGGGTTAATCTCGTTACTTGAAAGCAAGATGCTTAATACACAGTGACCAATCGTCGTAAGGTCTCTGGTAGATATTTGAAAAATATTTGTTAAAAATCCAAACCTCCAATTCTAAAATTGCTTAAACGAGAAAAAAATAACGGTGTTTTGATCTTATCAATAGCATTTAGTAAAACATGTATACCGACTTGTTGAACTAAGATGTTTTGATTAGTAAATTTGACTGTTATTGGAAAAGTGCATCAATAATAACGTGCTTAAACATAGCAATATTGGTGTCTGTTTTAAGTGTAAAGTGTGTTTCAGTATCAAATAAACTACTTACGGCCGTAGTCACCAGTAAACTGACCGACGGTTAACCGGGAGTCAATCCTCTGATTGAAGCTAGGTGTCCTTCTTCAACTGCCTATCAGAAGTCTGACTGCTGTTTAACCGCCGGTCAAGTTGCCGGTGACTACGGCCGTTAGCTATAACTGTTGAGTTAAAAAATACAGGTAAAATATTTTACACTAAATATACGAAGAATATTACAATTTGCTAACATAATTACCATGTAGAAGTTAAGTTTATATTGCGACACCTGTAAAAGTATATTTTAATCCTTAGTCATCTATATTACAAATTTGGAATTCAAAATAAAATTTAAAACTTTAGTTTTATGGCACTTAGCTACTATATTAAAACAGATGAAGTGCATTTAATGTGTAAGTTAAATACTTAAAAAAACATTAATCATGAAAAGTAAAAAAGGGGTGCAATTCAATTTTTTATTTCAACATTTTTATTAGTTTTTGTGACAAACAGTAGAATAGAAATGCAATCTACTTTGGTTTCAGATATACTCATTTTGAGCATTTTTTATTTCAGTTTTCCAATCAATTGTACATATCTTAACAAAATGGTATTCGGCAGCACATTGAAACATACATAAATAATGCAATTACTTGTAGTTTTTCAATACAAGTGAAGCACGTCTACTACAAGTTTTTCTCGTAAAATGCTCTAGAACTGAAGTATCTAAAACGGACAGACAACATAAAATTGTACAATATTGATAACATCTTTCACAAGAATAAGAATATGAATTAAAAAGACACAAAGTTAATCCATGTCGTCACATATAAAACGTCACACACACATAGAAAAAAATCACTACAAAAGAATATTCTTTACAAATAAATGTAGTACAACACTTATGATTAAAGTAGAGTGAAAAAAATTATGTTACCGCATATACTCGAATATAAGACGTTGAAAATGTACTAATGTCTAACATTTTAGAAAGTTCCATATTCAGACTGAAATTAAATGTGATAAGCTCCGTTTGTAAAAATTGGTAAAACATGATGCACTCTTAGCAATCCTAACATCTGAAAAACTTCTCCAAGAGCTCATAACAACGAGCTTAGTAAAAGAGCATCAGAATATTCAACAATTTTAAAATAAGCTTACTAAAACCTTTTCAGATGAGAGTTGGGTTGATACCGATGCATGCAATAACGTTGTGCACACAGCTCGTCTTAAGATTCAAGTATAAACGGTAATGTGTTTCATGATTTCAAATAAGTTGTGCAGTAGGCTCGAAATTTCGTGCGCAATTTTCAGTCCTATAAAGCAGTTAAAATCATCTTTGGCTTAATCTTAAATATTTGTTTGGCGTTTAATGACTATACTTTTGATCTTCACTAAGACGCATTTAAATTATCCAATTTCTCCGTTTCGATTACCGAATATGCCAGACTTGTAAACACAAACAGAATCTATAAACTAATATGCCTTGACGGTTTTTCATTAAAAGAGCTGGTAACAAAATAAATTATGCAAATGATAAAATTACAAACAAAACACGCTATGCAGCACCGATGTTCAGCAAAATTGCAGTTTTACTCACTTAAACAACATCCAGTATCCACTGAGTAGAAAAGAATAAAGTATAATAAATAGAAAAGTAAAAATGGGAAAAAGCCTTAAAATATAAAATATCAAAAATGCATGAATGAACAATTAAAGTAGCACCATGGGTAAGGCGTCTTTAAAAGTAATAAATTAAAAGCTTATATACAAGTTCAAGGCATGAAACAAAAAGTAATTCTAACTAAGATGTGAAAAATATCGAGCCTTTTATTTTCTGGTTAGAAGTTCATTAAACAGAATTAAGTGTTCATGTTGATAAACAAAGACCAAAATCTAATAAACAAAACATTTGTAAACAGGGAAACAAAGTATATTTAAAATTTTGATTTGAATAATTTTGAGAAAAAAATATTAAGTATTAAATTACTGAATAGCATTTATCTTTCTTGTACTTTCTCTGATTTCATAAAACTTTGAAAATTAAAATATATTTTTCATTTGCAGAATGCCAAATAATGTCTTCATTGTTAGCATTATCTAACGTTTGCGGTCATAAAAATATCTTTACTAAGCAAAACTGCTTGATAAGTGTAGAATAATGGGCTTTTTTCTACACACGTTTTACTTAGCATACAACAAATATAGTTTCATACCACTTTCCATACAAAATATTAATGATTTCATATGAAAACAGTTCTTTAGTATTCAGCTCCAGTAAAGGCTCACAGTCAAACACCAATCAAAGAGCCATAACTAGTATATTTTTACATCCCTGTATAAAATGCAAGTTTTTGCGGAAATGGGGTGTATTTCGATAGTTCAATGACATCATCCTAGGGGTGAATTTCAAGGTTTGTATAAAAGTCAAGGTAACATTCTCGATTTTGTCAAAGTAAAATGCACATGCGCAAGCAGTTTCCGTTTAAAAACGAGTCTTTTGAATATAAAAGAAAACCGTTCCGGCTCAACGTTTCCAATAAGAAGAATGGAGGTAATACTGTGAAAAATATGGTACCGTCCTTTCATGGGTTGAAACAACTTTCACCTTACATGGTTGACACGGTGGATAGTTTAAACCTCGGTGCCCTCGAGGCCTTCCTCAGCGTAACCCTCGTCTGGGGAAAATCGGGCTTTGGCCGGGAGAGTGAAATGACCAGAGGCGTTGGCGACCACCAAGGGGTATCTCTTGTACGCTTCATCGTGGCTAGGACTGGTGCAGCCCTCTTCTCGACTGGGCTCGGAAGCCATGCAATCGTATCCACTCCCCCTCAGGGTTCTCACGCGGTCATTTTGGGGTAAAAATCGGTCATCGGGAAGCTGATGAACTCCAGCAGATTGAAGGGCGTAATTGTATGGATCGTCATCCTTGCCATAGCACGGGTTCAAGTAGATTTCAGAGTAGATGTTATTCCGGATGGGAGAGCCGTCGTACCGCGGGGGCTTGGCCTTCCCCAGGGGCCAGTGGTCGATGGTGGATCCATACCCATCAATAAGAACTGGGTTGTCAGCGTCGAGATGATTGCAGCTGACCGTCGACGTCGATAAGGAAGGTCCATTATTCATATCCGCTATTTTGCTCACCAGATCGGGTGTCAGCTGATCTGATCCGTATCCGCTGCTGCCAGTCTCGTGCCGGGGCTGTTTGTCCGTGGTTTTCAGATCCTTCTCCTCCTTATCCTCCCCGATGTCATTCATCTCGACGGTATCTTGCTTCTTGGCTGACAGATGCTGCAGCACATTGTTTCGGTTGATCTTCGATCTGAAGGGAAGAGAGGCCGGGTGGTAGACTAAGGCGCAAATAGCAAACGCCGCGAGGATGATCAGCGCGAGCACACCAACGAAGACTAAGGTAATGGAAGTGCCGTTCCAAGCTCCGGCGAGGTGGCTTGGACATACCACCAGGAGGGTGAAGTTGGTCGACGCCGTCCCCGCCTTGTTCTCGGCGATGCACGTGTAGGTGTCACTGTCACCCTCCAGAGTGTTATAGACCGTCAGTATGCTCGACTGCCGCGCGGAATCTTCAGTTTCGACGTTGTACTTGACCCGGAGGTCTGGGGCAACGCTGAAGTTCTTTAAGCTTCTCCCAGACACCTCCCAGTAGACGGTGGCTTTGGGAGTAGCGTCCACCTGACACAGGATGGACGCGTTGTGGCCCACAATCACTGTAGTCTCTGTGGGGACGTGCACCATAGCGGGGGGACAGGCGAAGTCATCGAGAGACATCGCTTTCCACGACAAGCCGCTGACTGCGGCGGGTGCTTTGCAATGCGGAGGTATAGACAATGGTACTTTGCGTTCTATCATCCACAGACGTACCTCTTGGATTTTACAGTCACAGTACCATGGGTTGTTATGGAGGTTAAGTTCATGCAGCTCAGTAAGCGATTTAAAAACATCAATGGACAAGGTACTGAACTGGTTACCATCCAGCTCAATTGATTCTAAGTTATCCAATCCATCTAAAGCTCCAGGTTTTAGGTGTCTAATATTACAGTTCGCTAGACCAAGATTAGTCAAATGGGACAAAGGGGCGAATACACCCCCATCAATTTGATTTATAGGGTTGTGAGCAAGCTGAAGACGTCGCAAGTTAGGGCAGTCTTTCAGCGCATCGGTTGGGATGTACTGTAGTTTATTGCCACTTAAATCCAGCTCCACGAGGTTTCGGAGCATGTAGAAAGCTTGCGAGGCAATAGTCGTTATACCACACTCAGAAATAAATATCTTCTGCAGGTTCACTAGTCCTTTATTCTGGAAGGAGCGACTAGGTATATCGGTGAAGCTATTTCTACTAATATCAATGACTTGCGTCGCGACATTGAGATCAGAGGGAATAATAGTCAACCCTTTCCCCACGCACTCGGCAGTTTGTTTTCCATTTTTCCACTTGCATATGCACACACTGGGGCACTCGGAGTAGCAGTGAACACACACGAGCAGTAAGAATGTGGCAGAAAACAAGGCCCGTAGGATAACGCTGGAATACATTGTAGATGAGTCAGTCGAACAGAGCACTGGGCCGTGCTAGCTCAATGTGTACGGAATTCCATTCAGAAAACCGGGGTTTCTTGAATAGGATTCGGCTCCACCACCTCAGTAACCTGAAAGAAATGAAATAGTTTGTAGCAAATGTTTTAGATTGAGCCAAATATGTTAAAAAAATGGATGAAATTAAAAGTTTAAAGTACTATAAGTTAGAAATTGATGCTAAGTTATAGCAACACACATTTCATTTCTGCTCGCACAAATGATTAAAACAAAGATGCAAGAAATTACAGTATGATTTGAAAATTTTACTTCCCTAGAAATCAAAATACACAATATAATAAATTTCAGATGATTAAAAATTCCAATTATAAGGGTTTCAGAGTATTTTACTGTTGATAAAAATGGCTCACCACTAATGAGTTAAATTTTTAAAACGACGAGTAATTTTAGAAAAAACTGCAATCTTTCTTTTGTAAATATTATCGGCATGGAAAGCTGTAATAACAACCTATAAAACAGTTCAATTAGTAACATGCATGTTTTTAAGTGTTTATTTTTATCTTTAGTTTTGGATACAAAAAATATTCAAGACGCTCTTTCAGCGATAAAGAGCTTACTTTATCAGCAACAGTCGTTATTACTGCAAATGCCTCATTTCAATAGTGATTTAAAATAAATAGCAATAATAAAATATGCATCGAGGTATGTATTGTAAAACGGATAGAATATTTCATATAAACATCATAGTTTATTTCTTAAACACACAATAACTGAAGTAAACAAGTTTCAATATAAATCCAACTAATACTAATCAAATATACAACGATTCAATCCCTTACAAAACAAATCCCAAGAGAACACAACGCCTGCAAATAAATGCCACCATGGAACTGTTCAATTTATTTTGCATTAAAACAAATTGAAGCACTCCGACATAAACTAAATATTTTACTCTACTCAAACAATAACAAAAAGCTACACCAAGCGGTCATATTTTCAAATTTAAGCAACTCCCAGCAGTCGCCTAAGAAAATATTTGGCCAGGCTTTTAATACTTAGAAAAAACTACTCTAGCCTCCAAGAAAAATAATCAGCGATGGAATCCAAATGCAACAGCATCGGTCCCTGATTGACTGGCACCGAGGGAATTTTTATCACAGAAATCTTCTTCGAAACCCGCAGCTCTAGCTCCCTGGTGACCACAGAATCGCGTACCTTATGCTGATCACGTAAAATAGCTGCACGGTGAATCCGCCTCCATCTTAACGGTGAAAAATTGAGTAGTTTAGAAAATGGGCGAGCGATGAAAAACTTTCCGCGAAATTTAAGGATCGGGGAGCTTCCGGTGCAGTAATTGTTCAGACGTTTGGAAATGCGGAAGGAGTTTAGGTGTTCCGGATATTGTTGATGTGGAGGAAGGGCTGGATTGCGATTATTTCGTTTGAAGAGACGAGGGGTGAAGGGTTGCGGAGGTGAAGATAGGGGTTGTATTGATTAAAGAGGTGGAGGTTCAAGGGTTGTAAGTTTGTGAAGATGGAGGTTGGGATGGAAGGGAGGTGCAAGGGTTATGTTTAAGTAGGGGTTCATTATGCGAAGTTAAGAATACTTAAGTCAGGAAAATGAAAGATTATAGAATTTAGTATCAGATATTAATACACTATTTAACCCTTTATCTACTGACGGTACTTACAAGTCCCACCAAAAACTTTAAGATTACATAGAATTACCCTCCTTACGAATATACTGACGATAACTTCCACGTACACTCTTTTAGGTTTACTCTTCCAGGATGAATGGCAGCACGGGTTCTAGGATGAGTATTTTAGCGGGAAATGCAAATATATTTAAAACTGAAGTTGTGATTTCAGCAGCCATCTTGATCGGATTCCCATAATTGTCATTTTTCTTCCCTCAAAAGTAGTTAAAGTTAAAATGAAAGGGTAATTTTTTTAAGGCTTAAAACTGCGATAAAAAGCTATAAGGTTTTTTCCATTGTGAGCTTATTTTAGCCCTCAGTGTACTGACGGTACTCAAAATTATCAATTTAATTATCAGCTCTAGCGGATTAAATTTCCCAAATATGAGTATTTTATTTACGTATATCCCTTAATTTTCAAATTAGTGACTCAAAAAATATTTAACGAAAAAAATTGAAGAAAATCATAATGCAGTAGATAAAAAGTTAAAAAATCTCAAATGAAAGTATTTAAAGAAAAGGAAGGACTTTTTTTACTTTTTTCCTAAAAGGGGAACTAGAATAATCGAATAGTGTATGGAATTTTAATTGAAATTAATATATTCAAAGTGAGAAGAGAACACTTGGAAATTTGAGACTTGACAAGAATTAAAAAAGAAAATAAAGTGTGGGGGAAGTTCAAAATATTTTTAAATGCAGAAAATGTTAAAAAAAATCACAATTTGTATGAAATATAGTACGGTGCAATTTCTAATACATCAAATATTTATTGATATATTTAATGCCAACGTATGGCCTAGTCTTTAAAGCATCTGACTGCGAAGCCATGCGTCTGGTGTTCGAATCCCAATTTTTGGCATGGGTGTTAGTTTCTGCCCTTGTGTGTGTAAGTGTGAGATGAATGGATGTGCCCCCTGTAAAAAGGGGTTGCGCGAGCGAATGTGAGTTGCGTGTGTGGCGCGGGTAAAGCTATGACCTCGGTCACAGTGTGTGTTGTGATCTGCCATTCATTGGAATAAATCGAGGATTTAAAAATGCATTTCAAATTTTTTTATTCTCGAAGTGAGTGATTTAATTCTTTAAATCATTTTGGAAAGTATGTGTTAATAGGTAATCACATTTAGTAGTTAAAACACTTAAAATAAGTTGGTTGTTTTAGATTCTTAGGCAAACAAATTTTAATTTGAAAAGATTTTAAATAGATAAACTGGTACAGGGAGTTAGATACCATACCCCATGAACTCTTTCCCCAACTGTGATGCGGTAAATTAAATGTTTTACCAGTTTGTTTTTCTTAATTGGACTTTAAAGCTTTTAATCTTCACAATATTAGGAGTTATTTTCATGGTCAATCCTTAAAGCATCATGGAGTAAGCTTCAAATAATCAGATCAAGGGTCAAAATCAAAATATAACAATCACTTCAATGAATCACCAATGATATTTGGTCCGTCGAAGTCAAAGTCGTGTTGCTATTGGAGAGAGAAATGGACCCTATACCTAACTCAAAAAGATAATTTTAATGATCACAATAATAAAAAAACTAATCACCTAACCAGAAGTAGCCATCTTCATTTCCTAACACACATTCTAGTCATTGTAACTTTTCTGAAACATGTGTGTGACCCAAGTTAACCTTAACTTTCAAAGATTACATTAACCCAAAAGCATCCTCAAAGAACCTCAACTCCAACCGCTATTTTTACCCAAACTAAAGCTACTCCAACCCCGCATGCCTCCAAGAGAACAACCTCCTCCAAACAATCTATTCCTCCTCCAAACAAGATACTTCCATCCAAGACACAGAACCCACACATTGTTTCATTTATATTTATTTATTGCGGTCTATCACGCAGTAAACTTCCACCTTTGAGAACCAAGTCTCGAGGATCCACACCCTCCATCTTTAGCCGCCATACTCGAAAGCACGCGCACAAAATGTAAGCACGTAATAGCTGGTAGCCTTAGAAGTGTCCTCTGATAGAGGAATCTCGAGCAGGGTAGGAGTAGAGCCACCGCTGTGTAGGAGTAGTCCAATACTTCGCAGCAGCAGCACACTATTTCGTATAATACGAGTCTCGCGTTTCTCTCTTGATAGCATCACGAACCCTCTGAAGAGCGGTTTGGAGGAGTGGGATTATTGAATTGAATGGAATTTAAATTATTGGGTGACCGCATCGCAAGGTACTTTCCGTAACTGGGGGTTTAGGGGAAAGAATTGGTGGTCTCACAATGGTTTGGGATGAGTAGAATAGTGATAAACAACTGGTACAGAAATGCCTGTGGGGGAGGACATTTCTGTATCCGTCGGATGTGTCCGTATATTTCCCATGCTTTTTTTAAGTATCGAATATATTGGTTCATGGTTTTCTTTTAGGGGTTTATAAAATGAGTTAATCCTTGAAGTTGATTACTAGAATATAAAGGTGAGATATGCAGTGCAAAAACAAATTTTACAAAAAAAAAGGAATTTCTTTAAGTTATGTTCATTTAATACACCTATATTTTTACCTCTTGATTTCAACCAATAAAAATATGTTTTATATTTTTCAAGGCTATTCACATACTGCTTAACCAACGATAGTAAAAGGGTCACGTGATTTTGACAGACTTGGAGGGGGAAAGGAAGAAGCTGAGGATCAGTTGATCCTAAACAGGAAGATACGTTTACTCCCTCTAACCTTAGTTAGACCCTCTATATACATAAAAAATCAGTACATTTAAATAAAATAAAAAATACTAAAGGAAAAAATCACGTGACCCTTTTACTATCGTTGGCTAAGCAGTAGAAACTGATTATTTTCAATGAAAAACAATAGGCAACATTTTTACTGTATGACAGAACTTAAAACAAAAAAAACTAATTTATAAAACAATAGCTTATTTTCTCCCACACTATACTCTGACAATTTACTAAATTATTTCCTTTTTTTACAATATCGAAGCGTACCACTTGTTAAAATGTCCTTTTTTCAGGATTTGGATTCTTTATAACGGATTCTTCAAACTCATGCAACCTAAAAATCCATATTATGATATTTAAACACATTTATCTAACATCCCTTTAAAAACCTATCTATAACGTTTTCTGCGTGTCGAATAAAAAAAATCACTCATACAAAGGAAACACCTTTCACTTATAAATTTTAAAAAGTTATAGTTTAAGTTAGTTTATAAATATCTATATATCTTTCGATGTTTTAGAATATACTTGTATATAACTTTGGAAAACAAAAATTTAAAGTTATTATGTTTATCATACCGATTATAAAGTTGCCTAAAATTGGTATTAAGAGCCTAATGCTACTTCATACCGTGTTACATTTGAAACACAGCAATGCTTAGCTATGAAGTAATAAATGTGGTTAACTCTAAGCTTTAACAATGTACGATTCATTATTTTTCCATAACATACCTAGCTAAGTAATACTGAAAAATGAAAATTAATTTCAAAATTTTCAAAATAAGATATTTGAAGAATTCACTACTAAATATTTTAAAATTTATAGTGATTGTAGAGTAATATTTATTTAATAGTTTTCAAAAATATACCATTAACAACACATTTTTCCTTGAAATTAATCCCAAACTCCTATTCTCAGACATATTTTATGAGCAGTCAGAGGAAAAAGCTAAAGAAAATATCTTCCCAAATATAAACAAAAAGAAAAAAACAATGTCTTCAAAAATTTATCCGAAACCTTTTCCGAAAGCAGACAGGAATTCTATTGATAGTGACTGCAGACAAAGCTTTTACATCTCCTAAAACATTGCTTAATTCTCTTAAAAATAAATGTGAAGAATTCCGTCTCGAAAGCTTTTATCAAAACTTTTTGATGCTAACATTATATTTCTAAAACTATTGTGCAGACCAGAAAGTAAAAGTGGCCTGTAACCCAGACTATTATATTAAATATATTTTTAAAGAGAGAAATTGTTTATTAGTTCTCTTATGATAGAATAAAAGCAAAAATTACTGTATATGAGTAACTTTATTCTTTTTTTACATGCCATCGTTTTCAGGCAGTAGAGGAATCTTATATTGTAGGAAATTTTTGAAAATATTTATGGTCCGATTTATTTATTTTTAATCAATGAAACTTGTTATTTTGGTGTTTTTAAAAAGCTCACATACTCTTAAAATAATCGTTATAGGATTTTATTTGACTCGTATTTTCGATTTCTCCTTTTTGTTTTCTGTTTTTGTTTCGCACTGAACATAACATAGTTTTAGAAAGAAATGTCATTTAGCTATACGAGTTATAACAAACAAAATCATGCATTTTTCTGATTGAAGCTCTACAAATATTCATACTAGCATTTGGATGGACAATGGAAAATTCCCGCATTTTTTATTATTTTTTTATTCGAAAGAGATCGATGAAAAAGGAATTTTGGTGCAAAAATTTTTAATTCCCATGTTTAGTTATTTTTTAATTTAATTTCAAAAATTGTCTTTTTAAAAAGAAACGAAAACGGCTGTTTCGTCACAATCAGTTGTGTGATGTCAGTGGGCATGAATAACAGTACGATCATCCAATCAGATATATCCTTTCGGCAATTCTTGATGTTAGTTTGTGCCCAGTTACGTGACGCCTGTTTCGACGGCAACTCAAATTTAGCTATTTTTATTTTCACATATCTAATTAAAGAAATTTTTTGAAACTTTTAAAGCTGATATTTGAAAGTAAAACCATTTGTTTTACTAGAAATATTGCTTTTTATCCAATTTGTCCATTTTACTTCAATGCCAGACAATATACTAAGAGAAACCATTATTCTCTTAGATATAAATCCTTCTCCTTAAATTTTTTGCTAGTAACCTTTTCGGAAACTCTAAAACAATTTGCATACTTCTGGTTTAACGGTTACATATTTTATTTTACTCAAAACAATTAAACATATGTATCTATTATACTTTTCTAATAACTAGAACCTCGATATAGCGACCCCCTATGGTACAAAAAATAAGTCGTTTTAACGAATTTGGGAATAAACTAAATCACAAAAACAAATAAATATAATATGGATATACTACCTCGAATTAAACATTCTCAACAGGTGCAAAATATGATACTAATGAAAATATTCTGGAATATTTGGAGTAGGAAAAAGACGCCCAAAGCGGGTGCGTCGCCTAAAGGGGTAGGGGCTCGTATACTCCTGGATGAAACACGAGTGTTAAAGTATGTGTATGCCGTGATTAACCAAATTCTCTCGAGTTTCCATCAACTCTTCAATAGAACATCATATTTGTAATATGAAAAAAGTGGGCGCAATATAAAAAAATAAGATATGTTCCTTTTGAATCGTCAAAAATTAGTACATATTACTTTGACTCAATCTAATTTTAAAATACTGTGAAGGAAACGGCGTTTTTATTTATATTTTTGAGGTTTTAACCCCTTTTAAAGTAAAAACGAGCTTTAGGGCATAGCGTTTAAGGCAAAGTGGGTAGCTATCCTCCAATGGGAGATGACATGAAATAATTTTTTATGATAGTTATAGGTACGTAACTAAGGTCTCAAACATTAGCGGATTTATGGGGGTTCCTGGGAGTTAATGAATCCTTCTAAATTTTTAAAGATATTCCATTCTTTCATTGTAGGTAAGCAATGTTTTCAGTTCAATTAGGGACAGTGCCCCCCCTCCCCAAAAAAAAGTATCTAGGCTGATCCTCAGTGTCTTCCTCATTATAACCGCCAATGTTCTCAACATTAGTTTTAAAAAAGCTTAATTTGTGTTAAAATCTGTCTCGTTTGTAGTGCTTACGCGCTTTGGGCCACCTATTTCGCAAAGAGTTTTTTGACGAATATTCCTTTTTTCAGTAATTAAATATTGTTTGGCTTAATCCAACACTATCGTGTATTTTTATTTTATAGTTCACCTACAATTTAAAATCAAATTTTTATTTGAACCAAACAAACATGATTTTTGATCTTTCAAACTTAACAACTCTACCTTAATATCGCTATCTTAAATTTTCCCAATATTCCTTCTTTTCTGTCTGTTCTAGCCTCTTAACAAGCCGTTGTTTACGAATTATGACTTATGTGTTTGAGGTCGCTCTACCGAATTAAAAACTAACATTAATATCATGATACAATAATCGGTACTTTCACAACTGGTCGTTGTAACGAACGGGTCATTAAATCGGAGGTAATTAAAATTAAGTTCTACGTATACCGACTAAAAAGGCGAAAACTATTAATAATATGTTAACGCAATTTTACGCTTATTAAAACAAGAAAACTTGAACTTTTTTGAAATACGTATTTTTGAAGCCTTCCCTTCATTTTTTTCAAAAACTAACGAACCCCAACATAAACAAAAAGAAAAATCCCACGAGACTCCCGAAGATAGAGGGCCAAACCGTGAGTAGACGTTGTTTTTCCCCAGACTAAGTTTCCAAACACAAACCACACTATTAACTCACCCCACCGCCGAAACAACAGCAACAAGAAAAAAGCCCAAATCTTTCCTTCCCAGCCCAGCAACGGCGAGAAAACTCGCGTGTTGTATGCATTTACACGTTCCGGCAAAAACGAAAGTGATCCGTCACGGCTCTTCTTGGGCAAACTTTATCCAGAAGCTGATAAATGAAAAGCCACTCCTTCATAGCGTGTTGAGAGACGCGTCCCTTAATCGATCAGTGCATTTGTCAACCCATCAATATATTGGCAAATGCCCGCCACTTGGATCGGGGGCAGTTCGTCTCATTATTTTATGGATCAATGTGTTTTCTAAATGACACAATGAACGCTAATTTCGACAGCGTGCCAAAGCATGGCGGATTCGCACGCTAGTGCATGGGGTGTTTCTTTTGGGCTATCTGCAAAGTAAATTTCTTGGCCGAGCACCTAAATTAGGTCCCATTGCTTTATTGCTTTGTAGATAGGTTAATTAGACGAATCTAAGGTATTTGGTAGACCCAACGGCGTATCTAGGACAAAAAAATGAGGTTTATTTGTTACAAATGTACTGACCGAGTTTCGTTAAGTTTTTTTTAATGCATTTGGTTTTCACACGAAAAATATAACTTAGTTACACAAATTTATGTTTATCTGTTTCTCTAATAATACTTTTGTGAACTTGAATTATTTTTAAGTATAAGAATGGCTTTCTTCATTAACTCTTTATCTACTGCATTATGATTTTCTGGAATTTTTTTCGTGCAAATATTTTTTAGAATCACTTAATTGAAAATTAAAGGCCATACATAAATATGAGTACTGCTACTACACTTAAAGCTAAAATATTTCGCCATAAGTAATATCGCCATTTAGCGCCGTTTTAAGTCTTAAAAATAAAACACTTTCCTTTTAACTTTACTTTTGCAGGAACAAACTGACAATCATGAGAGAGAGTAATGTCAGCCTTAAGTACAACTTCAGTTTTAAATCTATTCTAATTTTCCACTAAAATACTCGTCACAGAACCCGTGCTGACTTTTATTCTGAAAGAGGAAATCTAAAAGAGTGTTCGCAAAGTATAGTCAGTATATGAAAGGAGAATTCACCATTTATCGCTGGTAGAGCGGGCAATAAGTGAAATCTCACAACTCTCAAGGAGGACTAATCAAAGATCACCACTTTTTCAGTTATAGTCGGTTAGAATAGTACTTGCCCTCCGCTCTCTTGCGTTACCATACCGTGCTGATGAGTCCTAAGAAGGAAGAAAACCGGTCCACAGTTGGAGGGTGACGCTTGAAGGTTGTAAGAGATTACACTTTGTCAGTATATTCGTAAGGATGGTTATTCTATGTAATTTTGAAATTTGTGGGGATTTTAAGTACCGTCAGTAGATAAAGGGTTAAGGCTTTTCAAACGATTAAACATATAAATGAATTTTTACGGGAAAATTTAAAACTTTTAACATACTGGAATTTAAAATATTTTAATAGATTTTTACATGACATTTACAAAAAAACCACTTTCTCACAATTAACTAACCACCGAAAGTGCGTCCAAAGCATTATCTAAAACATTAAAAAAGTTTTCCATTAAAAATAAATTACACAAACATTTGTCTGACAATTTTAAGTTATTGTAATTACAGTGAAAGTGCAATTTACTTCCTTAAAGTACCTAATGCTATCGTAAATAATATAAAATACATCCAAAAATACTTTACAGATTTCATTATAATTTTTCATATAAAGGTGGGGTATACGCAAAGGTAGAATAAACTTTAACCTTTTACCTGCCGATGTTCCCAAATGGGAACATCATTTTAAAGAATTTTTTTACCACTAAATTTTTCATGCAGGAATTTGATACTTGGTAGAAAGTAACTCAAAGATATGAAGTTATTTTACATGCAAAAGTTTTTCACATGCAATTTAATCCTTTTTGTAGAATTTACATCAAAATTAGATATTTTTAGCTCTTCCAAAAGTTTCACAAGTTTCAACTTGTGAATATTTTAAATAAATTTAGTTTTAAATAATTTTGCTGCGTTTAGGTAGCTTAAGTGCATATCTTCCAATTTGGCTTGACAGAATTGCTTCATATTCCAATTTTGGAGAGTAATTACCAATACAACGTATATGTTCCCAAATGGGAACATCGGCGTTTGGGGTATAGTATTTGAGGGGAGTTTTATAACATGCAAAAATTCAAGTTATTTCCTATTTTCTTTAATTTTTTGAAAATATTTTGTCTCAAAGGATCTAAACAGGTTAAGAATGATGTTTTAAATACAAAAATCTGTAATTTTTTTTTTCACCTGATTTATGGAGAAATAAATGCCAAATCTTTATAGCAGTTTCTTCCACTTGTATATATTTTTCTAACTACCCAATCGATTAATTTTCAGTTATTATCATTAGGGGTTACTAATCAGGGGTTAAGAGCATATTTGGAGTGCCTCTGAGGATTCGCGTATATATTTTGTTCAAGTACTCTTTTTACATAAAAATTTTAGGTATAAAATTGAAGAATTTTGAAAATAATGAAAAGTGTGTACATCTAACAAGGGGAGGATCCCAACGTGTCATCACCGATTCGGTTCATTTTTGGTGTGCAAGTAGTGCATGACTAGGACATCAATTTGTGAAAATATTAAGAAGCAACTCTCAAAAGTTTAGGAGAAAATCGCGATTAAAAATTTTAACATGTAGATATATATCTAAAAAGATTCGTATCGTGCAAGCAGATCGTGGCAAAGGGGTAAGAGCTGCGACTCCCATTCCAAAGGTCCCGGGTTCGAGCCTCGGTGGTTGCCATAATTTTTATTTTAATTTTCCATACAATTAAGAGTACCGATACGAAATTATCCTGTTATAAAAATTGTATAAATAGCAAAATATTTTATTTTTTCCCAGAAAAAAATATTTAAAAAATATTTTAAAATTGATAATTATAAATATAAATATGTATGTACTACTTAACTTCGTATCTGTGCTCTTAATTATGTGGGAAATTACACGTGCGGGTTTGGAAATACGCACCCGGGACCTTTGGATTGGGAGTCGCAGCTCTTACCTCTTTGCCAAGATCTGCTTACAATACCCGAATTTTCTCAGATATAAAACTACGTGTTAAAATTTTTAATCGCAATTTTCTCCTAAACTTTTGAGAGTTGCTTCTTAATATTTTTACAAATTGATGTCCTAGTCATGCACTACTTACACACCAAAAATGAACCGAATCAGTGATGACACGTTGGGATCCTCCCCTTGTAAGAACACTCTTCTAACATAAGTTGGATGTAAGAGATATGTGGTTCAGTTCGGAATCTTCCATGAGAAGTACAACTTTTAATGAATCATTGGAGATAATTATGATTATCACTTTTGAAAGCTAATTAGATTTGAATGCAATTAGTGGATTTTATGCTAGATATCCGTATAGAACCGTAATTAAAACTAATTTTTCTCCCAGAAACGTAACTGTTGAGCTTTGAAGTGCATGGGAACACTCTTGTGTATTTTTTATACCAAAATATTACCCATAGTGCAAGAAAAATGTACGGAAAAGCTTCGCGTACGTAATAAACATGTCAATTTTTTCTTATTAAAATCTATAAAATATTACTCAATCGTCCAAGTATGGATAATAAAAATGAAAAAACCGTCCACTATCATAAAAATGTTCATAATTACTGAGTAGAAACCTATTTCAATCTTTTTATTTGAATTAATTGTAAAATATGTACCTTTTGGAAATCCCCCTAAAAACTTCACCCCAAACGCCGATGTTCCCAAATGGGAAAATCCTCAAAATCATACTTAGGAATTTTTTTCTGCCAAAAAAAGACTAGAATGGTTTTAGTAATGATGAAACGAGCCATTAAAGCCAAAAATCAGAACCTTTAACTCGAAATTTGAATTGCGGCGTTTAAAAGGTTAATATATTTTTTCCTTTTTTCATAACTTGGATTAATTTTATGAACACATAGCAAATGTGTTCTAACCTAATCTTTTATAAAAACTTCTCTTCTCAACTTCTTCTTGAAATCAGCAAGTTTTTTTGTCTTATTGTTTCTATAAGAATAATAAACAATTTACGTACAAAACTAATCAGGTCATATATTCACTAAACATGAAGCGAACCTAAATATAGAAGTTTTTTTATTGATTACACACTTCAAGGATTTAAGCATGCAGCATTAAATTAAGGAATAATTTAACTTGTAAAGCTTCATAGATACGAAATTTTCCAGGGAAGTAATGATGCTTATATAAAAAATATATTAAAAATAACTTTTTATAGATTTAAAGATATTGTAAAATTGATGCATTTTTAAATAATATTAAAATCTCCCCAAAAAAATATCTTAAGTGAAATTTATAGGGTATTTGACCACCTATGATCACTGCAATGTACAGGACGCGTTAAAATACTTTTCCTAAGATGATTAATCAACATTGATTCTTATAAACACTATTCCCATGATAGAGAAGTTTTCATCTTTTTAAAAGTGAATACTGGATATAAAACCTGTCGATACATCAAGTTGAGAGCATATTGCGGATTTTTAAAGGATAAACCTTAACTACTGGGTTAAAAACTCGTGTTTCTTTTGTGAAGGGGTCTCTCAGACATCCCTCACTAAAAAAGTTCAAACTTAATTACTATCATAAATTAATGAAGGTTTATGTAAGTATTTGGTAGTTATACATCTTAAATTGAGATTGGCCAGTTCTTAACCTTTTACCTGCCGATGTTCCCAAATGGGAACATCATTTTAAGGAATTTTTTCACCACTTAATTTTTCATGCAGGAATTTGATACTTGGTAGAAAGCAACTCAAAGATATGAAGTTATTTTACATGCAAAAGTTTTTTATGTGCAATTTAATCCTTTGTGTAGAATTTACATCAAAATTAGAGATTTTTGGCTCTTCCAAAAGTTGCACAAGTTTCACCTTGTGAAAATTTTAAATAAATTTAGTTTTAAATAATTTTGATGTGTTTAGGTAGCCTAAGAACACATCTTCCAATTTGGTTTGACAGAATAGCTTCATATTCTAATTTTGGAGAGTAATTACCAATACAACGTATATGTTCCCAAATGGGAACATCGGCGTTTGGGGTATAGTATTTGAGGGGATTCTTATAACATGCAAAAATTCAAAATTTTTCTTATTTTCTATAATTTTTTGAACCTTTTTTGTCTCAAAGGATCTAAACAGGTTAAGAATGATGTTTTAAATTCAAAATTATGTAATTTTTATATTTTCACCTGATTTATGGAGAAATAAATACCAAATCTTTATAGCAGATTATTACACTTGTATATATTTTTAACTCCCCAATCGATTAATTTTCAGTAATTATCAATAGGGGTTATGAAAAGAGCATATTTGGAGTGATTCTGAGGATTTGCGTATATATTTTTGTTCAAGTACTTTTTTTACATAAAAATTTTAGGAATAAAATTGAAGAATTTTGAAAATAAGGAAAAGTGTGTACATCTAAAAACACTCTTCTAAAGTAAGATGGATGCGAGATATATGTGGTTCAGTTCGGAATCTTCCATGGGAAACACAGCTTTAATAAATCAATGGAGATAATTATGATTATCAATTTTGAAAGCTAATTAGATTTGAATGCAATTAGTGGATTTTATGCTAGATATCCGTATAGAACCGTAATTAAAGCTAATTTTTCTCACAGAACTGTAACTTTTTAACTTTAAAGAGCATGGGAACACTCTTATGTATTTTTTACACCAAAATATTACTCATAGTGCAAGAAAAATTTACGGAAAAGCTTCGCGAACGTAATAAACATGTCAATTTTTTCTTATTAAAATCTATAAATGTTGCTCAATCGTCCATGTATGGATAATAAAAATGAAAAAACCGTCCACGATCATAAAAATGTTCATAATTATTGAGTAGAAACTGATTTCAATCATTTTATTTCAATTAATTGTAAAATATGTGCCTTTTGGAAATCCCCCTAAAAACTTCATCCCAAACGCCAATGTTCCCATTTGGGAACATCCTCAAAATCATACTTAGGATTTTTTTTCCCGCCAAAAAATGACTAGAATGGTTTTAGTAATGATGAAACAAGCCATTTAAGCCAAAAATCAGAACCTTTAATTCGAAATTTGAATTGCGGCGTTTAAAAGGTTAATGTAATATGCATATTTAAGATACATAAGAGATCAAGGAAAGCTCTAGTCTCAATATCGTCCATATGCCACATCCAAGAAATAACACTACACTATCCGAGTAGTCTCTTAACCAAATATCACAGTATATTTTAATAAAACCCCCCGTATATCCATATATTTTCTTACCCCAAATTTCCGCGAGAACGATAGCAAGAATATTATGAAGGGATATAAGATACTCTGTGTGAAATGCGGATACTTGTATTAAAATAGGAAATGGTTAACCTTTTACAGGCCGAACTATGATTCAGGTATATTTTAATTATTTTTTTTACATAAAATACCTTTTAATGGTTCAATTAAGAGAAATTATTAATTAGAAGGCGGTAAAAAAATTTTAAGTGTGATTTTCACCATGTTCCCAATTGGGAACATTGACCACTTCCGACTATACTTCGACCGGGAACACAAGCGTAGACTCAAATGATAAACAAATCAAATAAAACCCTAATTTTGGGGAATAACTAACAAAATCAACCTTAATTATAGTTTATCTTTGTGTTTAAGCTGTAATTTTATAGAAATTTCAGAAATTTGAAAATAATTTAATGGCAATTTCATGTGACACATAAGCAAAATACCAAAATTTTATATCTTATGTAAGTAAATTTTACACACTAGCCTTAAAAATACAATGTTAAATTTCGGATATCTAAAACACCTAAAATATATATGAGGGAGTAATTTGTATTAATTTTCTATCATCGAAGGCCAAGTTTTTATTTTACTACACACAAGAAAAATATTGAAATTATAGTGCATTTATAATTAGGATTTAAAATGGATTATAATAATTTGTACAAAAATAATGATCAAACATTTGAGTAATGAATGAAATAATTGGTTTTTGAATGTAGCATTAATACATTTATAAGAAAATTTCACTGTAATTACTAAATAAAGTCTGAAACATTACATCCTTATTATCGTAAACAAAACGCATTTTGGATCCCATATTTTCGAAATTTATTTCTTATGGATAATAAATAACACAATACCAGACGTGTGAAGCTACTAACCTTTCTTTTTTACTGGCATAAATTCTCTGCGATAAGTTATTAACTTTAGAAGCCAACTTATTCAATGTTTATACACATTCATCATTTCTCTTAACAAAGTATCGTAGATTCAAATGATTCAAACGAAAAAAAAATATACAATCAAAACCAAAAACAAACCAGCTACTTCCTTTCTGTAAGGGGACTCCCCTTTAAGCAATTATATAACCTTTTTTATTATTTACGAAAAAGAAATACTGCCTTTCTACTGAGTTCTATAATACAACGCCATACTACAAACTCGGGTTTCCCGTATATAGCGGCGACAGGCCAATGATCCCAATTGGGAACATGCATGTTTCGCCAGCTTCTACAAGCGTGTTTTATCCTTTACGTGTTTATATCCTTACCAAATTTTGGAAACTTAGGACAATATTTCGATTTTTCATGAATTATTTTGTGTACCTCTATCGAAAAGCGTAAAAATGGCCTATTTTAAGATTTTTTTGTATTTTTTTCTCATAAAGATAGCAACTTCGTTTGAATTTAAAAAAATCAAGTCTTTCAACTTTACATGGTAAAATTGTCAACAGTGTACTGATAGTAGTTATTTTTTTATGAATTTTCAAACACGATGTTCCCAATTGGGAACATTGGCCTGTAAAAGGTTAAGGTGACAAAACCAGTTCTAGCTATGTGGCTTAGGTTAGAAACTCCGGGGAAGATACTGGTACAGGGAATATTATCCGTTTTAAGAAGCGAAAACGGCCTATCTAATTGAATGCGGGGACTGTAAGTTTAGGGTTAAACCAACCAAATATATTGGCCACTTGACACACGCTGTTCTTTCAATATCCTAGTGTCCTCCGTGCTTAACTTTTGGAAGTAGGTAGTTTGGTATGACAGGCCACAAGCAATTACCAACACCACTGGTTGATTTCAATTCCGTCGCTGGACACTAGTCGTAAATGAGGTCAAATGTTTAGTCATTTTGGTTTAACATTGGCAGACAAGACGATGAAATGAACGTAAAGCTACTTGGACCTCTGCCTAGAGCAGGATTCCGGGGAGAGTGATTGGATTTCAAAGGCACTAATTACTATGACTTAGGAAACGGTGTGTTTGCATAGGGCTGAATTGCAATTTGGATTACTGCAAAATATGATTAAACTTTCAAGGCAGCCCTTAGTCTTTGGAATAGTTAAGCATTGAGATGTTTAGATGCATCAACATGTGAAGATGTATGTAATAGTTTCGTTAATATTATTTTCTTTTTATTTGATTCAAAATCCTAAATGTATATCTTCATAAATAAGAATTAACTGTTGTGTCATTGCCTTTACACGAATCTCAAGATATTTTCATTTACTTCTAACTATGCGCCTTTTTAAAAAAGCATTTTGTGAAGTAAAGTTATATCGTTTCTAAGGCTGATACCATACCTAGTGTTTAATTCATTGATATCTTAAACTGAATTCTTATCATCAATATCGGGATCAAGATCCAAGTCTGGAATTTGGATCGATTGATACTTTGGGAAAATTGTAAAAATTAGATACAAAAAGATATTTTTAGACCCAGTTAAGACAGCAAAATATTTTTGTAAAAAGGTTTGTATGTAGGCATGAGGGGTGCATCGTACTAAGTGGGATTCAGAAACGTTTCCGAAAGAAAATCAAAACTTTCAAGGAAAGTGTTAAACTGGTGTAAAAACTCAAAAAGCAGGAATGTTTCCGGAATGTATGCGAAACGTTACTTATATTTTTACAATGCGACTTGACTCTGATATAACATTTTAGGTTCATATAATAAAGTTTGCCATTAAATTAAGTTATACTATATTTTATATCTGTTGAAAATTACCTATGGCGCTATATCTGAACGTTGATTAATAGAGGTAATTAATGGAGATACTGTAATATGACTTATTAGGGTGTTGCAAAAGTCTATGGGGAAATTTTTTTCTTCGAATTTCCCAGATGCCCCCTCTCAAGTTGTTACAAATACTTAATCATTACCTACAAGTTTTCAGGTCTCTAAGACCCCCGCGCCCTTCAAAAGTATGAGTCATGTTAAAGCATAGGGAAAATGTTGAAAATATCATCCTTTTTGGCTCTTTTCAATTTTATGAGCCTGGAAGATGTCAATATTGAATTAAAGCCTATGCATCATCTGTGGGATATCATTATCTCAAGATCCTATCGGAATAACATTCAACGAGGGGAAATTCCACGGGGGGGTTAAACGCGCTTTCACCGAAAAAAGAGGACGCTCGACGGCGCTTGCAACGGAGTTGGATGAAGGCTTCACATAGGGGTTTTATTGAAAATTTTTCCTATTTTACTTCATCTGGCATCATCTGACAGCCTTGTATCTCAGCTTTGGGTATACGAGGCCTTCATCCAGCTTCCGCCGCAAGCGCCAGCGAGCATCCTCTTGTGGAACTTCCCCCAGTAGGTGCCATTGAATGTTTTTAAGATAGGATCTTGAGACAATGATATCCCAAAGATGATGTATAGGTTTTAATTCGATATTGACTGCATTCAGGATCATTAAATTGAAAAGTGCCAAAAATGACGGTATTTTCAATATTTTCCCTATATATTTTAACATGGGAAACATGATTTTGAAAGGCGCGGGGGTCACAAATCGTCCTAGAGACCTGGAAATTTGCAGGTAATAATGTTTCAATGTTTGTAACAACTTGAGAGGGGGGCATCTGGGATATTCGAAAAAATTTTTTTGCAACACCCTAATGACTTATAGAAATGCTGATTCCAACACTCTTAAAACGACAGTCTCAAAAACGAGTAAAAATTACTCAAATCTGAGTATGTCACGCACTCAAACAGGCTCCGATCCAAATTTACTCAAATTTGAAAACTACATGTACTTATGTTTTGAAAATGTGCAAATACTAAAAAATAAAGCATCATGTACTCAATTTTTCATTCGTTTATGACATTCTTATTAACCAATTAGCGCCCCCCCAGTGATCTATTTCTAGATCGCTAAATATAGTCATAAATGCTCTCTTAAATTACCTTAAATTCACCCAACACTAACGAAACTGCACATATGGCAAGAGAAAACATCCCTCAATCCTAATACCCTGTGTTTTTTGCGTTTGCTTCATTTATTTTGTAATAGGGATGGGCTAAAGTTCGAGTTTTCTACTTTGATCGAAAATAATTTGGGCGTTAATGGGTTAAGAGGGTGCAATGTGTTAAAAATTATAATGACCATTTAGCCACGTTATTATGACGTGGTAAGTAGACCAGTAAGTTGAGTAAGACGTCAGAACGTTATGTTAGACATTATCACACCAACTTAATGCTACTTTCGATGTATTGCACAAATATTTCAATTTTCAAATATAAACTAAAAATAATCATAATTTGAGTGGTGACTATTAAGTTGTTTGAAACTGAGTATGTCTGGTGTTTCAAAATTGAAAACATTGGGTCGTCATATTTGAACCAAAAAGTTTCATGCAAAAATGAGAACATCGATTTACTCATATTTGAAGCCGTCATTTCTCTCAGTGTATTAATAATTGTATAATCACCATGTTTAAGTGTGGAAATCCTGTTAAATGCATTGAAAATACTTCGATCAAAGTGATTCTGAAATCATTTGCCTATAACAGATGATAATTAGGGAATATAAAAGGATTTCGAAAAAATGCTTTCATTCTGAAATAATCTATTATGAAAAGTTAGGTAACTAAGCATTTCGCTATTGAAAAATCACATTAAAAACTTAACAAGTTAGAGCGAGTTGTAATGAAATTGAATCCGTGTCAAGTTAAATTTATTTGAAACAACTACGGCAAATTTAATAAATTGTCTTTTCATTGGCTAAATTCCAAACAAAATTAGATTCGATTTTCTAAGAAGGAATCCGATTCAAAACTTCGTGTGTTTTTATTTATTCTTCCAACCAACATATCAGCAAACTCAAGGGAGAAAACAGCCACAAGATTTAATCCAAGAACCTAACAATTCCTCCTTATAAATCTAGTTTTGCTAGTAAACCTTTATAAATGGATTTACGAGATGCATTTCTCTAAAGCGGGATTCCATAACTTTAGAGATAAAAATTCCAAGAATATAAAAATGAATAACCCATGTCTTAAAAACTTGAACAAGCTTTTTTAAGACTCGCATATTTCTGTGTCAATTTGAAAGTTATAGAATCGGATAGTAATTGGGGGGAAGTTTCCTGCAGCGACTTGAGAACCAAAGACACCGCTTGGGTTATTCAATTCCAATGAGATTATTATTTGTGGAAAATATTTTGACAAAAACATAACTCTATTCTAAGATATCCTCTTTTCGAGTAACTTGGACATGCTCATAACAGGAAGAGGTTCTTAAGGAAGGATTTTCAATTCTGGTTTAGCTCAAAATATCCTAAACATCCCTGACATGAATACAAGCCTTTTAAAAGGAAATGCACGGTTTTGAATAAGATCCATGGCCCTAAGAAAATAAAGGTAAACTTAATAAGACGACCCGGATATTTCTTACATATGCGATGACATTTTTTGTATCATATGGTTCTAAAAAAATCTATACTTTTATGAGGCAAAAACGTTGATAGTCGGTTATACATAATAAATAATCTTTAATTAGTCATTCCGAAGGATAATTTATAAATCATATTTTATGTAGAGGTTTACATGAGGGAACTATGGTTGAATTTTACTATCTTTGAACATTAATTTTTTTTAATTAATTCAGTTTGGCGATTTTTTAATTAAAATAGAGTTTAAGTTCAAAAATACTACTAGAAAACTTAAATAACATAAATATTTTTTATTAGAAACTCCTCAATATTTTAATTACATTCAAAGTCTAGATTTTGTCAAGTGTTCATCTTTGAAAGTTTTATAAACAGGGACTTTAAAAATCAAAAAAGTAATTAATAAATATCCAGAATTAACTTGACACCTTCATCCTCTCAACGATGTTTGAGCCACTTCGGAAGATTTGAGAGAGGGATATACACCTTGAATTTATGTTAGAAAATTTTGGAAAAGCCCCTTTGGACTCTTAAAAAAAGATTATCAAAGACAAAAACAGCTACCTCATTTGCATTGTATACCTACCAACTTTTAAATCCCACCAACTTAACCTTATACTTACACAAAGTCAATGGGCATTAAAGTGGGCCGTTAAAAGGGCTACTTGTATCAATTAAAATCGAATCAAACGGAAACACAACTTAAGGGAAGCACCAAGCGCATCGAGCTAATATTCTACAATTAAAAAGCGTACGCAACTCTGTGAAAATCGATTGAAAGAGCCAAACTGATCAAAGCTAAAAGCTCTTCCAAAACTCTTCGCCTGAAAAACTAGTCTCCAAGAGAAAAGGGCTCTTCTAAACTAGGTACTTATCCGATAATGACGGTCTGAACTAATAATGAAGCATTGCGTGACACATAGCTGGAACGAGGCGTTGATGGTGTAATTTCCTCAGCCACGGAAATGCCTCCTTAATGTATCAAAAATAATTAGTGTCTGTCAATCCACGGCCATGGTTGTGGACAGTGTCTTTTCGTTCATCTATTGTTTACAAACCTCTCATGGCATAGCGTGAGCAAAAATTGCTTCTGGCTTGGCCAGATGAGATGTTAACAAAACGTTCTTTTAGTCGTAAACATTTATTGAGAGGACTACATTGCACTTGCTCGACGCACGAACGAATCGGACTGGAAGAGTCATTGTGGTACACTATTCATCATCTTATCATTGTTATTCTACTCTGCATTTAAATGAAGTTTCGTTGTGTATTTTTGCAGTTTAAGGCCAAATAATACCTTAGTTCTAGTTTTCTGAAAGGAGTATAAACATCAACAACTTGGAAAACAAATCATTGTTTGTCATTCATTTGACTTTCATGATTAAAATCATCCTTGTTCACAATTATGGTAAATACTATAGGGGAGAGTGCTGTACCTAAGGACGGTTGTACCTTCAGCCACCGCGTTTTAAAACTCGGGAATAAATGAAAATTTGAATTTGTGGTTGAATTTGAATGTAAACAGATGTTATCTAGCTGCTAACGTGAAATCAGCTCTTTAAAATAATATTGTAATTTAATATAATAAATTTACTGTTTTTAGGTGCCTAACGTTTTTTTTATTGCATCACTACATTAATATTTTTCTTCCTCTTTAATTATAATACGATAAAATGAGATATAAGGGGCAAATCCTAGAGATTTTGAATTTTTATTTCTGATATTAAAAATCGTCCGATCTCAATTCTTTTATTTTCTATTGAATTTTAAATGGAAAAAAACCTAGTGTTGTACCTACGGACACGTTCTTGTGGGTATCTGTAGCTAATCGGCGTTTTTGAATCAGGTTTCATTAAAGTGAAAACATTTTAATGCATATTAAATTAATTTTAAATGGTTATCTATTTGACGGCGATTATTTTCAAGTGGTTTTTAGATGAAGAGTCAAGTATTTTTTTTATCTAAACTACTTTTATAAATTTTTGATTTTACCTTGCATTTAATGTAAAATATGGTATAAAATCTTAAGCACCCTATCGCATTTAAGTTTGATGATTACAAAAAAACTTAAAATTTCTACCAATGAAGATTTGCGAAAGTTATTACCACCAAATGCTTGCACAACTAAGTGTCGATCGAATTGTTTTTTTGGATCAGTGAAGTAATAACATCAATCACTATGATTGATGAAACTATTACCTCAAATTTCGATCTGAAAATCCCTTGTGATTTATGTATTTATGGTAAAAAATCAAGACTCTTACCAATCAACTTCCGTTTTAATGATAATTTAAGATCCAAAACTACATTACTTTAAAAAATTTATTTCCAATTTTAAAAATGCTTGAAATAGTTTATTAAAAGGTAATACACCAATAAAAATGTTCAATTTAAGCTTTTTTCAACTAAAACTTTCCTTTTAAGGGTGTCCACAGGTGCAACTGGGTCTGTCCATAGGGAGATCACGTTGTTGTACCTATGGACACAAATTTCCTCAAGTTATTAAAATGAATTAAAATCCAATTTTGAAGATTTTAGCTAATAAAAAATATTACCCTCTTTGCTAAGGTTTGGACTATAGGTTGGGCACTTTAAATGGTAAAAATGTGATTTTCCCTCTCTTTGAAAAATCCAAACGTGATTTTTGTCCTAAGGTACAACACACTCCCCTATCCTTAAAAAAGATGTTTGATTATAATTACTGAACTTAATGACAAAAATCTATTTTTAAACGCAAAACTTTCAAAATGTATTTTGTTTTAACAGCGATCATATTGGAGGAATAGCGTCACTGGGAGTTTTTTCCTTGTAAACCTTAGTGACGTTTTAGATTCTTAGTACGAAGTCAAGGATTTTCTACAACTTTGAAATGCACTTTTTTACATATCCCCAAACGTTTATTGGACAGGAATGGTAATTTCCTAGTTTGAAGCTAGAAGCCAATGTAACCAATCTTGGAAGCCTTCAAGGAATAATATTTATCATTTAAAAAACAAACATTCAAAGCATAGTTAGGGAAGAAATTTAGTTTAAGGCGACTACGCTGGAGAAGGGTTTTAAAAAACATCACATGTAACTTGTTTACATATTTTTTCTTAACCAATGTAGTTTAAATAACTAATATATGTAAAAATTACCCTACTTTTATAAAAAAAATTTAAAATAGCAATTTATAATAAAATTTGTCGGAAATTTAAAATTACGCCAACACCTCTACAGGTTAATACTATATAAAAGTTTTTTTTTGAAAATTCTTGAAATCACATGTTCCTTAGATAAATACCTGTGCATTGACCTAAAATCTAAGCAAAATTTTGAAAATTAAAGGAGCTATGCTATTTATCGTAAAATGAACCTTTTTTAGATATTTTTAAAACAAATTTTACGATAAATAGCATAGCTCCTTTAATTTTCAAAATTTTGCTTAGCTTTTAAGTCAATGGACATATATTTATCTAAGGAACATGTAATTTCAAGAATTTTCAAAAAAAAACTTTTATATATTTACCTATAGAGGTGTTGGCGTAATTTTAAATGTCCGCCAAATTTTAGTATAAATTGCTATTTTAAAAATATTTTTTATAAAATTAGGGTAATTTTTACATATATTATTTATTTAAACTTGATTGGTTAACCCTGCTGTTCTGCTCCGACTTACTCCACGCACGTAGCGTTCGGGTCAATATGACCCGATACAAAAAATATCAATTCTAGCGGTAAATGAATGGTGATATTTAAAAAATAGGTTAAACAATAGTAAAATAACTGTAAATGAAAGTAATTATTATAAAATAATTCAGTTAAGTTATGAAATACATACAAAATAATAAAATTAACTAAAAAATATTTTTATTGAAATTTGTGATTTTTTACTATTTTGACAATTTACATATATTAAAATGGGTTTTAAACAAGTGTAACACAACAAAGTAGTACTTTCTAAATTTTTTTCATCCGAGGGACCGATATAAATTTAATTTTTTCCTTTATTCTTTTACTTTTTTTAAATTTATTCCCCCCTTCATAACAGGTTTTAATCTGCTCTACTGTGGGATTTCCTCAAATCTTCAAAAATAATCTACATTTGAACATTTATTTTCATTCTATTTGTACTAAATCCCATTGAAAACGCATTGCAGGATTTGCGAAATTACTCATTATTCCGATACGTCAAATTTTCTTTGGCGTTGATTTTTGTTCTTTTCCTGTTATAAATTTCATGTTTAAGTTCTTAGCAAGTTTTACTACCACAAAAAGTTCACATTTATCCCATACCTAATGGTTAACTTTGTCAAAAGACAGTAGCAATAAAAAACACCACTAATTTCTCCTTTTGAGTAATATTTTCATAGGAATAGCACAAGTTTCGTTTCGTTAGTTATTTTTAGCATTCTAACTGAATGGAAATACTTCATAAAGCAAAAATACAGCAAGAAAAATAAAATTTGGAAATATTTTTGCTTTTTCCCAACTGAATCGACCTTTTGACCTTCCACGTGCTTAAGTGTCAAATGACAAAAAAAACAATGAAAAAGAAAACAAAAATACAAAAAAAGGATGTTATAATAGCTTTTATTCTTTTCTGTGGAGTTATTCCAAAAAAAAATATGAAAGGTTTGGAGTAAACCGAAGAAATTTAGAATCGGGTCATATTGACCCGAACAGTACATTAAGAGTATGTTGAAAAATATCCCTTGCAAATTAAAATAATTGAAATTCCTTTTAGATGTAGATACTTATATGACTTTCCAACAAAGTCATGAAGTTTCATTAAAATACCTCTATTCAGTATTTTTTATTATGCAACTGAAAAAAATTTTTTATTTTAAATATTTTATAAAGAGTTTAATAAAGATTAACGATGCCTGATAATTTACGCACTTAATAAAGCGTAATTTATTTTCAAAGAGAAATCAAGGGCATCATTAAATAATTATTGAGAGGATTGGAGTTATTAAGAATTTTTCTCTTCCATTGAAAACAAGTTAAATCAATTTATTTCAAACTATCCTCTAACACGTAAGCCACATTGAATCGTAGTAACAGTTATTAGATACGTGGAAGCTGATACAAAAACTTTTTAGTAAGTGAAAAAATAATACGAGCACTTACCATTTGCTACTCAGTTAATGAGAAATAAAGGGAAAAATTCTATATAAACTCTCTAATTAAATTGAATAATCCACTACAGAAGTTTAACCATTGAACCATGTCCCTTAATCACTTCTACACAATGAAAAGTTCCAGCAAGAAAGAGGCACACTATGATTTAAGGTTGAGGCGGCTTTACAACTTCAAAAAACAGAGGTTCTTCGTCCTCCAACTTGTTAACATTGTCACAATAACAGACTTTCCATGATCTCTGGTTGCCCCAGGTAACATAATTAAGGGACATTTTTTCCGCGATGTTTTCTAAGAAGCAGGCTCATTCTGGATTGTTTAACTCTGGAGATATTTCGTACTTAGTTCCCTTCTTTCTCATTGTTGAGCTCATTTTCACGGTCGATAAACAAGGGAGGATTGTTATAATGAAAAAAAAATAAACACTGGACAAAACACGCTTCGCTGGCTCCGCATTGTAAAGAACGAATCATTCTAAACGGCGGAACCTTGCCCTTTAAATCTGCGAATTAAATATATTATTCTTGCATATTAATTTCCGATTAAATTTGAGATTTAAGGTTTTATTTGGAGATTAAACTTCAAAGGGCGATCATACTACAATAACTAACACCGATTTTTTAACAGGAAAACCAAGAGTTTCTCATTCGATAACAATAAAGACTAACAAAATAAGTTTAACTTAAAATGATGGAAAAAAAAGTACCACGTTAAAAGAGATGGTATATTTATCTATTTTATATAATTTATACAAGGGACCATAAATAGTAAATATTGGGACTTAGATTAATAAATATACAGGGTGTTTCAAAAGTCCGTTTCGCGGTTTTTATTTTGAACCAACGTGTCCCAGAGTAACGAAAGTAAGGTCTACACCTAAGTAAGTGACCCTGAAGAATTCATTGAGATGACTTACAGCGCCCTTAGCGGTGAAATAAAAAAGTTAAAAAAATTAACTTAACCCTTTATGCCCCGACGGGACTTGTAAGTCCCACTTCCCAATGTTCCAAATTCGTCCAATTTTCTTCATGTAAGGCCAAATTTCGTTTACTTCTAGTTGCAGTTACGTAAACTTGACATAATTGTGACGAGCTATGCTACTAGGGTTAATATGAAGCTTAATATACTTAATATACTTATAGGTATAACGTATAAAAAATATACTGCACAATTGTTCTGAAAAACATAATTTGGGACATAAAGGGTTAAAAACCTATTGGAGATACAGCAAAAACCTCAGTGAGAATATTGTTTCCAACGTTATGAAGAACTCGCAGAAAAAAGTTTCATGAAAATATTTTGAATATTCGCGGAGATATCAGCATGTTAAAATAATAATTTCCAGACCTCCAAAAATAAAAAGTTTGCAAATTTGCAAGTTTTATAGATTTTATGATTAAATTTTGCCTTTCTTCAACTAAAAAAACACAAAACTACACAATAACACTGAAAAAATTGCAAATTTGCGAACTTTTTCTTTTTTAAGGTCTGAGAAAGTGCCATTTGCACACGCTAATATCTCCGCAAATATCCACGATATTTTCATGACATTTTTTTTCTGCGAGTTCTTCATAACGTTGGAAACAATACTATCATTGAAGTTTTTCCTCTATCTCCTTTAATTTTTAAATTAAGTTTTAAACTTTTTTATTACGCCGCTAGAGGCGCTGTAAGTCGACACGTTGGTTCCAAATAAAAGCCGTGAAACAGACTTTTGAAAAACCCTGTATATTATAAACTGAAACTTGGACCAGTTAGAACAATAATCGATATGTTTAAAAAAAATCTTATTTAAGTCGAATTATACTGTGTTCTCTAGAGGAAGACACATTAATATACAATACTCTATAACTATATCTAAATAGCAAACACGAGCTATGGATAGGTTTTAATGCATAAGATGTTTGTTTATTTCTGATAAGTAGGGAGAATGGGAGATAACCCAAAAACGTGTGATAAGCATAAAAGATTGTCTCACAAGAAATGTAAGGTTTGGTAAGAGCCGATAGGTACCTTGTCGCTTTTTTAAAGACGACACCTTACAGAAAAAATAGTTTGCAGTTATAAGAATGTTATTTTACGCAAATTCATACTTGAATTTTACTTTTACCAAAGTTTATAGCTCCCTTTATAATTTGCACTGCTTCAAACAAGTTTTGAGCATGCTCTAGCACCTCAGAAACGCATTTGCGACGCCACGTATATCTCCAAGTATATAATAGTCTTTAGACTGATTACTTCTCTTAGAAGTTGGTTCTATGAATCATGAACTACCCTGTATTATTTACGCGTTCCATACATAAGATATTCAATAGAAACCTAGGTTCCTTTTTCAAAGATCTTAACTATCATGTACAATAATTGAATTATTTAGAATTATAAAATTCTAAAACCTTAATATACGAAACATTTTAAATTCATTTTCACATGTTTATCTACTAAATAAAGATTATTTACAGTGCTCTTTCGACATAAGCACTTTAAAACTATACTGGCGCATTATTCTGAATGGCGGTTTACGGAAAACCCATTACCCGGTCCTCATGGCCGCCTTAAATTTTCTATCGGATGCTATGGAAATCTCGATCCGTCTATTATTGAAAGGATTAAAGAGTGTTTACAAACGGTTAGAATACCTAATTCTAACCTTGGACTTTGATAGCTTGACGGCGTATAATGTAAATATCTTGACAACAGTTTTAACCATTTCACAATTTAAAAAGGTATTACAAATGTAAATTAATTTATTTATTTACGTTTTATTTTTATAATTATGTTTTTTTTATATTTTTGGTTGAGAAGATTTTAATTTAAAAGGAATAAACTGGGTAGCTAAGGAATAGTAAAACAATGAACAAATTAACTAAAAAGGGAAATTTACAATCACTGTAATACAGGGATTATTCATCGTAATTTCATATTAAAAATAATAAATAGTAATTCACGAATATTACCACGACTATTCCATTATTTACAATTTATTCTAAAACCTGTATTTGACGCAAAAGACATTTCGATTTTCCACAAAATTCATTCAAAATGATAGCCTATAGGACAAAATACCGTTCAGATTTAGCAGCATTGGGCGTTACCAATGTCTTCAAGATAATCTATCACACAAATCGGCAAAAAGAGCTGCTATAATCAAAACGCTACAGGATAAAGAACACGGTTTTATAGAATCTCAATCCGACATGAATAATTTTCTTAATGCCACCAACCGTCCCAAGAAAGAGCATGCCACTGACGACGAAAGTATCGAAAAAGTAATAAATCAGGAGCCATCCCGCTAGATTGCTAAGAGCCTTTATCATGGCCGGGGTTGTATTTGTGTATTTCTTTTACTTCCTTCTGAAAATCTACACAAATAAAACCTAGCGGTCGATATATGGGGAGAACAGGCTCTTTCTTCCTCTTAACAAACTTCCCTTTTTGATTGATTGTTTAAGAAAATGTCCTTTTTAGAGTAGTTGTTCTACTGCAGAGGCTAATACCATTCGACATTTGTGTTGGAAGTATAAAAGTTTGCTGCCCGGGTGTTTTCATCGTTAACCTGAGTGTTAAGTGCATAAAAATAAGTGGTAGTAAAAAGGACAATATTAAGGTCAGCCAACACAAAAAATTAAGCGGGAGTTGTTCACTTCACGGTCTTTATCAATATGTGTTTGGACAGGAAACAAATAAACAACTGAATTACGGCAGCAATAAGTATTACTAATTATACCCCAATTATGTTCAGTGTTAATTGAAAATTTAAAAATTGCAATTTGACAAAGGTGAAAAATGTTAAATTCATTCATGAAACATATTTTTTTGGTTTTTAATTAATTTGAGATTAAAAAATGTATTAAAACGATTTTGAAAATAAAAGGGTACGTTTTGGTTTGAGTTTCATGGAGCAGAACTTTCATTATGAGCTAAACAAGATATAAAAATGCAAAATTGTGTGATAATTAAGATACCTAAAAACATGACATTCTTCATTTGATTTTAATTATTAATGGAACATTTATTTAAGATTAGCTGTTTCTAGGTGTGTAAAACTGAAAGCATATCCCCATCACAACCTTTGAAGTTCCTAACGAAAACTCAATAATTTATTACTTTCAGTATGTTTACGTCACTGATAATATTAATGAACAAATTAGAACTAAAATATCGTGAGTATTAGTTAATCTACATTCTTGAAAAGCTTAGTAATGGAATTTCTACAAATAGTTTTTCTTATTTATTTCTCTAATAAATAAAATTTTACATTACTTAAAATATTATGGAAAACGGTAGTCGACTAAAACGTAAACACAAATAAAATATTATTAATGAAGTTTACCAACGTTTATAATTTAGTGTTCTAAGAGCCCACAAACTCACTTAAAAACATATATCCCCAAAATAATCATTGCCACATGAAATTTAAGGTGAAAGGAATGAAAACATTTTTCCCAGGTATTGGAAGTTGTAGTTGAATAATAAATGCTAAGTAAGATTTCAAGTTGAGGAAAATACTTGTTTTATTGAAACGCATTCTTTTTATAAGACACATCTCTAACTATTTTGATATCAAACAATACCACATCTCTTTAGAATAGCATTATGTGTGTTAAATGTTTACAAGCGAGGCAATTCCGAATTGTCAAGGGAAAAAACACTAAGTAAACTTATTGGTTTGTATAAATATTAAGAGGAAAAGTTCTTTGAAAAAGCTTAATAAATCTCGTTGTAATTGAGAAAGAATTTTATTTGTAGGGTGTTAAATTTTTTGACCTATTCCAGAAACCTCTTATATGTGCCCTATCAATTAAAAATTACTTTTAAGTTTCATTTATCACTTTTATTTTTGGTTATAACGCTGTTAATGGAAAAGAACAGAAAAATCTAAATAATAACTTTAAATCATAGATTTCATCAGAACTTCTATACCGTTTTTATTCATTATCATCTTCAGACAACATCGATATGAAACTGAGTATGCAGGGAAAAAGTAATTTTAGGTCTAACGTTTTAAATAAGAGACATTTTTGAAGAAAGAGTGATAAGATGGTAATGGCTTAAGAAATAAAACTTTGAGACATTTCCAACAGGTTCGTTGCAAATAAAGCTCGAATGGAAGCAAACAAATTAAAATCCAGACATCGTGAATTTAATAACACTTGTCTACGAGTCGGATAATTTTAAAGTTAAAATGAAAAAGTTTGAGATTGAGACTTCTTAGGAGATGAAACTTTTTCTTAACTGTTATAAATGCAACGTTAGCACCCAAGGGAAACAGAATATTTAACATCAAATGCAAAACAAAACAGCAACGGAAGGAGAAGAAAAATACACATTTTTTTATACTGACTTTTATAACTCCTTTGGAATGAAGGATATATTAAATCTTTCTCAAAAAGGAAAACATAAACGTAATTTTTTCCTCCTTTCAAATGAAAGCGCTTTTCGAAAAGAATCATCTACCTTCGGTGAACACAAAAGCGTGCTTCTCTTCTGTGTCGATAATTAATAACTTTTCATAACCCAAATCTTTTGGGAAACTAAGAGGAAGATTAGAAAGCGCCTGAATGCAAAAAACGAAACGTTTTAAAAAATAATGTGCAAGGAAACATTTTAAATGGTTTTTCTCCATCATGGAACCTCGTCTCATCTTTTGAGAATAAAGAACCATAATGAGGAACAGGGCTTTACATTTCTAATAAAAGATGAGACGTTTTCTTTCTGACGCTCTCATTGTAGTATATCGAGTTTAACTTTTTGCGTTAATTAGAAATATACACTAATTAACAGTAGAAAGGCATGCCACTTTTAAATTTCAGCACCAAAAACAGTTTGGGTTATAAAAATTTCAGTTTTTCTAATCTGCAGAACGTTTCTTGTAGCCGCGTGTGATAAATCATGGCTGCGTTTCAAAATGAATGTACATGCAAAAGATTTCTTAAAGCTAGATTGAAACCAATCGGAAAAAGTTCCGAATAAGCGGTATAGCCAGTTTTTTGATGTGGTGAAAAAGAAATATTCATGAACATATCAATTTATTCAATTTAAAATTAAAATAAGGGGAAAACTCTAGGGTAAAATGAATAGCTTTTATACGAAAAATAATACTCTTTTTCCACGTTTAATTAATAAAATAAAAAAATGAATTTCATTTTTTGAAATACTATTCACTAAATACGCTAGTTTAGATATAAAGATCTTCAGACTAACAAAAAAACTCTTTATAATACTCTTCAGAGTAGTTTACATACTTTAAAAAAATGGTAAAAATTAATCCTTAAATAGATTCGACGCTACAAAACATCCTACAAATTTGAAAATCAAGCCAGGTAGAAAAGCTTGCCGCATACTAGAAAAACTTTTCAATTAGTTTATTACGTTTTTAGGTGGCTTCTACTAAAAAATAAAGTCTTCATCGCTCGAAAAATATTTTGGGAAGCTTAAAATGCCTCGACTAGAGTTACTAACAAGTGTGTTTTATCGACAGATGGTTGACTCCCCGCTAAAAAATAAAATATTTTCTCGAAATTTCGGAACAGAAGAAGAAATCCAAGACTGGGCCGTCAAATATAGTACTTGCGCATCAAGACTTTTTTTTAAAAGTCACAATTGGTCGAGTAGTCATTCAACGTAAGCAATGTCCATGAAATGCGTTCTTCTCATATGAGCTTCATCTAAAGTGTAACTGTCCAACAATCTGCCGATACTCGCCATCTAACGGCATTTCTCCAGCAAGACATATGTCCACATCCAAGGGCTGTTTTTTTATTGGTGACACATTTTACAAAAGTGACACGTTTTTAAAGTAACAATAGAAGGTAACTTAAAATGGTGGTAGATAAAATTAAATGATAAGTGAAGCCCAGATGTCCAGAAAGACTTGACTCTCCCTTTTCACTCACATTCTATGAGGTCTATTGTTGGTCGGGTTATATGGTGCCAATTTTACCAACATCTTCAGGTATGGGAAAAGCCTTTTCGAACTAAAACGTATTATTGTCATGGCTTTTTCAGAAATCAATTAAATGTCGTTGATTCGTAGGGGATTTTGTAAAGATGGAATTGCTTCACAGAATGGTAGAAAAAAAGAACATGGAGAATTTGAGGATGTGAACCGAAAACAGGAGTTTGATTCATATGTAAAGAAGTTGAAAGAATTTAATGGCGTGCTTCCGGATTTCTCTGAATGAATCTGAGATGAATAAGTATCTCGTTTTGTACTTATAATACGAACTTAAAATCAATTCCGTTCCTTATATTACGCTCTATTTTAATCTATATTCTCATCCATTTTTATAAGGTTGTGGGTTTAGGAACTACCGTCTTTGAGGTTAGTGACTCGCAAGAAGTTGCGGCAAAAAGGTTTTGGGGAGAATAGTAAACCAGCTGAAGGTATTTTAACTTCTGGTTTTGATTTGGCTTGATTTAATATGTATCAAACAGCTGTGTTATCACTTCAAGTATTTTTAAAAAGTTTAGGTTAAATGTAAATACTTCATTTTTTTGGTTTTATTGTTATTGTAAGGTAGTAAACTACACCTTGTCTCTGAAAATATATTGTGTAATAACGTATCTCAACAAAGTGCTGTTGATAATTATATACAAGCTTTTAAAAATGTGTTTAATAACATAGGCAAGTATTACTTATCTATTCAGAATTGTTTCGATATCTTTGTATCCTTTAATCAGTCCAAACTTGAATGATTTTGGGAACGAAAAACCAGAATTTCAAAGACATACCAAGTGAGATATAGCCTTAACGACTTATTTTGAGGTACCATAGCAATTTTAATTGAATCAAAATAAAGTCCAATATGATAAAAAATCTACTTTAACTTTTGTAAAACACATGAAGATATAAAAAATAAAAGGTTCAAAAATATTAGTTGCATTCTTTTACACAATAAATGCAAGTTCAGAAAATAATGATTATTTAGACAAAATTTTATGTCCTGATATATATTGGTAAAATGAGAGGGTACTATAACTTTTTAATAGAATAAAAAAGAACTTATGATTATCTTGGGCATAATCATCATGATAAACTGTAAATTATCCACTTCCATGACTTCATATTTCTAACATTTCCACACTATAATTTCAGTCAACCGATCATTTCTCCTGCACCCTGCTTTAAGACAATATAGAACTATGGTAGCAGAGTATAGTTCTATTCTTTAGACATACGAAGTGACACGAGTCAATTTGCAACTTGGCATCTTTCTTTCATAGTTGACTAGCTTTTTTAGTATATATAGAAAAAAAACCTAAATTTAAAACCCCAATCTTAATGAAAACATTATTTAAAATTGAAGTGTTTGGGGGCAACAATAATCTGCAATAACTCCAATGTAAAACCGCATAGTTACCGCAAATAATTCAATTTCAAATTCATTAAAATCATCAAAACAACAACAAACTTATAATTGAATCGTCAGTTGGAAGAAGGGAATAAGTCCAAAAACCAAGTTTTGAGAAAATCGAAAAAAAACTGTATAAGTAATGGAATTTTCATTGTATATCCACCAAATTTTACTTCAAGTGTAGAACCCTATTTAGATAACAGCGCAATCATAAAAAAATATAAATATATTCAAAAATATTTTACAGTTAAAATAAGTTGATGGACTTATTCCCTTCTTCCACCTTATGAAATTTGTCTTATGAAAAATCTTTGAAAAACCCTTAAATTCACATTTAAATTATATTTCTATATTTCTCCTTATTTTACATCACAAAAGGGTGAAATAAAAAGAATAAGATAAAATTCAAAATTAGTGAAACTGAGTTATTAAAGCAGTATCAATGGAGCGAGGGAATATGAATGGGGTCGAACATTCTTTCAAAAAAGTTTTCAAAAGAACATTTTATTTTAACTTATTTTACAGCACAAAGAATATAAAAAGAAAGAAAAATTAACTTTAATTCCAAATTAACTTAAAAAATGAATGGACATTAATTTCACAACTTCAAGGGGCGATATCTCTCTATAGGGGTTAGTTATTTCCCCCTCTTTTCACCCATGTGCAGAGCAAAGCTTGGAGATTGTTTTCAGCACAAAAAGTCAATTTGTCATTTTTTGGACATATTCCCTTCTTTAAACAGACGATTCAATTTACTTTACAGCTGTATTAACATACTCGAGAAAATGTTAAAGCATGAACTGAATTTTAAAGAAAATGAAAAAAAATCAACATTTAGGAATATCTCACCTTTGACAGATTATTACCCAGACCACCTCCCCACAACCCAAAACACTCCACGAAAACACGAACCCCCATTCGCGTGCGAATAAATCAGACAACTCGCAAAAAAATGTGAACAAATGAAGCCAGCACCTTTTAATTACCGCGCAGGTGAAACCCAAAACAATGACACTAATTTAAACTAATTATTCTTGCGAGGCAAGTGGCAGTAAATGAAACGTGTGACGAGACAAGCCCAGACATGCCCGGCGCCTAGATTACAGTGCATCGAAACAAATCTGTTATTTTGGCGGGAAGAAGTGCCCTCGCATTTAATTTCCCATTTCCGTGAGCAATTAATACTCCGCATTTGTGATTTAAATTATGCATTTCACGCAAAGCTTTCTTTCGCCAAGGCAGGCCAAATTTTAATTTCCCCGCGGGATTTACCCGGGGAGAATGATGAAATAACGGAATTGCCAATTACCCATCTTCCTGTGGCCATAACTCATACACCGAGGTATTCTTAAATTTCAGCCTGGGCTTATTAAAGTTGTTTCTCATCTTAAATACCGCTGTAAATCTTAAAAATTTCGGACAGAAGGAGAAGTGTACAGTTACTGTTTCACCTTCCTGTGAACCGGGTGCATTACTTACTGCTCATTTTTGACTCGAAATATTCCCAGATAGAAACGGAAATTAGGATAAAGCTATTATACTATTGAAGAACTGGAAAAGAGAAAGGGAAACTATATCCCTTTCTCGAAAGTTATAATTGTTTCTCAACTAAAGTAATCACACTTAAAATGCATTACAATCTGGATAGCATAATCTGTGATGCATTGTACATAGTATCACTATTATTCACATAGTAGTTTTGCAATAAAAGACAGATAGTTAGGTAAAAGGCTCCGATCGCATGCCGTTTTAAGGGAAGTCGTTAGAAGCTCATTGTGCTGTATGCTGGAGCTTATTTGTCCAAAGCCAATCGTTGATTTTAAACCTAAGAATAGTTCGTAATTGCCAATTTGTTTAGTCTGTTTAAGTTACTTTCAAAGTTAAGTCGTGCTTGTAATAGTTACACTTATTTTACACGTTAAATAAAGTAACATTTAAATTCGTGTGATTTCTTAGTATTAAAATTACTTGACTACTTGACAATGATTTATATTGCATATCAGAGCTTTTAGTTATTTTTTAAACTGAACTTGAACTGTTACATAGCAATATTTTTAATAGTGACTTTCAAGTTCATGTGAATTCAAACTTGTATTACTTTAAGAATCTACTACCTTATTTTCATTAGATAAATTCATTCGTAAGGTTTTTCCAACATAATGTATTTTTGAAATATTTGAGATCAGAGTAGAAGTTTTAAATATAAAACTACATTAATATGGTGTTAAAAAATTCAATTTATGGAATTACGATTTATTTAAGGACTAAACTATGATTAATTAAGTTGGTAAGTAAGATCACCCTCGAAAAAGAAAATAGTTTAACACATAAAACTGAACCCTTCCTGAAACTATTACTTGTAAAAAGGTGAACACTTATTTTTTATCTCCAGGAATCAACATAAAACTTGCTCTCTAAATTAAATATAATTTAAACACACAGAAGCTCCTTAACAAGTTGAATTGAAACTGCACATTAGCTAGCTAAGCGAAGTTTGGTTAAAATTAAAAATGTTATATTAATATCTTAAAACTGTAGCAATAGCTCTCTAGATTCAAAACCGTATTTATTGTTTTACAAAATAAAAAAATATTACAAAGATTTCACGTGGTTATAAAAAATTTCATTATATTTCAATCATTTCATTAAGGCTAAGGCTCGAAATTCGAGGACCTTACTCATAATTTACAGTTTTATTACTTCAACTTAAAACTTTAATTAGGGGCTAGTCAAAGAGAATATGCGTTTAATTAAAGACTTACTTTGAGGGGTGGAAATTTAAATCCGTCTGGTATTTTGTAAACTTTTAATAAATTCTAGACGAATCTACATTTCTCTCAGAGTATTACTAGAAAAAAAATTAAGCTTACATGGAAAAGTTCGAGCAGGAAGATACAATATTTTAATTATAGAACCACTTTTCCGATTCCAAATACTTATACGTATCTAAAACTACTTAATCTTATCAAAATCTTCCAAAACCTGCCATTGAAACTAACTGCCCAACCAATTCTTATTATTCCAAAACCTCTCATCACTGAGCACGGAGGAAAATCAAATAAGACCCTTCAGATCCCAAACTTCGGCCAAAGTTTACTCAGCCAATATCATCTAGAGAAAATGCAACTTTAACTCCCCAGTCTTTGTAAACACATCTGTGTCCCTTAAATATTGACTCGAAGCAAAATTGAAACTAACTGAGTACGACCTCACCTCATTTCGCCCAGTTAGGCGAACGCAGGGAGATCGTTTTAAAAAGTTGTTGCCATTCTAATATCGCCCAAAACGCGCGATACATCATAAATTCCGGATCCTAAAAGCTTATTGCTCCTTTTCCGATTTTTAATAAGCTCTTCAGTGTGATCTACACCTTCACTGTCTGGCCAGCTGCCAGAGAATACGAGAAACAATGTTATTTGCCCTGAGATTAGGACCAGCCCTTTCAATCTTACACCGCCCGAAATTGTCGTTGAATCCTGTAAGAAATACGGGCCGGCCAGGATTGAAAGGGATAGACTTCGCCCGAGCTCCAGCTCACAATTTACAACGATCGCGAAGATATTAGCGGAGAAACTATTTTGGTATCATAATAATCTAGGAATATTCACCCACTTTCATCCCTCGGTGAAAAGGGGAATAGTTGTTTTCTTCCAGAGGGAAGCAAATATTTTTAGAGTTCAAAGTCCCTCTTAAGTGATCTGTATAACAAACATTGCCCCTGGGAAACTTTCTACAAAGAGCCTCATTTTCCATGCTTGTCAAAACAAGATTTCTGTGGCCTTGGAGGTTTGGGAATTCTTAAAAATTCACTTTATGTTTGGTATGATTCGGTGCGATTTGTGGTCATATGAAACCCTTAACCCCTAAGTCCTACACCGTCCGATATTGCTATTGAATTCAATAGTTAATTTCAGGCGTCTAGAACTGAAAGGGTTAATAACATAATTAAAAGTAATATCGGGTAAAAAGAAAAGTAAATGAATAAAATTAATAATTTTTGGTGTAGTTAATTAAGCTAGTTTTTTACTGTAAGCTACCTATTGTGTTCATCAGTGTTGGTGAAAAATTCACATTTCATATCTAAATTCGATTAAATAGTCAAGGGGGAAATTGATGGTATCGAATCCCGTTAGATATCTAATGTATCAAAACCAGCATGTAAAGGGTAAAAGAGAACTGTTATTGACAAAGAGTCAAAAACTATCATAGAAAATAAAGATTTATAAATTCTGTAATTGTTAATACAAAAGAGAATAGGGACATTATTAGAAAATAGATATGGGTAAGAATATTGAAATTTAGGGATGTCAAAAAAACTTTCTATTATGTAAAGCAGATTTTCAATTTGACCTTATATCTTTCTAAGTAAAAAACAACGAAGAATGTGTTCTGAAAATTAATACCCTACTCTAAAAGCATTGGATTACATTATCAACGCATATATTTTACACACAAAGTATAAAATTTAAGGGAAAAACAAGTTTTCTAATTAGTGGAGAAAATAATGTAATGGTGAAGATACTTTTAAATAAAAAGGGCAGTATAACATATTGCCTATTATTAATATTCCCTCTTCGGTAAACAAAATCCCATATAATATTAATTTAACCGCGGGGCTCATATATTCATAAACCAAACTTCAGAGAAAATGAGCTTATTCTGTATTAAAAATATAATTTCTAAAGATAAAAAACATCTTTTACAAACATTTTTTGAAACTATTGTATCCAGTTCAAAACGCGCCGTTCGGATAAACTAAAAACAATTTCCATGTCACTGGATAAAGGAAAAAAATCATCAGCCAACCTAAAAATGCTTCTTGGCACCTCGTTTTATATGATAAACCGACTTCAATACATTCCATCTAACGAGACTAATTTTAAAAAAGATAATTATGTATTTTAAATTAATTGACGGATCTCCATCGGCAGCTGGTTAGAAATACCCCTGCACTGGGAAGAAAATGAACAATTAACACCCCAAGAATCTCTCACTTATTTATTTAATGAAAAGTCCTCGGAAAAGCCAGCTGGCTCCCGTCGTTTTTGCAGCCGCAAAAAGGCAAGGGAGGCGAGTTGGAAAGCAATGGAATCAAATTTAAAGATTCCGAAAGAAATTCTAGGCGAATAATTCGCGAAAATTGAAGCCCGCGTCGAAATCGAAACGGCAAGAGGATTTCTTTCAGAGGATGAAACTTTGGACTGCAATTAAGAAGAGATTGGGAGAGCAGGCAAAAAGAAAAAGGGCGAAATCTCTTCACCTTAGACCCGAGATTTTTTTTCGGGCCGACCTAGAATCCCCTTTTCACGCTTCTATGGGCTCCTTGTTGTTCCTTATCACTACATTCATTAATTAAAGATCTTTGAGGGTAATAGTGTTTAAATGTCATGGAGAACATTCCTGGATCTGAATGCTGTTTGTTTGTAAGAAAAAGGTATTTATTTTCTGTAAAGGGCTGAGCAAAATTTTGAAAAGGTCGAATTTATTGTCAGTTGAATATTTGTAAGTTTTTAAAAGTATAGTCGAACTTGGACAAAGCAAAAACTTTGCATTGCGGAGTAGAATGTCGATAAGTTTTTCAAAATTAAAATAAACTGTTTAACCTTCCTACCCCGCATGGGGTCTTTTTATACCCCAAACGCACTTTGACAATTGATATCTCCCGTGTATTTTTGTTTTGACAATTTCCAATGCCAGTATTCCTTAATTACGCAAAGTTTTACAATGGGTAAAAATTTTGGAGCTATTGTTCAACTTTTAAGTGTCGTGGGAGAAATAGTCACATATTCCCCCTCTGGGGTCTTCTGAGACCCCAGGCATGAATGGCGGTAAAACAATATCGAATAAAGCTTAATATTTTAATTTTTTGTCTTATTATTGATAAAACATGGTTTTCATGTTTGTTTAACACCTTTAGAGATTGATTAGAAGGAAATTTTCGTAGAAATTGTAATTTTTTTCACAAAAAGAAGATTACGGTAAAGTACATTGAATTACTTGCTATTTCTTAAATTTTTCATTCATGTTCTAAGAAAAATATGCTATTTATGGATATCTTTTGAGTATATAACAGTTTAAGCAAAAAAAACTCAGACAACTGTCGCCATGACTTCCTGTTGAACAAATTCTTTAAAAAAAATATATAAATTCATGGCTTGTAAATAGGTTTTTATATTCAGTTTTCTTGGAATATAAGATGATTTCAAAGATTTAGGAGTATTTACTGAAGTCTAGAATGTGATTTCGAGGAATTATTAAGAAAAAGGATCAATTTCGCGTTGAAACTTACATAGAACAAGCGAGACACTGATTTCACTAACACATCTGAAACGATAATTTTTTTTGTATTATTTCAATTTTAAAAAGGAGAATCCACCTTTCGCATGTTTCATAATACTAAATAAATTAATCTGGGATGACAGGTAGCTGATAATGCAGAAAAGGAAAGATATGCGAATTCATAAATCGTTTAAAATAAACTAGTCAATTCTACCCGTTCAAGGCCGGGTATATCGGCTAGTATACTTAAAGCAGCATAAGCATAAACATAAACATTTTAAGAAAAACAACTTCATTCTGGTTCATTTCTGTAATTTAATTGCTTTTTGAAGGTTCAGGTGTTATTAAAAAAATAGCATCAAAAGAAACCAAATAACGCCGTAATAGGGCAAAAAAATGAGTAAAATACCAAAAAAATTAGAAAAGTTATTGTGAAGCATCTTTTTAGAAGTAAAAAATTATAATTATTTTCCATTTAGGGTATTTTTACCCATTATTAGAGTGATAGGCACGTTTTACGCATGGAGTACTATTAGACCAAACGAGGGGGAATATGTGACTATTTTTCAAGAGGCTAGGAAGGTTAAAAAAGATTCTAAAAAGAGAAAAATAAGAATGATTTTGCGAGAAAAATAAGATTCATCTGTTAAAAAAGGTTCAATTGTAAAAAATTTTTAAATTTTAGTCGATCGGAACAACTCATGCGTATGTACAAATATTTCTTATAAATTAAAAGTAATTTTATAGCATTTCAGAATTTTAAAATTTTCGTGAGGTTATCTTTGCATTGCTAATTTCCTCTTCAAAAACCATTTTAAACATGTCTCTCTTTTTTAGCTTTAAAATCCCTTTTAATTTATTTATAAAAACTTATTTGATGAGTGAAATTTATTTATACATTATGTATAGTTACGTATAGGGTTTTTATTCATACGCTTCCAGAAGTTTCTACTTACAGTATACTCTCGATAAGACAAACTTCGTTACATCAAAAACCTCTATTTTTCGGATAAATATTTTTCTGCTAGACGTTTGGTATTCCGCTAATTTAACTTTTTATGCCGAAAAGTACCGAGTTTTTTTTACTGAGGCGACTCGTAATAGATCCTTTAACCTTAGACTTGGACTTGAACCTTTGGAACCAGAACCTTTAACCTCGGACTCTTTTTTGCTGAACTTAAAATTTCTGTTTGCAGTTATGTTTAAGTGCAGTTAATTGTATTTTGTTAATACGCAGGCGCTAAAGGCCTTATAAATGAGGCCTGTGAGGCATCACTTTTCTCTTCATGCTATGCATTCTTTACCTTCCTTGAGGCTGAGCCGTTTTCTGTTTAAATAAAATAACATTTTACACTCACGTATTGGTGATCCTTTAAGTCTTTAACTCAAAATTTTCCATATTGAGAGTACACTGTATTTTTAAAACTTCCACTACATGATACTAAACTGATACAATCAACAAACGAAATAAATGTTAAATATTTACCAACCACATTTTAGTCTCCATACTTAAGGAAATAAAATAATACTGAGAATCGCAACAACTTTGTGTGTGTAATGAAGGACTTCAGTTGTGTACGCATTCTGATTTAATAAATATTTTTTTAGAAATACTAGTCACTGGTAAATTCCTTTAAATTTATTTGCCGAACTAGGAAGTATTTTTCGAACTTCACAATAAGAATTTAATCAGCTTACTTTCGAACAAGCATTAATGATTCTCCTGAAATCTTAATTTATGCAAGGAAAGGGTTTAATTTCTAAAAATATGCTTCCATATTTTTAACGTTCAACGTATTCACTATTGACGAAAAGATCGAAACGAAAACTTACTGTTAAAAAGGGCCTGTATAGAATAAAATTGATTCAACCAATTATTCTTCCTCATTTATATAGTTAGAATAGTGAAATATAAATTATTATGAGACAGTTCTAGAATGACAAGAACTTAAAAAAGGAAGAAAATGCCAATTAGTTTCTTTATTGATGACAAAATCAGATACAGATAGTAGGTAAATATATCATTTCAACTTCCTATTGAAAAATTTAATTGTAATTAAATTTTTTGCCCAGTCGTTATATTTAAAGAAAAAAATTATTAGTTTAATGTGACAATAGAAATAATAGTGAAACCTCATAATTTAGGTGAGATAATTAATGAACAGACCAACAAAAACTTTCACAATTGCCACATTTTTTCATTGCCACATTTATTTTTTGGTAACTATTTTGATCCGAATTATCTTTCTGTAGGAGGAGGAAAAGTTTTCTAATCCATAACGTTTTTTGAAGCTTACATGACATTTTTAAACTACACTGCAAAAAAAACGGAAAATTTAACAGCAAAAACTGCTGTTAATATTTTACGCATTTGCTGTAATCTCAAAAACTGCCTTTTTAGCTGTAAATTTAAAGAGCCACCTGGATTAGTGTAAATTAAATAAACATAGTACTTTTCCTTATAGTTTTCCTTGTAATATCTGTAATTCTTTAATTGGACATCAAAATAAATATTAAAAGAAAATGAAATTCTTGTTTATTTAATGTTTTTAAATGTGACATTACCTTTACAGGATAATAGTACTATAATCTGTACAACATTAACCTATGTCTAAAGTTATTTATTTGGTAAGAATTTTGTATCATCACTAAAATTAAATGAAATGAAAATGAATTCAAATTCCTCAATAATACCAATCTTAAGACCTAAATCATTCAGCACCTCTAGAGCAACATTTGGAGTTATTTTTACGTTATGGAACAAAAAGCAGGAGATATAACAGGTAGTTTTTTTAAAGAAACGTCAAACTAGCAACGAAAATGTTGCTTAATGCATATAAACAAAATAGTTATAAAATAACAGCCCAAATTATGTATAGTTCCGCATAAATTCCAGAAACGTTCCTGCTTTTTATGAGTTTTTACAGCAGTTTAACACTTTCCTGGAAAATTCTGGTTTTCATTTCTGAATCCTTGCGAACAGGAAACCAATGTTTCTTTTTGTTTTCACGCTCACCACTAAAAGAGTCAAATTATTTAGATGAGGTGTAAGAACCGACTGAATATTCTAAAACTAGGAAGTATAACCTTCGTAGATCGGCATCTCCCGTGGTTCATAATATGCCACATTTTGAATACTTGTAGAAACATGAAAGAACAAGACATAACTGATATGCACATAGCTTTCTAGTTTTTCTGCGGAATAATTACAGTATCGCTGTAATGTTAACACAAAAATCTGTAAAAATACAGAATTGCTGTTAAATTTACAAAATTGCTGTTAATTTTCAAAATTGCTGTTAAAGTCAAAAATTATAAAATTGCTGTAAAATCGCTGTAAAATCACTGCAAAATTGGCTGGCAACCATATTGCCAGCATTTTTTGCTGTAAAATTACTGTGAATTACTGTGCTAAAAAAGTATTAAGAAACTTGCACAAAGTAATCTTTGCATACTATGATACACTCCCTAAGATAATTTTAAACACAAGTAAAACTAAACCGAATGTTTGATTTTATAAAAGAGTAGTTATTCGGTTTTTAAGACAGGCTATTTCATAATTATTCTAATTTGTTTTGATATAAATTAATTTGACTTTTGCTTTTTCCTTATCCCACGACTGAGCACAATCCACAGAAAGAGCTTCAAAGAAAAAAAAATATCCTTCGTTTGCACATTCGAGGCTGTTTTAATTATTTCCATCCAACATCTTCATTTGGATCTGGGGGTAATTACCTTTCTCAGCTTCAAATGGGCTTTTGGAAAAGTTGGAGCGTAAGTTTCCAACTCAGGTTGATATCAACAGAAGATTACCCAGAAATTACGAGGGCCAGAATAAAATTCAAAACGAAAACGAAAAAAAAATCTCACATTACTTAAGTCATTATAATCGAACTAATTTATGCAATAACAGGATAAAAATTAAAATTTAATAAACCGTTTCGTAAAAAGCAAGGGAAAAGAATCCTCGGCTTCAAAAAGATGATTAAAAGAGAACCAGAAAGAAAACTTCTCATTATTAGCAAGAATTAGGAGAGATTAAAATCGAAAACTAGGTGGAATTAATATTAAAAGAGAGAAGTCCCTTTGAGGCCTAGAAAAGAACATTAATTGATGCATCGTCATTTAAGAAAGTCCCCCGTGCTTTAGTCAAAAGGTCCAAAAAATAATTCTTAGCAATAAAATTTATTGAATCGTAAATTTCTACTAACGGGAGGAGGGTTTCATATTTTCAACACAAAGAAAGAAAAGACCTGGCTCAAGGGGGATTCTTTTTAAAAGCGCCACAATGCGGGAGAAATTGGAATGAAAATGCTTTAATATATGCCCATGCATTAAAATGCCGCGCACTAAACGATTTCGACCAGTTTGGGATATAAATTGTACAACCGCCCCACCTATAGTTCCGTTGCTTAAATTCTCGAAAGAATAACGCTTCGGCTGAGATAATAGAATGAAATTTCATGCTAAAACGAAATAATTCAGAGCCGCATTAGGATGCGGGAAAGAAAGCCTCAAAAATCGAGTTTTAAACGAATAAAATGGAACCTAGTGGCATTTATGGAAAACATAATAGCACCCTCTAGATAAGCGAACATGTATATTAAAGGTGTTTTATCACTTAAAAATGAAAATTGTACTACATGCAATTATTAAAATAAGAAAATTGGAGGGACAGTTTAAAGTTAAGGTGTTTTTACTCTCTTTTTTAAGATTCTCATAAACTATAACGACATGGAGGAGTGCATTTTTGGAAATAAATAAATCTATTTTAAACAATATGTTTGCTCACTTTATTGAACACTATAATGTAATCATCAAAAATCAAAGCATTGGCTTATAAACAGTGTCTAGATCTTCAGAAAAACCTAACTAAATGAATACATTTCATATAACTTCACTTCACTTATTCCTCTCTTAGTCTATTACTTGAGTATAAGGTCTCCGTCAAATGACTATTGGAGGCAAGTTGCTTTGCTTCCCTCCTTGCCATTCTAATACACTTGAGTTCTGTTAATACGAAAAGAAACGTTTTTTTTTTCACATACTTGAAACATGTCTGTTTTAAAGTTTTAAATTATGTGCAAAATAAACGTTGTTTTCGTATTATCATTATTCATTAGCGCAACTTGCTGCTAGTGCATTATAATTGAGTTCTTTCTCAATGGTCCTCCGCCATGTTGCTCTAGGCCCTCTTTCGGTCGTCCTGGGGGTTCCAGTCAAAAACATGTCTAACCTTGAATTTTCAGGTTTGCGAAGTACATGACCAATCCAATTCCATTTCCTTTTCTTAAAATCAGACTCCACTGGTTCCCGTTTCGCTTTTTTTTTCGCGCGAAGAACTTTGTTAATTTTATGAAGCCAAGCTGTTATACCCGGCCTTGTACGGGTGGGGTGTATAAATTAATTTTTTAAAAGTTTTCTTAAAATATATTTATAATTTTGTAAATTAGCAATATTACATATCATCCCGTTATCCCAGGCTCCTCTTTCCTATCCCGGTGTTCCCGGTAATTTTCTAATCCCGGTGTTCTCGGTAATTTTCCCTATCCCGGTGGCCCCGGTAAATTTTCTAATCCAGGCGTTCCCGGTGTCTTTATGGTAAATTTCCTATCCCGGTGTTCTCGGCAATTTTTATAACCGGGTAATTTTTCCTATCCTGATGTTCCCGTTAATTTTCCAAACCCGGTGTTCTTGACACTTTTTACAATCCCGATGTTCCTGATAATGTTTAATATCTTGGTGCCTTTATAAAATAACAAATTTGAAACTATAATAAAAAGTCTAGTAAATGAAAAAGTCTAGTGATCTGTCTCATTTGGAACAACTCATCTCAAACATCTCAAACTCATTTGTTTTATTTTTAACTCGTTTTTTCATGAAAAAAATTATATTTTTCAGTAAATATATTTATTTCAAATTGAAAAAAAATCTTGAAATGGCGGATTAGTCCACGCCTTCGGCGTGGTTTAAAAGGAGATGCGGTACACACATACATACACACACAGCCACAAACGCTATTATTTATATAGATTAATAAAATTGCCTAGTAACTACAGTACTGGTACTAAAGTTTCCTATTATTGGCTTTTCATGACTGGTAAAAAAGGTTTTCAAACACGGAAAAATGAGTGAAAAAAGCAGGAAAAATGAATGAAGGACTGATTTTCTCTTTAAAAATTATAGTCTATGTACTATTCTGATGTATAAGCTACATTATTGTAAAATTTCATTAAAATCCATTCGGTAGTTTTTGCGTGAAAGAGTAACAAACACACACACAAACTTTCACAATTATAATAGTAGTAGGATTTATTTTCTAAAATTCTTCTTAAGCAATTGTTATTGATAAACCCAAGTTTCTTCATGTTGGTCTAATTGCAGGGCCATGTTCCGGACCCATAGGGAAGGAAGGATTTAACATTAGGGTTAAACACTCTGATCTGTGTTGAGGCGGAGATGGTACGGTTATTCAAGAACTTGTACAATGTACAAGATTGCAAAGCTTCCAGTTTTTCTCCGCCAAGCGACCATAGACAAATTTTACCTATACTCTGTTCACTTATAATAGGCACCTGAGGCGTAATGTATTAAGAAGAAGTTACTATTGTAATTATCATCGAAAATATTTTCTTGTGTAATGGTAGCCTAAACAGAAATAGTTAAAATGCTGTCAAATAATCGGTCACTGAAGTTGCGTGATGAGCGTTATTAGGCATTTTTGAGCGTTTTTGATCCTGCTTCAGGTGCATATTCTAAATGAACAGAGTAAGGTATTATTCATTAATTATTCTAGAAAGTGATTTAACTTTATATTAAGGTTAAAATGACCAACACTCTATCTTAATAGACGATATTTCATTTAACACAACCAATAGTAACTTTAAAAAAAACCATTCTCAATATTTGTGCCATCTTTATTGTTTATATTCTAGTTTTATCAAATGTTACTTAAGAAAAAACATTGAAAACGTACGATTTAATACACATCGAAATGAACTCGCACATCACATCTCCCAGGCAGTAGTTTATATATCTTTTCGATAAATCCAAACACGAAAATTCCGAAGAAACCAGAAAATATACATAGACTCGAGGAATACTATAAATCTAAATAAAAAACCCTTCATTTCTAATTCAAGTTCGAGCATTGCTTTTCAGATGATTTATTAAAAAAACAACAATACACACGAACACCTCAATATTGCATCGGGGAAAGAAATTCCTTTAAAAAAACCCCACTAGATTAAAGAACACAGCATAACAAGAGACAGGCAATGAGAAAATCGAAATTTCCCGAACTTGTCGGTTTTGTAATCATAGGATTCTATCCAACGTCTTCTAAGTCCTTTCTATTTTCATTTCTCCCATAGATCCATACACGTTCCTTGTTTTCTCCACTCGATTTATATTTGTGTCTCCATTTTTCCATTCTCTCGAGTTCCCGCTGATCCTCCGCAAAGTATACCGCATGAAAAGATGTAAGAAGAGCACCCCCGTTACTATGGCAACCGAGCAAAAATCCACATCTCAATATCCTATGTCAAGTTCTCGTAAGAGATAATCAAGTAGGGAATTTCAGGTCTGATACGTAACCGGACACGGGGCAAGGCTTTTGTTTATTTCGCCATAGAAGTGCTAATCCCCGTGTCAAGCTGGGCCCGATCTCCACAGTAATTTCGAGGGAGAGCAGCCTTGTTAAAAAAAGTAGCTGGGACCAAAATGATCGAGTCCGGTTTCTCGGCTGAAAAAGACCGGGAAAAGGGAAAGGGTGTTTTTGGAGGTGGAGGAGGTTTTGCAGTTTTTAAATTAGGTCCACACATATTTTGAATGTGCAGATTGATTTTTTAATAATATTTAAAATTATGGACAGTTTAAGGATTATATTTTGACTACTATAATTAAAGGATAACAGCGAAAATGGTCCTTGAATTATTTTGGGTATTGATTGAAATTTATTAGTGCAGAATTTATCATTTTTGTTTAAACATTTCAAAAAATAATTATCTTATTTAAGCGTGTAAATAAGCAGCAGTTTTTCGTCTATATATACAAATCAATGTTTGTGTGTCTGTCTGTTTGTATTTATGTCCTTTATAGTTCTAAACCTTTCAAACCTACATTAACTTTTAAACTTTACCACGTTGCTCTACTCACTCCCGAGAAGGTTTCTGAATAAAAGTAACTTAAAATCGAAGCGTCCTAATAATTTTTTAGGCTATTTTATGCTTAAAACCCCATATTTCATGCCTAACTTCATGGCAAAACCACATAGTTGTAAATATAACAAGAGAAGATATAACATTATTGTTGTAGGTATAACATCGATTGTTGTAGATTGAAATCAATTCTTATGATATAAACATAAAAATGGCTCCCTTATTTAACTATTTCCATATTTGGACTGGTGAAGCCCATTTGTAACGTACCAGGTGATATTTATTAAAAGAAACCCGGGCGAAGCCCGGGTCTAGCGCGTCAGCGCTAGTATTTAATAAATATTAAAGCACATAAACTTTCAAATAGAAACAAACCCATTAAATATTGGGCTCATGTTTTTAAGTATTTAAAGTTAATAATTAAGTTTCATTTAATTAACTTTATAGTTAAATTATCATTATATTATAGTATTAAACAACAATCACGAGAGGCGGAGAAAAAAGTTTGATTGGGCGAGATAAACTTTTTTGCCTTCTCCTTCGAAAATAGCGCCAATCACAGGTTTGTTAACCAAAAAGTACAGCCTCTCTCACAAACCAGAAAATTGTAAATATCTCATGTTCTCAATTTGTGTCATCAAATGAATGTACCTCTTATTTTGAATAAAGTAAAACAGGCTTTATTTTCTCGTTCGTCTGTAGTTTGTATAATTTTATTAAGTATCTTCCAGACATTACTTGGTATCTTTTAACCATGTCATTTGTTGAGAAATGAAATAGTAATGTTAATTTTTAAGTTCTATATATGATATTACATAAGACACAATAAATATAAGAATTTATATAAATGAATGATCTTTTACTTGAATTAATAAAAACTAATAAATTTTATTCAGCTTATTTGATGAAAATTATTATAAACATTATTATTATATAGGCTGAGATTTGTGTAAGAATGATATTTATCAATAATGTTCCACTATAATTATTATTGGAAACTAAATTTAATATTTTACATATAAATAATAATAAAAAAACTAAGCATTAAAAATTTAAAAATATAATTTTAGCACGAGATAATAACTAAAGAATTGAATAAAGTATAATTTTGCATTTAGAGGATAAAAATATATTAATTTGTTACAATCTGATTAATTTTTCTTCATTGTTTACATTTTTTACATGGTGATCCGTGAAAAAATCATCACCCGGTAGACAACCAGGTTGATGACCAAGTTGCTCGTCTGTATAAAAAATAATCAACCAACTAATTATTATTTTCCCGTAAGGAAAAAATGCCATGAATGACAACTAGATGGTTGTAGTTACGTTCAGACCATCGCTTTTCACGTAATGGGCAATGATACAACACAGTTAACGCTTAATCCAGTTTAGCCTTGGAAGTAGGGATTGTTTCCCGGGATTTTGTAGAATTTTTAGGCGGGGACACGTCCCGGGATTTCTCAGTCCGTCCCGGTATTCCCTCAAAGTTTTTAATTTCTTAAACGCTGCTACAAACGCTTGAAAATAGTCCTGATGGCATGAACAAATATTTCCTTTCCTTGGAAGATACTTATAAATTAGTGGAATTGAGATGGTTTAAGTCAATCATCTGCTGAATTAAATTATCTCCCTCTCCTAGAACTTTAAAACTAAAAGCAAGGAACTTGCCGATTTTTATAATACATACAATACTCTCATGTTGACATAAATGGTGAAACTTGGTTACTCATCAACGATTTTTATTCTTTAGTATGTTAGTGAGATACAAATCGTAATAACTATCCCAGCACGAGGCCATTTTCAAGCATAAAGCATTACTCATAATTCTAAAAGATGTTAGAAACTAATAATCTTTATTTATGTGATGAATAATTATTTATGAGGATAGTTTGAACCTTATTTCTGAATGAATACAGTACTCGTGGATCTCAATAAGTCGCCAGCTTTTAACCCTTTCACACCGGCTGGGACACATGCTGTTCCACGGTGGAAAAATTTTGAAATTACGGCTGAGGCAACATTATGTCCCAGTTGCTGAAAAACTTCAAGGAACAGAATAAAATGCTCTTTTGTGCCTCCAAACACATCATGATCTAATGGATATCTCATCGCAGTTGCCCTCCAGGAGCTCAAACAAGTGCAAAAATTGCACTTTTCTGATTCCCTTGCCGTATTGAAAGGGTTAAAGAGATTATACGTTTGGAAGATCGGGCAGAGAATAGTCCGATTTTGTATTATGGGCAGAAAAAGCTAGTACATTTGCATGGGAGCACTTCATAAAAAGTGAATATAAAAAATTGCATAAAATATTATAATATTATTTAAGAAATTTTAAAGTCTAGAGCCCAAAAATTGTCGCATTAAAAATTAATAATTTCTTCCTATAATTTTTTTATAATTTCATCTTTATGCATATTTTGATTTAAGGACAAAAAAAAATTTTTTCTTAAAATTATGGCATTTATTAAATTTTCGGGATTTCCCGGGATCCCGGGATGATGTCGAATTTTATCCCGAAATCCCGGGATGACCGAAATGCCCTAAAACGACAATCCCTACTTGGAAGGGGAAACGAATATTATAAATAGAATCGATTCAAAAATCGAATGAGTAATCGAACCTAGAATCCTAATACTTAGGATCAACTTTAAACAATTTTAGGCGTTTAAACTTCGAAATGGGACACTATAATAGGGAAAATTTTCTCTTTTCAGGGAGGGCTATTGATTAGTAGATTTAGGGTGCGTTTGCTCTAAAATTTGTAGGAAAAAATTGTGATTATTTTGTAACATTGATTTTTCAATTAATCTTATTGATTTAATACAGTTTCACTACTTTTTATGTAATTTTTGTGGCATTGGCTAGGTCAGTTTCTGTACTTTTATTTGTGCAGTAGAGTTGACTGCACAAAGTGTGTGCACAATGTTGAGTGAAAAGCTCAATGTGTGTTTTGGTTCCATGAAACCAAATCACCCAAGTTATTCAGTGAAATTTTCGAGCTCTTTATAATAAACGTGACGCTCCTGATATAAAATAAATGAGGGTATGAAAATTTTAAAGAAACAGGTAGTGTTGAAGATCGCCTCAGAAGTGGTAGGCCTTCTGTTAGTGATGAAACAGTTGATCGTGTACGTCAATCTTTTTTACGGAGTCCTGCCAAATCAACCCGAACTGCAACACTGTTACAGAAGATTTGTTTGGCATGTTCTCTATTTTAATATCCTATTTCAAAGTTTAAACACTTAAAATTGTTTAAGCCGATCATAAGTATTAGGATGCTAAGTTCGATTCCCCATTCGATTTTTAAATCGATTATATTTATGATATTCGTTTCCCCTTCAAAGTTAAGTATAGGGAGAAAACCATTCGTTTATCCTAAGTAAATTTTAAGGCTGCCATCTATTGGAAAAGTCGAAAACTACACTTTTTCAAAATTTTGTGTACAAAAACTCCCTATTATTTAAAGTAGGGTGCAGCTGACGGCGTGTTTTTATCTTTTTTCGTTTTTATGTTATTAATTTTTAAAAACAGGGCAGAACTTTGGTTCACCCTGTACTTTTAAAGTGATTATATATAAGTAAATAAGCCTTCATTCCCATTTTCCAAATTTTCATTTTTAGATATTAATTGTATTACAATTGATTCAGAAAGAGTACATTATTTTTAAAAAGTAAATGTGCAAAACATATAGTAAATACAAAAATACATATCACAAAAAAGATAACCACTTTAGAAAATTTTTGAGTAAAACAACAATAGTTGGAGTCGTACAATATTTGTTCCCATCCGGGTGATATCAAATTTTAATTATTATTATTTGTAAACATTTATTAAGAAAATCAGCAAAATATATTCAGATTACCTGTTTCAGAGAGAGTGTCAGGTTTTAAATTTAATACGTACATTTTTAAGACGATAAAAATTAATGCATATACCTGGCAATTTAATAAAGATGTTCATTAGATTAGTACATGGAAATGGTTTCACGCAAATGAAGCTTTATATTTAGCATGGAAAATACCCGCTGTAGGAGGGAAAATCCAATAGTTGCCGAAAACTATTTTGAAGGCTTTCAAATCATCGATAGTAATTAACATTGTACAATCGATCTTGATAAGTTCCGCATGAGATTGTTTAATAAAATTGAGCTAAAATATAAGCATTTACAACCTGAATACCACGCACACATAATTTACGAGGATTCCCCAAAAGTATGCCTGCGGGTAAATCAGTTTAACTACCTCGAATTAGAAGGATATTTGTTTATATGTAACTCATTTACTGAATTATATAATCAATTTTGTAAAAAAAGATTAAAAAAAAACAATGCATACTTTAGAGAAGTCCCCGTATTTAAAAAACAAGCTGAATACCTAAATGCTTTATTATAAAATGAGAACGATTCAAAGATTTCAAGGAATAAAATAAACTTCTTCATCCGGCTTATAAAAATAAAACAAAATATTTTTTTATCCAAATCAGGAAACGATTTCAAAATGCCTTCCAAACAATTTAAAAAATCCTTTTCGAAAGAAATTCACCTTTAACTGTGTCTGTTACGAAATGATTACAAAATGAAAGCATTAATCTCCCTTTTTGTTATCAACCTATTTTAAGTCAACAAGACAATGGCGTTGAAGCGTTGAAGGCGAGTGAAGCAGCAAAAAAAGGACGAATGCCCAAGACTTTTGGCGATTGCCGCAGTTTTCCATTCCTATATGCCACTCAGATCCCTTAAGACTATAATCGGAAGAGAAGAGGAAGTTCCAAGCTCCCCCCTTTCGAACAGAACTTAAAGTGCTGTTGAACTAAAAGTGCATAAATTATGCTAAAGATCAACTCCTGTTCCTAGCCTTGAACGTGAAAAGACAAAACTCTGAACAATATTTATGAACCCGTAGGTTATTTTAAGTGGTTGAAAGAATATCGCTCAAAAATATGCACATATTTTTGCTTACTGCAAATAGTGACTAACCTATTTTCTATCAGGATTTTTCAGCAAATTTTTGATGGTAGAGATCTGTATTGTTTTTCATTTGTTAGCTTTTCGACAGAAGAGGGCTACTAAATAATTCATTCAGGAAGGAAAGGCCAAGGGAAAGCTTTTTTAAGGAAATACTGATAAAAAATACATTTGGCGATAGTTTCTTTTTATCATAGATTTTCAAAGATATGGCTGCAACTATCGACGGATTGAAAGTGAAATGATTGAAAATCTTGCTTTGTTCAAATCCAGAGAAGCTTGGGAAAATGTATTTCATTTTTATATAAATATCATTTGATGTGTGATTGATGCAGCCCGAAAGTAAATTTTATGCAACTCAAAAACTTATTTTTCTTTGAAAAAACTAATACAAGTAAACTTTGACTAAAAAAAATCAAAGACATTTTAGGAAAAATAGGCGGGTAGCTTTCAGTTAATACGAGCTAGCAAGTAAAAGAGGGGAACAGTTAAAACAAAATGAGTTAACAAATATACAGGGTGTTTCAAAAGTCCGTTTCACGGCTTTTATTGGGAATCAACGTGTCCTAGGGTCACGGAGGTAAGGTCTACCCCTAGGTAAATGACTCTGGATAATCCATTGATCTGACTTACTGCGCCCCTAGCGGCAAAATAAAAGAGTTAAAAATAATTTCAAAACTTGAGGAGATGGAGCAAAAACCTTAGTGAGAGTATTGTTGCCAACGTTATGAATAACTCACTGAAAAAATTTCATGAAAATATCGTGAATATTCGCGGAGATATTAGCATGTGAAAATATCACTTTCAGACCCCAAAAAATTAAAAGTTCGTAAATTTGCAAATTTTTCAGTGTTATTATGTAGTGTTGTGTTCTTTTAGTTGAATAAAGGCAAAATTTAATCGAAAAAAAAACTTGCAAATTTGCTAACTTTTTCTTTTTGAATTCGGGAAAAAGTGCTATTTTCACATACTGATATCTCCGCGAATATTAACGATATTTTCATTAAATTTTTAAGTGAGTTCTTCATAACGTTGGAAACAATACTCTCACTGAGGTTTTTGCTCCATCTCTCCTTTAGTATTTATTTTTACTTTTTTTCGCCGCTAGGGGTGCTGGATTTCATTGCCGGAACATTTCAATGGATTCTACATTCGGAACATTGAGGGATCATTTCAATGGATTCTACAGGGTCTATAACCTAGGGGTAGAACTTACATACGTGACCCTAGGACACGTTGGTTGCAAATAAAAGCCGCAAAACGGACTTTAGAAACACCCTGTATTAACAAAATGTTTTATTCACACAAACAAAATAAAGAAACTAAAGAAAATTATTTTTACGCGTATTATTCTTAAATACACACTTTAAATTTACACAAGAAACTGGTAAAAGTTTAGAAAAAAATAAGAGTGATTTTTTAAACTTGTTACCTCGCTTTTTTATACATTATAACTCTAAATATGAAGCAAACACTTATTATAGTTTAAAATAATTAAAATTGTTTGAAACCAGTACAAAAAATATTGAGAAATTCAAAATTTTCACATTATAATAATTACCTTACTCAACAATATATTTTAACTGTTTAACAAAAAATTCACTTAGAATACAATCAAGTACAGTTAATTGAATATTTTTTAGTCTCTCACTTAAACCTACAAGCATTAAGAACTTAATAAAATCCTATTAGCCAAAAGAATTAAGGAGGAATTAATTTTAAAAAAAATTTAAAGTTGTTCCATCAGTTTACCAATATTCCATAATCTTCTTAAAAGAATGACAAAATCTTTAAAGACTGAAAATATTCTGATATATTCCATTTTTTAGCTTATTGAACCACCCTTTAAGCATTTATAACGGTTTATTGATAACCATTGCAGCTGTCGACAAAATCATAACGGATATCAAGCGTGATATTAGTTTTGATTGGCATTTTTACTCCATGTACTTTTTCTGACTATACAGCACTTTTTATTTTGAAATCAATGAAAATTCAATAATAAAGTATAATAAACTAAACATTCTATATGAAAAAGGAAAATATTTACATAACTTTCATTATGTGAAAGAAAGGAAATGCAATAAACTGTAAAAAAGCTGAAGGATATTTAAGAAAATATCAATTTTGAACACTACAGTATATAAATTTTGGTTTTTATGTTTTCCACCATCAGAAAAATAAAAGTAAATCTTTAATATAGGATATTCGCTTTTTGCTGAAACTTTTTCTCATAAATTGCAGTTTTATGTGAAAGAATAAAGATAAAATATAAATTCTGTACATATAGTTTAAATATAAAATATTATACTAACCTCCTAATGTTAAAATATAAATTGCAATCCTATAAAACAGTTTTAAAAAAGTATTTGAGATAGTTTCTTGACATGTAAAGTAACATTTAAAAAATTCTTTAAATTTAATTAAACATTAAACTGGATAAATAGCTTTGTTTAGAGGCATAAAGAACGCGAAATTAATTTCAATTATTATCCCGAATATCGAAAACTTGTCTGCCTATTTTAATGTATAACAAACTACTATGCATACAAAAGTTTATCAAATCACTAGAATTTTTTCCAAGACACTATCTGACCAGTTTTTTTGCTCGTCAAACTAAAGCAAGTCAAAAATTAATTCCCCCTTTTCTATATTTATTTAAGGGCACAATTCAATTTCTCCCCTTGATTAAGGATAGTAAAAACAAAGTGAGTAATTAAAAGGAAGGAACCGAGACGAGAATTTGACGTGAAAGTACGTTAATTGCCATCTTTTCGTATTCCGTTGTCTTTTAATTAAAATTCAGACTGACGAGCCGTCTGCAGTCACTTTATGTTAGTCGGATTTTTCAGCAACAAATGCTGACAGCCAGTGGAGATGGACAAAAAGCCAAACACCGCAAAGGCTAATATTTATTAGCTTCACAGCCAAAGAAGTTTTATTAGAAATTTAAATAAGAGGATTTGCTTTGAGATTTTTGTGGGAATTCTATTACGGGATAAATCTTTTTAATTACCGTTAAATTACTTTGACACGGTCTTGTTTAAATTGCGCATTGATGCTTTTTATGCTTGAAATTCTTCCTTAAAAGAGAATTTTTTTTTTCGAAATTTTTCAATTTAAATGGCACGTGTATTGGTAATTGAAACTTAAGATTAATTTTATATTGTATTTAGATAACTATATTGTTTAACCCTTTATGTACCAACCCATGGAAATAATTAAAAAACATGTTATTCCTAAACTCCCTGTACATCATTTATAGAGCTCTAAGGTACAAATTAAGATTTAAATTAAATAGTAAAAATTAAATAACAATAAACAATTTTTAAAAATATCAGTAATTGTTTAAAAATAAAAAAAAATTATGCTTTATCCAATTCTCCAATAATTAAATATTTTTGTTATAGAAACATAGTTTATAAAAAGTACAGCTTCTAGTTTAAATTGGAATGCCATTCAAAAACCATAGAACACAACTGTATTTCAATTCTTCCAAGTAAAACTAAAACTTACATCCAAATAAAACTATTGCTTTTTTTGGGGAGGGAGTGAAATATTCCTATATGCATTAACTTTTTATTTTTTAAGTAGTTTTTTTACCACATGGAGGCTTATGCTACAAGGTGTTTATCATGGTTAAGAAAATAAATTTGAAAAAAGAAAACATCAAGATTTTTCTCTGTGCATCTTCAATATTTATCCTTTTTTCTTCAAAACATGGAAGAAAACAGAGAATACCTGGATTTACACATATTTTAAATAACACTCATTTTTAGCTGCAACGAGTTCCCTAAAAAGGACAAAGTAATCCAAAGAAGCTCAATATCAACTTAGCCGAGCAACTTACAGATAGTTTATGATTTTCGACCTACTGAGATAGGACCCCTGTGCCGATTTGCAAACATGTATTTCCCCCCCCTTTGCAGCAAGTAAAATAATGCCTTTTGGGCAGATACTAGCCTGCTATGAAAATTTTTATATAAACGGCATGAATAAAACATTTCTTTAAATCGCAACTTAGATATCCAAAACAAAGTAACTCGGCCGAGTTTCTCAAAATATTGATACGAACCATTTACAACCTTAACTGATTTCTAGCAGGATCAACACAAAAATATAAGTGGATTTTTTTCTTTGATAACTTTCACCTCTCCAGCACTTACAAATATTTTTTCCGAGTTTTATTTTTATCTGCACGTAGAAACTTACTCCATTTTATTCATGAATCTTATTCACGAGAATAGCTTTTCAGTGAATTCATGAAAACATTCTTAAATAGTAAAAATAACAACGTGCAATAGGCTTTTATATAAAGAATTCTTATAGCATGCTTTATAAAAATTACGGTACTTGCATATCATCCAAATACCATAGTCATGTCTAATAACTTTTTCCGAAACAAACCGAAAACAAGAAATTTCAAACAATTTAATTTTTAATTGTTAAAGGTTTAATGAGACACAAAAAAAGAAACTAAAGTATTTGGACATCAACCGCTGGCACGATCAATACGCAAGTACAAAAGTTACTTTAAACAGCCCAACTATACACTATTTTTTCTTTAACTGGTTAATATACCAGAAATTAGGAACAACAATAGTATTTTTAATTTAAAGTTGTTAAATAAGTTATTACATTATTTTATTCTCTCAAGACATTTTCTAAAACTCTGATATTAGAAAAACCAACTACAGATTATAAACGAAGATTTTATCTTGAAATACAAAGGTGTTTTTGTGAACCCCTGGAGTTTCTCACGTTTTACTCGCTTTGAAATCCACTTAAAACCATGACGTGTTTTCTATAAAATATAAACATCTCTATTGAACACAAAAAATATCTTGAAATGTCTGAAAACTTGCAATAGCCAGTTAGTCAATACCCATCTCTTCTCCTCCTCTCGCATTCAGCCAAAACCCATCGCTTAACCTCTAAATTTTGAAGTACGGTACCTCTGAACACGCTAACATCTGAAATCAGTAAAAGCCTTAGTATACAATAACCTCCAAAAGCTTATATAAAAGACTCACTCAGAAAAAATATCTCGCCATTCGAAATCAATAAAGATACTCTAACAAAAACCTTTCTCCACTTCCACCATCCCTTGAAAGATGCCCTCGACTTACAATTTCAAAACTAGAAGCCTTTTAGCTTCTTTTCAATATCCATCAATTTCCGAGATTTTTATTCTTACGGCGAACGGAAAAGCTCGGCTAAAAAGAAGCGAGACAAAAATAACTTTGATAGGCGGAAATAAAATTAGCCAAAGAAGCTTTGCGATGCGATTCTAATAACAACTTGTAAATAGGAAGAAAGAAGAATGATGTAACGGCTATGCTGGTAATTCATTCTAAAATTCAATCAGGAAAATACACCAAGGGAATAACTTCTCTGCCACCGTTATTTCATTCACAAATTTGTTTTGCCGGGGATGTATTTTACATTTATTTTGCCACACTATATTTTGAACAGGAGTTCCCCCTACCTGAGTTTCGTGGAGCCCTATTATTATTCGAAGCGCAGGAATATCTCGAGAGTTCCAAAGTAATTGAATAAGTTGCAAAGTAATTCTGTAATCACTGATTTAGTTTTCTTTTATAACTGAATTTTTACTGAATTTTTCATGAGGATTATTAATATTCTGTAATATATTACATCGTTCGTTTTACATTGTTGTCGGTTGAATTGCTCGCATATTTTTTTACATTTTTAAAGAACTACAGTATTTTAATTATCCTCCGTAATTTTGATGAAATATAATGTAGAAATATGGTCGCGCTATGCTTAGAAAACTTAGAATTATGAAAGTTATGAAGAATTATGTTGTACTCCTAAAAAACGCAATGCATACATATCAGGCCAACATATATATTTACCGGTCATTAAATTTTTACAAGCATAATTACAAAGCAAGAGAAACATACCTCTACAAAGTTAAATAAATTTATTCAATATTCATCATATATAATTAAGTATGATTTAGTGGTATTCAAAAAATTTTATGGCGAGGTAGTGTGTAGTAGTAACACAAGGTCCAACAACGAACAAAAAATCAAAATATACAATTTACATAAATTATTAGAAGACATGATTATAATTCTAACAGCATTATAAAAAGGTGTAGCTGCAGAATTTCGAAAAATTCATAAAATCTACAACTGATTCATTTTGTTTATGAAATTGAAGAATATGAAAACTGCAGAGTTATGTTAATGATTTCAATTATCAAGTAAATTAGGTGACGATGGTTTAAAACGGCGACAAGAAATTCAGTTAATGTGATACCGGGAAGTTAAAATTCCATTGCAATAAAAACAGTTAGGTGGTTTTTCTCAAGTCAGAATAAAACTTACTGTCTATGAAAAAGTGATGTTTAGAGTATATGTTGGTGGATATTTTTTAACGTAGATTAATTGTTTGTAACATCTGTTACATCGTTTAGAATACTCCAAAACGTACGCCCTATTAAAATAAAAAAATATTTTATATCCAAATTTAGATGCTTATTCATGCAACTAAATAAACATAAACTACAAATTATTACACTAAATATATTTTTAACAATTTTAATATAATTATGCTTTTATTTAACAGTCATTTTCTTAAAAGCTTAGTAGCTCTGAAGAAACCTTAACTCCCAATACCATCTAACTTTTCTAAAACACACTGATCAATTCAAACTGATGAACAAGAACACTCAACACAAGATTGGAGCATTAATAGTCAGAATGCATTGACTTATTGATTCATTAAGCAAAGTAAGAAATAATAAGCTTACCACAAATAACCAAGGTATTTGCAGTACCGCCTGGCAGGCGAGTCTGTCTAATTACTGGCTCTGAATTCGTCACCTATCAAAAGAAAAAGAAAGGTTAAGCAAATCTAGCTAGACTGGAATAATTCAATTAAACACATTTATATTGACTGATGAGATTACAGAAGCAAATAGACTGAGTAGATGATCAGAAATGTTTTGTGGAGCTGAATTATTCTCTGAATGTTTTGAGAAAGTGGTCATACAAGTTGCTTATGATTGATTACTGCATATGTAAGAACGTCGTGTAAAAAGGAATTGGTGTTAATGAATACACAAATCAAGAGGTTAAAGAATAATTGCAAAAATAAAATACGTTCTTTAAAACTCAAATCTGTGTTTACACAACACACTATGGCATACTTAAACATCATTTTTTGAGGAATTATTTTTTAATCCACAATGAAAAAATAAATGAAAAGAAGAAGATAATATAGACGTTCAGAAGACTAATTGTTTTTAGGTATTAAAATTTTTAAATTCAAGGAAAACAAAGTGGTTTGTTACACACAAAAATTAAATTTAAAACACACAATGTAAATGAAAGGAGAATTTCACCATTTATTGCTGGTTAAGCGGACAATAGATGTAAACTTTCAACTCTCAAGTGTCACCTCCAACCATGGACCGGTTTCGTCCTTGTTAGGACTCGTCAGCACGGTATAGGATGGTAACGCAAGAGAGAGGAGGGCAAGTACTAGTCTAGCCGACTATAACTGAAAAAGTGGTGACCATTGATAAGTCCTCCACTCATCTGCTGGAATGCCATTGTCATTCCAGCAGATGAGTGGAGGACTTATAAATGGTCACCACTTTTTCAGTTATAGTCGGCTAGACTAGTACTTGCCCTCCTCTCTCTTGCGTTACAATCCTATACCGTGCTGATGAGTCCTAACAAGGACAAAACCGGTCCACGGTTGGAGGTGACGCTTGAGAGTTGAGAGTTTACACACAATGTAAATATTTACACAGTTGTTTTTATTCGTATTAAAAAGTTTAGTGAATGAATGAACAAATAATGCTTTTCAAAAAGATACAAGTAAAATTAAAGTTGTTGGTATATTTAAGAACAGATACAAAAGGAAACTGGTATTGCAAAGATATTGTATATACAATATCTTTTAGGACGTAGTAAATATTGCGAAGTCTCTTTCATAAATTCTCACATCTTACATCCATGATTTTAACAGACAATGTTTGAGGCATGTTTTAACAGACGAAAGCAAACATTCAAAACACTCTCATACTGTTACCCCAAAAACAAAGCCTTTTAAGAGAAACTTTGGCCATTTTCAACTTATTTCATGTTGGTAGTATTTTAATGAGTTTTAAACTATATGCCAATACTACGAATTTTTATTTTTCAGCAACAAATACCTTGGTTAGTTACAGATGAGTTGTTGATTCAAAGAGTGACGCATTTCAACATTAAGTGTATTTTTCTTGTAACAAGCTAAAAGCACTCAAATGGTATTGGTTTAGTTGTAGCGAAAACTTCCAAAAAATCAAGACTAATGAAACCCACCAGTTAAACCGAGGCTTTGCCCTATCCGAATTCCATACCAAAGAATAACAAACTCCTCATACGACAAACACTCTCTGGCGGACCTTTTTGACCAAAAAGCTGAATCCACTAAACAGAGTCGTCACAAAAACCACGCCGAAAGTCAGAACTACAAATGCCCCGCGAGAGATAAACCTTAAAAACTACAATCCCATTTAATCCCGAGGGTAAAAAGTGCATCCAAAAAGGGAACGTGGCACTCAAAGAGTTCACCAGATACAACTTTTTAAACCCAGAAATCGCGGGCGCAAACACAAAGGTAAGATCCATTTGAAGCTCTAAAACTACCGAAGGAAAAAACTCGTACTGTACGATGCATTACCCGTGCACTTGATTTCTTTCACTTTCGTCTCGGCTGTAATGTTTGCCGACCTATTCATTGCCCGATCCAAAAACGTCTGAGGATTGCCGGTTTTGTCGTAGTTTTCCTCTTTATATAGATTTTTCATTCCGCGCAGCTTAGAATTTCCTACGAATACGGGCTACATTCCCGCCCTACTTTGTTCCGATCAATTTCCTACGGGTTTTTAACATTCCGATAGACTGGCATTCAGGCAGCCCGAATCTAAATTTATTTCGCGGAGACATTCCGCAATGGATTTCATTGGTTGTTTCGTGGGGTTGCTTCTTGACCTACATGGCTGGGGAGCGTTTTCGGGAAATGTTGGGATCGTTTTTGCATTTGAACGACATGGGTTTTGTCAAATAAATGTTTGTTCTACTTGGATTAAGATGTTGGAAAAGACGGGCATCCTACCTGAGTGCCAAATATGGCTAAAAGTAGAACTCTTGGGCAAAATTATGCTCCCTTTGGTTTAAAAGTTTGTCTATGCACATGGAGGTGGGGTAAATTTGTGGGGAAAAGGGTTATAGATGCTTCAACACTCTTCATAATTTTTTTGCATGGTTATTTTTATCAAGGCTCAATAATAATTAAAAAGCCAAAGTACAATTAATTTTTAAGGAAAATCTGAAAACCCCTGTAAATCAATTTTACCCCACCGAACCATAAGATGCGAGTCTAACATTTTTCAATTCTCTTGAAACCCATGTTTTAACAATCATTGTATACGTATATTTTACGTACAGTTACACTTGTTTTAATGTTGGGATTTTTTTCGTTTTTAAAAGAGCATTAAATAAACTAAACTTATATGAACTATTTCCTAGATCATTACAATTAATAAAACTTATTTTAATTCTACATAGAGCTGTTTTCCTACAGTACATGTCTCGTATCATTTTTGCCGTTACTGTAACTCCTTAGAGTTACGTTTGCGATTCCAAATATTTTTTTTTCGTTTTACCGCTCCCAAGAGTGCTTTAAATAAACCTTTTAATCAATAGGAATAAAAATTTTCTTGATAAAAACGAATCAATATGATTTAAAATGAATATTAGAAACAAACTAAGAGGAAAAGAACATAAATATAAGCGGCAGTTAACGCATATTTGAATCCAAATTCGCATGCTATTGGCAAGTTATTTAACATTTAAATAATTTATGAATTATTTATGATTTAAGGTTAGACATTATTACACCATAATACTAGTTTGATGTAAATATCAGCGGGAAAGGGGCTTGTTAAAACCAAGCTCTGCAATCATGATTTAAAAGTTATGCTTAACTGTGAATACACACCGTAGCAACCGATGTAGCTTATTTTCTAAACATACATTAACTTTTAAGAAAACTAGAATTCAAACTAAAGTGGAAAGAAAGAACAAAACGTATTTAAAATAGCAATCCCGACTCATTGCAAATAATGTTTATGCTAATAAGGTCATTCCACTAGTTCGAAATAATTTCTAAACAAGAACGAAAGTAATATCCATTATATCCATAAAAACTATTTCCATACATTCAACTCCCGATGCCAGGTTCTCATCACTTTACAATATCTCTGAAATTTAAAACATGTCCCTCATACATGTACTCCCAAATATTAGTACATAATTCATTAGTACTTTCAATTTCCTTGGCCGAAAAAACTATCCCTTATTATGGCATTCGTTAAAATTACTTAACACGCATGTGTATTCGGGGACTTAATGATTTCTCGAATGTTTTCGCCCATCATTTCAAGGAACCCCTCTTCTTCGCCTCGGAACACAATGAATACCGGATTTTATTATTAAATATCGCAATAAATCAAAAACTCCATTTTTTTCCTCCCTCCATCTTTCTTCTTTAGCCGTGCTTAGAAAATATTCGGAGAACATTCTGAAAACTAAAATTCATCGATCTTAGATTCCAGAAGCTATTCGGGGAGTAACTTAACGTTCAGGTTCCTTAACGTTTGTTTTTCGCAAGTTCGTTTTCGATAACGTTCTTTTCGGAATTTTTTTCGCGTTATGGGAAATGATTTCTACAGTTTTCTCTCGTATCAATTTATTGGAAGGCCGATGCTCGTCATTAGGATAGATCACAAGATCTTCACTAGGTTTAATAGATAAAACAAGAGTTTTTCTTCTGGATTTTCCATTAGCTGTATTTTCTTGTCCGTTGCTTAAAGATTATCAAGTAATGGGAGGAAGAGAAATATTTCCTTATAGACGTAATTTAAAAAAAAACAAAGTCTGTTTTTTCCCTCCTGACTTATTTAGGATTTTTATAAAAGGTTAGTAGAGTAAAAATATTTTTGTAAGGACATTAACAAAAGAAAAAATATTGTAAGTAACTAATTTTGTTATTGTAAACAAATATAAAAACAATCTGCGACAACATCTTCCATCGTTATACCTTAAAGTTATTTATATACAAAACCAAATAGGTATGTAAATTTCAAAAAACAATCTTGTTTAATAAAGTAACTTATATTTCATTAATTAATTTTTATGCTTTTTTACATGTGTTTGCATAATTTTTTATGATTGGCAGTAAATAATGTGGGATGTAATTACTGATATATTTCTTCTAAGATAATTTCAAAAAAAGGTAACTTGACACGATTGAGGCGCTAGCAACAACAATAAACAAACTCCAGAAACATAACATAGGGTTAGTACATTGTTGCTGAAAGCACATAAAATTTGGGTTAAGTAAAATTGATCAGTTATTTATTTTTAGAATTTTATAAAATTTTATTCAGCATTCATAAAAGTTTTGAATTTTTTATACTCATGCGGGAGAAAAATTATCTTTAAAATAGATATTACTAATATATTTTTAAGTTCAAGTTTTAATGACCACCATCAACTTTGTTTCGGTAATTTTACTAACGCAAAAGTAATTTTAAGAATATCAAATAATGATAACGTCGTAATAATAATTAATTTCAAACTGAAAAAATATTTTTTTTATTTCTAATGAATGAATATCGTAAAAGTAAAACCAATTTTATTTAACTACACTGTTGTTAACATTAATTTCTTTGAAAAGTAAAAAAATACGAATGCGTTCATAAGCATTAGGTATAAAATTAGACATTTCTCCCCCTAGAATGCAAATATTATGAAAAATAAAACAAACAATATTTTAGTATTTATGTTTGCATTTTAATCTCTTAAACGCGATTCGATTTTGTTAGCCTCGAAGTTTTCTCACTTCCCTTTGTTTAGAAGTTAATGCATTAATTTGTTCAAATGCATTATATATATAGTCACGGTTATCATAATTGGTAATCCCCATAAAAGTGAACATAAATAGCCAACACAATTGGCTCGAATAAAACAACGACATCAATTTCAATAAGGAAGAAATTCAGTTTTGAGAGTCTTTTCAGATTATTTTTCATTTAAGTTTTGTTATGTAAAGCTTCTAAGTGCAATTTAAGTGAAAGAATTAATTTTCTATTGTCTTTTATAATCAGCAGTTAATCTCTTGGTTTAAAGTTTAATTTTGAAATGATTTTTTCCTGGTCAAATAGGAGATTAATTATGTTTGAAGTTTAATGTCTGTGGGTGTTGGTAAATTTATCAAAAAAGAAAATAACAAAACTAGTTTAAGTTTTAAAATTATAATTGATTGTCCATCTTTAAAAAATAGTTTCCTTACCCACTTTCTATATACGTATTTATACTTACTATTTGATTCTTTACTTTCTCATAATCAAATTCTTGAAAACATTTTAACTTTTAAAATAGAAAATAAAAATCTAGAACTTATCAGGTTGGATCAAAATCAAAATTTCATAAACAGGTTTTTTAGTTTTACTTAATGTACACATTTTTACACAAAACGTTAAAAAAACACAAACGTACGATAAAGTTTTTATAATTTTATCAACAAATTACAGCAAAGCATATAATTTACAAATCTAAGATTTATTAATTTTCACATTTTTTACTCCAAATCTAGAAGAAGCCAATCAACATGGCGGTAAAAATTTGAAGGGTTTAAGGCCTTAAAATACTTCAAAAAGCTTCTAATAATAACTTAGTCGGAAACGCCCTTGTTCCCCAGCTTGTTAATGATTGAGCACTCCTTTTTCCTTATTACGTGTAACGATAAGAGTCCTCCAGTAGAACTTCTATATTTTACTCACTGGGGTTATAAAAAGATAAACAAAAATGTATCTTCATTATGTCTATTATTATAGGTCACTTATTCCTTGCATATCGGTTAAAAATCTTTGAATGTAATGATTATTATTAAAATGTTTTTATGAACATAAATTATTTACAAATTCGTTTTTACTTTTTATTTTCAAAATATTAACGCAAAGTTTCCATGTAATACTGCTTATTGGAAAAACTAATTAATAATTTGAAAACTAAAGAAAAATAATTGCATTGTTTACAGAAGTAAGCTTTTGTAACTAGGCATATCAACGCATATTAACACAGCTCCAATTTTTAAACAAAATGTCTTTCGTGGTAAGTGGAAGTTTTATTTGGCAATATAATAAATCATCCGCATGCTGATTAATGAATATATATTCTCGTATTTTAGACCTATTACACTAGTCGACAGTGGTTTTCTAACAACCAAATTACTATTTTTGTTACTAATTCATATAGCTATTCAAATATCTGCAAGTAAAATGTTCCACCACGTCCCATTTTTGTGTAACAAAAATTTTCGATTTTCTCCTTTTTTCTTAATTTTTGCGTTTTAAGCGTCATTTTTGTCCAATAGCAACCCTGCAATCCTGTCCAATTAATTTATTTCTAGTATCCCAAGAATGTAGACATTCTTTTAAAAGTGTGGCTATGTTTTTGTAATGAAGTTCATTTTTAAAATAGACGAGTTTTCAGTGTATATTTTGCATATTTTATGCACAATACGTTTTGCTAAATTTGGGCACGGTTTATATTAAAATTAAACGGGAATATTTAACAGAAAAGAGGACAAAGATTTTTTCCCACTGATTTGGGTCCAAATAGGTGACTAAAATGAAATCTTGGCTCCTCAAGTGTGTTGCAGAATTTAGAATGTGGCTCTTTTTAAGTGCGTAAGAGTAACTATTAGTTCCAAGCAAGTTACTATCCCTATTATAGTGTGGGGAGGACATTCAAATTATCTTGGTTATTTAATATCAATGACAAATACAGAAAAATTATTTCAAAAAAGTATTTAAAATTACTTTTTCTGCCTTTCAGTGAAGGCAAACTCAAAGTCAGTATGAACTTCTGATGAAAAAAGAATTCACAACCCTGATTATGAAGATAAATTTATTAAAAACGCATTATCAGCTAGGAAATGGTTTTTAGGAGAGTTGTAAGATGATTTTTAGAAAATAGGACCGATAAAAATGTTTTAATCCCAATAGAAGGTTCACTTTAGTCTTAACACCAATCCATAGAATGTTGAGCATCACTCAGAATTTATATTTTACATCCTCGTTTGAACTTATTTCCAGAAAATTTGACTGTAGTCGATCACAAACAAGAAAAAAGATTCCCTTATGGGACATCGACTCGATACATAGGGCAGTGAGAAATAGCAATTTCGGGCTACTGCTCTGGGTTCATTACATCATTTAAGAGATAGAAAGTGATAAAATTGCATCGTATTTAATTAATGTTTAATGAATTTTAGTTTTATATTGTCTGAAACATGTATATAATCTGAATTAGGATAGTATTTTATGCTAAAATAATGAGATTAACTGTTAAAAAGAAGTGATTTCAGCCCTTTTGTCCGTTTCTTACAGTACTTGTACCATATTTGTAACAAAAAAACTGTACGACGCGCTGCAGCTTTTTCATAACTATTTCTGAATTCTACACCCTATAATTAGTCGGAAATACATAATCTCATTTTTTTTAGGGAAAAAAGTTTAATTTTGTCGACTAGTGTTATAGAAGAGGGACATAGTTTATATAAAAAAACTAATAATGTTTGTAAGATATTCGGGGTTCTTCCGAAATCGATGCCACCATAACTAAAAAAAGAAATTTTATTGTTTTAATAAGCAGGATTCCAAGAACTAATATTGCAAATATTTTAACAGAAGCTTGCGAAAACCTAAAACAAAGGAATGTAAACTACCTAACCCCATACTTTGGCATAACCTATACAATTAAAATTATAAGAAATATTGTGAAATTTAGATCAAACCATTAAACCCATGGGGTATATTTGTATTAGATAACAAAACTGCAGAATCATTAAAATGAAATGAAAGTAAAAATAGTTATTCCAGAAGTAATTTCATTTTCTACTCAAACAAAAACTGTAGAGAAAGTTATTTCCACACCTGAATGACCTTACTTAGAAGTACCACAGATTATTTAAAAAATGAATCACGGTCCTCTAAACAATAAGGCTGAAAACAAATGGTCTTTGATCTCTAGGCGAATATCAGCAGACATAACGAAATATCCGTATTAAAAACCCGAGCATAGAAGAACCAGAAGAACATAAACATTGTCACGTGCGGAAAAGAAGAACTTTCTTTTATTCGAATTTTTTTCCTTCTTCAGCCTTCTTAAATGTGCTAAGAGCGTACGTAGTTCCGAGAGGAGTGAAAAAAGTAAGATTGAAATAAATAAAAAATAGTTGTTTTTAGCTATTATTCAAGCGGGGATGTTTCATGGTAGTCGCAGTTGAAAGTAACCCCAATCTGTTGAGAGTAGGTACTACGGAATGAAAAAATATTATTCAAGAAGAAAAAAAACTATTCTCGTTTCTTTTTTGCACTCGAAGAGAAAGTATTAATAAGATTATTGGGCTAGTCAAAAACGATAAAATGTATCAGAAAAAGAACTAGTACACTTTCATTTCCAAATTAAGTAAGGTTAAAAACAATTTCATTTTTTCGAAGTAAATTCTGCATAAAGAATAATTGGTTACTTTCTATAGGGTGATTAATAAACGAAGATTTAATTTTTCTTTGCTATATTATGGGAGGTAATATAACCATCGAAATCGATGTAACGAAATTTTTTTAGTGCAATTTACGTTATTTTAGTTGTATTTAAAAGGAAAGTGTTTCAAGTCCCTAAATACAAAATATAAAATTAGATGCTACATATCCGTTGAGAGTTTTTTAGCTCATAAGTTCAATAATTGTCTTGTAATTTTAGTCAGGTTTCTTTTTTTAAAGATGAAACATTGTGTATGTTCCGCCTTCAGTCGATATAATATTGTTTACTTTTCAATGTATGGAAATTTGTATGATGCAAATCTATTCAATAACCATAATATTTTTGATTTCATTTCATTTTCAGAATAACTAAATAAAAAATTCCAAAAATATTAAAATATAAAATAAGAAGATATGTAAATCATCAAGATGCATGGAGTAGAAATTCGTACATAGGATTTGAAAAGAATTCAAATTTGCTTTACTGCACGAGAACTTTATTAGGTATATTGTATAAATGCATCCTTAGGCGAAGGAAATAAATTGTGTTGAAAGTATCACCATATTTTTCAATTACTAACTTAATTTTTGTGGAATTAAACTGACAAAACGAAAAAGAGTATTTATACATTATGCGTACACGTACAGCCCTAAGGAAAATAATTATTTCAAGATGTTGGAGTTATAAGAATTTTATGAATATTAAAGATATTCGATTATCTAAAATTGTATTTCGGTATTTTGGTGTTAATCTTTTAGAATCAACTGAATCGAGAAAATTCAGAGCTGAAAGGAAGGAAAATCATTAAAATCTCTCAATTTATTACAACTAAATTGAATTCGGATATTCAAAGAAAAGGTGTCGGGGCAAACTTATTGGTTATCGAAGCTCAAAGTAACGCGTTACGTTTGAAATGATTAGAGGGTCAGAAACAAATTTTGAGTAAATAGAAAAGTTTTACACTTAAAACAAGAATCAGATAGGGGAAAGCATGTTATTTCATTATTCATTTTATCTTGAAAATTTCTAGTGATAGAGTTTATGTTACAGAAATTGAATTATTAGTTCCTTTTTTAATAGTGCATGTTACAATTTTAAGAATATCAAGGGGAGAAAGCAATAATGTATCAGAGAACAGATTTACTTGAAAGGGAATCCAATAAATTGCACCTTTACCTCTATAACAATATAAAGGAGTGGAATATAAAAAAATTAATGCCAAACTTCATTTAGATATGTTGATTTTAATTTAATTACTTTGTGTTAATTTCACTTAGATTTTATTTACCTCGCATTTCATTGCGCTAAAAATCTGGTACACTAACTCAATGTGACTTGCTTTTAATGAAATTTAATTTTTTCTCTGTGAATGTAATAACTGTTTGATTATAATTTAATATTGTTTAAGATTAACCAATGATTAACCAAATAGTGCGATTTCCGTTAATCGCACCATACGAATAAATGGTCAATTTTTTTGTCGTGTTGCATGAAATTGGGCAATATATACTTGTGGGAAATCTACTTTACATTAATTTGTCATTTTAATTTAGCATTGCGTAATATGCATAACATTATCTAAAACTTAAGGATAATAAATAATTAATGGATACGATAATGAACTAAAAACTCAATGGTATTAATTATCAATTCGATTAATTTGGTTTCGGGGAAAATATTTTAATGCAAATTGAGTCTGTTTTCATAGGGTCAAAATATGTCATTTATAGTAAACCTTTAAAAAAGGTATATATAATTGTAAGCTTAAAAACTGAATAAAACTGAGATGGATCCATGAAATTCTTAATCCGGGATAATTTAATCTAAATAAGGAAGAATCTAAAAATTTACATTGATTCAAAAGTACAAAGCTAAGCTACCACTGCTATCTTGTTAAGGAAAAATTTGTTCCGTAATGAACTTTCATCCTTTGAGGGAAAAACTACGCTAAAACATTTCTTATGGTAGTAATTTCCCGAGAGACTCATATTCCTTAGAATAACAGGATCTAAGTAAAGCGTCAAAGTTACTCTCTCAAGCTATTCTAAGTTCTTTGAGAAAACTACGCACGCCTGGCTCTTTCGTCTCTTCTTTTTTGTAATTTAAATCTTTTTACTACAGATTTCCCGTAAAAGCGATAGTAGTTAAAATGCGTTTAAATGTCTTTTTGGAAGGTGCTTTAGGAAATACAAAAAGGCCTGATTACATAAAATGTTACTGCTTTACTTTTTCAACTGGAAAAAGTTACAATTCAGAAGGTTGTAATTACATTAAAGTCTATGAAGGTTAAGGTAGTAAATGAAAAAAATTGAAGAGGTATTTCACGAACTGTTAGCCAAAATCAATTTGAGGCACTTGACATCTGTATTAAACTCTATACTTTGTTGATTTTTTAAATTTTAAAAATTCAAAAATTGTTTGCTATATCCTACTTATGATATTACATCTTATTCAAACTTAAGCAGATATCCGGACGGTGAAATAAGAAATAATAAATTGGATGGACAAACATATCAAAAAGTCATTAGTTAATTGCAAAGTTAATTAAATGAACATAATAGGATTATAATTTCTCTCCATTTAAATATTAAGTAAAAATATCTCCCAACGTATATTAAAGATTTAAAGATATGTGTGGTTGGGGTAATTATTAAAACAGTATAGTGGTAGTACATGCACCGCAATAACAATAACCTCAGGATGCCTTGAGAACTTGAGTTTGATGTTAAATATTGTAAAACATTAAAAAAGAAGAAAAGGCCGTGGATGTTGAAGTTAATGACATCAAAGATATTGTTCTGATGGATGAAAGGGAATGAAAAGTTCATCACTTACTGTTCGCTGTGAAGGTCTGGTTGAAGTCAGGAAAAGAATTGACGCAATACACAGAGTTCAAGAATTACTATTGTGTTGAGGCATACAGGGTTCTTTATTTTGCACACTCTTTATATGTGAAACGTAACATCCAAATCATCGGTGGGAAAATTGGGGCAGCCAAGGACGGTTGATTGTTAAATGAAAACTTGCATTTGGGTGAGCACTAAGGTGATGCGGCACCACTCGTACACGAAACTGAAGAGCTCACACCAGCACACACACAAAAATCAGCAGCTCTAAAAATTGTAGAATTGAAAAACTGCACAACACATTTTCCCGGGGTTTCGGGACAGTAGAAAAACACCATGTTGAAAGGATTATCGTAAGCATGGATGGGTGGTGGAGCACAAATTAAATATCGGCTATCATCTTGAGACGATGACCCACCACTCTCCCATCGGTGGGGTCGATGTTGGGGCGCATACCACAGAGTGTCCCGCGGCCGTCAAGCGGGAACCCAGCGGCAACAGTCGTGCACCGGGACGGGTGAGAGAGGAGGGGGCCATGCCGAAAACAAAGGGTCTGCCGGTTTTATACCAGGGTCGGTCAGCCGCCCAACAGAGCCAAATTCTAGACTTTGGCTTGAAATTCCTCATTAGGAGTGACGAACACCTCCCACGAAGCAATCCCAAAACGCGCCAAAATGTGGGGGAGTTGTGAGGTCAAAGGTTCGTCAAGGGATTAACAGTGTCTCAAAACCTCCTAGGCTCAAAAGCAAATGAAGGGTTTGAGATAGAAATTTACTTTTTAGTTTTTTAGTATCAGCGTCTGACGCTGAACAATATGAGTGGAAGTTTTACTATTTTATTGTTATTTTTATCAATTTTGGAATTAAGAAGTTCAGGGGTTTAATTTATTGTACGTCCCTCTATGTGGGGGGTTGGATACAAGGAACTTTTCCCACCAGCTGTAAATTGACCCAGAAGATCTTTGGGGTGTCGGTAAGATCTCCCCAAAGAAACGGGCTTAGCAGTGGTGATATCTTTATGATTTTTGTCTGGCATTCTAGTTTCGCGAGTGACTGGGTATTATTTTCCCCAATAAAGAAATCAAAGTTTGGGGCCGTTGGAGTTTCGTATTACAAATTATTTGACACTCATGTCGTGACAGAGGAGGGGGATAAGATGCTTTGCACTTTCAAATATTGTGCAGGTGTTGTTTTCCAGTGGTTTAGGAATTTGTCTGGGGTTTGGGGGACTGTGCTCAATTGCAACAAGGAAACTAGAGATGGAGAACGAATATGTGATGGATCTACATCACATTCTCTTGAGAATGTGATGTAGATCCATCACATATATTCGTTCTCGATCTCTAGTTTATTTTTGCAATTGAGCACAGTCCCCCAAACCCCAGACAAATTCCTAAACCACTTGAAAACAACACCTGCAGAGTATTTCTAAGTGCAAAGCATCTTATTCACTTCTCTCTCACGATATGAATGTCAAATAATTTGTAATACGAAGCTCAAACGGTCCAAGACTTTGACTGCTTTATTGAGTCTTTTCCACCCCGAAACTTGAATCCCAGACAAAATCATAAAAATATCACCACTGCTAAGCCCCTTTCTTTGGGGAGATCTTACCGACACCCCAAAGATCTTCTGGGTCAATTTACAGCTGGTGGGAAAAGTTCCTTGTATCCAACCCCCCACATAGAGGGACGTACAATAAATTAAACCCCTGATCTTCTTAATTCCAAAATTAATAACAATGACAATAAAATAGTAAAACTTCCACTCATTTTGTTCAGCGTCAGACGCTGATTCCAAAGACCTAAAAACTAAATTTCTATCTCAAACTCTTCATTTGCTTTTGAGCCTAGGAGGTTTTGAGACACTGTTAATCCCTTGACGAACCTTTGACCTCACAACTCCCCCACATTTTGGCGTGTTTTGGCATTGCTTCGTGGGAGGTGTTCGTCACTCCTAATGAGGAATTTCAAGCCAAAGTCTAGAATTTGGCTCTGTTAGGCGGTTGACCGACCCTAGTATAAAACCGGCAGACCCTTTGTTTTCTGCATGGCCCCCTCCTCTCTCACCCGTCCCGGTGCACGACTGTTGCCGCTGGGTTCCCGCTTGACGCCCGCGGGACACTCTGTGGTATGCGCCCCAACATCGACCCCACCGATGGGAGAGTAGAGGGTCATCCTCTCAAGAACCGCGATATGTAATTGATGCTCCATTTTGTTTTTTGTCCACCTTTTCACGCCTACGATAATCCATTCAACATGGTGTTTTCCTACTGTCCCGAAACCCCGGGAAAAAGTGTAATGCAGTTTTCAATTCTACAATCTTAGTACTGCTGATCGTGTGTGTTTCCAACGTATAAGTGAGACCCATCTGGATTGCCCCTTGTGTTCGCCTTTTTAATCAAATTGAATCTTGTTATCGAATCCCGCTCTCAGCTTGCCAATCATGTGAAATGTGTTGCTAAAATCCTCGTTAATAAACCAGTTTGTGTGCCTCAAGAAATTAGTGTTTATTCAGACTTTGTGTCCGTTCTTCTTCTTGATAACAACGAGACCTTCTCTTCGCATCCAAATGTAAGTCCTTTCCATCTCTATAAACTTTGAACAATATCCATTCATCATCATCAAGAAATCTTCTATCATATTTAATTACTGCCTTTTATCATTATATAATTAACATCAACATCCACGGCCTTTTTCTTATATCTTAATGTTTTACAATATTTTAGTTCAAACTCAAATTCTCAAGGCATCCTGGTAGTTATTGCGGTGCATGTACTACCACTATACTGTTTTTTATAAATTTACCACAACCACTATAATCTTAAAACTTTACTATGTATCCAACCCCCCACATAGAGGGACGTACAATAAATTAAACCCCTGAACTTCTTAATTCCAAAATTGATAAAAATAACAATAAAATAGTAAAACTTCCACTCATATTGTTCAGCGTCAGACGCTGATACTAAAAAACTAAAAAGTAAATTTCTATCTCAAACCCTTCATTTGCTTTTGAGCCTAGGAGGTTTTGAGACACTGTTAATCCCTTGACGAACCTTTGACCTCACAACTCCCCCACATTTTGGCGCGTTTTGGGATTGCTTCGTGGGAGGTGTTCGTCACTCCTAATGAGGAATTTCAAGCCAAAGTCTAGAATTTGGCTCTGTTGGGCGGCTGACCGACCCTGGTATAAAACCGGCAGACCCTTTGTTTTCGGCATGGCCCCCTCCTCTCTCACCCGTCCCGGTGCACGACTGTTGCCGCTGGGTTCCCGCTTGACGGCCGCGGGACACTCTGTGGTATGCGCCCCAACATCGACCCCACCGATGGGAGAGTGGTGGGTCATCGTCTCAAGATGATAGCCGATATTTAATTTGTGCTCCACCACCCATCCATGCTTACGATAATCCTTTCAACATGGTGTTTTTCTACTGTCCCGAAACCCCGGGAAAATGTGTTGTGCAGTTTTTCAATTCTACAATTTTTAGAGCTGCTGATTTTTGTGTGTGTGCTGGTGTGAGCTCTTCAGTTTCGTGTACGAGTGGTGCCGCATCACCTTAGTGCTCACCCAAATGCAAGTTTTCATTTAACAATCAACCGTCCTTGGCTGCCCCAATTTTCCCACCGATGATTTGGATGTTACGTTTCACATATAAAGAGTGTGCAAAATAAAGAACCCTGTATGCCTCAACACAATAGTAATTCTTGAACTCTGTGTATTGCGTCAATTCTTTTCCTGACTTCAACCAGACCTTCACAGCGAACAGTAAGTGATGAACTTTTCATTCCCTTTCATCCATCAGAACAATATCTTTGATGTCATTAACTTCAACATCCACGGCCTTTTCTTCTTTTTTAATGTTTTACAATATTTAACATCAAACTCAAGTTCTCAAGGCATCCTGAGGTTATTGTTATTGCGGTGCATGTACTACCACTATACTGTTTTAATAATTACCCCAACCACATATATTCTTTTAAATTCTTCATTATATTTGGTGCATCGTAACCAGTCCTTGGGAATTTTATGTTTAAACTCTGTTAATTTACTATCATTTTTGAAAATATTTGCAATTTATGAATTTTTATCATTTGATTTTAATTTTGAAGCAACAGTTTCTTGAAAAATATTTTACAAAAAGTGTTTATTTAGAATTTTTGATATGATATATCTTAGTTATTGGTCAATCTTTTTACAGTTTTATATATATAATCTTGGTTGATTGACTATTTTTAACTGACAAAGGTTTATATTGCATTTTGATAATTTATTAATTAATATTGAAGGTCTTGGTTTGAGACATTTTTTTCGTATTTTCATTTATTTATTTAAGAGATTATAGTTTTTTTCACTTATGCATATATTTGATTTTTATAATTATTAGAATCTTCTTAGTTGATGATTGAATGCTATATTTTTATTGAATGCTATATTTTTATTGAAGGCTATATTTTTAATTGGGAACTAATTTTTGAATGCTTACTTGTTCCATACATTATGCCTGAAATTTATTGAATAATTAGTGCATTTGAATTTTACTTACTTAAGTGAAAATATTGGTACTGAATTCCATTCCTTTTGATTCACATGTTTCTAAAAACTATTCTTAAATTGGCACTGGAGTATAATTTGCATTAATGAACCCTGATGTGTATGAAATTTTCTTTTGCCTTCATTTGGCGTTATTTTGGCACACCTATAAAAAAAGTGCTGGAGAATCATTCTCTCTACTTGTAAAAAGTACACCCCTCTTTGCAACCCTGAGTGAAAAACAAATAAGCAAAACAAATGAGCGAGCCTCACTTTCGCGACCCCGTGAAACTAGTTTCACTCCCCCACCTAACAAAAAAAAAATTGAGGGAAGGTGTCATTTTTTTTCCGAGCAACCAACTCGGCGCACTCCGTAATTCTATCCCCCTACTAACGAACGGGACATCCCCTTATTTTACGAACGAACTGCACAACCACCCCCCCCCAACATCCCCTTATTCTGTTTTGGTTTTGGTTAAATGCGCATGGTTCATGTTTATGATATTTTTTTGGAACTTAGAATTGTGGTTTCTTGTTTTTTTTGTCATACATAATGATATTTTGAAGATTATTTGATTTTTAATGGAAAATGTACACTTACTTATTGATGACCACTGAATGCATAGGTATTTTTTAAATTGAACCACAAACTTTGAATTTAATGCCATGATTTTTAATTTGTTAATGACCATTTTTGTATTTTTGGAGGGAAAGCCAAATTTTTTCTTAATTACTTCATGTGATAATCTAAATAATCTATGTGAATTTTTTTTAGATTTTTTGTTTGATTGGACCCAATGATTTCTGAATATTATATTATATGAAGATAAAATTTTATTAATGGGATTTTAATTAATGCTACTGGTTATGCCTACCGTAAAAAGGACCCCTATCTCCCATTAATTCATATCATTTTGGCCAATATTTACGTACGGGTTATGCCTACCCGGGATAAAACAAGGATAATTGCCCCCACTCCCCACTAGGTCATTTACAGGTTATACCTTCCTGATTGAAAAAGGACTTCTAGCCCACTACTATTTGCCACACAAACAAATGAATTTACACAAAGTGTCGATAGAATATGAGTATATAAAATTCAACACAAACAATTGTAGTACACGACATGTAGTACAGGAAATGTTAAATTTAATTTACATCGAGATATTCTTGTCGTCGTACAACAAATACACAAATAGGGCTCGCGTACACTTCGATTGTGACTATTACTTATTAAATGAGTGTAAATGGCAAAAACTCATTTAATGCATATTATTCGATAAACTCTTAATTTTGAGTTTATTTTTCTTTCGGAAATAAAATGGCCTATTCAAAATTAAACTTCCATAAAATTGTGGGATGACACATACATTGAAAAGTGAAATTACTTTTTAAATTGGGCACTATGTTGTAGATGGAATGTTATGAAAGTATTTATGGTCAATATAACATCTTGAATATACGAAAATGATATTGTCAGAATCATTATAATTATAAAAATATAATTGGGTCTATCTCAAAAAGTCTATCTAATACACTAAAATAATAATTAAAATGTGGTCATTGGTTGAAATTCTAATTTTTTCATGGCTAATATAATATGGATGGATTTCCTTATCACCTAAAAGATTAATGAATGTTTGAGAGTATTTGATACACTGAGTAGTATCAAGTAGAGGTATTTTTGATGATTTAATTTTGAAGTGCAATCTATTTAATTTTGATTTTAATGATTTTTATGATAAGTTTAATTAAAAGGTTTAATAATACTATTTGAAGGTTATTGATTTGAATATAGTTGATTTGAATGATTTTGCAACTAGCTGAAAAGTTGCTTTACAGATTTTTTTCTGCTTTTGCCCTATGCTATTGAGTTTAATTTGATATTTTTACATATGTTTGGTTCCAACTTTACTTTGAATTTTTTCATAAATTTATCAATTAATTGGTAGAATTTAATTAAATGGTGATTTTGAATTTTAAGAGTCAAATGAATGAATAATTTTTAAGGCTAGATGATTATGGTATAAAGTTTTATGTGACTTCTTTTTATAATGATCTTAATTGAATTGTTATAGTTGTGACTTATTTATGAATAGTGACTTATTTTAAGAGAAAGTTGTTGATGATAAAGAGTGACTAAATTAATTGAGATTTGAGAATGTGTTTAGAGAATTGGCTACCGCGTGCAAAAAATATGTTTATTTACAAAAACCCCTTTTTGGTTGGGAATAAGCCCTATATCTCTGATGGTGCAAAGAAACCATTAGCACACCTATAAGTAACATAGGAAATCTAAGCGGGAAACTTAGTCAGGGATGGCAGATCTTCCAATGAGTGTAGATAAACAACAAAAATGAAACATAAAAAATAGCACGGGACCAAAAATTGCAGTGGAAGGGAAATGCCCACTTGAAAGTGCACTATAAAAATAATTGTGGAGGGATAATGCCCACTAGGTAAAGAGTAGAGGGATATTGCCTACTCACTTGTAATGGTTGCTATAAGCTGAACCATGTTTAGTCACTCAATTTTTGGGATATTTAGGTCACTAGTCACTGTTAATAAGAGTCACTCTGATAATTTGGATAAGAATGAACATTATAGTTCATGATGATAATCACTGAATATTTTACATGGATTTAACCCATGAAATTTTTTTATAACTATCACCACATGTTGGAACACAATTTTTAAAGGGCAAAGCATTTAAACTTAAGATTGCGCTTCATCAAAAATTTTGAGGCATACTTAATTTACATACGTTATTGTGCGACTTACTTGTGTTTATATTTGTAGTGCATACAAACTTGACATATTTTTTTCAAAAAGCATACTTATATATATAATGTTGGTAGAAATGCACTGGTTTTTGTTACTGAATACTTATGATAAATGGTAAATGTTGTTGAAGATATATTAATGAGCTTACTTGGATTTCATACATGAAATGAACAAAATTGGTTTAAATTAGAAAATGAAAGAGTTATAAATGGTAAATTGAAACTTATTGAAAATATAAAAGGTGATGCATGAGCACTAATAAAAAAAATTATAAGGTATTGAAACATATACATAAAATAAGATAATATTGAAATTTGTATGGTATTAACTTATACTTTTCTTATAATTATTATGAAAATTTTTTTGTTTATGGGATTCTAACCACTATGAAGAATATATTTTTTGCTCATCTTGTATGTTCTATATAAATATGGATAGAGCTTAACTAATTAATTTTTGTCAGCATTTGCTCTTCCTGGAATTACTAGTGCACATAGTAATGAGTTTTCCATGCTGGCGTGGACACTCACCAAGAGTGGTGAATGTTGATAATTTTTTTCCTCAAATATTTTTATTGTTACCACATCAAAAAGAGCCTTCCATTATGTTTTCTCCAAATATTTGTTTAACACAAAAGATGATGCTCTAAGCAGTTTACCTTGTAAACGAATTGAAAAGTTGAAATAGTGCTCATATTTTATTGGAAGTCACATGATGTCTTATCTTGTTGTAACTATGGAATTTAATTATGAAATGATCCTTGGTATTTTTTTAAAGTAACAGTATGTCCTATATTATTGCACTATGGAATTGCTCTTGTTTATGAGCCTGATTGAATAATGAGAATTACATAATGAGATCCATGTATAGTAAAGTTTTAAGATTATAGTGGTTGTGGTAAATTTATAAAAAACAGTATAGTGGTAGTACATGCACCGCAATAACTACCAGGATGCCTTGAGAATTTGAGTTTGAACTAAAATATTGTAAAACATTAAGATATAAGAAAAAGGCCGTGGATGTTGATGTTAATTATATAATGATAAAAGGCAGTAATTAAATATGATAGAAGATTTCTTGATGATGATGAATGGATATTGTTCAAAGTTTATAGAGATGGAAAGGACTTACATTTGGATGCGAAGAGAAGGTCTCGTTGTTATCAAGAAGAAGAACGGACACAAAGTCTGAATAAACACTAATTTCTTGAGGCACACAAACTGGTTTATTAACGAGGATTTTAGCAACACATTTCACATGATTGGCAAGCTGAGAGCGGGATTCGATAACAAGATTCAATTTGATTAAAAAGGCGAACACAAGGGGCAATCCAGATGGGTCTCACTTATACGTTGGAAACACACACGATCAGCAGTACTAAGATTGTAGAATTGAAAACTACATTACACTTTTTCCCGGGGTTTCGGGACAGTAGGAAAACACCATGTTGAATGGATTATCGTAGGCGTGAAAAGGTGGACAAAAAACAAAATGGAGCATCAATTACATATCGCGGTTCTTGAGAGGATGACCCTCTACTCTCCCATCGGTGGGGTCGATGTTGGGGCGCATACCACAGAGTGTCCCGCGGGCGTCAAGCGGGAACCCAGCGGCAACAGTCGTGCACCGGGACGGGTGAGAGAGGAGGGGGCCATGCAGAAAACAAAGGGTCTGCCGGTTTTATACTAGGGTCGGTCAACCGCCTAACAGAGCCAAATTCTAGACTTTGGCTTGAAATTCCTCATTAGGAGTGACGAACACCTCCCACGAAGCAATGCCAAAACACGCCAAAATGTGGGGGAGTTGTGAGGTCAAAGGTTCGTCAAGGGATTAACAGTGTCTCAAAACCTCCTAGGCTCAAAAGCAAATGAAGAGTTTGAGATAGAAATTTAGTTTTTAGGTCTTTGGAATCAGCGTCTGACGCTGAACAAAATGAGTGGAAGTTTTACTATTTTATTGTCATTGTCATTAATTTTGGAATTAAGAAGATCAGGGGTTTAATTTATTGTACGTCCCTCTATGTGGGGGGTTGGATACAAGGAACTTTTCCCACCAGCTGTAAATTGACCCAGAAGATCTTTGGGGTGTCGGTAAGATCTCCCCAAAGAAAGGGGCTTAGCAGTGGTGATATTTTTATGATTTTGTCTGGGATTCAAGTTTCGGGGTGGAAAAGACTCAATAAAGCAGTCAAAGTCTTGGACCGTTTGAGCTTCGTATTACAAATTATTTGACATTCATATCGTGAGAGAGAAGTGAATAAGATGCTTTGCACTTAGAAATACTCTGCAGGTGTTGTTTTCAAGTGGTTTAGGAATTTGTCTGGGGTTTGGGGGACTGTGCTCAATTGCAAAAATAAACTAGAGATCGAGAACGAATATATGTGATGGATCTACATCACACAACGTAAAACATTTAATTTTTACTAACATTTAGCAACAAACATGAACTTTTTATAAATTATAGACAATTATATGTAGAGCAATTATAATTAAGCTTTGATATTAAAAATAGACAAGATGGTTGTGTTTTTTATCTATTTTTTATTTGAGTCTTAAGGGATTGAGAAGAATACAGCATCCCATATCAGACAATATTGGTACTATTTTTTCTTATATCCCAAAAATGGCCCGTCTTTAGGAACCACTCAGGTGAAATATCAAGCATTTCAATCAAGTGGTTCTCCATTTATATCCTTTTAAAATAGAAGATCTAATTATAATCACCCTGTATGTTCCATTAGAAAATTTAAATACTTTAAAACAATTTTGATTGATAAGGGAGTTTAAGTTCACAATTTATTCGATGCTTCATGCGATTCCTTTACAAACCTCTAAGAAATGCAGGCGCATCTGTGACCCAGGACCGAACACTTCCCCCAAACTCTGATTACATCAAGAGTGAAAGAAAGGATCCGGGTGGTTCATACATCAAAACTGCCTTAGATAATCAGATTACCCACTTCAAAAAATGACATTTTTGACATTCAATTTCTTATTTACCGTCTCATAGCAACCAAACCGTTCGGAACAAATTTCAATGCGGTAGAAAACGAAAGGAGTGTTTAGGCAGATATTTTGCCTATGTTAATACGGATATTTATCTGCATAATACATAAGGGAACCCACATTCAATAACCTTGACATCAGTCTTCTAAACAGCAGCATCTTGAGCGTATAGCGTGGTGTAAAGAGTTATTTATTTGAAAAGAATTTTAGTTTCATTCTCATTAAATATGATTTTGGATTTTTTTTCGAGGCTCAACGACATTTTGATTGATTCTGAAGTAAAGGGTGTTTGTTCTACACAATGTATCTGAAAGAAACCGGTGATATGAATATAATTCTGGGTAATCGGTCAAGAAAGCGGCCAAGATAACTTATCAGGAGTTAAACATTTGATTAGGACTTTACTTCATTCACGCGTTTAAAATTGTTTTGAATTGTGACCACCGTATACATTTAGCTGATGAAATGAAATGAATTGGATTTAAAAATATTTTTATTCAATTAATACGCTTCTAATCCATAATACCTCTATTCAAAAAGTATCAAACCTTTAGTTTCAAAAATATAATTCATTTATACAAATTATTTTGTCTCTTATCATCGAAGTCGTACCTTTTGTGTTGTAATGTGCATTACACATTCTTCCCAGTGGTAATGCCAATTTCAACTTCAGGAGTTGATAAATAACTCATAAACGATCAAGAATATAAGAATCACATTGATAGTTGGGTTGCAATAAACCAGTTCAATAAACCCAATGAAAGCTACAAACCATATTTCTTCCTCTTCCAGTCCGTAAGATTAAAATAAGCAAAAGTCAAGTGCTCTACCATAGCCCCTGGAATTCGTATGAGACACCACTTTTTATTTAATTATGAATCGTTTCTTGTAAGTCAACCTTCTCAATATTTTTACTATTTAGTAATGTAATAATAAGTTTCCCTCCACTAAATACGTAATGTATTGACTCAACTTTAGAAGCAAATAATAGCAATTATAGCCTTAAGAATAAACCAAACGTTACATATATTATTTTTGCTAGCTGAAGTACGTCATGATATAATCTAACTCTTAAAATATCCATGATACATTTCAATACCTGACTGAATTACATGTTATAAAAGAATGTTAGATACGGAGCCTTATGCTTCAAATTCCCATTTAGTTAAAGCTCTTAAGGATAATTCTTCAAACATGTCATCAAATGAAAACCAATTTCTGACGTAAACTCCAGGAATAGTCTAATGATTATACCTTATTTTATGATCGAAAAACACATTTATTGTGTTAACTTGATCCATATTAAACTCTTTATGGATGAATAAAAATTGAAACTGGCCTAAAAAACAAACATTTTAATCGAAAGTACATTTTAGTAGAATTTAACAGGACTTTTCAGATATTCGCTAAAAATGTCTCCCTGTAAACAAGTTTAAACCACGGTATATAAACTTCATTTCCCCAATCGTTTCCTCATTATCGATAACACATAAATTACAAGTTAAAAAATTCTTCATCCCATACATGAAAGAAAACCTTAGCATTTGTACTTATGAGTATTGAGGATTCAATTTAGAGACTACCTGTCAGTAATGGCATGTTTGAATAGATAATCCAAGAAAACAACTAGAAATAGAAAACCATATTTCCCAGTCTCGGAAGGAGCAAATTGATTTCCCCACGATGGTCAATAATCTAACTTCACATCTGTCCACACAACCCCATTTCCGTGCAGTTATTTCATGGAAGAACAATCTAAACAAAGGAAATCAATAATGAAATTTTTCCATGGAACTCTTATCTGAATAGTCTTATGTAAACAAAACACATCCCGGTAACTTGATTAGGCTGCAACTTTTCCCATAGGAAGCAATCTATCGCTGGAGCACCACGCGGAAGAGGGAAAACTGTTGTATTGACCGCTAGTCAGTCAACATTTAGCTATTACCAAACTAACCCCTGCAAAGTTTGTTGTTATTCAATACATTTCCCCATCCGTTCCATGAGGCTTTTATTGCGTGTGATCATTTGTTACGTTTTAATTCATGCGGAGTGAACTATCCCTTGGATTTTTGCTTCGCTTGAGCCTTTTTCAAGGGAAAGCGTGAGGTCACGCAACCTGTAAAATGGATTGAGTTTCTCGGAGCTCTGAAATATCTCTAGTTTTTTAATGGTTAAATTATTCTCGAGACCACTCTGAGGTTAACTATTTGCAGGTATTATTACCAATGGATTTATGTTCGTTAATTAATATTTGCAGATGGAAGTAGCAAACACTAACACTCCCAATTATTAATATATTTTAATTTTCAGTATATGAAGTGAGTTTCGCATATATTTAAGGAATTGAAATACTGGTGTTTATTTTTTACACTGCCATAAAGAGTTTAACACTTTAATATAATTTGAATACGTGGTAATAAAAAATTAAAATTTATAAATAAAGTTAAAAGGTGATAACCCCTTCTCCCATTTTATCTCAATATATACATTGGCCAATTTTAGTTTGGAAATGCTAATCAAGTACAAAATTTAGAGATATATTTTGATTAAAATATTTTTTTATTTCATAATGTGTTAGTCTGGCGTATACAACTATCGTTACATGAATAATCTTTGCCACTAAAATTTTGTTTAAGGATCCTAATAGTTCTACACTATCCATACAATTTAAACCACTGGTACCCCTTCTTTTGGTTTATTACTTCTTTATTATAATCATTTTAGTATCCAATGCCATTCGAAGAAATGAATCATACGGAATCATTCGATGCATGATTTTTCCGTATTTAAGAATTTCAACGAAATCTGGAAACGAAGCCACTTTACAATACTAATACCTAACTTGCATAGCTATAGCTCTTTCCATTCCCAAGACTTTTCAAGTTAAAGGGACTTAATAATGCATCTGTATAAAGACAAAGTAATGGCCGTATTAAGATAATTTTGTTTCCAAAGTACTTAAGAATTTAGTGAGCAGTTTAACAATTAATATGTATTATATTTCTTTCCATACACAACTGTTCGATCTTTTACTCAGTTTCCTTCACATAAAATACAATAGACTAAACCTTTACTCTCAATAGCCAGTTCCTTTTCCCGATCCATTCCCACACACATACAACTTTCATCCAAACCACCATAGTCATAACAATCATTCATCGTACCCAATTGTGACACGCTATAAAGAGTAACAAAATTCAAATTGATTCGCGACATTACAACACAGCATCCCACAACGTGGTAAAGGTTTCACTGATCCACTGACTGATTCCAACAAACCGTTCCTCGGACATAGGGAAAGGGGAGCACCCGAGTATTGAACGATGTTAAATCGTTATTACATACTGATGAACGTTATCACGCAATCGGAAGATTTAATATTTTTCTCTAGTTGTTTCCAATTTCTTTCCTCGCGAAAAACATTCTATTCAAAGAATTCAAAGAAAGAGGAAATAGCAGTGCGCAGTTACGCAAACTCCGCTGTGTGGTCCATTAGGAATTAAAAGTTATTCTTGTAATTGTGCCGTGAGGTATTTCCGGGCAGCCACGTGCACTTTGTTATCACTCGAGGCGCATTAGGTGAATCATAGGTTGGAATACTTATAAGGAATGGAATGGGCTGCTTTGTTTTGAAAATGTGAAGGTCGTAGTTCGAGTGGTAATCGTGACGAGTTAGGTGAGGCAAGAATACACGCTGTGTCGCAATGTTTATACACATTTGAATATCTGAAATGCAAGTAATATTACTGTGTGTAACTTGTTATTGTGAGTGGGTGTTACTGGATTCTTGATAATGCGGTTTCCTACTTATAAAAAATTGATTACACTGGATAAAATAAAATATTTATTAAAGCACCATGTTGAAAAGCTGTAAACATTTTTTGGGGGAAAAAACTAAAAATACTTTAAAGTTGCTTTTATACAGAATCTCACGAGCCCAGATCTGTATTACCGAAATCTTTGTAAAATTACACTCATGTTAGGCTGTTTTATGATTCAAAACGTAAATGTTTGAATAGGGTGAGCACAATATCGATTGCTAAAAACGATAACAGTTTAATTACTAAAGTCCTTATAATTATGCAAAAATATATTGGTTAAAAGTTGGTAATTGATGCTTAAGATATTGCGTGTGTTTAATAGTAATGAATCGTGTAGATTAAAAAATCAAATCAAAGTTTAAACGTAAACGTACATCACTAAAATTAAGAATAAACTGATTAATACTAACTTTATAGCGGATACATCTTTCACTTTTTCAGTATTTTAGTAATACCTTATTGTTTATATATGAAAGAAAAAAAGAGCTAAGGAATAGATATTACCAAATACTAATAATACTAAAAGAAAATAATACTAATAGATATAAATAATACTAAATAGATTACAGGTATTCAAAAATCTTCGATTAAATTAGAACTTTATCCCGAAATAATTCAAGGCGTAAACTTCCGTCAAAAATCAAAACTAAACATCCCATCGATCATATGCAGTAACACGGACCATAACATGACTCTCCCCTCTACTTAGAAGGTTAAAAATCTACACCACTAATTACAGCTATTTGAGAGAGGAAGCTTAAATTTTACAATAGCAGCCTACTCCCCAAAAGAAACACTCCCCACAAAAGATCTCAATTAAGGCTGAAAGCCCGGCTCGAAACCAAGCCCGAGACAATTTATTCCAAGATGCATACGTAAGTAGCCCACCCCTTCCGTTTCTTCTGGGGAACTCCGAAATGAGTAGTTAATCATTAAAAGCCACACTAAATTGAAAACTTCTTTTCTCTCGCTTCTTTAATACGGGGGTGCGTAAAAAGTGTCAAACTTCCGTGGTCCCACCATCAATATAATAATCGATAGCTTTTGCAGCGAATTTGACAGAGATGGGTCCCTGCTAAAAAGGATAACTGAAACCATGGAAATAAAAACTCCCTTCTTGATTTGTTATTTTCGTTACTTCGCTTTTCTTTCCAACTCTCTGCTCTTGATTTTTTTTTCGAAAATGAAGCCTTAAAGAAGCAGAACTTTCACGGCACAATGCAGATCGATAGGAACGTCAATCTGTCAAGGCGTCGAATGGCACAAGGCGATTTTCTTCCTAGCTTTGCTAATGTAATTTAGGCGTTCAGAAGAAGAAAGGGGACAAAGTGATAGTGCCGATGAAAAGTAAGGGGCATAATTGAGCGTCCCTCCCAACTTCTTTCGAGCGGTGGATGGAAGTTAAGGACGGAAACTAAATTAAGAAAAACTATTGTTTTCCAGACTTGTTTTAATTATTCGGCATTTCTTGGAGGGGTTTCATTAAAAAAACTCGGTAAAAATGAAGAAATCAAGCTCACGTCTCTTCATTCATTATAATGAGGAGAAAAGGTAATAGCCAATTGCATATTTAAACAAGTTTTTACTCAAATGAATGTAAATTGATTTGAAAATATTTAAATTTTAACGCTTTTTGAACTAATATTTTTGCGAACATTTTTTTAAACTACAACTCTTCGGAAATTCCATCTTAGTAAAACGCATAGAAGAGATGCGTGCTGTTAAGTTCAAACAATGAAATGAAATTGGATGAAATAAAATGTGTTAAAAAAGATGATCCAGGGAAAATGTAATTAAACTTTTGTTGAACCTCTTAAAATCACACGTTTTAAAAGTGTTGAATAATATTGGATAAGAATATCAAAGTTGAATAATATTGGATAAGAATATCAAAGTTGAAAAATATTGGATAAGAATATCATATGTTTTTCAGTCTAATAAAAACTACAACATAGACTAATGGATCAAGTTTGTTACCGAAAGTCAACTTTACACTATTATTTAAAATTTTAAAAAATCGCTGGTTTTACGGAAATAGAAATTTCCAAAGCGATATATTTTGGCTACAAATTATTTTTATACTTGTTTAAATGTGGTTTTTGAGTATCTGGCAACGAAAAAGTTGAATTATTTACCAAGAAATAAGTAATTTAAATAAATTCTTATTCTTCACCTTTTTTGTAGGAAAAATTCTGATATTTAAATCGCATAATCCGTCTTTTTGAAGATAAACTAAGTTGATTAAGATCAGCAGCAAAACAAAATTTCAGACAAAACCGAGATTTGCTGGTATAACTCTAGCAGAATTTTCCATTACGTAATAACAAAAGCAATTACCATGAAAAATAATACTTCCCGAGCTTTTTAAACAATGCATTCCCATTCGGAATGTTTTAGTTTTTACATTGATTTGAGTTTTATGTCACATGAATCATAAAGAGGGTTCATCATTTGCTATAGATCTTATGACATATTGTGATCGAAATGAAGTAAAGCCCCGCAGAATCATTAACAATTCTTGTTGTCAATAATGGGATTCCATAATTACTGATTGTGGAAGGTCTGTTTGGAATTGAGAAACAGTAGTGATGGAATGAACTCGTGGATCAACATGATGGATATGCAGCATAATTATTGAAGCCCATAACAATGCGTTAAACTTTGTTACAACTTCTGACAAAGGGCGCTGCTCGTTATTCCAAGAGAAGCAACTACCATAAACGTCACTAAAAACTTCACTCGCTCTACGCGATAAGCAGCAATGCGTTAAAATACGGATTTTAATGAGCACATTACAGTCCAGTGTCCTTAGCCAGAGCAGAGTTAATTACAGAACACTGAAATATTCACAGCTGTTAATCAAGAGACGTGATCACAAATGACGCACAATCGTATACCGTTTCTGTTCATTGAATACGGGTTCTGCCGGTAATTGTCCCTCCGATACCTATTTGCAATTCTGATCTCAGGCACAAAACAGGGCTCATCTCTCAGCTGGAGCCAGGGTTGAAGGAAGAGTTCGAGAGGAAAAATTGTGGAAGCTAATTTAAAAGGGCAACTCCTCAAAGAAAGTATCTTAGAATTTATTTGGGTCTAGTTTTAACGCTAGATGAAGATTTGATTCTCTCTCTCAAAAATATCCAGAGGAAAAATAAATTCCTTTACGAAAATTGAATAATTTACCTGATTTAAGTAAAAGTTGCACATGTCACCATAGTTAAGTTTCCTAGAATTGGAAGGATTTTTCATAATGACCTTTTTTATTTGAGAAAGCATAACTTGCGGGATAATTGAAGCGATTAGCTATCTCGTTGTGGATACAAGAGATTGTATTATGTCTTGGAAACTACTGCACACAAGAAAAGATTAAGAAAGTAATTTAAGTTTATGTAAATTTTATATTTTTATTGTTTACTTAGTGACTTTATTCCAGCAAGTCCCATATAAAGATAAACAATTATTATACATAAAAGTTGATAGGGAATTTTTTATTTCTTTTTTCGACTACCTTCGACAGTTGCATAAACTCAGTTCTCAGTTATGTAATGTAATCACAGTAATCACAGTCCAATTCTAAAAATATAAATGGAAGTTTTAAAATAATTTGAAATAACTAGAAAACGTAATTTACATTAAAAAATATAAGCTTAATGCACTTAGGTTTTCAAAATAATATTCTGAATAATTCATGTAATCAAAAATTTCAGCATCGATATTTCATTACATATTAAAATCAAACACCCAAATGATTAAAATCATACCAAAGAGAAAAGTTACCGATAATACTTCAAACTAAATTCAATTTGCATACAATTAAATGCTTTCCAATGGTTTATTTCCTTGCCGTCCTTTCCCCTTGAACTGTAAATACGATTTAAATAAATTATATCCGAATTCATTTGATGGATACAAAATTGAAAACGAATGCCAATTTCAATTTAAGCAGGAATTGCAATTAAAAAAATCACAAAAATTACATTTCTTAGAATCCCCTTTCATATTTCCATACACTTAAATTACTCTTTTATTTCTAAACTTCGTTTCGTCGCTTAAATCATTCCTTTTTTTAAGAGAAACTTCAGAAGCGCGTCTTTAATTGGCAGAGTATTAAGTTTCTGATTTCAGCAGCCATAACTCTTCTCCAGCAAAGGAGAAATTACATCAATTATCGAAAAATTTTGCGTCAATCGATATTTGAGAAGAGGTGAAATATCGTCCCAGAATTAGTAAACTCGATTCCAGAACCTTAAAATGTTTTACTTTTTGATGGTGTATAAAGAGCCGTACATGAACAGCGATCCTTTAACTTAACTATAATATTTAATAAAAGTTTATAGAGAATATTGATTATTTTTCTCTATGAAAATCTTATTCCAGATATTGTCGACAACCAATATCTGATAGTTTAGGCGCATGTAATAAGCAGTATTGAAGTAGATTATTTTGTTTTTTTTCCAAGAAATATTCCATTAAGGTTATTAAAAAGGAACAGATTTTGACATTTCAAATATTATTTTACTACATTATTATGGAGTTGGTGGGAAGTAAGTATTTAATGGGCAGTGTTTCTTCGGCTTAGAAAATAAAGTAAAACGAATAAAATGATAATTACTTAAATTAATGGAATTTTTATTTGATTCCTCCATAATCCTAAGAAACTCTTTTATTTAGTAAAATACTAAAACACAGCAGGGCATGTGTGGCGGACTTGTGACTTAATTTAAGCTAACTGTAAACTGTTCCTATTCAGCATGTTCTCCTACACATCTCAACTTAAACTCCTAGTTCATGGTGTTTCAAAAGTCCGTTTCGCGGCTTTTATTTTAAACCAAAGTCACCTAGGGTCATAGAAGAAAAGTCTACCCCTATGTAAGTGACCCTGGAGAATCCATTTTGATGACTTACAGCGCCCCTATTGGCAAAATAAAAAAAATTAAAAAGTTGTGTGTAAAAAATAAAAAAAAATTGCAAGTTTTTAAAATTTTTTTTATTAAATTTTGCCTTTTTTAACTAAAAAATATAAAACTACATAATAGAACTGAAAAATTTGCAAACTTTCCCTTTTAGATGCTAAAAAAGATCTCTTTTCACATGCTAATATCTTTGTGAATATTCGCGATAGTTTCATGAAATTACCTTAAAAGACCTTACTTCCATGACAATTTCAAATAAAAGCCACGAAACGGACTTTTGAAACACTTAGCATGTACTAATTGTCGTTCATACTTTGTTGTTATTCTTTTGTTTGTTATGCTGTTTTCTTCATTTACAAATATGTGATAATTAATATTCAGGCCCTACACATGTATTCTGTTGCATCACGAGAACTTATGGAGGATTTGCACCACGCGGTTTGTGACAGCAATTCTGCAGCTTTTCTGCTATAGCGACAACCGCAGTAACTCAGCGACCTCTCAAAAGAGAGCGCTGTTAAATTGAGGGAAGAGGGTCAATTTTTGTCGCGAATCGCGTGGTGTAAAGCCGCCGTTAGTGTTGTGCTTGTACCAAATATACCACATGCATAGTTGAACTCATCGTATTAGTTTTCTCGCATAAGTCACATCTGCACCCCTTCCATGACCCTTTTAAATTTCATACTCATCTCTCCGCATCTCCATTCACACACTCGTATACTCCCTATTCATCTTTCTACTCCATTTCACACCAGCTCATTTAGCCTTATCCCTTTCGATGTTTTATTTTGGAAGAATAATCCAAAGTGACAAGTGTAAACTATATTTTCACTCTTCGATCCTCCCATTTCCTTCGCGAATGAGCTATTTACCGTAGAGGATCACTTCTGATGAACATTGAAAGTGAAACAGTTCAACTTATCTCCACATTTATCTTTTCTACACATATTCGTAATCACAGCTCTATCTTATCTGCCACTCCATCATCATCCCCACTTTTTCTCATCTCTTAATATTAGTGTTCCACCATAGTTCCCCCTCTACAACTCTCGTTCATCCCTACCATTTCTCCTCACTCCTCTTCACTTTATCTCTACTCTTCCCTATCTATTTTAACTTTCTCCTTTTCTACTCTTTCTCATCCATGTACACTTCTTCATCCCCATTTTCTCTATCATCTCTTTAATACCCTCTATCCCTATATTCGTCTCTTAACAGTTATCTAATTAGTCACCTCTATTTCCGTATTCATCTTTTCTCCGCTTCATCCCTACCCTTTCTCGTCATCCTTCCTTAATCCATCTCTACTCTACCCCATCTCTTAACACTTCATCCATACTCTTAATTCCTGTGCCCTTACTTACATCACTTTCTCATCTTTTAACCCTTTCCAATTTTCATTTACCTCATCGTTTTATCCCTCCTATTTCCCCTTACTCTATTTCAATCCACTCATCATGTTCCACTTTAGTGTCTCAGCCTCTGGCAATAAGGAAATATTTCGGTCATACAATTCAATCAAAAAGACAGCGCACTCACTCACCTTCAAAAAAAATTCAGTTGATTCTCCCTATTAAGAACAATGAGCGCCATTCCATCAAGAGTAAAGCTCCCTCAGAGTTAACCCACTCAAAAAATTACCAGCCCCACTGCAGTTATGGAAAGCAATCATTCCCCTAACGAATTCCATTCCTCAATGAACCTCCACATCCACGCAAACATCCCAAGCATTCAGCCATCGTATTAATTAGCACACATAAAAGACGATAAATTAATGGCAGCGCGAGCATTCCTGCCGCCGAGGAATTAAGCATGAAATATAAGTGTGAGCAATGAAAGGTTATGAAGTAGGGTGATTTAAAAATGAATGATCCCTTTAATAATAGGAAAAGGAGAAAGGAGACGATTTATTCTCGCTTTCCTTTCGCTGGCTTTAAATCACCCTACACAAATCCACACAACATTGATTTAGCGATAATGGAACGACTAGCGCTCTTAAAAGCCCCTAGATATTCGTCGGGTGGGACACAGCCCGAGGGAATCCAAAATGAAAGAAAATCAGTATTAATGAAGGATCGAGGTGGATGGGATCCCTAATTTAGGGGCGGACTTAAGCAGATAACGACGACGCTATGGATCGCTGTTTGTTTGCTGCCCAAATCGCAAATTGAATTGGCGGGACGAATAGTCAATCGGGAAAATGAGGCTCGGAAAAAGCCGGTTGGTTGGAACCCGATTTGGAGGCACGGGTTGGACTCGTAATGCCATCAGTCTTCAGCGCTCGAGTCTTGCAAAATTGAAGAGACACGCGCGTTCGATTTTATTCATAACAGAAATGCGATTTGGGAGCGGAACTGAAGGGGGGAGCTAATGGAGGTATCCGGCAAGATTTGAACACCTCCTTTCATTTACCATTGCTGAAAAGTCTGACGGGTCTCATTCAACTCTGTCGGTCCATAGGTTCCCCGACTTTTTAGAAGGACCCCTCTCTTCATAAACTTATCCATGTAACTAATTTCAGTTTTGTAATTAAGATGGTTAATTATAAACCCTGTTTGAATAGTTTTGCAAAATTAGAGATGTTATGTTTGTTTCTAGCATTAGTAAAAAGCTGAAGTAAACCAAACTTATAAATTGGGAAAATACACTTACTTTATAAAACTGCCCGATTCATCAGAATTTATGAAAGCAGTTAACTCATCTATTATTTAAAACAGCCATTTCGAACAATTGAAGCCTCATTTTACTATTTAAACCAGTGGTTCTCAAACCTTTTGTGACCCATCGCCCCCTTCCGGAGTTTGACTAAGACCTATCGCCCCCTTTTCCTTCTCATTGTATATCTGATTTTAATTCAAAGCAGTGTGCGAGCGAATCCAGGATTTGATTTTTTAAGGGGGCTAAGAATTTTCAAAATTAAAGGTCTAGGAGTCCTCCCCTAGACAATTTCTGAAAATTTGACCCTAAAAATAGGGTTTTATGAAAGGAGAATTTCACCATTTATTGCTGGTTAAGGGGGTCCGGGACACAATTTTCTAAAAACTTTACTAATTAGCTTAGAATTTTGAAATTTTTTATACTGATCAACCATCTAACAACTAAGCAAAATCACATCATAAAAGTATTCAAAAAGTTTTAAAAAAAATTAAAAATTGAAATTTCATTAAAAAAGTGGGGTCATTTAAAATTGATATAACTCAAAATATTATTGATAAATTTTGAAATTTTTTTCACTTAATCAAACAGAAACATTACCTGTAACTTGGTCAAGACATTTTAAGAAATATTAATTTTTTTTAAAAAATATGAACAATTAAGTAAAAAATTCTTGAAATTTTTATGCAATTTTTTTTTAAAAATTCATATTTTAAAAAGTATATAAAATTTTTAAATTTCCCTTGATCAAATTAAAGTTAAGTGTTAAAAAAGTATGTATTTCAAATTTCAACTCCTTACCTTGAACTGTTCTTGACTTATATCAATTTAAACATGAGAAACACTATGATAGAAACATAGTTCAAGCATCATTTAAAGCAGAAAAAACATTGTTCCTTTTTGAAAGCAAAAACCTTTTTTCGAAAATCTCACGATTTTTGTGTCCCAGACCCCCTTAAGCGGACAATAGGATTTAACTCACAACTCTCAAGCGTCACCTCCAATCGTGGACCAGTTTCGTACACGTTAGGACTCATCAGCACGGTATAGGATGGTAACGCTAGAGAGAGGAGGGCAAGTACTAGTCTAGCCGACTATAATTGAAAAAGTGGTGACCATTGATTAGTCCTCCACTCATCTGCTGGAATGACAATGTCATTCCTAAGACAGATTTAATTCCAGAAAGGCAAAGTAAATGAAAGGAGAATTTCACCATTTATTGCCGGTTGAGCGGACAATAGGTCTCTTGGGAATTGTCATTCCAGCAGATGAGTGGAGGACTAATCAATGGTCACCACTTTTTCAATGATAGTCGGCTAGACTAGTACTTGCCCTCCTCTCTCTTGCGTTACCATCCTATACCGTGCTGATGAGTCCTAACAAGGACAAAACCGGTTCACGGTTGGAGGTGACGCTTGAGAGTTGTGAGTTTACACCAATAGGGTTTTAGCTCGTTTTGGTACACTTAATTTTCAATAATTATTAATTTCAATAATTTTTTAATTCCCCCTTTGAATACTCATCGCCCCCCTATCGCCCCTCACTTATTTATCGCCCCCTTGATATCCTATATCACTCACTTGGGGGCGATCGCCCCCTGGTTGGGAACCACTGATTTAAACTATTTCAAATAATGAAATTAAAATAGTTATTTTAACGTTAATTTTAAAAAAGTGGTTTTTATATTACCTTTAATTATAGTACATAAATACAATATCTCGAAAAGACTTAAATTTGTAATTAATACTTTATCATATATTTTAAGAAAAAATCTACCCCAAAAATTAAATTTCCTAAACTGGGTACCTAAAGCACTGGTTGTAAAATAAAAAAACTACTACTCTTTTAACCCCTGCAATTCATAAATTATTCTTCCACATAAACTATTCAGTTAGTTGTTTTAAAATTGAGTGTCTAAAAATGCAACCATAAGACAAGCTATCACTTTTACACTTCCTTCAATTTTCACAATTGAATAAAGTTCAAATCCAGCCAAGAAACGTTAACACTTTCCTCACGGGAGCGTGAGATCAAGTTAATTTCAGCTTCTGAATTTCATAGCAACAACAAAATTTTAAACATGAGAAAACGACAATGTTTGGAACATCATAACGAGCTTATATCGCATAACTGGAGGGATTAACCCGAAATAATTAGAACGGTGCAGCGTGATATAATTTAAACTTTTGGAAGTTCAAATCTTTATTAAATAGAGCGAAAAGTACGGTTTATTTTTGAGAACATTGAATAAATTTAGGGTATTTAGCTTTTAAATAAACTCCGAGTAATATAAATGTTATGCATCATTTTTATATGTTGCGATTCAATTAAATTTAGAAATAATATGAAGTAAAACTACATAATAATTAAACAAATAGGCATTTTAGAAACATTCAGGTAAGAATTATTGCGCCATAAATACATTTGGAGCTGTAGAAACAAAAATTTAAATAGTTTGTGTACTTCGAAATTCATACAAAACTAAATTTATGTTCGTAGAGTTTTTTTCTTTCTCATTCTTACAAACATAGTATAATCATCATAAATATATTTAATTTTTTATAATGGGAATAGTGTTTTCACGAAATGTATACCGAGATACTTTTTTGAACAAACACATTCAAAAAACTTAAGTTAGATGTATAAAAGAACACTATAGAATTTACCAGATAAATATTTAAAGACCAAAAAACATGCAGATATCTAAACATATTAAAAACTGTCTTCACACTTCCAATTTGATACTTATTATTTATCATTTAGTTTATTTTACATTCTTAGACAAAAAAATTCTGAAAATAATATAAAATCTTTATGATCCGAGACGTTGCTTTCTTAAATATTTTAATGAAAAAAGGTCATGGACACGTAAACAAACCAACCTGCACTAGTACGAAAAAAATATCCAATACCTCGTGAACACTTCCAAAGAAATCACCTCTTTCTCTACAATCTACACAATACCCGAAATATTCCAATTTTCCGAAGTCTTAAGAATAAAGCACAAAACTTATTAACTAATTAACTATTCAGATTTTTTAGCCAGTCATAAGAAAAAATCCCTTCAGCAAGAACCATTATGAGTACCAAGCATAGAAAACTCCAAACAAAGTAAAAAAGGAGACATCAAAAGCTAAAAAGGAGGAGCCCCCTTTTTTTAGCCACCAACTGTTCCCCGGTGAGCTTACATCCTCCCAGCTGTTACGATACGTCATTAAATGCAAGCATTTGCAGAACTGGGGAATAAAAAGTCTACTCTAGATTAAAGAGAGGATTGTCATTAAATATCATCATCATTACACTCTTGGTTATATATATATTCCCGGTCTTATCAACTGAAGAGAAATAAGTCGGAAAATACTTTCAAATAGGTTCTTCAAGTGACAATTATTTGGAGTAGAGCGGGGATCAAATTAAAAGTAAAGTTTGATTGTACGCTTAGGTTCAGTTGCGCAATGAGGTAAACATTACTTTAGGAAAGCTTCTTGATCTGGTTAAAGCACCCTTCTATAAATACCGTTTGTATTAGAACCATTGTTCTTAAATTCATACACTTTTTACTCTACATGGTTTTCTTTCATTAACCTAAATATCAAGAATAACTATAGATATTTATATTTTACAGTAAAGGATTCAATTTTACAAATTTAAGTGAAACAAAAGTTTCAGTTTCTTGTAATAAAAGGATTTCTGAAGGTAGATTTTGTCAGTCAAAATACAGTTTCTTATTTTTTTACTATTGTTAGCAACTATTTTATGACTAATTATTACGACTAAATTAAGAGTAGAATCGGGCATAATATAAATTTTAAAAATGGCAAACCTATTTTACTTTTGAGGATACATTTTTTAACCAAATTAAGTCAATTTTTCCTCAAAAAAAATCGATCATTTATTTTAGAGGACAATACTCTCTCTTATATAAAACATGACAGCACTACCTTCTTTATGTTATAGAGAAGGTTATGATTATAATACTAAACCCATAAAAAATGGTCCATTCTCCATAATATAAGAAAAATAACACTGCTTTATGCTCCTTATCAGGTAGACAGGAACAATAAAAACCTAACTCTTATCTTACTCTCTAAGTGACAATTTTTCTGGAAGTGAAAAGAATCAAACTAGAATAGATCAAAGCTGTGAAAAATGAGTGGAAGTGAGAAAAATTACACCCCGTAAAAAACACCATCATGAAAACAAAGAAGAGAAATCACGTTAGAAAATCTCACCTACACTCAAATAGGGAACGTCAAAACCTAAAACTGAACGTCAAAACTCGGATGGAAACCTAGTAGATCATTCTGTGTACTGGATTTTGTTTCAAGTAAAAGCTGGTAGAATATTGACCAGTGGGGAAGAAAATGTGAGTACTAGACTCAAACGAACTGGCTACTCTAATGACCAAAGAAACTCGAGCAGAAGGAAAAAGCGAGAAAATAGGATTGATGGAAACGTTGGATGAAGAAAGGGGGAAGAAAACTCAGAAGGGATCAAGTTCTAGAAGAATTCTGAAAGAATCTAAAGAGGTTTTGACAGTTTTACATGTATAATATTTTTTTCCAATATTTCAAAAGTGAAAAACCTTCTTAAAAACTTGATAATACCATATCATCCATGCTTCAATATTTAAAGAATGCCTTTGTGAAATAAAAGCCGACGCATGTTAAGACTGAATGTAAGCCTTACTTGAATCCCGCTATTTTTATTCTGCCTCCTGTCCAGTTTTCCCTCTCAAAAGGCCAAATAAGACTTCAAAGTCATGAGCCTTGGCAAACATATGTGAATAAAGTCAAATCCCTTAGGTACATAAAACATCTTTGCATGCTTAAACTGCTGTCTATTAACCTATGTTAAAATAAAAGCCTACCTGTTTTGTTCTTGTTAAAGCTCGAGTTTGAAACATAAGGGGTTTCTTAAATTTCATACTAGGAGGTGAGCCCTTTAACTTATGTATAAATAATCATAGGCAACCATATAAAAAGTTTTTCCCATCGAGTTTTTCATATTTTACATAAATTAGCAACATATTATTACGAAACGCGAGTTGAAAAATATTGGAAAGCGTTAAACACCATTTTCTCTCATTTTTTACGAAAGCTTCAAAAAATCAAGATTAAATAAACCAAAACTAATTATAAAAATAATCGTATTTGAGAGAAGTCTAAATTACAATAATTAATATATAAAATTAAGTAACATTATAAAGTACGGAAAATGATGCAATTACAGCCTGTGTTTGTGTATTGTGGTTTTTCACACTTCCATCTACCATTCAAAGTGAATGTATATATAAGTTTGTGTCCTTATTTCTAATATATTATTCGCATAAATTTGATTTATCAAAGCAAGAAATGGCATTTGAATCACTTAATATTTTTTTTATTTAAACAAACAAACAAAAAGCTCCCCGTACACCACAATATGTATAGCACGGGGCTTACAGGAGTAAGTAATTAAAATTTTACAAGAAAAACACTATAATACACATAAAATAAAAACAAAACTAAAAATAATAATCAATGAAATTTAAATTTTTGAAATTTTGAGAAGGTAACTAAAAATAATAATAAATAAGTAAAGTTTAAATTTTGAAATTTTGAGAAGGTAACATGCTTAAAGTGCTAAATTATTGCTGAACTTAAGGAGTAAATAAAATGCCATTTTACGGGAAATAAGAATGCTGGATTTTGGAGGCCATTTCATATTTATCTTTTGAAGTTCTTGTTGGAAAGCATTTCTCTCGGTTTCATACTTTGTATACTTTAAAAGGATACGGTCCACGTCTTCATTTAAGCCTACTTTGCAGTCACAGCAGTGAGATATTGAACTTAAATTGAATCTGTTTAAATAATTTAAAATTTCCATGTCCTGTAAGAAGCTGAGTTATTTTATAGTTAGTTAAAAAGTGATGGTTGGCCAATCTGATTGTTATGGATGGAAATAATTTCTTGGTTACTATTCCTTTGCTTGAGCTGAGGTACTCCTTGTTCCATGCATCCACAACATCTTTCCACATAGCTTTTTTTATAATGCGATTTGGGTATGTTGACAGCAATATCAACTGTCCGCTTGGTGGCAGTTTTGGCAAGAAAGTCAACCCTCTCGTTTCCATGAATGCCTGTATGTCCACGAACGAACGCGAAGTCGACCAATACGTTTTTATCCTTGAGCTGTTTTAGTTGGGTTTGAATATTGGCAACTATGCTGTTGGAAAATGTAATTGGCAACTATGCTGCAGAAAGAAATATTTAGTGAACCTGAAACCTTTTCCTATTATTTTAAATGAAAGAAATTTGCCATTTTTAGTATTTTTAGTTTTGTTATCTCTGTCTTAAAACTCCGCCGTGACATAATGGCAGAATCGAGTTAGTTCCTGATCCCGTGTACGAACTATGTGATATTCTCTTTTTATTGATATTTGGTGTTATTTTTATATTTTTAACTAACCTTAAAAAATGAAAAAAATTGGACCTTTGTATGTATGTATTTTTTTGTATGTATAAAGTAATAATGTAAATGTGTAAACGAGCACACGCCCATTACAATAAAGTTTATTGATTGATTGAACTATGCTGTTGGAAGAAGATATATGTTTTAAGATTTCCAAAGAACAGAGGGAAGCGGTGCAAAATCACTTAATATTGTCAAAAATCTTCAGATTATATCACATTAAATTATATTATTAAGAAATTATATTTTCGTATAAATTACTGCGCTTATTGGAATCGAAAAAGTCAAATTTTAATAGGTGGCATCAGATATGTATAATTAGTCATTTTGGGTCAAACAATACATAGTTTGTTTTTTCGTCAGCTAAAAAGTCTTAAAGTAACCCACTGTTAAACAGAAGAAAAATAATCATGTTTGATGCACAGCATAACCATAAGAAGCAAAACGCATTATTCTTATAGAAATATCCCAGCATGTTAAAACTATCAAATTAAAACCCAAGAATTAGAAATTTAGCAAATACCCATCAAACTTGATAAAAACCTTACACGAGATGCTTTATTTATACGAGGATCTTCTAAGAAAAATATCAAATAACGACCAAGTTTGGCACATGGGGTAAAGTTCCGTCCAATGATATCTTTAACAATAACAAAGGATTTCTTTCTTATTCGGAAAAGAAAGGAAGATTAAAGAACCTAAGAATCTTAAAAGTACAAAGAAAGTTTTCCATCATCGCAAAGAAAAGAAAATAAGGTTAAAAGTACCCTTGTCTGAAAATAGATATTTTATGGGCGAGCTTCGGAGCATAAATTTCTACATGTATAAAACGAAAATATGAATTTGAATGGTTAATTACGACATACTTTACGGTCCCGTCAAGCTTAGGTAAATAAAGAAAGCGTCACATCCCAATTTAGGGGGGAAATTCTTCTTTTAAAAAACCGAGCTAAGAAAACAGAAAGAATAATACCCCGAATATTTTACTTCCTTTGTAAAATTAATTACTTCCCCCATTTATGCAAAATGTTAAAGAAAATGATTTGCGACGATGGGGATAAACGTAATCACATACTTTGCATTTGCATTGAAGGAACAAATTGGCTCAACCAGTTCTATCCACAAAGCATATTGGACTCTGCCTGATTCGATTTGTACCCCAAGTGAGGCGCATTTGCCGGGTGGGATTGAGCAAACGGCGGCCCAAGGACAAAATCGACTGATGGATGGGTGACGTATGCAAATACACGGTGGCCATCTCAAACTCAAATAGACCATTCGAGTTAGAGGCCACCTAGGGACTTAAAGCGCAAACGATAAGCCGCTTGCGAACATGTCAGAAGAATAAACATCTAACTTGGATCTGAGAACCCTCCAGACCACTCAGATGCTACTCCTTCCGCCTTAGTCAGCTCAACTCTGTTTTTTTAGTAGTGCAATTTAATTTTCATTTGTATGGGATTTTGTAGAGAATATTGATCATTGATGTTAACAGAAATCTAAATAGATAAAATAATATAACCGATTTTAACTAAATGGGATATAGAAAAGTATTAATTTCTTGGCTAAAAAACTTTTATATGAACCTTTAAATTTTTTTATAAACCTGCTCCGATAGTGTATAAGCAATGAAATGGGAAAAATGCAAATATGGCAAACATTATCGTCACTTAAGGCGCAACATGACTTCAGTGCATTTTCCAATTTTCAAGAATTGCTTGTATTACACAAACAACATTTTTTGTACAGTAAATGCAACGTGCTATACTGTAGAAAGGGAAACTGGAAATATGCTTCATTTCCAAGAACACAACTGATAAAAGTATCAACTTAGCAGGATTAAATTAATATGTTACTATGTTTATAAAATTATCTCAACTTTTTGTTTTGCGTCATGCGCCAAAATAATCAAAATGACAAAGAAATAATTAATTCAATAACATGTTTTCAGATTTGCACTATTATAGCATTTACAAGCACTTAAAAGAGGGCGCTGTATTTTATCGAATTAACAAAGATTCGCTATATTACTCTATTCCGAAGATCAATTTATTTCTGAAGTTAACATTAAAATTCACAGAAACTAAGTTGCGAGATCTTCAAAATGTTATTACTTTCTACTTTTTACACTCTCAGCAGCAGCATTCAATTACAAAGCATTTCGAGCATGGAAATAAATTCTCAGAAATTAAAGTAATTTACCAAAATTCAGATCCTTGCATATATTTGAAAAAAACTATGTTTTTAAAGACAAGTATACAAATTTTCTTAAGTTAAACGTAGCTTTAAAATACTTTTTAAATCAAGAATAGACACTTTGTCTCAAAAATGTCAGATTTCTCAAGATGTCGAAACACGAGGAAAACTTAATAAAAGACTTTCAATGTTCTTTGAAAGAGAAGTTTATATAGAAAAAACTGTAGGAAAATTCTTAAGTTTTACTTAGGGAAAAGTTTTGATAAATTGCAATATAGTCACAACAGGTTGCAAAATATTTTGTTAGGTGTCGCACACAGGAAGTTCTTCTATACAAGATTTTATACAAACATGACAAGTGGTGATTTTATCATGAGAAAACATTTTTTGTCCCTAGTTTTTACATTTTCGTGATTTTTTAAAATGTAATATTATGAATAAATCAGAAAATATATTTTAATAACACAAAGATATACACATTGCATTTTGTAAAACATGTTTAGTATCCTAATTTTAAGCATTAGTTTACCTTAAATTTACTTGTTTAAATAATGTTTAAAACTAATTGTAAGGAAACGTTAGTAAAACAATCTGTTTCCTGCCGATAAATTAGTGGTTTACTTTGTTGCTTCTTTCTATTTTAGAAAGATTAAGTTTTAAAAGCTTACTCTCTGAACAAAGATAACTGATTTTTTACAATCCAAATGGATGAAAAGCATCCGGTTGGAAACAGTTTTTTCTTTACCTTCTTATCTTAAGACCATACCTTTAAATTGCATTCCCACGCGGAAATGATACGTAAATGCAGATTCTTAAGACACGATACGATTTTTAAATGATACAAATGCTATTATATTACGAATTTAATTTTCCCAATCCTTTGTTCTAAGATTGTGTTTTTTTCGGAAAGCTCACCGTAGGGTCATGGGATCTATAGACAGCTTTGTTTATTATTTTTAGATACATGGTAGATCATTAGTAAACATAACAATGGAAAATGTAATTATTAAAACAACAATCGGTCACATTTCAAATAAATTACTAAAAACACTTTACACTGGTAAAGTTATTGTTCCCTATTACATCATTTCATTTTTAATCAAGTGTTAATCAACTCGCAGAACTTAGACAATGTATTAAATTTAAGAAGCACATTTTTTTAAAACTCTTTTACGAGTACTGAACAAAATTTACAACATTTCCATCACCAGAGTAGTCTCACAATATTGACCCAATCATCCTATTCACACCTCCCATTCAAAACTTGTTTTAAAAAGCGTCCCACGCAGAACTTACCCACAAGTTTCACCCAATCCCTCATCCCCGTAAATCTTATAAGCTAACAAGTCACCCAGTCCCTCGTTAATTTCAGCCTTTCTAATATAAGTGATCGATACTTAGTACACACAGCTGAATAATTCATTGGACTCTCAGCCGAAGCTCATAAATTCATAACTGTTGTCCCTTCCGCATTAGCAATCAGACTTAATTCGGTGCACCCCGAAACTCAAGCATCTCCTGACGCTAAATGGGGATGATTTTCCGCAGTTATAGATATCCGCAGAAAGCCAAAACAGCCGTGCATCATGTATATTTAGGATACCGCAAACAGGCGCTTCTTGCTAAACGGGATAGAAGTAATAAGGGATCCTTAGCTCCATTAGTAATGACTGTGCATATAAGGGGTGAATGAATCGGGATTGGATTTTTCAAGGGTCCGGTTTGGTTGTTAGCTTTGATTACGGCTATTTTTCATAGGATGGTATTTTTAAGATACATGAGAGCAGCAGTAATACCGATCTTTAAGGGCCCAGTTTTGGTTAAAGAGGGTATTCTAATTTCGTACTTAGTACTTTTTGAAATTATGAGTGCATGTAGGAATTTCATGTGCATAAATATTTTGTCAAAGCTGCGCTTACTGAGGCCATTTGAATCGGGAGTCATTAACTCATTTTTAAAACAAGTATTTAATTGCTGTTAAGAAGGATTACTTAAAGTTATATACAAGGAAGCAAAAAAGTTAAGTATGGTTTAAAGCATTATTTAATCACGATAATATTCATGTGATGGGTAGTGGGTGGAAAAGTTTTTGGAGACTTACTTATAAAACATAACAGAAATGAAAATTTAGTAAAAGACAAATTAATAATTCAGAAGACTGATTTTTCAGGTTCTAATTTTTGCTATATCTGTTTATTATTTTTATAGGCAAACAGTAAAATCATACCTAACATTTCAAATAATCTGCCTAATCAGTTCAATGTAAAATCCAATATATCAAAGAAGTATTTTTTTTCAAACATTTCAAAACCAAGAAAAACCTATATCAAAAAAATTATAGTTCGAAACGAATGAGATATTCCACTGTAAAATAACTGCGAGCAATGTATAGAAAAAAATCCAGATTGAATGATCCAGGGTGAAACTGAAACTAAGTAACATTGGAGCAACTGAGCAAAGAATTTCACAGAAAGATAAAATGAAACAAACGGAGGGATAGCAAGCACGAAAAGAAACACATTTTTCTGTTTCTATAACATTTAGTGACAAACGATCAGTTTTAATTAATTACCCACACGATCAAAGCGTTTTAAAAAGCTTCGAACTCCCAAAACTCGCAGCATAGTTTAAACTTCAACTGCTCCTTGAACAGCTCTTTTGGATCCACGAGGTCTAAACGTCTTTTCTCAAGACCGAAACCAAACTATTCCATTACGTTGTTAATTTCCGATTCCTCACGGCTGTCAGCAAAGAATCGGTCTAGCGCATTAATTTATCCCACGCATTCATATTAATGAGAACGTATTTAATATGGTCTAGCGGCATGAAAATAGACAACTCTCCGGGGCGCAATTTAACAAATCACCATGGTTCCGTAAGGTAAAAGATGCATTTGACTGAGGTAAACCTCAGAGACTCGGGACGTTGTTATTATATTGTATTAAGGCAGCTGGGATTGGCAGGGAAAAGTATGCAAGTCGGTATGGGCTAATGAGGACTATAATCACTAGCTTTGCATCCATTTCTTGGGCTAAACAATCTAGACTGTGAATATGACGGGATAGCACTATCTAACATTAAGTGAATTTCTGATGTAGAAGTTGTGTATATACCCCGCAATTTTAACATCTTAAATTAATGGTTACATTCTCTCAACAGTAGCAATGGGGGTTGTAAAGTTAAGATCTCCATAAACTGTTTCATTTCTGCCTTGATTTCGAGCATTCAGAGTATGATATGTATGAGCTAACATTAAACATTGTGCATACTAAGATGTAATATACTTATCTTATACATATTATGAATGAATTTCGCGTTTGTATCCCTTATCTTGGTTAAATTGTAAGTCAAATAACTTTATTGCAGATACAGAATTTTATCTCAATACTGAGTAAAAAATTTCAGCATCTCAATTCTTTTATATTATTGTTAAATCATGTAATAAAACATTATTTTTTTGTAAGATTAAAAAATAAATTTCAACTAAAATCTTTAAATTTTCACTAAATATCTAACTCGAGTAAGCTAAATACACTTACTTACACAGTATACTCATAAATAAATTAAATATATTTATTTTTTCAAAGTTACAAACATATAGAAAGTACTTTTTTAAAATATTATATGCTTGCCATTTCAAGCTAAACATCTGTTAAGCTGTTTAAAACATTTTAAACCAAATTTTTTAGCCCCTTTAAAAATAGATTGGTTTAAAAAAATATGTCATAGGGAATCTCGCCCTCTTGGTGGATACTAGACCGAATCAATACTAATAGAATTTTCAAAAAACACCAAATCACACTTTAAGCCATTAACAGTTTAGCGCAGCTTTTCCCTCGAAAAACTTCTTTTATCTCGAAGACATGGAAAAAGCCGAACCATCAAATCAATAAAGAACATCAATGCAGATGTAAAACAGGAATAGGATTAGGAGTGAAATAAGGCAAGTCTTATTTCTCCAAACTTTCATCCATCAAAATACGTTGCAATCCCCCAGTATGGTGCTGAAGGAAATTACCACTATAGAAACTGAGTAAGGATTATTTTGTTACTATGTCTTTCTTTGACATTTTGAAACAAAGTGTGGTTTTAATGTTTAAAAGACGCACTAAACTTTTTTTGATTAAATGAGACCAGTTTTCACCTTTCAGACAAAAGTTTAAACTATGAATAAAGCGTAAAAAATGGATCTGAGATGCAATAGGCATTTCAAAAATAATATTTTTTCATATTACTAGGGAGCTACCGCCCCCTGCTCGCTATCGCTCGCCAACCCCCGTTAACTGCTGAAGCAGACACGTTTGAACCGCTTCGCAATTCCTCACAAAACCCTGCTCACTGCACTTACTCACTTTATAAAACATTCTTAAAACAGGTTTAGTACTTCTCCGGGGTATTCTTTCGAAAATGGTGGATATACATTCAGTAGCGGAAATTTAACAGTTCCATTATGGTAACATTAATTTGCGGGTCGCCTTATAATTCCAAGAAAATTAACAACAGAGCAATGTAACATTCCTTTACCATTTCCCCAAGGTAATGTTTTTTTCACAGATCCATTAAGAAGCACTGAAACATCTCAGGAATAAATTTAACGTTCTTAAAATTTGTAACTATTTTCATCGATTGGCTGTGAAAAATTAGTAATTACCGTAAACATCACGAAAATTTAGAATTTTATCTTCATGAGAACAAACAAACGTCGAAGTTGTGTCAGTTTCATAGCAATAGACTTCAAACATTTTCGATTTTTATCTTAATTTCTAAAACAGTCCCCCGTGTTATCTAGTTGTTTGCGTTTTGGCATTATGAAATAAGGTGTCACATTTTACTACCTTAAAAAACATACTTGCAAAAGAATATAAAAATAATAATAATTGTAAAAAATAAATGCAAAAGTTCAAAATTTCCGAAAGCGAGTTTATATTTTGTTGTAAATATGGTAATGATTAGGTTGCCACAACGACAAAGATAAATGTAAAAATATTAATTTGGTATTTAAAAAATAAAAGATAAATTATTTATACATAAGTTTTAAATATAATTAAAACCGTTTAAACAACAGAAATATAAATATTGTTAAAAATAACCCAAAATATATTTTTTAAATTCGTGTTATAAATAGAAAGATGATAATTTAATTTATTTGAATATTAAAAACCAGTGAAATATGTTTTCAATTTTTTTTGAAATTCATAGTTTCTTGCTTTATAACTGCAACCTTATCCGTAATCTAAAAAAATTGAAATATTTTAAAATTGATATTTTTTTTAGAAATTCTAAAGGCACTTTGCACATCCTCAAAAGAATCCGGACAGTTTGATACCAAATATGTGTTATACGGATCAGTTATTAAAAAGCCTTTCCCTGGAAACCGTTCACCAAAAACTTTTTTTTAGAATAGAGAGATAATAGTTGCACTGCAGTTCGATGTTTACACACATCATATTTGAAAAACTATTTTATTTTACGTGGAAAACGATAATTAATAAGAATGTTAAAAAATAACAATGCGACACAATATGATAAATATTTTCGGATGTTTCCGATGCGTTTAAAAGAAAGGATATTTATTAAAAATGAACTGAATATCGGATTCAAAAAGTCATTGATGAAACAAGTTCCAAGTAAAACTAAACTAATGCGTTATATTTTAGACTAGTTCAAAATGAATTCATTCCATATTCTTTAATGAGATACCATTAACCAATAGTTTTTTAGAAACGAGATACAATTATTTTAAGAAAAAGAACTGACTGAGATGTAGCTATAGATATCCGATTATGAACTATCAGAGCTAATATTATGAACTTAAAATGTTATAATAATTAAACAATAATAACTTAATACTTTTAACAAACTTAAAGTACACATTACTTCATTTAAAATTTTTTAGGAGTACACGCTGTAATACCATCATAAATGTGAGAAAACTCCAGCTCTCAAGCGTCGCCTCCAACCGTGGACCGGTTTCGCCCTTGTTAGGGCTCATCAGCACTGTATAGGAAGGTAACGCAAGAGAGCGGAGGGAGAGCTTTTAGTCTAGCCGACTATAACGGAAAAAGTGGTGACCATTGATCAGTCCTCCACTGATGAACTCTTCTTTTCATACCATCATAAATATTTATACGCAGAGCAGAGCGCGTTTCAAAATAACCAAACGAAACAGAAAGATAACGCCCCTTTAGATTTCGTTAATTATCCTCCGAAAGAATTTAATATTTTTCGTGCATTTCTATAGATTCAATAATAATTTCGCGGAATTCATTTTCATAGAAGCGCCCGCGCTCACTTAGTTTAATAAGATTTCGTTGAAACTAAAAAAGAAAAACACCCGCACACATTAAACAATAATTAAACGCGCTCCGTTATAAGCGGCTTTTATGAAAAATTCATTAGATTTAAATTCCGAAATCTATCAAAACACTTAATCGAGATAAATATGCCTCCCCTACACGAGGGAGATCCGGCCACACGTAATCGAAAACTTTTACACCAAATTATGCAACTGTTTTCTGGCTCGGACAAGACTCATAAAACTGGGCGGAGAGACAACTACTCCATTTAGACGTTGAGCAGCTACTTTGCATTTGCGGTGGAAGGTACGTCTTCTGATTAATTGAAAGCAAGTGGGACATTTGAATACACCTCCCTAATGAAAGGCAACGAGAAATATTTAATTGGCCAGCATATTTCGGGAAGTGCCGCGTCCACTGACCGGATAGGGGCAGCATATTTTGCTAAATATTCAATGACGAAGTTCCTCAATTATCTTTAAAGGCGCATTTCATCGCTGGGTGTATCGGCAAACAGGAAAATATCAGGCTGCATTACTGAGTTGATAAGATTCGGAGGTGATAAACCAGCCAGGTCTCCAGAGACTAAGTTCACTTTGATCCAGAAGTAAGTTTCGGAGGATTTTCTTTTATCATTGGAGCCATTGCGGGCTTGCTGATAAAATTTTAAAGAAACGGGTGGGGCGTATCAGGCGTTATTCAAATAAGATTGCACTTCCAAAATGCGCGAATTGAATAAATCAGTAGAATGTAAGGCACAATGGAAAGAAAATATCGAAATACCATTGCTGGGGATACATAATAGGGTTCAAATCTCTACTGTTGGAGAATTTTTATGCCTATTTTGGCACGCACAGAACCTGATGTTTGTGATTAGAGTATAAAAAGTAAATTCAAAAAGTCGAGAGGAGAAAATTTTCTACAAAAACTTGCAACAAAAAATGTAAAAAACATGTTACAATCAAAACATAAGAAAAAATCAACATATAACAGTACGAAAAAAACCTTTATTGATTTTTCCAAAACTTTACCGCTGTATTCAAAAAACCCTAATTTCACTCATTTAGTGTCATTCTGATTATTCTACTTATGGTTTCCAAGCAATGTCATTTTCAAGAGCAATAATCATGTATTTTAGTTATGGGAAAAAACTTTGAATATGCAACACACTTCATACTTAAAACTCTAAATCTGTTAAAAAAAAGTACGACATTGATTATTTTAAATCATGTAGTTTATCATATCAAAATAGTGAAAATAACCTATCACGGGCTTAATCTTTCTTCTCATTGGATAAACTTATTAAGACGGTAAAAATAAATCATCCATTAAAGTGTTAAGAAATGCGATTGATTTTTTAAGTGCATTAATTTAATGAACGCTTTTAAATTTAAATAGGGTTAAGGAATATAATAAATTTTAACGAAATCAACACTACACTTATTAGTTATAACAATCTATGCATTGTTATAACTAATAAGTTTTAGGAAAATGCAGATTTGTTCCCATTTTCCTACCAACTTTTCTCTTTAGGAGCACATTTTATCTTCATTAACCATCTAAATCAATCATTGATCCTTTGTCAAGATCTTGTGCATAATATAACGTTAAGATATTCAGTGAAGATGATGGGATAATCTTAATTCAGTTCACGGAGAACCAAATGGATATGTATGACGTATAAAATCGGATCATTTTCCTTAGATAACGAGCCTTATCCAAGGGATAAATTCTATAGATTAGAATTCTACATTACTTGGGCAACGCATTCTGGCATATAATATACAATCCTGTTTGAAAATTCCTACGAATTTTTTCCAAAACAAATCTCAAAGCTTTGCTTTTAACCCCATCCTTATGAGAGGCAAAATTAAATAACCCAAACTTATTTTAAAAGGATATATACAAAAAGAAGCACATACACCAAGCTCCAACATTGGGGGAAAGATCCCAATTTTATCCGATTATCTTTTTTCTTCGCTTAGAGCCCGAGTCTATATATAATGCTAAGAATAAAGAAATTTAAAAAAACACCCAGAAAAAAGTTAAACTCTGCTTTTCCACAGATATGTATTATTGAAGAGGTCAAGGGACTTAAACGTTATAAAAATGTTTTTGCGAACCCCATCTTGAATCTAGTGGCAATAAATAAGCTCCCATACAGGAGTCAAGTCAAAATCCATTAAATCTTTTACAATTCAGTTTTTAGTATGAGCTTTAGAGATTAAGGCACCACTTTGTTACGGAATTCCATATGCTTTTATCCGTTTCAGTGGAGAAGGCGGAAGTACGGGCTAGGACTTATATGCAATTATTTTTATTAAGAGATAAAACATAAAAGCGTCTAATGCACCCATGGATAGTACTCTTGCGTGAAAGCCGTATTACTCACAAGATATGTTGTTGAAGAAAAAGAAAATTGGTTAGAGAGAAACCTGCTTCAATCTTTAAGTCGAGCTTTTCTAAAGCTTGGATTTCTAAGACTTAACTTAAAATTACTCTTTCACTTGCACTTTTACCCCAAACTGTCACTGATTTTTTTATTTACAAACGCTAAAATATTTTTAAACTTGTTGAGAAAAAATATGTGATATGCCACAAAATTTTTATCTAATCGCGAATTTTTGTTCGGTCTTTTAACACTAGAATCGCCGGCAAGTACCGCATACCTAGAACCGCCGGATGCAGTCATTTTGACTGCTAAGCTTTTTTACGGGTAAAAATAATCTTTTGATCTCGAAATTGCTTCTAATACTTGAAGAAAGGATAAATAACTCGAATTAAGTTAAAAACAAACACATTTATTTAGTTTTGCATCTTAAATTTCGTTGTAAATAATAAGAAATATGTTATTTATACTTATACAACGTTCTAGCCGAAAATAAAAATTTTGAACAAACTATTTCTTGAATAATTATATATTTCTCTAAAACCATTTCTCTAAACACTAAGAACTAGATAATGAAGTCATAACTCCGTTTTAGCGCTTTTTAAAAAAATCAATTGTCTGCATTTCTATGTAAAGCAGTATTTTGCCTGAATAATTGCATAAACACACTTTTTTCCACATAAAATTAAGAAGGGTACAGAAAAATGAACTAGGTTTCTTTTCTCACAAAGGAGATGATAAATATTTCTTAGAAAATTATAAAAAAGTCGTGGGAAATCAAAAACTTCTAGCAAGTGTATATACATGAATTTCTGGTTGATTGATTGATTGATTGTTTTTTTATGGCACATGATCCACATCAGGATATAATGCGCCACATGAATTTCTGGGATTTACAATGATATATTAACCATTTTCAGCTGTCAAAACCATAAAACATAATACATTTGTTTGAAGAACTTCTATATATTTCTTAGAACGCATTAATTGTAAGAATTTAAGTGGTAATGCAAGAAATAGACACGCTAAACATCCACCAGTCAAAATGACTGTTTTGGCGGTTCTAGGTAGACCAATAAATATCTCCGGAACGGCTTTTCAAAAATAAATGAAATTTGGATGACGTATAAAGATGTATAAATTAGGAAAACTCACGAAATAACAAGTGTGTAACTCAAATATCTTTGAAAATATTTAGAATCAAAAACGCAAAACAGTCAAAATGACTGCTCCGGTGGTTCTAGTGTTAATACTTTTTCTTATATACGGTCTCTATTCTGCGCACAAAAACATGTTTGAGTATATAAGGTTGGAGTGTAGGCATCATCAGTTTAATGATGCGTTTCGCTTTGTACAAACTATCTTATAGTATGATATTCATTTTTTTAATTAAATGTTTTACTCCGGTATAAATAAAACCACATTTTTATAAATACATTAAAATATGTACAATTCATAAGAAAATAATAATGTTAAAATACCACAGCCAACATATTTATTTCAGTGTTTTGGTTTATACCTCTAAAAAAAGTCTGTGATAATGTAAGAATCAAAACAGTGGATGCTACATATGCTCTCTATTAACTTTTCTTTACAGGTTAAATCATATTTTAGAAGAAGCCAAGGAATGAATAGTGCTATTTGAAGACATTTTTCGATGTCTAAAATAATCTTCATAATATAAAGCACTTGTAAGGCAACAAATGTCGCCAATGACGCATTTACGCCTCCTGATAAGATTTTTCCAGGAAAGAAGGTTATACAGATGTATATAAATGACGATGTATCGTTAATAAATTATGAAACGTACTAGTATCTTTATTCAGAATAAAATGTTTCCTTGACAAAAATTATATTAAGCATTAATTTAAAATAAACAAGTAGCTTTATAGTCTTTATACTAATATTTTCCCCTCAAAGAAACAAATCCATAAAACTTGGTCCTTCACCCCTCGCACATATCCAACAGAGTAAAAGAAACGATTCAACTTGAATGAACGCTTCTATCCCCGCCCGTTTTTCAGAGCTGTAAGTAGAAGATTGCGGTGTCCATTGAAGGTGTTTTGGCAAGGATCGGAGAACAAACCATGAATTAACTTTCTTTTTCCGCTCGTAGTCATGCGTAGTAAGGCAATGTCGCAGACAAAGGCCAATTTCACCAAGTCTGAAGTTCAGGAAACTTATTTGGCAAAGATTCAACTTTCTCATTCAGTTCAGACTTGACTCGTTTTTCTGAGTGTGTGTGTTAATTAACTCACTTCTTGGCTTGTAGGAAGTCAAGTCATGTGAGCCCTAGTTTGCGAAGTGAATTCCAAACATACACTATTTCCAATGCACGTGAATTGCCTAGTAATCTTAGGTATTTTGTTCAAATATTGTAGTCAATATGAGGAGCAAACAATCAAACCATGCTTTCTCCTTCAAATACAAATTTTCAGGAAACACAAAAAACTAATAACTTAAAAAATAACCAATTTAAAAACCTAATTATCGTTTGTTTAGTTCTATAACGAGTGACTGAAAAGATTTGTAGTCATAATTTACCTAAAAACTTAAAATTAATTATTAAAAAATGCATTTGAAATTTGGAGAAATCACGTTTTGATCGAACACATAGGAGGAAACTTGGTTTGAATGTTTCCAACATGGACAAAACACTTTTTTTAAAGAAAAAAATTAATCCTATTCTTCTCAAAAACTATTCTTTTTTATTCCTGATATACAATGTAAATTTTTAAAATAAACATTAGGTGATTTCGTATCAAAAAGTCCCCACCAATATTTTTACATCACCAACTTTACGCTGACAAATGAGTGGGTCACGTGACGAGTAAGAACAGCTATGATTGGCTGTGACTGGAGGAATCACTGTTTTACTGAAAACAGGCTCTGGAGGAAACACTTTTTGATTGAAACATCAATTTTCTAAATAGTTTTAGAATAGGTTAAAACTTGTTTTAGTTGAAGATAATAGCATTATTTTGTGCAGTTTAATGTGGAGATCATGAAAATAGCAGTAACTCATTTTTTTTTTGGAGAAAACACGGTTTGACTGTTTGCTCCTCATATAGGGAACGACTTTAAGATTAGTTTATATATGTTTTTTCTGTTCTTTTTTAAATTTCATAACAAAATAACTTTTTTGAAGTCAATTCACTCAGTAATTAAAAGCATTCATATAACCTATGCCCTTTTCAGCTTTTTAATTAGTTAACCTGTTATCCTAGATAACATTTTTATAGCAAATAACTAAAAAGATTATGGTTACAGTTTCAAATAATACGGTATATATATTTTTATATGGTGCTTTATTAGTTTCAAAATATGGCTTTATAACAAGGGTGGGCAACCTAGAAGTTATGAGCTAGACTTTGAGTAATGAATGAGAGTGTAGTCTGTATTAATGAAAGTTAAAAAAGTAAGTAGTCATTGGTTTAATTTATTTAATAACGTGATTTCTATATATAATGCTAGGATGTCAGATTATAAGTTGCATAAACTTATATTTTGAAAATGATTGTCATTGTTTGAATATATATGCAATCTAAAAAAAGTTTCCATAATTCAGCTTGAAAACTTCCTAACATTACAAGTTGAAAACTATTTAGCCATAGAAATTAAAAACCTCCTCTTTCTCAAACATTAGCTCGTCCAAAAATATCCAGATACCCTAGAAGTTCAAATTACGTTGTTTCATTCAATGTCTTCTCTAAATAACTCCCATGAAAGCAGGCGCTAAATAACTAATGAAAACTTTGGTAAGCTGAAACACAAACCAGGCAAGCGTAACATCAAAGATAATGTGTAGGTGGTCCTCTTCAAAACCTATCAATATAGAGGGTCAGCGAGAGGTACCCGAGGAATAAAAGCTTGATATGCACAGGACCTTTAAGCTTTGAGCCGGGAAATAAAGCTTCCATTTGCCCGTCCTAATTTCTATGCAAATTTCCATCAGCGGTTGAGAGGTGTTAAGCTTATCGAGGTTGCCTATACCATACATTTTAAACTGACAGCAACAGGTTTCGTGCATGTCAAAACAGGAATGCCGAACCAACCGCTTCCCTTCTGATGGAAAATCCAAATAAAATCACGCGTTTTCTGATGGTGCAGAGTTTTACCGTTGCATTCCCTGCCAATGATTACCGAGGGTAACAGATGGCGCATCTGACAATGGCTGTCAGCCTTAGGCACTGGGAGAGATATCTTTAATTAAAGATTGCTGTCTCGGAAGACACACATTGAAAGTAGTTACGCCAATGGGATATTTAGGGATGGGAGTCGCAAAAAATGTCTTGAAACGTTGCGAAACGGACTTATCGGCAGATTTTGGATGCTCAACAGGAAATATTGAAAAAGTGTTTCGTTCATACTGAGCGAGTATGACATTTTATGTAATGAAACGTCCGTGCAATGTCTTAAAAATCGAGTATAATGTAATAAAATAGGAAATAAAATGTTAAGGAAAGCATCATGATTGAAAGACAAGTCTGGGTGAAACAGTACTATAAAGTTAATAGGTGCATTATTCAGAAATAATGTTAGTGGGCTTTGAAAACCGATGAATCAATATTAGTCTAACTCCTAGAAGCACAGCCTATACTAAATATGTCAATTTTATGTAATTGCAAATAGAATAATAATGAAAAACATCCATACGTGACAAAAATTGGATGAATCTTGAACATTTTTGATGGTTGGGACATTATAACCAAATGTATAATGATAAGAAGGTACTACTTTTAACATAAACACATAACGTAAAAACAACACACCAACACTGCGACAAAAAATCCATCATATCTTCATTCTATACATTTTAGTGTTGAAATTATGCTTTATGTATGGTATATTCCTGATCTAACTTATGCCCTAATGATATGACAGTAAGGTCATCTTGAAGTTAGAGAACTTTACAAAAGACCCAGTACTAACTGATTGGTACTTTTTCTCATTTCCATTCTCGAAATTCTGCTAATAAATGGATGATTGAATTGGGGCAGGGCTGTGCAACACAGCTAAACAATTATCCCTTGAGAAACTTTCTTTCATGAATACCAGATGCCACAGCCCACTATGTGCAGCAATTACAGGGCCAGAGAAATTTTAAACAGTTCAAATGTATAGCATGCGATGCATGCCCGTGCTGAAACACTCAGCGTAATTGCTAGATTTGACTTACAGATCCTGATGGAAACGTATTTTCTGTCAGAAATATCAGTTTCCCAATGAAAAACGCCTTTTTTCACTACGATGTAATGACCGGTGAATTTCGTGCAAGAAATATTAATCACCACGTCCGAGTGAAATTATGACGCGAATTACTAATTACCTGTAACAAAGAAGTATTTGGAAACCCTCGCAGTAGCGCAAAGGGTCCCGTGAGGATATCAGTTGAGGGTGGTCCTTCTTGTAATAGCCCACGAAAATGTCGGTTTCTTAATATTGAAAGGGCAGAAAACATTTTTTGGAGTTACGTGTCCAATTGTTGAAGAAATGCAAGAACCAATTTTACTCCTGGCACGCTCTTAATTTTACTAACATTTTGTTCCAGATTGTGTTTACTCTAATACAAGGCCTGTATTCAATTTTTCTTTAAATTTTTCGGGGGTTACCATGGTTATGGTTTTACATGGATTCAAAGAAAAAGTGCTGCAACCATAGGTACTGGTTTAAGTCGCTTTTAAAATCAAGTTCAAGATTTAACCATGGTTTTGTATCGCGTAATAATTCAATCTCGGGAACAATGCATCAAGTTTATATTTTACTTGGACTTTTCCTATATTTTCCTACTGGGTAATAGGAAAAAATACATGAACGGTAGTACTTAACAAACTTGAATTGAAACAAAAAAACAAATGGTTTCTGGATTTAGATTCCCTGTTAGAATAAAAGGGAAATAAATGATAGTTAAAACGAGGAAAAGTAAAAACATTTATGCGGTTTGACGTGCATTTATTACAATACATTTCTAGTTTCATATCCAAGGCATTTAAATTTCCAGTCTGTATACAGTATACTTTACGATACAACATGCTTAACATAAAGGCAGAATGCCAACTAAAGGCGGAATATCCCGAGCGCCATCTAACCCGTCTCCCCTAATAAATATTAAGATAATATACAAAATATCAGATTTTAATAACATATTTGTATGGTCATAACTAAGAAAAGTTCGAAACCTTTATTAGAAAACCCATTAATAGATTAAAGTTTGAAAAAACTCTAAGAAACTCTTCCAACTTCAGTCAACAAGCTAGGCTCATACAAAATGTATCCAGAAAACATTTTGTGGTGCATTCACACTAAAGAGCTATGCCTTTAAACACGATTCCACATGTATAGTTTATAAATATAAAGAAAACGTTTCCTCTAAAATCGTGATAGCAGCTCTAAGAAGAGAAACCACTTCGAAAAAATAAAGGTCAACGCGCTTAAAACAGCTTCCTACATAATGGTGTGGCTCGGGTTTCGCCCAATTATACGGAAGGAGTTTTATATCTTCAAGCAACGTTAACTCTGAACCAAAATATTAAATTCTTTCCTTTGTGCAAGACACCTGTGTTTGCAGTTCTCCCAAGTAAATCTAAGTATCCGCTTTAAGACTTCTGGTAAATGTCTTTTTTAAGGAAAAAAATAACCACTCTCTGTGTGAATGTACACAGATGGCATTTCATGGCGTGTGTGCTCTACAGGAGTTCTTTTCTACCACTCTAATTTTCGCAAATGGCTAAAAAAGCGTTTAATTTTCCATGGACATAAAAAAGCTTAGTATTGTTTCTTTTTATGTTTTATAACGTGTTAAAAATTCATTTACGATAGCATACTCCGCGCAAGGTCTGACTTGTTTACGTCCGCTAGTTTGTTTTGTTGCTTTCTCTATTCGACACGTTTACATGAGAACTAACACATTTAACAAAAGGGAATACTTTTTTTTATTTTGTGATGAAAAGTGCGTTTTACCTAACATATAATAGGCAATACTATCATTTTTTGATAACAGAAAAAAATGTGTTTTTCCAGTAATGGAAATGGATCTAAATTGAAAAATCAACATGAAAAGTTTCAAAAAGATTAGTTACTTCAATATTTTAAAATAAATATCGACACTCACTTTGTCTTTCAGACCTGCTTCAGCCTTAGTTTAAAGTGAAAACCAACAATCACTTTGAATTGTTTAAACCATTGAAGCATTGTTTAAAATCAATGTTTAGGATTGAAGTACATCACATTTTGACATGTGACGTCTTTACATTCTTTTTTAAGTGAAACTCCGAAATTAAATTAAAAAATTAAATAATCGTCACGATTGAAATCTTTTTGCGCGCAAATTCCTCCCTAAGCTACCGAAAAAAAATGCTGGAATTGCCCATTTCCGATATTATGAAGTAATATCTTGGTTGAAATGACATCATTAGCACACGTTTATGACTTTTTTTTAATTTTGTACCCTTGCTTTGGGAAATGAACTAAAACAGTAAATATCAGTATGTTTCATAAGAAAAACTTAACATGAACAATCACAATATGATGACCTGGTTTTGCTCGTCATTAATTTTATGATAAATATGAAAGCTATTCTTAATTAAAATAAAAAAATACAGCATTTCCGCGTTTGTTTGAATTTTTAACTATTGTTAAAGAGACATCCATACAAAAAAACGCATGATACGCAATTCAAAATTGTTAGTTACTTAGATCTTTTTAAACCAAACTTATACTTATCATACAGAATTTTAATCAATTTACAGATTAATTCAATTTTAACATCGAATCGAAATTCAATCATCTAATAAATGGAACTTATGCTTATAGCCTTGATAAATGGTTATGAGTAATAAATGACTTAACTGAATCGCCTTATAGATCCATAACTGAGAGAATATTGGTAGTATTACTTAAAAATAGGACATTGATACGTATATCATCTAGTAGAAAGACAATGGTGTATTATTTCACTTGATTGATGGGAAAAAGCAAGTGCACCGACCGGTATGGAAACGGCAAACGGAAATACCATTGTTGTCCAGTACCGGAATTATTTTTATAGCTAAATTAAAGCGCAATGTTTTTATTTCTATTTCGGAGGGAGGTGACCTCAACGGAAACAGCCATGTAACCGTTAACTACTTCCTTGGATATATATTTAATATTTTACAAGTATACCCTATCCATTCTGTGTAGCTCCTCTATAGATACACTGCAAAAAAGTGTTGAATTTACAGAAAAAAACTGTCAGCCAGTTTTTCCATTTATTTCAGATAGAAAGTTACCAGTTCTTTTATTATGCATGTAGTCGTTGTTCATTACTTGGAATTAAAACCACTTTAAGTACAACCAACTAAGAAAATAAAACTGTTTTTCTTAAGAACAGATTTTTCCTGCAAGAGATACGAGATTTCAGAAAGACTTGGATATTTTTACAATTTATACCCATAGGCAATAAATTATATCCACGACAAAAAATGTTAAGGGGTTTACTTTTTACTGCAGACTGTATAAGAAAACATTGTTGTCTAAGCATTGTATTTTAGCCGTACGTATTGGTTAAAAATGTTAGTAAAAGTAATTCTAAATTAAATAAAGGTTTTCAAGGTAATTCTATACAGGGTGTTTCAAAATTGCGTTGCACGGCTTTTATTCGGAACCAACGCCTCCTAGGGTCATAGAAGTAAGGTCTACCCCTAGGTAAGTGACCTTGGAGAATCCATTGAGATGACTTACTGCGCCCCTAGGGGCGAAATTAAAAAGTTAAAAAAATTAATTTAAAAACTAAAAGAGATAGAGCAAAAACCCCAGGGAGAGTATTGTTGCCAACGTCATGAAGAACTCACTGAAAAAAATTTGATCAAAATATCTGGAATATTTGCGGAGATATTAGCATGTGAAAATAGCACTTTTTCAGGGGTCAAAAAGTAAAAGGTTCGCATATTTGCCAATTTTTCAGTGTTATTGTGTAGTTTTGTGTTTTTTAGTTGAAAGAACACAAAATTTTTTGACCCTTGAAAAAGTGCTATTTTCACATGCTAATATCTCCGCGAATATTCAAGATATTTTGATCAAATTTTTTTCATTGAGTTCTTCTTGACGTTGGCAACAATACTCTGACTGGGGTTTTTGCTCTATCTCTTTTAGTTTTTAAATTATTTTTTTTTATTTTTTTAATTTCGCCACTAGGGGCGCTGTAAGTCATCTCAATGGATTCTCCAGGGTCACTTACCTAGGGGTAGACCTTACTTCGCCAAGGGCGGATTAAAGGGGGGGGAGGGGGGCGACCGCCCCCCCCCCCGAGAAAACAGGTAAAGGTGGATAAAAATGTGTTAAAATACTGTTTTTAGGGTTCAAATTTCCAAAATTTTTCTGGGGGTGCCCCACAGACCCCCTCTTGGATTTCTTGGTTAACCACAAACTTTTTAAACTAAAAGGGTAATGAAAACAACTGGTTTTACCAAAATATAAACAACACGGACATATTTTTACGATACATCAATGCATGAAGTTAAAGGGGCTTGAGGGAACTTTTAAGTGACTTGGTCTTTTACCGTAATGGACAGTAGCTCAATAAGAATGGTTGCGGTGCTCAAGTTGTCAGTTGGCTTGTCTTACCTCTCTGCTCTCTTGAAGTTGAAGGAATTTATCTAGTTCTAAAGCTTATTCAGTCCAAAAGCTTTAAAATAGGCAAATATAAAACCTGATTTTTTAAGTCGAAGTATCCACCATATAGCGACAATCTCAACGTTTACATGAGAGAAAACGTTTTCACTGAAGATGCCTGACAGTTTCAGGTCAAATGTCTGAGCTTTTACCAGCAGAACCTCGGCAATATCGCCCGGAAAATCTTAATTTGAATTTTGCATGACGAGAAACCCTTTCTGTTTTGATTTATTTTGTTTACAACGTATTTTTCAGGGGAGTAAATAAGGGGAGACAAGGGTTACCTGTCCCCTTCAGAGTAGATATACCAAAGCTAAAGCCCTGGGTGAAGCTTTGCTATCCAGGGCTTTAACCAAAGCAAGTTAACACCCAGTTTTTTAGGGTCAAATTTCCAAAAATTTTAAGGTGGAGAGGACCCCCAGGGCCCCATTTTTACTTAATCCTTTATTCACAGTTTTTATATACTAATAAATTCATTAAAAAATCAAAATCCTACCTAACAATGTATGTCCAAAATTTGGGCTACGTGTACCAAAAAACAGTTCAAAACCCAGTTTTTAGGGTCAAATTTCCGAAAATTTTCTGGGGGAGATCCCCCAGATCCCCCTTGATACTTGGAACTTCATTAGCACACATTTCTAAAATACTAAGTTCTCTCGGATGCAAATTCTACCAAAAAATGAATTGAAATACTACATAAAACATATTAAATATATGCATGGAAGGGACACACAAATAGTTTTGGGCCCCTTGCGAAATAATTTTCTGAATACACCACTGGTATTTTTAAACTTATTTTATATCTGTTTTAAGTCTTAACAGTGCTAGTTTTAAGGATATTATTTGAAAGCATTTTATCTTCCAGGGAGGCCTTACTGTAAATTGAATATTCCATCTATTCGCCCCCTCCCACAAAATTGCATTAATCCGCCACTGTTACTTCCATGACCCTAGGAGGGGCTGGTGCCGAATAAAAGCCGTGCAACGCAATTTTGAAACACCCTGTATAAAACGTAAAGATGAAAATTAGTTGATATAATTATTCTGGGAAGATGAGAACTTGAGAAAAGGATAACCTATTTCCCACTATTCGTTAAAAACTAAAAAGGGATAGCTTCCTCATCAACATCACATTCAACCAACGTCTACTGTTCTTAAGTGAAAGATTTTTTGAACTCTTTCCAGTTTCATATAATGATTTTGGGTCATACCATTGTCGTACCATTTGCGAGCCGTCAGTAATTAGGGGCAAAACCGCGACGTTTTTAAATGATCACCACATGTTTTTAGCATGTCATACATCCAGGGAATACCGGAAATTCAGTGTTTTTATTTTATACCGTAAATTCATAGAAATATGATTACAGTTGATGTATCACTCTAAAATTTGTAATTTTGAGTTATATTTACGCGAATATTTCCGGAGTATAACGAGATCAAATGGAAAAAAACAAGTTTCATCCAGTCATAAAAAAAACTTTAAAATATGTTTTTAATAAATATTGTACAAATTAGACTACGTTTCAATTTTATCTTGTTATCGATCTTAATTTTAACAAAGTATGATTAGAGAACTTTAAAAAAGATTGAATATTGCCTCGTGAGTAGTGGTTAAATGGTTTGGCACAGTTACGTTTTAATCCATATAGAAAGAATAGAAAGTAGTTAAATTAGGAATGGTTTGCTATAAACCAATGATTCTCAAAATAACGGCCAATACCGTCGAGTGTGTGCCCATAACGTGATCCCTCCTATCCTGGCTAAAACCTATGTTAGAGGGACCTTTCAGGAGCAAGGTCATAGAACAGTAAGAGAGTAGTAGTTTGGATATCCCGTTCCGCCCCGTATGTTGAATAGTAAGAGAGTAAGTTGCCAGTTGATGGTTTTAAGCGAAACGTACGAAGCACATTTCTACGATTAAATAATGCTAAAATGAATTGTATTAACTGTCGCAGTCATCAGAGTTTTTCAATATTTAATTTCACAACGTGCGTCCTCTAAGAATCAAACAAAACAAACAAAAAGTCATAAGCCACCGTAACTTTCGCAGTCCCTTGTTTTCCCAGCAGTCAAAGAATTTCAATACGAAAATAAAGCCGTTAGCAGACCATAAAGAACAAAAACCAACACGCTCTCGCAACTGTGACCCACACACGCTTGTTAAATTGTCAACGGGGAGAGAGGGGAGATGGATTTGTTATTGCAGGACAACACGCGACGGATGTTCACCCGTAAGAATAGACGCACTCGGAAGTGCTACGGGGGAACTGGGGCGAATCGCCCAGAGTTAAAAACGGACGTGCCGGCCACAAACGTGCGAGTCAACAGCTACTTTCTGTAACGCGATAAAAACGGCGGCGAGAAATCAAATCTTCGCCCGCTAGTGACCAGCAGAGGCTTTATGTCGTGGAAAATAATTGTTATTTCAGACAGGCCAGTTGGGAACCTTATCAGGAATTCCGCAGCTATTGCTCTTCGTGGAACGAATTACGAGCCCCGGCTTCCTGTTTGAAGATATTTTTCCGGGGAAATATGACCGTCCGAACGCCGGTTTTTTTCTGCGAGGGAAGTATTCTAAACATTAAACGCCCCGGGCCAGTTCGGAATGAAGCGTGAAAAACTACGCCTGCGAGCAGAACCGTCTGCCTAGTAAAAAGGTATGAAAAATAGTTGAGAAAATATTCCGTTGGCTGGGCCAGTTCCGAAAAAGCAATAAGTTAACTGATCCCGATTAGGAGGGCAATGTGTATGCTAGGTTGGAGGAGTGTCCCCAGGTTATGTTCGACTAAAAAGTGAATAAGGGAAAAATTGGGTTTTGCATCGCACCGGTTTATTTTATTTCGGCAGTCTAGCCTTGGGAAAATTGAGCTTACTTACTAGGGTTTGAGGGATAAAAATATTTGTAGACTTGCCATCTGTGTTTAGTTAGTCATAGTTAGTTTTTACTGGTTTTAGCTAACGAGTCGCTAATAAAAATTTTTATGTTCACATGATCTAACATAATAAAACGATATGCGGACAGATTTCGAATTTTATTGTTCCCAGCTTTAAATTACATAAAATGAACACTTGTATAAACAAGGATTTAAGTTTCAGTGTCAACAATAATTTCTTTTTTTGCCTTTCTTAAATTAAGAGTGAAGATCAACATTCGCAAAATTCGCAAATCATATTGTGTGTTGCTATTAAAAGAAATTCTCTTTACACAGTAGCTAAATGAAGAAAAATGTGATTACTTATTCCCTTACTAAAATTTAAACACCGATATGCACTACTAAAGAAACGAATACTTCACATCTTTTTAATAGCATTTATGGAAATTTCTAGAATTTTGTAAATTATTAGATAACCTAAAGATATCAGAGGAATTTAAATAACTATGCATACATAAAAAAATAAACACATAAAAACTTACCTTCAATGAGATGAAGCCCTAGTCTGTTGACTTAATAAAACATACTCACTTTGGGAAATTTGAGCTTTATTCAAAGACTAATACTACCTGGCAAATATAACATTACATCGACCTTATGTATGTTTTTAAAATAAATTTCAATTTTTTAAAATAGATAACCATATTTACATAAATACACGACCAACCACTTATTTCAAATATTTCGGTTACATCTTTGTTAAAGGGGAGGGGAATAAATTCGCTAACTAAAAGGTAACTTTGTTATAACCAAACTAGTTTTTCAAAACCTGCATTTTACCATCATCAACAATAGCCCATCCAAACTCCGGTATAAATCCTTGAAATAAGTCTTCCAGACACTAAAGAATTACGTTAAATGTTCTGGAAATAAAACAGCTTGAAAAATAACACTCTTCCATTTGGTAATCAGGGAGACTTGAAAAGTCCAGAGTCGGCCATTATTAATGATTGTTATGAGACTCAAATAAATCACAGAGGAAAAAAAGTCTCCAAGAAGTCATTCATCCAAGCAATCACATGCGGTCAAGATTTATTTCGCATCGGGGCAATTTGTTAATCCAAGTAGGATTTATTTGCCTTGGAAAATTCTCTCAAAGCTTGTCCACGTGGAAAGTCTCAAGTTTGGGAACTTTTAACTGCCATCAAGAATGTGATGCTGCATTTTCCAACTCTGTCATACTAGATTGATTTTATTCTACGTGAAGGCAAACTAAAGGAGTTTTGCTTTTTTTTCTATACTATGCTCATGTTTACTGAAAATAACTCAACTGGAGTGTTGTGTTAGTCATGATGGAAAATTCTTAGAGAAACGAAAGTTCTTTCGCGTATGGTTGGATTCCGAGTTTTATAAATATAGCCAAATCTATATTCAAATTACATTTTTGTGTTTAAAATTACATGAAAAAAGCTGGAAGAGCTATACAAGTTCAAAATATTCTGTCTTTGAAAAAATTATTTGAATTACAACATTTTTATCGGTTGATTAGTTATTTTTGTTAAGTGATAAAGTTGTTTTCAAACAAAAGTAAAAAACACCATCAATATAGTCACTTTTAAGACGTAAAGTCGTTTTTTTGTACTTTTTTGTTACTTTTCCCTCAAAATATTTTTGAAAAAAATGTTTTTTTAATGTTTTATCATAATTGGGATTTATATTAATATTTAATACTTATAACGAGGGTTTTATACTGAAGTATTATTTAAAATAAAACCTCATCTTTAGTTTTAATATAATAAAAAAACACTCAACTTCATTGATATATTTTTTTGTAAAAGATAAATCGTACATTCATCCAGTTATGAAAGTGCATTTACCTAGACATATACGTATTTAAAATAAAAAAATATATTTTTAAATACAGATTCATCTTAAAAAAACCACTCGAATCCACTTTTTCAAATTGAGAAACAGAAAAAATAAACACCCACCTCAACCCCGACTTCTTTACCACTCCTCCAAAAACGAATCCCCCCTAAACACTAAGCAGCAAAATTACGACTCCCGCCACAAACTCCGCAAAAGGAATATTTAAACAACCGGCTGCAGATAACAAACTCAGAGAGTATTCAACACTTTATTTTACTTTTAGCCAAGCACCCGAAACTTCGCAGAATCTGTTTCGATTAACAGGGCCCTGCGAGGATTCCAACTGTTCAACATTCAATTATCGAGTTGGAGCTCCACTGGAGCGGGAGCACATTTTCTTTTCAAATCAATAACTGTTTATCTTGTCTACTGAGCTCAGTTGGAATCAATATCGCACCCTTTTCCCGCATGAAAATTGCATTTTTTGGTCGGAAATACAGTTTAATGCGCAATAAGTTTGAAAATGAGTTACTTACCCTTTTCAGTAGACGGCGGGGAATGAGCGGTCAAGAGGAGCATCCACTTTCCGATGCAAAAGCGACACTTGAAGGCGACATGCGTTCAATCAATGGAAATGGGAATACTGGCTCCAAAAACTGCAATGTGAAGTGAGTCATGCATTTAAATGGATAGGAAAAAATAAGTACTTTACCAATTTAAATACTTAACCAATATCCATTAGATGTTACTTTTTTCGTCCATTATACACTAAAATATACTACTTACCAATACGTGTATCCATACGTTGTATGACTATAGTGTTTAAACCAGCGTTTCTTAAACTTAGAATATGATAGACGATTAAAAAACACAAATTCAAATTTTTCATAATTGAAATTAAATTTTAAATGTAAAATAAAGCAGAAAAATAAGTTAAAATTCAAATTTAATAAGGATTAATACGATAGAATGAATTAACAAGCATTAAAAATTTCTTAAGCAAGCTCTTAATTCCATATGAATTTTGAAGTTTTAGTTTGAAAACGCCGATTTAAACTGTCCAACCATTTATATAGTCTGATTTAATTGCATTTTATAATAAAATATTCATTTTTTACAGCCACCCAGAATCTTTTTACCTTCTACTATAGTAAATAATTTTAGTATGTCATAACTGAAAAATATGACATGCACGAGGACATGGTTTTAATGTTTCCTTCTTATGCTGCAAGTTTCTACTCTCTATTTTTATAAAAAAATATTTTTGCAGTAGTTACAAAAGGAAAGTAATTTAGTTGGTACCTCACTAATAGTTTTATTTTATTTTTAGGTTAGTTGGGATGTGTTATCAAATAATTGCTTTAGTCATAAATTAATATAGCCCCTTCAACTTCATATAGAAAAGTAATAACATTGTACTCCAATTTTATCCTTTAGTACTACAAATTTTTATTGCTAACAATTACATAAAACTAATTAATCTTTATTAGGAACATGTTTATAAACCTAAGACCTTAAAAAACAGCATAGACGCTAGCCTAATACTGAGACTTATGAGAAATCAATTCCAATAACACCCCTTTGCTAGAAGGATGAATTATTTCCGATTAGGCACCCGATGCTACATATGCAGTCTTTCTGTCAGCTGTCATATCTGCATTAACAAAAATTCTTACGTGTCACCATTAATGGCAATCAATAAGGAAAAACCGATCAGCTTAACAGATCCTTCCTAGCATTTACGTAAATAAAGTGCACTTACGCTGAGGAAAAGGATTCATTTCGATGACATGAGTCAGCCACTCTAGTGTTCTAGATCTCAAAATATGACACTTTAACACTTACCTTTTGGCCAAGTGTCTCAATGACTTAGAAATAAAATGAAAAGATCTATATATGTCATTTCAAGAGAAAACTATGGTTTATTGTGCTATACGGGTAGAGTAAGGAAATAAACGAAAAGTGCATGCAGGCGTGCAGATTAATTGTTCTTGATTAAGTTTGAAAATAAATCACATGCAAAAAGTTATCATACTTATAAAGATAAACATTAAAACATTATCAACGGTACACAGTTTTTTCATTTGCTTAATATACAATTTAAAATTATTTACACATAAACTCAAACGGGGTAAGAAAATGTTACAGAAAGGGTTTTTAGTCAAGAACACTCAGCTAAACGATATTGACTGAAAATTACTCATCTATACCTTATTAATATTTTTTGAAATAATATTCATGACATAATTTAAGATAAATAAGTATCTTAAAAATGATTTATACAAATAAGTGTTCAGAAATGGAGAAAAAAGGTTTTACTGATGGGTTTTTGAAAAAAAGACATTAAATTATCCTTCAACTAAATATTTTCTATAAAAAGTATTGTGGAATATAATTTCGCCATTCTAATAAAATAACTTTTTATAGCATTTCTATACTTGATGAGGTAAACAAATATGCCACTAATAAACTTAAATGAAACCTTTGCCAAACAATTCTATTCAAATTCACCCCTCCCCCTCCTCTAAGAAAACAGAATGTAGATACGCCATACATTTAAATGTACACAGGCACTAAAATCCACTCACAAAAACCCAAATTCTTCACATCACCCTAAGAGCGAATCAATAGCATAAGCAAATAAAACATACATTTTCAATTGATCAAACAAAACCACGATCCCCATTCAAAGCAGAGCAGCAATCCCATACACTCCTCATCTGGGCCAAAATCATCGCCTGATTGCCGCCGCGACTCCCAATGTAACAAGGACCATTATTGAAGAAGCTCGCCCACAAAGACAAAGCAGGGAGTCCACGTAACAGATGACAAAGCACTTGCTGCAGAAAGAAAGGAACTTCAGTCGAGGAACGGGGAACAAGGGTCCTCAGGGTCCAAGATCTCCTAAGGCCATCAGCGAGAGGGTCCTGGAGGTCCAAGGGGACTATAAATTATCCACTCTAGGACGTCCCCCACCACTTAAAGGGGATGGAAAGAGGGCGAAAGAAATACGGTGTGGTAAAGGCAATTTTTAATGAAGACGAGTAGAGGCAAAGAAGAGTAAATTAGAATTACGAGTACTCAAATTTGTCTGGAGGCGTATTTCACCGGTTCAACAGCAGCTATTTATTCCGAGACAAGTTGGCTTGTTTGCAGGCTGTTGTGGAGTGGATAAGAAATTAATTCTCATTGCATAGGGCGTGTAATGATAGATGAGAACGAGGTGGACTTTTTTTTTCGGGTTTTTTCTTTTTGTGGCGTATGTTTCGAGAGAACACTTGGCCTTTTGAGTGTCATTTCTCGTTTTGTGGGAGTTTGTTTTGTCAAATGCACTCTATTTCTGGCTTTTTGAAGATTGTATTTTTGGGCGGATGCAGTATGTTAAATGAATGTGAAAGAACTTTTTTTCACCAATTTTTTTACAAATAGTTGCATGACTATTGTTTAATTAAGGAATATGTTACACAATTCTGATAAAAATTAATTTTGATATCAATAACTATTTTGAATAATCTATTATAGGTCGAATGCTTTTATAGAGCTCAACTGGAATACGATTAAAATATGGATAAAAATGATTGAAAAAATTCTCAATTTATAAAACATGTTGAAAATAAGAACGGTCTTGTAACGTATTCATAATGTTTCAAAAATAATGAAAAATATAATCCGACGCTTGTATGATGAAAAATGTTTATAATGATTTATGTATGACAAGGCGAATTAGTTTAATGCCAGATAACATTCCCGCTTGAATTCTTAGAAAATAGGAAATATTTTCATGCAACTTAAATACTAATGCGTTTCATTTTCCATTTAAATCAATTTGATAAAAATCTAATAAATAAAAACAAATTTATAAGAAAAGCTTTTATATGGACATATTCCAAAACAAATTATTGATTTAACAACTTCTAATGCTTATGTTTGGAAGGGATCAAAAGTAGTTTTATGTAGATTTGCCGTATTACAAATGAATAATCGTTGAAAATAAATTATGCAATTAAATGCATTTCTTTCTCTGAAAAATTGAGAGACGTTTTTTGTACCATATTTTGCGCGTAATCATAAAAATAATATGCATGTAATCATATATTCTTATAAACATAAAATAAATATTTATTATGTATTTGAATAATCGTAAAAGAAAAATATCAGAACAATGCTTAAAAAAGCTTCGAGTGTACATGGATACACAATAATGTTCATATTTTCTTATAATAAACAAACGGAATTACATTTTAATTTACACTTTACACAATTATTTATAATTTACACTTTATTTTCTTACTATGCAACAAAAATTTCTGAAGAAATGTATCTTAGTATTTCTTTGAGTTAGCAAACATGGAAAGCGAAGCTCTCAGAAATTAATGCACTTATTTTCATAAAAACTTTGAAACTAAGATTGTTTTGTAAATTTCCTCAAATAACTAATATCATAAAGTTGTGCAGATACCTATTGTTCTATGTTGTGTGTTTGAGAAATTTAATATAACTTCTATCAACTTAACGTAATTGAAAACATGAATATACTCATTTCTGAAAAAGTGCAGACACTCAAAAATAAACTTCTTGAGTTAGTGCATGGCATTCTCATGAATCAGAGTGCGGCGGTAATCACTATGACGTGCTAATTAGTTTTGTAATAATAGTGACTATCGTTGCACTCCGATTCATAATAATGCCATGCACAAACTCTAGAAATATCATTTTTGAGTATATGCACTTTTTCAGAAATGAGTATATTCATGTTTTCAAATTTGAGTAAATTTAATTCGGAGCCATTTTTTGTAATTTTTACTCAGTTTTGAAACTGTAATTTTAAGAGTATCTTTGGGAAATTATATTACCTATTAAAAACTATTTAAATACGTAGAAGTTCTTTGGTAATTTCCAACTAAAATTGCTACAATCAACTGTAATTTATATGATTTCGATCATACACCTTCAAAAATCACGTAAGTGAAAACAATAGTTCCGTGGAACACTGGAAGGATCTTATTGTTTGGATAAAATTCCGAAGATTTTATTTTAAATTAAAAAATACTACATACGCAATACACAACAAGTACAAAATTAACTTACAAACTAATAGTAGTTTACCTCCATCAAAGGTACTGTGTTTCCCCACCATATATAACTGGTATCACTCTCACAATAACTACTAAACTACCCACAAATTGTGAAACTGACTATTTTTATACACATTACAACATCGCCTACTACCCAACCATTAAACCCTTACTTACTACATCCGTAGTAACAACGTGCCTCGTTAGATCGATCAAAGTCTCCCAAAAACCAAAACAGACCGTTTTCACATACCAGCAAACAGATAAACTGCCCAATCTCAGCAGCCAGCGAGTCATTGTTTACGTAGGAATTGATTAAAAATCCTCGCCATCACCCATGACACTCAAACACCGGCCGGGCAGTAAAAGTGGCGACGCACAGACCCTTTCCTCTTCATGACGCACAGACCTCTTCCTCTCATCGGAGATTGAAGGAAGGGAAATTTCTGGTAAATATATCAGAAATCAATGGCCCCTCGAAGCGAGCTGCAGACATGCACTGACCTGGAAATCGGGAACCGTCCGAACAGCATTAGGGAGGTAGGGTGCTGGACTGTACCCCTTACGAGAGCAGTTTGGAATTAGTTTGGCGGGTATTTTCTTGGATTACCCCTTTCGCTCGGGAAGACACGGTCGCGACAAGTTTGAGGGGGGAGGTGAGAATTTGAGAAGTTTTTGAGGTGCGGGGGTTTCGAGTTTCGGCGTGGGTGGTTTTGGATGTTATTGAATGAGGGAGTGTTTGGAGATGGAATATTAAACAGGGGAGTGGAGTTCTTTTGAAATATGGGGTGGATAGTTATGTGAAAGGGTGAAGATTATGCAGTGAACTCGTTCATGAGGGTGTTTGGAGATTTGGCATTAAACGGGAAGATTATATTTAAGGTTTAATAGTAAAATAGTACTGAAGCTAATTCGTGGAAATTTCTGAAACTGTAGAAACAAAATGTGGGGGGTGTGATCTTATTTTATTTTTAAAAGTTTAAGAGTGGCGTGATGTTATTGCTTATAAACAGTAATAAAATTGTTGATTTTTTTAAGTTGAATATTAATAAATTGTTCGATATCCTTTACATTGATTTTTATAAAATTTGTAGGATGAAAAATAGAGGCAGTAAAATACTAATGAAAATTTCTCGACACATCTACATATCAGTTTATGCAATTAAAAACTAAATTGACATAAATGCACAACAAACTTCTTTATTGGTTACAATAAATTGAACAAAATTTATAAAAATAATTTTCATTGTATTTTAACAAATTTTCTAATAGTAGTTTGGAACATAAAAATAATTAATGTAAAAATCATCATAAGAAGTTTCATAAAAGACTAAATTTAATGAACTAAGCACAAGTGTTTATTCACTCTTATAAATTATATTGCTAAATAAAGCGTAATTTCATTGATTTAATAAGTTTGTGAAAAAAAACAATTTTCTTTCGCCCCGTTATATTTTGAAAGACAAAAAAGGTATTTAAATTTTTCTAAACTATAACATTTCAAACAAGGAGTCTTCGCAAGATGGCTTTTATTAATTATTATTAAAAATATCTCTATTTTTTCGAGATTTACTATTTCACTCACAAATAAAGTGTTTAAAAACAAAATATTTTTTATCATGTTTATTTTGGAAAATCTTCAAACACTATCCAAAATTAGTTTTATTTTTATTCGAAATTATTGTATTTTTGCTTTAATTTCCTTCGTAAAAACATTTTATCATACAAAATCATCTGGTATTTTTTAGTTCAGCTGCCATCAAGTTTCGATAAAAATATAGTAACCCCAATTAGATATTTTTCCAAATTTGCTATTCCAACATAACGATAGAAATTACTTTCACTAGGTTTCTACCAACATAAAAAACCACAACATCGACAACTTTATAAATTCCAGTATCCATAATTTTAGCACCTTCATCCGAGAACATGACAACGAAATTAAGGTCATTGGGTCCACCATACAAAATCAAAGCCACGAAAACAGTAGCGAGTGCAGAGTCACCCCGGAAAGCCATGGCCATTGAAAAACCGGAAGAAAGCTCTTTGACTCAGACAGCATCGTGACAAATCTCACCACGAGGTTAATTCAACCCTCTCTAGCTTTCATTGTTATCTTTTACGAGCCCAATTAAGCGTCCATTGTGTGCCTTACGCGCTTTCTATTTAGAAATGCTTTTGACCCCGGGGTCAAGGCTTGGGGGCACGATAAGGAGATAATCGCCACTTTTCACCCAACTTTGAACAGAGGCATTCATTCGCGCCATAAAGTTGAGAGCTGGCCGTATGCCAGCGCAGCCACTTAAAACGTAGGTGTAACGTGATTGCAAAAACCTGAACAAAAACCAAAACTAAGGTTGGAGCTGAAGAAAAGAAAGAGGGGAAGCCCTGTTTACGATGTTATCGCTTTCACTTTATAGTTTAAGCGTTATTTCGCTTCGCTGATCGTAACAACCGCCGGATTCGCGATTCGCCAACTGCTATTTGGATTTCACTTTCGAGCTAGGGGATGGATGGGGGAATATCAACTGGAAATGAGCGATTCTTTTTTACTGCATTGTTATCCGTTTCTTTTGCGTTGGAACAGTTTGAATTAAACATTTGGGCTTGATGTCGCCCCACTTTTATAAATGAACGCATTGTATCGGATTGATGAACACATTATGAAGAGATCATATCACGTGGAAAGATACTGGAAAAAGTAATCCGTTCCAAGACAAATGGAAGTGTAAGCGGATAAAGTTTTGTAACAAAAAGACTGTTTTTGAAATATTTGGCCGTTTGGTATTTCCTGCTGGTATATTTAAGGAAATTTGGTTTTGATTGGTTGGATTATTTGAGGTTTTATGGCACAATGCCATTAGAACATTCTTCTCCAAACGAGACAAAATATTAAAAGTAATTTATTTATTGTTTGGATATCTATTGCACGGGCGCGCACACACACAAGGATCAAAGGTTATTCGGTGCCAATCAAGTACTAATTTGGTTTTGAAATTACAAAGTAAATGAAACTGTTTGTACATTGAATATTTTTATGAACTCTTGAAATTATTTATAGAATATTTGACGAATGTTTTCGTTAAAAGCACAAAAACCTTCATATAAACTTTAAATTGCCATTATAAATTTCAGCACCTATGGACAGCAAGAAGGAGACGTATCATACGGATGATACCAAATGCCAATGGATAAATGGGGTATAGGGGTGATAAAGAAATGTTACATCTCTCCTCCAACTACTAGAAGTACACTTTGTTTTCACACATACCTCCTTATCTACTACTAGAAGTTATTTCGTTGTATTCATATTACTTCTGTTATTAGACGTAATACATTGCTTTCACAAACCTTCTACAACTAAACGCAACAAATTGTGTTCACATTCATCCAACTACTACTACCATTACAACTAGGCTAGAAGTATTATTTGATGTATTCACATATGCCTTTCATAAAACTGCCATATCTGCCAATAAGGATACCAGGGAGTTGTTTACTAAAAATTTTCCAACGCATACCAACTTCACACACTATTATAACTAAATTTTCGGAAAAAAAGTCATACTTCATTCATCCACGCATCCCTTTAAGTACACAAGGTAAATTCGAACATCAAAGATAAGTTCATGTTTTGTAATCGATGGAGGTGTAATTAAGGAGCAGGGTCTGAGTTGTGAAGTATGACAGAAGCTCTGTCAAGTAATCGAAGTAATTACCGATGTGTTTTGATGATGTCTCGTTAATGGAATAAATTACTCAAAATGGATGGGTATAAGCTTATTAGAATTCTAGAAATGGTGGAATAGTTAAGCGTAAAAAATGACTTTATAATCGCTTTAATTATCGTCAAGGGTTGGGGTTTATTCATGATTGTCTTCCTTGAAGTGATGGTATTAGAACCTTTTTTTTTTCAGAAACTTAGAGCTCAAGAGGGATTGGTCGTAATTAAAGGTAGATTTACTTTATTGTTTGTTTTGAAGCATATTAAAATCGTGATGTAGTTTTGGGATACCCCAAACATATTTAAAATACAAAAATTCATTTACGTTTTGGCTATAAACATTTCAAGATTATTTATCGATTCAAGGGTTCTTATCTATTAGTATTATTTTGATAGAGAAATGGTTTGAAACTAATATTTTATACCAACTGAGCTATGTGAGAAACTTGAATGAAAAGTGGAAAAACATTAAATTTCTAATAATTAATTCTTTAAATTTCTGAAGAAATTTTTATTTATAAACATTAATTTTAACAAATTCCATCAGTGCTAATAAATTTGTTTAAGTGGAAACCTTTAAGTACCACGATTACATTTTGCTATCGATAATAAAATTAAAAATTAATACTCTTTAAAGAATGGATTTATTATCAAAGAATTAACACAAAATGTCGAAAGTAAAAGTATTCAAAGAAAATAAAGTGGGACTGTTACTGGACTGTAGAAACTTATTTTTATTAGCAATAGATTCTGATTGTTGGTTGTTTAGGGTTTTATGTGACAAACAAATTTATTATAGTTATTAGGACATTCTGCACCGATCATACTAGATTCTAAAACATATTTAATAGAACATTACTAAACCAACGATTTAAAATAATATCAACCAACAATACCTTCATTAAAAAACATTCACTTATCAAATTAATATGCATTATAATGATACAAATAAACCCCTTCCAATCATTTATATTTCAGACACGCGCGCGATATATTAGGAAAATCTCCAGACCATAATTGAACAAGATTTTTCCATAGATATGAAACATGTGTCTACTGCGCATTAAAACTTCAAAAAATATTCCAAACTTCATCTCTTCTCAGAAAGCAGCACATTCGCTCCCTTCACCATATTACAAAAGCAGCACTCGTCACATTTTGATGAATGATTATTACCCGTCAGGATAAAGTTCGAAATTGAAAAATCATCGTTTACAAGATATTAAAAACCTGCAAGAACGGCCTATTACGCAGATCCCGCAACAAAACAAATGTCTCATATCCCCATAGAAGCCGTATTGAATGCAAAAACCCCCTCCAGCTATACACAGCTCAATCGATTTTTTCCACGGCCGAATGTCAAAAGAAAGGAGAAGGATAGTTTGGAATAGGGTAAGGGAATTGAATCCTAGGGGTGATTTATGAATTCTATCTTAGCTGCACAAGTGGCTGAAAGAGGGGAAACTATTCCGAGCGGTCATTAAGAAAACATGCCGTAGACGATAGCCCAGGAAGAAAAGCAACAACTCCGGATCCAATAAACGATACATTCCGTTGAACACAAATAGCGGGACTGTAGAAAATGCGATGGAGGGCTTCGAAGCGGGGGTTGACCAGGACGTACGAGGCTGGCCTCTTTAGTGTCTAGATTAAAGCTCTTTTCTAGGAGATTTCCTATCGCGGGATTTTTGATAAGTACGACTAAATCAAAGTTACTCATAGAATGCGGTGTTTGCGAAAGTGGAGAATGAGACGTTAGGGTCAATGGCCCCAAAAAGCACACAAACTGAGATAATATATTTGTATTGTCTGGATATTTCTAGAAAACGAGTAAATATAATGGGTAGTTCTTTTTTCTTTACCGAGTTTCATATTGTTGTATCAATAAAACACAGAATGGAGAACTAGACTAAAATTATTGATGGTGGAACAACTATAATATCATTTATTATAAAAAATTAAAATATTCGTGCAAAGCCTTTTCGTAATCTATCGATCTTAAAGAGTTGTGCATTTAGTTGATGTGATTCAGCTTCATAGATAAAAATGAAATTGTGTGTATTTATAAAGAAAGCTGATAGACTGATGGCAAGAATAGTTTAATTTTGAAACTAAAACAAATCTAATTCTGGAGTTGATAATGAATTAAGCCTTTTTTGTGTTGAATTCTCAAAACAAACATTTTTATTGAAACATTTTTATTCAAGCATATGAATAGAATAGGTCAGTTATTTGAAATCAATTGTATTCTAATGGGCTTCGTTTTTAAAGTTTATTTTATGAAGTTTTTGAAGGTTAGGGTGAGATGGATTAAAATGTTTTATTCGGATTAAAATGAATACAAGAAGGTTTTAACAATTTATAACATTAGCGCTTTTTGGTATGCCGATTTTTATGATCACCAATAAATATCAGCATACAAAAAAACATTAATTCTTATAAATATGAACTTAAAATCCCTAAATACATTTTTCCTTATAACACTTTACCTCACCTGACCCTAGTTTCAAGGATTGTTTGTTATATATAACTTTGGTAAAAGAAATATAAATTCTCAAACTTAAAAGCAAAACTTGGTTAATTTAACTTGCCAAAAAGCCAAGCCTCTTCGTTTCCGAGGACTTCCGAGTCCCTCTCACGCAGAAACCAAAAGCCACTTGAAAGTCATTGCGAGCGGAAACCCCACGTTCCGAAGGGCAGAATATAGTATGCCACAGTAACACTGTTGGCTCATTATCAATCCTAGTTGATCATGATTGATGATAACCACCCTGTCATTTTGCATCCCGCGTGAATTATGGAATTAGAAACCAATGCATCTTGTGGAGGGGGCTAAACGACACTTCCAGTGGGTAGAGGCAAACGCGATGATACATTCCCCACTTCAATACCTGAACTAAAAGTGCTTTTTACTTGATGCGGGTAATTACCGGCTCATTGCGGTGATGGTGCAGAAAAGTCAATGCACTCAAAGGTCACTGAAAGAAATAAGCTAGATATTTTCAGTCTTTTTATTTGCTAGTTAAGGATACATACCAGGAAGATGCATGGAAACAATGTGTTTTGTATTTTTTATAAGGGCTCAAAATTTTTTAACGGTAGCGAATCTAATATGATTTTGTTTGGTTACTATATAGTTTAACGGCGTAAGAAACAAGCAAGATCATACTCCTGGGCTATAAAAGCTAGAAAATGAATCTGATAAGAAAGTTGCCCGTGATGTTATCAATATATAGTCAAAGGAAAAAGAACTAGAAAATAATAAAATAAATCAAAAATCACATGTGTGAAAAGTCAATAAGTGCTATAAATATAAATTATATTTTTCCCAAAGGAAGGGATTAAGATCAAACCACAATAATAACGAAACTCGAGGTGATAGTACTTTTGCAGTTCTTGTAAAAGATTGGAACTTTTTTTTTGGTTAATTATATGGATATTTTTACTAAGCAGTATAGTCTGTGTAAATATAAAATAGACGGCTCACTACTAGTCATACCCCATTGCATTTCTATTGCGTTGTCATGGTGAAGAGCCGCCAATTTTAATTACACAGACTATATAAGACTAGAGAGCCTGTATTTACAAGAGAGGCGACAAATCAGTATAGCGCGCGCAGATCGGTAAACGGGTTTTCTGTTCGCCACAGCCGGTTCCCTTCATAGGATTAGCATTGGACTCGAGACCGGCGGCATGATACAGTTTGGACAGAATTTTGGACAGAACTAGATGCGCAGAGACGCTTTTAAGCAAGTTGTCGTCTCTCTCTCATATAAAGGCTCTCTATATAAGACTAGAAGTCCATGTAGAAGTCCATGAAGACAGAAGTCCAATTTTAATATATATATTTATTAAAAAACAAGATCAATATTCTATGTTTCCTTTTATGCATGAGAACAATTTAGAGACTTAGAAATTTGCTATAAGCCCACGTTAGAAGCATTCTCTATGCATAAATAAATATTTTAAAATTGCTTAAAAATGAGTTAAAATTAAATACATACAACTGGAAATAAGTAAACAATGAATTAATAAAAAAGATAATTCTTTTGCAAAAAAATCAACTCTTTATCAAGAATCTGACAGTTTTAAGATACATGACAAGATTGGAGAAAAACGGATATTTTAAAAATATGATAGTGTCAAAAATAGAAAATACAGGAATATTATTTGAAAACTAAGTGAAATGCTCATTGCTAGAGCAAGATTAAATATCTTTCATGCAAATAAAAACCGATTATTTCCAGTTTCAAAAATTTCCAAATAATATAATCTAATGCAATGTCATCTGGGCTCGGTCAAATGCATCGTTTTTTATCCCAACCTCCGAACTACAAGGCCCAAAGGTCACAGTCCATTCAAACGAACACGTTTTACACGGAAACGAAACCCAATTCAACAATGCATAAACACGGACAATGGGTGGATCCTTTCAGCAATGCACGACAACTGAACTGTCTACACACGAAACCCAAGGTCAAACTCCGGAATTTCGTTCCTTTCCTATGCATACGAAGCACTTTTTGTCTCTTACGGTAATGGTATGTCATTCTAGCTCCAGATACGACAATCTGGACGACGAGAACAAACGAATTACATTTATGGTGATTGTCACACATCACTGCGGCAGCATCCCAGGTAGTGGGCGCATGTCACCGTTTATCCAAACAATGGTGACAATCGCAGATGTTGGTCCATGTGATCGCAGATGACAGGATGACAAAAATTCCTTTGGAGCTACTTTGAGTTAAATAAAGTTCAATTTGATGGAATTAAGCGTGTTTAAAAGCATTTGGATGATTAAAGGATTAATTGTCAGTAAAGATTTAAATTATTACACACGAGTGCTGGGATTCGGACGTTGAATGACGCAATATACGATTTATGTTGAATACTTTGTAGTAAATGGGAAACATGATTCCAAACTGCATTGTAGGATGAAAGCATTAAAAACTGTGGTATTAAAAATAATTGGTGGAGACATTTGGTGGAGGCTCTGATCTTCAATACAAATATTTCACAATTATGAATTTATTTAGTAAAATTATTTAATTATACGACTATAAATGTATAAATTTATCTTTAGGGTATAATACTTATATTCGTGCAACAGAAATGTTAATCCCTAAATATTTTAAGTATTCGATTGTTAACGAGGTGTTAGAGCTAGTTATAATGGAATTTTAAAAGAAACCTCATCTCAAGCAGTAGTTTATACAATTTTTAAAAAAATAAATAAAGTTTTTTTAATATTGAACTAAACTCTTTTCACTACACCTTTATGAAATATTTCATCATAGCAATCCCAATAGCTAAACCAGGAGAAGTTTAAAAATTCTGTGCATCGAAATAAGCCAGATCCCAATAGATAAACTACAGAACACAAAGGCATTAAGGCCCGAGTTTTAAACTCGAGAAAAATTCTTCGTGTGAATTTCATTTACAGAAACATTTAATCTTGTTCACTCTTCCAAATCAACCCATGAGTAATAACGCATGGTACATGAAATATGGAGATACAGTTAGTTTCCAGCAGCAGGACTTAATTTTCAAGCGTCCTGGCAAAAGTTCAAACGTTCAGGACGTGATGAGATACTTTCAGACCCAATATTAATCAAGATACTTGTTTTTTTTCTATCATTTGGAGCACCTTGGTGCAAAATATTGCTAAAATTATTATTTTTACAATTTGTTGATTTTATGGCTAGGAATTTATTTCAGTTTAGAAAACTTCTGAAAATATAAAGTTATTTATTTTGATGGATTGTCAAATGTTAGTTTAATTTTCCAATTGTGATTTGCTTTACGTATTTGATCAGAGTAAAATGTAGAAACATGAACAGAAACTTTCTTCAGGTTTAAGATATTAAAACCAGTTTTGTTTCAATTAAAACTGACTGAATTAAAATGTTTCATTTTTGTCATCCCAGTCCGGGTTATTATCGAAATATTTATTGAAAATTCCAATAGATTAAAAGCGTAGGATAATTCAAATATTTTCTAAAAAATTGCAATGAGTTTATTACTTTTAAATCTAACAACCTTAGACTATATATAGAGGAGGGTATTATGTGGAACACCCTTTAAATATTTAAGAATAACTCTATTGGTTTTTAATAAAAATCCGCCGAATCATTTTAAGTACATACTATAACTAATGACAATGAAGATCCAATGGTCCAATAAATCAGAATTTATTTTTTTAAATCAAAAAATGTACTTTAAGAAACAGTTACAAAAGGAGGGTAATATGGACCAGTCGGGTAATAGGGAACAGTTGGATTTACAGCTATTAAAAACTAATTAGACCTTAGAGAACATTGTTTATCTTAACTATAAAAATATATTTAACAATTTACGTTCAAATAGATTTTTTCATGAGTCTGTATTTACAATAGTCACAATCATAATCGTCTTTTTCTGACCCTTTGCTTATGGAATGTTCCATAATACCCGACAGGCCATTTTGTACTATGAACCCTTTTACTGACCGATAAAACATGGATTGCTAAAAAAACGACTGCAGTATAAGAAACTACTGATCTTTTAGTGTACATTATGCTTAACAACAAAATCAAAGTCTCATAGTTACTGGTAGATTAAAAGGTTTGAACGTTTACCGTCAAAAACTTTCGAAAATCCTAAAACACAATTTGCTTTGCTACGACTGATCAGACAACAAGAACGCAAACTCTTTGCGCACTGCATCATGGGGGATTGCTCTCCTCTCCTCTATTACCAATTATGTATGTATAGCATATATGTGAGAAGTTGGTTTAAACAGTAACTCTGTAGAGAGTTGGTTTAGAAAGAAATCGTTTGACACTGTAACTCTGCGGAAAGTAGGCGATTTTGCAAGAAATATTTTATTATTTCTCTGACTGTGTTTTATAACTGTAACTTTATAATGGAATACGATTTTAAGAGATTGACTGAATGCTTTCAATCTGTTTTTGAGTTTTGTAAAATAAAGCTGTATTTCTAGAGTATTTTGATTAGCTTTTGAGGCCACGACCTATATTGTTACAGAAAAGTATAAGACAGGTATACTAAAGATCAAGACTATTCAAGATGGTTAAAAAACATTCAAATAATGTTTAGTTATTACTTTTAGCTTTCGTTCAGATCATTTCTAAAAAGCTTAAAAATCTTCTCGAATTTGATTTTTCTAAAGAAACGCTACCAAAAACAGCCCCTGAAATCAATTTTCTTCAAAATAAGCTCAACGCCCCCGACCCATCTGGCGTCAATGAATCACACAAATACATTTTGTAGCCCCAGACTGATAAATTTGGCTTACATCATTCTTTACTTCAACTCCCACACCAGAGTGCAAAAAAGAACAAGATGTACGAGAGCCACGAACTTTGTACGACGCATTCATATTTTTTCATTTGCGATTCATACATTAATCTGTCACCTAGCGGGGAGTTGGACCCCCCAGAGCCCCCTTATGGTTACGCCACTGTGCCTTCAATTGATTACCTCACCCAAATCAATGTTAACGCCCCTCCTCTCTTATCTGCCGACGAAACACTGAAAACAATGATCCGGACTAAAGACAGACGGGATCTTGGCAGTTGCGGTTTCTGGCAAAGACTGTTGTAATGACTTTTGGAATCATTCAGTCAATGTAAGAATAGGGAATACACTCGTGGAAATTCATGATTTCGACTATTGGAAATCCTTGATGGGGTTATAAAACGCGTTTATTAGATTTTTATATCATTAGTTTTGTAAAATTAATTTTCAAAAACTACAATCGCTTGAATCAGAGGTTTGGCCTACGTGACGTCACCTCTGCTTTCGGCGAATCTTCAGCCAATCACTACTTTCAAAGGAAATGATTTAACCATTGACGAATATGCTTTCGTACAAGTGTGTCGTGCCGAAGACAAAAGTAACGTCATGCACCAAACCAAGAACCCTTCTGCGCATTGTAGTTTTTATTATTTTTTTTAATTAACTAACGATCAGATTTTTAAAAAACTGTTTATTAAAGAAGCTCTATCTAAATAAATTAAATTTGGAAAAATCGCTGTATACGTTGTGTTAGAAAAGTTATGGAGCATGAGAATTTTAAGACAAACATATTTTAAATTGGAGTTGATGGCAGTTATTCCACCTGCGTTTAAAATTTTCAGGTGAGATATTGTTATAAAAAGTTTAGAAAATTTAACTTTAAATGGTGATACTTAGGAGGCGAGATTTGCATGTCATAGAGGAGAGAAAATATGAAAATCAAAAGAGGGAGAAACAAATAAAGATATTGGGATACTGAGAGGAAATAGAAAAGGGTGCACCGAAAAGTGGGACGGAAAGAGGAAGAAAGATTGAGAAGGCAAGGCAGATGGGATAGATCCAGAAAAGAGAGTTAGGGAAGAAAGGACATATAGGATATAAATACGGATTAGAAAGTGACAAAGAAAGAGGGAAAATAAAATGATGGGCACAAAGAAAATAATTTTTTATAATTTCAAAGGCTAAGTGAGTTATTTTCAATACAGAGGTTATTCAATAACCGAAGATATAACTGCTGACCCTGATTGGTTTAAACCTTTTTTGACTCATGGTTAAACGCTTGTCAGGTAGCCGTTAGTGTGTTTTGAAGAATTAACAAGTGTCACCTTTCCTAAGTGTCACCTAAAAAATGCCATTTATAAATAATCCATATTTGACTAAATTATATATTGAACTACAACCACTGAGTTTTCCTTCTTTAACGAATATTAATAAAAATGCTTAACCCCGATCCTATTAGTCAAAATCAGAGCAAGATTTCTACCTGAGTAACCGCAATTTTCAGCTAGCTTCACTGCTACGACACTAAACTCTATTTTAAAACAAATGAAAGGAAACGGGAGTACTGGAACAAGAAAGAAAAGAACACACCCCACCAGAAGTAAAACTTTGAGTATTGATTGCACTCAAAAAACTGCGGATCATAAATCTGCACTCTGCGAGATGAAATACCTATGTAGAGAGAACTTCAATTCTCCATCACTCTGGAACAAGAAACAGTAAAAAACGTGGAGGGGGCCGTCTCCTAGCAGAACTTCTCAACTAAATCAAAAGAGAAATTTCGGCACAACAGTTTCGCCAGTGTGCAATTTATTCCTACATCCTGAGTAGGGATCTCGGGAATTTATAACCGAAGCCTGGAGTTCGTATCAATTGAGTTGGGTTCGACTTCGAAACTTAATATTCCTAAAATATTTGATAGAGAGGAAGCGGAAACAGGTTCTTGGAAGACTTATTCAATAACTTACACGAAAGGTGAATATTATTTGCTGGGAGGTGTTACAGATAATATTTTTCTCATTTGTACGTGGGAGTAAAGTGTGGATTAAAGGAAAATTTGTTGAGCTAAAATGATGCTATATCGGAATAAAAAGTAATGAGACCAAACACAATAAAAAAATTGAAAATACCGTTGGGAGCCTTTAGCATAGGATTTTAGCTTTCATATTTACCCCTAGAACTTTTTTTCTTGTATGTATTTCGTGGGATGTTTAAGTCAGTGTAAAGTAAAGGAGAGTTTAAACTAAGCCGGCGCGTTAAAGCAATTTGGTGAGACAAATTAGACGAGTCGTAATAATCCAGGGTGAAATGTTGTCACTTTTTGATTCGTCTCTATTGGTCCAGTGCAGCCAGAGTATTAAACATAAGGTGTTGGATAAGTGGAAACTTTTCCTTTTAGACCTGTTGAGGGGCGTCTTCAGCCAAGGGAACGGAAATCCATCCACCATGGAGGGTCACATCAAAAATGTAGAGGGATAAGTGATCATCTTAAATCTTTTTGCTCTGTTCAATTGTGGAAGACCCCCTATTTAAATTATCTACACTAATTCATGCTTGCAAAAATCCGCGTGCTTCACACAAAACGTTTATCAATAATAATAAGTTAATACAACTAATATAACTACATCTTATTAATAATTTCATGAAATGCGACGGGTACGTACTACTACGAGTTACAAAAAATATATTTTTCATTCATTAAAGAACTCTTTAATGTTTTAGAGTTGAAAGCGAAACTCCTCAAGCTATTTCCCCTACAAACCAAAACTATAAACCCATACACAAGTTTTCAGCAAAGCTATAGGGGAGAGTTCTATACCTAAGGACCGTTGTACCTTCAGTCACCGCATTTTAAAAATCAGGAAAAAATGGAAATTTGAATTTGTGGTTGAATTTGAATGTAAACAGATGCTATCTAGTTGCTAACGTGAAATCAGCTCTTTAAAACAATATTTATATTTAATACAATAAATTTACTGTTTTAGGTGCTCAAAGTTTTTTTTAGTGCATCACTACATTAATATTTGTCTTCCCCTTAAATTATAATACGATAAAATGAGATATAAGGAGCGAATCCCCGAGATTTTGACTTTTTATTTTTGATATTAGAAATCATACGATCTAAATTCTTTTATTTCTTATAGAACTTTGAATGCAAAAATACCTGGCGTTGAACCTTTGGACGCCATACGTGTTGTACCTACGGACAGGTTATTGTGGGTATCTGTAGCTAATCGGAGTTTTTGAATCAGGTTTCATTAATGCAAGTAATGCATTTTAATGCATATTAAATTAATTCTAAATAGTTATCTATTTGTCGGCAATTATTTTCAAGTGATTTTTAGATGAAAAATCAAGTATTTTGTGATTTAAACTACTTTTTTAAATTACATTTTACGTTGAATTTAATGTAAAATATGGTATAAAATCTTAAGCACCCTATCGTATTTAAGTATGATGATTGATGATACAAAAAACTTAAAATTTCCACCGAAGAAGATTTGCGAAAGTTATTACCACCAAATGCTTGCACAACTAAGTGTCGATCGAATTGTTTTTATGGATCAGTGAAGTCATCAGATCTATCAGCATGATTGATAAACTATTACTTCAAACTTCGATCTGAAAATCCCATGTGATTTATGTATTTTTGGTAAAAAAATCAAGACTTTTATCAATGAACTTCGTTTTAATGATAATTTACGATCTAAAAAACTACATTACTTTAAAAAATATATTCCCAATTTTAAAATGCTTGAAATAGTTTATTAAAGGTAATACACCAATAAAAAATGTTCATTTTAAGCTTTTTTTAACTAAAAATTTCCTTTTTAAGGGTGTCCACAGGTACAACTGGGGCTGTCCATAGGGAGAGCACGATGTTGTACCTATGGACACAAATTTCGTCAAGTTATTAAAATGAATTAAAAATCCAATTTTGAAGATTTTAGCTCATAAAAAAATTACCCTCTTTGTTAAGGTTAGGACTATAGGTTGGGCACTTTAAATGTTAAAAATATGATTTTACCTGTCTTAGAAAAATCCAAACGTGATTTTTGTCCAAAGGTACAACACTCTCCCCTATTGAAGAATGACTATAAATTGAAATATATTTTTCACTAGACAAAAACTACTGCACATAAAATAAAATTACTTATATTCACTCTAAAGGTATGAAGCCTGATTAACAGTGTAAAATCACTTTCGACTTGACAGAAGAAAACTAACAATAATACGCTAACGCCAGATGAAGATTCGCATAAACATTACCTCGAGAGTGTTGGATAATCTGAGAATGATAGTTATAATAATAAAATTCAACAGACATTTACAATTTAAATTTGCCAAAACGCGGAGAGAAGTAACACAATGTGGTGATGTGTATCACCTACTTAAAATATCATTACATTCTATGAATACAATATTATGCATGTGAATGTAATGGATTCTGCAACATACAATGCATTATTTACTGAATGATGGCGAGTTTCTGGGAGTGAAATGAATACACAGTTTGTGGTTAAGTCATACGGTTGTTTCGAATTTCTAACTGTTAAAGTGTCATACAGTTTATTATTACAAAACACAAAAGATGTATTTACCTTCAAAATACTGATGTAACATCCAAGTGTTATTTTTTAAATTTAAAAGATTAAAAATTCTTCAAATTAATAAACAAAAATACTTATCGAAATTAGGCACCCTTAAATTAAATGCAAAGGTTTGTATATTTTATTAATTCATCCCATTCAGTGTTTTTCCTAACATCAGTTCCAAAAATTGAAAACTCCTCTTAGAATTTATGAAAAAACAATTGTCAAACACAATCCGGATTATAAAGTAAGGTGATGGAAAAACAAATTGTTATTGTGAATGATAAAGTGGTTATTATTTATATTTGTATGGATACTTCAATCATTTCAAAACATCAATTTATTATATTTATATTATTGAAAGAAAAAAGCCATGTTTATTGTTATTTTCTTTATTACACATTTTTGGAACATTCGAGACTTTTAAAACCTGAATTAAAAATAAGAATGTAAAAAACTCATTGAATATAAGAATTAGTTCTAAGGTTAGGATATTTGGTGTTTTATGATGCATAGAAGTAGTACTAAAAGTACATCAGCAACTTTAATCAAGAAATCGTTCATTTAATATAATTTTAATGGATTGAAAGTTAAATATTCCAACAATCATAAGAGGATAAATGTACTAACATCTGACTATGTGGTCAGATGAGGCATATGCTAAAATGTATTGGCACAGTCAAACTATAAAGTTTTCATCCACCTTTTCGTTGCTTATACATCATTCCCTCATCTTATATAATTCTTCACTACTTTTGTTACTTACTAAATGAGGTTTTTAACATATCCAGATAACCAATTGATTAGTAACTGTAGCAGCATTGTCATTTCTATCAATAAAAATTTTTTCCCGCGCCTACTCGAAAGAAATAGACTCGTCAAAATGATCAAATCTGACAAAAATCCGCGTGAAATCTCGTTCCCCCAGAAAAACCCTCCTCAATCGTAGCTTTCACACCCCCACATTTAAGGCATAATCACTGCCTCGAACCCCACGGGGCACCCGATACGGGGGGAAACCCAAGCTTGCGGAAATGGAAGGAATCCAGGACCACCTATCGGGCCGAATCACGGCATTAGCCTTTTTTCCTCTTGGGGATTCTTGCAAAGATGGGCCCCACCAACACTGAGATCCATCCCAACCGACGCATCTGTGCGGAACATGTAGGAATAAACCAGACAAGAATTGGAAAATCGACCAGATGTTTCGTGCATGTCACCGCGAATCCATATGTCGAGCACTATGAATAAAAGTGGAGATGTGTCGGATGCTTTATTTCGTATGTTCCCCCCGTGCGGTTGGAACTTCATTAGTTTGCCTTGGTTGGTTGGTTGGGACGGTGTGTATTAAATCGAGCTCGCTGAATTAATGAAGTACCACAAGTGGATAAAAAGCCCTCGCTTTGGCCGTAGGACTTAAGGAAGGGAAATTGGGATTTTGGTTGAGTTGGGGATTTTATCGATCTCTTCAGGGGGGTAAATGGGGATGTTAATTATTCTTGGTGAATAGTTTGCGTTTTGTTGGATTTAAAGTTCGAGCTGAAGTTTCTGAGAGACTTTCTTTGTGTTTCTTATAATCTGGGGTAGTGGAGAAATGATGCAATGATTTTGAAGTAAAAATGGTCAATTTTTATATCATTCAAGAGCAAAATCCTCTAGTCCATTTTATAAAGCAATTTTACTACACGTTTTTATTACACCTTAAAACACCGGAGTTCATTAAATAGCTGCATATTTGTATTTATCAATGATTATTTAGACAAAAAAGTAAATTCCTTTACACTTACTTGACAAGCAAAGTTTTATTTAGATGAGTTAAAAGTATAATCGTATTATAATTTACCCAAAAAGAAATTATTGAATGTACTCCGTATGAGTTTTTTTTAACTCAGTAAATTTTATTATTCTTACATTACTGTAAATATAAATAATTGCCATTATTAAAACAGATAATTATAATCTAAAGATTTTTTCAATAAAATACTAAAATACTTAATGTATTACCTTATTTTTAAGTTAACTTAAAATTAGCAATAAAATATTTTTGCTTTGAATTATTCTTTGGTAATTGTAATAAAGATTCTATATTATCAAAATTTTAGCGATTGAAATTAAGTCCAAATAATTTTTCAATTTACATAACATTGAAAAATTAAATAAATTATAAACCTTTTGATACAAAGATAATTTATAAGGATATTTAAGCTCCATATTTTCTTTAAAACTATACAAAAATTTGAAGGTGTTTATCACCATCTTAAAATCTTAATTATTATCTTTATGAATCTTACTCTATACTAAGGAGATTTAAACTACAATACTCTAAAATCAAGAACATAGAAATTCCCCATTGTTTATCCGGAACAAAATTAACTCAACCCAAATGGATTCCATGTCCAATACTTCCCATCAGTTCCAATATAAATTACGCCTATTCACATTATTTGTTCTCAAATGTAACACACGCAGAATTTAAGGTCGATAGACGAAACTGCATCGATTCACTACCAATAACATGTTCTTGTTCAAACAAGCCTCAAATGGCGGGTTCTATGTTGAGTGTGACTTTAGTAGTCAAAGTACTGGCAAATGTTTATGTTCAACTCCCAAACTGACAAGATTTAGAGACCATCAAGGTTAGATGAAGTTCAGAATATTTCGGATATTTGGATTAGTAGAAAGTCATCCATTTTAGAGGGATTTCGTAACTGTTATCGAATTTCTCTGAAAGCAGATCTGTGTTCTGATGCGAAATAGGGGTATTATAGCTATAGATAAATGCGTTTTATACCCTATTATAGGGCTAATATGCCAAGCTCTATGGATTATGCACTTTTTCTTTACTATACTTCACAGCAACGTTTTCTGAACCTAATACGTCACTACGCGAAAGAAAAAAGTGAGTAAACACAAAGCCTGTTGGGTTGATAGGAGGAAATTCGACACACGAATTGTGATAAAAAGACACTATACATGGGTTTATAAAGAAAAATCATTTTAAAATTGACGTTCTATGTTTCAGTCGAAATTCAGACACCGCGCCGCGGTGGGTACTACTTTGTTTGTGACGTAGTTGGTTTAACTTAAGTTGCTGTCTAGTATAGTGCCATGTTATTTTCTACTTAGTATAATTTATAAACTTTTTTCTACATTACCCTTCATTGGTAAACATAAAAATATATTTCAATATTCTGAGTATATATAAACAAACTGTTATTTTTATTTTCGGACGGTTTATCCTTGCTAGTTTTCCCATCTGAGTGCTTAAGTGATGAAATTAATGTTACCAGCTTCTCTGAACAAACAATTAAATATGAGTCACAACCTTAAGAATAACCACCCCATGGTTTCTAATTCACGTGCGAATTCTAAAGCATTTAAGGCGAAATTATAGCCATACAAATGCTCTCCAAGTCACCACGGACCTGGAACCTACACCCCTTACCCGATTTAAGAGGCACTTTCATTCCGTACACCATAACAAATCATAAACCACACCTTGCCCACAATGTGTTGTACAGTACAAGACACCGAGAGTTACGCACCCTTTATAATGTGCCCATTAAAATTTTAGGATAAGATACTTTTGCGGTAGAGTCCCAACAGGGACGAAGCTGGCTTTTACGCAAGCCATATTTTCGCCTAGCCTCACCTATGGGGATAATATCAAGCGATGCAAAAATGGAGTTGGGGAAATTTCAACTCGTATTTACAGTTGAGAGCAGAGAGAAAAATAATAAACCTTGGTAATTATAGATATTAAGTCCACGTTCTTAGGAGCAAAATGTTTGGAATGACCGCAGGGTTTCTTCGCGGGAATAGTTCGAATTATTTCTTACTCGAAATAAACTTAAAAACCCGAGCGTAATTGTTCTGTAAAATCACGAGCATTCAGTTTTTAATTAAAATTAGATAATTGGATTTCTGAAAATAGAGGCATAAATTTAAATATCCGGATTGGCAGTTTGTTTCTCTTTAAACATAATATTACGCGTTGTTTATTTAATTATGGTAAATTATAATAATAAAAAAATAATTAGCTTAATACTTATTTTTTTAATTTTCTCAGAATTAATTAGTTTTTAACAAATAAAAATGGATTTTTCCCCTTTCAAGTTAGCTGCTATAATAGTAAGTGTATACTTATGAAGATATTTGGCAGTTTATTGCTTAAACAGAGGATATAACATTTAATAGGTCAACTGTATTGTAACGTTTGGTTCAATTAAAACTTTGTTATTGATTGTAACGTTTGTCTTTAATTGATACGTTTTGCTTAAATTAAAACGTATTTCTAATTTATACGTTGTTTTACTTGTTAATGTTACTCGTTACTACGTTACTTGGTTAATGGTGGCCGTTAATTTACATTAACACAATACTTAATATTAAAGACCTATCCTATAGTATAAATTTGATCGTATAGTGGTGTACTTTCTTACTATAATTAGTTTAGCTATTATTTTATGTAGCAATTAACCCAGTACGTGCTCAACCAGTCCCTTAAGTAAAACGAACTCATATAAAACACGAACAACATTTATTTACAGTAAATTGGACAATAATAATATTAGTTACACAATACTTCATATAATACACATTAATAGCATACCCTTAACGGTCAATCATAATTATAAATTCAGTTTCTTAATTTAATTTATTAAGTGGCATTACTATATTGATTGGGCAGTAAGACGGAAAATGGTGACTCACCCCTTCCTGTCGAAGATCTGGCGTAATCCCTTGGGACATAGTTCGTTTCTTATACACACAATTAAACACAAACTACTTTTCCACACTCACTTCCTCCGTCGTTGCGGGCCTGCGGTGCCCGGTTTCTTCTTGTCTCACATTTCACCAATTTAAATTTTAACTTCCGGAAAAACTCTACTATCTAGAACTCAGTTGGAACATAGGCCCGGGACTCCGAGGAAAACATTATGAAAAATCTCTATTGTAGCCCGTACGTGCGAACACAAAAATGAACCGAACACGAGCGACCCCTTCCTTTTCTTGTCAGAGTATTTATAACCTTCCTCTCTTTCTTAACTAAACGTCCAATCTCTGCATGTTTTTACGCCCCCTTTTTATCCCATAGCTCTCTGATCAAATCACGACTGGTCCACTCCCACATCTCCAGGCTCAAAATCCCGAAACTCCACCTTTCTAGAATATCAGTGGTCAAAACTTCCCCCACCATAAATTCAAGCCGAACCCTTTATTTAAATTTTATATCATTCATTTTTTCCACCTGGTGACCGAAAAACCTTTCCGCCGAAACCAACTCCCGAGACGCACCTTGCAATTTTGCTACAGGCACCCTATGGTTCTTGTTGCTACCCGACTTGAGTGAGTCATAGTGTTTTGTTTTTAAAATGTAATGATGGTAATTTCATCATCATTACAGTATTTTTAAACATTAAACTAAAGATTGGTGAAGGAAAATTTTAGATTTTCGTAATAACGTGTCCAATTAGTTATGGATTAAAACACATTACAGTTTATACATGCGTCGGAGATAATTCAAAACCTTCACATTTATTTCATACGTACATTTAATCTATAAAAAAAGTGATCATTCAACTCAATGTTGCTTACTCGAGTTCACCGAAGTGTTTAAATAAACTAAATAAAATATCGGTACTTAAAAAGAGTACGTTAATTAGATGAATGAATTCAACCTTACTACCAAGCTAAGAACCATAATTTAAAAAATAAATATTCAACAGGTTTATAGTGTTTTTAAAATTAACTGATATTTCTGACAGCATAGAGGGGGACTGTGAGACAAAAAGTTCAGTTCACTATTGCACTTAATACAAGCTCCACATAAATTTCAGAAATGAGGAATGTCGTGTATTATTTTGTCAAATGATGAAAAGAAAAAAAGACTTACATTTGCTCAAAATGTCATCCAGCCTTAGCAAAGCTAACGTTGAATGAAACAGATGGTTTTTGTTAAAAGCAAGCCTTCATTTATTTAGACCTCAACGAGTTCCTCTTATATAAATTGAATGAAAAAAATGAATTTTACTTTTTGAGCGGATGCGCTATTCAAAATGAGGTCATTATTTTCATTCTTGAATTACTTTTTGAATAAGGGGTAACTTTAAACTAAGTTAAGAACAAAATTGTGTTTCCTGATATTCCCTTTATCATTCAATATTTATTTGCACTATATTTTTGGTAAATTCTACATATGAGAAACATTAATTGTTTTTTTATGAAAAAATCTTGAAAATAGAGGCATTTTAGACTTTTAGAGTTTATTTTTAACTGGAATCCAATTTACAATTAATCAAACTTGAGCATTTGGGTGTAACGTAAAAATAAAAAATACTTTACTAATCAAATTAAATTTAGTAACGATAGTGAAGCTAAATTCAACTACCTTCCTTTATACTCCTTCCTTTTACTCTTTTTTGACAGAGGATAAAAAATTAAGTAGGGGAGGGTGGGGACGATTGTAACAAAAATTTTTATTTGATCTCAAACTAAGCCATTTTTTATGTTAGAGTTATGAAAATTGGTATGAAAATAGGTTGATACATCCCAATTACAATTTTGTAATGAAAGCTGTCCGGTGGACATGCATTACAATATAGTAAATAAAACATCGAAAATCGTTACAATCGACCCCGTCTCAAGGGTCAATTGTAACACACTACAAATTTAACACAAATTCATAAAAATAGATAGAAGATCATACACATTTATTAACAATATATCTCTTCTTTCTAAATAATAATTAAATACATAGACTAGAATGGCAATAATAAACATTCCACTCAAATAATGAGTTATAAATTATACTGAATGAATATGAGTAAATAATAGTGAAAAATTATTCAGAAAGGTAATTAAGGTATTTATATATGAATTCCTTTATAGTAAAACAAACGTGGGGCTATTTTTTGCACTAAAAATGGTCCTGTGGCATGTAACAATCGTCCCTAGATGAAGTGTTACAATCGACCCAACGTCGCCATTTTTAATTCAACCCTCGTTTTCCACGAAACTAACAACACTATCATCTTGAAACTAAGCAGAATAAAACTAGGATACATGTAAATACAACACATAAAATCAGTGTTGTTGTGCTTCATACCTGCAATGCAGGAGATGGAAAGTTATCCAAGAGTAGAAATTTACTTCGATGCTCGAAAAACACTCTTTTCTCAATTACACAGCCACAACTCAAATGTCAGACTTTAAAATCTCTGATATTCTTTCATTCACCTGCCTTGTACGTACTGTCATCTCTTTTTCACCCAGGCAACCTCTCATTTTGAGGAAATTAAAGTGTTACAATTGCCCCGTGTTACAATCGTCCCCACCCTCCCCTATATTTCATGTGCCCCATCATATAGTATACTCAAAGGTGAAAAACTTAATACGAAACTTATATGAATTTCTAATTAGAAGCTGGTTATTCTACACTTTTTAACTTCATGTTGTATCCTTAACTGCAAAATGATTAATTTCATTCGTCTGGCATACATTTAATCAGTTATTTCATGGATGGGTTTTTATCTATTTCTCCCGAAGTCAAATCCACGCGAGTTCTTCGTAACTTCTTAATTTTTCACAAAACATCGTTTGAAATCAAATACTAACATTCTTACATCACTCTTCCTTACTTCAATACCATTATTAATTAAAAAATGGCTTTAAAAACTAAAACTATAAAATAACAGACGGTAAAAGAAAATCAGCTGCTCTTTTGAAGTTGGAGAAACAAAGAAAAGAACAGGCTATAAAACAACCACAGAGTAGGGGAGGGTGGGGACGATTGTAACACGGGGCAATTGTAACACTTCGATTTCCTCAAAATGAGAGGCTGCATGGGCAAAAAGGAGATGACAGTACGTAAAAGGCAGGTGAATGAAAGAATATCAGAAATTTCCAAGGCTGATATTTGAGTTGTGGCTGTTTAATTGAGAAAAGTGTTTTTCGAGCATCGAAGTAAATTTCTACTTTTGTATAACTTTCCTTCTCCTGCACTGCAGGTATGAAGCACGACAACACTGATTTTATGTATTGTATGTACTGTACCTGTATCCTAGTTTTATTCTGCTTAGTTTCAAGATGATACTATTATTAGTTTCGCGGAAAACGAGGGTTGAACTAAAAATGGCAACGTGGGGTGGATTGTAAAACTTCAGCCGGGGACGGTTGTAACATGTTACTACTGATCCCAATGTAGAAAATAACATGTTTCAGAAGTATTTTTGATGTAATGATTTATAATTCATGATTACCCTAAATATTGGCATATAATTATGCATTTTTACGGTTTTAGGATGCCGAGATCACGTAAAAGGAAAACTGAAAGGGGGCTGATTGGTCTAGAAAAAATGGAGGGAGACGCTGTTGAGGTTTCTGTGTCTAAAAGTCTATTAGAAGTGTTGCTCGTGAGCACGATATTTTTTATGTAACATTATACAGATTCTGTCAGAAGAAAATAAAAAATTAAAATCCTGAAGTGGGTTATAATCAACACAATAAAGTTTTCGATCAAGGGCAGTTAGATGAACCATTTTTCGTGCAAAAAATGGTCCAACGTTAGTTGTACTACAGGGTAATTAAGTTATGAATACCCAAACTGCCCTTGTGAATAATTATTTACTATTATTTACTCATCAACATTCATTATTATTTAAAACTCATTATTTGAGTGAAATATTCATTATTTCCATTCTAGTCTATATGTATTTAATTATTATTCAACAAGAAAGTATAAATTTTTAATAAATTTGAATGATTTTCTATTTATTTTTATGAATTTGTGTTGTGTTACAATTGACCCTTCAAGTGGGGACGATTGTAACGTTTTTCAATTTTCGATGTTTCATTTACTAAATTGCAATGCATGTCCACCGGACGGTTTTCATAACAAAATTTTAATTGGGATATATCAACCTATTTTCATACCAATTTTCACAACTCTAACATAAAAAATGGCTTAGTTTGAGATCAAATAAAAAATTTTGTTACAATCGTCCCCACTCTCCCCTATAGAATTTAACAGTGTTCATCTAAATAGACGCTAATGGCAACTTTTTTAACCAGGCTTTTCTTATAGACAAACGTCCGGCCAAACGGATCCGCCTCCTTTAATACCACATCATTCCTGCTAATTCTGTAATTCGCCCACTGAAGCTGTCACTCAAATTCAAATCGGAAAAACAACACAGATGCAATTTAAATGCCGCTTGCCATATCCAATCAGGAATCACTTTATTATTTTCACGCATTATTTTTTTCTGATTGGCTGCTAGTGAACTGAATTATAATCTGCGAGCTGAAATAAATTAATTACCTAAGGAGGAAAACCGCTGTTTGGCATTTCTGTTAAGTTATATACTCTGTAAAAACAACGAAGTAACTTAAAATTAGTTAAAATCTATTTTAAAACCATATTATAAACCACAAATGAATGGCGTGAAATAGAATGAGTAAAAAATAGCCTCTAGTCCAATAATTTGCACTCAGCTGTAAATATTTTATAACTTAAAAAAAATCAAGTGAATCTTATCAACGCTCTACATAATCCAATTTATAAAGAAACTTTCCTAATCCTCCACACATTTAACAAATGACCACATTTAATGGTCCAGTGATCTTACTATAAAACCCCTATTGTGGCTAAACGGAAGTTCGGATGTTAAAATATCCGTCGTGAATTTAAATAAAGATTACTACACAATTGAAAAATCAGAAAAACTCTGCTTGCCTAAGATGTAGGGAGGTACTTAGAGTCGAAAAATCCTGCTTAAGATTTACTCCCGTCTGAAACGCTCTTTCGCACTTCTATTTAATACCCCACTGTTAATCCCTTAAGAAAACAAATATAATCCTAGCAAGTGGAAGTTGGACAATGCCTGCAGCTCAAAGCTTCCATAAAATGAGAGAGTTGTTCAAAGCCATTCTTTATTAATGAAGCATTTTAATTTCTTCACAAATGAAGATTTCACAGCTTACATGATGGTTGGCGTATAACTGTTTATACGCTTATTAAACTAATTATAAACGAGAAAGTATTCGCACACACAAAAAGGTAATACGATTTCCCCTTTTAAGAGTGATTAAAACTTAAAAGCTTTCGTTTGTGTGTATAAGTACTTAAATCTTATCTGCCATTGCAATGTTGAAATCGAGTAATCCAAGAAATTTTGCATTAGTGAAACGTTTCTCAACACGAGTGTGTTAAATACAAATTTCTTTGGGAATTTTTGACTGTTGATTAAAATTTGATAGAAATAATAAACCAAAAATAAATTAGTTTTAGGCTGAGCGCATCTACAGTTCTTAAAACTGCATTTTTAATCGAAAAAGAAGCATTAGTTCGGTATGTTGTACGTTTAATCCGAATGCATTCTATTTATGTTGGTGACATTATACTGTTAAGCTTTTTAAAAAGAATTACACCCTGCTTTTGAATGCAAAGGATTCTTTATAAATCTTAAAATATAATACTATTTTAAAATAGTTTGAAGGATGAAAAATAATCTTTATAATTAATCTCTTATTTTTCTATGTGTAAACGGAAATAGAATAGTTGCTTAAGCTGTTTCATTTTTTTAAACATATTTAGATTTAAAATGGAAAAGTTTTGCTTTTATAAAAACTTCCGACTTCAAAACGCTTATTTTAATCTTTGAGTGCGAATGATCGAAAAAAATCTCATTGTTCGTAGATAGAATGCTAAAAATAAATTTCCATTTATAAGTACTAAATTTCAACACATTAAAAATATTTTTAAGAATCTCATCTTTATAGGATATATTTTAAATTTAAACCAGAAATTTTGGATCTAGGGTATTTTATTTTAACTTTCTAGAGGGAGATAGCGAGCGAGAGAAACACACATTTTGCCCCAAATTTTGAGATTGAAATAAATAAATAAATAAATACAGGAATATAGAATGCTTTTAAAAGTATGTTTATCAGTTTATGATAATGGTATCGCCATTTAGTAGCATATTAATTAATTTCATGTAGATAATATTGTTGAAATTGAGCTATTGCAACTATAATAGTAAAATAAGGTACACGTTCAGATCTATATTTCAGTAACTATACTATTCTAGCAGTGTTATTAGTTTCATGAAAAATATATTTACCCTAAAAGGTAAAAACCCTTTAAAACCAAACTTCTCGATAAAAGCTTTTCTACCACACACCTCTTAAATAAGAATAGCATTTAATACTAAATACGCAGGCTTTAGAAATGGGTACGGCAAAAGTATTTTTAAAAATTTAAAAACAAAAATTAATGAATCCAACCTCTAGATCTAAATCAGTTCTAGCTAATGCATACAAGGGAGTGCGAGCTTCGCACACAAATTCAAGTTCCATAACGAAGAAGGCGGTTTTAAAATATCGCTGCGGGCTCCAGGCATCCGAAATTCTCTCTCCACTCTGCTTATCGCGATTCACAATTATAAATCAGCGCAACACGACACCTAATTCCGTTCTTTCTACTCTTAATTCCCACCAACTCCCGAGATTCCCCGATTAGTATTACTTGCAGGGGCTGAGGGGGAAATCAAACCCCGGGTTTTCAAGAACGCGAGCACAATTTACTTCAGCCCAATTCCTCCAAGTACCTAGGTTATCGCTAGTACTTAAAGCACAGCAAAGAATCAAATTCGGCCCCAAGGACGAATTAAGGGAGTGGATTTTAACGGTATCGGCCCGAGGAGCGGTTTTAAGCAAGGGTAGGGAAATCTCTTTTAAACGCAAAACACTGGCTACGACACAATATCGGATTTCAATTATTTTCATTTCAAGATAAAAGTCCGCTCCGTTGTTATGTGCTGGGTGAGATAGATTGAATTGGTGGGCTTGTTTCTGGCCTAATCTTTAAAACACAAGCTCGTAAAAAGATAAAGGAAGTGGGATGAATGTTTTTCATATTAGTTCCCCGCATGCCGAAAACTTAATGCTGATGGGGATGGAAGAAAAGCGAGATTTAAGTGTATTGGGTTTAAAATTCAGGATGTTTTCTATGTAGTAATGTGTGGTTATTTCTGTGTATTATTGTGCGGTTATTCAAACGCAGCTATGCAAATAAAAGAAACAAAGTAGCTTATGATCGGAATTAAACAAGTTTTAGCAATCGAGCTTACTAATCACTTAAACTAAATGGCAAAAAGAATCCGATAATGAACGCAAAATAAAACAATAAAGGCAAAGAAATTACTTTGCCTTTATTGTTTTATTTTAGAAATTACTTCGATGCAAGTAAGCACACTACAGGGATGAAAAAATAACTATTTTACTGTAATATTTTCGCTTAACTGAATACACACCGTAACAAACTTAATCCGAGCATAAGGAATGCAACTACCGAAGATATTTTTGACTCCAAAAGTGAACCCCGGTGAATGGGAAAGGGAACACTACGAAAGAAATTGTTCGCTGTTCGAAATGAAAACACAAATTAAGAACACTAACAAAAAATTTCATTCACCATATACTGGGTTAGAATAACTGTTAAACTTCACAAGATGTATGGGGATTTATCCAAATTAACAGATATTTTCAAAATGCTGGTACATTTTAAAGATAGGTACACTTAAAGTTTTAAATAAATAATGAAAGAGATGATTTGAAGAAATTTATAACAAACTACACATCAACACATTTAAAACCTCCCATGTGTAAAAAAGCAATCGAAAAAAGTTCACCAATCGTTGACTACGTACTTTTTGAAGATTAACGCATCTTTACAATTTACTCCACCCATCGATAAAATATTCAAATCCCGGTGACTTCAACCTCATATTATTCCTTTGTTTAAAAATTCATCACCTAACTAAAATAATTTATTTAACACAACTTGCAACAGATAAGGAATATATCCTGCATTCGTCTTTTTACAAGTATGAATGTAGAAACCCAGAATAGGAACTGTAGCATCCATAATCAGCACGCACTATCTCTATACGTCTATTTATTCAGCCTTTCAATGTATTGCATAATGGAGGGAAAGACACTTGAAAAGGAAGCCAGAAAAATAGAGAAGAGACTTCAGTACTCTGTTCAATAAGAAGCCTGTCAGATTCCTCTCAGATTTGGAGTAGGCAGAAATACCTGGGATGGATTATATGAATTAGATGTGATATATGGATTTGCTAACCGGAAACTATAATGGTGGGAGGCGTAAATGTGAAGAGGTTTCAAGTAAATTGAATGCTTGGAAGTTTGTGTGAATTGAAGAAGCTAAAGAATGCGCTCAATTATATAACTATCTTCTGAATAGCGTAAGTAGTTCAATACAACTAAGGTATCATGTTGAACGATAAGTTGTTTTCAGTTTTCAACGAGCGATTTTTTGCTTCCAATGAATTTTAAAAACCAAATGTAAAAACTAGCTAAGTATAGATCGAAAGCTTTCTAAAATTTACATTTTTTCCATGGTACAGACATTGTAAAAAAAATTAGACTAGTAGATCGTTTTTTCATTTAGTTGAAGTTAAAATATATAGGAGGCTTTTAATTTAGACTTTAAATTGGAGGAGACGAAGATAAAGTGTAACTGGTTATTTACCAAGGTTAACATTTTTCATTCATACGAATCGAGATAACTTATTTCAATCATTATTATAACACCAAAATAAGACAATTATTTATTTTTACTTGACAAAAATATCATTTGAAAATTTATTTTTAAAATTAATTCTCCGCAAAAGACTTCTTTTCACCTCAGGAGTTAAATAGTTGACCAAATAATGAAATCATTCGTAAAGAAAACATCAAATATAAACACTTAGATGAATGGAAAAAATAAAAACATAATATTCCCAATCCTGCAAAATCTTTAAAGGAAGAAGTATCAAGTGTTGAAGGCATAATGTAGATTATCCAATTCGGAAAATTTAACTTTGTGATCACAATGTCCATCTTCCAATTTGAAAATATATTTAAAAATTCTTAAAATATTTTGCAAAACAGTCAAAATTTAGGACAAATTTGAAACATACTTTAGAAATAACGCAACTCGTTTGACAGAGTGCATTTCTGGTTTGAAATAAGGGAGGAGCCTCTAAGAATTTTACGATAACTTATGCATTCTTTCAGTGCACAAAAATCATTTTACTGAAACCTAGAATTCTATATTGTACCATGGGCTTGAAGGGAAAGCACAAATTCACGATAAAAAGAAATCTATGTAAAAAATATGGATAAAAATAAAAAGGAAAGAAAAAGGTCGAAACTCAGCCAGCTTGTGGTTCTGAATTTGACTGGGTGCGGTGGGATTCATATATCTAACTTGGGAAGAATATAGGATATTCAAATACAGAAATATTCATATATACAATATCCCTGATCCAGTCTAGAGGAAAAAAAGTGTTAAATCTGCCAGTGGGACAAGGACCGTAGAAATACGTTGGACTTGCCATGAAAAAACGATGCGATCGCTTCTGAAAGAATTTTCAGGGTATAAGCCTTAAAAATGCCTGCTTGAGCATAAGAAGGACTTTCATATTGGAAAATTAGACGGTTATGAATTGAATACAGTAAAGTACTCTTATTTAGGGTTTAATATCTATTAATAATAAAATATCACAATCATACCAGTTCTTGGCATTCAAATACTACAGTTTATTTAAATTTCATTTTGAACCTTTATCAATGGTTAAACTTTTACGAATTATAATTGATATGCCAAATTTAGTTTAGTGGAAAAAATAAATATTTTTTAAATAATAATAGAACTTTATTACACATAGAGAACAAACACAGAAAAGTCAGATACAATGTGATTCACTTATTGGACAGTCAAATTAGATTATCATAGATATTTCGTAACAGACGTTTTAAACTAACTTCAATTATGAAATAAGAATATGCAAGAAAATATCCAGTCACGTAAACTCGAAACGTTTAACATGGGAACACCTAGTATTAGTATTATTTTATACGAGCAAAAATTTATTCTCTACAACTAAAACAAACAATTACAATCAGACAGTGATAATAATTGTAAAAATTGTAAATCATGGATGGTTAATTTTATAAATCATAAGATAAAATTATAGAGATAAATCTTTTAAATTCACTGTATATTTGAGGGAATTTTTGAAACTTACCCCCTTTTACACTAAGTATACACTCATGAAATCTTTCGCAAATGATTTCACATTTGTTATTCTAAAATTATAACCAAAGTATGATAATTTGAATTTATCAGGACAAGTTTGATGTACAATAATTTTGGAAGACATGAAAAATAGAACGTATTTGAAGATAAATGCGTAATTCTGTATGAAACCCCGCAAAAAATATCTACCCATAAGATTTCAAGTTATTTTAAGGATTCTCTTACGCATTTCAAAAAATAGGATAAACCTAACCCCTTAAAGAGTCGCTTCAACTCGATAGAATTTTTCATACAATGCATTTTATTGAAGAAATGGGAACATCGGAATCTTTCTACATGGCAATACACATCTGTCAAATCCTAGTAATGCTCCAGAATATTCAAACGCACTTTATTGTGGATCAAAAGCGAAGCGTGACTTTATTGCATTCATGGAATACAATGCATAGAGTCCATAGCAGAAAGAAAAATTCGTTCATGTATACGATTTTATGACGACCTTGTCTACAGGGATCCATCTCCTTACGTCTTAAAAGGTCAGATTTGAACGCAGTTTTTCTCTCAGAAACCCATGACAAAGATTGTTTCAGAAGCATGGCGATTATACAGGCTGTCTCGAAAGTTCAAGAAAAGTGTTTAACTTTAAAAACAGCGTCTCTTAAGGCCAATAGATAAACCATAGTAAAGTTACTGAAATTCCTTGAGATGACTTGCAGCGTTAGTAGTGGCAAAATAGAGGGTTTGAAAAGTTGGTTAAAATAACTTAAGGAAATGGGAAATCTTGAGTTAGTGAAATGGATGGCCACAAATGAAGACACTTCACCAAAGGGGAATTCTAACATCAAAATAGCCCATAATAAGTTTTGAGAAATTCTATTTAAATGGTTAAAATGTGCTAATTCTGTTCACTAATATATCCTTAAAATATATTTTCTTAAAAGATTGTTTCTGTGCATTTCAATGATAATTCACATTTTTTTAAAATTTTTTTGTCCTGTCTTTTTTGGGTATTTTTACTTTCTTACTTTCTTTCTCTCTTTTTAAACTATACCAATTAGAAGTTTTGAGTACACGTTGACCCAAAGTTAGGTTTGTTTTAGTGGTGAATATGCTCGTAAGAGACGTTTTTTCAAAATAAAAGTCGTGAAACGGACTTAAGAAACACCCATATACTGGGACATAAAGTACACGTCATTTTTCCTTATGTATTTCAGTCTAAGTACAAAAATTTGAGTATAACCCCTTCCGCACACTGTAAGTGACAGTATTGGAATTTCTTGTGAACTAAGTCCAAAGAAGTGGATGGGCGAGAAGCAAAACTCCTATTGGATCTAAAAATAAAAGATTAGAATAAATTTTCCAAAATAGAACGAACTTAGATGAATGCTGGACACGTGTCTGAAGTTACGCGAACATTATTCAGCTAAGTTGATAAATACTTTGCTTTAGATGTTAACTATACACAAGGCACATTAGTTTCAAACATTGTAATTCATAGGTAAATGTAGAAAATATGTAATATAATTTATGATAACGTTTTGTTAATAATCAGGTGTAAGTTTAAGTCACGAAATAAGTCTGAAAATTATATTCATTTCTTTAAAATATGTGACAATACCAAGCAACAGAATGGAGTATTTGCATTAACTTTACTTTTTACTGTCTTCACTGAGGGGGTTTAAGCTATGAAATTTAAACATTGTTCAAAGATTTTAATGCGTTTCTATAACTTATATGCTTCAATGAAACTAGCAATTTTCATGATGAATTCTGTGGGAAAATATTTAGAAATATGCAAGAAAGCAATGAATCTACCCCGTTATTCATCTATCAACTAGTACTCTAAAACTTTTCGGTTTTCCATAAAGTTGTAAGTAAAGGTACGATTTAAACTTAATATTTTCAAAGAATTGTAATTCATAACATTCTAAAGTCAGAATTATTTCACCTTTATAAATATGTAGAAACACATTAAAATAAAGTTGCTAGCACGCATCAAAGCACTTTTTAAAACTAGACCAATCCGTTTCACCAAAAATCAATAATTTGTTATAACTTGCCCTTTGGAAAATTTGAAGCTGAAAATCTTACACTAACGATTCCAAGAATTAACAACAATCCTTACAACAACTTCTTCAATTGAATCTTGCTCTCAAACGACCTATTTTAAGACTTCAGCAAAGAATTCATAATAGTACAAGAGCTAGCAACGTCGGAAAAACAAGAATTTTAGAAAAAACTAGTTCTATAATATATCTTTCCCTATGCTATTTCGAACAGCGTGCGGGTTATCTTGCTGCTGGTAAGCGGTGCGTTTATTACTGAGCATACCACTTTTACAGGTAAAAATGCCTGTAATTTTAATATTATTTTATTTATATATGAATAAACCCAAAATTAATTTGCCAAGCATTAATTTGGGTGCTTTTCAATAGCAAGACCGATTCAATGTTGTAAAAATACACACTGGCGTTCAAAATTAAGAGAAAGTGCACATTTGTTCGATTTTCTCTAGACCGAGTGGATATATTGTGATGAAATTTGTTAGGAATATAGGGGTTGATGTACTACCCAATAAATAATCATTTCAAATGATTCATTTCATTACAATTTGAAATGATTATTTATTGTGTATTATATCAACCCCTTTATTCATACCAAATATCACAATATGTCCCCTAGATGCGGAGAAAATCGAACAAATGTGCACTTTCTCTTAATTTTGAACGCCAGTGTGTATTTTTACAACATTGAATCGGTCTTGCTATTGAAAAGCACCCGAATTAATGCTTGGCAAATGAATTTTGGGTTTATTGATATATAAATAAAATAATATTTAAATTACAGGCATTCTAAAATGGTTTGAAAAAAAAATGCTTTTTGTTGATTAAAAATTGCATCTGGCACGTTATTAACACCGACACAAATGCTTGGCAATAATAAATTAATTTTTATAATAGTGTTTAGAAGTTAGTGAAAATGAAAAAAATCTTTCTAAAATGATTTAAAAATCAAGATTTTTACCTGTAAAAGTGGTATGCGCAGTAATAAACGCACCGTTTACCAGCAGCCAGATAACCCGCAAGCTGTTCGAAATAGCATAGGGAAAGATAAATTAAAGAACTAGCTTTTCTAAAATTCTCCCTCGAAAACTTTGCTAGCTCTTAGACTATAAGGTGTACCCTACACATAAATATAAGTTAAAATTCAGGATCAAAGCATTTTCTTCAAAAATTCTCAGAGGGAGAAATTCACACGAGTGTGTATTTCATTTTTCTACGTGATCAGTCGTTGGCGAATAGTAAATTCTAACACCGTAAAAAAGAGGGAAATTCATATACATGGTTACTCCAAGACGTGTGTATAAATACATTTGGTCCTACTCTGAGAATTCGATTTCTATTTTCCACCGATACTTTCTCGAGGACAGAAATAGCTTGAACCTTTCTTCTGACAGTCTTTTCGGTGCCCTAAACCCAGCTACTTCAGATGATATTGTTTAGATCCTTAAGACTTCGCACTTCTTTTACACCCTTTTGTAGAAAAACAAGTTTAGACGGGGATATATACGCGAGTAGGTTGAAATTTAATCTTCAACTGAATGCTACTCACACATCTGTTGGAATATATTTTTGAGACATTTTTAAGTGTTATTATCATAAATCAATACGCGTTCATCAATAGATTCACTCATTTGTGTCTATTCCGTTTCCGTAATTTTTTATATACATAAATTCAGAGTAATATTAGCATTAAGAAAAATTGACATAATACTACATCAATATTACACAGTAGGGTTGAACTATAGTCTGTTCATTTAGAACAGAAGCCTGAAACAGGATCAAAAACGCTCAAATACGCCTAATAATGCCCATTACGTAACTTCCGTGACCGATTCTTTTACAGTATTTCAACTACTTCTGTTTAGGCTACCTTGACATTTCCCAAGAAAAATTTTTCAATGATAACTACACTGTAAAAAAATCTTTCTTCAATAAACGTAAATTTCCCGGCAGCACAGCTGCCGGATTATTTTCATCATTTGAGAAGGTATCCGTATTTTCTTTTTCCGTCATTTGAGGGAATGTCCGTTTTGTATTTTTCTGTGAAAGGAGGGAAACCTTCCGTTATTTTAGAGAACGTTCGTTTAATATCTTTTCGTGATTGGAGTGGAACTTTCCGTTATTTTAGGGATTGTTCGTATTATTACTAATATTATTGTGATTCAGTATATTCCTGATTATAATTTTGAAAAAAAAATGACAAACAATCCGTAAAATCCAAATAGACGATTCTTTTAAATAATTTACACTACCGATCACAGTAATACAAGTCTAATCAAAAGTTACAAGTTATCACAACTATTTAGATCACATTTTTGCGATCTAATAAGACTAGTTAGGTATGCAATATTTTAAGACTTCAGCTACGTGGTGAAGAAAGCGATCGTACGATGTTTAAATATCTGTTTAAAAATAGTATATAAGAGTATTTCTATTTTAAAGCATGGTAACGTTTACTACGGCCGTTGCTAGGCTGCCGACGTACTGTTTTGTACTGTATTTCACAATCCCTGCAAGATTTTTATACTTTATTAGCAATGCGCATCCTTGTGGACTTGATTCTTGATGTTTCTATAAAATATTTTAGCGAAATAATTTTATTTTCAATTAATTAATAATTAAAAAAATTTAAAAAAAAATTAGATAAAGTAAAACATTTAAAAAAACACAATGAATTTAATTAAATAAGGAATGACTGTTAAACAAGAGAAATTAATTCTTGCAATTTTTAATGGAATAATAAAAATTTAAAATTAAATTTACTGAAAAATAATTACTGGGGTTCGAACCTACGACCATGTGCACTCTAGACTGACGCGCTTCCACAACACCATTCGAGCTCCGCTAGATTCCATCCTAAATACTTTAATGCCACGCCTTTAACCCGATCATGCGCACAACGGTTACCCGTCGGCAGCCAAGTCATTCCCGATTACGGCCAATAATACAAAAAATAAAAACAATATATTTAACTTACTTACCCATAATAAATTTGCTGAAGGTTCGTTTCGCCTGAAGACGCTTGCACAAACTTCCATTACTTATTTACTGTATATTTGAGTCTCACCAGAACTAGTGGAGAAATCGTACAATACGCATGCGTGAGGAGAGGAAAATTAAAAAACGGAAACTTCACGAAGAAAATTCCGTTTTGTAGTTTACGGAATTAATCCATGAAAAATTCACGGAAAATAATACGTCAAAAGACGTTCTTTTTTTACAGTGTACAATAGTAACTGTTTCTAATACATTATACCTCAGGCGCCTATTCTAAATGAACAGCGTATAGTAAAGCCCCGATTAAAATATTAATTAATATTTAATATTCTAAATAAAAAAATACATTGCTATCAATAGTGAGTACACAAACATAGCTTATTGCACGCAGATTTGGCGAAAATTGGGTCTTTTAGCACCTAAATGATGCCAGCACAAAAAATGCAGTGAAATAACATTTTTACTTAAGGACCACCACACTACGGTACAGGTTTTTCTCGTGGAGGTAATACAGTATGTTTAACTCCCATCTGTATAACTCTTCATTTTCGTAAACTAAAAAACTATTCTATGAAGTTGAAATTTTCAACCATGGAAAATTTTGCAAGATTTTAGTAAGCATTATTTCACCCCATCTAATGATATTTATACCCATTTCTCACAAACTCAAAAAACAACCCGCACAATGATCTATATCCTCAAATAAACTTGCGATTAAAATAAACGGACTCGAAATAAAGATAGGGTTTGATTTACTACCCCATAACTTTCCCATACGGACAATGGGCCTCGAGCACAGTATCACCGCAATCCTACCTTTTGGAATAGCTGAACCTTTGGTGACTCACCGACGAGAGACACAGAAAATCCATTACTAGCCTGATATCGTGATTTATAAATCTTAATATACAGAGACCTCGAGTAATAGAAGTGGCGTAACTCCAGAAGTAATAGAAGACTCATTTAGCAAGAAATATCATTACCATCTATCAACGACCAGCTTCCTTGGCTCAGAGACGGCCAAGATATAGATCTGTTGCCCAGTTACGGGGAAAATGTGGAAGTATTTGGATTTAATTAAAAGGAAACGTATTAAGTGAAGTACTGTATGAAATGAACATAAGGAAAATAGATGAACCAAAACTAATTAGACATTCTCCTCTCAGAGAAATGCTGATCTTATTCTCGAGATGTAGTGAGATACTTTGAGTTTTGAGTTGTGTACTTTCCCTTGAGGAATGAATAAGCCTAACTGATGAGGATTTTATTTCAAGGAATTTTATTGCATAGTTTTGAAAGTTTGAATAAAGCTTGGATTTTCTTAATTTTTAAAAGTAATTTCCAAGTTACATAAAAAGTTTACAAACACCTATAACCACGTAGAGGACAGTTTTTAGTAAGGTATTAATAAACGTATGCAAGTAACAAACGTAATCGTATATCTTTATGTATATTGCAAATAAATAAAATACAATATACCTCATAGTTCAGACTATATGTAATAAACTCTGTAATGCATTAAGTCAGGTATTTATGCACACCCATTTCTTAATGTAAATAACATCCAAATTTAAATAATTTACATCAGCAATCAGTATTTCACTGGTTCGAAGTTTTCGGTCAATATTATCCTTTAATTACCATTTTGACACTTTTAGTTAAACTCACATTATGTGCTTTCTTTGAAGCCTCAGCTCGTGTTTTACCTTTTTTGCTTAAAATGTAAAGTTAAAATATTTATTTTTGTATTTTCATTCAAGATCTAACAATTTTAATTGTTTTCCACAAATTTTTTCTATAGATTTAATGTTTCATAAATACAAGAAAATTTACACATTTACATAAATACACATTTGAAAATAATAGCAATTTATAAATAATGAAGTATGAAAATTAACACAAAATTATCAGATATATTTTTCTGGATAAATTGCACTACCTCCTCCCAAGTTAAAAGTTGTTACCCAGCTCCAAAATGGAAATAATTTAATATTCATTATGGAAATTTAATTTCTCATTTTCCGTACAATTTTGTTCCGGAAAATAAGAGACATTAATTCTTGTCTCCGCTAGAATGGTTTTCCTATGGGAATCGGAAGATTGGGTTAATTTGTCTTTACTACAATTTATCATACTGAATGACAGATGCATAAAGATATCAAGACCACAATCTTACATATTTTACCCCCACTAACCTAAACGAAATGATTTGTCATCCTTTAGAGGTGTTTAATTGCACCGCATAAAATTTAATAATTATTTCATAAAATTATGTTAATTTAGTACTCTAAATAAATAATTAAAGTCATGTGAGTGTGACAGCTGCAGAAATGAATATCACAGTTAATTATGAAGTAGAAATGTTAATGTAATTCCACATTAAGAAGTATTGTAATATTATGCTCATTTATATTTTTAAAAAATATTGTTTAATATTCTCGTTAAAAATGTAGTCATTTGGCTTATAAATAATTTAACATATCTTCTTCATTTATTGTAATTGAACATAGAATTTAACATCAAGGTTAAAAAATCATCTAACTAGCTATTAATTTAGAAAATAACATGTAATGTTAATCTGCTACCTCATCGATTTTTTTGCAAATAAAAGTAAAGATAATTTATATTGCTGAATATCAAAAATAGTTAATATTTATGATAAGAATGCTATCACGCCTTAGAATACAAATTACTAGTATCCATCATATGATAACTGATTAAACCATGTTATTTAGATATGAAAACTAAAGATATTGAGCATAAGCAAGGTCTACTTTACTCATTGAGCTTTTATAATAAACTATCCATTTAGAAAACACAAAGACGCATGGAAAATGCGAGGGCCAAATTCGACCTTTAAGAACCACACGGCCAAAAGAAAATACATAAAAGAACCTGAGCATAGACAATTCCCTCTATAGAAAGCTCCTATTCATTCCACGTGCAGAGGGATATCTCCCTAGGGAATGCAACAAAACGCTTATGACATTACCAAGGGTCATGAGACCCTCTTGTTTACACAGCTAGGTAAACTTTGAGTCTTAACCACAGAAGGATTTCTTTAACAAGAGATGGGCACGTTCTTATTCAACGCCCATAGGAAGTTGTTCAGCTGGGAAATGATGACAATCTGCAGAATTTCTTCCCAGGACAAACGTGATGTCGCATGCTTCGAAAAATCAAATCACTGAAAGATGTCTAATAAAGACGAGTTTCCTAACAGAGTCATCCCCCTGTGAGGAATTCTGCGCCCAAAATAAACAGGTTAGCGAGGGAAGCAACTTTTGCGAGACAATGCAACGGATTTCAGGTATTGTCTTGGCTTAGGGTAAACAATAAACGCAGATTTAAGCTTGTTCAAACGCAAAGGTAAATTTTGGAGAGGAAACTTGTTTTGGTTCGGCTCTTTTATTTGTGAAACGGAATGAAATAACGTATATTGAAAATTCTGGATAAACGGTCACGTAAAATGACAGCAAGGAGGCCTAAAAAGTTGAATGCTGTATTTCAAATATGCACACTCGTACAAAATCACGTAATAGTATTTTTAATTATATCAAAAGGGAATTGGTTTTACAGTTAAACTAAATTAAGAAAATGCAACTAAAATATTAGCTAAAGGAAACTGGACTTCAGTTCAGCAAGGATACAAATAATTTATACATAATTATTTCAATTAATAGAGGTTCTGGTTTTTATGTTTGTCAATACTATTTTACTTTATAAATAAATAGTCCACTGAAAATAGAGTTGAACCTCGAACAAATTGCAATAAAAGGTTTCTCAACGGTTTTCACTTAGGAATGACCTCAATAATAACATACTAAAATCGGCCAAAATCGAACGGGGGGAAATTTAATTTTTTTTTAATTTTTAAAAAATGGCCGAAAAAATTTCAAAAAATCAAATTATAAAAATAGAGACTTATGGTACATGTGTATAGGCTACTTTTCAGTGCTGAATATGAATATACCATTTAAATTTTTGAAAATTTTAAATTTCAATTTTTAAAAATTAATTCAAAATTTGGAAAGTCGAAAAAATTAAATCACTCAAAACAACAAAATAATTGAAAAAGATATAATTTAAACGGTTTTGAATTAGAAATGACTTAATTAATAACATACTAAAAATGGAAGAAAATCGGACAGTAAAAAATTTAATTTTTTTCAAATTTTCAATTTTTTTGGCCTCAAAAATCAACCTTTTTAAAAATTCTTGTTAAAAACGTTTGAAGCATATACCAAGGTCATTCTTCCATGGATGTTGTACGTATATACCTCTATAACCTAAAAAAATCACAATTGGTGATGAAATCATTAGTTAATTAATTTATAAAAATTAACGTTGAAAATACAGGTAAAATCTTTCAATCAAGTAATAAGGAAAATATTTGGACAATATTTGGTAATAAATCATTTTAAAACTAATTAAATTGAAAAAAAGACAAAATATCTTTCAAAAAATTTAAATTTAAAATGAATTTAAAAGATTTAAATTTTTTAAAATTTTTAAATTTTGTAGTATATGCATGTGATACATGTCTCTATGCTATATTTTAGTGCTGTTTATGAATATCACGCCAACTTTTCAATAAAATTTAAATTAACTGCGGAAAAATTGAAGCATAAAAAACAAAATTATTGAGAAAAATGCTTCAATTTTTCACACTAATACTAAATTTTATTGAAAGGTTGGCGTGATATTCGTAAACAGCACTAAAATATAGCCTAGAGACAAGTATATATATATATATATATACTGTAAACATTAATATATATAACATGTAAAACTATTAAATTATTAAAAAATTACATAAAAAAGCCAAACTTAGAACAAACGCTAAGCATCAACCTTCTTTCCCAAACCTTTAATTTACCGCAACATGTCCTTCGGTTAAAAACACTTTTGAAGGGAAATTGAATTTAAGCCAGAAAGAAAAGAGGGTATCAAGCATCAGCATCTACTTATTCATCTGATCGATAAAGTTTAATTAAGGTGAAGTGGAATTTTAATTTTCAAGCCAGCATCTTGATACTACAGCAGGGGAATGAGCTTACGGGGCACTATACAGTGCTACTTGTATAATGCCGCGCGTGGTTAATGATAAAGCTAAAAGGAAAATGTAAAAAAAATTAACTCGAAGCATCAAGTATCAACCTTCGCAGATAAAATACCTGTTATTTCACACCTACTCCTCAGCGCTCTTCGGAACAAGTTTCAAGGTTGATAATATCGGCGGAATTAGCTCAGCTAAACAGTAGTTCAATATCCCATGATGCGCTTTAGCGTTTGTTTGCTTTAAATTTTAATTATCGTGTCATAATAATATTGCCTCATAATTTAAAATATCAACCTGTGTGGGTTTTACATTACAAACACTTGACAAAATTTGTATTGCAATTGGTTTGGGTTTATATTTATTATTTAACATATAAACTAAGTAATTCAGGAAATTCTTAAAACTTTATTTTTGCAATTAAATGCATCCAAATAGTTTTTATATTTCTTAGTTAAGTTAAACAATATTTACTTATTCGATAAGAGTTTCTTTTTAAACAGTTATAACAAATAAAATATATTCATTCATTAAGAAACAGTATTATAGCTATAATATAGTTTATACTCTAAACTAAAATAGATTAGAATGTTTAATTAACACCTTAATTTAATAAATATACCACAGTATTTTATTTTAAGTAACTTTCATTGTAAATTTCAAATACATTAGTCACCTATTCCTTAAATATTTTCTTAAGATACGGCAAATATAATTATTATGGAAAAAATTAAAAAAGAACAAAAACAGCTTGCCTCTGAGCGTGATAAGAAAACCTAGATTTTAATAAAGCATTGAAATTAGGTTTATCTTATAATATTCGTGATTGTGTAATACGGAGAAAAAAAACTGATGTTATGTAAATTGATGCGTCTTTTTTAACACCTCTCGTGTCAAAAAAGTTCTTATTAGAGCTTTCATTTTGACACAAAGAACGTATACTATTTTAGTAAAATGATAAAACCAGAATCCGAATCGATAGAAAATATCCCAAAACTGGAAACAAAGTTTCCCACTCTGTAGCAAAATCACAACCTCAAATTTATGAAACCGGCAATACTCGTCACCAGAATGCCTGCAAATAACCTCAAGGAACACCTAAGCCCAAAAGAAAAACCTTCCTCACGCCCGATATGCGCTAAACACAGGGCTTAGCCTGAAACCGATAGGGCGAAGTCGTAGAATCGACGTATATCCGACATCCACATGCTTATTACAAGCGCCAAGTGGGAAACTGAACACGTGCCACCAGAAAGCAATCAACATAGAACCAAACGATCGAGCAAGGAAGCAATTTACTTTCTACTAGGAGAGGAAAAATGACAACTTCAGGCCAAGCATGAATCGCAAGCCAAATACAAATGAATCAATACGATGGGTGTTCGCCCCCTCAGATCCAGGGAGACTGATAACAGGTAATATGGCTCAGTGAATCATAGTTTATACTCCGCTTAGCACGCAGATCCTCAGACGCAAGAATAGCCGGAAAGATTCATCTATCTATATATATCAGGTGACAGCCCGAACGTGCAATTGCAGCGCGGTGCGAGTTTTTCCCGCTTTGTTATGAAGTGGTAATCGCTGCCTTGTTTTCGATTTTGAACGCGCCGGTGTAAAGTGCATTTGGGATTCCGGGCGGCGATTCAAAAACATTTCGCACTCGCTTTACAGAAAGTTTGGAATTATGTGGACGGAATACATTCGGGCTTTCGGCTCAAGACGGAGATTGAGGGGTTCCATTTGACGGAATAAACCGCGCCACTCGCTACTCTTACGGACAGTTTTAAATTTATAATGCGCCGCCGCTATGAATAACTGGGTCATGATTTGCTGCTTGATGGAAAAAGGAAACCGTTGAGAAAACCTCCGGAGAGAGAAAAAGCGAGGAATGCGAGAAAGAGTGCGCTATAAAATACTGGTGGAAGAAGCTTCACTATTTTGGATAGAAAAATATAGTAAATCCTCGATTAACCGTTATCGAGTTATCCGGATGGCTCCAACAGTTAAAGAGTTTTAACTAAAGGTATTATTGACGAGAAAAACAAGCATGTAAAGCGACTATACAAAAACACAATTTTTCATTTAATTTACCAAATATTGAGAGGCATACAAAAACTACGTTTTTATTTTTTGTGTTTACTAATTATAAATCCTATTAAAAATTTTAGTTTGTTTTTCTCTTTTATTCATAAAAATGAATGTTTTACAAAATAATATTTTTTTGTTCTTAATCGCTTTGTTTTGGTTTGGCTCCATATACAACATTGTTTTAGGGTACGTTATAAATGATTTTTTAGAAAGTAATGAGAAGTAGATTACAATAGAATGTTTTTTATTTGATGAAACGATAAAAACTATTAGGATTTTTTTTAGTTTCAGCCTCAAAATATACCCCTAAATACAGATTCCAGCTTTCAGGTAACAATTTATATCAATGTTAAATATTTAAATATTTTCAAAATAGAACATTCAAAAACATTTTGCCTCATTGAGCATTTTGTGCAGTTGAACCTACAACGAACAAGTTACGCTAGTGACTTACGTAATTGCCGACTCTGAGAAACTTAAAGTATTATAAATCACAATCACCACAAAATGAAAATGAAAATGTTTAATTTCTAAAAAAAATCTAAATTAAATCTCTCCAAATAAATTAATCAAATCTATCTCAGATTTTTTAAAGTTTTCCATTTCAATTGATAGTATTACATTAAAGCCGAGAAATACGATTGTAAACTAAAAGTTTTCTTCCGTAAATTAACGAAGAATTTCTCAACTTAATGAGACTTACTTTTCTAAGCTAAAAAAAAACCTCATTTTTTCCTGAGCTAATAACACAGTTGACAATCTTACAAAAGTATTTTCATTGTTACTTGCTTGCGAGACGGGAAAATCTCAAAAGAATCCTCATTATAATCAAACGGAAACGCCTTTCACTCAAAGTAAATGAACTTAATCCATCCGTTCTTTTCCAGAACGCGAAGCAATCAAAAAAATCCTACCAGCCAATCATTTCTCCTCCCTAATCCCAACTCAATGAACGTGAAACACGAGGAACATTCGTTATCAGCATCGAACATAATTCGAAAAATGTGAATCTTCAATTATCTCCCCTTTCGCCGGCCCCTTCAACGGGTTTTTTTCCTCCTTGCCACCCCCTGGTAGCCCGATCAACACTGAGAACCAGAGAACGCAGACCACTCGTTCCACTCTCACCCGCGGGTGTTTCAAGATAAAAGTGAACATAATAGAATTCATTAATTAAATTCAATGACATAAACAAAGGAAGGGTTCAGGAGTCTCCTTTTCATCCATTATGCTGAAGGTTTTAATCAACTCTTCTAGTTTTTTCTCCCTTTGCTTGCCCAACACTAACTCGCGAGTATCATAAATTTCCTCATAGGATTAAATTGATTCATTCGTTTACGCTCCCCCATACAAGAACAATTAATAAGTTCCCGTTTTTAACACTGGTTTCGCTATCATCAATAGCTCGGCCACCTTTGTTTGCGCAATTATTAAGTCGGCGTTTTTGACTCGCTCCACTGTTGAGCCACCTTCAGGGTCTAGCTCAGTGGATCGTGAAGCTGCTCGGCGAAACGGAAAGTCTGTGTTACAAGGGGAATCACTTTTGTTTACCTAATTCGAGTATCACTCGAGCACTGAGCACACTGTAGGATTATGGTGTCACTTATAATTAGTCGCAGGTTTTAAGTGAGACGTGTTTCATTTGGCGGTCTCGGCGAAAGAGCGCTTAGAGGGGAAGCAGAAGTGACATTTACCGATAATTATTGAAGTAATTAAATGAGACTTTTCTCTTTTTTTTATAAGGCTATAAATGTTGCTTCGTCACTGTGAACAGAAAAAGGCAGTTTGAATAGTCGGATGCTATTTGCAAATTTATATAGATAAGATGACAAGCTTATTGTGATTTAAAATATGCTGTGTGAAAACTGTTGAACAATATAATAATATTTTAAAACTTAGATTTAGGGGAATCTTTAAAATCAAATATACAGTCGAATATTCTTATTTGGAAAATAAGGGTTGTAGTTGCATTGAGGAGTTAAAAGTTGCGCAGTTATGTTAAAAATAAAATACATATTAGGCACATTTTTAACAATAGACATGAAAGAGATTTAACTCAAAATTAGTAGTATAATATTAAGTAGAAGTTGTTTGAGTTAATGTATTAATTCGTAAAAAGTTTGAAATAAAGAATGCTAAATCAAAATTTTAGTTAATGGGGAGAACATTATAACCGTCAACATATTTAAAAAAGGTTGCAGTATAGACATTTCTTAAAAATTCTCCAAAACGTACAGACTTGCATTAATTATATAAATTGATGCTTAAATCAAATCTAATTCATTAGTTGCAACAACAATACAAAGTTCTTTTAAACGAGGAATTAAGAAAGATAACTTTATTTCTTATACTTTTCAAATTAAGGCGTACGTATACACTTGAAATCGCGAAAATCGACCAAAATATCGAAAAAAATTTTATCAGCTAAAATTATTCTCCAGTTCTTTAGCTTTAAAATGATACCAAGTTCACGAGAATACGTGCAGTATTTTTTATTTTATGAAGTTTTAAGTTAGGCATACTCATCAAAATATTTGGTTTCGTTTTCAAAACGAAATGTAAACAATGCGGTTTTTGGAGACGTAGAGTTTAAATTTTTTGTTTTATATAAAAATTAATTTATTTTAATAAATTTTAATTACTTTTTTCTCATTTGGCAACGGTGTTTAACTGTAACCGTATATTTTCACCTTGTTATTGTTGTTTCAAAACGTGCTTTGCTCGAGAAACGTGCTATTTTTTCTTCTGCGATTACCGGATTTTATTTATCCTTATTATGGGTTCCAAATCAAGGAGTAAACGTCCGAGAAAAAGGAAAATTGTTATTCCTCATCGAGTCTCATCAAAGGGGAAAAAATCTGAGCAGGTTCCTGTGGTTTCCTCAGTACCATCTTCAGCGTCCAAGATGAAGCTTGACAAATGTGTTGCGCAAGTGAAGGATAACGACACTGTGGGCGAGTGTATTTTCATTGACTTGCAGTGCTTGAATAGTTTGTTTACTCTTCTGAAATGTCCTGAGTGCTCTAATAATTCTCTCACTGTGCAAATCAACTCTTCGAAAAAGATGGGATGTTGCGTGGAACTTCTGCTTTCATGTTTTGAATGCAATTATGTGAGCGACCCATATTTTAGCTCTAAAAAACAGGGTCAGTTCCACGAAATAAACAGACGTCTTGTGTATGCTATGAAGCAGTTGGGTTGCGGCCATGAAGAGGCAACCCATTTTATGACTGTAATGAATATGCCTCCGCCTCCAAACAAGGCTGCATACAACAGACATTCTAAGCAGTTGCTTAAAGTTGTTGAGCCACTTGCTAAAGAAACTATGAAGGTAGCAGCTCATCGTCTTCGCCTTAAAAATGACAGTGAAGAATGCGGAGTCTCGGTGGATGGGTCATGGCAGAGGCGAGGCTATTCGTCCCTGAATGGAGTAGTTTCTGCATTATCTATCGACACCGGTGAAGTTTTAGATGTGGAGGTATTGGCCAAGGACTGTCATGGATGTCGGAAGTGGCAGTTGAAAGACCAGAGTTCGGCTGAATATCAGTCATGGCAGGCAGAGCATATATGCTCCATCAATTATGAAGGATCCTCTTCCAATATGGAACCTGTTGGAGCGGTGAGAATTTTCTCTCGTTCTAAACGTGAAAGAAATCTGCAGTATTTGGAATTTTACGGGGATGGAGACTCTAAAAGTTATGCTGCTGTGTGCGACAACGAACCCTATCAGGGTAAAGTTATCGTGAAGCGGGAATGCGTTGGGCATTATCAGAAACGATTGGGAACCGCCTTGCGAAAATTAAAGAAAGAAGTGAAAGGTCTCGGAGGGAAAGGGAAACTCACCAATGCCATGATCAACAAAATGCAGAACTACTTCGGGATGGCTCTTCGAAACAACACCGCCTCTGTTGAACAAATGTCGAAAGCCATATGGAGCACTTTCTTCCACCTGAGTGCTAAAGATGCCCACCCTCTTCACTCAAAGTGCCCCAAAGGTAGGGAGAGTTGGTGCTCCTACCAGCGTGCTTCAGCTCGTGGTCACCTCTCTTCTTATAAACATAAAGGAGGTTTACCGCTGGATCTGTTGCCACTCATAAAGCCAATCTACACCCGACTCACTGATAAAAACATGCTTGAGAAGTGTCTGCATGGGATGACGCAGAACAACAATGAATGTTTTCACTCGTTGATCTGGAAGCGTTCTCCCAAGACAAAATTTTCTGGAGCCGACGGTGTAAAACTTTCTGTGTATGATGCTGCCATGCATTTCAATTCTGGATATAAGACTGAGTTGGAAGTAATGCGGCGCATGAACATCATTCCTGGAAGATTTATGGTTGCTGGTATCAAAGAGAGGGATGAATTAAGGATTAGTGAGAGCCTTCGACAATCCACTCCACGGGCAAAGCAGAGGCGAAAGTGCTTGCGAGGGGCCAAAAAGAAAAAAGAGGATAAAAAAATTAAAAAAGAAGGACCAACATATGCTCCAGGGGACTTCTAATTAAATGTAAGTTAGTTTTTTTACTATTTTTACAACACTTTTATTGAAAAACATGAAAACAAATCTTTAAACTCAATTTCTGAGGAATTTTGTTTTTCTCATATAATGGTTCATTCAAACGGTGATTACGTATCAGTAAATTGGTATATTGTGATTATTTTTTTATCATCATAATCTATATACTATAGCAGATGTTTTGACAGTTTTGTTTTTTCTTTAAAAGTAAAAACTTAATTTTTATGAATTTTTTAAAGTTAAAATTTCAGAAAAAATCACGAATTTTCATACTTTGTTGATACAAAAAATCATAGAAAAAAAACTAATGGGTTTATCAACTAAATAAAACTGTCAAAACATGAAGAATAGTATAAGGATTGATTTCCAATAGAAATTATCTTATTTTATTAATTTGAACATGTGTAATCACCGTTCAAAAATCATGCTAATTAGCTCATTAGATGCTAATTAGCTAATTATAGGATCGTTTGTTATGAATTTTTTTTTAAAAATGGGCTAGTTAGTGTATCTTACATACATTGTGCAAAAATCAGATTTTTAAACTGAATATTAAAAATTTTTTTGTCAAGTGTATACGTACGCCTTAATGCACAGAATAAAAAAACTACCTTTAAGTATTATTTAAGGACATTTAAAAGATAGTTCAAAAACTTAGGGCCGCACCTAATGATTTTCAAACTCTCTCATAAATTTAGAAAACTAATGATTTAAGTTATAGCTACAAAAAGGTTGAAGATTTTTTATTCACTTTTAAGCTCAATAAACTTTCAACGCACAGCCAACAAGGTGTTAAGAAAAACATCAAGTTCTCAAGAGGTTCGAAAGAAAAATCTATTTTTCCTCACCCCATACCATCCCAGATTTGAATCTTGTATATAACACATGCAACAATTTCTCTCGATATTCAAAGTTTCTCGGCCGATTATTTTCTTTCTTCAAGTTCAGCAATTTTTCTTGCAAAGAACCGTGATTGCTTTGGAACCTTTCTAAAAACTTCATTATCGATCAACCATAAAAAATTCGTTGCCACGCATAATTAAACTTTCTCTCTCACTCCTCGTTTAAATCTAAAACTGAATATTTTTTCCAATATTCGACTTAGGATTACATAATTATCTCACTTTGAATTTATTAGTTTATTTAACAGAAGATGGAGCATATTTTTTGACCCTGTTCCTGAACTTTTACATCCATCGTCCCCGTAATCAGCCTTGAGCGTTGAAAATTTTATTACCCGACGCAAAAAAGTTCGAAATTTTACATGAAACACAACTGGTTCAAATTGCTATGCTTTTCAGATTCTTCTAATAAGCGAAAAACATTTTAACATTTATCTTCAGAACATTAACCAGTAAAATTATATTTTCATTATTATTCATGAATTGCATTGTAATTAAACCCTTGATATTTAATATACGAAAATAATTTCCCTTCGACTAGGTCTGAATTCCAAATTTACAACTCCAATAAAACAGTCTTAAGTGTTTAACGTCTTAACGGTAGCGTTACTAAGAAGCACTCAAGCGAATACAAGACATTTTTGAGGTCATCTAGCTTTTAAAAGCATCGTTCAAAATACGGATTTCAACGGTAAGATATATCAATCTATTTATACTGACTCCATAATTCAGTTCTAATTTTAGCTTAATTAAAATCGAACTAGTGATTTTCACGGTTGCTTGCAAAATTCAACCAAACTGCTTAAAAGCTTTAAAACCTTACAAGTAAGAATATTAAATACGTTCCACTACGTGAGCTTTCCTTTTAAAAACACCCCTTGAAAATTCTCAATTCAGTTGGTATTCCCGAAACCCTATTCCCCGTACGCCCACCCTAAAAAGCCCACCGCATAATTAGATGAAACAGTCCCCTTCTCATTTAAACTGCAAAACCTCCGCTCAAATTGTTTACAGTCGAGCACACCACACCACATGAAGCAGAGGGGAACTAGAAGTATGCGACCTCCTTGACCTTTAGTTTTTTCTAAGTTCCCTGAAGACAGTCAGGAAACACTCCCCCTCTGGTATCTCTGCTGGAGTGTTTTCAAATGTGGGAACTGGCTTAAAAGAAAGTCTTTTTTCCCTTGAAAGGCCCTTTTCAGTCTAGAGCTAGACAGCAGAGCAATTAGCAAAGTTTATCACCGAATGCCGGCATTTTAAGAGATTCCGCACTTCTTTTTATACAGAGAATGATCCGTTTTGTTCCCTCTTCCTTAACGTTGGAATATATCGCCGTGTTGTAAGTCATGTCTTTCGCATTTATTGCTGGAGAAATTTATGCCATGCTCTTCTACGGTTAGTGTCAGGTTTACGGACAAAGAATGCTTTTAAGGGAGGTGGTAATCAGCAATACATGTCGGAGCTGTTTATTTGAATCTGAGCTTCTATGTTTTAACTTGTAAATCTTCTTGTAACTTAAAGAGATAATTTACTTAGCAAAACATTAGTGCAACAAGTTGAGATCGGTGATGCGTAGTAAAGAATTTAACCGACAAGAGAGATGGCTACTTTCTCCAATAAAAACCTATCTATGGTTAAAAAGTCGATTTTTTCGATTTTCTTAAAAATATCTATGAATTTCAAATATCTGTGAATGAAATAATTTTGAAGTATTTTACTTGTTTTTATAAAAAATTTTTGTAAGAATAAATCGTTTCTGAAACGTTACTAAACTCATATCTGAAATATTGATATAGACACATTTTATTTCAAGTAAATAATAATTATTGCGCATGAAATAAATTACGGATTAAAATGCACACACGGATGCAATGTATAATTTTTAAAGATATGTTAAAGTGATTAAAAGAATAAAGGAACATCGGAACGATTTTTATACCCAAGAGAGTAAACATTTTGTTAATGTTATGTGTTTTGGATTCATAGGGATTGTCTAGCAGGGCTAGACAATTCATAGATAAGTAACATTTTGTAAATGTTAACATTTAAAAAGTGTTATAATTTGTAATCATTTTTAACTTGACTATATCTTATTAATTTTATGATAGTGTATAATCTTTCTTTAAAGTAGGGTAACATTTAATCTGTCTCGTGTATTATTGAGTTACTACCCTACTAGAAATTAAATACACGGGTGGTTTAGAATTTTAGTTACATGAATGTGTGTTGTAAAAATAACGTCAAACTTACACACTTTTTAATATGAACTAGGGTTGTAATTAATTTTATAAACATGTAGTTATAAAATTTAAGATCCCTCAAAAAGGCATCCACTATATAAGGATGTTCATAAATATTCCACAATACATCTCCAAATATTCCTAAAATACATAAAAAGGAAGAGCTTTCAAGTTGATAAGCAAAACAAATTACAACAACACAGCGACCATCCCAATCAACTCGATCCTAAAAAGTTGTATTATGGCCGCCCCAGCCATAATAAAATACATTAGCGACATTCTTACCAGTTCCACAAACAGGCATAAAATACTCTCAGAAATTGGAAACCCCGCTCGTCAAACCGCAAATCGCAGTGCATTACCAGCCTAAGAAAGCTTTACGACATCAAAGGAAAAGATCCTTCCAATAATCATTTCCTCGTCTCAAAACGATATAACGTAAAAGCCATGCAAAAATAAATTAAGAGAGACAATCAAAGGGAGTGTGTTGTCCATAATATGCTAAATGGATCCACCTTATACCGTTAACGCCCTACACTGTCTTTGTGCCCTGGCTGCGTTTTATTTGGTCCAATGTCATTGTTCTGCCTACTTCCGTTTCTTTTTCTCGAGTTCTTGGCTGTGCTTTTGTTGTCCAATGGCACAACTATCCCCCGTAGCAGCGTTTCCGGCGGATTAACATTCTTTGTATTCCTACCTGGCCGTTGAAAGAATGCACCGAAAGAAGTACCGAAGTCCGAACTGTTGTCGCGTGAGTCGAGGCATTCGTTGGTGTAGAGGTGGTTAGCGGTGAGGCGCGCAATAACGGATGACCAGCGCTAACTGTGCGATAAGTGAGGGATTAATGCACGATAGAGGGTCAAACGCGGGTTCAAGTTCAAAGGTCATCTGGATTAAAGGTTTGGGAAAAATATTTACATTACGAAAATTCAGCTTGTCTATAAGATTTATCATTCGTAATATATATACGAGTCCCGTGAGCTCATCTACTCGTTTTTTAAAACAATACCTTCAAATCCAACCAATACTGCCAATGTGTATTAATTAGAAAGGTTGACAATTAATCCTACTGTAGCGACATCTTAAATTCATTTTCAAAGCTTAAGGGGTCATAGGACTCTTAACAAGAAAAGCAGTGAAAACAACTTTACAAATTTTTAAAATTAAATATATCCTAAACTAAATTTTATAAAGTTGTTCTGTTTTCACATTTAGAAAGAACTACTCTTCATGAATATGAATAATATTTTTAAAACTAAACATATTTTTTAAATAATATGAAATAGACTATCGAAAAAAGCATGTTTGATAGCGGTTTTTCATACACCATGAGCTTGCGCGCATGATTGATTCCAAACAGTTCAATATTAGTGAATTATTTTTGCATACAATTAAAGTAGATGATTGTTATTATATATTCCAGCAGCATTTAACTATTTTAGAGAATATTTAATATTTTTAAAATGACATAGTTTTAGCTATTCAAATATGGGCATAATTTTCAGACTTATATCATGATTAAAATATACAAAATGATTGAAAATGGATGAAAATGTTGGTGGATATTAAAGATAATAATGAAATTAATAAATCCTGGAAGTTTCATACTTATATATACATTAGTTAAAAAATAATCATGCGCGCAAGCTGAAAAAAACACATTCTGAGAAAAATGACTTTAAAGTTGCGTTTGTTTACATACATTTTTGGCTATAACTTTATAAATAATTGGAATTTTTTTGGGGGGTTTGTTTTAAATGAAGCAGAACTGTATACAGAATAACATATATTTTTTTCAAAAAATCGAATTTTTTGAAGATTTAAGAGTCCTATGACCCCTTAAATATGATAGTGTTTTGCTATTTTATAAAATTTAATCGTGCTTGTTTAGTGTGTTTTTTTCATGTAGTTTAGCAATTTTCAGTGTTAAGATGTTCTCTCTCCACGTTATTATTTTTCAGTCATATTGGATTTTAAAGTGTGTATGTGTGACAGCGAATAATAAATTAAGTCCTAATTTTGTTGCCATTAAATGTTTGAGAAAAATGTACAGCAAAAAGGATACTGGATTTATTAAATAAAATACTATTGCAGGTGTCCAAAATTTTATATGTTAAATGCATGATCAAAGGTCACTCGTTGAGTCAAGTTCAAAGGTCAGTTAACTCATTGGTATTAGAGATCTGGTAAAAGCATTAATTTTTTAATACCAGATCGTCTCCGAGGTTTATTATAAAATATACATAAACATGTATCAAGTTGATTATTTTATTGTGCAAGATCCACAACAGGGCATAATGCGCCAAAAAGTATTTGGATTAATGCAAGATATAGGGCTATTTCGGGATCAAATTAAAAAGTCCCAACTTTGTTGGCATTAAATATTTGAGAAAATATATAGCAAAAAATTCTAGTAGATTTATTATAAATATGCATCCCCACAAAAATTATTTAATTTGAGGTAATTCACTGTCTTCCAATTACTGGTTTGTTTTTTACTGTAACATTTCAACAAGACTAGGGGATTATGCGCAATTCTTGGTAAAAACATAGGTTTAACCTATAGAAGAAATCTGAACCTACTGCAATTAAAGGATTTAACAGGAAAAAGTAAGTAAAAGGATCTTTAAAAAGTTAATTCGTTTTATTATGCAAACTGTATAACATTATTTTCTTCTATTTTAAACGTTAAGTTTGGTTACCTACTTTTATAAATTTAAATTCATGTTAATAACTGAGATGTAATTTTACACGTATTACATTTACACCCATTTATTTTTTTCTTGATCCTATTAATCATTACTTTTAACTTCCACTTTGAAATTTATTTGTAAGATTAGCAACTTTACATGGACGATTATAACTTTGCAAATTAAAAGGAGTAAGCATAAAAAGATCTATTACTAGAATTTAGAATTTCACTTCCAATATTTAGTAGTATATAAATTAAATAATTGCGAATACATTTTAACTAAATTAATGTGATACTTTTCTCCAAAATAATTATTGTAATTAAAAGTCACTATAAAGTCTGAAATAATTCACACGATAGCTGGTGATAAATTTTGAGGGATCTTAATGCATAATTTTCTTTCGTAGCATAATGATTTCAACTGTCCATTTTTCAAAAATAAAAAGCTGCAGTTAGGGAAAAAAAGAGTGTGCACATTTGTATATATTTTATATATTTTTTGAATAATATGTGTGTTATTCGTATAAATGATACATTACCATAATTAGTTCTTTGCGATGTTGAAAAGATACGCATTAAGAGATTTACAACTTCCTTTATGTTCATGGCAATTCATCACCTATCTCATTTGAATCACACCAAAAGTAACACATACCGTTAGTATTTTAAGAAAATTTTACATTTATTCTCCCAGTTAAGTTGGTCTAGGAAGGATATTTAATTCAAGAACTTTAAAATCGTGAATTATTTGAATCAAATGATTCATCTATTAGAGCAAAGAAAGTAGCCATCTTTTTTAGCAATACACTTAAAGAAATTGAACTAATGTATTTTTCAATAAAAAATTGTTTAAAGAATAATTCGATAAAACTTTTATCACATTTAAAATAAAATAAAACGAAATGACATCCACTTCCAACAAACTAGTTTTACCTTTAAATAAAATACACATATCCATTTGACTTCAAGATAGCACTCGATATCCTTCGATCTAGGAAGAATAATTTATGAACGAAAAGCTGTATCGCTTGATTCAATATCATAAGTACAATTTTTCCTCTCGTACTTATAAAAAATGCAGTAGGTACGAAAATCACGACTGTTATTTACTCAGCTTCTGGCAGGATTTTTCAGTTTGTTTTCTGTTAAGTGAAACATGATCGAAACTGAAGATTGAAATGCTTTACGAACTGCTAAAAATCTATTCTTTTTGTTAGCAATTGAAAGGAGGGGGAGTTATAACTAGAGTTGGGAATAAGTTCCGGAGATTCCAAAGGAATTATATCCTCACTGTATATATCAATAAAGTTTGCGCGATTTTGAAATTTACCGTGTGTGTATACAAACAGTGGAAACGGCCATTTCTTGATGAATCTTAGGAAGCTTAATGTGAATACTAAGCAAGGTGTTATAACGGAACCTATAAAATTTGTAAAATATAAGCATTAAATAACCTTAATATTATGTCAACTATACTCTATTCATTTTGAATTGGCACCCGAGTACATTTTCCTTCCCTGACCATGGCAAGTATCAACGTCAAAGTGGCGAAGAAGTCTTACTATTGGTTGCGCGAAGAGTGTAACCATGGTTACTTTTTTACCGAAGGGGAAACACTATTTCTCAGGCGCCTATTCAAACTGAACAGAGTATAGTTATATGTAATAGTATAATGTTGAGAAAAGTTAACTTTTCATTGACTAAGCCTTATAATAAACTCTTTATTATTTATACATTTAAACTTAAGATCAACTCTTAAGTGTGTAGCATGAATTTAAAAATTTAACTTAAGTCATTTATTTTTAATTTTCCTTGTTTATATAAACATGCCACTTAAACCGTATTTAGTCAAGTGAATCCGAAGTTATAACTTCAGAAGTAAAAAAAAACAAAATATTAGGTACCATACAAATCTAATATATGCTTCTACTACCTGTGAATGACTCCTTATTAAAAAATCATCGCAGTGTGCTAATGATAGTGGTAATAGTACATTAAAGTACACTGATCAAAAATATTTTTAAAACAATCAAAACAATCTATTATACGTAAAAATTTCTGAACCATTTAGTATAATAAATGTATGCTATCATGAATATACATTTTTACTCATCGCCTTCATCTATTATATGCCAAGATGGAAGGCGATTCAGTTAACAAATAAAATAAGAATAAGCGTTTTACATACGTCTGAACTGTCTAAACTTTTTCAACTCGTAAAAATGAGGTTAGTTTGCGTTTAGTAATGGTGAAAGCTATTTCACGCTTCTATACACCAGCAAAATGGTATCATTTACGAAAACAGAATTGGCGGAGTTTACAGCTAGCTAATGGTATGCTATGAGGATATCAGATGCATACATTGCCTTTTGTATCACATCCCGGAAACTAATGTGATGTGTTTTGCATTTCTACAAAATATTTCATGAAAAATCGGTCTAATAATAAAATTGGTAGACCTATTTTTAGTTTAATGTCGATCTTGGTGGAAAAATTAAAAACGGGAGATAAATCAGATATTTATAATGCTTGTGGAAAACACTACTAATAAAAATGTAGTTTCATAACAAATTTTAAATTCAAGTTTTAATTCAAATAAGCTAACAATGTTAAGAAATTTTGAGGTATTTTTAGCATGATTTATTTCAATTTTAGCTGATCAGACGAAATAAAGTTCAAACTCATGTAGATAAGACACTGGGCTAAACTTCTAAGCTAATTAATTACCGCTGATATTTTAGGAACTAAGAGTAAATAAAAAAACTTAATAATGATGTAAAATCAGTAACAAATGAGTTATTTTGCTCGAATCAACTTAAAAACAATTGAAATCGCATAACTGTTTAATAAAAAATTCAAATTTTACACTTCAAAACTAATTATGTATATTAGTTTTCTTGATAAGAGTAGGTAACTAAATTAAATTGAATATCACGCTAGATAGTTTTTTGTTGCTAAAAATCCTCAATAAAAATATGAAATAAAATCACTAACATTACTCCTTTGAGGAATACCCGAAAAACAAATACTAATTGGCATGTCAAAATCAGGTCTGTCAGGTTTCATTAAAGAACCCCAAAATACCATAAGTTCTCAATTTCAGAGTGGAGTAGTTACGCCGACACGAAATGAAATAGCTAAAATAATCATCAAAAGAAGTACGGTATTATATATTCTCCTCTGAATACAACAGGTACGTATCCAAATTCTTCATCAAAGTCATTAGAAGTCCCATTACGAGATCTATTAAACACTGCGATGCTCATAAACTTTTCTTTCGGCAGATTTCATTTTTGACTTTTTATCCATCATACACTTCCGAAAAAAAGGGGAAAACCCAGGAGTTAACGACTCTGTCACCGATTGGAAGAAAAGAACATTCTTTCACTTACATTCCTTTTCTACCCCTCACCCGATCAAATAATATTTAATGACCAAGTTCAAGGAAGAGCCCTAATGAATGCGTTTTGTTTCTTTCATAATTACTATTTAGTTTTGCGTCGTGGAAAAATGAAATCGCTCGCATAACGGTACTGCTAAAAATTAAGCCTTTCCACTAACGATCTGTACCATTGGGATTCAGCTCTTTGCAGAAGTCTTGTCCGGAAGTAATTATAAATGATATCGGGTCTTCCTACGGTGTCTTGGCTCGTACAAATGAAAGGAATCTTCAAATGACCCTACGATTCGATTGAGATTACGCAAAATTTTCAGCAACTTGATTCAAAGTTTTACCATTAGATCTTTTCCCTTTAGAGGAGTTGGTTGGAGTTTGATTTCAGTCCTGTTTTAATTTCCCAATAATCAAGTTTAAACAAACATAAGTACATTACAAATGATTATTTGCTCAGCAGGGAAAGTGGTTTGAATTAAAGCTATGTTAGACTACTCATTATTTTATATTTATTATTAAGCAATTAAATGAAATTTTCCGCATATCTGAGTACCTACCCGTAAATAGGGGTATAAACTAATGTACTTAATTCTAGCTTACTTAACAAAGGATTTTCTGTGAAAAGGAAATTATATGCTAATAACAGTTGCTAATTTCAATGAAATTTATAATTAATACTATTATAAACTACAGTCATTTTCTCCAGATTGTCTTCCTAACAATGTGATTAATTCTATGTAATGCAAACGGATGCTTCAGTCATATGGTCGTAAGTTTTAAATGTTAACAAGTCGTTCATGTGTGTGTACTTAAATTGTGCATTTTATTCGTTTATTTCCAATGTTATATCATGCGAGATAAAACTGGTTTTCAGAAAATAAACCTACTATTGAGGATCATAGTATTTCGACTTTTTGAAAAACACCAATTACCATTTTAATACAATTTTTCTCAAGAACGCTCTCAACACAATTTTAACGAAAAAGCTCTCAAATAATATCCATATACCCAGAATAAACCTGAAAAATTGCACATAAAAAATCTCCCGCTCAACATTACACTAAAAAAGCCTACGACTAAATAACATCTACTCAAGCATGAGCACAACTGTCTCATTAAACCGGAATGAAGACATCCCCGCGAAAGAAAAGCAAATTCCTCCCACGAATTTAGAACCAGGAACTACGGCTTGAAAAAGCCCCATTCAAATTTGCAACTGGTGTCGCTTTCATACAGAATCGCGGGGCTTTATTTCATAACAAAGGGAGGGTGAGGGGCGCCTTTGTTATACCAAAGGGGGGAAGAAGCGTGAGGCCGTTATAATGGAGGTGCAGTCAAAACGATCAGAATTAAGTACAAGTAAGTAAACAAGTACACAAATGCCTTATAGAGAATAGGGTTGGGTGGAGTAAAAAGGTTACAGCAGGGTAAAATGGATGTAGGGATTTTAACAGTTTATATTCATAAAATTTAAAGGTTTAATGTTTTTTTTCCCGAAGAGCTGATTTTTTTAGCCTTAATAAAAAACCAGCATACCAAAAATCATAAATATAAATTGTTAAATTTTCTATATCCATTTTACCCCACCTGACAATATCAAAAAAAGAAATAACTTGATACCACTGGTAATCAGAATCAATGGTGAACGGAATATCAGGGGGTCCATGTATTTTTCATTATTTTATTGTCAATTTAATTGTATTATTATTAAACTTTTTCTTATTACAATGTCTCACTCACGGGATCGATGTTCAAACTATAAAGAATCACATAGCTAAGGTCTCAAGAGTGGTGAGAGCACCCTCTTTCGTAAAAAATTATTTGTTACCTCCAATGAATATTTCAGTTCAAAATGCTAATATTTTGGTATAACCATCTCCCAACAACAAACCATACATCTATGCTATTTGTTTAACTATTTAGACTATTGTAATATTTTATTGTAAAAAATGAAATATTATGAGTGAACTTAAATAGATTCAAGCTATTAACGTTGGTCTAAGATTATATTTAAAAAAATAACAGGAAATTTTATACGCGGCTCATTGCGGTCTTGAGAGTATGAATGAAAATATGAACGAGTAAGAAAAATAATTGAGCAAGTGTTTATTGTTCACCTGAACGAGATAAGATCTTCGTAGTAAAAAAATCAGGGTTTGAAAGTATAGCCAAGGTTACAATAAAGACAAAGAAGCCACAATAGTATTGTACCTTTCACATCCATTTGACCTCATACCTTTCTAATTCGACGTTCCAAGACTAAACTATCCGACCTTGTTCCTTTGAAGGCTGTAATTTACTGATATGTATTCACCACTTTTATCAGTAGCGCTTTGATGTACTGTTCTTTGGGACATTGGTTATGCTAGTATTATTTATAAACTTTCCAATAGAAAGATGTTGAATCAGATTACTAGATATTATCTTAGACACTTGATAAGTTTACGAGGTTTACGAGTTTGAGCTTTTCTACTGAATATTCAAGAGTTATTTTACCTATGCTCTTTAAATAGTATTTGGATTTATTTTTAATTTACTGCTTTATTCGCCACTAACCTAAGATTAACATGGATCAAATATTTTAACTAGTTGTTAAAAGAGGAAAAACAAGTTTTAAGACGATCCGAGTTGTCCAAAAAACTTGATTAAAGGTTAAACTCGGGTCAAGTTAATGGTGGATACGCTGTGGGGTCATGTAGTCGTCGTTGCTATTGTAATTCTCATAGAAATATTTGTCTTGTGCAATTACTAGACAGCCTAAACTGATGTTGGTAAAATATTGTAAAATAATCGGTCACCTAGTTTACGTGAACATCGTTATTGAGAGTTAACACCACTTTTTCAGTGGTCTATTCTAAATGAACAGACTACAGCTATTTTTTATTTTTATTAAATTTTTCTTGAATCTTAATTTTAACTCGTTCTTTTGCAGTCATACGATTTCGATCTTGGGAACACCTTGAAAACGAACTACAATTTTTAACATAAAGGAAAGTAGGGTAAAATAGATACAAGGATTTACCATTTTGGTTCTTCCGTATTATATGCCGTTGAATCCGAAAACGTTTTAAATTCCATTGACGGTTCTATAGCTGTACCGCTGAATTTATCGGTGGTTGAACGGTCGGCGGTAACCAACTTTTAAAAAAAATATTAACATTAAAAAATTACATTTATAAAATTTGTATTTCGGCATGATTATTCTTCTGACTAAAGAAAATTCAACTTGTCAAAAAACATTAAATTTTATTTTTTCTAGGATGAATGTTCACTGTGTGTGCCATTATGTTACGACAATAATGACACCATCCATATCAATATCATCACTAGTGTTTTAAATAAGGGAATGTATTTAGAGTGAAAAGGCAGCTCCCCTCAAAAGTGAGATTGAAACTTAGATAAGATTCCCGTTAAAAATGTTTTCCCACGGCAATGGTTGAGTCATCCAGATAAGGCTAAAAAATTAAGCAGGGTCAAGAGGGTCACACATGAATGAATCAGTTGTGAATCAGATCATTTTAATTTTCGGGTTAAAAACTTCTTTATCAAACACAGCCTTATAATAAAAATAAATATTTCAGTGGAGTAAAAAATAAGGACATATGAACAGATCCCTTTATCTTAAAGTATACAAGCCATTTGAATTCGAAGAATGTGTTTATTTATTGGTAACACCAGAGATCCTTGTTAAGATAAACTTTAGAGTTAAATAATAAATAGCCATAGTTGAGACAAACTTTACAAGGGCTATTTATTCTCTTATTAGTATTGGGCTGTATACTAATTATAAAATTAAAAAAAATTGATGAACTGGATTCGCGCAGAACTGAATGTAATATCTTAGGATTGTCGTTAACTTTAGGAATAACGTTTGATGATGTATGAAATTTAGTTTTTAACATAAAAATAAAGTTTGAAACTAACATGATTCAAAACTTCATGTTTGTTTTAAATTTAGAAATGTTTTTTGAAAAATAAATTTAACTGGCTTACAAATAGATTTATTTTAAAAACGACAAGTGAATCAAAAATTTTGAATACGCGAGTTCATAGATCATTTTAAAAAAGAGTCAACATTTATCTTATAATTAATGTAAAATTGAAATATATACCAGTTCATACAATCCCCCAAATAAATTATCCTAGGGAAACCTTAAATGTAGAAAATTAAGAACACTGCAGAAAACTAAAAACCAAACTTTTATCACAAGAAAACACAAAACATTACAACTTTTTCCCAAAAGTTTTCAACACTCCCAAAAATAAAAAAATCCCCCATCATCCATCACCCCAAAATAAATCGCCCCCACCCGCACAAAAACTTTCCAACTAACTCAACTCAAAAGAGATATTGGAGCTAAAGATCCCACAACTTACATTTTGCCGCGAAGAAGCAACTCAAGACTTTTGTCCTCAGATCTAATCCAGAGATGGGCCAACGTGCGAGGCTTGTGCCGCATGTCAAACTTGCCGGCGACTTCACAAGTTGTCAAAAGCGAGCATCCATCGGGTTCACGATCATGCAGAACTACTGGCTATCCACGCTCTTGGTTATTCCTAGCGCCAAAAAGGGATCGCCGCTGCCTCTTGCGAACACGGCCCACCCGAGTCTGACGGCGGATCCGCCAATGGCTGCCATCTGAGTGAGGGATTGGCAACCCTAGAGGCGCAGCTTGGCGCTGGAAGCGCCGCTTTGGCAATGGGTTGTTTGCTGATTGGATTGAAACGGAAAGTGGACAAGCGGGCTTTGTTGTTTAGACGTGTTGACAGGTGAACGTGTGTGGCTCATCCTAGGATTGATTTGATGAGTGATTATGTTTGCGGCGGGTTTGATGTCGTTGCCCGGCGTTTTTTTTTCGGGGTTGTGGGTTTGGGAGTTGGTGTTGCTCGTTAGTCTTATCTCTTCGTTAAGTTTCGTTTCTATTTTTAAGTTTATTTCAATGTTTTATTTTCTGAAGTGAGACAAAATTACGTGTCAGGACTTTTTCAAGTTTATTTGCAGATCAAGTGTTTTGGTTTTTTTTTGTTATATAGGTTGTTTGGAGATTTTTGCGTGTTTTGAATAAACATTCCAGGGACGGCTCATATATAGTTAGGTTTTTTAATATTGGTTTCTGCGTTTTTTAGAATCCTTGTTTATGTTATCAGAGGTACAGTTTAGTTTATCTGGTAGATTTCAGTAATGTATTCGCCTTGGATGAGAAAAATTAATTTTTGGGCGATAAGTCATTTTTTATGGCGTTAAATAAATTAAATAGAAACAAAGTATTTCCCTTTATTTAATAATATTAACATCCAAACTATGGTAATGACGGATGTTTTAACTTAGTCTCGAACATTTAAATGCCTAGGGAACATTGCCCTTACCTAGTCCTTGTACTATGTTTATCATTACGTTATTTCACCTGTTTGGTGGAAAATTTATAAACCATTCAAACATTAACTCATTTAATACATTATTTTCACAACGTTATCCTTACCCAATCAGCACACACGTTCAAAATTCGTCCAATTCTTGTCACGTATGGCCAAATTTCGTTTACTTCTAGCGGCAGTTACTTAAACCTCCGTCGGTCGCAATATTAAACTGACGTGTTCGGTCGCAATGTGTCAAAACGCACAATCGAAAGAATCGCAATTTTTTCTACCTTTTACTTTCAATGGTAGGGTCTTAAAAACAATAAAAGATATTCATAGCATTATTCAGACATAAGAAATTTGATATTTGTTGTAAATGATTAAGAATAAAAATTTAAAAATAGCTTAAAATTCAGCTTACTTCAGCGGAATAAATAGTTCAATATCTTAGTCAACAAATTTACTGAATGATGTGAAACCTGAGGGATATTAATTCTAAATTATTGTTTTTGATCTCATGTCCAAATAATTACCATTCACAAACAAAAATTTAACAGGTAACACTAGGCTGGGTAAATTTACCGCTGACAGTCCCTGTAGCTATTGTATAATAACTCCAAAATACATTATTTTAGCTTTAAACTGCCAAATTACAGGTAGTAAACGTAGATTTGCATATTGCACAAAATTTTTTTGGCGAGGTAAGTGTATAAGGTACTATTTTGTAGGTGTATGTTCAACCGCAGTAAACCAAAAATAATTATAAAAATTACATATATATTAAGGAACATTAAAGGATATTGATATGTAAGAACTCATAAAATTAACCTTCCTACCCCTTTGGGGTCTTTTTCGACCCCAGACGCACTTTGACGCTTGATATCTCCCATGCATTTTTGTTTTGACAATTTCCGATGCTACTATTCCTTAATTACGCAAAGTTTTACAATGGGTAAAAATTTTGGAGTTATTATTCCATTTTTAAGTGTCTTGGGAGAAATAGTCACATATTCCCCCTCTGGGGTCTTCTGAGACCCCAGCCATGAATGGCGGTAAAACAGTATCAAATAAAGTTTAGTATTTTATTTTTTGTTGTATTATAGATAAAAAAAGGTTTGCATGTTTGTTTAGAACGTTTGGAGAAATATTAGAAAGATATTTTCGTAGAAATTGTCATTTTTTTTACAAAAAGAAGATTGCGGCTAAATACATTGAATCACTCACTATTTCTTAAATTTTTTATTCACATTCTAAGAAAAATATGCTATTTATAGAAATCTTTTGAGTATCTAACAGTTGCAGCAAAAAAAACTCAGACAACTGTCGCCATTACTTCCTGTTGAACACATTCTTTACAAAAACAATATAAATTCATGGTTGATTGTAAATAGGCTTTTATATTCAGTCTTCTTTGAAAAATAAGAATGCTTTCAAATATTTATGAGTGTTTACGGAAGTCCAGAATGTGATTTCGAAGAATTATCAAGAAAAAAACCAATTTTATGTTAAAACTTACATAAGCAAGCGAGATACTGATTTCACTAAGAAATCTGAACCGATCATTTTTTTTGTATTATTTCAATTTTAAAAAGAAGAATCCAAACTTTACATGTTTCATAATACTAAATAAATTAATCTGGGGTGACAGGTAGCTGATAATGCAGAATAGAGAATATATGCAGCTTCATAAATCGTTTAAAATAAACTACTAAATTCTACCCGTGCAAGACCGGGTATATCAACTAGTATGCTTTAAACAGTGTGATTATAAATATTTTAAGTAAAACAACTTCAATGTAGTTCATTTCTGTAATTTAATTCTTGTTTGAAGGTCCAGATGTTATAAAAAACGTGTATCAAAAGAAACCCAATTAAGCCGTAATAAGACGAAAAAAAATGAGAAAAATACCAAAAAAATTGGATAAATTATTCTGAAGCATCTTTCTAGAAATAAAAAATGACAATTCTTCTCCATTTAAGGAATTTTTAACCTTTATTAGAGTCATAGGCATGTTTTACGCATGGGGTCCTCAGAGACCCCACGAGGGGAATATGTGACTATTTTTTCAAGAGGGTAGGAAGGTTAATAAAAAGCATCAAAGATGATAAAAAATAATATTACGTACCTTAAAGACGTGAAACGCTATGGAGCGCATTGTGTCAAATAGTAAAATTATGATGAAAACCAAACTAAACAAAGCGCGCGAATTTAATGAATTGCTTGGCACCATACATCCGGTAAAGATAGGAGACAAGCAAAAATTTCAGACTTCTACCCCCCTAATAAAGGAAAGGCGAACGAAAATGTATGAGTTGTGCGAAAAAGTACAGTTGCGACCGACGGAGGGTTAATCTTGACATTTTGGGTATGAGCAGTGCTACTATAGTAGCACTGCATAGTAGCGTACCAAATATGTCCAGTTTACGTGTTTACAACTAAAAATAAATGAAATTTGGCAATGTATCACAAATATTGGGCTTATTTTGAACATTTGTGTTTGGAATCAAGATATTTTTATAGCGCAGTCGGTCTTCTTCTGAAGTATACACATACTTACCCGTCACTTTGTTTTTTACATGGTCATCCTTGGAAGAGGATACTGTACGAGTGGCCTGAATTTTATCATAACGAGTCACGAGTTGTACGCTGCGAGTCACCGCGGATGATTTTGCCATGGCTGACTGAATGTGACCTGGCCAACTGCGGAGGGAATGTTCCGATACCTCTCATTACCCTCCACATCTGTGTCAGTATTCTTGAACCCTTTTCTCCAGCGGTTGAACCTGATTTGTTTTGACTGGATCTCTTCTAATGAAACGATAACTTCCTTACCTTGCTTTCCTTATGAAACAATGAGGTAATCTGTTTTGGGAAAACAGAGGAGCGGTCGGGGAACTGTTGGTGGTCGGTATGGGTCAGATTACTGCCTTTAGGCGCAGTTTTTTCAAAGCATCGTTTGATATAATGAAGTACATTAGAACAATTGGAACTTTATTCCTTGCCGTCTACATTTGGAAAGGTTAAAAAAATGAAGAGAGGCTTTTAATTAAGTATGACTTATGCTTTTGTAACCCCCCATCACATTTTATTTTATTATAGTATCAAATTGCATTTTTCATAAATGCACATTAAACACACACATTAAATTAAAGCAACAACAATCTTTGGTACGCTTTACTAAATTATTTTAATATTGTATCTCTCTTACATTTAATGTTTTTCGATCATGTTTTACAAGTATAGTATACAGAGTTTTTAAAATTTCCTAACTGTAAAACTCTCACAAATCTAATATTACTTAAATGTGTCATTGTATAGTTAACTTAATGTTATGCAAGCCTTTTCAATTACGTGTAATGTGTTATTTGAATATTATGTAGTTTAATATATAAAGTAAAATATTTTTAGTTTAAAAATAAATACGAGTTATTTTTCTATTCCTGAAAATGTGTATGAAATGTAATATTAATGAAAATATAAAGTATACCATCGCATTAGGTTCAATGGGGGAAATGATAAGATTTATTAAACTTATAATATTATAACCATACATGATAGATCCAATATACTATAGATGCTACCATATATTTTCTAGTGAAATAGTTCCTGGATATACGATATTGAAAATAGATAATTGCTATCTGCTATTGTACTGCGTCTTCTCATTCGATTCTGCCCGATCATTTCCTACGAACAAGGTAAAGGTTGTAGTTGTATATCTACTAGTAAGTAATTTTACACTTGGTGTTACTGTCAGTTCATCACTAGATTTAAACCCACATTAGAGCTTAGTTTATAAGATATTTATCGAATATCTTATTTAATGCAAAATATAATATTTCGGGCTTTGAAAACATAAAATGATAGTCTAGAAAAAATTCTTGATGCATTTATCCACTTATCCAGTCAAACGAACAAACGATAGATAAACTCTTATGAAAACAATGTATAGTGTCATAAGGGTGGAGGGGGTGTATAACAGGGTTTTCCCAATTGAGTCAATACATGTCTCCCCAAGGGATCAATAAAGATTTCAATGCAGTAGGTTGGGCACTGGATTATTGTGCTGTGTGGAGGAGGGTTGAAATTCTCAGAAAAACGGTTATTGAAAATGTACAACATAATGATATTTTAAACTTTGAATCGAACTTAACAGCAGATTATTTGATCGAAATAAAAATAGATGCTTAAACTGTAGTACCCACTTTTTCTATTATTAATAGAATATGAAATGATGGAATACATTATTTGATATTTTTATGAAGAAATATTTTTTAAAACTAAAATGATAATTTTTAGAATCAAACCACTAAAATCAAAAAATAAATGTTCTTGTGTTATAAAGTAACATTTGTTACATAGCGGCAGAGAAGTATTAGCAATAAAGTTTTATAAATTCCGGCAAAGGATACATCGGTAAGGATAATCGGTAAAGGATACATTTTAATAATAATCTAAAAACTCAGGAACGTTACAGAGACATTATAATTTTTTGTACTTAAGTTTTAAAGTAAAGTAGTATAAAAACTGCGGTGATTTCATCTTCTATTTTCTTTAAGTTGTTGTACTTAAAAAATCAGCTTTTTCATTAGAATCATCGAATGGTTTAAGTTTGAGAGCAGCTTATTTCCACATAAAACTTATATCGCTTATCGTATTACCACAGATCATCAGAACCAAGTTTAACGAGAAAGATTTTGAAAGTAATAATTAACATTCAACTTGCAAAGAATAACCAAACACACTAACTCAAAACAGAGAAAGCATTTGGGAATAATACAAAGAGAGATCTTATCCATAACATCACAGATGAACGACAGCATTTACGGTAAACGTTGTAATCCCAAAAGATTTATATAGATATCAATTCAAATAAGCATAATCCGATCGCAACGTTGAGTGACAACCTCGCAACCCCCTATCAGCATAACAAAGGCCACTTCACCACGCTTCTGGCCATATGGCAAGCACCGGTCATCGACACAAAACGAATCTCCACCGTAAAAAAAACGAAACGGTCAATACTGGCCAGTGGTCAATCCGACTCCCCCTGGAGCAAACCGCCCAGAACAAATTACCTCGTTCATTCCCCAAGCAACGCGTGCTCTACAACTCGCATTGTGTCTGTGTGCACTTATAAAAAACCTAATCCATAAAATCCCATAAATAACCGAGGCCGTTTTTTGCGTCTATTGTTGCGGAGTGGGGGATCGGGGAAGTATGTGTGTGTGTCGCGTCGATTGAGGTGCATCTATCACTTTTTTGGAGTGATTAGCAGGCGCTTGAGTTGGAGGGACCAGCCAATCTGTTGCAGTTGTTGCGCTTTTGAGTGGGAGACCGTTGGAGGGGATTTGGAGCGGGCGTAAATGGATTGGTGGTAGACGCTAATTGCGCGTTTAAGGTTGAATTGTGAATGTTGGAGGACAGGAAGAATTTTAGCGTCAAATCTTGAATATGGCAGGATTGACTTCTAGTGTGATGTGTGTCAAAATGTTGTCATATTTACTCTTTACGCTGTAATGAAGAGTTATATTTTTGTTCAAATGTACATAAATATTAGGGTGGATCAAATGGACATTTTATTTTTTAAAATCCGCTTTCAGGTAGTGGAGATTTCGCCAAATGGCTTCAATAAAACGAATGATTGATTTTAACTCGATACAAGGGTACTCGATACTCTCGCCAAAATGGAAAACCAACGAAATTTTAATTTTGTTACGCAGATCAACAGAAGAACATATTTTAAATGATAAATTATATATACAAAGACATTATTTAACATTAAAAGGGAATGGTCGAAACCGTTGAGGTAGTTAAAGGTGTCGATTCCTCTAAAAATTTATTGACTGTTGTTACATTTAAAAAATAAAATTTTATGTATTCAAAATTGAAAACACATTTTTATCTTTGGAATAATTACAGAAGTGAGAATTAAATTCAAAACAAGTTTTGGTTTGAAATGACCTGAAAAATCATGTGAAGAGAAATCAAAATACCATATGGAGGTTCAGAGACTGAAACACTATTGAAAGAGTAGAGGATGTAAGTTATAAAAAAGTAATATTCATATTTCTTTTGTATCTCCTTCAATATTTTATACCTTCACAAAAAATGAAATCACGCATTATGACGAGGAATAAAATTTCTCCGAATTGTGGAAATAAACTGTATGAAACTATTAAAAATATTCAAATAAAGTAATAAAAATGGCAAAATATAGAACGAAAAATATATAAAATAGCGATAAATAATTCCATTAAGAATAAAATTACAAAGACTTTTGAATCATGTAACTGCATTATCCTAATCTAATTCGCCGAAAATTCAAACTATCATTCAATTCCAGCTAGTTGGAACAAAGATTTGTTTCTGTAAGAAACCTTATACTCTGATTATTACTTCTTAGCTCTCTCTCCCTCCAATTTTTATTTCAGTTTAATACTGTCTGGCAAAAGATTATTCTGCAGTTTCTCTATATATTCTTTGAATGTTTTCTTCTACTTCGAGTTCCATAAGGGGGTGTTTGCGAAAATTTGAATTCCAGGTAGTAAAATTTAGTCAGGATGATTTCAACTGAGGAGTAGAATTCAAACTTCAAATTGAGTTTACGTTCATATTTTATTCCTGATTTATCTTCACACTCTAATATACTTAATTCTTGCTTGAGCATCAGAACATAGGATATAAAAGACTAGCGAAATGGAAAGAACACCAAAGATTTAACTACATGAATAAAACCATTGTGCGAAAACTTGAAACTGTTTACGACAAAGAGAGTTTAGATATATTTTTATCGAAATCATTGAAATTTTAGAATGGAGAGCTTTATTTTCTGTTCAAGCATTATGTATCAAGAACTTTTTCAATTTGAAAGCGAATTATTCTTTGAAAAGTCACAAATGGTTTTGTTACCATGGGCGATTTGAATTGCTTCGAATAATTGATATCAAAAACTGAGTAAAGAAAATCTTCAAAAACTGTTTGCTTTTCCGAGTATAATAAGTATCTTTTCTTGTGTTACATTTTTAAAATACTTAAGTACCAATGTGGATCATTTTACTTATGTATAAGTTAATGTTTTTACAGTAGAGCTATCAAAAAAGGTTTTCGTCTTTCCTTTTCCAAAATGACATGATTATATCGTAGAAAAAGTTTTTATTTAAAGTGTATAAAATTATTATTGAAAAAAGAGTTAAATATACATTCTAAAGTATTTAGAATATAATTTTTAAAGTTTGTTACTAATATTTAATTACTCATAAATGCAGATATTCATTTTATTACTTCGTTACTTACCTTAATTCGTCTTTTTACATTCAAACAAAAAACAATTAAGAATGCTATATGTAAATAAAATTTAATGTTAAATGTGAGAAACTCGAAGTATTTAAATTTCTAATACATTAAAAATTAAATTCACATTTTTTAGTTTGGAATTCTTCGAAACAGTCTCTTTGAATACTGAATTTTTGCTTTATTTGCTGAAGTTGGAAAAATATTCAATTCGAACAATGTAAACATTTATTGTGTACTTTTATCGTGTTGTTGAAGTTTATAATATTGGACACATATTGGAATTCGCATTTATCTTCTTTTAAATGGAAAATAATTTTCGTTTAATTATTAAAATAAATACGAGGCTTATTTACTTCGCTTACCATAAAATGAGGAAACTTTGGCTCAAATGGAGTGTTTTTTCACATTAAAATCAAATAAAAGTATTTATTCAAAACACATTTGACAAAGTCAGTGGGTTATAATGTTTTTAAAATGTTCAACTGAAATGCAAATCACTTTTAAAAAGTGTGAATATAAGTTATAAATATTTAAAAAAAAAAATTTTAAATTTGGACCGAAGTTTCTCTGATTTGGGACAATTTTGGCCCAAAACTCAAAAACCAAAACATTTAAGGCAGTGAGTTACCTTTAACCAATGTATACTATTTAGATGTGTTGCTAAGTTACCTATCAATAATAACAATATATTACAAGTTCATTTCAAGTCTAATTTATACGAAAATCAAGTAATAAACATGTTTTCTTATACAAAACTGATTTCAATTTAGAGTAAACGAAATTTTTTAAGGAAAATATAGATAATCAGTTAACAGCATGTTAAAATCCCTGGTATATATTTTGATGGATTAGTTGATTTAATGGTGGAGAAAAATCCACTTTTGGAACAAAAAAATATTTCTTCGAACATTTGATTTCATAATAATAATATCTTCACCACACCATACTATATTTAAGGTTCGTTCATTATTAATTTGGATGCATTTATTTCGTGTTTAGAATTAATTTTTCATTCATATTTTACCACTGCTTCTTTAAACGCTTATTTCAGCAGATACCTTTGAGCCAAAGTTACCCCAAATGGTGGGTCAAAGTTACCCCAACGTAATAAACTTAAATAATTGTTAAACAACGAATGAAACAAAATGATGGCATTGAAAACTGTTAGAGAACTTTATAACCGACAATGATGATTATATGCGACCTAGCTGTTTTGAATCATGTTCTTTATTGCCTTTCCAAAGAAAAGTTGTAGGGTGAACAAAAATCGACATTTTGATACTACTCTAGTTGAAAGACTCCTAGTGTCGTATTTTTGGAATATCAAGACATCTTTCGGTATATGTCATGACAGCATTTCTTACCCATATGCCCTAGAATTGGATAAATGATATCCACATTCTTTTATACAGGGTGTCCTAAGAACTCACCCCTTTAACTTCTCAGGGTGTCCACCCTCTATAACTTTTGAACCCCTAAAGATGGGGAGAGTGTTGTACATACGAACGGTTGTACCTTCGGCCACCGCATTTTAAAATTCTGGAAAAAATGTAAATTTTATTTTTTGGTTGATTTTGAATGTAACCATATGCTATCTATACTCGAGAGCAACTTAAGTTGAGCCTTCTGACGTCATGACCCCGCGGAAGAAAATCTGAGTAAGCAGAAAGCCTGCTGGGTTGCTAGAAGCTCTTATTGGCTTGTGAGTTTGAGAGCGAGTTGTACTACTACGCGCTATAGTCCAGGCAATATGTTACTAAACCGGTAAAAATTGCAACATTTGGCTTTTCAATGGTTTTCACTTGGGAATGACCTCAATAATAACATACTAAAAATCTGAAAAAATCGGTCCGCGGGAAGTTTATTTTTTTTTAATTTTTTAAAAATGGCCGAAAAAAATTTCAAAAAATCAAATTACAGTAATGGAAACTGAGCATACATGTTATGTTTATAGGCTATTTTTCAGTGCTGAATACGAATATACCATTTAAATTTTTAAAAAATTTAAAATTTCAATTTTTAAAAATTAATTCAAAATTTGGAAAGTCGAAATAATTAAAACATCGCTCAAAATCACAAAATTATTGCAAAAGAAATAATTTAAACGGTTTTCAATTAGAAATGACTTAAATAATAACATACTAAAAATGGAAGAAAATCGAACAGTAAAATTTTTATTTTTTTTTCAAATTTTTAATTTTTTTGGCTTCAAAAATCAACCTTTTTAAAAATTCTTGTTAAAAACGATTGAGGCATTTGCCAAGGTCATTTTTCAATGGATGTTGTAGGTATTATGCGTTCTTCCTAGTTTTTTAAACAAAAGAAAACAATTATGCGAAAAACGTCGTTTGTGGTCACTTTTTCAAACCGCTTTTTTGAAAAGAAATAATATCGCCAAAACTGCCAAAATCGTACATTATGTTCATAAATATACCTAAATCAAAATCCCTTTTGTTTGAAATCTCCACCTATTACCATTTTTTCATAAAAATTTTCAAACACGAAACTTTATAAAAAGTAACAGAACTTATGGGACAACCCAATATTACAGTCTGTCTACCTATAATGCATGCCTGTTTCATTTATTGGTCTCTTTTCAATAAGAATAAACACTTTAATCTCATTTTTTATTAAAAATTTGAATTGGTTAAATGTAATAAATTCCGGAATCGAACAATTACATTTCTCTCTGCCCAGATATGCGAGGTTTTTGCTAATTTTGACCTCTGATTTTCACACCTTTAACCCCACTTGTGACCCCCTAACCTATATACCAATTCTTGTTCGTCTGGACGTACCCTACCTCCCCTAGAAGTTATGAAAAACTTATCTGAAACACCCTGTAGATACAGCACGTGGAATCTCTTCCCGATGCTTGGGCCAAATTTAACCCATTTTACGGTAATTAAGTTTTTATTTCTACGTTTAAAATAATAAACACTTATAGTTTATGACCATAATATGAAGGAGATACATATTCAGATGACAGAGATATTAGGTACAGCCATGCAGATCGATTTAATTGTCCGCTTAACGGCATTAGATTTGAAACAACGCATTATAGGAGCATGGAAGTAAAAGAGTGTCTTATGCAAGTGTCTTTCAACTCTCCTGGTGGTAAAATAAAAAGTTAATAAATATTTAAAAATTAGAGATGGTTTAATAAAATCTTCAGCTATGTATGTGTAATTTCATAACCAAAAGCACCAAAAAATTTCCCAAAAATATATTTAATTGTTCGAAAAGAAGATTTGCAATTTAAAATTTCCCTTTTAGGAGTAACAAAAAAGTAACAGATCATAAAGTTTTTACAGTTTCGAGTTATTTTATTTTAAGCATTTTTTGACGTTTTTAATAAAGGCATATTTAAATCGAACAATAAAAACTTACAAATTTTTGAACTTATTTTTAAGAATAAATTAAAATTTTTCATCGAAAATATACAGGGTGTCCCACGAGAAGTGGCCCAACCCTTTAACTTTTGAACCCCTACAGATATAGTCATGAAGGTGGGTTCTAGGTATAGTAAAGTGACCATGCTCTATCCGATGAGACAACTTTCAACGCCCTCTAGCGGAAACTTTAGGAGTTATAATTTTTATTTAAAAAACTATTTGAGGTATGTGAAAAAAGTCAATGACTAAGTTGTAGAGCAACATCGATTCAGTAGGAAAAGACACCTTAAGCAGAAAAATATCTTGAATAAAACCCCTAAAACGCACGCTCAATTAGGTTGAATTTACGTAGTTTTTACGTCTTAAGACGGTCCTCACGAGACGAAAATGAGAAATTTTTATTTTTATGATTTAAGTAAATGACTAAAAGTATTCTTAGTTCATTAAATTGAAAATTTCTCATTTTCGGCTCGTGAGGAGCGTTTTAAGACGTAAAATCTACATAAATTCTACCTATTTGAGCGTGCGTTTTAGGGATTTTATTCAAGATATTTTTCTGCTTAAGGTGTCTTTTCCTACTAAATCGATGATGCTCTACAACTTAGTCATTGACTTTTTTCACATACCTCAAATAGTTTTTAAAATAAAAATTATAACTCCTAAAGTTTCGGCTAGAGTTCGTTGAAAGTTGTCTCATCGGATAGAGCATGGTCACTTTACTATACCTAGAACCCACCTTCATGACTATATCTGTAGGGGTTCAAAAGTTAAAGGGTTGGGCCACTTCTCGTGGGACACCCTGTATATCTTCTCATATATTAAATATATTTTCTCATGATACTTTTTTGTTCTTTTGATATGATATTACAATTGATTTTTACAATTTTGATTTGATATGATACATTTGTGTCTCAACTGAAGTTTTTTGCATGATCTCTTTTAATTTTTAAAAGTATTTCTTAACTTTGCCTCCAGGAACGCTGTAAGCCATTTTAATGGACTTAGCATGATCACTTTATTCTAAGTAACTACACGTTACTCCCACGCCTATATAAGACGATACTAACGATACTCAAATCTAACGCGCAGTCACTCGGACTTAGGTATTATTACCCTAGAATAACTCATTCCCTACCCATAGATTGGGTTCGACAATGGCTTCTAAAAGGCTGAATCTCCCAATGCAAGTTGCTAGTATTATTTATTTCTGATTATGTCTTTCTTGGCGCAATATGATCTAACTTGATTCTTGCGCTATAAAACCACAAAAAAACAAAAACAAACTAAAGCTCACTTCCACAACCGTATTATTTTTTTAATGTTAACTTTAATTAAAATATAAACACATTACTCCGCTAGTCTGACTTCTAGACGCAAACCAAACGTTACGGCAAGCACCGTGGCCAGACAGAATCAGCAATCGTTAATGGAACCTCCTTAATCAAGATACCTTGTACTGTCGGTAAGTGCATTTATCTGTATTTTATAAATCAAGCATGTAGCCCCAACAAACAAGTCGCTTAGTAAACGTCAGGTATTCTCACTGACCTCTCCTTACAAGATAAGCTATTTACAACTGTCTGGTGCCTGTCCCAAAGGAGCGTTATCAGTCTACTTTTGAATCGTGGTTGACGTTGTCACATCAAGCACTGGGTCTTACGAGCCCCTATGGAAAACCGTGAGGGATCTTTGGAAAGATAATGGTCTTAAATGCACTGAGGGTAGTAGTCACGAAGAAGACTCAGGACAAAGCCGTGACGCCTGCCTTACCTGAAAACACATAAAGAAAACGTTTGATCTTGAAAATTCCCCGCTCTCTGGGTTTAAGTGCACCTACACGATCGGTTTTACGTTGAGTCCTCCCATTCTGTAGTCGTTGACTTTCTAGTCCAAAAAATTACCTCGGTAGATGGAAGTCCTTGGATGAAGTTCGTTTTGTAAGAAGGAAGTGATGTTTTTCCATGTTGGAAAATAATTTAAAGAAAAATTGATGGCAGCATACATTTTTGATGACCTGTTGTTTTAACACAATTTAGAGAAATAAAATAGGATACAAAATATATTAATATATTTTAATAGTTGCTAAAACCTTCTCTCAGTTAAAGAACTAACACCTCGATTTTCTGTTAATAAACATTTTTAAAATCACCTACGCGTTTATAAGTTTCTTGATCAACAAGCTATTTCACAGGGGTTTGATAAATTTTTTTACAAATTATACCAATTGAATAGGATATTACAGAATATTCTACTAATTTCTTATGAAATACGTGGTTTTCTTGAATAAATTTATAATATTTATATACTTCTTTATTAAACAATCAAATTTACTCTTTACCTTCTTTATAACCATACACATTACACAACTCATAATTTCTTCAGAAATCACATATATTTAATTGTTATAAATCATTGTCATAGTTATTTTAATTGCGATTGTGAAACACTAGAACAAGTTCATAGTATAAAATATTTAGGCTTAATAATAGATTCAAATTTAAAATGGAAAACTCATATCAAAGAGCTGGTAACAAAATTGCGTTTTGTTTTGTGTAAATTTTACCACCTCAAAAATAATATTGGTGTGTCTTTTCTTAAAACTATTTATTATTCTTGGTTTTATTCCTTAATTAATTATGGTGTTATCATTTGGGGTGGTGAATATAGATCCAATCTTCAACCAATAATTTCAATTCAGAACAAAATATTAAAAATTCTAAATACTCAAATCAGCCCCAATAATTTTAGATCCCTTAACTTACTCTCCTTTCGACATAATGCATACTTCCGTATCATACTTTATATTTTTCGCCATAGTAATTTGTGTGATTTTAGAGAAAGAACATATAATTCTAGATCAATTCAAACTTATCAGATTCCTAAATTTTCTAAGGATATCTTTACTAAACATTTCTTTTACCTAGCTCCCAAATTATTTAACAGTTTGCCTCTAAATTTAATTAGTATAAATAATTTATCTTCTTTTAGACGAAATTTATTTAATTTCTTAATAAATATCGACGATCCTGATCTATATTTTCACCTCATTTGAAGCAAAATCATTTAAATTTTGCCCAGCTTTTTGCCAATTTTTTAATTTATTAAATTGTGTTTGGTTTTTTCCTTCTTTGTTAATCAATTCATGTAAGATTTTATTTTTAGGTAGCCTGAACGGGATTTCTGAATTTATCCCCTTGGCTACTAATATGTTCTTAATTTCTGTATTTGTTTTTCTGCCCTTGTGAATAAAGATTATTATTATTATTATTAAATAGGAAAGGAAGCTAATCCGGAAGAAATTTTAACTGAAGTGAAGAATTCATTGTTTTGCACAATTGTAAAATTACTCAGGTCTCAACATATACAAATTTAATGAGGTCTTGTAATGCGTAGACGTCTACACAAAACAATAATTCGGAGTGTATTTACTATGAAATACATTGAAGGGTATGTAGAAAAGCCTAAGGCTAGGTTTCTAAGCAAACATTTCCATGTAATCCAATGCAAAGTAAACATGCAATAAATCTACAGCGACATTTGTAGAAGTTATGATAAATCAGCATTAAATTTTCAGGTGACTTTGAATGATGATTTTCGTGGAAAAATAGTTAAGTTAAATATTTAAATTTAAGCAGTGAAAACTGAAACTTTATATGAAGCCCATACTAATAAGTTAGAGGCTATAAACATTTGGTTTATGACGCATAAAAAATTCAATGGTGAAGGATATGTATTTTTAGAACCACACAAATACAAATGCCTTAGATAAAATTTAAAACTTATTAAGTTTAATTTGATTGCTTCGGAGCTAATTGTAAACTAAAAATCACTGTAACGTTCGAAAAAAACCATAGGGATACTGAAAAAACTTCACTTCCACATACACGCCTTTTAAAACTTAAATAAAAAATCATGAATTAAAAATTTTACCAAGTATGCATTAGGTAATTTAACGATTGCGAAAGGAAAAATTATTGCTTTATGAATTGTACTGTATTTAAGAGTTTAATTATAGCTATTGAAATGTTGTTCTATATTATTACTCATAAATAGTTTTAGGTATACATTTTTTATATTAATGAATACTTTTCCATACTCTTCTAAACTTAATTTTATACAAAAAATAGGTGCAACAACATTAAAAATTTGCTACTTTAACTGAAAAAACATTTTTACAAATATATTAATTCAACAAATGTTCCTCTGATTTTATTAATGTTGTATTTTCAATAAAAAAACTATAACCGCCACATCAATTCACATCTTTGATTCACAAACTTAGTTAAATCTATTATTAATTTTATGTTTTAGTATGTTTAATAGTTTTTACTTCCATTATGTATGACTATGAATTGTTGTGTTTTTTAACTCAAATTTTGGTAAAGGTTACGATTTATTTTTTTCCAGCTTGATATATTCTGTCTCTATCTATCTCCCAAACTGTAAATATTCAAAACCGATTCATACATTTTTTTATTTTGATCCTTTTAAAAACATTTTAATTTTTATTTATTCAACATCTAACTCCATTAAGATTTTTTCAGTATTGTCTGTGAATCACGGTGCATTGGTTCACCACCACTAAACTTGAGATACCACAATCTGGAGATTCTTAATATTGGTATGGTATGGGGCCCAAAATATCAGAAATTCATCATTATTTCCCAAAAAGTATTGCGCTTTGCGAAGCGTCAAATTTAAAGCAGTTCCTAGAATCTTACTTTCACATTTTATAGCAGCCTCATTGTGCCGTCACGTCTGAAGATAGTCTTCCTTAAAAGCAGAAAAGCTTTCAGTTGATGGGTTCTGACACTGGCATTTTTTTCTGAATGTGGTGAATTTAAAATCAGGAATGTATGAAACACAAAATGATATTTTGGTATTTTTAGAAAGCTCGCTCTTCTACGCGAGAGGTATATTTCCAGTGATATTAAACCGAGTTAAGATATTTCCCACTCCTCTTTACCTGAGATAGGATATGTGACAGTAGCAGCTTTCAAACTTTTGAATTATTTGATAACACTCGGCATTATGCTAGTTATATAGTAAGATGATCAATAGCCAAATATATGACCTCTAGAACATATCACTCCTCTTGCGTGGATTTTACTGAATTAAATATATTAATATATTTTAAAAATTTTTAAAGATGTGTTGCCTTTTTTTGTCCTTTTAACCTCTGTAGTTTCATAAATAGGATAAAATATTGTTGTGATAAATATTTCTTTTTGAACAGGGAATAATCACAGCGTTATTTTAAACCTGCTTGTCTTTGTTTTCTTCTAGAAACAAGCATATTTTATTTTTCTAATCAGTGCTATCTTTATTACATTGTTTTTAAAAAGTTTTATGCTTTTGGTTTGCATACATGCACTCAAACCTGTTTTTATGCGGTCTTTTCTTCGGCGATGTTTTGTGCGGTAATAAAAATCGCAGCAAAAAGACCGCACAAATAAAAAATCATACAAAAAAGGACCACACAAAAACAGGTTCGAATGTATTGTGAATATATGAACCACTAGAAACTGAAGGGATTGCTTTTGTTTCGATGGGATAAATTTATGAAAAGTTATATAAAAAACCACCGAAATAAGTTTATTAAAATATGTCTAAAGTTGGTCAAATATTTAACATTTACAAGCAGATCAAATAGATAATTTTCTCCATTTTACTGTAAAACTACCTTTTATTATGATGTAAGAAAAAAATCAATATTTTATTAGTTATTCCCTTTTTTCCAAGTTGAAAAGGTATTCTCTATTTGTTGAAGCAACATCATCTCTCCGATACGTATTTACTAAGTAGAGTACATCAGGGGAAAAAGCGAATCTCTTGTACGGCCTTATTAATGCTAAGCACAATCTCAAGAATTCCAAGAAATCGATCCCAAGGAATACATCTTAGGGGAAAAAATGTTCGGATACAAAAGACAATGGACCTTTCTCTTTCATTGGAACCAGGGACAGAAAAAGGCTGTGAAAAGGAGAGTCTTAAATATCGTAGTGTCACTAGTATTGAACGTTAGAATTAGTACTATCCAATACAATTGGAAAATCAATGTTGATTTTTACAGTGTTAAGTAGAAACCTCAGCGCAACTGACGGAGACCATTTGGTGTATTTGACTAGACTAAATCATTTAATGTAAAGTGATTTCAAGGATTGGAAAGTTCAGCTGGAATTGATGGACGTAGGAAGAAGATGACAAATTATTAGGAATTCGAAAGAGTTGAATGAAGCCTACTAGACTATAAATGGGATAGAAATACTAATTATGATTGGGGAGGTGAAAGGAAAGAAAAATACTGAGTTAAGTAGCGTTGGGTAAAAACTTATAGAAAGGCTTAACAGTATTGGACCGTTAAGTACATACGTAATTATGTCTTATGATAAATCAAAAATGACAGTTACTAACTTTAAGTACTTATGAGTTTTAGTAACAAATTTGTTATGTTTTTATAACTAACTGATAACAATAAATATATTTCTCTTTTTAATCACATTTTTAAGTATTTAACAATGTGGTTTGTTTTAAGGTTTTGTAAGTACAGTGTGTAATTAATAAAACAAAGTGACTGAGAGAAAATATAGCTTTCTGTTTTATAGGATTGTTGTTATCTATTATTACAAGCTAGTAATACAGTGCATAAACCACTTGAGGCTTGGGTGAAAACTTGGTAGATTACATTACGTGTAATTTTCGTCTTTTGATGCTACTTAACTTGAGATCTCTTTTTCAATGGTAATGTCTCCTGTTTATGCATTTATTAAACGTAAAATAGTTGAAAAAAAAATGCTTAACTTTAAACATTAGAAGAAAAATAGGTACATTTTACGGACTCTGCCAAAATGTCACAAATACCGTATAATGCCACAGTTTTCATACTATGATTAAGGAAATAATTTTGTCATTAGACAATCAATATGTTTCTATATAATGTTGAATGCAATTGAGAAATATTCATTATGGATTAATTTAATTAATTATATTTTGAAATAAGACATAATTGTGTTATTAAGTAATAACTACTTCGTGAAATCATTACAGAACATAAATTATTAACGTTCGTAAATCATATTTGCAAACCTAAGTTAGTAAATCTTTAAACTTATATATTAATTTAATCATCGTCAACAAATCATTATCATGGGAATTTTTTGGCTAAGCAAAACGTAACAACTAATGAATTAAAATTAGTTTGTTTCAAGTTAATATCACATTTTTTAACCCTGAAATCAGTGGGAAAAAATATTGAATATATTAACTCCATCTCCCACTCCTGAGAATTGCAATTTGAGAAAATGAAATGTATAAATATAAATTTCAAGATTTTTGTAAACCAACCTTATCTTCATTACTAAATGGATAATTTTTAAATTCAATTCGGCTACACTTTCCTTTTTCAAGCTGGGTAAGTAGTTTTAATTAAATAATATAAAAAGCCGCATATTATATAAGATGTTAAAAGATAATGAATACATAACTTATAATTTAATCTTGAAAATAAGAGTATATTTAAAAATTAACCCTTCATTTAATTAGGAGAAAACGTTATTAATTCAATAAAATTTTCCTTTATTTACCTCATCTTCGTTACTTTCTATACTACCCTCAAAATGATAATACTTTGGGAAGACTGCTATGCCTAAAGACAGTTGTACCTTTGGCCACCGAGTTTTAAAATTCGGAAATAAACGGAAATTTGAATTTGTGGTCTATATTGAACATAAAACGATGGTATTTTGTTGCTAGAGTGAAATCATCTTTGAATTAACATTTTTGGTAAATATAAAAAAATATTGTTCTTAGATGCTCAAAGGTACTTTTAATGCATCACTACATTAAATGTTTCTCCCTCTTTAAATATGGCATGATTAAAAAGGATATACGCGGTGAATCGCCGAGATTTTGACTATTTAGTTTTGATAATAGACGTCGCAAGATCTCGAATCTTTTATTTTTTATAGAATTTTGAATGCCCAAACATCTTATGTTGTACCTACGGACACGTACTTGATGTGTATGTAGTCGGCGTTTTAAAATCGGATTTTGTTACACGGAATATATATCTTAAAGCATATTATGTTACATCTAAATGACTCTCTATTTGTCGGCGTTTATTTTCTAGTAATTTTTAAATGAAATATCAAACATTTTGTGAACTAGGTACTTTTTAATTTTAGATTCTTCTGTGAATTTAATTGAAAATATTGTATAAAATTCCTACCACCACTGTCACATTTCGATATGATGATAACGAAAAACAACAAAAATTCTATCCAAGATTTGCAAAAGTTACTACCATCAAATTCTGGCCAAACTAAGGGTCAATCGAATTCTCTTTTGGATCAGTGAAAAAATTAACCAGATCAATCCTGATCATAACCGATGAAACTAATAACCTTAAATTTCGATTTGAAAATCCCAAGTGATTTAGGTATTTTTGGTAAGAAATCAGTACTTCTATGATTATTTACGCTTAAAACCAATTTACTTTAAATCAAATTTATTACATTCTTGAAATTGTTCATTAAAAGGCAACCCACCAATAAAAATGTTTATTTTTTGAGTAAGCCTTATTTATATTTTTTTGCGTATGGTATTTTTTTTAATATTTTATCTTAAGTATCGCTGTAGGTTATTTTGGTAGGCCTCTTATTACCACTTAAAAAACCAAATATTTATAATATGATATGAGTTTTAAATAAAAACGAGTTGAATAACAAATTGGAATAGTCGTAAGTAATTTATGTTCTATGCTTTACTTTTACTATTAACATTCAGAGATTTATTTTGGAGAAATAATACATAACCTTAAATTTTGACATGAAAATTCTATGTGATTTATGTACTTTTGGTTAAAAATCGAGATTTCTACTAATCAATTTCCTTTAAATGATTACTTACGCTTAAAACTGATTTACTTATAAAATCGGTGTTCAATTTATTACATGCTTGAAATTGTTTATTAAAAGCCAACCCATTAATTAAAAAAAAGTTTATTTTTAGCTTCTTTTCAATTAAAACTTCCCTTTTTATTGGTTTCCTCAGGTACAGCTGGGTCTGTTCATGTTGGAGAACATGTTGTGGTCACAAATTTCCTCAAGTTATTAAAAATGATTAAAAATCCAGTGTTTAAGATTTGAGATAATAAAAGATATTTCTTTCCTTAAAAAGTTGGGATTATAGGTTGGTCACTTTAAATGGTCAAAATGGGATTTTATCTATTTTAGAAAAATAAAAACGGGATTTGTGTTAGAAGGTACAACAGTCTCTTGTATATTGCTTATCTAAGAAGCGCAACGCAAAGCATACCACTTTAAAAAGTTATCCATTAAACGTAACTAAAAATGAGATAAATTGGCAAAAGAAAACAATTATCGTTTCCGAAAAAGTGAAAAAAAATTTGAAAACGTTAGTGTTAAAGGAAAGAAATAAAAGCACGTGACCAAGCTGGTCACTCGAAACTCTGGTTTCTTGCCAAATTACACAATTCGGTCATAGCCAAAGCATTCCCAAAGAAAAGTAACCATTCCAATTGATCGCGAGGAGAAAATTGCTCTGAAGTTTTAATGCCCGTCAAAATGCTGGATGTGATGGATGTGAAGAAGGAGAAAAACGAACTGAAAAAGATCTTGGTTGCTCTGAGAACTGGGAAGCGGAAGTTTAATATCAGTGAAAAGGAAAGGGAAGAAAAATTAGGTTCTTTTACAAAAAAAAATATTTCAAAAGTTTGGGAAGAGATTGTAAAATAAAAGATTTCTTGAGACAACATACGGGGCATAGAGCACGTGTGGTTAAAGAGCGTTCGACCGCTTTTCATAGAATCTGATTTTGGGACAAAGGCTTACTGTGTCTTACTATCGGACATTGAGAGTTAAAAAGCAAGTTATGGTCAAAATTGTATATGCAAATTAAACTTGTAATTATTTATTTGAATGAATTAATTTTACCATTAAAGGAAATTAGTTTAAGAGAAATTAGTTTTTAGTAAAATGATATAGAAAGCAATATCAACACGTAAAACATAAGATGAAAGAAGTTTGTGTGGAATATGATTTGCAAATATTTCTTAATTGAGTGACAAGTTTCTGGTATTGTGTGTTTTTTCATGATACTAAAACGAACTATTGTCCGTCCAACCACCACTTTATGAAAAACTTTGATACTAAAACATAACTTTGAAAAGCCGTTCAAATATAAATGATACAGATTGGAACAAAATGTTTTGTCAGTGTTTATGAATTGCCATCATCCCCAAAAGTGAGAGCAATAATCGTTAAAATTATTATTTACAGTTCAGCGTTAACTATTCATATTATGCAATTTATTTTACAAATAGTACAAGTTTAAAAATTGTAATATGCATGTACGTACAGGGTGCTTCAAAAGTCCGTTTCGCGGTTTTTATTTGGAACCAACGTGTCCTAGGGTCACGGAAGTAAGGTCTACCCCTAGGTAAGTGACCCTGGAAAATCCATTGATATGACTTACAGCGCCCCTAGCGGAGAAATAAAAAAGTTAAAAATATTAATTTAGAAACTAAAGGATATAGAGCAAAAACCTCAGTGATAATATTGTTGCCAACGTTATGAAGAACTCACAGAAAAATTTTTATTGGAATATCGTGAATATTCGCGGAGATATTAGCATGTGAAAAAAGCACTTTTTCCGTTTAAGTGTTTGTAGTTTTGTGATTGTTTAGCTGAATAAAGACAAAATTAAATAAAAAAATCAATAAAACTTGCAAATTTGCGAACTTTTCATTTTTGAGGTCTGAAAAAGTGTTATTTTCACATGCTGATACCTCCACGAATTTTTGACTTTTTTATTTTGCCGCTAGGGATTTTGTAAGTCATCTCAATGAATTCTTCAGGGTCACTTTCATAGGGGTAGACCTTACTTCCCTGCCCCAAGGACACGTTGGTTCAAAATAAAAGCCGCGAAACGGACTTTTGAAACACCCGGTACTATATTAATTATAAAAATTTTATAAAATAATTTGCTTTTCTATAGAAACATTTTTATCTTCACTATGTCTACTAAACAACATCCCTTCAATCTGGAATACAAGGGACTTCCTCTCAAACAGGTCTCCCTGTCTAAATACCTTGTACTCAACCTTGACACTAGGCTTCACTGGGACACCCATATCGCAGACACATCAGAAAAATGCTGCAGGCGTCTAAACCTACTGAAAAGGCTAACTGCTACTAAATGGGGAGCTACTCAAGATGTATTATCCACAGTCTACAAAACTTGTGTCCGCCCAGTTTTGGACAATTGTTGTGAAGTTGTGACTCTGGCTATAGTACGACCAACCTTAAAAAATACGACGTTGTACAAAATAGCGCCCTCAGAATTATAACTGGTGGAGCCAAATCCACTCCATTTACAGCAATGCAGCTCCAGACTGGCATCGAGCCCATGGGTAGCCGTCGTGACAAATTTACTCTCAAATTTTGGGAAAGATCTAGAAGAGTGGATTGGAAGTACTGGGATGGGTACAAATGTGCAACCCAGAGACTCAAGACCCAGACCTCACCCTAACACATGCGGAATCTCTTACGAGAAAATACAATTTGCTACTGCCAGCATCTCGCAGGGTCCCTCTACAGTGCTATAATACAGTTGTACCTGCTCTGCCCACTAAACAACTGACTCTTCTCAACCTGACATCTAAAAAGACTGATGCCATCCCCGATGAGCTTAAAGCCTTCGCCTTAGATACAATAGAGCAGAGGTATCCCATCCATAAATGGCTACACATCTACACTGATGGCTCATATCTACCTGAAACAAACGGAGCAGGTGCCGGATGGTTCTGCCGACTTTTTGAGGATTCTTTGGCCGTGGGTAGACATGCCACCAACTATAACGGAGAGATCTCCGCTGTCCACGAGGCCGCTAACCAACTGCTTAATGCAGGCCTGGCCCCTGAGAAAGTTGTCTTTCTCATCGATTCTCAGGCGGCAATTTCTTCTTTGAGCAATAACACCCCAACCGAGTGCTTACGCACCATCCAATGTAGATTTAAAATAACAGAGCTTATCACACAAGGCTGGTCTGTGACCCTCCAGTGGGTCCCGATCCATGTTGGAATTCCTGGCAACGTAAAAGCTTATGTAAGGGCCAGACAAGGGGCTGAGGGTGCTCGGGCTGAGGTTCCTATGACACTAAGCAGATCAAAACATATGATCAACACCTATGTGAACAAGTTTGCTCTTGCGGCCCAGACAGCTGAGAGTCTCGGAAAGCAGTGGGAGACCCTTGCTTCGGTTGGGCCTATATCCCAATCTGTCACCTGGAAACATCCGAGGCTGTAGCCCGCTTTCGTCTCACCACCGGCCATGACTTCCTGGGAGCCCACCTCCACAGGCTCGGCCTGGCTGCCGACGATGTCTGCCCTCTCTGCGGGCATACTAGGATGGATGGGGATCACCTGGGGCAGTGCCCTGCACTTAACCATCACCCGACCGACGACATCGTCGGTCGTTACTGGGAGGCTCGGCGTCAGATGGCCGAAAGGCCAAGAACGAATGTACGATAAAGTAAAAGTAAAGCATTTTTAAACTCTTATTTTATAATTCACGTTAACCCGCGAGGACGCGCGCGGGGTCTGCGAGACCCCAACGCTTAAATAAACCTTCATAAAAACTCTAATTTTTAATGAAAATATATGAAACTCCGTGTAGCTGCCTAAAAGGTTTCCACCTATCACCTCATGAAGTTTAAATAAAGTAGGTATGTTATTTTCCGAGTTAGGTTGTTGTTTTTAAGGAAAATGCTTCCAAAACTGTGAGGATTGGTGCGAGTTAAATAGCCAAAGAGGTTTCCAAAAGTAAGGAAGAGGTAACTATAATCCATAATTTTTCTTGCAAAAAAAGAAATTAGAAAATAAAGGATTTTAGAAAATAAACATCGGTTCAGTTTAGCCAAAGAAATTCGTTAGCTCCGCTCACATTCCATTGCATTTCCTGTTTTCCTAGTCTTATATTATATCTTAATAAGAAGCAGTCAACTAATAATGCACATTAAACAATTAAATTATATATTTAAACTATCCGTGATAAAAATTTTGCATGCACTGAACGTTTAGAACGGAAAACGGTTTGTGGGGTCTGAGAGACCCCGCGCGCGTTCCCGTGTAACAGAAAGTAGCGCGCGTCCTCCCGGGTTAATAGCGTTTCCTTTTATTTGAATGTGTAATGATATTTCACTTGGTAGGGATTATGCAGTTTAAAAATTTCATCCTTAAAATAGATAAATGCATTTAAATTCCAAACTCAACTATACATGGTCTATGAAAAGTTCTTAATTGTAGAATGTTCAACAGTATTTTAAACACAGCTAGGTAAATAAAACTCTATTAAAGGAATAGCTAAGCCTTTAATCTTATTTTAACATTAAAGCTTCTCAAATGTATTCAAATTGAGGAAATTGTATCAAAGTGGTATTTTCGAAATCCGTAGTTTGGGAAAACTATTTGCACATTTTAAAGAAATCTCAGTTGCATCATTTTCTATGTCTGATTTCATGTGGAACTTAAAACCAGACTTCATATAAATCAGATGTTTTTTTCCAATGGCACATTGAAGAGTGAGATGATTTTTATAAATTACCTTAACAGTATTTAGTTTTTACCGTAATTTAAGGCACTAGAATTTTTGTACTTAAAAATGATAAAAATTTTAAATGGTATATTCACATTATTTTCCCTAATGGTTTACATTTAATCGTCTTTGGACTCTATTCAAACTGAATAACCTCCAACTACACAGTTCTACGATCTTAATCGAAGTTTGGCACCTTTTCAAAAGGTGATGAGCTAAAATGCACACCCGGTATACAATAAGAATGGTTCAGGAGTTAGGATTTAAGTAGGTTATATCGATCACAACTTCGGTTCATCGAAATGTAACTCTCGTACAGACAAAAACATGTTTTTAAATTAACCCTCTCGCCACCCTGGGCCTCATATGAGGCTGCTACTTATGAGCTCAATTTTTGTATGATGTAAACACGCAAATTTATTTTCTTTTCAACAGTGACTTCACTGATTCATGTAGATCACAAATGAGACTTCTACATGGTTTCTGAATTTATTCCTAAATGGCAGCAAGATGATTTATGCCTCAATGTGCACATTTTAAGCTGTGGTGCTTCTGAAGGAAAATACTAGCTAGATACTAGCTTCTGTAGAAAATGTTTTAGGGAGGTAGATATTTTTTTATTTCGTAACCTAATATTATGACCATGTCTTTTAATAAGTTCTAAAATAAGTATTTTCTGTTAATATGAAAAAAATATGGCCTCATATGGCTCATATGAGGCTCATAAAAATAACTAGGAAGGAGTGCACACAAGAAAAAAAATTTCCAGACAAATTATAGGGGCATTTTGGATGTATTGAGAAGAAGATGGTGATGTTGAAGAACTATACTTTCAACGGGAGAATTTTCAAACAACTAACTGGCTGTAAAGATCTACCTGCTATAATTTATCAAAGCAGTTTAGAGTGAAAAATCCATGAGTGTCAAAATCTTACCTCAATAATGATCAGAGGTACTTTCAGAAATGGTTAAGGCAGTACAGGCTGGAAAAGCTCTTTGATATTGCTGTAAATGATCCTGGGATATTGAGACTATATAGAGGTTCTATAAGGTTTTCATATTATACTTTTCTGAAAGACCCCCCAAATGCCAATATGTTACAGTAGTATAATTTTTACGCACATGACGACTTTCTGTAGTTACCTAATTGAGAAGATGGAAACATTAAGAAGATAAAATTAAACTACGGACAAAGTATTGTACTACAATTTAATTTTATAACTATTCTTCCCACAACTAAGCTGTCTCACACTTGTAAGTTAAGCTAAGGTAGAGAAGTGTATGTTCATAGAAACAACATTGTGCTTTCACACACGCCCTTGTATTTCAGATTTTGATTTTAAACCAGACTATAAAGCTAATTTCCAGGCATAATAAGTATAAAAGGAAGCATTCTTGGCAGGATATATTTTTATGCTTATGTTCATGTAACTAATTTCTTAAATTGTTCACACTGTAAAATGAACAAAAGCTGAATAATGAGTGTGAAAGAAGTTTTTCATGAATAAAAAATGCATTTGGTAAGTTTTACATTCAATAGTGCCTTTGTTTTGTAAGTGCCAAATTTTAGATTTTTCATTGAAATTCACCATGTTTAGGCCTTTTGCTAGAATTTCAAAAATGAAGTAAGGTTTTTCAAATATTTTTATTTGCCTTCACACTATTAAAAAGATGTAACTACACCTAGTTCAAAGTTTATAAACGTAATTATAAAATTTGTGGAATTTTTCCAATGCAAGGTGATTTTTGTTAATTTTCTCAAACTTTAGTCCCGATGCGCTCTTCAGGGATATTTTTAGGAATTTTTTGGATATTTTTCCAGGTATCTGCCAGCCAAGACGCAACTTTTGAGACCCCTATGTTTTTGAATTTCAAAAATTTGCTTTTTTCGACCCATCCTAATATATACCTACTAATATAAAAACATATCTGTTTCGTAATCAATTTTCATCAAGGCGTAATATATTTAAATCATTTCTTATTGTTTAAATTAGTTAAACTTGTAACTTGGGTCTTTCACAGAGAAGACAAATTGTTTTTTAAGTATTAGATAGTTGTTAAATTTAACATCGTTTTATCAAATAGTTTTCCGAAACTACGGATTTCAAAAATGCCACTTTGATACAACCTTCTCAAAAGGAATACATTTGCGAAAATTTAATGTTAAAATAATATTAAAGGATTGGCTATTCCTTTTTTAGATATTTTTTTACAGATATTTTAAATGATTAAGTAAATTATGAAGTTTTATTAAAGTATCTCATTGTAAATTTAACAACAAAGTACACAAATACATTTTCGAATGAATACTAAACATACTTTTTGATCATACAAACATTTTTCAAAATGAAGCATCAATAAAATCATCCATTACCCTTACATTGCACTTTCTAAAAAGCAACAAAACCCCGCAGGAACACCATTTTTCTCTACAAGTTGTCCAGTTACACGAATGATACATTTATCTTTCCAAATTCAATTACAGTAAAAAGTTTACATCTTTCTTCACAAAGGGAAAGAGAATCAATATCTGACTGAGCATTCTCGCCATCAGTGTCAGATTATTTTGAGTAAATTTATCATTTACAATGCAAAGGTAAAAGCTTAATTGAACAGCTCTCAATACATATGCCTCACATAGCGTTAAAAATGATCTTTCTCCATTCATCACGTAAAATAATTAGCGTATAATAGTTCGCATATCGTCTTTATGGTAATGCTTTTGTGTTCAACCTGACTCGCATATTTGCATTCAGGCCATATGTGAACAAGCATAAATATTTTTATAAATATTCAGAACGCTGAGAGTATATCTAAGAAGAATATTGATGTAATAGTCATTTTAAATACACTTCGATACACACAGTGTAGAAAAATATTCTCTCTCTCTCTCTCTATTTCTTATGTGCACACAATTATAGTATACATCAAATAATTTCTCATTACATTATTGTTACTGTAACACTGAAGTTAAATCCAAATATGAAACTAATTTCATCACTCGTAAGAATAAATTTAATAGCTAACATTAAACTCATAAGTACACACATCTTGATTTTTTAATATATCACTGTTATAAATAACTCTTTAATATTCATTTTAGGTTTTAAGTTCAATTTATATGCATAAATATTAATTAATATTCTACTTGTATTTGCCAGTTACACAAGTACTATATGCATGCGAAATAAAGGAATATTTCATACTTTATTTCGAAAAACATTTGAACACATTTCTACGAACATTTCATTTATTAGGAACTTAATACGTTTTGAGTTTACCAAATACCTCCCGACCATTTCAAAAGCAATTTCCGTCCAAATCACTTACATTCGAAAGCCCATGCTAATCTATTATTAATTTCCCCCAATAACAACCATGCGGCTCACATACACACAGAAATGCATAGAAGGGCATCTACTGGAGCGGAAAATATCGTGTAAGGTGCAATGTATCGACAACGATTCGTGTAACGCTTTTTAACTCCATCATCACATGATAGGGACGGCGTACGCTACGGTTTTGGATGAGTGCATCATTTGTGGATTACGGAATATCCGTCAAACCTCGGAGCCTATTCAATTACAATGAAGTTCACACACTCTAACACATTAGAACCTAATTATATCCCGGTGCTCTGCAGAACCACTGCCGTGCACGTGCAGCGAGTTACCCCGAACATCTGCCTTTTTTTGCAGCTGCTTTGTTTTGTTTGTTTTAGTGAGCAATGTTACCCCGTGACTTCGTTTCTGGTTTTGTTACGTCTTCTTTCCACGTACTGCAAGAACTCTTTCAGAGGAGGTCTTTTTGTAGATCGAATTGGCAACAGGGATGGATCTCCGAAGTTGGGAGGGAAGGAATTCATGCGTTGAGAGATTTTGTTCCATTTTAATGGGTTCGCGGCGTGGAATCTTTTCTTCGCTGGAGAGATAGGGACATCGGAGGATGTTTGTTATTTCGATTGAAAAAAAGTAAGAAGTATCCTTCTTCACGTTTCAAATTTTGAGAGACCACAAGCTTTATTCGAATTTCAGGGTTGGGGAATTTAAACTATAAGTTCAATTTGATTGTTCGGCATAAAATTCTAGAAACAGATTCAAGATTCTATTTAAGAGATAGTAATAAAAGGGTTAAAGTATATGCATTGATATGGAGGTTTTTTCACACGTTCTTTTTAATGCGAAAATGGGAAATTTTTATTTTTATGGTTTTTGGTAAATGACAAAAAGTAATAGTAGATAATAAAAGTGAGCATTTTTGTACGGAAAAACTACAGTAAAATGGGGTAACTATGGACCAAGTGGTGTGGTTTTTTTCACATTAAAGCTGAGAAAGTAGTTAATCTAAACATATATGACAAAGTCAGAGGCTTATAATATTTTAACATGTTCAACTGCAATGTTATCCACTTTTAAAGTGTAGATTTAATTTTAATTATATTTTTTTAATTTCTGAAATTGTTGTACAAAGTTACCCTGAATTGGGGAAACTTTGACCCACACCTCAAAAGCCGAACGTTTAAGCGTAAAATTAAAAATTTAAGCACCTTTAACCAGTGCTAAACTGTTTAGATGTGTTGCTAAGTTACATAATACTAATACTAATACTAATACTAATAATAATCTATTACAAGTTCATTTCAAGTTTAATGTATAAGGAAATTAAGCAATAAAACATGTTGTCTCATATAAAACTGATTTAATTGTAGAGAAGTTACTTAAAGGCATTTTTATGGAAACGACATATATCAACAGTAAACAGCATTTTAACATCCTTGGTATATATTTTGATGAATTGGTTGATTTAATTGTGGAGAAAAATCCACTTTTGGAACCAAAAAACGATACTTCTTCGAATACCATCGATTTCATAATAATTATACCATCTTCACCATACTATAAGGTGAACAAAACCGACATTTTGTTTCTACTCTATTTGGATGACCCCAAGTGATCTTATTTTTGGAATTTCAAGACACAACTTTTTAAATGCCATGACAACAATTCTACCCGTTCCCCCTAGCATTGTATAAGTGATAATATCATTATTTCATATATGTAGATACAGCACGTAGAATCTCTGTCCAATGCTTGGGCCAAAGTTACTCCATTTTACGGTGCGTAAATTCTACACTATTAAGAGTTCGTTTTAAGGGTTATTATTGCTTATTGGCATTTATCTTCACAATGTGTCTTTTCGTTTTAAAACGATGCTGATCTACAACTTTGTAATTCACTAAATTAGAAGATATCTAAAAGGTTTAAAATAAAACAATTTAACTCCTAACATTGACGCTAGGGGACGTTGAAAGTTATTGCATCGAATAGGGCATAATCCTTTTACTATACCTAGACATAATTTTTATGACTATCTGTAGGGGAGTTTATGTCAAAGAGAGAGGACACTTCCTGGGACACCCTGGATATGATTTATGCAAATAAAATGTAAGAGAACGAAAACTATTAAAATAACACATTAATATAATTATGGCTTATGTAATACACTATTTTTTAACACATTGTAAAAGAAAATATAAAATGAATACAAAAAAAATATTCTATATTATCCAAAATCGATTTTTAAATATTAATATAATTTTTAAACGTGAAATGTGGAAAATTTCAAGTGTCAAAATATATTTAATACATTTGATTTTGTCGATATATTTATCGGGTTTCCAAAAAAAGGTCTTCATAATTTAATCTAGTAAAAATAGTCATAAATTTTAACTCATAAATAAATCTGTGTTAAATTAAGAAAACGCAAAATTATTACGAAGGAACTTATCTTAAATATAAATTTTAATGTAGCCAATTTTTAAAACCCGGCCCCAGCAACGATCTTGTAAAAAATTTAAGCAAAAAAAGGCAATTCTGTAAAAATTGACGAACTGATGGTAAACAATTGTTTTCTATCACCGACAATAGATAGAGATATGACTTAGTTTCTTGCATATTAAACTCTTATTATAATTTATTATTTTGAGATTTTAAATTGCTCAATGGTTTTCCTAACAAGATATGAATTAATACATGGTTTACGTCGAATGTTATTTGTAACAACATATGAAGTATGGAATTTTCAAAATCGGGAAAATTTTTATATTGATTCCATCTTTGCTCTAGTTATTCAAAATATCTTCTCGTACTACATGTTTATTATTGCTTATGTGAAGCATTTGATTAAAAAGGCAATGCAATCTATTTTCACGGATTTACCCAGACATTAATTTTCATTGTCTAGAATGTTGAACAGTTTATAATGATACTTATAGAATGCAACTCTCACAAATTACGGAGTTCATTAAATTTCTTCCATGTTCTTAACGATATCAAATTGGAATTTTATTCTTTCTATACGCTTTACGATTTCTCATAGAAAGTTAAATAAAATATTATTATTCTAGCAAAAAAAATTTACATTTCGTAAAATTTTGAAATATTGCTTTATTATATGCTATATGATAGTCAAAACTAAACAAATACTTTCGTAACAATCAAGAACTGTATATACTCCAATGGGTTACACAAATATTATCCTGAGATAGAAGTACAGCAAAAAAACACATTTGTTTTAATATAACTGAAACATAATACTAAAAATCCACGCAATATTTTCAAGCAATTGAAATAATTTATAGTTCAGCATTTATGTCATTGTAATCTGCTTACTATATTTTCTTCTCTTATATTTCATTATGTTCTAGTAGAATATTGATAAAAAAAAGGAATAAAATTTTTTCAAACGTAAATTTCTCTGAAAATTTTATCAAATGGAACTAGGAATGAGCAGTATGAAACATTTTGCCCCACACGTCGACACATTTACTCGAAATGTTATATTTCTTAGGAGAATTTGCTGATTTGCTGGTAAATATTCAGAGAACATTCAAATAAAAGTTAAATAATACTATTCTTTTTTGACATAACATACCAAATCATTCTAAAAATCAACTAAATTTCATTTGAGAAATCTAAAATATTCTTTACTTATTTGAGAACGTTTAGTACATAATAAGTTCTTATTATATTGACTCAAAAAATTTTCATACTATTCTTTTTTATACCCGAACTTTTATGTAGATGGAATTTTTAGTGAAATATATTCGAAATATCGAGTGTAAAGGACAAAAGGATTATTTATATTTAAGATAGTGAAAAGAATGTGCTTGTAGAAATGAAAAATAGAGTTTAATAAATTAAAACGTGAGAAAGAAATGTGTCGAAGGGCACCACATAAATATAAAATTACAGTTTCACATAGTGGTTTTATTAAAATTTCAGAAAAAATTCTAAAAAAATTAAAAAAAATGTACAGATAATTGCAATGTACTTGAATAGTAAAAAGAGCATTATGTTAATGTATATTACATTTGTGTAAAAGTACGTGAAAAATATCTGTAGATGGTATTTATCACTAAGAAAAGTTTATTTGAAATATTATTATTAGTAATGAGCATTTAATGCATGTCTTATCATTGTATGACAAACACTGATCTAACTAAAAGAAACGCATTTCACACATTATCAAGTAAAATTAATTCACTTAAATCTTAACTTCTCTTTTCATGGCATTAAAAGAGTAGCTTTAATATGTCTTCCCATTTTTGGCAAGTAGTACACTCTTGAAGAATGCAATTATTGTTAATCCTTCTAAGTGCATGTTTGCAGATGACTTTCAGTGATCTTGAGTTTTTAATTATGGACTGTCTATAATCATTCCAAAGAGTAATTGCATAATTAAAATTAAGGTATGATTAGATATTTTAGCCGCCTACACAAGCAATCAATCGGGTGTTGTTTACTTACCTTTATTTACGAAAGCGTAAGTCTTTTCAGTAGTGAAGGGATTCCAAAAACCAGAGATAAATCACCAAAAAGAAATCTTGTAAACCGATGTAAAAAATCCTTTCTGGAGTATTTCATTAAAAACACGCAGTTTTTAGCTGATAAATGGCCAAAGAAGACGATGAATCACAGCAGAGCGTTTAAAGTTGCCAATTTTCCCCTATTCACCGAACCCACTCTTTGTAATTATTCGCATCAGCACTAATCAATCAAGGAGACAAATCTCCTAAAAAGGTAGCATCTTTATTTTTAGCAACCATCTTACGGAAAATTTTAAGCAATCGATTCATTAAAGCTAATATTAATTATAGCACCAAGAGCAGCTTTCTTAGCCTTTTGCCTTTGTGTAAACTTTTTCCCAACTTTACCTCCCAACTCATTTGCTTAAGTACCGTTGCCTATTTTAACTCCGCCATAATTAAAATGTATTTTGTCCGTGCAAGGATGTACGGTAATAAATTTAAAACCTTTAATCAATTTTTTCCAATGGATTCTCCGTAATAGCATGATGCAAGCATATAATCATTTACTTAGTCTTCTCTAACCTCAGCGTGTGACCCCTTTATCTGATATTGCAGCGTGGAATCGAAAGTGACATTTCGTCCGTTGTTGTAAACTTTTCGTTTAATTACAGAAGCGTATTTTTCAACGGGTTTTCCTCTTACTTAGTCCCAGAGGGAGAGGCTTGTAAGCTACTCTGATACATTACTGTAAATATTGATTGATAATGTTATCAGGAGGGAGGTAATTAACTCTTGACTTTCAGTGAGAAAAACTCGTCCTCATGGGATATCGAATTTGTATTAAATTATTCGCTTACTGTGAGTGACACCAAACTTTGTGTCCATTAAAAGGGATTAAATAAGTAATTGTGGGGGAGAGGGGGGAAGTATCTGTTGCTAAAAATAAACGCATTAGGTTTCACTTAATGTACTTATATATTAAGCATCGCAGGATGATTTATTTACCACACGTTTAGAGTATAATGTACGAGGTGTAGGGCTTACATTTATAATTATGAGAATAATTTTAAATGTAGTTTTCAGCGCATGTTTTTTTAATTTCACTTATAATCAATACTAAAAATTGTATAAAGATTTTTCTGCTGGTTAAAACTAATTCAGTACTTTATTTTAACTTTTGCTTCGTGTAGGTATGTAGTAAAAGTTAATACATTTTAGATCCACACACATATAGGTTATAAAATAGTCATAATTATTTCAAAGAAAAATATGTATTGTACAAATATATAGATAGTATTTTTATTATGTAAACGTTTTTTTACTAAAACGCAAATGCATTAATTTAGAAATACGTTTTAAAATATTATAAAAACAGTGTATTTTAAGGTCAAACAAAGCAGTAATGCACAACTTTTGCGTAAAATTATACTCCCTCTACGGTCACTTAAGCAGTGAAACTATTGAAAGATTCAGTTATTTTGATCATAAAACCATAAGATAAAAAATCAGTGTTATTCTTACACACATGCAAAAGCTAAACATACCTTTATGTTTAGATTGAGAGTGTGTCAGTCTTTAATACACAAAACAAAACACTAAAGTGATAAATTACTAACACTTCAATAATTATATTCATAGTAATCCACTCCGAATAAGCTACCGCCACTCCGTTATTTTCTCCATCAAAGTCTCATAAATATCCTAGCAGGCTTCTAGAAGGTTTTAGTTCCTCCTGAAAGGCCCAAATCATGAAAAAAGTTGACGTTTATATGCGAAAAAGTGACGCAGCCGTTTTCTACTCACCGCCTCAAATTCTAAGCACTTTTCCATCAAGGCTAGATTTATCCCTTCAAGGAAAAGATACGTTACAAAAAGTGTCATAGCTGAACTTAGCATACCCTGTGATCCGAGGATATAAAACCTCCCTCCTTCAAACTACAGTGAAAAATTGCACTTCCACATTCTCAGACGCTTCCCCACTTAAAAAAAATAGTCTCCCCCATTTTTCCTCCCTTAAAGGAGGAGGGAGTCTCCCCTCACTGTTATCCCTTGAGATCACGTTACCCAGACACTCTCTCGACGCGTTGTTAGGCCTGGTATACAAGGGACGATTTTGAAGTAAGGCGGCTAAGAAACCAAAAGGGACCGTATGCAATGAGTGACCGAATTATTTTATGAGAAAGGAGATACGAGTGCAATTTCTGTACGGCCCCTCGCATGTTTTGCCCCTCCCTCTTCCCTGCAAACTAGGCCTTAGGGGTGAAGCAAATAGGGAACATATGTTGCCTACGTTTGGGAAACATTTATCCCCAATAAATCGGGGAGCTATGGTTGTCTTTATTTGTTGGTTTATTTTATTGGGGATGCGGCGATTTGGATTGTTAGCATTGACTGATGAGATTCTTCAGCAAGTGCTGGGGTACAACAATGGGATGCTGTTCAAGGACCATTATTTTTAAGTTAAATGCTTTTTATTTCGCAATTCTCTTATATAAACTTCTGTTTCTGAGGTTTAGGAGGAATGAAAGAAATGAGGAGAAAAATACTGTCTGCATCCTGTCTGAGGCACGTCCGCATTATGGTGCTGATGCTGACTGTGGAAATACTAGATTATGTATGATAAAATTCATATATTGGTATGTGTAAATCACCGGGTAAAAAGAATTGTATTTTTAGACAATTTGAATTTTGTATTAGTGTTTAAAGTATATGTGTATATCAGTGGAAAAATACCCCTGATCGCTGTTATTGCTATTTTTGTCGTCACTGATTGAAAAGAAATGTGCTTTTAAAGAAATTATTATTCTTATCTCCTAAAAATCCGAAAAAGGAGAAGCACACACCGTTTCTAAATTTAGAACATTTACATTTTACAGTATATTTGAAAAATACATGATCACACAAATGTATGTACTACACCACACCAAGTCATATTGTAACAAAAGAGGAAATTAAAAAAAGGAAAAATATCAAGCTATGATAAAGGCAAACTCTTTTTCAAAATTTTCTTAAAATTATTCTCCTTACACCTTCTTAAAATTATGTTAATTTTATTATAAAATATATAAGAGTAACAAAACACTCGTGAAAGCATCTCACGGGGCCTGTTTTTTTTTGTACAAGAATAAAAAAACATAAATCCGTTTGAACTTAAATTTAAACTTGTGCTTCAAATAACCATCTTACCTCACAACTCACAATCCTATAATACCTACATCTTATAAGTTCAGAAGTTTTTTCGAAAATAAGTAATCCATAGGATTTATTATAAACGTCATAAAAATATTCCAAAGAAAGGACCAAAACTATTTTCAACAACATCCAATGTGATTTTATAAGATTTCCTATAAACTAAGGAAATGTTCCTAGGAGGTTTATATGGAGGTTTATATGCTAAAAATATCAAGACTGGTTATAAATATTCACTTGTTATTCAAAAGATATGCAATAAAAATTATCCCTTTTATTTGGTACTAAGTGATTTTGAAGTAATGATATAAGATCATTTTTACAATTTTCATGATGATTTGAAATCAATAAATTCTACTAAGTACCTTGATATCTCGAAATCCAAGGGACTCAAGAATTAATCAGATATATCGAGTTATTCGATGTATAGATACCCTTTTTTATCAAAAAATGATCCTTTTTATCTTTTTTATCAAAACAGTTTACTCAAAATGTAAAATCAGTTGGTATTGAATAACCTCGTTATCTCGAAATTTGATAAGTCGAAAACATATTTTCGTCCTTGAAATAAAATACTAATTAACTTTATATTTGGAGTAAACTTTTTATCTGGAAAACTCGATTTCTCACATTTAATTTCGGGGCCCTTCGATTTCGAGATACTAAGGTTATACTGTATCTTCTTTATTTCAAGGGGAATATATTTTTCAAGATACAAAAAGTTTTCGATCCATCACAGTTCTTGATAACGAGGTTATACTCCATATATTCCATAAATGTTACAGTTATAATATTCACAACACATGCTCTAGGAACCCAAAAACATACCACACAGAAACACCTTAAAACCTAGTACCTAGTACACCTTAACACTCCCTCAATACCATCAATGAAGGCTCTCATCCCCAGCAGGCGATTCGGCAATTAAAGGGCCCTCCATCCCCACCAAGCGGATCATGTTCCCGAGCCGAATCCTCCTCTCGTTTGCTTTGAGTCGGGGCAAAGCAAATGAAGGGCAAGGGAGACGTATTTGGGGAACATTTATCCCAATGAATCGGGGCAGAGCGCTTTACCCGATTGCCTAGAGCTTTTTTTATTGACACGGATAAAGGTGCAGATTGTTAGCACTAACTGATCCGTAAGCTGAACAGTCGCTGCCCAGGAAAACAAAGTAAGGGAGCATTTCGAAGGCTTCATGTCGGATTAGCACGTAGGGCAAAGCTAAGGGAGGATGTATAATAAGTAAGTGGGTGGGGGTTGGGGCTGTGATTCGAGCCCATTCCATTGGCAATCAGTAGGGGAGTTTATGTGGAGTGATTCGGATTTCATGGCACTTTAGGGAAGGGCCTCCTTGCTGGAATGCTTATTTCCTTCGGGTGGACATTGGGGTGAGTGCTTTTTTCGGTTAGAATACGCTTTAAAAGAGGGCTTGAAAACACTTCTTGGAGTAATATATCTCCCTATCAGTTTATCTAGATGCGTTTATTTTTTATTATTCAGTGAATCAATGAAGGAGTTTTTGGATACACGAAATTGTGGAATATATTATGCGTCGCAATTTATTTCTTCTTTTAAAAGATTAAGTAAAAATGAATTTATAGTATAGAAATATGTTGCGGTGGTTAACAATCAGTAATGATAATGAAATTAACTTTAAATGTTTTAGAATTTTATAAAAAGCTTAGTGTATTATATTTAATTGCTTCATAAAAATTAGGTATATATAAAAGTCCTTACAACTGAAAATACAATTAATTATTTCATTTTTAGACAGTCTCATATTGTTATTAATGGTCTTATTCGCTGCTATCAGACCAGCTTTTGATCAGTGGTCAAAGGAGGATTCCAATAATGTTAACTTTCTTTCTTTTGATGCTGATTAACCGCTGGCTAGGTAGCAGTGAATAAGGTTTAATAATTCCTGTAAAAGATTTTGGCTGTCTGTAATGAAATAATTAATCCGTTCTGAAATATTGTGAAACGGAACAAAATAAACATTAATTAAAAGTATTCAGTTTCAAATTATTCATTTTAAAATTTCAAAATATTACTGAAAATATTACAACGTAAATGTAAACTAAAAGAACTTAAATTTAAATGTTAGTAATTTTATAAACTTTTGTAAATAAACTAAATTATAATTTAACCTTCCTACCCTCTTGAAAAAATAGTCACATATTCCCCTCGTGGGGTCTCTGAGGACCCCATGCGTAAAACATGCCTATGACTCTAATAAAGGTTAAAAATTTCTTAAATGGAGAAGAATTGTCATTTTTTATTTCTAGAAAGATGCTTCAGAATAATTTATCCAATTTTTTTGGTATTTTTCTCATTTTTTTCGTCTTATTACGGCTTAATTGGGTTTCTTTTGATACACGTTTTTTATAACATCTGGACCTTCAAACAAGAATTAAATTACAGAAATGAACTGCATTGAAGTTGTTTTACTTAAAATATTTATAATCACACTGTTTAAAGCATACTAGTTGATATACCCGGTCTTGCACGGGTAGAATTTAGTAGTTTATTTTAAACGATTTATGAAGCTGCATAGATTCTCTATTCTGCATTATCAGCTACCTGTCACCCCAGATTAATTTATTTAGTATTATGAAACAAGTAAAGTTTGGATTCTTCTTTTTAAAATTGAAATAATACATAAATGAAAATGAAAATGATCGGTTCAGATTTCTTAGTGAAATCAGTATCTCGCTTGCTTATGTAAGTTTTAACATAAAATTGGTTTTTTTCTTGATAATTCTTCGAAATCACATTCTGGACTTCCGTAAACACTCATAAATATTTGAAAGCATTCTTATTTTTCAAAGAAGACTGAATATAAAAACCTATTTACAATCAACCATGAATTTATATTGTTTTTGTAAAGAATGTGTTCAACAGGAAGTAATGGCGACAGTTGTCTGAGTTTTTTTTGCTGCAACTGTTAGATACTCAAAAGATTTCTATAAATAGCATATTTTTCTTAGAATGTGAATAAAAAATTTAAGAAATAGCGAGTGATTCAATGTATTTAGCCGCAATCTTCTTTTTGTAAAAAAAATGACAATTTCTACGAAAATATCTTTCTAATATTTCTCCAAACGTTCTAAACAAACATGCAAACCTTTTTTTATCTATAATGCAACAAAAAATAAAATACTAAACTTTATTTGATACTGTTTTACCGCCATTCATGGCTGGGGTCTCAGAAGACCCCAGAGGGGGAATATGTGACTATTTCTCCCAAGACACTTAAAAATGGAATAATAACTCCAAAATTTTTACCCATTGTAAAACTTTGCGTAATTAAGGAATAGTAGCATCGGAAATTGTCAAAACAAAAATGCATGGGAGATATCAAGCGTCAAAGTGCGTCTGGGGTCGAAAAAGACCCCAAAGGGGTAGGAAGGTTAAGTGCTTGGAATTTTAATTTAAGTATGGAATCATAATTTTCATAATTCGAAATAAACGATAGCATACTCCCTGCAACCTATAGCATAGATATCGAAGGAAATGGAGGATTTAAACAGGAATAAAAGTCCATTAAATTAGGTACTTGGGAAAGGTAATAGATATTTTATACGTTATTAAAATATTTTAAGTGCATAAGATTGGGGAAATTAATACTTATAAATCAAGTATGTCTATATTAAAATGAATTTTTAACATTTCTTCGTCTAGACACATTCACTTTCTTTCCACATAACAGAGTAATTAAGATTATCTTACCTAAGTATTGAAATTTATTACGGCATTTCCCCAACGCATTCATTTCCATATTCTAAAATACACTACAATGAACTAGGATAATATCGCTAACAATAAAATGATATTATGGGTGTGAGCTCTAATTTAATAAAATTGTATGAAATTATTACCTTATTTTCGATAAAAGATATTTAAAAATAGTCCCATTGGAGAAAGTTTGTGATCTTGTTATAAAAAAATTTAAGGATTTTAGTCTAAAAGCGTTGTTTACAAATATTGTTTTAGTTTTCCATTCATAAATTTTAATACTAAATGCTAAATGCTTTAGTTATTACGATTCAAACTTCGTTATGAAGTTTTATAACCCTTGATAATTATATAAAGTCTAAAACGCTTTTAAATAGAAAATATTACGTATATAATTTCAAAGCAGGAAAGAAAAAGTGTTTTATTGTAAACAAACGCATGTTTTGAAGGAAAGATACACTTTATTCTGGAAAATATTACTCTTTTATGAGAACAAAATATGGTAAACTTTCTTAAAATCTGCAATTTCTATTAATGCAAGAAATTGAATAAAATGTTGAGAAATATAAATACAGAAATGTCTTTACCACCAGTAAAATAAAAATATATCAATACTTGTCAGCAAATCAAAGAAAATGTATAATTGTTTCATATTATTGGATCACTTGAACTAAATGAGTTCAAATTCAGGTTACATTGAATGGTTTATTATTAGAAGTTTTAAGTTGTGAATCAATTTTACAAAATTTAAGCAATTTATAAATCAATAACTAATACCAAGGTTCTGATATACTTGTATATAGGTTCTGATAAATGCAGATATTATCAACTACGGATAAACATATCTATAAATTTTAAAGGGTATATAATAAAAAAATGTTTACCATAAAATTGGGTTTAAATGGTATATGCTATATATGCTAATGTGATTTATTTTTCTTTACATTTTATGTATCATATCCTTTAAATCTAGCTGAAATTTATTTGCTACACACACACTAAGCATAATAAACACAGTTTTTTAACCCTTTATTTACCAAATTATTTTCGGCGCAAGTTTAGTACTGGTGATGCGCCAAGTTTTTAGTGATAAAAATCACTATATAGTTACCCCAACTTAAGTGAATGGCTTCTAAATATCGCGCCAAATAGCCAAAACTCGCCAACCATCAGCAGTTCTAAACTTGAGCCAGTGGTACTCACAAGTACCGTCGGTAAATAAAGGGTTAAAAAACAAAACCGTTTTATCAGTAAAATGACTTAAAAGAGGGCTTTTTAAAGAATCAAATGAAAATTATCGAAGAATAGACCAGCAACATTTTCTGAAAGACATAATGAAAAACTCAAACTCAAGTGCAATAAAAATTTACTACTTATACGTTTATTTATGTTATTTTAAGTTAATCATATCTTATTGAGATAATCTCTTTATTTGAGTCATGCAACTAACTAGCAATGCTAACAATCCATATACTTGGTTGTTGAATTCTTTGAATTAATGAATGGACATGTATCATATAAAAACATAAATTTTGTTCTACCTAAATCTTTAGATAAATCAGATCTAATTTACTAAATTTCTGTATTAACCCTCCGTCGGTCGCAACTGTACTTTTTCACACATCGCATACATTTTCGTTCGCCTTTTCGTTATTTTTGGGGTTAAAAGTCTGAAATTCCTGATAGTCTCCTATCTTTACCGGATGTATGGCGCCAACTAATTCATTAAATTCCCGCGCTTTGCTTATTTTGGTTTTCACCATAATTTCACTACTTGAAACATTGCACCCAATCGTGTTTCAGTTCCTTAACCCTGCTGTTCTGTTAGGGTCTATTTGACCCAAAAATTTTTTCGGTCGCGTATTAAAAAATATTGAATAGAGGTATTTTAATGAAACTTCATGACTTTGTTAGAAAGTCATATAAATATCTACATCTAAAAGGAATTTTAATTATTTTAATTTGCAAGGGATATTTTTCAACATAGTCTTAATGTACTGTTCGGGTCAGTATGACCCGATCCTAAATTTTTTCGTTTTACTCCAACCATTTCATATTTTTTTGTGAAATATTTCAGCAGAAAAGAATAAAAACTATTATATAACATCCTTTTTTTGTATTTTGGTTTTCTTTTTTCTTGTTTTTTTGTCATTTGACACTAAAGCACGTGGAAGGTCAAAAGGTTGATTCAGTTGGAAAAAAGCAAAAATATTTCCAAAATTTTATTTTTTATTGTTGTATTTTTGTTGTATGAAGTATATTCTTTCAGTTAGAATGGCTAAAAATAACTAATGAAACGAAACTTGTGCTATTCGAATGAAAATGTTAATCAAAATGAGAAATTAGTGGCGTTTTTCATTGCCACGGTCTTTTGACCAAGTTAACCATTAGGTAGGGGATAAATGTGAACTTCCTGTGATATTAAAACTTTCTAATAACTGAAACATGAAATTTATAACAGGAAAAGAACAAAAATCATTGCTAAAGGAAATTTGAGGTATCGTAGTAATCAGTAATTTCGCAAATCCTGCAATGTGTTTTCAATGGGATTTAGTACAAATAGAATTAAAATAAGTGTTCAAATGAAGATTATTTTGAAGATTTGAGGAAATAACTCTTATTTTCATACATTAGAGTAGATTAAAACCTGTCATGAAGGCGGGAATCAATTAAAAAATGTAAAAGAATAAAGAGAAAAAAATTAAATTTATATCGGTCCCTCAGGTGAAAAAAATTAAAAAAGTACTACTTTGTTGTGCCATACTTGTTTGAAACCCATGTTCATATATTTCAATTGTCAAAATAGTAAAAAATTACAAATTTCAATTACAAATATTTTTTAGTTAATTTTATTATTTTATACGTATTTCATAATTTTACCCAATGATTTCATAATAATTACATTTATTTACAGTTTTTTACTATTCCAGTACCATTTTTACTATTACAGTTCAAATTCCACCATTTATTTACCGCTAGAAGTGATATTTTTTGTGTCGGGTCATATTGACCTGAACAACTACGTGCGTGGAGTAAGTCGGAGCAGAACAGCAGGATTAAGGTACGTAATGTTACTTTTTGGAATCCCTGATGCTTATTTATTAATTTTAGGAATGTTTAAATAATATGTATGTTTTTTCTCAAAAATCTTTCGTTTATTGCGGTTGAAAATACACCCTACGAAATCGTACCCTATGCATTTACCTCGTAAAAGACGAAGTTGTAAAATATGAAATTCTACGGCTACTACCTGTAGGTTTACAGTTAACCCATTACTGCCTGACGTCCCTTTTTAGGGACGTTTTTTAAAAAGCCTCCTATTTCTACAAAAATGGTTCATTTGAATCAAAATTTGCACGGATGTATCTCTGATCTTCATAGAACATAAAGAACACAAGAAGAAAGCAGAATTTTAAAAAATTTTCACTTTTTTTAAAGTTGGAAGATAGAATTTTTTAGAAAAGTGCTTTTTTAAACATTTTAAAAGAAAAAGCTTAAAAATCCTAGTTGTTATTTTAAAAAAAACTTCAATGCCGATATATATTACTGTTTATACATTAAATCAGTTGGGGTGTTTTTTTATTTTTCCAAAATATTTTATCTTGACCTTATTTTGGACCCTCGAAAAGCGTCCCTAAAAAGGGACGTCAGGCACGAATGCCCCCGTGGTTTTCCCCATAGTGAAATGCTAGTGTTTCCTTATTTTTTTCCTAAAAACGCGTTCGATTCTTATGAAATGAATTAAATAACTGATATTTACAAAATTACTTAAATTTTAGCTAATAAATTTACTATTTTTGTTTATTTTTTTTGGAAAATACTGTTATTTCTGCTAAATTAATGGAATAAAAGTTTTAAATTATTATAAGGAATTAATTAATTTGTATTAATTAAAAGTAACAAATTAATTATTTTATTATATTTATTACTTATGCAAATATATTCTGGTTATATTTTAATTAAAAGTTTAATAATTATTAGTTATAATGACCTTTTGTCATTAAAATTGCCAAAAAAGTCGCTTTTGTGATAAATTTTCGGCTTTTTTTCTAATTAAATGTCACTAATCATTGTGTTCTATACTGCAGATCAATCTATATCATCTGGCTTGCTAATGCACATCCCACTAATGCTTGATTTTTGGGGAGAAATTCGTGTTCCGCACAATTAAATTAAATAAAATGAAAAAAGTATGGGCATTTGAAAGACTTAAACTTCACAAATTGAGATATTCTGATGGATTTGAGGTGTGTAAAAGTAATTAATACTTAATATTAGGTAACATATAAACAAAGAATGCCTTTTTCAATTAAAAACCTTAATTAATTTGCAATTAAGATAGATTTGGGAGGAAAAAACGTGTTTTAGGGCATAAAAAATGCTCAAATTACGTTAATTAGGGGTACTTTTACAGTTAATTGGATAAATAATTAATATTTTTTGTTCATATTCATGTTACAGTATGGTTCCGATCACTTTTGCTGCACTTAAAAAGGTAGAAGATGTTTTTGAGGCTTTAAAAAAGTTTTCTACCATGCGTTTACTATAGGGAAAAACAACGGGGGCATTCGTGCCTGACGTCCCTTTTTAGGGACGTTTCTTAATTTTGGTGTAGAAATTAAAATTTTAACCTGGAATTTTTTCACTATTTTTCCAGTTGTTTTGGGGCTATTTACTATGCTTTTACCAAATATTTAAGAAAAATAAAAAGTTGGGCATTAATGGGTTAATATATAGCTAAAAATAATATAGTTTGGACTTATCTTACAAGAACTGTCAGCGGTCAATATGCCTAGCCTAGGACCTGCAAGTATTACCTGTGATATTTGTATTTGTGAATGGTTATTATCTGGATATGAGTTCAAAAACAATAATTTAGAATTAATATCCCTCAGGTTTCACATCATTAAGTATAATTTTTGACTACGATATTGAATTACCTATCCTGATGATTTAAGTTTAATTTTATGCTATCTTTAATTTATTTCTTAATTATTTAAAACAAATATCTGTCTTTTTATTTATGAATGATTCTATGAATATCTTTAATTGTTTTTAAGACTCCATTATTGAAATTAAAGGGTAGAAAATCACAATTCTTTCGATTGTGCGTTTTGGCACATTGCGACCGAACGCGTCAGTTTAATATTGCGACCGACGGAAGGTTAATCTTTCTCTATTCCTCTCTTAGTTTTATAGCTCTCTTTTTGCTGTGTTTTACGATCATACTATTTATTAATACTAAAAAAATATTTTAGCTCACTTTCGAACATTCCTCTCAAAAATCAAATTACCCTCTATATGGTGGCTCATACGTTGTGGAAAACAAACCTATGGGGGACAGGAAATGCTTTATATGCCCCTAAGTATTTTAAATAGAGAAGTACTCTCCCAAGAATAGCCATCGCATTAGAAATAAAAGCTCTTCGGTTTTATATGGCATCCAGATCCCAACCATAAAATAGTTTGAGGAGCCCAGGGGGCCCATGCCCCTAGGTATCAGGCCCCCTGGGCAATGCTAATCTTTTCAGCGCTCCCCTTTCCCATTTCTTAACATGTTCTGACAGCCCAAACGGATCACGGCGTTTTGTTTGCTTTGTTTTATTGAGAATTTGCGGTGGCCGTTTCGAAGAAACCTCTCGAACGTGAGGCGAATGGGCCGAAAGCCCCGCCATTTTACATCTGAGTCAACCACTAAGCTTCGCATGTCACCGATCTCTGCGCCTCTGGAGGCAAATTCACTTTATTGTTTGCCTCTATAGAGCAGAGGAAGAATGGAGTAGATATTTATATATATTCGATTTCCTCGACATCACGTTCACATGCGCGATATCCCCAGGAATGAAGACTTTTCTTCGCAAATAAATCACATTGGAATACCCGGCTTGGGTTTTTATAGTGTGAAGGGATTTATGTCAATAGTGTTAAACAGTGTTTTTGGAGTTAACAGTTCTTTGGAGAGAATGGAGCTTATTTTGTATTGTGGGGAAAATGTGAACGTTTTGAAGATATATGAGATAATGTTTGCAGAAAGTTGATTCTAAAATATAATGCAAACTTGCTTTTATATAATTCTTATAAATGTTTACTTGGCATTAAATGAGGGGCTGAGGATGAAAGTAGTATACGTCCAAAAATAGAAAATTTGAGAAAAGTGTTGATTCGGAGGTTCATTTCAGCTCCTTTACCTAGTGTGGTAGCTGTCTAAGTCTTAAGTTCAATAAGTGGCCAGTAAGAGCTCTTCTCCATAGGAACAAAACAGGCGCCGTAAGAAAAGACTTTCAAATATTCGAAACTACGTTCAGTAGACTTGTATAACTTTCATTCTAGCCAGTTTAAATGTTTAAGTTGAGTAAATTAAGGTAAAATAAAGGCGTTTGCATCAACATAACGAGATAACTCCAATAGATGTACACTAGGGTAGGCCGAAAACACACTTTATTTTTTATTCATGTTCTAATTGCGTGTAAAGGGTGCCACTTGGGTCCAATAAGGACGATGTAAAATATTTTTTCGATTGGATAATATCTTAGGCTTCCGCATCGCACTTTAAGTTCTAAAAAATGGAGTACTTTTTTACAAAACAACAAAAAAAACAAAGATTAAACTCTCAAATATTGTTCATGATTTTTTTATGAGGAATTAATATAGTTTTAGACATAATGTTTCAGGTTCCATTCTTCTATCACTCTTGTTTCGTTAGATATAATTTTTTAATGTTCAAAGAAATCTTGTAAAGTTGTTTTTCCTGCATTTTAAAACATTTAATAACTCTAGAACTATTCATTTTAAAAACCTGAAACCAGTCCCATTCGGTTCGTAAATTTTTTGTCTTTAATTTGATGAGCATCATGATCATCATTTTCAAAAAGGTTTTTTCAAAATTTAAAAAAATTGAAAAAAATTTAATAGAAAATTTTTTTTAATAATAATAATAATATTTTTTTTCTGTTTTAAAAATACCATCTACAAAAAATAAGATTTGGTCACCAAGAGGCAACAAAGCCAGTACTGGTGACTACTTAAATGATCTAAAAACTAGGTAAATAACATTTAAAAGCCTTTTAACTCATAAAATGAACATTACTACCAAATTTCAAGTTGAAAATAAAATTTAATCATGTAATAAAAAAATAAAAATTTCGAAATTTAGGCAAGTCCCTAAACAATCCCGAAAATTATACAGCAAGAGCTATTCACTCATGGAAAATTCATTAACTCGCTTGAGGGTGTTCATATGACTTAAAACATGTAAAAAATGTACATAAATATCTGAAAATACGACAATTAACAGATTAGGTATAAAACCTTACAGAGCTAATTTTCAACTTTAAGTTAATTCAATTTGGATGCATTACTCTTGAAAATTCCTAAGAATTATGTTTATATCTAATTGTTTTTACTTTTAAAAAGTCAAATCAAAGTAAATTAAAAGTTTTATAGAACATAAAAATTGGATATAAACACATTTCTTAGGAATATTCAGTTAAAATTCAGGCAAATTGAATTAGCTTAAAGTTGAAAATTAGCTCTGTAAGGTTTTGTACCAAATCTGTTAACTGTCGTATTTTCAGAAATTTATGGGACATTTTTTACATGTTTTAAGTCATATGAACACCCTCAAGCGAGTTTATGAATTTTCCATAAGTGAATCGCTCTTGCTTTATAATTTTGGGGATTGTTTAGGGACTTGCCTAAATTTCGAAATTTAAATTTTTTTATGCATGATTATATTTTATTTTCAACTTTAAATTTGGTAGCAAGGTTCATTTTATGAGTCAAAAGTATTTTAAATTTTTTTCAAAAAAATTTACAAAAAAAATTTTTTTATTAAATTTTTTTCACTTTTTTAAATTTTGAAAAAACTTTTTGAAAATGATGATAATGATGCACATCAAATTAAAGACAAAAAATTTACAAACCGAATGGGACTAATTTCAGGTTTTTAGGTTGTATAGTTCAAGAGTTATTAGCTGTTTAGAAATGCAGGAGAAACAACTTTAAAAGATTTCTTTGAATATTAAAAAAATATATCTAACGAAGCAAGAGTGATAAAAGAATGGAACCTGAAAAATTATGTCTATAACTATATTAGTTCTTCATAAAAAATCATGAACAATATTTGAGAGTTTAATCTTTGTTTTTTTGTTGTTTTTTAAAAAGTCATCCATTTTTTCGAACTTAAAGTGCGATGCGGGATCCTAAGATATTATGCAATCGAAAAAAATATTTTACACCATCCTCATAGGATCCAAGGGTCATCCTTTCCGCGCTATTAGAACATAATTAAAAAATAAAGTGTGTTTTCGGCCCACCCTAATGTACACTGTAAAAAATCTGGGTAAATGTAAAACCAATATGTTTTTAATTTCCCAAAACTTTGGTGCAATGAAAATTTATTTTACACTGTAAAAAATGTGGATAAATGTAAAACAAATATCTGGTGTTAAGTTTTTTACTTTCCCTAAACTTTGGTGCAGTGAGAAAGCAAGATTGTACCAAAAATTTGTAGTATGATTGAAAAATACTTTTATGGTGCACTCGGTTGCACCAAAGTTTGGCAAAATTTTCTTAACTGGGACCATTGTTGAGTTTGTGTTCGCGTTCCGCAGTTTTGTTTTCGCATGCGTCACAAAGAAAAATGATGTTATAATAAGTTGTAACCCTTTATTTACCAAATTATTTTCGGCGCAAGTTTAGTACTGGTGATGCGCCAAGTTATTAGCGATAAAAAATCACTATATAGTTACCCCAACTAATGTTAAGTGAACTATGTGGCTTCTAAACAGGGCGCCAAATAGCCAAAACTCGCCAACCATCAGCAGTTCTAAACTTGAGCCAGTGGTACTCACAAGTACCGTCGGTAAATAAAGGGTTTAAGTTACTGAATCCCCGCTGAATCAGTGGTAGCGTGCTTGCATAGAATGCTGCAGTTCGGGGGTTCTATCCCCATTGATTATTATTTTATTAAAATTTCCAAAAACAGAAAAAAGTACACCATACTATGGTGCAACCCCTCTGTAATTTTGAGTGCCTTAAATCATCATATTATGGTGCAACCTCTTCTGATTGTTGGTGCTAATGATAGTACCATAATATGGTAAAATTATGAGCCATTTTTTGTAGCCAACAAATAAATACCAGATTTTGGTGCAACACGGCCCAAAATTTTTTACAGTGTATTTGGAGTTAGCTTGTTGTTGTTGCAAGTGCCTATTCTCAATTATTTTTGTGGGTAACAAACAAAATATAAGTATTATAAACAAAATATAAGTAAAGTAATAAGTTTTCAAGCTGATGATATTTAAGTCACTTTATGAAACAACCTGTTTTTACTATAATAAACAAAAGACGCATCAATGCTATTGAAGAAAACTGACTAATTTATACAGGTTTGAAATAGATAAAGTAAATGGAATTCACAACACTTATTTATCTCTAAGTTTGACTTGATAAAATCTTCAAAAACTAAAATATAAGCCCGATAATACAAAAGCTAACTTCCAGTTTAACAAAATTTTATCAATTTCATTTTCAATTGTTATTGTTCAGTTTACTGGTCACACGAGCTTGTTAACAGAAAATACAAAAATACTATTAGCAAAATATTTTTTAATATTAAAAGGAATCTTAAACTTTACGCTTATTGGAATGAACATTTATATTTGTTAACAATAATTTAAAAAATAAATACTTTTAATTGTTTTTGCAATTTATAAATTTCAAAACCACGTTCGCAGATTTTCTCCACTTTAATAAAATGAGAAAAGCATTCATTCCATATTTTACAGTTTACATAAAGAGACTGGACGTGAACCTTTTAATTCCAGATTAAGTTTTTTCAACGCCATGTAAAAAATAATTGACTAAAAGTGCTAAATCATAAACACAAAATTCAAAAACTGCTTTGGTACATTGCTCACATTTTTTGTTGATAATTATAAATACATTAGAATCAAATGCTCATTTATGTCAATAGAAAGTTTTCTCCTTCCATCTCGCCTAAAATATTTAAATGTTTTCTTTAACTTTTAACAGAGTGGTTTATGCATAGAAAGATCAAAATCAAAGTAGGTATTAATTTCACAATTTCCTCGGAATGTGTGAAAGAAACTATAACATATGTAGTAAAATTTTCACTTCCTCACCATAAGTACTATTGCATTTTTTTAGAAAGAAACTGCTAGCTAAAATGATATTCCCAAAGCTAAGATACATAAATTTCTGATACCACTCTAATACTACATTCACACATGAAAAGTTAATCTAGTTTAAGTGCTAATCTAGCTTAAATATAACATTGCCACAATGCTATAGTTAAGCTAGATTATCACTTAAACTAGATTAACTTTTCATGTGTGAATGTAGTATTACTCCTTTAAGCTAAGCCAAAACAGTTCAACAAAATAAGATTCAACATCACAAAGTACATCCCCGTCACAAGGACATGTCCAAGACAAGAATTAATCCAAAGTCTTACCCCAGCCAAATTTCAATAAGCAATTAGTATCTTCATTAAACATACCACAGGATCCCTCGCAATGTATTCAATAGTATAATTATAGCTCTTGTTATAGAGTTTAATTAGAACCTCATAATTAAATCGTAGGGAAACGTACCCATTTTTTACGCAGCGCGCTTTGATCTTCTTCATTAAAGGGACAGCAACCGGCCGTGTAGCATCCCCGACGCAGGATTTGAAGAGGTGGGAGGAGTAGCAAGAGAAAAGTGGAGGAAAAGAACATGCAAGGGATGATGTTAAGACGAGTGGAACAGTGAAACTGCTAAAAAGAATATTCATGTAAGATTCTTTGCTCAGATATTGCCTTCAAAATAGTGCATTGAACTCTCTTTTGAGCTTTTTTCGTTTAAGTGTTTTTACTATGTTTTGCCTGTTCAAATGGTTTGATGATCAAAACGAGTGGAAATGGAGTTTTAGATTTTTAAAAATGGGGCTTTTTTTGTTATCAGGATAAAGAAAAGTGAAAATATTTCTTTTGCATTATGGTTAAGGAATTAAACTGTGTTATTAGTTTTTTCTCGTGTTAGACTGTTTATATGATTCATTATTTGCGATGGGTTAGAATTTTTTAAGTACTTTCTAAACATAAAATTACGTTAAAGATACGGAAAAAAAGTTGTAAATGTCCCATTTTATTAAACCTCTTATATCTTGATAGATATTTCTTAAGCAGCCAAATGCGTTTTGATCATACAAATTTCCTAATATAGTTTAAATACTTTTTATTATCGACCATCAAATAATGTTGAATTAGTTGACAAAGCTTTTGTTGAAGTTTTTACACCTAGTATTTATGTTTTTAAAGTCTACTAATTATTGGACGTATTAGAAACTGTTTCTGTTGGATAAGTATTGAAGATAAACCGTAAAACGCGGTGAATCGAATTACTTTTCAACTTTGAACTGTTTCCAAAAATTTGCTATTAAAATTTTGGAATGCTTTAAGACAAATATTTCGAGTCCCAGCTAATACTTTTAGAATCAGCTAAAAAATCAATTACCTTGAATAGTTAATTTTATTCATATTTTTAGGTGTCGTGATCCGATTTACTCAATGCGGGGTGAATTGGATCGCGGCCAGTGTTTGTCAAAAAATGCAATTTTGACGTTTGTATGTCATGAAGGATCCTAAAACTAGGCTTAAAATAGTCTAATAGGGTAAATGAATAAGTTTTACTAAAATTAATTAACTTTCTTTCATAAAATACATGAATCCCAAGATTGATGTTCCTCCTATACAAAATACGAAATAAATTAGGGAAGATATTAATTAGGGAAAATAAGCTACCTCATAGCCCCTATTATATCGAGTCATGACTTTTGGTGTTCATAATAACCAATAGAAACCAGAAAAATGACCAAAGGCAGAAAACCAAGCATTATTATGACTGATCCTATCACCATGCATCAGTAGTCGGAGTGGACTTGTTTTACTCAAAAATTCATTAAAAATAGCAATTACCAGTTATTTAAATTTTTAATGCAAATAAATCTCGCAAAAATCGGAAGCATACGGGAGGCACCGAAAATTGAGGTAAAGAAGGTTTTTTTTTGAGAAGTTAGCCAAGTTTGACAGCTAAGTTTTTGTGACCTTTTTTGCATTCAACTTCAAAGCCATGGGGGAACCAATACATCATCGTAAAATATTTGTTGATGGCTGAAACAACTTCTAAACAATGTGTATAATTGGTCAGAGTTTATCAAGGGGCGTTATGATTGTTTAAAAAACTTTTCCCAACAGTGAACCATATTCACCCCGTTTTACGGTAGTTGTTTATTAAACCGGTATAAAGCAAATTACGCTAGCACCAGTTGGTAAATGCTGATGAGCATTAAGAAACTGGCTAAATTCCTGAACATCATTTCACACATAAAAAACAAATACTTAGCAATGATGTTAATATTATATACATTACTCTTTAAAAATATAACAATCTTAAAATATTTTGTGATTATTTCTTACGCAAGACAATTTCCCTCTTCCAAAAACTTGTTATCTTCCTTTTAAAAAAAGATTTATATTTTTATTAAGGGTAATTTGTAATAATAGGGATTATATAATCGAAACTGTAAAAAATATCCAAAAATTGAAGACTAGTTAATTATTTGTTCCGATAATCTTTGTTAGAAGTTTCCGGCTAAGAACAGTACCTTCAGAGTTTCTCTTTTTATACTTCCGGGAAAAATAAAGAAAACACGAAAAGTTTCCTATACTTTTTATAACAGTATCAATTTAGAGTAGTTTGTTAGACAGCTAAAATGTTAAGTAACTAAGAAAATAATTCTCCATACACAGTAAAACGTTTTAATCTGTATCAATAAACTTTTATTTCTACCCACACTGTACGAACTCACTTGCAGTTGCTAACAACACTTCTGTTACCAAGGTCTGCTTTGAAAAAAGAATTTGCAACTGAGAAAATAATTATGGGTTTGGTATACCTGCAATGCATTGATTCCATTATTTTGCAGCAGATTTCTGTCAAAACTCGTACTTTGCCTGGAAAAACACTCCTTTTTAGTGAAAACCTATTCTCTAAAACCCTATTGAGGTGAGAATATATTCGAATGTAAGCTTTCATCATTTTCAGATATTTTAACCGTAGTAACAATTTCAACTTATTTCACGATCATTGGGAATCATTGATGTAATATCGGTAGTTATCAATGCTATATTTGTAATAATTTGCGTTAATCGGAAATGCTTCGTTCATAATAATTTTGTAAATGTTGTTAAGTACATATTTTAAAAATACAGTAAAAATTTTAGAAGGGTTCAACACAAAATTAATTGTTAAATCTTTCAAACTAAATTCAGTCTTAGGACTAAGAAGTAAAAAAAATAGTTATATTATATTTCAGCCTAAAATTTTTAAAAATTATAAAAAAAATATTGTTAGTGTTAAGCTAAATAAAGGTTATAAAATGCTAGTGCAAACTTTACCCTATTCCAAATAAACTAAATATCACATCAAATAAAAAATGCGAAGTTAATATTTTAATGCAGACAAACGCATTGAAATATCTGCATAATAACTAATGATAGCTCAACAGTTTTTACATAAGAAGCAAAATAAAATATTTCTTTTTTCATAATTATTATAATTTGCCCATATAAATATTGTATTATAAAATATATGGTGAATTATAAGCATAAGTCTTTAATTTAATGGTTAATATAATTAGTTATGAGAATATATACCTTGGTTTAAAATGCATTTTTGATTCTATCCAAGAAATAGAAATTATGCAGTTTAAAAAATATTTCGACATTTATTTTAAATAACTTTAGAATTCTTAGCATTATGCTATACTATAAAATTAAAAAACAAGATTAATATCAACCCCAGGTGCATATTTAACCACTGAATAAATGTAAATGTTATTCCTTACTCACAACCATTGTTCTAATACTTCATGCAGTGTTTTACTTATCCATCACAAAACTATATATCTGCTTAAAATTGTCCTGGTATTTACTTAGATGCCTACGATTTCCAAGTGAAATCTGTTGAATGACAATATTTAGATAATAGGGCCTTGCGGCTGACAGATTCTTTTTAGGACTATTTAAGCTTACCTACTTGTTGATAGAAAATTCCTTAGGCTGTAAATATTGTATCCTCCTGGCTATGGCTGAGGATAACAACTTATTTGTATTATGCTTGGTCGAATAACATTCCCTTCTGATGAAAACGAAAAGAGTGTTCTGTGTTAGTACAATTACTAGTTTTGTGTTTAAATGATAATAAAGAAATGATAATAGAGAAATGTAAAGAAAAATGTGTTTGTGGAGCTAGTAATTTCATCCTTCAATGGGAAGATGTTAATATTTAATTGATAACTGATGTGTTAAGTTTACATGTAGAAAGCTCTTTCTTCACTGCATTCCGAGTATTTCACTATTGTATGTCGGTAACGTAGTTTTCTGTGGCAGTAAATATAAAGGCGGTTAATAAAGTCTTTTTATAAATAACTGAAACAAATTCTTCAAATAAAGTTACACAATGTTTTATGATTTGTTTGGAAATTTGTTTTTTTGTTACGAAATTTTATACTAACACTCTGCGAATGAAAGCAAATACATTAATGCACATAGTTCTAACTGTAGCTGTTACGCATGTACATGCTCTATTTTAAGGTAAAGTTTATTATTATTTTCTTAATATATTAAATAATCTTATTTGATTTAATAATCTGAAATAATCTGGGACCCACAAATCCTATGTGATTCTGACTCGTCTAGGTGTCTACTATCATCCCTGAAAGTTTGTGGCACCATTTCAGATACATCCTGTATTTATTTTTAAAAAATGATAATAATTTTATTAAAATTGATTCATTTCACCTAATCAGACTATTTTAAGGCTAATTTCAGGATTCTGTATCATTTAAAGACGTAAACATTGCATTTTTTCGACAAAAACTAATAATATAATTGAAATTTTACAGCTGTTTCTTAAAGTATTAACTAGGACTCGAAATATTATTTTTAAAGCATTCCAAAATCTTTATTATTAAACTTTGAGCAGCAGTTCAAAGTTCAAAATGGATCCGATTTACTCCGTTTTACGGTACAACGTTTTATTAAGAAGTCAAAAAAAGTTCGTCTGTATAATTAAAAAAATTTTTTTGACAATGCCCTATAACTCCGCTTACGATTAAAAAGTACGATTACGTCCTGAAGATAACGAATTTCTAGAAGTAATACATGATTGCTTTCTGTACCAGATGGTGTATGAGAATACTAGGGACAATGCAATATTGGATTTGATATTCAGCAACGATGAAGATAGGGTACAGGATTTAGTCATAGGGGAACCTCTGGGAGAAAGCGATCATAGAAGTATAAGATTAAGTATCATTTTGCAGTCAGCATACTCAAGTAATTGTAGGATAATTCCTAATTTTAGAAAGGTCAACTTTCAGAAGATAAGAGAAGAGTTGAGGGAGACATTCAAAGGGGGATTAATAGCATCACATCTTTCTGAACAAAGGGAGGAATTCAAAATAAAGTTAGACGGGGTGATAAAAAAACATGTATCATTCAGGAAAAAGGGAAAAACTAGGAACTTGCTTCCTATGTGGTTTACAAGGGAAACCCAGAAAGCTTTAAATTCAAAACAAAAAACCTACAAAGTATATAAGAGCACAGGTAAGGACAGAGACAGGGAGGCATATCTGATAGCCAGGAAGGAATTTAAAAACATGAGTAGGAGGAAAAAGCTGTCCTTGGAGGAAAAACTGGCAAGGGAGATAAATACAAATCCAAAAGAATTTTTTGCATATGCAGGTGGTAAAAATAAATTAAGTACTACACTGGGCCCGTTAGAGGGGAGGGAAGGCGAATTAATACAAGATGAGGAGGGTATGGCAAATGTGTTAAACAACTTTTTCCTGGGGGTCTTTAATGGAGAATATAAATTAAAAGATGATCATAGGAATGGAGTCTTTGCTGGGGGTACAATCAGGGATTGCAAATTTAACAGGGAAGACATAGTACATCAGCTGAAAAGTATAAAGCCAACTAAAGCACCTGGGCCGGATGAGATCTATCCGAGAGTATTGGTGGAATGTGCGGAAGAACTGGGGGACGTAATTCTAATGATGTTCAATATTACTTATAGCACGGGTTGGGTACCAATAGATTGGAAGTTGGCCAATATAACACCAATATTTAAAAAGGGAGTAAAAAGTGATCCGGGCAACTATAGACCAGTAAGCTTAACTTCAGTAATTTGCAAAATATTCGAATCATTGTTAAAAAGGCATATAATGTTATACTTGGAGGAAGGGGGATTGCTATCTGATAACCAGTATGGGTTTAGGAAGGGAGGATCCTGCTCTACAAATCTATTAAAATTCTATGATAATATAACTGGGGAGCTGGATAAGAAGAGAAGTGTAGATATCATGTACATAGATTTTCAAAAAGCCTTCGATAAAGTACCTCATGAGGCACTACTGTATAAATTGGAAAGACTAGGGATTCAGGGGAAAACATTGGTTTGGATTAAGAATTGGTTATTGGGTAGAAAACAGAGAGTGCAGGTAAAAGTAAGCTATTCACAGTGGACAGATGTACTCAGTGGGGTTCCACAGGGATCTGTTTTGGGACCAATTTTATTTATAATATTCATAGATGATATAGGTCAGGGGATTAAGAATAGAATCAGTATATTAGCAGATGATTTAAAAATATGGGGGACAGTGGATACCAAGACACAAATTGAAAATTTACAAGGTGATCTTGATAGGATTTCTGAATGGGCTGTAAAATGGGGTATGTCATTCAATTTGGGGAAATGTCAAGTACTGTGTACTGCATATGGGTTATAAGAATAATGAAGCCGAGTACTGGTTGCAAGGAGTAAGGGTTAAGGAGGGAGATACGGTCAAGGATCTTGGGGTGATAATACACAGTTACTTTAAAATGGGTCACCAATGTTCTGATGCGGGTAAAAAGGCAAATAGGTTATTGGGGTATATCAAAAAGACTGTAACTTCAAGGGATAAGAATATAATAATGTCATTATATAAGGGCTTGGTAAGACCTCACCTTGAATATGCTGTACAATTCTGGGCTCCATATATGAGAAAAGATATAGAAGTAATTGAAAGGGTTCAGCATAGAGCTACAAAAATAATTAAGGGAATGGCACACCTAGATTGCAATGAGCGTTTGAGTAGGCTCAACATGTATACACTGGAGAGAAGAAGAAGGAGGGGGGATTTGATTCAGCTCTTCAAGCTCGTAAAGCAAGGGGATACAGAAGGTTTAGACTTTAATAGGGACTTTAATCAGAGTACTGTTGCAAACGTCAAGAAGAACTCACTAAAAAAAATCATGAAAATATCTTGAATATTCGCCGAGATATTAGCATGTGAAAATAGCATTTTTTCAGGGGTCAAAAAAGAAAAAGTTCGCATATTTGCAATTTTTTTTTATTTTTTATTAAATTTTGTGTTATTTAAACTAAAAAAACAAAACTACAAAATAACACTGAAAAATTTGCAAATATGCGAACTTTTTCTTTTTTGACCCCCGAAAAAGTACTATTTTCACATGCTAATATCTACGCAAATATTCACGATATTTTCATGAAACTTTTTTCAGTGAGTTCTTCATAATGTTGGCAACAATACTCTTTCTGAGGTTTTTGCTCTATCTCCTTTAGTTTTTAAATGAATTTTTTAACTTTCTAATTTCGCCGCTAGGGGGCGCTGTAAGTCCTCTCAATGGATTCTCCAGGCTCACTTACCTAGGAGTAGACCTTACTTCCGTGACCCTAGGAGGCGTTGGTTCCAAATAAAAGCCGTGCAACGCAATTTTGAAACACCCTGTATACGGATATCTGATGGTTAAGGGAAGCTCTTTAGAAATAAGTGAACAAAATTTAAAGTGAATTAAGATGAGTTAAAAACAACATCTACTACTATAACTCTGTAAAGGCAAGTAATAATACAAAAAATTAATGTAAAAGTAAAAATAATCCCATTTCAGATGTATTTACAATCTCAAAGTAAATGTATCTGTTCGGGCAATGTGATTAATTGGACATTATTATTAATGCCCGGACAATGTGATAAATTCAACGAAATTTATGAATGGAATTTATCACTTTGGACATTTCAAATCATCAAAACTTCCACTCTGGGCATTATTAAACCTTCCTACCCTCTTGAAAAAATAGTCACATATTCCCCTCGTGGGGTCTCTGAGGACCCCATGCGTAAAACATGCCTATGACTCTAATAAAGGTTAAAAATTCCTGAAATGGAGAAGAATGGTCATTTTTTATTTCTAGAAAGATGCTTCAGAATAATGTATCCAATTTTTTTGGTATTTTTCTCATTTTTTTCGTCTTATTACAGCTTAATTGGGTTTCTTTTGATACACGTTTTTTATAACATCTGGACCTTCAAACAAGAATTAAATTATAGTCCACTGAAAATAGCGAAAAAAAGGGCGGAACCTCGGACAAATTGCAATAAAAGGTTTCTCAACGGTTTTCACTTAGGAATGACCTCAATAATAACATACTAAAAATCGGCCAAAATCGGCCGGGGGGAAGTTTAATTTTTTTTAAATTTTTAAAAAATGGCCGAAAAAAATTAAAAAAAAACCAAAACAATAATATGGACATGTGATACATGTTTATAGGTTATTTTTGAGTTTTGAAACCGAATATTGCCTTTAGTTTTGAAAAAAAATTGAAATTTCAATTTTTAAAATTAATTTGAAAAATGAGCTATATGAAAAAATTAAACCCCCCTAAAAACCTAACAAAAACATCAAAAGAGATAAATCCAACGGTTTTCATTTAGAAATGACTTAAATATTAACATACTAAAATTTAAAAATTTTACGAGTTCAAGAAGTTTAATTTTTTTTCAAATTTCCAATTTTTTTTGCGAAAAATGCATTTTTTTTTCAAATTCGTGCCAAAAACTTTAGAGGCTTTTGAAAAGGTCATTTTTCGGTGGATATTGTCCACAGATAGTTATATAATGGAAAACCGGTGGAATTGACCCTCAATGAATTAGTTAATTATTTTATTTAAAATTTTGAAATTGGTAAAATGTAGTAAAAAGTGAAAAAAGGTAATACTTTGGCATGTTTACATCATAATTTAAAATAATTAACTAATTCATAGAGGGTCAATTCCACCGGATTTCCATTATATAATTATCTGTGGACAATATCCACCGAAAAATTACCTTTTCAAAAGCCTCTAAAGTTTTTGGCACGAATTTGAAAAAAAAATGCATTTTTCGCAAAAAAAATTGGAAATTTGAAAAAAAAATTAAACTTCTTAAACTCGTAAAATTTTTTAATTTTAGTATGTTAATATTTAGGTCATTTCTAAATGAAAACCGTTGGATTTATCTCTTTTGATGTTTTTGTTAGGTTTTTAGGGGGGTTTAATTTTTTCATATAGCTCATTTTTCAAATTAATTTTAAAAATTGAAATTTCAATTTTTTTTCAAAACTAAAGGCAATTTTCGGTTTAAAAACTCATAAATAACCTATAAACATGTATCACATGTCCATATTATTGTTTTGGTTTTTTTAAAATTTTTTTTCGGCCATTTTTTAAAAATTAAAAAAAAATTAAACTTCCCCCCGGCCGATTTTGGCCGATTTTTAGTATGTTATTATTGAGGTCATTCCTAAGTGAAAACCGTTGAGAAACCTTCTATTGCAATTTGTCCGAGGTTCAACTCTATTTTCAGTGGACTATTACAGAAATGAACTACATTGAAGTTGTTTTACTTAAAATATTTATAATCACACTGTTTAAAGCATACTAGTTGATATACCCGGTCTTGCACGGGTAGAATTTAGTAGTTTATTTTAAACGATTTATGAAGCTGCATATATTCTCTATTCTGCATTATCACCCAGGTTGAAATTTATGCTAGTATTTGTTTGCTAGGCTAGCAACCATTGCTAGATACAAGCAAAAAAACTAGCAAAAACTAGCAAATATCTTTGCTAGTACTACCAAAGCCACTAGCAACCCATGGTGTGTATTGACCCATACTTTTTTGCTAGGCTAGCAAAGAAAAACTAGCATGTGTTGCTAGTTTTTTTGCTAGACTAGCAAAGAAAACTAGCATGCATTGCTAGTTTTTTTTGCTAGGCTAGCAAAGAAAAACTAGCTTGTGTTGCTAGTTTCTATTGCTAGCCTAGCAGAATTTAAAAGCATAGTTTGCTAGCACTACTACCATCTGTTGCTTTTTTTTTGCTATTATTGTATAGATACTAGCACCCGTTGCTATTTTTTTGCTTTTTCTAGCTTATTTTTCTAGCATGTGTTGCTTGTTACCAAAATTTCTAGCATGATTGCTAGCATCCATTGCTATTTTTCTACCGTCTATTGCTTACCTTTTCTAGCATGTATAGCTTTTTACCACAATTTCTAGCAATCATTGCTATTTTTTTACCATCTTTTGCTTTTTTACTGCTACTTCTAGTATGATTACCTGCACCCGTTGCTTTTTCCCCCAACTAATGTAGCGCTAGTTTTTTCTACCATAGCATACAAGATTAACATTTAATATCCAGGCATATCTTTAACACTTATAACAGTACTTTAATACTTTTGCTGTTCTAGAATAAAATTTGTTACTTTTAGTATATAGGGTTTATAACTTAAAATTGTTCAAATTAGTATATTAAAAAGACAAACGCATAGCAAAAAACAAAAGTTTCTATTTATTGGACCTTGACTTATTATATATATTATTATTTATACTACCACATTTTATTTTTAACAAACTATTTTGAATGAACGTGAGTGTATTGATTGTGAGCAGTCTGGGTAAGCTATACTCAGGGTGTAGTAGAGAGATATAAGCACCCCAAGACCTTCAATGAAACTGGGAACAGGTACATAAAACTATGTCCTCACAACAGATGGTGAAAGTTCCTGTTATGGCATCGTCTCCATTTATTATTAGTCTTGTATGGAGCAATCCTTGAAGCTCAGGTGTGGAGGCATCATCAGAAATCTAACAATTACAAAAATACTCTATCAGATAATCTACCCTTCACCATTCAATGGATGATAAATAAAATTAACTACTAGCTCTATATCCAAACACAATTTAAACAAGTTCTTGTGCATATTTAGTTTAAATTTTCCATTTAAAAAATTACAAGTACTATTAGAAAGTTATTTTTGAGAAAAGGTTGGAAAAACTGGAATTGCATGTTTGCGTTAGTCAAGGTATTACTGAATAATTAAACTTCTCTTAGTTAAATAATTAATTAAATAAGTTACAGAAACAATAGAAGTACAATATTTGGCCTTTTAAGTAAACCATAGATAAATAGATTGCTTACTTTGAATCCAAGTACAAATTTCTGAAATAACATTGGTAGAAAAGAACACAACCTTGTCAGAAATCAAGAATGCTGTAACGAAATTACAATCACTTAAAATACAGTAAAATGTAAAGTTTGAAGACTATACATATTTCGACCTACTGAAAGAAAAGGAATATCGTTAAATTATGCAAGGTTGTATTGCGAATTTGGCCCACTTACTCCAGAGGAATCATGAGATACTTGGGCCCTAAAAATGTTAACTTAAAATTTAACATTTTAAAGTTAATGTGGGCAATCCCTTTGAATCCCAAAACCATTTTTTTGTAAAATGACATGATTATTTTTTCCACTTTCTTTTGAAAAGTTAAATTGAAAAATAAATATCTGAAAAACAATAAATAGAAATTACGTGATAAGCCAATTGAAGTAAACCATAAACGAAGAACATGCTTACTTTGAGTCGAAGTATGAATATCTGGACAGTCATCAGTCACCCAAGAACAGACGTTACAATTTACAAATTCAGGATGCTGCAAAGAAATTAAAAGAACTTAAAATACAATAATCATACTAGTTTAACTGAAACATTTAAAGCTGCAGAAAATTAGACTCAAATCTACAATTAATAGTAATCTATAAACACAAAATTCTTTAAATTAATTAATTTATTATTAATACTTAACTTCACAAAATTCTAAATTAAGACGACTAACTTTTAAAATATAAATAATAACAAAATTAGATTCTTTTTGGAACATTAATTATTTACTATTGCCATCTTTAAATAATTAGAAAATAAATATTAAAATTAATTAAAATAGTAGCCTTAAAATATCTCTCAAGAAAGTTGGTTTACTTAATAAATTTAAAGTTACTTTTATGGAAGTTGGTTTAGAGGTCTTAAATTATTTCAACAATAGATCATTATGCACAGAGTAGAGAGCTTAACAGAGATACCAAACCGACGTTTTACTCTTAAGATCTTTAATTTAATTCAGCACGCATATTATAATTCAGTTCACTAGTAGCCAATCAGAGAACGCGAAATGTATTTGATTTGAATTTAACACTGATTATAGGCGATTTGGATTTGAGTGACAGCTTCAGTGGGCGAATGACAGAATTAGCAGGAATAGCGTGGAGGCGGGACTTGAGGCCAGAGATTTTTCAATGGGAAAAGCCCTGTTAAAAAAGTTGCCATTAGCGTCTATGGAGATGAACACTCTGTTAAGCTCTATACTCTGTGTCATTATGGGTCTATTTCCTAACGAACTGAAACGAGACGAGTTCAAAAGACGAATTGAATTAGAAGTAATAACTTGGCTCTACAAAGTGATGAACAAAGAATATTCAGAGCATAAATCATCAAAATTTTTATTGCAATATCACAAAAATAATTCACACTTTCTAAAATTTGTTAAAACTCACCTTCAAATTTTATGTTCCAGCAGATTAGGGTTAGTGTGTCGTGTCTAAAAGTCAATCCAATATGGCAGAGGTTGCACCAAAATTTTCGTTTCGGGACCAAAGCTCCAAAGTTTGGTGCTAGCTGCTATTCTCTGCAGTCAACTGTTTCGCCTCTCACCAAACTTTAGTGGAACTTCGGTAAAGCTCAAACAAAGCTCCAAAGTTTGGTAAAACCTTGAACTGTTTTTTTAACAGTGTAGTAACTAAATTTAATCACCAATAATTACACACTATTTTTAGACCATGTTAAGGACCCCAAATTGGTTTTATACCTCCAGGGCCCCTTATATTTGATCGACCAAAGCTAGCAAACAACTACCATAAACTAGCAAATCAAGGTACCTCAAGGTACGAGGGTAGTTTGAAAAGTTCTCGGCCTGACCATGAAAATATTAACTTATGGTTTCAAAAACTTTATTTTTCAACATTGACTCCTTTTAGGCTGCCTCACTTCTTGGAATGACAGTCCTGTCTTATTTTACACTCTTATGGGGTGTTCTAGAATTCCGTCATAAAAACCTACTTATCTCACAGTTACTTCTTAATTCGAAGTAAAACGGTGACCAGAGGGGGAAATTTTCACTTTGGGAGAGAGAAGGAAGTTTGAAGATACCAAATCTGGGTAATAGGATGGGTTTAATCGATATCCCTCAATTTTTCCAACGCCAGAACACATTTGTTAACATGAGCACTGTTATGATCAGAAATGGCATTTTAATCTGCTTAATTAATATTTTTCTCAGATATTCTCATCAACAGTTTAAATTAGTATTCTTAAATTATATTCATACCCTTTTCCCGATAATTTATTGATAAATTTCCTTGAAATCCCTAGAATTCTTACGCTATGAATTGGCTAGCCGATAGAACCTTTTGGTGCTGAAAAGTTGACTTTTATCTGTGTGTGTGTTGCATTTATAATTATTTCACATAAAATAATAGGGGGTACTTTTCTATGATTTCCGGTATGGTGGCTCATCTTTAGTGTTTTTCACATGGTTCTATAGGAACGCTCTCACAGCCAACTTAAAGTTTTAACGCTAATTTTTTCACGGGGAAAACAAAGGTAAGGAGTCCCTTTACACGTTTGAGCTTAGAATTAATTTCATTTGGTTATATCCCTTCTTTTTAAAAGAATTTTATCACAGCTCTATACTTGTTTTTTCCCATTGTTGAAATATGCTCAGCTTAACATATTCAAAAAATTGCCAAAAGCAGAATTCTGATCAGAACAACCCCAAAAATTAATTTGGTTCATTTGAAGGGGAAAAAATTTCTCGTGAATTCGAGTTCCTGTTCTGGGTGAGGCCGAGAACTGTTCGAACTACCCTCGTAGCTTTCCATGATATGAAAGTAGCAAAAACAGCTAAAAAGCGTAAGATGCTTGTAACATAGCATGGCATGCTGGCAAGCAGGACCTGATTTCTGGGAAGGCACATTTCAGGATACCAAAAACGCATTGAAGGATAATACTAGAAGTGTGAAAATAAGTTTATCAAATAATGAACTGTTTAAAACCAATATATATTTAACTTATTAAGTTTTTAAGTGAATTTTTGCTCAGACCACTTGGATGAAAGATTATTAAATTTTTAGACTCAAATAACAAATTATTATTTAATGAACATGTTAGGGACCCCCCAAATTGTTTTTTTCTGCCCCCTAGACCCCTTATATTTCATCAACCCAAGCTAGCAAAAACTAGCATAAACTAGCAAATCAAGGTACCTAGCTTACCATGCTATGAAACTAGCATGGTATGCTATTGAAACCTAAGCTAGCAAAAACTAGCATCTCATGCTAGCTAGCAAAAACTAGCAAGAACTAGCTTAAAACTAGCATACCTAGCAAAAACTAGCAAGAACTAGCATATCATGCTAGCAAGCAAAAACTAGCATCTCATGCTAGCTAGCAAAAACTAGCAAGAACTAGCTTAAAAACTAGCATACCTAGCAAAAACTAGCAAGAACTAGCATATTTTCTTTGCTTGTACTAGCATAAATTTTAACCTGGGCAGCTACCTGTCACCCCAGATTAATTTATTTAGTATAATGAAACATGTAAAGTTTGGATTCTTCTTTTTAAAATTGAAATAATACAAAAAAAATGATCGGTTCAGATTTCTTAGTGAAATCAGTATCTCGCTTGATTATGTAAGTTTTAACATAAAATTGTTTTTTTCTTGATAATTCTTCGAAATCACATTCTGGACTTCCGTAAACACTCATAAATATGTGAAAGCATTCTTATTTTTCAAAGAAGACTGAATATAAATACCTATTTACAATCAACCATGAATTTATATTGTTTTTGTAAAGAATGTGTTCAACAGGATGTAATGGCGACAGTTGTCTGAGTTTTTTTAGCTGCAACTGTTAGATACTCAAAAGATTTCCATAAATAGCATATTTTTCTTAGAATGTGAATAAAAAATTTAAGAAATAGCGAGTGATTCAATGTATTTAGCCGCAATCTTCTTTTTGTAAAAAAAATGACAATTTCTACGAAAATATCTTTCTAATATTTCTCCAAACGTTCTAAACAAACATGCAAACCTTTTTTATCTATAATACAACAAAAAATAAAATACTAAACTTTATTTGATACTGTTTTACCACCATTCATGGCTGGGGTCTCAGAAGACCCCAGAGGGGGAATATGTGACTATTTCTCCCAAGACACTTAAAAATGGAATAATAACTCCAAAATTTTTACCCATTGTAAAACTTTGCGTAATTAAGGAATAGTAGCATCGGAAATTGTCAAAACAAAAATGCATGGGAGATATCAAGCGTCAAATTGCGTCTGGGGTCGAAAAAGACCCCAAAGGGGTAGGAAGGTTAATAATGCCCGATTAATCACTTTGACCTTAACATATACATAACCTCACAGTAAATGTATACGTAATTTAAGTACATATTTCTCAATTCCTTTGAAAACTATTTTTGTTAAAAGGTATAAATTGAGCGCGTAAGGGCCAAAATAACATAGAAGTAAAATTAGATGAGTGAAAAAATGCAAGCATTGGTAGTCAGCGAAGAAGATTACAAAAACTAAGTAAGTGAAACAAATTAAAAATGGCATGAGGCAATCGTGAAATCGCAAACTTAACTTACAGAGGTTACCCATTTCCCGACAATTTAGGCCAAATAACTGCTTCTATAATCAGTTAAAAGAACACTTCCGGCCCAAACCCAGTCATTTGGATTTCCATATTGAGTCTAATGTAGAGTGAAGAGCCCAGCAAGTGCCTCAAAGAATGACATCGAATATGGCTTGAAATATTCCCAACTTTAATTTCGGGAAGTGGCCTTTAAGTTCCTAAACAATTTAGAAAGTGATAAAGAGCACCATTAGTGAAACTTAGATGAAAAATGAGGTTCTCGAAGCACTCAGTATGGGAAATTGTTGTGAGTTTCATGCCTTTTAAGCGCAATCTAGGAAAACAGCGAACGATGTAGAAAAACGCAGGACAGCTTCGCGTGATGTTTAACCAACTACGTCCGGAAATGATCTCGTTTTCAATTCAGGAAATGAAAAAGCTCGTAGGTTTTTTGCGAACTCTCCGAGGAGGGGACACTTTTGCGAAAAGTCTTATAGGGAGGGAGACTCTTCAAAAAATTAAACCGCTGACAATTTGGAGTAAGTGGAATCAATTTGGAAATTTGTGTTGCGCATGCACCCGGCAGGAAATGGGCTTTCTTTTTCCTCGAAGGGGCTCTTAAAGGTAGGCCATGTAAGTGGGCAAATAGTGTCGAACTCTTAAGCTCACCCTAGAGATGGGGTATATGCAAATGCGTTTTTTCCACTTTTTTGTCTCGGTTCTTGCAAATGCTTTTCCGGTGAGCAAATTGAAAGGGGGGGAAATGGTTGGAACGATTCTCCGCCGACTGTGTTGAAATTCAGTGAAGGGTTCTTGATAACTATTAGGGGTGAAATTAATTAAAATCATTTGGAAAGCTTGTCTGATTATTTTTAGTGAAAGCACACTCGATTTGTATATTTTCTCCAAGATAAAAAAAGATTGTGTTTTAAACCAAATATTATTTGTTTTTAGAAAACATAAAATCTAATTTTTGCTAACATTAAGATGAGTTTTATAACGCATGCGTGCAAATATATATAATAAATATATCTATTACGTTGAAGAGATAATAATCAGAAAAGCTGAATAGCTAATAGGGGAGTATTGATTGCATACTCTATGCATATAAGCTTTAATTGAACTTTTGTGAAATGCCATAGAAATTACTGCTTAGCCAACGATGATAGCAAAAGGGTCACGTGACTTTTTGCTGTAGTATTTTTTATTTTATTTAAAATATTAATTAAAAGTGATGAATTAAAGGGATTTTTTATGTATATAGAGGGTATAACTAAGGTTAGAAGGAGTAAATATATCTTCCTCTTTCCATCAACTGCCCCTCAGCTTCTTCCTTTCTCCCCTCCGAGTCTGTCAAATCACGTGACCCGTTTACTATCGTTGGTTAAGTACTAGTTAGACAATCCCTTTGCATTTGTTTAAGTTTTAATGACGTCATATCAGTTTCCGCCTTCTTTAAAAAGTGAAAATCAAAGATCGCTTTGAATCCTGATAGGTTGAAAACAAATGTTTCGGATTCCTATCTTGGATACCTGTATCGAATAAAAAATAAAATAAAAATACTGGACTTAGCCAATGATCTTAAAAGGCCAATTCTTTTAAGGAATAACAAATCTACATAGAGTTGGTTGGGGCAAGTGAAAAAAAAAACCTTTTTGGAGCAGTACATTTCTAAGGCTTGGTTAAACTTGAACCTATTGGTTTATTTTTAATACTACATTAAGAATTAAAAATGGTTATTTGTTTCTTAAATATTTCTTTATTTATTTCTAAACTGGTCATTTTTAAAATCCAACTGGTGTTTCACTTACCCATAAAAAGGGAGACACGGCCAGCAACTCTTTATTTATATTGAAAGCAATCAAATTTTAAGAGAAGGTAATTGGGACTTGATAAACAAACCATTCAGAGATTTATTTTTTATTTTAGTTCTATAATCTCAAAAATAAATTAAGCAAAACTCAAATATATGCAAAACCAATCAGTGTAAGTTCTTATAGTTTTACAAACTATTTTCAAGGTTCTTACCTCAAAACATTTTACCAACTTAAAGTTCAGTCGGAAACTTCACAATACCTATCCAACATTATTCTTTAACAAAAGTTATGCATACGTGCAGTACATTCATTAAAAACACATAAGTAAGCCTTTAAAATTGCTATTCTATGCACGTTTTATTTTTGAGAAATATATTTAAGGGAAAAACTTAGTTCTTATTAAAAACAAATGTCGAGGTATCTTTGTGGGTACGTCAGTTGAATTCCATCGATCGTTTTGTATCTGAAGATTTAGAACCACTTATTATGGCAGCAGTTTTTGAAAAATGTTTCCCTTGGTACTTCTAATGAGTCCAATTGAGAATCATTTCCATTTAATCGTGCATGCCTTTCTTTAATGAATCCAATTGAGAATAATACCCATTTAAGTTTTAAAGTCGTGTTTATTTGGAGTAAAAACGATCCATTCTCTCTGTTGAAACTTGAGCTTATTCAATTGTTTTTCAGTATAGAAAACCTTTTAGAAACAGATTTAAACGCAAAGAGAAAAATGGTGTTTTTAACAAAGGGACAAGTGCCGGTAAATACAGATTAAAATGTTCTTCTTTGTTTATTTTCGGAAATTAAGTCAGTTCAGACCTTTTTTGCACTCAAGTAAAATGCATGTTAAAGGGTAAAATTATTTTTTCCAAATAAAAAAGGATGATTTTTTTTCTCGGATGAATCTTGTATAAGTACTGTGAGCATGATGAGTATCCCATGTATGGGACCTTAGTGTTATTGAGATGAATTCTGTAAAACATGACATCTCGATTTCCATATACATATTAAATAAAAATATTCTTTAATAAAATCTTTTTGATGATTTTAGTACAAAAAAATCCTACATTATTCCCTATTTTTAAAAATATTTGATTTATGATACGTTTGTATAAAACTGGGACCCTTAAAAATGTTATGTTCAAAATTTAACAGCAACAAATATGATAAAACATTTAGTATATAAATTAAAAACATTAATAATAAAAAACAAGTACTTCACACCAAAAAATTGATAATTGAAAGAAACTTATTCTTCCTAATATTTTTGTAAAGATTGATAGATCGCTAAATAAATGAACGTGAGCTATAGAAACAAGGTAAAAAATATGTTTATAAAACGTTAAAACATTGCTTTATTTAAAAGAAAAAATGCAATACACATCCACGTTTGGCCTTACCAGAAATATAAAAACACTAGTGAAGTAGCCATAGGAATGATTTTTTGTCTTTGAAAAACAAATAATAATTTTTATCATCCTTTTATAAATTTTTTCAAGGGAAAAGGCACACTTATTAACAAGGAAATTTATCAGTTAGTGTTACACATCAATAAAAAGCTATGCCAATCTTAGAGAAAAACCTTTTCTACGATCTACAACTACCAGCCTCATAACATCCTAAAGGTCAACCACAAGTACATTTTCATCTGGCTTCTTGATGTATTCATTTGCTTTTCATAAAGCAGCCAATATCATTCTCAGCATGAAACACCAATATCCCTTTACCGGGCCCAGCACGTATATTCATTTCGCTCAATCACAAGCAGCTGCATCCATTTGAAGCTCTAATTCCGTAAATGATATTGAATTCAGCCCGCTGTATGGAGCCTCCATACAGCCCCTGAAAGAAGCTCCAATAATAATCCACCCTCACAACAAAAAGCCCTCAATTATTTTGTGAGAAATTCAGGCTCCCGCTTTCAAAGACTTCGTTATCCACGGAGTTGGAGTTATCCACACAGAAGCGTTTCCAAAAAGTATTCGGTATAAAATTTCTTGTATTTATCATCCAGGAGGTGCAAACGTGTTAATTTAATTTATACTTAGAGCGTTACTTTGGGGTTATGCTATTTAAAGAGGCCTTAAGAGTGTTGGAAATTATTTGTATGTTGTAGTCAGTTAGGCGATTCGTTTCATGCCATCGCAAGCTGTGGAAGGAGTCTTTGAGGAAGTAAATTAGAAAATATTCTAAGTTACTCTCGGCTCTCTTTGAGGAGTTTCCGAGAAATGAAGCCGCAACTTTTTGTTGGGCGATTCTGAAAGGAGTGAGTTAGTTTAGGAAAAAGCTTTAAATGAATTTAGAGCCTGAATGGGGATTCTGGTATATTTGGTAATTTACGGAAGACCTTGTTCAGTGCTTTAATTCAAAACGAAGAGTATTAGCTTATTAAAACTTAAAGAAAACGGTTGTGCGTATGCAAATAATGTCTCATCCACATTTACATAAAGTAATTCAAATCAACATATAAACATGATGTCTCAGAATTTATAGTTAGAAAATTGTTACCTGATATTATACTATGTATTTTAGGAAGAAAAGAAGGGAGATTTGTGTTAAAAAATACTTGTTAATTCTAAAAAGGTAACGACTCAAGTAATGAAAACAAGCATATTTTTTCTTTTCTTCGTTTTTATTTTTTCCATCATAATTGGAAGATCTGATTTCGTGCCTTTTAGCATGTTCTCTATTAAAAATCGATGATAATATCAGATTCCTTAAAATAAGCTTTATTACGTAGTATTTTAATTAAATATTAGTAAATATTTGAATAACAAATATTACGAGTAATGTTTATTTGTTCACTTCATTATTCAAATAACAGCTTGGTTTACAGCTTGCAAATTTTATAGATCTATGAACTACATGTTATTTGTATTTCTACTTACAACATATGAAAGGTTATTATGTTGCAGTGTGTTATGCTTTATAATTCTTATCAATTACACCTAAGGAAAGTAATGCTATAAAATGCTTAACTTAAATGCAATTAAGTACTTTTACGGATGACTATGTTTACGGAATTGTGGTTGAACTTTAAATGTTTCAATCCACTTTTATTTGAGTATAAATATGTTACGGGCAGAGTAATAAAATACTCTTTGATAAATGCTAATGAATTTATCACATTACCCTCCTCATTTCGGACATTATTAATAATGCACGGTTTATCACTTTAATCGTAATTATAGTATATTTCAAAAAACTCACAATGCACACTCAATTTATTCTTTAAATTTTCTTTCCATATTGTTCAATTAAAGAACCAATTCAAAAAGGAATCCCAAGATGGATGGAATTGAAAAATCAATTAGTTTTATATACAAAATATAACCGATATTTTCCCCCAACTTGATTGATTGATTAAAATATACACCACATCACCCATAGCTCTCTTAAAATTGGTGTATTTCTCCTATAAACATAGTATGGGTCACATGAAAGTATTTCGTGCTATTACATAAAAATAAAACAAGGCATCACTTCAATTTAAACTGAACGCTCTTCTTTCAAGTGTTTCATTTTCTCCACTGCCACCAAGAAAGATCTCAAAAGGCGTGTTATAGCCCCTACAAAAATCTCAGAAAACGTCATTAAAAAGCCGAGGGACTTAGAGGTGCCATCGCACCACTCTCCAATAACCATCCTAACCCTACAACTGTCCAGCCAACCCTAAAATGAAGCAACTGTTTATTACAGCTTTCTCGTTTCATCAGTTGCAGCCCGGTATTATGTTCCTGAGCCGCTAAGCCTTTCGAAACAAGGAAGCGGGCAGGGATCTTTTTGTTGCTCCCTACCAGGATTTCTTATTAAGAGCTGCTTCCTTGTTCCAGATCTTCTCCTTGTACATAATTCACATTTGCCACTCCTCAAAATCCCACACTCGTAATCTCGATTTGGAAAAGGTTCTTCAGAGGCAGTGGAGAACTTTTTTGTGTTTCGGGACTTAATCTGTGTTGAAACATGTCCATCAACGAGTTTTCTCTTTGGATGGAATAAACTGCTACTGAGGCGACGTTGTTTTGCGGCTAGCTAGAAATTTTCTTCGAGAGTGAGGAGATATGAGGTTTTAAACTAGGTGTTTTTCCCCATCCGTTTTTTCAACGAAAGTGTTTGTGTTTACCGCGTGTGCCATTATGGAGAATCGAGAGCAGTTATTTTCTCTTTCGTGTTAGGTATAAAGATGTGCACTGTGATGATAGAGTGAAGTTTTTCCTTTAAACATCCAGTGAAATTTATAATTATCACGATTTTAAAATACAAATTTAATAATATTCAAATTTTAACTAGCCTTCAAAGTTAGGTGAAGCAAGCATGAAAGTAAATGTTATAAAATAAAATTTTCTCACTTGAAAAATTAATACAGATTTTGTACTTTAATAGACTTAGTGTGTGTAGCAAATCTTTTCAACGTGTTTATCAAGTCTTAAATTTTCAACTACATGCAAATGTGTCTTTTAGGCAAACCGTAAAAAAATCTTTGACAAATAAAATTTATGCAATGGAAAAGTTATTTCATTCTTTTAACTATAAATACACTTTTAAATGAAGAAGCGTTAACACACGCTCCAAAAAAATAAAATTGAGTTACTGCTATTTTCATGATCTCCACATTAAACTGCACAAAATAATAATATTATCTTCAACTAAAACAAGTTTTAACCTATTCTAAAACTACTTAGAAAATTGATGTTTCACTCAAAAAGTGTTTCCTCTAGAGCCTGTTTTCAGTCAAACAGTGGTTCCTCCAGTCACAGCCAATCATTAGGCTTACCATATTTTCTTGGGTCCAACCCAGGACATATTTTTGAAGTTTCTTAATAAGTACCATATCAAATCATCAGGGATTAAAAATAAGAAAAAACATTCAAACTAACAAACATTGAACAGTTATATCAAATTTTATTTCTTTATTCGACATTATTTTTTCAAAAATTGTTTGATTGACTTAATTTTATTATAAAATTCACTGAAAGTAAGTTCTCTAAATTAATACAGATGTTAGATAATGTAAAACAACGCAATTTTTAAGGGTTTTGTCATGATTTTTCATAAAAATATCAGGCAAATCTTAAAAGTATGAAAACCCCGGACATATTGCGACCCCGGACATTTCCCCGGACAGCACTAAAAACCCCGGACTGTCCGGGGTAATCCCGGACGTATGGTAAGCCTACCAATCATAGCTGTTCTTACTCGTCTCGTGACCCACTCATTGGCCAGCGTAAAGTTGGTGATGGAAATATATTGGTGGGGACTTTTTGAAACAAAATCACTGAATGTTTATTATAAAAATTTACAGTGTGTATCAGAAATAAAAATAATAGTTTTTGAGAAAAGTAAAGAAAGTGTCAAAGTCAAAGCTTCTTAAAAAGGGTGTTGCCGTCGTAAAAAGATTATTCTTACAATCTCTTCCTCTTAGTCATGCAATATCACTCGAAAAGAAAAAAGATGTAGATAAGCTTTTGAAATTAATAGCAAAGTAGCAAAATCAACAAGAGCTCATTTGGTATAAAGAAATTATTACATATAATTTAACTGCAGGCAATGAGGAAACGCAGGAAGTATGTGATTCTTTGGATAAAGATATTGGATTAAAAATTTAGAGGTTCTCTACAATTTTCAGATCTATATTTCATGTCCTTGTTATCTTCATTTTATAATTGATATCTTAATATTTCTCTCATTCAATTACAAAATGATATAAATTAACATTTTAGCAAAATGTGTATTACCTTATTTTAATTCAAAAAGTGTTTTGTCTATGTTGGAAACATTCAAGCCGTTTTTCCTCCTATGTGTTTGATCAAAACGTGATTTCTTCAAATTTCAAATGCATTTTTTAAATAATTAATTTTAAGTTTTTAGGTAAACTATGACTGCAAATCTTCTCAGTTACTCGTTATAGAACTAAACAAACGATAATTAGGCTTTTAAATTAGTATTTTTTAAGTTATTAGTTTTTTGTGTTTCCTGAAAATTTGTATTCGAAGGAGAAAGCATGGTTTGATTGTTTGCTCCTCACATATAAAAGCGAAGAAAACTTACAAATTTACTGAAGTATAATGCAGTTTTTATTTATTTTTAAAATCGGTGTAATTTACGAAATTTTAAAGCAATATGAGAAGAAGATGAATTATTTAAGTATAATTAAAAAAAGACAAAGCGTAAGTAAAATGATTTTTAAAATAAACTATTCAAATTTATTTTTCTCTGAAACACTGCAAAACAAATCAGAAAACTTGTATGGATATCAAATTTTTCTTTAAAAGAAATAAGTATGCAAAAGAGTACTACGATAATTAGTATAATCACCGCATAAAGGGTGGGTGGAAGTAAAGAAAATAAAATATGAGAATTTATTTTTAAAGTAGGTGGAATGAACCAAAAATATTTGCGTTAGTAAAATTAAATAGGATACTTAGTTCCAAAAAATTTATTTAAACATACATAGAAGTTTTAGGAGAGTTGAAACAAAAAATACATAAAATATTGGTTATTTTTAAAAGGAAAAACTAATTTTCTCTAAACAAGACGCATTTATCAGATAGTTAAAGTTATTTTTTAAGTAAATTGGAAGTTTTAAGTCATTTTTAACATGAATGTAGTTAAATATTTATGATTAGATCGTATATACACTTTTTATAAATCAATATTAGTACCTTTAAGAAAATTTAAGCATTCTAAATTTATTTTAGTGACACTGAAGAGTTAAAAACATTTTTACATATATATTCGCCTTTATACCAAAATAATGATTTCTATATTACATGCAGAGTTAAATAGTGTGGAAAAACACTAGTAAAGGATTGGTTGCATAGAAAAACTGAGGTATCACTGTATCGTATTTAGGATATTTAAATAGGTAAATATCGTTAAGTTAATAAGTCAAAACATTCAATAAAACAAGTTGTCAATAAGACTAAAAAACTTTAACTACAAAAAGTTTTACAAAATATTTTTTATAAAGGTAATGTAAATAAATATTTTTATTTTTGTTGAATTGTTAAAATATAGAAATTAGTTGCAAACGTTAATGTCATCAAATAAATTTAAGTTTTATTGATTTGCTTATTTTAATTTTTGGTGTTTAAGATAGTTCGAAAACCCTTTTTATTGCTTTGTTTTTAACATTACACATACCCATATCAGCACATATATACATAATAAACAATTCAATGATAAACTTAAACTAGGGTACCATCTGAAATGAATATTTCATCAGCAATTTCGAATAAATTTTATTTCAATAAGTTAAAAATTAAGGCCACTCATAAAATAAACAACTCATAATATTATCGTCATTATTTACTTTTCTAGCTCCCCCAAAACTTCAAAACAATAGTCTAAATCAGATAATGCATTTCCAGTTGATTCTCAATAAATAACTGATCATTTTTCCTCTCGCCAGAAAACTAGCAATGCCAAAATTAGTGGATGACATTTCCAGTTTAAAATCGTGAAATATTATGAACTAATCCAGTCATTTGAGGGCGTCGCGTCAATAATCACGCTTGACGAATTGATTGCCGCCGCTTTTAATCTAGATTGAGAGTTTAATGTAATCTCTTCATCTGCTAATTAGGCTGGAATTAAAGAGAAATATGCTCTGCAGGGAAAACAAAATTTAGGCTGTGATTATGGATCATGTTTGGCGAATCTGATCTTGGCGTGTAATCATTGCAATGATCTAGGGATCTATTAAGGGAGTTATAAAAATATTCGTAATTTTAATGGGTAGTTTATTGTGAGTTAAAAGGAGTGTTGATGGATTTGATTCTTGCGATTGAAATTTTCGGGAATTGAGAAAAGAGGGTTGTACACACATTTAAAAACGTTTTCTTAAGCAGTATTATGTAGTTTTAGCCATACAGCCACACGTGTAAATTCAAAAATTTTACCAATTTTTTAAAGCCCCGAAGATCTTGATTTCTATCTTGAATATTACCTTTTAAGCGTCGCAATTCAAAGGTTCTGATTTTTGGCTTAAAATGGCTTGTTTCATCATTACTAAAACCATTCTAGTAATTTTTTGGCAGAAAAAAATCCTAAGTATGATTTTGAGGATGTTCCCATTTGGGAACATCGGCGTTTGGGGTGAAGTTTTTAGGGGGATTTCCAAAAGGCACATATTTTACAGTTAATTCAAATAAAATGATTGAAATAGGTTTTTACTCAATAGTTATGAACATTTTTATCATAGTGGACGCTCTTTTCATTTTCATTATCCATACTTGGACGATTGAGTAAAAATTCATAGATTTTCATAAGGAAAAATTGACCATTACGTACGCGAAGCTTTTCCGTATATTTTTCTTGCACTATGGGTAATATTTTGGTATAATAAATACATAAGAGTTTTCCCATGCGCTTCAAAGCTATACAGTTAAGTTTCTGTGAGAAAAATTAGTTTCATTTACTGTTATATACGGATATCTGGCATAAAATCCATAATACGCATTCGAATATAATTAGCTTTCAAAAGTGATAATCATAATTATCTCCATTGATTCATTTAAGCTGTGTTTTTCATGGAAGATTCCGAACTGAACCACATAATCTCTTACATCCAACTTACATTAGAAGAATGTTTTTAGATGTACACACTTTTCCTTATATTTTCAAAATTCTTCAATTTTATTCCTAAAATTTTTATGTTAAAGAAGTACTTCAACAAAATATATACGCATGTCCTCAGAATCACTCCAAATTTGGTCTTTGCATAACCCCTAATGATAATTACTGAAAATTAATTGATCTGGGAGTTGGAAAAATATACAAAGTTAAGAATCTGCTATAAAGATTTGGCACTTATTTCTAGAATAAATCAGGTGAAAAAATAAAAATTACAGATTTTTGAATTTAAAACCTTATTCTTAATCTGTTAATCTTAATCCATTGAGACAAAAAAAGTTCAAAAATTCAAAGAAAATAGGAAATAACTTGAATTTTGGCATGCTATAAAAATCCCCTCAAGTACTATAACCCAAACGCCGATATTCCCATTTGGGAACATATACGTCGTATTGGTAATTACTCTCCAAAATTGGAATAAGAAGATATTTGTCAAGCCAAATGGGAAGATGTGCACTGTAAAAAAAACTGTAGAAAAACAGAAAGTTTCAATAAAAATGACTTCCTGTTTACAGGGATATTCTGTCATGTAACATTCCCACCGCGAATCTATTTATTTTATGTAAAAAACAACTTTTTTCTAGTTTTTTAGCTTATCTGTACTTAAACAGAAAGTTTCAGTTCGTGGAGAAAGAAAGAACATCTTCGGATAATTTCTACTTTTACTGAATCCTAGTTGAAGCAGTGGTAGCGTGTGTGCTTAGCATGGGTAGGTCATGGGTTCTATCCCCGGTTATTGATTTATTAAAATTTCAAAAAAAACAGCTAAAATAAGTCGACACGCATGCGCACAAGCAAGGCAACAGAAAAAATATGTAGCTCACTTGACAGAAAGCTTCTTTTTACAGCATTTACCTGTAGGTTACAGCTTTTTTCTGTTTACAGGATTTTTCTGCCTACAAAAATTTTCTGGCAATTTTTGCTGCCAGAAATTTTCTGTTTTTTTACTGGATTATTTTTTACAGTGTGTGCTTAAGCTACCTAAACACAGCAAAATGATTTAAAACTATACCGTAAAACGGGGTGAATCGGATCAGCGGGGTGAATCGGATCACTTTTGAAAAAAGTTTTTTAAACCATCATAGCTCCGGTTGTGTTAGAGTTAGAAAATCAGGATAAATTCTGACTTATTCTACGCATTGTTCAGAAGTTGTTTCAGCCATCAAAAATTATTTTGTGATAATATCTTAGGTAACAAAAACGTGGCTGTCAAAACTTTGCTTATTGAACCAAAATAATAACTTTTTTTTTCAATTTTTGGTATCCCCCGTGTGGTCCCGATTCATCCAAAGATTTCTTTGCAGTCAAATTTTAAATAAATTGTAATCCCGATTTTTGCTGAATTTTTTAGTAAAACAAGTCCATTCCGACTACTGATGCGGGGTGAATCGGATCAGTCATAAAAATGCGTGTTTGAAATTTTTTTTTGAAAAACTGGTGATAGTTGGAGATTTCAAACAAAAGGGATTTGGGTTTATGTATATTTAAGAATATAATGTATGGTTTTGGTAGTTCTGGTGGTATTATTTCATTTCAAAATGGCTGTTAGAAAAGAAGACATCAAATGACGATTTTCGTTAAATATTTTTGACCGCTTTAAAAAGTGGGAAGAATGCATGATTCATGGCGAATAAGTTTTGCTGAATGTTTACATTAATGTGTCAAAGGTTTAAGGTTAACCGATAAGTTTTAGATGGGAAATTTTAATCTCAAACATAAAATCTATTGTTAAAAACCTCTCTCAGTATTTGTTGGTCCATTCGAAAGAAATTTTTACTAAAACGACATCAAAATCAACAAGAAAACGTACATAAAGACCCAGCTGTTTATTAATATGCCGTATATTAAATTATCTTTAAATATAGGTGCAGAAATCAGTGCGATATTTAAGAGCGCATTATTTTTTAGCTTCTGAGAATTGCACTACTCGCTAAACTTACGGTAAAACGAACGAAGCGATTGTTTTCTACAAATGAAAACACTAAAAAAAGCAACACTTATTGTTCGAAACTGGAAACAGATAAAACAATAATGTTATGGAAAACTTTCAATGCTTTAAAATAATTAATTTATTTCAGAAAAACGTCTGTCTTGATTTTATTTCATACAACAGCTGCTCAACGGAGCTAGTGAAGTGTTAAAGAACAATGGAAAATTCCCAGTTATATGCAGTTTTACAGCCAAAATTTGCTATCTTAAACTTATCAAATCATCTCAAATCTTTGACATCTTAATTTAAACATTGTTAATACACAGCAAAACTTTTATTAGCCATGAATAATGCATTCTTTACAGTTTTTAAAACGGCCGAAAAAAATTCGAAAATCGTCGTTTGCGGTCTTCTTTTCTAACCACCATTTTGAAAAGAAATAATACCACCAGAACTTCCAAAACCATACATTGTACTCTTAGATATACAAAAAACCAAAATAACCTTCGTTTGAAATATCCACCTATTACCAGTTTTTCAAAACAAATTTTCAAACATAAAACTTTGGTAAAAAGTATCATAACTTTTCTGAAAACCTTATATTTTATTTTTAAAAATGTTCATTATTTAGTAAAATATATTCATTTTACCTTATTATACTATTTGAAGGCTAATTTCAGGATCCTGTATCACTTTATGACTTAAAAATTGCGTTTTTTCCACAAAAACTGGCAGTGATCCGATTCACCCCGCATTGAGGGTGAATCGGACCACGGCACTTAAAAATTTATATAAAATAAACCATTAAAGATAATTGAATTTTTTCAACGGGTTCTTAAAGTATTAATTGGGACTCGAAATATTGTTTTCAAAGCATTCAAAAATATTTTTTATTAAACTTTTGGCAGCAGTTCAAACTTCAAAATTGATCCGATTCACCCCGTTTTACGGTATTTAAAATTTTCACAAGTTTAAACTTGTGCAACTTTTGGAGGATCCAAAAATATCTAATTTTGATGTAAATTCTACAAAAAGGATTGCACGGGAAAACTTTTGCATGTAAAATAACTTCATATCTTTTAGTTGCTTTCTACTAAGTATTAAATTAATGCATGAAAAATTAAATGGTGAAAAATGCCTTAAAATGATGTTCCCATTTGGGAACATCGGCAGGTAAAAGGTTAAATTCTTCTGTGTTTTTATTTTAATTGATTGCATTTTTGTTGTAGTTTTATGTTGTAATTTTTTTTGAAAGATGTCTTTTAATTTTTTTATTTCCTTTCTTCGCCGTTATAGTAATATACAAGCTATCTATAAAATGCTTTACTATTATAAGTACACTAATTATTACTCCAACAAACCTACAAGAATTAGATTTAAATTCAAAACCATGAAATGGGCTACCACGTAACCCTTTATTTGCTTTCCGTTAGGTAATTTATAATTTAATTTTTAACCATAAATTTAATCTTATATATTTATTTTAATCAGTGTCACATTGTATGTCAATTTCACATACATTCATACACAATAAAACATTTATTATCCATCATTCTTACATTCTCATATATTACCGGTATACAAATTAGCCCTTTCAGTTTTTTCGAGTATTTTTGCATTTTATTCAGTTTAAATAAAGATAAAAAAATGTTTAGTTTAAAATAAATGTGTGAACGAGGATATTTATACAACATTATGTTCGAGAAAAATATCATACAATTTCCATATAATATTTCAGATTTTGTAAGTGCATTAAAAAGAATTCTTCTAAGTTTAAAAACTACTCATACAGAACATATCATTGGCCTTATCTACTTGCTAAAAGCTCAGATATCTCATCGCAAGAAACTTCGCAATTTCTTTCTAGATATCCAAATGAATCAGCCTTCATTAACAACTTTAAATTAAATAAGCGTTGGTACAAATTTGATAAAGGGTGAGATACACTGTAGCTAACGAAAATCAGAGAATAATTTCTGATTCCATGTCCCTAGAGAGGAGCTAACATTCTCAGAAAGCTAACGAATTGGAAAGACGCATAGCTTTCCACGAACCCACTTCTTTATATCAAGCTCTTGCAGAACACTTTGAGATTCCATGCTTGCATCTCGCTTGAAAATTTAATTTTTCGGAATTTATGTAACTGATAAAACAGCCCGAAGCTCTCTATCTGTGGATGTTAGTACCTGTTAAAGTGGTTGCAAACATCTCTTCACCTTAGAATTCTCATAGAAAATAAGCCGAGATGAGTCGGATGAATTAATAAAGTTAAAATTAGGTTTACTTTTCTAATTCTTTTACGTATTTCTGTTGGTTTAGATTCGTTGTGTTTTATTGGATAACTGTAAGATGCCTTTATTCTCTGTTTAGAAAAGTATTTTGTTTTGGATATTTTATAAGACTTGTTTTCTTCCAGAAAAATGCTATCTAAGTATATTGTTAAGTATGATTAAATAGACGACATTTAGACGCATTTGAGTTCTGATAGTATTTATGATAGAAGTCAGTGTATGGAGTACTTATTTACTTAAATTATATTTTTTTTTAGAAATTACACCATGTAAGCATTTTAAATTATAAACTTATAAATATTAAGATTATGATATATTTATTATTATGAAAATTCTAGGTTTAGGGGTTCTTTTGGATTAAAACTTAACTTATTATATGTAAAATAAAATTTAAATTAAGGTGTTTGATGGATGAGAGAGAATGTACCTGATCTACCAATATTTATTTACCACTGACAATCCACTGTTTGTTCTGAAAAAAGAGTCACCTATTCTACGCATGTTTTGTTATTATGCTAATATATTTTATTGCCACCTTGGAAGTTTTTGTTGCATTAATAATGTATAAATGTGACCAATATGATTAAAATTGCTTTCAAAGACCTTTATTTGAGAGCTTTAAAAAATTACCGAAAAAAATTTATTTTATAAAGTTTAAAAAAATATGAAAATTTACATATTTTTGTCCCATTTGAGGCCAAACCGGAGGCAAAAAGAGTTATTATAATTGAATAATATTTCACACATATTAGTTTGAGACCATTTGACTCCTTTTTCGTGCTGTGCCCGATAGAATTTGTAAAAAAATTGCCATAGGAAAATGCCCACCCTAGTGTAGATTATCCCAAATTTCAATTGGAGGTTTAAGATTAAGTATAAAGAGAAATTTAAAATTTAGTAGGAAAAAATTGCGGGGCTTTGCCTCGCAAAATGGGGCATGGACCCGCACTTGTAGTTATTTGTGCCCACGTGAAATAAACATGGACAGAATGTTTCATTATGAAAGTACTAGAAAGAAGTTTTGTATCATTGTTTTGTTATTTCCAAGTCAACCAACGATATCAAACATGAATAAATTCAGTTTTAATGAAAATTGCCTACCTGTTGAGTTTCATCAAGGATACCCGTCCACTAAAAGAGGTTCAGGAGCAAAATGATCCTTAAAAAGGTGAATAAAGGTCTCCAAACTCTACCTCAAACAGTGATTTCCCCCTTTTAAAGACATGATGAGATGTGCAGCCGTTTAGCATTATCATCATAAATCAGGAATACAATTGAAAAGATGAGCTTTCTTCTTCCTGATTAGTCTCAGGACAGTTTACAACTGATTCTAGAGAACCAAAAATTATCTCTACCAGTACTCTAATGATGGTGAAATATACCATTATGGCATTTGAAATTTGATGGTCTGTGCAGGAATGTTGGAAAGTCTTATAAAACTCCCCTATAACTTTCAAAAGGAAGAAATGATCGTTTCAGGTAGAGGGTTGACCATTTCGGAAACCTTTATTCACATCTTTAGAGATCTTGTAGGTCCTATTTTCTTTTGGGATTAATTCATTAGCTTTTGAAGCTGTGGGGAATGGCCCCAAAACACCTGCGGAGATTTGACCCGTTTCACTTTATTCTGAAAAAAAACCTTTATTTTTAAAGACATGTTGAGGCAATTATTTCAAAACGAAACTGAAGTTTAAGTGTTTATATCATGGGTTATTTGTTGGTTCTTGTCCTCAAGCCCTATTTTATACAATTTTAAAGTAAAAAATTAGAGAAACTACATCTAAGTGATTAAAAACCAACTTACAGCACTTCTTAAACTCTTGAGTGACTTAGAGGTAAGAACTTTCATGGAGCAATGAGTAACAAATAAGACAAACCAGCCACCTGGATATTAACTTTTTAATCGATAATTAACAATTAAAAATCACGGTGAGTGGTTTTGCCCCGTGCGTGTTTTTACCCCCTCTACCCTACGTTTGTTGTTCGAAGCTCCTCAATTGTTTACCATATACTTTTAACTAGTGATGGGCAAAATCGATAATTTTAGGTATCGAATACTTTTTTCAATGTCGGGAAATGAACCTGAAGGGACAATTTTTTATAGGGCCTATCCATAATCAGACTGAAATTCAAAAACTGAAAGCGATCCATCAAAAAGCGGGCTTCCGATGCCCGGAAAACAAGATCTTGAAAATGCCGAGCCGCTGCGCCGCTCGGAGCCCCCGCGACGCGAATTTCAAATAGCTAAAAGAAGGAGAAACACCAGAGCAGCACCGCAGCACCCAAACCCTCCGCCAAGGCCTCACATATTCCGATAACCCAATCCAATCCAACACACCTTCCCTGCGCGCCGAAACCAAAATTAAAATGGCGAGAGAAAAGTCACACATGAACATCATCAGAGCACGTAAACCTTCTCCTGCAAAACCGATCCAACCATCGGCAAACTTTCTCATCCCATCCCTTCCGAAAAAACTAGTAGATCCACCAACAAAATCATCCCCTCCGATACATCACAGAATGAGATGAAGACCAAATCGAAAAAAATTTAGCTACTTTAAAATAATTTACTGAAATCTGGATAATCTTCCATTAATTGGTGCAAATAAAAAATATGGTATTCGTTTGAAAATATTCAGTAAGTAAATGAGAGGAGTATTTCACCAATTATTGCTGGTTAAGCGGACAATAAGTGTAAAACTCACAACTCTCAAGCGTCACCTCCAAGTCAACAGCAAGTAATTGATCTACAGCAACCTCCTTCAGTAAGTAATTGTATAATCGAATCTTATAAGTCAACAGTAAGTAATTGATTATAAGATTCGATCACTTAAGTACTGATATCGGAAAGAGTACCCGCAGGAAATATCCTATTTCAAAAGTATTTGGTAATCAATACCAAAAGTATTTATATCGAAAAAAATATGAGTAGAAACTTGGATAACAAAATTACTCATCTGGAAAAAGTATGAGTATCAGTAGTACTCATAACGAAAAAGTATTCGATTGAAAGTTCGAACCCAAAGTACTCATAGCGAAAAGGTATTCGATACCAAGAGTCGAGTCAAGAGGTGGATAGAGGCGAAGGATTTGGAGGGGAAAAAACCTGGAAACGTCAAATTTCTCTCGCGGATGATTAGCGACTCGGGTTTGAGCGTTGCAAAATGAAAACAGAAACAGGCTGTGTTTGATCAACAGTAGGTATTTTGAAGATTATTTCATTGAAAAATTTAAAACGAAATATGTCAATAAAGTATCGATACTTTTTTGGGTATCGAATACACTCGATACTTTTAGGTATCAAGTACTTAAGTATTTGGCATCGATACCTGTCCATCACTACTTTTAACATTTTATTTCATAACATCTTTTAAAATCATAGATACAACTTCCCTTCAAGGTATCAAATATATCATCTAGAAATATTACGAATGAAAGTTCACATAAAGTATGTATTTGAGAATCTGCTGTGTTCTCTCAAATGCTTAAAACAACCCAAAACAGGTTTCATGTAAGTCAACGTTTAAATTGAGTTAATAATTTAATCAGAGTGAACGTAATGATTAATCCCATGGGCGCTATAGGGGAGAGTGGGGCACATTCGCACAAAAAGTGCATTTCGGCATATTTCTCTGGATCTAGATGAGATATTGAAACAAACTCGGAATAACCAATCTTACTCTATATAATCAATCTAAAAAAACTAGAAATTTCGTGCGAATGTGCCCCATGGGTGGGGTAGTTTCGCACGCGTGTGGGGCACTTTCGTACACATGCAAAAAATTATACAATAATTATTTTTACAAACTAAAAAGTTTATTGTACTTTAAAGTAAGGATAATTAAACGAAATATTTGGCATTTTACATATTTTTCCTCTAAATTGAAGATTTTTTACAAAAAGAAAACAGCTTCAGAAAATATTGAACATCTAAGTTTTTGCTGAGGAAAACAATTGTAGTAACGAAGAGTATATTGCACATTGACATACTTCACATGATATTATTAGTTAGAAAAAGTTCAACCAGTGTTTTAACTGTCAGGTTTTATTCGAAAATAAAAGTGAACCAACATCTTGCTTATTAACACCTGAAACTGACAGTTGGGGAACTTTAAATACGATATTATCTTTTTGTATGAATGTTGAATCATTACTTACTGGGAAAATAAAAGTTTCGTCATTTATTTTAAAGTTTTTCATCATTAATTTTAAATAAGCACCATTCAATTCCAAATTTTCTATTTGACCAACATAACAATATTTTATTTTTAGTAGCAAATTCTACTAGAATAAAATCATTTAAGTCCAAGTCAATTGGTATTAAACAATTATCACAGGGATATTTATTTCTTCAATGTTTAAATCTGGGCCTAAATTCCATAAAACGGAAGCTTTCTTTAAGATGTTATTATTATCACAAAATTTTGGAACAATTACAATAAAAAACAATTAAACTTCAAGTTATTAAATATAACATATAAATAACTTTCATGATCAAAAATGGGAAAGATAAAGCACATTCGCACTGTCCGAATCTTCCCCATCTTTTAGTGTGCGAATTTGCCCCATCTACCAGTTCAAGCTTACCACGTCCCAACAAGATATTTATAAATAAAACAGTGAAATAAAACCTTTCTAGAAACTTACTTTAGTAGTGCCTCTACTGAATAAAATGCTGAATGTCCACTTGAGAGTTATTTTTGATTGATATTTTACGCCAACAAAATGACAAGAAAATTTACTTAGCTGCTTCTAACACTAGCAAATTTCTAGTACGTATACAACAAAATGGCTCAGAGCTTTGAAAATTCATGCAGGAGGTGGTAGTCATGCTTCCATCTACTGGTATTTTTTTCAGATTTTTAAATTGATAGACTAGGGGAAATGCCGTCTGTCCGAAAGTGCCCTATGTGCGAAATAGCCCCACTCTCCCCTATTTTATCTGGCTATTTAATTTAATCACTGAGTAGTAGTTAGGAGTCAAACTTAGCGAAAATTAGAAAAAATGCGTATAAAGATGCGTTTCAAATAAATTTGTGTTAGGCATAAGTTCGTTATTAGTGTTGGCCTTACATTAAGTTAGGTAATGAGATTTTTAAATTTTACCATACCAAGATGTTACACACCTTCTGGTTCTTATAATATTATTCTTTTAAAAGAAATGTGTGAAAATAGTGATTAGGAATACGTACGATGAAAAGAAAATCTCTAAACAAGTTAATAAAACAATCACTATTTTAGTTAGTAGTTTCATATCCAGGTGAATTTGTGTCAGTTTTTTTTCAAATTTTCATTTAATTTATTGTTAAAATAACCTATAAATATTTAAAAATTAGGACATATATAAAAATTCTAGAATAAAATTTTAAAAATGAGTTAGAATATGTTTGTATTTTGTATTCCCTTTTAGTTATTTGGTTTATGCATTAGTTACTAAGTCAAGAGTAATGCAATAGTGTCACTTAGATCAGTTCTAAAAAAACATTGATGATAGAAACAACGCAAGCAACGGTGATGACAATTACTTGAAAAACTAATCAGGCATAACTTACGCCACACCTACTAGTAGTTAATAAAATGAATGAAAATTAAATCAGAGTTATTGGTTTAAAAGGCATAGTAATCATAGAATTTTATAATTTTTGCAACCCAATAAAACATTATAAAAATACGTAGCATAAAAATATTATTGAAAACTTTAAAGTTGAATATAGATGTTATTGAAAAATTCATAATAATGAGGTACTTTTAAAGAGAATAAAGAAATAACATTTTAGCTTTGTTTTCACAACCTTGACGCGAATAACTGTGGTGTATCTCAGTTTGTTATTAAAGAATTAACAATAATTTTAACAAGAACTGTAGGGTATTTTGTTATTTATTTATAAATTGATTTCTTGGCACTTTTAAAAGAACCTGAATATATTTTTAAGTTAATATTTGCGATTGAAAATTTTTTAATAAGGGTAGTAAACTCTCAAATATATTGTTCCATAACTTTACTTGTATTTTTCATACAAACTCCATTGTAGCCGTCTACCTTATATCACAAAGAATATAGCTACATATTTTTTTCTTGAAGCATGTTTTATATATAAAAACACTTGAGATTTTCCTATCTAATGGACCTAAAGTAAAGTATTCTTATTTAACAACTAATATCCGTAGAAGCCATCTATTTGACGCGATTTCTTCCTTATCCATTGTTGAATTTCCTCTTTACTTGCCAAAAATTATCGAAAAACTTCCATACATTATTCATAACGGTGACACAAACTTTAGACACAAATCCTTTCATAAGAAAGTAAAGCGAAGATGCGAATTCGTAATCACAGAAAAGGGATCAGGCCATGTGACAAAAGCGAAGACAAACGAAATTTATACAAAGAAAGAATAAGAGAAAGAGAAATGAAATATCCGTAGGTTAATGTAATAAATGTGTTTCAAAAAACGTATCATTAAAAGCAACGTATGCATGTCACGTTCTGAAAAGTGAGAATAAACAATCTATTTTTTATACTCATCTGACTTGATAGAGGCGTGTATGGCATCTGGAATTAAGAAAAATTTACTTGGGAAAAATATATAATTTCAAATTCGGGTGCTTTCATCCATTTCAACGGAAACTTATCAATCAGGTTGTCTGAGTTTTCCAAGACAGGGCTGGACTGGATATTAAAGTGTAGTTTGGCATTTAACGAAGAATGAATGGACGAATATTTTTACATCGTGCTGTAGTGGAGTTTTTAAAATATTGGATGCAACATAAACCTAATTTTATATCCCGAAATAATAAGGTCTCCAGATGAAGTATTGTCAAAGGTAATCAATCCTGGTTGCATTTTAAAGAGGGATTTTTCAGAGGAGGCTGTTATATTTTTGGGAAGTAATCAGGTTCGTGGGTTTACTTTTGCTTTGTGGGGAATTACTTTATATACTATAATTTAATATGAAAAGGGGTGATAGCACTCTTTATTTTCAAAAACGGGCGATAGTACTCTTTATTTTCTCAACTGTAATAAATGAAGATTTTGATAAATAAAAATGTAAAATTATACAGGGTGTATCTGAAATGGTGCAACAAACTTTCAGGGATGATAGTACTCATCAAGACGAACAAGAATTGGTATAGAAAGGGGGTCGCAAATGAGTTTTAAGGGGTGAAACCCCGGGGTAAAAATCAGCCAAAAAACTTGCATATTTGTGCAGGAAGAGACACAATGGTTCGATTCCGGTAGTTATTTTGTAAAACAACTTCAAATATTACTAAGCTAGCTTTCCCACCAGTAACACTTTTGCATTCGACAGGAAAAAAAACTTCGCCAATCCGTGATCGCCAAATCCTTTTTTGCGATTTTTACGGAAACTCAAATTTCTATGTAGTAGTACTATTAATGATTAAATGATAGCTTAGTTGGTAGCGTAACAGTCTTGCAATCGTAAGATTGCGAGTTCTGTCCTACTGTGTGAAGTTGTTCATTTTTAAATTCTTTATAAATTTTTTAAAAAGAAATATTTTGAGACATTGGAATATGTTTTAAAGTATTAAGATTTCATTTGGTCTCATTTAAATAAAATTTTTTTAGCTATACAAAATAAGTGTTTTTTAAATAGAAACATATTGATTAATTAATATCGTACCTTTAAAAGTAAAATACTAACACAAAATGTAGAATTAATTAAAGATCCCCGCATTTTTAATACATTATTAGAAATTTTATGCAATTCAGGACAATGCACAGCTTTTAAAGATAAAAATGTCTTTTAAGCCTTAGTCGATGTAAGATGCACTCCCATATCAGCTGTGCAATTGCCAGCAGTTTCACACCCAGTGGTAATTTAAAGCCCTGGATGGTACACGCATAGCACTCGCACAAATCTTACGGGATTTGTAGCCAACTCCAAGAAGCAATGCATGAGTACTGCTATCAAGCTAGCTGCTGTGACACAGTAAGGATCCATTGCGATAATAAACAAGAGAAAATTATTTTAAAAGTGGTAGATTGCCGCTGAGCCATCCAGCTGGCTCGTTTTTTAATATGAAGAAATTCAACATTTTGAAGATAATGCCTACAGTCTAAATAAGAATTGATTAAAGAAATTGATTTGTACAAGAAATTTGGAGAAGTGGGGAAAGATTAACAGACTGACGTCCAAGCGAAATCGAATTATTTTGATTGAATAATTTATGACATGATAGTGTGATTGGAAAAGCCATGGTTTGTTAGGTAGGAGGAAGAAGGAATTATGCCAAAAACTGATAGCTGAAATTTGAAAGGAAAAATAAATTTAAACACAAAAATTGAGGTAGGGGTAAAACATCGCTAAAATAGTATTAATTTTACTTGAAACTAGTTTTAAATAAGTCACCACTCTGTTAATCAATTTTAATTTACTTTGTCTGTGTAAGGAGAATGGGCTGTACAATCCGTTCCAAGGGTGTCGGGGCGTTTGAAGCTCATAGGTTAAAACACTTTGTCTGTCCTAGAAAGCGGATAACGTAAACCCCTTAAGGAAAGTGCCCATACTACGTAACCCATTTATTACTATTTTTGACCCCCTCCCTCCCTTTGGAGGCCACCCGTAAGTAGTACACGCCAAGAACCCCCCTCTAGTTTTCACGTAGTAATTCATAAATACGGTTTTCAATTATTTTTTGCAAACGGAAATTAATTAAATTCAGTTTTAAAGTTAAATTCGACTAATTATATCGTTTAAATCGACGATTAAATTTTTCCCTCGACTAATGATACCCTCGATTAAAGTTAAAAAATTAATACGACTTAATATGTCTAATCTTAATAATTAATTTGGCTAATTTCAATAACTAATTTGGCTTAATTTTGACGTATTGACTAGAGGAAATTGGAGACGAAACCCTAAGCTTCATAAACTACCCACCCCTCCTTCAACACAGGAACACTAAAATAGCCGAGCTAGCACCCCATCTCGACCGTGTATTTCTCGAACTTGTAATTTTCTTAATTTTGTCTTGTCATATGAATAACAGTTATAATTATGTAGTCACTTCTAGAAAAACAGAATTTAATTATAAAACTGTTTAAAATGCTTAGGTTTTTAGACTCTTTTTTTATTAACACAAATGTTTCATACAAAATTAAAGTCATCATTACATTTTCTTAAAGGTTGTTTCACAAAGAGCTCCTAGTTTTAAAACTAATAAAAAATAGACAAAACAAGATAAAAAATACCCCGTGATCTGTAATGTACTTCTTTTAGACCAGTGTTTCCCAACGTGGGGCGCACGCCCCACCGGGGGGCAATATCATTTTCTAGGGGGGCAATTTGAAAATTTTCAATTAAATTGCCTCCAGGTGGAGCCAATCCAGGGGGAAAACTAAAAAAACTTTTTAAAAAGAAGTTTATCAAAATGTGATCCTATTATCCTATCTTAGAATGTATGTCTGAAATCTGGACCAGTATGTATCAAAACCAAGTTGAAACCCTGCTTTTAGAGTCTAATTTTCAAACCTTTTCTGGGGGATGACTAAAGATCTCTTTTAGAACGCTTATATTTGAAACTTTTTTTTACATTAGGTTCATCAGAATGCAAATCTTACCTAAATATTTATATCCAAAATTTCCCAACTAGGGGGTACCAAACTAGTTAAAACCCTGCTTCCTAGAGTCAAATTTCCGAAAATTTTCTGGGGGAGGACCCCCAGACCCCATTTGGTGCTTAGAACTTAATTACTATCATAACTTGATTTGGTTTTTAGCGTGCAAATTCTACCTAAAAATGTTCTGAAAAGCTTCATTAGACTTATTAAATATACATTGGGGGGAGGGGCTTAGAAATAATTTTGGCTCCCTCTCAAAATACATTTCTATATTATGCCACTTAGACCGGGGGGGCATGGAAAATTTAGAAAGGCTTTGGTGGGGCATGGACCGAAAAGGGTTGGGAAACACTGTTTTAGACCAAAGAAATTCTTAAAACAATTTTTTTAAATCGGTCGATCAAAAAAATTTTATTTATGGCAGCACAAGATTTTTGAGAAACGAAGGAAAAGCAGTCCTTGAAATCCTTATCATACATTGTAGGGAAATAAAATTTACGGAAGAAACGATTTCTGAATCGAATGAGAATCAAATACTTTGTAATTTATTTGATCATTGATTTAAAAATAGGGATTTCAAGGATTGCTTTTCCTTCATTTCACAAAATTTCGTGCAGCCAAATTTTTTTGAACTATCAATTTTCAAAAATGTGTGTAAAAAAATTTTAAATACGCGTCAAAGTTTTGCGTTGAGACAAAATGCGATTTAAAGCATTGTTGTAATTACAAAAAAAAATTACCGTAAAGAAAAAAGAAAAACACTACAATTTAGAAAAATCCATAAAAATTCTCAAAATACTATTACACATCCTTTAATTTTGTCCGATTTTTGGACCTCATGCCATAAAACCCAAACCCACATCCTTTAATAGTACTCTTTCCATGTATTTCCCAAAAATTATTGACATAACAGAATCCACAAACTTACGATTGCGAGTTAGAAGATTCCGGCTCCTTATTCTACCAACTGAACTACCGTTTTAACGATAAAATAAGAAACGAAAAAAATTGCGCCAAATGGCTAATAAGTTGCCAAATTTGGTTGAACATGCATTTAAAAAGAGACTGATCGAATAAATCTTTCGCTACGAAAAGATAACTTCCTGAAAAGTTACAGTTAAAATTTCTTTTTGCAAGTACGAGTTCTATTTTTTTGGTGTAAAAAATTGCGGAATCGAACAATTGTGTCTCTTCCTGCACAAATATGCAAGTTTTTTGGCTGATTTTTACCCCGGGGTTTCACCCCTTAAAACTCATTTGCGACCCCCCTTTCTATACCAATTCTTGTTCGTCTTGATGAGTACTATCATCCCTGAAAGTTTGTTGCACCATTTCAGATACACCCTGTATATATGAAAAGAAATCACACGGCAATACCAATGTTTAAAGGAAGAAGAGCAATTATCCTTCTAAATCATGCAAATCCACACTGTAAAACAAAAATATTATGCATGTAAAAGAAATTAACTTTAATAAAAAACTAGAGAAAATTAATATAAATCGCTAAAAATTTAATACATTAGCAGTTTCATGGAATTATGTAAGGTATTAGACTTTACAAAGATAATATTTTTAAAATTACTCTTTCTGCGATGAAAAGTAACCACTATACCTACAGTTGTGATTTGTGTAAGATCCAGCTCTTAATGTATGTGTGTGGATTACCGCAAATTCTTTTTAAAAAATCCATTAATGTTGACCTTACTTCATGTTGACTTCCTTAATTAATCCTTCATGTTGACCTTCACATTAATTGCTAAAATTTCGAGTAGTAGATTAAAGTTTCTTACATTACTTAACTTACATGAATAAGAGAAAGAGAAATTAATAGGTAAACATAATTTAGAATTATTTGTCTGTAATTCAAAAAGTCAATAACTATTAAATGTTTAGGTTTAGCCTATACCCATATACAGGGTGATTCAGAGATAATCATCAATAATTGGGGGGAGGTAGAGAAGCCCTAGACAAGCATATTTCGAATAGGGATGGTGGGGAGCAGCCTTACCGTTAAAGGGCTGCAAAAAACAGTTCTGTTCTCATAACGGAAAGTGCGTATCTCCCAACCGCACCGTTCTGTCGCTATAGGACTGAACGAACAGCGCGTTTGCAGTGGTGCGGTTGCGAGAACCCAACTGAACGGTTTTACCAATCGAACAACTTTTCTCAAATTTGTTTGGGGGAATCCGACTGTCGGGTTGGCGAAAACTGCGTTAGTGCGGTTGGCACAAACGGAAATTTTACGGTTGGCGCAATCCGAATGGGGGGTGTACGGATTTTCTCTTTATACAGGATAGTATTTTTAAATTTAAATTACCCATGCTTTTATATTTCTAGAAACACATTTGATACTTTTTTAACCATACTTATATTAAATTACAAAAATATCCGATAGAGCTGTTTACATGTTTTGTTTACTATATGTTAATAACTTTTAAGAATTTCTTTTCAAAAATTGCAATCGAGTTTAAAAATAGAAAAAAACTTGTAATACAGTATACAAGAAAATCGCTCGTAGGTACTTACCTTGCATTTAAAACTTTATTTTGTGTCTTTACCTTTGGAATCTTTCATCCAAATTTTGAAATGGCTAAGAGTGAATTTTAAAAGTTGAAATTGTCATATATGGATCAGTCCCTTCTATCCATCATCTTCAAATTCAACCAATAAATACTAGATTCAAAGCATATAAAACTTCAAGATACTATTTCAGATTTGAGGATACCTACTTAAAGATTAGCCGATGTAAAAATCTCTTCAATCCAACAATGTTGGCATGTTTTTATTTACACATAAAATTATAATAAATTTTCTGAATTTACCAGCATTCTACAAATTGGTACATTTTGCTTTCTTTTTGTTTTGATAACTTTCATAATTCCTGAGTCTATCTAATCCTGAAGAATTTAAGATTGTTTTGATAGTTTTCAACTTTGGGAAAATCAGTTCAATTAAGATATCAGTCCAATTAAATACTACCCAAATATTTTGGATGCCAAGTACTACCTAATTTTTATTGCTGTCATTGATATAACTACATTTCAATTGGTTAAATTAGCAGTTTTGGTAAAATTTTTGTAAAGAATTAAAAACAGATTGTGGACATTTAACAGGACAGAATGGAATTATGATTGGATGTATTACCTCAATATCAACCTTCAAGTTTATTTTACAAAATAAATAAACCAAACAGTTTTTCAGTATAAAAAATTAATTTTATTTTTATAATTTCTTTTTGAAATATTCAGAAAATGCAAATATCTTAAATACTGTCCCAAATTGTGATACTTTTAAAGAACACAACATATCAATTCTGTAAAATATTAAATTCAAGATAAAATTTAACACAATAAAATCATTTAACAAGAAATGCAGAACACTGATGAACAAGAAAAGAGAATAATTCAGATAATTAAAGGTAAAGATATGATTGAACCAGATGAAATTGGAGCTAAGCTTTAAAAAATTTTCTTGTGTACTTTTTGAGGGCTCGAAGTTAGAAAAAATTTGAAAACTTTTCAAGTATGTAAAATAGGGTATTTTCATTCACTATTTTTGACCTTGTTTACCTTATAAACCCTTAACTTTTTAATTAAAAAAAATATTTGAATGATTTCTAATAGAAGTAAAAGATAGTATCATAATAACTTTTAAACATATTAAGGCAGTTATGGCTTAGCAAAAATAGGTAAATTATTAAATAATAAATAATTTTATTAATTAAACTTTTTAAAAATGTGAATGAATCATATTTAAACAAAAATTCAAATTCAAATAAACATATTTTATTAACACCAGAAAGAAAGATCACATATAAATGCATATTTTAGTTTAAAATATTATAAGCATTAATAACAATAAAAGTAATAGGAAAAGTACCTTTGGTCAGATTTATTGCACTTTTCGATTTTTGGGAGTAACTTCTGATACGAGGGCACTATTTATTACTGCATTGTTACCCTGAACCAGAAACACTCGTCCTGCAACACAAGTGTTGATGGTGCCGACTTTGGTCGTGATGGATACACCTCTAGAACACTGTCACCTGAGCGGCGCACACTTACACAAATGCCAGTTGAAGAAGACAACGTGAGATGCAAGTAGTGGCTGTAGCTGAGGCTTCGGCGAAGGATTTTCAGTCGTCTAAAAAAATTTGGCACCCGACTGTCACTGACGAGCACACACCAGTGAACCTGGAGAACTTTTTGACGAGTCAACAGCATCCCACTACATGGAGGTAGTTCCCAGATCCAAGATTACCTTGGAGAAAACTCTCAAACGAGTCATCAAAGTACTGCCAGGAATTATAACTGCCCTTATCAATGACAATCACGCAGACTTGAAGAAACAAGAGTACCAGGTTTCAAGCTGTCAGATGAGAAGCAAGAGGACACAGAAGCTCCTCGCCGTCGTTTTTCAGGGAGTCCCGAGAGGTTTTCCAGCCCTGCCAGGATCCTCTATGTGAATGTCAAGCTGGATAAGAAGAGGCTGAGAATGGCGGTTTTTGGGGCACCTCGCAAGAGCTTGGAGAAGCAATGCTGCATACGTTGCAGAGGTGAACACGCGCTTTGCGACTGCCAGACTCCATATTCTGATGCGGTTTCCTGCATCCATTGCAGCTGTGAGGGGCACCTTGCCTCATGGAGAACGAGCCGAAGTGGTCAACCCAGAGGATCAACCAGAAGTTCTGCCCCAGACAGATGTCAATCGGGACTGAGAAGCAGATCCAGCAGTTGGCAAGAAGACTTAGACTCTGTGTTTACCCCCTTGAGCAGCTACAATAAAAAAAAATAATCATATAATATCACATACTGAAGGTAATTTTTATATATCACATACTGAAATAATAATTAAAACACTGCTGGCATCCAAAAAACTTGTATCTCGAATTTAGGGAGTCAACAGAGCATAAGATAATTGTGTAATTATTCACACTAATGAATGTGACAATGAAAGGTCGGAATCCTTGGTATAATGCATTAATCATTGTGTGAATAGTAATAAAACTTGACCCATATTGATGCCAAAGAGGGTATTGTTGTAATAATCCTAGAAATACAAATACAAGTAATACTGCATGGAATTACTTAGTTTTTGTTCAACTTTTCAGAATATCAAAATCCATTTTCATTGGCCGAGTAAAAATATCGCATTATAACACCTACACTGGTGTGACTAGGAGTTAGAGATAGGGGAGAATTTCTCAAATTTCATGCAATTTGAATGTTTGTGAAAATCTGTCTTGTACTGTATATTCCCCAAATCTGAGATACAAGGTTTTCGATGATGCCAGTTACAATATATAATAAAATTTGGCACAGCTTCGATAAGAGTCTACCAACCGCCATGCAATTTAAATTAAAAAAACAGTATATTTAAGGAGAATGGGGGCAAATTTTGACAACATTAATCGATGTGTGATTCACATAAAACGATACGTAGTTCATTTCGTGTTAAGTTTAATGAGTGATCGGGACCTGTAGAGTTTAACCAGTTTAACTAACGGATGGTAAACATTGTAACAATACTGCCATTCCATTAAGCGGAGTATCTGTAAAATTAAACTAAATATCCAAATTATTATGGTCATAATAATATTAACTCAAGACTACTTAAGCACTTATTTTTTGTTGAAAAATTACATAAACACTAGGAAAGAAATCTTTTACGTACCTTCATCTAAGCATAAGCCTAATGGGATGGGTCCCATCGTTGTGCCCGCAGTTTTCGGGCGGGATCGATAGGTGGCGCCGCGCAAAGGTGGCGCACCAAACGAACCAGAGCGGTTCTCATGGGGGATTTACAGCACTACTGTAAAAGCGACATTTTCGGTTTGCGGCAAGAAACGGGAATTTGTTATTCCAATAAACCAATTGACGAGCGCCATCATTGTGAGCAGCGGGTACTAAAATATGCCGCTTTTTGCATGACTTGCAGCTCCTGCAGCAGTGGTGTAAATCCCCCATCAGAATCGAACTAAGCAACAGAATGCGTTGGGTTGAAAGAAACGGACCGGGGGGGTTTCGGGAAACGGTAGGCCCGGTTTTGACAAATAAACACCTATCAACCGAACTTGGTTTGGTTGATAGACGACCACCATTTTTTTGCGTGACCTAATGTTATGCGAGCGCGCTTCAAAAGGCCGTTTTTAGAAGGCCCGTGTGACGAAACAAAACATAATAAAATGAAAGAATCTATTGCATGATGTAAGGAAGTATCCCTACTACTTACATCATGAATTCGATAGAATTTGAACCACTTTCTAAACCGTGGAGTGAGTTTCAAAAGTGCACTCTTAATCTTTTAGTCAAAGAATGGAGTTCCATTAATGGTATTTAGAAAAATGAAGATCGGGGAAGGAATTTTCAATGATCGTAACATTGATCATTGAAACTGTTTGATCATTGAAAATTTCTTCCCCGATCATTGTTTTTCTAAATACCATTAAGGGAACTCCATTGTTTGACTAAGATATTAATATTGCACGTTTTAAAACTCACCCCACGGTTTAGCAAGTGGTCCAACTTCTATCATATTGTGGATTTAAGTAGTACGGATGCTCCTGTACCTCATGCAATAATGTTTTTCATTTTATTATGTTTTGTTTCGTCACACGGGCCTTCTAAAAACGGCCTTTTGAAACGCGCTTGATCTACATTAGGTCCTAGCTCTCAACATTAGCTCTCCATCCTTATTCGAAATATGCTTGTCTAGAGCCCCTCTACCTCCCCCCAATTATTGATGATTATTTCTGAATCACCCAGTATATCTACCTATTTATAATTAATATACCTTATTTATGTAAATTTTTCTAACTTTCATATCTTAAGAGTAAAAAAATCATTTTGATAACCCGCTTTATTAAGAAATCCTCCTTTTCTTTCTGGAAACTTAATATTCAGTATGGACATATAACCTTTGATTGTACAAATGTTTTACGCAGAGTCTAAGCAAATGTTTGCTCAACCGAAAACAAGTTCCACCTACGTTTTCAATACCAGGCTAAAACAGCTCTCTTAACGTTGAATAATTTTCCCCGGTGAAATGTTTGCAGTGAGAAAGAAAGGGTTTTGTGAGATTTTTATTGATATTATAATATCCCAGCTAAGACGTGAATCAAACTCTCCAACCCTTACTTTTAAAATGATTATTTTTCTAACTAAATGAAAGTAAAATAATATTAGTGACATTTGCAGGTATCGATCTAGACTCTAAAAAATGAAAGGTCTGGGATCCAAAGGCCAGATAATTAAATCAACTGAAAAATTTCTGTTTGCGTAAGATTTACTTCCTAATAATTCTTGAAAATGTCTGATCGAGTTCAAAAAACTTAATTTAAAGTAATTCCGAGTAAGCTAACTTTAAACCTGTGAGAAGATTTTTTTCATAAATCTTGGCATGGAAATATAAACAAACCTGTGGTTGAACTTTAAAAATAAGACTTTTTCTCTTAACCTAGTTTATGCTTGGAAAAAAGTGCAATTAATTTTTCCTTTGAATATGGCCTCACTTTTAATCCTTGTATATTCTTTCAAAAATCTTGGAAAGCATCAAATGAAAGAAACCAAACTTTGAGTTCTGTTCTAATTAAATCAGATTTTTATTCTATTTTTTTTTAATTCCTAAAGTAAGCATGACAGTATTTACTTTTTCGGAAACTGTTCAACTTCAACTATCTCCCTTCATATTAATAAAAAAGAGGGACAACTACTGAAAGCTCTGATTTGCTAATCGTATTATCACAAACTTAATTTTAAATAAAACGTAAGAATGAAATTGCAGCCTAAAAGATACAATCTATGGAACTCACAAATAATGTCTTATTTTAATACTCTAAGAATTTTTAGTGCTACACCTATGAGTTTATTTACAATTGGTGTCATCTGAAAAATAAATATTTCTTATAAAAAATATTTAATAATAAGACCGTGCATAATGAATTGGTATTCTATTGCAAGGAATTATTTTACATGCTTAAAGTTTCATTAGATGCCGACTTGTATGTATGGAATTAAGGAAGGATAAGAATAAAAATTTGTTTGCAAAACACACAGTGGGTAGAATATGATGTTAAAAGTGTTTTTTAATTAAATCGTATTCTAAATATAAAATCCCTGGTAAAGATTGCCAATTAAGGCTGTTTCGACTTTAACATTAATGCTATATTATATTGTTAACAATGTTCTGCCATCGCGAAAAATGTCAATTATCCTGCTGTCAAATTTTATGTACCCGGTCCAACTAAATAAATTCTTCCTTCCATGCAATTCAGCAGTTTTACATTATTCACATGGTATAGTACTACACATAAACCATGAATGTTTTTGTGTTTCAAAATGATTCATACCTATTGAACATTTGATAACCGGATTTACTATTTGTATGGGTAAAACTAGTGTCTACTGTTGAAATAAAGTATGGATATTTATTTTGTGAAATGAAACATTGTTATAAATGGATATAAACCTCATATTTACGAGGATGTAGTGGATAAATTTGAAAATATGCTTTCCCAGTTTTAAATGGAAAATAGTTTGTTTTAGTTTTACATATCTTAACAAAAAATATAAATTAAAACACAGTTTTTATACGTTAATAAAAGTGCCTTATAAGAGTTGAATTCACTGAAGGTATGAAAAGTAACGGTAAGCACTGAGGTAGGATAAAGTAACAGTAATACGATTTATCGATAAAAATACGTCATAAAGAATTGTTTTTTTATTTTTCCCTCTTTGGTTAGCAATTACCTACTTTAGTAGTCAGTAATCCTTACGGAGAAAATAAGCTAAAACGTTTTGCAAGCTAAATATGTATAAATCTATCCTGCTCCAGGAATTTGAATAAAATCTATAACAACCGTATTAAGCTACCGTTTATTATACGATAGTCTCGAACAATTTAATTTCGAATATTGCAAAAGAGTGTAAAACGAGCATTAAGTAAGTAGAATTCAGTACGTTTTGCTATTTGATTAGGTTTGATCAGAAATGGAGCAAAAACCTAGTGGGAAGTAGCTCTACTTTATGTTAAACACCTGAATTCTAACCAGTGTTTTTATGTCACGAAACAAACAGCAGAGAATGTGTGATATTTCCCACGCAAAAGGCAGAAACAAGTACAAACTGAAGTGAGGTCACGCGATCTGGGGTGTTGAGGATATAACTCAAACTTTTTTATTTTTTGGAAAACTAATATTTAAGTCAGTGGATAACAGTGCATTTCTGCTTAAACATTCGTTACATTTTTGGTCTATATTTGAGTATATTGTAACGGACATTAATACACAATGTGAATGTATAAATAAATATTAAATGCTTGTTTATATTTTCAAACCGAAAATATGAAGGGACTTGTATCATATATTTTAAAAGCAGATTGATATTATGTTCTTCTCAAGGTCATATAAAAAACTAGGAACTGTTTGGGGTATTTCGGTTCTTTGATATGATGCAATGCGATAAATGAAATAAAATTTTGTAATTTTTTCAGACGTAACTAAGTTGCCTTAGGGTTTTACGACATATCGTAATGGTTTATGTATGATTAATGTTTTTATTATTATAGTAGGAGTACGTGATCGTTAAAGTTGTGGGTCCGAAAGTCCTGTGGTCGGTCGTAGCAGTTTATCACGGGTCCAGATTTTCTGGAGACTATTTCACTCCCCTTCAGAGACATGGCAAAATTGTGGAGGTGGTGATATATGGTGGCGGCATCTATCATCAGAGACTGAAGTTGGATTCCTGCCATTTATTGCCCTCTTTCTCAGGAGCCACACCCCCTTTGCCTTAAATCCTGTCCACTTTGCGGTAGAGCTTGATATTCCAAGTGACATAAGACAACAACAACAAAAAACAAAATAATATTTTTGTTTAATTTTAATTTTATATTGTTACTATCAAATATCTGTTAGAATTTACACATCAATCTTAATTACAGTATAAAAATATTTATCCTTTTTACAACCAGATTAAAACTCTCACTCAGGTCACCAGCTGACCTAACAACTTCTTAATTTATGTAATTTTCTCTAACCTAAATAAGAATTATTACATTATTTTATTCCACGATGTTAATTACTTTAAAGCAAGTAAATGCAAATGTGTGTATGAACCCTTTTTAAATACTCTTACTTTAAATAGTTATGTAGCGATTGTTCTTTCTGAGTTATTATACATCGAACTAACTTTCATGTGGAAGTCTATGGGAACAAAAGTTTTGCCATGAATTAGCATTTTTAGCAATCCCGTGGTATGATTTGTATACTTTGCTTCCCCTCCAATTGCAAGAAAATAAAGCCTCTGAGAAGGAGGTAAATTTGAGATTCTTTTGTTGGAAACACAGGAACTGGTTATGACCTTAATTTAGCCTACTATTGTTTCATTTTGTTTGGTTTACTTCCTCTTTTGTAACATAAAATTTTAATGTTTTAAGTATTATGTTGTTTACCAGGCAGGCTGAAAATGAAGTAAATAAGACATCTTTAGTTTCATTTTCATTATCTTTCAACCGCAAAATTTTAAAGGAATAATCTCCTCTCTCATGTTTCAATGAAAGGTTATATAACTTACTAGCGCAAGCGCTATCCCGGCGTTGCTCAGGGTATTTTATAGACGGGCTTCGCCCGTACAGTAGTTCTTTTGCTTAACTTCAAAGCCTAGGCCAGTCAAAAAGTAGAAAAAGAATTAAAAAAAAGTTTTGCTAAATGTAATCCTGGCGTTGCTAGGGGCGATGTAAAAGGGCTTCGCCCGCACAACATGCCTTTGACTGAATCTCACACTTATAGCAATTGAAATTGAATAAGTATAATTGATTAAAAATATTAAAATATAACGCAATACCCGAGCGGTGTAAATTTTAAAGAAATGCAATTTACCCTTATGTAGACAGTCTTTTCCCACGTTTATTATGATATGAAATTTGAACGGGCTTCACCCATACAACATGCTTGACTAAATGAAATAAAAATTTGGCCTGATATAGACGGGCTTAGCCCTTGATTATTATGATGTAGAATTTTTATATGCAATTTACCCATAGACAGGCTTCGCCCACGTTTATTAAAATTTGAACTTGTTAAAACATGTTTAACTAAATGAAATCTAAATTCCGCCCTTAATTATGATGATGAATTTGTATGAGCTTTGCCCATGCAAAGCGCCTGACTAAATGAAACGTAAATTTGCCCTTATATTGACGGGTTCCCGTACAACGTGCTTGACAAAATGTGCTCTGATGTAGACTGGCTTAGCCCGTGCTTATTATGATGAAAAATTTGGATGTGCTTTGCCCGTACAATTTTCCTTCAGCCAAGCGCAAGGGAAAAATCGCCAAATAATGTAGAATTCTTACAACCGTTATTCGCATTGCTTGGCAACTTGGCTAGTGTTTAGGTCACAATTAGCGAAATTTGTGCCCGGGTAAAGGAAAAGTACTGAAATATAAATTCCTCTCTTGTGATTGCAAAAAAACTCAATAAAAAGTAACGGTAAATGAAGCAAATCCGGGCTGCAGCTGAATTTGGCGATTTTTTTGGTCGGCAAGTGGAAAACCGATGGCATCCGAGCATTGAATTGTTATCCCCAAATTTGGCAATGAAAATCTGCCGCCCGGATTCACTTCATTAACCAACTACCTAAGCAACCTTGAATCACTACGAAATAGAAGTTGAAATTAACCATTAGTAAAATTTCAGTAATAAGAAACAAAACATAAACTTAAACAACAAAAATGCTATTGATTGAAAAAGAAAGAATGAACAAAGCACAAACAATAAAACAAAAGTAAACCTGAGCTACTTCAAAACAAAACGAACTGTGGTGTACTTGCAAAAAACATGACTAACTATAAAAGCAAGCTTACGATAAAAATCATTCACATGGTTGTATTTTAAAATATTGATGTACCAGATAAAAAAATTAATTCTTATTCAGTTTATCACAATTATTGATTCCAAACCCTGCTATTTACCCCTTTTCGTCATAAGGATTTTTGTTGGTAGTAAAATTTGTTCTTGAAATATCTCAGTTTTACATATTTAGCAAAATTAAAAAAAAATTGTAATGCAAATAATCTTGCAAACCATTGTAAAGCACATAACTAATTTTTTATTTAAATTGTCAGTTAAACATTTTTTATTTATATCAATGGTTTTTTTATGAAAAATCAAGTGATTTAAACCAAACAACCCTGTTTGGTATATTTTAGGATCTAATAATGTGGGGATGATATTAATAATTAAATATCTATGTTTGTCAGACATTTGAGCTATGAGTAAGCATGGCGGCTGGTAGACTTATCAAGACTGTGCCTTTTTTATCATGTATTTTACAAAAGTGTAAAAAAAACTTCATCGTTCGTTAGGTACCTCAGTGTTTTTCAGGACATGGAAATTTTAATAGCTACTTATTTAGGTTTAATTAACCCTGCTGTTCTGTTAGGGTCTATTTGATCCAAAAAAAATTTCAGTCGCGTGTTAAAAAAATTTTAATAGAGGTATTTTAATGAAACTTCATGACTTTGTTGTAAATACATATAACTATCTAAATATAAAAGGAATTTTATTTATTTTAATTTGCAAGGGATATTTTTCAACATAGTCTTAATGTACTGTTTGGGTCAATATGACCCGATGCTAAATTTTTTCGTTTTGCTCAAACCTTTTCATATTTTTTTGGGGAATAACTCGACAGAAAAGAATAAAAACTATTATAACATCCTTTTTTTGTATTTTGGTTTTCTTTTTTCTTTTTTTTGTCATTTGAGATTAAATCACGTGGAAGGTCATAAGGTTGATTCAGTTGGGCAAAATCCAAAAATATTTCCAAATTTATTTTTTCTTGTAGTATATTTTGTTTTATGAAGTATTTCCTTTCCGTTAGAATACTAAAAATAACTAATGAAACGAAACTTGTGCTATCCGAATGAAAATATTACTCAAAATGAGAAATTAGTGGTGTTTTTCATTGCCATTGTCTTTTGACCAAGTTAACCATTAGGTATGGGGTAAATGTGAACTTTTTGTGGTAGTATAACTTCCTAAGAACTCAAACATGAAATTTATTGCTGGAAAAGAAAAAAATCATCGCCAAAGAAAATTTGAGGTATTGGAGTAATGAGTAATTTCGCAAAACTTGCAATGCGTTTTCAATGGGATTTAGTAGAAATAGAAGGAAATTAAATGTTTAAATGAAATTTTTTTTGAAAATTTGAGGAAACCACTCTTATTTTCATATAGTAAAGCAGATTAAAACCTGTCATAAAGGAGGGAATCAATTAAAAAAAGTAAAAGAATAAAGAAAAAATTGAAATTTATTTCGGTCCCTCAGACGAAAAAAATAAAAAAAAGTACTACTTTGTTGTGCCATACTTGTTTAAAACCCATTTTCTTATATGTAAATTGTCAAAATAGTAAAAAATTACAAATTTCAAAAACAAATATTTTTTAGTTAATTTCATTACTTTATACGTATTTCATAACTTAATTCAATTATGTCTTGATAATTACATTTATTTACAGTTATTTTATTATTGTTTAACCTATTTCCAAAATTTTACCATAGATTTACCGCTAGAAGTGATATTTTTTGTATCAGGTCATATTGACCCGAACATTACGTGCGTAGAGTAAGTCGGAGCAGAACAAGTAAATAATAATCTTTGTGTACCTTTGGTCAAGACAATGAAACTGTAGAACACATTATATTTTATATTTATTGTAATTTATATTTTAGCAAAAAAAAAGTTTTAAAAGGATTTGAGAAATTTCGGTTTTTCTTGTGTACTGCTTACCTGTTTTGTCATTGTTTAAAGTATACCAAAAATCTAAATGTTCTGTGAAATTTGATTATAGTTTAATATTTTAAATCTTGCTCTGCTTCTTTTTTAAAAATGTATTTTGTACTTAGCCCACTTATCTGAAAACCCCTTCTTATACCATGTGGAGCATGAGGAGATGTAAAATAAATTTTAAATAAAAAATATTGTATTTATTTTTGCATTTTCTGATTAAATAAATTGCTAAAAAATCCCATTGTGTCTCATTCAATGAGTTTTCTTTCATTTGAAATAACTAATAATAAGAAAAAATAAAGTTTGCCAGTATATCTTTTAGCTGAAAGAAGAATATTTCAAAGGTAAGGGTTTTCTTTATAATTGGTGAAGATGTGTATAGAAAATAAAAAATAAAAAATATTTATGTGTATTCATATTAAAATAACTTTTTTTGTATATATAATCACGAACTATATAAACAATAACTGTTCAGTCTTTATATGGATCCTTAATATTTCAAAGCTTTTCTTGCCATTTATTCAAACCTGATCTAATGTTTTTTAGAATCGCTTAATGCTAATAGTTTTGTTTGGCTATATACAGGGTGATTCAGAAATAATCATAAATAATTCGAGGGGAGGTAAAGGGGCCCTAGACAAGCATATTTCGAATAGGGATGGTGGGGCGCAGCCTTACCGTTAAAGAGCTAGGACCTAATGTAGTGCAAGCGCGTTTCTAAAGAGTGTTTTTAGAAGGCCCGTGTGGCAAAACAAAACATAAGAAAATGAAAAAATCTATTGCACGAGGTAAGGAACTATCCCTACTACTTACACCATGAATTCGATAGAATTTGAAACACTTTCTAAACCGTGAAGTTAGTTTTAAAAGTGCAATATTAATCTTTTAGTCAAAGAATGGAGTTTCCTTAATGGTATTTAAAAAATGATGATCGGAAAAGGAATTTTCAGTGATCGAAACATTGATCATTGAAACTGTTTGATCATTGGAAATTCCTTCCCCTATCATCATTTTTCTAAATACCATTAAGGGAACTCCATTGTTTGGCTAGGAGATTAATATTGCACGTTTTAAAACTAATCCCATGGTTTAGAAAGTGGTCCAATTTCAATCAAATTCAGGATTTAAGCAGTACGGATACTCCTGTACCTCATGCAATAATGTTTTTCATTTTATTATGTTTTGTTTCGTCCCACGGGCCTTCTAAAAACGGTCTTTTGAAACGCGCTCGCACTACATTACGTCCTAGCTCTTTAACGGTAAGGCTGCGCCCCACCATCCCTATTCGAAATATGCTTGTCTAGGGCCCCTCTACCTACCCCCAATTATTGATGATTATTTCTGAATCACCCTGTATATATACAGGGTGATTCAGAAATAATCGTCAAAAATTGAGGGTATATATATATATACCCTCAATTATATATATATATATATATATATATATATATATATATATATATATATATATATATATATATATATATATATATATATATATATACTAGCGGAAATAAAAATCCCAACACCAAGAAGGAAAGGAGATATCAAAGTCAAATTTGTTTCTATGATTGCACATAGTATTAATGTGAATTGATTAAAAAATGAGCCTTCCTGGATGTTAGGGGGCCGAGAAAATCGGTGAGGAGTGTTGTCTCCATAGGTGTCCATTACCGCCGTCACACGTCATGGTATTGAGTGACAGGGGCTCTAAATGACTTTTGAGGGATTGGAGGACCATGTTGCCTCCTCAGGTAGTCCAAATTCATATGGCGCACCAGCGGACGTTGCATACCGGGCTAGGTGATTTCTCCTCATTGACCGGACCTGTTTTGTGGGTGTTGGTTCTAGAGAACGGGAAAGACGGGGTAAAAATGCAACCTAGGAGGTTAAGAAGAAAGCTTGGACATTGCATACAACATGTGGTTGTGCATGTTTCTCTTGAAATTTGTCCCCAGGACAGGTCTGAAGGTAAGGACGGTCTACCGGCTGCAAAATTTCAATGACGCAGCTCTGGTTGGGAAAAGTACTGGTGAATCATACTCAGGAGCAGCAGAAATGGAATCCAATGCATCACCACTCCGTTACCCTGCATCACCACTCCGTGGAATGATTAGAAAATCATCAGCTGAGTGCGCTCTCTCCATTACGTCTTCAAACTCATACCCAACCGTCGTGGTGCTCCAAACCGAATTAGGATTCTCTCATAAACACGATGTCATGAAATTGGGATTTTCATTTCCTTATTTCGTGCACTATTGGAAACAGAAATGCCCATTTTCAGCCCCTTGTTTATTGACAAAGATGTAAGAAGCTATGCGGACCGAACGGACAATCCGCAGTACTGCAAACGACATCCATCCCACTGCCGCTTGTTCTCAGTATGATCTACCGGTATTTTGGCCAACCAGAGCTGCTTCATTGAGGTTTTTTAGCCGGTTGTCCGTCCTTACCTTCAGACCTGTCCTGGGAACAAATTTCAAGAGAAACATGCACAACCACATGTTGTATGCAATCTCCAAGCTTTCTTCTTAACCCCCTAGGTTGCATTTTTACCCATGCCTATCCGTTCGTAAGAACCAACGCTCACAAAACATGTCCGGAGAAAGAGGAGAAATCCCCCAGCCCGATATGCAACGTCCGCTAGTGCACCATATGAATTTGAACTACCTGAGGAGGCATCATGGTCCTCCAATCCCTTAAAAGTCATTTAGAGCCCCTGTCACTCAATACCATGACGTGTGACGGCGGTAATGGACACCTATGGAGACAACACTCCTCACCGATTTTCTCAGCCCCCTAACATCCAGGAAGGCTGATTTTTAAAGCAATTCACATTGATACTATGTGCAAATATAGAAATAAATTTGACTTTGGTATCTCCTTTCCTTCTTGGTGTTGGGATTTTTATTTCCGCTAGTGTATATTAGGGTGGGTCAAAAATATTTTTTTCACATTTTCCCAGGGGCACAGCGACAAAAGGGTGCCAAATGGTCTTAAACTAACATGTGTAAAATATTATTCGATTATAATAACTCTTTTTGCCTCCGGATTGGCCTCAAAGTTTCGATTAATATAGTAATTTCATGTAAAAATGTACGAACGAAAATCAAGCTTTTACCTCGATTGCACAAATCCGTCATGAATATAAATGTGCACAATGGTATAAAAATCATCATTGAAGACTATAAAATAATTATAAATGAAACCAGAGTTAAAATACTTGAGTTGTAATACAACATATTTTGAAATATCTCAATGGTTAGAACTGGCAATCAAAAATTTCTTGCTGGAATCATTAAAATGTGCGAAACCTTTATTGTCGGTTGAGTAGGATGGTAAAAACATTAAATTTTAATAAAAATGGATGTGTCAGAAGGTGGGTACCTTTTTTGGGTTATAGGTTTCAACCCCAAGGAAAACATTTGGATAATAGTTTAAAAGTTGGGATTTCCTTGAAATTTCTTGGCATATTAGGAATAGTCCATCCCAAGTGTCCCCATATGATTCCCTAATGTCCAAAAATAAATTAAAACCACATTTTAAGAGTCAAATTTTGAAATATTTTCTTAAGAAGTGCGGTAGATCCCAGTTTTCAGCTTAAAGCTCAGTATTATCCCGTAAGTTTTTAAATAAGTTACATTACTTTTCAAAACTCACTTGTAATTATCCTTAACAGTTAAATTTGTGATATTTTAACTTTTATGAACGCATAAGGGAATGCTAAGAAGCTATTTTGAGTCAATCCTCAAAGAAGTATAATTTCATGGGCCTGGGTTTCAGTCTATTGCTATAGCAAAAAATTAGGTAAATCATAACTGAGCGAATCATAACTGATATTGCCTATGAACGAACTATCCATTCGACAATTGTTTCATTATATTTTTGCGATCATATTTGGATCCCAAGACCAGCCAGTGAAATAACTGTCCGCTGAATTTCGAAAGCGCGGCATATTTATGAAAAATACAACTGTTTCTATTTTGAAAAATTAAAAATACCGTTTTATACTGACCAAACTTGAGGGAGAATGTATATGAACAACCAATATTTAAAATTTGTACCACTGACAATCCACTGTTTGTTGGCAAAAAAGAGATTCATATTCTACGGCTCTTGTTAATATGATAGCATATTATATTGCCACTTTGACAGTTGTTTTTGTATTAATAATGCACGAAGGTGACTAATGTGATTAAAACTGCTTTTAAATACCCTTATTTGTGAACTTTAAAGAGTTATCGACAAAAAATTTAATTAATAAAATTTTTAAAAACTATGAAAAATTACATATTTTTGTTCTATTTGAGGCCAATCCGGAGGCAAAAAGAGTTATTATAATGGAATAATATTTTACACATGTTAGTTTGAGACCATTTGGCACCCTTTTCTTGCTGTGCCCGATAGAATTTGTAAAAAATTTTTTTCGCCATAGGAAAATGACCCACCCTAGTGTATATACAGGGTGTTTCAAAATTGCGTTGCACGGCTTTTATTCGGAACCAGCGCTTCCTAGGGTCATGGAAGTAAGGTCTACCCCTAGGTAATTGACCCTGGAGAATCCATTAAAATGACTTACAGCGCCCCTAGCGGCGTAATTAAAAAGTTAAAAAAATTAATTTAAAAACTAAAGGAGATAGAGCAAAAACCCCAATGAGAGAATAGTTACCAACGTCAAGAAGAACTCATTGCAAAAAATTTGATCAAAATATCTTGAATATTCGCGGAGATATTAGCATGTGAAAATAGAACTTTTTCAGGGGTCAAAAAGTAAAAAGTTCGCATATTTGCAAATTTTTCAGTGTTATTGTGTAGTTTTGTGTCTTTTTAGTTGAAAGAACACAAAATTTAATCAAAAAATCAAAAAGTTTTGCAAATATGCGAACTTTTTACTTTTTGACCCCTGAAAAAGTGCTATTTTCACATGCTAATATCTCCGCGAATATTCAAGATATTTTGATCAAATTTTTTGCAATGAGTTCTTCTTGACGTTGGCAACAATACTCTCACTGGGGTTTTTGCTCTATCTCCTTTAGTTTTTAAATTAATTTTTTTAACTTTTTAATTACGCCGCTAGGGGCGCTGTAAGTCATCTCAATGGATTCTCCAGGGTCACTTACCTAGGGGTAGACCTTACTTCCATGACCCTAGGAAGCGCTGGTTTCGAATAAAAGCCGTGCAACGCAATTTTGAAACACCCTGTATATGTATATATATATATTTTGAAATGGTTAACTTACTAATGAGGTGAAATATCACAACTTTCAAGCGTCACCTCCAACCGTGGACCGGTTTCGTCCTTGTTAGGACTCATCAGCACGGTATAGGTGAGTACACGGTATGATGAGCCCTAACAAGGACGAAACCGGTCCACGGATGGAGGTGAAGCTTGAGAGTTGTGATATTTCACTTATTGTCCGCTTAACCAGCGATAAATGGTGAATTCTCCTTTCATTTATGCTAATGAGGTGTTTTAAAATGTTAAAATTAATTTTAAATGAGGAAACAACATTCAAAATCAAGGTTTCTCAAAATTATGAAAATATTAATTGAAGGAAACTGCTACATAATTTTAAATAACTTGATATTAACACAAAAAATAGTAAAATTAAAAAAAGCCTTAAAAATATATGAAATTACTATCAATTACCCACTTAAAAGTTAACCATAAAAACTCCGTCAAGATTTAAAAGGAAAACATTTGTATTTGTAATAGGTTTTCAAAAACGAAAGATGATTATAATCTACTCACTAAATCTCAGAATGAATATCTCTCTCAACATTAATAAAACACGTTAACTAACATCCGTGAAATTTACTTAGATTTTATTTATTAGTTTTCCAAGTTGTTAAAATATTAATAACTTCACAGCAGAGATAGTACCAATACATGGATGTTCACCGCTATTCAATAGAAAGTTTAAAAACTATTCTTCTAATGTCAAAAACATGAAATCTGCTAAGTAACTCTACTTTACGTTAAAAATTTTAATCTCTCGGACCAAATCACAACACCCATCTAAAAATCATAAAACTTCAAACAAATTTGACAAATACCCCTCCTAGCACACTATCAAAACCGTCGAAACTCTTACGACCATCCCTTGAACGTCTCATATTACACCTCATCTCATTCCAAAAACAAACACCCCCAAGACATCTCATTTCCCGGCGTTTAAAAGAATCAAACGGAGTTTGTCTTTCTCGGCAAGATTTCTTATTAAAAGAAAATATTTTCGCTCGTGAAGTAACCCCCCCCCCGTTGATTTGAGAGTAACCCCGCGCGTGATCGCTCTTAATGAAATATCGCGGCCGGCTGTAGACATCTATCTTCGGAATATACACATGACAGGCAGGAAGGATGAGCGGGGATCAAATGCTGTTCCTCCCAGCCGGTCCCTTTGAGAAGGGATTTTCATAAACTCGGGATTGCAGCCTTTGTATCGTGAGAATCGGCAGTGCCATAAATTTGGGGAACTTGGGATCCCGATCTAATTTATTGCGGGACAGATAAAATTTTGCTGTGGAACTGGGATTATCCTTCTGGCACTCATAATGGTTGGGTAATCATTTTTAAGTTTTTGAGAAGGATACGTAGTTTGTAGATGCTGATAGTAGTGTTTGAAATGGGCGATTTAGAATTTGGTTTTTATGGTTGAATTTCGCACCAAATTGACCCTAATTTGGATATCTGTAAAGTGTGTGTGTTTGAACAGAGGAAAAATAAGATTTCTAAAAATGTGTTTTCTTTTCATGAGTGAAAAAATAAATTTCACTAATTATAACGAGAAAATCTTTTTAATATTTTGTAATAGTTTGAACATCTGTTTTGTGTTATGCATGATAGATTTTCATTATTCTTACAATTCCGTTGGAAAAGTTTCCCTTTAATTTCCTCTCAATTTTATCTGGAAAGGTAAAAGTTAAAGTTGGTAAAATAATATCATAGATGTTTCAAATTAAATATATCCACAAAGAATCTCCCACAAAATTTCTCCTAAAATTTAAATTGACATGAAAAACGTAAAGCTGACCTTTAGAAATCACCATCTATGAAATATAAATACCTTACCATTCACCATTCATTTCAATTTCTATTATCATTTCATCTGTCGTAGCACTAAATAAACTAAACCAACCATTTTTTACAACACAATTAAAAAAATTATGTACTCTTAATTTTATCTACAACTTTAAAAGCACACGTTTTTTTTATTAAAAAAACGTGAATGATTTCTTGGTTTTGAAAAGCCCCATCTCAAAATTTCGAAATCCCTCCCAAAATAAACTTAACCCGAAATACATTTGAAAATGATCACGCACCACGTTTTACGAAAACCCCAACCCCTTCCACAAAAATGGACAGTAAAACGTGATAACAAGCTTCATATTTACTACCTCTGATACTGGTTGGTGCAATATGATCCAACTTGATTCTTGCGCCATAAAACCCTAACAAACCAACCAAACCTCTGATACTCGAACCAACAAAAACTGGAACCCTCGATTTCCCCACCTGAAATAGAATACCTTCCATAAAAGTCCAACTTCTCTAATTCCAGCTCCCTTCTGTAAAGGTCTCCAAAGCAGTGAACGGACGTGATCCGCTCACTACTTTCACTTGGGATTGATTGAATCAAATGCTGGTTTGCCGCGGCACCATTTCAAAGGTCCAAAGGACCTGAATTAGCATCGCAGCATTTTCTATTTAATCTTTAGCTTCCGAGGAGACATTTGCATCCTAACTTTGCACCAATCGATTGAGCTCCTTTCTTTCAAACAGAAGGAACAGGACTGTCACTGTCGTTGGGTTTCTTCAATGTTGGGCCTAACGCTAACATGGTAAAGGATCTTGGGTGAGGATTTCTTACGTCCTCTTGTTTTGAGAACTTTTTAAATTGTTTGGGGGTATATATAGGAAATTTTAAGTCATTCAATTATGATTTTAATTCATTAAATACGCTTGTTAACCATACAGAAAATAAAAATAATTTACAGATTTTGATTTCGGCTATAAAGTAAACCTTTTAAATTTGAAATATAGTTTTAAAGAATATGAGTATGTTTGTGTAAATAATAAGGGAAGAAATTTCATTCTTAAATAATTAAATTTCATCCTTAAATCAAATTAAAGAATAATTCTATGCCATAATGTACCTAGGATAAGTTGGTGATGTTCTTGAAAACAGCTTGTGAATAAAAATAATCAGGTATTTTTATTACAATCATTAAAAATGACATCTAAATACTTATTGATGAACGAATAGTCTATGAAAATGTTGTTTAATTTTTAAAGATGCTTTTATGTTATCGATTGAGTAGTTATGCTCTGTATATTAGGGTGTATCGAAAAACCTTCTTTCGATTTTGATGAAGCGTTAGTGCGGAAAAGTTGTTTAAGGTGGCAGAGAGTACCTGTGATTTTTTCAGAATTTTCGGATAGTATCTTGAAGTGCCACATTGACCCTGAAGGTTACCCATTGTTAAGGTTACACTGTAAAAAAAACTGTAGAAAAACAGAAATTTTCAATAACAATGACTTTCTGTTTACAGAGATATTCTGTCATGTAACATTCCCACCGCACTTCTATTTATTTTATGTAAAAAACAGCTTTTTTTAGTTTTTTAGCTTATCTGTACTTAAACAGAAACTTACTGCATCGAAAACCAATACAGCTATTGGCAACATTATACAGAATCTTCTTTGGAGCAGTGGATATTAATTGATTAAAATTTTTAAAAAACTCAACTAAAATAAGTCCACACGCAAGCGCACAAGCAGAAAATTACTGAGAGGCAACAGAAAAATATGTAGCTCACTTGACAGAAAGTTCCTTTTTACAGCATTTACCTGTAGGTTACAGCTTTTTTTCTGTTTACAGGATTTTTCGACTTAAAAATTTTTTCTGGCAACTTTTGCTGCCAGAAATTTTCTGTTTTTTTTGCAGGATTATTTTTTACAGTGTACCCCTATAGAGAGCGCAAGCCAAAAAAGCCGAATATTGGTTTTTCGCCCCTCATTTCTACCCTAATCACCCGACGAATGTCTTCCCTAGAGTTATGGACTCTATATGATGTATGCTACCCGATAAAACTTGAATAATAGCTTAAATCTCTATATTAATTTATTTGTATGCTCAAATTTTGTCGAAAATCGCGTATTTCTTCCTTCAAGTTAGAGCCTACAATCAACATAATATAGAGATTTAGGCAATTATTCAAGTTGGTAGGGTAGCATACTTCATATAGAGTCGATTACTCGAAAGAAGACATTCGTCTTGTGATTAGGGTAGAAATGAGGGGCGAAAAACCAATTGTCGGCCTTTTTGGCTTGCACACTCCATAGGATTAACATGGGGAACCTTAAGGGTAAATGTGGCACTTCAAGATACTATTCGATTCGAATATTCTGAAAAATCACTGGTACTACCACCTTATACAACTTTTCCGCACTAATGCTTCATTAAAATCGAAAAAAGTTGTTTTCGATACACCCTTCTGTGTATACTAGTTATGCTCTAGTATGTAGCCTATGAACTGAATTTAAAAATCTGATGTAAAAAATAATCAGTTTTGTATAAAAAATGTCTTGTATTATTTGAGTATACTAAAAGTAATGTAAAAGTTTTTGAGTACAAATTCTTATTTGCTATAATATCTAAAACATATAAATTGTAAATTTAAATAAAAATTTTCAAATCATAGCACTTTTAAAAACAGTAAGAAATGTTTCCTTTGAAATAGAAAAAAATTAGAGAAGAGAAATGAAAATGTAAGTTAATACTAGAGAACAAATTATAACTCAAATTTTACTCGGTGTTAAATTATTTAAGTGTAGCTGTTTCTTTCTAAGAGATAATAATGGGTGCTAATGGCACTTATAAAGATTCATCTTAGATACTCTATAGTGGAGGTATTTACAGTGTATTTTTCTGATTTATGATTGCGCAAAATCGCAAGAATTTCTACGGGAAGCAATTATTATGATTCAAGAACTATTTCCGGAATAAACTTCTTCAGAGTAGCGTAATTTGTAAACCGAAGTAATTTGTGAGAAATTTTTAAGAACTTTCCCACATTATTAGATATGTGAGTACGACTACCCAATTTGGGAAGAACTAAATAGAGCTCACACATATATTGTCCTCCATTAAATACTAGGGCCACAAAACAAGAGTATTTAAATTAATGAGTCTAGAAATGGTACCTTCTCACGAGAGTCTGGGCTCACGCGATTTGCCATCGGTTATTTAGGGGAAAACTTTCTTCAAAGAAACAAATGAAGAAAATGTAATAAGGATAAACACTAATTTAAATTTACTGGCAAACTTTTACTTATAGGGAATTAGGGATTTTTTATCGTACTTGTCGATTCATAAAGTAAATGAGCAGATGACTCGGAAGAAAAGTGACTGAGGTATAATTGAGTTTTTTCCATATAGTTCTCTAATAACGCTAAGTAAATATTTTATTTCATAGGTACTTATTTTATTTAGAATTTAGTGAATGTATAAAGTCAAGTTATATTTTATTTTAAAAAGAAAATCAAATTACAAAGTTTAATTGATATATTTTATAATAACTAGGGAAAACTTGTTGAGAGAAGCCATGGGTGATTAAATTAAAATTATTAACTTTAATAATTCAAACAAAGCAAGCTATGCTAATGAAATTGCATGGAAATTTTCTACCAACAACAATTGTATGGCTATAATGATTTAAGTTAATTATCAAAATGCAATGAATAAGGGCAGAAAAGAGATAATTTTGTTGAAGATAAATTCTTACTATTTTTTCATGCATAGGTATTTTGGTATACATGTTACCGCTAAAGTTGATAATTAGTTAATCTGAAGAATACCTAGGTAAACTTAAGATTAACTGATTTCTGTCGTTAATGTGCGGATTTTTGAGTTTTTCGCATTTTACCTAGGGAATCTACACTATAACGGCCTCTTGATAGTTAAAGTTCAAAATAGTTTGTTTCGTTCAATACTTTCTGTTAAAATGTTGAGGTGCTTACTGCGCTATGCGCTTACCCCTGCGCAGTTGGGTTTCAATACGTAGTTTGTTGTCATATTTGGTGTTTTGATTTCAAATTTAGAGCGTAGCACTGGTAGTTGTCATGTTGAATGTTAAAACAAAATAATACAAGCAAGTAAGTACTGTAAATTTACATGATTAAGTACAGTATATTACTACTAAAACGGGTATTTTGAAACAATTGTGTTGAAGCTCCGACTTCAGAGTGACAGAGATTTCTTTTAACGAAAGCAAATGTCCCAGCTGTTGAAATATCTTTTCAACAAACGTTAATTCAACAATCGCTGGAACCTGGGCAAGGGTTTAACATATGTAATCGATCGCGAATCCTAGCAATAGTTCAGTGCAGGCTGCCAGCCGATTACACCGCGCTTTCATTAAAATTTGCTAGTTTAAGTGCTCATTGAAATACGCTGTCAAATCGAGATCGAAAACCACAATTGATACAAATCTCAGTTGGTACTTTAATATTCTATTATTATTGTTTTTATATTCTAGTTTTAAAATTGCTATTTCATTACTATTTTTGTGGGATTTGCGTGTTTTGTGTAATATGAAAAAAGTACCGATCCCCCTTTTTTGATTCGTCATTGTTACTGTTTACCCCCAAAACGAGTTTGGTTATAGTTAGGGCAGGGGGGTTTGGGGGGGCGGCAGCCCCCCCAACCTCCTTAAACTTTTTATAAAATAAAATAAAATTTTGTACTTTAACGGATCACCCTCGTTAATATGTAAAATAACTGATTACAGGTAGTATGCAGATTAACGAGTGTCTAGTCGGTAGGGTGCAGAATACCTAGGTAATTTCAAGATTACCTAGGTAATCTTAGAAATTGAAAAAAAATTCGCTCTTTAACGGATCACCCTCGTTAATCTGCAAATTACCTAGGTTATCTGTAAATTAACTGATTTCCGGACTTTAACTGTAACATACATACACCCATCATTGATATAAATAATACCTTTATAAAAAATGGTATATTAAATTTTCAATATTTATGCCAAATGAACTTATTATTTCAGACTTCTCTAGACAGCCATTACAACTCCTACACCAATAATATCAGTAAAATAAATAAATCTATTATAAACATCCCATATTGAAGTTTTTATTAATAGGTTTTATGATATTATATTTTAAAAAATACACTTTTAAACATTAATAAATCAGTTTTTTGTTATTGGCATGTCAACCGTATCACTAAAAACAAAAATGTATAGTCAAATATATAGTCAACTATGCCGCTGAAACTGTGACGATGGACTGGATAGTAGGTAAGAATTACTAAATCTATAAAATGTATTTATAACAAGTATTATTATAACATTTTAAATATTAATGTAGTTATATAGGGGAGACAGTTGTACCTAACGACAGTTGTACAATACTGGTAAAAAACGACTCAGACCCTATATCTCCGGAACGGCTAGTGATATAAAGACAAATAAGGTATTATTTTTCATGGGGGGGATTTAAAGTAATATAAGTACAGAAAAATTTTCAAGTTCTTAGGGGGTCGTCTTCATATTAAACGAAGCACCAACTTTCGTTTTTCCCTATAGGCAACATCAAAGATTATTCCTGATTCCGAAAGAGCATTCCCTAAACCCCCCCAAACCAATTTTCATGTCATTTGGTCTCCAAATAAAGCCAGGAGTGGGGGTTGAAATTCGTCGAATTTTCGTTGAAATCTCGTTTTTTACATTGAATTCTCGATTTTGATCCTGCGGGGTTGACGGTTGTAAGAATCAAAATCAAGAACGCTCTAAAGCTACTTTACTTTAAAAAATCGATTTCCAATTTATTACATGCCAGAAAATTTCATTAAAAGGTACTGCGTCAAGAAAAAATTTTAATTTTCAGCTTTTTTTAAACTAAAACTTCCCTTTTTATGGGTGTCCACGGGTGCACATGGGTATGTCCTTAGGGAAAGCAGGTTGTTTTACCAATGGACCCAAATTTCATCAAGTTATTCAAATTGATTAAAAATCCAATTTTTTCAAGACTTGAGCTAATAAAAAACACCACCCTATTTACTAAGGTTAGAACCAGGGCTCGATTTTAGCCGGAACGGTCCGGAACGGCGTTCCGGAACCTCTTTTTCGATTAAAAAATTAATATTTTATTTCAGGGGTCTCCTATAACTACAGCCCGTGAAACCATTTCTATATGTACGAAAAAAAAGTTCTACAATGAATTAAAACCCTGTTTTTAGGGTCAAATTTCCAAAAATTTTCTGGGGGAGGACCCCCAAACCCCCCTTTTTGTATTTTTTAATTTTAATTTTTTTGTATATTTTTAATAAAACATTTAAATGAGTTTTTATCTTTTTTCCAAATAACAATAATTTTGTGATTTAATATTAAGGTTATAAATTATTTGTGTTCTTGTAAAACATAATTGTGAACCCAAAATTGAACTACCCAAACAATCCGCTCCTGGTGTTAATTCTTTTTTTATTTGAGCCAGATTTGCCAGATTGCTGGGCAAATTTGCCAAGAAAATTTGGGACATCTTAAATTCTACGGTTTAAGGACTTTAACTACCCATTATATTCCTTAAACTGGCAAAATATACATTACTATTGGTTCATTGATGATAAATCGTCCCGCTTTCTACAAGAGGGGCCCTGTTGGAAAAAAATTGTTTGTAAAAAAAGGTGTAAAACAAAAAAAAATTGCCTAAATAGTTCAACGTCTTGTAAAATAATTAAGATAGAAAATTCTTCCTAATCTAGTACAACACATTTCAATTTATTTTTTAAATTTAAATTTAAAAATAAATGCTTAAGTTTTTGTATTAAAAAGTATTCGCTTTTTTCAGTTTTGAGACCAATAATTTTACCGTTCCGGTACCTCTTTTTTTTTTAAATCGAGCCCTGGTTAGAACTATAGGATTTTGGCCCTTTAAGAGGTCGAAATGTAATTTTATCTATCTTAGAAAAATTTAAAAGTGAATTTCCAATGAAAGTGGTCCAATTTCTATCACAATGGAGATTTAAGTAGTACATATACTCATGTACTTCAAGCAATAATGTTTTTCATTTTGTTATGTTTTTTCGTCACACGGGCCTTCTAAAACGGCCTTTTGAAACGCGCGCGCACTACATTAGGTCCTAGCTCTTCAACGGAAAGGCTGCGCCCCACCATCCCTATTCCAAATATGCTTGTCTAGGGCCCCTCTACCTCCCCCCCAATTATTGATGATTATTTCTGAATCACCCTGTATAGTGCTATAAGACAAAGCTAAACCATTTTGAAAACCCTATAACTGACAGTTTATCTGATGGCTACTCCTTATGTTTCATTCATTCTATTTCATACCCTAAACATGAAAAAATTAGTTACACACCCGATGGTCCCTGAACACCCCAATAATATACTACAACACCCCAATTATCTCCCAAACACCATTTACAAAACACCAATAATGCCCATCTCAACAGCGGAGACACCATTTGACGAGGCTAAGCTAGAACGCTTTCATAGATTGTGACAATAACTCTCCTCTCTACGCATCTAAGTTGAATCTCCTTCGGTAAACCATCGCAGCCAGAGCCGCATGCACAGGTGCTCTATCCCTCCGCATTGTAACCTCATGCATATGGTGATTGATTATGAAGAGACAACGAGGGACTTCTATCAAACGTTATGAAACCGGATGCCTCCTTATGAATATCATTCAACTCTCATTCAAGACGGCCGTTAGTAACCGTGCGGAATTATGTGACAGGATATAGCACGCACTGGGCGGTATCAAAGCTGGGGGATGCTTGCTCGTTATAATGCACGTGGAGTCACGGGTTTTAAAGTGCGTGTCAAGCACGTTTTCTTTTAATGATGATTTTTTTGGATGGTATAAAACAGTTTTGGAGAATTTTTAATCATTTATTGAGGAATCTTGTTTGGAGTAATGGGTGGTTACATAGCACCTTGCAATTATCTTGTCATTTTGTATTTGACTAAATTATTTTTTTAGCTTGAAAAAATACTGGGTTTTGTTTATTTCATTCTAATTGGTAATGCCTGTCCTGGATTCCGATAAATCTTCCAATACCCTTATGTTTTCCCATATTGTATATATTTAAATGGTGAAGTCTAGTGAATATTCTAGTCATAGCACAGTTTTGGCTTGGTGTCTATACAATAATCACTATAAATTTTTATATTTCAAGTAATTATCATAATGGAATCTCCTTACAAAGAAAAATATTTTTCAAATAAATGAAATAGTTGTTAATGCTCCAATGAATTTTAATTTGAGTATTTTAATGTGACCTCTTGAATGCAAACACTTATAATTACTGAAAAATAAGTCCTCAAATTAATCTTGAGTTTCATCTTCGTACCCGATGTATCATCCCGGACTGTCATTTATTTGTTTTTATTTAACTAATTACTAATTAATTTAAAGTGTTTACCCAGTGTCAAATGGATATTTGTAGTATAGTAAAAAAGATGGTACTATTAACCAAAACTGAGCTTTTTTGCAAAGCTAGATTTAGAGGGAGAAATAGAGTGAACTACACAAATTATTAGATTTAATTAATATACTTGAAAATAAGCTAACTTTCTTTATAATAAAGTTATGTACAATTCTAAAAAATGAATGTGACTTTATATCAAGTGTTGTCGAATTTCTCATATTCCTCCCACGTTTGGATACAATACTTTAGAAGCAAATTTTCCTTACCGCCCACTGGTTCCACTGTAATCATTATTAATAAATAGGGAAGGGGATTTTTTTTCAAAGTAATATAAAATTAAAACATTTTTAAATTTAAAAAGTATTCCAATATGCAATTAAAGAAAACACATAAAATGTTAAATCTAAAATATCCGAACCACCCACCATGGAAGCTGGAACACCCAACTTACAATAAAAACAAGGTTTGATATCATTTTTCTGTAATGACTTTTTTATGAGGATTTTTAAGGATATTTTATACAACAAACTACATCTAAGGTTCAACATTGTAGTAAAAATACAGTCAAAATTAAATTATCTTTAGTAGTCTTCTACTTTAAAACAAGTCTCTATCTCTACTTAAATTCTGATACCTGCAGAAAGCGAAACAAAATAAATCCCCGAAGACCTAATGTTGTATATACTGTACCTAAACCTGAAAAAACATTTTTTCAATTTTTTTTATCTAGCCCCTAAGTTCTTTAACTTACTACCTTTGGAAATTTAAAATAGTCTCACCAAACATGCATTTAAACATAAATAAAAAACTTTTTGTTTTCTATTGGGGACATTAAAAACTGTTTTGCTTGATCTGGCATTATTAGTGTAATTATAATACATTCTTATATTTTTTGCACTACTACTTACCTTACGACACATTAGAAAACCCATAATTTACAACACCTTGTTTGCCACTACTAATTTCTTGATTGATATTGTACTTATATTTTTTTCGTCTTGTTTTCATAAAATGTTCACTTTTATTTATAACCATGTTTAAATTTTTATTGTAATTCCTTGTGTAACAATTGTAACCAACTGTTTGTTCACCTACATGGATCGTTCTACGATCCCAGGTGATATAATATTTTTTTTAAATTTGTTGATTATAAAATATAAATAAATAAATAAATAATAATAATACAAAGTATAGAAAAGTATTTTTTGTCGGATAATTATTATAAAAAATGGTAATATTCTTCATATAAGTTTTATGATCTAAAGAAGTATCACATAATTTCCGTATTGGGGAACACGTTTCTAAGAATACACGCCTAAATTTTGCAAAGTATTTTTAAAACAAGTTTGTAAGAAATTAGAATAAACTTCTTTCTTTTCGCCATCACACATTCGTTTCATAAACCAATATACTTATAACGTCAAAATATCCATGACCCCAACTCATTTCCACACTTAACATTCTCAATAGGTTCATATATACAGGGTGTATCTGAAATGGTGCAACAAACTTTCAGGGATGATAGTACTCATCAAGACGAACAAGAATCGGTATAGAAAGGGGGGTCCCAGACCAAATCCCAGGGAGTTAAAAATGGAGCGACACCCCAAAAAATCATTGAAAAATTCAATTTGTAGAAGAACTAATATTGGTTAAAACTTAAATATGGTCTCAAGAATTGTGGTTTAATATAATCTTTAAAATTATCTCAAAAGTATTCACTTTAAAATTTGTTTTATTATGAAAAAAGTTAAAAAACACAAAAAAATTTGAAAACTCTGCCAAAACCTTATTTTGTATTTCGAAATCCTTTCTTTTGATTTTATAATCTGAAAGATCATAGTTGAAAACCCTTAAGTCCAAAGTTTCACGTAAATACAATCAATATTAAACACTTGAGATCCTGTTAAAGTTTGTTTTTTGCGTGCGCGAACAGTTTTTTAGAGCTGTTTCCAGAACGGCTCCTTTCAACCGCAAAAAACAAACTTTAACTGGATCTCAAGCGTTTAATATTGATTGTATTAACATGAAACTTTGGACTTATGGGTTTTCAACTATGATCTTCCAGATTATCAAACCAAAGAAAGGATTTCGAAATACAAAATAAGGTTTTGGCAGAGTTTTCACATTTTTTTGTGTTTTTTAACTTTTTTCATAATAAAACAAATTTTAAAGTGAATACTTTTGAGATAATTTTAAAAAGAATATTAAACCACAATTTTTGAGACCAAAATTAAGTTTTTACCAATAGTCATTCTTCTACAAATTGAATTTTTCAATAATTTTTTTGGGGTGTCGCTCCATTTTTAACTCCCTGGGATTTGGTCTGGGACCCCCTTCCTATACCAATTCTTGTTCGTCTTGATGAGTACTATCATCCCTGGAAGTTTGTTGCACCATTTCAGATACACCCTGTATATATTTAACACTCAACAACTGAAAAATTCCGCCTCAAAAGCCTGATCAAACAAAGTTCCAAAAACCCGTAACGGAAAACAAAGACATTTTTACGGAAGGCGCCACAATTTTTCGAAATCATCCCTTGGTCCGTAGAATACAAATCAAGATATCCGTTCTCCTTCAGTGGAGAGGCAAGTATCGAAAAAACGAGCACAAGCTGCCATGGAAACGGGCTATAATATGGGCTAAAAAGTTCTCTATCCCCGAAAAATGTAGTGGGTGAGGCGTCCCTAGGTGCAAGTATTCGCTAGGGCTGATGGTCGGAAAAAGTCATTACAACCGTATCAACCTTCCTCGTACATACAGTGAAAGCTTTATTAAGCTCTAAATTCTCAATGTCTCTTGGCTTTTTCCCCTTTCTATGATAGGTAGTGGGTATCAGAAGAAGTGAGTTGGGCTTGGGCTATGGGTTGTTGGTTTCTTTCAGATTGTTAATCATATTTTTATTCTTAAAAGTTAAAGAATGGTATGAAGAATGTAGCATACTTTTGTTATGATATCTTATGTATAAAGTATAATTTCTGGCGTTTTTAAGAAAAATAACACCAGTCGACAGATGTTTTCTAACAACAATCAAATTACTATTTCTGTTACTAATTCATATACTTATTCAAATATCTGCAAGTAAAAAAGTACCACCACGTCCCATTTTTGGGTAACAAAAATTTTCGATTTTCTACTTTTTTCTTAATATTTGCGTTTTAAGCGTCATTTTTGTCCAATAGCAACCCTGCAATCCCATCCAATTAATTTATTTCTAGTATCCTAGTATGTAGACATTCACTTAAAAGTGTGGTTATGCTTTTGTACTGCAGTTCATTTTGAAAATTGACGAGTTTTTTGTGTAGATTTTGCACATTTATGCACAATATGTTTTGCTGAATTTGGCTACGGTACAATTACAATTCAACGGTAATATTTAACAGAAAAAGTGGGGGAAAAGGTTTTTTCCCACTGATTTGGGTCCTAATAGGTGACTAAAAGGAAATCTGTTCTCCTCACGTGTGTTGCACAAGTTAGAATGTGGCTCTTTTTAAATGCGTAAAAGTCAACAGTAGTTCTATACAAATTTTAGGAGGACATTTAAATTATCTTGGTTATTTAATATCAATGACAAATACAGAAAAAACATTTCAAAAAGTATTTAAAGGATTTTTTCGCCATTAAGTGAAGGCAAACTTAAAGTCAGTATGAACCTCTGATTAAAAAAGGATTCACGACCCTGCTTTTGGAGAAAAATTTAACAAAACGCATTATCATTTTAGAAATGGTTTTTAGGAGAGTGGTAAGGCGATTTTTAGAAAATAGTTTAGATAAAAATGTTTTAATCCTAATCCTAGAAGGTTCTCTTTAGTCTTACCAAGCCATAGCATGTTGAACATCACTCTAAATTAATATTTTACATCCACGTTTGAATTTATTTCTGGAAAATTTCACTGTAGTCAAACATAAACAAGGGCAAAGATTCCCTTGGGACATTGACTCGATACATAAGTATCTGAGAAATAGCAATTTTTGGCTACAGCTCTTGGTTTATTAAAAGAGGAGATTTGACGTCACTTAAGAGACAAAAAGTGATAAAATTGCATCGTATTTAATGAAGGTTTAGTGGTTTTCAGTTTTTAATTGTCTGAAACATGTATATAATCTCAATTATGATAGTATTTTATGCTAAAATAATGAGATTAACTGCTAAAAAGTGAGTGGTTTCAACGCTTTTGCCCGTTTCTTACAGTACTGGTGCCATATGTGTAACACAAAAACTGTACGTGCTGCAGCTTTTTAACTACTATTTCTGAATTCTACAATTCCTGAATTCTACACCCTGAAATTAGTCGAAAATACCTTATCTCATTTTTGTTAGGGAAAAAGTTTAATTTTGTAGACTAGTGTAATCATAGTTGTTTTTTTTTCTTAATTTTTGAGATTTTGAATTTAAAAATTAGAATATTGGAGTGGGGGACACGTTTTTTTATTCTGTTAAATGATTTATATTCCTTTGAACACAAGAATATTTGTAAAATTAAAGTAAACATCACTTGGAAAAAATATTATGTTATTAAAAATTAATTGTTTTAAAGGGTAATCAGCAATATTAAAGAAAGGTACTTATACTATACAGAGTGTTTCAAAAAGCTCGCCTAAACTCTTTACTGATAGATTTCCAAAAACACATGATTTTTTTTAACTTCACGCCATTCGCAAGCATACGCAGTGGATTTTTTTACCATCTTAGTGTAGAAACAGATAGCAAATATATTCAAATTTCACAAAATACACTGTAAAAAAATCTTTCTTCAATAAACGTAAATTTCCCGGCAGCAAAGCTGCCGGATTATTTTCATCATTTGAGAAGGTATCCGTATTTTCTTTTTCCGTCATTTGAGGGAATGTCCGTTTTGTATTTTTCTGTGAAAGGAGGGAAACCTTCCGTTATTTTAGAGAACGTTCGTTTAATATCTTTTCGTCATTGGAGTGGAACTTTCCGTTATTTTAGGGATTGTTCGTATTATTACTAATATTATTGTGATTCAGTATATTCCTGATTATAATTTTGAAAAAAAATGACAAACAATCCGTAAAATCCAAATAGACGATTCTTTTAAATAATTTACACTACCGATCACAGTAATACAAGTCTAATCAAAAGTTACAAGTTATCACAACTATTTAGATTACATTTTGCGATCTAATAAGACTAGTTAGGTATGCAATATTTTAAGACTTCAGCTACGTGGTGAAGAAAGCGATCGTACGATGTTTAAATATCTGTTTAAAAATAGTATATCAGAGTATTTCTATTTTAAAGCATGGTAACGTTTACTACGGCCGTTGCTAGGCTGCCGACGTACTGTTTTGTACTGTATTTCACAATCCCTGCAAGATTTTTATACTTTATTAGCAATGCGCGTCCTTGTGGACTTGATTCTTGATGTTTCTATAAAATATTTTAGCGAAATAATTTTATTTTCAATTAATTAATAATTGAAAAAAATTTTCAAAAAAATTAGATAAAGTAAAACATTTAAAAAAACACAAAGGAATGACTGTTAAACAAGAGAAATTAATTCTTGCAATTTTTAATGGAATAATAAAAATTTAAAATTAAATTTACTGAAAAATAATTACTGGGGTTCGAACCTACGACCATGTGCACTCTAGACTGACGCGCTACCACAAACCCATTCGAGCTCCGCTAGGTTCCATCCTAAATATTTCAAAGCCACGCCTTTAACCCCATCATGCGCAAAACGGTTACCCGTCGGCAGCCTAGTCATTCCCGATTACGGCCAATAATACAAAAAATAAAAACAATATATTTAACTTACTTACCCATAATAAATTTGCTGAAGGTTCGTTTCGCCTGAAGACGCTTGCACAAACTTCCATTACTTATTTACAACTATATTTAAGTCTCACCAGAACTAGTGGAGAAATCGTACAATACGCATGCGTGAGGAGAGGAAAATTAAAAAACGGAAACTTCACGATGAAAATTCCGTTTTGTAGTTTACGGAATTAATCCATGAAAAATTCACGGAAATTAATACGTCAAAAGACGTTCTTTTTTTACAGTGTACCAGAATTTGAACTTTGGTGTTAAAAACATATGTATTGGAAAAGTGCATACATTCATAATTAACTCATCAAATTTACTAATGCTTTTAAAATAACATGATAACAATTTCGCTAATTAAACATCTTAAATGCAATATTTTTTCTTTAAACAGTTTAAAATGGTAAAAATAATGGTTTCTGTAATTAATCAGACATTTGAAATTGAAGCATATAACCTTTTCAATCCTAGATCTTCTGAGATTGCCATTGAATTTTATGGGAAATTTGGGGCCGTCAGGACAGAAAAGGTTTAAATTATTCAATGGAAATTTCGGTACTGCTAGGGATAGGGGATATGAGCGGTACGGGTAGTGATTTATTTATATGGCCACTGTTCGGGTAGTGAAAAAAATTACAGACATTTTAAAACATGCACATAATTAAAGTACATCAAGATCCACTAAATACGCTCAGAATAATCTTAAAATTAAATAATACAGGACAAAAGCGCTACTTTTTACACGTGCATAAAATTGTCCCAAAAACACAAAGAAGAAAATAAATTCAACATCTTCTTTTAAAACTTGATTATGATAAATGTGTTCTTCCGAGTTTTCCAAAATAAATAATAAATTATCACGCTCCACAAGCACGTTTCAAGGTATGCCAACCAAACACCTGCGTTTATTTATTGTCCAGGCATTATTGATAGGCAGAGGCGAGTGCCTAGAAAACCCTTTCTTTCATTTAACCTACCAGGATCAGTAGAAGATTGATGGGCTTGCTGATGACAGTAGTTACTGTAAGGATTAAAGTGTTTTCCCATACGTGGGGATCTACCTTCGCCATACGTTTTGTCACCTATTATCATCCGAATTTTCTGCTGTTCAAAGGACTGCAGTGTTTAAGGGTTGTTGGATTACCTCTAGGAATAACGGGCTCCCACTTGAAGATTTCTGAGACAAAAGAAAGCAGACGTGTCGTCTAACAATGGGTTAATCCATCTGGAATAACGAGGGAGAGGGAGGTTTGTATCTGCTGCAGCTTACGTTTTCTAATATAACTGCTCTAAGACGTAGTTATGTATTCCGCTAGGGTGATTCTCTCTCGTGAATAGTTAGGGTATTCTTTGCCTTGGGGGAGAATGGAGGGTGGTTTAAGTGTTGCTGCGGAGGAAAGTTTTATGCTACTTTTACTTGAAAGCAAAAGGGCAATGTGGGTTGGATTAAATAACTTCTCGAATGCTTTTTGTTGGAAAGAATGGTTATCTAGAACTCCATAAAAGTTTGTTTTCTCAAAAATATCAATTCTTAAGGTAAAATCTGGATTTTACTATGAATAGTTTCTCGTCCTGCTAACTATACAATTTAATTCATATTTGTTCTTAATTTCCCCATTTCTTTACTTTTAGGTTGTGCTATCACCCTGTCACCTACGAAATGCACTTGGTAACATAAATTTACACATGGTAATTCTGAAAATTGTTTCCCCTTTTTTAAAACATTTCTTGTTAGTCATTTAGGGGAGACTAGGGATATTTGATCCCCACTTTGGTTTTTAATTGTTTTCTGAGCTGCAAATCATCACTTTTCAGAAATTTTTAGCATGAACATTGGTAACACTATCCTCTACCCAAAAAACAAAAAATTACTAGAAAGTAAACAGATACTTTTAGTAAAATTAGTTTTTAATTTTTTTTATAAAGGGATCAAGTATCCCAACACCTAGGGATACATGATCCCTTCATGGGGGATACTTGATCCCACTCAGAAATTTCGTTTTTTTCATGATACAAGCAATTTACCAATATATTTTGTTTACTAAATATTATTTTTAAAAATAACCATAATTTTAATTCATTTTCTTAGGTATTAATAACAATACAAACATGAAAATTGTACACAAATAGTAAGTAGTTTTATTAATGGAGCTAAAACTACAACGAGTAATGCAAATACTTTGCAATGAAAATCATAAAATCTTATTTACTCCTTTAACAATAATTGTATTTGTTGAAAATAAAAGTGGAGGTGTATGCAGGTAAAAGCATTACTTGGAAAAAAAAGAAATCTTAGCAAATGTTTTCAAAATTAGAAAAGTCAAACACAAACATTAGAGTTGATGCAGTTCTTAAAGTTCCACTCATTCTAACTGGAGGAGGCAACTTAACACAATCATTTTCCTCTACAACACTTTTGTCCTTTATTTCAGGAAAAATAAATTGGTTGAGTGAGGTACCTTTTCTTTTTAAGAAGTTGATTTCGAATTCTGAAAATCCAACTTTACTTTCTACTTGACCAACATAATGGGAAACCCTCCTTTTTGTGGCAAATCTAACTAAAAAAATCATTTTAATTTAAAGAAGGATCATCTACTTCAGCTTGTTCAACCGCATCATGTAAGATGTAAAAAGGACCCTCATGTATACCTCGAAGGGGATACTTGATCCTGGGATCATGTATCCCTCGAAAGAACGGGATCAAGTATCCCTAATATGCGATTCATACAAAACATGCATTTTTAATAGTAAATAATCAAATGATGCTCACTAATGAAATTACTTAATTGTTAAAGATAGCCTATACTTTGAAATTACACTTAGTGTAAGTTTTTAAGTTGCATATTACAGACAATACACAAAATAACATATTTACCTAGAAAAAAGTTTTCCATGCAAGATTCAAGCAATCACTTCTTGCGCTGAAATAAAATGACTGAAAAAGATGTAGTGTTGCCAGATTTTGTGTACAAGTATAACTTAAAAATTGTTGCCAGATTTCAAAGATCTGACATTTTATTTTAGTGCATTTTTTGGCTAGGAATCATGTATCCCTAGGGATCAAGTATCCCTAGTCTACCCTATATTACTAAAAAAGTGACAAAGGGACTTCTATGTTTTAATTGGTGTCTTAATGCAAATATTTTGAAACATTTTGAAACAAATTTACACAATGTTTTATCTCCACAGTTAATTTTCATCATTGGAAGGTATTATAATTGTATGATGAAAATTCTTACATTATGGTATTTGATTTAAAGAAGAATATCACTTGCAAACCTGAAGAATGACCGTTGAGGATAAAGAAAGTGAATTTTTGGTAAATTAATTTAAGGCCCTAACTATTCACTGCTATAACGAATGATTGGTAATTGACAGGAGCAGGGTTGGATCAAATGTTTTTGTATCAAAACATTAGTACCCGTGCTTAATCGCTTATAAAGTGAGGGATCCTTTGCTGGTATAAGGTCAATATTCAATGCATGCACCTATTATTGACCTGCTTAACAACCACACTATTGTTACCTCTAAAATTTTTAGAAGATATTTATCTGTATTTCGAAGACTATTAACTGCACACAAAGAAAAAATAACTCTTCAAGATCTTAAGATTTAAAAAAAAACTTCCAGTACTATCATAATAGTGACATAAAAATTTTTCAGACTGAAAATACTAATACTTAAAAAATTAATAAAAATTTAAAGATCAATCCATGCCTATGTAAAATTTATTCTGAGTCATAGTAACTAAAAATTTGCTTGAACAAAATAGTTTTTTAAGATTTATAAAGACAAAGTGTTATACGATTTTCTAATTTAATACTATATTTCATTTTAAAATATGTCAAACACGTTTAAGATTAGGCAGTAAAATACACAAAACGAATTTGTATAACCAGCTTTTCAAAAATGGAAACCAAACACGTTTCCGACACAAACGCTTCCAAAACCCTCAGTTTCAAAAGATTACGAAACTTAAACCATCTAACCACACAACGAAAGTATAAAACAACAGCCACACCGTTCCCCAACAACGGCTTTATTTCTCCAGACTCAAAACAAGGCAAGATAATCGAAATAGGAAGACCGCACTTTTATACTTCTTTCCTCCCTTCGATTATGTATTACCGTAAACTGAGACAACAAGCTAACACCCGAAGAAGGCTTTGATTCGTAACTAAAAAGGAAAATCTCTAAATGGGTATCGGAGAATGGGCTATGGAGGTACCTCATTATAAGAAGTACTGGTGTTGGAAATCCCCCCACCATTGCGTGTTAGCCTTGGCTTTACAACCAATCGTCACCGAGTCACATTAGGGTGGTCACAAGTTATATGGGGAAAATTTTTTAAAAACTTTTTTCAGGTCTTACCCCCCTAAAATGTGCCAATAGGCTAAAAAATGAGATTGGCTAAGTTTCAGCTCAATCCGATAATATTAACCCGTGCCTCATCGAGGTCAAAGTTCAGAAAAACAGCAATTTTTAACAAAAAATCGTAGTTTTCGCCCCATAAAACTGGAACCGTTTGTCCCAGAAATCTGGTTAGGGTGTCATTTGATAGGAAATTTCACACACTTTAACTCTGAAGTTACATAATTTTATTTTCTAAAACGGATGGGGCGTTATTTAGCATTTTCATAGTGGAGGTCCGTGAAAAAGCGACTTCATTGCTAGAAACCTAAAACATTGCAATGTCACAAAAAACTTTATCCTGCGGGCTTTTTCTATTACTTTTGGTCCCAATAGATAGTAAATGAGTTTTTAAACCCCCTAAGGGAATTCTAGGGTATAATTTCAAACCCCCTAGTGTTTGAAAAAAAGGAATATATATAATTTTTTTATATTTTTAAACATGCATTTTGGGACTGATAATTTGATAAAGTTAGTCCAAATACATTATTAAGAGCTTAATTAGATAGAATACCAATGGTATAGGGCCTTAACCTTTCCCTATAACCCCTATAATCTAAGCGAAAGAAGCGCGACTGCGAGGTTTTGATAAACAAAGGCTTTAATACCAATTAAAGTGATAAACAGAGGTAAATTACAAATTTTTCCACAAAAACCTCTAGAGATATGTCATTTGGTGTCAGAAATGACGTTTTAGATTATATATGTGGGTAAAATTATAATAATAGCGTCTTTCCGACCCTAAATATTAAAAAAATCCTATTTCTACCTAAGTTACATGTTTTCAGCGTTAAGTGATCTTAGAAAAATGCATAAATTGATTTATTTTAATGTCAGGCAAATGAATTTTGAGGTGCATTTAAATAAATCAATTTATACATTTTTCTAAGATCACTTAACGCTGAAAACATGTAACTTAAGTAGAAATAGGATTTTTTTAATATTTAGGGTCGGAAAGACGCTATTATTATAATTTTACCCACATATATAATCTAAAACGTCATTTCTGACACCAAATGACATATCTTTAGAGGTTTTTATGGAAAAATTTGTAATTTACCTCTGTTTATTACTTTAATAGGTATTTAAGCCTTTGTTTATCAAAACCTCGCAGTCGCGCTTCTTTCGCTTAGATTATAGGGGTTATAGGGAAAGGTTAAGGCCCTATACCATTGGTATTCTATCTAATTAAGCTCTTAATAATGTATTTGGACCAACTTCATCACATTATCAGTCCCAAAATGCATGTTTAAAAATTTTAAAATATTATATATTTTTCCTTTTTTTTTCAAACACTAGTGGGGTTTGAAATTATACCCTAGAATTCACTTAGGGGGTTTAAAAACTCATTTACTATCTATTGGGACCAAAAGTAATAGAAAAAGCCCGGAGGATAAAGTTTTTTGTGACATTGTAATGTTCTAGGTTTCTAGCAATAAAGTCGCTTCTTCACGGACCTTCACTATGAAAATGTTAAATAGCACTCCATCCGTTTTAGAAAATAAAATTCCGTGACTTCAGGGTTAAAGTGTATGAAATTTCCTATCAAATGACATCCTAACCAGATTTCTGGGACAAACGGTTCCAGTTTTATGGGGCGAAAACTACGATTTTTTGTTAAAAATCGCTGTTTTTCTGAACTTTGACCTCGATGAGGCACGGGTTAATATTATCGGATTGAGCTGAAACTCGGCCAATCTCATTTTTTAGCCTATTGGCACATTTTAGGGGGGTAAGACCTAAGAATTTCGAAAGTTGATTTTTTGTAACCACCCTAGAGTCACATCCATGCTCCTTTTCTTTTGCCAATTTGTCCAACTTCCATTCAGAAGTTCGGACAATGGTTTAGTCATTTTTCCCTGTAATAGCAAACATGTTTTTGGCTGTCGGTATTTTGTTGTTGAAGGGTTGTTGTTTTGGGCAAGATTGAGGAGGTAGGATTTTTTTACTAGGAATCCAGTAAGTTAAAGAGGTAATGAGGGGTTGCTGGATGGGATTTCTGCCCTGATCCAAACTGATTTGGGGGAGGATATGTTGTAGAAGTTTGTAACATTGTTTTGCAACATTAACATTGGATTTTTCCTCGTAAAAATACCTGTGTAGTTTAATCATGGGATGTGTTTGACGTAGTGTCAACACATGGTAATATATCGCAGGGCTGTATTAGTAATATCCGTTTTACTTAATTTATCCATTGTGAACTTTAAATTACTGGAGATACCAAAGAACTTCATTTATAACTTAAATCTGTTTATAACATGGTTGGTTTTTTTTTTATCAAAATACATTTATATCTTAAGACGAACTTCGTTATTTCGAAAACCCCGATTTTTCGAAAAACAAATTTATTCCCTACAGGAATATTTCCCTTTAAGTATTTCTTTAATTTAACTTGATCGGTCGAAAACTCTTTATGTCAAAATTTTTATTATGTGCAAATTAAAAGAAAGCTTTTAAATCGTATTTTTATTTTTCACTCAATAACTAAAACAATACTAAATTTTCCCCTAGAGAACTTACCCTTCTTACCCCGCATGGGGTCTATTTACACTCCAAACGCACTTTGACGCTTGATATCTCCTATGTATTTTTGTTTTGACAATTTCCAATGCTAGTATTCCTTAATTACGCAAAGTTTTACAATGGGTAAAAATTTTGGAGTTATTAATCAATGTGTTAAGTGTCGTGGGAGAAATAGCCCCACTGGGGTCTTCTGAGACCCCAGGCACGAATGTTGGTAAAACAATATGAAATAAAGCTTAATATTTTATTTTTTTGTTATATTATTGATAAAACGTGGTTTATATTTGTTTCAGGCATTTAGAGGTTTATTAAAAGGAATATTACGTGGAAATTTTAATTTTTTTTATAAAAAGAAGATTGGGACTTCGTGCATTGAATAGCTTCTTATATCATACAATTTTCTTTCATATACTGAGAAAAAATGCTTTTTTAATTAGATTCTTTTTAGAACTGATGGCGGAAGCATGAAAACTCAGACAATTGGCACCAATATTTCCGGTGGCGGTAGGCTCGTTACAAAAATAAATAATTTTATGGCTTTGTAAATAAATTTTTTATTCAGTTTTCTTGGAAAAATATGTTTTCAAATATTTATGAGTATTTACTGAAATTCAGAATGTGATTTCGAAGAATTATTAAGAAAAATAACCAATTTCGCTTTGAAAACTTATATAAAACAAGTGAGACATTGTTCCACCAAATCTGAATCAATCATTTTTTGTAATATTATTTCAATTTAAAAAATGAGAAACGACATTTCACATGTTTCATAATACTAAATAAATTATTCTGGGATGACAGGTAGCTCATAGTACAGAAAATAAAAGATTAGCAGCTTCATAAATCGTCAAAAATAAACTGATAAATTCTATCCGTTCAAGGCCGGGTATATCAGCTATTCTACTTTAAGCATTGTGGTTATAAACATTTTTAATAGGGGAAGGTGGGGTAATAAGATACAAATGGGGTAATAAGAAACATTCCAAAATTCTACAGGATTCTCCTTTAAGTTTATGAAGCTGATTTTTTTACAGAATGTTCACATCATTAACAGCTTTCTTTGAAAAAATAATGCACTTCCTAAGTAAAAGGGAAAGGGGGTTTTTAGCTTGTTTCTTATTACCCCCAAGCGACTGTATCTTATTACCCCAAGTGGGGTTATAAGAAACAAGCTAGTTATTTTATTAATTAAAACAATAAAAATCAAATGAAGGTATTAATGTAATCTTCTAAGAGTATTTTATAACTCGAGTAATTTTCAAAAAAATTCATCAAAAATCTTTTGATTTATGCCCAGTTAAAAATTAGTCTAAAAAAGTTACATGCTGAAAGTTTTGAACAACTCTATATTTTTATATTTAACATTTTGAAAATCATGAAAAAATAATTAAAGTATTGTTTCTCTTATTTCATTTTGTGAGACTAAAATTATTCTGACTGTTTATTTCCCTTAAAATAAACTAAATTTTTTTTAAATTGAGATTTTGTGTCTTATTACTCACCGTTTTCAATAAAATGAAGTAAAAATAAAATTAACTGAATTTAAAGTTTTAACTTGATAAATGATAAAAGAACAATAAAATATTAACATAATAAAGAGAAAAATTAGCTAAATTAATTTTCATGCATAAAATGCCAGTGTTTCTTATTACCCCATAATTTTGTTTAAATGGGGTAATAAGAAACAGGGCACTTTTAAGAATGATCCACAACCCTAAATTGAAGAACAAAAGGTGAATAATATAGCTCGTTTTACCTCCTTAAAAGTTCACTAATAAAATTCCATAAGAATTTAATTGCAAAAACAAGATAAATTGAAATAGTTGAAAAAGCATGACTTTAGGTGGATGAGTTTGCTGACCTGATTATTTCAAACGGGAATTTTTCACTGAAGTAATCATTCTAAAACGATAAATTTTTTATGGGATATAGAGTATGTCTTGAAGTTATTCTGTGATTTTTTTAAAATTTTTATGCCCTCACACAAAGCTGCAAATTAAATGTTTCTTATTACCCCATGCACTCTCCCCTAAAACATCTTTATTATGGTTCATATCTGTAATTTAATTCTTGTTTGAAGGTTCAGGTGTTATAAAAAATTTGTATAAAAAGAAACCAAATAACGCCGTAACAGAATTAAAAAAATGAGAAAAATACCAAAAGAGTTTTAAAATTTATTCTGAAGCATCTTTTTTTAGAAATAAAAAATTATAATTTCTTTTAATTTATGGTATTTTTACCCTTTATTAGTTATAGGCACGGTTTACGCATGGGGTACTATTAGACCTCAGAAGGGGAATATGTGACTATTTTTTCAAGAGGGTAGGAAGGTTTTTAAGATCAATTTCTACACAAACATCACATCATGGCATTTGCTAGAGACTTCTCTTGAATTTGGTGACATTAAAGTCAGTCAAATAAGATGCAGATAACAGTATGTTTTCCTCAAAGCTATATTGAATTAAGATGTTTGGTTGTTTTAAATAACTCTAAAATATAAATTAAAATAAGCATGACGTTATAATTTAATGTTTTAAAATCTCAATTATTAAATCAAATTAAAAAAATTACATTACTAGAAAATCAATCACCCTTAAGCTTAATTACCAAATATACACCATTTTTAAATCTACTTTATCATACTATCAGTCAAAAACTTCATCCTAATAACATGGAAATTATTCTAATTCAAAAATCGGGATTTCTCGTGAACCTTTCACACGCGATGGGAAACCGTTTCCACCCCATCCACTCCATCTCCAAACGTCACATATCTGAATCGCAATAATTTCGCCCCTCTTTCATTACACGGAGATTAAGGCAGCTGGAGCCTGGGCTGTCAAACCTTGACAAACGCCAAACCTCCGCAAGAATAACAAACATCCGAAAAGCGCCTCTCAAATTTTCCGATTCGGACATTGCGGGATAATTTCAGGAATTGAATCCAGCGCTAGACACCCCAGCAAGCTCCTCAAATATTACACGATTGGAAACTAATTTCGGAAAATTCATCGACGCGTGATCAGAAATAGTGCCCCGCCAGTCCAAAGGCTTCCGCTCGCTTAATAGTTCCCAGTGATTAATAGTTTATATTTGGGGATTTTCAGACTTATATTAATTGCAGTATCTCTGGCGGTAATTTCCTGCTACCGTGCGCAGTCGCTTTATCAATGGGAAGAGGGAGAAAACCGGGCTGAGTTTTCAGTTTGAAACACACCTGATTAGCATTTGATATGGATAGAGTTTGGAGTTCGACGAAAGTTCTTTGTTTCGGTGGATGATAGAACGGGGCTCTAATTTATTCTACAAAAGTGGAATGAGCTCCATTATATTTATATTGGACTGAGGAGAGGTTATCATAGTTTCTGTTTTCTTCGGATGCTGTTGGAGAGGCTTTATTTGGGTTTGTGCTGAGTGGAAATGATAGTTTAATAGTGATTACTATCCCGAAACCCTTGGTTGGGATGTAGAACGTATACGCATTGATTTATTTTTTATATCCTTATTTGTAAAATTTGGTACCGTAATTTCGCTCGTATAGTCCGCGGACTATTTGTGTTTGTGCGAATTTTTGAAGCGGCGGACTATCCACCAGTGCGGATAATACACTGGTTTTTCACGGTTAAAATTGTTGAAATTTAAAAAACACGCTGTCGTGAACTGCCGAACTGTTTAATTCTGATATTGATGAATCGGAATTTGAAGGTTTTCGTTAATGTAGTAGAATGTGTGATTAATTAGTAAACACTGTTTTTTATTTGTATTTAGTGTTTTATTTCTGAAGGTATATTAGTAAGTAAGTACTTTTTTCTATTTATACTTAGTTCTTTGTTTCTAAAATGCAGTAATATTGCCGTATTATAAAATAACGTAAATTCGAACGTATAGCCCGCGGACTATCCGGTGGTGCGGACTATTTGACGATTTTTGGAAAAAAATTTACATAAAATCGTGTCTGCGGACTATACGATGGTGCGGACAATACGTGCGAAATTACGGTACATTGAAAACTTGTATTATTTTGTAGAGCTTAGGAACGTAAGGTACAAAACACAAATTGTTGTTTTAGTTAAAAATGGTAAATAAAGTGATAAAAGTGTGATGAATTTCTTATTTAGCCTTTGAAATCCCAAACTTATAAGAATATGTATGATCCACCAAATGGCAGTGTAAGAGCCTAGCGGTACCATATGGTACCACCCTATTCTGACTAAAATAATTAAATTTTTTTTGAATAATTGGTTTTAGGCTACTTCAAGACATGTCATAAGCATACAGTAAAGAGGAAAATTTAATTTGAGAAAAAATTAATTCAGTCTTTCCCGGGTTAATTTTAAAAAAATCCAAGATGAATGTATTATAAGTAAGATATTTTTATTTACTATCCATAAATGAATTATTGATTGCAGATCTTAAGATTCTTACTTTTGTGATAATAATAGACATGAATGTTTTTTATATGTTCTAAACTTTATTTTTATACTTAAGTTTATAAAAAAAGTTCTATGATTTATAATTTTTAAGTTAATGCACATATCTTGACAGATTATAACTTTTTTATAAATTCAACATGAATCTTTTTAAACTTTAATATTAAAAATACAACTTATGATTTTTTGCAAGCTTATAGTATAAATACTTATAGTATTTTTAAAATTTCTGACCTTTCAAAAGTATTGGACTTAATATTAAATAAATAAAAATCTATGTATCAAATACTAAGGTATTTTTTTGAATAAATAAGACAAATATCGGCTGCAAACAAAATATGATTGCTGGATAAAAGCATCTAGGAAAAGAGCAAACATGACAAATGATAACGAAATACATACAAAAACAGCTTAATCATAAATAAAATTAACAAGTATTAACTTTCATGATGCAACATATTCTTAAAAATTTTTAAAGTATTTGTTTTTACATTAAATACACATGTAATTCGCATTTCCTGTGTTTTTTAAAGATATTTGTTATGATGTCAGATAATATGTTCAAGTTTCGATAGAATATTTGTCGGTTATTTTAAAATCACAGTGAGTCACTTCCTTCATAAAACCATTGCAAGCCTAGCATGTCTTTAAATAACGAAAAGGAAATTAAACCTTTTTCATAAATTTTCACAAATTTCATACACAGTGATGGGAGGAAAACCTCTATACCTCGAAATGCTATTATGAAACTCAAACCGAAAATGTCTCCCCCTCCACAGAAACTTTCCTTTTAATGTGTTGCAGAAAAGCAAAAATTAAAGCAGCGTGAGGAGTCTTTTTGATAGGAGAGAAATATTTTTCCATTTCTTTCTTTCTTATAAAAAGCACTTTACTTAAACAAAAATTTCTTTCTAAGCACTCCATATTCCAGTATTCATTGGGGATGTTAAAAGTAATCCGCAATGTTTTATTTTCTTCACGCGATGCGATTTGAAAATAAACTTGTAAAAAATTTAGACAAATATAAACTTGCAAAAAGTTGGGATTTTCAACTGCTTTAACCTTTTTAGCTAGTTTTACTAAGACAATTGTTTATGACTTTTATTTAGTGAAAAGCCTTTTTTTATATTTGAGTGAGAAACAAAGCTTTTTTTAATAAGATTTCATGTCAGAATTATAAGGTGTTTAGGAAATAGTTTGTTTTTGTAAGAGGTTATAAGTCTTCCGATTACTTATAGTTAAAATTACCTCGTATTAAGAACGAGTTGATTTAATTCCAACAGTTGTATTATTTATACAGTAAATTTAATTTAATCTACATTTCAGACAGCTTTTCTCGCATGAAAAAGAAATATGCCAATTTCAGAAACAGAAGAATAAATTTATATTTTTGACTTTAAATACCCAGACAGATTTGTGGTCGTAAAAATATTTTCATGCAAGAAATATTTGTGAAAATAAATTAATATATTAAAAATGAATTGAATGGTATTTTGGATTTAGTTTATTTTTATTGTAGAATTGTTAGAATATAGTATTATTTTAGGGGAAAATATTGGTTTAATATTCTGCTTTTTATAATCTCTTGATTTATTTCATTAATTAAAAATAATGTATGAGTTTCTATCAGACAAAGGAAGTATCTTAGTTAAAAAACAATTATTCTTAAAATAATGTAAAACAACAATATTACATTGTCTCCATTTTCACTAATTTTTGCCAAAAGACATAGCAGAAAAATTATTTTTGCTGCACCAAGATTCTTCAAACCTAAATATTAGATGAGTAGAGAAAGCCATAGTCGAAAAATGGATTATCTTTAAACAGATTCTAAATTTACCACAAAAACCAAAACTCCAAAACACTGTTAATTAACTAAAGTGCAAAACATAAAAACAACTTGGGTCCATAAATAACAAAAAAAATATTATTAAAACTTAATGCGACATATTCAAAAAGGAAACCCCACTTTTTATACAAAACCCCTCCCCAAAAAATATTGGAGAAAAACAAAACTTTTTCAACGCACTCCCTTTTCCACAACAGAGAGGGAGGGGACACCAAGACCCACAAAAAATATTCCCCGAACAGCTAAAACCATAAAAAGAACAAAGCCTTACACGAGTTCAAGGAAGCCGTATTTCTCCCCGTTTAAAAAATATTTTCCTTCCTCCCCCCCGCACGGACAAGCGAAAATTGAAACCACAGCGAGTCAATAAAGTGTTGCGAAGATTTCATATATGTTTTTGCAATAACTCACGGCTAGAGTGGCTACTCCTCCCCCGCATTTTATTGCGGGAACTCAATATTCGGATAGATTGATGCGGGTTACTCTCCCTACACTCGTAGGAGCGAATGCAAAATGATCCGCGGATCAAATCCAGTAATCGACCGGTGTCGCTTTTTTGACATCTGGGTAATCATTTCCCTTGACTGTCCTGTCGATCGATTGACCGAGTTTGATGAATTTACGGCTGTAGGCGGCAGCTGAGGGTTGATGGACTCGGATGGAGAGGCTAGGCTGAAGTGATTGCGTAGGATTTTACTGGGCTGTGGATCATAAATCGTTGATCAGCTGGACTTACCATATTTTCGGGTTATGAGGATTCGGTGTCAGTTTTCCGGTGAATCTTGTTTGTAGGGTTGTTTTGCTTTTCTGCTGTGGTTTGATGTAAAAAAGTTGTTAGTTGTTTAAACTTTGCGTAAGAAAACAGTAATGTTCTCACTGCTTTTAATATTTAAAAGTACCTAATTAACGTAAATTAAGTTACTACTTTTAGAAATGGGAGTATTTGTGTACTTCTAAAGTAGTTAGGGGAGCAGTTTTTTCTGTTGTGTTTCTTACTTTGTTAATCACCTTATTCAAATACAGCATGGGAATGTTTATAGATGAAGTATGAAAATGACGCATATCAACATAGTTTTCACTTTTTATCCATGCATCGTTATTTAATATTAATAAACTGCTGTGCAAAAATTAAGGACAGAACTGTTTTTTCAACATAACACCTAGTAGAATTATTGTTCATCCATGAAAATCATACCAAAAGATGTTTATTGGGTGAGAATACAGGTTCCGAGAACAAATTTTCACTATCAATATTTTAAGGGGGTAAATGGACCCTCCATTTATAATGGAGTTCCATTACACATTTAGAGAAGTGACAGAAACGTCTATGTAAGAGGTATTTAACCGAGAAGTTTTTTGCAATGAATATGATTATTCCTGAACTTAATGCATATTTTAAAGCGTTTGTGCTGCCCTTAAATGATATTTTTTAGGTTTTATTGAGAGATATAGGTCTAATAATCATTTTTGGCAAGTTTTAGCTTCTGTGTCATTTTTGGTAAGTGGTAGCTTACCGTTAACCATGTTTTTAGTAGGTCTCACATATACCTGATTGGGTTTAGGACTGGGGACTTGAAAAGTAACTTTATTCTTTTAATATCGTTACTTATAAACAGCTTTGAAATAGTGAAATTGTGATTTTCTGCAACTTTTTCCCTAATAAACCAATATCCTTGACCAGAAATGTCTTCTAAAAGAAAGCAAATGGGCCATGAGATTACAGAAATGCAATCGCAGACATCAAGGAAAATCTCTTTTGAGTATAGGGGGTGTTGAAATGTCTTTATGGATAGTACAGACTCAAAGGAGAAAATCGATCTCTTTAAACTTCATTTTAAAGATAATGGAGATATTTTTACAGATATATCTTTCTTTTCAGACATATATAAGTCCATAAACACTAAAAATTCTTCTTTTTTTGAACGTTGATAACAGATGTCCTTTCTGTGAAACTATGCAATTCTTGGTGCCGTTTCAGCACCCCTTAGACAGCACAGAAATTTTCACTATTATCTGCAATTGCGTACCTGTGTTCTCATGTCCCTTTTACATCTTTTAGAAAACCTCTCGGGTCAAATGTCTCTTCATTAGTTAAAAAGCTGCAGAAAATCACAATTTCAATATCTCAAAGTTGTTCATAAATAACGATATTGAAAGAATAAAGTTATTTTTCAGGTCCCCAAACCCAAACGCAATTAGACACATGTGAGACCTACTAAAACATGGTTAATGCTAAGATACCACTTACCAAAATAAACCAGAAGCTAAAACTTGCCAAAAATGATGATTAGACCGATATCTCTCAATAAAACCTAAAAAATACCATTTAAAGGCAGATCAAACGTTTAAAAATATGCATTGAGCTCAGGAATAATCATATCAATTGCAAAAAACTTAAATTTCTTGGTAAAATACCTCTTACATAGACGTTTCTGCTACTGCTCCAAATGTGTAATGAAACTCCATTATCAATGAAGAGCCCATTTACCCCCTTAAAATATTAATAGGGAAAATGTTTTCTTGGGCCCTGTATTCTCACCCAATAAACATCTTTTGGTATGATTTTCATGGATGAACAATAATTATACTAGGTGTTATGTTGAAAAAACAGTTCTGTCCTTAATTTTTGCACAGCAGTGTAATATTTAATTTTATCAGCAAATATTTGCCATCAAATATGTTAAAACTAAGCTCTTTTTATCTTTGTTTCTTTCTATATCATTTAAGATTTCATAATCTCACACCTTAAGTCAAATAAATGCACATTATAATCAAATACTTAACCCGTAGAATTGCTAACGTACAGGTCTAATGGTGATGTATCCAACTGTCATGAAAATGTATACATGAGAAGCTTGATCTTGAAGCCTGGGTTTAAATTTGCAAATAATCAAATATCATACTGAATAACTCAGATTTAAAAAATGGTATTTGGGAAAAAATATTTCAGATAGTGGAAGAAAATTTACTTGTTGAGTCTATGAACTTATCCATTGTACCTACTTTTATTTTTAAATTGTGAAGTGTTTAAAAAGAAAATTTTATTGAAGTTTTAAAAAATATTGTGTGCTTATGTGGGAATTGGGGTTTAACGTAACATTTCAAGTGAATATATAAAATTTTTGCTATAAATTAAAAATATTTATTTGTTAATAAAGAGTTTAAAAACTAAGGTATTTTTATATTACGTTTTATTTAATCAATGATTTTCCAATAAAACTAAGCTTCTTCATGTGAAGCTAAAATACTAGTTGAACACATATGAACATTTGTGTTTGTTTTTTTAAAGCCTCGAGGATAAACTTGAATTTTCAGTAATTTTGCATCATTCTCTTTAATAACTAATGTACGTGTTTCAATATCAGTTTGATATAAGTCAAGAGCACTTGGAGTTAAATATGACTGTTTCACAGGTTCATTACGAGAATATTATATTAAATTTGGTATGAAGTATTAACGGATTAAGTAATTACGTAGTTAAAGAATACACAAGTGACAGTACGTAAAACATACCTTTTACGGGAGTAATAAAAAGTACTGTAATAATTACAAACAGTCACACAACCGAATTAGTTAAAATGTTCACTAGCTCTTTTCTGTAATAAATTATTCACAGTAATTATAAAAATCACGTCAATATTGCATTTACTCACATTTAAAAATGATAACGTTTATATATCACGTTAGATAATAAGTAATTTTTTTTCTTATAATGCATTGTCTTAATTAGCTTACCATTACCAAACAAATTACTCTACTGATAATAATTATGTGATTATTTCATGTGCATTCATTTATTATTATTAATGGCTTTTATTTATATTTTTGTTGGAGGTTAGTTCAGGGGAGTCTCCACTGTCTTTTACCATTTATTTCCTTATTAACAACACCTGTAAATCTTTGAATGGTGGCACAGCCTTGATTTGAGAATGCTTAAATCTAACAAAATTGTTATCTCAAGTAATTAAAGATGGATTAGATTGTAAATAATCATACCTATTCTCGGGTTACTTAAAAACACCCTGTATGAAACATAAAATTACCCATAAAATCATTTCAGGTATATTATTTAAATTCAAACAATCAGGCAACAACTGGATCAATTTAAGGCATAACTTTTAATAAAATGTTTCATTTCAGTGAAGCACATTTTATGTTTTCAATATTCATATTCCAATGAAATAAGCAAATAAATAATCATTATGTTTACTGACTCTTTTTCCAAGATCAATAGAAAAAGTAAGAATTATTGTTTACCATGCCTAGCTAATTAGTTAAATGGAACCCTGAAGTATGAAACATATGTAGAGTCAAAGGATAACTAGATAATGATTACTTTGAAACATTATCCTCTTGCTAAGTAAAAGTTACTAGGAAATCCGTAAGCTTTATTTTTGGAGTAAAACTATATTGTAAGTACCCGTAAATATTTTTATTCAATGAAAAGAATTTACATAAAATCAGTACCTTCAATGTTAGAACAGTTTAGTTTAAAAAGCGTTTAAGAAAACAATTGCGACTATCGCCATTTATTTAGCAGCTATTTTGTTTCTTACTTTATACAGACTGATTTGAAAGTACCTCTATTTGGAATTACTCTTTAGTATTCAGTAATAATCCTCAGAAATATATCTGGAATTCCAAAGAATTTCTCATGATACGATATCCCACTCTCAAAAAGAGAGAGGTGAATTTTGAGAGCATAAAAAACAACCAACCAATCGGAAGAGGAGCAGCAGTCCCGTCTCCCGTTTCAAAATTTATGCGCGCCGAAACAAAACCTCGAACTCCGAATGCAATCATCAGACTCGAGGAAAGGTTAAAAGGTGAGATCTCATAGGGGGAAATGGAATTACCAGCTCCAAAACTCTTCAAAGCAGCGAAATCCTCGCATTTATAGAAGATTGAACCCTCCTGTTTTTCTCCACCTAAGACAACTGATTCTGTTTTTTGTTGCAGAAGCGATGTATTAATGCTGGATGGGGGGGAAGGCATAAAAGCTGTCGGTTGCCTCGTTAGTAAGCTTTGAGTAGAGTTGGAACGTGGCTTGGATTGGATACTACGCTTCATGCCCCCAGGTCACGTAGTAAGTACGACCCGTTCACTTAGCTGTGTGGCTCTATCCCGGGTATGACAGCTTTTGGATAACGAAAGACTCTAGTCGCTGCAGCCTACGGCCCTGGATTACTCGCAAGTATTAGCGAGATACGGAGATGACTGGCAAAAAACACGAGAAAATAAAAGCGCCGCTTCTTGACAAAAGGCTTTGTGAATCCGGAGTGTCTCCATAAAAGTAAATCAAACAGGTTAAGAATTTATTTCTTTTTTTGAAAAGCTGTATGTCTCTGCCTCATTAATGGGAGTCATTAATGGTGGGCATTATATGAAAATATGACTTTGGAAGGGGGATTATTTTTGGGTTTCTTCACGTTCTTTTTTGTTTCGATGATTTTAAAAGGCATACATTGGGTGTATTGCTAGAAGTAAAGGGTTTTTGTGATAATTTAAGATTTTTATGAAAAGGAGTTTTTTTGTGTCACGGGACATAATAGAAAAATGAATCATATTTCGATTTTTTGGAGACCATTAATATTTTTTGACAAAGACTCGCCAGGCATCTTATTTTAAACTAGGATTTTATGCATGCACTTATCTTAAAGTGATGGTAAGATGAAAGTGTGTGTATAAATAGAGTTAATACTGGTAGTTCGTAAATTATTAAGCCTTATCCACTATTTGGTAAGGCAACAAAAAATTGAAGTTATTAAAAATAATTCACGCTGATTTTTAACTGCACTCACATATGATGATCAAATACTCAAACTAAACAGTGGAGTACTTCCATGTAAATTTCAATACAGTAATCACACAAGAAATTTATGTCTAAAGATTACCGTTGGAAGTAACAAATAATAGCGTTTAAGACAGTTATTATTTATATATGTATTGAAAGATAAGTTTTAAAAAAATTAAAAAAGATGGAAAAATATATATTCTGGTTGTACCTTATTAATCCTTTTCAAATTGTGAAATTCCATAAATTGAATGCTTTGATTGAGATTAGAATTTTATAGACGTTTTTCAGATTACGCTTTAGAACTAAGAACTTTATCCCGATCTGAATTTCTTGCATCTGAGCACTCACATCAGTGAATATGAAATATTACCGTCGCAGTAAATACGATCCATTTCACATTTCTATACCTCTATCAATGACTGAAACAGGAAAATAGCAAAAAACACGATGCACAGCAGAAAAAAACATCCACTTCTTATTCTTTATTTTATGAGAAAACGTGTTATGATCTCTAGAAACTCTCATATCGGGGCTTCACTACTTGGGCAAACTGTCGACTGCATTTTCCAATGCTGATAGAAGTAAGGAATATTTTTAAGCTGGGCAGTCAAGAGTCGCCTTTTGAACGCAAGATCTGTCACTTTCCCTTCACTATTATATGAAAGACTATGATCGGAAAAACACATTACGTGTCAAACTGATGCTTCTACAAAACTAGGGTAAAGTATTTTTCATAACATAGTCTCATTCAAGTATCTTTCGAAAGCGTACTGCAACTGGTGACATTTTTTGATAGAAAAGTTTATAAAATCCACTGCTGATGTGACTCTGTTTGCTAGAAACTCACGGCTAGCGAAGAGCAATAACTTTTGAAATACCTCAGTTGTAGAAAAAGAGGGAACGTATTTCTAGTGAAAAAAACATCGTATCTTAGACTTCACAACGATGCGAAGGTTGTTCTTTAAGGTTTCAAAATGATGCTTTTAATTGATATTGATGAGGAAAATATTTTAATTAAAGCCATGAAAAATACCCCCGGGGGAGTAAAAAATGAATTTCGTTAAGATTGATGACTTTTTATTCAGATTTTTTAGGCTTTAACACTCTAACATAGAATGTTGTAGCGTGAAGTGTTTGTAAAGAAATGCGTATTTCTTAGAGTAAAAATATTGATGGAAGGTGTGTGAGGTGGTGAAGTCTTAATAAAATGGATTTATGAGTAAAAATTTAATAATGAGAATTTTAGTTAAATATTTGAAGAAAAATTGAATTATTGTTTATTTATATGAAGTAATATGCAATGCTTAACTAACTACGATTTGAAAACATAGTAATGAAAGAACCTATACCGAATGTTTAAAAATTAAATGTAAGTGAGACCACACTAACCAATTGGAAAACCAAAGGGATACCCTGAAAGAATTTTTTTTTTCTTTTTATAAAATGATAAGGAATGTAAAATCCGAGTCACGTTGTTGGTCGATGAAAACATAATATACTAATACAACAGTATATTTAAACCAATTTAAACTTTTTAATTTTTTATTCACTGACAGTGTAGGCTAAGGGTCAGCAACTGGCGGACCGCGGGAGGTTATTTCCTGGACCGCCGAATCATTACTATGTATTATTACACTACAAAAAATTAGTTTGACCCTCTATTTAAGGTTAAATTTCAAAAAAGGAAAACTCCCAGACCCTTCATTTTTAATGTAAAAACTTCTAATAATATTAAATTTAACAATTTAATCAAGCCGGAAGCGTACTCAAATTACATCTTTGTAAACATATGTGTATCTAAAGATAAGAATTAAAGTGTAGTAATATTAACCTATATTTTCTCAAAATTATTTGGACCCCAAGTAAAATTACTTGCCGACAATTGGTGTAGGCAAGCCAACCCTCAGTTAGAGTTTATCATTTCACATAGTTTTACTTTTTGATTTTTGTTAGAATTATGCTCTGGGGAAAATATTATTAAAATGAATTTTGGAGGTGATTGTAATTCTTTTGCCACTAAAAAAACGTTTTTGGCCAAATCTTTATGGCTATGCTTTTACTTTGTATATCTTTCGATGTTTAACTTACGCATCTCAGAATTTTCACGTGGTGGTTAAACAGTATACGGCATACAAGTATTACTTTTAGAAACTTGATAAAATTTATTGGGGCAAAATTAGGATTATATGGTTTTCTGGGACATATTTTTATACACAAGAATAGAAAGATTCACCAACTTCCCTTTAAACGAAAGCAGGGACAATTTAACCCAGACCTTGTTGCTTAAATCTCTGTCCTCAGCAAAAATTAAAACAGGATACTCCAACATGTCGCTTGATATTTAACCCCCGAGAAAAAAAACTTAACTATTTTCTATGGATAGCACTTTTTCCCCCTCGGCAGGGTTTAGGTTTGTTACTTTAACGCCCTTCATTGTCCCGTTTCCCCTTTCTTCAAAGATACGGGTAAGTGTTTTGTTTGACACTCAAGAGTGCAGATAATTGAAGATGCCAGTTTTAAGGTTGAGGAGCAAAGTGGCGTACGCCTGTTTCACCCTAAATCGCCACTCATTTGCATTACCTTCAGATCCTTATTGATGTCCGCACCTGAAGGGATCTTAGTAGCTTTTGAAAAAGACCCTGGGTTTTTTCTGGGGTCTTCTTTCAATGGAAAAAAGTATTTCTTTCTTAAGCCATTTAAATTCTTTGAAAAGTAATTGTGATCTGCCATGTTTAGATGGGGTTTGAGGGCAAGATTGGACCATCCCTGCACTGATTGGTTGGGGTGGATGTTTTTTGTGTTCTTCTTCTTCAGCTCCATTTGTGTTTTAATTTTGGAGGGTTTTTTACTTGTAATTTTCCCTGGTAATTTTAATGATATTTTAAGTTAAGTTGTAGAAAAAACTCGAACTTTTAATTAAAGTTTTTTTTTCTATTTAGATATCTTCAGAAATATTCCTATGAAAAAAACTATGTTTATGTTGGATATTCAATTAATATTTGTAAATAGTGTTATTTATTTTAAGGTAGTAGTTCAGTATTTTAAAGTAGTATTAATTTAAATAGATATATTTAATAGGGTGGGCCGAAAAAATTCATTTTTTTATTTCGAAGTTGTAATAGCGCGGAAAAGTTGCGAATTATATAGACAAAGAACAAGAAAAAAAATTTCAAAATCGGTTAATATCTTCCGATCACGCATAAGCCCCAAAGTTTGACAAAATATGAAAAAAACTTCATTTTTGCGATCATTTTTTAACCAAATCAAAGATTAAACTATCAAATATTGTTCATGATTTTTTATGGGGAACTAATATAGTTATAGACATAATCTTTCAGGTTCCATTCTTCTATCACTCTTGTTTCGTTAGATATAATTTTTTAATATTCATACAAATTTTGTAAAGTTGTTTTTCCTGCATTTTTAAACAGCTAATAACTCTAGAACTATACAACTTAAAAACCTGAAATCAGTCCCATTTTGCTCGTAAATTTTTGGTCGTTGATTTGGTGTGCATCATAATCATCATTTTCAAAAAGTTTTTTAAAAATTTGAAAAAAATGAAAAAAAAATTAATAAAAAAAATAAAAAAAAAATTTCTTTTAAAAAAATAATAATAGCCTTTTAACTCTTAAAATGAAGTTGAAGAATTTCAAGTTGAAAATAAAATTTAATCATGTATAAAAAAATAAAAATAATCGAAATTTAGGCAAGTCCCTAAACTATCCCTATAATTATACAGCAAGAGCGATTCACTCACAGAAAATTCATAAACTCGCTTGAGGGTGTTCATATGACTTATAACATGTAAAAAATATCACATTAATTTCAGAAAATACGACAATTAATAGAAGAAGAAGAAGAAGAAGAAGAAATTTTATTTTGGCTCAGGTCGAAACCCGCTGCAAAAAACTACAAAAACTACATACATGTAAGATACAAAATCACAAATTGAAATTTACGAATTGTAAATACATTTAATATAAAGTAATACATTTAAATTTAAAATAAATATATCATAAATATATGTCATATATACCCACACAAAACAAAAAAAAATTCAAAGAACTTCAAAGGGGGAACATACCAACATATACAAATACATATGTACACATAAACACATATATATACATCCATAATCTACTTATGCTTCCAAAGAAAAACTCTCCAGCAGGAACTGGTTCATTTTCTGTGCTGCTTTAATGAAGTATGCTATTAATTTATATTTACCATGAGTGTATGTTAGAAAATTGTAAAAATTATTGTGGAGATTAACCAACGATGAAAGATATTTGGAACGATAAAAATTATATACAGGGCATTCAAAAAATACGTGTTCCCAAGTTTCATATTTCTCAAGGTTGCAGTACTTACAAATAAGGTCTGGATGAATTTTAAAGATTTTACCTTCGAAAAAAATCGATTCTTGATATAATCTTAGTTGGAATAAAATTTTCTTAAATGAGTTATCCACTATTGATACAATATAATCTTCAATGAAAGGATTAAATTTTATATGTTTATAGTGAGGGTTATGTAAACTGTTATTCATACTAATCATATCCATCTGGGCATATTGGTTAACATAGCTTAAGAGAATTTTTGGTAAATATTTCACAGCAACTTCTGGATCTTGTGAAAGCCAAACAAAAGAATAACCCGAGTTATCAATTATGGATTTGATATTTAATGCCCAATTAAATTTTAGTGGAACTGATTGGTTGTAATAATATTGTAAGTATGCAATTTTAGTAAGCCTATGCTCAGGCATTTTGAGGATTCGGATCCAAAATTTAATTAGCAGTTTAATTATTGTTATTGAGAGGTTAGGTTGACCAAGTTCTAATCTTAAGATGTAACCCGGAGTATATCTTGATAAATTAAATAATTTTCGAATAAACAGATTCTGAATATGTTCTAATTGATCGATGAAGGAGATTGCCCAGACAGGTGAACCGTAACTTAGAACAGATAACACAAGTGAGTTAAACAGTTTAAACCAGGCCCCCGGAGAGTTTATTCTTGCACTAGAAAGAATTGGCCACATGGCATGCAAAGCAGAAATTGATTTATTGCAGAAATTGATTTATTACAGAAATGCGTTTTTGCTGTAGAGAAGGAACCCGTAGAGGAGAAAGGTACACCGAGATAGATATAATTGCTAACTATTTCAAGTCTACAGTTTTGAAGATAGAAATTATCATGTTTAGACAACCTACCCCCCTTCCGGAAAACCATAGCTTTAGTTTTGGCAATATTGACTGTAAGCTTGAAGTCTGCGCAAAATTTTTCCAGAACTCTAAGTTTTTTATTTAAATTTATTGGAGAATCTGCTAAGATGATTGCATCATCGGCATATAATAAAATATTAACAGGTGATCCATTGTTTAACTCAATATCTGAGATGCCAGAATTATTTAGCCGAACAATAAGTTCATTCAGAAAAAGACAAAATAATGTAGGACTCAACACCTCCCCCTGCAAAACACCGGAATTAATCTTAAATGGGTCCGTCAGTCCAGAAGATGAACGAATTTTAGCGCATGCCGAACTATAAATATTAACTAGGATTTGAATAAATTTTGGGCTGATGTTAATTTTTTGCAATTCTGACCAAAGTAACAAATGATTTACATTATCGAACGCACCCTTAAAATCAACAAAAACTGAATATAGTTTTCCACGTTTTTTCTTCAATTTAGAGTTTATTAAGCTATTCAATACAAAAATCTGGTCCAAACAACAGTAGTGCCTTCTGAATCCAGCTTGTTCCTCCAGTAATAAGTTTTGCGCATTTAACCAATCTATGAGTCTAGAATTTAAGATAGAGGTAAAGATTTTAGTGATAATCGGGATTAAAGATATAGGCCTATAGTTTGCAGGATTAGAGGCATCTCCCTTTTTGTAAATTGGGTTTATGGTTATTAATATCCATTGGGGAGGTATCGTACCACTGGAAAAGACCTTGTTAAAAACTTTACAAATAGTAGTTAATGAATTATTACCGAGGTATTTAAAAAACTCGGGTTTCAGTAGATCACCGCCCGGTGGCTTGCCACACTTAAGTTTATTTATAGCGCAATGTAATTCCTTCACAGTTATGTCAGGATCCAAAATCGGATCAAAAGATGAGAAATAGTTATTAGAATAAAAGCTTGAATAAGCGATTTCACCAGTAAGACCATTTGATTTAACCCATTAATGCCCAACTTTTTATTTTTCTTAAATATTTGGTAAAAACATAGTAAATAGCCCCAAAACAACTGGAAAAATAGTGAAAAAAATTCCAGGTTAAAATTTTAATTTCTACACCAAAATTAAAAACGTCCCTAAAAAGGGACGTCAGGCACGAATGCCCCCGTGTTTTTTCCCTATAGTAAACGAATGGTAGAAAACTGTTTTAAAGCCTCAAAAACATCTTCTACCTTTATAATTGCAGCAAAAGTGATCGGAACCATACTGTAACATGAATATGAACAAAAAATATTAATTATTTATCCAATTAACTGTAAAATTAGCCTTAATTAACGTAATTTGAGCATTTTTTATGCTCTTAAACACGTTTTACCTCCCAAATCTATGTTAATTGCAAATTAATTAAGATTTTTAATTGATAAATGCATTCTTTGTATATATGTTACCTAATAATAAGTAATAATTATTTTTACATACCTCAAATCCATCAGAATATCTTAATTTGTGAAGTTTAAGTCTTTCAAATGCCTATACTTTTTTCTTTTTAATTAATTTAATTGTGCGGAACACAAATTTCTCCCCAAAAATCAAGTATTAGTGGGATGTGCATTAGCAAGCCAGATGATATAGATTGATCTGCAGTATAGAACACAATGATTAGCGACATCTAAGTAGAAAAAAAGCCGAAAATTTATCACAAAAGCGACTTTTTTGGCAAATTTAATGCCAAAAAGTCATTATAACTAATAATTATTAAACTTTTAATTTAAATATAACCGGAATATATTTGCATAAGTAATAAATATAGTAAAATAATTAATTTATTCCTTTTAATTAAAACAAATTAATTAATTCCTTATAATTTAAGACTTATTATACCATTAATTTAGCAGAAATAACAGTATTTTCCAAAAAAAATAAACAAAAACAATAAATTTATTAGCTAAAATTAAAGTAATTTTATAAATATCAGTTATTTAACTCATTTCATAAGAATCGAAAGCGTTTTTATGAAAGAAATGAGGAAACACTAGCATTTCACTATGTGGAAAACCACGGGGGCATTCGTGCCTGACGTCCCTTTTTAGGGACGCTTTTTGAGGGTCCAAAATAAGGTCAAGATAAAATTTTTTGGAAAAATAAAAAAACACCCCAACTGATTTAATGTATAAACAGTAATATATATCGGCATTGAATTTTTTTTTAAATAACAACTAGGATTTTTAAGCTTTTTCTTTTAAAATTTTTAAAAAAGCACTTTTCTGAAAAATTCTATCTTCCAACTTTAAAAAAAGTTAAAATTTTTTAAAATTCTGCTTTCTTCTTGTTTTCTTTATGTTCTATGAAGATCAGAGATACATCAGTGCAAATTTTGATTCAAAGGAACAATTTTTGTAGAAATAGGAGGATTTTTAAAAAACGTCCCTAAAAAGGGACGTCAGGCAGTAATGGGTTAAAGATGGAAGAAAAATAATCAAACCACACATTGGGTGCGACAATTAATAGATTCGGTACAAAATCTTACAGTGCTAGTAAAGTTAATTCAATTTGCATGCATTCTCCTGAAATTTTCTAAGAATTATGTTAATATCTAATTGTTTTTACTTTTAACATGTCAAATCAAAGTAAATTAAAAGTTTTAGAGCATAAAAAATTGGATATAAACACATTTCTAAGGAATATTCAGGTAAAATTCATGCAAATTGAATTAACTTAGAGTTGGGAACTAGCACTGTAAAATTTTGAATCGAATCTGTTAATTGTCTTATTTTCTGAAATTTATGTGACACTTTTTACATGTTTTAAGTCATATGAACACCCTCTAGTTATTTGAAAAATTTTCAATGGGTGAATCGCTCTTGGAGTAAAATTTTAGGGATATTTTAGGGACTTGCCTAAATTTCGATTATTTTTATTTTTTTATACATGATTAAATTTTATTTTCAACTTGAAATTGGTTAGTATGTTCATTTTAAGAGTTAAAAGGCTATTAATATTTTTTCAAAAGGAAATTTTTAAAATATTTTTATTAATTTTTTTTATCTTTTTCAAATTTTAAAAAACTTTTTGAAAATGATGATCATGATGCACACCAAATCAACCACAAAAAATTTACGAACAAAATGGGACAAATTTCAGGATTTTTAGTTGGTTCCAGAGTTATTAGCTGTTTAAAAATGCAGAAAAAACAACTCTACAAAATTTGTATGAACATTAAAAAATTATATCTAACGAAACAAGAGTGATAGAAGAATGGAACCTGAAAGATTATGTCTATAACTATATTAGTTCCACATAAAAAAATCATGAACAATATTTGATAGTTTAATCTTTGATTTGGTTAAAAAAATAATCGCAAAAATGAAGTTTTTTCATATTTTGTCAAACTTTGGGGTCTATGCGCGATCGGAAGACATTAACCGATTTTGAAATTTTTTTGTTTTTATTTGTCTATATAATTCGCAACTTTTCCGCGCTATTACAACTTTGACATAAAAAATGAGTTTTTTCGGCCCACCCTAATATTTAATTTATGTAGGATAAGTAAGTAAAAATGGATTATAAAATACATATCATTGTCTTTTTTATTTTAATTTTTACATATACTTCCTGATTTCAAATATTTCACATCAACTATAACATATTTTAGTAATATAAATTAAATAATCTATTTTTATCATCACTTTTCTCCCGATTTGTCATTTTAAATTTTAAAGAAAGCAACTCATCAACAATAATAGAGAAATGCATGTGAAAGCTATATTCCAGTCTTCAATATCAAAAATTCTGGATCAAAGAGGTGTTGTGATAAAATACGGCTACGAATTTCTGTAAAATTTAGTTTTTAAATTTGTAATGATTTTTTTTCTAAAAACAGTGCAAAAAATATCCAGCCCGAAATTATCTTTTTAGACAATAAATTCTTCATAACATTTATAAGAGAAAAAGTAAATGCTAATAATAGATTCTAAGAATACTTCATTTTTTAATGGTAAAATAAAATTGTATTACTTACTCATCTCACAAAATATTTATTTTTCTAGCCATGTTTCTGCACCGTAATGTGATTCCGAACCGTCAATTTATTTCTTCCTAAAATTAGCGAAAAAACACAGAATTACTTTAAATTTAATCATTAAATTTTATCGCATAACATGAAGAAAAAACTTGTCAAAATATAGGTCAATAAATAATTTAAAACTGCGAAAAAAAATCTTAAAATATCTATATTTGTAGTAAATAACACATGCTTCAATCTTATTACAATATTTATATTTATATTTTTAACGCAATATTTTGGGGAAAAAAGCAAAAAGCAAATTTTCCATTAAAAGGGGAAAATATATAGGGGTTAAATAGAAATAAAATTTTAATTCTCTAAAATCTATATTCAATTCAATTCTATAGGTTTACATATCGCTTTGAAATACCTATTTTTTTAAACTGTTCAGTACAGTAGTTTGATATAAAAAGGAATTCTTCTAATTGCAAATGCTTTTATTTGCAAAATACAAAGAAATATGGTCTTTAATTCCCTGTTTAAGAGGAATAATTCATTTTTTGGAAGATTTTTTTGGTAGGTCCGAGCCTCTGAACCATAATTTTATTTTTTCTCTGTAATGTTCTCTTCATTTCTATTCTTAGTCTGTTAGAGAATAAACTCCAAAGCAACTGCTTCTATTTACTCATACTTCTCTTTGAAGATTTCCCCAGAAATTCCAGAATTTTTTTTCTCTTCATATTTTTATCATCTGTTGTTTCAGATTTCCCAAAAGTGTTTTGTTCTGTTGTTTCACAAATGCATTTTTTTCTTCCCAAACAGAGGCTGCGATTAAAGCATTATCAAACAATAAGACTAAAAAAAGGTATAATTCTGGAAATGAGCAGGATATCGTTTCTACCTGTTTCTCGAAAAAAAGGAGCATTAACCTTGTTATCATTTGTTACAAACTTACAGTTTTAAGGGTTTCTTTATGAAAGTTTTTATCATGTTTTCGAAAGTTCTACACACTTATGCAAAAAAAATTAGCGCTAAGACTTGTTGATGGATTTCATTTACCCTAGTTTCAAGAGAGATATTTTTCCAAAATTCGTAGCAATACATGCAGTATTAAAAATGCTTGAACATTACTAAATGTAAGCATGTGATAAAAGCTAAAAACTAATGTAATACAAATAATTCCTTAAATTGTAAAATATTATAAGAAAAGAGCTCAAAAATTATTTAGATCATCGTTAATTGTTATTAGAAAAATATTCGATTTTTTTTTTGTTTTACCATTATAAAAATGTGTAATGTATGTAATCAACAATTGAGAAACTTGAAAGAACTTCAGAGTTTGTTTTAGGTATGAAATTTAACATGGTAATTGATTCCTGTAGTGGTATGCTTCCTTAAATAATATTTTATTAGCTATAACAAAATGAAATGAGATAAGGTGTTTAAACTGTTATAAAAGAAACTAAACTGCCAGATATGGATGCGAGGATAGAAAATATTAAATTTATAAATGTATCAAATGCTAAATCTTAGCAAAATCCCTTCATTAGACAACACGATGCCAAATGTAATCACTCAAGCTATAGAAAATTAAAGTAATTAACTTAATTCCTAAATTTTGAAAAAAATATTTAAAAGAAGGACGTCGTTGTAATAGAAATTAAACATATCTAAAATCTAATACTTTAATCAAAGAATTAAAACAGCATTTAAAAATCCCATGATCAGTCATATATTAAGAATGTATCCTAAACATATTTTCGTTATTACATACTATAAAGGATGCATTACTTCAAAAAACTTCTTCAGTTATTTCTCAACATGCAAGAGGGAATAACTACTTTTTGAGGATGCCTCTATTGTATGAGGTGCGTGAAATTGAAACTGTTCACGACAGAAGCGTTTGAGGCATAAAAACATTTTGAGTGAAAAAAAGCCCTTTTCATTTCTTCCATTCCCTAAATAAACGAGCATGCATGTCCTCGAAGGAATAATTAATAGGCATATTGCAAACTCTCTTGTTTCTTTTTGAAAGGAAGTAATTATGTTCAACAATATTCTCAGCGAAAAGTAATTTACTCCCTTTTTTATTGGGAAGTATCGTTGCTTTCAAATTCCGAATATTGTTCGGATCATGCATGATCGGTGTATTAATTTTGCTCTGGTGTCAATTAAAAAAACTGTAATTGTGTGGCAGGTTGAAACGTCTTAATCGAGATCAAAACGGTGGAATTAGAGCCTATTCATTCAAAGGTTTTGAGAAATTTGAGGAATTCCTTTAGAAAACAGATGCTGAGATGATTAGGAATTTAACAAAGCTTAGCGTTAAAATTGTTAAATATAATTAAAGTTCATTGCACACATATTAGTCGTAAGTAAGGATTTTATTCAAAGGCGGGTAGTTATTTTAACAATAATTTTTAATTTATATATTTATAAGTTTTAAATAAAATTTTTTAAACATGAAATTTTTTTGGTGTGCAATTGAAATAAATTATTTTCTTTTGACATTTACGTAATTATCGCTTACAATATATACAGAAAAGATATGCTACCTATTCATCTTTTTACTGAAGATATTTTCATTTCATGAAACTAGCATATTTTTTGTTGGTTCATTTAAAATTTATTTCCTACCTTTCTCAGCAATCCCATACCTAAAAAATAAGTAATTTAAATACAATTTTAATTTATCATATGAAGGAAAAAGTTTAACAAAAATTTACTTGAAACCTGTGTTATGTCAGATACCAATTTAACGTCTGATATTATATTGTATTGTATGTATTGCGTTTCTGGTACTTGATAATATAGGTATTGTATTTTAATATGTAATATTAGGGTGGTCCTAATTTTTCAAACTCGGAATTTCTTCGGTCGCACCCCCCAACTTTTTTACTTAAGGTATGAAATGAATGTATACCAAATATTTTTCAAATATTTTAATATTAACACGTGCCGCAACGCGATTGAAGTTAGAGTACGGTAGATGCGCGGGACTCCGTAACACTGAGGGAGGTATGCCGGCTCGATGCGCACTTTCCGCCGCAACAGTGGACGCTGCGCGGATGTTCTCAAAAGATCACATCAAAGTCGGTAACTTCATGTATTTTATGATAAACTTGAAAACCTCCTACACTATGATTGTTGCACATATTATAGGGTGAAATTCATTATTATATGTGGATTCCAATGGAGGATTAAAGTGGAGGATTTTCCAATGAAGGTTGGGGCCTAAAACAAAACTTTAATATAATGTTCAAAACAATGAAAATTAGATTTTAAATGTAATTCATCATAGTTAAAGGTTTGATTTGAAATTTACACTGAATTTTATAAGCCTAAGCTCATATAATACATTTTAATGTTCTTAAATTAGTGTTAAAAGCAGCCTTTGGAGCTTGCATTACTGCATCCCATATACCTACATTTTTATTTAAACGTTTTGAAAATCTTGGGATGTTATCTATATATCAAAGTACCCATCAGGTATTAAAAATGAAGTTGTAAGAAACACTATTGATGGAAGAGACAAAGAAGAAATTCACAAGTTGGCTAAAACAAAGCTCTAACACCAATTGAGAGATGACTACCAAAAGTTTCTATGGTTGACAATAGCACTTTTAGATTATTATGAAGCTAAAATGATTAAATTTAAACAACCTGGTGCTATCCATCATTCTAGGTGGATGTCTTAAGTAATTTATTGCTTAAAGATATTTATATTTAGAAATCTGGGTTAATTTGGATAATTCAATACTACAAGGTATGAGTATTATTGTTAAGCTATACATAAAAGCCTGGTTTGATGTGCAAATGGATCACAAAGCCACATTTCAAGAATTGAAATTCATGAGGGACCTTTTTTCTACAGATGAATTAATGAAAATATAATCTAAGGCAGCATCAAAGAAAAAATGATTAGTCATGGATATGGTTTCTCGGAGGAGACAGTTGCCTTAGCCTTTTTTGATGAGTCTGTCCCCACAGAGAAATTTCCAAATAGTTTAGAGGGAAATAATCTACCCGTGTGTAAGGGTGGTTACAAATTAGTTTTGTAGAACTGGAAGGACTCTAAGAAAAATCAAGCCAATTTTGTGTCAAAATTAACCACAAACTGTTTTCAAAGGTTTTTAAGTTTTCTTCAAAATTTATTTCTAGGGATCCTTTAAAACGTGTGAAGATTATTGGAGGTTATCAGGGAGGGTTTAAAGTCGTCAGTAACTTATCTGTTGTAAATAATGCTGCAGAAAGGGAAATCAAGCTTTTTGAAGAATATAACGATATTTTAACGCATAATGAGGAGAAAATACAATACCTTTAAAAACTGTCAAAGGCTATAAAAGCCAATATCCTTCATGTTTAAGCATTTTATGTTTAAAAAAGTATAGAAATATATTGAATTATATATTTTAAATAAATTTAATAATTTTTCAAAGTTTTGAGAATTTTGATGTTTTTTCAGATTTTCATTCCTTTTGCGGCACGTGTTAATATTAACCGATTCGGATAAAATTTTTACCAGTTATTTACTACCCCATAAGGATACAATTTAGGGGGTGCGACTTGAAAAATTCCGAAAAAAATTTTTTACCATTATACTTAGGACCACCTTAATGTAATATACGAATATACCCGAATTTTTTTTCACCTGGGTGATCATAAAAACAGCATAAATGTTTTAGCAAAGCAGTTTTCATAGTAAAGTCGACAAAATTAGAAATTGTTTTTCGGAGCACCATCTTTTTAACATTAACAACTAAGATTGTTTATGTTAACTATTAGGGTTACTTGGGGTAAGTGGGTCACTGGGGTAAGTGGGTCACCCCCCTAAAACTATAATATGCACAGGAAATTTCACACTTACTCGCATTGATTATGTTACAGCTTGTCACACCGATTAGTTTTGCATATATTTGAGATTTGTTTCATTTATTTTTAAGATTATAGAACTAATATAAAATAGATTCCCAGAATGGATTTTTGGAGAGTTCAAGATGTATTTTTCAAAGAAATATTTCCAGGTAAGTTTTCATTATATTTTAATGTTTATTGAACTGTTTTGCAGAGTTTGACCTAAAATACATACTACAATTTGAAATTTTTCAAAATATTTAATTTTGAAGTTTTTAAGAGGGGTGTCCCACTTACCCCATAGTTTTAGCATGGTTGGGGTAAGTGGGACCCCTCTTTATTTAGTAAGTGAGACCCCTTATGATATAGGAACTATTACTGAAGACATGGGCGGATTTCAGGGGGGTTATAGGGACAATTTCCCCCAATATTTTCAGAAAATTTCGATTTATAGTAGCAAGACCTTTTACTCACCATTTCCAAATTGATTAAAATTTAAAAATAGTTTGATCGACATTTTATATCAAATTTGCGTTTTAATTTAAGTTATGGTGAGTAAAGTGAAATATCTCATCAATCGTGTTCATTCTCATCTAGTGTGTCCGATTTTTTTATCTTACAATGTGTATTAAAGTGCCAAAATAAATCTTAATCAACCTTATTATGTTGTTTCAACACTATTTTATATGCTAAAGTAAATTTGGCCTTTCGAAACATTCTTTAAAATGCTTATTTTGCTTTTCATTCTATTCTTATTTATATTGATTTTGATGTGAGTATATTTCTCACTCATGGATACAGTTACAATAAAATATTTTATATTGAAATTTTTGCTTGCTTTAAATATAAATAAAAGGGGGTGACCCATGTAGCGTATTGGAGTCATAAAAAACAAGTATACATAAAAATTTAGTTTAATTTGGTAGCGTGATATTAATTTTACTTTTGAAGATAAAATGCCAGACAATATTTTTTGACAAATCATCAAAACTATTTCAAAAATACAAAACCTGTTGAACACCGACCAGTGATGCCATCCGTACATAAAATTAAAACATAAATTTAGTACATCCAGTTACTATACTAATAAAAATAAAATGAATACAACAATAATAAAAATAATAATACAAATTTTAAATATGCTACACCCACTTACCCCATCTCTTGGGGTAAGTGGTTCACCCATCTCATTATTGATAAAAAGACCAGTTAAGAAAAATGTAAAGCTTTATTTTAGAAACTACTGATACATTTTTGTTTATCGATAGTCTCTATAACGAAATTAGTCAACAAGTACAAAATAAACCCTTTCAAATTTTTTCTATAAAGCTCCAAAAATGTACTAGCCCAAAAAGGGGTCCCACTTACCCCAAGTGACCCTACTTATATTTCATAAATGTTAAATGAATTCATTACGGAGTTTTCCATTACCCTTTAGATAAATTATACTAAAAATTATACTAAACTCCTTTACTCCTTTATTCCTAAACTCCTTCTCATCTAATTGGGAAAACAAATTCCATCAAAACTATTCTCAACTTATGATAGTCAGTAGACAAGATCTAAAAATATACAAAAATCTACCCCCCAAGTTAATAGAGTTATGATTTGATGCAGTTTCAGAGAAAGAAAAATAATATGATTTTAGGAAGATTTAATTAAATTTCGCTACGATTTCAAAGTCGTAGGCGTCACGTCATACCAAGTTTCGGAAGCACTAAGAAACAACTTTGAAAAGTAAACAGCTCTGGCAAGCAGCAATAACAGCCATCTCACAAATTAGCTTCGTTAGTGATGTATTTCTCAGGAAAAACGGTTCATTCCAGCCACCCTAGTCATTAAAGTTGGGGTTAAAGCAGTCAGTGATTTTACTAGAAATTATTAACCTGGAACTTTAGGGACTCCTTTACTATGTACTTAAACGAATAACTGATAGAGGGAAAATGCTTTCTTAACTTGCGTTATGCAAACAAGAAGGATTTTATTGATATAAATACAATTTCAATCAAAATTTTACAGACAGGTCTATATAGCTTAAGTTTATTCATAATAAACGTTTTTTTTCTTTTATATTGTAAAATGAATATCTTAATTCATAAATGTATTAACTTAGGAAATAGGGAATTTATAAGATATTGTTCTGGTGGTGTTTTCTAAGACAATGTCAAAAGTTTTCAAAATGTAAAACAACTAAAAAAGATAACAGTATTATTTATCAAACATTTTTTGAAATATACTTAAAAAATATACATTTCCAAAAAGTGCTAGATAAATATTAAATTAAATGTTTTGTTCACAAATCTCAACAGTTTGAATAGTTTTAAATAATACGGAAATCTTGAAAAACATATTTTAGGAATGTGTGTTGGTTGTACTACTTAATTTAAAAGAAGAAAGTTATGATCAGAAATTTTTATAATGTAAAAATATTATTTTCTTATAAACCTACACATTTAACAAATTCTCCCAGAAAAAACATTTTTTAAATTATAAGCAAGAACAAATATAATGTTCGCTTAAAAAATATGTTTGATATTTACAGATTGATTGTATTAAAAAGTGAAAAATTCGAACATAAAAACATCTCTTTGGAAAATATCATTTAAATAAAATACTAGAAAACACCAAATCATTAGTAACTTATTAAAACCCTTTTAAAAACAAAAGTAACTTTTGGAGGAAAACTTTTATTGATATTTTTAGACTGATTTGAGGTCACAGCAGGAAATAAAAAAATAATATAAGATGATCCAAACCTAGTTCATATCTAAAAACACATACTATTTTAGAAATGACTTGACTTATGATTTTTATTTAAAATATTCCAAAAAATAATTATATTTAGCAATCATTAATCCAAACTTAAATTTAGATTATAAATTCCATCAAATGTAATCCAAAAAAATTATGAGAACTTTTTAGAACATCATTAAAACAAGCTTTTAAATTAAAGCAAACCTTAAAACTTATTTCTACATACATGATAAATTGGAAAATAAAACTGAATTGAATAGAAAATTATTTCATGAATTCTTTAAATAGTTTCAAATACATCACAACTTCATAGATTTTTCTTGATATAGACCACAATTATTAATTAAAATATAGTTTATACATTTTTTAAAGTAAGTTTTTTCCTATACTATTCGTGACTGCTACAATAAATTTATACTGAGAAATACTTAATAAATACTGAAACAATAAATTTAAAAGGTTAAGGGTTAAAATTGATGATAGGGGAGAGTGCTGTACCTACGGACGGTTGTACCTTCGGCCACCGCATATTAAAATTCGGGAAAAATGTAAATTTCAATTTGTGGTCGATTTTGAATGTTAACAGATGATATCTAGTTGATAACGTGAAATCAGCTCTTTAAAATATTATTTAGATTTTATGTAATAAATTTAATGTTTTTAGATGCTCAAAGTTTTTTTTTAGTGAAACACTACATTAATACTTTTCTTCCCCTATAATTATGCTATAATAAAATGGGATATATGGGGTGAATAACCCGATATTTTGACTTTTTAGTTTTGATATTAGAAATCGTCATACCTCAATTCTTTTACTTTTTAGAGAATTTTGAATTCAAAAACACTTGATGTTGTACCTTCGGACACCGTAAGTGTTGTATACCTATGGACACGTTCTTGGAATGTCTGTAGCTAATCGGTGTTTTAGAATCAGGTTTCATTAAAGTGAATACATTTTAATGCATGTTAAATTAATTTTAAATGGATATCTATTTGTTGGCGTATATTTTCAAATGATTTTTAGGTGGAAAATAAAATATTTTGTGACCTAAACTACATTTTTAAAATTTTAATTCTATTTGGCATTTAATGTAAAATATGGTGTTAAATCTTAAAAAACCTATCGCATTTAAGTATGATGATTACAAAAAAAACTAAAAATTTCCACTGAAGAAGATTTGTGGAAGTTATTACCACCAAATGCTTGCACAATTAAGTGTGATCGAATTGTTTTTTTGGATCAGTGAAGTGATCATATCAATCAGTATTATTGATGAAACTATTACCTTAAATTGTGATCGTAAAATCCAATGTTATTTATGTATTATTGGTAAAAAATTATCAAACAACTTCGTTCTACTTTTATCAATCAACTTCGTTTTAATGATCATTTCCGATCTTATATTACTTTATAAGATCTATTTCCAATTTTAAAAGTACTTAAAATAGTTTATTTTAAGGTAATGCATCAATAAAAATATTCATTTTTAGCTTTTTCTACAAAAACTTCCATAAGGGTGTCCACAGGTACAATTGGGTCCTTCCATAGATACAATAGGTTGTTTTACCTTGGAACAAAATTTTTTTCAAGTTATTAAAAATCTAATTTTCAAGATTTTAGCTGATAAAAAATATCGTCTTACTCCCAAAGATTAGGACTATAGGTTGGGCACTTTAAATAGTCAAAATGTGATTTCACCTGTCTTAGAAAAATCCAAACGGGATTTTTTTCAGAAAAGGTACAACACTCTCCCCTACAATTTTATTTTCTTTACGTTACGGAAAGGAATAATTTGAATGAATATTTCATACTCATTCGCACCCAAATTTTATTATTTCAATACTCTTTCCATATTGGCACAAACATACTGCTAGTAAAATAAGTAATCATTTTCTTGGTCTCCCTTATACTAACGGGTTTGTCTATACCTATATATTATATTCTGTTAACTTTAACTCGTGCAGATGGTTTACATTTAAAATTCTCGTCTTTCAGCTCAAGTGAGTGACATTTTCACTAAAACGGACTCATCAGACTGTTTACGTCTCTAATTCAGGATATTTAGGCGAATGTTTAGCAGAATATTCATGCTTTAATTCCCCCTCTTTGTTCTATACTTTTGGAAAGCTCGTTAACGTAGCAAGGGGATTTAAGGGTAACGAGAGTTTTGGGTAAGGACAGGAATAGTGGAGACTTGGATTTCTCAGTTAGAATCACCTTCTATTTGAAATGTTGTGGATTTGTGTGTAATGTGGTGGAATGTAATACATTTAAAATTCCCCTTTAATGTCTGGAAAAATTTAATGGCGTCAGAAAGTAGTTTAAACATCTATCGTTTCAAGGTTACTTGTTTATATCTAAAGTTTTAGTCAGGATTGTCATATTTTATGAGCTGAATAATAAAATAGAGGTTATAAACGCAACTGAAAAAGTTTTTATACCGACTGATATCGAATGAAGTATTTTTGTTTCCTCGTTTACCAATCCAACAGGAAGAACTAAAAATTCATTAAAATTTCAATCCATGAAGTGTATAATCAAAATTTTCAAAATAAAATCTTAACCATATTATATCAAAATCAGTTTTCCAATATACAGGGTGTTTCTAAGTGTTTCATAACTTCTAGGGGAGGTAGGGAGCATCAAGACGAACAAGAATTGGTATAGGTTAGGGGTTGCAAGTGGGGTTAAAAGGATGAAAATCAGGGATCAAAATTAGCCAAAAACCTCGTATATATGGGCAGAAAGAGATGCAATTGTTCTATTCCTGAATTTATTACATTCAACCAATTCAAATTTTCCATGTAAAATGCGGTTAAAGTGTTTATGTTACCGCTAAAGTTAATAATTAGTTAATCTGAAGAATACCTAGGTAAACTTAAGATTAACTGATTTCTGTCGTTAATGTGCGGATTTTTGAGTTTTTCGCATTTTACCTAGGGAATCTACACTATAACGGCCTCTTGATCGTTTAAGTTCAAAATAGTTTGTTTCGTTCAATACTTTCTGTTAAAATGTTGAGGTGCTTACTGCGCCATGCGCTTACCCCTGCGCAGTTGGGTTTCAATACGTAGTTTGTTGTCATATTTGGTGTTTTGATTTCAAATTTAGAGCGTAGCACTGGTAGTTGTCATGTTGAATGTTAAAACAAAATAATACAAGCAAGTAAGTACTGTAAATTTACATGATTAAGTACAGTATATTACTACTAAAACGGGTATTTTGAAATAATTGTGTTGAAGCTCCGACTTCAGAGTGACAGAGATTTCTTTTAACGAAAGCAAATGTCCCAGCTGTTGAAATATCTTTTCAACAAACGTTAATTCAACAATCGCTGGAACCTGGGCAAGGGTTTAACTTATGTAATCGATCGTGAATCCTAGCAATAGTTCAGTGCAGGCTGCCAGCCGATTACACCGCGCTTTCATTAAGATTTGCTAGTTTAAGTGCTCATTGAAATACGCTGTCAAATCGAGTTCGAAAACCACAATTGATACAAATCTCAGTTGGTACTTTAATATTCTATTATTATTGTTTTTATATTCTAGTTTTAAAATTGCTATTTCATTACTATTTTTGTGGGATTTGCGTGTTTTGTGTAATATGAAAAAAGTACCGATCCCCCTTTTTTTGATTCGTCATTGTTACTGTTTACCCCCAAAACGAGTTTGGTTATAGTTAGGGCAGGGGGGTTTGGGGGGGGGGGCGGCAGCCCCCCCCAACCTCCTTAAACTTTTTATAAAATAAAATAAAATTTTGCACTTTAACGGATCACCCTCGTTAATATGTAAAATAACTGATTACAGGTAGTATGCAGATTAACGAGTGTCTAGTCGGTAGGGTGCAGAATACCTAGGTAATTTCAAGATTACCTAGGTAATCTTAGAAATTGAAAAAAAATTCGCTCTTTAACGGATCACCCTCGTTAATCTGCAAATTACCTAGGTTATCTGTAAATTAACTGATTTCCGGACTTTAACTGTAACATTTATACTAATCAATAGCAGACCAATAAATGAAAGAGGCATGAGTTGTAGGTAGATGGACTGTAATAGAAAGTGTCACGACGAAAAGGTTTTAATACTTAGAGTCTTGTTGTGGTTGGTTAGTTGTTTGAAGTTATATGGTGCAAGTAACTAAAGTCTGGAAAAGGGACAATTGTAATTTTAATCTAAGACTCTAATTTAAGACTAATTTTAAGACTCTAAGTAATAAAACCTTTTCGTCGTGACACTTTCTATTACAGTCTATCTACCTACAACGCATGCCTGATTCATTTATTTGTCTGTTTTTAATTAGAATAAATACTTAAATCTCATTTTTACATGAAAAATTTGAATTGGTTCAATGTAATCAATTCCGGAATCGAACAACTGCATCTCTTTCTGCCACGATATGATAGGTTTTCAGCTAATATTCACCCTTTAACCGCACTAACGAACCCCTAACCTACTACCTCCCCTACAAGTTATGAAACACTTATCTGAAACATCCTGTAGGGAAGAGTGGAGCACATTCGCAGATGGGCACATTCTGACAGACGGCATTTCCTATAGTAATTATTGATTTGAAATCTGAAAAAATACCAGTAGATGGAAGCATGCCTACCACCTCCGGCATGAATTTTCAAAGCCCTGAGCCATTTTGTTGTATACGTAGTAGAAATTTGCTAGCGTTGAAGCAGCAAAGTAAATTTTCTTGTTATTTTGTTGGCGTAAAATATCAATCAAAAATAACTCTCAAGTAGACATTCAGCATTTTATTCAGTAGAGACACTACTAAAGTAAGTTTTTAAAAAGGTTTTATTTCCCTGTTTTAATTATAAATGTCTTGTTGAGACGTGGTAAGCTTGAACTGGTAGATGGGGCACATTTGTATACCAAAAGAAGGGACAGATTCGGACAGTGCGAATGTGCCTCATGTTTCCCATTTTTGATTATGAAAGTGGTTTATACAGGGTGTTTCAAAATTGCGTTGCACGGCTTTTATTCGGAACCAACACCTCCTGGGGTCATGAAAGTAAGGTCTACCCCTAGGTAAGTGAGCCTGGAGAGTGCATTGAGATGACTTACAGCGCCCCTAGAGCCGAAATTAAAAAGTTAAAAAAATTAATTTAAAAACTAAAGGAGATAAGGAGTATTATTGCCAACGTCAAGAAGAACACACTAAAAAAATTTATCCAAATATCTTGAATATTCACGGAGATATTAGCATGTGAAAATAGCACTTTTTTAGGGGTGAAAAAAGAAAACGTTCGCATATTTCCAAATTTTTCAGTGTGTAGTTTTGTGTTTTTTTAGTTGAAAGAACACAAAATTTAATAAATTCAAATTCAAATATGAAAATTCAAATATGAAAACTTTTTCTTTTTTGACCCCTGAAAAAGTGCTATTTTCACATGCTAATATCTTGGCGAATATTCAAGATATATTCATGAATTTTTTTCAGTGTGTTCTTCATGACGTTGGCAACAATACTCTCATTGAAGTTTTTGCTCTATCACTTTTAGTTTTTAAATTATTTTTTTAACTTTTTAATTTCGCCGCTAGGGGCGCTGTAAGTCCTTTCAGTGCATTCTACAGACTCACTTAACTAGGGGTAGACCTTACATCCATGACCCTAGGAGGCGTTGGTTCCGAATAAAAGCCGTGCAACGCAATTTTGAAACACTCTGCATAGTTGAGTTAAGTCTAAAAGCTACAGTTCTTTTGAAAGAACCTATTTTTTAAAACTGTTATAGTTGAGTTAAGCCTAAAAGCTACAGTTCTTTTGAAAGAACCTATTTTGTAAAACTGTTGCTACCGGAATGGGACACCATGACTTGGGGTGGGATGGTGCATGCCCAATTCCTCTCAATACCTAAATACAAGCAATTGCATACAACTCTTTAGATATCTTTGTTTTGAAACTGATTAGCATTGCAGTTGAAAACATATTTTTTTTAGATTCAGGACGAATTTTAAATATTTCGTATTTTTTACTTAACTTAGATTTTTCGAAGTAAATATAGGGTAAAATAACTGATGTTTTTGTTATAAATCTTTAAAATGTGTAAAATACTTCCATCTTTGGGGTTTTTAATATTTAAAAAGTAATCATAAATTTTAATTTAAAATACATGTCCCATCCTACCCCGGCCCGGGTTGCAATGGGACAAATTTTAGACTTACTTTAACTCGTTTTTAAATCTTAAGTTTTATTTTCTATCACATTGGTTATATTTTTTAAATATGTTGAAATGTTTCAAGATGTTATTTTGAAAGTTTCAAATTTATACAAGGAAAACTGATTTTTTAAAAATATTCTTGGAAAAAGTGTCCCATCCCTCCTCGGTCTCCCCTACTGGATCCAGTATAACTTGATACTGGTTTATGAAACACCAAAAAGTTTTTCAATAGGGAATTTAGACTCAGATTTAAACAGATGTCCCTGATAACATTTTAATACCAATTGACTCGGACTTAAGTGATTTTATTCTAGTACAATTTGCTACTAAAAAGAAAATTTTGTTATGTTGGTCAAATAGAAAATTTTGAATTGAATGATGCTTATTTAAAATTAATGATGAAAAACTTTTAAAAACTTTAAAATTAATTACGAAATTTTTATTTTCCCAGTAAGTAAAGATTCAACATTCATACAAAAAGATAATATCGTATTAAAAGTTCCCCAATCGTCAGATTCAGGTTTTAATTAAGCGAGCTGTTGGTTCACTTTCCTTTGGAATAAAACCCGACAGTTAAAATATTGGTTGAACTGTTTCTAACTAATTATATTATGTGAAGTATGTTAATGTGCAATATACTCTTCATTACTACAATTTTTTTCCTCGTCAAAAACTTAGATGTTTAATATTTTTGAAGCTGTTTTCTTTTCGTAAAAATCTTCAATTTAGAGGAAAAATATGTAAAAGTACCAAATATTTCGTTTCATTATCATTACTATAAAGTGCAATAAACTTTTTAGTTTGTAAAAATAATTATGGTATAACTTTTTTGCATGTGTTCGAAAGTGCCCCACACGCGTGCGAAACTACCCCACTTATGGGGCACATTCACACGAAATTTCTCGTTTTTTAGATTGATGATAAAGGTTAGAAATAATTCCAGTTTAATGCGACCAATTATCGTTCTAAAATATCGAGAAAGGTCTTAACTTTCATTTTAATCCGAGTTTGTTTCAATATCTCATCCAAATCCAGAGAAATATGCCAAAATGCACTTTTTGTTTGAATGTGCACCACTCTCCCCTATAGCCATCTTATGATCAATTTTGGTGCGATTTTCTATTTCAAAGGCGTATTTTTAGATATTTTTGCCTGAAAATATTTTGATTCAGTTCTACTTGGTTTAATTCACATATATGTATGATGTTATAAGAGTATTTCCTAGTATAAAAAATCCTCATATAGATGTAACTTCCACTTGTGGGGTTGAAATTAACTTTTTGTGGGAGAGTATTTAAAAGTACACAATTTTGCTTATAACAAAAAATGATAAATAGATAATAATGATAATGATAAATATTTAATGGTCATTTCTCCATATATTAGAGAAATACACGTTTTGGAATTCGTTTTTTAAGTCTGATCCTCTCCTTATTTAATGTAAAAAAACTTGTTTTTTTCCCAAACTAAGCCAATGTTTCTATTCAGTTGTACCTAGAGCAGGCAAAAAGTCGCACTTAATTGTTAAAGGGAAGCAAAAGCATTATTTGGTATAAGAACTCATGAAATCATGGTTAACTATGAATGTATGAACTACAAATGTACTTCTAGGAAAAAAATATATTAGTTAACAAATTAAGCATATTATTGCTCTATTGTATTTAATTTAGGACTTAAGTTTCAAATTTAAAGGTTACATGAGTTTATTAGGTTAATTAAAAAATTATTCATGACAAATAGTTTGAAGAAATCAGCGAGAAGTGTAAAATGTAGTCACGCTTTTCATGACTAAATAAATTTTCAAAATGATACCAAGTATCATCTTTGAATTACAGATATATATATATACGATTTAAAGTGACAAAATTCTTAAATCTCCTGCAGCATTTAAATCTTTTCATAAATGCATTAGTTTGAAAGGAGAAGATCTTCTATGAATTCTTTAATAACAATTTAAAATCCTAGACTCACTCTCTGTAACCAAAGACATCATTTATTATCATAATAATCTACTACCATTCATTGTCTCATTTGCCAGTAATTGTATTTCATCAGCAATAATATACACTTAGTAATCTTTCTGAAACATCCCAGTGGTGATAAAAGAAAGTTGAGAGCAGTAAAATAGTCAAACTTCTTCGCATTACTTTATTATTTTTGGCTATTAATGACTAAGTTTGTAGCATCTTACACTAAGTGAAGTAATTTATAGAAATGCATGTGGGTAATTGGTTATGAAAGAAACAACTATTGTTCAATATCAAGCGTTAGGTGGCTTTAAGAAAATTAGTGCATCATTATTCGTTGTGATAAAAACCCCTGTGGGTACTGTTTTGTCTGATTAATGAGGTTTTTGGAAGAAAATTCTGATTACTTTACAAAAAGTGCAGTACAATATGTTTGGATAGAACCATTGTAATAATCATTATGATGTAAAAGATATCAGATTCAGGACCAAGATAAAATAAATGTATCTACAGGCTAATTTAGTTTCTCTTAAAATGTAGACTTTTTGGTTCCATATGTTTTTTATTCTATTGTCTGTGCAAAGAGTAATAAGGTGCCTAACTTATTCCAAACTAATAATAAAAATGCGTGTAATGGGAAAATATAATAAAAACATATATTAATTAAGCTTAATTCTATTTACAAAACGGAATTTTAACTATTTCGGTTTTTCTTTAACATATATTTTAAACTCCATAAAAATATAAATAAATCATACGGGAGAGTGTTGTACCTACGGACGGTTGTACCTTCAGCCACCTCATTTTAAAATTAGGGAAAAAATATAAATTTGAATTTGTGGTCGATTTTGAATGTAAACAGATGCTATATAGTTGCTAACGTGAAATCAGCTGTTTAAAATATTATTTAAATTTTCTATAATATAAATACTGTTTTTAGGTGCTCAAAGTTTTTTTTAGTGCATTACTACATTAATTATTTTCTTCCTCTATGATTATGATATGATAAAATGGGATATATGGGGGAATCCCCGAGATTTTGACTTTTTAGTTTTGATATTAGAAATAGTCAGATCTCAATTATTTTATCTTTTATAGAACTTTGAATGCAAAAACACCTGATGCTGTACCTTCGGACACCATAAGTGTTGTACCTACGGACACGTTCTTGTGGGTGTCTGTAGCTAATCAGCGTTTTAGAATCAGGTTTCATTTAACTGAATACATTTTAATAAATGTTAAATTAATTCTAAATGGTAATCTATTTGTCAGCGATTATTTTCAAGTGAATTTTAGATGAAAAATAAAATATTTTGTGATCTAAACTACTTTTTTAAATTTATGATTCTACTTGGAATTTAATGTAAAATATGGTGTAAAACCCTAAGCACCCTATCACATTTAAGTATGATGATTAAAAAAACTTAAAAACTTTCCACTGAAGAAGATTTACCACCAAATTATTACTGTTATTACCACCAAATGCTTGCACAACTAAGTGTCGATCGAATTGGGTTTTTTTGGATCAGTGAAGTTGTCAGATCAATCAGCGTGATTGATGAAACTATTACCTTAAATTCTGATTTGAAAATACCATGTGATTTTTGTGTTTTTGGTAAAAAATCAAGACTTTTATCATTCAACTTCGTTTTAATGATCATTTACGATCTAAAACTACATTACTTTAAAAAATCTATTTTCAATTTTAAAAAGGCTTGAAATAGGTTATTAAAAGGTAATTCATCAATAAAAATGTTAATTCTTAGCTTTTTTCAACTAAAACTTCCCTTTTTAAGGGTGTCCACAGGTACAACTTGGTCTGTCCATAGGTACAACTGGTTGTTGTACCTTTGGACACAAATTTTTCCAAGTTATTATAAATGATTAAAAATCCAATTTTCAAGATTTTGGCTAATAAAAATATCTCTCTACTCACAAAGGTTAGAACTATAGGTTGGACACTTTAAATGGTCAAAATGTGATTTTACCTGTGTTAGAAAAATCCAAACGTGATTTTTGTCCAAAGGTACAACACTCTCCCCTATCTATTAAACGCCTAACAATATGAAAAAAATGTAACCTTAAGTTTAAAAAAAGTATTTTTGTAAAATCATATATAAAACACTAGAAAAAAAGAAAAAGTAGTAGAGAAAAGCTTTATTGAGAATTAAAACTGTAAAATTTTTTTTAATAAATCTCCAAAAACGGTTTCAAGTTTAAACCAAAAGATCGTGGAAAATTGAAAAATAGGTTACATCAAATAGCTTGTTTACAATTAATTTTTGCAGTATATTTATAAGATATTTGCCTTTAATTACATTCACAAACGTTAGAAAAAATACCCTGAACAAATTTATAAGAGTTTAAAACTGACTAATAAATATTTTATTGTTTTTATTTTGGTTTTAGAAAATATAACTAACTCACACACACATAAATTTTTAACTCTCCCATTTATAACCGACATTTCAACAATTTTTGTTGCAACCATTAATTGCTTCTGACATCAATTAAAATGAAAACAACTCAGCGAAAAGTTCCTAACAAGAAAACCACAGCAGCAAAAAGCCAGTTCAATAAAAATCGTCTAGGACCGCTCACAACTTAAATGCGACAGTTATAGTTACGCAGTGTAACACACAGCAAAAGAAAAATAAATAAAAAGAACTCAAACAGCAAATCTGCTTAATTTCTGCCTTTTTTCTTCAAAAGAAAATTCAGAACTAAGCTTCAGAGATAAATCTAAGATCGACTAATGGGCTTTAAGTAAGGGTTGCAATACATGGGAGAATAGAAATTAACTTTCGTGACTCCTAGTGTTTACCGTTAACAATCTGGAAGTTAATGTGTCTTTTGTTTTGGATTAATGGAAGTGATATTTGTAGTGAATTATTCAGTTTATGGGCCGAAACGCCCTATAGATTCGGGAATGGAAGCCATACGGCTCTCTGAAAGGATTTGTGGCAAAATGAACTGCGATTAATTTAATGAGATGTAAAATATATCGCTTTATTATTCTTCACTATACTTAAATGGCTCGTTCTTTGCGCTTGGGTGGAAAAAAGTCCATTTCATCTAGGGGCGTTAGACTTAAACCTTGATGCCGATTTTAATTACCAATAATTATATATTTCTTTTTTCGAAGATTAACTTGAGCACTAAGGTTAGAAGTTTCCATGAATTGCAAATCCTTTATGCATTATTTCACTTTTTACACACGGTAGGGACTCTTAAAATACTTGATTAAAAATTTGAAAAAAAATTAAAAACACCGTTATCATACAAGTATAGATAATTAAAACGTTTAAAATGTTATTCTTTATATTAAATATTTTTATTTTACTAACTAGTGAGTAACACAGTGGAAATGGGTACAACTTATGGTATTAAAACTTCCGGTACCTTACACTTTCAATCCAACCACTAATTATTACTCAATTGCTCTGATTTGGCATGTATTTTCATGAAAAGTTTGTGTTCTTTAAAAGAAAAACTGAAACTACCAAATTTTAGGGAATATTTTTCTCTAATTTTTTTAAAAAGTGTGACAGACATTACAACGTACAAAAACTTTAACTGCGCTTTCCTTATTTTCTTTCCATTTTTACCGATTTAAAAGTGTTAGAGTTTACAATGTTTTTTACAATCATAATAAAATAATTTCATGTAAAACTCTTTAAAAACTGATTAAAACTTACGTGGTCGAAATTAAACCGTGGCATCTTATTTAGTTGGAAAAATACGATATCAAATTATGTTGTTTATGAACGGAAAAGTGTAAACAAAGAAATTCCGTTTGTTTAAAAACAAGCAAACGATAATTTTTTAATTCTTTAATTCAAAAAATATAATTCATCTGACGTTAGTTCAGATTAGAATATACAGTGTTAAAACATGACAAACTCTTTTTAAACTTTTATCAATGTTCTCAATAAATTTCAATTTTTACTCTGACCGGTTTCTTATAATATAAAGAAAGAATAATTAGAAGTTTAATGTGTTTAAATAAAGTAGAATTATTTTAAAATAAAAAGTTAATGTTTTTCGTGACAGAAATGGCAAAACATTAAGCTTATTTGTTTGATAGTCCTATAAAAACTAAAAACAGTTTCTTCCAAATGATTTAGTATTTTTTAGAAGGCAACAAGTCATTTTTAAGGAAAAATAGAAGTATTTTATTTTTTCAGTGAGTAAAAGTCCAACGAAGTTGAGCTAATTTGAACTGATATTTCGTTTACAAAGTTAGTAAAAAAAATTAAACTATCAAAACTGTTTGTACTAAAAGCATTATAATTGAATCGTCAGTTTGAAGAAGGGAATAAGTCCAAAAAATGACAAATTGACTTTTTGTGCTCAAAACAATCTCCAAGCTTTGCTCTACACATGGGTGAAAAGAGGGGGAAAATAACTAACCCCTATAGGGAGATATCGCCCCTTGAAGTTGTGAAATCGATGTCCATTCATTGTATTTTTCAAGTTAATTTGGAGTTAAAGTTCATTTGTTTTTCTTTTCCTATTCTTTGAGCTGTAAACTAAGTTAAAATGAAATTTTCTTTTAATTTCAATTTTTTTTCAAACTTTTTTTATGCAGGGAATGTTTAACTCCATTCATATTCACTCACTCCATTGATACTGCTCTAATAACTCAGTTTCACTGTAATTTTGAATTTTATTTGTCTTATTTCTTTTATTTCACTCTTTTGTGGTGTAAACTAAGGATAAATATAATTTAAATGTGAATTTAAGGGTTTTTTAAGATTTTTTCATCAGAAAAATTTCATAAGGTTGAAGAAGGGAATAAGTCCATCAACTTATTTTGACTGTAAAATATTTTTGAATATACTTATATTTGTTTCGATGGTTGTTCTGTTTTCTAAATAGGGTTGTGAACTTCCAGTAAAAATTTGGTGATTATACAATGAAAATTCTATTACTTATACAGTTTTTTCGATTTTCTCAAAACTTAATTTTTGGACTTATTCCCTTCTTCAAACTGACGATTCAATTTATTTCGTTATTTTTATTGAATTTGGTATTAAGGCTATCGATTAGATTTAAAGAAAATGGATTTAGTTGTAATTGAAAAAAATCATGGAAACGTTAGCGGGAAATTGACCAAAATGTTTTGTTCTCATCTTGAAAAAAAACATAAAACTGATTTTGAGAATGAAAAAAAAATTCAGAAATGAAAATGACTGAATAAGATTACACCACTTGTTTCTTGTACAGAGAATTTCAAAGATGAAGACAAATTTACTGACACACTCAACACATCCTGTAATTTTACTATAAGAAACACTAAATTTTCAATAATTTCTGTTCTTTAATAACCTAATACCAAAAAGTGACAAGCAGAATTTTAAATTTACTCAGCCCACAAAGGGACAAGGGCTGGCTTTTTACAATGCATTAGAGTAGAGTACTTGTTAATAGCGATCTTACTAGTGTCCTATATTTGATATATTAAAAGAACTTAATTTATGTGGGATACTTATATTACTTTTCTCCGTTCCGTCCAGATAAGAGTTTTAGTACACAGATGGGAACTGATATTTTTTGTGAACCTCTTCTAAGGTAGCATTCGTCCCCTTAATTGATTGGTCGCTTTCTTGCACTTCCTGGTGAAATATTTAGCCCCCGTAAAGCTTACGGTCAGATTTATTGACCGTTATATCATCTTGTTGAGAAAAGCCGCTATTAATACTGCTTTCTTCGACCCCAAATCGTAAGCAGAGCCCACCGTAAAAATGGTGGGTAAACTATCAAGGTACTTGCGGGGACTTAAGCTTTCGGCTTTGTAAATAACATCATTCAAGAGTAGGGAAGAAAGGGGGATGATTCTTTAGGCTTTCTTATATTTCTTATTAATGGGTGTTAGTAAATTCATGGTATATTTTCTTTTTAAGTTAGATTGTGTTAATGAAAAATTTGAATATGAATCTACTTTCTTCTGAAGTAATTTTATTTGATCTGGTTGTCTTGTGGAAAAAAGATTAAAGGTCATTTTTAAGCGTGTATTAGTAAAAAAATATTTACATCTACCCTTTTGATTATAAAAGCATACCTATTATGAGGATTTTTATTCATTTACTCCAAATGAATATGTTGAATGGAACACATTAAACGTTGCATCAACAACATAAAATTTTAAATTTAAACTATAATGTTAAAAATCATAATTATATTTGTTAACTAAAATGTGAGAGATTAATTCAAACACACTATAAATATTATTAAGGTGTCATTTAACTTCTTTATAAGTACCTGTTTTTTTCGCAATACAGTATAGGTAAATAAGTATTACATCTAGTATAGAAATTTAAAGAGCATGTTAAAAAGTGTCCCGAAAATAGAAACTGTCTGATGTGTAATATTGAGACGAGAAATATTTTCATCATCAACGATAGAAATGGGAAAATAAATCCTTAATGAGAAACCTATAACATAAAAAATGTAACTTAAATGTGTGACTCGTATTTCAACTGGTAAAATCTAAAAGGATCTCCGTTTCAATTACTTACAAAAAGAATACCACAAAGAATTATGATGTTTTTAAATTCCTAGAACTAAAATTTCAATGTTTTAGTAATGTTCACAGATAGTTTCATCCATAGTTAATTCACATATAAATTAAAATGATAACGTATTTGAAATTTGAAATAGTTTTTAGTCTTTATTTATGCCAATTTTAAGCAATCATCTACATTATTGTTATTTTTCAAGCATTTACTAAAACAGTGAGTTACCAATTAGTAGTTCACAAAATATGTTTTTTGAAAGTATTTATTATTATAATTTTTATGACCAAGTATAATTTATGAATTATTTTCATTTAGTATAAGTATTATTAAGTATTAAGTAGTTAAGCAGTAGCAGTAGTATTTAAATATTTAAATAATTAGGTAGAAAAATATTTAAGTATTTGATGACCATAAACTATCAAATCCCATTCCAAAATTAATACAGCACGAAGAAAATATTATGAGTGAAACTCAGTACTCAAGTTAGAATCGCATACTTTCTCTTCTAACACACAAGTAACTAACACTTCTTCCCCACATATTCTTCAGTGACCCAGATGAATTATGAAGCGTTATTCCAAGAGTGAAAACGCAACTTAAAATTTAATGGAAGGCCATTTTTCACCAACGACACAAATGCTCGTCTTTACTTTCAACAGTCGCCAACCCTGATGCAGCCAGCCCCTACGATGCAGGCAATCTATCCTGCTTCGGAAAAATCATGACAATAAGGGCATTCATCTTCCAGGAACTGCCCGGGTATACCCCGCGGGGGTGATACCCTGCAGAGCCCCGCTCTCTTATTTTTAGGTTACATGATCGTAACAGGATAAACTTGACGTGAAACAGGTAGGAAATATCGAAGCGAAATACATTGTAATGTAGCCCATGGACAAAATGTGGTTCGGGTATAGGATACGTTTTGGGGGGCTTTCACAAGGAATTGTTTTGTAGAGGGGGTGTTTTGCAAGTTTCACAAGAATTTATTTTCTTAAATGCGTATGTTAGTTATTTAAAGGAGTAGGATTAATTGAGTATTGATTATTTTATTTTTGCTTTAACACGTAACCAAAAACTACTTAAGGAATAATAGTTTTGGTTTAATTTTCTTACTTTATTGAACGTATTATAATCACCAACAGAAGTGAATAATTAACTTCTGCATTAGAAATAAAGGCTCATATATTCCCACTTAACACGTGCTTTTTTAAGTAGCTTATCCCATTATTGTTTATAAAGCTTTTAACACGTTTGAATATTAAGCGAAAATTTTAACGTTTTTAAAACAAAAAAATTCAAACAATGCATATATATAACCACCAAACAAGCATATATAATACGCCGCCAAATTTCAACTCAAATATATTTTAACTTTGAAACGTAACTATAAATGCACGTGATACAAACTATCCCAGCTTTTACGAAAAAGTATGGCCCCCATAGAGACATGAAAAACATTCGAACCATTTGTTTAAATTTCAGAATGTAAAAGCATTTCTTGGTATTTTATTAAAATGTCGTTTTTATGGGATGTATAAGACTGAATTTAGTTTCGGTTTACCATGTAGGTATAAAAAGGGATATACAGATCATCAAGATTTATATTTATTGTTTTGTCTCCTAACTGGTATAAATATATTTTACGTATACCTGTAGCAACAGCGCGCGGGTGCCGTTATAATTTAAATTATATGTAAAAAGTTTTTTGGCATAAAATTTGAAGAATTAAATACATTTATCAAAGGAGAATATTTAAGTATTTCAAATTTCTAGGGTTACATATCTATCAAATGTATTTTAACAATAAAAAGTTTTGTCAAAATTGAATTTTAAATTTTCACTACTATATTTGAAAATAAAAATAAATCATTATAGGGTAAAGGTACCAATAACTGTAACTTTAAGAGCAATAAAATAAATTAATTAGCTGTTGCTATTGAATAAAACTATCCTGGAAAAAACTTCTTGTTGGGAAAAATTAAATGAAGTTTCAACATTAGTTTAGGGTACAATTTGTTTGATTAAGTAATTGTTTTCTATTTTTAAAATATTTTTTAAGTTGGCATGGTGGCTGCACCAGTAACTGACACTTCGGGGAAATTTTGCACCAGTAACTGTCACATTGAAATGCCTTTAATAAATAATAAGCTACTTTTTTTAGCCAACATAAAAACAATAAAAGCAAATATTTTTTTATCTTTAAAGTTATTTTACAAAATATTAAAGGGAAAAAAGTATTTTAAACAAAAATACATAAAATTTATGGGACATTATAAGACCTACCATTTTACTATACTATAAATATGATACAAAGTCAAAGCGATTTCATATTAACAAATATTTATTAACAAAAAATTTACGAATTGTATTTAAACTATAAATTATAAACAATAAAATATTTCTCAAACGATAGGGGAAGGTAAGGTGTACAATAAAATACTGAAACAAGTTAAACGTTAAATTAAAATTTTTTGGAAAATGGTTATCTGATTACTTAAAAATGTAATTAAATTATTTTGTGAGAAAGACGATCCACTACATTTTATAACATCTAACGTTCTATCTATTACAATATGCAGAATAAAAGCTATGTTGTGTGCCGGTACCAATAACTGACATATGGCAGTACCAATAACTGACAGGGTGACAGTTACTGGAAAAATATTAAATATTAAAAATTTATTTACACAACAACTTTCTAAATTGCTTCCACAATATTTCCTAGAATTTTCATGCAATTTCCTTGAATTTCACAAAAACACCAGTAACTGTCACCCATGTCAGTTACTGGTGCAAATGGGTTTTTTGATCCAGTAACTGTCACCCCAATTAAAATGAATAAATTTTTTTTTTTTTCAAAATGAATTATTGGGCATGATTTTATGTACTTATTAATAGACAATTTAAGTTCAAACAAGTTTCAAAATCGAAAATTTGCTCAATTTAGGCATTAAATAAAAATGTGTGTCCTTAATTTCAGTACTAAGCCAACCTCTGAAAATCAGAAGTTTTTGGACACAAAATGGAAATCCTCAATTTATTACACTTAGAAACCTTTGATAGAAAATAAACACGTATTTAATACCTTAAAATAAATAATATCACTCATAAATTTTACTTCTCTTTGTGAGAACACACCAGCTCTCAAGCGTCGCCTCCAACCGTGGACCGGTTTCGCCCTTGTTAGGGCTCATCAGCACGGTATAGGAAGGCGACGCAAGAGAGCGGAGGGAGAGCTTTTAGTCTAGCCGACTATAACGGAAAAAGTGGTGACCATTGATCAGTACTCCACTATCTGCCGGAATGAACTGCGCATTCCCTAGAACAGATTTAATTCCCGAAAGGCAAGGTATGAAAAGAAGAGTTCTTCACCAGTAACCTCTGGTTAGAGGAATGTGTGAGAAAACTCCAGCTCTCAAGCTCTTACTTCTCTTTAATTAAATTCCTCAATTTTATTCTATTATTATTATTACCTATGTTATCTTTAATTTTTAATGACATTTATATACTTATTTTATTAAACTTATTTTGACACAAACATACTTAGATTACCTTTTTTTGCACATCATCATGTTACACGAACGAGGAAGGATGTAGTTAACTTGTAAATAAAGATACAGAAAATTTTTCTTTTACTCTTGTGTATTAAAATGGCACTTCTGTAGGGTCTTAATCGTGTTTTACAAAAACACCTTGACACCATAAATAACACAAATATCTTTATACACGTATTGCCCCTGAAATTCAACATTTCACCCAAAGATCGAAAGATCAACTTCAAAATGATCATTCAAACCGCTAAACATCCATGTTCCCCTTTATGATCAATCAAAAGAAAGAAACGAATGAACAACGCCCCTCAATACCTTATAATTACGGCATTTGTTTATCCAAGCAATATCGCATTCATGCGCGCATCGAAAACTGTCCAAAAATCGACCCCCTCACACCAGCACCACTTCCGATTTCTATTTAAGCTTCCCCCTCACTTCCCCCAATTTTTCCAAAAAAAGGAAACGGCCCTTTCGATCTCTTTCATCCGAAAGTAACAGCCTCCGTTCCCGAAGATAATGCGGGACTCAACGGTTTTTCCCGGAATCAAAGGAAGAAAAAGGAAGGCAGGAAGGAAATTCTCATAATCCGCGCCTCCTCATTGGCCCTTTATTCCGAAACCTGTTCCTAATCACCCCTTTCCCCATTGCAGCAACTTGGAATAAGTTAAATATTTACAAACTCTATTTCCTTTTCTTCTGTCGAGCCCCGCGCGTTCCTTTTGATTTTCCTGTAGGGTCTGCTCACACTGGATCAACAGGTGTCGCGGAAACCATTAATATCCTTATAAAACAGAGGGAAGAAGGATGGGGAGTTGAGGGGTAGTGCACTCAACTACTCCTTTAGCGGAGGAAAACGGGTGTCATCCTTTCCACTTCCAAACACATACAGTGCATCTCCCCTTGAATCCTTTTCTTTCGCCCCTACACTTAATAAGGATCTTACATGGAGCTTATAGCTAACTCAATAATCAAGTTGAAGCAACTGCGAAGTTTTGACATAATCTTGAGTAATGTATTGTGTAACTAACCAATATTTAAAAAAGAAAAAATACTTTTACCACTGAGTATTACTATTACTACATATCGTCGGATTACAGGCCAAAGGCACTAAGTCACTTTTTGCTGAAATACTCCGTGCGAGGTTATGCCAAGTTTGGCGATCATTTTACCGTTGCCATTCTAGTTATATAGTGAAGAAGAGAAATTTAAAATAAAATGAATTTTTTAAATTTTATATAGTAGTTTGTATATTTTAAAAGCTGGTGGATTTGGTGACGTTTATTCCTTACCTTGTGGGCTTGATCTATCAATACAGACATAAGCATAATTTTTTACTACCACCGAGAGAAAAATACATCCAGCGCAAGGACGGGAATCGAATTGTCACAAAGCCACCCCTGTCCACAAAGAGAGAGAGAGGGCAAAACACAGAGGAGCAAAAATTATTAAAATGTTTATCCGTTCAAATTTAATTAATTTGAAGTGTAAACCGTATTTTACTCATTTAGATGTACATTTTTAGAGAAAGGTAAAAAATAGGGCTAAGTCTTTTAGCATTTTTTCAGATTAGTTATTAAGATTAGTTAGATTATTCAGATTAGTCATTAAGATTAGTTAGATTATTCAGATTAGTTACTATTCAGATTAGTTAGATTAAAATATAAAATTACTAAACTAGGTTTTCAAATAAATATTTACATCCCTTATGAATTATTTTCCTACAATCCATCTTATTTATGATTTATTCAGAGGTAAGATGTCTTCTGAATAGTGCGAAATAAGCATGCATAAGTTTCATGGAACATTTGTCACCAATTAAAGTATGAGAAAAGTTGGTAAGTTTGATAAATCTTCAATGCATTTCTCAAGATGGCCTCCAGTCATTACCACAGTTAAGTTAGGCTTTTTTGGCTTCAGTTATTTCAGACCCTGGTTCGTCCACATATACTCATAGCTCCACGTGATCTTAATGGTTTCCGCGACATTTGTCGCTCCAGTTTGGGCAACCCTTACCCCTATCCGGATCGATATTTTGTTGAAAACCCCCCTCGTGTTTCCCGAGCCCGGCTAAACATTCATCATATTTGTACTGGAAAATGATGTGTCCATTCTCCTACGAGGAGGGTAATTCATAAAACAGAAGCAATAGCGCTGACAGATGATAAATGAAGGCTGAAAAAACACGTTTTTTGAAGTGCCCAGACGGGTTTTGGTTATCTTTCATTTCCTTCCGTCGCGTCTCTGCTTTTTTCAAATCCACAAAAGGATTTCCTAGCGGCGATGGCAAAAAAGGGGAAACAATCGGGAAAGGAAATAAGAGGCGTTCGTGGAATCCTATCACCTTTAATAACAACTGTGATTCGGAATGATGACAGTTGGGGTGAAAGTGATGGTCAAAGCCGTTGAATGACAAGTAAAAGAAACATTTTAATATATCTTTATTAAAGAGGTATTACAATAATATTGTTTCTTTTGCGATAATTTTCTATGAAATAAAGCTCAACTTGACAAATACTTTTGCTTACGTTTTTCGGTAACAAATGCAGAATATTAAACCTTTCAGAGTACTACTATACCAATATAATAATATTACTATACTGTAGTATGTTCAGTTCTTCTAGAATTGGCATCTGACACAGGATGAAAAACGCTCAATAACTCCTAATAACCCTCATCCCGCAACTTCAGTGACCGATTCTTTTACAGTATTTTAACTACTTCTGTTTACGCTGCCTTATGATTGTACAAGAAAAAAAATCGATGATAATTACAATAGTAATTGCTTATAATACAGTTCGCCTCTGGCACCTATTCTAAATGAACAGACTATAATATAAATAATAATGTTTTTAGCTGACCCAAAGATGAAAAAACTTCGAGGAGGACATTTAATGGATTTTTAGTTAGTTGTAAGTGGTTTAATAAAAAAATTTATTTCACATTTGTTTCTTTTTGGAAATCTCCTATTTATGTATAACACGTAGGGGAGAGTGGGGCTATTTCACACATGGGGCACATTCGGACAGACGGCATTTACCCTAGTAATTATTAATTAAAAAATCTGAAAAAAATACCAGTAAATGGATGCATGACTACCACCTCCTGCATGAATTTTCAAAGCCCTGAGCCATTTCGTTGTATACGTACTAGAAATTTGCTAGAGTTAGAAGCAGCAAAGTAAATTTTCTTGTCATTTTGTTGGAGTAAAATATCAATCAAAAATAACTCTCAAGTTGACATTCAGCATTTTATTCAGTTGAGGCACTACTAAAGTAAGTTTCTAGAAAGGTTTTATTTCCCTCCTTTATTTATAAATATCTTGTTGGGACAGGGTAAGCTTGAACTGGTAGATGGGGCACTAGGGTGTCTCAAAAAAAACTTTTTTTTGAAAAACCTCGCTCCCCAGGGCTTTTCCCATTCCTTTTGGTCAAAAAAGATAGTGTGTAAAGTTTCAGCCCCCTAATTTAACTCTAGGGTTTGCCTGTAGAGCCCCAAAGTTTGAAAAAAGTGGAAAAAATGACCAATTTTCAGAATTTTAAAAAATTATATTTTAAGATTGATACTGCTATAAAACTAGTTCAGATGTGTCATTTAGGACTTTTTTTAGATGGAATATATTTATTAATGTGTATTAACTGCACCCTATAGCCCCTATAATTTAAGATTAAAACGTACTACTTAGGGACGTTGCACACGCCAAAGCTTATAATGCACTACCGGTGGACAAAATGAATTAAATTTGAATTTCTACGAAGGAACTCCCTCAAATGATGCCATTTGGTGTTAAATTGATATTATAAATTATAAAAACCATTGAAATAACAATAATGAGGCCTTCCACTGAGCTTTTAATGTAAAAAGTGATTTCCTTCAAAATTTCTCTTTTCTAGCTGATCAAACCCAAAATTTATACTAAAAAGAGGGTTGTTCTACTTTTTTAGATACCAAACATTGAAACCTTTACAGGGGTTTCATTTTTAATAAGTAGAATTAAATTTTAAACCGCACAGATCAGAAATGACATGGATATTTCTCATACAAGACGTTAAAATCGATTTTCTTTTTTAAGTTTGGAAAATTACTTCCTTTTAACGTATTAAGGGAAAATTTTAATTAAAAACTTCTTTCTTTAACATTTCAACCAAGATTCACAAGCATTAAACTATTTTCCTAACTTTCAAAAAAGAAAATCAATTTTCACATCTGGTATAGGAAATATCTATGTCATTTCCGATCTGTGCGGTTTAAAATTTAGTCTACTTATTAAAAATTGAACCCCTATATAGGTTTCAATGTTTGGTATCTAAAAAAGTACAACCTTCTTTTTTAACATAAATTTTGGGTTTGATCAGCTAGAAAAGAGAAATTTTGAAGAAAATCACTTTTTACATTAAAAGCTCAGACAGTGGAAGACCTCATTATTGTTATTTCAATGGTTTTTATAATTTATAATATCAATTTAGCACCAAATGGCAACATTTGAGGGAGTTCCTTCGAAGAAATTCAAATTTAATTCATTTCGTCCACCGGTAGTGCATTATAAGCTTTGGCGTGTGCAACGTCCCTAAGTAGTAAGTTTTAATCTTAAATTATAGGGGCTATAGGGTGCAGTTAACCCATTAACGCCCAAATTATTTTTTTGGCGGGCGAATTGGATAAAAGCCATGAATCTGGTGTATTTTGCCTTCAATATCAATATTATAAACAAATTTTGTCAAAACAGTCATTAGTTTCTTTAAAAAATGCTGATCTAAAAATAGATCACTGGGCGTTCGGAGGATATTTTTTTTGTCGCAGAGCTAAGTACTAGTTTAACTTCAAAAAGTCCTAAAAATTATGAAATAAATATAATTAGTATTTCTCTTTAAAAAAACGCGTATTCATTCATAAATATGTGGAGGAAAATAATTAAATAGTAATAAAATTAAATAATTTACCCAAAATTAAGTACACAAATAGCCTATGTTGAAAGTAATTGTTGGGGGAAAAGGGGAAATTGAACCAAGAACTTTAAATTTATATAAGTATATTATAGAAATCATATGATATGACACACACACATAAAATTTTAACTAATAAGTAAAATAAAATGCATTGGGCTAATTTTTTGAAAATTTTGTAGATTGGTTTTACCATAAATTAATAATATTCATGAAATAAAATGTAACTTGATCTCACATGGCAACATTCAAAATTGCTGCTTGTTTGAGCTTTTCCACCGACCTATTCCAATAAACTACTTACTCTGCCATAAACGTCTATTTTAAGGTTACAAAGGCTGGATAAGGGCAAATTTCAAAAAAGAAATGCAATTCTCAATTTGAGATTTTCATAGCTCCTTGATAACCTTTAATTGTCTTATAATTTCCCCTCTGAAATATTTCAAAACTACTTGTATTGACTTGTGTTGTATAAAATAAGTTTATGTGAATAAACACCAATAATTTTATACCGCAAGTTGCAATGCTGTGCTTTATTGATAATGAATCATAATGGCCTATCCTCCATTTATTCACCAGAATAGATTATAAAATTTAATTAGCAATAATATAATGTTAAATTTCTTAAGAAAATCAATAGTTGACTTCATCTTGAACATTACTGAGTATTCTCAGACTCATTTTTATTAGTTTTTAGTGGAATAACTAAATGATCGTATTGTAAGCAACACATAAAAAATGAACGCCCGAACGCCCAGTGATCTATTTTTAGATCAGCAGTATTTGTACTGGATGTTTCCCTAAATAAATTAATTTTGACAAAAGTCTGCATTATATCCCAATAGCTACATCTATAAAGATAAAATAAAACTGAAAAAGGATTCCCTAAGTGGTATACCTTTACTGTTTTCTTGAAAAACGCGAATGAAGATGAAAAAACTGTAAAATGAAACCCCGAGACGAACTTTAGCCCATCCCTATTACAAAATAAATCAAGCAAAAGCAAAAACCACAGTGTATTAGGATTGAGGGATGTTTTCTCTTGCCATATGTGCAATTTCGTTACTGTTGGGTGAATTTAAGGTAATTTAAGAGAGCATTTACAACACTATGTTTAGTGATCTAGAAATAGATCACTGGGCGCTAATGGGTTAATACACATTAATAAATATATTCCATCTAAAAAAAGTCCTAAATGACACATCTGAACTAGTTTTATAGCAGTATCAATCTTAAAATATAATTTTTTAAAATTCTGAAAATTGGTCATTTTTTCCACTTTTTTCAAACTTTGGGGCTCTACAGGCAAACCTTAGAGTTAACTTAGGGGGCTGAAACTTTACACACTAACTTTTGGGACCAAAAGGAATGGGAAAATCCCTGGGGAGCAGGGTTTTTCCAAAAAAGGTTTTTTTTGAGACACCCTAATGGGGCACATTCGTACACCAAAAGATGGGGCAGATTCGGACAGTGCGAATGTGCATATCTTTCCCATTTTTGATTATGAAAGTGATTTATATGTGCAGTATATTTAATAACTTGAAGTTTAATTGTTTTTTATTGTAATTGTTTCAAAATTTGGTGATAATAGAAAATAACATCTTAAAGAAAGCTTCAGTTTTAAGGAATTTAGGCCCAGATTTAAACATTGAAGAAATAATTTCCCTGATAATTGTTTAATACCAATTGACTTTGACTTAGGTGATTATATTCCAGTAGAATTTGCTACTAAAAAGAAAATTTTTTTATGTTGGTCAAATAGAAAATTTGGAGTTGAATGGAGCTTATTTAAAATTAATGATGAAAAACTTTAAAATAAATGACGAAACTTTTATTTTCCCAGTAAGAAATGATTCAAAATTCATACAAAAATATTAGGTAATATCGTATTACAAATTATAAGTTCCCCAACCGTCAGTTTCAGGTGTTAATAAGTGAGCTGTTGGTTCACTTTTCTTTTCGAATAAAACCTGACAGTTAAAATATTGGTTAAACTATTCCTAACTAATTATATTATGTTAAGTATGTCAATGTGCAATATAATCTTCATTACAACAATTGTTTTCCCTCATCAAAAACTTAGATGTTCAATATTTTCTGAAGCTGTTTTCTTTTAGTAAAAAAATCTTCAATTTAGAGGAAAAATATGTAAAAGTGCCAAATATTTCGTTTAATTATCCTTACTTTAAAGTGCCATAAACTTTTTAGTTCGTAAAAATAATTATTGTATAATTTTTTGCATGTGTACGAATGTGCCCCACACGTGTGCAAAACTGCCCCACCCATGGGGCACATTCACACGAAATTTCTCGTTTTTTAGATTGATGATATAGGTTAGAAATTCTAGATGAATGGCGACCAATTATCATTCTAAAATATCGGGAAAGGTCTTAACTTTCATTTGAATCCGAGTTTGTTTCAATATCTCCTCTAGATCCAGAGAAATATCCCGAAATGCACTTTTTGTGCGAATGTGCCCCGTTCTCCCCTATACGTATTTAACGTTTTCTTAAGTTCACACAGAATTCATTTAAAAATATACCTTCAGAAATAAAACGCTAAATACAAATAAAAAACAGTGATTACTAATTAATCATATTTTAATTAATCACACATTCTACTACATTAACGAAAACCTTCAAAGTCCGATTAATCGGTATAAGAATTAAACAGTTCTAATATACTTTCGGGAAGAGTGTCCGAAAGTTTATTTTTAACCGTGAAAAACCAGTGTATTATTTGAATGGTGGATAGTCCACAGCTTCAAAAATTCACATTTTAAACACAGATAGTCTGCGGACTATACGCGCGAAGTTACGGTAATTCAAATACCACCAACTAAAACTTTATGTTATAAAAACGATAAAAATATTCCTCAGAATTCAAACTATGGATATTCAAAATAGTTATGGCAAATTCTTCAATTGTAGTATTCACTCATATAAAGTATTTAACTGTCTACCAAAACTCGGTATATTAAACAATGGAGTCCACTCCAAAGCATCGTAAGATGAGTCGTATGTTCTGAAATAAAGACAAATATTCTAAAAGTAAAGACAGTTTTTACATATTAAATCAACATATGTAGAAGACATTTTACAATTCGGAACGGAATATGTTTGAGGGGTATTGTTTTACTTGTCAAAACTCGAGCTATATTTAAAACGAGAAGGATGTGTCAACTATTCCACATGACATTTTCGAATTTTTCAAAAGGAAAAACTAAGTATACTCTTTCGACAATAGTTAGGAGAGAAATAGTTCAAATTCTTCCGATCACATTCAATTGAATAGTTGACGTGAAATTTGCATTTGTTGTGCTCTTATTACTTTTATCTACATTTCCAATACATTAAAAAAATGTTTCACTGACAACATTCTATTGTTTTTCCCTGGAAAGTGACGTGTTTCTTATTTAGTTTATTCTAGTGCTCTATGTTTCTCTTTTAACTTAAGATATATATAGACACGGAAATATAAAATTTTCAACGTTAATTTTGAAAAGATACATAACTTTAAAAAATCCCCCTGCAGTCTGAGAATGTTTCAATAATATTTTACTTAGGCAGTTTTTTATACTATTCTTTATTAAATTGATTCCAAGAGAGCATTCACTAAACAGTCTTTTCTTTATTAATTCTATCGAACATTGAAATTGTCATACTTTGAAAAGCATAGTACTTCTATTATAGACTTTTAAAATAATACCATCAAAATAGATAAAGGCAATTAAATGTTATATTTTAAGGCTAGGTATACCCAAGTAAAGATATATTCAGATCTTAAATATAATTTTAAAGTTGTTTTCATTTATGATAAACTTAAAAACATAACTTAATCCTTTAAATGTAGTTAAAAGAAGATAATAATATAATAATAATAATACTAATACTAATACTAATACTAATAGTAATAGTAATAGTAATAGTAATAGTAATACTAATAGTAATACTAATAATAATACTAATACTAATACTAATACTAATAGTAATACTAATAGTAATACTAATAGTAATACTAATAGTAATAGTAATACTAATACTAATACTAATACTAATACTAATACTAATACTAATACTAATACTAATACTAATACTAATACTAATACTAATACTAATACTAATACTAATAGTAATAGTAATACTAATACTAATACTAATACTAATAATAGAGGAGTGGAGGGTATTATGGCACACCCTTTATACAGGGTGTCCCACGAAAAGTGGCCCAACCCCTTTAACTTTTGAACCCCTAAAGATATAGGGCCGGATGCAGCTACGTTCTGCGGCGATTTTGGGACCGGTCGAATCCTACTTCCAAACAACTCAACTATCGTTGTCCTGAGTCATTTTTCCAGCATGCTTCTGATTGGTTTTCAAGAACGTCACGAACTACGTCATTGAACAACGTGCATTTGATTGTACCCTGCCTTTCCCGCGCTCTGCGCGTTCAACCAATCAGGAGGAAAACGATACCCTGATCCACCCCGATCGTCGTAGAACGCCACCTCCGGAGCAGGCGTTCTTGGGCGATCATTATTAGGTGATATACGGTTCTTTAGCACGTCGCAGAACGAAGCTGCATCCGGCCCATAGTCTAGGTATAGTAAAGTGACCATGCTCTATCGGATGAAATAAGTTTCAACGCCCTCTAGCGGAAACTTAAGGAGATATAATTTTTATTTTGAAAACTATGTGAGGTAGGTGAAAAAAGTCAATGACTAAGTTGTAGAGAAGCATCGATTCAGTAGGAAGACACCTTAAGCAGAAAAATATCTTGAATAAAACCCCTAAAACGCACGCTCAATTAGATTGAATTTACGTAGATTTTACGTTTTAAAACGCTCCTCACGAGGCAAAATGAGAAATTTTCAATTTAATGAACTAATAATACTTTTAGTCATTTACTTAAGTCATAAAAATGAAAAATTCTCATTTTCGCCTTGTGAGGAGCGTTTTAAGAAGTAATATCTACGTAATTTCAACCTAATTGAGCGTGCGTTTAAGGAGTTTTATTCAAGATATTTTTCTGCTTAAGGTGTATTTTCCTTCTAAATCGATGCTGTTCTACAACTTAGTCATTGACTTTTTTCTCATACCTCACATAGTTTTCAAAATAAAAATTATAACTCCTAAAGTTTCCGCTAGAGGGCGATGAAACTTATCTCATCAGATAGAGCATGTTCATTTTACTATACCTAGACCCCACTTTCATGACTATATCTGTAGGGGTTCACAAGTTAAAGGGGTTGGGCCACTTCTCGTGGGACACCCTGTATATTTAAGAATAACTCTATTGGTTTTTTATAAAAATCCGCTGAATCATTTTAAGTACATACTATAACTAATGACAATGAAGAGCGAATGGTCCAGTAAATCAGCATTTATTTTTTTTAAATAAAAAAATGTACTTGAAGAAAAAGTTACAAATGGAGGGTAATATGGAACAGTGAAGTAATAGGGAACAGTTGGATTTACAGCTATTAAAAACTAATTAGACCTTAGAGAACATAGTTGATAACTATAAAAATATATTTAATAATTTCCGTTCAAATAGTTTTGTTCATGAGTCTGTATTTTCAATTGTCACAATCATAATCGTCTTTTTCTGACCCTTTGCTTATAGAATGTTCCATAATACCTAATAGGCCATCGTGTACTATGAACCCTTTTACTGACCGATAAAACATGGATTGCTAAAAAAATGACTGCAGTATAAGAAACTACTGATCTTTAAGTGTACATTATGCTTAACAACAAAATCAAAGTCTCATAGTTACTGGTAGATTAAAAGGTTTGAACGTTTACTGTCAAAAACTTTCGAAAATCCTAAATCACACTTGGCTTTGGTGCGACTGATCAGACAACAACAAGAACATAAACTCTTTGCGCACTGCATCATGGGGGATTGCTTAAGACTTTCGTGGCATTACTACGTGATAGCAGCACGAGGGGGAGCAGAAACTCAGGTGTTCCATATTACCCGACTATTAAATAATACCCTCCTCTCCTCTATATCATACGAAATGTCTCAACAATTCATACTAAAAATTGTATTTCTATGTAACAAAAATAAATATTAGGTACCACAAACTCAAAAATTCCATTTTCATTATTTTTCAGATAATTAATTGAACCTTAATTAAGTTTTTAATTCAATATTTTTTAGAATCACCTGAACTTTTATGGTTCAGAAAAATAATTGCGTCCAAAAAATTATGATCAATTACTTTTTACATTTCTCAAAAAGCTGTGCGTTAAGAAAAAAATTGACCTATCAAATAACTACGAGGGTTGTTTTTTAATTAACTTCCATTTTTCTCCTGAAAAAAAAAGTAGTAAGAATTTTGAAACAATTTTGGTGCTGGTAGTTAGATACATCCTTCAATCTCAATTTGCCTCCTTACTGAATAAAATCGGACATTTTTTCTATTTTTTATCGATTTTACAAGCGCGCTCCTCGAACTATTTTCCCGTCAACCCATAGAGAATTCGGCTTATTTTTTCTCCTTTTGCTCCGTCTGCGATCACCTGCCCACCCATTGTTATGTTAATGCCTGCTCGCAGTCGGAGTGAAGGGAGAAAAAAAGCCGAATTCTCAATGGGTTGGCGGGAAAACAGTTCGAGGAGCGCGCTTGTAAAATCGATAAAAAATAGAAAAAAATGTCCGATTTTATTCAGTAAGGTGGCAAATTGAACCTGAAGGATGTATCTAACTACCAGCAACAAAATTGTTTCGAAATTCCTACTACTTTTTTTTCAGGAGAAAAACGGAAGTTAATTAAAAAACAACCCTTGTAATTACTATAAACACTTTTATAAGAAAATACATTTTAAGGTTTCTTTTTGGAGATGTTATTATTAAATATGTGTCTTGCAGAGAAAGCATCTTAAGGTTTCCATAGAAATAAACATAAATTACAGGACCTTAAAGATTCGAGTAGATTGAATCTTTTTTACAAACTCAGAGGATACTTAAAACCTTGATATAATATCTTCAAATGTAACCCCTTAACCACTAAGAAATTACCATTATAATATCAATATTTTTTAATGTTAAAATTTATAATATCTTCAATCATAAAATCGTTGGAACAATTTAATGAAGGATATCAAAACTAATACACAACACAAATTTTTGATTAATGATAGTCCCAATTTCTGTCTTGTAATCCAATCACAGAAAGAATTGAATATGTAATTTAAAATTGAATCCACATAAATGCTGAACATTAATTCCTCCCGTGTTTCCAGCAAAATCAAATCAATGATTTAAAGGGTTTATTTCAACAAATAACCGTCTATATCTTATTATAAGACTCGATAAGTTATTGTTTGTACGCTAATCCGCATTGCCTTTTGCAGCAGTTCAGAGAAAAGATTATGCTGGAGGGGCAAAAATTGATGAGAGTTATACCGAGGAAACGAATGATGTGGTGGTACTTAAGAGGGAAGGATAAACGAGAAAAGAATTTGTGTACACACTCTCATGTCCTGCTCGCTAATTAGTGGTAATTAAATTAAGCAGTTTAATTACCCAAGATTAAGGGTGAGAAATGAACTCTCCGTATGCGAAAGGACTGGAAAGTCTGAATGTAGTGTCGATTAAATGATGAAAATATGAAGATTATCCTAGGATTAAAGAAAAGGTAATTTCTTAAAAGAGTAGTTTGAGGGGTGTATTTAAGCCTTTTTGGATATCTCTTAAATCTTGGATAATAAAGAATTGAGTTATCTATTAGATCAATATAATAGTATTTTGCCGCTACAAATTTTGAGCTTTAAAATTTTAATATTACAGTTTACACTACACTAGTTTAAGGGTATCATAGTTTGAACTTCATTTGAAAATACAGTGTTCCCTCGTTATTCGCGGTAGTTACGTTCCAAAATATACCGCGAATACGCGAAATCCGCGAATGACGAACCCAGTTTTAAAACGCGCATATATGAAAATATAACAGATATAATGGTTCGATTCCGTCATTCATTACATTAAACAAATGAAACTGGTTCACGCAAAGAGTAGTTTTAACTGTAAATTTTTCAGGAAGTTATCTTTTCATAGCAAAAGATTCACTTCGATTAGTCCTCTTTATTGATGCACGCGGTCAACCATATTTGGCAACTTATTAACCATTTGGCAAAATTTATATTCGATTATTATTTTACTGTTAAAACCGTAGCTCAGTTGGTTAATAACCGGGATCGTCGAACTTTTGAACACGGATATTATTAGGACTTGAAATGGTATTATGAAAAAACTAAATCAAAAATATCAATCATAGAATTTCCTTGTGACTTTTATTGGATTTGGATCCAAAATTAAGTAATCAACATGATTTTACGAATTGTAAAGCTTATTAAGCTGGTTTTAAGCTGGTCTGTCACAACATGTCAATCAAAATTTACATAGAAACTTGAGCCGAAAGTATAAATTGTAATCACTACAGGGTTCCTAGCTATAGAAAGAAAAAAAGTAAAAAATATACGTTAGTATATTTTTATAAAATTATTTTAATTTATTTTATAATGAAGAACCATGTTCAATTTTAAAGAAGGTTCACAATATTTTTTCTAAATGCTGGACACGCAGCGTCGACGTATTTATTCTCGGACCCATTCAAAATGAGCTGGTGTTTCTCGGACACGAGGTGATCAACGATCCTAGCGGCGAGATCCATCTCTGATGTCACGGTCGTCTCATACACCATCAATTTCATAAAAGGACGAAATCGAAAGTATTAAGGTCAGGGATGTGCGGAATTTGGTTTTATACTTCTAAAAATTTGAACGTACCTTAAATTTAAAAAAAATCAAATTTTAGGAAATTTTTTTATTAATTAAGGACTGTTTCGTTCTTTATTATTTCCAATTAAATTGAATTCAACATTTTGATTTAACTTATAATTAATATCAAACACGATGTAAAATTATTGAAATTATCAATTTGTGAAAAATTATAAATTATTGCTTCCTTGATGATCAAGGTTTAATTCGTACTTCCCCTCTTAGTTTTAAAACTTGAATTTCTGCGAAAGTTTAAGTTTTGCCATGACAAACCCAGCCTCGACTGCTCAGTTTCAAACATAACCTGCCTTCTCGATAGCAAACATCAAGAAGTCAAACGCAGGAGGTGCTTGGCATCTAACTTTTTCCTTTGCCTCGATGCATTTTGGGGCATCAACGGCCGAAGGCACTGCAGTCAACTGATGGTAGATGGATATCATTAACTTAATCATAGTAAAAATAGTGGTGGTTATATTTAAACATTTAACTGCAAATGCATGAATCACTTCCGCAACTAAAAAATAAACACAATAATAAAAACTTTTTAGGCAAAAATTCTTGCAATAGTGTTGCAAAGTGTTGATAAACAATTGTAGAGACAGAAAAAAAGTGTTTTTATAGTGGTGCGATCTATATTTAAGGACACTTTTATATTCTTCCTATTGAAACAATTCCCCAACACTATTTCAAAACAAAATTTTTAATAGCTACACTTTTTGAAAGACATTTACATCCAAATCGCAAACCAATAATGTGGTATGCTTGTAGTCTAAATAAATGTTATAAATATTCATGTTCGTGTTTCAAAAAAATATACGTTAATCTACCACTTTTATTTTAAAATTATTTTCAATATGAGCACTAAACCATGGTCTTCATGTCACACCCTCTAGCTATCCGTTAGCATTCCCTCCATGAGTGTAGATTTCGGAAACTAATTTCGAATGAGTGAGACTAGATTCTGACGGACCAAAAAAGTTTGTAATCCAGTCCTTGGGGTCAAATTCTGAAACATTTTCTGGGGGAGGGTAGCCAGGCCCCTCTTCAGTATTTGAAAAACCTTTTGCAATATATTCATTATAATCAAAAATTCTAAAAACGCATGTCCAAATTTGGGTTTACGTGTACCAAAAACAGTTTAAAACCATGTTCTTAGGGTCAAATTTACAAAATATTTCTGGGGGAGGACCCCCAAACCCCCCTTTGAAAATTTAACCTTTATAATTAAAAACTTTTCTTATGTAAATTTTTCTTGGACGCAAATTCTACCTAAAAAATGTTCAAAAGATACATTAAACCTATTAATATGGATGAAAGGGGCTTGGGGGATATGGGGAAATATTTTTAGGCCCCTCCCGAAATAAATTTCATATTCTCCAGCACTGATTCAAAATTAAATTTAAAAGCTCGCCCCCATGGGGGTAGGGAGTTAACCCCCATTCCAAAATTATTATATCTATTATGTTGCTTTTTGCCTTGAAAATTATACAAGTAGTGATCTACCTGGGTGTGTCTTGATAGACCGAAATCCATCAGACCGAAGCGCCTTTTTCCTGACCGCCACTTCACCAAAAGACAACTTGGTCGAATGGGACGTTTGACCGAACAGGACGATTGACCGACAGGACTTTTGATCGAATGGGTCGTTTGACCGAATGGGACGTTTGACCGAACAGGATGTTTGACCGAACGGGACGTCCAATTACTATCATTCCCACCAAAATGAGTTGTCGGGAACAACGGTCAACCGTTCGGTCAAACGACCCTTTCTGTCAAACATCCCGTTCTGTCAAAAGTCCTGTCGGTCAATCGTCCTGTTCGATGAAACGACCCGTTCAGTCAAAAGTCCTGTCCGTCAAACGTCCCGTTCGGTCAAACACCCCGTTCGGTCAAATGTCCATTCGGTTAAAAGTCCTGTCGGTCAAACGTCCCGTTCGTTCAAAAGTCCTGTTGGTCAAACATCCCATTCGGTCAAACGTCCCGTTCGAGCAAGTTGAGGTGGCGGTCGGGAAAGAGGCTCTTCGGTCTGATGGATTTCGGTCTATTGGGCGCGACCCGATCTACCTCGATTGCAACCTAAATGGTCCCCAATGTCCAAAAAGGAGTCACATAACTACTTTTAGTGTCAGATTACAAAAACTTTTACCTCAAAAACAAAACCCTTCAATGTTTCCATGCACCCGCCAAATATTTTACGTTAATTTCATTAAAGGTAAAAAAACCCTCCCGAAACAATACTGTGACTACGCTTCTATCTCACGGGGCTTTAAAATTGTTCTCTACAAACATAAAAAAGTCGACCCTGATTGCCCCCCCAAGTGGAACCCTGGCTAAGCCCATCATGTCTGTGATAGTTTTCTGCTGTAAAAAGGCCTAGTAAATTCACGAAATTTTTAACATAATGAACAAAAAATAACTATGTGATCATAAAGCGCGAATAAGCGGGGCCGCGAACCCGCGAATAGAGAACAGCGATTTTATGAAAAAAAAAGTATTTGGCGATCACGGATTGGCGACCTTTTTTTCCTGTCGATACCAAAAGCGTTACAAGTTAAAAAACCTGCTTAGTAGAAGAAGTTACATTCATTAAAATGGTTTTATATAATAAATACCGGAATCGAACAATTATGTCTTTTCTGTCAAATATGCAAGTTTCATAGCTAAAAATCTTCGAGATAAAAAACCGCGAATATGCGGGGGTAACATTGCTCAACCGCGAATACTGAGCCGCGAATATGCGAGGGCCTACTGTATATAAATACGATGGGTCTGACGTTAGCTATTTTGGTAGAAAGAATTAAAAAATATTAATCTACTGTATTTATAATGTATCAAAAATGGCATTAGTTCACTAAAAATGTATTTCTGATTAGAAAAGTGATAAATGTAAAAATAAAATACCTTAAAAGCATCGCACAGTTCATAAGTTTACTTTTATAAAAATTTTATTGTGTTCTTCTGCACGTCAAATCATTTAAATTAAATAAATGCATATGCATAACATGAATATATGTTTTCAAAGAGTAAAATGTGCATCTACACAAATTGATTTTTAAACTATTACATAAGAAGTCTTGCTCATGTTTACATACACCATCAACGTCAAAAAGTTACAATGACAATAGAGTAAATTATAAAATAACTGAAGCCTACTTAATAAAAGAACATTTGTTCAAAGACATTTTCTTCCAATCCTTTCGATTGTACACAAAATTGCATCTTAGACCTGATTACCTTTCAAATACATAGAATTGCCTAGAAAATCACCACAAGTAAAAGTATAGACGACTTTATGCTCTTGAAGTTCCATTATCGAACGGCAAATGAGCACTTTCCAGAGTACTGAAATAAAATAAAACTTGGCCAAAAAAGAGAACTAAGTGCCCCATCTGTTAGTACTCAGATGTTGACTAATGTGATCCTTGCATGACTTCAACTACATTCAGTTTCCGGTTTTCTGCACACAAAATACACTCACAACAGATCAATGGCAACAATCTAAGTTTACTAGAAGGTGTTATTTGTTTCTATGCTAATGTGAAAATACGAGAAAAATTCTGAGCTTGTCCTTTGCTTACAAGTTATGTTTTTATTTGGTATCAAATGGAATTAAATTCATAATTCTTTGGTAATGACTGAGTTTGAACACATTTTTAAACGTGTCTTAGGTTTTGTAATGATGAGAGGTGGTCTATCTGCTTTTTAAATTAGAAAAAAGGGTAATATAGTGCATCTAGTTTAGGAACCAAAACGTGAATAACAATTTTAATTGAAAGTTACATTTTTATGAAGAAAATAACTTTGTATAAAAACAAATAATTCATTTTTAACAAAATATAGAGTATGTGCATTTATATTTGGGAATGCTGATCACTTTAAAACATTTACTAACCAACACTCTGTTTACATTTTATCAAATTTCTCTTTACTTTCATGATTATCATATTATTTGGAATCGAATAATTCAAAATTCAATTGAAACAAAGGAAAATACAGCATCAAGTTTTCTGCATTATGTTACTTAGTTTTCTATCCCCATTGTTTTGTTAGATAAACAGTAAATACGTTTTATCACCATTAATTACAATAATATTTCAGCAAATAAACCTACCATTAAAACAATTATTTGAATAAAATTTCATACTTCACATAAATCATCAATTTGGACACCAATGCCGACCACAGAAACCTATATGTTGAGCAATTTCAGTTAAGTCCAGTAGAGTTCTGGGTTTGAATTTCAAACCGTGCATAATCAATAGGAAAGCTGGAGTCTGAATATTTGTGACTAATATGTGAGTTATAGAGGCAGAGTCATTTTAATCAGTCTGCCATATCTATGGGGCTGACAAAGCAATTGTAATAAATTCATTTATTTGTAAACTGAGAGTAATGGTTATGTTATAAACTGAAAGTTTATTTCTACTCAATTTAATAGCTATAAGATTTTAATGCATCATAAGTTTTCAAACGTAGGTTTCATTTACAAGACAAATATTTGTTTACTGAAAATATTCTTGATATTATTAGTCCCTTGTAAATATTAGCCACTAGTACCCATGATTAACTGATTTGCTTTATGTTTACCAACGAAACTTATTTTTTTTTCATTTATTTGACATACTGCGGCCCATATAAGGGCAAAGCTGAGGGTTACAAAACAAGAAACAATTTAAAGAAAATTTCATAAAAATATTAATGTAAAAATATCATTCATTATAAGGTGTTTTGATATTTACATAAAATACAATCATTAATGGGATAAGCTGAGACTGAGACTATTTTCAAATTCAATTTTACACATTTTCGAAGCGATGTTTCTGCATATTTGGATGGTGTTAAATTTGAAGAACTTTAAAACTTATACCCAATCCAGTCAGAACTTTTGAAAAAATATTTTTATATCGGTTAATATAAGGAGTATTTACACTATAAAGTATATTTTGCGAGCAATCAATTTTGACTTTTTGGCTAACTAACCACATTCCTATCCCTTTTCAAACAGAACTCCCTTTTTTTAACCCGTTAGTAAAAAAACTCAACAGAAAGATATACGCATTTAAAAGTCTGAAATGTAATGCTATTGCTATCAACATCCAAAAAAATACATGTTAGTTTAGTTTTGTTGGGAGTAAAATTTTAAGAGTCCATTTATGATATTCTTATTATTTAAAAACTGATTGCAGATAATTATCATTCCTCCATGAAATCCTACAGTACATAATTCACTGCCCCCTTCCTCTAGGCAGGGGACCCCAACACTATGAGGAACACTGCTTTAAAGAGAAAACGGGAAAAAACAATGAGATCAATTCATATTACAACATAATTTCATCCTTTTCCAGCCTCTCTTGGATTTCCCGTGTGATCTCATTGCTTTAAGCGTCCTTTCCAATATTGGATTATAAATGATGCAAAAATCCCAGCGAAATTGAGGAAAGGGAGAGCACACCAACTATAACGAGAAAAGAAAACAAAACGTCACAGTAGCTGCATTACAGCCCCTGGGGGACTGTCAGCTTTATTTATAAAAGCCCCTTTCCCGTACTCTTCCCAATGCGTTGGGGCAAATATTTAGATAAAAGCAGGGTGCGATAATTTGCCTGGCTGTCCACAAAAAGAAGATGCCGAGAAAAATGACTGGATCGAGTTAAAAACAATTAAACATCGACCATGAATAAGGGAATTAGCTCGCAAAAAATGTCCCCTCAAAAACGAACGGTGTGACAGGAGAGATTGGGAATAACACCGGTAAAGGGCGGGAAATATTTACGTTTCCAATTAAATCCAAGCCGAAAGGGTGGGTATTAGGATAACAGTAAAGCTTCCACCAAGTCTGGAGACTTGCCTGTGTCAACATTGAAACTCAAATACAAGCGAGAACCGGTTCTTTAATGAAGACTGATCTGGTACATTAAGAAAGACACCAAGCACTCTGTAATTTAAACAAATTCGAATTTAATCAATCTGCAAACTCGGAGCTCGTTTTAGAAGAAAATGCGATTAACGCATACCTGAAGGAATTTAAACATGGGAACTGCCGAACGTTTTGCTAAGTGAAAACCAAACAGGCTTCATTCAAGGAAAAAATGGTTGTCGAGGATTTCTCCAGACGACGTGCTGTTTCTTTATATCTAGAATAGCCGCCAGCTAACAGGAGTTAATTGGGCATTGAGATGGTGCTAGGATGTGTCTGGAAAATTTTTCCATGCTTAAGGGGATGAGGTTATTCAAGCTTAGTTTTAAAACCAATCAAACGGAAAAATTTTTCGCAGCTTAAACTTAGTAACGAGCAAATCTTCTTGTTAGGATTTGTACTTAGTATTAAATGGTAGCAATCTTCAATTCTTTAACTACAATTTAGTTTAAAATACGCAAACAAGTAAAAAATTATTGTACCGTTCAATTAAAATGAATTCGATTTGTTGATGCGGTAATATTATATTTGATATATATTAGTTTTTGTTACATTAAATATGTTTTGTGCTATTCAACACTTCTGGCTGGGTGTATTTTTAAAATTTCAAATTTTTTCAATTAACCTTCCTACCCCGCATGGGGTCTATATCGACCCCAAGCGCACTTTGACTCTTGATATCTCCCATGTATTTTTGTTTTAACCATTTCCAATGCTAGTATTCCTTTATTACGCAAAGTTTTACAATGGGTTAAAATTTTGGAGTTTTTACTCAATTTTTAAGTGACATGGGAGAAATAGTCACATATTCTCCCTCTGGGGTCTTCTGAGACCCCAGGCATGAATGGCGGTAAAAAATATCAAATAAAGCGTCGTAATACTTTATTTTTTGTCATATTATTGATTAAACATGTTTTTTATGTGTGTTTAATAAGATGCTTAGAGATTTATTAGAAGGACATTTTCGTAGAAATTGTCATTTTTTTACAAAAAGAAGATTGCATCAAAGTACATTGAATAACTAGCTATTTCTTAGATTTTTCTTTCATATTCTAAGAAAAATATGCTATTTATAGAAATCCTTTGAGTATCTAACAGTTTCAGCAAAAAATAAACTCAGACAACTGTCGCCATGACTTCCTGTTTAACAAATTCCTTACAAAAACAATATAAATTCATGGCCCGTAAAGAGGTTTTTATATTCCGTTTTCTTGGAAAAATAAGAATGCTTTCAGAGATTTATGAGTATTTACTCAATTCCAGAATGTGATTTCGAAGAATTATAACGAAAAAGAATCAATTTCGCGTTGAAAACTTACATAAAACAAACGAGATACTGTGATTTCACTAGCATATCTGAAACAATAATTTTTAATATTATTTCAATTTAAAAAAGGAGAGTCCACATTTCACATGTTTCATAATACTAAATAAATTAATCGGGGAGGACAGGTAGCTGATAATACAGAAAAGAAAAGATATGGAACGTCATAAATTGTTTAAAATAAACTAATGAATACTACCCGTGCAAGGCCGGGTATATCAGCTAGTATACTTTAAGCACTGTGATTATAAACATTATAAGCAAAACAACTTCATTATTGTTCATTTCTGTAATTTAATTCTTGTTTGAAGGGTCAGGTGTTATAAAAAAACGAGTATAAAAAAAACAAACAACGCCTTAATAGGACAAAAAAATGAGAAAAACACCAAAAAAATTATTCTGAAGCATTTTTTAGAAATAAAAAATGTAAATTCTTTTCCATTTAAGGTATTTTAACCCTTTATTAGAGCCATAGGCTCGTTTTACGCCTGGGGTACTATTAGACCCCACGAGGGGGAATACGTGACTATTTTTTCAAGAGGGTAGGAAGGTTAACCATTGAATATAAAAGAACATAGAATTTTAACACATGCCCAATCAATACAACTTTCACAAACATTAAATTAATTGAAAAATTTTCTCCGTCACAATTCAAGTCTATATAATTTAAAATTAACGAAAATACTCCAACAATCCTTGTTTTTCTTTATAAAGTATGAGATGGATATGCTATTATGAATTTTTGAAGTGCAAATAATAAATTTACCAATTATTTTAACAGACAGCTTTCTAAGTAAAGTTATATTTAATTAAACGTTCTGTTTACTTCTGCTTGACATTGACTTCAACTGTTGTGAAACATGGTGAAAGACTTTAATTTATTAAATTACGAACTAAAACTTCCATACAATAATTCATTAACTTCTGTTTTAAATAAATTTCTCATCACTCCAAATACATAATTTAAATAAATTATTAAGGCTTACAGGTTTTTCCAAAATAATTTAACTGCCGTTTTCTTCGAAACAAATAAAATTCAAATTCAAAATCCATAATAAACTTTATATGGTGAGAAAAGTCACCAATATTTATCGAGATAACGCTCATCGCCACTAATATCTCGAAGATAATACCCGGTCATTTATCTGAGAAATCCCTAAATTTATCTGCGTTAACTCTGAAAGACCAGTCCAGAGATATTCAGACCGTTATACCTACTTGATTAAACGCCTTTAATTTGTTAATGGCGCAAGATTTGTTCAAATGAATCTCACATGGATTAGAATTAAGTTTACGGTAAAATCGACCACTTAGGTATTAAAACGCATGAGCTGCAATATAATCACCCAGAAAGTCCGGTGCTAAATTCTGCAGTACCTTAGACGGGACCGGATTTCTAAAAGACCACAATGGTTGGTGTAGGAACACTTCAGTTACAATGTTTCAATACAAAGGACTCACATGCACCAACTTCAATCAGGCTTTCTCAAGACTCATTAGTTAACTACTGGGGTTGTCCCCATTCCCCAAATACGTGGATGTTGTTGAATTACATGCATCGAGTGCTAAGAAATTTGGTAAAGTGCTGTGACCAGTAAGGAGAAATACTTGAATTTGCTAGAATTTTCTGGAATTAAATTAAAGTATTCCGTAACATCTCGTTGATGCGTTATTCCTAATGAAGAGTAGGTCTACTGGGTCTAAGTTATCTGCCCTGTTTTAAATTATTATGCGTACTACATGCTTGGTTTCCTGTCTGAGTGTGTAGGTTTTCTCTCCTATATATTACATAAATCATTCAATATGTAATGCGTATTTATTAAATAGAGTAAAGTTTAAACCAAATGAGCTGCTCAAGGTGAAAGTGGTTTAAGTCTGAAACACAAAATTTGGGAAGAGCATGGATTTAAATTTCTTTTAAACTCCTTTACCTACACTGTTAAAAAATTTCAACCTTTCACCACAAACGTGTTTCAAATTAGCTGCAACCGAAATGTCGCGAAAATTTGAACCACATTTTCGGGGTTTTCAAACAATAAAAACTTGTTTTTGGTAATTTTTATCAAGTCAATTCAAAACATGGTTCAAATTTTCGCTACATTTCGGTTTCAACTATTGTTGAGCCGCTATTAGGTGAAACTGTCCAACCTTTTACCACTGAACTGGTGAAAGGTTGAACTGAACTGTTTTTTTAACAGTGTAGCGTGGGAGTTGCTTATGTCAAAAGCTTAATAAGTGAACTGTAAGAGCTGCCAAAAAAATATTTCTTCATAAGAACCACGCAGGCACCGTACTACTCAACAACTACTCAAAACTAAGTACAGTGGACATTACGCCACTTTCATTCCAAGCAGCTCAAATAATGAATCAAACTGAACCTTTGGCAATAAAAAGTATAAAAAAAACTAAAATCTATTTCCATTAACCGCTTATTAATATTAGATGCAGCAACAATAACTAGATTTCGTAATAGCATTTTTAATGTTCTCTGCTTTTTATAGAAACTTAGCCTTAAATATTTTCACTCCCCATTGTATAGCGTAAAAAGGCATCTCAAAAGTTCTATAAAGAACAGCAGTTTACCAAGTTGGCTTACATTTAAAGATATATCTAAAGGTTGTCAACCAAAGTGGTCGTAGAACATATACCGAGGAATTGAATCGCAATCAGCTAAATGTTGGTTAGCTGATATTCATTAATTTGGCACTTTTTACCTTACTACACGAATTGAATGGATCCTTTATGTCCCCAGGTCACGTGAACAAAAGAATTTCTTCGGTTTAAAGTAAACTATTGTGTTTCGGTATTGATTAGTTGTTCTTCAACGGTCTTGCCGATCGATAAGGGTTAAACGGACCTTTTTCCTTCACTGTTTGAAGGAGAAACATTTAGTTTACAATAGGTAAAGGGTTTGATAGGAAATTCGCTTTCCTCTTGGAGATAGGTTTTGAACCTTTTGAACACCCGAAGAACGAAATTGTTATCCCTTGTGTCTTTATTTAAAGTTCTCGAAAGAGAAGTTAAACCGTTTTCTAGAAAAATAAAGACGTAAACTACAAGGATTATTCGTTTTCTGTTCAGCCTTTCGGATCGTTAGTGACAATTTTTATCTGTAAACGATCTAAATTCACTTAGTTTTACCATCCGGCTAATTTTCCGTCCATTTTCGTTTTTAAATTTGGTTTTGCCAGGGAAATGCGATTTTCCGAGCTTAATATAGGTCCTTAACATACATCGTTTTCTGATTTTAAGGAATACAAATTTACATATGCCTAAGAAAATATAGCCCATTGGGGATCCATGCAGGGGCAATAAAATTACGCTTTTTTATTTATAGGTATATGAAATAAAAAAAATCCCAAACTGAGTTGTTTTAAAGGAAAACTTATTTTTCTATTCACAGGAAATTTAATTAAAAATAATTATTTACATATTTAGGCATTTAAAATTATAATATTTAATATTTTTCAACTATATAATAAAATGCCACCACATTTTTATTGTGTTTATGGTCTTGTTTCTTTCAACTTTACACCTACAAAGTATACCATTTTGACCGTGCATTCGTATTCAGATTAAAATATTATTTTGTCTCTAGAAAGCTTAGAAGTTTTTACATAACTTTTGAAATCCCCCTGTATAACAAAATACGTAATTTTATCAAATTTTTATCGGAAAACAAGAGCATGCTAAGTAAGAACATTATGAATTAGTAAAAACTTCAATTAACTGTATTATCATAGTAAATCAAGACCTGAATTAATTATATTTTGAGTATAAATAATAACCTAATTCATGTGTTATTATGATTACCTCTTCAAATAAAATCCCGTTCGTTATGCAAAATATTTACCCACATGTTTATTTAAATCAAATCTAGTAAATTAATTAAAATCAACTTAGCGGTTGGTGGTTACTTAGACTTTAAAAAAAATTATTCCTAAAAAAACACAGGGATATATTTGACATCAAACCACGGAAACAAACCATACGTTTTGATTAAAGTAGAAGGTTTAATGGTTATAACTCGTAGGGTAGAAATCAATAAACCTAATATGCATGGTTCGACAATTGTTATTAGAATATATTCTGTCTAATTGCGTTGTTTAGTAACGTAAATACCGAGTTTCAATTAGTGGGTAGTGGAAATTTCCTCACCGTAATGTAGATTAAAATCTAAATTTGATAACATCGAACCTTATGTTTAATATAATTAATATGAGACACAGAATCTAAGTGAAGTTATTAGAATTCGCTACACGGTATTTAAAGAGCAACATTTAAAGATTATCTATAATTTTAGAAATACTGGTGCTTTCATCTGAAATTAACTTTAAGTTATTTCATAGAAAATTATTTAGTTACATATGTAATACTTAAATGTACAAGCAATTTTATTGAAAACATGAATAAATAGGTAAAATGTCTTTTATAAGTCTTGTATGAGATTTTTAAGCTTGCAACATAGAAATAGATTTACAACAAACTTGCAAATAGATTTACAACATAGAAATTTAGATAATAACTAGAATTTGCATTCTTTTTTTATCGAATAATGTTTTCCTATTTACAAAGTTATAAGAATAATATTGTTTTCCAATTTCTTGGGATTAGATACTTAAATTTCTTTAAGCACTAAGGGAAATAAGTATAAAAAGTTGTGGCAAAAATAATTAAATTGGATGTTATAAAAAACTGGTTTTGACTGGTTTCAAATAATGATTTTTACCACGCAAAGTATTTTTTACTGGATTTTTTACAGTGAAATTAATCACCAAATTGATTCATAAAGGAAAACAAAAATTATTTTTACCCATAACTCTAAAGCTGTTTATTGGATTTTAATATTTTTCGGTGTCGAATAATTAGCGTTCATTTTAACAGAAAATTAAATTCTAGGGTGGGCCTAGAAAAAAACTTTTTTTTCGAATTCAAAACGCTGTACCGTGGAAAACTCGCCTTTTGGGTAGATAAAAAAAGATACAAAAAGTATTAAAACCTGTTAACGAGGTTATTTGAATCTGTTTTAATACGTACGTAGATGATACCCACGTCACATGAAAGCGGACTGGGCAGGGTTCACGAACAGGTGTGTGTGTGTGTTGTGTGTTGTGTGTTGTGTGTTGTGTGTGTGTGTGTGTGTGTGTGTGTGTGTGTGTGTGTGTGTGTGTGTGTGTGTGTGTGTGTGTGTGTGTGTGTGTGTGTGTGTGTGTGTGTGTGTGTGTGTGTGTGTGTGTGTGTGTGTGTGTGTGTGTGTGTGTGTGTGTGTGTGTGTGTGTGTGTGTGTGTGTGTGTGTGTGTGTGTGTGTGTGTGTGTGTGTGTGTGTGTGTGTGTGTGTGTGTGTGTGTGTGTGTGTGTGTGTGTGTGTGTGTGTGTGTGTGTGTGTGTGTGTGTGTGTGTGTGTGTGTGTGTGTGTGTGTGTGTGTGTGTGTGTGTTCTCTTTCTCTCTCAAATTTTAAAATTTATTCAAAATCCGCAACGCTTATAGCTAACGAGGTTCTAAGTAAATGGATAACAAAGGATATTAAAGGAAAACCAAAGGTTATTATTTTTTAAAACTTCATTTTACAAGCCATCCATCAAGTCTTTAAAATACATAAGATAATAAGATTTTAGTCTCCTTGTTTTCCAGATGAAATATTTAATTACATTCACAATTTAGAGTTACTTCCAATAAAAGATAATTCAAATGCAAATATGGAAAAAAATATTTGTGTCACATTTTTGATAAGCTGGAAAAAGTATGTTAGGCTTTAAAAAGGCGTTATTGATTAAAAGGAGCAAGGTATCTTGATGCAAATTTGATGTGCCACAAGCGAGCTCAGATCGCGAAGCGAACTATAAAAACCACACAACGATTAGTTGGTTCCCAAGGTGATCGGTACCTCCCCAGACCCCCCATATATCTGTGGATTAAGATATGAATAATTTTTATAACTTTTCAGATGAATGCAGAGGAAAATTTCAATAGGTTTTACGAAATTCCCTTAGGACGTAGAAAAAGATTCCAAGTAAATTCAGATTGAGGTAAAGAATTATTTAAAAAAAAAGTTTTTTTAAAAAATAGTCTTATAAAAGGTAGATTTTTGACTTAATTATTCAAATTAAATTTTAAGTTCCTTAGAAAACTTAACTTTTGAACATTGTCCATATACTAGGTTTTAGTTTTCTTCATTTTCTCTGGTTGTAAATTAAAGTTTTTTTATTGCAAAATATTTGTATAAAATTATGTAAAAAGTAGCAAATTTTTGCAAACATTTTTAAGGGGGCGGTGGAAAAATTTATTCTTGAAAAGGGGGGCGGTGGTCCCAAAAAGTTTGGGAACCTATGTGTTAGGGCAGGGGTCAGCAACCTGCGGGTCGCGAGCCGCATGCTGCTCTTTCGATGTAAAGTTGCGGCCCTCCAGTTCCATACGAAAAAATTTATAATTTATTATCAAAAATTTTTTAAAATTCAGAAAATATATTTTTAAGTTCTCAAGATGAGTCACAATCAAAACTCAACTTTTAAGGATAAGAATTCCAAACAACTTCTGGGAAAGAACTCCTAAACACTCCTAAAAATTTTGGAATATCTGCTGATTTTCCTTGAAAATTCTGTGACTTTTATGAGGAGTGATCCTTATTAAATCGTTATAGAAGTTCTAAAAACTAATTAAAACACTATTTTTAGGGAAAATTTCCAAAATTTTCAGGGGATCCACATCCCCTCGAATTTTGACTGTATTTTATAACTATACTATTTTTCCTTGAAAATTCTGCCACTTAAATAATGAGAGGTGCTCTTAGGGTGCAATCGAAAAAGGCAAAAATGAGCTAAAACACGATTTTGAAGGGGATATTTCCAATATTTTTTTTCTGGGGGAGGTCCCCCAGACCCTCCAATTATTCCAGGAATGCAAATTGTTTTAACAAAATTTTGAAATGTTCACTTAAATTAATTTACAATGTGTTCGTAACTCATCTAAAACTTCATGTAAAAAGTACCCTACCCGAAAGGAGGTACCCCAGAAAAAAATGTTGGGTAAAAATGCTCCCCAACTAAAATCACTTCCCAAGCTAAAATCAAATGTATATTAAGCATATACTATAACACTGAAGCAAAAAAATTAGTGGCTCTTTAAAAACTGGGAAATCTTGTGAACTGTTACTTTTGGCTCTTCCGTTTCAATAGGTTGCCAACCCCTGTGTTAGGGGATTGTTGAACAATGATATTTCAAAAAAGGATGTAGATAGGTGGTATGTTTCATAAAAACAAAACATTGCACAATCAAGAAAAATATTTTATTTCATACAAAATATGTGAATTTCTAAAAAAACGTGTACGAACACTATCAATATACTATAAAATTTCCACTATTTTTTTTCTTTTAATATTTTTTTGGCAATTGTTCTACTAATACCTGCCTGAATCTACTTCTTACGGAAGTTATTTTATTTCATTTTCACGAAAAATAGTAAAAATAACGGTTTTTTTTCAAACTTTAGGTCCGATGCAAAGAGAAAATTTTTAACTGATTTTAAAAATTTCGGCACCATTTTTCTTACTTATCGAACTGTCAAGTTTTCCGTGGTATAGCGTTTTGAAATTTGAAAAAGTTTTTTTCGGTCGACCGTATTAAATGCTCCTATTTTTTGTAACTAAAGTTTACCTAAGAGAGTGTGAAGTAAAATTGAATATTTATATCGTATATACAGGGTGTTTTAAAATTGCGTTGCACGGCTTTTATTCGGAACCCACGCCTCCTAGGGTCATGGAAGTAAGGTCTACCCCTAGGTAAGTGAGCCCGGAGAATCCATTGAGATGACTAACAGCGTCCCTAGCGGCGAAATTAAAAAGTTAAAAAAATTAATTTAAAAACTAAAGGAGATAGAGCAAAAACCTCAGTGAGAGTATTGTTGCCAACGTCAAGAAGAGTTCAGTGAACAAAATTTGATCAAAATATCTTGAATATTCACGGAGATTTTAGCATGTGAAAACAGCACTTTTTCAGGGGTCAAAAAATAAAAAGTTCACATATTTCCAAATTTTTCAGTGTTATTGTGTAGTTTTATGTTTTTTTAGTTGAAAGAAACCAAAATTAAATCAAAAAATCAAAAAAATTTGCAAATATGCTAACTTTTTACTTTTTGACCCTTGAAAAAGTGCTATTTTCACATGCTAATATCTCCGCGAATATTCAAGATATTTTGATCAAATTTTTTTCAGTGAATTTTTCTTGACGTTGGCAACAATACTCTCACTGAGATTTTTGCTCTATCTCCTTTAGTTTTTAAATTAATTTTTTCAACTTTTTAAATTCGCCGCTAGGGGCGCTGCTGTCAGTCATCTCAATGGATTCTCCGGGCTCACTTACCTAGGGGTAGACTTTACTTCCATGACCCTAGGAGGCGTTGGTTCCGAATAAAAGCCGTGCAACGCAATTTTGAAACACCCTGTATACAGGGTGTTTCAAAAAACCTGTAACGATAGGCTATTTCCTAAAATATTTCCCCTAGACACATACTTTCAATGGCGAATTTTCTTCAAATGAGGTGACGAGTTATATGAAACCAGTTTCAACTCCATGGGGGGTCTATTTTAGAAGATGCAGAAAATAACTTTTTATACGGCCCCCGTATATTGAAACCCCCAGTACAAAAAATTTTCTCCATTCACTCCTTAATAAGATAGAAAAAATTCTGTATCGATATCTTCAAAATTCACTGAGATATGCGGATTTATATTTTTAAGGGAACGTCCGCAAGTTAAAAAGCGCGTCATTCTATTATTAAACAATAAAGCAGTGTTTGGCTAAATCGGAACTTATAGGTATTGATTCCTGGGTATCAAGTGTTTCTGGGAGTCTAATTTGAACACTCGTGCTACGATTATTTTTTACTTAGTTAATAGGTATGCAGGAGTACCTGATTTCTACATAAGAAAAATCTCCGAGATTTTCCTCAACACTCCTGATTGGCCATTCAGTTTGGTTGGAGGGTTACTTTCAAACCAATGACGTCACAAATCTGAACGCAAAATGAGAGCTGATGGATCCCCCTGGGCATCGCTGATATGAGTAGCAATGACAGGTACCTGGATTAGCGTAGTTGAGGGAGCTCAACACCATGGCTGATTGGAGGAGTTTTTCATGTAGTCCTTGTCACCTCAAAAAATCAAAGTTTTACGGTAGTTTGGTTTCTAAAATGTTCAACTGTATTTTGTGGATGGCCCCTATTTTGCAGTAAAAGTATGTCACTCATAGGTATGATAAAGTGGTGTAAGTCACGAATTTTAGCTTTTAATATCTTGGTGAATTTTGAAGATATCGAGATGAAATTTTTTGTATCTGATAAAGTAATAAATGGAGAAAATTTTTCTCATAGGGAGTTTCAATCTACGGGGGCCGTATAAAAATTTATTTTCTGCATCTTCTAAAATAGACCCCCCATGGAGTTGAAACTGGTGTCATATAATTCTTCACCCCATTTGAAGAAAATCTTCCATTGGAGGTATGGGTCTAGGGGAAATATTTTAGGAAATAGCCTATCGTTACAGGTTTTTTGAAACACCCTGTATATGCAGGGTATACACTAGGGTGGCCCTTATTTTTCAAAGTTGGATTTTTGTTTCGCGCCGGGCTGATTATTTTTCCTTTTACTATAGAATGAAAGTGTGCAAAAGGATTTTCCAATATTTTAATATTAACACGTGCCTCATCGGGGGTGAAGTTTTCCTATAGCGCGCCATAGCAATAGTAAGGCTTACGACGGGAATAGCGTCTCCGCTAAGTATTAAGAAACATAAGACTTCGTAAGACATAAGAATATTATTAGTATGCATTAAATTAGTTAAAAAGTCAAGAATTAAACAAAAGTATTTATTGAAAAAAAATTAAAAAGCATACATATTGCATTAGGGTGGTCCTAATTTTTCAAACTCGGAATTTCTTCGGTCGCACCCCCCAACTTTTTTCCTTAAGGTATGAAATGAATGTATACCAAATATTTTTCAAATATTTTAATATTAACACGTGCCGCAACGCGATTGAAGTTAGAGTACGGTATATTCGCAGGACTCCGTAACACTGACACGAGGAATGCCGGCTCGATGCGCACGTTCCGCCGCGGGAACGCTACGCGAGCGTTTTCAAAAGAGCAATTTCAAAGGCATCATGTATTTTATGATAAACTTGAAAACAACCTACACTATGATTATTGCACATATTATAGGGTGAAATTCATTATTATAAGTGGATTACAATGGAGGATTTAAGGTAAAGTGGAGGATTTTCTAATGAGGGTTGGGACATAAACCAAAACTTTAATATTAAGTTCAAAACAATGAAAATTAGATTATAAATGTAATTCATCATAGTTAAGGTTTTATTTGAAATTTACACTGAATTTTATAAGCCTAAGCTCATATAATACATTTTAATGTTCTTAAAATAGGGTTAAAAGCGGCCTTTGGAGCTTGCGTTACTGCATCCCATGGACCTACATTTTTATTTAAACGTTTTGAAAATCTTGGGATGTTATCTATAAATCAAAGTACCCATCAGGTATTAAAAATGAAGTTGTAAAAACACTATTGATGGAAGAGACAAAGAAGAAATTCAGAAGTTGGCTAAAACAAAGCTTGAACACCAATCGAGAGATGACTACCAAAAGTTTCTATGGTTGACAATAGCACTTTCAGATTATTATGAAGCTAAAATGATTAAATTTAAACAGCCTGGTGCTATCCATCATTCTAGGTGGATGTCTTAAGTAATTTATTGCTTAAGGATATTTATATTTAGAAATGAGGGTTAATTTGGATAATCCAGTACTACAAGGTATGAGTATTATTGTTAAGCTATACATTAAGGCCTGGTTTGTGCAAATGGATCACAAAGCCACATTTCAAGAATTGAAATTCGTGAGGGACCTGTTTTTCTACAGAGGAATTAATGAAAATATAATATAAGGCAGTATCAAAGAAAATGAATGACAGTTGCCTTAGCCTTTTTTGATGAGTCTGTCCCCATACAGCAATTTCCAAAGAGTTTAGAGGTAAAGAATCTACACGTGTGTAAGGGTGGTTGCAAATTAGTTTTGTAAAACTGGCAGGACTCTAAGAAAAATCAAGCCAATTTTGTGTCAAAATGAACCGCATACTGTTTTCAAAGGTTTTTTTAAAGTTTTCTTCAAAATTTATTTCTAGGGATATCCTTTAAAACGTATGAAGATTATTGGAGATTATCAGGAAGGGTTTAAAGTCGTCAGTAACTTATCTGTTGTAAATAATGCTGTAGGAAGGGAAATCAAGCTTATTAAAGAATATAACGATATTTTAACGCATAATGAGGAGAAAATACAATACCTTTAAAAATTGTCAAAGGCTATAATGGCCAATATTCTTCATGTTTAAGCATTTTATGTTAAAAAATATTGAAATCTATTGAATTATATATTTTAAATAAATTTCATGATTTTTCAATGTTTTGAGAATTTTGATGTTTTTTCAGATTTTCATCCTTTTTGCGGCACGTGTTAATATTGACCGATTCGGATGAAATTTTTACCAGTTATTTACTACCCCATAAGGAAAAAATTTAGGGGTTGCGACTTGAAAAATTCCGAAAAAAATTTTTTACCATTACACTTAGGACCACCCTAATATTGCATATAGTTCAGAACTGCTTAACGTAAAACAACAATTACACTACTCGACAAAAAAATAGGGTCAAAATGCTTCTGACACAATTCAAGCAGATTCTTATGTAACATGACCCCCTGAATCCGAATTCCGAATCCGACCCCCGTTTTTCTCCATCACGTACAGATTTTCGGGGAACAGCCCCTCCCCCTTTTTGCGTTTTTCGATCACTTAATGACTTTGAATTCGATTTCCAGGGGCAAAAACAATTACTTTAGCCTTTAAATTACACCCGAGGGAACAAGAAAGGTTAAAGCTTCTAAAATATACAAATTTGTAGCAAATGGGTAGGTTTAAGGGGTCATTACCTCCCTAAAAATGCAAAAAAATCGTTAAAAATTATAGAGATTGTTTTTGGCTATTTTTTCCTCTAATTTTTTACGCAATTTATCATTAAAGGGTCCTAACCCTTCCCCAAGGACCCAAATTTAATGAATATATGCAGCAATGGTTTTTATAAAAAGCGGTTGAGGTGTTAGCGCCCCCAAAGCACCCTCGGAAGGGTTCTACTCCATACTAAAGGGTTAAACTGCTATACAAAAAAAATTCCAACTGTTACTGACTGAATTTCAGTCGATTCTTGTGTAAAATGACCTTTTGAACGCAAATATGACACCCGTTTTCCCCCATCACCCTCAATTTTTAATGGGACAACCCCCAATTGTTATCCACAGCCCACGCATCTATTAAGAGCTTGAAACATGGAACCCCCATCCCCAAAAAATGGCCAGTTTTTAACGAATTGAACAATTTCCCTCAGGATAGACCTGAAATATAAGAACAATGTCATTTTTGAGCTTTTCAAAATATGAATATTAATTCCTGAGTTCACCAGCGGCGGCGCGATTCAGAGATTCTCTTCCGCGAATGCTTCGGGGGTGCTAACACCTCAACCGCTACTAGCAAAAGTCCCTGCTGCATATATTCATTAAATTCGGGTTCTTGGGGAAGGGTTAGGACCCTTTAATGATAAATTGCGTGAAAAAGTAGAGGAAAAAATAGCCAAAAACAATCTCTATAATTTTTAACGATTTTTTTTGCATTTTTAGGGGGGTAATAACCCCTTAAACTTACCCATTTGAGCTTAAACCTTTCTTGTTCCCTCGGGTGTAATTTAAAGGCTAAAGTAATAGTTTTTGCCCCTGGAAATCGAAATCAAAGTCATTAAATCATCGAAAAACACAAAAAGGGGGAGGGGCTGTTCCCCGAAAATCTGTACGTGATGGAGAAAAACGGGGGTTGGATTCGGATTCAGGGGGTCATTTTACATAAGAATCTGCTTGAATTGTGTCAGAAGCATTTTGACCCTATTTTTTTGTCGAGTAGTGTAATTGTTTTACGTTAAGCAGTTCTGAATTATATGCAATATGTATGCTTTTAAATTTTTTTTCAATAAATACTTTTGTTTAATTCTTGACTTTTTAACTAATTTAATGCATACTAATAATATTCTTATGTCTTACGAAGTCTTATGTTTCTTAATTCTTGGCGGAGACGCTATTCCCGTCGTAAGTCATACTATTGCTAAGGCGCGCTATGGGAAAACTTCACCCCCGATGAGGCACGTGTTAATATTAAAATATTGGAAAATCCTTTTGCATACTTTCATTCTATAGTAAAAGGAAAAAAAATCAGCCCGGCGCGAAACAAAATATTGAAAAAAATTTTTCTCCATTGTAATAAGGGCCACCCTAGTATACACGTATACAGGGTGTCCCACGAGAAGTGGACCAACCCCTTTAACTTTTGAACCCCTACGGATATAGTCATAAAAGTGGGGTCTAGGTATTGTAAAAAGACCATGCCCTATCCGATGAGATAACTTTCAACGCCCTCTAGCGGAAAGTTTAGGAGTTATAATTTTTATTTTAAAAACTATGTGAGGTACGTGAAAAAAGTTAATGACTAAGTTGTAGAGCAGCATCGATTCAGTAGGAAAAGACACCTTAATGAGAAAAATATCTTGAATAAAATCCCTAAAACGCACGCTCAATTAGGTTGAATTTAAGTGGTTTTTACCTCTTAAAATGCTCCTAACAAGGCGAAAATGAGAAATTTTCATTTTTATACTTAAGAAAATGACTAAAAGTATTCTTAGTTCATTAAATTGAAAAATTCTCATTTTCGCCTCGTGAGGAGCGTTTAAAGACGTAAAATCTATGCAAATTCAACCTAATTGAGCGTGCGTTTTAGGGGTTTTATTCAAGATATTTTTCTCATTAAGGTGTCTTTTCCTACTGAATCGATGCTGCTCTACAACTTAGTTACTGACTTTTTTGACATACCTCAAATAGCTTTTAAAATAAAAATTATAACTCCTAAACTTTCCGCTAGAGGGCGTTGAAAGTTATCTCATCGGATAGGGCATGGTCACTTTACTATACTTGGACCCCACTTTCATTACTATATCTGTAGGGGTTCAAAAGTTAAAGGGGTTGGGCCACTTCTCGTGGGACACCTTGTATATAACCTTTACAAACATACCAATATTCCCAAATTAATGAAACCTCAAACATTCCTACACACCTGAATTGCTATAACCTTTCTCTGTAGCACTCTAAGCAACAAGGCCTTGCCCAAAACCTTTCGCAATGTATGACAATTCTTGGTAACACATTTATGGTTTTCAACGAATCCCTTAAGTGCTAATGCTCTTTCACTTCAGAGGAAAAGCCCTTATGATATTACTGCCATTACACGGCACTTTCCCCTACCGTTCCAGAAGGAAGAACATCTAGGGATCTCAAATATTTTATATAGATGTGAAACATAAGCTTTTCCGTGTTAAAAGCGTATTTATCTTGCATCCAATTACGAAAACATACTATAGAAATTGAGATTGTTTATTTTAAAGGGTTAACGTTTTCATAAAATTTAGCTTAAATTGATTAAATGTATCTAATATTTTTATGATTGTTATTGTTAAATAACCTGGCTTTCAGTTACATGTGTTCTCATGTGTTACATGTGTTACAGGGGTTCTCAACCTTTTGTCTCCGCGACCCCCTTTTTAGGGAAAATATTTTGGCGACCCCCCAGACCTAAAATGTTAAGACTTTAATAATTATCTACCATTTAGTTGTCATTTCACTAGCAATACGCTGCCGATGCATCTTATATTTACTCTTATTCCAAATAGTTCATGCATGAAACGAACTATTCTCTCTAATAATAATCTATAAGTTTTGAAAATTGTTGTGTCTGTATATAAAAAATAACTCTCAAATATGACTGTTTTTAATTTTTGTTTCGCGGCCCCCCTAGGGATGCCCCGCGACCCCCCAGGGGGTCGCGACCCACCGGTTGAGAACCCCTGGCATAGGGTATTCGACATCCCCCTTTTAACCATCCGTCGGTCGCAACTGTACTTTTTCGCACACCTCATACATTTTCGTTCGCGTTTCCGTTATTATGGGGGTTAGAAGTCTGAAATTTTTGCTAGTCTCCTATCTTTACCGGATGTATGGCACCAACCATTCATTTAATTCGCGCGCTTTGTTTAGTTTGGTTTTCATCCTAATTTTACTATTTGAGACATTGTGCTCGATCGTGTAATTGGTCTATAAGGTACGTAATATTATTTTTTGTAATCTCTGATGCTTTTTTATTTATTTTATGAGTGGTTACGCATCAATATTATTAACTCCTCAATATGTATGTTATTTTTCTAATTATTTTTGGTTTATTGCGTTTGAACATACACCTACAAAATCACACCTTATACAATAAACTCGCCAAAAACAATGTTGTGCAATATGCAAATCTACGTTTACTACCTGTAATTTGACAGTTTAAAGTTAAAATATTGTATTTTGGAGTTCTTTTACAATAGCTACAGGGACTGTCAGTGGTCAATTTGCACAGCCTAGTATTACCTAGTATCTTATGCTACAATAAGTGGATGATACCAATCTGTGACACCAACGAAATATTTAAGGTACCACAAAATGGGTCCTGATGGGGAGAAAAGACGATTCAATTAGAGCTTCTCCAGTCCCGTGTATGTAATTTTCATGGAGATGAATAGCCCCTTACAATCAGCTATAGCGAGCGAAGCGAGCAAGATTGCGAAGTAATCTTAGGGAAAATGCGTCAGCAGTTCCCGGGGGTTGGTGAGCGATAGCGAGCAGGGGGCGGCAGCCCCCTAATTTATCTTTCTACTATATCTTATTACTATATCTTTCATTATCGTTTCAAATTAATTACTTATTAAGAAGGGGGGAAAACCGAGAGAGGAAAATTTACTGGGAATACCGGAATATGAAAAATGCGCCTGGGATACCGGGATCATAGTGGTAATTGCTGATCTACAAAAGTGGAAATGTATTTTGAGAAAACTTTTTAAAAATTTATATACTCCACCCGTACAAGGCTGGAAAAGGTGGGAGATGTGGTACAGCAGATAAAACTGAGTTAAAACATATATTTTATTATGTTGGTAATATAGATTTTTATGTATGAATATTATTGAATTTTTCTTTTTCATATCTTTTTTTTCTCTAAAAATATAATATTAAAGTATGCATCGTGAAACCTAGAATTAAAACTTTACTCGGCGCAACACATCGGGTTGCGGCTTCAGCTAGTTACTAAATAAAATCTAAAACATTGTTTCCTTATTTTCTGATACAAAACGCATTTTAGATCCCATATTTTCAAAATTTATTTGTTTATGTATAACAAATAACACAATACCGGACGTGTAAATCTACTAACCTTTCTTTTTAACTGGCAAAAATTCTCTACGATAAGTTATGAACTTTCGAAGCCGACTTATTCAATGTTTATACACATTCATCATTTCTCTGAACAAAGTAGATTCAAATGGAAAAAAATATGCAATCAAAACCAAAACGAAACCAGCTATATCCTTTCTGAAAGGGGATTTCTTTTTAAGCAATTATATAACATTTTTATTCATTACGAAAAAGAAATACTCTCGTTCTACTGAGTTCTATAATACAACGCCATACCGGCCATACTACAAACTCGGTGTCCGGTGAATAGCGGCGACATGCCAATGTTCCCAATTGGGAACATGCATGATTCGCAAGTTACCACCAGCGTGTTTTAATATTTATTATAAATACTGGAGATATCTATTTAAGGTAAGTGTTGGCCAATATCCTTACCAAATTTTGGAAACTTAGGATGATATTTCGATTTTTCTTGAATTATTTTGTGTACCTGTATCAAAATTCGTAAAAATGGCCTATTTTTAGATTTTTTGTATTTTTTTCCTATAAAGATAGCAACTTTGTTTAAATTTTAAAAATCAAGTAATCTTTCAACTTTACATGGTAAAATTTTCAACAGTATACTGATAGTAGTTATTTTTTATGAATTTTCAAACACGATGTTCCCAATTGGGAACATTGGCCTGTAAAAGGTTAACGTATAATTTAATTAAGTTCTGAACAATAAAATTATTTTATATGGTATCAAATTCCGTTCAGAGGTCAAAGGAAAGTACATCCTTTACATGGAGTTTCTCAAGAGCCTCCCCATTTGCCTTAATTTCTGTAAGTTCCACCGATAGAGCTTGGGTCTCGTAAGATTCATTAGAAACAACAGCACATTGAGTTACATGTTGTTTACTTTACGATGTAGTTTACTTACGTTGTCTAGTTATCAAATCAGTACCCGTGTAAGTGTTTAAAAGTTATATTAAAGGATATTAAGTGTCTCGGGAGTGTTTTATACCTTTACTAGGAAAAAAGTGAAACATTCGTTTAAATAACGTTAAAATATCGAATATCATGAGAGTTCTATATAAAGATATTTTCATTAAGGATAAAATTTCACAGCTTCAGACGTTTTCAAGGGAGAAAACTCTCCATAACGCTGTATTAAATTTCATTCAACGCTAGGAAGGAAACGTCTAATAACAGGGTTTCAAATCCGATTCTTTACCACTACCAGCTGTTGTTGGAAATGGTTCACTTCTGGTGGGAAATAGAATGAAAGTGGATTTATATTTGGCCGTGTGTTTAGGCTTTACTGGTAAGAGACATTTCTTGAAAGAGGTTAAAAAAATAAAGTAAAATTGTGTTGGGAATGATCAAGATAAAATATTTTTTTAATTCGTATTATTATTTTCAACCGTTATATCTAACATACTTGTAGTTACTGTTCACCAAACGATAGTAAAAGGGTCACGTAATTTTTACAGACTTTGCACGGCCGATAGTTGTTAACCGGTGATAGATAGGGTCTTGCTATTATATACAAGCGAATGTATCTTCCTCTTTCGATCAACTGCCCCTCAACTTCCCCCTGTCTCCCCTCCAAAATACTAGTTCCAGCGTTGTCAAAACCACGAGATCCTTTTACTATCGTTGGTTTATCAGTATATAATTTTTATTTTTCTCGGTACACTATGTTCAATATCACCAAGGTTCGTCTTTATGAACATTCTTTAAGTTTTAAATACGTTTTTAAAATACGATATGCTATGAAGAGTGAAAAGGGAAAAGAAGTTAAGTATAAGATTTCTTGTATACTACGTAGTTTACATTAGAAATTGTGGTGCTCCATGGTTTAGTGTTCGATTTCTGATTTTTTCTAACCAAAATTTGTTGGGTTCGATTCCCAACTGCTTTCGTAGTTTTTGATTGGACAGTTTTCTGATTGGTGTTCCTGCGGCGGCGTTGCCTTATAAAAGGCAATGCGGCCGCGACAACAATCAGCTTCTTAACCTTTTTAGCTTCGTAATTTCCTTTTTCATACGGTGGTGTTTTGAACACGCACCTCTTTTTACTAGCTTTAAAATAAGCTGTTTGGATGGTCAACGCAGCGACGATATTTGATGCTGTTATTTGATACTCAACGAAGCCCTTTTAGACCTTCTGAATAAATTTGTCGTAATTTACAACTTGTATTTCTTGAAGACATTCCCACACCGCCATAAAATAAAAAAGAAAGTTAAAATTTGTTTAATCAACATAGATTTAGATTATTCATTAATCTTCGTGCTTTGTGTGTTAGTTTACTAACTCAATGTAATAGTAGAGCAAAATTTCTTGATATGTACAGTCGCAGAAAAAAAACTGATACAGTTCGCATTGTAAGCGAACTACTGGGGTTAGAAAGATACTGTAAACGCTAATTTTCATTATTTAACGTCTACTTTAAAAAAAGCTATAGCTTATGTCCTTAGGGGGCCATCTACATACTAAACGAAGCACAAACTTTCGTTTTTCCTATAGGCGACATCAAAGATTATTCCCGATTCTGAAAGAGCACTCTCTAAAACCCCCAAAAACCAAATTTTGGGTCGATTGGCCCACAAACAAAGCCAGGAGGGAGGTTGAAGTTCGTTGAATTTAAGTTGAAATCTCGTTTTTCATAGATTTTGATACTTACAACCATTAACCCCGCGCACACTGTAGAAAATTTCAATTTGAAAAATTTGCGCCAATCTCATATCGCCAACGACATAGCTTTAGCTTAGCTTAGCTTTAGCCAAAGCTTATGAAAATTACAGTAACCTTACAGTAACCATCATCTACTAACTGAAATCAACAAACACATTTATTATTAAAAACTTGCTGAACGTAGCCGTGTGGCCTAACGGTTAGTGTGCCTGGTCGCAACCCTATGGCGCCAAGTTCGAACTGCATAGCTTCCGTGTTCTAGTTTTGTTTGTGGATGCCTCAAACTAAAACTACCGATAAAGTTAGAATTAATACGTTCTTATTTTTTACACTATTAATTTCATTAAAAAGAAAAATTAACCTATTTTTTGTGCATGCAATATTTTTTTATTTTTTTATAATTTTGATGATATTTTTAAATAAAAGTTTACAAATTAAAAATCTTTAAAATTACAATTTTTTCAGATGAAATAATTCCGAAACAATACTTTTTACAATTTTACGTTATTCGACTAAAAAATGTTTTTGAATTACATGAATAAAGTTTCAAAAAAGAGTATTCGATATAAAGATTCGTTCGTTACAGATTTCATAAAGATATTTGTGGTTTTAAATATAAATATAATATCAAGAAAAGTCGTCACTTAATAAGGACGGTTTCATCTTACATGCATTGTTTATTAAAAGGAATTGAACGTTTTATCTTTGATATTAAATGTTATCAAGACATGAATTAATTTAACCATGACACAAATATTAACATGTTAATGAATTTTGGATCACACAGCTTTCCTATATGATGCACCCCAGGGTTAACAACATCTATTTGCCTACAACAGGCTCATCTAAGGGATGAACCAGCCTCTTTCTCCTACAGTAGTTTTCTGGGGGAAGGCAAGCAGCGTATTAAGACTACTCTATGCAGCCAGTGGACTCAATGTTCGAAATGAAAGTTTGCTTACATAATTAACTAATAATAAATAAAATAGTGGTGGCTACAAAAGAAAAGATTACCACTGTAATAACAATTTAGCTACCACTTTTTAATTTAATGTTATTTCTTATACGTATAGTCAATCAATTCTTGCATTCAACCTGGAATTCGGAGCACAGTAGATCCAGCCGCTGTGGTCACCAAACATATAGATGATGTCGTGGGTTCAGAAACTAATTTTGAAAATTTTAGGGATGAGGATGGATGAGGATAAATAGAAATTGGGACTTATGAACAGGTTGAGTTTGTAAATTTAGCATTAACTAGTATGCTGATTTTTATTCGGGATCAAGAAAAATAAGCATGCCAATTAACGTTAAAATTTATTAACACAATCAGAAAAAAACAAAAAAATATCCAATACCCCTGAAATAAAACTCCCATATCCCTTTCCAATCACCCCCCCTATATATTCGGCCGTAAAAAACGTACTTAATTCTCCTCCCCCTAAAAATACTCACCCTTGATTAAAAAGACATATTCTTACTTTTTTCTTTATGGTAATTATTAAAAACTTTAAAAAAATAAAATGAAGTTTTTAAAAATGTATCATTGGCCACACGATGATGCATTTTCTCCTTTAACCTCCAATTGTGTAAAATATCAAGAAGCCTGAAATCGTCAGTATTATTAAAGTTAATTAATTTTAAATCATCCAATTTATTAACTTTGAAATTTAATGATGGACTAGTCAACATATTTATATTTTGGTATCTTATTCATCAAGCGCATAGGTTCAGAAAATTCAATGTTTATCCTTAAATATTAATAAACTCTGTACCCAACCTAATGAAACATAACTCGTAATTAATTATTAAAAACACGACTGCGGAATCATTAAAATCAGTATTTGAAAAATTTTCTGAAAATTTTTCTATTCCTATATGTATAAGCAAATTTTAAACTTTGTAATTGCTTTAATTTTTCAAGATAAGTTAGTTTTTTTAAGTGGAAATTTAAAATTATTAGAAACATTCTTTAAATACTAATGCTAAAAAAACCTCAAAAAAATCAATCAAACTATCTGTATTTAAGTATTTTTATAGGAATTTCTGAGCCGCAAAAGCCTGATTTATTGTTTCCTTAATTAGTTAAATTTTTAGCTCTTATAAACAAAACCACTTTCATAATTTACCTTTATTAAGATTTATTTTACCTTTTTTCCTGAATTAAAAAAAATGTTTGTAAATAGTTAATTAAATCAATTAATTATTATTATTTGCAAATAAACGGCTATAAAATTGAATAAATTTGTATTAAAGGATTTAGATTTGAAAAAAGGATCAGCCATCTATTCAGCTTTATGTTTGCCTGTATCCAGTGTTATTCCTAGGATTTTTTGGAGGAGTAAAAATACTCCTTGTCTTTTTTAGGAGGAGTGAAATACGTAAATAACATAAACTACAAATACAGATACAAATTTTCGATAAAAATTATTACTTTTTTAATGGACGACAAAAAATGAAATAAAAAAATTTGTATGCTATTTAGTTTTTAACAATTAAAGAATAAGTTAAATATTTGTAGAAAATATTAAACAAATTAGAAAAATTAAAACAAATAAAAACAAAACAATCCAAACAAACAATTAGTGGAAAATATAAAAGTTGGTGTTTTGAGTAGACAAAAAATATTAGTTGTTTTCGGTAGGGCTCCATGCATTTTTTGAGCTAAACCTTTGTTGAAAATTCAAAGCGTGAAAATACTCCTGGCAAGTTTTTTAAAGCGTATTTTCGATTTTCAATGCGTGAAATACGCTCTTAAAGGCGTTAAAATTATCTCTGCCTGTATCCCTATCGGTTAACCTTAAACAATGAGACATGTGGAAAATGCGGGACAGAACCTGCAACCTAGCGATCACGAGCTTGTTACTCTACCAACCAGGCTACTACTTTAGGGCATTCTAATTGGAAGACAAAATTGTGCCAAAACATAGATAAATTGCTAAATCTGCTTTAACTTTGGTAGGAATTTTGGCAAAACACAGATAAGAAGCCAAATCTGCTTTAAGTTTCGTAGGAATTTAGCAAAACTGTTGTCAATCTTTCCTATTAGAAGTAAACTTCCCAAAATTTTCAAACCCCCCTCCTGACTTTGTTTGTGGGCCAATCAACCCAAAATTTGGTTTTTGGAGGATTTAGAGGGTGCTCTTTCAGAATCGGAAATACTCTTTGATGTCGCCCATAGGAAAAACGAAAGTTTGTGCTTCGTTTAATATGTAGACTGCCCCTAAAGACATAAGCTATAGCTTTTTTTAAAGTAGACGTTAAATAATGAAAATTGGCGTTTACAGTATCTTTCTAACCCCAGCAGTTCGCTTACAATGCGAACTGTATCAGTTTTTTTTCTGCAACTGTACCATGCGTCATAAATAGACAATTCACCAATCAACTAAAACTTCAAAAATGTATTCATAAACAACCCTTTCTTAAAATAAACTGTATGATATCCAAAAGTAATTTTAATTTCCAAAAAACATGTTAAAATTAGAAATATATTTAATATAAGTGTGGATAGAATTTGAATTTGAATAAGTGTGGAAAGAATTTGAATGTATGAAAATAAATTTGAAATGTTTAGAGCGCGGAATAATATTTTGATCCCTATGTTTACTAAAATTTAGAACTTATTTATAACATTTCTCCATAGGTAGAAAAATAATTAAATACTTTGTTATTGTCTTAAAAATATAACTTCGAGTAAATGAGATAAAATATCGCAGTGGAATTTTAATCATATTCTACAAACATGTTTATTTGCTTACCTAAAATATACTTGAACAATCACAATTCCATACTTTCTAAACAAAATTTTTGCACAAACCATGATATTATAAGTTTACAAAGTCAAATAATCGCATTTACGATATCAAAATTTCATTGAAAGATCAATCAGTTCTATGCAGCATTAATATATATAGAGTACAAATGCTTTTAGAAATATTGCTGATTTCTTTGTCGAAACCATTATTTATCATTACTTCGTAAGAATGAGCATTAGTCATTGTTTTCCTACTAAACAAAATATCATCGTGGCAGAGGAAGTAAACAATACTGAGATATGGGCTGTTGATAAATTCTGACAATGGATTTGGAGGGGATTTAAGGGGATTGTGGAATCCTGACAGCGGTGATGTTGTGTTTCACTTCAGAACCAGTCGTAGTTCATTGATCGGGGGGTTTAGTATTTAGGGCTTTTGAATTCTTACTTATAATACTTCTTTCATATGCATTTAACTTTAGAAAGTTTTTTTTTGTTGAATCTCGTGTTAAAATAGTTTAAAAGAAGGTGTTAAAGTCTAGATGCGGGTTTTTGAATTCTTGGTGCAAATCCTAGATGTAGACAACCTCAAATAACTGAATGAACGTAGTAAAGTAAGGTTTTAAATGCAATTCTAAAATAGCATCGAAAGAAAGGATATTATGGGCTTGATGAAGGCTTTGGGTTCAAATAAAATTCAGGCGGTATCAAATTATTCACAGTTTTATGTTTTATGCATTTTTATATTAGGCTATTTGCCTTTTACTCAAACAAGTAACTCATTTTATAATACTCATAGATTTTACTACAATACTCTCTCTCTCTTACAGCGCCCCTGGCGACGAAATAAAAAAGTTAAAAAACTAATTTAAAAACTAAAGGAGAAAGGGGAGCAAAAACCACAGTGATAGTATTTTTTCCAACGTTATGAAGAGCTCGCTGAAAATAATTTCATGAAAATATCGTGAATATTCGTGGATATATTAGCATAAGAAAATATAACTTTTTCAGTTTTCAAAGAAGAAAAAAACTCGTGAATTTGCAAATTTTTCAGTGTTATTGTGTAGTTTTGTGTTTTTTAGTTGAATTAAATAAAAAAATTGAAAAAAAACTTTCCAATTTGCGAACTTTTCCTTTATCGAGGCCTGAAAAAGTGCTATTTTTACATGCTAATATCTCCGCTAATATTCACGATATTTTCATGAAATTTTGTTAAGTGAGCTTTTTATAAGGATGGCAACAATACCCTCACTGAGGTTTTTGCTAAATCTCATTTAGTTTTTAAATTAATTTTTTTATTTCGCCGCAAGGGGCGCTTTAAGGGATCTCAATGGATTCTCCAGGGGTTACCTAGGAACTCAATGGTTACCTAGGGATAGACCTTACTTACGTGACCCTAGAGTACGTTGGTTCCAAATAAAAGCCGCTGAACGGACTTTTGAAACACCCTGTATAAGTTAGTTTTTATTGCTCCTTACACTTAAATGTTACCACTTACTATCAAATTCCAATCCCATCTAGGATTAAATAAGAAACCATCATATTTTTTCAAGATAACATTTATATGAATAAGTTTTTACAATGATACAGAAAAAAAAATAATTTTCCAATATTTTTATTTCTTTCTTGATGTAATGCACTTTCTCTATTAGTACTAAAACGTAGTGCATCGTATATTACGAGCATATGATGCAAAATTAATGTTTAATGTCATATGAATACTAAAAGTTCTTAAGCATCCAAATCTTTTGAAAACGTTACCAGATGTGTTGAACATTTCAAGAAATATCATTCCAGTTTGCTCAAAGCAAATTCAAACCGAATTTAAAACGCTTTGAAAGGAACCGTTATGTATGCTAATGTAAAAAACAATAAATTTCAATAACACTTGATTCATTCCGTCTTGGAATTCCTTTGAAAGCTTTCATCCCGATTTTGGTTTCTTAGCTCCACATGAAAGACAGCAATTCAAAAGCTGGAATTTAATTCTCGTGGTAAAAGAATCGTCTGTAACCGCATCGAAAGTTATTTATTGGGCCTAATGAAATGAACCTTCGACTATCCTAATCCCTTGGCATCATGATATGCATTTCTACACGATGTTATTCTATACAGGTACATGCTCGAAATATTTTAATTAAACTCGGATGCATCAGTGATTGCGAAACGCAAAGCCACAGCTCAAAAACAAGAAAATTTGAGATTCTCATTAAGTCATTAAATTTCACTGCGGTTTAATTTTGAATCAATCTGACAAAACATTAAACGCTCATGATTTATTTATTTCTCATTGGTTTTGAAGAATTCGTTACTCTCGCTTTTGGGAATTTATCCATTATAGAAATATTTTAATTTCATAATTAGTTGCAACAAAAACAATCCCACAGCCGAACTTGTGAATCGAATATGGATTCATTTTTGGTAGTCGGAGTGGGTTTTGATATTCATCGGAAACACCTGTGAAATTACGCAAATATAATTTGTTTTAATCTGTAACATTTGGTGGAAAAATGCTAGTCAATTTTATCAAGACTTTTAGTAAGTTCTCTCATTTGCCTTGGATCATTATGTGCTTGAAATGGTTGAAAGACCATGTATAATAATTCTATTAAGCATCCAATTAATCTTGTTGCGCGATGTCTAGATTTCTGTAGTTGGGAATTTTCTGAAGAATCATTAGAAAACCACCATAAAACTCGGTTATGAAATAGGAAAGTATGTGTCTACTGGGTTCTGCGGTTCGTTTTCATTGCCTTGGAAAAACGTGGACACCCATTTTCTACATCCCTAGTAGTTAATGATTTTTGATGGTAACCTATTTAAAGTTTCCATGAGTCCTAGTTAGCGTCTAAACTTTCTATTGCATGCGGCACTACACAACTTAATTTTTCTACATTTTTATAATTTGTCAATCTTTATTTTTCAATTTGTCAACCTTTATAAAATTTTTCATCTGATTTTTCAAAAACTATTGATAAGAGGTTTTATTTTTCTATAATAATTTCACTTCTAATTGGGTTAAAACATGTTCAGAAGTACTCCGTTTTCAGTGGGATAAAATGTATGCACATAAATGTAATGAAACTATGTATGTACAAAATGGAAAAGTTTCTGAAAGTATTTACATTATCTAATCTTATGCAATGCACTTTAATATAAAGTAATTTTAATACATAAGAAGTCTAGAAAATAAAATTTCCTTTTTATATTTAATCTTCATATTAAGTCTAAAAAATAATACAGTCCCATTATTTTTTCAAATAATTGGTGCTATTTATGATTTTAAAATACGGCAAACATAATTTCACCTAGGTTTCCTTACAAATTGGAAAAAAAAACATTAAATGCATCTAAAAATATATATTATATTTTACCGGATTTTCGCTGCGCAGCTAAAGCCTTACAAAGCACCCACTATACCCACGTCCCTATATTATGACCTCAGCGTACATTGCGTACGGGGCAAGAATATAAATTCCCCTAACCTCATCGAAGTAAATTTTTCTATTTCCCGATGCCTCCGTTCCCTTATCTCCGGCTGGAAATATATCATCTCCAGCCATGTTGGATCCGATAGATACAACAAAGAAAACAAGAATCTCCATGCATCAGAAAATGAAACAAGAACAGAGGAGAATCTGTAGACGAGAAGCGGGATTTCTATGCAGCACTGGATGTTTCTCCTGATTGATTTGGAAATAAATAAGAGATAGGGAGAAATGCACGTGAGGATCTTTAGAGCCTGCACGTTCCTGTTTTTATCAGAACTCTGGTCCGAAGCTGATTGATATATCGAATTGGCCACCTTCCTAGTGGAAGGGGAGAAAAACTGGGAAATTGTTTCTCCTTTTGAAGAAAGGGAGAATGGATTATGTTGCCGACTGGAAACTTGTCAGTATGTCAGTGGTGGGAAATGCCGTTTTCTTTTGGTTGGGTTTAATATATTTAGATTCTGGTATTGCTGGGTGTGCTGTGTTTGTGCATGGAGTTGAGATGTTGAAACACTTTTTTATTTTATATTTCGGAAAAAAAATCGGCCTTTTATTACAATATTAAGGAAAATTAGAAGAAAAATTAACCATGGTATCCATCAAAAACAACTTAACTAATATACGTCACTACACAGCATCTTATAGTTGGATTTTCTGCCTGATCCATTCCAAATTTGTTTTAACATCAACATTTTGTTTAATAAACTTAAAATATTAAGGTTTGAAACCATTCAAAAAGCGGTTGTGAATGTTTTAAAATAAGAAGTTTAAATCGAATTTAAAGTGTTTCAAATGTTTTGAATGTTTTATAGACCATTCAAACTCACAGCTTCAAATCTGGTCAAGTTAACAACCTTAAAAGTTATAGGTAAACGGAATTTAATAAATAAAACTACGTTTGCTTGAAGATTATTCTGAAGAATATTTATAAACTAAAAGTAATTGAAAACATCTTTAAATTATTAAAGAATAGTTAACATCTGGTTACTCTATTAAAGGCATGTTAAATTTTTTTCCTAATCACCAAGAACACTATTACAATTTAAAAATCACCTATAAACATTTTTAAAAACAAAATCAATTACGATAACGATTACAAATCTCACAATACCAATGCAATTCGTTGAAAATAATCATCCATCTCCCTCCAGTTGTTATGAAACTCGCATCAAATTCTATCATGAAGATAAAATCCGACTAAGAATTGACGTCGGTGCCTATTTTTTGCCCTTCCCACCCATTTCAACATGAGAACAAGCTGGGGAGGCGAATGATTTTTCTCTCTCCTCCCTTTATTGGTAGCAGTAAGGCAAAAACTTCAATAAAAATGCTAATTCCTATTTGAATAAGCGATTATCAGGGGTTGAATCTCCCCGATAGAGAGATTGAATCTGTTTAAAAGAACTCTAAATTCCTAAGGACTTCAATTCTTTCTTTTATTTGGCAAACAGATTCAAAGAACGCTTTAGGATGAAAATAGAGTGCTTATATTACCCTCTCTTTTCTCATTGATAACTACATTTTTCTCCCTAATGTCATGTAGTATGTTGTAAGAGAATCATTCATAAATTACACCACACTCTCAGAATGTGTAGTTAGAAAAGATTAAGTTAAAAGTCAATAATATAGATAATGTAAACACTGTAATGTATACAGGGTGTCCAGAGATAACTGTGCACCTCCTTAAACTTTTGAACCCCTACAGATATAATCATGAGAGTGGGGTCAAGGTATAGTAGTAAAATGAAGGGCCCTATCTAATTTGAGAAATTTCAACGCCCTCTAGCGTAATTGTTAGGAGTTATAATTTTTATTTTAAAAACTTTTATAAATTTGCTAAACTTTTCAATTACTGAGTTGTAGAGCAGCATCGATTTAGTAAGGAAACAAATCTTGTTCAGAGAAATGCCTTGAATAAACCCCTAAAACGCCCGCTCAATTAAGTTGAATTTATATCAAACCGAAGACAGAAGTGACGTCATGAGCTAAACCCCGAACCCTTATGCGCATTGTAGTTGTAATTTTTTTAAAAATTATAACTTATAAATAGATTTTGAAGAAAAAAATTAAAATTATTTTTTATAGAAGCTTTATCGAAATAAATAAATTTGAAAAATCGTTGTATTCCCTTCGTTGTTAAAAAAAGCATATGTCTGATGTTAAAGGCTAAATGACCTTTAACAACAGAATATCTCTTACCTTTTTATCAGAATTGAACAGTTTGCAGGCTGTACTAAATCACTGCACATATGGGGTTTATATAATTTTTATTTTATTTTATAGTTTTTCTCTAAAGTGAAATAAGTTGGAATCTTCATCACATAATATATTAAACGATTAATTTATATTTTTAATATATAGTTTTTAAAATCATAAAATGAGGAGTTGCAAAAAATAACAGTGGATTCAGAAAATTCATCGATTGGGAGATGAAGGCAATAAGAACTTTGCAATTTTGAAAGAACAGTTTAAATTGAATTTTAATCAAACAAATTAAATACACATTTATTAAAGTTTACAGAAGCAATTCGTATTAATTTATTTCTCATGATCTTTTAAAATAATTAATACAAACTCTGAGAAAAAAAACACAATCATCTTTAAAAAAATATAAAATTCCTTCGTATTCTGAAACAATTAGGATATACTTTTTATATCATAAATAAAATTTATGTAATCTACCTTACAAACTTAAACATAGATATATTTACATTAAAGATTGAGAAGTTTATTTAGTTTGGTGCGTGGGAAGAACGATATCAAGAAATCAAAGGGCAGGGACAGACATCCTTTGAACTTTAGTACGTATGACATCCGTAGATTCATTTTTTTTAAGTTTTATATTACTCAGATAAATAAGACTTGGTGGATATTACTGTATTTTTAAAGCATTCGTTTAAATAAAGAAATGCTGCATTTTATATGAATTGAAAGCTATTACATTTTATAAAATGCATTTACATTATAACTGCGGAAATTGTACTTGGATTAAACTGGTTGCTGTAAAAATTACGTTTACTTAATTATTTAAGATTATAATCACGTTTATACAAGTTTAAGTATTATATGATTTTTACAATTTAGTAATTTAAGAGTTAACTATATGTAGCTGTAAATTACATTAATTAATTCTCAGTGTAAAATTTTCAAAAATGTCATTTATTACATTTCATATTACTGTTTTTAAGTGAATTAAATCATGGTACTACATGTCTATATGTTGTAAATATTTTTGAAAATATGATCACCCTAAAACATTAAATACTTTTACCAGAAACCATTTCTTGTGTATTTAAAATTTGTATTTTAAAAACATTAGGTACATAAAGATAATAAAATTATCCTACACAGTTAGAATTTTAAAAATTATCCTCGTTACTGAGGATTACTTACTTTGAAAAAATATTCTGAAACCACACTATAAAAAATGTCTCTTTCAAGGAATTTTTTCAAGGAATAATTCCGTGAGCTAAAAATCAGAATTTAAACAGTGAAAATTTACTTATTTTCAAGAACTTTTCCAGTAAATTCTTACAAATAAAAATACCAATGTAGTCGACCATCTACAGGTGCCTAACACCAAATTTTATCTTTTCATATTGAGACTACATAAGTATTTTTTCAGTGTTAAAGTGTGATTACTTAAGATTAAAAAGTTTTACAATCGTTTGAGAGTACATAAACATTTTAAAGGTTTTTAAATCAAAGCAGTTAAAATCCACAGAACAGCTTTCTTCTGACGAGCTCTTCCGCCAATATAAAAAGCAATTTATAATTAAGATTATTAAAAAATACATTCTACAAAAATATTTTTTGAATGTTTTGGAAATCCATAATAAGAACTAAGGAAACAGCTTTAGGTAATCTTAAAAACTTAAAAGTAACCTTAACTTTTTCAGCACTACTTTTCCTTCACTTACTTGACTTAGTTTTCATATAAAATATTGATCAAAAGCAGATGCCAAATAATCCAGCCTGGTGGTCTTTAAGTTAAATTAGTTGAATTATAAATAATAAACATATTAAATATTTCTTTTTAAACACATATATGCTCTGGAATATGTCACATGTATTAAAAAAAACGCAATGTCACTATTATGGTTGACCGAAAAATCTTAAAAGTCTATTTCGGCATTGGGAGAAAAAGCTGACCGATGTCCATCACTCAGCTTTATTTAAAACTAAAAATTAATAAATTTTTAATTAGAACTAAAAAATTCTATTAAAATTTTGCTTAGGAAATATTTTTTTATCATTTAATTAATCAATTAATCTAAGTAATTATTTTTAGTAAATAATTTGAATTAGTGAAGTTACTTTTTAGAAATCCAAGTTTTTTTTGTGATCTGTTTTTGATGTTAGAGGGATACGTTTAGATATTAGACCAAAATGAATATTTTTTGTGTAACTAATTTATCAATACACTTTAAGAATACGCCAGCAAAAGTTCTGAAATATTTTTCAAAATAGATTTCTTGCAAAACTCCTACACTTTATCCAATTTTTAATGTAAGATGGGCGTAGCTAAATATTCAGGAACATTAATGAATGATTTTGTGAGTTCTAACTGGCTGTTTTCCAAAGTGTGCCAAAATCAATTTCTAAGAAAAAGTATTTGTTTTTGACCCAACCTTATCAATATTCCACTGTATTGTAAGCACAAATATCATGTATCTGTTTCGAAAACATCTCAAAAATAAGAATTCAAATTTGCAGATACAAACTTCGCATTATTTGCTACCGCCAACTTCTCGGTAACAAGAAAATTGAAGGAAACCCCGGGTGGATTACTCCATTACCTAGTAATGATAGTTGCAATGGCTCCTAGGACGCGCGGTCGGTATTTTGACGACTCCACCAACTGGCCCAGTAACGACTTGCAACTCCATTAGAATATCGGATGTCATTCGGGGGAGAGAGTGGAAGCCGTTTTTATTTTAGCTTATTTGAGGCCTCATATTCACCCCACTTTCTCTGTGCGATAAGAAAAAGGCGGCAGAATAAATGCAAGCGGATCGGGAATGCAAGGCTGTCACTCGGCATTTTGCATAAATCCAAAGGAAAGCCACATCTGCGTATTCTGCCGATAGCTTTCGACTCCACGCTGACTTTTAACCGTGAAACTCGGTCTAACAAAGACGTCGGAGTGCGATTTTTTTCGGTAGATCAATCAAAGAAAATCCGCTTTTCGGAAAAGTTCTTTGTGTCCCTCGGAATGGTCTCTTTTTTAAAAAAAGCGCCATTTTTGTGAGCTTCTAAACCGATTGTCACTCAAAACTTGAAAACTGTTTTCCTTTCATTCCGGGGCGGCGTTAACAAAGAGACGGAAGCAAGGAGTAAAAATCAGTCTAGGAAGAATTATTTAAGCTCAAACAGTGGACTAAAAAAGCGGGGGATTGAAAAACAAGGAAAATAAGAGGGAGTTCCTATGATTTAAACAGCCCTGCTGTCTCTTCCACACTTTTCTTGTTGGCTCGGCATTTCTGTTTTTACCTTACTTCCCCATTCACGTGAAGTTTTCTTTTGCCTAGTGTGCGAATGCCGGAATTTTCTTGTTGCTTGTGCATTTACATTTCGCTGGAGATTGTGAAGACAACCTTTTTTGCTGATGCTATTTTCTAGTTGCTAGTGGAATTTATGGCTGTGTCCAACTCCTGGAGTGCAGGATTTTAATGTGAAAGAGGGAAGAAAATTAATAAAAGGAGTACTTTATATAAATGTGTGTCTTGTCACTTTAAAACTTTTTTTTATCAAAACACATTTGCCAAGGAGGTAAAGAGTAATTATAGCACGCCACGTCTGAATATATAAAACCAACTTACAGTTAGGTTTTGGTATTTAAAAATAGTCTTAGGTTTAACCCTACAATGCATGATTTTTTAAATTCACTTGAAAATAATTTATGTGATTTCTATTATGGTGTACATTAGTAAAAAAATACTAAAAAAATTTAATTTAATTTTTTTCTACTTTTTATAGGCAAAAAACTTTGTCCTTGTGAAATTAATTTGTGTCTCTTGTGAAATTAATTGTGAAGTGAAATAAAACCAAATGCTCTAAAAATATAAAAAAAACAACTTATCTTTTCAAAAAAAATTTTGTTCAAGCTGAAATTTTTTTTTATTTTAATTTATATGGTCCTTTTATTTTGGCGTTTTCTGTGTCTTGACTTTCGTTTCACTGGCTACTAACAAATGTCTCAAAATAGTACCCCTGCTGTGATCTACTGGCGATCTAAAGTGCTAATACCATGAAATGTTATATCTATTGTACTTATTGCATGGTGTTGCCATTTGGAAATGAAAGTTCGAGTAGGAAATGGAGAAAAATGTAGTGTTGCCAAATGGCATCAGTATGCACTGTAGGGTTAAATATTATTTTATAGTTCAGTTAACTAGACATGAATAAATTAATGTATATCAAGAATATTTTATAACATTTTTTATATCTAAAATTATTGATATTGAAGTAGAATTCTAAAATTAAGACAAAAACCCTTGAACAAGCTTACTTTAGTCTACTCGATTTCAGAGGGAATTTTTATAGATAAATTAAACAATTAACTATGATTAAATGGATCTACTTCCTTTTTGTAAAAAAAATTATGTAACATATGAAAGAAATTTGAGAATTAACGTACAAATATTTATTACGTTTATATAAAAAATTAAATGAAATAAGAGCAAGTTAATTTTAACAACAAACCACCTTTTGGCGAAATACCTTATTGCCATTTTCAGGCCAAAATCTAAATTACAAGGTAGTGATGCCAAAAAAGACTTTGAATCAAAGCTATTGTAAAATGCCATTTATATGTGTTACATTTTATCAACGAAATGATAGTAAATGTGAAGCCATTCTTATGATGCCGAAAAAGATGGCAATATTTTATTTTCGGTCTTTTACGAAATGGGTCCCTCTTAAGTAAAGCAATAAAGGGAACAATTCACAAAATGAAACTTGTTTATACTTTAGCAATTTTTTCAACTTTTCAAGTCAATGTGTTTAAAGTTTTGCTGATATAAACATCTTCTAAGATATCTATTCTCTTTTTATGGCGTAACCAAATTCGTGTATTGGATTTTAGATAAGGTTTTGGGAAACTTATGGGCATTTTTCAAGTTGAAAAATTAAATAAACTAAGACATGCACAACATTTTTATATTTTAAGCAGTATCATATTTTGTACATCTTTTTTAAATGTATACTATGCTTATTCAAACTGAACGTTAAAAAAATAGCTCATAATAATGTAAGACGCTCTTCAATTTTTTAAGTACTAGTTTTTTTCAGTTTTTCGTTGATATATCGCTCTTTACATCAAATGAATTTAAACTAACACAAAAAAATATTACTTATTTTTTCAAATATGCAAGAAAGAATGAAGAACATAATTTTATTACTCAAATTTCATGGAACGAAGACAATAACTTTCAAAATTAGACCGCTTTTTACTCTTTACTGTTTTTTAATAATTAAAATTAATACAAATAATTAATGTTTCAATTTTTTTATTGGATATGACATTTTCTCATAAACAAAAAAATTAATTTTTTTAATTTATGAAACATATCCGCATATTTTTAATTGAAATTTTGTTTTTCCAGTTAAACAATATATTTATTTTTCAAATTACATTTTAATCAGTGTTTCTAGTCAAGACTGATTCCGCATAAATCAATATATTTTACTAAATTTTGAATACCTTACATACTATGATTTCACTATTTTAAAGTAATAGTAACTTTATTTTATTAAATGCAGTAATCTTCTATAATTGAAAATATATTTTAATACAGAATCAAGTTCGCAGTATATATTAAAACAAACTATCACGTTACAGACTGCAAAATAAATAATTGCTTAAGAATGTTTTCCGTTCCCAAAGACTTAACTAAATTATTTTATTTAAAGTTTTAAGTATTGAAATTTAATATTTTAAATGAAATTTTCCCTTTATATTAGTGATAAATCCAATTTAAATTCACTATCAAGTGTTTTTTGCATAAATATTTCCCAACAAAAACACTTTGAATGAATTCATTTTTCAGCAGTTGTATATAGAAACACATTAAAACATGACGCCATTTTATATTTTAAACACAGTTTTACACCAATTAATAGTTAAGGTATTTTTCTGTAAAAATATCAATAAATAAGTTAGATAACGTAGTTTGGGGATACATTTCAAGTCACATGGATTGACGTTTTAACTAATAACTACATACACTTAATGTCATCAGACAATTTATAGTGTCACTTGATGGAAAATACAAACACATAAGAAAAATTCTTAATTTTGTGAAAATATAGGCGATTATTCTAGGAGAAATCCCACTGCTAAGAAACTCTTCGAATTCTTTCCCTGCATAAAACAACTTAAAACCTAAAAATGTTTAACTATTACCGCTCGAAGGTAACTTACAAACTGAACTGATCGAAAGTAAAAAAAAAAGATGTAGAGTGGACTCTGAGTTTTTAAAACCCGACTAAGCAAGTTCAGTGGTATGAAATACATCTGCTTTACTATCCTCAACTCAGGAAAAAGAACCGATTTGGTCTCATTTCTTTTATTGGATTCTTTGGGTCCTTCTTGAACTTTTTATTGAGTTTTTTAGGTCCTATGATACACTAGGGACGTTAAAGAGTTTATTTGCCTTCAAATGCCCCGTTTTTCTTCTTTTTGTCTTTTTCTTTCACTGCTTTAATCTCTGTTTGTCTTCTATGCTCCATTTCATCAAACTCTTTTTTCTACTCCATAGGCTGTCAGTTTTCTGTGGGCCATCTGCGCTCTACTCTTAGACTTCGGAACTCATACATACTACTCAGCCTTAAGTGAAGAAATCAAAGTGTCCAGCGTGAAATGCTGCAGAGCCGGACGATTCATTTTGACTTGAGCCACTTTGGTGGTAAGGACTAAGGCAGTTGGCTAGTTTTTCCTGGCTATTAAAATTAAATATTTCAGCACAGGAGTGGATGAAAGCTATTTATTCATTTAGATCGCTTTGAAGCGTAACTCATTGTTATTTGTGATTACTTTTTATTAGAAGATCTATTTTATATATTAAGATAAGTGTAAGAATTACAAATAATGTAGTTAGATGAATATGGATAAATATATTTAAGCCTTTTATATTCTTTATTAATCCATTATTTAAATATACACATTTTAATGCCTATACTACTATCTTTTTTTAAGATTTATCTAAATGATAGCACCCAGCTAGCAAGCAACCTTACGGTTAACCTTTTTTTTTTATTGTCATTGGGTTGCCAGAAAAAAGGTTAGCAAAAAGCCTTTTTTTAACATTAGAAAACGGCGGTTTTTTAAAACCTCTTTCGACTCAATATCAACACAACCCATCTTCACCCTTTTCCGGAAATAAGAGAATGCGCACGTTACTTGCGCATGCGCGGCGTCATTGTTTTTGGACTCTGCAACTGCATGCTGGAGCTGGAGCTAGCTGACCTGACTATCCGATCTCCCGATCGCTCACACATTTAATTAAAAAGGTAAGTAAATTTTTTAATGTTTTTTATTTTTGTACTGCGATTTCTTGAATTATTCTGATTTTTACGTTAAAATCGATTACATAGAGTTTCCGTAGTAGTGGTAAGCTAGCTGGCTTCGGTAAGTAGGCTTAATTCATTGTTACCATAAGTTCCGATTTAGGCGTATAATCCCACCTAATCTTTCTCTTTTATTTTAAAGTTTCTTTTTTTCAGCTCTAGAAGACATGATACTGATTTGATAAGTTTAGTATGATGATCAGATGTTCTTTCTTTGGATTTCGATTATTCCGATTCATGTTTACGTTTTACTATGTGTTTAGGGTTAGATGTATTGCTTTGTTTACGCTATGTCCTCGGTTGTAAAAATTCCTTTTCAGCAAGTGTTTCAACCGATACTTTGTTCGCAAAATTCGTTTATTTTATTGATCTAAGGTTTCTTTCTCTTTCAGCTTCAGTTCTGAAAGTGGCTGTTATCCCTATGGCGAAAATGTAAGTTAATTGTAAGGTATGTTTAATGCTATTCGTACTTTTAAATAACATTAGGTTCACCGTGTATTCTACAGTTATGTTATTGTCCTATATGTTTATCTGATTTTTATAGATGTTACATGTATGCTGTGTTATATCCTTCAATAATTTTAAGCTTTGATTTAATTTTTTGTTGCCTGGTTGGTTGTTTAGCGACAGAATTTTCTTCAGAGTCACAGGGCAGGATTGGGAGGGAATTAATACTGGGGCTTGTATTTGATCATTCATTTTGGACATCGTACCTTACGGTAAAAATCTTGAAGTGGGTTTGGGTTGGCGCCTCTTGGTGCATTTTTAATCGCTAACTTCACTTTGATACTTTGTCGCTACTTCTTGGCTTGGCGTTTGAACCCACTTCTAGATTTAAGCCGTACCTTACATACCTTGGTCACGGAAATTAGCAGGGATCTGTCTAGGATTTTTTGCCAACTACCTTTTAAGTGAAAATATAACAGTAATTTCTGAAAAATATTTTTAATTTGTGAAAATAAAATACGCGTATTAAAATTAATTGACAAATGTAAAAATCACTTTACATTTACATTTTAAGGGGAGTTAAAGTTTTCAAATATTATTAGTTAAGTAATAATTTGTCAAAATTCAGCTATAAATTGTGAAAATTTAGCAATAAATTATGAAAATTAGAAATTTTGAATTTGTGAAGCTACCGTTTTAACGATCAGCGAATTTTTGAAGCTACCGAAAAACAGTAGTAAATTTGTCCTGGACACAGATCCCCGATGAGTGAGTTTTGTTGGCCTTGCTCTTCATGGACTAGTGTTCTAATGACATGTTTAATCGTTTCTCAATTCAGTCTTGAATAAGTATTAGCATCCCTTCGACTGAAGTTTAATCAGTGGTTCAATTCGGTTAATGCTCCCGCTGAATATTGACATGCTCTTTTGGACACCAAAAAGTAAAAATATTACTAAATAATTTCAAACTCATGGATAAAAATGTTTAGTCAGATCACACACAATAGCTGCTCAGTTTATCAATTAAAATCAAGAAAATTTGTCGATATTTGAATGTATGGCGTTTAAAACTTGGCAATATTGAGCGGGAAACATTAACGGAATTGGACCTAATCAGTCAACAAATATCATTTAGCCTTTTCTTGCCATGGGTTAGTGTAATCCGAAACAAGTCAAGGCCATTCTCTTCCTAAGGATGTAGAGGTAGAGATGGAGGGTAAAATCGGTTACTTTTCACCACTAACCCCTTTCCCTCTTCAAAAAAGATTGCGCTTCAGTAGCCTAGCTCGCTACCTTGATTTCCCGCATCCCTACTCGAACTATGATTTCCCTGTTTCTAACTGCCTAGCAAAAAAAAAGAATAGCGAGTCATTTCACTTGCCATTTACTGTTTACTTATTTTGTAAATCGTACTAAGAAAGTTTGTTGGAATGGATTTGAAACAGGTCTACGTGATGACTGCTGTACATCTTTTGGCCATCTCCCTATTAACAGCGAAATCTATTCCAGTTTGTCACTCAAATGATATAATTATTAGAGTTTTCAACAACTTACATAGCACAAAGTTTGTTTAATATTTTAGTTCAATTCTGTTAATGTTCCCGCTAAATAATGCCAAGCTCTTTTGAACACCATGTGTATTAAAATGACAAATTTTTCTGATTTTTATTAATAAACTGAACAGTTATTGATCTTTTAATTTATGAGTTTGAAATTATTTTGAAATATTTCCACTGTTCGGTGTTCCTGAGATCATGGCAGTATTTAGTAGGAACGTTAATGGAATTGAACCAATATTTTAAAGCAATTTGTGCATTTCAATTCAGTTAATGTTCCCATTTAATATCGCCATGCTGTTATGGACACCAATAAGTAGAAATATTTCTAAAATACTTCAAACTCACTATTTAAATGTTTATTTAGATTAGATCAATAAATGTTCAGTTTATCATTAAAAATATAAAAAAATTGTTGTTGATATTAGAATGTATGGCATACAAAACAGATTTGCGGTATTTAGTATGAATGTTAAAGGAATTGAACCCAATATTTAGATGCTCTAATTAAATATTTTTGTCACTGATTTATGAAGAAAAAGGGTGTCTGGGAACAGATTAGCATCGTGCTTTAACTCATCTTTTTTTTTCAGCAGCAAGAGCTGCCGCAGTTCCAGAATCCAGAACAGCAATCCAGAGTCCCAGTGAGTAGTTTAATTTTTAATTTAATACTCAATGAAGTTTTGAAGATTCATATTCAAAAGCATATTGTGCAAACCTATTGTGTCATCAGATCATATTTAGAACTGTGAATGGTAATACTGTTCTGTAGAAAAGTGTTTTTCGTTCCATACTTAAAAATTTCGCTATGTTTTACAATTTTTCTTGATTATTGGCGTGGCACCCCAGGGTGCCGTGGTACACAATCTGTGGAATCCCAAATATTTGGGTCCCCCCATTTTCAGTAGCCGGCAACGCCAATGCATGCCAGTATATATAATGCAATGTGATTACTGTTTTGTGTTATTTTGTTAGGGGACATCTATAAATTACATGAGGTCAAAATGGGGGGAAGGGTTTGGAAAAATCTACCCAAGGGAGAGGGGGGGGTCGATTAAAATCTCGCGTCAACTTTTTGTGTTAGAAATTATGATTTTCTTATTTTTTAAGTATGAGAAAGGAATACACACAGATAAGATACTGTGGTGATTTTTAGGTGGAATTCTTTCTTTCTCAGTTTGAGCGAACTGTTGGCTTTTTCCATCTCTTTTTACATGTCATAAATTTTCTCAATCAAAATTATGCTGTTTTGCGCGGCCGTTTGTCTGTTCCTCTTTTCAACGCTCCCAGCCTTTCTTGAACTATTCGATTCCTCCTCTCTGTCGCCTGACTAGTCGTAACTTTTCTGTCCAACATAATCTTTTAATCATCAATATTTTAAATTAATTGTGGAGATAAGAATACCTTGTTGTAACCCATTTAAAATTCAGTAGATAATTTCTTTACTTCATTGGCAGTTTTTCTGGTGTAAATGAATGTCTGTGGGTTATTGTAAAATTTTAAATAGTTTTGTGTGATTTTTATAATAAAGAAAACCTGATGATAACATAATGTCCTTTTCCCCCACATCGTTAATAATGTAAAAGTTTTAGGTGCTATGAAGCACAAAATGCAAACGAATAGGATAGAAAATTATTTTTAAAGGTTGTAGGTAAATCTCACGGGGGGTCCAGCAAAATCTTGCCAAGGGAAGAAGACTTTGGAAAAAACACCTCATGTAATTTATGGATGTCCCATAGGATATAACAATAGCTGAATAATTTGATTTTACTATATTTTTTTCTTAATAATGTGGTAAATTTGCTTATTTAAGCTATTGGGTGCTTCCTATATCTTTTTGGGAATTTATAATAACAAATTTAAAAAACATCTCTTAATGTCCAAAGGTGCCTCAGTAGTGTCCCACCTTTGGACTCTTTCTGTAATACTACAAAAATATTAGTTTATTTTGAAAAATACAAAAGTAACATAAATAATGATAAAGCTATGTTAAGTAAATTAGACATCCAACATATTTTAAAATCAAAATTATTCAAGGATATCCTCATTTTTGTCTTGACATAAATCAGTTTTTCTGTTTACTTCAAGTGATTTTTTGCATCAAATTACAAATATCTACTTTCTTAAATTCTTTATAAAAACATTTTTTGCTCACATGAGTTAGGTGTCTTTTACATTATATCCCACGGTGCCCCACACCTGACTGTCCCTTGGTGCCCCACTTTGAATGTTAAGCTTAATTACTCTTTTATATTTAACAACAGGGTGGCTACAGAACCTGGAAATCAGGGATTTCAAGGAAAAGTCAGGGAATTTTATTAATCTGGAAAAATCGGGGATAAGTCAGGGAAATTCTTAAAAATAAGTTAAAATCAGGGAAATTTCCGGATGAGATTTTTCTTGCTTTGATACCTTGTGATGATTATTTTTTGCTTTCATTAGCTCATTGAGAAAAATATTCTGCATCTTATACTTGCATGGACTCAAGCATAACTCAAATTCCAAATTAAGTTTTAATACTTTATGTGTAATTTTTTTCATTTTAAGTAAAAAGTAGTGATTTTTTAATTATCTTGTATGCATGTAATGGTTCTAAGTACAGAGAAAGCCAGAAAATTAATAGAATTAGTTCCTGTAAATCAGGGAAAAGCTGTAAGTTTAATCCTGGAAATCAGGGAAAAGTCAGGGAATTTGTTTTCTAAGTTTCTGTAGCCACCCTGAACAAAAACTTTCTCTTTATTTTCTAAAATATTAGTGAATACACATATTTTAATTTCATTTTAATTGTAATAACATAAATACACTTCATATATTTTAAAAAATGTTTTAAAAACTAAATGTGATTGTTACTTTGTATTGCACAAAACCAGATAACGTGAAATAATTATCTAGACACACTAAATAAACCAAAACACCTTGATGAATAGATTTTAGCACAAGTTCATAATTATAAAATTGAGTCTGAAAAGTGGTGTGTCCCAAGGTGCCCCACTCTACCCTACTGTTAATTTAAACATTTGTTGTTGGCACTTTCAAGTATTTTCTTATCTCTTGAGATGTTTTACTATGAAGTGGCACGTTTAACAGGTTATTGCATAATTACTTTTTTAAATAGTTAAATAAATTGTTTGTATTTTTTGCAGGAGCTGTCAAGTCTGGTTACGATGTCCCTTGTAAAATTGTTCTTTGAAGCACTTTTTGTAGACTAATTTTCCATAAATATATATATAATGTTTAGGTATCATATTTGTAATTTTAATAAGTTTCATAGTATATTTCCCTTCATTTTTGATGAATTTAGGGAATTGATTAAATTTATATTTTATCTATATATTTTTTGTATGACTCACTTTTACCTTGAGTCCTGTAGTGCTTGAAGGCTGTTTGTAAAATTATCCTTGTTTGTAAATAAATCAGTACAATAAACTGAAGGATTTTTCTTGCATTCAATGTCTTGGAATAATTTTTTGGAATGAAAATTTGCCTGTTCCTCCTTTCTAGATTTAAGAATTAAAAAGGTAAGTTTTTTTATCAGTGCTTTAGGAGCCTAAATTAAGCCAAGTTATTGTAGAAATTGAAAAAAAATGTTTCAATGAACTAAAGGATTTTTCTTGCATTCAAAGTATTGAAATAATTTTTTGGAATGAAAATTTGCCTGTTCCTCTGCCTTCTAGATTCAAAAATTTAAAAGGTAAGTTTTTTTTATCAGAGCTTCAAGAGCCTAAATTAAAGTTATTGTAGAAATTTAAAAAAAAATATTTTAAACAATTTAAATTTATTTAAATAAAAATTTTAATACTGTATAAATCTTAATTTTATATAGACACTGTTCTGTAATTAAACTGTGAATAAATTCTAGTTAATTTTTGTAAAAGATTGGGTTTAATGACCTAACTATAAAAACTTGGAATAAATTAGTTTTATTTTTGTCAGAGTAGTTAAGCATAGCACTTTTTATTTTTCATAGTTTCTTTGTTGAATTATATGATGTAAAAATATTCCTGAAAATATGTACTAAGTGTAGCGCATAATTTCAGGAATAATTTTTCGACGTCGTATAGTTCAACTAAGAACTTTCGAAAAAAATATATAAAACGATTCTAAACCTAGAACTTGGAAAAAAATTTTGTAAACCCAACAAAAACCTAAAAAAACCCATTGCTTTACGGTTTATTAGCAACCTAAAATCAACCTCCATGTAAGCAACGTTACAAAAATCTTTCCCTCTAATATTGTAAAAAGGTTTATAAGAAACCTCAATGTGACCAACGTCACGAAAACCTATGCCTGTAACCTTAATTTGAGGTTTTTCCGCAAGGTTACGCAAAAGGTTGCAAGCGTCAACTAGCCCACCTATGCCAAAGGTTTTGTTGAGATAATCCTTGGGTTGCAAGGTTTTCTAGTAAAACCTTAAAAACATCTTTTTTGGGTTGCACTTCAGGGTTGAAAAAACCTTAAAAAAACCTTACATTGCTGACTGGGCAATTTTTACTAGTGATATATTTTGATTTTATTATTTTTCTAATATAGGGTCATTCCATGTCACGTACGGACATTTCAACAAATTTTTTACTTTAAGTTGAAGCTGTAAATTCTCTACCAGAAACAATTTCAGAAAACAAATTATTGGGTACACTGTAAAAAAAGAACGTCTTTTGACGTATTATTTTCCGTGAATTTTTCATGGATTAATTCCGTAAACTACAAAACGGAATTTTCATCGTGAAGTTTCCGTTTTTTAATTTTCCTCTCCTCACGCATGCGTATTGTACGATTTCTCCACTAGTTCTGGTGAGACTCAAATATAGTTGTAAATAAGTAATGGAAGTTTGTGCAAGCGTCTTCAGGCGAAACGATCCTTCAGAAAATTTATTATGGGTAAGTAAGTTAAATATATTGTTTTTATTTTTTGTATTATTGGCCGTAATCGGGAATGACTAGGCTGCCGACGGGTAACCGTTGTGCGCACGATCGGGTTAAAGGCGTGGCTTTAAAGTATTTAGGATGGAATCTAGCTGAGCTCGAGTGGGATTGTGGTAGTGCGTCACTCTACAGTGCACATGGTCGTAGGTTCGAACCCCAGTAATTATTTTTCAGTAAATTTAATTTTAATTTTTATTATTCCATTAAAAATTGCAAGAATTAATTTTTCTTGTTTAACAGTCATTCCTTATTTAATTAAATCCATTGTGTTTTTTTAAATGTTTTACTTTATCTAATTTTTAAAAAAAAATTTTTAATTATTAATTAATTGAAAATAAAATTATTTCGCTAAAATATTTTATAGAAACATCAAGAATCAAGTCCACAAGGATGCGCATTGCTAATAAAGTATAAAAATATTGCAGGGATTGTGAAATACAGTACAAAACAGTACGTCGGCAGCCTAGCAACGGCCGTAGTAAACGTTACCATGCTTTAAAATAGAAATACTCTGATATACTATTTTTAAACAGATATTTAAACATCGTACGATCGCTTTCTTCACCACGTAGCTGAAGTCTTAAAATATTGCATACCTAACTAGTCTTATTAGATCGCAAAAATGTTATCTAAATAGTTGTGATAACTTGTAACTTTTGATTAGACTTGTATTACTGTGATCGGTAGTGTAAATTATTTAAAAGAATCGTCTATTTGGATTTTACGGATTGTTTGTCATTTTTTTTTCAAAATTATAATCAGGAATATACTGAATCACAATAATATTAGTAATAATACGAACAATCCCTAAAATAATGGAAAGTTCCACTCCAATGACGAAAAGATATCAAACGAACGTTCTCTAAAATAACGGAAGGTTTCCCTCCTTTCACAGAAAAATACAAAACGGACATTCCCTCAAATGACGGAAAAAGAAAATACGGATACCTTCTCAAATGATGAAAATAATCCGGCAGCTGTGCTGCCGGGAAATTTACGTTTATTGAAGAAATATTTTTTTACAGTGTACATAAATAAATGTAAACAATAAATATAATGTAATAAATGCACAATTTAAAGTTATTTATTTTTAAATGATCATATTTTTTTCAAAAATTTGCAAGTTCCAACAGCACTATCCAAGACTTTTTCAACAAATATTTCCACAACTAACACGTAATTATGAATATAATGCAGTGTAAAATCTTGAGTAGTATTTTAAGTACACTAGATAATCATCAAAACATTAAGGCATAAATTTTCAAGTGTTTAAAATATTTAAAATTGTAATTTTATGTTAAACTAAAAATATTACATATGGTTTGGATAATGAGGTATTCTCACGTTTTGAGATTAATTTTTATTAAAATAGTAGATAAAAAACCATGAAGAATGACGTTTACATCATGTATTTCCGTATCCTAGTTTCTGAGTTATAAATTTTTTAAATTTCGTTTTTTGTTTTGGCGCGAAAACACTTTCGAATCACAAATCATGAGCTGTGAGGTCACATCCAATAAAAGCCCGTTTTCTGATCACGTGAAAGCAGCAAACACAATGGTTTTCATGCGCTGTGACGTCACATCCAATAGAAGCCCGTTTTCTGATAACGTAACTTTTCTGACGTTTTGGCAAAAATAAAATTGAATTTTAAATTATTTAAAACACATTTTTGAACTTAAAAATCAGAAATTTGGGAGTTTTAGACCATAATATATCTAAAAAGTATAAAACCAAGCAAATCCCTCACTCATGCAAATACCTCATTACATGCATACCTATGGGAGCGCGTCACGTACAGGATTTTTTAAATGTTTTTTTATGTCAACCTTAAAAAGAGAAAAATTCAATTTAGCGATGCTGTTTCATTAGGGAGGGTGGGGACGATTGTAACAAAATTGTTTATTTGATCTCAAACTAAGCCATTTTTTATGTTATAGTTATGAAAATTGGTATAAAAATAGATTGATATATCCCAACTACAATTTTGTTATGAAAACCGTCCGGTGGACATGCATTGCAATTTAGTAAATAAAACATCGAAAATAGAAAAACGTTACAATCGTCCCCACTTGAAGGGTCAATTGTAACACAACACAAATTCATAAAAAAAGATAGTAAATCATTCAAATTTATTAACAATTTATATTTACACGTTAAATAATAATTAAATACCTAGACTAGAATGGAAATAATGAACTTTTCACTCAAATAATGAGTTTTAAATAATAATGAATGTTGATGAGTAAATAATAGTAAATAATTATTCACAAGGGCAATTAGGGTATTCATAACTTAATTCCCTGTAGTACAACAAACGTGGGACCATTTTTTGCACGAAAAATGGTTCCTCTTAATGCCCTTTATCGAAAAATTTATTGTGTTGATTATAACCCACTTTAGGATTTTCATTTTTTATTTCTTCTGACGAAATCTGTATAATGTTACATAAAAAATATCGTGCCCACGAGCAATACTTCTAATAGACTTTATAGACACAGAAACCTCGACAGCATCTCCCTCCATTTTTTCTAGATTAATCAGCCCCCTTTCAGTTTTCCTTTTACGTGATCTCGGCATCCTAAAACCGTAAAAATTCATAATTATATGCCAATATTAAGGGTAAGTATGATTTATAAATCAGTACATCGAAAATACTTTTTAAACATGTTATTTTCTACATTGGGATCAGTTGTAACATGTTACAACCGTCCCCGGCTGAAGTGTTAAAATCGACCCCACGTTGCCATTTTTAGTTTAACCCTCGTTTTCCTCGAAACTAACAACAGTATCATCTTGAAACTAAGCAGAATAAAACTAGGATACACATGTACAATGTACATACAATACATAAAATTAGTGTTGTTGTGCTTCATACCTGCAGCGCAGGAGAAGGAAAGTTACATAAAAGTAGAAATTTACTTCGATGCTCGAAAAACACTCTTTTCTTAATTACACAGCCACAACTCAAATGTCAGCCTTGGCAATCTCTGATGTTCTTTCATTCACCTGCCGTTTACGTACTGTCATCTCCTTTTCGCCCAGGCAGCCTCTCATTTTGAGGAAATCAAAGTGTTACAATTGCCCCGTGTTACAATCGTCCCCACCCTCCCCTACTCTCTAAAAGTTACCTTTAAAATAAAATTAGTAAACATTTTTTACACAATATATCACATATTGTAAGATAAAACTACTCACCTTTTGTGTCAAGTTCGGGACATTTTGAATGCACTTTGCTATGTGATGAAAAATTTGATTAGTAAATGTTTCTCAAATGTGTGTGGAACATGAGCCCTTCTTAAAATACTAACGGCCATATTCACAGTCACCAGAATCAGAGTTAACACCTTGGCGACGAAGTGTCAAGTCAAAAAAAAACCAAAAACCGTATTCATAGTACACGGTTCACACCGTAAAACTGTGTTAGAGTTGATACCCCAGAGGCCGAGGTGTCAACTCTGAATCAAGAACCGGCGCATGCGCAGTCGCTACTTCTCCATAAAACAGGAGAGCTTTGAATTAAATGGCGGCCAACCAAGTATTTTGCAGCGCAAATTTCAGAATATGAAACCAGAATATTAAAGCCCGATGGAACAAATCTCCGACGAAAAACAATTTCTGTGATGGAATGAAGAACATAGAGGTAAGTTTTGTATAAATACCGCTCCTAAAAATGTCGATCTGGAAATTGCTCATTGTATACACTACTTGATACTACGATATAAACATGATGAGAGAACTTCTTAATAGATCGGCCTTAAAATAATGTCTCATTTACTCCTATATCTAGACAATATTTATTTTCTTCTTGTTTAACTTTTTATGTTTTGAATCAATCAATAACTTTTTGAGTTCTTATCTATTTATTATTTTGAAACGGTCAAATACTGCCCAGGCGAACATTTGTGATTTTAGTAAATACTCTAGTTTAAATTGAAAGTTTGTCACGTAATTGTAAATAAGTTGTTAAAATATTCATTCAATATAAATATAATCAGTTAAATTATTTTAATGCAATAGCACTGTACACGAGAATTGTTCCGATTGTATGTGTTTCATTCTGCATACGATAAAATAAGAAATTGAATTTCTGATGTTTGAAAACATTTGTTAGAACACTCATTCATAATTCTTTTTTCTAAGCAAAACATTTGTTTTAATCTGTTGTGTTTTCATGAAGAACAAAAAATTAATTAATAATCTTTTTTCAATCACTAATTATAATCTGAATATTTGAGGGCTTAGATTTTTCTTTTTATTACAGATTCCATATAACAGCTGCCTATATGTTTATCTTTCTTTAGCTCCAGTCTGTATTTGTGCCATAAAATTATTAATTAGTAGTAGTTTCAGTTTTAAATTGTGAAATAAAATATTTTACCACAGTATCATAATTTCTTTGTGTTTCTTAATTGATGATGTCATAAATTATACACAATAAAGGTATGTTTTATTCATATTAGTTATGATTATTTTTGTAATAAGAGTAGTAGAAAATTATTAAAAGGTAAAGTATGACAATAGAAAATATTGTTTCAAAAACTCATGGCCTAAATGTTCATGGCCCTTATGTCCAAAAAGTTGCTCAAATTACTATTTCATGAATAAAAATGCATCTTATACTTTAATATTGCTTAAGAATATATATTTTTATGTTAGCTTACAGAGCTAATATTTTAAGAACTTAAATTATCTTTCTTCAAATCAGGTATCATTTTTAAATTCAATAAAATCAAAATTTTAATTATTTTTAAAAATGTCTTATTTATTGCATGGAAGTTAAATGAACTATCCAGACAGAATTGATTGCCTTTTTTAATATTGTGAGAACTAGCTTATTAAGTTCTTTTTTTCTTATTCTTTTCTTATTACATTTTAAAATTGGTTCCTCAAATAAAAAAATATAGTATTCTTACAGCTGTTTTTGTCCCTGAACTTTGTAAAAATATGAGCCTTTAAGAACTGAAAATCATTAAAAAAATATAATTTATTACAATCAACATCTAAATGAAAAATATTTTTAACCCCTAGTTTTGTTTAATAGCTTTAAAATTTAATATTTTTATCAAGGAAAGTTTCAGGGAAGTTTTAAATTGATAGTTAATACTCTGATAGGTATATAATATCTTGTAGATTGATTCAAATAGATTTAATATTAACTATTTAATTGAGTTTCAACACATGTAGGTTTCCAAAACCGTTCTAGTCCAGACATAACGCATACCTTATGCTATGCTTTTAGGTTTTAAAATTTTAATTAATACTAATTAAAAGCTAATTTCTAAAGGTCGGGTACCTATTATAAACGTAATATTCTAAAATTAGTTTTTTTCTCCTCGGAGCTCCCTTCATTATTTTTTATATTGATGGTTATATTTTTCGCTCCAAGAGAGCAGCTGATTTTGGTTGAAGTACCTTTTGCCACCTGCCTTTCTCTTCACAGTTTGTTTCGATCCATTATTATGACATAGGTTTTAAGTATTTTATAGCAAGTTAAACTAGTTTCTTTTGAATTATTTATAAATTAGATTGTTCGTGTTTTTAATTTGAGCGCAAATAAGTTCGGTAGAAAACTGATTAAAACTATGCCATCACGGGTATAATACCAATTTTATTCTCAGAAAGACGTCCCGAAATAAATGTATTAAGGAAATATTTTGTAAAATAAATTGTTTGCTATAAACCATCAAAACGCTTTATAATTAATGTTTTTGCCTTTGAGTTTAAAGTACTAAAGATTAGATAAATATGTTGCTTTATATGACAGTTTATAAATATATCAGCAGGTTAAAAACTCAAAGTAATTAATTTAATTTGATCTGTTATAGTTCTACGATTGCATTAAACATTGCAGTATTTTTAACTAAGCCGCTCAGCCAGCGTAAAGCATTGCCACGTGTTTGTATTTACTAAACAAACAAGTTTCAAGTGACGCGCTTCTCTTTATCCAATCAGAGAAGACCTTTAAGGCGTAAATCAACTTCGCCAAGCAATCGCCAAAGCCAGAACAATGTCAGCTAATCCGAGTACAATGAATACGGAATCGGATCAACTATGTGTGAACTTTTTTGCCCGTTCAAACTAGCGCTACCTGACACCGGTGTCAACTCGAAAACTGTGAATATGGCCGTAAACTTACCCATCAAGCAAAAAAAAAACAGGATTTTTCAAAATTGTATTATATTTTACACTTTTAAAGTAAAGCTATTTCTCACAGTAGCAGTGTAACTTACAGTCGGCCATTTTGTTGACCTTCAAATATCAGTAAATAAAAAAGTTATTTTTTATTTTATGGAAAATTGTAAATTTAAGAAAACTTCTAGTGTCAATTCATGGTAAATTTTGATTTTAATTAAAAAATGTACGCCATGGGATGGCTTTATAATGTAAAAACATTTTTTTAAATTTATTCCTTAGCTCAAAACGAAATTTTATCTATCTTTTCGTGTGAAAAGATAGAACATATATCTTGACAAAATTACCTGTTGTTAGATTAATTTATTAGCTGATTAGAAAAACAAACTAAAATTAATTTTTAAATTTGCTACATTAAAAAATTTACTTCCTTTACCCCCAATTTTTTCAGTTTCAACTTCTAATATAACCTTTTTAACAAAAAATATTACTTATTTTTTAAGATTTCACAAACTTTTAAAGTGGAGGGATAAAAAATTATTGTTTCTGACAGTAAGATTTCACTGTTGGGAAATTTCAAAAATTGTTTCGTATTTTGTTACGGTTTACTTTCAAATGTCTTTAAATAAAGTCTGTACTAAAGACTGTAGTTTCTACTTTTTTAAATCTACGCAGTCTGAATAAAATGAAAATAATATTAATGCAGTTCTCTGTGAGATGATTGAATATTACATTTGTGGTAAGAAATGTAGAAAATTCTATACCATCAAAAGTAAGAATGAAAATTGAATTTAAAGAATGGTAAGAATTTCAATGGAATAACGTAATATTTCCATTAAAATAGCTAAGGTACATTCACATGTGACGAAATAGTGTAACCAGCAAGCAATTTATATTCATGCGATACAATACCACACACCTTCCCTAAACATGTTTCCAAACGAAAACGCTATGGAATAGCAAATCTTCCAAAGCAATTTGCATGCAGGCCAAAAAAGAGCAAACAGCAAGCACAGGCCAAACGAATTCACACGCAAGTCCAAAAGACGCAACGAGCAAGCACCGCCATGTTTGCAAACGAGCAACTTTTCCCGCCAAGAGTGCTCAAAGGCGGGAAAAGTTAAATTTCGTTGGATAAAACCTTCGAAACGAAGAATAACGAAGGCAGAAAAAGAGGCAGCAAATGCGATCGATCACTTAATCGGATTCAAGATGGGGGATAAAGTGAAGAGCCTTTGCAGCTACGTCTAGCTGGCTAGCTCTTTTGCTTTTCCTATCATAAATCACGATTACCATGCTTCAACCGCATCGATGGTTGGTGGCCTATGGAGGTAACCAGGTTTAAAAACATTGTTTTGCTCAGACAGGGGTTCGGGAATCGGTATGCTTTTCTCCTAAATGGTCAGGTATTGAAGAAATGGCGTGCTTTTATTTGAATAGCTGGAGGGAAGACCCCTGGCTTTGGCAATTGAATATGTAAAGCTCGATTTTTGGGAAAACAGCGCGTTCTTGGAGTCCCGTGCCTCAGTTCCGTTAAGAGTTATGAGAGTATAATAAAATATTTGTTGGCCTCCTGTGCTTGGAATAAAGCGGTGACTTTTTATCGCAAGTGGAGCGATCGGTTTCTTTAGTGGACGAGCAGAGTGGATTTATTTGTAGTTGAATCTAGAAGGTCTGGAGTGGTTTGTTGGAGTTGAATATGGGAAGCATTTTGTTTAGGCAGGTGAAGTTAGGTAAACTTAAAAAAACTATCACTTTCTTGGTTAGAAATTATTTGAAATGCATAAATTAGTCTTACTATTTTTAGGTTATGTTTTTTGTGTATTTTAAATATGAAAAACCTTTGACAGTCACTGTTTCCCAAAAAGACAACAAGGTATTCGGAAATAGCCCAGAAATTCTTAATCTTGACAAATCTAATATTTTATAACCAAAATTAAAAAAGAAAATTATGAGAGGTCAGATAAACGAAATATGTAGCATGAAGTTTTTGTGGGCCGTTTTCTAAATCTGAAATAATTCTAAGAGTCGATACTGCATTATATTAATTAAAAAATAGGGCGCGTAGTGTAGTAACCGCTACTATTTCAGAAAATTTTCAGCGAACGCGCTTCTTACTAGTATCATAGCTTAAAAACTATTTAAAAAAAATAAAATCATTACTTTTTGACTGACCCGCGTATTAAATAAATTTTAAAATACTCCATTCATTAAACGAGTGAAATAATATGAAATATTCTGGTATGTATTTTATTTTGGCACAAGGAAAACACGGGGAGTATCCATTCATTAAATTTGGAACGTCTCGGTACGTTAAAACAGTATAGTAGTACATTTTTTCCATTATGTTTTTTTGACAAAAAAGAACAGTTACATTTTCTATATTTTTTTAAGATTAATAAGGCGTCAAAATACCAAGATTTAACTTTTAAAACACCCAAGCTTTTTGAGCTAAATTATGACCACCTCTTACACAACGATCAATTTATGGAAACATTGCGCAGCATCGATTACGAGTTAAATGATCAGTCTACTGAGGGCTCTATATTACCCCACTTGATGATTAAGTAATTCAGCCACATAATCCTCGTTATTATCCTCAGGGTCCTTTTAACTGCTGCCATGGGCAGATATATCACAGGGTATTTGAACAAAACGGGATCACTTCGGAAAGAGAATTAGTTAGGGGCGGGAACACGTAAATTGCACTCTAAATCTTTCGAATAAACCCAAAAACAATAAGGTAACATTTTTAAGGAGTTCTAGAAGCAACCCTAGACTAAGACATTAAAATGCAGACCGGAAGCTTAAAGTCCTGGAAGCTTCGAAGGTTTTAAGTCTTAATAGAGGAGGATTTTGTTTAACTTATCTTTCTCGGACAATGCCTAACACTTTGGATTACGCTAGAGTTAAGTAAAGCGCAATCGTAAATGCACTTCATCAAGGCAGGTGAAGCATGAAAAGGCAGAATGGATATTACGCTTCAAAGTTTTCCTGCGTGGCTTTATTTCTCACTAATGTCTGGTGGTGCACAATAAACAGTACATATCACAGTGAAGCATGCTATAATGTCTAAGGAGAGATGGCAGCTTTAGTAAGTCCATTCATAATTTAACGCTCACATAAATGAATACATTTTTAATAGGATCACTGGGTCCAAAGTCTTCGAGATAAATTAAATGCATTATTAACTGGAAGTATATCTAGCAAAATTTGCGCATGCAACGTGTGTAGCTTATTACTTTGCAATGGTTCTGAAGGAAATTTTGAAATCTACTGCTTTTGGAGACGTTCATAACGATGCAATTATGTTATAGGTAGATTTAAGTCATATACGTTTTGCTTTTCGTTAAGTAAATTCACTAATTTATATACATTTCAAAACTCAATTAAAACAGCGAAAGCTGATTTATTTATCTAGTGTGCAGGAGTAAACAACTTGATACTGTTGATAATTTTGAGGAATATAATTAAAGTCTGTTTAATTGTGTTTTTTTTGTAATGTAAACTGTTTCACTCTGAGATAAAATTAATTTAATTTTTAAAAATATGGATCAGATTATAACATTTTATGAAATTTTTTTTCTTAAAGTGTTACTTATAAAAATGTACTATTTTATGATTAAATATATTGAATATTTTAACTTTTTAAAATATATGTACCTCTGAAAAGGTGAAAATTTATTAAAATGGCATTAAAAATGTACAAATTTGAAAAGTGTAAAATGTAAAATTGAAAAATGTACGCCTACCAATAAAACAAATTAAATTAACCCTTTACTACTGTCATGCGTATCACAGAACCCGAATCAACTTCGATGGATCATTTTCGCCCCTTTAACTGAATAATGATCCGTGTCCTTATCGGTACCTTCTTGGAGTTGCCACAAGCTATTGTTCTCCTTCAATTTTGGAACATGAAACTAAGACAGTGATCCTTAAATGATTTATTAATTAAAGGATAATATTGATAATTTTTAACACACAGTGGTGTGATTTGTTTTAGTCATGTCATTCAAACAATATTGAGACTAGAGCTTTTTTGGACTATAATGTACAATTTAAAATGCATATTGCATGTAAGAACTAAACAGTCTAAGTATAAGATGCATAAATAATATTTATTTAGAGAGAACCATCCATTAATTTTTTAACAAAATTTAAACGCTTTTTTAGTAAGCCAAGGTCTAAGAGACACATACACAGTACATACGTGATAATTTTTGACACAACAGTTAATGGTTAACTATATTTTACTACTCGTAAATTTCACGATAAAGCATGATTTTAATATCCCATACCCACCAAAAGCAATTAAAAATCAAGGGAAATACCAAATTCCCTTGCTCAAAGAGCAACATAATCATTAGTTCCCCTTCTCCCAACCTTAATACAAAAACCTATTAAGGGAGAAAGAGTCCTAATCCAGATCCCGTCCTTAAACCCATCTGACAGGGTTCCCTCTTATCGCCATAGAGCCCAACTTCAGAACGAAGCGTGACTCCAGGTAATAACAGCCATCAGTGCAGCGTTTCATCTTCGTTCAAATCCACTTCTATCCCCAGCTGATGAGAGCCAATGTAATGGTGATGACCGTTTTTATTTTAACCACTAAGACAATCTGATTTATCCTTTCAGCCGGAGACTGAGGGAAGGTGTGTTGATATGGCTGTTACGCCTCGATGGGCGGAAATGGTGTTATTGTGGTGTAGATAATACTTGTGATACACACCGAGCTTCTATTACAGGTGGAGTAAAGTGAATCGTATTTGCGAGACTTTCGGTGTTGACGGAATTTATTTGTGAAATTACGGGGCATTGATATCGATTGATTGCATACTTTTACGTTGTTGATACATTAGTTGATAACTGATAAACCCATCCAAAGAAGTTTGATTGATTGTGTGATAATATACATATTATTCTTCAGTATAACCTCGTTATCTCGAACTTTAAAGCTTAAGGGGGTTCAGTACCCCAACACCTTAAAAAGATCGATTTTGAGATTTTGATAAATTATAAAAGAGCTAACATTTAGCTTTCCAATGATGTATTACTTATGCCTGTAATCGGTTTTAAAGCATACTAAAAATTGCTTTAAAAATGTAAAGAAACCGAAATTCTCTATGCCGCGCCAACTTCGAATGCAAATATCTCAAAACTGTGTTTTTAACCTTCGATGTACCTTTTCTAGCAAACTAACTGTTGAAACCTCATTATTTTTTGCACACATGTTTCTTATAATGTAGTTGTTATACTGAAATGAGCTTTTAAAAAAATCTATGTAATTTTTTTTTAAATATCACTTTTATCAGGGAAAAAATGCTATACTTCAAAAATTTTAGAGATGCAATGTAAAAAGTTCAATAAAATGGGTTCTAATTAATCAATTACTTAAAGCTCATTTCAGTATAACAACTACATCATAACAGGTAAGTATGCCAAAAGTTATGATGTTTCAACTGTTAGATTGCTAGAAAAGGTACATCGAAGGTTTTAAAACACAGTTTTGAGATTTTTGCATTCGAAGTTGGCGCAGCATAGAGAATTTTGGTTTATTTTCATTTTTAAAGCAATTTTAGTATGCTTTAAAACAGATTACAGGCATAAGTAATACACCGTTGGAAAGCTAAATGTTTGTTCTTTCATAATTTATCAAAATCTCAAAATCTACTTTTTTCAAAATGTTGGGGTACTGAACCCCCTTAACTTTTTAGCTTAAAAACTTTTATTTCAGGAAAAAAAATTGAAATAAGGCATTCTCTATTTTCTCTTGTTATCTAGGAAACTCGCTATTTCAAAAAAATTTTGGAGTCCCTTCGATTTTGAGATTACGAGGTTATACTGTAATATAAACGGTGCCTGAAAGGGAGAGATTGTATCTTTGTTGATTTTGCAATAGTTTCAAAACAATATTCAAATTATTTCGACAAATAGTCCTCTTAATAAAATATTCCAAAGAAGGTTAGATAAAAATGTTAGTTATGTCATTCAATATAACTTAGTGGGGATCTCGGAAATGAAAGAGCAGACCAGTTGGCCAAAAATGCAACTTGCCTTGAAGTGGTTGATTGGGCGATGTCAGTCCCTTTGTCTCACTGAAGATAGGCGGCTTGGGAGAAAAATGTTTTGCTGTGGAATAATGAATTTTTGGCTTCACCAAAAGCAATTTTAACTAAAAAATTTTTTCCATCTATTTTTCAAAGGTTAAAGTGTAAAAATTTTTCAACCGATTTTAAGTTATCTCAAATTTTCACAGGTCATGGCAATTTCAATAGCTATTTATTCAGGTTTAATTTAGTAAGTAGTGATCTTTGTTCCTGTGGTCAGGATATTGAAACAGTAGAACACATTATATTTTATTGTAGTTTATATTCTGAACAAAGAAACAAATTGAAGAAGAGTTGATATATTTGGGGTATTCTTGGCCACCTGTTTTGTCATTGCTTGTAAAGTGTTCCGAAAATGTTAACGCTCTGCGGAATTTTGTTTATAGGTTAGGCTTTTAAATTTGCTCTGTTCTTTTAAAATTGTATTTTGTACTTAGCTACGTACATCTGTAAGCCTCATGTTATACCATGCGGCGCATGAGGAGTTGTAGAATTTAATTAATAAAAAACATAATAATAAATATAACTTTCAAACGCAAAGTTTGAAGCGAAACTGTAAAAATAAGATTTAAAATTCGTATAAATATGAAATAATACAGAGAAAAAGAAAATGTATAGAAAGGCATCCGTTGTCTACATAGATGACATGAAGAAAGAATGTTAATTGTAATTTATATTTGGTACATATATATAGGTATATACCATATTTAATGTAATATACTGCTGTGTCCAATTGAGTATGGTTATATTACTGTATCCTACTAGTACTACTGTATATTATATTTTAAAGATAACTATAAAAATAACATCTCACTCTGAATTATAATTCCATTATTTACAAAACATTTGTGAAACGTTTTAAAAGACTTAAACAAGTGTTCTTAAAAAATCCATATTCAAAAGAAATATCAACTTCATTGGGGCGTTATATTTAGATTGAACATATTACACTACAATTTGAATATTAACTATACTTTCTGAACGGTGGTAAAGAATGAAATATTTCGAAACTTGTTCTATCAAACTATCAATTTTAGTTGACAAACTTTCATCTTTACTCAAGTTAAAGGGAAAAAGCTTTGATAAAGTCGTGATTAATCAATAATCTTAAGTACTCAACTAAGTGCACCACTTGCTGTTTATGGACTTCCATCGGTTAGGATGGGCACCAAACATTAAGATTTATAGCACCACTAAAAGCTCTATTCTTCCTCTAATATATTTTATCCCTCTAAGGACTTCAGATATTGCCATTATCAGTTATTAGTCTGGAACTTCACTTTTGTAAAGAAAAATTTCATTACCATATTAACATAAACTAAGTAAGCCCTCATAATGACATTTAATTAAACATTTCTTGGAGTTTCCTCTCATGTATAATGTTCTTAATTACGAATTTTTATGAGGGAATCTTATGTTAAAAGGTTTGTAGAATTTATAACTTCTAAAATTTCTATTTTTCACCAACTCTGTTTCATGTTGTCTTAAACTAGAAGTATTAAATAAGAATAGAAATAAACTAAATGTAACTAATTTTGGATCTTCGATTCTTTTGAATACCCAGCTTATTAGAGTCACGTGATATAGTTTAAGAAATGTAATATGCTTTAAAACTGTTCAAGCATGAGTTCCAGTTTCATGAAAATGTTTGCGGGCATTGGCTATTTTAAAGGTGTTGAAAAACAATGGTACAAGCAAAATAAACGTACATTGGATTTTTATTTATTTTCCTTTTCAATATCCACAAATCTATTCCTTGAAATCGTGAACATGGTTATAGCTTTTAAAATCTTATTGCTGAGTAACTCATTACTAAAATACCAAATTATGTGGCGGGGAAATTCCTTAAAATGGATAAAAAATATAATATATTTAATATATAGGATAATATATTTAAAATATAGGATAATATATTTTAAATATAGGATATTTTCTTATACTTACTCCTTTATTGTTTATTTAATAAATTTTTTATTTAAAAACCATTAACTCTGCTGAGTTAACAAGGATATATCTTTTAAGCTTTGATTTACTATTAAGAAAAAAACGTTGAAAAAATAATAATAAATCCCAGATAGAAAAATCTAAGGTTTTATAATTCTTGTTTTAACCTTACGGAATAACCCATTCCGTAAGGTTAAAACAAGATTTGGTTAACCCAAGATTTTTGCAAGCTTTCCACAGACAACATTTTAACCTTGAGTGACAAGGTAAAAACAAACTGCGCTATACTAGACAGCAACTTAAGTTGAACCTACTACGTCACTAACAAAGTAGTTCCCATCGCTGTGTCTGAATTTCGAGTGAAACAAAAAACGTCAATTTTAAAATACGATTATTTCGTTAAACCCATGTATAAATAGTGCCTTTATATCACAATTCGCGTATCGAAATTCCTCCTATCAACCCAACAGGCTTTATGTTTTCTCACTTTCTCCTTCCGTGTAGTGATGTACTGGGTTCAGGAATCTTTGCTTTGAAGTATAGTTAACTCCTAGTATAAGGTAACCTTACAGAAAACCTTAAATCAAGGTTAGAAACTACAGTAACGGGTTTGGAGAAGGTTTTTTATGAATTTTTTCCTTGAGAACTGACCAAGGGAACCCAAATATAGTCTACGGTAAAACCTTCTGTTGTGAAACCCAATTACAATGAAAAGAGAAGGATTACCGTAAAGTTACATACTATATGGGATAAAAAGCGTTTACTTCCAAAAGGAAAAAAAGTATTTATAACCGATTTCAGGTTTTATGCAAAACATCACTTTATAAAAGACAACAGTTTAATTTTAAAATTTGATTGCACTTACAAAGTATTACTTAATAGGAAATGCACCTAGGCGTTTTTCCTTGAACTGTCAAACATGTGTGTGTGAGTCCTTTAATATTTTCTCATCAACGAGACTTCAAATCAATGATCCTTCCCCAAGTATATTCCCAAGATAAAAGGATATGCAAAGCATAATACAGTTTACAGCCTCGAGGCATAATAAAAGTGTCCTTTAACCGCATCAAGCTCACAAAAAAACGCATCCACTTATTCAAAAAAACCCTCGAGAAAGCCAAGATTTAAACCGGATAAACGCGCCGAGCACTCGGCAACCCTTTCAAATATTCACACCCTGATAATTCCAAGCTTACACGGCGGGAATAGCGGAATATTTAAGGCTCGGAACAGTTTTAATCAAATAAAAAAGCTCCAGTTCATTTTTCTGCCTCCCTACACCAAGAAAAAAACTTCGGAAAAAAAGAAGTCTGGACAGGCAATAAGGGCGATAAAATTTATGGACAAGCTATTAGCCGCTTTCCCCTACGAGTACCCGGGATGCCTCGTGTTACCGAGATTTACGAGAAACTTGGTATCTGTAGCCCCTTCTTTTCTATCGGAGGACCTTGCAATCAGTGATCAGGTGAGAAGCCATTAATGCCACGTGGCGTGCATCGAGGGTTTATTGCCGTATTTTTCACGGGTCTTCTGCTGGAGATCCTTCGGACTTCTTTGGAGTGGGGGCAGCCGATGGAAGATTATAACGAGGAAGGGGATGACTCGCTAAATGCTTGTCCCGTAACCCACACTATTTTCGGGTCTTATTAGAAGTTTAAGATTGAGGTGCAGGATTGGAGCGTTTTTAGTGGGGTGTTTTTGAAGGGAGATGAGGACTTTGAGGTGGGTTTTTATTGGATTTAATAAGTTGGGGTGATCTTGTTAGTTGTGAGGTTGGGTTTTGGAAATGTTTTATAACGTTATTAATTTGGAACTTCAAGCTTTTATTTCTTTTGAGGTGATTTCGAGATTTATTTTTTAGTTTGTTTTATACTTATTGATAATGTATAGTTGTCAATACTTCAAATAAAATGGAATATTTCTGTTTGTTATTAACAAGGTATTTATATATTTTGTTTTTTATTCGTACCTTCTAATTAGTGTCCAATTCTGTTGTTTCAGATTTTTCAAGCTTTTTAAAGCAGCTACTAATTGGAAAATGTATTGTTGTAAATTATGATTACCAACCAATGTTTAAACGTGATTTTTTCTCATAACTAAACTGTTATCATAAAAGCTAAACGATTTCATCCAATCCATAATATTTTTTGTGTGAAAAATGACAATGAATTTTAAAAGTGTCAAACATAAATTTTTTCAACGTCCCCATAATCATATAGGGTTACTTGGGGTAAGTGGGTCACTGGGGTAAGTGGGTCACCCCCTAAAACTATAATATGCACAGGAAATTTCACACTTACTCGCATTGATTATGTTACAGCTTGTCACGCCGATGAGTTTTGCATATATTTGAGATTTGTTTTATTTATTTTTAAGATTATAGAACTAATTTAAAATAGATTCCCAGAATGGATTTTTTGGTGAGTTCAAGACGCATTTTTCAAAGAAGTATTTCCAGGTAAGTTTTCATTACATTTTAATGTTTATTGAACTGTTTTGCAGAGTTTGACCTAAAATACATACTACAATTTGAAATTTTTCAAAATTTTTAATTTTGAAGTGTTTAAGAGGGGTGTCCCACTTACCCCATAGTTTTTGCATGGTTGGGGTAAGTGGGACCCCTCAGCGTGGGGTAAGTGGGACCCGTCTTTATTTAGTAAGTGAGACCCCTTATTATGATATACGTTGTTCTAGAGGGTCCCTTATGATACAGGAACTATTAACTATTTCAGGGGGTTATAGGGACCAATTTCCCCCAATATTTTCAGAAAATTTCGATTTATAGTAGCAAGACCTTTTACTCACCACTTCAAAAATTATTAAAATTTATAAATAGTTTAATCGACATTTTATATCAAATTTGCGTTTTAATTAAAGTTATGGTGAGTAAAGAGAAATATCTCATCAACAGTGTTCATTCTCATTTAGTGTGTCCGATTTCTTTTTTATCTTACAATGCGTATTAAAGTGCCAAAATAAATCTTAATGAACCTTATTATGTTTGTTCAACACTATTTTAAATGCTAAAGTAAAACATATCCCTTTGGCCTTTCGAAACATTCTTTAAAATACTTATTTTGCTTTTCATTCGATTCTTACCTTGTCATATTGATTTTGATGTGAGTATATTTCTCACTCATGGATACAGTTACAATAAAATATTTTATATTGAAATTTACTGTACTTTATCAAGTAAGACCCACTTACTTCCATTTAAGTTTTGCTTGCTTTAAATATAAATAAAGAGGGGGTGACCCACTTACCCCATCTCTTGGGGTAAGTGGGTCACCCATCTCATTATTGATAAAAAGACCAGTTAAGAAAAATGTAAAGCTTTATTTTAGAAACTACTGATAAATTTTTGTTTATCGATAGACTCTTTAACGAAATTAGTCAAGAAGTACAAAATAAACCCTTTCAAATTTTTTCTATAAAGCTCCAAAAATGTACTAGGCCAAAAAGGGGTCCCACTTACCCCAAGTGACCCTATATTTCAAACCCTGCAGTAATATTAAAACTTTAAAAAATTACTTTTATTTTCTGGAATAGACAGCCGGGTGGGTCATTTTCCTATTGAGAAAAAAAATTACAAATTCTATCCGGCACTGCAAGAAAAAGGTGCCAAATGGTCTCAAACTAACGTGTGTGAAATATTATTCCATTATAATAACTCTTTTTGCCTCCGGATTGGCCTCAAATAGAACAAAAATATGTAATTTTTCATATTTTTTAAAAATGTTATAAATAAATTTTTTATGTCGATAATTATTTAAGGCGTACGTATACACTTGACAAAAAAATTTTTAATATTCAGTTTAAAAATCTGATTTTTGCACAATGTATGTAAGATACACTAACTAGCCCATTTTTTTTAAAAAAATTCATAACAAACGATCCTATAATTAGCTAATTAGCATCTAATGAGCTAATTAGCATGATTTTTGAACGGTGATTACACATGTTCAAATTAATAAAATAAGATAATTTCTATTGGAAATCAATCCTTATACTATTCTTCATGTTTTGACAGTTTTATTTAGTTGATAAACCCATTAGTTTTTTTTCTGTGATTTTTTGTATCAACAAAGTATGAAAATTCGTGATTTTTTCTGAAATTTTAACTTTAAAAAATTCATAAAAATTAAGTTTTTACTTTTAAAGAAAAAACAAAACTGTCAAAACATCTGCTATAGTATATAGATTATGATGATAAAAAAATAATCACAATATACCAATTTACTGATACGTAATCACCGTTTGAATGAACCATTATATGAGAAAAACACAATTCCTCAGAAATTGAGTTTAAAGATTTGTTTTCATGTTTTTCAATAAAAGTGTTGTAAAAATAGTAAAAAAACTAACTTACATTTAATTAGAAGTCCCCTGGAGCATATGTTGGTCCTTCTTTTTTAATTTTATTATCCTCTTTTTTCTTTTTGGCCCCTCGCAAGCACTTTCGCCTCTGCTTTGCCCGTGGAGTGGATTGTCGAAGGCTCTCACTAATCCTTAATTCATCCCTCTCTTTGATACCAGCAACCATAAATCTTCCAGGAATGATGTTCATGCGCCGCATTACTTCCAACTCAGTCTTATATCCAGAATTGAAATGCATGGCAGCATCATACACAGAAAGTTTTACACCGTCGGCTCCAGAAAATTTTGTCTTGGGAGAACGCTTCCAGATCAACGAGTGAAAACATTCATTGTTGTTCTGCGTCATCCCATGCAGACACTTCTCAAGCATGTTTTTATCAGTGAGTCGGGTGTAGATTGGCTTTATGAGTGGCAACAGATCCAGCGGTAAACCTCCTTTATGTTTATAAGAAGAGAGGTGACCACGAGCTGAAGCACGCTGGTAGGAGCACCAACTCTCCCTTCCTTTGGGGCACTTTGAGTGAAGAGGGTGGGCATCTTTAGCACTCAGGTGGAAGAAAGTGCTCCATATGGCTTTCGACATTTGTTCAACAGAGGCGGTGTTGTTTCGAAGAGCCATCCCGAAGTAGTTCTGCATTTTGTTGATCATGGCATTGGTGAGTTTCCCTTTCCCTCCGAGACCTTTCACTTCTTTCTTTAATTTTCGCAAGGCGGTTCCCAATCGTTTCTGATAATGCCCAACGCATTCCCGCTTCACGATAACTTTACCCTGATAGGGTTCGTTGTCGCACACAGCAGCATAACTTTTAGAGTCTCCATCCCCGTAAAATTCCAAATACTGCAGATTTCTTTCACGTTTAGAACGAGAGAAAATTCTCACCGCTCCAACAGGTTCCATATTGGAAGAGGATCCTTCATAATTGATGGAGCATATATGCTCTGCCTGCCATGACTGATATTCAGCCGAACTCTGGTCTTTCAACTGCCACTTCCGACATCCATGACAGTCCTTGGCCAATACCTCCACATCTAAAACTTCACCGGTGTCGATAGATAATGCAGAAACTACTCCATTCAGGGACGAATAGCCTCGCCTCTGCCATGACCCATCCACCGAGACTCCGCATTCTTCACTGTCATTTTTAAGGCGAAGACGATGAGCTGCTACCTTCATAGTTTCTTTAGCAAGTGGCTCAACAACTTTAAGCAACTGCTTAGAATGTCTGTTGTATGCAGCCTTGTTTGGAGGTGGAGGCATATTCATTACAGTCATAAAATGGGTTGCCTCTTCATGGCCGCAACCCAACTGCTTCATAGCATACACAAGACGTCTGTTTATTTCGTGGAACTGACCCTGTTTTTTAGAGCTAAAATATGGGTCGCTCACATAATTGCATTCAAAACATGAAAGCAGAAGTTCCACGCAACATCCCATCTTTTTCGAAGAGTTGATTTGCACAGTGAGAGAATTATTAGAGCACTCAGGACATTTCAGAAGAGTAAACAAACTATTCAAGCACTGCAAGTCAATGAAAATACACTCGCCCACAGTGTCGTTATCCTTCACTTGCGCAACACATTTGTCAAGCTTCATCTTGGACGCTGAAGATGGTACTGAGGAAACCACAGGAACCTGCTCAGATTTTTTCCCCTTTGATGAGACTCGATGAGGAATAACAATTTTCCTTTTTCTCAGACGTTTACTCCTTGATTTGGAACCCATAATAAGGATAAATAAAATCCGGTAATCGCAGAAAAAAAAATAGCACGTTTCTCGAGCAAAGCACGTTTTGAAACAACAATAACAAGGTGAAAATATACGGTTACAGTTAAACACCGTTGCCAAATGAGAAAAAAGTAATTAAAATTTATTAAAATAAATTAATTTTTATATAAAACAAAAAATTTAAACTCTACGTCTCCAAAAACCGCATTGTTTACATTTCGTTTTGAAAACGAAACCAAATATTTTGATGAGTATGCCTAACTTAAAACTTCATAAAATAAAAAATACTGCACGTATTCTCGTGAACTTGGTATCATTTTAACCCATTAATGCCCAACTTTTTATTTTTCTTAAATATTTGGTAAAAACATAGTAAATAGCCCCAAAACAACTGGAAAAATAGTGAAAAAAATTCCAGGTTAAAATTTTAATTTCTACACCAAAATTAAAAAACGTCCCTAAAAAGGGACGTCAGGCACGAATGCCCCCGTTGTTTTTCTCTATAGTAAACGCATGGTAGAAAACTTTTTTAAAGCCTCAAAAACATTTTCTACCTTATTAAGTGCAGCAAAAGTGATCGGAACGATACTGTAACATCAAAAGGAACAAAAAACATTAATTATTTATCCAATTAACCGTAAAATTAACCTTAATTAACGTAATTTGAGCATTTTTTATGCTCTAAAACACGTTTTTTCCTCCCAATTCTATGTTAATTGCAAATTAATTAATATTTTTAATTGAAAAAGGCATTTATTGTTTATATGTTACCTAATATTAAGTAATAATTACTTTTACACACCTCAAATCCATCAGAATATCTCAATTTGTGAAGTTTAAGTCTTTCAAATGCCCATACTTTTTTCATTTTATTTAATTTTATTGTGCGGAACACAAATTTCTCCCCAAAAATCAAGCCTTAGTGGGATGTGCATTAGCAAGCCAGATGATACAGATTGATATGCAGTATAGAACACAATGATTAGCCACATCTAATTAGGAAAAAAGCCGAAAATTTATCACCAAAGCGACTTTTTTGGCAATTTTAATGACAAAAAGTCATTATAAATAATAATTATTAAACTTTTAATTAAAATATAACCGGAATATATTTGCATAAGTAATAAATATAGTAAAATAATTAATTTATTCCCTTTAATTAATATAAATTAATTAATTCCTTATAATTTAAGACTTTTTATTCCATTAATTTAGCAGAAATAACAGTATTTTCCAAAAAAAATAGACAAAAATAATAAATTTATTATCTAAAATTAAAGTAATTTGATAAATATCAGTTATTTAATTCATATCATAAGAATCAATGGCGTTTTTATGAAAAAAATAAGGAAACACTAGCATTTCACTATGGGGAAAACCACGGGGGCATTCGTGCCTGACGTCCCTTTTTAGGGACGCTTTTCGAGGGTCCGAAAAATGGTCAAGATAAAATATTTTGGAAAAATAAAAAAACACCCCAACTGATTTAATGTATAAACAGTAATATATATCAGCATTGAAATTTTTTTTAAATAACAACTAGGATTTTTAAGCTTTTTCTTTTAAAATTTTTAAAAAAGCACTTTTCTGAAAAATTCTATCTTCCAACTTTAAAAAAAGTAAAAAAAAATTAAATTCTGCTTTCTTCTTGTGTTCTTTATGTTCTATGAAGATCAGAGATACATCAGTGCAAATTTTGATTCAAAGGAACAATTTTTGTAGAAATAGGAGGATTTTTAAAAAACGTCCCTAAAAAGGGACGTCAGGCAGTAATGGGTTAAAGCTAAAGAACTGGAGAATAATTTTAGCTGATAAAATTTTTTTCGATATTTTGGTCGATTTTCGCGATTTCAAGTGTATACGTACGCCTTAAAGCTCACATATAAGGGTATTTAAAAGCAATTTTAATCATATCAGTCACATTTATGCATTTTCAATAAAAAAAACAACTTCCAAAGTGGCAATATAATGTATTACCATATTAGCAAACAGGCGTAAAATAGGAGGATCTTTTCTGACAATAAAGTGGATTGACGATATTTTTAAATTTTAAAAGTGGAAATAGTTGTATTTTTCATAAATTTCGCGCTTTTAAAATTCAGCGGACAGTTATTTCATTGGCTGGTCATTGGAACCAAATGTGATCACATAAAATATGTTGAAAAAAGGGTATAAAATCGTCTAATGGATTATTTGTTTATAGGCAATAGCAATATCATGATGAGATTCGCCTCAGTAAGGATTTACCTAATTTTTTCTATAGAAATAGACTAAAACCAAGGCCCATAAATTATACTTCTTTAGAGGGAGGATTGACTAAAAATAGCTTCTTAGTATTAACTTTTGCCTCCATAAAAGTTTAAATATAGCAAATTTAACTGTCTAAAATAAACACAAGTAAGTTCCAAAAATTAATGTAGCTAATTTAAAAATTTTAAGGCTAATACTGAGCTTTGAGCTGAAAACGCTACCGCTAAACGCTGAAACGCTTTGATCTACCGCTCTTCTTAAGAAAATATTTTACAATTTGACTCTTAAAATATGTTTTTAATTTTTTTTTAAAATTAATGACTCCTATCCCTTTCAGGACGGGCGTATCTGCCACCGAACTGCTCTCTAGGACGGCGCGCGAGTAGAAAGAACTTCCCCTGGGGACGGGCACTTAGTGCCTCTAAGTCGAACTTTGGAAACAAAATCGTATAAAATAAAGCTGCGGTCCAAGGTATCCAATTTTAAGCACATGATTGAAAGGAACACCTTTGAAGTTCATGCTTAACAATTTTAAAACATTAAGTCTTTGTTTTCTTTGGAACATTTTATAAAACAAGTAACATGTAAACAATTAGCATTTACACAGTATGAGATAAATTTTACTGGGGAAAATATCCCAAAATGAAAATATTTTATCTCTAGAAACTTATTCATAATGATTTATTAAACATATCTGGAAAAAAAAACCACTTTAATTCGTTTTTACTGCAGACGCGTAACGCGTGCAGCTAATTTAATCGCTCGGAAATCGTAACATTGTTGATTCTAAGAAAAATACTAATAACTTATCTCTTCTAATCCAAATTTCTACTTGACATTCAAACATACGGATTATTTCTGTTTAAGCAATAAATAATTCCATCTGAATGCAAGCGAAACCTTTAGCAATACTTCATAGTAAAACCATCAACACATCCATTTTTCTACCAAAAACTTTTAAAAACGTACATTAAGACATTGAGCCTAGTGGAACACTTATAAAGTTGCCGGTATTTCGGAAGGAAGGGTGAGAAATCCTAACCAATCAGATCGCGCTATTCTTTTCGCCGATAAATTGGTTTGTGCGCATGCTCGAGTTGGCGGCAGAGATTTGGCGAGAATTTGGCTTCTTTGGAGGTACTGAGTTTAAAAAACGTAATTTCAACCGAAATGATGTGCAGCCGTGGCTCAGTGGGCAGGACGCACGGTTGCTGTACCAGTGGTCGTGGGTTCGAATCCTAGTAGACGCTTGTTTTATTTTACCAAATTGATACTTGATTTAAAGATTTTAGATTTTGTTTAATTAATTATTATAATTTTTGTACTTGATTTAAAGAATTTAGATTTTATTTAATTAATTATTTCCATTAGATTTGAAGATTTTGAGAAAAGTTTTGTAGTTATAATGTGAATATTTTAAAATTTGATAACATTATTTAATTTAATTAAAGAATTTAGTATTAATAAATTAAATGAAAATTTGTTAGAATTTTTTATTATATTTAAAAATTTTGAGAGTTTTGTGTAGTTATAATGTTAGTGAATAAATTTTGATGTCCTGATGTTCATAATTTTAAATATTTTAATATATTAGGGATCGTTTTACAATAGTTTCCTGTGAAACTTTTGTAAACTATTGTATACTATTTCCATCGGGTCCAGAACTGTTTTTTGAAAAACAACTAACCAAGTCAACCAAAGTATACAGCACAGTTTGATACCTAAGAGAACGTCGCCAAGTTAGCGATTCCTTATAACTATTGGAAAGCTATAGTAAACCTAAACTGCGTCATGCGCTACGTAATCGGAATAACGCTCTGCGATTGGTTAGGATTCTTCTCCCTTCCTTCTGTATTAACGTCTAGTCACTTATAATGGGTGTCCCACGAGAAGTGGCCCAACCCCTTTAACTATTGAACCCCTACAGATATAGTCATGAAAGTGGGATCTAGGTATAGTAAAAAGGCCATGCCCTATCCAACGAGACAACTTCTAACTCCCTCTGGCGGAAAATTTAGGAATTATAATTTTTATTTTAAAAACTATTTGAGGTACGTGAAAAAAGTCAGTGACTAAGTTGTAGAGCAGCATCGATTCAGTAGGAAAAGACACTTTAATGAGAAAAATATCTTGAATAAAACCTTTAAAACTGACTTTAATCCACGCTCACAACTTCACCAATTTACTTCAACGAGCATCTAGCACCAGCAATGAAGAAGTTACTAAACAGCTGTAAAACTTTTAATAGAGAGAACGATTTCAAGTTTTGCTGGGTCAAAGACGGTAAGATTCTGTTAAGAAAGGCTGAAAACACGAGAGTTTTCAGGTAAGTAAGTTAATTATTTAAGTAATTTAAATGGCGGTTGTTGAGAACTTTTATGATCTGTAAATCACATCAGTATCACCAACTTATACTTCCCTGACAGATAATAACTCTTTCTCAAAAGTTTTAAATTTGCCGACAAATATTCCCAGTAATTCAAATAATTTTATTGTTTTTCATATGAATATATAAAGTCTACGTTTAAATTTTGACATTTGTAGCACTTATATTGAACCTTATTTAAATAAAATTGACATTATTATTTTTTCTGAAATTTGGTTTTCATATTCCGAAACAGAATTTTATAAAATCAACGGTTTTGACATGTGTTTTGATTGTAGATCATACAATAAATCCGGAGGTATTTTGCTTTATTCTAAACAGTTTTTACATATTGATAGGGTTGAGATCAATATGTCTTCGGCTGAAATTATAGTGCTTTATGTTAAGGATATTGATATTTGTATTGTTGCTTTGTACAGGTCACATTCATTTATTATAGACTTTTTTAATAATGAATTAAATTTTGTGTTGTCTTCTACAAGGTACAAAAATATTCTTATGATCGGATATTTAAATATAAACATTTTAGACACTCAAAACAGGCTGGTAAATAATTATTTAGATTTATTATCTCAAAACGGATTTATCTCTCTTTTTTCTGATGTTAGTCGTAGTGTTTCTGGCTCTTGTATCGACCATGTTTTTATCCGTGACTCTGATCTTAATGCAGATGTCGCTTGTGCTAGTCTCGAATCAGATATTTCTGACCATTACCCAATCATCTTTAAATTAAATCTGAAATCACCTGCAAAATTAGATCGATCTGTAAACTCACTGTTTTTACTTAAAAAAGACTATACAAAAATTAATGAATAATTGAAGAATTATAATTTTATCGATACTGATGGAAATGCACTAAATCGGTTCTGTAATTTCTACAATAAAATTGTAGCAATCACTAATAATTTTACTTTCAAATCTTTAGGTAAAGCTAGACCAAAACCAAATAAACCTTGGATCAATGCTGAAATTTTAAGTATAATTAAATCTAAACAAAACCTTTTTAGAAAAGTTCGCAGATATCCAGGTGACAACTTTTATAGAATAGCTTATCGTTCAACAGTTTCATTTTTAAAATTAAAAATTAAAACTGTAAAAAAAGAGTATTTTTTGAGGTGTTTCATGGAGTGTGAAAGCACTCGAGAACAATGGAAACTAATTAACGAAATTACTAATAAACCTGAAACAAGGGTTTTTCCTGATTCTTGCAACTCCGATATTCACCTGGCAATTGCGTTTAACAATCACTTTTCTTAAAATGCTTCCAATTCGATTTCGAACTATGGCTTCATGAATTATGTGACCAGTTATCCGAACTCTTTTGCTTTTTTTGATATAACAGAATCAGAAATTATAACTTATATTAATAAATTAAGTACCAAAAAAAGTAGTGGAATCGATAATGTTGATGTGACCATTTTAAAAACTATATCTCTATACCATTCTAACTATCTCACAACACACATTAATGGTCTTATAAAATCTGGTATTTTTCCAGATTTTTTGAAAATTGCTGTCGTTACTCCCATTTATAAAGAAGGTGATAAAAATAATTTTTTCTAATTATAGACCTATATCTGTTCTTACTGCATTTTCTCTAATTGTCGAAAACAGTATTAAAATACGTCTGCTTAATTATTTTGAAAGCGTCAACTTTTTTTCACCAAATCAATATGGATTTCTGCCTCATCGTAACACTGAGCTTGCTCTTATTAAGTTTACTAAATTCGTTTACAATAGTATTGACAGAAATAATTTTACACTAGCAATATTCCTGGACATTTCAAAAGCCTTCGATTCTGTAAATCACAAAATTATACTCGACAAATTATTTGAATATGGTATTCGGGGTTCAACTCATACTTTTTTAAAATCATATTTAAGTAATCGTCGTCAAGTAGTTACAATAAAAAATAGTGTTAGTCCCTTTTCATCGCTTAATAAAGGAGTCTCGCAAGGTTCCATACTTGGTCCTTTATTGTTTCTCATATATGTTAATGATCTTCTAGAACTTAAACTTCATGGGAATATAATTTGTTTTGCTGACGATACAACCCTTTTATACTCCAGTCAGGACCAAAAAGATTTAAACGATAAAATTCAAGATGACCTCATTAAATTTAGAACTTGGTTCCACTTAAACGATTTAGGTATCAATGTAAATAAGACTAAATATATTTATTTCAGCTTAACTACCCGTGAAAATCCTTTTAAATTAATCTTTCACCTACCAGACTGCATAACTCCACCAAATTGTGATTGTGCCCAATTGGAATGTGTAAATACTATTAAATATTTGGGTCTACACATAAATTCAAATCTCAAATGGAAATCTCACATCATATTTTTATAAAATACATTAAGATTATTTTTATATAAATTTTATAATCTAAAAAACTTGGTTAATCACAAATTTTTAAGAAATTTATATTATGCCTGGGTTCATCCTAGAATTTACTATGGACTTTCTGTAACTAACAACTTTTCAACTAACATCCAAATTATTCAAAATCTTCAAAATAAATTTTTAAAAGTTATGTTAAATTCCACTAACCAAAGCATCACATTCCTTTCCTATAAATCTCTGGATATACTTCCTCTGCAACATCTATTTTTTATAAGAATTGTTACAATCTTTTTTTAAATCCTAACATATGTATAAAAAAACTACTATAAATCCTAGACGCCCTGGCATACTATACAATATTCCTAAATCAAATAAAGAGATATTTCACAAATGTTTTTTTTACTTAGCACCTAAGCACTACAATAGTTTGTCAATTGATATTCAAATAATATCTAAAATAACTTTATTCAAAAAAAGTTAAAGCTATTTTTATTTAACTTAGAAGATTTACCTATTCCATAGTTTTACGTTTCATATAGTTTTGTGGTCAATACATATTTTATTTGTGTTTATTCATTATTACTGATAAATTTTTTTTTAATTGGGTTCAAATATATACATATATTGCAACTGACACCATTGCCAGTCCTGTAATTTGTAATTTCTATTTAATATTGTTTTCTTGTAATGTATATGTGTATATATGTGTAATTATATACTTTTTATTTTTTTTCTCTCTTCGTAAGGTATTTTTATTTTAAATTATAAATGCACTTTTAAGGGATTCTATTCCCCTTAGTGTCAAATTAATAGTTCCTGATGGGTTTTTTTTCCTCTCTTGTGTAAACTGAAATTAACTATTCCTAATAAATTGTTGTTGTTGTTGTTAAACCCCTAAAACGCCCGCTCAATTGGGTTGAATTTGCGTAGATTTTACGTCTTAAAACGCTCCTCACTAGGCGAAAATGAGAATTTTTCAATTTAATGAAATTAGAATACTTTTAGACAAAAACTGAAGTATAAAAATGAAAATTTCTCATTTTCGCCTTGTTAGGAGCGTTTTAAGAGGTAAAAACTACGGAAATTCAACCTAATTGAGCGTGCGTTTTATGGGTTTATTCAAGACATTTTTCTCATTAAGGTGTCTTTTCCTACTGAATCGATGCTTCTCTACAACTTATTCATTGACTTTTTTCACATACCTCAAATAGTTTTTAAAATAAAAATTATAACTCCTAAAGTTTCCACTAGAGAGCGTTGAAAATTGTCTCATCGGATAGGGCATGGTCACTTTACTATACCTAGACCCCACTTTCATGACTAAATCTGTAGGGGTTCAGAAGTTAAAGGGGTTGGGCCACTTCTCGTGGGACACCCTGTATAAGTTTATATTAACTAAGAAGTTGAAAGAAAGCACTCTTAATTTGCATTACTCATGTTATTAATGCATCATCAAAAAATATCGCTATTACTCCGAAACGAATTATCAAAAATAAAAAATAATTTATGGGCATGAAGGTCAAGAAGTCTATGAATAAAATCTATGAGTCTTTCGAATAAAATCTATGTAGAAGACATACAGCGGCATCTAACGAGAATTGAATTAAAAATATTAATTTGAAGATTAAATCGCGTATCATATATGTGCCACCCGTCCAGAAAGGGCTATGGGGACACTTGGGATGGACTATCTCTAGTATGCCACTGAAGTTTCAAAGAAAACCTCAACCTTTAAATATTATCCATATATCCTCCGCGGGTTGAAATCTTATCACCCACAAAAAGTACCCACCTTATGACACATCAATTTTTACTTTAAAATATGTTGTATTACAACTCAAGTATTTCAACTCTGGTTTCCTTTTGAATTTTTTTATAGTCTTCAATGAGGATTTTTATACCATTTTGCACGTTCACATTCATGACAGCGTATTAATCCGTTAACTGTGTGCCACTAAATCCGAATACGTTATCGAAGCCCACTGATGAATATTTGTGTCGCTGAATTTCCTGGTCGCTGAATGGTCGACGGTATGATACGTAAGTACCAAAATTAAATATTATATCAAAATCTTGTCGTAATCACTACAGGTGATCATATTTTAAATGATTATGTGAATGATCATTATTTTCTGAAGAAAATATTTTGTCCCAAAAATTAAAAATAATTTTTTGTGTCATAATGGACCGTTTAATCCTTAACAGAGATACCTCGATTACTCTTAAAAATTCGGAAAAGAGCGCCTATCCATGGAAAGTTAGATTGACGGTTTTGGCAAGTTGTAAAACTCTATGTTTTGGTATTGTTTAAGTTTTTATTTTTGATCATAATATTTTTCAGAAACATATTATCAGAATAAAACCGTATCACCAAAAGTAATTATTATTTTAATTGAAACCAGTGAGATTGAAATAATTAAAGCAGCTTTTGGTGATCAAGCGTAATCATTAAAATAAATGTAAAATAAATTCATGCATGTGAAATTTCAAAGAATTTGGATTATTTTCCACTGCGCAAGACCCACAAATGTGAAAACTCTTTTAAACCTCTTTGGGCTTAAGAAAACAAGCTTTACTAAAACAACAAGTTATAAAATAGATTGATCTAGTTAAAAAATATTTATAAATAGAACTAATTGAGACTCTAACATTATAGAATAACTTAGAAAAGAATATATATATATCAATATGTAAAACTACAAGTAGTTATCTTGTTTTATAAAAACTAGTTATAATGCATCTGTACCAAAGAGGTAATGCTTTTCTTTGCTTTAGAAAGTTTGCACTTACATAACGCAGTAATAATTAACAATTTCAATTTTTTTACGTTTGTGGAAATCTGTAGTTTTTTATAACCACTGAAAAATATATTTAAGTTGGTTGAAAAATTGCTGTAGAATACTACACAATTACTTGCTGAAATACATCAAAGTTCTATTACCACAAAATAATTGCAGAATTATGTAAGAAAACTATACTTTATTCATTTTTTGAAGCCATTTTGCAAATATTTTAGGCCGGGTGTGCATTGTAGCGAGTTGATCATATTACGAAAACCTTAAACCTTACAGAAATCAACGATTGTCAATACTACCAAGTTTTCACAACGCAATAGCTCCATAAACACCACCACAATTCTATTTCAGTTTTTATTCCATACTTTATTTTACCTAAGAACTTCACAGTAATCAATCACTATAATTTATTTATTTCTTTACCGAGGGGTACGTAACTAGCCTCATCTACCGTCTGGAGTAATTGTAATCTATCACGCGTAGACACTAGACATTCTTATACCTATGGACTTAATTTTTGAAAAATCTCCATTGTTTTTAAAGAGCTGATAAGGACATACAGGGTGTTTCAAAAGTCTGTTTCACAGATTTTATTTGGAGCCAACGCGTCTCCTAGGGTTATGGAAGTAAGGTCTATTCCTAGTGACCCTGGGGAATCCATTGCGATAACTTATGATCAAAAAATAAAAAGTTCGCAAATGTGCAAGTTCTTTAAATTTTTTGATTGAATTGTGTCTTAATTTAAATAAAAAAACACAAAACTTCATGATAACACTTTTTTAAGCTTTTAAAAAGTGCTATTTTCACATGCTAATATCTCCCCGAATATTTAAGGGTGATTCTCTAGAAATCTAAAAAAAAGAAAACACAAATTTTGAAAAATAAAATTTCTTTCAAAACATCTGAATTTTTTTAAATGTTAGATGAACACGTCCTAGTTGACATACAATTAGTGGCAGTAAAGTTTAAACACCTTTAATGTGAGGAAAAAATTAATATCTAAATTTTACTGCGATTAACCATGATGTGCATTTTCGGAAAGCCGAGTCGGAGTGCCCGCGCGCCCGCTTCAAGATTGATAATGAGACCGTATAGAAAATAAATATTTCGCCATTTATTTATTTCTTCAGATTTAGACCTGAAAATTTCACAATAACCCTAAAATAATGATACCTCGAACATATCCAAATTTCAATAATATACTCCATTTTGTTTAGGAGATATGGATGCCAGGATAATGACGCGCCAGGATACTGACGTTTTTATAGTAATTCCTTCGCCATTTTTTTATTTTTTGATATTTAAGGCTAAAAATTTCACATTCATCATAAAATCTTAATACCTCTAACTTATCAAAATTTAAATTTTTTACTCCGCTTCGTTTAGGAGATTTGGATGCCAGGATAATGACGTTTTAAAAGCATACGGGTTCCTTTTACAACCCCCAAATGGCCGTGAAAACATCAGAAGAGTAGAGTGTCGTTTGTCCAAAAAATGAGGTAGTTCAGTTTTTAGTGTCCTTGTTAGAGTAATTTTCACACTTTTCATTCATATTATGGTGGAATAGTCACATTTATTCAATCCATCTGTTTTTTTACCGAAACGGCCTTTATTTATCTTTGAAATTATATCTTACTCATGTTTACTTACGTTTTCAAAAATCAGTACCACTTTCTTGTTGTCATCATTATATGGTGTAACTCTCTGCATTTATTTTGGGGTAAATGTCCGCAATTGAAAATGTGCGGAATGTTCTCAGAACCTCCAGAAGAAGCTTTTGTTGAAAAGAAAGACCGTGCTAAATTTTTCCAAACCTAATGCACAAGGTTTCATGAAATGATAAGTTTTCCTGACAATTTGGCTGATTTTACGCTTCATTAGAACCGGAAAAAGGATTGACTTTGCAACATGTGGAGTAACTTTGCTCCATGCAGAAAAAAATTATGGGAACAGGGATTAGGATTTTAAAATACTACTTTTAATATCTAGATTAATATCTTTACCATCAAATATGGTCTTTATTTTGTTTTTTTCACTCTCCCCAAGGGTCAAAGTCAGACCCTTTAACGGGAGGTGAGTACTGTGTAGTTTTCCGATGTAAATTGTATTTAAAAATAGTTAAAATTTATCCCTGAGTTTCTATTTTATGAAGGATTCCTAGCCACTTATTCTCAGTATAGTCGACCTTTTATAATGTCGAATATTGTAATGTAGTCTTCCTATTGTGAATATACCTGGATTTTGATGTTTTTGAATTGGAATATCTAATAATTCTCTTATTTTATTCTATTGGGATAATTATACTCATTGCGGACACTTGCCCCAAAAAATGGGGCAAATGTCCGCAATTTTTTTCTTTTTAAAGTTGAATATTTCTACAAATATTTGCAGCTCAAGGCTGGAAAAAATATGAATTGTTAGGGCACATCCTAAGCTTTAGATTCCATACCAGAAACTTATTAAAATAACACTAGTCGACAGTGGTTTCCTAACAACAACTAAATTACTATTTTTTTACTAATTCATATAGTTATTCAAATATCTGCAAATAAAAAAGTTCCATCACGTCCCATTTTTGTGTAAAAAATTTTTTTCGATTTTCAGCTTTCTTTCTTAATTTTTGCTTTTTAAGCGTCATTTTTGTCCAATAGCAACCCTGCAATCCCATCCAATTAATTTATTTATAGTATCCCAGTATGTAGAAATTCTTTTAAAAGTGTGGCTATGTTTTTGTACTGCAGTTCATTTTGATAATTGACAAGTTTTCAGAGTAGGTTTTGCACATTTATGCACAATAGGTTTTTCTAAATTTGGGTACGGTTTAAATTACAATTCAACGGTAATATTTAACAGAAAATGTGGGAAAAGGTTTTTACCCACTGATTTGGGTCCAAATAGGTGTCTAAAAGGAAATCTGGGCTCCTCAAGTGTGTTTCTGAAGTTAGAATGTGGCTCTTTTTAAGATTCAACAGTAGTTATATGCAAATTATTATCCCTATAGTATGGGGAAGACATTCAAATTATCTTGGTTGTTTAATATCAGTGACAAATTTAGAAAAAACATTTCAAAAAGTATTTAAAAGGACTTTTTTGCCCCAAAGTGAAGGCAATTTCAAAGTCAGTATGAACCTCTGATTAAAAAAGAATTCACGACAAGGAACATTTAATAAAAACGCATTATCAGCTAGGAAATGGTTTTTAGGAGAGTGGTAAGATGATTTTTAGAAAATAGGACCGATAAAAATGTTTTAATCCCAATATAAGGTTCTCTTTCGTCTTACCAAGCCATAGAATGTTGAGCATTACTAAAAATTCTTATTTACATCCACGTTTGAATTTATTTCGGGAAAATATCACTTTAGTCAATCATAAACAAGGGTAAAGATTCCCTTAGGACATTAACTCGATACATAGGTCACTGATAAATATCAATTTTGGGCTACAGCTCTTAGTTCATTGAAAGAGGAGATTTAACACCACTTAAGAGACAAAAAGGTTAAAATCGCAATGTATTTAATGAATGTTTAATGATTTTTAGTTTTATATTGTTTGAAACATGTATATAATGTTAATTATGATAGTATTTTATGCTAAAATAATGAGAGTAACTGTTAAAAATTAGTTTTTTCAACGCTTTTGTCCATTTCTTTCAGAACTGGTGCCATATTATTTGTAACAAAAAACTGTACGTGCTGCAGCTTTTTCCCAACTATTTCTGAATTCTACACCCTGAAATTAGTCGGAAATACCTAATCTCATTTTTGTTAGGGAAAAAAAGTTAAATTTTGTCGACTAGTGTAATCAAACTGTGGGCCATAAAAATTCGAAACCAAAACCTGCGGACAATTACCCCCACCTACAATACTATAAGATATGATTAACAATAATAGATAAAAAAATCGGGGGGGGGGAATATGCTTTTAGTACACTAAAATTCCTTTTAGTTGAGCATATGTCAGTAGTGGGACAAGCCAAAATGATGAAATTTTGAGCTTTCAAGTTTTTTAATTCCTTAAATTTTGCTTTCAAAATTCGTTATGCTTATGTGCCCTACTTATCATAAGGCTATTTATCAGAATGTCGGAAAGAAAAATTAATTTTAGGACAATATATGGATTTTTGACCCCGGGACCGGAATTTTTCACATTTCTAGAGAATTACCCTTAAGATATTTTCATGAATTTTTTCAGTGCCATTTTTTTCATACCATTCGCAACATCACACTCATTGAGGGTTTTACTCTACCTCCTTTAGTTTTCTTACTATTTTTTTATTTCTTATTTCACCTCTAGGGGTGTTGTAAGTCATCTCAATGGATTTTCCAGGGTCACTTACCTAGGGGTTAACCTTACTTCCATTACCCTAGGACACTGGTTGCAAATAAAATCGTGAAAAGCGGACTTTTAAAACACCCTGTATAGTAAACGTGTAATAAAATAATATAAAATACTTAATGAAACCGAATTGAAATTAGATTACGCTCTTTGTATAAGTACTCATCCCTCACAATCAATACGGCGTGTCAAATATCCCGAAAGAAACTAAATTAATTCCCTATTTAGTTCATCCCCGCATGTCGTAATTCCATTCAATAAATATTCTCGAATAATCAGAAATTATTATTCATTGAATCGGAATAATAACCTCATATTCTTTCCTCTTCTTAACTCCTGCCACAGAAATATCCGAGGTGGGCAATCGCCAATTTCTTGAGAGGAGATCCTCAAAGAATAAATTCCATTCCAAACATTAATCATTATAAAACCCAACACTAATGCCCTTTTTTCTTTAATTTGGGTTTTAAACTTTCCCAGCCAATTGATGCGTGTCAGCCTGTTCTTAATCTATTGATATTCTTTTTTTTCTTCTGCTTCCGGATATTTTGGATGGTGAGATAAATCTTTTAGATGGTGTTGATACTCTTAAGTTGGACCGCAGGGAGAGCTTTAGAATATTCTGATCATGTAAGGATATGAGGGAGAGGTATTAAATTCTGCAGATCTCTTCTCTCTCGCATTAGGGCTTTGCATCTTTTTAGTCTGGATGAAGAAAATTGGTGGGATCTTGAAGAAGCATTTTTTTCCGATAAAAACCTTGTTCAATATAACTTTTTGTTATGCTCAGTTTTGTGAGGGTTTTTATCTGTTTTGAATAGATATTATTTGATGGATGCTGTAAAATCAAAGAAAAGTTGCTTTTAACTATTATAAACACATTTACTTTAAAATTGTTGGAGATACTAATCTTACGTAAAATTGAATTTATTTTTACATCACATTAATTCAATTTCTTTAAATATTTAGGTTAGTTCTTTCTAACAAACTGATTTTTTGTATAAAACTGTTGTTTCCTGTTACGACTTTGGAAGAAATCTAAAAATAATCTTCAACTTTTTCTCGAAACAATAAGCAGCGAACAATATAATTTACATGTTTGAGTTTGGGACGTTAAAAAAACTTTCACCGCACTTTTTGCGTACTAACAAAACCATACTTAGAAACAATCACTCTGAAACAGTGTAAATTACATTTTACATGAACTTTTAAAAATGTAAATTTTATACAAAACCTAGTAATACTACGTTTTCAAAAAGAAACTTCAAAATGAGATGATGAAGTATGAGTTTATTTCCGCATTTTCTCCTTTGATTTATTTATTGAGTAATGATAACGCTATTCATCTGTTTACTAAATCTAGCCCATTGAATAGAATAGTAAAGGAACTTTTCCTGGGCAAGGGAACAACGGCGAAAATTGCCTTAATCATTTTTCTTCCCTTTCCCAATAGTTTTTCATGCCTCGGCCCAGACGTCTAGGACATTCTAGTTTATGCAGTGCTGTGTTAACATAACAGATTGCTAATCCGTCAAGTCATCCTGAGCAGCTGCTGATCAATGTCGAAACTAATATTCAATTTGAATGGATTATTGTTATTGGAACAGGTACATTAAATAATGAGCTTTTTAGAAAATATATTGATTAATAGTCAGAAATGTTAGTTTAGTTTAAACTAACATAGCAATTTTAAATTTATGATTGACTTATTCTTCCAAGAACTACAGATTGTTAAAAAGCAGTTTCCATAGAAGTACTTCTTAAGTACTTTCATTAAATGGTGAAGAAAGGAAAATAGAAATTTTACCAGAAAAGGATGTACGCAAATTGTCAATCAAATTATTTTTCGATTTTCCATTTTTAAAATTAAGCGATAAAAAATACCACACTATTTATGGTAATTATTGCGTATTAAGGTAGTTTAATTTTTTACTTAATGATTTGTGGAAATGATTGAATAATTTGAATATTTGTTAAACCAGTTTTAATAATTATACAACGACTTTAAATACACCATTAACATTCAGTTTTCTCTTGATTATTTACTAAACAATAAAATAGTCACTTACTTATTATGCAGCCAATTAAGTAATAAACACAAATATTACATAAAATGACCTCCTATTAGTTTGTAAGTTTCTGGAAAAATGTCCTGTTTCATAACTCAAGGTAATGAAGAAAAGTGGTTTATTTTTCAATTATAGTTTTAATTTTTATAAGTATGTTTAACCATCCAAATTTTGCTTGTTATGTATCAATAAAACTTGATTAAGTATTTTAGCTTAAAATTGTTTTTCTAAGACATAATTTCAAATTGCAATTCATAGTCTAAAATATAATACTCTTCAGAAGACTTCTGAGGTATTTAAACTAATCATTTTTATATCATTCGTAACTTTCAAAAATATAAATGGAATGTAAAAAAACTGTAAAAAAAGAAGAATTGATTAAAATAATAGGTCAAAAGTTACACATTATACTCCGTCTAGTAAAATATTAAATTGCAATTTTTCTTTAAAAAAGAGTACTAAAATATTGATGTATATATTTTTATATTTTTAATATTGATGTTTTTTTCATTGTTTTTAAGGATATTTTTTAAGTTAAACTAAAAACGATTCTACAGTCTTAAAAAAACTTAATTTTCTACGTTTCTTTTTTATGTTATGATATACCGGTTTCTAAAATTATAAGAACAACAAACATTTTTTTTAATAAAAATATATGAAAATATTATACACTATCCTTTTAACGAGGGTGTCAGTTCTCATTTTTAATCACATAATGAAATGTAAAAATAGAAACAATAATAGTTAAAAAACCTTTTCTGTATATTTAGAACTTAATCTACTTAATTTCTTCGCTTTATTATGAGTTCAAAGAAAATACTACTAATTAGATAACGCGACATTTTGGCATGTTTCCCCTTTCAAATAAAATAACTTTTAAAACATATTAGGCTGTCATATACGTGGGTGTTATTACCTACGTAAAGAAAATAATAAGGAATTGCTGAGTGCCAAAGTCAAGTTATCTTAAGTACTTTTTTTTTCATTTTCATGAATTAGTCCATTATTTAAATTATGGTTGAACTACTTTTTTTTAATATAAGGCATAGAACTACCATAAAGGAATTTAAAAAATATAAGTATTGCAGCAAAATTAGAAATTCGATTCTCCTTAGTTTAAAATAATATTGGTTCGTAGAAGATTTATGAAATCAAATCATCAAAGGTCAGATAAGGTCACATTGCACCAAACAATATTACTTAGCCACTAATAAAATAAATATAGCAGGTAAGAAAGCTAGTATTTTATAAATCTGTATTTGAGCAGTAAATATGTCTATAAAAATTTTTTGCACCTTTCAACATTAATTTTTTTTCTCTACAATATGAAAAATATTTCATCTTATCTTTTAATAAAAAGATTGTTTTAAGAATTAACATTGATCGCTTCTAAATTTTACATAGGCATATTTTGAAACCGTTGTTTATTTATAGTTATTTTACAAATGGGAAGTTTAATCAAGATAATATATTATTGTATATTAATAGACACACTTAGTTTAGAATTTATTTATTAAGTATTCAATGTTTTTAATAAATTATAAGAAAAATTTTTTATTAAATTTATGTGGTATTTCTCTGAATTATAATTGACTTTTGACCAAATACAGGTATATAATACTTACATTACTTTATAAAATGGTATTACTATGTAATAATATGAATTCTTTTATAAACTCCAAACAAACTTTATCATTTAATTTCGAAATAAATTTTCTTTAGATAAATATTTACAGTATGAGTATAAAATATTTCTATATTTTCATATAACAGGTTCTTTGTTCTCTTTCTCTTCAAATATCATATTACACTCAAGTATAAAATTTATAAAAATATTAGTTTAAGGGCAATAATTTTGCATCATAATATTTCTTAGGGTTAAAATATAATGTATTCATACTATTATACTTATATACAGGGTGTATCTGAAATGATGCAACAAACTTTCAGGGATGATAGTAGATACCTAGACGAGTCAGAATCCCCTAGGATTTGGGGGTTCGAGACCAAATCCCAGGGAGTTAAAAATGGAATGGAATGAAATTTTAAAGTGAAGACTTTTGAAATAATTTTAAAGATCATATCAAACCACAATTTTTGAGACCATAATTAAATTTTTACCAATAGTAGTTCTTCTTCAAATTGAATTTTTAAATGATTTTTAGGGGTGTCGCTCCATTTTTAACTCCCTGGGATTTGGTCTGGGACCCCCAAATCCTAGGTGATTCTGACTCGTCTAGGTGTCTACTATCATCCCTGAAAATTTGTTCACCATTTCAGATACACCCTGTATATTATAGTTATACTATTTATCAAAAATATACAAATGTTTTAAAATGCATATTTTCTTGAATTTAAATTGTAAGCACTAAAGTGGTAAATAATTTTAGCCTTTCAAGAAATTAAATCCAGATTTTCAAAAGCTACAAGGTACATAAAAAGCTTTTCATAAATTATTAAATCCTAAATTGTTTGCTCTTATATAATTTTGATATGATTGTTTTTTTTAAGTTCAAGAATATATGAATAAAGCAGAGATTGATATGAAAAATTTACCCTAGATCAACACCAAAAAATTTCTTAAGCAAAACAGTGATAATTTCTTAATAATTAATAATAAAGTGATTTATGATAATGATAGAACCTTTATGAAAGGTTCTATTCTAAAAGAAATAATTTAAAAAATACAATTGAAATAATAATAGAATCGAACTACGCATGTTGTGATTATTAGTAGTAAAAAATAGTAAAAAGTATCCATTTATACAAGAAAGATTTATATATTATTTTCTCTGTGTAACACGACACATAGATTTCTTAAAAAGCATATATAATTGTAGTTATAATTTGAAACCTTTGTCTTTCCAAACAGTTTTTCCCTACATAATGTTTTCGTTTTTTCCATTACCGTTCTTTATAACATTTTTCACGTCATTGGAAAATTCTCTTTTATTTTCTTTACACTTTAAAAATCATCTTGAAACACCATACCATTGATAGGGAAAGTTCATAAAATACCACCAGGTGGTATTCTCGCCAAAAGCTGCGTTTGTCAAGTTACCCCACAAGCCTCCATCTTGTGAGACAGACACCAAAATTAAAGTGACAGTCAATAGTCATCCGTAATCAAAATGGAGTCCCGTAAGAAAGCTACGTGAAAGAAATTCATGGTTCCTCTCTTACATATTTGTTCTTTCACCAAAAGTGGATTCGTGTTGTATCACCACGTTTGGGGAATAAAAGTTGCAGTAACTAGGGTTAGGAAAGAGATTCGAGCGTCAGGGCACAAGGACTTTACGCCGCTTCTGCTTTAGTATTTTATAAATCCTCTCGTTTTATGTTGACGAAATAGACGTCCAGGAGGAAGAAAAAAAGGGGGAAAGACACTAAAAAGACGAAACAGAGAAAGCATTCGGAAAAAGCATATACTGGAAATGAGCGAAAAAAGTAAAAAGTAAAAGGTTTGCCAAAGAGAATTGGGGATGAGTGAGGGATCTCTATACGATGGATGTTGTTCTTGAATTTTGTTTTTGAGTTTTCCTGTTGAAGAAACTGTTTGTTGCTTCCTATCTTAGTACAATGGAGTGTAACTGTGACTATTCGATAGTGGAGAATTGGAAATATTTTCCTGTTGCAACAGTGGTGGAAGTTTTTTTTGGAGGGTTTATATTGTTTGAATGTTACAAAATTCTATTAGATCTTTTTTCTAAAAGGAAATGAATTTACTTTTTTATGGTGGGTGGGAATTAGTACTAATAAGAGTGAGAGATTGTTGTCACTATCAAAATACATACAAACCATTATTGCTGCAATTATTTTTAAAGATATAAAGGATAAACTCAAAAGTGTGATATTGGAAGGAGCGGTTTTTTAAAACTTAAAAAAATACATTTTTAAGATTACAATAATAATACGAATATCCATTCCCTTGAAACAATTATATGAGTTTAACTTCTTAGCAAACAATACATTTCGCAAGAATCAAAAGTTTCCTTAAATTCTACTGAACCTCATAAACCCAGGTTGGTTATATTAGGTCATCCCGAAAGTTTTGTCGCTCTTGGGAACATCTGTTTACAAGATATTTTTGATACTTTTCCATTATGTGATACCAATATAAACTGTAACTTTATCTACAGTTAACTTGGCATCTTGGCTTGATTTTCGGAACTGATCGACAACTGGGCTTTCCTTAAATCTATGATAACTTGTTACTTCATTTCTTTTTTGCTCAAAATTTTGCATTTTTCCTAAAGTTAAGATTTTTAAATTAAAATTAACTGGCTACTTCCGTAAAACAATTTAAGTTATAAGTATTTTTAACAAGTGTGCAAAATTTAATTTAGATTTAATTTTTTTCTGAGGCATCCGGAGAATTTGATCACAATCATCCATATTAAATTGCTGGATTGCTACCCCTAACCCTCTACTAGGAAAGATCGGGATGATCATTTGCAGGAGTTCTGCTTCCGCTCTTCAAATGTAGTATAAAATAAATTTCAATTTATGAAATAAATAAAATTTTCCGTACAATCTTAATATGACTTAAAAGTAAAGTTGAATTCCTTTGAATTTTAATTTTGAAAGTTTTTAATTAATGGCAACTTGAAGTAAACAAAATCTTATTAATCGTAGAAACTAGGAAAGCTCGAAAAGTGAGTCAACAAAAAAGAGCCAAAATTCGCCAAATTGGCTTTAGATAGAAGTAGAAGTACTTTACTGGTTTACCGTAATGGAAAAGTACTAAAAAATACATTGTATACAGACTCTCCCTGAAGCGACAAAACTTTCGGTATGACCTAATAGGGTCATTCTTTGTCAAAGCAAACAAAAAAATCCCAATTTTCTACCTGATCCTCTGGGATTTCAATTAAATTTTCATGAATTGTTCCCATCAGTGTTAAGGATTTCAGGGTGTGGTAATAAAACATTTTACCTACTTTAAAATTCTCAACAGACGGAACTACAGATAAAAAAATATAAAATTTTAAAAGGGGCATTTTGAAGGGATACTGACTTTTTCAAACACAAAACACAAAAAATGGTGATTTTACTCTTTCGGAGAAAATAGTTCCACCGTTATTACATAGTGGCGCTGGTGTTTCCAGCTATTATACGAAGTGTATATTTGGACGGCCCAAACGGCCCGTGGCGCATGCGCTGTAGGTCTCGTGGTTACGTAGCAGTCTCGGCACTTAGTGATGGAACCAATGGAACGCCGGGCCGTGGAAATTAGAGTAGAGTTTAGTTGAAAAAAGGCTGTCCAAATATACAGTGCCGACCTAATATCATTCAGCAGTGAGTGGGTGTGAGCTAAACGAAACAAGTGATTTTCATTGGACTTGGAACTTTGTATGAAGACTGCATTTTAAAATATTTCTTTAATTTATTTCTGCTTTAAAAGTTGCCAGTACCGTCTATGGAGGTTAGGGTGGCCCACAGAGTAAAGATAATTCAGAGGTCCAAAACGTGATTTTACTAAAATAGTTCTACAGTTATCACATAGTGGCGTTGCGGTGCCTCCAGCTGTCAATCAACAGGGTGGGCGGAACTAAAGAAAACTAGGGATTCTCATTTGACTTAGAACTTTATATGGAGGCTGCATTTGAATTTCTCAATCTCTTCTATTTTTCCCCAGATCAAGGAAACTTTTTCCTTATGGTTTTTTAGTTGTTTTGTATAAAAATATTCAAATTTCGATTTTTTTACTCCTCTTGGTCATCGACTTCTAATTCGAATACAGAGTTGAAATTTTGGCTGTGGGCGCTTCTATAAGACCTATTCTCAGGGTGTCAGTATTTCGTCGTGGAAGATGCAATACAGCACATCTAACATTTGAAGCACCTTTAGTATTCTAATCCTCTTTCTAGCCAAACAGTTTTCGCGACTTCGTTTGGCGGTTTTAATATGGCTGTGCTTTTTTGTAAACCAAATTTTTTTTCAAAAATAGATGCTTAGATATCTGATTACTTGATCAGGCTTTGCACCTAAAAGTATTAAAAGCATTTTTAAAACATCTTTATAGCCCTAGTAAGCCGTGATTTGACACATTTTCACATTGGTCAGAAAAAAGTTGCCGATCTTTCTTGATCTGTCATAGTATTTATTAAGAGAATCAGTCTCGATCAAACCTTTTAAGAACGTGAAAGATATTGGTTTATTTTGAGTGCGATTTTGTTTTAACTAGTCTTTCGAATATTATTAAATTAATTTAAAAAAGATATTACTGGATCTTCGATTACGTGTTACTTTTTTATTACATGTGCTACCTATTTTTCCTTTCATTAGCTTTGTAAAGTTCCGGAATAATGCAAATAAAGCATGCTTTATTTTATGTCGTGGTACCTTACTAAGGTACGTCGAACCGCACTTATTTAAGCGGACCAAATCTTAATAGTGCGGAAAACTTGCCTACCCATAACAGTAACTCGTGTGTGAAATTTTAGCCCCATCAAATAATATCTTCTGTTCTGAACCTCGGCCTTAAGTTTTGAATTTTTACCAAAAATTTGCTATTTTGCAATATTTCTTACAGTTCTGGGGCCTTCTGATGCACAGATTTTTTTCAGGAGGTGTGGTAGATGTCTAGGGGGATTATTCCGTGAACCCCATCCTCATTTCCACTTTTCCCCCTACTCGAGCGGGGGTTTTGTGGGCGAGCACGCTGCTGGTAATGTTGGCTTTCCCTCCAAACGCCAACGCTGCGCCCGCCTTCGTAGCCCCTTTTGTGCATCAGAACCTTACATAAACCAATTATTTTCATGAAAGTGACCCATAACCCACCATTGAGGGGGATCTTTCCATCAGGTTCCATGTATTTATTATTTTTTTAATTTACTTTAATTCCTATTTTACAAACAAGTTTTTTTTACAATCTACTTTTTAGCAAGCTGAAACTGCCAGTAAAATGTCGATGGGAATGTATTGCGTCTAAATAGTGCATATACAGTCATATTTCATCTGCGGGGAACCTCTTTTTCTTTATTTATGGGAAGACCTTCTGAACAAAGAGCACTCCTCGGTGGTATAGCTAGAAAAAATTCCGGAGATTAATATTATATTTCAGAGGGAATTTGAGTTAGTTTCAGTATTTTCTTTTTCCAAACAAGTAAATATATCCCCATATCCCCCTTGGTTACGCCCATGGCACCACACACCTTGTTGGAAGCTCTAGTTACTAACTGCAGTACCTTTTTCTTCGCTGAAATGGTGACTTCGAGATTTATAAATCCCCACTGCTCTATGTTAGCCCATCTATCAGTTCCTAAGAACTGGTGGAACCGTAATCTGAGCACTTTCCCAAGCTATCATTTCAACATAGCTTTTAGCTTTGAAAGCCTGAACTTACAACCAATGGCATGATTTCTGAACGGCCCATTCCATAAAACTAATCAGATAAATTTGAGATATAATTCATTATAATATCTGTTTATAGAGGTAGCATAGTGTCCCCCTTGTTTGTTCGAATATATAGGGTAAGCGAAGGCACTGAGTGTACGATCCCTAAATGTGGATTGTCAGAAGAGGTAAATCAGCAAGCTTATTTTCATCGATTACAATATTCAGAAATTCCAACTTATCTCATCTAGCTCCAAGGGGTACCTCAAAACAGCCGATGGAGGTCTGGGTATACGTTACTGTGTACGTTACACTATGGTTCAATGTTATACTTTAACTTTAAAAGCCCATTAAAGATGGTACGTGACATCTCTTTGATTCAGTATTGGGAAAACATCTTGCTGGGCATGTGACTGATTACAAGATTTATGTTAGATAAAACGCTCTACAAGATTTTGTAGGCAAGAGAACAAGCAATGAGGAAGTTTCATATTTTTTTTTTATTTTTTAAATCGATCCTACCTTACGAGAAAACCCTAAAACCGAGATATTTTTTAATTCTGATCATTATTTATTTTTTTACTGCGGTTTAAAGTTTGCGCTCTGGAAAAGGCGGGAAAAACAGCGATTTCAGATTCGTGATGTCACTCGGCATGTCAAAACGACTACAACTCGCATCTCCACCTCAACTATGCAGCCGGCGTTGACAAAACTCGGTACATAGACGTATCTCGAGGCGAGGATGATCACTACCAAGTTTTCCAAGTTCGAAAATCGAATATTTACAAGTAATAAACGATTTTATGGCTAAAAACTCTTATTTCTCCATTTCTCTGCTAGAGTGGATCTGCTTGACTCACTATTTTAAATATGAAAACCTCAGGATTAAATATTTTTAATAAGAAAAGCTCTATAATTTCCAATTTAAAAGTTAAATCAGCAATGAAAACACCAAAATAAAATCAAATAATTAATTTTAAAACATTACATTCTTATATTTTAAGATTTTCCCCTTAAAATTCAAATATTTATGGAAAATGTATTATTAAATATTTTTTATTTAGTGGGACTAATCCCCATCTGGTCTAATGAAACTATACCAGATCCAAGAGGTCATAAAGACCTCTTATTTTAATAATGAATAAACATCAAAAATGTCTTTTGTTTAGTGTCGAGTGACGTCAAATTTGATTTTTGAGCGTTTGCGATTGCATCATTTGTTTACGACTTTTTTCAACTTTTATTTCTTCTATATCTCAGTAAATAAATTTTTGAGGAAAATTTGGATTGCAGATTTGGATTTTTCACATCTTATATTGTATTACTATACCCCAAAATCGAAAATTTAAAAAATATGAAACTTCCTCATTGGTTGTAAGTGTTCGCAGTTTAGGCATAACAATGCTAAAATGATAGACTGGGAAAGTGCTCAAAAATTACGGTTCCACTAATTCTTAGGAACTGATAGATGGGCTAACATAGGACAGTGGGGATTCGTAAATCTCGAAGTTACAGCTTCAGCGAATAAAAAGGTTTTGCATATAGTTACTAGAGCTTCCAGCAAGGTGTGGGGTTCCATGGGCGTAATCAAGGGGGATATGGGGATATATTTACTTGATTAAAAAATAAACACTGAAATTAACTCAAATTCCCTCCGATAAATGAATATAACTCTCCGGAATTTTTTATAGCTATACCACCAAGGGTTGCTTTTGCTCGGAAGGTTTTCTTCAGATTCTCTCATAAATAAAGGAAAGAGGTTCCCTGCAGATGAAATATGACTGCATAACTTCCACTATTTAGACGCAATACATTCCCATCGACATTTTACTGGCAGTTTCAGCTTGCTAAAAAGTAGATTGTAAAAAAAACTTGTTTGTAAAATAGGAATTAAAGTAAATTAAAAAAATAATAAATACATGGAACCTGATGGAAAGATTCCCCTCAATGGTGGGTTATGGGTCACTTTCATGAAAATAATTGGTTTATGTAAGGTTCTGATGCACAAAAGGGGCTACGAAGGCGGGCGCAGCGTTGGCGTTTGGAGGGAAAGCCAACATTACCAGCAGCGTGCTCGCCTACAAAACCCCCGCTCGAGTAGGGGGAAAAGTGGAAATGAGGATGGGGTTCACGGAATAATCCCCCTAGACATCTACCACACCTCCTGAAAAAAATCTGTGCATCAGAAGGCCCCAGAACTGTAAGAAATATTGCAAAATAGCAAATTTTTGGTAAAAATTCAAAACTTAAGGCCGAGGTTCAGAACAGAAGATTTTATTTGATGGGGCTAAAATTTCACACACGAGTTACTGTTATGGGTAGGCAAGTTTTCCGCACTATTACGATTTGGTCCTCTGAAATAAGTGCGGTTCGACGTACCTTAGTACCTTACCTGCTACAAACTTATTGTGATTAAAATGTAAGTAAAATGTATACAGTTTTGTAATTTTTTATATTCCTATGATTGATTTGTTTTTGGTTTATACACCGATAAAAGGCAAGAAAAAAATTTTTCCCATAAGAATTGCATTGAAAATAAAGTTATCAAACAATAATTTCTGATAATAACGGAAAAAGTGCCTATTTACAAAATAATATTAAAAATGTGTATTGATTTGAAACAAAATTAATAGAAATGATGGACATTCTTTTCTGAAAAGCAGAAAAATGCTCGATATGGATAAGAGAATAAGAAATTATATTAGCAAGCGATGCTCCGAAGTAGTCACCCTCCCAAGTATTACCCGTACTTGGAAGTGCTTAACTTCAGTGATGAATAAATGTGATAGTGTTGGTTTAGACTCGATTTAAGCAGCAACCATACGAAACCATATTTGGCTATTTATTTCACTGCCAATTGAAACAATCGACAGCTACTTCAAACTGTGTCTTTTTCCGATGTTAGATGTGCTGTATTGCATCTTCCACGACGAATTTCAACCAACCAATCAGACCAGACTCGGCTAAAATTTGCACCTTGGGACTAGCGTCTTGTCTCTGTTAGTTCTATACTCTGTGGTTAAAATATGACTGGTTTAGAGATTATGGAATGTTTCGAGTTACCTAACACCTCAACTCGACTCCATTCTTCTAGAGTAGTTCCAGTTGTGAGACGTGTGGCGGGTTCTTAATCCGTATCTAACGACTGCTTAAAATGTGTATGTAATCAACCCTAGTCTGGGTTTATATCGGTTTTATTGTTAAAGATAAGTATTCGATCAATAAATTCATAACTAAAAGCTTAGTTTGTACCGGAAATCAGCTTCAGTATGGATCACTGTTTTTCCTTGAATATTTGAGGGTATCGTTTACCTATAATTTACCAAAACTCATAATTTTTGTTGATTATGCGTGATTCTTGCTCCAGTAAACAGTGACTAATCCATAAATATTGAGCTCAGAAGCATTCTAGAAAAATTCAATATTTTTATATGTAAATAAAATAGCTTAACCATCTTTCAAAGCTTTAATTTCTCTGTCAGTAAAAATCATGTTTGTTTCCGTCTTCTTGGCGAAGGTTTATAAGCGGATCCTTGAGAACCGGAAAATGTTATTCCAATCCAAATTTTTAATTTGTTTGCTCTACAGTAATTTGCAACAATGGATATCTAATATGGTTGATTTCATGGAAAATATTAGGCACTCTTATTGCTAGAAAATTAATCCTTGTTTTCCCTAATATCATCTGAATAATTTCGTAGTTAAATATATACTTGATTATTGAATGAGCAGATTCAAGTGCTCTAAACACAAGTTTTCTTCTCAATGTAAAAAAATTTCCTTTGAATTTTAAGTAAATAAGTTTAGTTCGATCAGATTTTGAGCTTTGCTAGTTTTGATTTATAACGTTATTTTTAAAAAAAATTATAAGTAGCTTAGTTCCTTTGTTCTTCGTGATGTTTGACGTTATTTCCTAATTTTAGGGATAAAACAAGAGTTTAATTTTGTATATTTTATGTTCTTGAATTTGTATTCTACCCTTACTACATACATTTTACCATATTTCCTGCATATGTTCTTGGCAAGATCAGAAGGGGCCCTTTGATTTCTTGGATGTTTTGACCGTTCAGAAGTGATTAGAAAGATTACCTGGCTCAAAGACCAATTATATTGAGAATACCGAAGAAGTGAAAAGATACCCGAAATAGCTGGCTTGTTTTTGGTAAGTAATATGTTGGTTTGATTTTTAACTGGTTTGGACGGGGTTGAGTTTTAGTTAATTTTTCGGGAGAGGAATTTTTCTTAATTAAAACCACAAATTTAAATTTAAACTTCAGTGCAGTTTTAGAATTTATCGAACTTTTGTAAGAAAAAAAACAAACCCAACTTAAAAGTAACATTTTCAGTTTAAGTGTGTTTGGTGACCATTAGTGGATGCTGATGAATTGACAAAAATTTGTCCAGTTAAGCTTGCCCGTGTCTGACGTGTTTAACCCATTACTGCCTGACGTCCCTTTTTAGGGACGTTTTTTAAAAATCCTCATATTTCTACATAAATTGTTCCTTTGAATCAAAATTTGCACTAATGTATCTCTGATCTTCATAGAACATAAAGAACACAAGAAGAAAGCAGAATTTAATTTTTTTTTTACTTTTTTTAAAGTTGGAAGATAGAATTTTTCAGAAAAGTGCTTTTTTATAAATTTTAAAAGAAAAAGCTAAAAAATCCTAGTTATTTTAAAAAATGTTCAATGCCGATATATATTACTGTTTATACATTAAATCAGTTGGGGTGTTTTTTTATTTTTCCAAAATATTTTATCTTGACCTTATTTTGGACCCTCGAAAAGCGTCCCTAAAAAGGGACGTCAGGCACGAATGCCCCCGTGGTTTTCCCCATTGTGAAATGCTAGTGTTTCCTTATTTATTTTATAAAAACGCATTCGATTCTTATGAAATGAATTAAATAACTGATATTTATAAAATTGCTTTCATTTTAGCTAATAAATTCATTATTTTTGTTTAATTTTTTTGGAAAATACTGTTATTTCTGCTAAATTAATGGAATAAAAAGTCTTAAATTGTAAGGAATTCATTAATTTGTATTAATTAAAATGAATAAATTAATGATTTTACTATATTTATTACTTATGAAAATATATTCCGGTTATATTTTAATTAAAATTTTAATAATTATTAATTATAATGACTTTTTTACACTAAAATTTCCAAAAAAGTCACTTTTGAGATAAATTTTCGGCTTTTTTTCTAATTAGATGTCGCTAATCATTGTGTTCTATACTGCAGATCAATCTATATCATGTGGCTTGCTAATCCACATCCCACTAATGCTTGGTTTTTGGGGGAGAAATTTGTGTTCCGTACAATAAAATTAAATAAAATGAAAAAAGTATGGGCATTTGAACGACTTAAACTTCTCAAATTGAGATATTCTGATGGATTTGAGGAGTGTAAATGTAATTATTACTTAATATTAGGTAACATATAAACAAAGAATGCCTTTTTCAATTAAAAATCTTAATTAATTTGCAATTAACATAGATTTGGGAGGAAAAAACGTGTTTTAGAGCATAAAAAAATGCTCAAATTACGTTAATTAAGGTTAATTTTACAGTTAATTGGATTAATATTTAATATTTTTTGTTCATATTCATGTTACAGTATGGTTCCGATCACTTTTTCTGGACTTGAAAAGGTAGAAGTTGTTTTTGAGGCTTTAAAACAGTTTTCTACCATGCGTTTAGTATAGGGAAAAACCACGTGGGCATTCGTGCCTGACGTCCCTTTTTAGGGACGTTTTTTAATTTTGGTGTAGAAATTAAAATTTTAACCTGGAATTTTTCTCATTATTTTTCTAGTTGTTTTGGGGCTATTTACTATGTTTTTACCAAATATTTAAGAAAAATAAAAAGTTGGGCATTAATGGGTTAACCAAGAATGAATTAAAAATCTATAGATTAAATGTCCACTGGATTTATTTATTTCATCACATAATATTAATGATAAATCAGTATTAAGATCAGTTAGGGGAATTTCTCCGCAAAACGTAAAAAAGTCTGAGTTTTCACCTTTAATTTATTTAAATATTTTTTGTAAGCTTAATTTAGAGTGTTAGGGTTAATTTTAACACATGTAAGTATTCCGAGAATGAAAGTTTTTTTATGAGTTAGATATCGATTGAATATCGTAAAAAGTATTTTTTCGATTTCCCACTTAACTTTTAACACAATTAAATACCTTAAATACCAAACAAAATATCTTCACACTTTGAAACTGATATCCGATGACACGGGATCTAGTAAATAGGGAAAAATTGGTTGAATGAATAACCTTATCATCAAAGTTTGAGGATTTATCGTAAAAAGTATTGTTTCATGCCTAAATTCATGTTCATGGGCAAATTTTGAAAACATACTTTAGCTGCTTTAAAAAAATCAACCACGGAGTACTGACAGACGGAGTAAGTGGGGGTTGCTTGTGCCACCAACATGTTCGGAAAAAATCCCAACGACAGCTGATTGCTGATTTCAGTCGCTTGTGTTGCTTATGTTCGGCTGAATTTTGCAACAAGACCTAAAGTTTTTTGCAGTAACCTAATTTCATGGCTTCTAGAGCAGTTGCTTAAATCAAAGTCGATCTTAAAAATATTTCGATCGTTGATAATTGAATGAACTTCCGATCGATCGAGGCGAAGATTAACGGATGCAAAATTGGAATCTAATCTAAGCTGGTATTGGATATAATTGGAATCTTAAAATATAATAGTTAAATTTTTCCAAAGGAAAATTCTGAAATGCTTACCACTAACTTGCACTCGAAAATCACTGTTTTAGTGCAAAATTGTCAAGCTATAGTTTCTTGTGTAAGAAAAACGCACGACTGAAAACAACATCGATCATCTGGTGTTGGGATGAGTTTAGTTTTTTCCGAGATGGAATAATGGTTGCAAACAAAACTGGGGGGGGCTTACCGTTATGGGAATGCACTGCACATGCATGCTCCGACTATTATATTCCAAGTTGTTAAATGCTATAAAAGACCCTAAAACGTCGTCCAGTGTGTGAACTGGATTTTAAGAATAATTTCAGTATTATTAAATATTAAGGGAAGTATAAATATAAAGCTTTTAACTGTATTGATGACATTATTTACCGTCAATCCAGTGGTTAACCAGCAGCTAAATAAAGAATAGGTGCTTTTCGCCGACTGATTGGTGAAATCCTTCTTTAACCGAAGGTCAACTGCTAGTTAGGTGGCAGTGAATAATGTCGTTATGATATGATGAAAATCCAAAAATAATCATGGTAATAAAGATCATACCGTCATGTGAACAGAAAAGCAACGTTATTAATACACGTTTTTTGCTCGAATTTTCTATCAAAGATCCATAAAAGTTGAATGAAGTTATTCTATAACTTCACTGCTATTTCGGCAGTTTAAGTCAAAAAGTGTCGGGTGTTTTTTTAACGAAAGTCCGAATTTTTTTCGGGGCAACCCCAAAAAGGTGCCATATTATTACCCCCAAAAGGTGCCTGAAAGTTTCAGCTCAAAAAAATAACATGGAGATCCGCCCCCGAGCGTCAAAAATCCAAAAAAAACTCGCGATTTTGCACGTTTTTACTTATAAAATCCGAACCGGTGATATTAAATATGCAAGACTGGTTTCATTTTGTAGATTATTTATATAGCTTCAAATTTTCTAATTGAAGCTGATTTGTAAAACCCTTACAGATCATATGATACGAGGGGTTTCACTAATTCCCCCCGCAAAATAAATTTTTTAAGGAGTGTCAGGAAATTTCTTTAAATTTGTCAGCTACCGTAAATTGGTTCAATAATGTCTAAATAAGGGTTTTTGACTGCATAGGCATAAAATTTAAGGGATTAAAAAAGAAAAAAAAAGAATTATGATTTTTTTACAAACTTATTAATTTATTTCAAATAACAATTACTACAAAACATTGCACTATAAATCACAAAAGATAACCCTATATTATAAAATTATTTATAATATAAATATTAAAGAAACTTAATTACAACTATGTTAAACTTTAAAAATAAAATGATAAAGTCCATAAAATAATAAACGAAGAATCAAAGAGGTAAAGGCTTTGAAGGAGAAAATTTTTTTGTATCGGAATATAATTTCCTTCACTCGGAGACTACTTGCAATAAATATTGCTTCTGTTCTTCGTCTTTTGTTATAGACGAATTAAAATCCTGTATTACCTTCACACCTCTTTCTGCAGTATCATTGACAATTTTCAAACTTTTAACAGTTCCTGATGCTTTTAAAAATTCCAGGTTAGTATTCCAATCATCTGGATCTGCCTTTAAAAATTTAGTAGAAATATTAAACCTTTTCAAAAAATACAGTGTAAACGGATTGATGAAGCTGTCAAGTTCTTTGCTTAAAATATAACTGGACTCTTTTAAATCCACTTCCACTTTTATTACTCTGTTATCTTCACTACCGGCTTCATCTAGTTCATATTTATATGACAAAAGTTTTAAGGCCATTTTAAATACCACAAGTGATTCAAAAACTTTGTTAATGCTATTTTCGATATTTCTGCATATATTTTTTCGTAGTTAATTAAGGATTTTATACTAACTTGTGCATCTGGTGCATTAAACCAAACTTTAACATAGATGTTTATTAGAAAAACACATAATCTCTGTGAGGGTTAGAGGGAATTCGAATCTGGAAAGGAAAATTTTCAGGCAATAGATAGCTTTTGCCATCCACCTAGCATATGCATGGTACCTGGGGCCCTAAACGATATTTGGGTTGATGTACCAAGTCCTAGAAATACTAAGCACAATTGCAGTAATTCCCTGTAATCTTCTCTTGGAAGACATTTCGGATTTTTCAATTGCTCAGTTATGAAGCTTCCAACACTGTTGGAAGCTTTATAATTTAAATTAGAAGTTTTTTAAAAGGTTTAATATTTCTACTAAATTTTTAAAGGCTGATCCAGATGATTGGAATACTGACCTGGAATTTTTAAAAGCATCAGGAATCGTTAAAAGTTTGAAAGTTGTCAATGATACTACAGAAGGAGGTGTGAAGCTAATACAGAATTTTAATTCGTATATAACAAACGACGAAGAACATAAGCAATATTTATTGCATGTAGTCGCCGAGTGTAGGAAATAGTATCCCGATACAAAAAAATGTACTCCTTCAAAGGCTTTGCCCTTTTGATTCTGTGTTTATTATTTTATGGACTTAATTATTTTATTTTTAAAGTTGAACATAGTTGTAATAAATTTTCTATAATATAATAATAATAACTTTAACTTTATTGATATGACATAAATAGTTATTAAAAAATCTTAGAAAAAGAGCATTTTTATTACCAAGGGGACTATATCCCGTTCAGGTGACTGATAAATTAAGATAAATTAGTACAATAAATAAAATTTAACAACAGATTAAACGAATACATAAAAACACTATGAAGGAGTATACACTAAAAAATAAGTAATAATAAGGTATAATTCTTAATTTCTAAAACATATATACATATAAATAAAAAACATTAAATAGTTTAATACATATATAATAAGTATATTTATACAAAACCGAGAATTAAAGAATTTAAAAGTGAATAAAAATTTAAAAAAATAAATAAAAAAAATAAAAAATCAGTCTTAATAATAGGTAATAATCAAGAAACAAATTGGCAAAAGTCTGGTTTAATGAGTTATTTAATTGCTTCGTTTTATATCGGAAAATACCATTGTATGTCGTCCAAGTTTATTATGAAATTAAAAAGTTCTCGTTTAAAAGTAGAATGTTTATCTATATTTTGAAGATAAAGAGGCAAAAGGTTATAGATTTTAGGTGCTAAGTAGTAAAAATGTTTCCGAAATATTTCTTTAGAAAAATGTGGTATTTTATAAATTTCATTAGGTCTTTGAGAGACATTCACTTTTAAATCACAAATTAATTTGTTTCGATGCAAAAAAAAGTGCAACACGGAAAAGGAAATCATATTTTAATGGTTAAGATCTCTTTAGTTATTGGCGTGTGATTGACTAGATTTTAAAATTTTGATGCATTTATTTTGAATTGAAATTAGCGGTAGCAAATTGGATTTATAATCATTTCCCCAAATACAAACCAATAAAATAATAATTACTGATGTTGTATCAACGAAAAACTTTTGCTTTAAGAAAATAACTTAAAGCATACGAAAACAATCACTATACTAGACAGCAACTTAAGTTGAACCTACTACGTCACTGACAAAGTAGTTCCCATCGCGGTGTGTGAATTTCGAGTGAAACAAAGAACGTCCATTTTAAAATATGATTATTTCATTAAAGCCATGTATAAATAGTGTCTTTTTATCCCGATTCGCGTATCGAAATTTCTTCTATCAACCCAACAGGTTTTGTGTTTACTCACTTTCTCCTTCTGCATAGTGACGTACTGGGGTCAGGAAACGTTGCCGTGAAGTATAGTACGACATACGTAAATTCATAATACTTAAAAGAAGAATATTGAGTTCATTACATTACCTATTTTATTGTAAATGTCGAAAAGCTTAAGAATTAAAACGTGACCCACTCTTCCTTAAACTAGTAAAATTCTCGCACTAATTTTGGTTTTCTGAACACCTCACCTTTTTCCACCTAATGTTAAATTTTGTAGGCTATTCATTTTTTGTTTTCTAACCTTAAAAATTTAAGAACAGCAATTTGCATACTCTCTTTACGTCTCTTAGGCTTTTGAATCCTCCAATAAAACATGAATGTGACCATCTACGCTACTTGGTGGGACTTGCATTCTTACAGATAATTTCAGTAATATGTAAAAGTACACTAATAACTGGACCTTATCACTGATGATTCAAATCCTATAGTATGTTTTGTTTATTTAGAATAGGCGGCTGAAACAGGATCAAAATCGCTCAATAATGCATAATAACGCTTATCACGCAACTTCAGTGGCAGATTCGTTTACAGTATTTTAAATACTTCTGTTCAGGCTGCCTTGTCATTGCACAAGAAACAAATTTCAAAGACAATTTCAATAGTATCTGCTTCTAATACATTGCATCTCAGTAGCCTATTCTAAATGAACAGACTATAGTAATTCGATATGAGTTATCGTTATTTAACTTATTATCTGACCAACCTCTTCCCAATCTTGGAAGTTATCTTGATATGTAGATTTTATGCTTAATCCGATCCATAAAACTTTTTTTTCAGAAGTTTGAATGTGTTTATGTTGTGTTCTAACAAGTTTCCATTCTTACAGGAGCAGCGCAGATCCTTCAAATGCAGCTTAGTTCATTCAAGAATCGATTGGGGCTTAAAAGCTCACCAAGAAGCTTTGTCAGTTCCCGTAAGATGTAGTAAACTTCATCTGGTCACCTTTTGATGTAACTGCGATGCATGTGATACCCTTTTAGTTTTCAATAAAAACCTGTCTCTGAACTTTGTATTTCATTTAACTGACTTATACACTTGCTACACGGTCCACGCCACTCCGAATGAGCATGCGCGTGGACTTTGTATATTTAGGGCGCGCAGGTAGGTTTAGAGCGCATGCGCCAACAAGGGAGAGGATAGAAGTGGTAGCCAAGCAAAGTTGAAAAAGTAAGCCAAGGAGCAAGTTACTCGAGGTATAGAAATAGCAACCAAGGCAAATCAAAGTCACAAAGCTAACTTTAGACTTGGTTGGAAAGATAAAGTTTGAAATTGAGCTTGGTTGACAAGTCAAAGTAGACTGAATTTTTTCAAGTCTAAAAAGTGAATAGGAACTTAAAAATTTTGAAGCATATGTCTAACAGATTCGAGATCTTAAGCTTCAAAAGTTCCTATTCAATTTTTGGACTTGGGAAAATTCAGTCTATTTTGACTTGTCAACCAAGCTCAATTTCAAACTTCATCTTTCCAACCAAGTCTTAAGTTAGCTTTGTGACTTTGCTTTGCCTTGGTTGCTATTTATATACCTCGAGTAACTTGCTCCTTGGCTTACTTTTTCAACTTTGCTTGGCTTCCACTGCTATCCTCTCCCTTGTTGGCGCATGCGCTCTAAGCCTACCTGCGCGCCCTAAATATACTAAGTCCACGCGCATGCTCATTCTGAGCGGCGTGGACCGAGTAGCAATAGACATGAAACATGAATGCAAATTGTTACGGAGGCTTTTGACTACGTTGGTTGGTTAGTTATTTACTTTAGTATTTTTGATTATTTGAAATAACTACATCTGTTTTAATTAGAATTACTCATTTATTAAATATCTAAATTAAAATTTTAAAAAAAAAAATTAAATAATTAATAATTAAAATTTTTCTAAATTTTGATTATTTCTAAAGAAATTGATTATAATCTAAATAAGTAATAACAGTTTGGTGTCTTTAAATAATTATAAGTCTGTCAAAATCATGAACTGCATTGCGTGCCAAGAAGAGATTAAAATACCTGTTGACGCAATTAAGTGCTCAGGAAATTGTGAAGGTACGTACCACTATTATTGTGGTGGTCTTACGGAAATTGCTTTCAAAAAGTGCCGTGACAAAAAAACCTGGAAATGCCTGGGATGCAGAACCCAACGTGTCACGAACCAACAGACCGCTCGGGAAGCAAAACCAACACCTGCCGAACCCTCAGCTAGTACTTCAAACCAAGATGTGAGTGGCCAACCAATTTTGAACGAAATCAAGGATCTTAAGTCATTTATTAAAACGCAGTTTTTGGAATACTCCAAGAGCTTAAACTTTCAAGAGGAAATAGTTAAAGAGCTAACAAAAGCCATAAATGATCTAAAGAACGAGGTCAAGATTGTTAAGGAAGAAAACACCATCCTAAAATCGGAGATCACCCGCAACAAAGAAGAACTCGAGCTACTAAAATCGGAAACACTCGAATTACAACAGTACTCAAGAAGAACAAATCTCGAAATTTCCGATTTCCCCGAAGTACCAAGTGAAGACACTAAACAAGTAGTAGCATCGATCTTAAACGCTTTGGATGTCAACAACGAGGTTAGTGTTCTTATAGCTCACCGGGTCCCATCCACCCGAAAAGATAGAAGTAAATCTATAATCGTGCAGTTTGCATCAAAAGGTGAAAGGGATCGATGTTTGCGGGCATCCAGAGAAAAGCGCTTCCTGGCATCCGATATAAATGAACGTCTTGATTCAACTCCCATATACCTGAATGAACATTTGGCTCCAGGCATGAAAAAACTCCTATTTCTAAGCAAACAATTTAAACGTCAGAAGAACTTCAAGTTCTGCTGGATCAGAGATGGAAAAATCTTTCTACGTCAAAGTGAAAACTCAAGAGCTTTTAGAATACGTAAAGAATCGGATCTAATTGATATACCCATCCAACAATAACCCCATCTTTTTATGTCCAGTTATTCCTCTATTGACACTCTTGAAAATCTAAAGCAATTCCTTCTTTATCCAGCAGCTGACGTAACTTTTAATATTATACATTTCAACATTCAGAGTGTTCGATCAAAGTTTGATGAGTTAATAAGCCTGTTATCTGACAGTTTGTATCTTATTGATGTTTTAGTTTTATCGGAAACTTGGCTGACCAATGATGAAATTAAGTTCTACGGAATTGATCAATTTAAAACTTTTTATTGTAACAGAAGCTATAACAGATCAGGGGGTGTCTTAGTATACTATAAATGTAAATATGATTTTGAAAAAATTAATATAGAAATGTTTTCTGCCGAAATAGTTATAATTATAAGTAAATCTCTAAATCTCTGTATAATCTCAATATATCGTTCGCATTTATTTACTATTGAAACATTTGTATCTGAATTTGAAACTGTATTATCTAAAATTTCTTATAGAAACATTATAATAGTAGGAGACATAAATATTGACCTATTGAATTTAAATAATCATAGTGCAAACTATTTGGATTTGATTAGTGCTCATGGATTTTCTTCACTTATAAGTGATATAACTCGTATTTCTTCAGGTACTTGTATAGACCACCTCCTATCACGTTACAGCTTGTCAAATATAAAAGAAATTCACTCTGCAAGACTAATCAATAGTCTATCTGATCATCTCCCTATTCTTTGTAGATTAGTTTTGAGCTCCCCACAAAATACTACAAACCTTGATACGAATGATAAAATAAGACCTAAATTAGTGAACTATAATAAGTTGGAGGACTTTTTAAAAACCTATGATTTTAGAATTTCTGGATCTAATTCTGCATCATCTTTCTCAGATTTTCATACTAAACTGTGTGCAATTAAGCATAGCTTCAGCTTTGTTCCTAAAAGTAATTCCAGATTTGACAAAAACAAATGGTTTAACTTAGAAATATATAGCATAATCAGGTCTAAACAAGCACTATATAAAAAAACCTTACGTTACCCAGGTGATAATTTTTTCAAAATAGCCTATAAAACAACAGTTAAAGTACTAAAACAAAAAATCAGATCTGCCAAAAAATTATTTTATGAAAGTAAATTTAATGATTGTGACTCATCCCGTAAGCAGTGGAAACTAATCAATAACATTCTAGGTAATAGCATTAAAAATCAAACCCTGCCTGATCATACAGACGAACTTCATTTAGCAAATGATTTGAACTCATACTTTTCTTCAATCAACAATATCCCAAACTCCAATGAAAATTTTAAAGAACATTTAAAGACAAATCTAAATTCATTTGTGTGGCTAGAGATAGATGATGCAGAAGTCTTAAATTGCATTCGTAATCTAAATCCCCAGAAAAGCCCAGGATCAGACGGAATAGATGCGAAAATTCTCAAAATTCTATCATTTTCTCATATAAATATTCTCACTAGTCTATTTAACAGCTTAGTAAATGAAAGTATTTTCCCAAAGTCATTAAAGACCTCAATAATAACACCCATTTTTAAAAAGGGAAACAGAAATGATTTCTCAAACTATAGACCTATCTCTGTCCTGCCTCTGATTTCTAAAATATTTGAACAATTAATTAAGGATAGATTAATTTCGTTCCTGGAAAATTCAAATTTTTTCTCAAAAAATCAATACGGCTTTCTACCTAAATCAAATACTGAAAAAGCTCTACTGGAGTTTACAGATTTTATTCATAATAGTATAAATTCTAGTAAAATAACTGCTGCTCTTTACTTAGATATATCTAAGGCGTTTGACTCGGTGAATCATGGTATTTTATTACATAAACTGTCATCAACGGGAATCAGAGGTCACTTCTACAATTTTTTAAAATCCTACTTATCAAACCGTATACAAATTGTTAAAATTAACAACTCCTTAAGTAAATGCCTTCCAATCAATTATGGAGTTTTCCAAGGTTCAACTTTAGGTCCGTTGCTGTTTTTAATATTTATAAATGATTTATGTAACCTTAATTTACACGGTAAAATCATAAGTTTTGCCGATGATACAGTTCTTTTATATTCTGTCGATTCTACTGAAGATTTGAACCAAAAGATGAATTTAGACTTAGTTAAAATTAGTAAATGGTTTTCTGATAACTGTCTGAGATTAAACGTCGATAAAACAAAATACATGATTTTTAACTTAAGACAAAATAATCCAATTCAGCTTTCCGTTAAATATCATGTTAATCACTGTAATAATTATGATGACTGTAATTGTAAATCAATTGATAAAGTGTCAACAATAAAATATCTTGGACTTCATATTGACTGCAACTTAAAGTGGAAATCCCATACCAAGTATATTGCTGATAAATTAAGACATATAATGCTAAATTTTTATCATTTAAGGCCAAAAGTAAGCAGCAAATTCCTTATAACTCTTTATCACTCTTGGGTTCAATCTAGAATTAACTACGGTCTAATAATATGGGGTGGAGACTATCAGATAAATTTAAAAAGAATATGTAAACTCCAGGAAAGATTTATAAAATTGTTATCATCTCAAGTGCATTCCATAAATATTGATAAGTTCAAATTATTGAATATTTTACCTATTCGCTACCTATTCTACTTTAAAACAAGTCTCTATCTCTACTTAAATTCCGATATCTGCAGAAAGCGAAACATAATAAATCCCCGACGACCTAATGCTGTATATACTATACCTAAACCTGAAAAAACTATATTTTGTAAAAATTTCTTTTATCTAGCCCCTAAGTTCTTTAATTTACTACCTTTAGAAATTCAAAATAGTCTAACCAAACATGCATTTAAAAAGAAATTAAAAGACTTTTTGTTTTCTATTGGGGACATTGAACACTTTTTTGTTTTATCTTGAGTTATTAGTGTAATTATATTCCATTCATATTTTTTTGCACTACTACTTACTTTACGACAGATAATAAGCCATAATTTATGACACCCTGTTTGCCGCTACTAATTTCCTGTTTGATATTGTATCGTATTTATACTCTTTTCGTTTTGTTTTCATGTAGTGTTCATTTTTGCTTATAATATTTGTGTTTATATTTTTTTTTCTTTTGTAATTTATTGTGTAACAAATGTAATTTTTGTTAATATTTGTTCACCTACATGGATTGTTATACAATCCCAGGTGATATATCTTCCTCTTTGTTTGTAATAATAAAAAAAAAAAAAAAAAAAAAAACAATACAAAGGATTAATAGGGGCTGAAGCCCTTAAGATTCATAAGGCACATGATCTATTATAGTTACGATTACATTATTACTTATATTAATAGACATTACCACAGTTAAAGATTAAGACATAGCATCTTACCACCGGAACGCCGCGCGGCCACTCGACCCTTCGAGTGTGTATCTGTCTTCTGTGTAATCTGTGTTTATGTGCAATGCTGTTACTGAACTACAGTTTTTATACGGCGCTTATCCGCCCTTCCAGAGCATTCTACCTCGTGACCTAAGTAAGGGGGTTTGATGAACAGTCACCCCTTGATAGAACGCTTGGAAGGTCAAGGCACTCACTAGTTGTTAATCATTATTGAAAGAGTTAATCTTATCTAAAAGTGTTAGGCTCTGAAAGTCACGTACGCATTATTGGTTTGTATTTAAATTTTGAATATTTGAATCTTTAAAACTTATTAATTCAGAACTGTGACGACAGCGGCGTCACATTCCCACCTACAGCCAGAAAAAAAAGAGAAAAAAATGATTTTTGCTCAAACTGTGGACGTTGGGTGGAAAGATGCATGTCAATAAAGTACAGAAATTATCTGATACAGTGCAGTATTATAAAATATTGAAAAGTATCTGTGTTTTTTAAAAGTAACACAAGTCATAAAAAACGAACACTAATAGCACACTTTAAAATTTTAAGAAAGTAAAATTCAATTTCAATAACATACAAAAAAGAAACAAATTCTAACTTCTAAAAAATTCATTTCATCATAATTTTTAAGTTAAAAAAATACAATCTTTCTCTCAGTGAAGTTGGAAATTTTTAACTTCACATAATTAATTCAATTTAGTTTCTCCTAAATAAAAATTTCACAGCACACAAAATACAAACATAAGAGTGTACTACGTAAAGGAATACTCAAAAGTTTACTTCTAAGTTATCTTAAATTAATTCTCAATATTCCCTTGTTATCGTAAAAAAAACATGCACACACTAAAAAATGGTTTGCTAAATATAATAAAATTGAAACATAAATGCTTTTCTAGCAAACAGTACACAAAAATAAAAAATATGTAAATTAAAGAAAAAAAATTTTTTCTCCCGTGTTTCCAAATATAAACAAACTTGTGACTTTGTTCCTAGTACTTCAAAACAGTAAAAGTGACTTAAATTTCCGAATGACAATCGTTAGTTTTCTTATTTTTACTCATAAAACATTTTAAGCAATTTTAGTCTAGACCTTTGTGGTATTTTGGCCATACTTGACTGGGATTTTAACCCAGATCTTCCGTTACTGCATGTCTGGTGGATGTGTTATTTACACCATCAAGCTATATTTGGCTCAGTTTTTAACCACTATCATAGAGCATTTTTGCTTTACTAACGTTTTCATTTAATTCATTTACATTAGTCACTCAAAAAAAATAAATTTAAGAACATTTTGTCACCTCAATAATTGCCTCGGAAACACGATAATTGAAAAACATTGCATTACCTTTGTTAGTTGCACTTTAGATAATGGGTAAAACACAACACTTCATATAAACATAAACACATAAAAAAATACACTAAATACAGAAATTTCATTTTAAATATTAATATGGTAGTTACAAAAAATATAAAAATAAACGACTTACGTACTGCCTTACAAAGTTCCTGAATCACTTCGCGGGGTGTAAGCGCCGTACAACACCATGTTGTACAGTTTCATGGCGGCCTTGTTTTCGCAGCGATGATGTTGTTGATGAAGAAGAGGTGGTTGCAGAGGTTGAAATGCGGGTCGGCCTTCAGCATAGAAGTGCACGGCACTAGGGGTTCTCCGCCTTGCACCTTCACAAAGCAGTCCTTGAAGCATCGAATAGAGTTCTGCAAGCACTGCTGTGGCGAGGAGTTCTGTAAGCACTGCTGTGGTGAGGAGTTCTGTAAGCACTGCTGTGGTGAGGAGTTCTGTAAGCACTGCTGTGGTGAGGAGTTCTATAAGCACTGCTGCGGTGAGGAGTTCTGTAAGCACTGCAGTGGTGAGGAGTTCTGTAAGCACTGCTGTGGTGAGGAGTTCTGTAAGCACTGCTGCGGTGAACGAGATGTAGGAATACGGCGGCTTGGCGTACGGAGAACTACGGTGCTAGGTCCTGGTGGCGCACACGAGCGCTGCCGCGCGGCCAAGGCAATGTCATTCATGCCCGAGCGAGTTTATGTTGGAGCCGAAGCTCGGCGGGGAGTAGTTCATGCCCGCCATGCTCTTGAACGAGGCTGTTCATGCTGTAGCGGTTGCTCATGGGCTGCACGCTGTAGCTGCAGTCCGGGTAGTTCATATGGCCAAGCATCGTGACGCGAGCGGGCCGGCTATTGATCCTCATGCAGGTAAACACATCAGTCACGGCCTGGCGTTCCGTCCGTCCGGTAAAGCGCTGCGACACAACTCCATCGATGGAGGTTATCAGTTTTTTTTGTAAATAAGAAAAGCGAGGACTCGTTCCACTAAATCTCCAAAATAAAATGTTAAAATATACATAGGGCAAAGAAATGCCCCGAGACAACCAGAAAGCAAGAGCAATGTCCAACATCAATAACTGTGGTCAAAATGTAAAGTTAGTAGAATTAATTTTAATTTAAAAGAGGATATAAATAAGATAAAGTAAAAGTAATTACTTAGTGAAGAAAGCTTCCTTTCAGCATGAGTATGTTATTAACAAGCACTTTAAAGTAAAAATATTATTAAATAACTGAAGGGTTAAGAATTTTGACAATTGCCCAACACACCCCAACAGCAATCTCTAGAAATCCGGCCAAAGGAAAACATTCTAGCGCCAGCGCGAGAAATATTTCCGATGCAGATATTACTATCAAAATGAGTTGCGCCACTATCTCAATCCAAAACAGTTGTTAAACAAAAATAATCTGATTAAATAGTAAATTCCAAGTAAAGTAAAAAAAAATTCAAAGTCATAAGTTATTGTTTATACGTCCTTATGGAAAAAAAAATTGTCTATGTGCAACAGAAGAATGTTATTTTCTACTTATATGCGTTTGTAAAGGAGCATAAGCTTCAGCCTTACAGCTCTAGTTCATTTGAACTAATTCGCTTCCTAACGCGTAAGTAAATTTCAAAGGAACCATAACCAACCTTGTTTGTCTCGCGGGAACACCCCAAATTCCCATTTCACGAGTTAATCGAAGGATTTTTTTCTACAGTTCCAAAGAAAGTTTCAAATCTCCTGTGTGTCAGAATTGTGTGTAGAAACGATTGACCCGTTTGGTGATAAGAAGTGTTTTTCTATTTGCATTCATTGCCCGAACGCGCTTTACGATAATCCAACCCATGATTATCAATTCCATTGTGAGAGGAACTTGTTGGCATTTTCTTAACCAACTACGCGCTTTATTCGTCCCCTGTCCACGTAAGATTATTGTATCTAGGGATTTAGGGTTGACGATTTGGGCTATTCGTGTGAAATTACGATGCGGCAGTTTAATCTTTTTCCTAACCGCTATTCCGTTCACACCATACATTGGGCAGTTTCCCAACTTTTCTTTTTTATATTTTGACAAAAAAAATTCTATATTTATAAACACACTTTTTCTATACAACATATAACACACATTTAAAAAATTCTCCTTATTCTGCAATACGGGTCTCCATATATGTACTAGTAAATATTCCGTTTTTTCCTTAACGAAATAAAAATTCAAAATTAAACACTAAATATAAGGACGCAATATAGAAAACAAAATATCTACATCAGTAAAAAATATATTCTGATTCAACCTGATTAAAAAAAATTTCTTCATTTAAAAAAACGTACATTGCTAACACAAAAAAAATTATCCGCAATAACCCACTGAAAAAAATCCTGTTTAAAGGCACCATATGTTACGGAGGCTTTTGCCTACGTTGGTTGTTTAGTTATTTACTTTAGTATTTTTGATTATTTGAAATAACTACATCTGTTTTAATTAGAATTACTCATTTATTAAATATCTAAATTAAAATAAACAATACAAAGGATTAATAGGGGCTGAAGCCCTTAAGATTCATAAGGCACATGATCTATTATAGTTACGATTACATTATTACTTATATTAATAGACATTACCACAGTTAAAGATTAAGACATAGCATCTTACCACCGGAACGCCGCGCGGCCACTCGACCCTTCGAGTGTGTATCTGTCTTCTGTGTAATCTGTGTTTATGTGCAATGCTGTTACTGAACTACAGTTTTTATACGGCGCTTATCCGCCCTTCCAGAGCATTCTACCTCGTGACCTAAGTAAGGGGGTTTGATGAACAGTCACCCCTTGATAGAACGCTTGGAAGGTCAAGGCACTCACTAGTTGTTAATCATTATTGAAAGAGTTAATCTTATCTAAAAGTGTTAGGCTCTGAAAGTCACGTACGCATTATTGGTTTGTATTTAAATTTTGAATATTTGAATCTTTAAAACTTATTAATTCAGAACTGTGACGACAGCGGCGTCACAAAATGAGTACTACAAATAAAAGTAACATCCGACTTTTATTATTGCATAATGGGTTACATCTTAATTTGAAATTAACATGACTTAACATTATTCTTGATCGTGGACATAAAACAAAATGCCATCGATAATACAGATTTGCCATTAATTGCTTGCTAAGCTTGCCTGCACATATTGCTGGTTCAAAAAAAACTCCAATCAGGTCTTCATTAAATAGAATCTTCATAAGCATCCAATTGCCTTGAAAGATAAATACATTTAAAATTAAGCAGGGCAATAATAATATTTTTTTAAGTTGAATACTTTCAAACATGGTCATATTCTTCCGTTTTAATTAAATTTTTGACCTGAACAATAGTTGCACAAGGGGTGGAAAGTATTAACCCATTAACGCCCAAATTATTTTTTTGGGGGGCGAATTGAATAAAAATCATGAATCTGGTGTATTTTGCCTTCAATATGAATATTATAAACAAATTTTGTCAAAACAGTCATTAGTTTCTATAAAAAATGCTGATCTAAAAATAGATCACTGGGCGTTCGGAGGATATTTTTTGTTACAGAGCTAAGTACTATTTAAACTTCAAAAAAATCCCAAAAATTCTGAAATAAATAGAAATATTAGTATTTCTCTTTAAACACACTTATTTCTTCATAAATATGTGGAAAAAATAATTAAATAGTAATAAAATTAAATAATTTACCCAAAATTAAATACACAAATAGCCTATGATGAAAGTAATTATAGGGGGAAAAGGGGAAATTGAACCAAGACCTTTAAATTTATATAAGTATATTATAGAAAACATAAAACATGACATAAAATTGTAACTAATTAGTAAAATAAAATGAATTGGGTTAATTTTTTGAAAATTTTGTAGATTGGTTTTACCATAAATTACTTATATTCATGAAATAAAATGTAACTTGATCTTACATGGCAGCATTCAAAATTGCTGCTTGTTTGAGCTTTTCGCCGACCCTATTCCAATAAACTACTTACTCTGTCATAACGTCAATTTCAAGGTTACAAAGGCTGGATAAGGGCGAATTTCAAAAAAAATATATTGTAATTCTCAATTTGAGATTTTCATAGCTTCTTGATAACCTTTAATTTTCTTATAATTTCCCCTATGAAATATTTCAAAACTACTTGCATTGACTTGTGTTGTATAAAATAAGTTTATGTGAATAAACACCAATAATTTTATACCTAGTTGCAATACTGTGCTTTATTGGTAAGGAATCATAATGGCCTACCTTCCATTTATTCACCAGAATATATTATAAAATTTAATTAGCAATAATATAATATTACATTTCTTAAGAGAATCAATAGCTATGACTTCATCTTGAACATTACGGGTACATCTTGAACAACATATTCTCAGACTCATTTTATCAGTTTTTAGTGGAAAAACTTAATGATCGTATTGTAAGCAACACACAAAAAAAGAACGCCCGAACGCCCAGTGATCTATTTTTAGATCAGCAGTATTTGGACTTTATTTTTCACTTAATAAACTAATTTTGCCCAAACTCTGCATTATATCCCAATAGCTACATCTATTAAGATAAAATAAAACTGGAAAATGATTCCTTAAGTGGTATATCTTTACTGTTTTCTTGAAAAACACGAATGAAGATGAAAAAACTGCAAAATGAAACCACAAAACTAACTTTAGCCCGCCCCTATTACAAAATAAATGAAGTAAATGCAAAAAACACAGGATATTAGAACTGAGGGATGTTTTCTCTTGCAATATGTGCAGTTTCGTTGCTGTTGGGTGTATTTAAGGTTATTTAAGAGCGCATTTATGACACTATGTTTAGCGATCTAGAAATAGATCACTGGGCGCTAATGGGTTAACTTGTTTAAGCATTTCTTTTTGTTTCTAAAATTTGGTCGCTGTGGTAAGTAATTGTGATCGGTATGCCTTAACTCAAATTGTATTATCAATATTTGTATGTTAAAATGTTTTATACAATTACGTTAAGTTGAAAAAAACTGTTAAGGTGAATTAACAGTAACTCAGCTTAGCATACTTATCGTCCCTCAACTTTTGAGTTTTGCAAATAAAGGGTGGTCCCGAATTCGTGGTACAAACTGGGTAGGATAGGTAAGTCTAGTATTACGAAACTGGATCTAGTATTACCAAAACATCGTAATACTAGAGTCTGGTTGGTTGGAGTTATAAAGTGCAAGAAACTAAAGTCTGACGAAGGGACAATTAAAACTTATAAATACCTTCAGCGCATGCCTGATTAATTTGTCTGTTTTTGATTAAAAAAAACTAAAATCTCATTTTTAGATGAAAAATTTGAATTGGTTGGATTAAATGAATGCCGGAATCGAACAATTTTTGTACTTATTGGCTTGATAGGAGAGTTTTTTTGCAAATTTTCATCCTTTATTTTTACCCCTTAAAATCCACTTGCGACCTCTTAATAATACCAATTATTTTTCGTCTTGATGCACTCTACCTACCCTACCCAGTTTGTACCAAGAATTCGGGAGTTCGATGGCCACCACCGCATCGGGTTCCAAGGAAAGAACTTAAAAGCTCTTCTCTCGGAGCAAAGGACCCGTGATGCTCTTCGAGAAATAATGAAAAGAAGGACGGCAAGAATGTTGGAAGAGACTGCCCAATAGCCCAATATTAATTTCAACATTAAAACAATATTAATATTATGATAAAACTCGAAGAAGATTTCAACTTAACCCATTAAGGACGACTTTAAAATAAAGAAAATAAATAACTTTTTCTTTCATATTTTGTTCATTTGGACCGAATATAGTAAGAAATGCCCATTTTCAGATTTTTAAAAAAATAATTTTTATGATTTTTTAACTGGCAACTTTTCTTGCCAACCGTTCTTAGTGGGGTCCAAACTCTGACAAATGAAAAGTCGAAAAAACTAATTAGAATGTTTACGATTTTGATAATAAAATGTTTTCATACATAATTTAAAGAAATAATCCATAAATAAAAGTGAATGGGTACTAAATTGTTAATAGGGGGTCCAAGAAAGGGTATTTCACCCCTCCTGAATAGGGCCAGTTCAGTTCAAATATTGATATTCACCTATTTTCAGGCTTTAAGAATAGCCGAACTAGTACATTTTTTAAGTCGGAATGGTCGGAACCCTTTGATTTTTGTACTTTAGCTAGCTTCCAGGTTAAAAAAGGTTTATTTATATCTCCCAGTCTGGAACATAGGGACTTTTTTACCTGCTAGAGTCTTATATATTCTCAACTTTCATTTTTTTGGATACCTTTGGTTATATGTATATAATTTTTTTGCCTTCCGAAGCCTTTTCTCTAATTGGAATTCTACGTTCTTTTTAGTCATTCTCTATCAAAAAGTCATCATAATTACAGTATTCATCTTTATGGCTCCAGATTTCGCATATTCCTCCCAGATAATGTTAAATATTACTCATTAACTCGATAAAAACTAGGTATTAGCCCATTCAAAATGGGTTAAATTACTCCAGTGATATTTTATTTTATTTTTTGACAACTGTAAATTTCCAGAAACCCCTTTCAAGGAAAATAAATGTATCCATAAATGATTTATTATGTGATTGAACCAATAAATCTGTTAGGAATCGGTAAAAATCTAAAATCTATTAAAAAAAAACACTAAAATTATGATCCAATGGAAACATTTCATCATGCTAAAGTATCAATAAGATCTACATATATGATAAGAACAAAAAAAAGCATTAAAAATAATTAATTTACAAAAGTTTCTTTTGAGTAACTCGTAAAAGTTTTGACCACACATCAGACGATTGGTAACAAAAGTTGCCAGTAGAAGAAAACCCTTGCTATTGGCAATTTAAATACCCCCATTCCAACTGTAATTGGTAATAATATTTAGAATGGGATCTTGTGAATATGCTTCAATAGAAACAAGTCATAAAAATAACCAAAAAATTAGATTATTTGGCGTTTTCCAAATGATCTCCCAGCTATCTCCAAAATGTAGTGAAACGCTCTCATTCTAACAGCGATTTTACCCCCAAAACGGCATGGCAGGTATAAATTTCTATTTTTATCTGAATAAATACATTCTTTAGAAGCTGTTGTCATGCATTTAAACTTTTAATGTCCTCTATTAGAGTCAGTAAAAAATGAAATGTCCCTTGGCAAATTTTGTTGCCAACCGTTCTTAATGGGTTAAGAAAAAGAAAACCTTGCTCGGAATCCTACGAGAACGGGCGAGATCGCTACAAGCGAAGTAGCGTTTGCCCGAGTGCCCCGAACATACGGGGCGGAACGGGATATCCAAACTACCTAATTAATATCTTCAGGTTCCACATTCACGTTGAAGTTTCGAAGTCTCATCAAATTTTACGTAAAATGTTTATAAATGATTCCCACACAATTTTAGCTCCCTTTTCAAATCGTAGCTGATTGAGTTTATATTCTTAGGATGTCAAACAACATTTTAAGACCTTCTATGGATCTGAAATGGGGGAATTTCCAATTTTTCAAGCCCGAAATAAGGGCGCATGCCATTAAAATAGGCTAGTGACCAAAAAAAAATTTTTGAATATGGGTTCCAAATAGAGCTCCAAAGTTGCGTTTTACCCTCCTCATTCATGGAAAAATAATAAAAAAATTCGTTAAAAATAATTTTAGTTTATTTTGGCCCTAGAATTTGATAAAATCTATCTTTTGCATAGCGTATAATGCGAAAAGTCTTAATCAATCAAATTTAAGTTTTAATTGATATAAAAGCTTATAGTTACATTAATTTGGTGTCTTAATAGTCAATAATACGTTTTAGTTCTTTATTAAATTTTTAAAATTATGTTAACAGCCTAAAATTGGAAATTTGGATGAAAAAACTTGAAAACCCCAAAATTTATAAATTTTAAGTTCAAATATTTTATTTAGTCTGTAATACACATTCTTGTTTACATAAAATGCTTTCAAAACACTAAGGTTGATATTTTTATAGAAAACGTACGAAAAGAACGATTATTGCAATATAGGCACTTTATTCCAAACTTTAACCTAACTACCACTTTTTATAAAAAGTCTTCAAATTTAAAGGGACGAACTATCAAATAAAAGGTTATGATTAGTGTTAGATATAATTAGAGAAAATTAAGGGTATATTATAAGTAATTTTAATATTCTTATGTGAAAAAATAAATATAATAAGTATAAAAATTAATTTTTCTCTCATTTGGCGATTCTAAGCTGTATGCCTTAACTGCTTAGCTCATATCACAGTGCAGTACCCTTGTACATACATTTTTTTGACTATTAAGACAACTAATTAATGTAACTTTAAGCTTTTATAACATTTAAAACTTGAATTTGATTGATTATGACTTTTCCCATTAAACGCTATGCAAAAGATCGATTTTTTCAAATTCTAGGTCCAAAACAAACCAAAATAATTATTTTACGAATTTTTTTTTATTATTTTTCCATGAATGAGGAGGGTAAAACGCAACTTTGGAGCTCTATTTGGAACCCATATTAAATTTTTTTTCAGTTGCTAGCCTCTTTTAATGGTATGCGCCCTTATTTCGGGCTTGAAGAATTGGAAATTCCCCCATTTCAGGTCCATAGAAGATCTTAAAATGTTGCTTGACATCCTAAGAATATAAAATTAACCAGCTATGGTTTGAAAAGGGAGCTAAAATTGTGCGAGAACCATTTATAACCATTTTTACGTAAAATTTGATGAAATTTTAACTTGAATGTGGAACCTGAAGATATTAATTGATCGAACTCATGTTTTGAATTTTTAAGTTTTATTCTAAATGGCACCTGTTCCCACCTCAGGCGTTTTAAATTTCCAAAAATATGTTTTTCGCTCCACCCTACTGTATATTGCTAATTTAAATGCGTTTTCAATAACGAGCAAGTTAAGGGAAAGCTGCGCAAATGAAGTCTGGCAAAAGACGGAATTTCTTTAAAAAGCGTTTGTCAAGATAGAAGATTGATTGCAAAGCAGAATAAAGAGCTACATTAGGAAACTGATTTATAAAATATAAAATAATGAATTTGACCAAGTTCTTCGACTGACTAGAAACGGAATTTATGTATAATTATGCCGCATTCTTTCAAAATAAAAAAAAGTTCTAAAACGCAAATTCAGTATCGAAATTTACCTCATGGATGGTCCATTAAAAAAGGACATCTGTAAGACTTCCTCTACAAATGCACGTGATTGGATTAGGACATCTTGGACAGAAGGACACGGGATGTTAGGTAATGCTTCGATGCTTGTTTCCTGGAGATAGTCAAGTGACGTCTGACGATGGGTCCTGTCTTGGAGATTTATCAACTGGTCGTCAGGAAATTCTATGTGCAACAATGACCACATGAGATTTCTTCACCATCCTAAAAAATTCATCATTAAAGAAAAAAGTCGAACCTTTTTATTTTCTTAGTTTTCATATACTAGATTTTTAAGCAATTGCAGTCTCCACCTCTTAAAAAAGTCACCGGGGAGAAATTTTTTACTTGTTTCATTCTAATTTTTTGGTAGTTATAAAATGTATTCGGTGGTCAAAAAGAAACTTCAAGAATATCGGACCACCTGTAGGCCTAACTGCTTAACATATCAAAATTAAATTTCTCCAATTTTTTCCAATAAAATACGAGATTTTGAGATTTTATTGGTTCAAAACTGTGATAATTTGAAAAAAAAAATAGATTGATTCTCATGGTTATGGATAAAGGGAAATAGTTTTGAAAAAGCCCCAATTATTACGAATTGGCCACATACACGCTAAAAACTAGTGATGATAAGTTTAAAAAGGTGACGGGAGGGTTAAATAATTTAGACTTTTAATGTTGCGTAACAGTTTTTCTATAATATCCTTTAAAAAAAACTATTAAAACTCTGATTACAGAAAAAATCGAATACCAAAAATGACCAAATGCAGCTCTCTATTAGTAGTTACGAGTTTTTACAGGAAATAACAAGACAAAACATCGGATGACCAACTATAGTTATTAATAAGTTAATAAGTACTCGTGTATATTGGTAAAACAAAAATAGGGTGGCATTAAAATCTAAAAATTTTCCAATGGCCCTCTTATTCAGTTCCGTCGCTGTAAACATTTAGATCGCGAATAGGCATGTGCTTGAACCGCAGTCAGAATGGTTCCCCTGATCTGTGTAACACACTCCCATTCTCAGCCATTCAAAAATAAAGACAGTTCTCTGCGTGTCACGTTCTGAGAGTGCATTCCACCAACATATTCCTTCAGTCCGGAACTCAGTTCTTTGGGGGAGAATTCTATTCTAACGAAACATTTTTTTACAACAACAACGAAACGCTATTTGGACAATCTTTAAATTCTTTCTGTTATGTCCATCCCTCTTTCTAGAGAAATATCGATGGAAAGTTTGGAGTACGAACTTAAGGATTGGGTTGTTTTAGTAGCCCCAAAGGAAAGATCGTGTCCAAATAATGACCAGTTCTTTCCGTTTGGAGAATTTTTTTGCCGTATCCTGATGAAAAATACAAAGAATATACGTCGCAAAGGAAAGATATAAGACATGGTTTATAGGGGATTCCACAATACCCCACATTCTGAATTTTATCCTTTTTAGATCTGAAAACCTAGAAAGTATGATTCTTTCTAGGGGTATAAAGACGAAAACATTCGAAAGATAGTAGCTCACGATCGTCGTGGATATTGAATTGGGAATGGAAGTATTCGACTCATAATCAATTTCGAGCAGTAGTTTGAGAACATTTTGTAGCATGCAGACACAAAATTTTATGGTAACGTAAAAAATTGATCACCGTCTTTCAACTCCTTTTGTTTTTGAGTATAATGAAGGCTGTATTCTAGATGAAAAACAAATCAATATATTTTTATATGATCTGCATATATTTTGTTCATATAAAAGTTAACATTTTAAAGGATAATCAAATCAGTTAGCTTTCCTGAAAGAATAATGCTTTCGAAAATGAGATAGAAAGGGATGTAGTGCAAGAAACTTCAGTATAACCTAAATAGTGGTTTTAGAAAAAAATATAGTTCCTTAGGTGAATATAAAAATATACTGTATGCCTCGAATACTGTTTGTCGACAAATAGAAATATTACCTAAAACTGAACTAAAAAAAATATCATTGAATGCTTTATTAAATATCGACACAAAATTATATTGTAATTATAAAGTTTTATTCAATTAAATGTCACCTAAAATAAAAACAGTGAACATTTTCCCCATATATTCAGTGTTTTTCCCCTCAAAGTTTTTTCAATAAAATCTACTGTGTAAGCATTATTAATGACACCTTTGTATAGATGAATTAGAAAGGAACCCAAGCAATTTGTCAAATAACCGCTGAATAAAGTGTAAAACTTCCTCGATCCAATGACCTTTGTTGCTAAATCATCTTGTAACTTTTTGTGGAGCGAAAGTCAACTCATAACAATCAGCTTGAAAATATAAGTCCAAAATGTTCGATATTGATAATATTTTACACAAGTCACTGATCACTAAACAATTCATCAATATGTAATACATTTTTTCACGTCATTATCTATTAGTTTTAAAACAAAAGTAAAAAAGGACATTTTTTTACTGGAATCAAACTTCAAATGATTCTTAATCCAATAGCTAAAATTGCTATTGAAAGATTAGAACAATGATTTACCCACTTTAAGCAAAGTAAGAGTTCTGCACTTTTCAAGCAATTCATCACTCTTTAGTTTGTTAGCCAATGTGTTCTAAATATTTCAATGTATTCTTTTTTGCGAGAAATGTTATCCGACTAAAAGTAATTTCCTTTAAAAATAATTCTTTTTCCCAAGAAGACGGTAATATTGTGTCTAACTTTAACCGTACTCTCATCATAAAGAAACAAATAGGAATAGAGGGTAAATGAAATGCTAAGTCATTGTACTAAAGTAAAATGAAGTATTGCTTCTAAAGATTTTTTTCGAGAAACCTAGATTGGGTACAACCAACTAATATACTTTTTAGTATTTTTATCTATATAAAACTATGCATAACTGAATATCCATCATACTTCTATGAAGTAATGGTTCAAAAGCAAACAAAGTAAAGTATATTATATTTCTTTACAGAATTATATCATTGCACAAACTTACTACGAATTTCTTTAAAGTAAAGACCTAGCAAATTAAATCTTTAAAATGTTTACTTCATAAAGACCGCACTTATACTTAAAATTTATAGACAATAACTAGCATTTAAATTGAATAAAAGTTCTTCATTAAAGAGCCATACATATTTTTAGTCCTGCATTTAAGTAAAAACAATAAAATCTATTTTTAGTTGAAAATATTTGAGATACACTTTAGAAAATTAAGATTTACTTTTTTGCACTTATTTCAAGATTTATTGAGTTAAAATAAATTTGTTTAAGGGAAGGCTATATAAATCTCGAAGAGGTTACAAACATTTCAAATTTCTTTATACAGTTCATATGTTCATTTTGCATTAAACAAACAACCGTTTTTAAATGGGGCTAGATTTTAAAAGGATACTGTTAAAGTTGGTTAATTTTAAACGTTATCTACAAAATAAGTTATCTCATACAATAAATTTATTTTTCACATACATGGGCTGTCAGTAAAGTAAGTTTCCCTATGAGCTGCAGACGCTAAAAACGCTGTTACGTGGAATTTGACCATACTGGAGTGTACCCTGGCTTCTTTTCTATAAATCCCAGCAATGACCAACTACCTGCGATGATTATTATAGATTTGGCAGCTGTTAGAGATGGAGCTTCCACTTGCTTCTCCCGCCAACCGCGTTGTCTTTCCCCCATAGGCGTTTGTCGTTTTGGGCGTCTTTTCGCCTGTTTTTGAATTCTCTGTACCATTTCCGCCCATTTTTTTTTCGCTCATACACTTTTTTTCGTAGACTTCACACGTATTGGAATGAATGTCCACTGCCGCCATATTTTTCGCTCACAAAAAACCAATCTCAGAAAGTGGCGGGAGAAGCGAGTGTAAGCTCCATCTCTAACAGCTGCCAAACCTGTAATAATCATCACAGATAGATGGTCGGTCGGAGATTTGTAGAAAAGGAGTCAAGGTACACGACAGTATGGTCAAACCGCGTGTAACAGCGTTCCTAGCTTCTGCAGCTCATATAGGGAAACTTACTTTACGGACATATTAAAACTAAAATTAAAAATATAAATGACAGTATGCATTATACAGGGTGTTTCAAAATTGCGTTGCACAACTTTTATTTGGAACCACCGCCTCCTAGGGTCACAGAAGTAAGGTCTACCCCTAGGTAAGTGAGCCTGGAGAATCCATTAAGATGACTTACAGCGCCCCTAGCGGCGAAATAAAAAAGTTAAAAAATTAATTAAAAAACTGAGGGAGATCAAACGTCATGAAGTGAAAAAATTTGATCAAAATATCTTGAATATTCTCGGAGATATTATCATGTGAAAATAGCACTTTTTCAGGGGTCCAATTTCAGTGTTATTTTGTAGTTTTGTGTTTTTTTAGTTTAATGAACACACAATTTTTCTTTTTTGACCCCTGAAAAAATGCTATTCTCACATGCTAATATCTCGGTGAATATTCAAGATATTTTCATGAATTTTTTTTCAGTGAGTTCTTCATGACGTTGGCAACAATACTCTCATTGAGGTTTTTGCTCTATCTCTTGACCTTACTTCCATGACCCTAGGAGGCTTTTGTTCTGAAAAAAGCCGTGCAACGCAATTTTGAAACACCCTGTATCAAAAGTCGTATTTCACGGTTTCATGGTGTTTATTTGTAACCAAAGTCTCCTTAGGGTCATGGAAGTAAGATCTTCCCCTTGGTGAGTGACCCTGAATTATGCATTGAGATGACTTACAGCGCCCCTAGTTACGAAATATTAAAGCTAAAAAAATAACTTAACTAAAGGAGATAGAGCAGAAATCTCTAAGAGAGTATTATTGGCAATGTTATGAAGAACTCACTGAAAAAATTTCATGACTATATCATGAATATTCGCGGATATATTAGTATGGGAAAATACCACTTTCTCGGTCCTCAAAAAGAAAAAGTTTATAAAAAATCAGTTTTTCAGTGATGTTATGAAATTTTGTGTTTTTTGTTAACTAAAGATAAAATTTAATAAAAAAATATTTGAAAATTTGCGAATTTTTTTCTTTTTTGAGGTCTGAAAAAGTTTTATTTTTGCATGCTGAATATTCACGACACTTTCAGGAAATTATTTTCAGTGAGTTCTTCATAATGCAACAATACTCTCAACTGAGGTTTTCTCCTTTACTTTTCTAATTATTTTTTTTAACATTTCTGTTTTTCCGCAAGGGGCTCGGTAAGTCATCTCAGAGTACTCTTCAGCGTCTTTTACCCATTGGTAGACCTTACTGCCAGGACACTTTGGTTCCAAATAAAAACCGTAAAACGGGCTTTTCAATTATTCTTTATTTATAAAGGGTATAAAAAAATAAGGTTTTATAAAAATGTAAAAACATTTTTACTTGTAAAATACAACATTCTAAGACTAAAATAAAAAAATATTCATCTGAAAAAGCTTATGATGATTTATTATTTGAAAAAAGCTAGTATGATGAATTACTATAGAATTTATTGACTATCAAATATTTTAAAAAGAAACTCAAGGTGTACGAAATTAAGGAGGCCAGTCATTTCGCATTAAACTTTTCAATTGTTGTGTTCGTGTTCTGAGACTTATTTCTTATTCTAAAATATAAAAACAATTACAGTAAATACTTTAGTATTGCTGACATTTTTTTATGCATTTTTTATCTTTAAGGTTTTAAAAACCCTCTCTCAAAATTACAAGAAATTACGGTGTCAAAATAAAAACCCAGGCCTACTTGCTTTTTAGAATAACTACGGATTGTTGGGAGAATAATTTACCTGTTTGTTGTCCAAGATGTAACCAAAATATTACTTTAATACATATCTTTATAATGTATCTATACAAATGGTAAAATGATTAAAATATGCACTTAATGCGTACAATTAGCATATAATTTACCTTATTTTCTGTACTTATGTTGTGTGATAATAGCTTATGTTATTATTATGTTATTATAATTTAATCAGCTAAAAGTGTGATGTATAATCTGTTATCGGTTGAATAAGGTATTCTCACGTTTTGAGATTAAATTTTGTTAAAATAGTAGATAAAAAACCATGAAGAGAATGACGTTTACATCAAGTATTTTTGTAGCCTATTTTCTGAGTTATAAATTTTTGAAATTTCTTTTTTTTTTAGGCGCGAAAACACTTTCGAATCACAAATCATGCGTTGTGAGGTCACATCCAATAGAAGCCCGTTTTCTGATAACTTGACTTTTCTGACGGTTTGGCAAAAATTAAAATTGAATTTAAAATTATTTAAAACACATTTTTTAACTTAAAATTCAGAAATTTGGGAGTTTTAAACCATAATGTATCAAAAAGTATAAAATTAAGCAAATCCCTCACTCATGCAAATAACTCACTCATACCAATGTTATCTATAAAGTTACTAATTCAAAGTTTTTCAAAATCTCTTAGAAGATTCTTTTTTCTAAGTCGGTGTTTCAAATGTACTTTGAAATCACCTTGTTTAACTTATGTAGCAATACTACACTTATTAAGGTATTTATTTATTATTTATTAAAGATGTTAATTTAAGTTTTTAAAGTAATTATGAAAATATCATTGGGTGGGGTAGGTAGTATTTGATAGATTACATAACTGGGGGGAGATTGTGTATGACAGTGAATAATTATTTTTGACGAATTGCGCTATAACATAAATATAATAAGCTTTGAAATAGTTTAACGATCTAATTTTTTACTCACTTTTAAGAGCTTAATCCTTATGATGGTTCTATAAATACACGTATTTAAGTTTTACTATAAATGTATACGGATTTAGCATATTTACAGATTAAATTATCTTATATTTTTATTTATAAAGATGAAAACAGTATTTGTATTTGGAAATTTTGTAAGTGCAATATAATAGCATGGAATGATTTAAACTAAATTCGATAAATCTCTCGGTATAATATAGTTGCTGAGCGTTGTAACTAGTTCTATTTTATAGTTTTTTTAAATGGCAATTTGATGAAACTTTATGTTTACCATAGTGAGTTATCAAAAAAAACATTAAAATTCATGAATAAAACATGAAATATACATATTTAAGTTGTACTACTTTTATACCATCTCAAAATAAAAGATCAATTAAAATGAAAGGAAAAGGGCCGCAAGGCAGCATTCTAAAAAGGGTAGTGGTGTTGAAAAAAAGCGTTTGGAAAGTAATACAAGATCCCATTCAACATCTCAATATCATTAAATACGCGATCTTTTATAAAAATTGTATATTTGACAGAAATATAATCTTAGGTTCTCTAAAAGGTCTAGATTCAGACGGAGAAAATACATTTAGATTAGCCCGATTTTGAATTTCCCATTTGTGTCCACACAACATCTAAAGTAATCTTAGAACATTTTACTTAAAACTAATTAGAAATTGTCGTTAGCGATTTTTAAAATATTACATTTTAAAAAGTAATATCACTAATCCAGCCGTACAGTAAATGTGATGAAACAATAAAGCCTTATGGCAAACGCATATGTATGGATTGAAAAATAATCCCTCCAATGTTTTTATGAATAATTTAAGGGCTAACTGTCTCGAGAGAACGGGGGAATCTTCAAAGACAAATCCAGTCATTTTTTAAAAGTTTTTTTCTTTTAAGTACACTTTCTCTCCCTAAAAATGATTCTGTCGTTACCATTTTTTTCTAGGAAAATTATTTTATTTATCAAGTTATTTCTAGTCATCTGCAAGATTGTTTGACTTATGCATTTTTTACGAAAGCTTGTTTTAGAATTTCTATTTTGAACTTCTGGAGCTCTTTGTCAAACCTTGTATCCAACTCTCGGCTCATTTAAAATTTAGATCCAGAACTGCTTTTAATTTAAGTTTTCTCGCTTTTTAAATCGTTATTTTTTCTATTTTGTCACACAGAAATTGAGACTTTCTGCTCTCTTTTTAGATCCCAGAGAATATGATGACAGAATGTTTTTTTTAAACTCACGTAATCCACAATAATTTTTACTTTTATATATATTTTTGAGCACCAGTTTAATTTAATTTAAATGTGATTTTTAAATCAGTATAAATGTCAAAAGTTATGCTAAAAGACATTTTTGATGGTCATTTGATTTTATAAAATGAAGAAGGCGTGGATAAAAACTATAAGCACTCTTTTTGGCAAGATAATTTAAATATGCTTTATAAATATAACATACGGATTAAGAAATTATTTACGAAAATATGCGTATCTTTAATTCTGTTTTGTGTAAAATACTCGAAATAATAGATTAAATTTATTAGACATAGAGTAAAACAACACTTACATTATTTCTCTTCATTTTTTGTATCCCCATCAGTGTTCCACTGTTCCAGTTAAAAAATCTTCAAATTAAGTCAAGGATTTTAACAATACTACTTTAATAATTTTTTGTGCAGCTAATGAATGAATTATAAAAAAATATCTTGGAAAAATTTTAAATCGCGTAGTTAAATCTATAAATAATCTTTAGTCATATCCTAAAAAAAGAACTTTCCAATCATATATTCAGCATTTCGAATTACATAATTTACTTTCAATGAAATTTTCATTTCAAATAAAAAAATGTACTTCTAAAAATAAAATTTCCGACAATTCCCCATTGATAACAAGTACGCTCTGCATTCATAAGTGTTACTTGTTTTCTATTTCCGCTAAATATTCAGTTTGGTTTTATTGAATTAAATGGTAATTTAGGATTTAATAAAAATAAAGTTAATACTAATGAAAATTGAGGTTAAAAAGCTTTTTAAACCTTTAAAATCACAATGAAAGCATAATTTGAACATTTGTTAGATAACAGAAACCTTTTTTCTGTGTAAAAAAGCACGGATTAGGGTAGTCTCCCTGGACCTTCCAATTTTACACAGATCTCTCACAAAATCAAATGTAATCCCCCATTTTCTTTCTTATACGTCATTCTTTAGTATACGGTATAAGGATATTAATATCCTTAAAAACAATTGAGTCGATCTGCTTTAATTCCTTGATTTGAGTCAACTGAAGCATATTTTTCTTTCGAGCCTCAGGAGATTTTACTAATGATATGAATTCTGAACTCCAAAAGCATAATGATTTTCTAAGTTCTTCCTACACTCATAAAAATAAATTAATGTAAAGTGCCTAAGCATTTTCAATTTTTTTTTCATTATGACTGCAAGTTTTTTGCTTTTCATTTTTGACTATTTTTAATCATTCGAGGTATATTCCAAAATATCTCCACTGGAAAGTTAATTTCACCAATAATGAATTTAGACCTTGTCTGTAAGGGAATTGTAAGAAAAAAAATCCTTCAAGTATTATACTTAAAATTCTCTAGCAAAGTGTAAAAGAGAAAATAATGAATTAGGTTTTTTGTTTTTATGATTAGTACTTAAATTTATTACCATTTTAGATGATAACTTAATAAAACATTTTGATTTAATTACAAATGTTTATTCATGGTATGTATCTATAATTTTAATAAATTTTAAATTTTATACCGTTGTTTTTCTTTTTGTAAGTTTTGTTATTTAATGTTTATTTTAACCCATTACTGCCTGACGTCCCTTTTTAGGGACGTTTCTTAAAAATCCTCCTATTTCTACAAAAATTGTTCCTTTGAATCAAAATTTGCACTAATGTATCTCTGAACTTCATGGAACATAAAGAACACAAGAAGAAAGCAGAATTAAAAATTTTTTTAACTTTTTTTTAAAGTTGGAAGATTGAATTTTTCAGAAAAGTGCTTTTTTTTAAATTTAAAAAGAAAAATCTTAAAAATCCTAGTTGTTATTTTAAAAAATGTTCAATGCTGATATATATTACTGTTTATACATTAAATCAGTTGGGGTGTTTTTTTATTTTTCCAAAATATTTTATCTTGACCTTGTTTTGGACCCTCGAAAAGCGTCCCTAAAAAGGGACGTCAGGCACAAATGCCCCTGTGTTTTTCCACATAGTGTTTTCCCCCGTGTTTTTTCCCATTTACTTTAATTTTATCTAATAAATTTATTATTTTTGTTTATTTTTTTGGAAAATACTGTTATTTATGCTAAATTAATGGAATAAAAAGTCTTCAATTATAAGGAATTATTATCCACCCCAAACAATAACTCCTGCATAAATATTATCCATTTTAACATAAGAAGTATGAGAGCAAATTTTGATCAACTTAAAATTCTATTACAAGCCTCTATTAGCTTTATTGATATTTTGGTTTTGTCAGAAATTTGGATCTTCGAAAATGAAATTTCATATTATGATTTGGATCTATTTAAGTCTTATTTCTTCTGTAGAGAATTCAACAAATCTGGTGGTATAGCAGTTTACGTTAAAAAACATTTAAATTTTTCATTAAACTCCTCTTTTAAAATGAATACAGCTGAATCAATCTTGTTATCCCTCAGACCTCTTGATCTTACCGTTGTTTGTATGTATAGATCACTGAGTTTTAGCATTGATAACTTTATAAATGAACTGGCACTAAAACTTAAATCCATAAAGTCTAAAAATGTCCTTCTGCTGGGTGATATAAACATAGACATGTTATCGAACGATAGCTCTGTTCAAGATTATCAAAATCTTTTTAGTTCTGAAGGCTTTACCTCTCTTGTAAACAATATTACCCGTCAACCATCTAATTCATGTATTGATCATTTCTTGTTTCGAAGTTCACAAATTAGTACCGAATCAGCTATATTTTTAAATGACTTAACAGATCACTATCCTATTATTTGTAAATTAAATTGTCAAGATTCCTCCTTTAAAAACTCATTACAATCCGTGTTTACTAAAATAAACTATGCTCAATTGAAGAATTTTTTGTCAAGTTATGATTTTTCTTTACGCATAAATTGTGAAGATGTTGACTATCTCTATGATGATTTTGTATTTCGGTTAAGAAACATGGTCAATAATTTTTCATATCATACTGGACCACGAGAAAATAAGTTTAATAATAAATGGATAAATGATGAGATACTTAAATTGATCAAAATCAAGGAGAAACTTTATAAAAAACATAAAAAGTATCCTTTTGACATTATTCACGAGAGAGTATACAAGGATTTTCTAAAAGATCTAAAATTAAAAATAAAAAATTTAAAGCGTAATTATTTTCTATCTGAATTTTTAAAATGTCAAAATGTCAAAAAGCAATGGGAATTTGTTAATAAAATCACAAACCCTGATAATCATAGAAAGCAATTTCCGTTTGATAGTAATAAACAGATTTTAGATAAAGTAAATGAATTCTTCATTAATATGGGCACACATGTCTTCCCTCACATCAATGATCATAAAATATTTTTGACTAGCCAATTGAATTCTTTTTTTCTCATTGAATCTAACGACTTAGAGATTAGAAAAATAATCTGTTCACTTGATGATAAAAAATCTCCTGGTTTTGGTGGTATAACTCCCAAAATTCTGAAATTATTGGCTATTGATCATGTTTCTATTATGACTAAAATTGTAAACCTATCTCTTTCTAAAGGTGTTTTTCCTTCTTCTTTGAAAACAGCTCTTGTAGTTCCTATTTATAAGTCCGGCAATGCGGATGATTTTGTAAATTATCGCCCAATTTCTTTGTTACCAATTTTTTCCAAAGTTTTGGAAAAGGTTGTTCACTCCAGACTCTATGAATACTTAAAAACATTTAAAATTATTTCTAAAAATCAATTTGGCTTTTTGCCAGGTCTTAGCACTACTGATGCAATACTAGAATTTACTAAATTTACCTACAGTAGTATAGATTTAAGTAAAAAAACCGCAGCTGTTTTCTTAGATATATCCAAGGCTTTTGATAGCGTAAATCATGGCATATTGCTTGATAAACTTTACTCAATTGGAATCCGTGGCATAGCCCTTGATTGGTTCAATTCATACTTAAATAATCGCAAGCAATTTGTTAGCCTAAAAAATTTTAATAGTAAATTTCTTAATATAAAGTCTGGAGTGCCCCAGGGATCCATTCTTGGACCCTTATTGTTTATTATCTATATTAATGATTTTTGTAATCTAAAACTAAAGGGAAAAATTATTACTTATGCCGATGACACCGTTCTAGTGTATTCATGTTCAAACAATAATATTTTAACAAAATCTATTAATGATGATCTCCTGAACATTAAAAAGTGGTTTGATGCTAACAAATTATCAATTAATATAAAGAAAACCATGTATATAAATTTCTGTATACACGGCCCTTCAATTCCTCTTTCTCTTTACCTGCACTCTAACAACTGTGATGTTTCTAATTGTAATTGTCCTCCCCTTCAACAAACTCTTACCATAAAATATCTTGGAATAAATCTTGATTACAACCTAAAATGGAAGTCTCACGTTCATTACCTAACAAAAAAACTACGTTTTATCCTATATAAATTCTATCACCTAAAAAGTATCATTAGCAATAGGTTTTTATTACAATTATATGACTCCTGGATAAATTCATTAATTAGCTATGGCCTTATAATATGGGGCGGAGACTACTTAAGTAACTTAAATCCTGTAATAAAAATCCAAAACAAAATTGTTAAATTTCTAAGCAGTAATCACACGTCTAATTTAGTTTCCTATCAGCATCTTAATATTTTCCCCATCAGATACCTGTTTTTCTTCAAAATAATAGTATATTTTTTCTCTCATAATACTGCCGAAATCAGAAATTTAAACTATAGCTTACGTTCTAATAGCCCTTATTTAATTCCTAAAGCTAGAAAAGAAATCTTTAGAAAACACTTCACCTACTTATCCCCAAAACTATTCAATAGCTTGCCTAATCACATTAAATCAGAAAAATCTCCTCTGAAATTTAAAAAGCTTTTAAAATTATTTGTATATTCAATAGTTGACATTGAACAATATTTTTAAAACGTATGCTCACTAAATTAGATAATCTGAAGCTCACCCTACAGCACCTCACCTTCATTTATAATCATAAGATTCATACCTTGAGATTACTCGTATTTAATTAATTATTCATCTAAACTTATTTTCTTCCTTTCTTTCTATTTTTTCTTTTTCTTGAAAACCCATTGATGTATAATTTTCGGTCACCTGTAAGAGTCAATTTGACTCCTTGGTGTCTCATACGTGTATTTTTGTCATTTTCCCTTATATTTTTGTTTTTGTTTTGACCTTAAATATGTATATATATTAGTAAAAAATAAATTTGATTTGATTTGATATTTAATTTATATTAATTGAAAAGAATGAATTGATTATTTTACTATATTTATTACTTATGCAAATATATTCCGGTAATATTTTAATAAAAAAAAAGTTTGATAATTATTAGTTATAATGACTTTTTGTCATTAAATTGCCGAAAAAGTCGCTTTTGTGATAAATTTTCGGCTTTTTTCTAATTAGATGTCGCTAATCATTGCGTTCTATACTGCAGATCAATCTATATCATCTGGCTTGCTAATGCACATCCCATTAATGCTTGATTTTGGGGGAGAAATTTGTGTTCCGCACAACAGAATTAAATGAAATGAAAAAAGTATGGGAATTTGAAAGACTTAAGCCGCGTTTACACCTAAGTTGACAACTTAAAGTTGTCAACTTTTGTTGAAAACACAGTTCGCGCGTGGAAAACTAAAAGTTGCTCTTCTCAAGCAGCGTTTACACCAAAGTTTTCCACAAGTTGCGGCAATTTGTTGCTTTTTTTACAAAATACCGCAACTTTTTCTGTCTTCCACTTGTGGAGAGACAAGTTTTCCACTAAATTTTAGTTTCCCGCGGAGTGCGGGAAACTAGCAACTTGTTGCTGCAACTTAACCGGTAAAAAATTGATACCTTTAGTTTTTCAACGGTTTTCACTTGCGAATGACCTAAATAATATACTAAAAATCGGACAAAATCGGTTCGCCGGAAAATTAATTTTTTTTAAATTTTTAAAAAATGGCCGAAAAAAAAATTCAAAAAATCGAATTATAGTAATCGAGACTTGTTATACATGTTTATAGGCTATTTTTCAGTGCTGAATACGAATATACCATTTAAATTTTAAAAAAATTTAAAATTTCAATTTTTAATAATTAATTCAAAATTTGGAAAGTCGAAAAAATAAAAACATCGCTCAAAACCACAAAATAATTACAAAAGAAGTAATTTAAACGGTTTTCAGTTAGAAATGACTTAAATAATAACATACTAAAAATGGAAGGAAATCGGACTATAAAAAATAATCAATAATAATAAATAAATTTTTTTGGCCTCAAAAATCGACCTTTTTAAAAATTCTTGTTAAAAACGTTTGTGGCATTTACCAAGGTCATTTTTCCATGGATGTTGTAGGTATATACCTCTATAACCTAAAAAAAGCACGATTGGTGATTAAATCATTAGTTAATTAATTTATAAAAATTAACGTTGAAAATACAGGTAAAATCTTTCAATCAAGTAATACAGAACATATTTAGACCCTATTTTATAATAAATAATTTTAAAAATTAAATGGAAAAATCACAAAATATCTTTCAAAAAATTTAAATTTTAAATTTTTTTAAATTTTGTAATATATGCATGTGATACATGTCTCTAGGCTATATTTTAGTGCTGTTTACGAATATCACGCCAACTTTTTAGTAAAATTTAGTATAAGTGTGGAAAAATTGAAGCCCTTTTCTCAATAATTCTGTTTTTTATGCTTCAATTTTTCCACAATTAATTTAAATTTTATTGAAAAGTTGTCTTTGTATTCGTAAACAGCACTAAAATATAGCCTAGAGACATGTATCACATGCAAAAATTTAAAATTTTTAAATTAATTAAAAAAATTTTTAAAGATATTTTGTATTTTTTCAATTTAATTATTTTTAAAATGATTTATTATCAAATAGTGTCTAAATATGTTCTGTATTACTTGATATAAAGATTTTACCTGTGTTTTCAACGTTAATTTTTATAAATTATTTAATTAACTAACGATTTAATCACTAGTTGTGGTTTTTTTAGGTTATAGAAGTAAATATCTACATCATCCATGGAAAATGACCTTGGTAAATGCCTCGAACGTTTTTAACAAGAATTTTTAAAAAGGTCGATTTTTGAGGCCAAAAAAATTGAAAATTTGAAAAAAATTAATTTTTTACCGTCCGATTTTCTTCCATTTATTAGTATGTTATTATTTAAGTCATTTCTAATTGAAAACTGTTTAAATTACTTATTTTGCAATTATATTGTGGTTTGGAGCGATGTTTTAATTTTTTCGACTTTCCAAATTTTGAATTTTTGAATTAATTTTTAAAAAATGAAATTTTTATTTTTTTAAATTTAAATGGTACATTCGTATTCAGCACTTAAAAATAGCCTATAACCATGTATAATAAGTCTGGATTATTATAATACGATTTTTTGATTTTTTTTTCGGCCATTTTTTAAAAATTAAAAAAAAATAATTTTACGGAGAACCGATTTTGTCCGATTTTTAGTATGTTATTATTTAGGTCATTCGCAAGTGAAAACCGTTGAAAAACTAAAGGTATCAATTTTTTACCGGTTAAGTTGCAGCAACAAGTTGCTAGCGCAAAGCGCGCAGCAACAAATCTTCCACTTTTAGTTGTCAACTTTCTTTGATCTTTACCGACATTCCGCGGGAAACTAAAATTTAGTGGAAAACTTGCCTTTCCACAAGTGGAAGACAGAAAAAGTTGCTGTATTTTGTAAAAAAAGCTACAAATTGCCGGAACTTGTGGAAAACTTTGGTGTAAACGCGGCTTTAAACTTCACAAATTAAGATATTCTGATGGAATTGAGGTGTGTAAAAGTAATTATTACTTAATATTAGATACCATAAACAAAGAATGCCTTTTTCAATTAAAATCTTAATTAATTTGCAATTAACATAGATTTGAGAGGAAGAAACGTATTTTAGAGCATAAAAATACTCAAATTACGTTAATTAAGGTTAATTTTACAGATAATTGGAGAAATAATTAATGTTTTTTGTTTTTATTCATGTTACAATATCGTTACGATCACTTTTACTGCACTTAAAGCCTCAAAAAAATATTTTACCTTTTTAAAACAGTTTTTCTACCATGCGTTTACTATAGGGAAAAAACACGGGGGAATTCGTGCCTGACATCCCTTTTTAGGGACGTTTTTTAATTTTGGTGTAGAAATTAAAATTTTAACCTGGAATTTTTTGCACTATTTTTCCAGTGGTTTTGGGGCTATTTACCATGTTTTTACCAAATATTTAAGAAAAATAAAAAGTTGGGCATTAATGGGTTAAGTTTTGGTTCTCATAATTTTCTGAAAAATAATTCTATTGTAGTACGTATGTTCAAAATTTGTAATGTAAAATTGCAAGGATTTTTGTTCTTAAGCTTTAAATAGAGGTAAAAAGCTTATTCTTTATTTCATTTTACCTATAGCAATCCATGTTCTTATCAAATAGTTTCAAGTTTATGTTAAATAATATAAGGCCACACTGATTTTAAATCTAAAAAAATCTGTAAATCATTCAAAAAAGTTAAAAAATGCATACTTTTTACCGATCTTGATACGACTCTAAATTTTTAAAAAATCCCAAATAGCCAATGAATAGTTTAAAGTTATTTAAAACCTCATCTTAAATTAATCTTACATAATCGAACCGAATGTGTTGGTTCTTAACGATTTTTAGGTCATTCTTGGTTTGGAGCACAAACAGGATTAAAGTAACTTAAAAAAAGTATCAATTTAACACTACAAACAAATTTGTTTGGCAGTTCAAAGTATTATTTTCTTAGTTCAAGTGGATTTGAAAACTAAATACATTTTTTTCCTGTAAGTGTGTCTGGTGAACATGAATGTATCTTGTTAATTTGAATTGGAGGATGAATTAACACTAGAACCGCCGCCAAGTACCGTATACCTAGAACCGCCGGATGCAGTCATTTTGACTGCCAAGCTTCTCTACCGGTAAAAATCATCTTTTGAGATCGAAATTGCTTCTAATACTTGAAGAAAGGATAAATAACACTAATTCAATTAATAACAAACACATTTATTTAGTTTTGTACTTAAATTTCATTGTAAATAATAAGAAATAACTTATTTATCTCTTATTATTTACAACGTTCTTATCTTATTATCTAAACAACGTTCTCGCCAAAAATTAAAATTATGAACAAAATATTTATTGAATAATTATATATTTCTCTAAAACCATTTCTCACAACACTAAAAACTAAATAATGAAGTCATAACGCCGTTTTAGCGCGTTTCAAAAAATCAATTGCCTGCATTTCTATGTAAAGCAATATTTTGCCTGAATAATTGCATAAACACAATTTTTTCCAGATAAAAAGTAAGAACAGTACAGTAAAATGAACTTGGTTTCTTTTCTCATAAAGGAAATAATAAATATTTCATAGAAAATTATAAAAAATGCGTGGGAAATCAAAAACTTCAAAGTGTGTATACATGAATTTCTGGGATTTATAATGATAAATTGATCAATTGCTGCTGTCAAAACCATATAATATGATAAATTTGTTTGAAGAACTTTTATATATTTCTTAGAAAGCATTAACTGTAAGAATTTAAGTGGTAATACAAAAAATAGACGCGCTAAACATCCACCAGTCAAAATGACTGTTTTGGCAGTTCTAGGTAGACCAATAAATATCTCCGGAACGGCTCTTCAAAAATAAATGAAATTTGGATGACGTATAAAGATGCATAAATTAGGAAAAGTCACGAAACCACAAGTGTGTAACTCAAATATCTTTGAAAATATTTAGAATCAAAAACGCAAAACAGTCAAAATGACTGCTCCGGCGGTTCTAGTGTTTAACAGAAAAGGACTTATTCTAATTTCTCTTACCAAAAACATTACAAAAACAAATTTCTAAAAGTTCTATTAGAAAATCGGTTTCAATCAAAGCGGCCACATTAGTACGAAAAAAATATTCAAAATTTCCAGTGTCTGAAAAAAAATTATCAAGTAGGTATATAATTGAGAATGTAAATTACATGACATCTTTTTTATTTTCTCTGGATATTGTATTAGTATAATAAATTAACCTGTTTGTATTGCGTATTAAATAAGTTATAACATAAATAGAAAAAGAAAGAATCAATCAAATCATATTGTACCAGGAATACCAGGATAAGGGATAGCCAATAACAAGATGGAATTTAACCTATTGAAGCAAGTTTTTTTTTTAATTTTACAACAATATTGTCCAGTAAATACTGTTACATTTCCAAAAACAACCTTTTATAATTCATTAAATATGTTAATGAGTTAATTAAAAATTTAGCCAAATGTATATAAATTTAAGTAATGATAAGTATAAACTAAGCAAGAGCGTATTAGAACATTGAAGTACTAAAGAAAGAAATAATATGGAACTAATCACCATAATCTGCCAAATAATTTCACTAATCTAAAACACTGAAATAAACAGAAAGGAACATGAAGGAAAAATTAAATACAATAATTCTAACATCACCAGTAAACAGAAACTTAAAAGAAAGGAATTTACACGTGGATGCATTTGATAACAATAAAATAGTTCGTATACACGCCTATTACATCACTCAGTACTTACAGTACCCTTAGAATTATCAACACATATGGTTAAATTAACCAAAATGGTCATTTCTTATCTAATAGAGTACAGTTTTTGGCATTCTAAGGTGACCTCCCACTGTAGCAAATCAGTGTATTTATACGTCTGCGGGTTCTCTATTTTCCCTGTAACAAGCACTGCGTGTCAGAAATAATGCCAGATTCCAATAAATCAGGTAGACATCTCTCACACTACCTCTTTATGCAATAAATAACTAATCACGTGTTTATTATGTTCATGATGTATTAGGTTTGTCTACTGAGCGGGTGTTTATGAGTAGGTGTTATGATGAATGCTCACACGGTTTCATTCAATCGCAGTCTTGGTATAAAAGATGTTTGTTTGGAGACACAGGATACGGTGAAATGGATCTGCAATACAATACTCAAACAGTATCCATAAATACAGGAAGATAATATGTCAAGAACTGTGGGTGAAGATTGGATTATCCAGAGATAGTTAAATCAGTTTCCATGCAGTGGTATTAATGTGTTTTCATACGTTTGTCCAAATTGGTGGATATTTTTATGTTACTTAAAAGCATTGATTTAATCTGTGTGTTTTTACTCATTATCCTGGAATAACTACGAATTTATCTTAAGTGTCAGGAAAGTAGTAAGAATACAAATGAAATTATGGTGGAAGAAAAATATTATAGCTGAAAAATTCAATTTTTGCACATGTTTATTTTGTTTTACCAATAATTGGTGCCAACAGTATTTGATATCAAGGATGCTACTGATAAGGTTACACCTGAATTGGGGCAATATTGAATATTTTACCTATGATTCGTTAATACTATAACATAACACAAAATGATACTATAACAAAAAAGAAAAGTCTTCTTACTTATCTCTCTGGTCTGAATCAGATCGGATCCATGAAACCATTCGTCTTAAAATGTCGAGGACGAAATCGGGTCTTCATTTTAGGTTCTCTCTCACCACGTTTACACATTTAATACAATACTGTTAAGTGACCTCTTTAATATTGCACTTGGTGCAAACAGTGAAGGTCCTAAAACAAAAGTAAAATAATAGAATATAAATTAATTTAACAGTTTCTTTGTTTTGGAATAATAGGTCCAAAAAGCATAATTTTCAAAACAATATTCACAAGCTTAGATAAATTGAATCGTCAGTTTGAAGAAGGGAATAAGTCCTAAAAATGACAAACTGACTTTTTGTGCTCAAAACAATCTCCAAGCTTTGCTCTACACATGGGTGAAAAGAGGGGGAAAATAACTAATCCCTATAGGGAGATATCGCCCCTTGAAGTTGTGAAATCGATGTCCATTCATTGTATTTTTCAAGTTAATTTGGAGTTAAAGTTAATTTGTCTTTCTTTTCCTATTCTTTGAGCTGGAAACTAAGTTAAAATGAAATTTTCTTTTAATTTAAAATTTTTTCAAACTTTTTTTATGCAGGGAATGTTTAACTCCATTCATATTCACTCACTCCATTGATACTGCTCTAATAACTCAGTTTAACTATAATTTTGAATTTTATTTGTCTTATTCCTTTTATTTCACCCTTTTGTGGTGTAAACTAAGGAGAAATATAATTTAAATGTGAATTTAAGGGTTTTTTTAAGATTTTTTCATCAGAAAAATTTCAGGTTGAAGAAGGGAATACGTCCATCAACTTATTTTGACTGTAAAATATTTTTGAATATACTTATAATTGTTTTGATGGTTGCTCTGTTTTCTAAATAGGGTTGTGAACTTCCAGTAAAAATTTGGTGATTATACAAAAAAAATTATATTACTTAGAGTTTTTTTCGATTTTCTCAAAATTTGGCTTTTGGACTTATTACCTTCTTCCAACTGACGATTCAATTAACTCAAACCAAACCATAATCAAAACTCGTATAAATTAAGATTTTATTAATACATGGTCGCTTTAAATAAAAAAATGCTTTAAATTAAAATGCGGAACTTTTACTTAAAGTTGGCTTTTCCGAACGTCCGGTTCAGTCAAAAAGCAGATTTCACAGGAAAGGATGGTAAGGAAAACATTTTATGTTGTGAATTACTAACATTTTTCATTAAAAATACACTTTTTGTGATAAATTTTAAGATAGAGTGTCAAACACAATGTCACTTGCAATCTGGACAATAATAGCGCAATTTTTGGTGCGTTGATATTGAAAATAAAAGACTGTATGTCTAGATGGTGTTCGAACAATAAAACAGCTGCAACGGAAATTGCACCTTATGATAGCAAGAAACTGGTCTCCCCAAAACGTTTTTTTTTCTTATCGGATGAATAACCAATTGGTCATGCATGCCTATTCCCCTGATATGAGAAAAGTCTATGGACAAGTAGTGACATCTATGTAAAAAAAGGAAGTTAAACCATGAAAAATGTGGAAAAAACTAAGCATACAAATCAAGAACAACGGACAAGTGCCGCTCGGGATGATCAGGGTCAGTACCTTGCGCAAGCGGACGAGCGGCGCTCGGGCAAATCAGGTAAGTGGTAACTTACCTGATGTACAATTGATGATGATTGGTACAATGTTGGGTGGCTTGACAATGGAATTGTCGGAAATAAGTGATGGCTTGACAATGTTGAATATTATGCAAAACTTAAAAAATAATCCCTTGATAATATATAAAATATGAAAAGTTATGACAGAAATGACACAATATTGAATTTAGGTTAATTTCAATAATTAAAGGTACATGCATAATTCTTATGTAGATATTTTTTACATTAAACACGCACACTCCAATAGTGGAAAATCCTATTTACTGCCTTTGAAACTGTGATACAAAGAACACGACGGTAAATGTTAACAACCCAAGATAGATTCCATCCTATATAATCTTCACAATATGTTCACCCAGTTCTTACTCCTAGCATTAAGTTGCACTTAAGGCCCCAACTTTAGAAAGGCATTCCTTTCTTTAAGTATTTGTTCTTAGCCACCGCTGAGAAAGATCTCATTAGCGTTAAATATCTTTCATCTAAAACAAACTCCTTAACTATGTCGTTAAAACAGACTGTGGTGCAGCTTTAAATGCTTCATTAATGGACATGCTAATGGTTTGCTTACGTAGCTTTGTTTACCTTTGAGACCGCTAATGTCGAAATCAGTGCTCATTGTCTATAACCTTTGATTCAAGAGGACTGCATCTGCCTTTGCCACGTGGGTATCAAATTAAGTTGTGGGTTTTACTATGCAAGGAATGAGAGTCTAAAAAGTATGATGTGGGTGTAGGTGATTGGGTTCGAAATGGATAGTCAGAGCTGATTAAAACACGGCATATTCAAATATGAGTAGGTATATAGAGGGTTAGGGTGGTCCTAATTTTTCAAACTCGGAATTTCTTCGGTCGCATCCCCCAACTTTTTTCCTTAAGGTATGAAATGAATGTATACCAAATATTTTTGAAATATTTTAATATTAACACGTTCCGCAACGCAATTGAAGTTAGAGTACGGTAGAATTGCAGGACTCCGTAACACTGAGGCAGGAATGCCGGCTCGATGCGCACGTTCCGCCGCAACGGTGGACGCTGTGCGGGCGTTCTCAAAAGAGCACTTTCAAAGGAGGTATCTTCATGTATTTTATTATAAACTTGAAAATCTTCTACGCTATTGTTATTGCACTTATTTTATGGTGAAATTCATTATTATAAGTGGATTCAAATAGAGGATTTAAGGTAAAGTGGATGATTTTCCAATGAGGGTTGGGACATAAAACTAAACTTTTATTAACGTTCAAAACAATGAAAATCAGATTTTAAATGTAATTCATCATAGTTAAAGTTTTGATATAAAAATTTACTCTGAATTTTATAAGCCTAAGCTCATTACATTTTAATGTTCTTGAATTAGTGTTAAAAGCGACCTTTGGAGCTTGCGTTACTGCATCCTATGGACCTGTATATTTATTTAAACGTTTGGAAAATCTTGGGATGTTATCTATAAATCAAAGTACCCATCAGGTATAGAAAATGAAGTTGTAAAAAACACCATTGATGGAAGAGACAAAGAAGAAATACACACGTTTGCTAAAACAAAGCTTGAACACCAATCGAGAGATGACTACCAAAAGTTTCTACGGTTGACAAAAGCACTTTTAGAGTATGAAGCTAAAATGATTAAATTTAAACAACCTGGTGCTATCCATCATTCTAGGTAGATGTCTTAAGTAATTTATTGCTTTAAGATATTTATATTTAGAAATGAGGGTAAATTTGGATAATCCAGTACTACAAGGTATGAGTATTAGGGTGGGTCAAAAATATATTTTTCACACTTTCCCAGGGGCACAGCGACAAAAGGGTGCCAAATGGACTCAAACTAACAATTGTAAAATATTATTTGATTATAATAACTCTTTTTGCCTCCGGATTGGCCTCAAAGTTTCGATTAATAAAGTAATTTCATGTAAAAATGGACGAACGAAAATCAAGCTTTTACCTCGATTGCATAAATCCGCCATGAATATAAATGTGCACAATGGTATAAAAATCATCATTGAATACTATAAAATAATTATAAATGAAACCAGAGTTGAAATACTTGAGTTGTAATACAACATATTTTGAAATATCTCAATGGTTAGAACTGGCAATCAAATATTTCTTGCCGGAATCATTAAAATGTGCGAAACCTTTATTGTCGGTTGAGTAGGATGGTAAAAACATTACATTTTTAATAAAAATGGATATGCCAGAAGGTGGGTACCTTTTTTGGGTTATAGGTTTCAACCCCAAGGAAAACATTTGGATAATAGTTTATAAGTTGGGATTTCCTTGAAATTTCTTGGCATATTAGGAATATTAGGAGAATATTAGGCATATTAGGGAACTCCATTCTTTGGCTTAAATATTAATACTGCTCGTTTTAAAACTCCCCCACGGTTTAGCAAGTGGTCCGATTTTTGTCAAATTTATGGTGGAAGTAGTACGAATACTGCTGTACCCCATGTAATATTTTTTTTCATTTTATTATGTTTTATTTCGTTAAACGGTCCTTGGGAAAACGTCCTTTTGTAACGCTCTCGCACTGCATTAGGTCCTAGCTCTTTAACGGTGTATCTCCGCCCCCTCTTCCATTCGAAATATGCTTGTTTAGGTCTCCTCTACCTACCCTACCCAGTTTGTACCACGAATTTAGGACCACCCTGTATACTTATCAAATAACTGATCCTATAAGACAACTACACATTTTCCCAAACCACACAAACAAAATCCCAGTAAATACTATTTATAGCATTCACCAAATTAGAATAATAAAACAAAACTCTTACACACCCCAAGCTGTTGGCTGCAGAAACGCTTCAGAAAGAGAAGTTTTATTTGCAAAAATATCACAAACAATCCAGCACCACTCTTCTACTTCATTTCTTGAAAACAACCCCGAAAAAGCCTCTTCCAAAACACGCGAAACTGAAGCATGGTTTTTAATTTGCGAATATGAAAGAATCTTCCTCGCCTCTCGTCCCATTTAATTTATCTCCTTCAAAGGAAAACTGAAAGCATTTTTGTCCCGAACTAATTCCTCAACCACCGTTCTTAGACGTCTTATTCCTCTCTCTCTTTCTCGTTGTTTATTAACGATCTTTAATTAATGACCCTCTTTATACCGTGGCATCACTCTCAAGACTTGGAATCTTCAGCTTGCATGCTGAGTTTTATTAAGAGAAGGAGTATCGATGTTTCTGCTGGTTTTCATGTTTGAAATAAAAGATCTCTTACATTTTCTTTTAGTGTTCTAACGAAGAATTCTTGTAGTTTGGGGGATAATCAAGTTTTTAGGATTCTTTACAAAACTTTTTTCCATGTTTTGATGTACTTATTAGGTGAAGTTTGCTGATATGCTAATAATTAGAAAAGTTCTTATTTTTTGGAAACTATCTTGTATTTTTTTTTAAAAATTGCAGTCTTTATAAGTGTTTTACCATTAATAGTAGATGCAAACTGTATTAGCCCGAAAATTAAAATTATCTAGCAATCGATTATTTTGAAACAATATCGTAATTTTTTCTGTTACTTATAAGAAAATGGCACCTATACTTTAAAACAAAATTATTCACTACACAAAACCTATTTATAGTAGGTTATATTTGTACCACATTTTACATGCATAGAGATAAGTATTCAATTAAGATGTAAAATGTGCCATCTTTATTCCTGCTTTAGCTTTTCATCTTATCCACATGCTTATTCCTCTTCATATATCGTCCTATTGAATCATATGTATTATCTTACCCTCTTCATGGGTACGATCTCTTTATTTGCAATATTTCTCCCACTCTTTTCATTTCTCTCGTTTTCTTTAACAATCATCGTATTAGCATCGTCTTTATCTTGTTATCATTTCAGCACACCGTCCCTTCATGTTACCCGTATTCCTCTAAACCTTTTTATTTTTCATATTGTTAAGATCGTATCCCTTTCATATTTCTCACCTGAAACCGTTATGTTTTCAGATCACCATCCTCTCTCTTATCCTCAAACCTTTCATCTACTTCATTTCCCTCTGCATATTCATCCTATAAACTACATATCATAGAATATATGTATTCGTGGTAAAGTTTTTTACATATAATAGTTAGAATCATCCAATACATTTTCTCTTTTAGCAATACAATATTTAAAATTAAAACACTTTCGCAACGTATCAACATCACTGTTTCAAAAATTTCAAGATTTTTATCCGATATTTAAATGGGCGATTCTTTAATTTACTACTAAAGTTAATAACCCAATAATTTTCCAAAATATCCTCAATTTTTAAGTAAAAGGAAGAAAAATCTTATATCTATCTGTATATGCTCCCCGGCTTTGTTTGAAACAACCATAAACCAAACCCCGATTCCATATATATTTTTCCAGAGACGCATATATGACATCAGTCACAATTTCCTCAAGGAAGATTCGTCGATTAGAGAGAATACAATACAAGATCCTCGCTAAAAGAAATCGCAAACAGCCTAACAAATCTTTTTATTGTTTGGTAGCCGCGTATTGATCAGCCAAGAGTCTTCCAGATCAACAACCTACAGGCACGGGTATCGTTCAAGTAGGTCTAGACTTTTTTCCCCAACCCAGAGAACCCCTCTTTATTTTCTCTCTCCCCTGCAAACCGAAATCACGTCTGTTGACTTAGGGTCATCTCTAGGGACGGAGACTGTGACAACTGGAGTGGCGTAGGGGGTCCAGAAGGGGACATCGCATCAATATAAATTCACCCGCCCCCTGTTTCCCTCAAGTTATGGACTGGGCATTAGAATGAGATCATCCGCGCAGTGTTTGTAGAAGCTGTTGGGGGAATATTTTTAGAAGAACCCGAGTCTTGCCTTGACAGAGGCGTGATTGACGTGGTTTTTATGTCCGTTTTTAGGCGTGTGGGTGACGGAATGTGTACTTTTCACGACGCGGAGTAATGGTCCAAGTTTCTACTCTCGAAGAAATGGTAATTAGGTGCAAAAGGTTGTAGGAGGGCTTTGTGCCACTGGCAGCTGATGATTGGAACGACTGTTTGCGATCGAGGAACATGTTTGGGCAAGTTGTCGTGAAAACCTTTTTTGAAAGAATCGCTTGAGAATGAATGGAAAGTGAATAGATCCGGCTGTTTGTTAAAGGTTTTGGAAAGATCAAATACATTATAAGTGCCAAACAAATTTTCCCTGTTGAGTCTCTCTGGTGTTTTTGCTTTTGAGGTTATGTAAATCCTGTTTTAGTGTTGCATTTTGATGATTCTCAGTGGGAAAAGTAGTCTAGACGTTTGGAAACGAAGTATTTTAAAGTTTAAGAGCATGCTGCGGCTTAAATTTTGGATTTTAAAATCTGCAATAATGTGAAATATTTTACTAGCCAGAAATCTTGTTTCATTGCTTGAGATGTTACATTTCTTTTCTGATATTCTTTCTGAACTCAATCGATATGTATGAACTTTTCCCAGTTATACTCTCTAAACAAAAACGTATTTCGATTTTGATTACGTATTTCATAAAAATACATGATGTAAATCTTCATAAAATGTTAACATTCATAGATACTCTTTTGTATAAATATTCAATATAATATGTCGGTGTACCATATTTCTCTTTTGCTTTATAGGTATTTAATAAACAAAACCTTAACCTTTTCCTTAAAATTGATTATACGTTTTAGAGAAATAGTAAAAATATCATTTTTGGCATATTTGTATGGTTTATTTAATGAATTAATTGAATTTCTACCATTTTAATAATTTATTTTATAAAAGGCAAAACTAATAAGGACTACCTTAGGGTTTTTTTAAAATTAATTTAGAAATTTCATGTTTTTAACACTGTGAATGTAAGTGAATCTATTTTAAATATATTGTTGATTTTTACATTTTTGTTGAGTAAATTTCCTTAACTAGTTATAAGGAGGAAAGTAAATTTAAATATTAATATGTTTGAGCTTCCTCCCATAATGTTTGGGGGTAGTTCCGCACACAACAAATTTGAATTTGGTTTCGTAACACTGGCACTGTTACAATGTTCTTTGAGAAATCTAAAGAGACTAATAACCACTTTACAATGAGTTCAACAAATATGCATAATCTAAAATATCTCTCTGTTGCGTCGTATTAGCGCGGGGTAAAAAATATTGTCGGTTCCGAAAATCCAATTTTCGTGAAGCACGCTACCAAAATATTTTGCTTTTAAGCTTCTTAGACGCACTATGTGCGAGGCCTTTTACTTTCCCCATTGTTGGTTTAGCTGTCAAATGAAAGTAAGAAATGAACTGCATGAAAAATAGAGCTTCGAATGCGAAGTGTTTTTCGATTCAAATCAGAATGCCTCCTACGACACTTCTCAGTGGGAAAACGTAAATACAATTTTGAAACCGTCAATAGCAAATGCGAATATTTTGAGAAAATTGAAGAGGTAGGAAGAGGCCACGGGACGGCATTTACATGAAGATTAGGGAAGTTTTGTTTTTATCCTCTCATCCTAAGCCAGCACAAAGCACTATTTCCCTCTTTAGAAAGCAGTGGTGGAAGCAAAGGATGAAGCTCGACTAGATTCCATTTCCTGTTAAGAAACCGGTAAAAATATTCAATTTCCGTTTCTTTGCATCGATACTTGCGCCCTTGATGCTGTTTCCTGAACACAGGCTACTTGCGACGTTAATAAAAGATATGCATACATTTGGTAAAATATATACCCTTTAGAGACTTCTAGTGCAGACGGTCCTATTTTGTTGGTCTGACCGCAGAAAGTTTACTGAGGATGTGCAGACTGGTGGAGATAGGTGAAGTGAAAGATTAAAGCAGAAAAGTTTTTTTATTATTGGAAAAATAGTTCTTATAATAATTTTTTATATTCATGGAGCAGAGTAAAAATAAATGTTTATTTACCCTTCAAGTAATTTTTACTTAAAATATGAAATAAATGTATAGGTTTTTGATTTTATTTTACAACGCTGAAACTTAAATTTATTTCTATTTATGTTATCAATTCACAATTTGTAAATTTTACCTCAGCCCTAAAGTATTAAAAATCCAACCTATCAAAAAACGTCAGTTAAGCTTTACAATGTAGCAATATCAGTATTCATTATAATAAGTATATTTGCGGTTGACAAATGTTCTAATAAACAGTTTCATCTTTCAAAACTATTGATGAATTTATAAATTCTAACAATATAGACGTAGATATGTTCAATAATACTAGAAACTGTCTTGATACACTGGCACTTACACATTTCTGAATTAATTTATCTTGAAGTACCACCGGAAAATAATTAATGCCATCGTAAAATCATAAGTTCAATCCTCTTTCTAAAATTCCAGATTTAAATATTTAGTAATATATCAACCTACCATAATAAACTTCACTTTACGAGTGCAATATGAAGTGTTTATTTGCCTTTCTCATTTGAGTACCTTCATATAACAAAATGAGTTCGTATTACAAATGAGTTGCAACGTAATGCTTTAGAACTTTAATACCTTTAATGATTCTCTTACATTGGAAATACCGTATAGATAATGTTATCCACACATGCGTTATGCATCATACCAACACATCTAACTGAAATAAATTATTTCATTCATAACCTAGCTAAGTGAATATATAAACTCTTCAAATACTATTCCCAACCACGGCACCAAATATCGTACCAGACAGCCTGGCAAACTAAATTCAGGTAACGACACAAATTTATGTAAAACTAGACTTAACCGAGAGTTCAAATTTCGTTTCTATCGACACGTTTCAACCTTGAATATTTTCGATAAATATGAGTCATGAATTAAAGTTTCAGGTACTTTTGAATGAAACCCCAACATAAGCTATTGAATATACTCTGGCAGCAGTGGAGATTGATTTTATCATTTTTGTATTCCGGTTGAAATTGAAAATGGAAAGAAACGAAGCAGAAAAGACTTATCTCTACTTTTTTCATATCTACTTCAGAAATTTTAACCGATAGAAGCTCCATCGATTTCCAATATTTATTGATCTTGAAAGGAAATATACGATCTTTTGAGACTACTTTTCTTTCCCAAAACAAACATTTACCAGTTATGTACCGCTTAGGAGATGAATAAATCTATGCTGAGGTAAAGTAAGTAAGGAGGTTTTTAATTTTTATTAGAATTTAATGTTTTATAAGATTTTCATTCGAGTTGATGTCGAAGAATTTGCTGGAATTATTTTCTTAGATAGAAACTTATTTTTAGTCCATCCATTTTAGTATCAAAATCGAAACATGGATGAAAATAACATTAACTATTGAATGGGTTATAAATGTATGTTTTGTGTGTCTCACATTTCAATTCTTCAAATGAAAAACCCTGATGGTAACAAACAACATTTCTATCAATGGCACATTTGCAATATAAACTCTCACTACATAATCAACATAATGACTGTCATAATAAAATTTAACCCTTTCAATCCTAAGCTGCCCGAGATTACCATTGAATCCTGTTAGATAAATCAGATATTTTTGTCTGCCACTCCTGCTCGTAGCTGATATGCGCCCGAGACTTGAGCAAAAATCATTCCGGTGCCAGGACTTTACTTTTCCACTTCGAGCTTACGCTTAAGGTTCGAATAAAAACTCATGTTTTGTTTAGAATCTAATTTTTAAAATAAAATTTCATTATTATAAAACTAAAAAATCCCAATATTTTAGAATAAATTAAATATTAACCCATCGTTTAAATTAAAGACACATCTAGTTGAATATTCAAACGAAGTAAAAGAACTACACTTTCTTTGTAAAAGGTGTTGTCATGTAAATCCAAGTTCATTTCATTTACAGGGTGACTAAATTATCGATTAGGTCTATAAATATTATAACCTAATAAAAAATTTTTAAAGAACATACACGTAAATTGTTGCCTACTGGGAATTTCTTCATGTAATAAGACCATGCTTATTCACTTAAATTAATGGGAAATTTAAGGTTACTAATAAAACGTTCTCCTTTTAAAGGCCGCAATTCAAATTTCGAATTAAAGTTTCTGATTTTTGGCTTAAATGGCTTGATTCATCATTACTTAAACCATTCTAGTCATTTTTTGGCGAAAAAAAAATCCTAAGTATGATTTTGAGGATTTTCCCTTTTGGGAACATCGGCGTTTGGGGTAAAGTTTTTAGGGGGATTTCCAAAAGGAACATATTTTACAATTAATTCAAATAAAATGATTGAAATCAGTTTCTACTCAATAAATATGAACATTTTTATGATTGTGGACGGTTTTTTCATTTTTATTATCCATACTTGGACGATTGAGTAACATTTTATAGATTTTCATAAGAAAAAGTTTACATGTTTATTACGTACACGAAGCTTTTCCGTAAATTTTTCTTGCACTATTAGTAATATTTTGGTATAAAAAATACATAAGAGTGTTCCCATGCTCTTCAAAGCGAAACAGTTACGTTTCTGTGAGAAAAATTAGTTTTAATTACGGTTCTATACGAATATCTAGCATAAAATCCACTAATAGCATTCAAATCTAATTAGCTTTCAAAATTGATAATCATAATTATCTCCATTGATTCTTTAAAATTGTGTGTCTCATGGAAGATTCCGAATTGAACCATATATATCTTACGTCCAACTTACTTTAGAAGAGTGTTTTTAGATGCACGCACTTTTCCTTATTTTCAAAATTCTTCAATTTTATTTCTAAAATTTTTATGTAAAAAAGTACTTGAACAAAATTATGTACGCAAATCCTCAGAATCACTCCAAATATGCTCTTTGCATAACCCCTATTGATAATTACTGAAAATTAATCGATTGGGGAGTTAAAAAATATACAAGTGTAAGAATCTGCTATAAAGATTTGGAATTTATTTCTCCATAAATCAGGTGAAAAAATAAAAATTACATATTTTTGAATTTAAAACATCATTCTTAACCTGTGTAGATCCATTGAGACATAAATAGTTCAAAAAATTAAAGAAAATAAGAAATAACTTGAATTTTTGCATGCTAAAAATATCCCCTCAAATACTATACCCCAAACGCCGATGTTCCCATTTGGGAACATATACGTTGTATTGGTAATTACTCTCCAAAATTAGAATATGAAGCTATTCTGTCAAGCCAAATTGGAAGATGTGTACTTAAGCTACCTAAACACAGCAAAATTATTTAAAACTAAATTTATTTACAATTTTCACAAGTTGAAACTTGTGCAACTTTTGGAAGAGCCAAAAATCTCTAATTTTGATGTAAATTCTACAAAAAGGATTAAATTGCTCGTGAAAAGCTTTTGCAGGCAAAACAACTTTATATCTTTGAGTTGCTTTTTACCAAGTATCAAATTCCTGAATGAAAAATTAAGTGGTAAAAAGATTCCCTCGGCAGGTAAAAGGTTAACTTTCTCATTATCTTTTTAAAATCAGTAAGGAACTAACGTTAAAAAACTTAAATATAAAAAATAAAATATGAAACTTATGATTTTTTCAGAATGTTTGAACTTTTAAGTAGGGAATATACTTTAGGTGGCACAACAATATTTTTCTGTTCGTTTTTTAGAGTTTTGTGCGTTTCATAAGCACACAAAGTCAAATAACAAAGAAAAAATTGTCTATTAAATTGTGAATAAAAATAAAAATATTTGAATTTGGGATATTCATTCCTGGTCCCAATTTTCAAATATATTGCTAAAAAATGAACCCAAATGATATTTAGTATGTTTATTTGCAAAACTTCCTGTACTGATTTAATAATGAAAAGCAATACAAGATGATTATGTAACTATAACACATTCATCTAATCACAATGCATTCTATCAAGGATTTCATACAAATAAATACACGTCAGGAAGTAAAATTACATTATTAAAACATTGCATACATTATTATTTTTAACAATAAATTTCAATTTAAAAAAATAAATATGCTTGAGAACATTTATTAAGGCCCAATTTATCAACAGCTATTGCAAAAAAATATTACTTAAAAATAATTGTTAATGAATGTCGTTACATACTTTTATGTATGGTGATCATATTTCATTACCTATAATGAGAAGTATTTATTCTAAAATAACCTAGATAAGGAGCAAAAAGCCCCAATTTATGTATACAATAATTAGGTGAGCAACAGTAAGTGGATGCAGTAAAATTGAATTTATAATCACGGCAATTAACTTTAAATTTCGGCTATAATTAGAGTATACCTATAAACTTTAATCATTACCAGTCAATTACTTGATATGTATGGGATTATTAAAAACGCATTAATTTTTTATGGGCCTAAAGAAATGAAAGGGGATAAATTAGTACTTGTGATTTTCCTAATTGCTCTTAATAACGCGAATAATACGTGCTGTCATAGAACCAAAGTGTTCGATATTATTGCGGTTAATGCTTTAAAACATTGAAAATATCTCTCAATCACACATTCACCATTAGTAAAAGAAAAATTCATAACTCCATTTCAAAGAATTATTTTCATTCTTGAAATAAATCATTTTTTGTTGGTTCTTCTTTTTCTGGTTACTTTCGAGTTTCATTTACTTGCATGGTTATTTTCGAATACTTATTTCTACATTAAGATTCATAATTCATTTATCAGTTTTTAATTATTGGTGTTACATTTTTTTCGTAACTAGCTTTTTGAAATACTTTTATTGTTTTGCTTAGTACGAATTTCATGGGTGAATTGTCTGCCATTTAATATTCATCAACGTTTAAGAATTTAAACTAAAGCTGTTAATTGTTCACAGAAAAGTTTATTCTCATTTTTTATTGTAAAAATGATATAATTAGTTTGAATATGAAATTACTATCTCTTAATTATAAGTTTTAAACAACTTTTTGGTGTTTCTGCATGATAAATTTGAAAAATTGGATTTTGTCTTACCTTAACACTAGTTATATTATTTTTTAATTGGAGCCATTGTTCAACAAAAAAACTTAACTTAAACAAACATAGTTTATTTTTGAGAATTCACTTATTAATTTTTTTAAATTGGCTTAATTTTTTCCAAATAAGCCCAATGCTATTTATATGAATTTTAATACCATTAAAATACGAAAAATATAAAGAACTTTTTAAGAAATGAGCGAAAAATAAAATTTTTGGATCCGATTGTTTTCAAAAGATCAACATATTATCAATTTAAACAATGTCCAGCTGGTAGATGTTCTCTTAAGAAATGGAATGACTATAAACAAGTCTTAAACTTGTATAAATAATGCTGTTTATCTTTACGACTAGTCATAACAATCCTACCCATCTCAAAAAAGGAAAGATAATCGGATCTACGCGAGCTCCAGCACTGTTTAATGTTTCCATTCACTACGGTTCGACCGGTTGTATTTTCTCAATACTCTTTCCATTTCAAGTTACTGCCCTACCTACAGCAAGGATCCTTACACTCCAGAGATGGGAATGAGGTCTAACAGATCGCGAGAGGAACATGCGAAGGTTATAAATAATAAAGTAGAACAGCAAAATTCCGAACGAAACAAAAAAGCCTATCCTGGATGTTGGGAGAAGAATCGGAACAAAATGTTCCGAAGATGATACAGCTCGGAGTCTCAACGGGATGGGTTAATAACACAACCCCCTCTCTGCGCCAGAATGTAAAAAGGCTTTTCAGTACTCCATCTTTCCGCGGGCCATAAATTGGAATGCACTATAAGGTCCATTTATTTTCACCATTCGCTTTTTTCTAATTTTTTAGGGGGTGTTTTCGGTTTTCGTTATAAAAGTGTCTTACGGGGCTCTCGTAAAGCATGGAATAAAACCCAGGAGCATAAAATATTTGGCTAAACCCGACTGAGGGGTGTGAAACATGAGTAATGGGCTTTTCGGAACGATTTTTACCGTGGAAAAAACACCAAGTTAATGTATTTATTGTGGGTTATGCGTAATATATTTTAGTGACATCAGATTTACTGTTTGGTAAGAAAGAAGACATATTGTGTGATCGGTGCAACATATTGTTAAACGAGTGAGGCAGTAACCCAAGAAATATTCACAGAACGTCATACTAGATTCAGCAGTAAACATTTAAATGTGTTGTTTTTGCGTAAAACAGGTATTCATATACCTTCAAATTCAGCACTCTTTGAAATAATGCGTTTTTTAGATATTCATCTTTAGAAAGATTTTATATGGCAATAATATTTTTAGATATTTTTTTTTCATTTTAAATGCTTCCAAAACTAATGTAGTTCGTCTAATATTTTTCCTCAAATATTCGTTTTATACTAAAAATTTCATGTTCAAAAATTTTCACTAATATGTCAATATGCTTTTTAAATTTTCAGGTTATCCTTTTTATCGTTGTTGAGTTTATATATGGCATGTTTTTTATGAAAAATGGTTATTAAAAATTTAATGCCTTAGACTTTGGGATTGTTGAAATCTAATACCAGTGTAAAATTATTTATTTTAATTAAATAAAATTAAAAAATATTAAATATTCGCGATAAAAACAATGATGAAAGAAATCTCGTGAAAACAAATAAGAATAAAGTTGTCGAAAAATCACATTTCTCGTAAGCATAGCCCGCATTGTCTACATTTTTCAGCTTTAATTACAGTTGAAAAAGAAACCCGCTGACAAAATAGTAAATAAATATTACTATTGTCATATTTTCTACTAATCTGAGGTAAAATCATAAAATATAAAACACGAGTAAAACATTAATTAAACGATACTTATTGATTCAGATGAAATGCATTCAGACATTTACGTATTCCCTTTTGATTGTACTTTAGCGTATAGTAATTGGTTTTTCTTTGTCTAGATTTCCCATTGCAGCTAGTACAAGTCCCAGAGCTAATCAGAACGAATGCAAGTAAAAGAAAGCAATAATGCTCACTGAACTGTAGTATAGAACACCAATCATTTTGCCAACCGGCAGAAAAACCAGAGAATAAAGAATGTATTCAATAAACAGTTTATTTACATATTAAGATCTATGTTTATTCTCACGGCAAAATTTTAGTATATTTATTAACATGTTGATTTTCAATTAAATTTATTGTTTTTGTGTTCTTATTTATTCTCTTTTTTATTGGTACTATTTGTAGTTTCACGTAACACATGAAACTTTGTTATGTGTCAATATAATTTAAAGTGAATTTGTGTTAACTAAAAAAAGTTGCTCAAGTTTATATGGAACTATGTATTAATTTTTAACGGACTTTAAATTGAGGGGAACTACAATAACTTTGATAAAATATTTTGAAAATAGAATTTTTATCAAGAATCAAAGCAAAAAGTAAAATAAGAATTTTGTTTCTAAAGTATAGTTATCACGCACTCGAGAACAAAACCAATTAAAAGTAATCCCCAAATCCTTCTTTCATGTTATGTAATCTTTAATTATTACTTACGATGAAAAAAATACAATTTTAAAAGAGATTAAACTGCAAGAATTCATAATTAACCAACACTGACTTTTGAAAAAAAAATATTATTTTGAGTTACCTGTGCTTAGTTTTTATAAAAACTTCAAGACGTATGATTCTTAACCTTTTATGTAATAATTTTATTTTCCATTCACTTGAAGTTAAGTTTGGGGATTTCTTCTCAATATTAAGGATTTATGTTGGTAAAAAACTTAATGTGTACTAAGTTACGTGCTAATATCTCGGTGCAGCCTGTTTGTTTTCTTTTTGCGCGTTGAGTACATTAAACATTCTCAAAGAGCTATACATCTACAACCGATGGTTTTTTGAAAATATCGCGACAGGAAAAGGTATGATATCACTGCCGGTTAAATTATTTCCATGAGCCTTTTTTCGGTGCTCTTTTCATGATGTTGCAAACAATATTCTCTTTGAATTGTTTTGTCTTGTAATTTAGTCTTTTTTAATAAATTTTATAGAATTTATTTTCACCTCAAAGGGTGTTGTACGCCATATGTATGAATTCAGCATGGTTTAGCATGAATCAGCATCTATAAGTGCACTCTAATTCAATGACACCATTGGTTCTAAATAAAAGCTGTGAAACGGACATTTGTAGCACCTTGTATATGCAATGCACAAACAATTTCATAGGGAAGGTAGTTTGGCATTCTGTATCAATCTAAAAAACCCATTGATTTTAAGTTATTGAACCCAACCCTTTACCCCTCAAAAGTTTCCACCAATAAAACTCCTAACCCCCAAACCCCAACCCAATAAAACCAGGTAAACGACCATTTCTACCCAAAACGCACAACCCACTCCCAACCACTCCCCTTCCAGCAATTATATACTTTGGCGATATCTAAAATTTCACAGTCGCCAGGAGGGCGGAATGAGCCCGCGGCGGTCGAACGCTGATGGATTTCCGGGCTGTAATTGTGGGCTCCGAATTAAGACACACTTGGAGAGGGTTGACATAAATGGGCATCTGATTAAATAATGGGCACTCGCCCATTACTTATCTGGAGGCTAAGTAGTCGGTGCCATTTAAGAATCTTACCTGTCGTGTCGGATGACCGTTGAGGCTTTTTGGGCTGGTGGGAGGATGAGGTATTTGAGGTGGGGGATATTTATAGATGACTTGAGGATGATATTTTTGGTTTCATTCCATAATTTATTGGATTAACAGTATTTTTATTTGAAAGCGTGGTGTTTTAGAGAGAATTTTAGATTTAATGTTTCTATTTTGTAGCTTATACTTATGGTTTAAGGTCTGCTCCAAACTTAACGTGAAGGTCTGTCATGTCATGAGAAATAATATTTTCGTAGGAACTCCTGACTGCTGTCATAGGAAACCGTGTCTGATATAGGACAGTGTTCACCGGCGAAGAGGCACATTGTTCTTATGCGTAACTTGTAGTTTACAAATTACGGACATAAGTTGCTATAAGAATCTTGTTTGTCATGGCATGACAGACCTGCATGTTATATTGATTTCATTTTCTTGTTTTGAGATTTTTTCTATGCATTAATGAAACTATCAGAGTGAAATGTAACTTACAAAAATTCTAGTCGCGATATACCTAAAAGTTATTTTAAATGTCTGTTTCAGATTTGAGGTTTTAGCAATAAAAGTGCAATAAAATATTGAATTTTTATTGGAAGGAATTGCTAGGGGATTAATACGTATAAAACATTCCGTCATATACACTAGCGGAAATAAAAATCCCAACACCAAGAAGGAAAGGAGATATCAATGTCAAATTTATTTCTATGATTGTATATAGTATCAATGTGAATTGCTTAAAAAATCAGCCTTCCTGGATATTAGTGGGCCGAGAAAACCAGGGAGGAGTGTTGTCTCCATAGGTGTCCATTACCGCCGTCACACGTCATGGTATTGAGTGACAGGGGATCTAAATGACTTTTGAGGGATTAGAGGACCATGTTGCCTCCTCAGGTAGTCCAAATTCATATGGTGCACCAGCGGACGTTGCATACCGGGCTAGGTGATTTCTCCTCATTGACCGGACTTGTTTTGTGAGCGTTGCTTCTAACGAACGGATAAGCCGGGGTAAAAATGCAACATAGGGGGTTAAGAAGAAAGCTTGGACATTGCATAAAACATGTGTCAGTGCATTTTTCTCTTGAAATTTGTCCCCAGGACAGGTCTGAAGGTAAGGATGGACAACCGGCTAAAAAACCTCAATGAAGCAGCTCTGGTTGGCCAAAGTACCGGTAGATCACACTGAGGACAAGTGGCAGTGGGATGGATGTCGTTTGCAGTACTGCGGATTGTCCGTTTTGTCCGCATAGCTTCTTACATCTTTGTCTATAAACAAGGGGCTGAAAATGGGCCTTTCTGTTGCCAATAGAGCACGAAATAAGGAAATGAAAATTCCAATTTCATGACATTGCGTTTATGAGAGAATCCTGCTTCGGTTTGGAGCACCACGACGGTTGGGTATGAGTTTGAGGACACAATGGAGAGAGCGCACTCAGCTGATGATTTTCTAATCGTTCCACGGAGTGGTGATGCAGGGTAACGGAGTGGGGATGCATTGGATTCCATTTCTGCAACTCCTGAGTATGATTCACCAGTACTTTTTCCAACCAGAGCTGCGTCATTGAGGTTTTGCAGCCGGTAGACCGTCCTTACCTTCAGATCTGTCCTGGGGACAAATTTCAAGAGAAACATGCACAACCACATGTTGTATGCAATATCCAAGCTTTCTTCTTAACCCCCTATGTGGCATTTTTACCCTGGCTTATCCGTTCGTAAGAAGCAACGCTCACAAAACAAGTCCGGTCAATGAGGAGAAATCACCTAGCCCGGTATGCAACGTCCGCTGGTGCACCATATGAATTTGGACTACCTGTGGAGGCATCATGGTCCTCCAATCCCTCAAAAGTCATTTAGAGCCCCTGTCACTCAATACCATGACGAGTGACGGCGGTAATGGCCACCTATGGAGACAACACTCCTCCCCGGTTTTCTCGGCCCCCTAACATCCAGAAAGGCTGATTTTTTAATCAATTCACATTGATACTATGTGAAATCATGGAAAAAAATTTGACTTTGATATCTCCTTTCCTTCTTGGTGTTGGGATTTTTATTTCCGCTAGTGTATTAGTTTTTATATTTATGGGAAATGCAAAATAATAGTACTACTATTATGAATAAGATATTTTCTTTAATTACAGTTGAATGTTTTGGTGTATAATCAATAGCTAAACACAACTCAAATATAATTAATTTCATATGAATATCTAATAATGTTGGCTTAAACGAATTCATTACTTTGTTACATATTTTTAACAATATGTCTGTATGAAAATTCAGAAAAAGCAAATATTTTTTTAAAGTTGCTTGTTTTTCCCCTTAATCTACTTTTTTAAATCGTAAACATTTCACAAAAAGTTCGTTCCATTTCGTTACTTATTTTTTCCAAACTTCACCATTTTTTATTTTTAAGTTACCACTTTCCGATTAAGAAGACATTTAAATAGATCACTGCCACGAAATAACACACAATTTTTACTAACTGAACAAAATACCTACCACAAAACAAATTAAGCCCCAATTTCCCCAAACCTTCAACACAATAACAAATCAACAACCCACTTATAACCCCAGTAGTCAAACCAAAACTTCATTCAAGTCCCTGCAAAGGGCCCCAATCTCCTCAAGCTATTGCCTCATGCCCATCATCAGAGGCGATACCAAACATTCTTCGCAATCCAGGGCAAAACACGTGGCGTACGAGTCGTTACACGCTGTTATTAGTCAACATGCGACAGTCAGTGTTACATCACCCTGTTGATGCGAGCAGTCTTTGCTAGAAGGCTTGACACTCCATCAACGTTGCTGATCGATATGGGTGAGTAATTACTAGTACGGAGGCCGTCTGTTCTTTCTGAAACATATCTTCCGATGTAGACGGGTGTTCGCGTGTCAATGGGGGTAGGGTAGGAAGGTGATAGAAAGGGCATGGGAGGTAACTTTTCGTGGTTATCAAGGAAAGTGGGAATGATTTTGTAACGAGGGAAAATCCATGGGAAAATATTTTTGGGAATAAATGTGGTTAAATGAAAGGATGTATTTTTTCATTCATTCTGCGCGTTGGTAATAATTTAAAATACTTCTGATTACTACTTTTAGCAGTCTCATTTTTGTAATGACGTGTTTTTTTAATACATTGTAAGAAAATGCCGTAAAACTTACTGTTTTAAACTGGCAGTTGGGTTGGTTGAGCAAAACCGTAAAAATTACCAAGTAAATCCGTAACCATGCCGATTTTTGTTATAAAAAAGTGGATGGAAATGGTAAAAAACGGAGTTAGTTACGGATTTATTTGGTAGTTTTTACGGTTTTCCACAACCAACCCAGCTGCCAGTTTAAAACCTTAAAATTAACGGATTTTTTACAGTGTATATTTCGCAATGAGAACCCTGCATTATGAATCGTTTACTCATTATGAATAGCTTATAATTAATTTTAACTTATTAATATTTAATCTCTAATTATTACATTAGAGAAGTTTTTGTGTGCTATGTTTTTCAGAATTTTAAGTCCTCTGGAAATTAAATTTTCTTTCGTATTTCTGTCCGATGGGTTTTTAACATTATGTTTAATTGAAATGCTAGTCTAGTGGAATATTTTATGGTGGAAAAGCCTTCTTAATACGATAATTTGAATGCATTTTGATGAATATAAATTTATGTTATACTGAGCTTTAATTTACTTAACAATTTTCAATTTCAAAAGAACTTCAGCTCCCCAAGTTTTCAAATCACGTAACGCTACTTGATCTGGATGACTCAAGTTGTCATTGCACCAGCTTGAGTTGAACCCCCAAGAGAGGACAAATCATACTTTTAGGGATTTAAAACTAAAAAATTGAATGCCTTTCCTACTCAAATATGGGTAGCTGGGTTGAAAGAGAGTATTTAACCTTTTACCTGCCGATGTTCCCAAATGGGAACATCATTTTAAGGAATTTTTACACCACTTAACTTTTCATGCAGGAATTTGATACTTGGTAGAAAGGAACTCAAAGATATGAAGTTATTTTACATGCAAAAGTTTTTCACGTGCAATTTAATCCTTTTTGTAGAATTTACATCAAAATTAGAGATTTTTGGCTCTTCCAAAAGTTGCACAAGTTTCAACTTGTGAAAAATTTAAATAAATTTAGTTTTAAATAGTTTTGCTGTGTTTAGGTAGCTTAAGTACACACCTTCCCATTTTGATTGACAGAATAGCTTCATATTTTAATTTTGGAGAGTAATTACCAATACAACGTATATGTTCCCAAATGGGAACATCGGCGTTTGGAGTTTAGTATTTGAGGGGATTTTTATAACATGCAAAAATTCAAGTTATTTCCGATTTTCTTTAATTTTTTGAACATTTCTTGTCTCAAAGGATCTAAACAGGTAAGAATTATGTTTTAAATTCAAAAATATGTAATTTTTATTTTTTCACCTGATTTATGGAGAAATATATTCTAAATCTGTATAGAAAATTCTTACACTTGTATATTTTTCTAACTCCCAGATCGATTAATATTCCGTAATTATCAATGGGGTTATACAAAGAGCATATTTTGAGTGCTTCTGAGGATTTGCGTATATATTTTTGTTCAAGTACTTTTTTTAATAAAAAAACTTTAGAAATGAAATTGAAGAATTTTGAAAATAAGGAAAAGAACGTACATCTAAAAACACTCTTCTAACGTAAGTTGGATGTAAGATATATGTGTTTCAGTTCGGAATCTTCCATGAGTTACACAGATTTAATAAATCAATGGAGATAATTTTGATTATTAATTTTGAAAGCTAATTAGATTTTAATGCAATTAGTGGATTTTATGCTAGATATCCGTATAGAACCGTAATTAAAACTAATTTCTCTCACAGAAACGTAATTATTTAGCTTTGAAGAGCATGGGAACACTCTTTTGTATTTTTTATACCAAAATATTACCCACAGTGCAAGAAAAATTTACGGAAAAGCTTCGCGTACGTAATAAACATGTCAAATTTTTCTGATGAAAATTTATAAAATGTTACTAAATCGTTCAAGTATGGATAATAAAAATGAAAAAACAGTCCACAGTCATAAAAATGTTCATAATTATTGAGTAGAAACCTATTTAAATCATTTTATTTGAATTAATTGTAAAATATGTCCCCTTTGGAAATCCCCCTAAAAACTTCACCCCAAACGCCAATGTTCCCAAATGGGAACATCCTGAAAATCATATTTAGGAATTTTTTTCCGCCAAAAAATGACTAGAATGGTTTTAGTAATGATGAAACTAGCCATTTAAGCCAAAAATCAGAACCATTAATTCGAAACTTGAATTGCGGCGTTTAAAAGGTTAACAAATTTACTAGTTTCATACTTTGTACTCAAAAACTTAGAATTGTTTAAATCTAGTCACTGTAAATTGCTTCAAATAAAAATTTGAGTCATTCAAAAAATACCTCAGAAATTTAATTGAAAGTTTCAAAATTTAAATATCCTAAACATATTTCTATCACTACACTAAACCGATTTGAACTGCCTAAACAATTTCACCTAAATTGCTGATTTTACAAAACGCAATAAAATAAATGGTGCACTAAAATAAAGTATTGTTTTATTATGCTTAAAGCATTTATCTCTATAATTGTTCTTGTTTTAAATATATAAAGTTCGAATATTAAAACGTGTTTATATTTACCAGATACAATCTATAAATTTCAAGTTGTGAATATTCTCACTCTTTTAAACGAAAACAACTAATTTTATTTGACTATGTATTTTACTTTGAAGAAAAATGCACAGTTCGAATGGATTTTACCCTAATAAGGGTTTTACAAAATTAATATCACTGCTTGAAAATACCTATCTGAAAAGTAATCGTCAACGGATTAAAAAGCATGAATTTCAAGAGATGTGACCACGATTTATTTATCAGTGTAACAACATCAAGGTTGTTGCACGGTCAACTACCTCCTTACTCTACTGTTGAAGGACTACGGTCCATCAGACCGCCAGATAGCGTTTAAAGATTTTTCCCCTGCCTGGCTTGTAATTGGACAAATAACCGACCGTTGTGATGAAACGGACGAGGTTACGACGATATTTTGTATGCGTTAATTTCTAGGGTTTGTTTTCTGAGCTTTTGTGGGATAGTATTATTTTAGTGTTGTTATGGATACTAAATGAGCCAGGGTGGCTGTGAAAGGGCAAATTGATTGAGTTGCAAACAAAATGTGCATGTGTTCCGTGATGGATGATTATGGGAGTGTTTGGCAACCGTTTAAATTCTTAATAACTTGGGAAGATAAATTTGATTTGGTTAGTTGCGCGGTTTTTTGATGTAAATGACAGTTTTATCTATGATAATGATTATATTGTAAATATTGTAAATGGAAATAAAATTATGTTATAAATTTTTTTGAAGAACTAATGAATTGTATGTCCGGGTTAAGGTAGCTTTAAATCAATCAGTGTCTATAAAATGGTAACATATTACTAATATTGATTGATAATTTTGTTTTTTTACTTCCGAAGCGGATTTCATGAATTTCCTATGGGATAGATTAATTATCTAATTTAAAATCTTTACATTAAAACTTTTATATTTTTGCATGTATTTGTTTTGTTTTCAGTTATATTTCTTTGCAATAGTTGTAAGTTTAAAACATTTTATGGGGTTACATCTTTATAAAGTTTTAATTGGGGAAAACACAGTATTCTACACAATATTTCGTTAATCACATCTTTAAAGGTTTATGAATTTGAAGTAATCAATTGAAATATTTTTAAAACATACCATATACCGGTTCAAAAATAAACCATATCATTTATTTGTCTTAACATGTTATTTGTCTTGTTTAAACGATAAGCGATTAAAAATAAGCCAATCGTAAGTTGAAAACAATTCAAAGCTTTAATTACTTTATGATCTTCTATATATTTTTACCTAGTCTTAAAATAAGCTAATTTATAATCAGTAAAATAAAAATACAAGCAATAACTTAACACCTACAAATAAAAACTGAAGTACTGATAAAAAGTCAGTAAATATAAACCAAAATCAACCGGTTTTATCCCTCATGATATATGGAGATCTAGGTCACGGTATTCTAATTAAAACCAGAAAGATGCAATGAACCGATTTCTCGTAATGTAATTAAGAGTTGATTCGATAACAGTTTTCAGATTCAACGTCAATCCACCCCAAGCAGCGTCTTAAACATCAATACACATTTCTACGCGTTAAGCAAACGGAAAAAATCCATTCCCAGAGCTAAAACAATTGTTTGGCCAGAACCCCCGATCTCACGAATAAGAGAAACTGTCTCTCTTGTTAGACATTTATTAGACACGATGTTGAAAAGACCTCTGGGTCTGACAATCGATTTCCATTAGACAGTTTCCGAAAAGCACATCTCACTAAGCCCAGTTCCCAACGGAAAAACAACAGATTCTATTTTCGGCACTCGGAAAAAGCTTAGCGAGAAATTTTAATTAAAATCTAGGTCGGAATAAGGAACCATATCGAAAACATGAGTTATCTCCAGAGACATTTCGTGAATAGAGGCCTCTCAGGTGTCGAATACTTTTAGCGAAATGGAGGGTCTGACATCCTGTTTTGGACGCTTGGCAGGATCTTTTACACCACCCCTCAGAAGTAATACCCAATGTCCATTAGTAGCTTCCTTTAGTGTTTGCTATCGAGGCACCCAGCCTATTGCCCCTTCCCGATGGGAAAAAGATGCATAATAGAATGTTATCTTATTTCTTTTGGACGCTCCTCAGGGATCGAGACATTTGCTTTACAGATGAAAGGCGTAAATGATTCGGTAGCTCCTTAGTGATAACTCTCAGCCCAAAAAGATTTGCTTAGTGATGCTGATAGCCTGATGGATCCAACTTTGCAGATCCCTTACTTGCAGTCTTTCTACGTGGAATAGCTCCCAACACTCCAGGGCGGTGGAGATTCTATTCCTGTTAGATAAAGATTCTTCCCTTTGAAGAAGGCTGACGGAAGGAATCGTGCAATTGTTTACAAGGGACATTAGTGAGAAGAATTACCACGACATAAGTAGATGCATATTGGCAATCATACATTTAATAATTTTTTTTCTGTTGCAAATAAGAATAGTTTTAATGAAGTTAATAAAATTTAAATGAAATTGACCATGGTTATTAACTAAAAGTAATTATAAGCCTAACTTGTAACTTTAAATTGAGGCAACCTAATAACAAGAGAATCATATCAAAATATCAATCGCATTCATTCATAATGGAACAAATTTATTTAAGTAAAAATGTAGGCTTTCAGACATAAACTACTTTTGGATTATTAACCCTTTATTTACCAAATTATTTTCCTCATCCTCATCCAAAATATGTCAAGTTTACGTAACTGCAACTATAAGTAAACTAAATTTGGCCTTACATGACGAAAATTGGACGAATTTGGAACATTGGGAAGTGGTACTTACAAGTACCGTCGTTAAATAAAGGGTTAAGCTTGTTGATGAGCGTAAATAAAAACATTTACTTGGTTTAGTTTTTATTTACTTTTTACTTGATTTTAGTTAAGACGATTGTTTCAGAAGAAATAACTATTTAGTTATCTTTAAAGATGAAAAATGTTTTATGCTTTTGAGTTTGTAAATAAATTTTCATGTTAAAGTTTAACCAAAACGCGATAAAATGTGTTAAAAATGTATACTTGGAAGTTTTAAACAATTCCTTACAAATGAGTTTTTATTATATTTGGGATTTGAAGAACAAATATTTAGCCCATAACTTGCTATCTTTTCATCATTTAAAAAACAGTTTCGAAATTTTTTCCCACAAGATTTTACTTCCAAAATCTTTGAATGCATGGAAACAACCCAAAACATCAAATCTTGCAACAGAACCGCGGAAGAAAAACGAAAATGATATTTACTCATGATTTCACAATGTGTTTTTACAAGCAGTCTCTAAAAGTTTTTTTTTAATTTGATATCTTTGGGCTTCAGATTTCATAAAAAAACTTTCTAAGCATTTCTATAAAATAGAAGATGTTACAAAAATGTCTTCTCAGTTACTAAAACATTGAACGAGTAAGAATACTTTCTTTTTATGTATTAATAAAAGCTATATCTCTTACATTCAGATTAGAAAAATATTCATTTTTCAAACAATAATTATGAAAATATTTATATAAAATTCATTCATTCATTCATAAAAAATGTTCAATATCACTTGTCCTACAATTGTATGAAGTATTTACGATGATAAAAAATTAAACATTTTTAGATTATCACAATATTTTTACAAATCATATATCCTATCGAAATAAAAATCATACTAAAAATTAAAATATGCTAAAATTAAAATGTTTTAACTACTTATTATTTTAAAAAATTTGCAATTAAAAATGTGCCATAAAGAAGTTTTGATTGAATGACACGTATGTAAAATCTCATACATATTTTATACTCAGTTCGAATCATGACTATTAAATATTAAATTAATTATAATTGACTATCAATAATATATTACCAATTTTTACATTATAATTTATAGGGTAATTTAATATAAAAAGTTAACACACACTGAAGAATCGTCATTTTAATCTTAAGTAGCAATTGAGCCCCTTTTTCTCTATGTATTTGTTCCCTTCAGTTTTACAGTAAATAAATTCATCAGAGCACAAAATAAAATCAGCCACCCAACTTGCACCTTCTGCTCAAGTGGCGATATTTCCAGTCAGCGTTAATATGGAGAAAATTAATTTATAAAATAGCTGTTATAAAGTGACGTTAAGCAAGATTTCTGGTGCTGATTATCATCACCCGGCAGGGGGAAAATTGAAGGGGTGAAAAACGTAAAAATCTCCCCCGAGCAATTTCATTGCCGCTTTACAGAGTCTATCCATCTAAGCGCTAGATCCGAGGTTCCTGAGTTTTATAGCAATCATTAATCACAGAGTTTTAATTGCATTCAGTTCTGCAGTCTTTCTAGACGACGTGTTTTTTTACAGCTTTCTTTCTGTTTTGCTTCAAGGTGGGTTCTTTCTAGAGGAAACTCACTTTCATTTTGGGTTTGTATGACCAAACAGCATTGCCGGAATTGGAAATTGTTGTTTGTAAATCATTAATCAACGGAGACCGGCCGCGTGGAGCTGTTGAACGAATCGTTTCAAACTCTTCAAAATGTAAGTTGAGGGAATTGCTAAAAAGATAATCGTATAACATCGGGAGGATTTTTTGGGGGTGTGTTTTGAAAATTGAAAAGTTAGGAAGTAGTGGAGAAGAAATGTAATTAATGGATATTTCTAGTTTGCGTGTCATGCTTTAGAAAGATTCAAATGAAATATTTTTGAAATGAACGGTTAGAGATGTTTGTGGGTAAGAAAAATTTGCTGTGTTCTGAAATAAAAAAAATATATTTGGACTGACAGGTCATGATGTATTTGCGTCAGATGCAAGTTTTACTTAGGGAAAGTGGTTTACTTAAGAGTTGCATTAAAATTAGTGTTCTTAAATTTATCATTGATTTAATAAAGTATACGAATTAGATCTCAAAAACTAAACTATTACTTACTCACTACAAAAAGATTTGTTACTTCAAAATATTTTTCAGATACGTAATCATGAATGTATTCAGTTGAATAAGCATTTTTGTGTACTAATGCATATTTAAATAATATCGACAAAAATATTGGGTGTTGAAATATATTTTTAAGCTTCTTATTAGTATAAAGAGGAATAATATGACACTTTTATGAATTTCATTTTCTGGATTTTCGGTCATCTAGAATGAAAATACGATAACAGTGTGCTCTACAAGTCAGACCCTTTATCGTACAAAATAAAGGTTTTCTTGATCTTTTGTACTTATTTTAATCAAATAGTTATTATTTTCTTGAAATAAAATAAAGTTTATGTTCCGTAATAAAAAGAGTGAAAAGATTTAAATCGCCTTTGATATGTCCTTATGTAACTGTTAAAGGAGCTTAACCTTCCTCCTACCATCTCAAAAAAAAGTTACATATTCCCCCTCGTGGGGTCTAATAGACCCCATGCGTAAAACGTGCCTATGTGACTACGTATTAAAAGGTAAAAATACCTTAAATGGCAAAGAATTATTATTTTTTTACTTCTAAAAAGATTCTTCAGAAAAATTTGTTCATATTTTTTGTATTTTTAAAATTTTTTGTCCTTTTTCGGCACTATTTGGTTTCTTTTGATTCACGTTTTTTTAACACTTGAACCTTCAAACAAGAATTCCTAAATTACAGAAAGGAATCATAATGAAGTGTTTATTTAAAATGTTTATCAAGCGTCAAAGTGCGTTTGGGGTCAGAAATACCCCATGCGGGGGTAGGAAGGTTAACATTTTGAATTTACTTCGTTAAGTAAATTCGTAATTTTGTTTTCAAAGTGATCATCGATTAAAAAATATCCTTAGAACTTTTTTGAATATTACTCAAAACTTTATTTCTTCCAAAAACAATTGGATACCGTAAAACTAGAAATTAATGAATTGAAACATAATTTTAAGAATAAAAATATGGAGATTTCTTTTGTTAGCAGGGAATTTAAATTTTGATATTATCTAAATTTCTTTAATAACTATTATTATCTTATTTCCATACCTATATGCTTTGCTTAAATTTTTGTATTTTGTTTTCAGAATAAATGAGAAAATTTTTAACAAGTTTATTTTTCTTTAAAAAAAATTTTAAGTTTATTTTAACTACAATTGAATAGATATTTAAAGAATCGAATGTTCTATTCTAAAAAATTGCCACTCCTTTTCGTTGTTATACAAGTTCCAATCTATCAATGTATTATTGAGTCCATTTACCAGTAACCAATAATTCAGTTTTTATTGATGTAGTCTTGTGATCATAAAAAAGGGAAGAATCGGCCAAGTTCTTTCCAAATTACACAGCTGAGTGCAAAATCAATCTCTCTTCGCTATTTTTCTTTCACTTTCAAGCTTTCAATTTTTCTCGATTATGTTCAGTCACTTTAAGTTATTGAATATGTTTAATGATTTATCCTGCGATACATTGCTATTGGAATTTTCAAATGAAAGCAGGTGAATAAAATTAGAGTCGTTCGCGGTCCTTCTGAGGATATAAATTTTCCGGTTATGTGCATCTGTGATTGTTTCGGTTCTGAGATGGCCATAGAGTGAAATTCAGAGTTGAAAATGAAAGGAAAACTCAGAGAGGGAGTTCAATATATTTCTCTACCGATATTTTATGAGATTTGAAATTCTACTCACTTCTTTCATGAGGCTATGTGAAATGTAATGAATTATTGCACAGTATTACGCAATGCATTTTTTTGGTATTTCATCTCCAAGTTAATCTAAGCAGCATATTTAATAATTATTTTGTATATGTTCCATGAGTCCAAGAGTCCAAGTTTGTTTATGTTCGAAGAGTCCATGAAATAATTTTAAAAACTTGATAAGCTAAAACAGTGTGTACGTATTTCTATAAAAATGAATCTTGGTTTAGGTTATTTAGAAGACGCATAACCAAGGTTTTTCCTAAGGCCCTTTTAAATGACATATATTTTAAAGTTTATTTTCAGATCTACGTATAATTAATTATGTTTCCACATAAATTTAATAATTTAAGCTTCGAATTTGAATCATTTAGGAACAGTGATGTAAAACACTAACGAATTTTAATATAAAATAAGCTCTTTCATTTTACTTTATACTATAATCAATATTTTTATGGAACAATATTTGGAATATAGTTCTACCTAGGAATTTTTTATGGAATTATAATTTCACAACGACTTTCAGTTTTTCTTAGAAATAAAAGGGCGATTAACAGTTTTATTGAAAAAATTGATCATTTAAAATAACTAATAACCCTAACTGAACTTCTCATTTTACTACAACATAGAAATTTGTGTGAAGTATTGTTATAGGAACTTAAATAATTCTGTAGTTTAATCTACATGAATTCTATCCCACTTGAAGAAAAATCTGTCTTTCATAGAATTTGAAAGCTCATATGTTATCCTACTTTAACACATGAGTCATTATAATAGCGCCAACCAACTTCTTTAATATTTCTAACAGTATAATACATAACATATTGAAGTCAACTCTATCCAAAACTAACCCAACACGACAGTCAAATTAATATAATAGCAAACACTTTCGGAAAAATTGAAAATATGAGAAGTTTATTTAGCCTGAGGCAAAATCTGCAGTTTACAGTAGGAAAGCTGATATTACCTGCCTTCAAAACCCACAGGAAAAACAAAATTACATGGCATGCTAAGTTCGTCTCATTATTAGAGTAACAGCACCCTTATATCTCATCATCCAACTCCACCCTGTGATTTTCCTGATGGTCACGAAATCCTGAATAACCTAGAGGCTTGTCTAATTTACTTAGTGAAACGCTGTCCTAGAGCCCTACAGCAATAGAGTGTTGGTTTAGAAATCCTAATAAAGTTTCCAGTCACGCTTTTAACCTCCCTAGCCCGAATGCAATCTAAATGTGATGGAACATTTAGCTTAATTTCACGCTTTCAGGAGTTTAAAATTTAAATGTCCTGCATTTCACGGTGAGTGATACCTTGCCTAATGGTATTAAACTACGCCCTTAAATGTTACGAGATTGAAAAATATTTTAATTGGACGGAAGTCGGCGATTTGACCTACTAGAAGTATCGTCCATATTACAGACATTTTAACATGCGTCAAGACTCGAATCTTTATAGTTTCGTATAAATTTTAAGTGTTCTTAAATGAAAAAAGCGTAAAAATTAATTATTACCTCTCGAACTTATGAGTCTTCTCAGCTTTTATCGCCGTATTAAATAAGGAGGTACAGTCAAATGTTCAGGTCATATCAAGATTTAGTTTTAGTACCAACTTACGATAAACAGAGAAGAAAACAAATACCCTTCAAAACGCATCGAATTTGTGAAATAATTAGCACACTGTATAAATAATCCCTCAACAAAATATTTGAAACAGGAGATAACTAAATTATTTTTCCTGTACTAAGAGATATTCTTTAAAAACGTAGTAATTGTATGCGATAGCATTCATTTTTTAGAAATGTCAAATATTGTATTATTTTAATTTATTCACAAATAAATTACAAATAATTAAATTGTATGGAAAAAATACGGATTTCACGTTTTATAAGGACGGTTTTAAAGTAATGGAAATAAGTATTTTTATCATAGTTTGTTCATTTGGACCGAATAAACTAATAAATACCCCTTTTCAGATTTAAATAATAATAATTTTAGGATTTTTTAACTAGCAGTACGTGCTTAGGGGAGGGTGTTGACGATTGTAACACGGGGCAATTGTAACACTTTGATTTCCTCAAAATGAGAGGCTGCCGGGGCGAAAAATAGATGACAGTACGTAAAAGGCAGGTGAATGAAAGAATATTAGAGATTACCATGGCTGACATTTGAGTTGTGGCTGTGTAATTGAGAAAAGAGTGTTTTTCGAGCATCGAATGAAATTTCTACTTTTGTGTAACTTTCCTTCTCCTGCACTGCAGGTATGAAGCACAACAACACTGATTTTATGTATTGTATGTACATGTATCCTAGTTTTATTCTACTTAGTTTCAAGATGATACTGTTGTTAGTTTCGCGGAAAACGAGGGTTAAACTAAAAATGGCAACGTGGGGTCGATTGTAACACTTCAGCCGGGGACGGTTGTAACATGTTACAACTGACCCTAATGTAGAAAATAACATGTTTCAATAGTATTTTCGATGTATTGATTTATAATTCATACTTACCCTTAATTATGGCATATAATTATGAATTTTTACGGTTTTAGGATGCCGAGATCACGTAAAAGGAAAACTGAAAGGGGACTGGTTAGTCTAGAAAAAATGGAGGGAGATGCTGTTGAGGTTTATGTGTCTAAAAAGTCTATCAGAAGTGTTGCTCGTGAGCACGATATTTTTTATTTAATATTACACATATTCTGTCAGAAGAAAATAAAAAATGAAAATCCTAAAGTGGGATATAATCAACACAATAAAGTTTTCGATCAAGGGCAGTAAGAGGAACCATTTTTCGTGCAAAAAATGGTCCCACGTTCGTTGTACTACATGGGAATTAAGTTATGCATACCTTAATTGTCCTTTTGAATAATTATTTACTCATCAACATTCATTATTATTTAAAACTCATTACTTGAGTGAAAAGTTCATTATTTCCACTCTAGTCTATGTATTTAATTATTATTTAACAAGAAAATATAAATTGCTAATAAATTTGAATGATTTTCTATCTATTTTTATGGATTTGTGTTGTGTTAAAATTGACCCTCATATGTGTTACAATTGACCCTTCAAGTTGGGACGATTGTAACGTTTTTCGATTTTCGATGTTTTATTTAGTAAATTACAATGCATGTCCACCGGACGGTTTTCATAACAAAATTGTAATTGGGATATATCAACCTATTTTCATACCAATTTTCATAACTCTAACAAAAAAAATGGCTTAGTTTGAGATCAAATAAAAAATTTTGTTACAATCGTCCCCACCCTCCCCTACGTTGTAGATTTTTTTTTTCAAAAACTGGAAAATATACTGATTTTAATACTTTTGTGTCTATTTATGTAAGAAATCAATTAATTAATCTTTTTTAAACCAAAACAAGTTTTAATTAATTCAAAATATCATTAAAAATTAAGCAAATTACAGAATTAAAACATTTTTTACGAAGCTTTTTCTCTTATTGGAATTCATAGTTCTTGTATTCTCTATGTCAGGGGTTTCCAACTTCTAAGTACTCGCGAGCCGCAATCGAAATCACAAGTCAAGTGGCGGGCCGCAAAGTAATCTGGCTCCTTTTTAACGATGATAATTTTTTGGGGGTTAGAGTCTTCAATATGAAATTTTTCCAGCAAAAGAGGGACGAAGGGTGTTTACTTATTTTGAATGTATGCACTAGACTGTATTTTCCAAAATTCCAGAGGAGATATGAATTTTTTTACTCCTATACAACTCGTAGGAATACTGAATACATTTAATATTCTGAATAATACTTAAATGAAAAGGTCTGCCTTAAGAAAATGTTTGTAAATTTTCCTTAGATGATTGTTTTACCTAATTTTTTCATACTCCATTTTGTCCCTCTTCATGATAAAGCCTTCATACCCCCTTGCTACGCTCAGGGGGAATTTCAGGCTTTACAAACGACCTCTCGAAACATTAAACTTTTAATTCTTGCACCATAGAAAACGATCGAAGCTAGTCCATAATCTAAGACATCGGGGGTTCTCCCGCGAAACAATTTTGAATATTAGTGTGCTAAAAAGTGTTTTGAAGCTACTTTTTGGAGGGTTTTCAGAGAGCTTCGCGGGCCGCACAAAATGATCCGGCGGGCCGCCAGTTGGAAACCCCTGCTCTATGTCATCAGAATTATTTTATTCATCGTTACGGCTCCAGATTTTGAATATTCCTCACAGAAAATGAAGAGAATTACTCATTAACTCGTTAAAAACTAAGAATTGGCCCATTCAAGTAGGGCTAAATAATTCCTAAGATATATTATTTGATTTTTTAGCTATTGTAGATCTCAAAAACACCTTTCAAAGAAAAAAATGTATCCATTAATGATTTAGTATCAGATTGAACCAAAATAAATTTAATATTAATCGGTAATATTCTAAAATCTATACAAAAAACATTAAATTTATGTTGAAAGGGAAATATTTTGGCAAAAAAATGTATAATTAACATCTTGGTGCAAGATAAAATTACAAAAAAAACATTAAAAATAATGTATTTTCTTAAGTTACTTATGAGTGAACTTTGATCGTTATGAACACATAAGACGATTTACAGAAAAAGTTGCCAATAGAAGAAAACCCTTACTATTGGCAATTTAAATATATCTTCATTCCAACTATAATTGGCATCAATATTTAGAATGGAATCTTATAAATATGCTACCATTGAAATAATAATTTCATTTTAATAATAATACATTAAAATTTCTTGAAAAAGGCACGATCGAACAAAACAGGGATGTGGGTAAATTCCGATGAAGCTTACACTTTATGTGCTTATATGAACATTAGGGTGGAGTGAAACTAGCCAAAAATGACAAACTTTGGAATTTGAAAACGCCTGATGTGGGAATAGGTGCCATTTACGATAAAACTTAAAAATTCAAAATTTGAGTTCAATCAATTAATATCTTCAGGTTTCACATTCACGTTAAAGTTTTGATGTTTAATCAAATTTTAAGTAAACATGGTTATAAATGATTCCTACACAATTTTAGCTCCATTTTCAAACTCTAGCTGGTTTAGTTTATATTCTTAGGATGTCAAACAACATTTTAAGACCTTCCGTGGACTGAAATGGGAGGGAATTTACAATTTTTCCAGTACGAAATAAAGGCGTATGCCATTAAAATAGGCTAACGACCGAAAAACAAATTTTTGAAGGTTGGTGCCAAATAGAGCTCAAAAGTTGCGTTTTACTCTCCTTATACATAGAAAAATATTAAAAAAATTTGTATAAAATAATTTAATTGGGTTTTGGTACTAGAGTTTGAAAATGGTCCTAGAATTGGATCTTTTGCATAGCGTATAATGGAAAAGTCTTGATAAATAAACTTCAAGTTTTAAATGTTCTAAAAGCTTATAGTTACCTTACTTTGAAGTCTTAATAGCCAATAATAATTTTGAGTTCATTATTAAATTTTTTAAAATCAAGTTAACAGCCTAAAAATGCAAATTTGAATGAAAAAACTTAAAAATCTCAAAATTTATAAACTTTTAAGTTCAAATATTTTATTTAGTCTGTAATACTCATTCTTGTTTACATAAAATGCTTTGCAAAAACACAGGTTGATATTTTTGCAGAAAACAGACAAAAAAACGTCATATTGCACTATAGGCATTTTATTCCAAACTTTAACCTGGGCTATAACTTTTTATAAAAAGTCTTCAAATTTAAAGCGACGAAAGGTCAAATAACAGGTTATTATTTGTGTTAGATATAATTAGAGCAAATTTAGGATATATAATAAATAATTTTAATACTCTTATCTGAAAAAGTAAATAGAAATAAGTATAAAAATTAATTTTTCTCTCATTTGGCGATTCTAAGTTGTATGCCTTAACTTCTTAGCTCAAATCACAGTGCAATACCCTTGTAAATACTTTTTTGACGATTAAGATACCAAATTAAGGCAACTATAAGTTTCTATTACATTTAAAACTTGAATTTGATTGATTAAAACTTTCCCATTATACGCTATGCAAAAGATCAATTTTTTCAAATTATATTCCCAAATCACACCTAAATTATTTTTAACGAATTTTTTTATTATTTTCCCATGAAAAAGCAGGGTAAAACGGAACTTTTGAGCTCTATTTTGCACCGATATTCAAAATTTTGTTTTTCGGTCGCTAGCCTATTTTAATGGCATTCGCCCTTATTTAGGGCTTGAGATATTGGAAATTCCCTCCATTTCAGTCCATAGAAGGTCTTAAAATGTTGTTTGACATTCTAAGAATATAAACTCAACCAGCTGTGGTTTGAAAAATGGAGCTAAAATTGTGTGGGAATCATTTCTAACCATTTTCCCGTAAAATTTGATGAAACATCGAAACTTAAACTTGAATGTGGAACCTGAAGATATTAATTGATCGAACTCAAGTTTTGAATTTTTAAGTTTTATCGTAACCTACATCAGGCGTTTTAAATTTCCAAAAAAAGTTTTTTTTTCTGACTTACTTGACTTATCTCTCTACCACTCCATTACTGGAGCATAGGGCCTCCGTCATGAGTCTCCACCTGACTCTATTGGTGGCAAGATGTTTTGCCTCCCTCCATGTCACTCCGATTTCTTATAACAATGTTTTTTTAAAGTTACTGTGTTATTTTTGGTCATTCCATGTAAAATCAACAAGCCACTCAACCCGACCCTCTCAGATTTCAAACTTTAGAAATTGTTCTCTTCCAAGATAAAGGAACCAGTTTATCGTTTTAGCACCAATTTTGACTGTTTTGGATCACACATAAAGTGATTATTCAAAAAATAAAATTTGTGTCCCGATATTGTCGTCCGACTTTCCCCTACATTCAATACAATGACTTGTTGAACTACCTAAAATATCTTATATATAAAATTTATGTTTTATCCTTATATTTGGTAGAAGAAAAACTTGTATTAAATAGCATAAATTCCCAAAACGTTTCGATGTGGAATACAAATAGAAAAAAATAATCAAAATACTTATTTTAAAAGGAACCTCAATATTCTAAAACTAACATATCAGTAAAAAATAGAAAGTATGGTGGTTAAAACAAATAAATCTCTTAAAATAAGCAAAATAAACATACAATACATTTACTAAAATTTCAACTTAACCCATTAATGCCCAACTTTTTATTTTTCTTAAATATTTTGTAAAAATATAATAAATAGCCTCAAAACAACTGGAAAAATTGTGAAAAAAATTCCAGGTTAAAATTTTAATTTCTACACCAAAATTAAAAAACGTCCCTAATAAGGGACGTCAGGCACGAATGCCCCAGTGTTTTTTCCTTATAGTAAACGCATGGTAGAAAACTGTTTTAACCTTTTACCTGCCGATGTTCCCAAATGGGAACATCAATTTAAGGAATTTTTTCACCACTTAATTTTTCATGCAGGAATTAGTTACTTTGTAGAAAGCAACTCAAAGATATGAAGTTATTTTACATGCAAAAGTATTTCACTTGCAATTTAATCCTTTTTGTAGAATTTACTTCAAAATTAGAGATTTTTGGATCTTCGAAAAGTTGCACAAGTTTCAACTTGTAAAAATTTTAAATAAATTTAGTTTTAAATAATTTTGCTGTGTTTAGGTAGCTTAAGTACACATCTTCCAATTTGGCTTGACAGAATAGCTTCATATTCAAATTTGGAGAGTAATTACCAATACAACGTATATGTTCCCAAATGGGAACATCGGCGTTTGGGGTACAGTATTTGAGGGTATTTTTATAACATGCAAAAATTCAAGTTATTTCCTATTTTCTTTAATTTTTTTAATCTTTTTTGTCTCAAAGTATCTAAACAGATTAAGAATGATGTCTTAAATTCAAAAATATGTAATTTTTATTTTTTCACCTGATTTAGGTAGAAATAAATTCCAAATCTTTATAGCAGATTCTTACACTTGTATATTTTTCTAACTCCCCGATCGATTAATTTTCACTAATTATCAATAGGGGTTATGCAAAGAGCTTATTTGGAGTGCTTCTGAGGATTTGCTTATATATTTTTGTTCAAGTACTTTTTTTACAAAAAATATTTAGGAATAAAATTGAAGAATTTTGAAAATAAGGAAAAGTGCGTACATCTAAAAACACTCTTCAAACGTAAGTTGGATGTAAGATATATGTGGTTCAGTTCAGAATCTTCCAAGAGAAACACAGTTCTAATGAATCAATGTAGATAATTTTGATTACCAATTTTGAAAGCTAATTAGATTTGAATGCAATTAGTGGATTATGCTAGATATCCGTATAGAACCGTAATTAAAACTAATTTTTCTCACAGAAACGTAACTTTTCAGCTTTGAAGAGCATGGGAACACTCTTACGTATTTTTTACACCAAAATATTACCCATAGTGCAAGAAAAATTTACGGAAAAGCTTCGCGTACGTAATAAACATGTCCATTTTTTGTTATGAAAATCTATAAAATGCTACTCAATCGTCTAAGTATGGATAATAATAATGAAAAAACCATCCATAATCATGAAAATGTTCATAATTATTAAGTAGAAACCTATTTCAATCATTTTATTTGAACTAATTGTAAAATATGTACCTTTTGGAAATCCCCCTAAAAACTTCACCCCAAACGCCGATGTTCCCAAATGGGAACATCCTCAAAATCATACTTAGGATTTTTTTTCCGCCAAAAAATGACTAGAAGGGTTTTGGTATTGACGAAAGAAGTCATTTAAGCCAAAAATCAGAACCTTTAATTCAAAATTTGAATTGCGGCGTTTAAAAGGTTAAAGCCTCAAAAACATCTTCTACCTTTTTAAGTGCAGCAAAAGTGATAGGAACCATACTGTAACATGGATATGAACAACAAATTTTAATTATTTATCCAATTAACTGTAAAATTAACCTCAATTAACGTAATTTGAGCATTTTTTTTGCTCTAAAACACGTTTTTTCCTCCCAAATCTATGTTAATTGCAAACTAAGATTTTTAATTTAAAAAGGCATTCTGTGTTTATATGTTACCTAATATTAAATAATAATTACTTTTACTCACCTCAAATCAATCAGAATTTCTCAATTTGTAAAGTTTATGTCTTTCAAATGCCCATACTTTTTTCACTATATTTAATTTTATTGTGCGGAACACTAATTTCACCTTAAAAATCAAGCATTAGTGGGATGTGAATTAGCAAGCCAGATGATATGCAGGGTGATTCAGAAATAATCATCAATAATTGGGGAGGAGGTAGAGGGGCCCTAGACAAGCATATTTCGAATAGGGATGGTGGGGCGCAGCCTTACCGTTAAAGAGCTAGGACCTAATGTAGTGCGGGAGTGTGTCAAAAGGCCGTTTTTAGAAGGCCCGTGTGACGAAACAAAACATAATAAAATGAAAAAATCAATTGCATGAGGTAAAGAAGTATCCCTACTACTTACACCATGAATTCGATAGAATTTGAACCACTTTCTAAACCGTGGGGAGAGTTTCAAAAGTGCAATATTAATCTTTTAGTCAAAGAATGGAGTTCCCTTAATAATATTTAGAAAAATGATGATCGGGGAAGGAATTTTCAATGATCGTAACATTGATCATTGAAACTGTTTGATCATTGAAAATTCCTTCCCCGATCATCATTTTTCCAAATACCATAAAGGGAACTCCATTGTTTGACTAAGATATTAATATTGCACGTTTTAAAACTCACCCCACGGTTTAGCAAGTGGTCCAATTTCTATCACATTAAGGATTTAAGTAGTATGGATACTCCTGTACCTCATGCAATAATGTTTTTCATTTTATTATGTTTTGTTTCGTCACACCGGCCTTCTAAAAACGGCCTTTTAAAACGCGCTTGCACTACATTAGGTCCTAGCTCTTTAACGGTAAGACTGCGCCCCACCATCCCTATTCGAAATATGCTTGTCTTAGGCCTCTCTACCTCCCTCCCAATTATTGATGATTATTTCTGAATCACCCTGTAGATTAATCTGCAGTATAGAACACAATGATTAGCGACATCTAATAGGAAAAAAGCCGAAAATTTATAACAAAAGTGACTTTTTTGGCAATTTTAATGACAAAAAGTCATTATAACTAATAATTATTAAACTTTTAATTAAAATATAACCCGAATATATTTGCGTAAGTAATAAATATAGTAAAATAATTAATTTATTCCCTTTAATTAATACAAATTAATTAGTTCCTTATAATTTAAGACTTTTTTTCCATTAATATAGCAGAAATATTAGTATTTTCCAAAAAAAATAAACAAAAATCATAAATATATAATAAAATGTTCAAACTTGTGTCGAAAGGTTAAAAGAAGAAATAAAACCAACGCAGATTAGGATTTTTAAGCTTTTTCTTTTAAAATTTTTAAAAAAGCACTTTTCTGAAAAATTCCATCTTCCAACTTTAAAAAAAGTAACAAAAATTAAATTCTGCTTTCTTCTTGTATTCTTTATGTTCTATGAAGATCAGAGATACATCAGTGCAAATTTAGATTCAAAGGAACAATTTTTGTAAAAATAGGAGGATTTTTAAAAAACGTCCCTAAAAAGGGACGTCAGGCAGTAATGGGTAAATATACCCATTTTAAAAAAAGAATGCAGTGTATATAAGTCTATACTACAGTGCAAAATATCGGGAGATAAGGAACAAAATACAGGGAATAAGATACATTAAAAAATGATAAAAAAATTTTATTACCTATAAAGTAAAATAAATTTAAATGGAATTTAATAACATATTCTGACGGATTTTACTTGAAAGAAATAATCTTTAATGGGTTTATGAATTTATTCATACTGAGCGTAGTTCAAAATGAAAGTCGTTCATCTGAAAACGTACCTTTTTTTACCCCATTTTGTTTGTAGTAAGAATTAAGTTCATTTAGCAGACTACAAATTTAAGTTAGTTTAAATGATTCATATTATACTGAAATAAACTAGTAGTAAAGTCTTTTCAAAGGAATTACTTTAAACAAATTTCGATCATTTGAAATTCTTGATGAGAAGTAAATTTACTTTGCCTTTGACTGGACTTGCATTTTAATACATTAACCTTAGTAAAAAAAATTCTCCTTGGTGTATTTCTCTTAAATGCATTCAAATCCGAAATAATTAAACATACACGTTAAAATCTCCATCTTTCTTATAAATTGTAATTAAAGTTAATTTATTTAATTACTTCTCGCTTAATGTTTTTAAAAGTTAACGGTCTCTTAAATGGAAGAAAGAAAGCAAAAAATCCCTCAAGGGGAAAAATTAACGATTTGTTGCTGTTTTGACTTTTAGCTATTATGACCGATAGTTTTACAATGGAGTTAAAATGAAAGAATAAGAAACAATATATTTTCTTCTAAAAGCTGGAATAAAAAGTTAATGATTATATCACTTACAAATGATGAACCGTTCTCCATGTCGGCACGTGAAATAAGTTTCTTTCATAAGAAATGAAAATAGTACCTTTTATGAACGAAGTTTTAAAGATAGAAGTCAATTTACAACTCTAAGAAACAAAAACAGCAATTAGATAAATTTTAATGATGAAAAAAATATTTATTTTATAAAATTGGAATTCAGAGCATATTTTTAATTTAGATATTTTTATTTCACGCATATATTTTGAACGTTTTATTTAGTACACATAAATTAAGTAAATTTACTTGTCACATAATAAACATTTTATTCAAAATGTTTAAATCCGAGTATTTTTTCTCTCCTAAAAATAAATAACAAGTATAAAAGAATTTTTTTCATCCAACTATTATCTCCAGGGATAAGATATATATCGTAAATCAAAATTAAAAAAGTTTAATATATTTATAATACTTACTAGCGCTGACGCGCTAGACCCGTGCTTAGCCCGGGTTTCAGTTTTTTTAAAAAATATCATCTGGTGCGTTACAGATGGGCTTCGCCAGTCCATTTTTAAAGAAAATTATTCTGGTGTGTTACAGTGGGGCTTCGCCAGTCCAAATGAGGAAATAGAAAAAAAACGGATCCATTTTTATGCTTATGCTACAACAATGGATTTTAAACTACAAAAATCGATTTCAATCTAAACAATCAATAATATGCCTACAACAATTTAAGTTACATCTTCTCTTATTATATTCACAACAATGTGGTTTTTTCATGAAGTTAGGCATGAAATATGGGTTTTTAAGCATAAAATGGACCAAAAAAGTTGTTGAGACGCTTCGATTTCAAATTATTTTTATTCAGAAACCTTCCCTGGAGGGAGTAGATCAACGTGGTATAGTTTAATAGTTAATGTAGGTTCGAAAAGTTTAAAACTATAAAGAATATACATACAGACATACATACAAACATTGATTTTTATATACAGGGTGTTTCAAAATTGCGTTGCACGGCTTTTATTCGGAACCAACGCCTCCTAGGGTCATGGAAGTAAGGTCTATCCCTAGGTAAGTGAGCCTGGAGAACCCATAGAGATGACTTACAGCGCCCCTAGCGGCGAAATTAAAAAGTTAAAAAAATTAATTTAAAAACTAAAGGAGATAGAGCAAAAACCTCAGTGAGAGTATTGTTGCCAACGTCATGAAAAAATCACTGAAAAAAATTTTATCAAAATATCTTGAATATTCGCGGAGATATTAGCATGTGAAAATAGCACTTTTTCAGGGGTCTAAAAAGAAAAAGTTCACATATTTGCAAAATTTTCAGTGTTATTGTGTAGTTTTGTGCTTTTTTAGTTGAATGGACACAAAATTTAATCCAAGAATCAAAAAAATGTGCAAATATGCGAACTTTTTCTTTTTTGACCCTTGAAAAAGTGCAATTTTCACATGCCAATATGACGTTGGCAACAACACTCTCACTGAGGTTTTTGCTCTATTTCCTTTAGTTTTTAAATTATTTTTTTTAACTTTTTAATTTTGCCGCTAGGGGCGCAGTAAGTCATCTCAATGGGTTCTCCAGGCTCAATTACCTAGGGGTAGACCTTAATTTCATGACCCTAGGAGGCGTTGGTTCCGAATAAAAGCCGTGCAACCCAATTTTGAAACACCCTGTATATAGATCAGTACTGCACCAATTGAACACTTAAAGATCTCTCCAATAAATATTTGATTTTATAATCAAACATATCGTCCAACTATATCATACAGGGTGTTTCAAAAGTCAGTTTCGGGGCTTTTATTTGTAACCAACGTGTTCTAGGGTCCTGGAAGTAAGGTCTACCCCTAGGTAAGTGACCCTGGAGAATCCATTGAGATCACTTACAGCACCCTTAGCTGCGAAATAATAAAGTTTAAAACCTCAATGATAGTATGTTGCCATTGTTATGAAGAACTAACTGAAAAAAATTTCATGAAAATGTGAATATTCCAGAAGATATTAGCATGTAAAAATAGCACTTTTTTAGGCCTCAAAAAAGAAAATGTTCGTAAATTTACAAATTTTTAAGTGTTATTGTGTAATTTTGTGTTTTTTTTAATTGAATGAAGACAAAATTTATTCGAAAAAACTTTTTTGAAGCCTGAAAAATGGCTATTTTCACATGCTAATATCTCAGAGAATATTCACCATATTTCATGAAATTTTTTTTCTGCGAGTTCTTCATAACGTTGGGAACAATACTATCATTGATGTTTTTGTTTCATCTCCTTTAGTTTTTATATTAATTTTTCTAGCTATTTTATTTTTCCGCTAGGGGCGCTCTAAGCCATCTCAATGGATTCTCCAGGGTTACTTACCTAGGGGTACCTTACTTATACGTTGTAGTATACGTTGGTTCCAAATAAAAGCCGCGAAACGGACTTTTAAAACACCTTGTATGTAACAGGTTTAGTGCAAAAAAAGTCAACTTTAAAATCAATAATCTTTAATAAATAGGAGACATCCGTGTACCTAGGGCAACCCAGATTTTTTTTAAAATATTTAATTTTAAGTATGATTTCTCAGATGGGTGAATAGAAACTCCTATTGTCATGCTGAGCCACCATTTTTAAATCTTTCAGGAGAATGCTGTGGCTAGTTTCTTGGAAACATAGTTTTCTAAAGGTGTAAAATAACTTTTTGAAGCCAACTCCCTTTTTATTTTTTCAAAGGTAAATCAAATAAATTTCTTCTTATTTTTGACATTATCTTGTTTTTCAAGATAGAAACAAAATGAGGTAATGAAGAAGTTATAACCTCTCGTGTTTTTTTAATAAGATGTTTTGTACAAAACAGCATGCATTTTACCAAGATACAACTGTTTTCCTTGTACCTAGGGCCGGCTCTTTGTACAACCACAATCATATTCTGTGGGATTTAGTGCCATAAATGAATGATCTGCAAGTTTTTTTTTTCATGTTTTAATTGGATTAAAATATAAGAAAGAGTTATACAGGGTGCATCAGAAATCGTGCAGCAAACTTTGAGTGATGATAGGAATCATCAAGATGAACAAGTTTTAGTATAGAGAACAGATGATGCATAATCTCTATTTTTATTGAATGGGTTTTGATAGACAGATTCTAGTGCACGGATCAAGGAATTAGAGTTTCAGAGAAGAATGTAGAAAAGGACATTCAAAAGAATTTATAAACAGGTTAAAAAACACTATATTTCTCTTTCCATCATTAGCTTTTAAATTAGATAAACTTAAAAATCAAGGATTTAGTTGATTTTCGCTCCAGGAAGTGTACATTTTTGCAGATTAACAGAATTGATAGTATTTCAGTCGTTTTTTAATAAATTGCTTATGTATGCAACTTTTAGTACTTGGTATCAATTTGCCCCACCTTGAAGTCTAATAAATTTTTAAATTTTGGGGATTTTTTTTTCATAAAAAGTACTGAAAATTAATTATTTCATTTCAAAATTTTAATAGTGATAGTGTATCTTTCTTTACTAATATTTTTAGTGGGATGTTAAACCTTTATGCAGTGGCCCAGGTACACACCATAACGGTACAATAAAAATTTTTACCTAGGGTCAATTTTGAAAATTAAAAAAAGCTTTTTGCTTCGATAAATTTCTTATATAAGGAGTATTTAATAATCAAAATGAGAAGTAAACAATGTTAGGATGTGTACAAGTACATATCAGTGTCATTAGTCAAAACCAGTTTTGAGGCTTAATTCGGAGGCTTTAAAAACAGTTGGCCCTAGGTTACACGGATCTCCCCAAATCTTTCCCATACCCATCGATCGTATTCATCCCTTCTCATTTCCTTTCTTTTTAATATTTTTTTTAATTTCTCCCTCATTCAATTTCTTTTCCCTTTTATTTATTTTGTTTCATTTTATAAATTTCACATAGCTCAATGAATAAAGTTCTGTAAATTTCTTAATCGGAATCATAACACCTAATTTTTTAATTACCTGCCTTAATAACCATGAAAATTCTTAATGGTTAATTTTAATAATTTAAAATTACATGTGGCGTTATTGCTAAAAAGAACGATATAAAATCCATATGATAGCCACAAGGTTTCAAATTGTATAAAAAGTATGTTTCTCTTCATACATAAAACTTTTAAAAATAATTAAACCATAAGAAACATGCATGCGTACCGTTCATAAAGATTTTATTACCAACAATTAATTTATCCTTATTTATTGATTATTTTAATAAAGCTTTAAAATAAGTTTAAACCACAAGCCAGAGTTAGTGTTTAGTCGCACACTATTAGTGCACACATTCCAATTTCAAATGGATGAACGACATTGAAACTTGCGTTGGCGGTATGACTGCTAGCTTTCGATGAACTACACTAATTGATTTGTCAATAGCAGGTAATACAGATGTGTCTGTTGAGACCCTGAGATTGACATCACCACTCTCTCACACATTCATTGCATTTCAATACCACCACTTTCACATATTGGATTTAAATGGATTCTTCCTTGACCCTTTAATTCCTACACCGCCCGATATGGTCACTGAATCCTATGGGGAGTTTGGATGTTTGGATGAGGTATTGTTTGAACAAAAACCTCATTTTAACAGGGGAAAGGTGGATAAACAGGGTATTAAGCTTAATTCCTTGATTACTGGTGATATCTGGATTAAACTGCTAGAACTTCTTCCAGGCATGCGCACTGACAAGTGTAAAGAAAGTATATTTTCAAACCCGTCTCGCTAAGGGAAGCAAGGACAATGGACTTAAGGGACCAATGCTAGGAATTTAGTGTTTCCAAAACTATACAAAATTTGAATGAATAAAGCCAGTTTGTAAAATACTATGCGTCCATTGACTGAGAAAGTGTATTTTAGTTAACTTAAGATGCCAGCCTACCTAAAAATGCCGTTTTGGACCAAAAATTCCAAAACAAATTTTACAACCTTATTTCAAAAAACACATCTTAAGCTTTCCAAACTAGTTTAAATTTTTATATAATTTAATAAAAATCTAAATAATTTAATCTAAATAATTTTAAAATAAATTTTTAATTTTGACCACAGCTTAAAAGCTCGAAAGTTTTTTATTAATATTATAGTTTAAATTTTGTCTTTATCTCTCCTAGAACCAAAGTTACAGAAATTTTACTTAATACTAAAAAGACATTTTACTAAGGAAAAAGTAAAGAAATTCGCGCTTTTCTCAGAATCACATTTTTGCTATTTTCCTTCTCCGCAAAACTACATAACTCAAAATATTATAAGTAAATTTCTATAAAACTTGAGCAAAATACTTGAAATAATATGGTTTAGGAGCCCTACAACTTTTTTAGCTGTGGGTGTAAAATTTTTTTATTTTATGAATATTATAACCTCAAACTTTACTGAACTTTGGTGGGTTTTTTATTTTCAAGTTTAGTGCTATAACTTTTGATATTAAAATATTTTAGACATAAAAATAGTAGACCTCCTAAAATATGTTTTTACGCAAGAATAAAGTTTACAAAACAAAAATATCTTCATATAAATTTGAGTTGTGAAGTTTTGCGGAAAATCTGTTTGTTGTGATTTTTATGCATAAATTCTTCAATAATATGAAAATTTAAATAAATATTTAATTATTTTTTATATTATTCATAGTTTTTAGACGCATTTAATTGTATAAATCACAAATTAGGTAAAATTTTAATTATTTAAAAAAAACCTCCATAGGTAGGCAACCACCTTAATCTGTATATAATTCATATAATTACTTAAATTCAATTATCTGAACGACCGAAAGTATAATATAACTCATTCCATTATCAATTTAATCGGCTATTTTTTCCATTAAAAATACAAAAATTCTATAAAAATGTATTGTTTTAGTCTCTACTATGTTCTTTAAAAGTTATTTCGTTACGAGGGGCTTCACGGGCTCTCTCAATCCTTCTAGGTATGTGGATTAGTCCCGTCGTTCTAGTGGATGTTAATATATTTCCTGCTTTCTATTATTTTTATGTAACCATTTCCCCCAAAAGACTTATAAACTATAGGTATCACCATACGATTTTTAAGATGCTAATAGATTTGTTGTTTTTCATGATTTCATAGGATAAGTGCAAGGGTAAGCAATTCTAAGTATGCAGGTAATTTAATAAGGTAATTAAATATGACAATTTACAAATAAAATGTTAATTACTATATTGAAAATAACTTTCCAATATAATGCTAAAATTCGTTTTAAACAACTCCCTATTCTCGGAACTCGAAGAATCGACGTACCTTAATGGATTGACCATGTGGAAAATTATTCGAGACGCTAGATTCCCCGAAGTTGTGAAGAGATGAACCAAGCTTAAACCTTCTAAAATCAATGATTTACTCTCCGTAGGTTTCTGAAAACATCTGAAGCTCTACAAATAATTTGAGTGCTTTCATTAGTCACTTATTTTTAAAATTAGAGGTAAAGGTTTCGTATGCATTACATGTTTAAGAAAGTTCAGAAACTAATGGGCGATATTAATATATGTCCTTATTGGGCTTATAAATGAATCGAGTGGTTTAATTCTGATGTTTGGAGTGAAATTAGGGGAATGAGGTTTGATTGAAACCATATTTAGATATGACTAATTTTTAATCGAACCTATTAAAGTTGGAATCTTCAAAGTAATCATGAAATATACTCATAGTTTAGTTTTCATAGTGAAATATAGATTAATATATTATGATACCAGTTATTACCAGTACCAGTTAAGCTTTCAATCCTCATAATTAATAAACATTAGGCTAATCAATGTAATGAACTTAAGTATTTGATTTCAAATTTTTAATAGGATTCGTCAGCAAGTATATATATGTATTAATAGTTTAAGAATCTAAACAAACTTTTGGTATTTGGCATTAAAATCTGAAAGGATGGAAAATGAAATAAAATGCTTATATTTTAATAAAGTTTACATGATATAAAATTCATAAAACTGTCAAATTTAATTTCACTATAAAAGTGAAAAATTAAGAATCCACAATCTTCGCAGCAAAGCATTACTCACAAACTTAAGCAATATATGAAAATAATAAATTTTAATTAAATCACTCATATTACTCTACAATAATCGTTTTTATACTTAAAATTATAGCTATAAACAATCTTTAACTACTTTTACAAGTTATACTATAACACTCCAATTTGAGGGAACAGTGCTGGTTCTACTGTCCGCGATGGATAATTAGTCGAATCTACAGTCGAATCATGTATTGAAATTCACCCAGTGCGAATCCAGAGCCAGATTCCTCCAAGCAATAGGCCTAACGACCTGTTTGCTCATCCACGCATTGTTTACGTTTTTCCGAGCTATATTATACTCCCAGCAGATGTTCACTTGGATCCATTTACCTTATCAATACCGCTCTAATATTCGCGATTGGGGCTATATTTGTAGACCAGCAAACAAACCGTAATTAGAATACGGCATGCAATACAAAACATTGACCGGATCTTCCGCAAACAGATCTCAAGCAGTAAGTGCCCATTGCTCAGACCCTCCAATGCCATAGCATTTGGGCAGCCGATTGATGCTCCCTGGCCTGGAGTGCAGATTATACATTCCCGATGTAGCTTACAAGTTACATTAAGCACAGATATTAAACACCCGCGCTCTTGCTATCGTCCTAATAAGACCTGAAACGAATGACCGGTGCAGCAATCAACACTGAAAAGCCGCGATTGCTACAGACTAATGATGGCAGGGATTTGAACGCTGACATTCGTAATTTGCGCCCCGTAAAATGGACTTAATAACTATTTATGAACCGGTCCGTCTTTGGATCTTCCCCGCCAGGTAACTACAAAATCACCGTTAACACATTTGTCCTCCCGGGCGTTCGCTTGAGTCGCCCCTTAAATTAATTAAGCTGTTATTGCTGGGTTTGGGATACTCGTTATCTTCCAGATATGCGCATCCGTCCGAAGAAGGGCTGCGTGCTGGTCAAAGGGCGGATCCGCGTCTTTTTAGAAAATGTGTGATAAAACTTTTTCTTACGGCATGACCTTTAAGCGATTATACAAAGAGATAGGGAATTTATGTAAAGTATGTATCAGCTGGAATTAAGTATCACACATAATTTGATAAAATATTCAGTGATTTCACACACTTTAGCACAATTAATGATACCTTAACCTTAAAATTTCCAATAGAAAAAACCAATGGAATATCTCCCTCATACTGTTTTCTTTTCACACTATACTATCGGATTATTATATTAAAGATGCAGCTTACAAGTTAAATTAAGCCCAGATTTTAAAGACTTATTTTTAAAAATTATTGTTTTTGTTCATACATCTTTCCGTGATGACTTTATGAGACGTGATTTCAAATCTAAAGCCCTAAAATGCAATTGTAGAACATTCCGTATATTTGTATAACTTTTACTGAATAAATAATGATAAAAAACAATGAAACTTAACTTTCTAGAACCAAGCTAAAAATGGGTTTCATTCGTTTACAAAAGTATACCTATAAGAAGTTGAAAGAAGTGTATCCTCCGTTTTCAACTCCGAGACAATATTATACAATTATGGATGGGATGGTAATTCTTTAAATAATTTAAGAACAACATTTTTTACGTAGGTTTAAAATTTAGTTTTAAATTGCAATCAATGAGGCCACACGATTCCAAGAAGTTGAAGAAACGAAAAAATCGGGAAGACTAGTAACGTAATCCAACTATAAAATATACTATAATATAAGCAAGGATTTATTCTCGCGCAAATCTCGCTATATCATATCAGTAAGTGTAACTAATAAATCTATTACTTAGATATATGATTGCATACTGGTTTCTTTCAAGTTCAATCTAATAAAGTGCAAGATGAATGTTCTACCTAATAAGGTTTTTATTAAATAGCCACTAATACATTACAAAGCAAATACCAATGAAAAATTTGTGTCAACTATAGGATCTCAAAATATTTAATTTCAAAATAATAAAACTTAATATTTTAATATATGTATTAAACGCATTTTGTTCTATTAATATTAACCACACTGTAAAAAAAACTGTAGAAAAACAGAAATTTTCAATAACAATGACTTTATGTTTACAGAGATATTCTGTCATGTAACATTCCCACCGCACTTCTATTTATTTTATGTAAAAAAACAGCTTTTTTTTAGTTTTTTAGCTTATCTGTACTTAAACAGAAACTTATTGCATCGAAAACCAATACAGCTATTGGCAACATTATACTGAATCTTCGTTGGAGCAGTGGTAGCGTGCGCGCTTAGCATGCGGTAGGTCCTGGGTTCTATCCCCGGATATTAATTGATTAAAATTAAAAAAAAACTCAACTAAAAACCACACGCATGCGCACAAGCAGAAAATTACTGAGAGGACACAGAAAAATCTGTAGCTCACTTGACAGAAAGTTACTTTTTGCAGCATTTACCTGTAGGTTACAGCTTTTTTCTGTTTACAGGATTTTTCGACTTAAAAATTTTTTCTGGCAACTTTTGCTGCCAGAAATTTTCTGTTTTTTTGCAGGATTATTTTTTGCAGTGCATACATGGTCACTTAGTGAAATCGCTGTTAAAACAAATGCGTTTGAGAATCAAATTTTATTTTCATGCTACAATTTAACAGGTACAAACTTTATATACATTATATTTTTCTCATGTATTGAATCTTTCATTTAGGACCGTGTGAAACAGCTTCTATAACTATATTACTATTTTTATCTTAAAGAATTCTTATGTAATATAGTTGTCAAACACTTTTCTTACCCATAAACGGACACAAAGATATTTTTTCACAGAAGATTTTCACTTACATCAAGAAAATACCACTCCCTCAGTATCATAATAATAGGAAAAAAAATCCCCATTCAACATTGTAATCAATGCTCATTTTTAGGAGGACTATAAGCGTTACTTGTAATCTACGATATTATTTTTACTTCTCTAAAGGTGTTCTTTTCATTCTTGTTAAACGAGACCGTCTATTGGGATGAAAAGGATGGTATGATGACAAACCTTTCAACACCACTGTGTTCTTTTATATAGCAAGATTTAGTTGCTACAAAGTCAACTTCTACGTGATTTTTTAAATAACTGTATTGCATCATTGACTATTGTAAAAATGTGTTTTGTAACAAATTTTGTGAAAATGAATAGTAATCTGTGTTTTTTTGTGTTACTATTAAAAAAATTACACTGTAAAAAATAATCCTGCAAAAAAACAAAAAAATTATGGAAGCAAAAGTTGCCAGAAAATTTCTGTAGGCCGAAAAATCCTGTAAACAGAAAAAAGCTGTTACCTACAGGTAAATGCTGTAAAAAGAAATTTTCTGTCAAGTGAGCTACAGATTTTTCTGTTGCCTCTCAATAATTTTCTGCTTGTGCGCATGCACTTATTTTAGTAGAGTTTTTTGTAATTTTAATTAATTAATATCCGGGGATAGAACCCACGACCTACCGCATGCTAAGCACGCACGCTACCACTGAACCAACGAAGATTCAGTATAATGTTGCCAATAGCTGTATTCGTTTTCGATGCAGTAAGTTTCTGTTTAAGTACAGATAAGCTAAAAAACTAGATAAAAGCTGTTATTTTACATAAAATAAGTAGAAGTGCGGTGGGAATGTTACATGACAGAATATCTCTGTAAACATAAAGTCATTGTTTTTGAAAATTTCTGTTTTTCTACAGTTTTTTTTACAGTGTAGTTAGAGGAATACACTTTGGTTATTTTTCATTGAATTGAAATAGTTTATGGTCCAATTAAAAAATAAACCATTAATGGAAATCAGTAAAATCTATCCCGGTTGGTGATTGGAAATTAAAATAAATATTACTTCAATAGATCGAACACGATATAAAAATAAATTGTTATAAAACTAAGTGGAAGTAAAAAATGAAATATTAACATATAATGAAATACCCATTTATGAGGAAAATCTCTGGATATACTCTGGTTTTTTATTTGGATTGTGTGTGTGATTGAATAACATAGTTGATTTATTGGAGACGAATTTAGGACGATATAAATAATAGCATGTCTGTTTCATTTAAAAATAAAAAAGAAATAGTTTAATGTGACCAAATCGTAGAAAAAACTGTAGAATGGGAAAAAAATTGCGACTTCAATCGGAAAAGGTCCACCCACGTTGATAGTCCATATTGAACGCCTAAGCGAAAACAATTCCCTCTATTGTATGTATCTCTCCGTAAACTAAAATCACATAAGCCGTTATGGTTAGTTTTTATCTGGTCAGATAATCGAAATAAAGAAGCTTATCTCAGTGTTTGAACGGTTTCTCACTAAGGGATTGAACCACATTCCTCGAAATAACTGCCTTGAGGAAATCATTGAAGATTTTCATCAGAATACGAGACACACTCTTCCAGAAGCACTCTTGAAAGTTCATTCATAATTTCGCTCACGTAAGAGCACTCAAAGAAAGTATTGCCGCAGTAGTTCACGAAAAAGAAGGCCATGGCTGTTACGAGGACCGAAAGCTTTTACGATAGCCTTGGTCTTCACTGTCGACTGGAATTTAGAAATTTAAGTAAATAAACACGAACTCACTATTGAAATCTTAGCATACATTTCCCTTCAGATTTCAGCGTTCGCGTTCTTTCGTATTTATGGACAAAGTTGCATCAAAGTACCTGATAAATTTTAGTTAATTTAAATGGAGAAATACATTCTGTTTACAAAGTACCAACGTAATGAAATTGTATGAATGGGATATTTTGCATGATGAGATAATTGTAACGAGGGAGTGCAGTTACGAAATGCTTGTAAGTATGTGTTACATATCAACGCATACGCATCTTTACTTTAAACATTTTTATAAATGACTTGTTAGACATTATATAAAAACATTAGCAAACAACAATAACCAAGGAATTCATTCCCGGGAATAAGCAATCCCTGCTAAAATTAAATTGGGAAGAAAAAGTTAAAAATTTTATTTTAAGATTATTGCTGCAAATTCCCTGCATAAACGTTAAAAATTGAAAATGTTTTGCATTGAATTTCAAGGTGAAAAACAAATACATGTAAAAATTCATAGTATTTTCAAAGTCAACACAAGAAATTGATAAAAGTCAATCCAAAAGAACTTATTGAAGATAATAAAATCAACAGTGTTTTTTACATTCTGTTCTGATTTTATACTTCATTAAAAGTATATATTTTTAAAATTTATTAAACTCTAATCATTGTTTGGGGGTACGTATGGACAATACTCAATTTAGTTATTTATGCCATACATGTATATTCCGCAATCCTTAAAAGATGTTTTTTATTTATATAAATATATTTTTATGTGCTAAACTTTAATAATGTGAATTCCATTTTCGGAATTGAAATTTCTAAAAGAAGACATTTTTTGCATTGCCTAGGAAATAAAAAGACATATCCGAATAGAATAAATTATTAACCTTTTTCTTTCTTTCGGGTTATGAAATGGCATTTAATTGTTATGAAACAATTAAACTTGTCATTTAAATAGTAGTTTTCTTAAATATAGTTAGTATATCTGTTACGGGCAAAGTGATTAATTGGGCATTATTAATAATGCCCGGACAATGTGACAAATTCAACAAAATTTATGAATGAAATTTATCACTTCGCCCACTTCCACTCTGGGTATTATTAATAATGCCCAATTAATCACTTGCCCGTAACATATCCAAGAGAAAATAGCAGTTATTGTCGTCATTTATAATTTTTGTAGTTTTTCTTCAACATTTTGGCAATACAATTAATTAAATAAAATGATAATAAAGCTTTATAAATTTAGACGTTTAAAGCGTAAAGGTAAGTTAATACGTAAGCTACGTAATTTAAACCTTTCATTTGAAAAAAACTTTAAATTCATTAACATGCAATCAGCTTTTCAAAGATACATTTTAGAAATAACAAGATAATATAATTTTATTTTTCGGGGAATGTAATTATGCTTATAAAGGTTAAAAATAATGAAATGGGAGTGCTTCACCACTACCTCTGGTTAGAGGAATATGTGAGAAAACTCCAGCTCTCAAGCGTCACCTCCAACCGTGGACCGGTTGGAGGCGACGCTTGAGAGCTGGAGTTTTCTCAGAGTTAAAAATAATACTTCTGTTAAAGATATAAACACAAGGTTCTCCTTTCTTGGTAATTGATTATTTTTTGATAAAAAATGAAAACCTTTAATGGTTAAAATAAATATATTTTTTAAAACAATCTTCATATGCACAATCATTTTTAATATGCAAAATAATCCATAATACAACGCCTCGTGTAATGAATGTTGCTTATTAATTAAATTTCAAAACTTTTTCGAACACAATAACATGATAAGTTTGTTCTATCAAACGAATTATATTAATTGAAAATGAAAAACAAAGTCTGAAGTTTATCACATAAAAGAATGCTCTAAGCCTTCGTGATGGTGAAGTAAACCATTAATTAGGATCACAAAGGCTGGGAGCCTCCTAAGTAAAGTTACAAAAAAGTAACTGGATGCAAAAATCAAGTTCTTGAGTTTTTTATCGGGTAGTTTTTTTAGGAAACAATTAATACAATGTTTCTTCTTGATTTATTTTTCTGGACCAAAGGAGAATTCTGGACGAAATATGTAACACAGTAAAAAACATTTTACATTTAAGTATAGAAAAAACATGTGAAACGCAGTAGTGTGTAGGTAATTCATTTATTTTTTAGGGGTATAAATCAGTAAATCATGAAATTCACCTTTATAATGCCAATTGTTTGAAAATATTATATTTTAGAACTCCTGTGAAAGTAATTCCTTTAATTAAGGTTTATCAACCAAATGGAAAATAAGATAGTGAAGTATACGGATTATTTAACCCTAGAATTAAGTAAGCTATAGTACAGAAGAAATGATGGATAAATATCACACAACTAAATAAATAGTTGAATACCCTAAAAAATTTTAAAACTGTTTACAAGCTTATTTTTTACGTTCAAGCTTAATGCACCAAGCTCTTTCAAAATATTTTTCCTTAATGTCTTTTTCCACAACTTGTAATAAACTATTTTTATTTAGAGTAATTAAAACAAAAAGAGGTTTGAAACTATGTTACAAGAATTCGAAACTTTTCTCATTGTGGAAAAAAATGTTAAGCTTGTTAGCTCACTTTAAAGAAACATTATTTTGAGAATATTTTAGCAAAAATTTGTCAAATATAAAACTTGTATATTTTAAACCTATCTAACCAAAAAATGTTTATGAGGATTGATTTAAAGCATTCAAAGCATCAGTTTGATTAATTTTCATTCTTAACCAGAACGTTTTTTAATTTAAAAATTTTGAATGTAATTATATATATTTTGATTAGTATGGAGGGAATCAACATATTTAAAATACATTTCACATTAAACTCACATGATACAATAGTTTTACTCTCATAATCACTAATCATTATTAATTCATCACCTCTCTTCTCAAATGTCATCCTTGATAATTTCAAAAGTAATACGACTTCTAATGGATCAATCTTGAAATGAATTTTTTACCTTTTTATCCCCAACAATTCAAATATATGTGTGAAAACCTTAACACACTTTAACATACTTTGAATAGGTAATATATTTAAAAACTTATTACAGAGGATGTATTCTCTAATTATAATTATCTAATACTATATTTACTTGTTATTTCAAAATTTATCTTATGGGGGTATCAATTTTAAACAAGTTTGTTTTCCTAATAGACCATTATGTACAACTAACTGCCTGGTTCGAAGAAAAAATATTTTTTTATTATAACGAAAAATGGGCCTTTTCACTAAAAGAAATTTAAATTATATTAAATTTCCGGGAAAAAATTCATTCTTAATAACATTAAAACTTAATTTTCTATACAAAGGCAGGTATTCACATTTTATATTAATAAAATAAAATTAAAAAATGCTTATTTAAATATACATTAGGGTGGGTCAAAAAAATTTTTTCACATTTTCCCAGGGGCACAGCGACCTGTGCCAAAAAAAAAGGGTGCCAAATGGTCTCAAACTGACGTGTGTAAAATATTATTCGATTGTAATAACTCTTTTTGCCTCCGGATTGGCCTCAAAGTTTCGATTAATATAGCAATTTCATGTAAAAATGGACAAATGAAAATCAAGTTTTTACCTCGATTTCACGAATCCGTCATGAATGTAAATGTGCACAATGGTATAAAAATCATCATTGAAGACTATAAACAAATATAAATGAAACCAGAGTTGAAATACTTGAGTTGTAATACAACATATTTTAAAATATCTCAATGGTTAGAACTGGCAATCAAAAATTTCTTGATGGAATCATAAAAATGTGCAAAACTCTTATTGCCGCTTGAGTAGGATTTTAAAAACATTAAATTTTTAATAAAAATGGATATATCAGAAGGTGGGTACCTTTTTTGGGTTATATTTCAACCCCAAGGAAAATATTTGGATAGTTGTTTAAAAGTTGGGGTTTTCCGTGAAATTTCTTTGAAATATTAGGAATATTCCATCCCAAGTGAGCCCATATGAGTCACTAATGTCCAAAAATAAATTAAAACCACATTTTAAGAGTCAAATTTTGAGACATTTTCTTAAGAAGAGCAGTAGATCCCCGTTTTCAGCATAAAGTTCAGTATTATCCCCTAAGTTTTTAAATAAGCTACATTACTTTTCTAATGAACGAACGATCATGAGCCTAATGAACGAACTATCCATTCGACAATTGTTTCAACAAATTTTTGCGATCATATTTCGATCCCAAGACCAGCCATCAGTGAAATAACCGTCCGCTGAATTTCGAAAGCGCGGCATATTTATGAAAAATATAACTATTTCTACCTTTAACAATTAAAAATACCGCTTTGTACTAACCAAACTTGAGGGAAAATGTATCTGAAATATTTATTTCCATTTATTTCCACCATACAGACAGAGTCCATTTACATGGAAGGAAAGGAAACACCAAATAAACAACAACAAAACAATACAAACACAGACACTGAAATTTATAGATTATTCATAAAATCAAACTTTAATTTTCTAAAATTGTCAAAGAAGATGTCACTGTGATCGGGTAGACTATTAATTATTTTTATAAATTGAATAATAGTTTGCCTTTTTAAATAATTTTTTGAATAAAAAGGTTCAATTAAGGTTGTTTTATTTCTAGTTTTATAAATAGGAACATGTAATTTAACCCATTACTGCCTGACGTCCCTTTTTAGGGACGTTTTTTAAAAATCCTCCTATTTCTACAAAAATTGTTCCTTTGAATCAAAATTTGTAATGATGTATCTCTGATCATCCTAGAACATAAAGAGCACAAGAAGAAAGCAGAATTTTAAAAAATTTTCACTTTTTTTAAAGTTGGAAGATAGAATTTTTCGGAAAAGTGCTTTTTTAAAAATTTTAAAAGAAAAAGCTTAAAAATCCTAGTTGTTATTTTAAAAAAATGTCAATGCCGATATATATTACTGTTTATACATTAAATCAGTTGGGGTGTTTTTTTATTTTTCCAAAATATTTTATCTTGACCTTATTTTGGACCCTCGAAAAGCGTCCCTAAAAAGGGACGTCAGGCACGAATGCCCCCGTGGTTTTCCCCATAGTGAAATGCTAGTGTTTCCTTTATTTTTTCATAAAAACGCGTTCGATTCTTATGAAATGAATTAAATAACTGATATTTATAAAATTACTTTAATTTTAGCTAATAAATTTATTATGTTTGTTTATTTTTTTTGGAAAATACTGTTATTTCTGCTAAATTAATGGAATAAAAAGTCTAAAATTATAAGGAATTAATTAATTTTTTTAATTAAAAGGAATAAATTAATTATTTTACTATATTTACTACTTTTGCAAATATATTCCGGTTATATTTTAATTAAAAGTTTAATAATTATTAGTTATAATGACTTTTTGTCATTAAAATTGCCAAAAAAGTAACTTTAGTGATAAATTTTCGGCTTTTTTTCTAATTAGATGTCGCTAATCATTGTGTTCTATACTGCAGATCAATCTATATCATCTGGCTAGCTAATGCACATCCCACTAATGCTTGATTTTTGGGGAGAAATTCGTGTTCCGCACAATTAAATTAAACAAAATGAAGAAAGCATGGGCATTTGAAAGACTTAAACTTCACAAATTGAGATATTCTGATGGATTTGAGGTGTGTAAAAGTAATTAATACTTAATATTCGGTAACATATAAACAAAGAATGCCCTTTTCAATTAAAAACCTTGATTAATTTGGAATTAACATAGATTTGGGAGGAAAAAACGTGTTTTAGAGCATAAAAAATGCTCAAATTACGTTAATTAGGGTTAATTTTACAGTTAATTGGATAAATAATTAATATTTTTTGTTCATATTCATGTTAAAGTATGGTTCCGATCACTTTTGCTGCACTTAAAAAGGTAGAAGATGTTTTTGAGGCTTTAAAAAGTCTTCTACCATGAGTTAACTATAGGGAAAAACAACGGGGGCATTCGTGCCTGACGTCCCTTTTTAGGGACGTTTTTTAATTTTGGTGTAGAAATGAAAATTTTAACCTGGAATTTTTTTCACTATTTTTCTAGTTGTTTTGGGGCTATTTACTATGTTTTTACCAAATATTTAAGAAAAATAAAAAGTTGGGCATTAATGGGTTAAATGATAATGAACATTGATAATGGAACTCCATTATCAATGGAGGGCCCATTTACCATCTTAAATTATTGGTAAGGAAAATTTGTTCTCGGGCCCTGTATTCCCACTAGTAGAACATCTTGTGGTATGATTTTCATGTATGAAAAATAATTCTACTACGTGTTAGGTTGAAAAAACAGTTCCGTGCTTAACTTTTGGAAGTGAGTGTACATAGAGGTGACTAATGTGATTAAAATTGCTTTTAAAGACCCTTATTTGCGAGCTTTAAGAAGTTATCGACAAAAAATTTAATTTATATAATTTTTAAAAGAATATGAAAAATTACATATTTTTGTTCTATTTGAGGCTAATCCGGAGGCAAAAAGAGTTATTATAATGGAATAATATTTTACACATGTTAGTTTGAGACCATTTGGCACCCTTTTCTTGCTGTGCCCGATGGAATTCGTAAAAATTTTTTTTCGACATAGGAAAATGACCCACCCTAATGTACATCTTAAATAAATATAAATTGTTCATGATTACCATTCGCTGTGTTGCACACAATTCAACATTGTTTACTTAAACTTAAACCAAACTGTTTTAGTGTTTACAGTGCACGCCATTTCCTCTGAATTTATTTCAGAATCAGGGTTCTATATAACAGTTTAATTTTAAAAAAATACCGTTTCTTCCTATATACTAGAAGTAAACCTGCCCCCACTTTTTTAGAAACACCAGAAAAAAATATTATTAAAGATGCAAACTCCGATACCTCTATTAAGAATATTGATTTTCCTCATGATAACATAATATAACTCACACATCATAAAAAAGTAACCCGCAAACTACCTAGAAATCCTAGTAAAAAGGATCGATAAACAAGAGTTCAAAAACAATTTATTTTTCGCGTCATAAAAACTCGTTAAATGTAGTTCCTCCAAATTTTTAGAGCGTTTGGAGTTGTATATAATTCTCTTGAGGAGATGGAACTTTTCTTTTTGGCAAGATAATGTAGAGTTTGTGATTATAAAAAGAGAAGAAAACCATAATAAGCTTATACCTAAAAGATGACATAAAAGATGCCCCGTTCAAATGTTAACTTTTTTGTATTATATGTAAGAACAGAACAGTATTATTTTATTTATATTAGAATTGTTACATGAAACATGCAAAGAACAAACAAAACTAAACTTAAAAAATGTACATAAAAACACATACTATAAAAAAAGAAACAATTAATGTTGGGTGGGTTACTCAGGGTAAGATTAAATTATGTGCAAACTCAACCCTTTATCTACTGAATTATAATTTCCTGCAATTTTTATTGTGCAAATATTTTTAATCAATAAATTGAATATTAAGGGATATACATAAATAGCAATGATCTTTGGGAAATTTAATCCTATAGAGCTAATTAATTAAAGTGATATTTTTGAGTACCGTCAGTACACTGAGGGGTAATATATTCTCAATAAAATATATTTGTATCGCAGTTTTTAGTCTTAAAAAATAATACGCTTTCTTTTTGGCTATAACTACCTTTGAGGGAACGAAAATGACAATCGTGGGAATCCGATCAAAATAGCAAATGAAAGCACAATTTCTGTTTTAAATCTATTCGCATTTTCCGCTTAAATACTCGTCATAGAACCCGTGTTGCCTTTTATCCTGGAAGAACAAAACTAAAAGTACGTTTCTACAAAGTCAGTATATTCATAAAGATGGTTATTCTATGCAATTTTACAGATGTAGGGACTTGTAACTACTATCAGGAGATAAAGGGTTACAAACAATTAGAAACTTTCCCCCGTATTTGATTTAGTTTTTTATTTAGGTAAGGTATATCAATTAATTTTTAAATGTTACAAAATTTACACCCCCAAAACAGAACCTTCTCATCAATAAAAATATATCCGGTACACTACCTTTACGCCATTTAGAGTATTGTAACCACACGCTATTTTTTATTAAAAAGTATTTCCAAAACTTAAGAAAATGCTTTAATAATAACTATTGATTAAGTATATCTTCAGAATTATTTACTAAATCTATCTACATCAACAGAATTTAACTACAATTTAAATTAAAAATTATAATTATTGCTTCAATTAAGCTTACCAACCAATTTTAGTGTCTATTAATTTTAACCTCTTCTCTCTAAACCAATATTGGTTAAAAACCAATTCGGTTCTCAAAATTTGCATGACTGTAAACGGGAGTTCCAGTATAAGTATTATTTTCAAGGGGATTCATTCATGCGAGATTTCTAAACCCTACAAATAACCAAAGAGTATTCTTTACAATAACCAAACTTCCCGAAACCACAACAAGCAACACGCTATTGTTTCAATGACACTACACCTCAAAGAAACTCAAACTCAAAGCCCACCTTAAAAATTCCTTCCCAGAAAATCCCTCAACATTCAAGTTCGTTCCCAGCATCACCAATATTCCACAAAAGAAGACTTAAAGGAAAAATGTCCGCTCTCTCCCACGTATTAATTAATGGTCCAGCAACGGGGCAAGACACAATTATTCACCACTTCTTCGTCCCTCCTTGTTTATTAGGGCTCTCTTAGCAAACGAACGTCCAATGCTGAATGTCAACCGCGCGCAGGCTCTATGTGAGATCCAATTTTAATTAATCACCATAGTTCCGCCTTTAATATGTAACGCTCTCCCCCTCTATGGCCCTCGCGCACATATGTTGCTGGCAGCTTATAACGAGCGAAAGTACATTTGGCGATGCCCCGATTGCTGCGCAGTCATTGCTTGTAAACAGAGAAATGCGGGGAAATTTATGTAGATTTATCTATTTGTATGCATCGCGCTGCGCTGCGCAAGTCAAGATATGGTGGAGGGCAGTGTGATGAAGTGAGCGGCTCTGCGCAGCCGCGATCATGGCCGTTTTATAGGCTTCGATGAGGGCCGGTTATTTATTTTTTATGGAATCTCCCCGCTTAAGGCGGTGGGAAGGGGAGAAATTGCGTGGAAATCCCGTTTTTAGGTTGTTTAATGATGCTTTTGATAAACAGGGCCTCATGTGGTTGTGGGGTGGAATCTGTGTTTGGAAACGGAGGATAAATTTATGGTTGGACACTGTTGGTCGTGGTATTTGGCTATTATTTTGTGCTGTAATTGTGTTTTTATCATTTAGATTTTAAGGGTAGATTCACAAGTTACGTCACTTAATTTTCAAGAGTTTAGACTCTTTCATATGATACAAGTTGTTGTGAATTAGTAATTACATGATTTTATTGTATTGGTAAATTTGTATTCCGGGAGTATTTTTTGTATTTTTTGAATTCAATAATTTACTAAATTATTTGAGATACATTTAATTCACATGAAATAAATATTTTCTTATTAAATATGTACTTATTTATATTGACGAAAATATAATATACATCTACTTGCAAATATTATTTACATTCTTCTAAGACGCATCAACCATTTAACTGTTGTTATGTATGATAATTTATATTTAAAAAATTTATTTTAAGAACTAAAAAATAAAACTTTAAATCAATATACACTGCAAAAAATAATCGCACACAAAGAGAAAAGCTCTGGCAGCAAAAGTTGCCAAAGCTTTTCTTTCCACGTAATTTATCTGATGACTGAACTTTCTCCGTGTGCTACGACTGTCTCGCAACTTTTAGGAACTATTCCAACAGAAATGTTCAATTTTCTTAAATACATATTTTTTCTCTCTTCAGACTGGTCTCTTTTTTCCCAACTTCGGAAATTTTAGTGGGTTATTTTCTTAAATATTTCCGCGGGAAAATTCGTTGTTTACAGAACAAGCTCAGTCAACAGCGAAATTCTGTGGAAAGGATAGCTCCGTCAACTTTTGCTGCCAGAGCTTTTCTGTTAAAGTACGATTATTTTTTGCAGTGTAGTACGATAGGACGGAGACCTTGATTCATTGATTCTTGATTCTTAAGTATTTCCAAAACTGAAATCGTTATATTTCAAAGTAGACAATCTACTTATAATCAAATACATTAGTATCAAATGATAAAACTTTGATAGAAAAGGATTTAAATTAAACCTTGAAATTGAAAGACAACGTCTCAAATCAAAATGGTTAACTCTCAAAATCTACAGCACACCCTATCATGCTTAATAACGTTTTAATAAGAGTTCTGCATTCTGCAATCTCCTGAAAGCCCATCAGATAAGGCATTTTTTCCTTTAGATGCAACTAGCACATTCCTTAGAGACTTGCATAACACCGTCTTAGGTGTCGTTAATTCGAAACATCTTCCTTTCCCATTGGGACATACAAAGTACCTGTCCCTCCTTCTTACTATTCCCATACCTCCTTCCTTTTTCTCCCGTTATACCTAGAACTCCAGTCTCAAAATCTTAGCTCCGTGTTTACCCAGTCCTTCGTCTCAACTAGCGAGCATTTGGCATGTTTTCGAAAACCAGGTTCACTCTGTCCAAATCGATCCTCCAAATCCAAGTTTGAATGGGCCGAATTAGATTTTGGGTTTCCCAGGCGCTAGATATGATTACACTTACCCGGCTTGTGGAGTGGCTATTGAAATGCATCATCACTGGATCCTAAGAAACCTGGCTGAGCGAGCATTTCCCATTTGGGTTGCAGCAAATTTCGTTAAAAATTTGTATCATTCCGTAATGGCTTTGTGATACGTTTTGGGATTTGTGATCAGGGTTTCTTGAGGGATTACACATCGCAGTAAGAGATTGTTATTTGATAAAAAGGTATGCATATGTGTGTGGGATTATTTGGGTATAGAGATGTAACTAGTTTTAAACATTTGAATACATACATTGATGTCTAAATATATCTTATTTGTTTAAAGAAGAAGTAGAACGAGGATCGTTAGACTATATATTGACGCGCTTGTTTTTAAGTTTATATTAAGAACTAAAATCAAAAAGATATGTTTTAGTAAAATATTTTATAACAGGGCTGTGTTATTTGTAAAATGAACGCGTGTGGGTTAGCATGTGTATTAGGGTGGGTCAAAAATATTTTTTTCAAATTTTCCCAGGGGCACAGCGACAAAAGGGTGCCAAATGGTTTCAAACTGAGGTGTGTAAAATATTATTCGATTATAATAACTCTTTTTGCCTCCGGATTGGCCTCAAAGTTTCGATTAATATAGTAATTTCATGTAAAAATGGACAAACGAAAATCAAGCTTTTACCTCGATTTCACGAATCCGTCATGAATGTAAATGTGCACAATGGTATAAAAATCATCATTGAAGACTATAAAATAATTATTAATGAAACCAGAGTTGAAATACTTGAGTTGTAATACAACATATTTTAAAATATATCAATGGTTAGAACTGGCAATCAAAAATTTCTTGCTGGAATCATAAAAATGTGCGAAACTCTTATTGCCGCTTGAGTGGGATTTTAAAAACATTAAATTTTTAATAAAAATGGATATATCAGAAGGTGGGTACCTTTTCTGGGTTATATTTCAACCCCAAGGAAAACATTTGGATAATAGTTTAAAAGTTGGGGTTTTCCTTCAAAATTCTTTGGCATATAAGGAATATTCCATCCCAAGTGACCCCATGAGTCACTAATGTCCAAAAATAAATTAAAACCACATTTTAAGAGTCAAATTTTGAAACATTTTCTTAAGAAGAGCAGTAGATCCCCGTTTTCAGCATAAAGCTCAGTATTATCCCTAAGTTTTTAATTAAGCTACATTACTTTTCAAAACTTACTTGTAATTATCTTAAACAGTTAAATTTGCTATATTTTAACTTTTATGAACGCACAAGGGAATGCTAAGGAGCCATTTTGAGTCAATCCTCCCTCCAAAGAAGTATAATTTCATGGGCCGGTTTCAGTCTATTGTTATAGCAAACAAATAGGTAAATCATGACTGAGGCGAATCATAACTGATATAGGGGAGAACGGGGCACATTCGCACAAAAAGTGCATTTCGGCATATTTCTCTGGATCTAGATGAGATATTGAAACAAACTCGGATCCAAATGAAAGTTAAGACCGTTCCCGATATTTTAGAACCAGAATTAATCGCATTCATCGAGAATTTCTAACCTATATCTTCAATCTAAAAAACGAGAAATTTCGTGCGAATGTGCCCCATGGGTGGGGCAGTTTCGCACACGTGTGGGGCACATTCGTACACATGCAAAAAAATTATACAATAATTTTTTTTACAAACTAAAAAGTTTATGGAACTTTAAAGTAAGATAATTAACACTAGAACCGCCGGCAAGTACCGCATACCTAGAACCGCCGGATGCAGTCATTTTGACTGGTTAAGCTTTTCTACCGGGAAAAATAATCTTTTGAGCTCGAAATTGCTTCTAATACTTAAAGCAAGGATAAATAACACTAATTCTATTAAAAACAAGCACATTTATTTAATTTTATATCTTAAATTTATTTGTTAATAATAAGAAATAGGTTGTTTATTATACAATGTTCTAACAATCAATGCATGTTATTATCTTTGTAACATTCCTTGTACATTTTCCACACACGAACCTTTTACAGTTGCTGCATAAATCAGACGTTTTGTTGTTCTTACACTTAGCCACTTGACATTGCCGACGTTTTCTTGTCATCTCTGATCCGCGTGCATCAGGGTCAAGCACAAGAGAAGGATTAGACCATGAGTGCTTCTCTCGTAATTCTTCTGCCAAACACAATATAAACTGGTGTCTACTGATTGTTTTACCTGTTATTTCCTTGTATATAACCCAAGCATTTATTGCAGCTAGGTCTAGAATATTATAAAATACGTGCACTGGCCACCGGCGCGATCCCGCTTTCACAGAGTACATTCTAGCCATTTGGTAAACAACATCTACTCCAAATTTAGTATGATTGTAGAACTCAATTGATTCCGGCAATTTCTTTTCCCCTGAATCTATTTCAATATTAGGATGTAAAGAACTTAGAACTAAAACATTTTTATTCTTTTTACCTTGATAAACTGTCAAGGTGAGGTTATCGTGAGAAAGCAATTCAGTTTGGTACAAATTTGACTTCATCACTTTCACAGAAATAGGAACTTCTCTACGGTTTCTGTTCATTGTTCCTACAAGGCTAGTTTTCTTTTCTTTTAATTTTTTGGCTAATTTCACGGATGTAAAAAAATTATCCGTTGTAACATTCCTTCCCGAGTTCAGGTACGGGTTCATGAGACGCATGACAACACTTTCACCAACACTTAGATCAGAAGGGCGTGTTTCATCCTTTCCTAAGTAAGGAAATGCATTCAGCATGTATTTTGATTCAACATCAGCCGCTATCCAAAATTTTATACCAAATTTGTCGGGTTTGTTAGACATGTATTGGGTGAATCTACATCTGGTTTTGGTTGGAAATAACTGCTCATCTATAGTAATATTTTGGTGAGGCTTATAGCATATAATGCAATTTTCAATAAACTTGTTCCATGTAGCAGATATTAATGCAAACTTATCAGTTTCAAGTCTTTTAGACCTCGTTTTCTTCTCATCAAAACGTAAGAAACGCATTATTTCTTCAAATCTATGTCTGCTCATTGTTTGACTGAAAAATGCAGGTCCCCAATTTTTTGACCAAAGTAGTTCATAATCCATGGATTTTAGTCCATAAGCCCCACGAGCGTACAAAATGGCTAAAAAGGCCTCAAGTTCTTCAAACGAAACAGTCCAGTTTTCTTTTCCAGTTCGGATCGCCTCAGCTTCAGTGCACGATTTGATGTGCTGAAGCATCGGTTTGTCAATGAAAAGTTGCCAAGCTGAAAGGACACTCTCATCCCCGACGTTCCGTTTGGCGTACGGAGTTGGACCAGGTACTTCTCTCAAGATATTCTGCTGGGGTAATCTTCCAACACTTGTTCCTCCAGTATTGACAACTTCCCATTCTGTCTCGCCGTCTTTTCCGCATAGTAAAGATCCAACGATGAGGTCTTGTTGAAGTCCTGTAGGAGTTGGGGGGTGCGATCCAGTACCTCTTCTTACTCCTCTCCCTCTTCCCCTTCGACCGGTGGAAGATCCTATTTCACAAAAATAAATTTTGTGCACTAAATAATGGAACCCATGAGTACGATTTTGCACTAAACTAGTTTGTTTTCAAAAGTGATTTTATTCATTTGTAACAAATTACACAAAAAAAGCAATTGAACTTAAATATTTATCGAAAGATCTCAACATACCTGAAGGATTCTGAACTTGAACTATTTGTGGACAATCTTCATCTTCACTGCTCTCATTTTCAGAAGGTCCTTGATTTTGGGGAGAATCCCTTTCCTCATTTTCTAAGGATGCACCTGAGATACTTCCCTCAGCTTCCGATTCATTTTCAGAAATTCTATTCAATTCTGCTAAAATTTCTTCCTGAGTTAGATACCTCCTTCTACGAGACATTTCAAACAACTCTGTAAACTAAATGTACCCCACAAAACTTGAACTGAGCACGCCTCAATGAATGAATTTTCTGCAATACGATCTAAAGTATCTTGAATCAATTGCTGCTTTTTTTGTATGTTTCTCTCAAAAAACTCTTGAATCATACTTTTCTTTACATAAAATATATTTTTTCTCTTACTAGAGAAGTAAATAATAAATATTTCATAAAAGATGGTGACGTGGGAACTGGCGTGGGAAATATCAAATTTTTATAGCCAAAAATAAAAATTGTGAACAAAATATATCTTGAATAATCATATATTTCTCTAAAAACATTTCTTACAACACCAAAAACTAAATAACGAAGTCATAACTCCGTTTTAGCGCGTTTCAATAAATCAATTGTCTGCATTACTATGTAAAGCAGTATTTTGCCTGAATAATTGCATAAACACACTTTTTTCCACATAAAAAGTAAAAAAAGTTCAGTAGAATAAACTTGGTTTCTTTTCTCATAAAGGAAATAATAAATCTTTCATAAAAGATTATAAAACAGCGTGGGAAATCAAAAACTTATAGCAAGTGTATATACATGGATTTCTGGGAATTTTAATGATAAATTGACCCTTTTCAGCTGTCAAAGCCATAAAATATAATAAATTTGTTTGAAGAACTTCTAGATATTTCTTAGAAAGTATTAACTGCAAGAATTTATGTGATATTACAAGAAATAAACGCGCTAAACATCCACCAGTCAAAATGACTGTTTTGGCGGTATTAGGTAGACCAATAAATATCTCCGAAACGGCTTTTCAAAAATAAATGAAATTTGGATGACGTGTATAGAAGCATAAATTAGGAAAAGTCATGGAATCACAAGTGTGTATCTCAAATATCTTTGAAAATATTTAGAATTAAAAACGCAAAACAGTCAAAATGACTGCTCCGGCGGTTCTAGTGTTAAACGAAATATTTGGCACTTTTACATATTTTTCCACTAAATTGAAGATTTTTTTACAAAAAGAAAACAGCTTCAGAAAATATTGAACATCTAATTTTTTGATGAGGAAAAAAATTGTAGTAATGAAGAGTATATTGCACACTGACATACTTCACATAATATAATTAGTTAGAAAAAGTCAAACCAATATTTTAACTGTCAGGTTTTATTCGAAAAGAAAAGTGAACCAACAGCTCGCATATTAACACTTGAAACTGACGGTTGCGGAACTTTTAATACGATATTATCTTTTTGTATGAATGTTGAATCATTACTTACTGGGAAAATAAAAGATTTGTCATTGATTTTAAAGTTTTTAAAGTTTTTAATCATTAACTTTAAAAAGCATAATTTAATTCAAAAATTTTTACTTGACCAACATAACAAAATTTTCTTTTTAGTAGCAAATTCTACTAGAATAAAATCACTTAAGTCTAAGTCAATTGGTATTAAATAATTATCAGGGACATTTTTTTCTTCAATATTTAAATCTGGGTCTAAATTCCTTAAAACTAAAGCTTTCTTTAAGGTGTTATTTTCTATTATCACCGAGTTTTGAAACAAGCTTCAAGTTATTAAATATACTGCACTTATAAACATATAAATCACTTTCATAATCAAAAATGGGAAGGATGAGGAACATTCGCACTGTCCGAATCTGCCCCATCTTTTGGTGTACGAATGTGCCCCATCTACCATTTCAAGCTTACCACTTCCTAACAAGATATTTATAATTAAAGCAGGGAAATAAAACCTTTCTAGAAACTTACTTTAGTAGAGCCTCTACTGAATAAAATTCTGAATATCCACTTGAGAGTTATTTTTGATTGATATTTTACGCCAACAAAATGACAAGAAAATTTACTTTGCTGCTTCTAACGTTAGCAAATTTCTAGTACGTATACAACAAAATGGCTTAGGGCTTTGAAAATTCATGCAGGAGTTGGTAGTCATGCTTCCAACTACTGGTATTTCTTCAGATTTTTGAATTAATAATTACTAGGGGAAATGCCGTCTGTCCGAATGTGCCCCATGTGCGAAATAGCCCCACTCTCCCCTATTGCCTAATGAACGAACTATCCATTCGACAATTGTTTCAACAAATTTTTCCGAACCCAAAACCAGCCAGTGAAATAACTGTCTGCTGAATTTTGAAAGCGCGGCATATTTATGAAAAGTATAACTATTTCTACTTTAAAAATTTAAAAGTACCGCTTTTTACTGGCCAAACTTGAGGGCAAATGTATCTGAACTACCAATATTTAAAATATGTACTACTGACAATCCACTGTTTGTTGGCAAAAAAGATCCTCCTATTCTACAGCTATTGTTAATATGATGGCATATTACATTGCCACTTTGGCAGTTGTTTTTGTATTGATGATAAATAAAGGTGACTAATGTGATTAAAATTGCTTTTAAAGACCCTTATTTGTGAGCTTTGAGAAGTTATTGACAAAAAAATTTAATTTATATAATTTTTAAAAAATATGAAAAATTACATATTTTTTTTCTATTTGAGGCCAATCCGGAGGTAAAAAGAGTTTTTATAATGGAATAATATTTTACACATGTTAGTTTGATACCTTTTGGCACCCTTTTCTTGCTGTGCCCGATAGAATTTGTAAAATTTTTTTTTCGCCATAGGAAAATGACCCACCCTAATGTGTATTGTATTATTTACTTAAAACCATACCCATGTTTTGGTTTTCTTACTTTCATTTGTTATGTGTAACAGATATTTTAGTACTTTACTGTATTATTTCGGTCCATTTAAAACTCAGATGTAAAATAAGTTGTGAAACGCTGGTCTAATATATAAAACTAAATTATACTTGAAGTACAAATATGCAGGACACACGTCTTAATAGAAATGCTTTAAAACATTCAAAATAAATACTTATCTTTGCATTAAAAATTATTACATTATTAAAAATTACTTTTTCAAGCTCTTGAAAAACTATTTTTAGCGAAAGGTTTAAAGAAAATACAAACAAAAATTAAAATGTATCAACTATAAATGAAAATCAGCTATAAAAATTTTATGTTATAATTAGTTATTGAATAAATATATTATTGAAAAAAATCAGTATTGATAGATCTTGCAAATAAAAATCATTCTTTAAAAATAATACAGCGTTTCCCCCAAGCAAGGAGATTTATCAAAGTGATACTCCATTTTAAAAAGTTAAAGCTGTAATATTATTATTAATATAAATTATATAAATATATATAATTATGATTTGTTAAATATTTAATTCTTCATTTCTACAAACAAATAATCCGATGCTAATTATCGAGGTAAATAATATATTTTAAGATAAGCAACTTAACAATAAAATATTTTCAAAGTTTTTAAAGGTATATAAGGTAAATGTGGGTATAGTGGACACTTTAAGGAAAATTTTTGCTTAAATTCTCAATATAAATACCAACCTATTTGCTTGGAAATCGTTATCTTCCTATTTTTAGATTAATTGGATCTTCTTCTTTCAATTTTACCATTAAAAATTTTAATTAAATTGGGCAAAGTATTTTCAATTAATTTTTAAAAAGTACTCCAAATTGCATCTATAGTGGCCACATAGATGTAGCTGTTGTATCTATGGTGGATATCTCTTGCATCTATAGTGGACAACTCTCTCTTTTTCTGCCTATATGAGGGGTTTATGCATGAAATTGATGGGTTTTTTTGGTTTGTCGTTAATTTCTAATTAAATCTTCCTTCCCAACGAAATGTATTTTATATCAAATCAAATTAGCTTTTTTAAAAAATATTTGATAGTTTCCGGCCCAAAGCCTACGCTGTAGCTGATTTGAGAGGAGTTAAGCATGTAATTCAATTTTTTTTATTTCCAATGGGCGGGTACTATTGGACATTATCCATTTACCACTGAAATGCCCTAAGAAGTACCTACTTAGCGATACCCAGCGAGGATCTGTGCCACGGAGGTGAGCGAAGCCACGGAGGTGAGGTACTGTTACCCGCGCCACACACACACATTTACTAGCACAACCCCTTTTTACAGGGGGCCACATTCATTCATCATACGCTAACCACTCGGCCAGCACGTCGGCAGCATGTAATTCAATGTTTTGGAAACCTTGGTTCCCGAAGCCAGAATGAAACCAAATTCATACAACACTCATTTTAAAGCACAATCAACAGTTTATGAAGAAAAACTGATCCAAATTCAATGTTATTGAAGTTTCTATTCGAATCCATTGCGGTGGCCACTATTGGAAAATCTAAGATTTTGTGTTGGTATAGTGGCCACCCCCATAAATCCTCGTAAAGTCAAAATTTTCAAATAAATTTTATTTATTATCATTTTATACACTCTTCTTTATCTTAATATAAATTTAAAAGTCAATCAAACGGTAATAAATACAAAAAAATCAGTTCCGATATACCAGTTTCCTTACGTGATTTAATAAGCAAAATCAAATTTCAGTCACTCGGCCGATGTTGTTATTTTCGAATATTTAAATATCCTTCCCATGCTGATCTGTGGTATCGGAGGTAATTTACCAGCTTACCTGATTGTACAATCTACTATGCCTATGAATTTTGACACTGTTTGATGCCTCTAACTCGTTTTATTTAAAATTAATCAGCTATGTGGCCACTATTGGTACAGTGTCCACTATACCCACATTTACCTTAAATAGCACTAAGAAATTTATTTTAAAATTCTTTCACACTTTTCAGCCTCCAAGGCTCCCATCCCCATGATTACACCATAAAAGCACCTCACATCACAAAAAGGCTAAAGCCCACCGAACCCCGAAACCCCTTCCCAAGATCGAAAGCACTAGACAAGCATACAAGTAAACGTAATTAAAAATCAATTTTTCAGTTGTCATGCTTCGCTTTCTCATGGCAGTAATCGATGAATTCAAAGATGTGCAACTTTGAAGTGGACAAGCCATCCAATAAAAGCCTATTCCGCGGTACTGTTAATGGGAAAAGCAAGGGTCTCGCTGAAATTTCGGTAATGATGCTGCCTTTCCGGATGCATCTATAGCAGCAACATTACCGGAAAATAATTGTTCCCTGTTCACTTCCAACGTTCTAATGAAAGTCGTTATTGCTACGGAAAAGTTCTATTTGCTTTGGAGAGGCGGAGGGCGTTTAGCTTGAAATACGCTGTTGCAATGGGGCGGTCGGCATTCTTCGGTAGGTGTCGTTTCTCCCGATTCGGCCCGAATACCTATTCGTTTGTTTTGGGGCGCTTCAGGAATGCAATCCAAATTTGCAGTGGGACTTTTAACGGACGGGTTTGGGGTAGTGTGCCGAAGTGTTGGTTATTAGGGTTGCTTGGGTTATATTTTTTCTCATTTGTTTTTACAAGTGTTTTTGTGTGTATTTATCGTTTATTTTATGAACGCCAACATAGACATATATTTAAAAAGAACGTTTTGTTATAAAGGTTATACAGTTGAAAACAAAACCGATTTTCTTCTTTAAGGGATATAATAATGTTTCAAATTATTAAAGTTCTCAACTTCTTTGGTCAATATTATGCATGCTACTTTTAATAAATAACATTTATTATTTGGGGAATTTTATCCATGAATTTGAATAGTTTTACTTTATAAAAGTCATTAATAACGTGTTATTTCGGTGATTTTAAAATAATAAATGTTTTATACGTCACCTTTGTAAAAATGAATTTCCTTCTTTTACGAGAAAAAAGTAACATTGTTAAAAATTTTAATTTTAATATTATTTAGTGGTGATCATTATAATGTTATATTCAACATGTTTTAGAGATCAACTAATCCCATATTTTATTGTAGAGAGGATAGTCTATATTACATAATTTTTAGTTACATTGTGTAACCGTTAATAATAATACTCATTAAAAAATGAACAATTTGCTTTCATAATTACAAAAATAGTATGGCATTTATGATAACACTTTCTTAAATTGACGAATTTAGGTTTTTAAGTTATTTATGGTATGAGTAGTTACTTCACTAAACATTTGGCAATGTATTATTTAAATAATTTTATGGGGTTTTAATAATTTAAAGAATTGATATAAATCAAAGCATATTTAAAATAAGTAAATGGTAATTTATAGAGATCCTAAACAATACAGACTCAATACAATACCTCAGCAGCTTGTTTTGGGCATTCTTTCAAAACGAAATCTTCCCATTAAGCACCAAACAAAACTAAAATTCCATAACTCCCATTGAGTCCCTCCCCAACCCTCAAAACGTTTCTTTTAATAGGCTAACTGCGTTTCCCATTAGCAAACTAAAAAATCCCCTCGAAACTTTAAAAAGGCGTCTTAAAATAATTCCCGAATAACGACCCTTAAATTTATTCCTGCTTTTTCACTGGGCACTTCTGCCTTCTCCAAATTTTCCGTTTTATCGAGCTTTGTAATCTGTGTGGGGCTTCATTCCGTTTTCGAGGAAAGTGAAGCCAGCGAGTAGCCGAGTTTTGTAATTACCCGACACTCAGAGTCATCTATCAATGTCAAGTACTTCAACATCCAGAAAGGCCTTTGGGGCCTTGTCGAGTGAAAGTAAAGTCCACTTCTTTCTTGCTGAATAAAGCTCACGACATATCAAAGATAGCATGCAATTGCTTTTCGTCCTGGGGAACATAAACTGTTTTTTCTCTTCTATTAATATTGGCTCGCTAACTGTTGCTCAAATATAAGGGATCCTTTACTGTAAAAAACAAGAACTGGAAGTGTTTGTGCAGGTAGAAACTACTCAAAATATTGTCTGTCAAGTGTCGTTTATGTTGTTTATGTGCTTGAAACTATTTCATCTTACTTATAAATGTCATAGTTGTCTAAAAAGTGTTAAATTTAGTTTATGAAACTCAGTTATTTTACTTCATTTTGTGGGCTTGCTGAATTGGAATAAAAAATACCTGTCATTTTGCTCGTCTCTACTGTGACTGTAAAAGACAAAATAGTTTGCAAAATAAAAAAAAGGAACATTAAAAAGGGATAATTAATAACTTGTTCATTTAATTAAGAAATCCTGTCAGATATACAAGAAAGAATTTTGTAATTTCTGCATCGAAATCCGTATATTTATACAAAAATTTGTATTCCGACTACCAAAAAATTCATACAGATACAGGCTGTTTGTATACGTGGTACGAATTTTTTTAGTCTGAATATATATTCTGGGTAAATATAACAAGAGCACTCGGTATAAAGATATATTCTAGTAGCATAAATGACAGAATTTCTTTGTTAAATACACAGGTTATTTTTAGAGTGTATAACAATATACAGGGGGATTCAGAAATAATCACCAATAATTGAGGGGGTAGAGGGGCCCTAGACAAGCACATTTCGAATAGGGATGGTGGGGCGCAGCCTTATACCGTGATAAAGAGCTAGGACCTAATATAGTGCGAGTGCGTTTCAAAAGGCTGTTTTTAGAAGGCCCTTGTGACAAAACAAAAAATAATTAAATGAAAAACATTATTGCATGAGGTACAGGAGTATCCGTTCTACTTAAATCATCAATGTGATAGAAATTGGACCACTTGCTAAACCGTGGGGTGAGTTTTAAAACGTGCAATATTAATCTCTTAGTCAAACAAAGGAGTTCCCTTAATGGTATTTAGAAAAATGATGATCGGGGTAGGAATTTTCAATGATCGATGTTACGATAATTGAAAATTCCTTCCTCGATCATCATTTTTCTAAATACCATTAAGGGAACTCAATTCTTTGACTAAAACAGCGTTTCTCAACCGGGGTTCCGCGGAACCCTGGGGTTCCGCGAGCCTTCCTCAAGGGTTCCGCGAGGGACCCGAAAATCTTTTTTTTGTTGTTCTGGTTTACATTTTAGAATAATTCTCTAAATAAATTAGGCATCAGCCTGCCAAATTTGAGCAAGTGTTTTTCCGTTGAAAATTTTTTTCTGTAGCCCTTGGGTGTTCTACGAAGAGTTTGAAAAGAAGATAAACACTATTTTGAAGGCGAATTTCAAAATTAATTTCTGAGGAAGGACCCCTGCCCCCCTTGAAATTTTGGCGCTAATTATATTTTTCCCCATGAAAATTCTGTGTTTTACAAGGAACTGTTCTTTTCAGATGTAACCCAAAGGTTCTTAAAATACACTGGAACTCTACTTTAATTTCTTGACTCTCTTTTAAATTTCTAGGGAGAACTCCCAAACTTCTATCTAAAATTTTGACGTCTGGTATACAGCGATTTTCCCTTGAACATTCTGCTGTCTCAAGTAGCTTTTCTCCTTGGGTTTTCCACAGGAGAAAAAGTTTGAAAGGAGATTAAACACTAGTTTAAAGGTTAATTTTAAAAACAAATTCTGAGAGAGGACGAAATAGCAAGAAAAAATATTGTTGCATGGCAGTGGCGTATATAAGGGGGGGGGCCTTGCCCTCCCCCGAAATTCGGACTATAGGCATATCAAAATACGTTAAAACCCTGTTATTTAGGGTCAATTTTTTAAAAAATTTCTGGGGGAGGGCCCCCAAACCCCCCTTTAGTACATGAAATTGTATTATTTTCAATTTCTAATAATACTTTCATGAAAATTGTAATCCTGCCTAAAAATGCAAATCCAAAATTTGGACTAAATGTACCAAAAACGAGTTAAAACCCAGTTTTTAGAGTGGGATTTCTAAAAACTTCCTGGGGGAGTACCCCCGAACCCCCCTTCCTACTCGAAACTTTATTAATCACAATTTTTATTATATTAAGTTCTCATGAAAGCAAATTTCAAATAAAAATTTATTAAAAAGCTTCATTAAACCTATTTTAAATATACTTTTGCGGTGTTGAGTTATAATTTTGGCCCCTCCCGAAATAAGTTTCGAAATAAAATACCCACTGTTGTATGGACGCCAGGGTTCCCCGGAGCTTGAGCATTATCAAAAGGGTTCCATGAGAGTAAAAAGGTTGAGAAACGCTGGACTAAAATATTAATAATGTACTTTTGAAACTCACTCCACGGTTTAGAAAGTGGTTCAAATTCTATCGAATTCATGGTGTACGTAGTAGGGATACCTCCTTACCTCATGCAATAGATTTTTTCATTTTATATGTTTTGTTTCGTCAAATGGGTCTCCTAAAAACGATCTTTTTAAACGCGCTCTTATTACATTAGGTACTAGCTCTTTAACTGTAAGGCTGCACCCCACCATCCCTAGTCAAAATATACTTGTCTAGGGCCCCTCTACCTCCCCCAATTATTGAAGATTATTTCTGAATCACCCTTTATTCTGGTAAAACGATTTTTTTGTCAAAAATTTAGAATTCTAATTTTAAACTAGCAAGCCCACTGTTTGGGAAGCATTATTTATAATAAAAACCTCTAACTAGCTTAATAGTAGGGTGGGCCGAAAAAAAACTTTTTATTTTATTTTGAAACGCTATACCGCTGAAAACTTGCCTCTAGGGTAGAGAAGTAAAATGCAACACAAAAATTTTTAAAATCGGTTAAAAATTGCAACAGCGCATTGCACCTATAGTTTGAAAAAATAGGCTATTTTCATTACTTTTCAAAAAAATCAAATTAAATCAAAAAACTTTTATAAAATGTATCTAAAGGCATATAATAGAATAAAAGTGGTGGAGAAAACATATTTAATTGAAAAAAGGTGACATTTTACAATTAATTGGTAGTATAGTAACATCTAAAAATACACGTTTTTACCAGAAATCCACATATTTCGTATTAAACAAAAAAAATATGAAAAACAATTTTTCATAACAATACTACCTTTCTAGCTATCACTCAGTAACCCCCTTAACAGTTAAAACATTTTTTACAGATCGCTTCGCGATCGGAGCTCGCTCGTTGCACAACAAACCGCATCACTATCTCTAGCCGAAACAAAAACTTATTTTATATTTTGAAACGCTATACCACGGAAAACTTGCCTCTTGAGTAGAGAAGTAAAATGCAACACACAAAAATTTTCAAAATCGGTTAAAAATTGCCTTTTTACATTGGTCCTAAAAAATATGCTATTTGGAAAAATATGCTATTTTCATAACTCTTAAAAAATCAAATTAAATCAAATAATTTCTATAAAAAGTATCTAAAGGCTTAAATTAGAAGAAAAATGTTAAGAAAAATATATTTAATGGAAAAACATCTTATTTTACAATATAAGGTTGCACTATAAGGTAACACTTGGCATTTCGCCTTTTTTTCTTCAAAAATAGCATTTTTCGATTGAACTAAAAAGTTATCATTCCTGATGGTGCATAGTATGATTTGTAATAAAATGTAGTCCTTTACTGGTTATTAACTTCTTTTGGTATTTTGAAAGAAGACTTGATTGAAAAATTTGGCATTGAAGATCTTGAAAGATTAATAGTTCTTATAAACCCATCTCCTGGCATTCATACCGATGACTTTTCGTGATGCACTCTGTGTTACTAATTTTACATAACGTTCGACTGTTTGTGTGTGACATGAGAATCTGTCAAAGTTCCAGTCATTATCATAGACTATATCTCTTGATCGGTGAATCTTCGTAGTATAGGTGTACAGGGGAGAAGAGAAGCACAGTATTCCAGCTAATCTATATATAGTCTACGTATGTTCTATATATGGTCAATATGGTCTGTAGATTGAAAATTAGGTTTCGGGGGATGGAAACTCCTAACTGACTTTCTTTTAGAAGCCGAGTTTCTAGCTTTAATTTTTCTTCTAAACCAAACTCCCTCATATATGATCCCTTTCATTTATGATCATGCCCGAAAGTAAGTTTTCAGAATGAGCAAAAAAGGCATTTTGTTTAATCATTGGATCAATGATTTCTAATAACTTCTCTGGCAAAAATCTAGATGTTTCTATCACTTTAAACATGCGTCCAGGTCAAATTTAGAACCATTTACTTTTCTAAATAAAGAATCATACAGACAAATTAATTTGATTTAATTTGATTTTAATATAAAAGAAACTAAAATCTTCTGTTCATCTGTCGGATTATCAGTATTAAAATACAGTTTATGTTATAGTACTGATAAATAATCCAACAGAGGAACATACGATTCTTTCAAACTACCAAAAGAAGTTAATAACCAGTAAAGGACTACATTTTGTTACAAATCAAACTATGCACTATCAGGAAAAATAAATTTTTAATTCAATAGAAAAATGCGATTTTTGAGAAAAAAAAAGGCGAAATGCCAAGTGTCACCTTATAGTGCAACCTTATGTTGTAAAATACCATCTTTATTTCCATTAAATATATTTTTCTTAACTTTTTTCTTACAATTTATGCCTTTAGATACTTTTTATAGAAGTTATTTGATTTAATTTGAATTTTTAAGAGTTATGAAAATAGCATATTTTTTCAAATTTTAGGACCAATGTACTAAGGTAGTTTTTAACCAATTTTTAAAATTTTTGTGTGTTGCATTTTACTTCTTTACTCAAGAGGCAAGTTTTCCGTGGTATAGCGTTTCAAAATATAAAATAAGTTTTTATTTCAGCGATCTGTAAAAAATGTTTTAACTGTTAAGGGGGTTACTGAGTGCTAGCAAAAAAGGTAGTATTGTTATGAAAAATTTTTTTCATAATTTTTTTTCATACGAAATATGTGGATTTCTGGTAAAAACGTGTATTTTAGATGTTACTATACTACCAATTAATTGTAAAATGCCATCTTTTTTCAATTAAATATGTTTTCTCCACCATTTTTATTCTATTATATGCCTTAAGTTACTTTTTATAAAAGTTTTTTTTATTTAATTTGATTTTTTTGAAAAGTAATGAAAATAGCCTATTTTTTGTCAAACTTTAGGTGCAATGCGCTATTGCAATTTTTAACCGATTTTAAAAATTTTTGTTGTATTTTACTTCTCTACCCCAGAGGCAAGTTTTCCGCGGTATAGCGTTTCAAAATAAAATAAAAAGTTTTTTTCGGCCCACCCTACTTAATAGTTGAGAGATAATTAAATGTTTCTTAAAATCTACTCAATACCAGTCCGATTTTATATTCTAGTGCATGACTAACAATATCCCAAACTGTTTTTAAACCCTTTCCCATTTTCTAACGATGTATAAACTACTTGCTTAATGATAAGAACGCATGTAGGCTCCAACTTGGTGTTTAAGAAATCATGTTTGTATTTCCTCCGTCCGATATTTCCATAGCAACTACTGCCCAAGTGTGAAATCGCTTTCCCAAAGAAAACAAATCTACGGAAAACTTTGAGTTACATAATCTATCTCACTAAAGTACGCTGTGGGAGGTAACACTACAATTTATAACAGGATTTTTTTAGGGTTGAAAGTACTGTAAAATCCCCATTCTTGAAAAGGATCTTTTTTCACCATTATTTTCAATTGATCATTAAAGAGTGATTGAAGTTGGCATTAATCATCTGTCCGCTCTTTCCGTAATGCATCTGGGGTTCCTTGCAAAATCATTCTTTTGTTTTGAACTCTTTTACCTGTTTCTGCTCCTCCTGTTTCAATTAAACCATGCTATTATTCAATCGTCTAGGTTATTAAATGACAGCTATTGTCAGTATAATGATACAGGGACTTAATGATTTCGAAACTGTCTCAAGGAGACAATTTTGTTGGTAATGACCTTCTACTGCCTTGTTTGCTTTTGAAAAATAAGGATGCCTGTGTTCTGTACAAGTGATTTATCATTGTGGGTTTTTTATTAGCTGGTGAAAGATTCGGTGCGAACTCCTGAATAGAGCTAAGAAAATAGCGCGTAGCCTGCTTTAATCAAAAGAGCTTTTGTTTTACTTTGACGGGAGGTCTATGTTAATCAAATTTATTTAAATGAGGGTTGTATATGCAATTTTATGTAAAATTATTTAGTTTTCATACTTGTTTTTTAGATTACTTCTATTTCTTGAGTGAGATAGTAATAAAAATATCATTCACTCTTAACCTTTCCTATTAAAAATACAAAAGATTTGACAGTCATTTTATTTTTTAACTCGTATAATGGCATGGTTTCTTATTTTTAATAAATAAAAATATGTTTTCAATATGTTTATGATGTAGCTTAAAATATTTTTCTACATAAATATTGTTTTTTTTAATGAATGTTAGATACATTAAAAATTTGCTTTTTAATCATTGATTAATCAATTTAATTGTTCAGTAAACATTTTTAAGACCGCGTTTTTGGCGAAGTTGGTGAAAACGATGGACTGCTAATGCGAAAGTACCGGGATTAATATTTCCTATTTTTTATACTGTTTTCAAAATAACGAATGAAGTTTTACCAATAATAACAGCTATCTTAAAAACTACTGTTTCAACATTGAATTCTGAAGCATACACATTATATCTGGGAAGTAATTTATTGCTAAGACTCGCATACTTACCTAAGTTACAAAGACTAATTATCCGTTGAACGTTTTCCTTATTGCTTATAAATATATTTAATTATGAAAATAAAAAGTATTGATGGGTGCTTTCGTGTCTAAAAAAGTTTGTTTTAGTTCTCTATAAGAGTATTGCAGCAAATATGTCTTATAATATTACAATTAAAGTTGCAAACCTAAATCAAAACAATGTCTATCAGAAAAAAATTTGCTGTTTAATATATTTAGTTATATAGGCATATAATTAAATTTTAAGCTAATTTTTAAAAAATTAGCTCCTTCCTAGCAAGCACACGTTTATCAATTTATTGAAAACGAAGGCACTGTCCATTTACCCAAATTACACAAGCTGGAATAAGCCCCATCCCTGTTTTATTTCAATTCTTTCGGGATTGCCAATTCCTTCACCCCATTTTAAAGAGCGGGCGGGGGACTCAAACGCAGTGTGATTATCGGCCTAACCTCCCGTTAATGCTTCGAAGCAAAGGCGCACGGTAAATTACCATAAATTATAATTTATTTACTCCAAGCAAATTATGATAAACCAACCAGAAGCAAATTCAAGACATGGAGAAAAGAGTATTTGGGACAATAAATCCTCAGTAACGATGTATGGAGCTTTAGGACCGTTTTATTTGCTCTTTTCACGATTGACTTACCACATTACCCGGATAGCGATCTAATTTACAGCAGAAACTTTTTGCTGCCCAAAACCGATTATCCTGCCGCAAGATTAGCTACTAAACGCGTCCGTTTCGTGTCATTTAATGACACTGGCCAGATTTTTTACGCGGCTGATGGTGATGGCAGGATCCATAAAGTGATGTATATGTGATGATGCTACTATGTTTTGGTAAGGCGAGATATGCAGGGATCGCTTGGATTTGAAAAACTCATGTAGTTGTGTAACATTTGTTTTAGGATAAAACCTTATTTAAAAGCTATTGTTCAGATATTTAGGATTCAGAAAATTTTAAAAAATATAAAGATAAACAACCAATAGGTCACCTTCAAGTACATAACCGTAGTCTATGGATGTGAGAGGAATTGATAATATTTTTTACAACAACAATGTATCGTAAGAAAATATTTTAAAATTGTAGTTTTGATATTATGTTTAACGCCTATACTTGGGATCCTAATGTCTTATTATAAAGGCGGTATGTACAAGATGTTAAATTTTATAGTTTCAAATGGAATAGTCTAGACATATATTTATTACTCAAATAATTTTCTTCATTAGATTAATTTATCCTAAGGTTTAATTAATTAAGTCTTAAAAATCCATTTTGAAGATTTTGAAAAACGCATCATTTTTATATCAGGTAAATTAGTTTGCATTCTAGAACTTAAGTGAATGCATAAATCCAAATTGAAAATATCTAAAACCACATTTCATCTGTGTTATTATTCTAAATTTTAAAATATTATAAAAGTTAAACATACAATTACATAATTTAATACATTTACTTTTTAATATTTTACATTAATTTTAATTAGTTTACCTTTATTTTTTTATTTGCTATAAAATAAATTACAAGAGATTTAAAAAAATGGTCCTCCAGCCGCCAATTTTACCTACAGCTCAAATCATGACTGACAACCATAGAGATCTAAGTATAATTTAGATATATTAACAATATTAATAATTATATTTCTATGGTTGACAGTCATTCGAGCTGAGGGTAAACATGGAGGCTGGTAGACTCTTACTTATTATTTACCAATAAATTTATAGCACTTAAAGTACTAAAATATTTATGAACTAATGAAGACTAATTATCATTTTAAAACCATGATTTTATTCATTTACATACCAAGAATTAAATTTCCTGACCACGGTTCTCACACAAGCCGTGAATACAAGCGATCGTAAATGTTAAGTATTTGATGATTTAAAAATAACCACTGATTTGATCAAAATATATTTATTTCTAAAGAAACTAAAATATCTTTTTAAAATAACTTCATTAAACTTCAACTAGGAACTAGCAAATAAAGAGTTGGAATAATTAGTACAAAAGGGCGTTTTAATGTTAAATTTCAAAAGTCTCTAATGATAACATAATGAAACCCTACCTATATATTTAACCTTCCTAAACGAAAGTATATTTGCAATGAACAAAATATTTGAATATAAACTAAACGTACATGTGGTAAAAGTTCTAGTTTAGACGATTCCTTGTCATACCAAAACGAACTTCTACTCAAAGTTTGAACCATTTATCCTTAACGCATTACCTATCTGAATATAATTCGCATAAACATAAAAACAGAATTACGAAATACTCCTAGACATAAACAGAGGAGGACAGTATTCCCCTAGGTTCAACGACACCCCGTATTTCACTTAGCAACCCCATCCATCCCCCTCTTCGTTTTCATTACGAGACAGTAAAATGATTCAGTAAGATAATCTCGCCGTCTCAGGCAACACGATCCCAGTCATAATTCGATAAATCACGCTAGTGCCCAGTGGGCCGCTGGTGTAATATTTGTAATGTTTTTACTAGCCATACTAACCATTAGCTTCCATTCATCTTTGCCAGGAAAGAAAAAGCTCAGCCGTACACTTTCCCGCCAGCGTTTCCCCACAAGCTACCTCCAGTCGTGAACAAAAAAGGATGTTGGTGGAACAATAAATCACGGAAACTGTATATTTCCAGCTGTTATTTTACTATTTCAACCGGAATTTTCTTCTCTGGTATCTATTTTTGCAGATGATAGGTCTCCATCAAGTACCCTAAAGTTAGCTCATCCGTCTTCACCCGAAAGTAATCGGTTGTCTCAAAAGTATCCAGTAATACTCCTTAAGAAATGTCTCGGGGAACTCCTGGGGGAGACTACCCCAATCGGGTGTATATAAATATATAACCCGAGATGAAATCGGTATTTAATCTTGTTTCGAGCCTGAGATTAGGGAAATTTAATTAGGGCAAGAGAGAAGACCAGTTCTTTCTCAAGGTTGAAAATCGATTTATTTGATTTCGAAATCCCTTCGTCCTAAAAAAGGAGGGATCTATTGTGCAGTATTCCGGCAAGGGATGTGTTGTTAAGGTTTTCTAAAAAGACCGGCCCTGTTTGGATTAGGGGAACGGTGGTGTTTGATGAGATATTTTGTCTTGTTACTGTGCTCTGCTTTTTGGCATTAGCACGGGGTGATGCATTATGGGAAAGAATTAAAAATTTTCGAGTTGATGGAAGTGAGGGGATATTTTGGTTGGGGTTTTTATGGGTATTAGAGTGAGGGATTTTTACGAAAGTTTCGAGCGGAAAGAGGGACATTGAATTTTTAGATTTTTACGTGATGGTAGCATGAGAATTGTGTTTAATGTGATCAACGTAGATGCTTTTAGATTATATTTATTTTGATGCAACCTACATTGTGTGAAATTAAAGATTTAGGCATTTTTATTTAAAAGTTACTAAAATATGAAACGTAAATTACTTTGAATATCATCGTATAGTATTATATGGTAGTTTTATATTACCACATCGACCGTTCAGCGACCTTCAAAATCGGTAGTGCAGTCCATGAGATTGGCAATTCTATTTGGATTTAGAGGCACGATTGACTGCATAATACTGAAGTACCTATTATTTCTTTTCTTGAACATTGAAATTAAATTGTTCCCAAACTTAATAAAAAATAAGATACTGTCTGTCTATCACAAGAAGAGCTCTGGCTGTCGCTAGTTCACATAAGCGGTCATAAGGCGTTTTCTTTAAATTGTTTTTATGATCTAAGAACATTTTTAGTCATTTATCCAAGTCATAAAAATACAAGTTTATGATTTTGCATGATCATTATTCATGATCGTGATCTCGAAATTTACGATTTATCATTCGACACCATACCACCGCTCATGTGAACTAAACACAGCCATAGCTCTTCTTGTGATAGACAAACAGTAATTAAGCGAGTACTCTTGTCCACCGTTCAACGACTATCAAACCCAACAGTACAGATATAGTGCAGTCACAGTCAATTGAATTCGATAACACTTTCGGATTAAGCGTTGCAGTCGACCTGCTAATACGTAAAAACCAAAAATAAAATTCGAATACAATCGTGAATCCAAACAACCCGGGCCTTGGAGACTTTATGAATAAGTTTTTTTTTGCCAATCATGATTGGCGTAAACACAATAAAATTTCCACAAAAATATGTTAAGTCAAAATCCACTACGCCATCGTAAATTTAGGTGCCAAGACCGGATTCTTTGGATTGCCCTAAATAATTGAATTTAACAATCTGATATAGTAGGTACTTACCAAGAACGAATTTCCAAAACATTCAGTATTTAGATACAACACCAATTCTATCAGTAATACACCAATACGTAGTTTTTGTCAAACTCAACGTAGTTAATGCATTCCAGTCAGTCACCTTCACATCCAACGAAGCCAATACCTGAAACGAAAAGAATGTATGATAAAGACGAGTTGAGCTGCATCCCTTACAGTCAAATGACACTTCAAATATCTTTCGAAATAAATATTCAACAACTTGAACGAGTAGCTTTATTTCGCAAAACGCACAACTGATACCTCTTATTTAAATCCAAACAAAGATAATCTAGAAACAAATGCTAGGAAAATGCCAATGCATTTCAGAAGGAAACTTTCAAACAATATTTCTTAAGATTTGTCATCTTAAAAATAAACAAGTAGGTAGAGATGTTTTTCTTCACTATGCCTTTCCCTGAATTTCTCTAGATCGTATATATTTGCCTACCTTATCTTACAAGAAAGTTTCTCTCTTGATTCTTACTGGAACTAGAACTTCCTGGTCCATATAACTCGTTTTATTCATCTAACATTGTATGTTTTTTAATGCTGGAATTTTTGACAAATAAGTTTCCTCGACTGCGTGGACTTTGAATTTGCTTTCTCTGGGGTTGTTTGTTGGATTTCAGTTTGTTTTCTTTCGACGGTTTCTGTCCGAAGCAAAATCAAAGTTATTTTTCAAAGAGGAAGATATTTTGAATGCTTAAAGATACTTGTAACATCTTCTTCGCTAGGTAATAAGAATGTTTTGAGATTGAATGTGAATCAGTGTTTTTTTGTATACTTAATTGATTTGCACTTTTACCTTTACATTAGGTACACTTTAAGTATACATTGGATCGGATTGGATTTTGGAGACATACATTTTCAGGTCTATGTGCTTGATCTCAAGAATCCGCTTATAAACCTTCGTCAAGTAAGACAGACACAAAAAGAAAATTTACTGACACAGAGAGATAGAAAATACACCCAGGGCTAGGCCGAAATTGAACCGACGACGGTACAGCGTGCAGGCTGCTAGCGTGGAGGGCAGCGAGTAAACCAACCAGGCTAATCCGTCCCCAAAATATACGTTGCATTATTATATAGAAGCTAAAATGTAATTCATCACTCTAAACTCATAAATTTATTAATATTTAAATAAATTACAAAAAATAAATTTATATGTTGTTGTTGTCGTGTGCCACTTGGAATACCCAAGCTCCACAAGGATTCAAGGCAAAGAGGGTGCGGCTCCTGAGAAAGTGAGGCCCATAAATGGCAGGAGTCCGACTTCTGCCTCATGAGATGATAGATGCTGCCACTATCTATAGCCACCTCCACAATTTTGCCATGTATCTGAAGGGGAGGGAAATAGTCTCCAGACACCTGGACCCAAGGTAAACTGCGCCATGACGGACCTCAGGACTTTCGGACCCACAGATTTAACGAGCACGTACTCCGCATATACTCGATGGGTCTTCAGCGGTGTCGGGAATCGAACCCGGGACCCTCCGACCCCAAGGCCGAATAAATTTATATTTAAGACAAATATATATATATATATATATATATATATATATATATATATATATAACCCTTTATTTACCGACGGTACTTGTAAGTACCACTTCCCTATGTTCCAAATTCGTCTAATTTTCGTCATGTAAGACTAAATTTAGTTTACTTATAGTTGCAGTTACGTAAAATTGACATATTTTGGATGAGGATGAGGAAAATAATTTGGTTTATAAAGGGTTAAAATAAATACCAGCTAGTACTTAATAGTTTTTTTTGTCTAGATGAGTAAATCTTTTACTTTTGTAATATTAAGACCACCTGAAACTAAAGCTTAGAATACGGAGTAAAAAGGAAAAAAACTCCTCGAGTTAGTAGTGATATGAAATAATAGAGCTCTCACCGTTACGGTGAAACTACAGTGGCTAGAAGGGGATAGTGTGTCGTTCGAAGATGAAAACTGAAAAAATAATTACTCCTCCGCTTGGTGTCGCTGCTGTTAGACGTGCATATAGGCGCCTGCGCATTGCGACTCTCATTCTCAGCGGCTATGTTATTGTTTACGCCGTGTAAACGATAATGTTTACGTTTGGCCGGCTTGGTGCTGAAAGTCGCAATGCGCAGGCGCCTATATGCACGTCTAACAGCAGCGACACCAAGCGGAGGAGTGAAACGAGGAGAAAAATTTTAGCATTGCTGGTATTGGCGAACGACACACTATCCCCTTCTAGCCACTGTAGTGAAACTGAAAATTTTTTCGAGCGGAAATTTATTTTCTTTCTTTTTAACATCAATCACATCGAAATCTTTGTAATGATGCGTTCAAAGTGGAAACTTCCCTCGTAAACAATTTAAAAAAGGAGTTTCAAAGTCATGATAGGAACTGTAACCATTCAGTCTTTTAAAAACAAAAATTAATTCAAACTATTATTAACGTAAGATTTCTCTTCGGTGTAAATCTCGCTTTAATCCCTACCAAATCTCAAGGTACAAAACAGATCTTTCGGAACCACACAATCTTCCAAAAAAAGTCAGCCCTAAATAAAACGAATCCTCCTTCTGACCTCTCCGGAAAGAGAAGAGCAAAGATCTCATGAATATTTGAAACGTAATTAGGCATTTGAACCTCCAGCTTTGCTTGTTTGAGGAGAAAAGCAGCAGTCTTCAGAGACGAGAGAGAAGTCTTCGAAATTATTTAAATTTTATAAACACAAAAGGTATGTCAATAAACGCTATTTACATGGTGCGAGGAAGACATGCGCGATTTAACCACACTGTGCCGTTGCGAATTTCAAATTTGGGGAATCCGTCTTACGCGCGGGGTATTACCCAAATATTATAGCTAGGTGAATAAGTCCCAGGCTCCTGTGAGTTTTCTTAGCCCCCTTCCTTTTTGAAAGAGCCCTAATTATCGCCGATGTGTCCGTTATGACGAGCAAATATTGGCTCAATGGAACAATAGCTGTGAAAATGGGAAATCTCGGTGGTAACGTCCCAGCTTTTCCAAACTCAGGACAATGACCGTTAAATATTCGTGCCCACCCTGCACTTTTTGGTGCTAATCCTGCCAGTAATATGCGGTCTCATCATTAGAGCTCCTTACTTGAGTCAACAATGCCGGAATATATTGTGGAAGCCAAACATTGGCGAATAGCTTATTTGCTTACAATGATTAGAATGTTGTCGGCTGAATATTTGCGAAGTCTTTAGATCCTCCTGGGCATTTCCAAAACGAAGCCTTGTTATAATGGATCTTTAGCCTTCTGGTATTTTATACTCTGGTTGGAAGTTTATTTTTCCAATCGATTGGTTGACATAGTGGTAAATACATGAAAAACTCAATTACAACAACGTACTTTTGGCCTTCTGGCAATTTATTTATCCCCGAATTTCATTTGCATAATGTGCTGCTTGTCCGTTGGAATAATTTTCTTGCAGAAATGAGTTAGAAGAATGTGCTAGGGAACACTTTGCTGATGAACACTGGTCTGATTTTAAAAAAAATAGTATTTGTTAGGTTACAAAATCCGTTTTAATGATTTGTTTGTTTGGAGCGAGATTTATTCTATTTATGACATACAACGAAAATTCAACTGCATTCTAAACATTATTTTGTATTATTTTTCATATTAACATACCTATACTCTTTAAAAAAATTGAAAAAATATTCTTAAAAAAATACATACGAGATATTACAAAAAATGCTTAAAAGATAAACAAAAAAAATTGATTATTTTAAAGATGGAAGCCCCCATTACATGGAAAACCCTCTTTCCAACTATTTAAAAACACAGGTAACAAAATGTTTAATACTCCATAGGATGAAACAGAAGCTACAGATTAAAATTGAGTATAAATAGTTATTTTTTTACTTTAATCCTTTCTTGTATGAGAAACCTATAAAACACTGAAAAAGATCTAACTTAATTTATTAAGAAGTATGTATGATTAAAAGTAGATTTTGTGTGTAAAGTATGTATTTTACTTTAGAAATTATTAGTTTTTTAAGCGGTTACAGTAGTTAAAAATGTAAGCTGTTATAAATGGTTCTTTTTTAGTTATTTTATTTAAATAGTTTTATATGAATATAAGAATTTCAAGAAAACTACATTCAATAGTTTTTTTTTAGTGAATAAAATCCAGATTTAATTGAAAAAAAAGTATGCATTTTATGGAAACACTTTGCAAAGATAACTAAAAAAAAATGGTCTTTAAGTACCAAAATGAAAATGAATACATATTAGTTTTAGCAATTTTTAATTTGGCCTGAGTGATTAATACACATGATTTCATAGGCCTTTTCCTATTCATCATCATCATCATTCTGCTTCGTGCCCAATGGCACCATAAGGCCTTCAGTTTACGACGCCACATGTTTATGCATATGCGTATGCATAAAATGAGTTAGTTGTCTTCTAAATTAAGCTATTTAAAACTTGAATATTGTGTAGGAATATCATGCACAAGTACGAATTTCATTAATATAAAATTTATGTCTTTAAAACCCAAAATAATAAATTTAACGTATGATATGACTGTGTATTAAAAATAAAGATAAACGAGTTCCAAAATAAATTACCATGAAAATTCTACTAATATTACAACATAATAGAAACTTACAATTTATGTAAAGCTCAATTGAATTTTTTTATAAATTTTCCAAAATCTAAATAAATGTGCCATTGAAATTAAGGATGGGTATTGGTTAATATTACTCTGTTTTTTACTAACTAATTAGGTCTAAGTTGATTACTCCAATTAGATAATTTCAACGACTTTAAAACGTAATAAAATCGACGACTTTGAAATGACTTTTACGATTGTAGAAAGCTTATACTGGGAAAAAATACCGGATGATTTCTTCCTTCATCCTTCGAAAATAACCTAGATAAATCTTAAAATAAACCCTTTCATTCCCCCATCCTTTTTATTATGGCGTACAAAAACTGAATGCCATGAAATAAAACGTCATAAAAATAAAGGAAGAAAAGTCACCCCAAAATAATTTTATATCATCATTTTAATTCACAATCTAGTATTACCACCCCCGATATGACCTTCCTTTACAGTCTCGAATAGAGATCGAAGAAACAGTTTACTCCAAGAAAACGCCTTAGAAAACCTTAGCTCTGAGTCGAGTACTTATCCTCAAAAAGAGACTGGAACTCGTTACTGCCTGAACGAGTAAAAGGGGGAAATTTCTTCATTTCTCAAAAAATAGCCCCAAAGGGTTGTCGAAATCTCTATCCAATAGTAAACAAACACAATAAAAGAGAGGAATAAGGGGCTATATGAGAAGAGGAGCCTCTGAAACAAAAAAAGAGCCTGTTCCGCACTCCTAGTCCATCGATTTGCTTTCGTATTTCGTCTTCTTCGTAAAATGGTGATCTATCACAGTCACAAACGAATTTCTTCGTCCAAGTGGCACTCCATCAAAAGAGCTTATTTTTGAATATTATGCTAAAAAGAAAAACCACACACGCATAACGCAGAAAGGTCTCTGCTGACTTATTTTTTAGCTTGTCCCGCTACCTAGGAAAGGAAAATGGAAGAAAGAATGAAATAAGGGACAGGAGAACTTTTATTTTGAATTTTAAACCCCAGCCTATACTTTCGGAATAGGCCTCTAATATCTCTATTCTGTTTCAAGCATCCGGGAAATCTTTTTGCGTTTTTTCTGTGTGTACATGTGGAGAACAACTGGTGTTTTTTGGAGGGTTTGTTTGTTGGGTTTCCAGTTTTCTAGGGTTTTTTTTCGGGATCATGGGGATGAATTCGAAATGCTTCAATTTGGAAAGAAGAAATGGAATATGTTCCTTTTTTTGTTTTGGAATGAGCCTCAACTGCTGAATTTGTCGTCAAATTTCTTGTTAGAGAACTGTTTGACACTCCTGTTTTTCTTTAAACAATAAGATCTGAGGGGAAATTGAATATTATGTGAAATGTTTAGGTTTTGTTGATTCAATATTTCGTTCTGAAATCTGGAAACAGGAGTAATAAACTATTTTACCCTGGTACATTATTTCATAAATATACATATGTAAGACAAGGAAACAAACTACTTTCATTTAAAAAATAAGTCACTTTATGTATAAAAAATATAACTGCCTATTTTGGAAGTTGAATGTGAATGTTTAAAAAGTATATACCGAATTTTATTTTGACGATATAATACGAATATTTCTTACTTTATGTTCTGATAGTAATGCGTAGATTTGGTTCCTAAAGAAGTATATAACTTGATACGTTTTTCAAACCGTTATTAGATGTCTCTTCTTTAAAAAAATACCCTATACTAAACGAACACTGAATTGAAATATACATTTTTTTTATTATTATAACTGATGGGGTAAAAAGTTCAAATTTAAGATATGACGTTAAGATAAAAAAAAGTGATAATTTACTTTTTTTATCTCCATGTCATAAATTTATATTTCGCGAAATATTGATAAAATAACAACTTTTATTATATGTGCTGTTGAGTGCAAGTTATTGGCTGAAGGAATGTTTAAAAATTATGGATTACAAAACAGGAAATAGAAATTTTATGGAAAACAATTAAGATAATTGAATTAACATTAAAAATTAGTAAATTATACATTAAAGTTTCTAAAATTTTAAGAATAATAAAATATTAACTTTCTTTACTTTATTTTAAAACAGGTGTAAGAAGGTTAAAGCATATTTAAACTAAAAACATTGACCAAACTACACAGCCTTCACTTTGCGTGATTAGAAATCATTAAATTTCTTACATATCTATACAAAAATCACTCAAATCTGTGTACATTACTACATCAAACAAACCTTAATTAATCTTCTTTGTTTAGTATTTTTACAATGACTGATTTTGGTTTGTCGTTAATAAATCACTTGTAAATGTTCCACAGAATGTCATTTATAGTAATCCTGATAAGCTTCTTTTCAAAATGATAGGTAATTTACACGAGTGATACAATCTTCTTTAACTATTAAATACTTTATATTATTTTCCTCTGTTTTGTATTTCATCAGCCTTAGCTGTAGAGGCCAACAAACTAAATAGCACCATGAGTAAAATCCAAAAATACACACGGAAAATATTATTATAGTTTTAATCTAACCCTTGATTGTCACTACGCAATACTTTCCAATATTTCACTAGTCTTACTGCATAAACATTTCCATAATCGCACAGCAAAGGATCTCACAAGGATAAACACTACATGACTGAATGGGAAGGAACTAAATCCCATGTCACTAACCACAGGAGAGTATTTCAAGCAAAAGCTGTGACTCTTGAAATTGACAGTTACAAATGCCATTGGATAAAAGTAAACCCCAATGATCGTTGTGAGTATTCAAGGAAAACGTGATAAAACTCCAGGAATATTTTTTATTATTAAGGTAATAAAATGTATTTTTCATTTTTGAAGTGCTGAAAAGTGTTGTAAAGTCCTGCTTGGTTTGCCTTTTCTCCGATTCCATATCTTTCTTCACACTTTGGAGGAAATGTTTCTTTTTTTACCTGCACGATGAATTACCGAGTATTTTTAAAATAATGATTCTTCTTAAAAGCAAAAAATTCCATATGGATGTAGTTTGTGTATTCCATATATAATTTTGTGTGGAGCACAATGAAAATTTCCTATTTTTGTTACTTTATGATTGAAGAATATTTCTCAATCTACTTCTGCATGAAGTTATAACAAAAAGTGGGTAATCTCATTTTAATCCTTCATCTGTATAATACCAAAGTTATTAGTACTTAGCATTACCCAGTAAATACATGTGGACCAATGCCACCGAGATTAAATACGTTTAACCCTTTATTTACCGCATTATGATTCGCTGCAATTTTTTCGTGCAAATACTTTTTTTGAGTCACGAAATTGGAAATTAAGGGATATACATAAATAAAATAATCATCTTTGGAAAATTGAATCCGCTAGAGCCAATTATTTAAGGGGTAAATTGATAGGTTAGATAAATTACTTAAGGGGTAAATTGATACTTTTGGGTACTTTCAGTACACGGAGTGCTAAAATACTCTCACAATGCAAGAAAAACATAGCTTTTTTATCGTAGTAATAAGTCTTAAAAAATAATACACTTAACTTTTGACTTTAACGACTTTTTTGCGGGAACAAAAATGTCAATCATGTGAATCCGATCGAAATGGCAGCTAAACTTACAACTTCAGTTAAATCTATTCGCATTTCCCGCTAAAATACTCATCATAGAACCTTCGCTGCTTTTTATCCTGGAAGAGGATAACTGAAAGAGTGTTCCTGCAAATTATCGTCAATATATTCGCAAGGATGGTTATTCTATGTAATTTTAAAGTTGGCGGTACTTGTAAGTACCGTCGGTAAATAAAGGGTTAAACCTACGCCCAACACTCTTTCGCTCGCACTATCCCTTTTTAAATAAGGTTGGTATTCATTCACGCATCACTACAAGACAAGACTAACTCAAACATCAATGGCTGACCTGAGATTCAAACTTCAGACAGCCTCTTAGTCTAACACTATAATTGATTGACCAGTACGCCGGATGAATCTTCCAAATAAAGGTTTTTAAATTTTTAAACATTTCTATGTATTTGTATCTTCAGGGAACCGAATATAAAACGATCCATTTTATTCACGGGATATTATCGCTGATAACGCATACATTAAACTTTCTTCCGATTAAATAAGACATATTGTTGAGGAAATGCTTGTTTTCAATTTCAATTTAAATGTATTGTTTAAGTCAGACCGGTTTAATCTTAGTCAAAAGGCTTTCACCTCTCGTACATTGTTTCGATACACAGTTTAAGTCTAAACAAATGGCTCCTCAAAATTCAACTTGCTCAACCCTATCCACTTCAATACTCTAAATAATCCAATGCACAAAATTGAGATGTGGGGATCACTTTCTTCCATCCAACAAAATTCATCACATAAGATATAAAAACATGGTATCCAAGTGTTTGCATACCTGAGGAAGGGATTTCACTTGTTTTTCATCCCTGCTTCATTATAAACTCAAAACCAGTTTGCTCTCTACGAGGAAAGCAAACGCGAAACGCTCGACTAATTCCCAATAAAATTTCCCTCCTCTTCAACCCAGGTATCCCCCCCAGGAAACTGCTTCCCGGAATATAATGTAGCAAAGCTCTCGGCTAAGAATTCAGGCGAGAAAAATTGTTAGATGGGAGAATAGGGGAGGTACAATGCATCCAAGTCGGGACACTAACAAGAACATGGATTTACTCTTACCTAACACGCTTCAAAGGATAGCCTTAAAGCATGCGTTCTGTAGGTGAAATCTGGGTCTGATCACTTCTGCACGTCCCTGCCGGTTCAAACCTCGCGGATTTTTACTCTTCTCATAACCCAACTAGTGTCCTGGTTTTTTGAACATTTTTCTATACACGTGCTTCCTCTTTGCTTTTTATATCAATGCACTCTTTGCAGTAACTGCTTCTTTCGCATAGCATTGTGTCTTCCAATGGGAAGTGGTATGATCTTGTTCAAAGACAAGTCTTTATAAGGATGAGCTGTCTTTATTTTTAGATGGACATAAAGTAAAAATGTTAGGAAGAAGTTCTTGAAAATCCTATACTTTATTTTGTAAACACTTATAATATTTATTAATAGTACCTACATAAATCACACGTTTGCAAATGGCTTGTAAATGAATAAACTATGCTTATAATGGATTATGCTTATTAATCTTACACATGAAAAATCATAAGTTATTTTTAAAATTTGATTTGATAATTAACACCGTAACGCTAAAAAAATAACGTATTTATGACCATATTTTAATCATGCAAGTGGAATAACTAATAAAATATTAATAATCGTTTCAGACGAATTCCTCAAGGGTGTCATTTCTTTTTAATAAGTCATGTTTCAGTAAAAGAAAAACAATAAAACTTACTTTATATAAATACATTGCATTATTTTATACTCTTCTATTACTTTCAAGTCTTATCAATGATTGCCTTTCTCAATGTTTTATTTCATTAACCAATAATTCCCTTGAAGTTTATGGTACATAAAATACGTTTGATAACTATTGCTTTAAATTTTTTTAATAAAATAATCCTAAGAGTGAAATTTATTAAAGCTTTAATAGAATATGCTTTTAGATGTAGCCCCAAGGGAATCTTCACTACATTATTTTTTATTAAATATTCTAAAGATTGTGGTTAATGTAAAATATTGTTTATGATACGCCTTTTTAAGTATTATATTCCTCATAAATACATAAGTCATTAATTTTAAATTATATCTTCAACATATACACTCGAATATGCATTAAAGTGTTAACACTAGTACTATACATTTATTAAGGTTATATTTAAACTGTAATATTTTAATTAAAATTTGTGAAATAAATGTATCTTAATTTAAACTTGGTGCTTTAGGTTATGGAATCGCTTTATAACTAGCGAGATAAAACGTAGTGTCTGTATTTTTTACAACAAACAAAACAAGAAAATGTAAACCCATATTTAATGAACAAAAATTCCATTCAGTTTTTTTAAAGAGTATACGTATAAGAGACCAAGGATAATAAACATAGGGGGTTTTTACGTTTCAATTCCTTCGTGGATTCTTGGCAAATGCGGTTGGTAGGTAAACCCTTTGAGAATGTAATCAAATTGAGCACTTCATTAAATGTGCGTTTTGGTACCATCTCTTATAAAACCTTTATATTAAAAACTTTTCCATTTCATCTTACATCTATGGTCTAGCATATCTCTAATGAGTTCAAGTATAGCATCATATGGATACCTGAGGAGATGAAATGAATTTGGGGGAATAATCGTTTAATTTTGCAAATATATTTTACTTTGATGGTTCTTGAATATTAATTAATCCTATTTTATGTTGAACAAAAAATATGCACGTTTAAAAACTAATAAATAAATTAAATGTAGATTTGGCTTATTTTTATTTATGTTTACTTAAAATGACATTTCCCAGTATTTTAAATAAGCCAAACTAATGTAATTTATTAAAATCTGGTTAATCAAAACAAAGAAATCAATTTATCAAATTGAAACAGGCCGTCTTCACACCAAATCCTTTTTATCCTTTCTGATTATGGTACATTAATAAATCTTATTAAGGTATATTACAACGAATATCCAAGTGTTGTTATTGATATATAACAAGAACAAAGTCTTTTATATGATACTTTTTATCATGGAGCACCTGATTTTAGGCAAATTCCTTGTTTTTATTTTTCAATGTAGTTTATTAGTAGGTACATATTTTGAAGTCCCCAGGGTTCATTGAAACAGGAATCATCAACAAAATGACTGAGGGTTATAACCAGAGTAAAATAAACATCTCAGGGTCAGAAAATGTTTTACTCTCCATAATACTTTTCAACAACGGTGTCTTAGGCAATGAGACTTCTGTTACGTATACTTAAAGATTACTTAACTTACAGACATTTACATTACACATGTTTTTATCATTCGTAAATATTGCATATAATAAACAGAAAGCACGCCCCTATAATGGAGACCAACTTAACCATTTTAGTCCTGTCCAGCCCAAGATTTCCATTAAATACTATGGTAAATTTAGGGCAGCCGGGGGTTAAAACTTAGAAATATTGTAAGTAGAACAGTTTTTTACCTCTTACTAAAGTTTGATTGACGTACAGTACATTTCAAGTAAAGCTTACCAACAACACAATACCAAAGAAGTCCATCCCAATTCCCTAGCCTCGATAGCCCTTGACATCAGCCGAAATAACCCTAGCAGCCCTCTGACATTGATGAATTCGAATATAACTTTTTTCTTCCTCCCCATATATCCAATACAGGACATCGCCAGAAAAGGGGACACTAGGAATTTACCAAATCCCCAGCACCTGCATCTGTACACGTTTTTAGAGGTGCACCTCGCTTGCTTTTTCTTCGTTATATTTCCTGTAGCTCCTGCTGTCAATAGGGAAAGCACCAAGGGAGCCGAAGAAACTCAACTTGAGTAATCCGTAAGATTCTGTGTGACAAGACGTGTTCTTCCGGATACACGAACTTTGAGCTAGAAGAATACGCTTCACAGGCTGTTATCGATAGGCCGACTGCTTTGTTTTGGTACCAGGATACTTGCTGATTATTCTGAGATTTTTTGTTGCTGGTGCTTGGAATAAATGACTCTCTAGTGGACTGTTACTGCCTCTAAAATACGAGTGAAGCTCTTCTTGTCCCTTTTCTGGGTGGGGAATGGGATCCAGGGATGAGTTGTGTTTCCTTTTTATGGCTGGGATTTCTTGTGGGGTGGAGGTGTTTCGAAATTGAGTTTTTGCTGTGGTGGTGGAGATTAACCGGTTTTATAGATGGCGGGTGTTTTTTTGCATTTTTAGAGGGTGTAAGGAAATTTCCTTTTATATTGCGATAAAATAAAATTATGTTCTTTCAGTGTTAATGTCATAAAAAATCTCGTACTTATCTACATATAAGATTTTAAACTAATTTAGGAAGAATTAAAAGCATGATTTGAAATAAATGAGATGTCAAAATGTTTATGTTAAAAATCAAATGTTATCTAGAAATATATAAAAACGATTGATCTACACCAGGGTTTACTTCTTAGTTTAGGTAAACATAGCTTAAGAAATTTTATGGTAAACATTATTGAAATGATTATATCATTAGTTTTAAAACAAAAACATGTAAGAGACAATTTTTTAAAAAGTTATTTTAAAAGTTAAAAGCTAATTTTAACTTTTTAAAATATACTTTCTGTTTTTCCATCTCAAAGAGTCAATTTTTTGTATTCTTTAGAATAAAATATATGTGTTTTATAAACCAAAAAACAATATTACATTATGCCTAAGTGAATAAAACAATATTTTATAAAATAAAACTTACACATTTATTAAAAAAATTATATCCGATGTTTTAAAATACAAAAATAAAAGCTTTGAAACTTGAATTAAACATGTTACATTATTAGTATGGAAAATATATAGCATAAATTTATATTGAATAAATTGAAAACATATTCTAAGTGAAAAAAATTTTAAATACCTATGTGGTGTTTAGATTATCAGTGTATTACGCCATCATCAATAGAAAAACATGTTAAAGCTGTATTGAAAACTTATTTAAAGTTTTCTTCCAACAACAATATTATTTAATTTAAAACAAGAGACAATTTTAAACTCATCCAGTTAAGTCCATCATTTTTTAGTATCCAGCTACAAGTCCTTTTAAAATATATAGCCTACCTACCTGCAAAATTTGCAGCCAATAGCCAATGTAGTGAGATTTTACTCGTGATTTAAACCGTTAATTTAGTTACCTTAAGCCTTGAGCACTACGTTTTAAATCTAGGTACTGCTGAATACATGCTGACAACTCTGAAACACTTAATCTACAGAAAAGGTTTCTACGCTCCAGGAGCTTTTCTCGAAACTCGCTAGCTGACTCTGAGAATTACGTTAGTCACTAACAGTGATGATTAGAAAAGTGGACTTTCAGGGTTGATATTCCAGATGCTTAGATAGAAAGTTTGGATTGGAAACTTCTTTTTTATAAATACAGATGAGTCTTTCGAGCTGTTTCGCTGTGGTCCAGGGGATGTTAAAAGACTAATTTGTAGATTCATCTTCATTTTTAGAATCCTTTAACATCTTTTTGGTTACATCTTTTTGATATTATCCTTTTTAACTTCAAACGACAACCTGCTGTCAGTTTGAGAATTTTATTCAACTTATAATGAACCTCTGAAAAAGAGGTTGCAATGTACAGTCCTTTAACATCGCCGGACCAAGGTGAAACAGCTCGGAAGTTTCCCCTCGTTTACACTACCTCGTTACTACTCGTTTTTACACTACCTGATTTTGAAAAAAGTTGAAATTGGGAAAATTTATCCTCGCTAAAAACACAGGTAGTTTACAAAAAATAATATGAAGTAAAGAAGACGCACATTTCATTTAAGGAAATTGTTATGTGGAGATACATTTTATTATGGAGTAGAGCAAGTTTGAAGTAACATTTAATGGGAAAATATGGATAAACAAAATGAAACCACCCCAACAAATGGTTTTATAACATTATACTCTATTCATTTTGAATATGTGGCTGATAAATAGTGCTTTCCCCCTCGGTGAAAGCGTAACCATGGTTACACTCTTTGCGCAGCCAATAGTAAGCCTTCTTTGCCACTTTGACGTTGATAGTTGCCATGGTTGCCGATTCAGAGGTGGGGGAAGGAAATTTACTCAGGTGCTAATTCAAAATGAATAGAGTATAAAAAGGTCAATAACATTACAATTACCCTATTGATGATTGAGAAACTATTTTTACTGCATTTGAAAATTTTGTTTCACTAAAAATTAATTACTAAAGCAAAATCAAATAATTCAGTTAAAAACGGTCGTAGACAGCCTTTAATCTCAGACTAATAAATTTAAAATGAATAAATCTATTTAAAAATGGATTATTCATGGGTTTTTCGATGCAAATATTTCTCACTAATAGGTAGTCCTAATAGATTACACTTATTAAATTCCATAGCACTTGCCAGAAAAGTTTCGCACCAGCCAGCACTATCAGTGTTGCTTTCCTAATCGATAAATCTTTGCGCCGTCCAATCTACACAGTGCCACACCCTGTCGCTTGGGAGCGCAAAAAATAAGAACTTTATTAATAAGAAAGAAATTAATGTACTTTCCACCGTTAATAAGCGTATTTACCTCTCCCGGTTAAAATTCGTGTCTCACAGAGCGAGCTTTTTCTTTATCGTTTTTGTTTCTGCAGCGAAATTTGGCCAATATAGTAAATTGACTTTTCTTAGTTATTTATCCCGCTTATGCAAAAACAACCGGCGTCAGTTCGCAATTTCAGGTGTTGATTTTTGTTGATGGAAATGTGCTTTCCGTACTTAATTATTCACCATGTCGAAGGCTGATTTTAATTAATGGTTGTATATGAAGGGATTGCTGGATTCGATGGACTGAGCTTCTTTGTAATGGGGCTAGTCAATATTCCTTTAAGGGGAGTGTCAAAGAGTTGACGGCAAAAATAAGAATTAAAACTGCTGTTTCAGCGCAATATGCAACTCTTATATTCGAAGCAAACAGGACGTAAGAGAAAAGGTGTTATTTTAATTATGTGTTTCTTTCTCAAACAACTTGGTTTACCAAGTAATTCTGCGTCCGTTTTATGAAGTCGGTAATTTGTTTTAAGTTTCCTTGACTGCTTGCTGATGTGAATTGTTGCAAGTAATAAAACTTATGAGCGAATTTAATATTTATCAATATACATGTTACGAGAACAATAATGTGTCGAATTATTTTAAATTTTCACCATCATTTATTATTATGTAGTGAAGTATGGTAGTGAACTCGATTGATATTTTATTTCCATCTTAACTATAGAAAAGCTCACAAATATGGGCTTCAGTAAACTTATTTGATTACAAAAATATATAATTCTACTTTTAAGCTCCAATTGATTTTATTTTATTTAAAATTTAAATTATATATTTTAAATATATAGTTAATGTATGGACATTATGATTTAGTTATAAGCCTTCAGATAATATATTCCAACCAAAAATATTCTACCTTAATTAATTTCAAGATTAAAGCTTTGAATATTTTGGCTAAAAGGGTCCTTAATCTCCTCATAAATGTTACGATAAAATTATATTTCCATTATGCTTATTAGTAATAAATTATAAATACATCGGTTAATAAGTTTAATCGTTTAAGGGATGCAAACTCAATTAATAACGACTAATTGAATTCACTACATCCCTTGTTTGTATGTTTTAAGGGATGAAACATCATAATGATTTTAAATTCATGTACAACCCTAAGAATAGTAATACTATTTTACATGAGTAATCGTAGTTTGCAGAAAAATGACACGAAGCGGAATTTTTTGCATCATGATTAATCTAAAGTATCAGGAAACTAACGTGGTTTCAAAATCCATGAAGAGTTGACGTTAAAGCTCTAAAAAACCTGCAAACAAAATTTTCCTCTTATCTCTATTACCAAAGCTAATTTAAAACCTCGCGTTTAGATTTTTTTTGCCATACTTGCTAATGAAGGATGAGAAGTAATGAATATAGGACAGGAAATTGAGCTGGGAGAGGCATTAGAGTTTCTCCTGCAAAAAATTACCTTAAATATCCAGCTTGGAAACAACAAACCTTTTCGGAAATTAATCTGAAAAGGGTTGCTAAACTTCGAGATTTCAGTACCATTATTAGCCCATCAAGGGGTCTATAGTGCTCGCGGTTTAATGATTTTCCCCTCTTATAAATATTCTTCAACGGAAAAGTTTTAAAACAAAGTTCTTAAATTATAATACTTTCTTCAGAGCCGTCGTCACTTTGGATCAATGAACGCATTTTTAAAGTGAAGGAACAGCGGCGTATTAAACTAATGACCTGGGTGACAGCTGTAGGTCATATATCTCCCCTTATTACTTAGGCAATGAAGTTTCAATTACGGTTTTATTGCAAGGGCTCTTCAACCAGAGGAAGACCTCCTAGGGGGAATATCTAAGGACGGTAACGTTGTTATATGTGCCATATCTCAGGGGAAAGGATGGGAAAAAAGCTGTTTAACGAGGAACTCCGTAAGTGATCGGGCGATCAACGGTTCTTTAAGTGGGCCTAGGTACCCAAGGGAGTCGGCGAGATTTATCAAAGTGTACATGCTCCCCTAGGGAGTTCAGGAGGAGCATTAGAACCTGGCTTCCTAGAGAGCAAAACAAATGATATTTTTTCTTCTGGTCCCAAATCGACAAATTTTCCGGGATTCAATGGCTTTCCATTACTGGATAATTTGCATTTGCGAGAAGTTAAGCTGGATGACTTATTTTGTTGGGTGCTTGGTGGTGGGAAATTTTCCACTGAATGGATTAAGGCACTCTTTAAGATTGGGAATTTCTCCAGAGTGTGTGTGCAATTCTGTGCTTTAACGGTAAACTTTCTTATATGTAATTAATATCATGAGGGAAAATAATGGAATATTTGCCATGTTGTGACCTACTCTATGTTTTTTGCTAAGTACCCACTGAATGTGGAAACAAATCAAATGCCAATGTTCGGGACTTGTCGTGAAGAATAGTCATGGTGTAGTTAAAAACTGATATTTCTTAATTGGTTGCTTGGCACCAATTTTAACATGGTCCCAGATTTTTTAATTCATATTAAATACCTTTCCTGTTAAACACAAAATGCGTGGACAATATTATACCCGGCGAAAAATTGTATTGAGCAATGTATAACTACTTTTTTCAGTTAGCAATAATGATGTATTGATTTTATAAAATATTACAATTGATGAAATAAACATAAGTGGTTGTTAAAAAAGCAAATAAAGCAAAAAAGAGAGTTTCAACCGTTTTTAGGTTTTTTAATACTGAATCTAATCAAACATTAAAATAAATTAAATGTTAGGTGAGGGTAAGTATTATGCATAAATTGTACTTTGTTGATAAAATTACACAACCAATTTTCATGAAAATAATATAGATACTTGTATTATTTCCCAAGATTAGATAACTATAATTTCAAACTTTTAACGTCATAAATTTCAAGTTGAAACGATAAAAATGTTCAGTGTTTTTATGTTTTAATAAAACTCGAATAACATTTTATAAAATACATTCACAAATGCAGAGTAAACTTAACATTGGTATTAGTTAACGACATATTTAAAAATCAATAATTAGAACTTTATTCTTTTCGTACAAAGAAAAATAGATGGAAAATTTTCATCATATTAAATAACAGTGAAATGTTTAAATGACAAGAATTTATACGTTTTACCTTTTTATTTTCTTTAGGTATAATACTCTTCTAAACTAACAATTCATTGATGCATATTATTTTCCTAGGGTGTTAAAATATCCCCTCAGGAAATAAGATTACGACTCACGAATTGAATTCCCTACTTCATAAGTTCACTTAGTTTGCTTTAAGCATCTGATTAATCAATAGAATTGTCAGTCTAAGTCTAAAGACCATTTATCACCTGAGGGTAATCTAACATTGTTCAAATTATTATCGATTAGACTATTGTGCCTAGTTATCTCCTATTGGTTGTAAAGGGTACATGGTATGATATATATGAAATTTCTTTATATTCGCAATGAGAAAAATAGGTAGTAGATAAGTATTTAAATTTGAGCGTTCTTTCATGCAGATCACTATATGTATTTTAAGCAAAAATGGTGCTTCGTCTAAATCCGTATGTTTGTTATTAGAGATAATTATAATTTCTAATTTTCTACATAAAGTACACTGTAAAAAAAGATCGTCTTTTGATGTATTATTTTCCGTGAATTTTTCATGGATTTATTCCGTAAACTACAAAACGGAATTTTCATCGTGAAGTTTCCGTTTTTTAATTTTCCTCTCCTCACGCATGCGTATTGTACGATTTCTCCACTAGTTCTGGTGAGACTCAAATATAGTTGTAAATAAGTAATGGAAGTTTGTGCAAGCGTCTTCAGGCGAAACGAACCTTCAGCAAATTTATTATGGGTAAGTTAAATATATTGTTTTTATTTTTTGTATTATTGGCCGTAATCGGGAATGACTAGGCTGCCGACGGGTAACCGTTGTGCGCATGATCGGGTTAAAGGCGTGGCTTTATAGTATTTAGGATGGAACCTAGCCAAGCTCGAATGGGGTTGTGGTCAGTCTAGAGTGCACATTGTCGTAGGTTCGAACCCCAGTAATTATTTTTCAGTAAATTTAATTTTAAATTTTTATTATTCCATTAAAAATTGCAAAAATTAATTTCTCTTGTTTAACAGTCATTCCTGATTTAATTAAATTCATTGTGTTTTTTTAAATGTTTTACTTTATCTATTTTTTTTTTTAAATTTTAATTATTAATTAATTGAAAATAAATTATTTCGCTAAAATATTTTATAGAAACATCAAGAATCAAGTCCACAAGGATGTGCATTGCTAATAAAGTATAAAAATCTTGCAGGGATTGTGAAATACAGTACAAAACAGTACGTCGGCAGCCTAGCAACGGCCGTAGTAAACGTTACCATGCTTTAAAATAGAAATACTCTGATATACTATTTTTAAACAGATATTTAAACATCGTACGATCGCTTTCTTCACCACGTAGCTGAAGTTTTAAAATATTGCATACCTAACTAGTCTTATTAGATCGCAAAAATGTGATCTAAATAGTTGTGATAACTTGGAACTTTTGATTAGACTTGTATTACTTTGATCGGTAGTGTAAATTATTTAAAAGAATCGTCTATTTGGATTTTACGGATTGTTTGTCATTTTTTTTTCAAAATTATAATCAGGAATATACTGAATCACAATAATATTAGTAATAATACGAACAATCCCTAAAATAACGGAAAGTTCCACTCCAATGACGAAAAGATATTAAACGAACGTTCTCTAAAATAACGGAAGGTTTCCCTCCTTTCACAGAAAAATACAAAACGGACATTCCCTCAAATGACGGAAAAAGAAAATACGGATACCTTCTCAAATGATGAAAATAATCCGGCAGCTGTGCTGCCGGGAAATTTACGTTTATTGAAGAAAGATTTTTTTACAGTGTACATTTTCCATTATTCAAGTATCTTAGTTGTTTAATAAACCCCCACACTTTAAATTTTAAAATTCGAATATGAAGTTTAATTACTTGTACTATAAAGTGCTCATACTTTTTATATTTAATGTAAATGCTTCTGTAATGCTGACATAAATGCTTCTAGTTGGTTAAATTGAAATTTTTTATGAAAACTTGTAAATTTTAAGTTCATAGAATAATTAAATGCTAACTCAAATAATCCATATATTACCTGATAACTAAAATACAAAATGTATGAAAAGAATAACAGTATTTTAAGATAGCTTGTGAAATAAGTGTCACAAGGTTTCCAACAGGGAAAAAACCAATGCGCAATTTTACCCGACTGCGCTCTCTTACCCTCTTTACGCCCACATTATCAAAATATCCCTAAAAATATAATATTTCTTCCAATACATCTCGACAGAGTAACATCCAAAACCTGCTTGTTAATAGCATATTTTCTAAAACAAATAACAAGATAGTTCACCCTTTAAGACAAGACCTAACAAAGTTTATTATTACCCACTAGAGTAAAATTACTTCTTCAAAATAACTCTTTACACGAAAACTTACTCTTGGCAGCAATCTCGTCCCTGTTCAAAACTTTGACCGAAAACTTCTTTTGAAAACGATCTCGCAAAAATATTTTCATCCCCTTATTGCACGAAGCAGTTTTTTAATGAAATTCTATTACAGCACTGACCAAATTGCACACTTGTGACGACATTGAACAGAGTAATAAAACTAAAGCTCAGTGGAATCTTAAGTACAAGCCTTACAGTCTACCCAGGCCATGGAAGTAAGGCGGATTCTACTGCTTACGGCTTTTCTTGGCTAGGAAAGGGAATTGGCACGCCAAGGGGGAGTAAAATGCTAGGACTTAAGTGGAATTTATGATCCAGTCAAGTCAAAGAGTATCACTTGTTCCCCTTATTCCAGAGGTTCTTTTCTGACGTATGTTTTGTGTACGGGGCATGAATGGATTTCAGCGATGTCCCCACTGCCTTTCTCGAAATCTTCTGAAATCTTTAATACGGGGAAAAGGACATCTGAGAGGATAAGACAAGGTTCGAGAGCTGAGGCAAACAGCTTTTAAAAAGTGAAGTACTCGGGGCTTGTTAAAATCTTTTGGGATAAAAAAAATTCTGCTATGCTTGTTTCTATACTTATTATGGTTAAAGGAGGATGAAAACAGTTTTTCGGGTGAAATAATGTTTGGATTTGGTGTTTTTTTACAAACTGGTTATTTGTAAAAAAATGTAGCAGGGTAGAGAAGTGTTAAAATAATAAAGGTAAATAGGGCTTTTGATCAGTAGGAGGGTGTGTTTTCTTGACCGTTTTTTATATTAAGTACTTTAAAGTTTAAAAAAGTATAGTGTCTGACTGTAGAAAGAAAGTAGCCTTAGTCTCAAAAATTCAAGTGATTTAAGGTTCTGTTGAACGGTGAATGTCTAGTTCTAATGAAAAAAAAGTTTGGGATTGCTTTTAAAGTGCAATTAGTAGTATTCTTCTAAATGAGAGAACTTCAATAACAATATGTAAAAAAACTAAAATATATAATGCTTAAATTTTTATTTTTTTACTTAAACCAATTTTTAAGAACCAGTTAAAATTCTAATGAAAACAGTTTTCATTATTTTGCTGTTGGTTCATTTTTAAATAAATAACCAATTAAATTACGTTTTTAAAAATGATTAAAATACTTATGGGTTTTGATATTAATTTAAACAGAGTTTAAAGAAATTTCATATTATGCTAAATATTTCATCGTAAGATCGAAGTAAAGTATCAAATAATATTTACTAAGTTTCATTTAAACTTTTTCACTCCTTGGTACTTTTATCCATAAACTATTTTAACATCTTTTTAATTAGCTATCTAGCTACACTTTTTTTTACAAAAAAACACTTATGGGATAATTAAGTACTCGTATGCAAAAATAAGCGCCTTAAGTGAACTTAAAATTATCTTTGTAATTAATTGTGTTTACTTAGTAATTTTTCATGCATAATTTTATGAGTACTAAAACTTTAATAGTTTACCTTAGCTGATAAAAAATGATGATATGTTAAGAAAAATGGTGTTATATCCTTTCATCCATAAATATGCAATTTATAATCTGAGAAAATATTATCTAGTAATTATAACGTAAATTAATATTTTTACTCTAACATTCATAAAAAATTTTAAAATACCTTAAATATCACTTTGTAATTTTAATTCCTAGAATATAATAATTCTAATAAAAATATATACAAACAATAATTTTGAAATATTGTTTAGGAAAGAAATCCTAAATGTTAAAAACAAATCTCATTATTCATACGGGAAAATATAACAGTGAATGAACTAAAATGTTATAAAATAAATTACTTTTGTAAATTTAATTGGATTGAAAACAATAACGGGTTATGTAGTAGCACAATTTTTTTACATTAAAATGTATAGTTATTTGAATATTAACAATAGTTTAAAGCTTATTTAAAAAAATAGTCTAATAAATAGATTGATGATAAAAGGAAATATAAATATTCGGAATTATAAATAAGAAAGAAAAAATTAAATCATTTTTATAAAATATATTGTTGTGACTCAATCTCTAAGCTTCATTAAATGTTTAAAATTTATATATTTGCGTAAAACAGCTCACCATTATTTAACATATTCAGAACTGATAAAATCTCCTCGTCTAAAGCACACTTTCCTTTTTCTTTCTCCCATTCTTTCAGACATCCCTTTAACAATGCGGCAACTTGCATGTTCTCCGTGTAACAAAAAACTATGCGGTGTTCTGCTTTTTCAAGGAGGAAAGAGAAAGTAAGAAGAAGAAAAAAACTGGAAGCAATATGTCTTGATGAGCAAAATAGCCTACAGCACTTGGGAAGAGTGAATCAAGTAATTGTCATTTTTTCATCCAAAATTGTGATGGAGCAAAAAATCTTACTGAAGATAGACTAATATATTCCTCGCTCAGATACTATGTGTTGTTTATTAAGAAAAAGAGTCTTTTTATAAAAAGCTTTATATTGTGATAAAATGTTTCAAATAAAAATGTATCATAAATGCAATAAGGATTATTTTTTATTAGTAAAAAGGTTAATTATTTAATGCACAATATGCAACAAACTTTCCATAGGATTTTCTGTTTTTGTTTGCAGTTCTAAAGTTGAAATACTGGTCGAGAAGAATTCAGATTCAGATATATAATTTATTAAAAGTAAAAAAACACCAAAAGCGGAAAATAAAGTAGCTTTCATATGGTTTTAAAGCTTTCTTTTTACTACCTACCGACAACATATTTGCTTAGATACTCAAAATGTCATGACTTTTAAGCAGATTAAACGAGCTTTACATGCTCTAAAAATAAATTGGCGATAATATTTCAGTATAAATATTAGGTTATAAGGAATTAGCTCTTTTATATTATATTTTTTCCTATAAGGCAGTGGTTCTCAAAGTGGGTGGTAACCTCCCTGGAGGGGCGTTGAAAGAATATAGGGGTCGGTGATGAGTTGAAAGGAAATTGGGGGTGCTATTATAGAAAAGGGGGAGTTACAACTTTTAAACTACTGCTAAATGTCTTTTTTATGGGGGAAAATCCTGGTAAAAGTAGCTCATAATCCCTTTTACCATGTTAAAATTCAAAAATTTTCCTGACGGAGGACCCCCAGACCCTTCTTTTATCGATTGATTGAGATATAGTTTTGATAACTTTAGATAAATACAGGAAATTATCAGTAGGATGTGCTAGATTTCCTTTGGACATAGATAGATATTTCAATTCATTCAGAATTAGGTAAAGAATTATTTTATAACGAAGCTTTTAAAAAGGTAGTCTTATAAAAGGTAAATTATTACCTTTTTTTTTAAATTAAATTATAAGGCGCATAGAAAACTTAACTTTTGAGTATTGCCCATATATATGTTACGGTAGGGTGTCTCCAAAAAAACATTTTTTCGAAAAACCCAGCTCCCAAGGATTTCCCATTCCTTTTGGTCCCAAAAGATAGTGTGTAAAGTTTCAGTCCCCTAAGTTAACTCTAGGGTTTGCCTGTAGAGCCCCAAAGTTTGAAAAAAGTGGAAAAATGACCAATTTTTAGAAATTTTAAAAATTATATTTTAAGATTGATACTGTGATGAAACCGGTCCAGATGTGTCATTTAGGACTTATTTAGATGGAATATGTTTATTCATGTGTATTAACCTGCACCCTATAGCCCCTATAATTAAGAATTAAACCGTACTACTTAGGGACGTTGCACTCACCAAAGCTTATAATGCACTACCGGTGGACGAAATGAATTAAATTTGAATTTATTCTAAGGAACTCCCTCAAATGATGTAATTTGGTGCTAAATTGATATTTTAAATCATAAAAACCATTGAAATAACAATAAAGAGGTTTTCCACTGAGCTTTTAATTTAAAAATTGATTTTCTTCAAAATTTCTCTTTTCTAGCTGATCAAACCCAAAATTTATATTAAAAAAGAAGGTTGTTGTACTTTTTTAGGTACCAAACATTGAACCTTTAAAAGGGTTTCATTTTTAATAAGTAGAATTAAATTTTAAACCGCGCAGATCGGAAATGACATGGATATTTCTTATACCAGATGTGAAAATTGATTTTCTTTTTTCAAAGTTAGGAAAATAGTTTAATGCTTGTGAATCTTGGTTGAAATGTTAAAGAAAGAAGTTTTTAATTAAAATTTTTCCCTAATACGTTAAAAGGAAGTAATTTTTTGGGCCGCCCTAGTGTTCATAGCAGTTACTAGAATGTTCATTATTTTGTAAATGTAAAAACCTATATTTCTGTGTTATTTTTATTAAAAGGATATATTGATCTGCAATGTTGAGATCAAATTTAAATATTCTTCAACTTACTATACGCAACGTTTTCGATCAGTGACGTCACGGTTTAACGTAAGCAAGCGCCCCATTTTCTAGCTACTCAGATGCCTCTCTTTTTTACCAATTAGAAAGCTAGAAAAAATGTGGCTTCTTACATCAACCCGTGATGTCACTGAAAAGAAACGTGGTAATCTGTATAAATGCTTTATGATATTAAAAAATATCTGAATATTATGGGACCATTTTATAGTCAAATCTACACTTTGCATCTAAACTATTTCAATCTATATCATTCAATTTTCCAGCCCGATAGCTACGCAGATAATACCGATAAAACTCCCAAATCCAAGAAAATAAATCGAATCAACTTAATCTCTCCTAAAGAAACTCACCTTCCCATCCCAAAAAACTTTTCACAATCGGAATGTAGCACAAAGCAATATGCCAGAGCTTCTATTCAAATACCTGCCTTTCTCAAAGTTTTTAATAGAAAACGTTTCAGAGACCGCCCTTTGAACGGCGTTTCAATCGCCAACAAGCTCAACCCTCGACCCCCTACCGGCTCAACTGCTTTAATTTCCGGTCGGGGTTCGGTCCGCCTCTTATTTTCCCTCATTACTGGGAAGGACCCACCCTGTTTTCACCTATAATTCCCTTCGGCTTTAAAGTCTTTCCCCTACTACACGGTCCCCATACTACACAGCAGTAATGAGGGTTTTATCGGGGGAAGGGATTTCGGGCCAGGAATCAAGAAAGGATTGGATTCTTTCTGTGAATGATTCGTTCTAAATTTCGGGAGACGGGGTTCGGATGGATCTGATTTCTGGAGTGAACCTTGGCTTGGCTGCAATTTTAGAAGCTTATGTTAGTGTGAGTTGGTGGGATTGTTTTAGATTAACCGTCCGTGCTATTGAATATTGGTTATTTTCGATTTCTATACCAGCTAAGAACAAGCTGAGCTTTGCTGAATTGAATCTATGGATTTATTACTGAATAATTTACTCAAACCTCATATCAGGCTTGCATTTTTATAGCAGTTTAGTTATTTGAAAGATGCTTATAAAACTAGTTATTTTTATGAATATCTTCAGTGTTTCGTAAAAACTAAATCTTCAAACGAAAAATAATTTTATCAAAAGTGCCATTTGTTAGAAGTTAAGAATTGGGAAATTCAAGATTCAAACATCTCATGTGGGCTCTGTATTTGTAAATAGAGTAAGATTTGTTAAAGTGAAACTCCACCCAGATATGTATCTTCTCAAAATATAAACATATCCCTGAAATGGGTTAAAAATCACTCAAAAGTATTCAATATTTATAAATACATCATACCAAAATAAAATACTTCAAGACAAAGAACATATCTAATTTTTACTTGCTTCTCTAATCACAAAAAACATAATAAATATAGCAGTAATATCTTCACAAGTTCAGAAGAAAAATATATTTGATTGTCTACTTGTAAATTACTACAAGTTCCTGGTTCATCTTCCAGATATTACTTGTGTATCGTGTGTAAATTATCCAGATGGTGTAACATGGTGAATTAGGTAAACCCCATTGCAATATTCTAACCCAATCCCTGTCCTTTCCCCTCTGCAACCACAAGTGTAGATCGCTATAGATAAGGAGACAAGGAAGTATGTGAAAAGCGTTTAAGCGTAATTATCAATTACATGGAGATTCTGAAATAGTTTATCGTCTAATATAATTAGCGAATGTGAAATATGCTATCCTTGCATACAGTGCATTAATCGAGTTTAATTTATGGTTACCCTTTAATAGGTATTCAGAGGGTCTTAAATGACCTATCATTTAGTATGCACTAAATGTCCTCGGGCAATCTTGATTAAGTATGATACTCATTTGTAACTGCAAGGTCCGTTGGAAACATGCTCTGGTCAAGAGAATGGTGTTGGGATGTGTGCCTAGGTGAAGATTTGCCGAATGCCTGCTTAGGAGCCCGTGAAATGATCTACTCGCCCGCGGGGCTGGTCAGGATTTGACCGGGAGTGCAAAGGGGTGATAGAGAGGTTTTAAAGGACATAAAACACTTTCAAGTGATGAAATGTTTCTATTTGGTAAAATTAAATTTGTTGTTATTTCAATCACTTATTAAGAAGCACGTCAAACGCAACTTTTCTTGTTTTGAGAAAAACTGAATAGAAGATCACCACATTTTTATGAAGGTGTTTAGTAATTTTTTTCTTAAGTAGATTTTATAAGAATATTTTACTGACAAAAAACTTTTCTTAAAACAAACTTATTTTTGCATTTGACAGGTTTTTGCAATAAACAGTGTTCAAGCCTAATTTCATAGCTTAACTATAATTTTTTTAAATACTTCGTAATGGAAATGGAAACATTAGTTGAAAATAGCATTTCTTTTTTAAATACTAACCGGTAAAATTATTATAGAGTTCTCATTTTATCTCTTTTGGTTAGTTGAAAATACTTTTAAGTAAGTTAGTTAGTAAATACTTTTTTTATAAATGATTTTAACTTTAGACTATAAAATAGTGTCCAGTCAATTGGAAATGTATGTAAATCTTCGAAGTCATTTAGATAGTGTTTAGATGTAACTTTGTGAATACTAAAGCGATTTTGCTTTAAAAGCCTACAACATTAGTTTAATGTTATGATATGGGGTATATATTTGGATACCCAATTTAATAAAGTGATTCCTAGATCCAAAATCTCAATCACATGGATAAATGAAATGACCACAAGCATAGAACTTAGTAACTGCATGTAATAGAATAATATAGAATAATAATAATAATAATAATAATAATAATAATAATAATAGAACTGCATGTAATAAAATAAAAAACAGCGGTCCCAAACAACTTTCGAATGAGCTGGAATGGACGAAATTCCCCGCAGTTTAGTGCAGAAACCAGACAAGCGACGTCGCTTGACACCCTCTGCACTAAAGTTGATATTTATCTTGGAAAATTATTTTAAAATCAGGTTATTATACAGGGTGTCCCACGAGAAGTGGCCCAACCGCTTTAACTTTTGAACCCCTACAGATATAGTCATGAAAGTGGGGTCTATGTATAGTAAAGGGACCATGCTCTATCCGATAAAATAATTTTCAACTCCCTCTAGCGGAAACTTTAGGAATTATAATTTTTATTTTACAAACTATTTGAGGTATGTGAAAAAAGTCAATGACTAAGTTGTAGAGCAGCATCGATTCAGTAGGAAAAGACACCTTAGGCAGAAAACTATCTTGAATAAAACCCCTAAAACGCACGCTCAATTAGATTGAATTTACGTAGATTTTACGTCTTAAAACGTTCCTCACAAGTAGAAAATTACAAATTTTTATTTTTATGATTTAAGTAAATGACTAAAAGTATTATTAGTTCATTAAATTGAAAATTTCTCATTTTTGCCTCGTGAGGAGCGTTTTAAGACGTAAAAACTACGAAAATTCAACCTATTTGAGCGTGTATTTTAGGGATTTTTTTTTAAAATAAAAATTATAACTCCTTAAGTTTCCGCTAGAGGGCGTTGAAAGTTGTCTCATCGGATAGGGCATGGTCATTTTACTATACCTAGACCCCACTTTCATGACTATATCTGTAGGGGTTCAAAAGTTAAAGGGGTTGGGCCACTTCTCGTGGGACACCCTGTATTACTCCTATGCTAAAATGTGTGTTTACCCTTACAGAATCTCATCACACCAATAATTCATTTTTGAAAAAAGGGTTTTTAACATGTTTCAGAAAAAAATTATTCATTTATGGTGTTTTTGTTTAACATTAAGTTTAGTTCCCCCAGTAATTAAATTCACATAAACATGTAGAGCCCGTGTTTTTTTAATAGTACATTCGATCAATGCATGTTACTGTTATTTTAAATTACTAGGGTGTGTATGGCAAAGTTTTTCTCTTATTTAGCCATACGAAATATTTTTTCTATTAATTATGGAAGGGTTATTTCATTGTTTTGAATTTCCTATAGTTAAACAAAATTCTTTGGGTTAATTAGTACTATCATACAGTTTTAGCCAACAATTTTACATTTTTTGCTGATTTTATGACATTACACTAAAAAAGGATCACGTATCAAGCAAAAAAAATCTAGAAAAACATGTCCTAAATAAAATAATTTCCCTTTAAGTTAAGTGCCAAAGAGAAATTCCATGTAAGGTAAGATAACACCGCACAAAAATAACCCAATCAAGCCCGCTCATCATCATTTTACGCATATTTCACCAACCCCTCCGAAATGGAATCTCTTATCAATACTAGATTTTGAGCTCCAATCGAACCATTCCCAACGGCAGTGACAATTTGGAGCTCAATTATTGCACATCCAGAGGGAAAGGAAACCAACAACCTCTTGATGGTGTATCTTCGACTTTCAAGCATGTCAATTACCCCAACCCCTTTGCAGCGCTGACGAAGCACTATTTCGAGAGTTAACTTTAACCGATCAATGCATGTATCGCTCATTAAAGCCTTCTTCAATTGATTTTATCATTTATATCCCAGTCTCTTAATCCCATCTTTCCGACGGAAAGCATTTAAATATCTATCAAGCACAAGCATGCAGTTATCTCGTGTCTCAAACATCTCATCACGTTTCATTTACTGGGGCGATAAGAGTTAATGAAAGAATTGGTGCCTACTAATTAAATTCCTCTTCTAAATGATTCCGTGATTGAATTATCCTTTAGATTCGGGGCTGGTACCTCGGAAGAAAGCATTCCACCATGGTTTTCAAGTTCTGCCGTGAAGTCTCCTATCACCTATACTACAAAGACCAACTCTCTTTACAATCGCATCTGCATAATACCCTGAATTTTAAAGTTTCTGGTAAGAGAGGGTTCAGTAATTAACATTAGGGGAAGTCTGGGTGTCGACCATATGCCACTGCCTTTAATTCGTGTTTACGAATGTGATGCCTGTTTAATTTATAGCCGTCCCCCTCAGAGTAGCATCTTGAGAAAGGGAGGCGTTAGTAAATAGATGCTAAAAGCGCCGAGTATCAATTGTAAATTTCCTAATTTATAATGCAAAAGGAATGCTGGAGCTTAGGGAGCTGTTCACCTTCTGTAATAAAATGAATTGAGGAAATGTAGCTCTGTTAGTGTTGTCTAACCAACAGTTGTTCTAAGAAAAATAGGTAAATTAGGGCGGTTTGGGGCTTGCAAATTAACGAAGTTTCTAATTAGTAGCTTTGCGTTTCAAAACGAATTGGTGATTCGATACAGTCTGAGTTGCAGAGCTAGCATTGCATTACATAGCACGAACTGCTCTGTTTGGAATTCCGTTATTAGCGCTTTTGTGGTACTACCTAATTTAATTTAGTGTAAATATAGAACTTAACAACTCATTAATGAATTTTGCACATTACCTCTTTTCTTTTCGGCACAGTAGTTTAATTTCTAACAGTTTATGTATGCCTATAAGATATTTATGAATTTTTAATTAATTTATTATGGTACCAGATTGCTTATATCATGTTTGTTGATTTTATTTATTCGCTAAAATTAAAATAGTTCATATTTCTTAGAAAATTCCTTTTCAGCTGATTAAACTCGCTGAAAGTTCCAAATAGGTATTGATTTTAATCAATGGCTGATAATATTTCATTTTATTAAGCAGCTAAAGAAAACAACAGGTGTTACAAAGGCAAATAAGAAGACCTGTATGTAATTTCCATTATTTTACTCTCATGCTGTCACTATTGAGAGAAATTCGACATATGCTCCACTCGCTTTGCTCACAGTCAATTTAGCAGGTGTTGTTGGAATAGTTTCTACTCAGTTAAATGAAACGAATTTTTTTGATACTATGAAAGTAAAACGAAAAAAATAACTTGCTCCTCTTGCAGTGCCACTGATGCACCCAGAGAAACCGCAACAGTCTATATTTTTTGGCGGTCAATAGGTCGGAATTTATCACTACTCTCTACATTAAGCCAAGGGATCCTATCATAGAGGTGAAATAATAGTTGTGTGAGCATTCCCATTAAACTGACTATGAAAACTAGTTTACCCCGCATTTGTAGTGATTCTGGTGATGAAATGACGAGTTATTGTTTGCAAATTTAAAAAAAAACTACAAGCATGCCCTAACTAAAATAATTTGCAGTAAGACCACCCTCACGTGGCGGTGGTCACATATTTGCGGTAAACACGTGACTTCGGTGCTCTTTCTGGAATTTATTTATCTTAGACACTTTTTAGGGTTGACATTGCTCGCCCGTGAACTTACACAAATATCTCAAACTGTACATTCTACACTGTTAAAAAAACAGTTCAACTTTTCACCACAAACTGGTTCCAATTGAGTTGCAACATAGGTTCGGTAACAGGTTTGACCAAATTTTCAGCGCTTTCACTAGTTGAAAAACCGAAAACTTGGTAAAACCCGTTTCCAAACCTATGTTGCAGCCAAATTGAAACCAGTTTGTGGTAAAAGGTTGAACTGTTCTTTTAAGAGTGCATCAATTTGAAATACAAGGTTATCCGAAAACGCCAGTGAACTATTCTGGCATGTGAAACTGAAAATATTCAAAGTAAATATAAATCACGACATCCCCCCAAACATTACAAAACAATCCCCCCACAAAACCCCAACAACCAACATCCGCTGCCAATCTACACGGCAACAATGATCGACGCCAAACCTCATCTATCCGTTTCTTTCAAATCAACACCTCCCCACCCCCGCCATGATTTAATTCCCATTATTCAAAATCCCATCAGGGCCGAAAAGTAAGCGGCGATCGATCCCCAACCCTCTTGGTGAAGGTTTCCGGAAAAACCTCAAGGGTCTCATTTAACTTGGACGGGTTTCGGGGGAATCCGCTGTCGCCCTCATTATGGAGTTGATTCAATACCCTGTCATTAGGAGAGGGGCTTGACTTACATCTTGCTTAGTCCGCATGACTGAGTTAACTACAACATATTAGTAGAAAAGAGGCGATAATAGCCCCGCAGATAAGAAGGGCTTAAAGTTCAAATTGGGGGAGGTAATAAATGAAAATCACCCGGCTTATTAATCAGGGAGGGGTTTTTGAGGGGAATTGAGTTTTGTGGGTGCGAATTGTTTTTAGGAGTTAGTTAAAGTGTGATATGCCACCCTGATAAGGAACCGACGTGGAGGAGGATGTTTATGGGTTATGCTATTAAATTTAATCATGGTAAACTATATCATACAATATTATTAGTGTTAACAATACGAATAGTAAAGATAACAATATACTGAAATAACAAAACATATTAATGCTTGTGATAATATACTAGAAATAAAAATAACGATTTCTACTCATAACAAAATAATACTACTATTCTAAACTATTTTAGGCAGAGAAAAGAGAAAAAATTTTGTCTTTTGTCGGTATTTTTAATTATGTTATTTTATGCATTATTGTTCAAAGAGATATGGAAGAAATGTGAATAAAATTGTGAACTAAAAATTATATTAATACTACAACTGCTGCCGAAACCACTATTATAACCGTTGCTATTACTTAAAGTTATACTGTATTAATTTTATTTATATCCTTATCATAGAAATACACTGTTAAAAAATCAGTTCATCCTTTCACCACTAACTGGTTCCAATTTAGCTCCAATCTAGGTTTGGTAACAGGTTTTACCAAGTTTTCGGCTATTTTACTAGTAAAAAAATCGAAAACTTAGTGAAACCTGTTACCAAACCTAGGTTTCAACTAATATTGAACCAGTTTGTGGTGAAAGGTTGAACTGTTTTTTAAAGTAATGGTAAGATTGATGAGAAGGTGATAAAGTTCCTTTGAAAGATTTTTACCTGTTAATTTAATTCCTTTATTTTGAAAGAAAAATATACTAGTACTTAAATCTGCGTCAAAATGTAATTAAATTCTATAAAAACTTCAAAGTCAAATCAAACATCCAAAGATATAATCCAGAATTTGTATCGACTCTTCCGATTCCTCGCTTCTCTAAAAGTTAGTACTATATAACCTTTTAAATTATTTATTAAAACAATTTCGAAAAATGTAATAAACTTATGCACACTTGCATACATAATACATTTTATTCCAAATTATTACAGCTGTTCTCATTTAGTGTAAACATAAATATTAACTATCTTAATTGTAATATATTAAGCTTATTAAGCTACTATATGTTTTCCTTAATTATATTAAATTTAAATAAGTCGCAGTAAGCATTTTTAAATTTATAATAGCTACCATAAATTCAATACACATTCTATAAGTTTATTGAAAAATCCTAATTTAATTTTTAGTTATATGAAAGCGTATCTGGAAAACTAATTTATATTTCCTTTAACTAAGCATAGAAAAAATTGCAAAACATAAAATTGTGAAGAGGATATCACTATTCTGTGCTCTTTTACGTCATAAGCTAATTTATAAAATCTGTGTGAGAAAGAAAATGTCCCCTTTTGTATAAAATAAAACGCGAGACATGTTTTGTCAAACCATATTTTTCATTGGAGAGAAATTCTGATTATCTTCAGATAATTAAATTTCGAATGTAATTAAATAAAGATTTTTATTGATATTATGTTATTTATTTATGCAATATAATACCTAAACATATCGTTACCATCACGCCAAATACGCGAATATGCGTTTGTAATAAGGTAAAATCCTAGAAGTGGGTTCGGGTTGGCGCCTCTTAGCGATTTTTTTTTTGCCACTTTCACTTTGATACTTAGGCGCACATTAGCGCTACTACTTCGCTTGGCGACTGAACCGACTTCTAGACTTGAGCCGTAATTAATAGAAGATTAAAGAAGAACTTAAAAAATACCTATGTTAAATAATAAAAATAATGACACAATTAAGCTTTTTAAACATTAAATTGAAACAAAATATAACTATTAAAATACTATTTTATATTATTAAATCGCATTTGTTTAATCTTAATATTTTATCTGATAATAAAATAGAGGAGAGGAGGGTATTATTAAATAGTCGGGTAATATGAAACACCTGAGTTTCTGCTCCCCCTCGTGCTACTATCACGTGGCAATGCTACGAAATCCTCCATGATGCAGTGCGCAAATAGTTTGGCTTCTTGTTGTTGTCTGATAGTCGCCGCAAAGAAAAGTGTGTTTTAGGATTTTCGAAAGTATTTTACGGTTAATGTTAAAACCTTTTAACCTACCAGTAACAGTGAGACTTTGATTTTGTTGTTCACCATAATGTACACTAAAAGATCAGTAGTTTCTTATACTGCAGTTGTTTTTAGCTATCCATGTTTTATCGGTATCATAGTACAAGCTGGTGTGTCGGGTATTATAGAACACTAGGTCCAACTTCCTGCCATCAACTAAAGGACAGGAAAACAAAGATGCTGAAGCATCTTAAACTAAGATCTTTTGTAATGAAAAATTTTCCGAAGATCAACGAGAAGAAATTTGAATCCAGTTGTATTAGCTGTTGTCTATGGGCCCATCTTGACTGTACTGGAGCAGAAAAAGACGATTATGTTTGTGACTATTGCAAATCGACTCATGAACAAAACTATTTGAACGTAAATTGTTAAATATATTTTATAGTTAAGATTAATTATGTTCTCTAAGGTTTAATTAGTTTGTTTTCAATAGCTGTAAATCCAACTGTTCCATATTACCCGACTGTTCCATATTACCCTCCATATGTAACTTTTTCTTAAAGTACATTACATTTTTTGATTAAAAAAATAAATGCTGATTTATTTGACCATTTGCCCTTCATTGTCATTAGTTATAGTATGTACTTAAAATGATTCGGCGGATTTTCATAAAAAACTAATAGAGTTATTCTTAAATATATAAAGGGTGTTCCATAATACCTCCTCTCCTCTATACAGTAGTATCAAAATATAGAAAATATAGTAAGGATATAACGTTAGAAATAAGTTTGAACACCAGGCATAGTATAGAAATAATATCCAGTAATTAACGGAAATTGTTTACGAACTTAAATTTTCCAATTTAATTATTACAAATCTTTTTCGACCAAGTTTTTTTCCCAAAAATAAGCAGAAAACTCACAAAACTCGCTATCTTTAACTATTTTGACTGTAATTGTATCGCTTAGCTTGGAGCGAAACATGCAACCGAAATAGAACGGAACAGAAGACCACCTTTCTAATTAAATCACTTTTAATTTCTCTAAAACTTTCTCCAAATCTGTCAGAGTCAAGACAACTACTCAAAGGAAATTGGTTTCATAATGCTCCCAGCCTTTCTCTCTTGAAACGGAAGTTTTCTTTTCAATTCCAACTTAAGCTACCTTCTGTTATCACTAAGCCAACACTTTAAAAATAGGACTGTTATTAAGACAGATGAGAAAAGATCGATTGGATCTTAATTTAAAAGAAATAATTGTGATTGACATGAAGTTAATTATTTTGTAGCGAGAAGTTTTCTCCTCGTCCACCGACGGGAACCACTTTTTTGGCCAAGGGATTTTTTAACCTGGCTGCCATGACAGAGAAATTACTGCTTTACCTGAGCGACAGTTTAATCACTTTCTCTGGATTGTCCTTCGATTCCTTTGCCCAAGATGTGAGGTTTCTAATTACAGAAAATTAAAGGTTCAAGTAACTATGGCGAGCAACGTTGTATTTTTTGGACTGCAGTGTTTTCCTAAGAATCCGCGAAACATTATCTTATGTGAACAAGCACTCTCGAGCTATAAAAAACCCTTTTTTTCTGAATTCTTTGTGTATAAGCGAGGAATGTGCTTATGCAGTGAGCTTAAGTTGGGAAGATAAAGTTAGGTATGTTTTTATTAATTTTATCAATGATCTGCATAAATTCATGAATTATTTAAGGGATTTTACCAAGCTAATACATCATTATTTATCATAATATAGTGTTGTGATTATTCAATTCACATGTAAATAAAGTTAAAAACTGCTTTTTAAAAAATTTTGTACTGAATTAACCAAACCTAATATTTTTCATATTGGCTTGCGCTTAACTATATGAATATAAATATTTAATTAGTCATAATAGGCTTAAAATGAACTTAATGGTGTCTTCCATAAACATTCATTAAATTTCTTGAGAAAAGTGTCTATAACAATACTGTTGAAACCCAAAGAAAAATATCCTCGCTCAGGAAACAATGTGAAAAAATAATTATTGTTAATATTATAAAATTAACATATTGTTATATACATGATTCTCTGTATAAACTTTTTTACAACTTTTAATTTATGAAGTAAATGAATTTTGTCCTAAATTATGTTTTAAATACACACACTTTTATTTTAATTTTATATCCATTGTGAAATATACACGTGTTTTCTTTCATGTAAAATTGTGTGGTTTTTAAAATGATAAAGACTGCAACTTTTTATGTAAACATTGTTTCTCCTTAATGGCTTTTTAGGTTTAAGCTATCCTTTATCCTAAGCGAGAAAAAATATTTTAAAATTAATTAACTGCTTCGTTTACTCAAAAAAACACCGTTTGTTCAGAATATAATTAGAAATCTTTGCATTATTTATTTAATATTTGGTTTACAGTCAAACGTACGGGTGAAGGGAATCGATATTAGTAATTAATTAAATTTATCGAACACAAAGTAATCGGTTTAATCCCATACTTTCAATTAATTAATAACATTAAAAGTGTTTTAAAACTCTTGCTTTTAAATATGAACACTGTGTTAAGGGAAGTTTCAAATTGGGGAAAAGTATAGATTCATTTTTTTTTCTCACACATCAAGATTTTCATTTTTATCTCCTGATTAAATTTTACGCTTAACAAGATACGAACAAGATATGTATTTAGAATCTTTGAACCAAAAGAGAATCAATCATATGGATGAGTTAATTTAATAATAAATCGAAGTGCAAATAATAGGGGCGTTGCAGGCTGGTTTATAAAAATTATTTTGACACGCAAATTTGATAATTTAAAGAAAGTGTTTTCTCGGATGCCCTTTGAATTAAGTTATTATTTCCATTCTAAAATTGTAGCATTTAATGTGCCTTTAAGATATATTTAAGTAGTATAAACCTTAACTCATTCTAATTTTGTTTTACATTTATTGTTAAATTTTTGTATTTTTATACTTTATGAAAATAAAATTTAAGGATCAACATATCTATTTGACTTTTTACAGACCAGTGATTTTGTATTTTTAATTCCTTAACTCTTTTATTTTAGCCACTCTAAATTTAAGGATTCAATGGTAATTAGGATTGAAAAGGTTGAACTATTTAACTTCCTTAACCATTTGTGGGAAAAATGATTGATATCTGTAGACAGTTTACTGTCTGAATATTATTTGAGCTGGTCAGGATGAAAGTGGTATAAGTCCAAAAATTACAAAGTTGAGTTTAGAGTGGATTTGGGTAGAGTTTTTGGTCCTTTATTTAGTGCAGTGGTTGGTTAAGCAAAATGTTAAATTTTCGCTCCTACAGCCCGACTCAAAAAATTACTACTTATCGAAACAGCACTTTTCGTCAGGATGAAAGTGGTATTAGTCCATCAGCCCGTTTTGCTCGGTGAGTGTTTTGATAAGAGAACTCAAGGTTATAAACACAGCTGCAAACTGCGTGAACGAGGGGGGATCCTTTTTACTAATAATAGGCATATGTTCACTAGAGAGACAGGCTTTTTTTCTAAACTTTAATTGCATATTTTTGAATGACCCCTTTTTGTAAGAATTTATCCGAAAAAAAATCCGCGCTTTATTAAATTAGGCGGGAAAGCTATAATCCCTTAATCGCCATGGCTAATACAAAGAATATAAACATCAAATCTCACCCATTACAGTCGTTAACATGTATGTATTTTAACATCTATTCTAATGAATTGCAGGATTCTAGTAACTTTAGGTATTGGTATTGATTTTAGAATAAAAATATTAATTTTTAGAAGGTTTAAATTTTGAAAGTTACCCTAATACCGAGTTATAATGAAATTGATAACGCCTAATAACTCAAACCGAAGTGTTGTATTTTTTATCAAATGTCATAAATGAATAGTGGTAAAATGTATTTTTGGTTTAACCCGTAGCAGGGGACGTGGGGTCTCCCAGACTCCGCAACATTTTCCTCTCCTCCCCCATACCACATGCTTGATCAAATTGAATGGATTCTTCCTCTAGCTTCACCTTTCGTGACCTTGGCCCTGACCCCTTCTTATCAGCAAGTTTTGACAAGTGCGACTGTACGGAAATTCCACAAATTCTTTTTCAGGAGTCCCAGAGACCCCACCTCCTCCACAGTGTAACAGTTTACGTCCAGAGTTAGTACACATGGTATTGAAGCTAGGTCCGCGGAGATTATTTATGATTATCTCTAATCCGCGTTGTGTGGAAGAGTTTTTAAAAAAAATAGATGAAATTATGAGTGATTTCAGTGGGGAAGAGACTGAGAAGATGATTTCTGTGAAAATTTTTAAATTCTATGCTTCCAAAACAATGGTAAAGAACTGATATTTCAGGCACTGTCAAAAAAATTTTCTATTGTTCTACACAGAAATTTCTCTAATTAAAATTTGCTTTATATATTAAATCATAAAAACAAAACAGTTAACTCACAATAGATGTGTTTTTATTTTTAAGTTTAAAGAATTTATTGCACCATATGGTTTCTATCGATAATTTTAAGTCTATTGGAAAATTGTCTGGAAAAATTTTTTATTTCATCATAAAGTTAAAGAAAATATTTTTCTATCAAGACATAAATGTTCAAATAACAATGTACTGAAATATCAGAATCATATCTTAATTAGACTATTTTTAAAAAATATAGAAAGTTGCGGAGTCTCTGAGACCCCACGTCCCCTTGTATGTTCCAATTTTTCACCTCCCCTGTTACGGGTTAATTTAAAATTTTTAAAATTAAAAATTAATGGTTGAAACAATTATTTATTTTTGTAAAAATCAATTTAATTTAAATTAAATTTCCATTTCCTCACTCAAAATAAAAATATTTGATGTATTGCTCAATCATCTAAACCCAATAAACCCTAAAAACTACAACAGTCTATAAACGGCGGCTATTTTGGAAGCCATCTTGAAAGTTACCCTATAAACCAGGGGTCGGCAACTGGCGGACCGCGGTCCGCATCCGGACCGCGTGAAGTTATTTCCTGGACCGCCATACCATTTTGAAAATAATTTATTTGTACTTTTACGGAACAAATATTAGCTTTGACATGCTTTTTTAGGGTCTAATTTGAAAAAATTTCCTGGGGGAAGCCCCCAGACCCCCATTTTAATGTTAAAACTTCTAATCATATTAAATTTAACAATTTTATTTAGCAGGTAGCATACTCAAATTACATCTTTTTAAAAATTTATGTGCAACTGAAGATAAAAATTTAAACTAGTAATAGTAGCCTATTTTTTCTCCGGACCCCGATGAAAAATTTTCAAAATTATTTGGACCCCAAGTAAAATTACTTGCCGACCCCTGCTATAAACAATGTATAATGAAATTGATAACCCATTAACAGTGTCGTAATTTATATCAAATGTTATATATAAAAAATAGTAAAAATATTTTATATTTTTATTTTAAAATTAAAAAGTAACGGGTGAAAAAATTATTTATTGTTGTAAAAAATAAATTAAATTTTATTTAAATTTCTATTTCCTAACTCAAAATCAATCAATTTGATATTTTGCTCCACCATCTATCATAAAATCTGGAACAATTTATAAACGGCGGCCATCTTGGACGCCATTTTGAAAGTTACCCTAATACCAAGTTATAATGAAATTGATAACGCCTAATAACTCAAAGCGAAGTGTTGTAATTTTTATCAAATGTCATAATGAAAATTGGTAAAAAGTATTTTTATTTTGATTTAATTTAAATTTCTTAAAATTAAAAATAAATGGTTGAAGCAATTATTTATTGTTGTAAAAAATCAATTTAATTTAATTTAAATTTCCATTTCCTCACTCAAAATTAAAAAATTTGATATATTACTCAACCATCTGTCATAAAAACTGCAACAGTTTATAAACGGCGGCCATCTTGGACGCCATCTTAAAAACCCCATCGGTAACAAGTTAAAAAAATTAAAACCTATTTTAAACGAAAACCTTATCTTTAGTTTAACTTATCCGAAAAAATTAAATAGAAAGACATATCGGGCGAAGAACCTTTCACGGTCGCCATTTTGAATATGACCCCCCAAAATGGGCCATAAAAAATTTTCCATTAAAATATTCGTAATCTACGCATCAAAATCTACAGAAAGAAACAATAACATCAAACTTTATGCTTACAGTCGCTCGCGAAGTCATATTTACTACATCTCAATAACAATTTTCCTTTCCGAAACCCATCAAACTGTAGGGATGAAAGTGGTATAAGTCCATTAAAGTCAAATTTAAAGCACTTTCAGTTGAAATTTGATAAAAGTTGATCCGCAGCAAAAATTGTGCCCATGACTTAAGACAAATCCACCCCAGAAAGTAAAAATACAAGCAATCCTGATTTTTTTGGAGAAGTTTGTAGAAAACCTTCAATTACACAAAACGGAGTTCAGTGGACTTATACCAATTTCGTCCTAACCAGCTCATTTAGCACATTACATAATTTTGGTTTTTAATCGTTGAAATTCAACAAGTTTGAAAATTTTAAAATATTTAGAAGTATCATTTTTAAAAAAAACTTATTTATTTAACGCCGTGTATTTTAGTATAAGCAAGTATATTTATAAAGCATTTTCCATAGTCAAAATATAACGCAACATTAAAAATTCAAAGTAAGGAATATAGTCGATCCCTTTCGTAAAATGAAACTTTTGTATCTGGAAATCTTTGGAATCTGATTTCTTTTTAAATATAGGCTTCAAAATAACTATTACTTTCTTCATGACTGAACAATGAGTTGGTGAAATTGAGACATATATGTTGAGGGAATTCAAAACATGGCCTACCCAATAATAGGTTTCCTTAAAGTTTTTGATTCTTTCTTCTCGTAACATTATCCCTCATACTCCTGGAAAGAAATCTTATTTACCCAATAGTAAATTAATATCCACGAATATAGCTTTCCCTGAATCTTCCATGCCACTCTTGCCTGCCTTCTCCGTTCCCAGCAAATATTTGTCTTAAAATATAAAAGAACTGCTCCAGAACTTTTTTGTTGATTTAATCTTTTGGCTGGGTTTTCTCAAACTTTGAAACCGGAGAAATAATTTGTTGATATTTTTTGGGGAAATATGTTGGTTTTGCTGTGAACACATGAAAGTAGGAAGTATTAAGGTAAATGTGGGTATAGTGGACACTTTAAGGAAAATTTTTGCTTAAATTCTTAATAAATACCAATCTATTTGCCTCGAAACGGTTATCATCCTATTTTTAGGTTAATTGGATTTTCTTCTTTCGATTTTACCATTAAAAAATTTAATTAGATTGGGCAAAGTATTTTTAATTAATTTTTTAAAAGCACTCCAAATTGCATCTATAGTGGCCACAGAGATGAAGCTGTTGCTTCTATGGTGGACACCTCTTGCATCAATAGTGGACACCTGTCTTTTTCTGCCTATATGAGGGGTTTATGCATGAAATTGAGGGGTTTTTCTTGGTATAGTCGTCTAGTTCTAATTAAATCTTCCTTCCCAACGAAATGTATTTTAGATTCAATCAAATTAGCTTAATTTTTAAAAAAATTGATAGTTTTCGGCCCAAAGTCTACGCTGTAGCTGATTTGAGAGGAATTTAGCATGTAATTCAATGCTTTAGAAACATTGGTTCCCGAAGCCAGAATGAAACTAAATTTATTTAACACTCATTTTGAAGCACAGTCAGCAGTTTATGAAGAAAAACTGATTCGAATTAAGTATTATTTATGTTTCTATTAGAAGCCATTGCGGTGGCCACTATTGGAAAATCTAAGATTTTGTGTTGGTAAAGTGGACACCCCCATAAATCCTTGTAAAGTCAACGTTTTCAAATAAATTTTATTCAGTATTATTTTATACACTCTTATTTATCTTGATATAAATTTAAAAGTCAATCAAGCGGTAATAAATACGAAAAAATCAGTTCCGACTTACCCGTTTCCTTACGCGATTCAATAAGCAAAATCAAATTTCAGTCACTCGGCCGATGTTGTTATTTTCAAATATTTAAATATCCTTCCCATGCTGATCTGTGGTATCGGTGGTAATTTATCAGCTTACCTGATTGCACAATCTACTATGCCTATGAATTTTGACGCTGTTCGATGCCTCTAACTCGTTCTATTTAAAATTAATCAGCTATGTGGCCACTATTGGTACAGTGTCCACTATACCCACATTTACCTTAAGTATTCACATTCCTAGAGAAAAATATTTCAATTTCATTTTATCAACCAATGGGTTTGTAAATATAATTAGCTAAAGAACTTCATTAATTTTGTAAGTTAGAAAAATCATTGAAACTTCAAATTAAACACTAAATTAGAAATGTTTATGAGAAGTCCAAACTTTTTTCAAGTATATATGGTGTGATATCACCAAATTAAAGTTTATTAGCTTTTGCATTTGTTTTATAATAAAAAATATTAGTCAAAAATGCGCCTAAAAGTGTGAAATTATTTTTATCCAAGAAAAACAATGGGGAGAGTGCTGTACCTAAGGACGGTTGTACCTTCAGACACCGCGTTTTAAAATTCGGACAAAATGTAAATTTGAATTCGTGGCCGATTTTGAATGCAAACAGATGCTATCTAGTTGCTAACGTGAAATCAACTCAACCCATTAGCGCCCCCCCAGTGATATATTTCTAGATCGCAAAACATAGTGTTATAAATGCTCTCTTAAATTACCTTAAAATCACCCAACAGTAACGAAACTGCACATATGGCAAGAGAAAACATCTCTCAATCCTAATACCCTGTGTTTTTTGCGTTTGCTTCCTTTAATTTGTAATAGGGAAGGGCTAAAGTTAGTCTCGGGGTTTCATTTTACAGTTTTTTTATCTTCATTCGCGTTTTTCAAGAAAACAGTAAAGGTATACCACTAAAGGAATCCTTTTTCAGTTTTATTTTATCTTTATAGATGTAGCTATTGGCATATTATGCAGATATTTGTCAAAATTTATTTATTTAGTGAAAAATCAAGTCCAAATACTGCTGATCTAAAAATAGATCACTGGGCGTTCGGGCGTTCATTTTTTCTGTGTTGCTTACAATACAATCATTTATTTTTTCCACTAAAAACTGAGAAAAATGAGTTTGAAAATACTCACACTCAGTAATGTTCCAGATGAAGTCAACTATTGATTTTCGTAAGAAATTTAACATTATATTATTGCTAATTAAATTTTATAATATATTCTGGTGAATAAATGGAGGATAGGCCATTATGATTCATTACCAATAAAGTTCAGCATTGCAACTAGCGGTGTAATTTTTTTTTTTTTAATTTATTTATTGAACTAGAAATAAAAAAAGAAGAAAATTTACAATTTCACATAGTCACCTGGGATCTCATGGTCCATGTAGGTGACTGTAATTATGAATAACAAAAATTTAAAATACAAACTAGGAGAAAAAAAAACACAGGAAACACATACATGAGATGGATATGGTGGCAAACAGGGCGCCAATAATTTATATTATTGCCATAATGATGAGTTAAAGTGCTTAAAATAATTATAAATCATACATTAAACAGAACAAAAGAAATCATCAATATCCTCAATAGTAAACAGATATTCCTTTAATTGCTTTTTGAATAAATGTTTTGAAGGGCTATTTTGAATATGTATAGGTAACTTATTAAAACACTTAGGGGCTATGTAACAAAAATTTTTACAGAATATGGATTTATTAGGTTTAGGAACAAAGTATAATATGTTTGGTCTTCGTAGGTTTACGACATTGCGTTTTTGACAAATGTTGGGGTTTAGATAGACATGGAGGCAAATTTTAAAATAAAAAAGATGGCGAATTGGAAGTATATTTAAGGAATTGAAGTAGTTTATATTATTTGTGTGTAAGTGCGCTTCATTATTTAAAAACCTCAGGAATCTCTTTTGCAGCCTCTCAATTCTTTTTAAGTTGATCAGGTAATCTCCTCCCCACACAACTAAACCGTAATTAAGTTGTGAATGAACCCAAGAATAATATAAATTGATTAGTAATTTATTATTTAACTTTTGTTTTAGGTAATAAAAGTTACACAGTACATACCTTAGTTTGTCTGATATATATTTTGTATGGGATTTCCATTTCAAATTTGAGTCTATGTGCAGTCCAAGGTATTTTATTGAGGATACGTTATCTAAGGGTTTACAGGCGCAATTGCTATGAGTATTGCAGTATTTTTCATGATATTTTATAGAGAGATAATTTGCTAGGTGTTATTGGTGTTTATTCACATAAACTTATTTTATACAACACAAGTCAATACAAGTAGTTTTGAAGTACTTCATAGGGGAAATTATAAGAAAATTAAAGGTTATCAAGGAGCTAGCCCAATGCGTTTTAGCTTTTTATGCATAGCTTAGCGCCTTAGCCCAATGCATTTTATTTATTAGTTAAAATTTTATATCATGTCATATGTTTTATAATTTAAACTAATATACTTATATAAATTCAAAGTTCTTGGTTCAATTTAACCCGGGAAAGACTGAATTAATTTTTTTCTCAAATTAAATTTTTCTCTTTACTGTATGCTTATGACATGTCTTGAAGTAGCCTAAAACCCTTTTTTCAAAAAAAAAATTTATTATTTTAGTCAGAATAGGGTGGTACCATATGGTACCGCTAGGCTCTTACACTACCATTTTGTGCACCATACATATTCTTAAAAGTTTGAGATTTCAAAGTCAAAATAATAAATTTATCACACTTTTATCACTTTATTTACCATTTTTAACTAAAACAACAAGAAAAATTTCAATTTAGGCAATGATGATTGACAAATTAATTATTAAATAGTTGATATTACTCTCATTATACCAATTAGTAGTTATATTTTGCTCTTAAAATCCTATTATCAAATTTATTTCTAGAACTAAATTTTGTACACACTAGTCCAAAGGTGATAAACAAACTTTCTATACTGCGAGGTAAGCTGATTTGATACGGAATTGATAGTTTTTCCAATTTTCCCCTCATAATGAGTGTTAAAATTAGGAATTTTGTTAAAAAACATAAGTTTTAGGCTTTAAAAATTTCATAAACCATATTTTGTATTTTGCGTCTATAGTTTAGTTGAAGACTATGAACATAATATTGATGATTTGCATGAAATACTACCATTGTATAGATGGATATTCCAATCAATCACTTATAATATGAAATTTTTCTTATTAAATTTAGAATTATTGGCCTTAAAAATTAAAATTATGGGAAATACTCTATAAATTCAATAAGTTTTTAGCATAAAAAATTATTATATAGGTTTTACCTTAAAAATTAATTAATTTCACAGCATATAAAACGTTTAAAATAAAAAATACACTACTTTAAAATATTAGAACTATTTGGTAGCGTAAAAGCCTAGCGGTACCATATGGTACCGCAAGATTTCTATACCAAAATTTTCTACCTTAAAATTATTCAATCTTTTCCAAATTTGGGCTATTATTGCATAATACAATTATAAATAATAATTCACGATTATTTAATCCATTCACTAATTTTAGGTATGAATAAATTGCACTTACATTTTCAGACGAGCCTTTTTTCGCCTGTCTTAAAAAACACGTTTTTCATTAAGCCATTAAGCAAGAATTTATTTAAATAATTTGTTATTAAATTGCTGTTTACTAAAGTTTGGTCCATGTAGTAGTGACATCTACCGTCAGAATGAAAAAATAAAAGTATTTTGGTAGAAAAAAGCCGTTTTTTCCTAGTGCTGTTTGCCGGTACCATACGGTCCCGCTAGTCCTTCCCGGGTTAACCTATAATTACTTTCAACATAGGCTATTTGTATTTAATTGTTGGTAAATTATTAAATTTTATTACTATTTAATCATTTTCCCCCACATATTTATGAATAAATACGCGTTTTTTAAAGAAAAATACTAATATTTCTATTTATTTCATAATTTTTAGGATTTTTTGAAGTTCAAATAGTAAATATCCTCAAAACGCCCAGTGATCTATTTTTAGATCAGCATTTTTTAATGAAACTAATGACTGTCATATTTAATTTAGGTCTTTTATTTCAAATTAATTCTTTAAGACATATTTAAGATTTTTCCTGAGCACATTTAAAATGAAAGTTCATAACGAATAAAAGCTGCAATGAACGCAGAATTCTTAACGGTACACAGACAATAAAGTGTTTTAATATTAATCTTTTACTGGTCAAAATTCCGTATTGAAGTCCTTAAAATATGCCGAAATTTCCTTTTAATGAAAGATCATTGTACTGGTGTTCTTGTCTCTTTGAGCCTCCTTTGCAATACTTTTGGACTGAATTGTACTTCCAAAGCTTACTTTCGGCATCTTCAAAGTTTTTGAGCTCTTCCAATTTCGCAAGGAAATCAGAAGTTAAGAATAAATGACTTCGCATTAAAATTTATAATAAAAGTACTTAAAACTAAAACATTTAAAAGTTTAATGATTTAGTTTAAGATAGTGAACACTGGTTTTGATATTAAATTTTAGCCTTTAAATCCGAATTTAAAAATTTTCATTTTTAAATATGGTGAATACAATTATTAGAGAAAAATCCCCAAACAATTTTAAAATTGTAAATATCATTCAATTTAAAAGAATAATTTTTATCTTTACATTGAAGAAGGTAGAAAAATTTTAGTAAAATCAGTCCCATAGATCAGACCTATTTATGTTTAAAGAAGCATTCTCAACTCTTTCAGTCTTAACCAGCCGAGATTACATTGGATCCTATGGAAAATGTGAGGCGGCTAGATCTAAAAGGGTTAAAGATTAATTTAACTAAACTACAAAGTTCTTAATATTTTTAAATTTCTTATGTATTTTTATGCCATTTAGAAACGCATGCATACGTATATATGAATTAATTTTGATTACCCTATGCAAAATTTCTGATGATTTTCAAAGTTAATTTGATTATTTTTTTGTTTCTAAGCTAAGGCATTTTTGGTTACTTACGCTTTTTTATTTTAATGCCGTCATCTGTTCATATTTAATTTCTTTTCTAAGATTTCAAATGTTCAGGTCGGTCCGGTTAGTTAATTTAATCGCCCAGGTTAAAATTTAAAATATATTATTGGGAACTTTTATTAGTCATACTATTTAAAGATTGTAATATATTTTCTTTAATTTTAAATATTAATTTATACGAAAATAATCATGTATTTGTATATATTAACGTGGTTTTTTAAGTACCTATCTGAATTTCTAATCAGAATACTGATTAATGTTTTAGTATAAACTTTGTATACAAATTTCAGAAAGTCTATATATCTGTATTAGTTTATGAATAACACAATACCGTTTACCGAAACCGGGGGCTTTAAGTCGTAAGATTTAAGTTTATTTAAAGTTGGTATACTCTATGCACTTTAGACTTAGTTTTAACCCGATATTACCATAGAATGTATTCCTAAATGGCTTTCCCATCTCGTTTTATGGCGCTGTCCTTAACACAAACTAAAAAAAGTCCTTTTTTCCCATAACTATAAAATAAAGACCGTTTCTAGTAAGGTCCTTTTTCGACTTTTGAAACGACAATGAACGAATCTCGCTACTAAGTAACTAAGAAAAGTCGTTAAAATAAACCTCAAAAGGGGATGGGCACTGAAATGAAGGACACATTCCTGACCAAAGGCTAGACTTTCTTAATGCCTTTGTCGCTAATATTGTCTAGAAATAGATGTTTAAACAGCCTTTACACCCCTCCCTCACCGCCTATAAATGCATCCCATCGTGTGGAAAACTTAACACAGAATTTGGGATCAAATATGCCGAATAAAAGCAATATATTTACTTCTAAAGAAAAATTGAGAGAGCGAAAGCTTTTATGACTTAATCAATTTTTACTTCTTCCCTTCCCCTATCCACAATCTAATCAGCTCAGTGACACTATAAAACTCTTGATTTTAAGGTTTGAGTCATAAAAGAGGATATCTTCCCCATATGAGTATAAAAGCAATTGATGCTCTTCTGCACTTAGATGGACGAATTTAAGGACAAAAGCTTTGACAGTGTTTCTTAATTAATTCGCCTTTTATACATCAATGATCCAGTAATTCATTTAAATTGCTCTTGAGCAAAGCTTTGAAAAAGGCTTTCATTTTTTCCTGTTTCCTTCATGGGTCGCTTATTAAACGTTCATAAATATTTAAAGGAATCTCGCATGTTTCTGTTTCTTCGCTGCGTAATTGAATTGTTTTGCCATCCGTAACAATTATTTCAAAAGATTAGATCACGACAATAAAGCCATAGTGTAATGAACTTGATTTTACTAAGCGCGGGATCCCGCATGACACTGTACAAAAATGGAAGCCAGAATGTTTTCTTGGATTAGTAAATAATTCATTAATGAAATTAGGGCGGGCTTTGTTTGATAAAGAAAAGTATAAATTAACAACTTGGATTCAGTTCCCTTGAAAGAAAATCCCAACTTAAAGTACTTTCTGCTATAAAGATTGAAAATATGAAATACGCAATGGGCAATAGACGCATTTTTGAAAACAGAAAAAAATATATTTTTCTAGTAAAAGGAATGGTTCTAAATTCAATAATCAACATAAAAAGTTAAAAAAAGTAGTTTTTTAAATATTTTAAAATAAAATTGGCAATTCCTCTGCACATTTTGAATATCAACAATGGTTTTGAATCGTAAACCATTGTTTAAAACAAATGTGTCCGAATGACACAACATGCAGTTTTCGCGTTCTATATTAAATCACAGTTTGAAATTAAATTTAAAAATAAATAAATACCATATTTAAAAATATTGCGTCTATATTCCTCACTTGGATACATCGTATAAAAAGTAAAATAAAAATACTGGAATTGTCCATTCAAAACTAAAACAACGGGTTACTATGATAACTATTTTTGTGTAAAAAATAAAAAAAAAAATTTTAATGGCAGTTTATTGATTAAAAATACTTTTTAGACACAGTTTTAATGGGAAATTTAGTTTTACCGTATCTTTCTCAATTCTTTAACTGTTAACTTCCATACCTTACTTTAGGAAATATAACTTTTTTTAAAAAACATTAGGTAGTATGTTAATATCATGAATAATTAACTTCATACAATTTTTGAAGCAATCGAGTTTTTGATTTATAAATTAGATAAAATAGTCGTAATGAAATAAAATTAATTTTTATTTAATGTTTACACCTATAGTAAAAATTTCAATTCTTTAATTATTCAATATCTGCGGTTTTAGACAGTTCACACTCACAATTAAATGCTTGATACTTTGGAAACTTTGAGGAAAATAAGAAAACTAAAATAAAGTTTTTGGTAGACTTAAAGAGTTATAAATTCCCTCTCCAAAAAATTAATATATAAATAAAAGGATTCAATGTCTAACAAAAAATAACATAGCGATGTTTTTACCCTTTATTACCTTAAATTTCTTAGCTTTGTGGGATATTTTATTTATTTTAATTTAAAAACTCCATAAAACTGTATTAAATTCTACGTTTCAATTCCTACAAACAGAAATGAAAGGAAAGAAATTAACTTCACTAAAAATATTTCTATCATCACATAAAAAAACGGAAACAACAATATCGATTAAAATATCAATGCATCAGAAATCCACAACGCAATCCCATTTTCTAATCGGAGTTATTTTGGTAAGCAAGAAACGCTTCCATCTTACGACCTCCGATGATCCATCAAAAATTCAATCTCAAAGTTTAACCACGCATTACTAACAAAATCGGAATTTTCCGAAACGCAGAAGTAATCGTAAATGTTACCACCTGACATCGCTCAGCTGGCGTAATAAGGAATTGAAATCTACAGCCATGTATGGGGGGCTTTGTGGGTATATTTATATGTAAAAGTCTCCACGGGTGATTTAGGATTCGTATCAGACTGGGGCCAAACAGTTGATCTGTACTGTGTGGGTATGGAAGAACGGGCTGCATACGAATCAGGTTAGAGTAGAATGGGAGATTCTGGTGTAGGTCTGCCATTTAGTGTCAAGTCTAACTTGCTGCAAGAAAATTCGAATAGATTTGTTATACATGCTTCGTTAGTTTGGACAGCTCATGCAGTTTAACTTGCTTGGTTAAGGTAGAAGTGGAATAGTATTTTGGATGAATTGGAGCTGTAGTATATTACTATAGGGGGAAAGGGTGTATCCTTTCCTTTTAAATAATAAAAGGTTACAAATGATGTGATTTGTTTGTAAGTTTGTTGTCGACTACTCTGAAACTTATAAATTGTGTGTTAATTTAAAGTTATATTAATTTATATATTCTGCACTAAATTTTTAGTATTATTCGGAATATTAAGAACTCAACACTAGAACCGCCGGAGCAGTCATTTTGACTGTTTTGCGTTTTCAAAAATATTTGAGCTACACAGTTCTGATTTTGTTACTTTCTCTAATTTATGGTTTTGTTTGAGCTATCCAAATTTCGGTCATTTTTAATACAACTTCCGGTGATATTAACTGGTCTACCTAGAACCGCCATAGCTGTCATTTTGACTGGTGAGCTTTTCTTTTATGTATAATCAGTTAAATTGTGACAAATGATTTTCAAGGTGTTTCTCAAAGAAAATGTACAATATTTTTGGATTTCAAAACCTTTAAATGATCAATTCATCATTTTATTCCCAGAAATTCATATAAATCAACTAGCTAAAATTTGGATATTTACCACGCCTTTTTTTTTATTATTTTCCTTGCAAGATTTATTATTTCCTGTTTGAGCGAAGAAGCAAATTTATTTTGATCATCAGTTCTTACTTTTTATGTGAGAAAAAAATTAATTTATCCAATAATTCATTCAAAATACTATTTTAGACAGGCATTTATACGATTGATTCATAGAAACGAACTTAGTTAAGTTTTGGGAGAACTATTTTGCTTTTAGGGTTGTTTGAAATGTGTTTGGTAAAATAAAATGTTACTTCGAAAGCGATTCCGTTCAAAAAAATATTTTATATTGATTTATACCGCAGACTAAATTATTAGGATATACATTATTAACGTGAGTAATCTTGACGATTGCAGGTAAGAGTTTTGTGCATTTTTTACATAGATAGAATGTATATTTAAGTTGCATATAAGAATAAAACTAATTAAATAACTGGTAGATATAAATTTATATTTAAATTCAGAAAACAATCGGGGAATCTAAGGTATGCCCTTGTCATTGTATTGACGTAAAAAATGTCTCCAGAGTCGAAATGCAAAATATGGATAGTTCCAGATATATGCATTAATTATAAAAACTAACAGTGTGAAAAAGGTGCGAAACTTTTTTGTGGTGTTTACTTGTGTGTGAAAAAAGTGCAAAAATATATTTTTTCAGGAATTTATAACCAAAAAATCAATATTTAAAATTATAAAAAATGTTTTCAAATAACGTATAGTAAACAACCTTAATGGTAGCTAAAAGTATTTCATGCAATTTCTTATTCAAAAGATAGTTTTTGATGAAAAAAATCTAGCAGTCAAAATGACTGCCTCCAGCAGTTCTAGGTATGAGGCAGTAGCCGGCGCTGCGGTTCTAGTGTTAAGTATATATGTTATGGTGTCTCGGGATATTAAACTTTATTTAACTTGTACAATACCTAATAAAATGTATACTATATTTATTAAGATAAACATTATCGGGTTACTAATTTATACCTTTTTAGAGATCGAAGTAAAAAGAAATAGGTAAACACCTTTTCTAATACATTTTTCTCTGTAATTTTGATATAATTGCCATATCTGTTGTTAATAGTCCAGACTTTGAAGATTTGACATTTGTTTTACAGGTCATCAAATTATTTGTTAATTACTCATCTTATACCTCCTCTTGAAAAACAAATCAGTTTACCCTCGAACACTGTAAATTGTACCTGTGAATGCAAATTTAATAAAGGTATATTACCAAGTACATTCCCCCTTTAACTATCACATTTCGCCGTTAAAAACATCTGCTATCATTAGTTTTGAAAACAAAAGCGTTCCGTCGAGTTTCTATTATTTCACAAAAAACCTAACTTTTCTGCCTAAACACATGGTAAAACTTGAAATATATTTAAGCAGAAAATTACTGATATCAAATTGATGTTGTCTATCGACTTCATGAAACCATCTTCTTTTTCGAACGCAATAAATGAAGTTGTGCTATCATCAAAAACTTTTCTCCGAATTCCTCCTCAACGAAACGCAACAGATCTCCCCGACATTCCGAGAAGGATTTCATTTAAATTCCCCGAAAATTTGAATAAAAATCTACAGTTTTAAAATGAAGGAATTCCCAGGGAAATGAGAGCGCGAAAGTACCCTGAAACATTTTCTTTTCCCCATAGTGTTCAGTTCCCCTCGATGCCAACTTGCAAGCTGATTGGCTGAAGACATCGGGGCAGCCAACCATGACGAGGACTGGATTTCGAAGCGAATTCCCGTCCTGCTGCAAATAGATACCATTTCCATTTTAAATGATTAGGGAAAAAATAAGACGGGGGTAAAGTATTTGTGATACAGGGGGATGTGGAATCTCCTCACTCTGTTGAGGGATATTTCCCAAGACCTGCTCAAGGTTTTTAATTAGTGACATCTTTTTCTTTTAGCGATGGTGTTGGAAACTTTGACGTGATGGTCCGTGATGTTTTGATGGAAACCAATTATTCTTCATCTGCGAGGTATCTATTTTCTCCGTTTTTAATGGATTCTTTATTGAGCTTCTTAGGTACTTCATCGTGGATGCGTTTGATTTAAGCCCTGTCTGGTGGGTGCTGGAGACGAGTGTCTGGAAAAAATTATGAATTTCCTTTTTTAAGAAGAGGGGATAAAAATGTCTTTAAAATAATGACATGTATTTGTGTCTATTACGTGTGCAAAAGGCAGAATAATGTTTCTGAGACAAATGTATGTATACGTTTGAAAGCACAAGCTCTCCCTCTCTCTCTCTATTCATTCATTAGTTATAGATTACTGTGTTCAAAAACTTTAAATACTTACTTCATACTTTATATACATATATTTTTATGTATTTAAAATTTAGGTACTAATTTTATTGTATTTGTTTAAACAATAGTTTTAAAACGTATAAAATAATAGTAATTTTTGAAACATTCTGAAATTTTTACGATATCATGTCCAAATGAAGGAGAAAATCTTTTTACCAAAGTTGTTTGGTAAAATATTTATGTGTAATTAAACCGTAAGAATAATGTTTAGAAATAAAGTATACACAAGAACTAGAAAATATGTATTTATATTTACGGTTGACTTTGTTTCATTTTATCTCAATTATTGTCATAGAAATTGATTAGTCACGATTACTCCCATTTAACTTACCGCAAAATGTATCTTTTCATACGATTAATATAAATCAATGTTATCAAAAGTTCTGAAATCCCCTAAAACCTCCTTTTTTCCCATTTGAAGGTCAATTTTGATGCATAAACATAAAAATTAGTCTTTAATATATCAGTGTTGTATGTTCCACTCTTGTGATTTCTTTTACAATGTTTAACACTAAAAGCTCCGGCAAGTGCCTCATACCTAGAACCCTCAAAGACAGTCATTTAGACCGCTAGGCAAAAAACATTTATTACATGATATTTAAAAGCATTTTTTTATTTTTAAATACCAATTTATATAGGAAATTACGGAAAATCCACTATTTTACACCATTGTAACATAAATATAAAAGCCTTAGTAAAAGAACGTTTACTACACGCATACTTTTAAAACATGTATCAGAAGGTTGGTACTGTCCTTACTTTGCATTTTGATCCTGTGGGGACGACTTTATTACGTCACTAACTCATGTTATATAAGAAAAAATAACAGACTTTATATCCCCTATATCATTCTTAATTCGAATGCAAATTTATGTTTACCATTTATTTTACTAATTTTCATTATATGTTCAACCTAAATACACTGTATAACTATGCTTAGGTACATATAATTTGCTATTGTCCCGATCCGGCATTTGCTGTGCGTATCCTAGCCGTTTTATTTTCGGCATAATCGCCTATAAAATATTCATTTTGAGTCGAACCGTTTTCTGAGCACACTCAAATGCTCTTCTAAAAACATTCATAATAACACAGTTTCAATGTTCAAATGCGTTTCAATGAAAATCAACCGTCTGCTTATTATAAAATGATGTATCATGACAGATATTTGAATGAATGAATGAATGAATGTTTATTACACACACAGAATATTACATAAAATACATTGAAACGACAATTCAAAAAAAGAACAAATTTTAAACATAAGAAGACAAACATTATAAAAAAAATAAAATAAAATAAAAAAATTATTAATTATGTGATACCAAATAGGCAAAATTTTGCCTGTATATAGTATCTACAATGATAATTTCATTAATTTCGTTGGCAACAGTTGCTTGTTATTTAGCTATTGTAAAGAGGTTTTCTATTGTTTCTTGCGCCTCGATAAATTTATAAATATCATATTTAAATTCTGTAAAATTATATGTTAATTTAGTAGTTTCGTTTAATTTATTAAATATATATGGTCCCAAAAAAGCATGTGATTTGTGAATAATCTCTTTCGTTGATTTTGGTACAAAATAATTACCTTTAGATCCTCTAGTTGTATATTTTATTTGTCTAAATTCATAAAAACCCTTGTTTTTAAAAATAAATATTAATAGCCTAAAAACAAAAAGTTGACGTACATTAAAGAAAGTGATTGACTGCCGAGAATTTCTGAAGTGGGAAAATATTTTGTTTTGCATATTGAGAAGTGGTTTAATATTATTTATATAATCAGATGCATAGATAGTAATACCATAATTTAGGAGTCACTGAACCAATCAAAAATACAATGTTGTTAAAAATTTCTGATCAATAATTTTTTTTTAATTTATAAAACTTAATATTTATAAAACGTAATTTATTTAACAAATAATTAATATGCGATTTCCATTTATAATTGTTGTCAATTTGAAGTCCCAAGTACTTAATCGTGTCAACTCTTTCGATTACTTCACAAACACAAGAACTACTCCGAAGATTACAAGATCCATCATGTAACTTCAAGGTATTCCTTAAAGAATTGGTAGGTTTCAGATTAAATAACATAAATTTTGTCTTCGAAACATTTAGTTTAAGCAAATTAAGTTGAAACCATACATTAACCTTTTTCAATTCAGTCTCGATTTTATTATATAATGCTGGATAATTAGAATCGGAGAAAATTAAAACAGTATCATCGGCAAAAGTTACAATTTTACAATCTAAATTAAGGTTACACAAATCATTTATAAAAATTAAAAACAGAATAGGCCCTAAAACAGATCCTTGAGGTACTCCTCCTTCTATTGGAAGTTTTTTGCTATATGTGTTACCAATTTTTACCAATTGATTTCTATCTGTTAAATAGGATTCAAACCAAGCATGCACATTTCCCCTTATCCCTATGCAATTTAATTTATACAACAGTAATTTGTGATTTACAGTGTCGAATGCTTTGCTAATATCAAGAAAAACTACTAGTATTTGACATGTATCTTTATTTTAACTCATAAAAAGCTTTTGAAACATAATAAATCGGGTAGGCCTTGAATATTTTCATCTTCAATGAAGAAAATAATAAATTTTTCGTTCACAAAATGATAAAACAGGTGTGGGAATTATAAAAAGCTCTCCTAAGGGATGTGCAACAAAATAAAGATGTATTTTATGATTTTCTGCAGTAAAAACAATACAATTTTTTGAATTTTGTGGATGAACCCTCTTAAGGTACCTCGTAGAACCGAAAGATAACAAAATTTATTTAAGCATTAAAGTAGAAATAAGAACGTAAAATAATCAGCGGTCAAAATGACTGTTTTTGAGGGTTCTATTAGGTAGTTCTTTGATTATCTCCGGAACCCATTTTGCAAACTAAACCGAATTTGGACAGCTATAAAAGCAGCAAAAGTTAGGAAAAGTCACAAAAGTAGAAGTGCGTAACTCAAATATTTTAGAAGAGAACGCGTTTTAAAAATGCAAAACGGTCAAAATGACCGCCGCGGAGCTTCTAGTGTTAAGTTACAAAATACAAATTTTAAATACTCTACTTAAGACTATCTATAGCTGAACTTCAATTAATACCACCTATTTGGGATTTTAATGCAAATACTCCAATTACACAGCTTTCCCCAAATTAGTATTGAACTGCTTATTGTTATCAATCGGATATTAGTATCAGTTTAATCTTTGACAAAATAGAGCCTAGCTTATTAATCTGAGTCGTCTATGAAAGAAACGTCACGGGAGAATATAAAAACACTCTTATCATGCACTAGTTTGTATTCCTAGTAAGAAACATTTAGCTAAAACTACATTTTATCCATATATTTCACCATGAAATAAAAAATTATACTCCCGCTGTTTTTCAACATAACTAATACCCCCATGTCAGCTGAAATGGATAGATCACAACGCCTTCACACGATGTTTGCCATAAATCAGTGAATGATTTTCATTAGAATTTCATAAGAAAATCCCCCGAAAAACTGGGAACAAAAATTAAAAGTTGGGGAAAAACTAAATCGGAAAAGTAAACTTCCCCGATCAAACTGACGCCTCTGTGAATTTTTTCTTACTGTTTCAGCCAATACGGGTCTAAATCACAAAGTTGAAAAGGAGACTCTTATCTATCACATGTCGCTTCCAGAAGGCTCTAGTAGCTGTCAGTCGGATACTACACTTCATTATATCACAGATGTTAAGGACAGGCTACCGGCAGTGGCCTTCTCATTGCTTATTCTTTGCTGCACCTACACTCGACTAACATCCTAAAGTCCCCATCTTTTCGATAAGAACACCCCATGCTTAAACTCGTAATATATCTGTGATCTGTAAAAAACGCCCTTTATTTTTAATGCATAGCCGGCGAGGAATAAGAGCGACTTCTGACGTCGGATGTACGATTTTTCTTTCAAAATATAAGTGACGAAGAAGAAAAGTAATAAGAGTGGGAAAAATGTGAGGAGCATTGAAATAGTTTTGGAAGTTTTTCTATTTCTGGGAATGATTCTGTCAAAGAAAGAGAAGGATTTTGTTTTTCTTGTGCATGTCGAGATTCCTGATTGGGGAATGATGTTAGCGTTGGATGTGTTGTTTGTGGAAATTATTGTCCTTCTGAACAGAGGAGGGAACTTTCGATTCTTAATGTCTATGCTGCACAACCTACCCTGCAATTCTTGTCTGAGGAATGCCATTCAAATGTTAGATTAAGTTTGAAGTGCTATATTTTAATATGTGTATTTTCCTTGTTCAGGAAGGGAAAAGGTTTAGAAATATGAGAAAATATTGAAACGGGAGTGTTTACATGCCTAGCCTGCAAATATATTTACCAGATTCTTGTAAGATGCGTATATTAGTTTAAATATTGGTTATAATGAAAATAAAGAGGATCGGGTGGAGTAAAATTTTCATTGCGGGGTTAAATGGATGTAGGGATTTTACCAGTTCATATTTATAAAATGTTTTTGGAGTAGTGATTTTTATTGAGGCTCAAGAAAAATCTGTTGCCTCCAAAAATTAAATTTCATAAACTGTGTATGTTAAAATTCATAGATATACAATTCTATCCGGCTGTCACCAAATTACTTCAACCTATACTACTAAATATGAATAATAAAACGTTTGAATATTTAATTCTAATAAATTTTTCAACAAGTCGATAAAATTACAAATTAAGTGATAGAAGATTGGTGTGTAAATTCCAATCGCCACGAGAAAACTTTGAAAAGAAGTTTAAATCACACATATACGTTTGACTGTCGCATATACATTTGGAAAAATACTTTTTCAGCTTTTATGAATAACAATTGACCCCAAAATTAAGGGGAATAACCAGTACGGGTACCAGCTACGCTGTAAGGCGTCAAAAGTTTTTCTTGTGGCACTCGGATTACATGAAGGTGTGGGATGATTGAATTTTGTTTCAATTTTAATCCCTTAAAATTGATCTGCATACTATAAGATGTAATACATGGCATAATCTTTAGTGTACGTGTATTCCATCAGGCAGCAAAATACATCATAAAGGTTTCTTTTGTTACAAAAAAAATGCATAAGAAGATATCTGTTTTAAATAAATAGAGGAACTAATAAAGTTTTCAGAGCACACATATGACCGAATGATGTAAAATGAAGCAAGGCATTTTTAATTAACGAAAGAGTAAAAAAACATGTTTGATTCAAAAATGCAATCCGGGATCCATACGCAAGAGAATCTAATGCTACCACATGCACTCCTTGTTTTCTTTTCCATTAATAATGTATTAAGAGTAATTGCTTACACAGCGAGTTTATTTAATATTTTATTCACCCCATTTCACTCAAAAAACCTTTCTTGGCCGTATGTTCAAATAAAAATAATTTATAAACATTCGTAACTGCAGTAGGTTTTTGCAAGACTTTTTTTCATCAAATCCTGAACCACAAAGATTTTCCTTATTGGATGAATCGGGATTATTTTTGCGAAATAATTCCTATATTGAAATAGATCCTTGTTAAAAAATCTTTTTAAAAACATACTATAGTTATGTATTTAATGAAATTGAAGAAATATTAGGAAATCGACTAGTGATTACAGACAATGTTAAAAGTTTTACTTGTTTAAGTTTTTGTATTTATGTGTCACATATACATATACACACTTAATTTTTAAAAGGTTCACTTTAATGACATCAGTTTTAAAAGCACAAAACTAGAGAATCCGAAACAAAAATATAAGATTTACGTATTTTAAACAAATTTCAATTTGTTTTCACTCCGTATGGATTGTAAATGTTTTTGAATACCCTGTGTTATTCGTTTAAAAATATGAAAATTACAAATTTAAAGTTGAAATAAATTTTCTAGATTCCGATAAACACATTTTGCCACAATATCTGTAAGTATTGTAATTAACATGTGTAACCAAAAAACGAGTAATTTATGCAAAAGGAAAAGTTCAGCTAAAGAAAGTTGAAAATTTAAAAAAATCCACTGGAGTAAATGTATTCTTGGATGTACGGGAATCTTGAATCGATCATGATTTGCATCTAAATAGATGTTAGGAATTCAAAAAAGTACGTGTTTGTAAACATCTAACGTTTTTCTAAAATTTCTGAAGCATCAAGAAAGAATGGTGTTCCTTCAATGTTTCAAAGTAATTTTAATTTAGTAACAATTTGTTCATTTTAACAGAATATGATTTATACAAACGCAGTATACTAATATAACAAACGAAATGCAACAGTTATATTAGCTTTAAGATAACTTTAATCCAAGTTATAAAAATTGAGAGAGAGAAAAACTACAAAAAAACATTACACATACAGAATTAAGGTGAATGGCATATGAGATTAATAAGCAGCTAGCATTATTGAAATTATATAAAACGCAAGTATTTTTTATGTTATTTCACGATAAGTACTCAGTTACAACAGTACACATATACAAAATATACAGGAAACAGTACATTATTTTATGTACTAATTTTATGTGGGTAATAAGATATTTTACAAATAATATTTACTTTACATAATATGCATATATTTAAATACTTCTAATTGGAAAAAGTACACGGTTATGCTGGTTTTTAAGTATGGAATGTAATTGAAATATAGCTAAGGGGTAATAGGTATTCAATTTTTCAACTTAAAGTTAGGGAATCCTATAATTACACTCACAAAACATATTTTTAGAGTTTTTTACATAACTAATGTTTCAATTTTTCCTCTAACATACGTTAGAAAATTACTGTTGGTATTGAAGCTTGAAAGATTAAGAGTCTCAAAATACAAAAGAAAATACCTCTTTTCCCATTTAGCCGAATGAGTAATGTAATTTAAATGTCTTTTCTCTTTAATATGCTGCTGATTCTTCCTAATGGACCAGGCACATAATTTCCCCAAAAAGATTTATTTAAAAATACCCCAACTGACTTGTTGAGGCTTTATTTTCTAAGTAAAATAAAAATAAGGAAAATCATTTGCAACTGCGGAAGATGATATTCGTGCCTAACTACACGTGAAATATGTCAAAAACATTTGGAAAATGTGCCATCAACAAGGATGGGAAACAGAAATTGATACTCAGTTTTACGCAAGTCTACTATAAATCGTTCTTACACTTTTTCAAACTCAAAGTACAGTTTTAGCATGAGATTTAAAGTCGATATATCATTAAAGGGGGCTTTTGTGCCTTACTAAAGAACGAATTTCGTTTACAAGAGTATTGGCATCATTGTTAACGTGCTTTGTTTTGGTAATGTGTTCGTTTATTGGCATCGATTTATAATACGAATTGCTATGTCAATACAATTCTTAACTCATGGCAACATAATAGAGGGGGTGAAATAAAATGCATATAAAGAGGATTGGTTAGTTTTTAAAGCAATTAGGCTTAGTTATAGAAATAAAGAATACATTGTAAACCATATTATTTGTTCTGAAAATTTAACGATCAATTAACTAAGTTTTTATCATGCGTTATGAACTTAATAGCGTGCCCAATTACCTATTTGTAATAAAAAGTTATTCAATATCATTTGTTTTATTATAGTATAAACGCTAGTCTAAAATTAAAAAACAATTTTTTCATTCATTTTACGATGATAAGAACACATAATATGTATTTTCTGTTTTTTAACTATATTAACTAGTATATTATCAATTCAAATTGTGAACCATTTCAATTGAATGCATCTTATGCAGTTCAAGGTGTGATTGAAGTTATAAAGTATGTGACATTTAAGAAACCGATTATTGTAGGGGATGAATAAGGTAAGTTTCTATTAGCATTTTAGTAGGCACCATCTCTATAGGACAATCAATAAATAATATATCGAGGTTATGAAGATGGTATGCAACTCCAAAATGTAACATCATTGTATCGTTAAGGATAGGCATGCCTCCTTTTTTAATCTTCTTCCAATCCCATTTCAATTACTAATAATAATAGCATCTACCATACTAGACATCGACTTAATTTGACTAAGTCACTAACAAACAACGTAGTTCCCATCGCGGTGTCTGAATTTCGAGTGAAACAAAGAACGTTAATTTTAAATTATGATTATTTCGTTAAACCCATGTATAAATAGGTTTTTCACGATTCGCGTATCGAAATTCCTCCAATCAACCCAACAGGCTTTTTGATTACTCACTTTCACCTTCCACGTAGTTGGGTTCAGAAAACGTTGCTGTGAAGTATAGCACTTTTCACATTTAAAATTATAAACATAAATGGATCGGTAGTTTTTTTATTAGTTCGAATATAATGTTTTCTCATGAGGCAAGTTTTTTTTCCTAGTACCAAAATTACTTTATTAAATAACTAGACTAAATTTTTCAATAATTATTCTTGTTCATAATTATTCTTTCAAGTTATTTATCATGTCATAAATTACAAATTTCACAAAACTTGGATTAAAATTCGGAGCTAAGTAAAAACTAAGAAGTAGTTTCAAGAATAGTTTCTCCACTTCAAATAAGCACTCCAAAACATAAAATTAAACCTAAAACTACTTTTACGAAATTTACTACCTGAATGGATGTTCATTATTTGTAAATGATAAAGCAAACCAAACGAACCCCACTTTAATTGTAACTACTTCCGAGTTCTTTATATTTCGTGGTATCGATCCACAACTGAAACCAATTACTAGGAACACATCATTACCTTTCCTTCGGAGAATAATTTCTGAAAACGTATTATTGGGGACGCAGGCAAAGAACGGCACTGTCTTGGCAGCCATTGTGAAAGTCATTTAGCTCAGAGCTAGAAGTCATAACGGCTGTCTCATTAGCGCTCTGACGTTAAACGATGCAGTGAGGGCATCGCTGTGGTCACTTGTGGGGAAGTCATCGCTTTCAGTAGTTATCTGTGTCTGCATTGTTGGCGCACGAAATGATTTACGTTGCATTTTCTGTTACATTATGCATCAAACAAAGAAATACTGGCAACACGTATTTTCTTTCCAGCTCTGAAATTGGACGCATGCGAGTGGAATAAAGCGAAGTGCAGAGTTTCTTCGTTAGTGTTGTTTCCAGACATTATGTTGTTTCTGAGAGGCTATATCCTGCTTGTTTCACTGGTGTAATGAGACTGTTTTGAGTGAAAAGCTGTTTTCCAACCACTTTGAAAGAAACAGCTTTTTAATTGTGGGGGGATAATTCATTTTGGAATAAAATGTTTATGAAACGTATTGTATGAAGTGAACAACGGAAAGTTGTTTATTCTTGAATCTTGTATGATTGAAAAAGTTGTATTTTCCTTGTGTTTCAAAAAATAAACAAACTGTCTTTTTCTGACCAGATGTATTTTGTAATTTAATTCAATTCAGAGTTATATTACTGTCATAAGAGTTAAAAAAATAAAAAAGCTATTTTCTTTTCATAAAATGATTAAACATTTTGTTATAATTTATATCATTCTTACTAGTCTCTGTTATTAGAAATATTAGAAGAATCAATGTTTAATGTCCTTTTTATTGTAGGAAATTATTTACATTTTATTCTGACTATTATAAGAGCAATACATTTTTCAAGCAAAAAAGGACTTTGCTGAACAAAAACTTTAACCCCTCTACTGTCCATAGTATCAAATATGTTACCATACAAGTTTAACTTCAATTTTCAGCATGAAGCAGCAATTATTTTCAGCAAGTTTAGAGTTATAGCAGAAATAATTTTACCTTCAGACGCTATAACTTACATCCAGTCCCCAGTAACATTTTCTTCAATTTTGAAACAAAAATTAAAAAACTATTTTTTTCTGGCATTTTCATTTCATTTGGCCGCAAACTACACATGTATAATCCAGAAAATATTTTTTCCGGTGTTAAACAATATAAAAATAAATTGAAATATTTCTTTACCTACGTATATTCCATTTATCCACACCATTAGACCGGAACTATTATTTTAAACTATACCAAAACATTGATGAATAAAAGGGAAAGCCGAATAGTCCCATCCGCTTTGGTCGCATCCAAAGAAGACCAAACAAATGATTTCACCCGTGCTCTTCAATCAGGTGAGGATTGCGAGAAAGGCCTCAGGATAACCAAACTTTGCGTAATTATCCCCAGATTTTAATTCCACCAACAATACGGCATCGCATTTGCACTTCAGTTGACTGTCAAAATGTGCTATTCCTCGGTTTCGGAGAACAATAAATCATTCGTTCTCGTGCTCCAATGGACAGTAATGACCAGGACTGGGTTGAATCTAGATGACTTCTAGATGGTCTAGGATAGTTGGCTTGATCAAAAAGTTAAGAGGAACTGCGTGAGTTTTAAGTTCTCTTGAGAAATGATGGTTGGTTGAGAAATTTTGCAAATTGGGGGGGGGGGGGTAAGGAATATGTCAAGATGAGTTGGAAGAGAATGGTTTGAAGCTTATGAGATTGATTCCAGTTTTGTACTAATTTAATTTTAAGCTTAGGAACTTCTATATTTTCAATTAAAATTAATGGAAGATTTGATTGATGTAGAAATATGTGTATTGTTTAAAACTTATGTTATTTGAAGTCCAACATGTTAAGCATAATTCACCATTTTATCTCTATTAAAGGTTCTTATAATTTTCTTATTGAAAATTACATTATTAAATCGTATTACTATTAAATAAGAACATTCTATTGGAAATATTTAATTGAATTCGAATTTCGTTCATTAGGTATTGAAATAAAGGTGAAAGAAAAAATAATACGTTTCAATAAAAATATTTTATGTCACTTCTTTGCAAACTAATTTTTTATCAAAACATTTCATCTACTAGTAAATACACAAAGTAAAATCTTCCGGGCTGGTGTGGCATATGCGAGTTGCTGTGGTCTTGATGTTGACCACGTTGTTGAACATCAAGATAACGGCAACCCAGCCCGGAAGATTTTACTTTGAATACAACCGGCCTTGAAAGCCTTTCTAGTTTCACTAGTAAATATATTTATTAAACTCTAATTTTTGCCATTAAAAAGATGCTTGTGAATTACTAAACTTTTTAAATGAATATTCTATGCAATACAAAAAAATGCTCATTTATAAAGAAATAGCTTAAGTCCCACTTACGAAAATTGAAATCTTCCACTTAATTGAAATAACTTAACATACTTCATTATAATTATAAACCTATTTCACAGAAGAAATGTTTGATTCAAATTTTATCATACAACTTTTGATCGTTTAGCACACAAATGTTAATACATAACAGCATATGGTATTTTTTACCTTAGAAATTAAATCGATTTTACTAGATTATTTAACCTTTTACAGGCCAATGTTCCCAATTGGGAACATCGTGTTTGAAAATTCATAAAAAAATAACTACTATCAGTATACTTTTTAAAATTTTACCATGTAAAGTTGAAAGATGACTTGATTTTTTAAAATTCAAACGAAGTTGCTATCTTTATGAGAAAAAAATACAAAAAATCTTAAAATAGGCCATTTTTACGCATTTTGATAGAGGTACACAAAATAATTCATGAAAAATCGAAATATTGTCCTAAGTTTCAAAAATTTGGTAAGGATATTGGAAAAGACTTACCTTAAAGAGATATCTTCAGTATTATTAATAACTATTAAAAACACGCGTGTGGTAACTTGCGAAACATGCATGTTCCCAATTGGGAACATTGGCCTGTCGCCGCTATTCACGGGAAACCGAGATTGCAGTATGGCTTTGTATTATAGAACTCAGTAGAACGGGAGTATTTCTCTCTTTTTCGTAAAGAATAAAAAGGTTATATAATTGCTTAAAGGGGAATCCCCTTTCAGAAAAGAAATAGCTGGTTTGTTTTTGGTTTTGATTGTATATTTTTTTTCGTTTGGATCTACGATTTTGTTCAGAGAAATGATGAATGTGTATAAACATTGAATAAGTCGGCTTCCAAAGTTCATAACTTATTGCAGAGAATTTATGCTAGTAAAAAAGAAAGGTTAGTAGATTCACATGCCTGGTATTGTGTTATTTATTATATTTAAGAAATAAATTTTGAAAATATGGGATCCTAAATTAATTTTGTATAAGATAATAAGGATACACTGTTTCAGACTTTATTTAGTAATGAAAGTGAAATTTTCTTATAAATGTATTAATGCTACATTCAAAAACCAATTATTTCATTACTCAAATGTTTGATCATTATTTTTGTACAAATTATTATAATCCATTTTAAATCCTATTTATAAAATTTCAATATTTTTCTTGTGTAGTAAAATAAAATCTGGGCTTTCGATAACAGGAAAACTAAAATTAATTTATCCCTCACATATATATTTTAGTTGTTTTAGGTATCCGAAATTTAACATTGTATTTTTAAGGCTAGTGTTTAAAATTTACTTACACCAGATATAAAATTTTGGAATTTTTTGCTTGTGTCCCATGAAATTGCCATTAAATTGTTTTCAAATTTCTGAAATTTCTATAAAATTACAGCTTAAACACAAGGATAAACTATAATTAAGGTTGATTTTGTTAGTTATTCCCCTAAATTTCTGTTTTATTCGATTTGTTTATCATTCGAGTCTACGCTTGTTTCCCCGGTAGAAGTATAGTCGGAAGTGGCCAATGTTCCCAATTGGGAACATGGTGAAAATCACACTTTACAATTTTTTACCGCCCTCATATTAATAATTTCTCTTAATTGAACCATTAGAAGGTATTTTATGTAAAAAAATTAATTAAAATATACCTGGATCTTAATTCGGCCTGTAAAAGGTTAATCTAAAACTAATGTTTTAAAACGAATTATTTGAAAAATTAGGAATTTAAGCTCATTGTCATGTGCGTATATCATGTGTGGATATTGAAAAATTAATTCAAACTCATTTTTACTTCAGACATTTTTAGAATTTTTGCCTGTTTTCAATAATTGTATTATCAGTTTATTCATCCTTACCTACAGCTTCAAATTTTTAACACTTCACTTTTATAAACAATAAGAAAATTCAAAATAAATGCGAAGCGTAAGCTCTTCTGAGAATATTAACTGTTTTTTTCTTAATTTCCAAAGTGTTTCAAGTTCTAAAACGATATTGAAATAACCTCTTTCAAAATACTGTTTACACAGACGCTTGAAGAAATAAAATCTCAAGAAGTAGTATTTTGTATCCAAACTCCATGCTCCAACGCAGGATTAAAATCTCTGCCCACCAGCTATAGGGAGTTTACTCAAGATTTTTAAATTTATGTGAACAAAAAGATATAGGAATGCCCACGGGGCATTCTCTCCCTATATAAGCTGTTAAGAAAACAGTGAAAGAAGTCACTATTTTTTCTCGATTTTAATTTTTTATCATTTATTTACGAAGTGGTAATTCCGATGAGCAAAAATATTCATTACCGGGGAAAAGGATATTTTTTTAGTTTGTAACATCGATACTTTTAATAAAAGTATCAGATCATCATGCATACTAATTTGTTCACATAAAAGATAAGCCGGGTTGAACTTAAATGAACTGGAGGGCCTTAGTACATATTTATCTTTTTAAAAAATTGAGAACGTTATTTTTTGAGTACTTATTTTTTGTGTTCTTCCTTCCTACCGATGAAAAATAACTTAATACCAAAACAATAATTGTTATTTACGCAATATGGGACGGGTTCAATTTCTTTATTTCCCTATATCACTTTGAAATTACGCCTCACCAGAGTAATAAATATGCTTAATCATTTTTTTAAATATTATTTCATGTTAACATAGCTTGAACTATTTATTATAATTCAGATCCTTCGAATATAGCTCTGTCAAACTCCTTTAATTATACAAGTTTAATGTATAATTAAAAAATGTGTCAAATGATATAGTATACCCATCCCTTTCTCTTACAATGAAATGTATATTATTATTAACACAAAATAGGGTACATTATTTTTCTCGACTATGTGTACCATTTGTAAAAATAATGAATCATTAAAACATTAATTTTCTTCAACAGATTTAACTTTTAAGAAACAGTGCTTTTATATTTTGGAAAGAGAAAACATACAACTAAAACAAAACCAAATTAATTTTCCTTTTACATAAAAAAAGGTCTCACTTAAGAATTCGTAAGTCTGACAACACTTGAATATTTATCCTAATGCAACGCAAAGCGAAGTCAAAGTATTATTATTTCTTAAGCGTATTCTCCGACCGTTAACGCCGATTTAACGCACAGGGATCGTTTTAGATCTGCCTTAAATTCTCCTTTGGCTCGTCTAAAAATCCATTCCCCATGTCTCGGGGTAATATTCCTCGGGAACTTCCCCTGTTGGGGGAAAGCGAACGCGTAGAATCACAGGCTTCAACTTGGGGCGAAAACTCCTGGGAAATTTATGGAGCTAATTTTTTGCGTTCCCGGACGCCAGATGGCGCTCTTGAACGATTCCGCTGTTCAGCGCTCTGACAGTTTTAGGACGCTTTTTTCAGGGACGATTCGTTCAAGTTTAAAAGCCTATAAAATGAATAATAAGTGACAATGGTTTCATTTGTTTTCTTCTTGCAGCTAAGTTTTTGGGTAAAGTCAATTTTATGTGATCCCCGGGAGCTGGGTTTATTGGTTTTGACAAGGGCCAAGTCGATATCCTGCCGAAATAGAAACGCGCTGTAGTTTTAGAATCATTTACCTCTCTGCACATTTACGAGGAAATGCACAATGTGGAGTTAGTTGTTTAATTTCCCTTAGAGTGAATCGGGACGATGGAACTGATTGGGGTTTTATGATTTGGAATACACTTCTGAGTGATTTAGTTGAGCGTTGAAAATATGTTTGGGTGCATAAAAAGGATACGAAAAAAGTTTGCTTTAGTTTTAACATTTTAATTTCGATCAGTTACTGGTCCGGGTCAGGGGACAAGACACTTTAAATGTTCTTGAATAAAAAAACGCAAATAAGTTATAATTTATAATGATTAGTTGTACTATGTCATTTTTTACTTGTCTCAGAAAACGAGCTTTATTAAAATTGAAAAGAGTGATTTTTAATTTTTTTATAATAAAATATAATTTTTTTTCAAATACATTTAATTTATATCTATTCTTTTGAAACTTTTTGTATGATTGATTTAACTAATTTAAAATATAAACAATCATTACCTCTTACATGTAAGTATATTGCATAAAAACATTAAACTGAAAACTAAAAGGGTTATTTTCTTTAAAAAAAACTTTGTTTTTTGTATCTATTAAGAATTAAAATAAATTTTAATGACCGTTAATCATAAACGGTATTTTTTAAAAATTATATGTTGATAAAAGTGCAAGGAATATTTTTTGATAAAATAAATTAAATCTTAAAGATTTAACGTATTATTCTTACAGTTAAATTCATTTAGTCATTTGTTGTGTCTACCTCAAAATGAATATGATGTTTAACTTTGCATTAGACACAGAATCATTTTCAGATTTTTTTCAGTAATTTCAACATCTTTCCTTCCATTAGTTTATTAAAGTAATTATAACTATTAACCCAATATGTATTTGTGAATAAAGATAGAATATCAATGTTGAAATTATTACAACATAACACATTTAATAAAATTGCGAATAGTTTAGTTTCAACAAACCCATTTTTCATTTTACGTTGTTTAATAAAATTGTGGTTATTAAGGCAATAATAATTTGTTTTTGTTTGTAAACACCTTTTTGTCAATATTTTTTGGGAGGATATATCCTAAAGCTTTCGAAAAAGTTTTTTCCTTCATAGATCTGAATACCAAAAGCATTTAACCTAGAGATTTTGCTTTTTTAGTGGCAGTTACTGCAATCAGAAGAATTTTCTGGGACTACTCGTAGATTTAAACTTAATTGAACTTTTATGAACTTTTTCCTTTAAATTAATCAAAAGATCCGTGTCAATTAGTGTTTTTATTCTACTTGAGCTAAGATACAAATTAAAATCTTTGATTGTATAACTCGATACTTTGCCTTTACTAAAACACTCACTTTTTTATTTGTTTAACTAAGAGTAGAAGATGTAGAAAAAGCATATCAAGCCCTTTTGTAGATTAAACTTTTTATCAGTAGTACTTGAAACAGCTATTAATAGAGATATTTAAAATATTTTTGTTTAAATCCGAAAATTGCAACAAAAAGGAGGTTACTTAGATGGCTATGAATTTTTTATAGGTAAAATTTAAAAGTGAAAATTCAGTATCATATTTTTACACCTTATTAAATAACCCCCTTACGTAATAATGCTCGTAATACTTTTTTAACTTTAATTTGCAACAACGTTGTAAAAAATTATTGTTAATCTAAAAACAGTGAGGATCTTCGTGAATATCAATGCATTTATTGATCCAAACTTGAGGAACCAAGATGTGTGTTAAGTGATTTCATAATTTAATTTCAAAAACTTAAATTTTATGTTTTTTTTAAATGTATAGAAAGGGTAATGTACAAAAGTATTATACTTTTAATTATTATATTATTAATAAGTATTTTGAATGAATACCTAAATGTACGTAACATTTTGTGGTTTCTTTTAATATTATATCTTAGTAGAACTTTTATAATCATCATTTTTAATCTCAGTGGTATATGTTTAATAGGGTGTATCGAAAAAAACTTTTTTTCGATTTTGATGACGTTATAGTGCGGAAAAGTTGTCTAAGGTGCCATAGAGTACCTGTGAATTTTTTCAGAATTTTTGGATAATTTCTTAAGGTGCCACATTGGCCCTGAAGTTCCCCATGTTAATCCAATAGGGCGCGCCGCCAAAAAGGCCGAAAATCGGTTTTTCGCCCCTCATTTCTACCCTAATCACACGACGAATGTCTCGTCTCGAGTTATGGACTCTATATGATGTATGCTACCCGAAAAAACTTGAATAATAACTTAAATATCTATATTATGTTGATTGTGGGCTCTGATGTGAACGAGGAAATACGCAATTTTCGACGAAATTTGAGCATACAAAAAAAACGTAATATAGATATTTAGGCTATTATTCAAGTTTTGTCGGATAGCATACATCATATAGAGTCCATAACTCGAGACGAGACATTCGTCGTGTGATTAGGGTAGTAATGAGGGGCGAAAAACCGATTTTCAGCCTTTTTGGCGGCGCGCCCCATTAGATTAACATGGGGAACTTCAGGGCCAATGTGGCACCTTAAGAAACTATCCAAAAATTCTGAAAAAATTCACAGGTACTCTCTGGCACCTTAGACAACTTTTCCGCACTATTACGTCATCAAAATCGAAAAAAAGTTTTTTTCGATGCACCGTAATGTTTAATAATATCAGTATGTGGTATAGTGAATATGGAACTAAAAAATGTTTTTTATTAAAATAAAACTAATTTTAGATTAGGATTTAATTGTCATTCAACACTAAATCAAGTTCGATTATTTGGTACTGTTTTAACTTATCACAAGTAATTCAATCGCACTATATTTTCTTTTAAAACATGTAAAAATAATTTTAATTGAAAGCAAATAAAATAAACATAACATAAATACTTATTCAAGTATAAAACTTTTGATTGTATAATGTCTAACAGTTCAAACAATTTCAAAGACGACTTTTAGAGAAATTTACCCTTAAAATGTATAAATTTTATTTATTTTTCGTATTGTTCTTTATATTAACTTTATTCCAACAGAAAACTATAAGGTGGAAACATATAGAGGTTACTTGTAAAAAATTTGGTTCAAATACTTATAATAAAAGCATTAAGCATGTGCAAGTTATGCACATATACATATTTTAATACTGTAAGTACCAATGAAGCACAAAAAAGCCAACTCCTACTCATTAGCTGCAGTATTTATAATGAAAACTGGGGGTTCAGTAAATGCGCATTGAAAAGAAACAAATTTTCAAAGTCACTTTAATTGCCTAATGATGTCTTTGACTTTATGAAAATAAAGCGAATCAAATAAATCTAATTGCTTAAAATAAAAGCTTACAAACCAAAGCAATACATGCAAGCAATTTAAAACACCTGAAAATGATCAAGATGAAAAATTCCACGTGTTCATTTCAAACGTGTTTCAAGAGCCACTCTTCAGTTTTTCTTAATATGGCGTGGGAATACGTAAGTGCTTTTAACCTCTTCAAGGTTTTTATGTATTAGTTGCTTATAAGTTTAAATGTCGCATAAGCGGCGTCCCGATAATCCACTTTTAGATGCATGAAATTCTATTTCCGTGCTTCATATATGCAGCAATTAGGAATTTAAAAAGTTTTTATTACTTTGATGCGTTTTGGTGGAATTATGCACCAATGTTATTTTTAAAGAGAGACCTCAGTTTATTTTATTATAGTCAATATGTTTTATTTTATTTTGAAATGTTTTTTCTGTAAAATAAAATGTGTAAGGAGGAGAAATAAAATGTCAAAAGGAGAGAAAATTTCATATAAAAACAATTATTTCTGTTGCTTAGGTTTTTTCAAGAAAACAATTTGATTTCGACTGGTTTTAATGTAATATGAAATGTTCTAGTTTAATATGATAGTGAATACATTAAACTAGACAGCATTTTTAATTTGTAATTAATAAAAATATATTCCTCTGACCAGAAAAATGATAAACGAGTTTAATCTAAGACATATTTTATAAACTTATTGAAATTCAATTTATCTCATTTGATGCAATTTTTTTATGAAAATAGTGTAAACGTTTTCTAGAAGAAACAAGTTGTTTTAAAACTTATTCATCCAATTCCAAATTACTAATTGCATAATTTCCCCACCTAATATGTAGAACATTTTTAGTATTTAATGCTACAAAAACCATTACAATCAATTACTTTTAGAAAATGCTTGTGATAAACTTTAATTTCATATTTTCCACAGTTTTCGAATCTTTTTGTGCCTTTTAAACGTGTTTACACATGTACAGACCTTTGCGTAGTTGCGTAAAACATGTAGTTACGTAAAACATTACATGGCATGGAGCAACTTTAATTATACAACTAGTAAATTGTGAATGAAATATGTTTTAAAACAACTTGCTTTTTATGAAAATAAAATTAAAACAATATTCTTAAAAAATTACATGGCATGGATTTTATAGCCATACATTAATAAATATACTTTTTTAAAATTAAACTCATACAACATTTTTTCTTTCGAATGCTTGGTAGAACATTCAAAAGATAAGAACTTAATTAATGGCTGAATAAAATATACATATTTTTAATATTGAACGAATCTATCTAAATTTAGATCGGAACACGCTTATAAAAATAGATGATAAAATCTGAAAACTAAGATCGTTGACATTCTTTGAAGGTTCTTATTAGTATGCAATATAATATTATATTTAATTTGATAAATATAACTCTGCACTTTATTAAAAACCATTGGTTGATCATTTTCTTGAGTGGAAAGTTTGTTTCAATCGTTTTACATACCAAATTGATTTATTTATTTGACCATGTGTATTACATGATCTAATAATGTCAACCAATAAAGAAATTGTATAAATTAGAAATTTAAGTCCCCACCCCATAGCCCTACCCCCAATAAATGATAAACAGTGTAACATTTTTACCTAATTGAAATGTTTTGATACCTAAAATTAAATACATTTATTTATTAACTATAATTTAAAATTAAGATTTTATAAGTGCTTTCAATAAGTGCATTAGTTGAATATTCAATATTCAGTTATGATGGCATGTATTTCAAATCATGAATACTCAATAAGGTTTCAACAAAAAAATCTCTGGAAACATATGGAAAAAATTATCATTTTTTTATTATTTTTTGGAAAGATCCTTACAATATAATTTTTATTATTGAATTTAATTTAATTCATTAAACCCTGAATTAAATGTTTAAAAAATCTGAAATTTAGTGTTTTATCTGAACCAGCTGAAAATGACCTATTACTGTCCAACGAATTCTAAACGCTCCTGTAACTCAAAACAATCCCTGAAAACCCATCCTCCCACTACTAATTCCCCCTCCCCTCTGTAACAAAACAGTCATTGCTAGTGGTGCCATCTATTGTAAAACAGGCAATAGAGTGATCGATTGATAGCCTTAGATTTACATCCAAATGTGACCATTTATGCATTGTTTCGAGACTTTCAACATAATGATGAGCAAAGTATCGCTTTCAAGGGTACCCAGGGAGGGAGGAAACCCCCTACGTTTCGAAGCGTGTAAAAGTAAAAATGTTTTCAGGGTTTTACAATTACCGTTCTTTTCCCAGAGGAGAGGTTTTTCAGAGGTTCGCCCTTTCATTGCAACGCTCCACGGCTTTCTTTCAAGGCATGGGAAGGGGAAAGTTTTTGCTGTGCTTTTGTTCCTTACATTCATTGTGCCGATAAGTTAAAGTACCCTAAAATGGCTTTCTGAAAGGAAAAAAAGAAATGAGGAGCTAAAACTGATGCGTAAACAGTCTTTCTTTGAATACGGTTTTTCCCCCTTTTCTTCGAAATTCAGAAATAGATTTTCTTCTTGTTTTGGTTAAAGTAGAAGTTTGTTGTCACGCATAAGTGAGATTTTCCTTTTTTTAAGGGAATTGATGAGGGGTTTCTGAGTGTTATTTGTAATTACTAACAAAAAAACTGGTGCTGTTTGAGAGTATTTTTGTGATTACTGAAACGAGTTTCATTTATTGGTTAAAGTAAGGCCCTACTCTAAATTCATTATATATTTTAATTTATCTCATCTTATACATGGAAAAAGTTTTAGATGAGTATAGCCAAAACAAAAGGACAGATTCAATATGGGAATTTTTAAGGCACAAGCACTAAGATAATTTTATTCTGGATAAAGAATTGAAAAGGCCACTTTTAGTGCTGTGATTTAGTGTGTGATTAGTGCTCATGATTTTTCCTCCATTAAATGCAATTTTGTGATATTTCTGTGAGCAAAAATTTCCTTCTCTCAGAATTTAAATATTTTTTTACAATCAATTACATAATATGCAATCTTCATAGGCCTTTTAAACACCATTTTTACAAAAAAAAAGTTATAACAGTGAAAATCGTTTGCATTAAAGAAGAAAAGGGTTTTTTATTTATAAATAGAAGTTATTCTCCCAATAGACAGCGATATAAAAAATTCTTATAAGGATGAATATAAAAAGGGTTATCTGTAGTTTTGACTATGAAGAAAAAACTTTTTTAATTTAATAAATTTATCCTTAAAAAGATGATCGGTATTTTCAAAATATCTCCTTCAAAAGGAAAAAGGTGAAAGCATGTGTTAGGACTAAGTGAATCGGGAATTAGTATTTCTTTAACTTTATTTGTTATATTATAACTTATCATATTAATTTATCGTCAACAAATTAGATTATATTTTGAATTGGAAAATAAAGTATGTTTTGTTAGAAAGAAGTGTGTTTATCCTCCACAAATCTCGACACTGGTTCATTGCAATGGAATTTCCATGCATTTAAAAAGACAGACGAGGTATTATTTTCAAATATAACTTAAAATAAGAGTGTGCATTAACAGCCAGAGTGGGAAACGAAAAGTACTTGTATTTTCCATAAATCTTACCCTAATCACTTCGCATCTGTAAATAGCCACCCGCCTTAGCACAGTACCTTTGAGCTTCTTTCTCTACCTGCACTTAAAATGTTAATCGGACCTGATGTCCCCCGCTCAGTCCCAAATGATCAGTGATTCGCACAACATTCCGATCAAAGCCTAGCCAATCTGTGACTGGTGGAATAGATAGAAGACGCTGTGTGTCAGGGTAGGATTACCGATACAATGGCGACAGCGATTGCCAGCTCGCTGGGCGTGTCAAGGCGCTCTCCTGACCCAACTACGTAAAATGTCTGTTTGCTCAAGGTGTAAGGGACTTTCTTAGTAATGAAGAACACGTTGATTGGACTGCTAAATGTATGCCATGCGTGATAGGAATCGGGAAGTCCTTTTAGGTAGGGTATCAGTAAGTATAGGTATTGAATTAAAAAAGTAACTAACTGTACGTAAAATTAAGTTCAAAATAATCCTTTAATATAACTGTTCCAGTAAATTGAAATACATACAGCAAGGAAATTGGAAATTTGTATTTAATATATGAATGATGTGAATGCGTTTTTGAAAACCTTCTAAATTTGGGTAAAAATTATTTTTACAAATTTGTACAAATACCTAATTAACATATAAATTAAAAAACATGAAAAGTTATCTAGGAGATTTATTTAAAGCTAAATATTTAGCTGTTTGAATCTGAAATTCAGATTTAATATTTATAGATTGTGAAAAATTTAACATTCTACTATCTTGGTGAAGGGTTTAATGTATTTATCCATAGTGGATATGTATTTATTTAAAAATATTATAGGTCGTCATGTTTTCTACAATTATAAAAGTATTCAATAAACTTTGTAATACCCATGTGATCGAATGGTGGCACGAATGCTGCGGATAAATCACGAATAAACTGCAAAAAGGCTGCAGATTTGTTTTAGGACACCCGCGGATAATTCGCAACTTGGATAATCTATTTGAAGATTATCTGGATTTTACTATATTAAGATGGAATTCATCGTCATGTATTCAGGGTCTATCTAAAAAAACTCCATCGGGGGTTCAGCCTACGTATAAAGTATAAAGTGAGTTAACACCGCTTTTTTTCTCGCTTTTATAATTTAGTTGCCATCAACAAGATGATAAATGAATTTAGCGTGTTATAATGCTTTATTCGTCTATTCATCCTATTTAATTCAGTATTATTTTTTGATGCATATTAACTATTGTCACCTTTTTATGGGGAATTAATATCCATTTTCCCCAGATAATAATCTCTCATACACAATGGGCAAACTTTTATTAAAAAGCATTTACAGAGAATCCGTGTATGCGTTTTTGCTTGAATGCAATATTTAACTTTCCTAACAAGCTCTTTCACCAAGAGATAGGATTCACCTGATCGAAAAAGGCAGCGTAAGAAGATTGTATTCACCCCTCACTCATCTCTAGTAGGTGTCTAGACCCCTTAAAGCACTAAAGCCTGAAGTCAAATCTTGAGGGTTCACTTAGACTCCTTCACCCTTGTGACAATCTTTAAATAGGGTGGGTAGCTGTCAGCTCAGGAGAAATCTGACACCTCTTAACTGTCAACTTTAAACAGCTTAAGACGAACGTGCAATTTCAAGACTCTGAAAAGTCAAGGAATCCGGAAAAAATCCAATGTATCGACCACTGACTCCGGTCTATGGAATAAACATTTGACCATTGCGATTTCGCGAAATGTGTTGTCAGAAATGCTTTAGCGGAGCAGAAAATTGAATCCCCTTTTCTTGATCTCGCTTGGCTCTTATCCTTGATCCTTTCTGGGATAGGATCACAATGTGTTTTGAAAGGGATCAACGGAATAAAGAGAAACAGGAAAGAATGGGGATCGGGGAGCATCCGACGACTTTAAATGAGGTGTTAATGAAGTTGAATGGATTGTTATCCAAAGAATCATTTGGCTGCAGGGCACGTTTGAATTCAAGAGCAGATTAAAAGTGTGATTAATGCTTTTCCTTAACAATCGTTGAGCTTTCTGAGAGTCGTATACTTTGCTACTTGCTAATGCGATTCGAATTTATGATTTATTTAGTCCATTTCTCTATTAAATGATTACTTTCGGTAATTGGTTGTCTTAACAGACTCTCTAGGGTGTTATGTGACTAGGAATTTCAGACGTCTACCCCTAATAATAAGGAAAGGGCGAATGAAAATGTATGAGGTGTTCGAAAAAATACAGTTGCGACCGACGGAGAGAGTTAAGTATTTTGTTTTCTTTAAAATTGCAACCCTAAACTAGTCTCTAAAAGGTAGACATGTTTTCCTATATTTTTAAAGTAACTATATTTATATTTCAATAGACAAACAGAGTAATATTTCAACTTATACCACAATGTAAATATTAAGAATTATAAAAACTAACCTTTATATTTACCTTTGTTTTTAATTTTATTTTTAATACTATATTTATGGAATTTATCTGTCACTTGCATTTGCTAATTTCTCCCCGGTGAAGAATATGATAACTCCCGCTTCGCCAAGCATAAATATAAAAATTGAATTCTTATATAACACATTGGATTTTGTTTCTTATGTTTAGAACTGAGACGATTTTTATTGACCTGTGTAAATAACAGATGTACGAAGGTACGTGCATAACCAAAAACTTAAATTACTATGACATTAAAATGATGTAATTGGATAGCATGGTTATTAGTAAGATAAGATTTTATAGATTTATAACTATAATGTTTTATACTGTTATCGTTTTAAAAAAACGTGATAGTGAATTTGTAGGTACAGATAAAATGTCATTAGGAAGATTTTTTAAGAAAGAAATATTTCTAAATAACAAAATAAAACAGAAAACAAAAATTCTTCTGAAAAATATCTTAAAAATACATGGAATTATTCAATTATATATGTTACCGCTAAAGTTGATAATTAGTTAATCTGAAGAATCCCTAGGTAAACTTAAGATTAACTGATTTCTGTCGTTAATGTGCGGATTTTTGAGTTTTTCGCATTTTACCTAGGGAATCTACACTATAACTGCCTCTTGATAGTTAAAGTTCAAAATAGTTTGTTTCGTTCAATACTTTCTGTTAAAATGTTGAGGTGCTTACTGCGCCATGCGCTTACCCCTGCGCAGTTGGGTTTCAATACGTAGTTTGTTGTCATATTTGGTGTTTTGATTTCAAATTTAGTGCGTAGCACTGGTAGTTGTCATGCTGAATGTTAAAACAAAACAATACAAGCAAGTAAGTACTGTAAATTTACATGATTAAGTACAGTATATTACTACTAAAACGGGTATTTTGAAACAATTGTGTTGAAGCTCCGACTTCAGAGTGACAGAGATTTCTTTTAACGAAAGCAAATGTCCCAGCTGTTGAAATATCTTTTCAACAAACGTTAATTCAACAATCGCAGGAACCTGGGCAAGGGTTTAACATATGTAATCGATCGCGAATCCTAGCAATAGTTCAGGGCAGGCTGCCAGCCGATTACACCGCGCTTTCATTAAGATTTGCTAGTTTAAGTGCTCATTGAAATACGCTGTCAAATCGAGATCGAAAACCACAATTGATACAAATCTCAGTTGGTACTTTAATATTCTATTATTATTGTTTTTATATTCTAGTTTTAAAATTGCTCTTTCATTACTATTTTTGTGGGATTTGCGTGTTTTGTGTAATATGAAAAAAGTACCGATCCCCCTTTTTTGATTCGTCATTGTTACTGTTTACCCCCAAAACGAGTTTGGTTCTAGTTTGGGCAGGGGGGTTTGGGGGGGCGGCAGCCCCCCCAACCTCCTTAAACTTTTATAAAATAAAATAAAATTTTGTACTTTAACGGATCACCCTCGTTAATATGTAAAATAACTGATTACAGGTAGTATGCAGATTAACGAGTGTCTAGTCGGTAGGGTGCAGAATACCTAGGTAATTTCAAGATTACCTAGGTAATCTTAGAAATTGAAAAAAAATTCGCTCTTTAACGGATCACCCTCGTTAATCTGCAAATTACCTAGGTTATCTGTAAATTAACTGATTTCCGGACTTTAACTGTAACATATACACTAAAAATAAAATAATTCTAAGTAATTGCTTAGCAAAACGATTAGGATAATGGGAGGTATCTTAACTGCATCTCTAACTTCAATAGTAAATATTCTATCTAGTAATAATAAACTATAAAAAGATCCAAACAATGTAATAAATAAAAGTTCTCTAAATATTGAGTAGAGTATTAAAAAAATATTGAACTGCATTTTTTAAAATATATTTGAAGTACATTACAAATATTTTTTAAGACATTTTTCTGATTTGTTTAATGGATTTAAGTAAAAACTTTAAGGGGCACACCTAGTGTGACAGCCTAAAAAAAGGCAATTTTTGGGAATTAAAAAAAACTAGTAAATCAATCGTTTTAAAATTTTGAGGGTATATTTATACATGTTTTGAGAATACACAGTACAATTTTTGAAATAAAATATTAAATATTTTTGAAATGACACGCGATCTCCGGCGGCGCCAAAAAAAAAGGTCCTCCACTGCTTGTGTGATTGCGGTCTTCTCCGTTGACAAAACCTAAAAAAAAATTCTCGTGAAACTAAAACATATTGTCTGTACGATGACCCTCGGGCGAACAAAAAAATCAAAAATTGACAAAATGGCAGCATGTTGAAAAAAAAAGTTAAATTTTACCCAAAATTTTGGTCGTTTTTGGCCTGCCAAAATTCGATTTTTGATCAGATCAAAAATTGTATTTAAAAATAAATAGGCATTTTATAAAGGAAAAAATAAAGAAATTCGCGTTTTTCTCAGAATCACATTTTTGCTATTTTCCTTCTCCGCAAAACTGCATAACTCAAAATATTATGTTTGAATTTCTATAAAACTTGGGCACAGTACTTGACATAATATGATTTAGGAGTCCAACTATTTTTTTGGCTGTGGGTGTAATATTTTTTATTTTATGAATAGTATAACTTCAAACTTTACTGAACTTTGGTGTGTTTTTTAGTTTTTCAAGTTTAGTGCTATAACTTTTGATATTAAAATAATTCAGACATAAAAGTAGTAGGCCTCCTAAAACATGTGTTTACGAGGATAACAAAGTTTACAAAACAAAAATATCTTCATATAAATTTGAGTTATGATGTTTTGCGTAAAGGCTGTTCGTTGTGATTTTTAAGCATAAATTCTTCACTAATATGAAAATTTAAATTAAAATTTAATTATTTTTTATATTATTCATAGTTTTTTTATATTATTCATATTATTCACAGCATTTAATTGTATAAATCACAAATTAGGTCAATATTTTAATTATTAAAAAAAGGCTCCATACTTAGGCAACCACCTTAATGCACCATAAATAAAAATTGCTTTTGGTCAGTTTTGATTTTAGACTCAATTTGAAAATTCATAATTGATTAGTTTAAATAACAAATGTACGTTATTTTATCACAATTTATCATTAGATGACAAAAGGTTTTTCTGACAATACTAATTTGTATCAAAAGTATCCCCTCAAATGTATTTGTTTCTCTATACCAAGTCGTCAAAAAGGATACTGATCTAAAAGCAGATTTCGGGAATCCTCTTATAGAAAGGTTTCTTTTTCCGGATTAAGAGCAAACACATCAAATTAAAGGAAAGAAAACAATTTGTTTTACTTCATTTTGATAACTAAAATGTGTTGTTTTGTTCACCTCAATTGTGACTGTGCATCTATCTTTGTTTTGATATTCTGATTGCTTGTTTGACCAATGTAATTTCTGAGGTTAAGAGCTCTAGTGTTATGTATTCTAGGGTTAGGTGTTGTAGGGTCAAAAGTCTGTTTAATTTGGACTGTCTAGTTTTGACTATGTAACTGAAGTGAATTGAGTCTGTGATGTCATCACCTCTGATTGGCTCAGGTTGGTATGACATCACATAGTATTTCAGATAAAAGCCCTGTGTGAGGCTAGCTGCTTCTCTTACTTCATGCACTGATTATAGAATGTATACTTAGTTTTTATGTTTTTGTCTTTGTTCCTGCTAGTCAGGATGACACGTTTAATCATTATGTTAAGTGTTTAGATATATAGGGGTTTTTCTTAATAACCGGATGTCTTTTCCAGTTTGGCCACATGTCATTTCTAGTTAGATTTGTTTACAGTTGTTAAATTATGTTTACATTAGTTAATAAATTAATATTTGATTTTTTTAAAGCTCTGCTATTATTTTAGTCTACCTTTTTATAGTTTAAGGGTAACAAGGGTTATGGGCCCAGCCCAACCCTGTGGTCGTAATTAATTTTTTTTGCCCTTTTGGATGTCTGCTGTGGATCCCTGGTGACTGGGGGGCGGTTCTTCAAAATTTGTTTGAGTCATGGCTTTGGTCACGCCAAGTATTACGAAACTAAATGGAAAGAATTATTCCTCTTGGTCGGTGGATATAAAATTCTTATTGATAGAGAGGGGCCTATGGAAAATAGTGAATGAAAAGGAAAAGGCACCCACGAGTGCTGATCAGAAAGACTCTTTCGGCGACAAATGTGATAGGGCTTTGTCTACCATTTACCTAAACATAGAGCCCGAGTTTAAGAGGCTAATTAAGAATGAGGTTGGCCCTGTTGAGGCCTGGAAGAAGTTAAAGCTCTATTTTGAACCCGATGACAGGGTTCGCCATCAGATACTTTTCAATCGGTTCCTTGAGGTGAGGCCGGCTAAACAAGAGGGTTTGGCTCTCTACTTTGCAAAAGTTAGAGAAATTGCAGATCAACTGGAAGGAATTCGTCACCCGATGGACAAGGACAGAGTAATATTCCATGTATTGAGATGGCTCCCTGATGCATTCTCATCGTTAGTACAGGCCATCATGGCCTGGCCTGAACCCAACTTCACCTTCAACAAGGTTGAGGAGGCCGTTCTGGCGGAGGAGGCTAGACTTCAACAGCGAAGAACAGACCAGGCGGAGATTTCGGTCCTCTTCACCGAATCCAGCTCAGGCTACCAAATTCCGGCATCTGACCAGCGGAGGCCAAGGTCGGGGACCCGACAAAGGACTGTCACATGTTACAGATGCGGAAGAGTAGGACACATCGCACGGAAGTGCAATGAACCAAAGGAGCGGTCCGTCTCACGGAGGAGGAGGAACGGGTTTTCCCCAGTCAGAAGGAATCGGTCACCGGGGGTACATGGCGGACATCAAAAAGATAAGTATACCTGCTTATTAGTACAGACTTGCCTTTCAGAGACTGACTGTGATGCGGATGCATTTGTTGTAGACACAGCCGCATCACATCACTTTTGTAAGGACTTGTCTTATTTTTCCACTTTTGAAAAAGTTTGTAATGAGAAGGTCCAGGTAGCTACTAATGATTCAACCTTCATGGTTGAGGGTAAAGGAAATATCCATTTAAAATTCAATGAGGAAAATATTGTATTGAAAAATGTTTTGTATTCACCTTCACTAAGGAGGAATTTGATTGCTGGCAATATTATAGATAAAGCTGGTTTAAGTTTTAATGGAGAGGGTGGTGTAATCAAAATTCAAAATCATGAAAGAATTTTGTTTTCGGCTAAATTGAAAGATGGAACTTATTGCACCTACCCTGAAGTGATCAAAAATTCTAATTTTGAACCAGTTTTGTCGAAACCCAAGAAGTCTGTTACATTTGAGACTTCTGTGTCTGAAAAATCCAGTCCTCAAAAGTCCAGTCTAGATTTATGGCATAGGAGACTGGCCCATGTTAGTCAGAGTTTGATCTTGAGAACTAAAAATAATGATTGTGTAAGGGGACTGCCAGATCTTCCCAATCTACCTATTGAGTGTGAACCATGCAGATTAGCCAAAAGTAAAAGGAAAAGTTTCAAACCAATTGGTGGTGTAAGGTCTAAGAGACCGTTAGAGCTTCTGCATATGGACCTGTGTGGCCCTATAACTCCTGAAGGTAGAGATGGTCAAAAATACCTTTTTGTTATTGTTGATGACTTCTCTAAAAAGGTTAATGTTTTTCCAATTAACAGTAAAGCTGACACCTTTGAAGTATTTAAGAAGTTTTTCACTAGAAATGAAAGGTTTTTGAACTCAAAAGTTGTTTCTGTAAGGAGTGACAACGGCAAAGAGTTCTGCAATAATGAGTTTAACGACTTTTTTGAAAGTCTAGGTATTATCCATGAGAAAACTAATACTTTTTCCCCAGAGCAGAACGGAATGGTTGAGCGTTTTAACCTAACTGTCATGGACTCTGTAAAAGCTATGATTGAAGAGTCAGGTCCGCCCCGAGAGTTTTGGCCAGAATGTGACCTGCATTTCACATACACATGGAACCGGGTTTGCCACTCAGATCAAACTGAAACGCCCGTTGAGTTGTTTAGTGGCAATAAGCCCTCAGTAAAACACCTAAAACCCTTTGGGGTTAAAGCGTATGTGGGTATTCCCAAACAGAAAAGGGGTAAACTTGATAATAGGGCCAAACCGGGAGTAATGGTTGGTTATGCTTTGGGTACGAAGGGGTACCGGATATGGTTACCAGATGAAAACAAGGTGGTTGAGACAATCAATGTGAATTTTAATGAAAAAGAAATGTTCAAAAATTTTGGTAACACAACTAACTATTTTGTTGATAAGGAAGAGGCACCTTTAGATTTTGGAATTGCTTACATCCTGGACGATGAGTGTTCTGATAGAGGGTTAAATCAAAGTTTTTCAGATTATCCCAGAGAATATCCTCTAGAAAGTGAACATCATCCCGACATTGCTAGACCGGATTCTGAGAAAGGCGGAACCAGCGACGAGGAGACTGAACCTGAACTTAAGGAAACAACATGGAGAAGAGACGCTGTTAGAAGGTCGGACAACTCACGCGTCGATATCTACTTTTACCCAGGGGACTCCACTAAAAGACTACGCTCACTGAGGGAAGTGGAGGATTATTGTTCTACAAATCAGGTAAAGTTCGATCCTTCAATTTTTGATTTTGCTGGAAAGAACGAGTACGTCGGCCCGATCCCAGTTTCTGATGTCAGCCAAAGTTCGGCGAGTTTTACGTCCTGACTAGATGTGGTAGTTCCGAACACCTTCAAACAGGCTGTGAAGTCGGAGTTTAAAGAGGAGTGGCTAAAAGCAATGGAGGAGGAACTTCAAACAATGAGAGACAGGGAGGTATGGGATTTGGTTCCAAAACCATCTGACACTAATGTTTTAGGTTGCAGGTGGGTGTTCACGATTAAACGTGATGATAAGGGACAAGTTGTACGGTTCAAGGCTAGACTTGTAGCCCAAGGCTACAGACAGGTCAAGGGTGAGAGTTACGACGAAACGTACAGCCCTGTCGTTAACTTCAGTATAATTAGATTCTTCTTCTCGTTGCTGGTATGTCATCTAGGATGGGTTCATCGCCAGTTTGATGTTAAGTGTGCATACTTGTATGCTCCTTTGAAAGAGAATATATTCATGTCACAACCTCCTGGTTTTTCTGATAGTCGTAGAGTTAACTTAGTCTGTAAATTAAAAAGGGCTATTTACGGTCTTCACCAGAGTGGTAGAGAGTGGTTTTTCGAGATGGATAGGGTTCTTTTGAGGATTGGATTTACCAAGTTTGATTATTGTAATTGTGTTTAAAGTTATAGTAAAGATGTGATTTTGCTTCTTTACGTAGATGATTTTGTAGTTTTTAGTAAAACAGAAAGTAAAATTAATTGTGTAATACAGTTATTAAGTAGTAATTTTGACCTTAAGGCTTTGGGTAAAACTAGGAAACTCCTCGGAGTAGAATTTGAAGAATGTGACAATTTCTTGTTTATGCATCAATTAAGTTACATCCATGAAATTTTTGATAAGTATAGATCTTTCAGCATTCCAATAAGGTCTCTACCAATACCTAAGGGTAGCATCTATTCAAAGAGTCAATCCCCACAAACAAAGGAGGAGGAAAAACAAATGGAAAATTATCCCTATAGAAATTTGCTTGGGTGCTTGTCCTTTTTGGCTAATAGAACTCGCCCTGATATTGCGTATGCAGTTAACATTTTTAGCCAATTTCAGAATTCTCCTGGCCTAGATCATTGGAATGGCTTGATTGGATTGCTCGGTTATGTTTGGAGCACACGGATGTTTAAGTTAAAGTTTTTCTGTGAAAACCCCAAAATTGTAGTTTACTCCGACGCCGACTTTGCGGCCAACCGAGATGATAGAATATCAATGGGAGGACAGATCATCTTTCTCGGTAATTCCCCAATCCATTGGAGATCTTTCAAAGAGAAATGTATCAGTCTATCTACGATGGAGGCCGAATTCGTAGCAATGACGGAGGCTACTAAAGAGTTGGTCTGGTTCGACAATATCTTTAATGAATGTATTGCTAAAAATGTTATAAATTTAAACAAACTAAAATCAATAATGTATATTGACAATCAAGCAACCATAAGTTTTGTTAAATCCCCCATAGAAAACTCAAAGTCAAAGCATATCGATATAAAACTTTTATTTGTTAGAGATCTGATATTTAAAGAGTTATTTTCTATATCTTATGTAAGAAGCAAGGATAATTTATCTGACATCTTCACGAAACCCCTTACAAAATTTGCCCTAGATTCTTTTGTTAGTAGAATCTTTGAATTTGAAAATCGATGATTTAAGTTTTCTTTTGCAATTGATATGTTTTCTCAATTTTTTGAACTATTTTTTTTAGGCAATAACGTCGGATTTTGGTGCTAACCTGATGGAGATTGAGACTTATCCAGAAAAAAATATATAAGTTTGTTTCTCATCTCTCATTGTAATGGACACCATCTTCCTGACCTCTAGGATTTTTTTGTAAATTCATACCTAGTTGGATGCCTGTGTGAAATGTATGTCTGAGGCAACGATTGTTAATTGAATGTTCATGTTGTAAAATATTGATGTGCATGTAAAAAACCCAACTAGTTGTAAATATTATCATCATGTTTTTAAAAAAATGTTTTTGATTGCTATGCTAGAGCGATCGGCACCCTGCCCCCGGAACCACTCGCCCCGCACAACCCCCATGAACAATGATGTGCATGATCAAAAAATGACGATGTAGATTAACCAAAAAGAAGGTTTATTAATACACTGAAAAAGACACTGTAAATAAAAAGTTTAAAAAGTGGCATATAGCCGGACGACGGAAGAGGGAGTCCACCAAAACATCACACGTAGCCCCAGATCTACCACAGGCATTGAGTGCAACCAGCCCTACTCAAAAGCGCAGCTCATGGTGATGACAACACACAACCGATCAGCTGCCGTTGACGACAACCAATGTGACGATCAGCAAGCGCAGAAGACTCCTCCTTATCAGCATCTCATCTCGGTGAAGACAACCCGTCTGACGAAGCTCCGTGTGAACCGCTGATCTGGGGAATCAGCCCTCTGGCGGCAATCAATTCAGCAGGAAAGGTGGCGCCCTCTCCCGCCGACCTCACAAAACAAATTAATTGTGATTGTCAATATCACAATTGCTCCCCGGGGAGGTATACCTATTTGTATTTTGATACTAGTGTCAAGAGTTAAAGTGTTTTTCTATGTTGAATTTTGTAAGGCTGTGGCCAATCTGGAAGGTTTGGTTAGTATGTAAAACTTTTGAGAATTGTTTAAGTTCTTTGGTCATCACAATTGTGGTGATGGGGGGCATTGATAACTAAAATGTGTTGTTTTGTTCACCTCAATTGTGACTGTGCATCTATCTTTGTTTTGATATTCTGATTGCTTGTTTGACCAATGTAATTTCTGAGGTTAAGAGCTCTAGTGTTATGTATTCTAGGGTTAGGTGTTGTAGGGTCAAAAGTCTGTTTAATTTGGACTGTCTAGTTTTGACTATGTAACTGAAGTGAATTGAGTCTGTGATGTCATCACCTCTGATTGGCTCAGGTTGGTATGACATCACATAGTATTTCAGATAAAAGCCCTGTGTGAGGCTAGCTGCTTCTCTTACTTCATGCACTGATTATAGAATGTATACTTAGTTTTTATGTTTGTGTCTTTGTTCCTGCTAGTCAGGATGACACGTTTAATCATTATGTTAAGTGTTTAGATATATAGGGGTTTTTCTTAATAACCGGATGTCTTTTCCAGTTTGGCCACATGTCATTTCTAGTTAGATTTGTTTACAGTTGTTAAATTATGTTTACATTAGTTAATAAATTAATATTTGATTTTTTTAAAGCTCTGCTATTATTTTAGTCTACCTTTTTATAGTTTAAGGGTAACACATTTAATTCTTTTGTGATCATTACTATTCTTTTAAAATAAAATATTTGGAAAAACCTCAAGTATATATAATAATTTTAATTAATATAAAATTTAAATACTTTACTTCCATGAGATAAAATATTGAAAAATCCAAAAGAAATAAAATTTTGTTTATAAGTACATTCATATTGTTTATTTAATTTGTGTGCAACTTCAATATTTTTCTTGGTGAAAATTTTTATTGTTTTCAGTAACATAACTACCTCTTTTTATACGACGTTGATGAAATTAATCAACTAAAGCTTGTCTCACAGGATATTTATATTATTTATTATCTGGTGATTGTTTATATTATAAATGTTGATTGTAGTTAATGCAATAGACCAATAGAGTATAGTTAAAAAATATTTTTAAAACCATCAATACGATCCAAACAATTTAAAAAATCATGTTGCTCAATCACAAACCCTTTTTAATAATCGATTACAAAGCCCTTTATATTTTACCGATTTTGAATCAATTAAAACCTTTTAACAAAAATCATAGAGGTAAAAATATATTTACATTTGTTTATCTTTATAAGCGGAATCCATAAAAAATGGAATCGAACAGTTAAAATGAGCTATTTCATTTCAAATATCATGTAAAGTTTGATGCCAATGGGATATTTTCATTTTTAAACTTCTAACGAAGTAACTGATTTTCCTTTTGTATTTAAAAGCATCGCATCTATTTTCGTTAGAAAACATCGAGAATTCTTATTCCTCGCCATGCCTCCGTTGATCGATTCGTATTTTCTAAAATTGGTATCGAAGCCACGTCTTTTTCTAACTAGTCCTGGGAATCCAACCGATTATAGAAGCACTGCTTCATCTATCTTTCGTGGACTGTATATTTATTGGTGTTTGTGCATTTTTTATTCTCCATGAAATACAGACAAAAAAAAAGTAAAATATGTATCGCCTTTGAAAGATATTCGATAGAGTGCATTGAAACGGTATGACCCGATTCACTTTCTGCTATGGTCGATTTTTTGAAAATTCAATCCGGATTCCGTCTTATTGACAGTTGATGTTTCATGAAAGAGACTCGAAGAACTCTATATAGATAAGATTTATACAAATTTTTGTTTTGCATTTTAAATCAAATACCATGGCTAGTCCAAGCAATCTGTAACTTGACAGGTAAAAAATTGCAAAATTTTATTTTTCAACTGTTTTCACTTGGGAATGACACTTCAATAATAACATACTAAAATTCTGACAAAATCGGGTGGTAGATAATTAATTTTTTTCTTTAAATTAACTTCTCCATGGACCTATATTGTCGATTTTTAGAAAATTATTGAGGTGTCATCCACAAGTGAAAAACGTTGAAAAACCAAATGATGCAATTTTTTACCAGCGTGAAACTTTTTTCAATAGATTTACTGGACTAGGCAAAAAACTAACCAAATAACTCAACAAAAGCTTACTGAAATTGGATGGTTACCTTAACCCTCTACCTGTTCATTGTAGTAAATATTCTATCAAAGTATAGCTTCTATGTTCAGCATGAAGCAGACATTTTCACGTTTTTTCAAGTTATTGCAGCAATAATTGCACCTAGAGGTAGGTGCTATAATTTATAAAGTTTAGGTTCAGTCCCCAGTTTTAACTTGTTTTCTTAATTTTGAAATAAAACATTACTTTTTGACTTATTTATTTTATTTGGCCTCAAACTGCATAAATAAGTAAAAAAATAATCCGTATTTATTTTTTTCTTGTAGTGGGTAGCAAAAGGTTAAATTCCTTACTCTTTCCAAGCACTGTCATGTGATTTACAATACGAAACTACTCTTTCCAAGCACTCATTAGTTCCCATTTCAAAGTTCCTGTAGAGATTAGGGGTATAATTTATATCCGAACCACGAAAACATTTGCCAAGCACAAAGAGCAGAGTCACTAGCGTATCTATTAGGGAAACCATCACATCTCTTCAAACCCAACTCTACAAGTCTTCTGTTGCAGATAAATGTGCATTTCTGGCTCGAAGGATATCTAGGTGCTAAAGCGAAAAAGAAAGAGTCTAGGCAAGATCTCCAATAACTTAAAACCCGGTAACTATTAAATTCTTCTGCCAGCTACTTTCGCTATCTGATAGCTGCTCTTCAGTAGATTTATGACCGCAAATCTTAGAAGGAATACAGATTGTTTTCTTCAACGAAAAGAAAAATAAAGCGGGATACAATAAAATACCAAAAATCTGTCACAGAGATATTGCAACTGGTTACTTACAAAGGAACCACGACTTAATGTGCTGGATAAGGTGTTAAGATATTTTTATCAAGTATGTATGGCTCAATAAGAAGTATAATGCACCTTTTGATTCTTCAATCTTCTAGTTTTAGTATATCACAACCCAAATTTCCAGTATGGAGTAAGTTTCTTTTTTGTCAGAATCCATTGTGAAACTACAAGTAAATCCTTAATCCTGGTTCTGTTCCGCTTGAACAAATTCTGAGTTGCAAGATTCCTAGTCTGACAACTTAACAATTCTGAACTCACAATGTTACCAAGTACTTATTAAATCATCTTACGGTGTATTACATTTTTTGACACCGAGGTCTTAATCAATTGCAGAAAGGTGGAAGCATCTGGAAAATGAGGTTTGTGATGCTTTTTGAGTTCTTGTTCATAAGTGAAATCTTCACAGAGGATCAATACAGATCCAGGTGTCCTACCTGAAGTATCCATATTTGATGTAAAGGTGAAAATATTTTCTAAAGGTTATGACTTAATATGTTCCATATTTTAATCAATTTATCTTTTCGGAGCCGCAATATCATGATAATTAATGCAGAAGTCAAGAGTTGTTTCAGTATAAGTGTCCAGAATAAAAATAAAACCAAGCACAGATTAAAGAAATATAGAATTCAATAAATCCTTTCTCATTTCCTTTAACAAACTATACATGTCTCTGATGGCCAGAAAACTCAAATATTATTTTTCCCTTTTTAACAAAAAATATTAACAGTTAAATTCCAAAAATGCAGTATTAAGAATTATCTCCCAAAATAGAAGATTTTGCTTTTGCGACATTTGTGGCATGATACATTGCTAGACTCCTAAGTTTGAATATATATTACTACATAAAATTTATATTTTTTTATTAACGTAGGGCAGGTGGGGGTAATTGTCCGCATGGGGTAATGGTCCACACGGCCTTTTTTTGATGATAAATCTATTATATTGACTACATTGATACAGTACCTTTCACAACCCCCAATGGCCGTGAAAACTTCAGAGGAGTAGCGTGTCCGTTGTCCAAAAAAATGAGGAAGGTCACTTTTTAGGGTCCTTGTTACAGTATTTTTCTCAGTTTTTCTTTAAATTATGGTAGAAGAGTTATATTTATTCAATCCATCTGTTTTTTGCCGAAAGGGCCTTTATTTATCTTTGAAATTATATCACTATACTCATGTTTACTTTTGTTTTCGAAAATCAGTACCACTTTGTTGTTGTCATCATGATTTGGGGCAAATGTCCGCATTTATTTTAGGGTAAATGTCCGCAGTTGAAAATGTGTGGAATGTTCTCAGAAACTCCAGAAGTTTTTGTTGAAAAGAAACACAGTCCTAAAACTTTCCAAACCTAATAAAATCAATAATGCACAAGGTTTCATGAAATTATAAGTTTTCCTGACAATTTGGCTGATTTTAAGATTTTTTAGAACTATAAAAAGGATTGACTGTGCATCTTGTGGAGTAACTTTGCTCCATGCAGAAAAAATTATGGAAACAGGGATTAAAATTTTAAAATCCTACTTTTAATATCTAGATTACTATCTTTACCATCAAATGTGTTCCTTATTTTGTCTTTTTCACTCTCCCCAAGGGTCAAAGTCAGAACCTTGTACTTGCGGACAATTGCCCCAAAAAATGGGGCAAATGTCCGCAATTTTTTTCTCTTTAAGGTTGAATATTTCTAAAAATACTTTCAGCTCAAGGCTGAAAAAATATGAACTGATAGGTCATAGGTAAGCGTTAGATTTCATACCAGAAATTTATTAAAATAATTAAACTGTGGGCCACAAAAATTCGAAACCAAAAACTGCGGACAATTACTCCCACCAACCCTACTGATTTTAATTTTTTGAATTATTTTAAAAATTGCAAAAATATATTATATTCCAAATTTTAACATTTATCCCTTTTTAAAATTTCTTGGTTTTCAAATGACAGCAACATTGGCAGTTAGGGCTTTAAATTTTATGCTTTCTAGTATATTTAAAACGTTATACAACATTTTTCTTTGATTTTTGTTTCTATTTATAAAATAATTCTAAAGTTTGTTTCTAAAGCATCTCAAAATCATCAAACGTTATATACTCTGCTTAAAAAAATTCTTAAAAAGTAGAATTTCTTGAATATCAAGCAATACATGTGCTTTTTATAATACGAAAATAATTTTATAATATTTAAAAGCATGGCAAGACTCCAGAGCAAAACCTGTTACAACAATTTTCTAAAAGGAATCTTGTTTCGACATTAAACATCATCAAACACCTGCTGTTTGTCAATCGGGAAAATTGAGAACTGTATTTCCTTCTCGGTCTTTTTTTTACGATCATGTATCATTGAAGTGTGTTTAAACCAATTTACTAAAAGCAAGAACTCGTGTTTCTTCGTGTTTTTCAATCTCGAATAGTCGAAATTCGTGATATTTGATTCAGACGTGGCAGGTAGAAACTATTGTGACACGTAGACAAATGCACTTTTAGCCACTTGAAAATTAAAGAGATTAGAAAGGACCCTTCTTTGGATTCTTAAAACTAAAAAGTTTTTTACCACTGGCTTCCATGGAATGCTTTTTATAAATACAGATATTACTTCTTTTTAAAGGTATTTTACAGTGAATAAGAAAAAACGCATTACAAAAATCAAAATGGGAATTCACTGTTATTTTTCAGGAATATGTGTTCTTATTTTCATTATGCTTTTTTTAAACAGCACTATTATTTTCATGAGGTTATTTGAACACATTTTTAAAAATGTCTGTAAATTTCATTTATATTAAAATATTTCTTCTCATCCAAGAAATGCTACCTTTACCGAGATTTTTATTTTAGTTTCGGTCGAAGATAATATTTTAAAAACTTCGTTTTCAATTTCCAACTAATTTGCCGTTTAAATTTTAGTTATTTATTATGTTACATTAATATGAATATCCAACCTATTTCACTGTAATTAATATTTAAATATGGTATATAAAATTTTCCGATGTTTAAATTTCCATATTAAGTACCAACACAATTAATATACATTTTCTTTATAAGTATAATTTCTGAAATAAATTAAAATTAAATCAAAGTAACTACATGCTAAAAAACCTTAAACTATTTAATGTTTATTAATATGCTATGAAAAAAGTCTGGAGCAATATAAGATTAATCTCATCTTAATATTGATAAATTTAAATTTAAAATTGTATATACGTCAACTATTTTAGGAAGCTTTAAAATATTTTTATATTAAAAAGTTCAGTCTTCACAAAATTTTTCATCGGTATAATGGGACTCTCGGGTGGTAGATGACTGAGGTGTTTTAAATTTTACAGCAAGTGTAATCCAATTATGAATGCTTCGATAAAATTTATCAAATTTAATTTTAAAAAAATTAAATTATTTAAAAGTACACTTTAACCATGAAACGAACATATCTTTAACACAAAGTATATTAATGAAAATCAGTTTATTGAAAAATTTAATTTTAAAATATTTGAAAGTCAAATTAAGGATATATTTTTAAGTTATACGTATTATCATTTTAACAAAATTTTGATAAAAGTTTTATGATCACTCGACTTGAGCTGAAATACAAACTGGTTAGTTTGATATAATTTAAAATCTAGCATAGTTTTTTTGTATGTTGTTTCATACATTTATGTTTTACAGTAATTAAGAAATTCATCCATCATATATGTCGAAACAGAACTCCCTATAAATGACCTGGAACTTAAATCTTTACATAATTTAAAATATAATTATAACATTTTATAATAGGCTTTAAAAAATATTGTACAGGGTTTTCCAAAAAAAGCCCCTAACTTTAAAAAATCATAGAAAATAAACTATTAGAGATAAAAATATACCGTTAGCTGCATCTTTCTTCTAATGCCCTTAAATTTCTGTTCCCAAATTTTTGAAAAACCGTAGTTCTCACGTCAATTCATAGATAGAAGCACTGTTCCCTCGAAAATTTTGGGGAAGTTATCCTATTATTTTAAAATTGATTTAAAAATGGTTTAATTCTACACTCCTGGGAGTGCAATAGGGTGGAGCGAAAAAAACTTTTTTTTGAAATTTAAAACGCCAGATGTGGGAATAGGGCCATTTACGATAAAACTTAAAAATTCAAAACTTGAGTTCGATCAATTAATATCTTCAGGTTCCACATTCACGTTAAAGTTTCGATGTTTCATCAAATTTTACGTGAAAATGATTATAAATGATTCCCACACAATTTCAGCTCCATTTTCAAACCACAGCTGGTTGAGTTTTTATTCTTATGATGTCAAACAACATTTTAAGACCTTCTAAGGACCTGAAATGGAGAGAATTTCCAATAATTTAAGCCCGAAATAAGGGGGCATGCCATTAAAATAGTCTAGTGACCGAAAAACAAAATTTTGAATATCGGTGCAAAATAGAGCTCAAAAGTTGCGTTTTACCATGCTTATTCATGGAAAAATAATAAAAAAATTCGTAAAAAATAATTTAGGTGTGTTTTGGGCCTATAATTTGAAAAAAAAATGGATAATTTGCATAGCGTATAATGTGAAATTCTTAATTAATCAAATTAAAGTTTTAAATGTAATAGAAACTTATAGTTGCCTTAATTTGGTGTCTTAGTATTCAAAAAAAGTATTTACAAGGGTATTGCACTGTGATTTAAGCTAAGAAGTTAAGGCATACAGCTTAGAAACGCCAAATGATAAAAAAATTCATTTTTATACTTATTTATATTTACTTTTTCAGATAAGAGTATTAAAATTACTGATAATGTATCCTAAATTTTCCCTTATTGTATCTAACACATTTCATAACCTGTTATTTGACCTTTCGTCGCTTTAAATTTGAAGACTTGTTAAAAAAGTGATAGTCCAGGTTAAAGTTTGTAATAAAATGCAAATAATGCAATATAAGGTTTTTTATCTGTTTTCTGCAAAAATATCAACCTGAGTATTTTAAAAGCATTTTATGTAAACAAGAATGTGTATAACAGACTAAATAAAATATTTGAACTTAAAAGTTTATAAGTTTTGGGATTTTTAAGTTTTTTCATTCAAATTTGCATTTTTAGGCTGTTAACTTGATTTTAAAAAAATTAATAATGAACTCAAAAGTATTATTGACTATTAAGACATCAAAGTAAGGTAACTATAAGCTTTTAGAACATTTAAAACTTGAATTTGATTTATTAATACTTTTCCCATTATACGCTATGCAAAAGGTCCGTATTTTCAAATTCTAGGACCAAAACACACCTAAATTATTTTTTACAAATTTTTTAAATATTTTTCCATGAATAAGGAGGGTAAAACGCAACTTTTGTGCTCTATTTGGCACCGATATTCAAAAATTTGTTTTTCGGTCGCTAGCCTATTTTAATGGCATGCGCCCTTATTTCGGGCTTGAAAAATTGGAAATCCCCCCCCCAATTTTGGTCCACGGTAGGTCTTAAAATGTTGTTTGACATCCTAAGAATATGAAATAAACCAGCTATGGTTTAAAAATGGAGCTAAAATTGTGTGGGAATCATTTATAACCATTTTTACGTAAAATTTGATGAAATATTGAAACTTTAACGTGAATGTGGAACCTGGAGATATTAGTTGATCGAACTCAAGTTTTGAATTTTTAAGTTTTATCGTAAATGGCACCTATTCCCACCTCAGGCGTTTTCAATTTCCAAAGTTGGTCATTTTTGGCTAGTTTCACTCCACCCTAGTGTGCAAGACTTTTTTCTTGGCCGTTTTTTAGTGATGATTACAGATATTGCATCAAAACAGTAGTTTGAAAGATTTTAAAATTTTAAATTTTTTAAAATTGATTTAAAAGTGGTTTAATACTACACTCCTGCACGTGCAAGACTTTTTTCTGGGCTGTTTTTCAATGCTGATTACAGATATTTAATCAAAACAGTGGTTTGAAAGATTTTAAAATTTAAATTTTTTTAAATTAATTTAAAAGTGGTTTAATAATACACTCCTGCACGTGCAAGACTTTTTTCTGGGCTGTTTTTAAGTGCTGATTACAGATATTGCATCAAAACAGTGGTTTGAAAGATTTAAAAATTTTAAATTCTTTAAAATTGATTTAAAAGTAGTTTAATACTACACTCCTGCTCGTGCAAGACTTTTTTCTGGGCTTTTTTCAGTACTGATTACAGATATTTCATCAAAAATAGTGTAGCTGTGGTTTTAGGGGGTCGTATACAAATAAAAACCGTTAAAAGTGTAAAAGTGGCGGGGAAATTTCAATGCACGGATTAGTGCGATACAGTGTTTGAAGCATCTCATTGAGTAATCCAACACACTAAAATTATATCAAAATCGGTAAGCAGGATTTTGAACTGGAATTTTTTTTAATTTTAAAAACACCGGATGTGGACTTAAATGAGGATTTCCTGTACACTTATCGATTTGAAATTTTTATCTGTTGTAACTATAGTCATCCTATATATCATATTAAAATTTCAGGGTCATGGGACAAATAGGGGGCCGTATAGTATCGAAACATGTAAAAAACATGAATAATTTATAAATCGAGAACTAATTATCCGAATCCTTAATGCTATGCAAAAAATTCTTTGTCTGAACGTATCCTATAACAAAAAAATCTCAAATGACTGGCATTATTTTTGGGAAAAATTCGAAGTAAAACGAAATTTCTTTGACCCTAAATTATGAACGCGGTCCCTTAAAAATTTCCAAATCCTGAAATTGATTTCGATAAGCTTTCCAACGATATAAGGCACTTGAGTCTAGGTTAAGAAGTAAACAAACCGCGAATTCAAATCCGGGAAATATTATCAGGTCGCTCCCGCTAAGAACCAGTAGACTCCAATCCACTTAAAAAAATCCTGGTTGACATCAGAATCACCATGGAAGCCCGTATTTTGGAAAACCTTGCCACAAGTGTCCTTTACTCATAAGTTTAACAAAACAACAAACAAACAACTTGATTTATTACAATTTAAACAAAGAATAAAAGAATACAAAAAGAACACAAAAAAGGGAAGACATTTTCTTTTGAGCCACCAAGGAGGTGAGATAACCTCATACAGGTGAAATAATATATATTATATAAAATGAAAAACATAAAAAAAAACACAAAAAACACAATATACAACAAAAAAGTAACATAAAAAATTAAATACAAGAACAACAAAAAAAATACACATGAATAGATGAAAAAGATACTGAAAAATATGGCAAGTGAAAATGCTGTTGGGTGAGCTTCAGGGATAAAGTGCTAGAGAATATAATCAAAAATGATCCTCGATATTATCTATGGAGTATAGGGGAGAGTGTTGTACCTCTGGACAAAAATCACGTTTGGATTTTTCTAAGGCAGGTAAAATCAAATTTTTAACATTTAAAGTGTAAAACCTATAGTCCAAACCTTAGCAAAGATGGTAATATTTTTTATTAGCTAAAATCTTCAAAATTGGATTTTTAATTAATTTTAATAACTTGACAAAATTTGTGTCCATAGGTACAACAACGTGCTCTCCCTATGGACAGACCCAGTTGTACCTCTGGACACCCTTAAAAAGGAAATTTTTAGTTGAAAAAAGCTTAAAATGAACATTTGTATTGGTGTATTACCTTTTAATTAACTATTTCAAGCATTTTTAAAATTGGGAATATATTTTTAAAAGTAATGTAGTTTTAGATCGTAAATGATCATTAAAACGAAGTTGAATGATAAAAGTCTTGATTTTGTACCAAAAATACATAAATCACATGGGATTTTCAGAACGAAGTTTGAGGTAATAGTTTCATCTATCATGCTGATAGATCTGATCACTTCACTGATCCATAAAAACAATTCGATCGACACTAGTTGTGCAAGCATTTGGTGGTCGCAAATCTTTCCCAAATTTTCATCGGTGAAAATTTCAAGTTTTTTGTAATCATCATACTTAAATGTGATAGGGTGCTTAAGATTTTATATCTTATTTTACATTAAATGCAAAGTAAAACCAAAAATTTTAAAAAGTAGTTTAGATCACAAAATATTTGATTTTTCATCTAAAAATCACTTGAAAATAATCGCTGACGAATAGATAACCATTAGAATTAATTTAATATGCATTAAAATGCATTCACTTTAATGAAACCTGATTCAAAAATGCCGATTAGCTTACAGACACCCACAAGAACGTGTCCGTAGGTATACAACACGTATGGTGTCCGAAGGTACAACACCAAGTGTTTTGGCATTTAAAGTTCTATAAAAAATAAAAGAATTGAGATCTGACAATTTCTAATATCAAAAATAAAAAGTCAAAATCTCGGGGATTCGCCCCTTATATCACATTTTATCGTATTATAATTTAAGGGGAAGAAAAATAATAATGTATTGGTGCAGTAAAAAAAACTTTGAGCACCTAAAAACAGTAAATTTATTATATTAAATATAAATATTATTTTAAAAAGCTGATTTCACGTTAGCAACTAGATAGCATCAGTTTACATTCAAATTCAACCACAAATTCAAGTTTCCATTTTTTCCCGAATTTTAAAATGCGGTGGCTGAAGGTACAACTGTCCTTAGGTACAGCACTATCCCCTATAAACAATTTTAATAATTTTTAAAATTTTAATGCATATATTTCTGTTTTGATATGAATAGGTAGGCTATTGTAAAATTTTGGGGATAAGTAAGCATACTTTTTGTGAAAAATTTCTTTCCGTGTTTTGGGTATTAGGTAATTATTTTTTGAACGCAAGTTATACACTAGCGGAAATAAAAATCCCAACACCAAGAAGGAAAGGAGGTATCAAAGTCAAATTTATTTCTATGATTGCACATAGTATTAATGTGAATTGATTAAAAAATCGGCCTTCCTGGATGTTAGGGGGCTGAGAAAATCGGTGAGGAGTGTTGTCTCCATAGGTGTCCATTACCACCGTCACACGTCATGGTATTGAGTGACAGGAGATCTAAATGACTTTTGAGGGATTGGAGGACCATGTTGCCTCCTCAGGTAGTCCAAATTCATATGGTGCACCAGCCGACGTTGCATACCGGGCTAGGTAATTTCTCCTCATTGACCGGACTTGTTTGTGGGTGTTGGTTCTAGAGAACGGGAAAGACGGGGTAAAAATGCAAACCAGGGGGTTGAGAAGAAAGCTTGGACATTGCATACAACATGTGGTTGTGCATGTTTCTCTTGAAATTTGTCCCCAGGACAGGTCTGAAGGTAAGGACGGTCTACCGGCTGCAAAATCTCAATGACGCAGCTCTGGTTGGAAAAAGTACTGGTGAATCATACTCAGGAGTTGCAGAAATGGAATCCAATGCATCCCCACTCCGTTACCCTGCATCACCACTCCGTGGAACGATTAGAAAATCATCAGCTGAGTGCGCTCTTTCAATTGTGTCTTCAAACTCATACCCCACCGTCGTGGTGCTCCAAACCGAATCAGGATTCTCTCATAAACACAATGTCATGAAATTGGGATTTTCATTTTCTTATTTTGTGCACTATTGGAAACTGAAATGCCCATTTTCAGCCCCTTGTTTATAACAAAGATGTAAGAAGCTATGCGGACCGAACGGACGATCCGCAGTACTGCAAACGACATCCATCCCACTGCCGCTTGTCCTCAGTATGATCTACCGGTATTTTGGCCAACCAAAGCTGCTTCATTGAGGTTTTTTAGCCGGTTGTCCGTCCTTACCTTCAGACCTGTCCTGGGGACAAATTTCAAGAGAAAAATGCACAAACACATGTTTTATGCAATGTCCAAGCTTTCTTCTTAACCCCCTATGTTGCATTTTTACCCTAGCCTATCCGTTCGTAAGAACCAACACTCACAAAACATGTCCGGAGAAAGAGGAGAAATCACCTAGCCCGGTATGCAACGTCTGCTGGTGCACCATATGAATTTGGACTACCTGAGGAGGCAACATGGTCCTCCAATCCCTCAAAAGTCATTTAGAGCCCCTGTCACTCAATACCATGACGTGTGACGGCGGTAATGGACACCTATGGAGACAACACTCCTCACCGATTTTCTCGGCCCCCTAATATCCAGGAAGGCTGATTTTTTAAGCAATTCCCATTGATACTATGTGCAATCATAGAAATAAATTTGACTTTGATATCTCCTTTCCTTCTTGGTGTTGGGATTTTTATTTCCGCTAGTGTAAGTTATGTTTCTTATTTCATTACTATTATGATGTGTATTAAAATAAACAACTGTTTGATAAAAAAAAGTTAATTCAAAATTTTTTTTAAATAATAATTATCGATTTATTAGCAAATTGCGGACTTTTGATTTTTTCGAGTAAACATAACTTTTTTTTTCAAACTCTTAAAAAGTACATAAATTATTGCGCGATTTCAACGAAATTTTAATATGTTTTATTCTAGTAATGTACTACAATATACCATTGACTATTACTCGATTTATTATTTATTATAAGGTTTTTTAAGGATATTACGGACAACCTTCGGACGCAATTTGTGGTTGTTCTTATGAAGCGAAACCTAAGTGCAATACGCCGTGTTAGTTGTCTATCAAAGGCGCACAACATATTAAAATTTCAAAGATATACAACCAGTACAAAGAAAGTTATTCGATAACGGATATTTTATAGTTTTCCTCGAATAAATCAAAAACCAATAGACACAGCTTAGTAACAAACTTTTTCCGAAAGCCTTTTTGAATACCTATCCAAAGATGTAAAACACATGTATATCCAATTCTCATTAGATACTAATTAAGAGCCTTCTTACAACGAACCGAGTACGCTCGTATCGCTCTTCACTATGCCGCTTCGTCGTCCGTTAGCGCAGCATGGAGAGTAGAACGAATCACCGGTGAAGCGTGCTCGCTCTCAAGTCATGAAATTTTACAAGTCCGAACTCTTGACACTAACTTTGATGAACCAAAAGGAACCTTGTACAAAAAAGTAAAGAACGCTCCAGGTGAAGAAAATACCTTTATGTTTGCCCTCTCAGTTGAAGAACTTAATAAAACGAAAAACTCCCTATTTATGATGAAAACAATGATCTATCCAGAGTGAATAAATTTAGAATTTCCAGTTTTAAAATTTTGGGTAACTAGGACAAAAAAGGGCTAAAAATCTAACCATATACAGGGTGTGTCTGAAATGGTGCAACAAATTTTCAGGGATGATAGTTCACCACTGTTTTGATGTAATATCTGTAATCAGCACTAAAAAATAGCCAAGAAAAATATCTTGCACGTGCATGAGTGAAGTATTTAACCGTTTTCAAAAAATTTTAAATTAAAAAAAAAATTTCAAACCCCCGCTACACTGTTTTTGATGAAATAACTTTAATGAGCAATAAAAAAACCAGCCCATAAAAATGTCTTACACGTCATTCTTTGAGATTCATCTCGAGCCGTTTTGTCACTCCTACGCTGTTTTTACAATTGCGGGTAGTGCTTTACAGTTGCGGTCACTCTTAACAGTAGTGCTTAACATGGTTGCTTTATAAGGCAAACATACCACTAGCAGCCAAAGCACAGCAACCCTGATGAAAGGAGACGAAAATCGAAGAAATTGGCAAAGAAGAACCGTTTGGCGATTTAAGTAGCTAAAAGGAACTTGAGCCTTGCAGATTATTCTATTGTAGGGAAAATGAATTAATAGTGTTCTTGAGAGGGGACCTGGTATATAGCGATTGATTTAATCGTTAATTGCGGTGGAGACTATTGACAATTAATTCAATTGTAATTGTGAGAGAACCTACCATTAATAATTAAATCAATCGTAATTTCGAATGCCTTCATGACAATTAATTAGGTATTACTGGATCGCTTCGCAACTTTACTGGAGTTGTCCGCAACTTACTGGAAGTGGTTCGTAAGTTGCCGGAAGTGGTCCGCAACTTACCGGAAGTAGTTTGTAAGTCACTGGAAGTGGTTCGCAACTTGCTGGAAGTTGTTTGTAAGTCACCGGAAGTGGTCTGCAAGTCACCGGAAGTGGTCCACAACTTAACCGTAGTAGTCCGCAGCTTTACCGGAAATGGTCCACAACTTTACCGGAAGTGGTCAGCAACTTACCGGTAAACAGCTGGCCACTTCCGGTGCCTTGCGATCCACTTCCGGTAACTTGCGGACCACGTCTGGTGACTTACAGCCCACTTCCGGTGAGTTACGAACTACTCCGCGTTGCGAAGCGATCCAATAAAGCTACGGACAACTCCAGTGAAGTTAAGACGCGATCCCAGTAAAACTGCGGTCGACTCCGATAAAGTTCGGACCCTTTCGTACGAACCCTGAGAATTTTTTTGCACGCCCCAGTCATTTAATCAATTATATTGTTATCAAATTATTACGCAAAAAGTAGTTTCTATTGCGGGAAAGATGATGAAGTAGTGAAAAAGTATTTTTTTCAGATCCCTAGAAAACTATTAATTAATTTCCCCTTACAATAAAATAATCTAATGCGCGTGACCTGTAATCGAAAAAAATATCGCTGAGATCCCTTCCTGTCCTGTCTAGTCCTGTCTACTGGAAACTAAAGTTCGATTTCAAAGTACTTTATTATCATTCGATTCTAGAATCGATTCTATCCCCAAATTTGATATCCCTACGACGAACGAAAAAGGGATTTGGAGGATAACTTTCCCTAAATTTCTCGAGGGTTCTTCCATCTATGAATTGACGTGAGAACTACGGTTTTTCAAAAATTTGGGAACAAAAATTTAAGGGCATTTGAAGGAAGATGCAGCAAACGGTATATTTTTATCTCTAATAGTTTTTAATATTAGGGGCTTTTTTGGAACACCCTGTATTAGGAATAATGTAAAATGAAACCGACATTAATCCTTATGGCATTTTAACCAACCTTCTTTCATCATAAAAATATCTAGAGAAGACGTGAATTAATGAATTATTTCCAACCAGAAGCATAACAGTGGCAGTAGAGTATTGATGATTCTCTTCTACCGCAAAGAAGCTTATGTTGATTCAGGCAGGGAGGAACAGAGTTGGATTAGAGCTTCTCCGTTGTTAGAATTACAACAGCTGAGATACGAGAAAATGTCTGATCGATATTAAATGATACATTTCTTGAGAAAAAGAAGTAGCTAATGACCTTTGGAAAAGTACTCAAGCAAAAAGTTTTCCCCAAGAGAAAGTTCCTTCAAAATGATTTTCTAATGTAATATCTAAGAGAGAAGAGAGGAAGAGAGAGAATCCCGATATTAATTTTTAATGTATGTTTTGGGATGTTCAAAATATCGTATTCTCTTTTTTAATGAATGCTGTTCTGGAGGAAAGTTTCAGATATACATCTGAATTAATTTTTGTAAATATTTTCTGAGGATTTAGTCTAAGGAATATAAATAACTCGTTCATTACGGGAGTTTATTATCCTTGAAATTAGTTCCAAGATATATTTTCTCGGAAAAAAATTCGACATTTTCTGTAATATTTTATATTTTTGGTACCGTTGGTTTTAATGCACGTATATTTAAACCAAAGTTATTTCATAATTAATGATTAAAGATATCAAATTATAATTACATACAATGCATTAGTTACAATGCACGAATCGTTATACCAACATTTTCATATAAATTCGATGAAATCCTTATATTAGCGTAACCAATTTCATTTTAATACATAAAAGTAGTAATTATTATTAAGTACTTATTGTAGTAGTACTTAATGGTTTTAAATATAGATATTACAAAGGTTAATATTTATTAGGGATGTTCCAGGATAAATCTAATGAAGATATGAACGTATTTGTGTCCAATTCAGAGGAGGAAAGGATTCTGTTGCTCTGCTGAAATATGAATTATAACTATACATTTCCCAAATTTACAGACATCTTATCTCTAAAGTAGAAAATTCGTATTCTGCATAATATATAGGTAATCTGTAGATTAACTGATTTCCCAGTTAATACGCGCATATTATAGTTTTTCGCATTTTACCAGGGAATCTGCTCCATAACGGACTATTTATAGTCAAAGTTTAAAAGTATGTTCCTATCAATTCTTTCTCTTGAAAATTTTGAGGTGCTTCCACTGCGCCATGCGCCTCCCCCTGTGCAATCGATTTTCAATATGTACCATAATTAAGTCAAGTGTGTTGCAATATTTCGTGTTTGATTTCAATTATAGTGCTTAAAATAGGTAGTTGTATCAAGCTGAAAGTATGCAAGCTAATACTGAATGCTTGAATGGAATTAAAGAAAGGTTTTTATATAGCAAACTACTTTATAGGAGAATCTAAATACAGTCGAATCCGCTTAATGTGATCGCAACTGTCCGAGATTAAACTGATAACATTATCCGATCGATAACAATAAGCGATCCCATACAAAAAGCAGGAAAGAGTGTTTCAAGATTGATTGCTTTAAAATCAAAATAATGTAATCGTTATTAATGTATTTAAAAGACTATTTTTTACACTAGGCAGTAGGCACTTGCCAACTTAAAATTTTAAGGGGAAATATACGAGTAGTTAAAATTATAAAATAAAATAATCGCTTACTTAGTAACTTTATTTGCATAGAAAGGTCTTGCTTTTTTTCACTCTATCATAGCCTTCCATTTTAATAAACAACCTGAATTTCAGTAAACCATAGAGTTCAGTAAACAGGGAAAATCAAAATCTCTTATCAGAAACATCTGCAAGGTGGCGATGGTTTCTTGGACCAATCACAAGTATGGATTCTGACCCACCCTCTTTAACTGTTTTCTTTCAATATGCGGAATGTTTCATTTTTCTTACTCCTAGTGAGTTTCAGAAAAAAGAAACACCAGATACTCTGGTGGGGCAGATGTTTACTTGTACAAATTGACCTTCAAAATGACTCGAAATGAGACGTTTTTTAGGGGACATGGACAAATTTTGATAATATTAAGCGGCGAGTTGATTCATAGTTGATCACATTAAACGATGTATTTTAAATTAAATTAAATAGGAATGATCGGGACCTGATGATTTTGATAACATTATCCGATTGATAACATAAACCGTGATCACATTAAACGGATTCGACTTTATAATTTTGACTAAACGAAAATATGGATCTATCAATGGAGATGTAAAGAGAATAAAATTTCGTAAGGAAAAAGAAACCATCTCGTGATTTTAGAATAATCCAAGGATATAAGTGTTGGACCAAGGATACCCCGTGTTGACTACAAAGCTCTGGAAAGCTCATTGAGCCGGTGTTCGACATGCAAGAAAGAGTTGAAAGTGGGTCAGTTTTGAAAATGGTTAATGAATCTTTTTAACAGGTGTAAATAACCCATCGAATTAGAAGCGGAATTTTTGAGACTCATGACAGCAGTTAACCCATTACTGCCTGACGTCCCTTTTTAGGGACGTTTTTTAAAAATCCTCCTATTTCTACAAAAATTGTTCCTTTGAATCAAAATTTGCACTGATGTACAGGGTGTTCCAAAAAAAAACCCCTAACTTTAAAAAATCATAAAAAATAAACTATTAGAGATAAAAATATGCCGTTCACTGCATCTTTCTTCAAATGCCCGTAAATTTTTGTTCCCAAATTTTTGAAAACCCATAGTTCTCACGTCAATTCATAGATGGAAGCACTGTTCCGTCGAGAAATTTAGGGAAAGTTATCCTCCATATCCCTTTTACGTTCGTCGTAGGGAAATCGAATTTGGGGATAGAATCGATTCCAGAATCGAATAATAATGAAGTACTTTGAAATCGAACCTTGGTTTCCAGTAGACAGTAAGGGATCTTAGCGAATTTTTCTTTTCGATTACAGGTCACGTGCTTTAGATTATTCTATTGTAGAAGGAAATGAATTTATGATGTTCTAGGGATCTGATAAAAATACTTTTCACTACTTCATCATCTTTCCCGCAATAGAAACTACTTTTTGTGTGATAATTTGATAATAATATAATTGTTCGTACGAAAGGGTCCGCAACTTTATCGTAGTCGTCCACAGTTTTACTGGGATCAATTCGCAACATCACTATAGTGGTCCGTAGCTTTATTGGATCGCTTCGCAACTTAAGCGGAGTGGGCCGTAACTTACCGGAAGTGGGCCGTAAGTCACAGGAAGTAATCCGCAACTTCACCGAAGTGGTCCGCAACTAATCGGAAGTGGTTCGTAAGTCACCGGACGTGGTCCGCAACTTACCGAAAGTGGTTCGCAAGTCACCGGAGTGGTCCGCAACTTACCGGAAGTGGATCGCAAATCAACTGAAATAGTCCGCAAGTCCGGAAGTGACCCCTACTTACCGGTAACTTGCGGACCACTTCCGGTGACTTATGAACCACTTCCGGTAAAGTTGCAGACCACTTCCGGTGACTTGCACACCACTTCCGGCGACTCGTGGACCACTTCCGGTGACTTACGAACCACTTCCGGTAAGTTGTGGACAACTCCCGTAAAGTTGCGAAGCGATCCAGTAATGCCTAATTAATTGTCATGGATGCATTCAGAATTACGATTGATTTAATTGTTAATGGTAGGTTCTCTCACAATTACAATTGAATTAATTGTCAATCGTATACTCCGCAATTGACGATTAAATCCATCGTTGTATACCAGATCCCCCCTCAAGAACAATATTAATTAATTTTCCCTACAATAGAATAATCTGCAATGCGCGTGATCTGAAATCGAAAAAAATTTCTCTTCCTTCCTCTCCTTCCTCTCTACTGGAAACTAAGGTTCGATTTCAAAGTACTTCATTATCATTCGATTCTAGAATCGATTCTATCCCCAAATTTGATTTCCCTACGACGAACGAAAAAGGGATTTGGAGGATAACTTTCCCTAAATTTCTCCAGGGAACAGTGCTTCCATCTATGAATTGACGTGAGAATAACGGTTTTTCAAAAATTTGGGAACAAACATTTGAAGAAATATGCAGCGAATGGCATATTTTTATCTCTAATATTTTATTGTCTATGATTTTTTAAAGTTAGGGGCTTTTTTTGGAACACCCTGTATCTCTGATCTTCATAGAATATAAAGAACACAAGAAGAAAGCAGAATTTTAATTTTTGTTTACTTTTTTTAAGTTGGAAGATAGAATTTTTCAGAAAAGTACTTTTTTAAAAATTTTAAAAGAAGGAGGTTAAAAATCCTAGTTGTTATTTTATAAAATGTTCAATGCTGATATATATTACTGTTTATACATTAAATCAGTTGGGTTGTTTTATTTTTCCAAAATATTTTATCTTGACCTTGTTTTGGACCCTCGACCCAGTCAGCATGTAACCTTACGAGAACATTTATTTTGAATTGGCATAGGCTTTAAAAATTAACGTTTGCCTCAAAAACCTCAGAACTGTTATTGCATCAAGGTTACTTTTGCAAATATAACTAACGTAACCTTACAATACTGTTCACATAGTCTTCTCACAACAACTATCAGCGCCATCTAACGAGTATATCGTTAACTAAATGTTGAGTGTGCTCCTATTGGCGCGAATGACTTACTGACGCATGCGCAATACTGGGAAAAGGCTGCGAAAATCACTGAGTTCCTGAGTTCAAAGCTATGAGCTACGAGAACATCAGAACATGGGAAAAATGAGCGGCGTTTTAAGTGAGTAATAATTTTTAACATTTTATTCATTTTCAATTATTTACTTACACCATGTCGTAATGCTGTGTGCTTTTTTTCTAGCGTTTCGTTTGATGCATGATGGGCATTGATTTGTTTACGTTATCTATCTATGTTGTTCTAAAAATTCCTTTTCAGCAAGAGTGTTTCGTTTTCAACCGACATTTTAACTGTAATATTCCTGTCGTTTTATTTTAAAGTTTCTTTTTTTTCAGCTCTAGAACACATATTATCCCGATTTGATATGTTTAGTATGATTATCAGACGTTCTTTCTCTGCATTATTCCGGTATATGTTCTAGTTATGTGTTTAGGTTGTTAGGCCTTGTTTTCGCTATGTTTTTCGGTTGTTAGAATTCCTTTTTAGCAAATGTTTCAATTTTGGAAGCAAGATTCAATGATTTTTTAATCTATCCATTCCATCTCCTTCAGCTTCAGTTCTGATGTACTATCCATCAGGGACCTGATATTGATGGCTGTGATTCCGACCTGATAATGAAAATTGGAATATCTAAGGTATGATTCAACGATATTCGTACTTTTAAAGGACTTATGTTATGGACTTATTATTTCACCATTTAAAATTCGATTTCGTAATTATCTACTGTGTGTAAGTGTATTCTATGGTTGTGTTAATGTCCTTTATATGTTAATCTGATATGTATATTATGTTTATCTGAGTTTTTATAGATGTAAACAATCTTTAATACATTAGATACATGCATGCTGTGTTACATAAGTTACATTTTGTCTAAATTTAATGTAAAAATATATCCTTAAATAACTTTAAGCTTTGATTTAATTTTTTGTTGCTTGGTTGTGAAGCTGCATTGGCGACTTAATTGCCTGCCCAAGTATAATGGAAAAATACCAATTTTTATTGCAACACATTGAGGCACAGCTTCGATAAGAGTCGACCAGTTAATATCCCAATTTTAATCTAATTAATTCATTAATTTAGTGAATTAATTAAGTGGAACGGTTTGCTACCATTTCATGGTGAGATGCCCAAGCCCATCCTAAAATGGTGAATGACCAATTATACTATCGGTTATTAAAATTTTTGTCCAATTGTGAAATCAATATTAGCTTAAGAAATTGTGACTGATTTCTAAAAAAAAACCTATGCCTCATTTTGATGTCAGTTAAATTAATTTTACTAACAGTATTATTAATACATATTTCTTTAAAATAATAATTAGTAATAAAAATAAAATCAAATAAGCAACTTAATTGACAGTCATGGTGCATATAGAGAATAGAGCTCTATTCACGTAGTTATGTAAAAGAAAACAATAGTTTGGAAAACATGACTAACTATAAAAGCAAGCTTATGATAAAAATCATTCACATGGTTGTGTTTTAAAATATTGATGTACCAGATAAAGAAATTAAAATATTTTAATTCTTATTCAGTTTATCACAATTATTGATTCCAAACCCTGCTATTTACCCCTTTTCATCATAAGAATTTTTGTTGGTAGTAAAATTTGTTCTTGAAATATCTCAGTTTTGCATTTTTAGCAAAATTTAAAAAAATTACAATGCAAATAATCTTGCAAACCATTGTAAAGCACACAACTAATTTTTATTTAAATTGTCAGTTAAACATTTTTTATTTATATCAATGGTTTTTTTATGAAAAATCAAGTGATTTAAATCAAACAACCCTGTTTGGTATATTTTAGGATCTAATAATGGGGGGATGATATTAATAATTAAATCTCTATTGTTGTCAGACATTTGAGCTATAAAAGTGTAAAAAAACTTCATCGTTCGTTAGGTACCTCAGTGTTTTTCAGGACATGGAAATTTTAATAGCTACTTATTTAGGTTTAATTAAGTAAATAATAATCTTTGTACCTTTGGTCAAGACAATGAAACTGTAGAACACATTATATTTTATATTTATTGTAATTTATATTTTAGCAAAAAAAGTTTTAAAAGGATTTGAGAAATTTCGGTTTTTCTTGTGTACTGCTTACCCGTTTTGCCATTGTTTAAAGTATACCAAAAATCTAAAAGTTCTGTGCAATTTGATTATAGTTTAATATTTTAAATCTTGCTCTTCTTTTTTTAAAATGTATTTTGTACTTAGCCCACTTATCTGAAAACCTCTTCTTATACCATGTGGAGCATGAGGAGTTTTAAAATAAATTTTAAATAAAAATATTGTATTTATTTTAGCATTTTCTGTTTAAATAAATTGCTAAAAAATCCCATTGTGTCTCATTCAATGAGTTTTCTTTCATTTGAAATAACTAATAATAAGAAAAATAAAGTTTGCCAGTATCTCTTTTAGCTGAAAGAAGAATATTTCAAAGGTAAGGGTTTTCTTTATCATTGGTGAAGATGTGTATAGAAAATAAAAAAATATTTATGTGTATTCATATTAAAATAACTTTTTTTGTATATATAATCACGAACTATATAAACAATAACTGTTCAGTCTTTATATGGATCCTTAATATTTAAAAGCTTTTCTTGCCATTTATTTAAACCTGATCTAATGTTTTTTAGAATTGCTTAATGCAAATAGTTTTGTTTGTATGTTAAAAAATAACAGCGGAAAATGTACATTTTTTCAACCTATAGGAATAATATTTCTAAAAGGAACACCTGGTAATTATATTAGTGTAATACATTGATATTATTTCCAGGAATACTTTTCCCAACAGATTCTTTGAGACTTGAGAACTGTTTTAAAATATTCCTGTTTGTTGTATAAAATGCATATTTTTAGCAGTTTTTTATCATGCACAAAAAAACTGCTGCTAGGTTTAAAAATTTTTATACCTAACTGCAGTTTTTTTTGTGTATGAATAAAAATATTGCTAAAAATATGCAATTTATACAACTAACAGGAATATTTTAAAACAGTTTTTAAGTCTCGAAGAATCTGTTGCGAAAAGTATTCCTGGAAATAATAAAAAGTGATTCATAAACCTCAAAAAAACCATTTCCAGACAATGATTAGTTAACCTTGCCTAAAGGTTCCTCATACCTTATAACAACCTGAAATAACCTAAAAACAGCCTGAAATTAACCTCCTTTCAATGTTGGTTCTTAACATTTCTAAAACGTTTTTTCGCTAACCTTACGAAAACCTAATCCCTATGCTTATATCAAGCTTACGTAAAGCTTAAAACAATGTCCACTTAACCTTGTTTTAAGGTATGAACAGCCTTATGTATGTAAACTAGGGAACCTTCGCATTAGGTTGTTACACTGTTAGCAGGTTTTCTAAACAACCTTGGATAAACCTGAAAGGAGGTTGCGCGGCAACATTGCATTAAGGTTGCTGCATCCTTACAATGCTATTTGGGGAAAAGCGCCCCTAAAAAGGGACGTCAGGCACGAATGTCCCCGTGTTTTTCCCCGTAGTGAAATGTTAGTGTTTCCTTATTTTTTTTCATAAGATTTTTATGAAATGAGTTAAATAACTGATATTTATAAAATTACTTTAATTTTAGCTCATAAATTTATTATTTTTGTTAATTTTTTTTGGAAAATACTGTTATTTCTGCTTAATGGAATAAAAAGTCTTAAATTATAAGGAATTAATTAATTTGTATTAATAAAAAGGAATAAATTATTTTACTATATTTATTACTTACGCAAATATATTTTGGTTATATTTTAATTAAAAATTTAATAATTATTAGTTATGACTTTTTGTATTAAAATTGCCAAAAAAGTCTTTTTTGTGATAAATTTTCGGCTTTTTTTTCTAATTAGATGTCGCTAATCATTGTGTTCTATACTGCAGATCAATCTATATCGTCTGGCTTGCTTATGAACATCCCACTAATGCTTGATTTTTGGTGAGAAATTTGTATTCCGCACAATAAAATTAAATAAAGTGAAAAACGTATTGGCATTTGAAAGACTTAAACTTCACAAATTGAGATATTCTGATGGATTTGAGGTGTGTAAAAGTAATTATTACTTAATATTAGGTGACATATAAACAAAGAATGCCTTTTCCAATTAAACATCTTAACCCGGGAAAGACTGAATTAATTTGTTTTCTCAAATTAAATTTTCCTCTTTACTGTATGCTTATGACATGTCTTGAAGTACCCTAAAACCATTTATTTCAAAAAAATTTAATTATTTTAGTCAGAATAGGGTGGTACCATATGGTACCGCTAGGCTCTTACACTACCATTTTGTGCATCATACATATTCTTAAAAGTTTGGGATTTCAAAGGCAAAATAAGAAATTTATCACACTTTTATCACTTTATTTATCATTTTTAACTAAAACAACAAGTAAAATTACAATTTAGGCAATGATGATTGACAAATTAATTATTAAAAGTTGATATTACTCTCATTATACCAATTAGTAGCTATGTTTTGCTCTTAAAATTCTATTATCAAATTTATTTCTAGAAATAAATTTTGTACACAGTATTTGAAAGGTGATAGACAAACTTTTTTTACCACAAGGTAAGCTGCTATGATACGGAATTGAGAGTTATACCAATTTCCCCCTCATAATGAGTGTTAAAATTAGGAATTTTGTTAAAAAACATGCTTTAAAAATTCCATAAACCAAATTTTATATTTTGCGTCTATAGTTTAGTTGAAGGCTATGAACATTATATTATTTGCATGAAATACTACCATTGTATAGATGGATATTCCAATCAATCACATAATATGAAATTTTTCTCATTACATTTAAAATTATTGGCCTTAAAAATTAAAATTATGGGAAATACACAATAAATTTAATAACTTATAAGCATAAAAACTATTCTTTAGGTTTTACCTTAAAAATTAATTGATTTCACTGCATATAAAACGCTTGAAATAAAAAATTCACTACTTCAATATATTAGTAATATTTGGTAGCGTAAAAGCCTAGCGGTACCATATGGTACCGCAAGATTTCTATACCAAAATTTTCTACCTTAAAATTATTCAATCTTTTCCAAATTTGGGCTATTATTTCATAATATAATTATAAATAATAATTCACCATTATTTTATCCATTCACTAATTTTAGGTATGAATAAATTGCACTTACATTTTACGACGAGCCATTTTTTCACCAGTCTAGAAAACACGTTTTTCATTAAGCAATTAAGCATGAATTTATTTAAATAATTAGTTATTTAATTGCTGTTTACTAAAGTTTGGTCCATGTAGTAGTGACATCTACCGTCAGAATGAAAAAATAAAAGTTTTTTGGTTGAAAAAAGCCGTTTTTTCGTATTGCTGTATGCCGGTACCATACGGTCCCGCTAGTCCTTCCCGGGTAATTTGCAGTTAACATAGATTTGGGAGGAAAAAACTTGTTTTATATCATAAAAAATGCTCAAATTACGTTAATTACGGTTAATTGGATAAATAATTAATATTTTTTTTCATATTCATGTTACAGTATGGTTCCGATCACTTTTGCTGCACTTAAAAAGGTAGAAGATGTTTTTGAGGCTTTAAAACAGTTTTCTACCATGCGTTTACTATTGGGAAAAACACGGGGGCATTCGTGCCTGGACTTTTTTTAATTTTGATGTAGAATTTAAAATTTAACCTGTATTTTTTTTTTCACTTTTTTTCTAGTTGTTTTGGGGCTATTTACTATGTTTTACCAAGTATTTAAGAAAAATAAAAAGTTGGGCATTAATGGGTTAAAGGTTAAATCAAAAGTGTTAAGTTCCTTATACCTTCTTTCCAATGCAAAAGTAAGCCTATGGTAAGCTGAGAACTAACAAAATAATAAAATAACATATATATCGAACGCATCTAATATTTTTTGTAACAAAATTAGAACTGAGTTGGAAATAGATCAACTTCTTACCCTTTCTAACCTAACCAACCCAAATTTACTATTAAATTCAATAGTAATCTCGGTAGGTTTTGGATTGAAAGGGTTAAAATTGTAATATGCATTTTCTTCTCTCCTAAACTTACTTATTTTATCCCTTTATCTACTGGCTGTACTTACAACTCCCACCAAATTTTAAATTACGTAGAATAACCATCCTTACGAATATACTGACGATATTTTGCAGGAACTATTTCAGTTTTACTCTCCCAGGATAAAATACGGGACGGGTTCTATGATGATTATTTAGCGGCAAATGCGAATAGATTGAAGTTGTGCTTTCTTCTGCCACTTTAATGGGATTCCCATGATTATAATTTTGGTTTCCTCAAACATAGTTAAAAGGAAAGGGTATTATTTTTTAAGACTTAAAACTGCGATAAAAACATGTTATTTTGTATTTTTGAGAATATTTTAGCACTCCGTGTACTGACAGTACTCAAAAGTATCAATTTAATTGATTTTCTCTAGCGGATTGTTTTTTCCAAAGATAATTATTTTATTTATGTATATAACTTAATTGTCAATTTAGTGATTCAAGAAACAAATATTCGTGTGATAAAAATTGCAGTAAATCATAATACAGTAGATAATGGGTTAAAAGGGAAATACTATATAATTGAGTCAACAAGAAGAAAAATTAGTCCAGATAATTATTTATATTAAAACAACATCTCACTAAGAGAACAACATCATTAAGTTTTATTTGCAATGACTGCTTAAAAACCAACAATGGAATAATGAATATAGTGTACTTATTCACTAATTTAATCCAAACGAGCAATATCGAATTCCAGAATAGAAAAGAATTATAAGAAAACAAACACGATATGAAGATAAAAGAGACCAAGCACATTTTGCGCTTCATAAATCTCCCCATAACCATATCCCATAAAACATCCAGAAAACCTAACGAAAAGTAAACTCCAACACTCCCAGCTACGACAAATGCTCCCAAGCTCTTCAAAACCAAGACATGAAAAATCATCCACACTTCATTGTTTTTCTACAGCGGCAAATCTCCAACTCCTCGAATCCCTCTAAGCTTTTCTGCGAACAAAGGATCTTCAGTGGAGAGCTGTATTTGAATAATAATTCTTCATTCGCGCTGTACCCAGTGCATTTAAATTCCTCGGTAGGACTTGATTTCGCATTCCGAGACAGCAACGGGTAGATGTCGACGTTAGTAAAGGTGTTTTCTCGGCCTTATCATAAATCGTGGCCTAATATGAGGTGTAATTATGCAGAACTTCGACTGGATATCCCAAGGGAAAAGGACTAAGGTTGTTTGAAGTTTCCACAAGTTTGGCTTTTCTTTCCTCGAATCCCTAGAAACCGTGCAGATGATTTAATTACGCAAGTGATGATGGAACCAATGATGATGACGCCGATGGATAAAGCTTTCAGTAAGCGAAGAGGCTAAATTTTTAGTGAGCGTTTGTTAAATGGAGGATGTGGTTGAAGAATTCGAGTGGAAGCTCTGAATTTATAAGTGACTTTAAGTTTATGAATGAGTTAGCACAGTTTCCCAAATTATGAGTTTCAAGCGAAGATTTAGGTGAGTGTGTATAAATAAACTTCTATGGGAAGTGGGGGTTTCAGAATTGAATTTAGTACTCATTATAGAGTGTTAAACTTGTGATTTCTATCAGAATTTATTTAAGTCAGAAAGAAATATGATGGATAAGATTATGTTTGTTTTAGTTTAGTTTATGTATAGTGTTTTATTTAGAGCTGCGTGTTACTTTAGTAGCTCAAGTATCTAAATGGTTTTCATATATATAATTTATATCACAATTTTAGGATTTTTTAAAGTAAAAGGAGTAACACATAAGATAAAAAATAAAGATGTGTAAAAATAATAATATTAAAACATGATAATTTATGATCTTAATATTTTGAATTGTGAATAGAAACGCTCACTAAAAACTAAATATAAATCATTGATGATTTTGAATTTATCAACAAGGTCTCTTTACCATATCCCTTGTAGCACATCTGATACCAATTATGTCAGATTTACATCACTACAACTGTAAATAAAAATAATTTGACCATTTATGACAAAAATTGGAGGAATTTTGAACTTCTGTGCTACTTGGCAATAATCATCGCAGAAATATCAGAATTTCTAATTAAATAAATACATGAAAAAGATTTCATTTGTAAAAACCGTGTATTTATATGCTTATTTTAATTTAATCTGCTCATATAATTAAAAATCCCGTATGATTAAGGGTAATTAGAATTTTAACTTTCGTTATTCATATGATCTTACGTACTCTAAATTCATCCATACACCTTTTTTTCCTAACTTGTGAAAATTCTTTAAAGAAAGATAAAATGTGGGTATTCCAGAAAATTTAGATGAAAGTACTTACGCAGGAGGCATTGGATTTGACATTCTTTAAGTTACTCATTCCTTTTCTTTTATGAATAAATGGCTTTGGAGATTTCTCGAGAAAGACATGAGAAAGGAAATTAAATGTCCGTTTTGTAACAAAGAAGCTTCACTTCCTTAAGAAAAAGAATGGAGCAACCTTTTATCAAGCTTAAAACGTAATACGGTTTTTGATATTTACTTCTTCAGCCGCTTTCATGAATTTCTATTTATCTTAAGCAGTTAAAGAGAATAAAGCCGCGCCGCTATTACCCGGGATTCTTAAAGGGATTATCAAAGGTAAAACCCCAGAAAATGAACTCATTTGAACTAACAAAAGTAATAAATAGGTTAGCAGATGAAATTTTAGTTTAGCTGTTGGTGTTATTTACTTATAAAAATACCGTTAAAACAGGAAATTTCGATGAAAAAAAAGGACATGAATTCTAAGGAGACTTACTTATCAATACTTCATGCAATACACCACTATGTAGTTAAAATACGCCTGTTTATTAAACTATTGGCATGTGTGTAAGTATTTTTATATCAACCTTTTAAATCCCGTTATTAAAAATTTTTTTACCGAAATATAGTTGTTGATTATTTCCTTTGTAATTGAATTTAATAAGTTAGTATTTTTATCTATACAACTGACAGATACTTTTCATTGTAGGCAGTAGAGTTAACTTAAAAAATACTTTGACCAACTTCCGAGGTATTGATTTTTATATCAGACAATATATATTAAACGGTATTTATTTTCAGAAAAATTTTAAGGTAAGTTAATAGCAGTAATTACACCTTGGAGTAGTTAATAATTCAAAATTTCTATTTGTAAAACGAGGCTATGTATAATACTGATAAGTTGTAATTCAAAATAGTGAATTGAATTTATTGATCAAATACAAAACTGAAAACGTAACATCCAGGAAAAAATGGATGTTAATAATTTTTTTCTTTTAAATATATATTTAAAAAATGAACTACAAAAATATAAATGAAATTTAGTTAAACCTTTAAAAATTCCGGAATACTGGAAAAAGTACTACGGGTTTTTACGGTAAAGTACGTATCAAAAGAGATTATAAAATATTAATACATAAGTAAAATATAGTTCTCTAAAATTTGGATTAATCGCTCCAATAAGACTTTGGAAAAAGAAAAATATTTTCACTGTAAAAAATAATCCTGCAAAAAAAACAGAAAATTTCTGGCAGCAAAAGTTGCCAGAAAATTTCTGTAGGCCTAAAAATCCTGTAAACAGAAAAAAGCTGTTACCTACAGGTAAATGCTGTAAAAAGAAACTTTCTGTCAAGTGAGCTACAGATTTTTCTGTTGCCTCTCAATAATTTTCTGCTTGTGCGCATGCACTTATTTTAGTAGAGTTTTTTTCTAATTTTAATTAATTAATATCCGGGGATAGAACCCACGACCTACCGCATGCTAAGCACGCACGCTACCACTGAACCAACGAAGATTCAGTATAATGTTGCCAATAGCTGTATTCGTTTTCGATGCAGTAAGTTTCTGTTTAAGTACAGATAAGCTAAAAAACTAGATAAAAGCTGTTATTTTACATAAAATAAGTAGAAGTGCGGTGGGAATGTTACATGACAGAATATCTCTGTAAACATAAAGTCATTGTTTTTGAAAATTTCTGTTTTTCTACAGTTTTTTTTACAGTGTAGAAGGCAGTATCCAATTACCTTATAGAATGCATCTAACTGATTTAACACAAATCCTGCGAAAGCATAACGCAGAAAACAGGTTGGAATTTTCGACGGTAAACAACATAGGTTGTTCTTGAAAAACAACGCGCAATATACCTCTTAATTTGTTTTTCGCATTCGTTTTCTAATTGACGTAATGTTTACCAGAGTGATTATCTGAAAATTAGGAATTAAAGATGTTAAGAATCTCTCGTTAATTTGTTGTCAGATTTTACAGTTATATATTTATACATAGTTCTTGTTTATTTCTTAATTACCTGAAAATAAGTATTATTAGAAATACAAGCATAAATTTTTCTCCAAGCCCGAAGTTACACATGTTATTTGAAGCTATAATTGTAAAAAAAAAACCTAAATGGATATATACATAATCTAGATGAAATATATTCTAATTTAAAATTGAAAACATCAAAAATGTATATTAAAATATATTTTATCAATATTTCCCTCGATCTTGCATTTCGATATGTTGAATATAAAACAACTTGACAAGTTAGAGGAAATCACTTTGTCTTCTTTTGACGATCTGATTCAATATCAGCTAGTTTTATCTCCTATAGCAGCTACTTAAAAGATCTCAGACCTCACTAGCTTCTTTTTATTTTCTGATAGGATAGCAGATTCAAACAAGAACTTCCTTCTCAAAGACATCCGTTTATTTTTGTCAGCTATTACTTCCCCCATTCTTTTCTTCTCTTCATTCCCTGTCCTACTTTCCTTCTTTTGCATTATTTTCTTCCCCAAAGAACTTTCTTCTCCTGTTGTTTTATTTCTTTTAACGTCAATCAGTTGGCATTATCACAAGCGTAACTTTTAAAGTTTTTGGAAGCCATTTTAGCGCTTTTTTGTTATCAGTAGATCCATGCGCAGTTGTAAGTTGTATTTTCAATAATATATGTCTTACACGTGTATGTAAACAGTTTTTTACAAGGAGCTAAAAAAAAAACCGTAGCCGCTCCACGAAAAAAAATTACAAAAAAGTAATGAACTGCTAAATTAATAATTGCCAAGATTTTAGTAATAAATTGATTTTTTCCAAAGTTTGAATTCTTAAGAATATTATCATTACATTCATAAAATATTAAGCAATATCAAAAATTAAAAATAATTGCTAAATTTATACGTAATATATCTGTTACCGCTAAAGTTGATAATTAGTTAATCTGAAGAATACCTAGGTAAACTTAAGATTAACTGATTTCTGTCGTTAATGTGCGGATTTTTGAGTTTTTCGCATTTTACCTAGGGAATCTACACTATAACGGCCTCTTGATCGTTAAAGTTCAAAATAGTTTGTTTCGTTCAATACTTTATGTTAAAATGTTGAGGTGCTTACTGCGCCATGCGCTTACCCCTGCGCAGTTGGGTTTCAATACGTAGTTTGTTGTCATATTTGGTGTTTTGATTTCAAATTTAGAGCGTAGCACTGGTAGTTGTCATGTTGAATGTTAAAACAAAATAATACAAGCAAGTAAGTACTGTAAATTTACATGATTAAGTACAGTATATTACTACTAAAACGGGTATTTTGAAACAATTGTGTTGAAGCTCCGACTTCAGAGTGACAGAGATTTCTTTTAACGAAAGCAAATGTCCCAGCTGTTGAAATATCTTTTCAACAAACGTTAATTCAACAATCGCTGGAACCTGGGCAAGGGTTTAACATATGTAATCGATCGCGAATCCTAGCAATAGTTCAGTGCAGGCTGCCAGCCGATTACACCGCGCTTTCATTAAGATTTGCTAGTTTAAGTGCTCATTGAAATACGCTGTCAAATCGAGATCGAAAACCACAATTGATACAAATCTCAGTTGGTACTTTAATATTCTATTATTATTGTTTTTATATTCTAGTTTTAAAATTGCTATTTCATTACTATTTTTGTGGGATTTGCGTGTTTTGTGTAATATGAAAAAAGTACCGATCCCCCTTTTTTGATTCGTCATTGTTACTGTTTACCCCCAAAACGAGTTTGGTTATAGTTAGGGCAGGGGGGTTTTGGGGGGCGGCAGCCCCCCCAACCTCCTTAAACTTTTTATAAAATAAAATAAAATTTTGTACTTTAACGGATCACCCTCGTTAATACGTAAAATAACTGATTACAGGTAGTATGCAGATTAACGAGTGTCTAGTCGGTAGGGTGCAGAATACCTAGGTAATTTCAAGATTACCTAGGTAATCTTAGAAATTGAAAAAAAATTCGCTCTTTAACGGATCACCCTCGTTAATCTGCAAATTACCTAGGTTATCTGTAAATTAACTGATTTCCGGACTTTAACTGTAACATATCTATAAAATTCTCAAAGTAAATTATGTGGTATGAGTCTACCTTACTTATAAGTCATTAGATTATTCTTTTTAAAGGCGCGACGTCTGGTGTTGTCTTTAAGGAGAATGACACATTTACGGCATATATCTTTTAAGTTACTTAACAGTAGTAGTTATAGTTCAAATATTAAAAAAAACATGTCTAATTGGTCTCTTGAAGCTCCTATTACATTTACCGATTCAGTCCTAAGCCGCCCTAGATAAACATTGAAACCTATAGAGAATTTCGGGCGGTCTGAAAGGGATAATATACAAACGAAATCGATGTCTTGCATATTCCCAGTTAAAATAGCTAATAGAAGTTTTTAAATTACTTTGATTTTTTGCAATGTATTTTTATTTACAATCCTACATGAAACTAGAAATTTGATCCAATAGAATTTCAACTAACTAGAAAATTATTAAAATCTTCTATCTTTAATTATATATTCTACTTTATTTTAAACATCTATAGATATATTTTCATTTTAAAGGTGAAATGAACCAATTTTTTTCTTTTACTTTAAAAATAAGATTCTCAATTGAATTCCCCTTTTCAAAAGGCATAGTTTCCTCCACTTTTTGAGAGTGCTGCATGTTTGAAGGTCGGAAACGAATTTGTATTCATATATTTATCATACTCTGTTCCAAAAACAGTTGAGTTACACGAAACTGATACAATACATTGTTTTGTTTCAATCTATATTTCATCCTGGAATGAAAGCAATACATTCTCCATTCCTACTACTTTCCATGTAGAAATACCTTCGGCAGAATGCAGAAAAATGTGTGATCAAAGCTCTCGTCTCTATTTATGCCTTGGCATGTCTTATGAAAGGATTATTCGTCCCACGTATGCAATGAAAGAGAAAAAAGGATGAATACGTCAACACGTTTGGAATCATATATGCATAGCAATGCTGTTGAATCTAAGTTTATACATGAATGTTAGGTCTGGAAAATCTTGAAAAACATCTGTCCTTTGTGCACATGTTTTGTTGAAACGTGAAGGGGTGAGAAGTGGTTCAGAGCTCAATTCAAATACTTTTTCAGCCCATGGGTTTTCGCCAGTTTTGCATGCATAATTAATCTATAATCTTTTTTTAGTCATATTATCTTTAATTTGAGCAATGAAATAATATATATCTTTTATGTTTCTTCTGTAAGGTTTTCAAGCTTATTCACATGGTTCTGTGTAGCAAATGATATTAAATAAACATTTCACTGTTACCTAGCTTATACACGAATTAAATTATAATTTAATGAAACGAGTTGCAATATATTTTATCAAGCAAATAAACTAATTCATTATAAATGCACCGTTTTTCTCAAGTGTTTTATTTATCTAAAATATGTAAACATTTATCTGAACAGAATTAAGGAAGGTCTGAACCTTAGTGGTGCAGCTCAAGTGGTTCATTGATCATTGAAAAATTTATTCTTCAAACTTCCATAGGTGGTTGATCAAAAATCACATATCAAAGCATGCTCAAAACCGAAGACTTTTTTTGAAGTTAAAAGAAATTTAGCAATTGTATGCTAAAAATGCTATTGTGGATAAATGGCTTAGGGAAGAAATAAATCCGAATGATTAATATTTACTAAACATTTTTAAGCTATTAACAATGAACAAAAAAGGAAAATTACCTTTATAAAACACCAAATTAATAATATAGGAATTATAAGGAAAATGATTTGTATCTGAACCATATAAACTACCTAAACAATTTGTAAAATAATATTAAATAAACTATAGTGATTTTAATCTGTAATAGAACTTCACAGCCTATGTGTTCAATACACTGTGCTTCTCAGAGAAATAAAAATAAAACTGGCAAAAGTAAGTTTATGGAAAAATGCAGACTTGAATTCTCAAACAAGATGCTACTCGATCACATGAATGACGTCAAAATGCACGGAGTTATGTCGCATAAAATTTGAATCGCCCCTAGCTGTGAAACTTTCATACGCAAAAGAATATTTCTCTCTCTCAACGCGTGAATCCTACAAAACTAAATTCAGAATCCTTCACGATCAATACCTATTTTTCCGGAGGTCCAAACAAAAAACAAGAAAACCTTCTGATGTACATACAAGAATGATGGAGATTTTTGAAGAAAAAAAATAATAACTACCCAAGTGAGTGTGCGATACGGCAGGATAACAAGTACAGTTATCCTACTCAAAATGATTTCTTCAAGACTCCACAAGGGGAAAGGTATTAATCTTCCGGCGCGCGCGCGTGGATTCCAAAATCATATAAAGTTTGCGTTTATCTGTACCCTTGAGCTGTTGAAAATGAAGAATTTCTTGTTTGATATCATGACATAGTGTGATAGGTAGCTATATCCAGTATGGTTTGGTTATGTGGTGTGTATGAAATAACATGTGATGTCATGGCATAACATACTTTTTTGAATGAATTAGTATGCGTTATTAGTAGTGTGGTATAGTATGAAAATATTGAGAATACATACTATAGCACTTTTAGAGAAAAAAAAGGAAAAATAGAGAACACTTAATTTCAAGTGGGGGAGATATTTTTTGAGATAGTAAAAAATTAAAAATTCAAGGTAGTATCAAAGTTCAAGATAACGAGGTTATACTATAGTTTATAATTCACATACCGAAACCTATAATATACCATGCCATGTAAGAAGGGTTCCAATTATTACATCAAAGCTGTTTAGATTGAATATTTAAAAAAATTCAATTGAGTAATTTCTAAAAAGTGTATTCAATCCTCTAATTCATACATAAATTAAAATATTTCTTATTGGTAGGAATATTTCTTTTCATACGTTTTACTTAAATTATAGAACAATGTTAGGGAAGTTTTTAATTTAAGTCGAAAGTTAAAAACTTAAGAATTCGAAAATTAACACATTATGGGATTTGCCTCTTATGGTATTTCGTATGTTAAAATATAAAAAAGTGTAAAAATATAAACCCTGATGAATGTGTTAATTTGCTGTTTTGTTGTTGCTGTGTTAATACGTTGCTTTTTAGTTTAAGAATGACTTGCATGTTCTTTTCAATGTAAAATAATTTAGATAAACAAAAACAAATCTTAAGAATAAATAAGCTTTTAAACTTTTTTCTATGCGTAGGAAGTTTCAGGTAAATTAAGGTTTAAGTATATTTGTCTGGAGTTTTCTAAATGTAGTAAGATTATGTATCTCTAGGGTTTCATTTTGTCGAATTAAAAAACTCCAAAGTTGTTCCTTAGAAGAAATTTTTCAAAGACATGAAAGAACTTTTGTATGAGTCTTGCACTTAACAAGTGCTATATAATCCGAGAAATCTAGAATTTTTTTTGAAAAGTTTTTATTAAATGTGGGGATTATTATTTGCTTTGGTTCCAAACAAAGCTTTTAAATTGAGCACCAATTGGTCTTCTTAAATAATGTTGTTCTCATAATTAAATAGTGGTTTCAAGTATGTTTAAAACTGTCTTTAAAATTTTAATAAAAATTTTAAATGTTTTAAGGAAGTCTTTGTGTCAGGGTGTCCAGAAAAGAACTCCGGGTTTTTAAAATTGAATATCTCTTGAACAAAAATAGATAGAAATATAAAACCAACGGCATTGTTCTTGTAGGAGCATAGAATTTTTTGTGTTAAAATTTAAAAATTTTGGTTACTTTAAAAGTTAGCAGATGGCAGCACGTTAAGAACGTCGCAAAATCGTTCAAACTTAGTGCAGGATATCGATTCTTCGATCATTGTCAAGATCGATCCCATCCAATCGGAAAGAAGATCAAAACGCAAAAAAATCTGAATACTCATTAAAGGGTTGAATGATATAATCATTTTAACAAACAACCCCATTTTCTACAAAAAGTTAAAAGGGATAACCCCTCTCTTTAACAATTGGACTTCAACCAATCATCGAAAGTGAAATATTTCAGGTAGAAAGTTTCAATCTCAATAAAAAGAATCGATCTTGACAATGATCGAAGAATCGATATCATGCACTCAGTTTGAACGATTTTGTGACATTTTCAACGTGCTGCCATCTTCTAACTTTTAGAGTAACTAAAATTTTTAAATTTTAACACAAAAAATTCCATGCTCCTACAAGAACGATGCCGTTGGTTTTATATTTTTATCTATTTTTGTTCAAGAGATATTCAATTTTAAAAACCCGGAGTTTTCTGGACACCCTGTAATTGCATTGTTTTGTAATCTTAAAATGCGTTGTCTTTTCTGTTTGTAAGATAAATTTATCTGACATTTTTATAAACTTGTACTTAATCGAAATTATCGTCCACCTAGATCTAAACTGTTAAAACTTTTTAAGAAAACATTATTGTTTAGGAATATGCATGACAGGGATTTTCCCCCAATTAAATTTTTTTACAATGGTAATAGTGCCAGAAAGCATTTTTGAACAGATTAAACTTTTCTGTAATTTAATTTTAGAATAATTCAAAAACTATGTTATTTCTACTAGAAACTGCTTCACATTTTTCCAAATAGCTGTTTCTATTCATTTGAAATAATTTAAAAATGACATCTCATTTGACTAAATAAGTAGTAATAAAACGTTTTTACACTCCAAATTATAAGTTTTATATTTTTCATTATTTAATTTCCTAAAAGTCTGACATAATTTCAGAGGATATTGTTTTTGGTTAATATATTTTAAAGAAACTAATGCTTAGAATTTAAAATTTTAAAAAAATTATTGTTTTATTTTACAAAGCTATTTCTTCTGCTGAATCTTTCATCCAAACGTATCCATAAAATCTGCATACAGATATCCATTTTACTCCTAGAAAAGAATATTTTATAATAAAAGAAATCATCAGAAATATAACTGCTTATCAATCAAATTGTGAGACGAAAATAACTAAAGATTTCTCAAAATGTTGATGAATTTCAGACAGTTTAGTCAAGTGATTACACCAATACGTCATAGTATCTATCTATTCACATGCTAACTTGATGGGGCAAAATTTAAAGGGAAGAGAAAGGCTATTCTCTTCCCTATTTTTTTACCCGACTATTGAGCATACAAAAAATTAGAAGGGGATAATGTTTGGTCAGAGACCATGCGGGGATAACATAGTGATTAATGATGGACTGTCTCCCTTTATCGATAATTTCTGGTTCCATCCGTAGAAAGGCATGCACTATTCATGATTTCTTAACAGGAACAAGCTTATCTCTTATGACCATGTAAGAAAATGATCCATGTGAAATAAATCACCGTTGAAATGAGCTCCCCGTTCCCTCCGTCATTAAAACTTTATGATCGAGAAGGTGTGGGAAGGGGATGCGGAAATACTTTACGGCTCTTTCTTTTCCCCTTCCCAGATTTCTTTAGAAAAGCCAGGAGAGGGGAAAAAAGTTCGGGAGAAAAGTTTCAGTCTAAAACAGCAGTCTCGCTTAGCCTAGTAATCAGCAGGAAACTACGCTTTTGTACACCTCGTTGACTCAGATTTTAATGGTCACACACACAGAAGGTAGTTAGCGAGTAAATCATGTAATTTTCTGTACAGATTTTGAGTTATAGTTCGGTTCTTTGATTGGGTGAGGCAACGAGTTCGGATTGAGATATTGCCTTGGCCATAATTAATAAGTTCCGGAGTGTGGGTAAATAAGTTTTTGACTGTGTTTTTTAATGGAAATATTTTTAAATTTTGGGTTAGGTTTGAGTTTTCAATCAGGCCATATTTATAAATAAATTTTAACTAGAGAAATGCTTCATTCATTCGAAATTAAAGTTACAGAGATTAATTTTGTTTTTTTATATTTCAACCATAAATGATGATTGTTATATAATCCTAGTTGCATACTAATAGAAACAAAAATTGCAATGAGTATAGTTGTAATTAGTTTTTTTAATTGGACAAATTTTAAAATTCAAACAAACAAATTAGAATTTTAAATATCCTTCAAATTTTTTCCCTATATTTGTATGTAGACTAATCATATATGGAATTATTATATCAGGGTAATTCATATTAGTGAACAAATAGTTAAGATTAGCAAGCGAAAACAAGATGTGTCAGAAAAATATGAAAATGGTTAGATTTTTCTAGTTCATAAGTAGACGAATTAACAATGCAAATAAAGAAGAAAAATATAGCCACTGTAGGACAGGGGTCAAATATATGGAAATATAGAAAAACTATGAACCCTGGATTAGTGAAAATTGACACTGCTGAAGACATTTCGAAATTAAAATGTGTTAAATTCTGAAATTCAACCAACAACAATTTTTGTATATTGAATAGTAGCATATGTTTATAAAAAAGGAATTTAAAATTAATAAATGGATTATTTTTTAATTCTATAGCATGTCCCATTAGCCCTGCATTGTGTCCCAATAGACCCCAAGTTTAGGACCCAACACATAGGTAAATGATTTTTACTTTCAAAGAATATTTTTTAAATCTAGAATGAAAAATCGTTTTGAATTCATAAAAAATATTATAATAACTGGAATTATGATTTATTAATATTATTTAGTAAAAAATGTCCCATTATCCCCCACTTTCCACTAACTGTTTCAAAATATGTTTGGAACTTCTATTACTGTTTAGTTCATTATTCAATTCTGTACGTATACAAAAAGTATAAAAAATTAAGAAAAAACTTCTAAAATAGAACCTTAACTGTATCTGTAACATTGTTTAAAATACTTAGAAAAATGAATATTTTCAATGTTAATATTGAGGAGCATAAAAATATGTTGTTAGTTTAGCTACTACCAAACCATCATTCTTGCGCTTAAAGGAAAATCATTTATCTTGGCTTACATACAGATGCATTAAACCTGTGTAAGCATAAAATAATAATAAAAAACGTCTAATAAGATTTTTTCGATGAACCAACTATTGATCCTCCACTTCAGGCAAGGGAAACTTATAGGGCAATGTTTTTGAGGTTAAGTCCAAGCCTGGAATCTCGCCAGTTTTGAACCCAATTGGAAAACGTTTGGGAAAGTGTAGGTTGGAAAATAAATGAAATCCGTGATGTGACAAAAATGAAAATACTTCATGTATGTAACTCAAAGGGGATTGATCAGAAAGTTTCACAAACACTGATTGATTGAATCCTTATAAGTTGCTCAACTTTCTAATAGGAGACCGAGTGAGGGTTGGAACATTGTATTAGATATTTTCCGAGTGGGAGAAATAATGTTTGTAGCGGAGTTACCGTCTAAGAAGTAACTAATGAGAGAAATAATTGGTTTCGACTTAAATTCTGACGTTTCTTGCCAAATACCGAAAGTTTATATGTATAAATAAATGATACACGACTCCTCAAAAAAAAGGTAACCTTAGAGGTTGACACTAAAAAATCAAATACTTTTATACAATCTAAAATATATATCATGAACCCTATGCGTATTATGTAGGCGAAGATTTTTTGCGTTTATTTTGGAAATGTGTATGAGGATATTCATTATTTTATAGACGGTACAACCACTTTGTAAACGGACACGCATCCAATATGTGTTTTTCATGTTGATATTCATTATTTAAGTTAAGATTACAATAACTAAAAAATCAACAAATTACAATCCTATGTATTGTAGTGAGTTTAGCAAGCATCTTATAAATAATTCGAGAAGAATTACAATATTTCAACTTAAATTAAAAAGAAAACCTCAAAGGTAAAATAAAGCGCATGTTTTTAATACCACAACTCTAAAAAAATAGATTTCACGAAACTGCTTTAGAATTTTAGTGTTTTTACCAGAATAGCTGATTATGTTTCAATCTTCCAGAAATAATTCAGTTAGTCACATAAAACAAGTATCCTTTCTAATATAAGAACGTGAAGAAGAATGGTTAAGCGCATAATCACAGAAGCAACTAAGCATACTTCATCAACTTCGTGTCTTTGTTATTGTCCAAATTGGCAGCCTTATGGTGTCCAGAAAGCTATAGTAGACGGATATACCCACGTCGTACATAGGAACCAGGATATTGGTAAAAGCAACACTTCCCTAATAAACAACACAGGACTATCTACCGGAGTATTGTCAGGAAATATTTTATCAGAGGGACCGCTTCTTTATCTGTCTTTATCACCACACATCTTAAGATATCACACGTTGGGCTGTCTGTAGTTTTGATGTACAACTTTCTTCTCCTAAAAGGGCCTTGATCTTTTCTTGGATATGTCGTAAGACTACAAGTGGGAATAATCTGAAGTTAGTAGATTGTATCACAGTGGTAAAGCTTGGTGTGTGATAGAATATGTTCATATGTTATATTTTTGTGCTACTAATCATTTTCTTATTTGGTATTATATTGATAAAAATAACAACATATCAATAAGACGAGCGGGGATTTTCTGTAATATTTGTGTACTACACTGAAAAAAGTTCAACCTTTCACCACAAACTGGTTCAAATTTAGCTGCAACCTAGGTTCGGTAACAGGTTTCATCAAGTTTTTGGTGGTTTCACTAGTGAAAGCACCGAATTGCGCAAGTAAAAGCACCGAAAACTTGGTGAAACCTGCTACCGAGCCCAGGTTGCAACTAAATTTGAACCAGTTTGTGGTGAGGGGTTGAGCAATTTGAACTAGCTTGTGGTGAGAGGTTGAACTGTTTTTTTAACAGTGTATTATTTTTCATTATTATTAAATCATGAAATTATGTCTGAGGCAGATTGGTAGAAAGATGGTCTTATGAAGGAAATATTTATAAAGGTAGGTGTGCTATTCTAAGAAAATCCTTCCATTTCTAGATAAAACTTTGATATGCAAAAATATTCCTCTCCTTTTTTTAACTTTACGATTATTATAACCCTAAACTATCATAAGGACAGCTAATTTTTTTTTTACAAAACTGGTGCATTATCAAAACAACCATCTTGTTTTAATATAGTTTTTTAAGAAACAGTCATTTTTACGCAGCACAGATTGTTATCGATTAGATTATTGTAGATTTATCAATTACAGATTTCGTTCGTTAGAGAAAATATCTCTTAAAATGCACTCATATATTTTTTAATCCAAATTTAAACAATTGCTTCCTATGTAATTTCTACAAGAAAATAAATATAAATGAACCAAGTTCTTATTCTAAAAATATCTGTTCTGTAAAAGTGATGACTGCTCATAAAATTGATGACAGATTTACCCAGCAAGAGTACAATATACGTACAACCCGATAGAGGGAAGCCAAAAGTTTTCTCTTCCCCCGATTCTTTTGTCAATAGCTGATCCAGACCTTAATAGAGAAATCAATTTTTCAGCAGTATTTGCAATCCCTACCTTTTCAATAACTTTGTAAGGCTTCCAAATTGAACTGTCTACCTTAAACATCGGAAAGAAGCCATAAACTATTTCATTCTCCAATTAATGCTGGTGCATAGAGCAAAGACCCCATGATATTTCACAGATTTGAAAATACTTGATCTGGAATTGACTAATGGGGAAAAATATCCCCTAAAAAGAACTTGAAAATGGAACACGAATACACGCATGGAGAGATCCTTCCCTAGCTAGGAATCAATCCCGCTTTATTCACCCCAATAGCTTTCTTTCAAGCCTTTGTTGCTGTTTTTACCTTTCAATCAAGTGGATCTATTGTTACGTCAGCGTAGAAACACCTCTTCAACTAGGCAAGAGGACCACCAAAGATAACGATCCTTTTTATAGGGAATAGCGGGTCATATTCTAGACATCTTCTCTTCGGTTACTATGACGACGAGTAAGATTCGTCTTCCCAGTTTCTTCCATGATCAGTTTGTTCCCAGATGGTTTCCCTATCCTGATATTTATCTCCTTTGCAGCTTGGGGGTCACTTCCAGCTCCAGGATGAATCTGGTTGGATACACTGCGCTTTCATAAGACATTCAATCATTTTATGGTATATGTCGAGTAGTTAAAAACGAGTGTTCTAAGAGTATTAGGCATGCATTATTTTATATTTAACCTCTTATTTAATTATAACAAGCTTGAAGTTTTTTTATAGAAACGTTACTGATTATAGTTTAAATAGCTTCCAACGTAATTTTTCAAAATAAACTCTAGTAGCACAGGTCTGCAACGAAAATGCTGTTTGATTAATTTTAGTTATTTCCTGTGTATTTTGGTGTGCTGAAAACGAAAAACAATATTGAAAAAAATCCTTCAGGATTTGACACCAACCGCAAATTTATTTTCGAATTTGTCCATTTTCCTTAGTTTTTGAACATTTCCAACTCCCTAACTTTTAAAAATTAGGAGCTTTAAAAAATGCTGCACATAATAAACTTGTGGCGGAAATGTGCCTCGAATTTGCCTTTACTCTGTATAGGGGAAAGTACCCCAAAACGGGGTAGCTCTTATCTGTTCTTCGCTTTATTTCGTATTGTGTACAAGGTACATTCCAAAGTGAGGCGTCATTTAAAAGTATACACTTTTCAACTACTTAAAATACCTTTTTCACATTTGTTCAATAATATTTATGTGAAAAACACTGGTTTCACAAAGTCTTATACGATCCATCCCGTTTTACCCTACCAAGGTTGGGTAAAAAGGGATACGGATTTGTATGTTATTATGGTTTTGCTGATTTTACTTTTGATTTAGTTCTTAGAACAAAAATAGGCTACGTTTTTATAGGAAGAAACTTTTTAATTGTAAATTTGAAAAATTTCATAACACAGAAATCGCATCAAAATGTTCTAGCTATTTCTAGAAGAAGTTCGCTGATAATTGCGAGTCATCTTGTATTCTGAAACCAAAATAAATTATTAGCTTTTTAAAAATTGCCAAAGAAAATATGGTCAAAGATTAGTTGTGATTAGCTTATGTTTTTATTATATTATAGTGCGCACAACGTGTTATTTTCTGGTTTATCTTTGTATAAGCCGCCCCCTTCAAAAAGATTTAAAAAAACTTTTTTGAATTTAAAACTTAAATTTTAGGTCAAAACATTCTTCTGACTTACAGTTTAACCTATAACTAAATTTTGTACAAAACTCAGGCCAATTATTTGTACCCCAAAAGTAAAGTAAATTATTTTATTTCGAAAATATAATTATTTAAAATTAAAATAAAATGTTGTAATTGATTATACATGTTTTAATTCATTACTTATTTCAATTAAAATAACTTAAACACATTGCCAAAACATTAATGGAAATGGTCGGGTAAAACGGGACACATCAAAATTATATCCCGTTTTGGGCACACCAAAAGTGTCCCGTTTTGCCCGACCGTGATGCTTTTGACAACATAAATGGCTGACCCCTGAACCGTAACTCACTAGCAATATTTAAATACATGAAATTGTTGTTAAAAGAGCTATGAACAAAACACAGTACTTTACGGAATTGTTCTGAAGGACGGAGAAGCACAAGGATAGTTGTTCTGCAGTCGAAAAAAGTACAAATTTAGAAAAAACCTCACTAGAAAACTTTGAAAAATATTTCTTTGCGAAACAAGTGGCTAGCGTTGAGAGATCAACTGAGAATGCTGTCATGGCGGTCGGGAACCAGTTTAGCTTGTCTCCTACGAGATAGTACCGCCAGTCAAGCTCCGAGGCTCAATATCCCGTTTTGGGCAACTCTCCCCTACTTTGTTGCCGACATCTCAACTTAGCCTCGTGTTTAATTGTGACAGCTCAACTCGTACTGAAATCTTGTATAAAAGCGCACAGCCATTTGCAATAAATTGTTCTCTTTTTTATCTTACTTTTCTTAAGTTGACCATGTTTACGTTTTATTGAAGTTTGTTGCATAACTAAAAAATGTTTTCGGTATTTATTAGCTATAGGCCTCGACAAACTATCTCCTCAGGATATTATAGAAATAGGAAGAAAATACCAGAGAAGATTTAATAGTGCAATAATGACTTATTTTTGTTGTATGGTTCGAAAAAACGTTCTTTCTGCCACTCACAAGGGTAAATGTACCAGAAGAAGCTTCATAAATCGGAAAAAATTAGCTTTAGAGTGCGTAAATGAGATCTTTTTAGTTATATAATGATTTTTATGAAGACAATATAATAAAAAACTTATTTTATGAACCTAAACATATTAAAGATAATAACCTTGGAAATAAATTTGAATAAAAAACTATTTTTTAAGTGTACTCTAAGTTTTTGTAAAATATTGCACTATTTGCTCAATTTGTAACAAAATGAATTGTCTTAAAAATCAAAAGAAGTCATTTCCAGATTCAGCGCACCAAAATACAAAAAGAAAATGATTTCCAGATTAAATTCAAAAACAGTTATTCTAAATTTGTTCTAATTTTTCTTGAAAAATTACCTTCATTTACTTAAATTGTCAAGAAAGGTGAACTCCTATGATAAAATGGATGCCAGTTTAAGATTCCAACACATCCAAAAAGGTTATACATGATTTTATGGAAAAATTTTAATATAATTTGTCCATCTTTCAAAATCAAATCACATTTATTACAACAACAAAAGTGCACATAAGATCATAATATCTATCCTAAAGGTGGAACTGTTCCTCCATGTGTAACCGGAATATCAAGATTAATATCAGATAAAAACAGTGGGAAAATAGGAGAAAATTAATATCTTAATTTGCGTAGGAAAATTAAAAAAACGAGAATGCTTGGCTGGCAATTACATATATGTCACGGGCAAAGTGATTAATTGGGCATTATAATAATGCCTAGAGTGGAAGCGGGCAAAGTGATAAATTCCATTCATAAATTTCGTTGAATTTATCACATTGCCCGGGCATTATTGATAATGCCCAATTGATCACTTTGCCAGTAATATATACATATATTAGGGTGTATCGGATAAAAAAAACTTTTTTCGATTTTGTTGATCCGATAGTGCGGAAAAGTTGTCTAAGGTGGCAGAGAGTACCTGTGGTTTTTTTTCAGAATTTTCGGATAATATCTTGAAGCGCCGTCTTGCCCCTGAAGTTCCCCATGTTAATCCTATAGGGTGCTCAAGCCAAAAATGCCGACGAAGGACGAATGTCTTCCCTCGAGTTATGGACTCTACATGATGTATGCTACCTGACAAAACTTGAATAATAGCCTGAATGTCCATAATACGTTTTTTGTATGCTCAAATTTCGTCCAAAATCGCGTATTTCCTCGTTCAAATTAAACCCCATGTTAGATTTATGTTACCGAATGTTTAAAAATTTAATCCAAACAAGTATTTTTTAAGGTATAAAGGAGAATTTCACGCACCTAAATATATTTTTAGCAGTAGAAATCAGAGCAAGATGAAATAATTGTATTAAAAAATTAGAGTGATGCATATTCCTATAAAAGGTGTTTAAATAACAGAAACACTACTTGGAAAAACTCAGGAAAATGGGACAAAATTCAATCCTAATGCATTAGGATATAGAATTTAATGCGTGTGATCTTGAAGAAGAAAAGTATTAGTCTTCATTTCCATTATTTGGATAAAAAAACAATGCGCACCAAGAATATATTTTACGGAGAATATAAATTTTAAAGAATTTCATTATATTTGTTCTATATTTAAAAGTATGTAAAAATAATACTGTAAATAGGATAAATTACATTCCGAACTGAAATTATAAAGTTACATTATTCTTTTTATAATTTTTAAACACTATTTAAAAGTCATACAAGGCAAAATATATGACTAAAAATATGAGATTAAACTGACCGTAGGTTATAAGTTTTGATTAATAATTTCTTTCACTCTGGTTAAAATTTTTAAATCACTTTGGTATCAGAGTTCAATTTTCTAACTAAGAAAACAGCACGCATAACATAAACCAGATTCTCAAAATCTGACTCAAGTTTTATCCCTACTTTACTTTACCCACACCCATCCCCTAATTCTTGTTTAGTTCTTTAGGAAGTAGCAGCTAGAAAATCTATTCCAAAATGATTTTCAAAACTTTCTGCTGCGCTTATCCATAATGATTTATATCATTAGCCTAGGATATATTTTATAAGCATTTAATCTGTCTTAAGCATGCAGCTTCCTTCCACGCATTCTATTAGGGTTAATGCCCCAAGAATGTTGAAAAGCACCCGTTATAGCCTCCATATTTCACTAACAAAACATTTTCAGGTAATTTTTCCGCATCGAAAGTAAAATGGCTTCTACGCCGGCGGCTTCTGGATACGCTCGCCGGGTATACTAGCTTCATTTACGCCGAATAAACTTCTTACTACTACCGAGTTTGAATGCTGTGCCCGAGAATAAATTTTGCGAAATTTTCCGATTCTTAGGGAAATAGATTTTGGGCGGGGTAAAAAGTTCCGGCCCTAGCGTGTCTAATAGATGCTATCTGAGATCCCAGAAAAATGGATACGCTGAAGAAATCGAATCTCATAAGCCTTTTCGAATTCCGTGATTGCAAGAGGGTGCAGTTTTATTTAAGCAGAATAAATATTTTATCCTTCGAAGAATATCCGCTTAGTCAAATGGTATTCGGGATATTTGGTGCTTTTAGACTGAAGGGTGAACTGTAAGGGTTATTTTAGTTAGTTTGAAAAGCGTTGGTATTGAAATAATATTTGAATTTTAAATTGGTTCGATTTGAACTGGTAATAGAAACACTAGCTTTTATTTATTCATGATGTACTTTCCATTCTTTTTATCATAATAAAAATGATGGGTAGATGTTAGTGTTTTTAACATAACCTACATAATTCTAGATGTAATGAGTAAGATGAAAAGTTCAAAGTATTTTAGTAGTTAGGATTTTATTTAGTAAAACTTAAGGCCAATAACTTAAACTTCCTTGAGATTATGGAGAAATAAAGGTTATTGCATTTATTATTTTTTACTTTATGCCCAGTGACATTTACAAAAGTTTTTTTTTTAAAACTCAAGAGTTATTTACATTACATTTGAGATGCAAATTATACCTTGAGTAAATATATGTCATCATAAAAAAACTGACATTGCAAGTTTAAATTCATTTTTATTATAAAATGATTAAAAGTTTAAAAAAATATTTTTGTATGGTTTAACTACACAACTTTTTTTATTTATCTTTAAAAAGTTCAACTTTGAAATTTGTCTTTAAATCTAAAAATATTATTTATCAAACGTTTAACACTAGAAGCTCCTCATACCTATACCTAGGCTATAGGCCTCATACCTAGAACCCTCATACGCAGTCATTTTGACTGCTAGGTTTTTCTAAGCGAAAAATCTTTCTGGGCCAGAATATGCATTATGGTGGGTCAAAAATATTATTTTCACATTTTCCCAGGGGCACAGCGACAAAAGGGTGGCAAATGGTCTCAAACTAATATGTGTAAAATATTATTTGATTATAATAACTCTTTTTGCCCTCCGGATTGGCCTCAAAGTTTCGATTAATATAGTAATTTCATGTAAAAATGGACGAACGAAAATCAAGCTTTTACCTCGATTGCACAAATCCGCTTCGATATGCTTCAAATTCTACTTAAAACATTTCATCACTTTAAGATTTAAAAATTAAATCTTTAAAACTACAATTCTATAACATCCATACAATACTTTTCAAGAAAATAATTATCTTCATATAGTATTTCGTAAAAAAATAAATTTTAAAACACAGAAATTAACTTTCATAACGTGTAATTAACATAATATATTTTAAAGGGCAGTTTGAAATAGAATTTTTCATTTCTTCAATTGGCAGTAAGTGTATAATTTGTATGTAAATTGTTGGAAATTTGTATTGTATACCAAAGGAACCAAGGTCACACATCAGTATTATTAAACATTATAGTGTCCACCTGTCTTGTTTTTTTTACGTTAGAAACGATACGCATGCCCTTGTTGCTTTCCTCATCTCATACATTCTGATTAAAAATTAATATAATACTAAATAAAAAACAAATTTCCAATCATATAACGAGTTCGAATTAATTTTTAGCAGCCCGATCATTCAAGAATTTTACATTCCTATGAGTTCAAGTAGTTTCTTAAAATGCAAAATGATATTTAAAAAAATCATATCTGCTTTTAAAAATTGCATAAAAACAGGCTTAAGATGTCAAATTTTTGTACCAACAAAAATTCTCGCCAACTTTACAGTGGCTTAAAACGCGAACAGGTTTTGCATTGAAATCCATGCTTTTTATTTCAACTTTAACACCGATTTCTTTTTAAGAAGAGCTTTTACGGTTTTTCTTTCATAAATCCAAAATGATGTTCCATAACAGTGAGAATCTGCTATAAAGAGAACAATGCAATATCATTAAATCCCATCAACCATTCGATTCTCTCTCTTCAAAATAAAAAAGCTCCTGGTTAATTTCTGAAAAGTTTTAGCCTGAACAAAAAGCACAAATCCATTTTTACCTTTTGTGCTTCTTTCAATATTTTCCAATTCCAAGACTGAAATAAATATGACATTGCGTTTAGCCGCATATCGATTACTTTGATGCGTAAGCCGTATTCTATATCTTCTAGCAAATTCTCTCTCTATCCCTGTCAATACTAGTTTTCCTCCCTTTGTATGATTTTTTTATCCTAAAGTTGTTTTGGGAAAGTCCGGATGTTAAGAATTTTTTTCAGAACAGAATGCATTTTATATTTTGAATCTCTAGTGAAATGTCATTATTGGATGTAACAAATATTGGTTTATCTTGATGTATGGATTTATTCGACGCAGATATTTTGGCACTGTACTTCTCTACGTTTCATAATTATTTGGGTAAGTAAATAATTTTAATTATACGATAGTGTATTTTGTATAAAACTATGAATAATGTAATATTTATGGTAAATAATTATGCTTATGCTGAAAATATGATTATTGATGAAGAAATTAAACTCATTTATCTGAATCAATGCTTGATTCTAATTAACAGGGTGTCCCAAGACAACTGTCCAAACCCTTGAATTTTTACACCCCTACAGATGTAGTCATGAAAGTGGGGTTTAGGTATAGTTAAGTGACCATGCCCTATCCGATGATACAACTTAATCTTAAAAGGTAACTTGTCAATATCAACTGGGAATAAAAAAACCTACCATGCCCACTAATAATAACCCCCTATTCCTATATGATTCCGAGTCGTCTAGGAGTGTCCTACCAATCCTAGAAGTTCTGAAGTATTTATGTGAAAACCCCTGTATATTTAAAATACATATCATATTTATGTTAACTTTTATAAAAGACATGTATTATATTGTATTTTTGTCAAGTTATGATGTATTACAAAACACAAATAAGGAAGAGCGTTATGAAAATATTTTATATTTAAGGATTAAACATTAAATATGAATCCGTAGAGAAGTGTTAAATGACGTTAAGTACTAAATTAAACCATCATCTTTCATTTTTGAAAATCGAAAGCAGCTCTATTTTCCTTTCAAAACTATTTCTTAAATAGTTCTAACTCTGTACGACGGCTCTCCTATTGCCACAGGGTGTTACATTCACAACACTAAAGGCTCTAAACAAAGGCTCGTAAGCTTCGCGTGGGAAGGATAGATGGTCTTCTGTAAAATAAAAGACTAACATTCTTCGGGCTACCGACTCCCGAAAAATATCTCTTTGAAGAGGCAATTTTGGCACCTTTCAAGAGAGTCCATTATTTAACCCGCGAGGACGCGCGCGGGGTCTGCGAGACCCCAACGCTTAAATAAACCTTCATAAAAACTCTAATTTTTAATGAAAATATATGAAACTCCGTGTAGCTGCCTAAAAGGTTTCCACCTATCACCTCATGAAGTTTAAATAAAGTGGGTATGTTATTTTCCAAGTTAGGTTGTTGTTTTTAAGGAAAATGCTTCCAAAACTGTGAGGATTGGTGCGAGATAAATAGCCAAAGAGGTTTCCAAAAGTAAGGAAGAGGTAACTATACTCCATAATTTTTCTTGCAAAAAAAGAAATTAGAAAATAAAGGATTTTAGAAAATAAACATCAGTTCAGTTTAGCCAAAGAAATTCGTTAGCTCCGCTCACATTCCATTGCATTTCCTGTTTTCCTAGTCTTATATTATATCTTAATAAGAAGCAGTCAACTAATAATGCACATTAAACAATTAAATTATATATTTAAACTATCCGTGATAAAAATTTTGCATGCACTGAACGTTTAGAATGGGAAACGGTTTGTGGGGTCTGAGAGACCCCGCGCGCGTTCCCGTGTAACAGAAAGTAGCGCGCGTCCTCCCGGGTTAAAGGAATAACGTTGGGATAAAAAGGCAAGGGAATTGCTCCAGTATTATAGATATTTGAGTATGGTTTCAAAATCGTACGCCAAATATTTATTTAGATATTAGGGAAAGGAAAAAAGGAAGTAACGGGAATGAAGTGATCAAGTTTTTTTTACTGAATGTTGTATTTGATTACAGTAATAGCTTTTAATGCAGTACTCTCGAAGAAAATTATATTAAAAGTAATAAATTTAAACTGAAGCTTAACCATTAAATGTTTTGATGGCTAATCTTAAATAATATATTTAAATTAATGATTTTTCTAATTATAATTATACTAAATATGCTTTAAATTTTTATTTATATATCTATTTATTTTTAATTATATAACATGCGTAATTTATGTAATAAAGATAATCTCCCATTAAGGACGGTTGGCAAGAAAAGTTGCCAAGGGACATTTCATTTTTTACTGACTCTAATAGAGGACATTAAAAGTTTAAATGCATGATAACAGCTTCTGAAGAATGTATTTATTCAGATAAAAATAGAAATTTATACCTTCCATGCCGTTTTGGTGGAAAAATCGCTGTTAGAATGAAAGCGTTTTACTACATTTTGGAGATAGCTAGGAGATCATTTGGAAAACGCCAAAATAATCTAATGTTTTGGTTATTTTTGTGACTTGTTTCCATTGCAGCATATTCACAAGATCCCATTCTAAATATTATTACCAATTAAAGTTGGAATGAGGGTATTTAAATTGCCAATAGCAAGAATTTTCTTCTACTGGCAACTTTTGTTGCCAATCGTCCGATGTGTGGTCTAAACTTTTACGAGTTACTCATAAGAAGCTTTTGTAAATTAATTATTTTTAATGCTTTTTTTAGTTCTTATCATAAATGTAGATCTTATTGATACTTTAGCATGATGAAATGTTTCCCCTGGATCATAATTTTAGTGGGTTTTTTTATAGATTTTAGATTTTTACCGATTCCTAACAAATTTATTGGTTCAATCTCATACTAAATCATTTCTGGATACATTTATTTTCCTTGAAAGGGTTTTATGGAAACTTACAGTAGTCAAAAAATAAAATAAAATATCACTGGAGTTATTTAGCCTATTTTGAATGGGCCAATACCTTGTTTTTATCGAGTTGATGAGTAATCTTCAACATTTTCTGTGGGTAATCTGGAGCCATAAAGATGAATATTGTAATTATGATGACTTTTTGATAGAGAATGACTAACAAGAACGTAGAATTCCAATAAGAGAAAAAGCTTCGGAAGGCAAAAAAATTAACCAAAGGTATAAAAAACCGAAAGTTGAGAAAATATAAGACTGGCAGGTAAAAAAAAGTCCCTATGTTCCAGACTGGGATATATAAATAAAACTATATTGACCTGAAAGTTAGCTAAAGTGCTGAAATCAAAGGGTTCTAACCGTTCCGACTTAAAAAGTACTAGTTCGGCTATTTTTAAAGCCTGAAATTAGGTGAATATCAATATTTCAGACTGAACAGGCCCTATTCATAAGGGGTAAAATACCCTCTCTTGGACCCCCTATCAGCAGTATAGTCCCCATTCACTTTTATTTTTGTATTATTTCTTTAAATTATGTATGAAAACATTTTATTATCAAAATCGTAAACATTTTAATTAGTTTTTTCGATTTTTCATTTGTCAGAGTTTGGACCCCACTAAGGACGGTTGGCAAGAAAAGTTGCCAGTTAAAAAATCATAAAAATTATTTTTTGAAAAATCTGAAAATGGGCATTTCTTACTATATTCGGTCCAAATGAACAAATATGAAAGAAAAAGTTACTTATGTTCATTATTTTAAAGTCGTCCTGGATTAACAATTATTTTACGCGGCATTGACATCACGGAAGATTATTTGTTGTGTTTTAAAAAAGGGTTAGTAGATTTAAGTAATATATTTAAATCCTTATTAGATTAACAAATTCTAATGGATTAAAAAATTCTTAAATATTCAAAATTAAAGGGTTTAAAAGGTTACCTCTCCAACATAATAAATTCAATTCTACTTAAAGTTTCCACTTCAATATCCAAAAAGTTTTATTTTAACCTTTTTCCATAGTTTATTGAAATTGGTTTGATAGCATGACAAATTATAAATGTTTTTATATTAAAATTATATGTGATTTCATGATATTCAAAATATATTTCATACTATATTTTAAAGAAATAAACAGTGGTTGGTCAAGTCTTCAGCTCTCAAAACTCCCAGGGAATTCAAAATTTGAGATTTTTTGGAAGAACACCAGAAAGATTCTTTTTATATAAAAGTATATTTTTACTTGGGTTACATACACCTCCCCTCCATATTTCAGCATCAAAAGGTGTGAAATACAATTTACTTAAAAGGGGAGCATTTCTATTTCTCTATCCCCTATGGCTGAAAAATGTACCTTAGAAAAGGTTCCAATATACTTGAAGAACACTTTTTTTTCAAAATTCCAATAATTCTGACATTTTTGTGTATTGAAGATAAAGTTTAATAAAATTGTTTATTGGTTGTGACTAAAGTTCTTTATAAAAGCAATAAACAGCCATAAAGAGAACTTTGTTTTTCAAAAAATATTCAAAACAAACCAGATAATTTCTTCAAAAATTTAGAAGTATCAAAACCCATTTCCAGTTTTATGCAACATTTACCACTTGCTTTCACATAATAAATTGTTTTAGAGCTGATCCCTTAATGAAAAATTAATAAGCTTGATTCTAAAATGCTACAAAAAATATAGCATCGTTAGTACAGTTCCATTGATTTTGCGCTTAATTTTCGATCTTCGTATGTATCGAAACAAACAAAAAACTTTCCCTGCTTAGATTTTATCACAAAAACATAAAAACTCCAAACTCTGGCATAATCATAATTTGTCAATTAATTTTTTCCATAAACGTTGGTGACAAGCTTAAAAAATCTTATGGAAGGAGCTCTTCGTAAAATCATTATTTTTTACCTTTATTGATTTGTATTTAACTTTCGAGAGTTTTGAGAAGTGGATTATTCTTATCGTAACCTGTGTGTGAAATTTTATGGCAGAAATCTTAAATCTTTTAATGCAAAGTAATTGTTTATGAGATTATAACATTAGAAATCTCGTGAAAATAATCACATAAGATAATTATTGATGGTTCAACTTTTTTAAAAATTATAAAATACTACTCTATAAAATGCGAAAAGAAGTGTTTAGAGTATTTTTGTTCCGAAAATAGTTTCTCTGACGTATTTCAAAAACTTCTTGAATAAGCTTTATCTCTCAATTTTAGTGTATCCCGAGATATTTGTTTGTATAATACTAAATTATTCAGATAAAATCCCATTCAACTGAAAAATCTAAAACAAAGCTTCAGAAAAAAGAAACAATTATGTTTCGTATAATAATTCAAATGTCCATTTTGACTTTGACAAACCAGGTGATTAATAATGTAGTACAACGCCCATTTAATTTCACTCTTTTGATCCCCTCTAATACTTTGAAGTACCCGTAGCGTCCTCATTTCTTAACTTTAATTATTAACATATAATATCCATTCAAATTGTGTAATCAATTAATTATACTTCAATTACGATAATACGAGAGACAATATAACCCAATAAAGCTAATTATATAGCGTGGATACATTTGTCGTCTAATCAAGCATACATTACTCACTGTGTATGTTCACAATAAACTTAAGTATACACCCAACCCACGTGAATGCATATCTAACTAATTAACTGTAGAATGTGGGTCAGGATCTATTTGCTTACCATTAGTATAAGAGTGGCAGTATATAAACCAAGTATTATATGGGGCATGATGTGAACAATCTGTCATAGAGCCCCTTGAACGAATGAATAGCAGTGATCTTGGGTATTCCCTCTGCCCCACTGGCCCATTGGAATTCCCTCCCTTGCCCCTAGAATCCACACATCGTAGGGAAAGTGGAGAACGCGATGACTTGAAATCGAGCGAAACATCTGGGTTTTCAAATAAAAATAAATAGAATACTTCTCCAGCCTTTTTCGCTGAGAGGGGATATTTACCTTCCGCCTGGTTGCGTTTCCACAGTAATGGAATGGGAGTTCAGAAATGCAAAAATGATACTCTCTCGAATCTCTCAAACATGAACAGAAGAAGGCGGTTTTTTTTCAGCGTAGGGTGAGCCATTTTATGTCAACTAGGTGAGGGAGGTGTTTCTGGAAGTGAAAGGTATTGAGTGTCCTTATAGCACTGCCTCTGAGGCTGTTGCTAGTTGACTAGTTTTAACCCGCGAAGACGCGCGTGGGGTCAGCGAGACCCCATGGCTTAAATAGATCTTCATAAAAACTCTAATTTTTAATGAAAATATATGAAACTCCGTGTAGCTGCCTAAGAGGTTTCCACCTATCACCTCATAAAGTTTAAATAAAGTAGGCATATTATTTTCCGAGTTAGGTTGTTGTTTTTAAGGAAATGCTTCCAAAACTTAGAGGATTGGTGCGAGTTATAGCCAAAGAGGTTTCCAAAAGTAAAGTAGAGGTAACTACAATCCATAATTTTTCTTCAAAAAAGAAATTAGGAAATAAAGAATTTTAGAAAATAAACATCGGTTCAGTTCAGACAAAGAAATTCGTTATGTCTGCTCACATTCCATTGCATTTCCTGCTTTCCCTTGGTATATTTTCGAAGAATTCGGGGCTGTCCACCTTCCCCCCTCCCCTCCCGTGGGAGAGAAAATTGGTAGTCTGATTCCAGGAAGCCGACTATTGTCCCCATCACCACATGTCCAAACAAATGGTCAGCTACAGGGGTCGGCCCCTCTTTGAAGATGAGGCAGTCTTGGACACGCGTCGTCTTGAGTGCTGGGGTGCTTTTAAAATTATCTCAGTCAAAAGCTTGTCGCATCATTACATCAGCGTGCTTCTCGAGGAATAATTCAATCCTATTTTGAGAGCAAAGTGAATGTTGCAAAATGCCTCGTTATTTGAGTTATGAAGATGAAATAAGAAGATTGACTCAATTATTAGCCGACGTTTTTTACATAAGTATTATTATAGTTATATTAATTCAACTTGAAACCCATTATCCTTTATTTTAGTGAGTGGCCTGTTAATCTAAATTTAATTATGTGAGTAAGAATATGATTTAAAATTTTATCTTATTAGGGGAGTACAAAGATATGATCAAAAATATATGTGAAATAAACTTACGTATTACATTGTTATTGTATTATAGTCAAGAATATCTATGTATTGTATTAAATTAGTATTGAATTTTAGTCAAGATATTATTAAATAAAAATAAAATATTTTTTTGTGTTTAATTTCTGAAAATACTTTTTCATTACTATAAGATATATAACATATGAAATGGTTTAATGAAATAGTCTTATATTATATCTAAATAAGAAGCAGTCAACTAATAATGTACATTGAACAATTAAAAAATTTCCGTGATAAAAATTTTGCATGCACTGAACGTTTATGACGGAAAACGGTTTTCGGGGTCTGAGAGACCCCACGCGCGTTCCCGTGTAACAGAAAGTAGCGCGCGTCCTCCCGGGTTAATGTTAAGTTGGAAATTTATTGATGGAATTATGACGCTAAAATTTGCAAAGATTTTGAACAGAAACCATGAATGTTTCCAAATATTTATTTTTTCATAAACTTTTATATTCATATGGAAGGAATATAAATTTCTGTGCCAATTACTCTTATTATTTGAGATCGATACCCCTTATGGTTTTATTCATCATTTCCAAATATTTATTTTTTCATGAATTTTTAATTGAAAATAAAATGGAAATAATTTCATGTGCCAATAACTCTTATTATTTGAGATTGATACCCCTTATGGTTTTATTCATCATTTCCAAACATTTATTTTTTCATGAATTTTTAATTGAAAATAAAATGGAAATAATTTTATGTGCAATCAGTATTTTTAAATCCGTATCTCTAAAAAATAGCAGTATAGGACTAGTATAAGATCCCAAACTATTTGTACCGAGACACTCCAAGACACTAAATTACTAAAAGCATTCCGCAATCTACCATTGATTATCCCATTCCTGAATAGTACGCTACCATTATAACGCTGATAGCCCAATTGCTCTAAACGAGGTGTTCTCATTCAGGACAGTGTCTGTGTTCCTGATACCACTGAAGCCAGAAACATTAGAACTGATTTGTGCGGAGCTATGGAATCATTGAATGGCCTGATCAAGCCGCCTCTAATATCCAAGCAATGTTTTCAATGTTTTTTTTCTATTTTTTAAATTTTTTAATGTATAACCCTGATGCTAAGTATTGATGATAATTTGAGAGATATAGATAAAACACATGTTTCTACACAAAACACAAGTTTAAAGATTTTCAAACACAAAAATTCTACAAAGTGGAAAATAAAGTACAGGTGAAATGACTAGTATATTAATATTCGAATTAAAATATGTATGTTCAATAGAATAATAACGCTAGTATGAAAAATAAACAGTAATAAAAAAGTAGTAAATTTGTGATAGGCCATTATATCAATTTAAAACAAAGAAAATATAGATTAAATATTTTTTTATAGTGAAAATGAATGAAAAGGAAATATAGAATGAAATTTTAACCCTTTCAGACCTAGTAGTCTTAAAAAACTTTTTCTTTATATTTTAAATTATTTAAAAAATAGTTTTTGATTTGTATTTGAATTGTTAGAAATTTTAACAGCAAATATAAACATAAACATTATTAAATTATGATACTGGTTTACAGAGTTCTATAGTTAATATCCTACTACTATTATAATTGTGAATGTTTGTCTGGATGTTTGTTACTCTTTCACGCAAAAACTACTGAATGGATTTTAATGAAATTCTACCATAATGTAGCTGATACATCAGAATAGGACATGGGCTATAATTTATAAAGAGAAAATCAGTCCTTCATTCTTTTTTTCCCGTTTTTCCTGCTTTTTTTCACTTATTTTTCCGTGTTTGAAAACCTGTTTTACCAGTCATACAACGAGTTAAAAATAAAACATTGTTTCAAATGAGACAGATCACTAGACTTTTTCATTTACTAGATCTTTTAGTTTAGTTTTAAACACTGGTTTTAAATTTGTTAATTTGTTCACTAGACTTACTAATTTACCAGACTTTTTACTATGGTTACAAATTGGTTATTTTATAAAGGCACCAAGATATTAAACATTATCAGGAACATCGGGATTGTAAAAAGTGACAAGAACACCGGGATTGGAAAATTAGCGAGAACATCGGGATGGAAAAATTACCGGGTTATAAAAATTACCGAGAACACTGGGATAGGAAATTTACCATAAAGACACCCAGAATACCGGAATATAAAAATTACCGTAAACACTGAGATAGGAAAATTACCGGGAACGCCGGGATTAGAAAAATTACCGTGACCACCGGGATAAGATTACCGGGAACACACTGGGATAGGAAAGAGGCGCCTGGGATACCGGGATGATTTGTAATATTGCTAATTTACAAAATTATAAATGTATTTTAAGAAATATTTAAAAAATTAATTTATTCACCCCACCCGTGCAAGGCTGGGTATAACAGCTAGTATAAAATATACTTTATTCCGTGTGTTATAATATTTTCAATCTTTATTTTTGAAAAAACTGAAGAATAAAGACATCCAAAATCATTACCAATTTCAACTTTTCAGTTTTTATTTTCTCAAACCCATTATCATATTAAGAATGTTTTTACTTTTAATAATAAAATATTGAGATACTAAACTACAAAATTTTAACTAGATCTAAGAGTAAAAAATCATGTGTAAGCTGTTTACCAAACACATTTTAAACATCAAATTAAAATTTTGCATAAAACAAGCATTAAATAGAAAGTACTTAAACATTATTACTAAAATACAATGCACCAGAAGTTCTTTTTTAGCACCCCATAAACTTTCATTACTTAATAAAAATTTTTTCACGAGATTAATATTTTTATTGAATTTCTTTCGTAAAACGTTTCACAAAACCCATCTTTACAAAGTAAACATATAGTGAATGTTTAAAACACAAACTTGTGTTACATTTATTTATAAAAAATTCCCCGCGTATTTTTTAACATAATAATCATACCAAAAAATAAGAAAATCAGGAGTTACACGCGATTTTTTCGGCCCACCATAGCAGTTAGTGTGTTTTTATCTACATGTCCTTTTTTCCTCTACAGAAATCCAAGATATTCTCTTAGGTACGACATAATGAATATTATATGAGAAAGCTATTCACGCGATATTATTCTATATAAAAACCCATCCCATCTTTCATAAATTGTACCAGCCTTGGAATATTCGCATCACGTAGGTGGAGAAGATATATGGACATACAGTAGTGAGTGGGAGTTAGAATATACAGAGACAGAGGATCCCACGCTCCCGTTTAAGGGCAACGTCTCTCTACAGAATAATTGAAGCTAAGGGGAGAGGTTTTTATCAAGTGGGTTTGTTCTAGGCTTTTAAAAACGATGTGCTTTTTGTTAAGATTATGTTATTTGTCAGAAAATATCCCTAATTAGAGAGTCTTAATTTTAAGTAAAGGTTATATTGGAGATTAGAAGTTAACCTTTAAAAATATGCGTGAGCACATTGGAATTGGGCTAGTTGATCTGAGAGTATGGCTGAGTGCGGCTCATTAAAATATGGTAGATTTTATTGGTTTTATTTAATCTTTGTAGGTTAAAGTACATTATATGAGTTGGTAATTTGAAGTATTTTTTTAAAACTAACTGACCAATATAATGTTTTACTTTGTTATGTAATACTTTTAATATATAATAAGATAATATAATTTATAACTAACGAGAAAAACGTGGCATTTATTTTAATATTTAGAATTTAATTAAAACAAAGCAATTTTTTATTGATTTTTAAGGCTTACTTTTAACTTTCCGTACTGCATGCTACCTTTAATGTTACATTGCCATTCAATTGTAATGAGATCGTTAAGTTTTAAAATATAAACCCTCTCGCAACTTTATTATTTCAAGTAAGACCAGAATTAGAAGTTATCCCTTAAAAATATCTTTTAGTAATTTGTAGTTTTTGAAGTAAAATAGTCACGGATCCATAGATTTTATTATTCCATGGAGCCATTTGTGTCTATCAATCAACACACAGAAATCTTTTACAACTTAAATGAGAATTATCACGTTGAAACTTCCTTCACAGAAATAAAAAGCTTCCTTATAGACAGAGGAACATGTCAAGTTGAACACAAAATGTTCTTAGTGTTAAAATAAATAATTTATAATTACCTAATGGTCATTGTTATTACAAATATTAATGTAATTGTGACACTTGTAGTAGAGAAATTTCCATTTGGAATGAGAAAAAATGAGTTTTAGAGCAGCTTCAGATTAGCTCCTTTACCCCTGCTGCATTATGATTTTCTGCAATTTTTTTCTTACAAATGTTTTTTTGGTTGGTTGGTTGGTCTCGTGTCATGGATAGAATTTAACCCTGCTGTTCTGTTAGGGTCTATTCGACCCGAAATTTTTTTCAGACGCGTGTTAAAAAGAATTAAATAGAGATATTTTAATGAAACTTCATGACTTTGTTGGAAAGGCATATGAATATCTACATCTAAAAGGAATTTTAATTATTTTAATTTGCAAGGAATATTTTTCAACATAGTCTTAATGTACTGTTCGGGTCAATATGACCCGATTCTAAATTTTTTCGTTTTACTCAACCGTTTTCATATTTTTTTGTGGAATAACTCAACAAAAAAGAATAAAAACTATTGAAACATTCTTTTTTTGTATTTTGGTTTTCTTCAATCTTGTTTTTTTTGCATTTGACATTTAAGCAAGTGAAAGGTCAAAAGGTTGATTCAGTTGGAAAAAAGCAAAAATATTGCCAAATTTCATTTTTTCTTGTTGTATTTTTGTTTTATGAAGTATTTCCTTTCAGTTAGAATGCTAAAAATAACTAATGAAACGAAACTTGTGCTATCCGAATGAAAATATTACTCAGAGTGAGAAATTAGGGGTGTTTTCATTGCCACTGTCTTTTGACCTAGTTAACCATTAGGTATGGAGTAAATGTGGAATTTTAGTAGTAGTATAACTTCCTAAGAACTGAAACATGAAATTTATTACAGAAAAAGATCAAAAATCTTCGCCAAAGAAAATTTGAGATTTTGGAGTATTGAGTAATTTCACAAATTCTGTAATGCGTTTTCAATGAGATTTAGTACAAATAGAGGGAAAATAAATGTTTAAATGAAGATTATTTTTGAATATTTTAGGAAATCACTCTTATTTTCATACAGTAAAGCAGATTAAAACCTGTCATGAAGGGGGGAATCAATTAAAAAAAAGTAAAGATTAAAGAAAAAATTTAAATTTATATCGGTCCCTCAGATGAAAAAAATTAAAAAAATACTATTTTGTTATGCCACACTTGTTTTAAACCCTTTTTCATATACATTAATTGTCAAAATAGTAAAAAATTACAAATTTCCATAACAAATATTTTTTAGTTAATTTTATGATTTTATACGTATTTCATAACTTAACTGAATTATTTCGTTATAATTACATTTATTTAATGTTATTTTACTATTGTTTAACCCATTTCTTAAATTCCACCATTCATTTACCGCTAGAAGGGATATTTTTTGCATCGGGTCATATTGACCCGAACACTACGTGCGTGTAGTAAGTCGGAGCAGAACAGCAGGGTTAAATAGGACCTAAGGTCCTATAAACAGTATCTGCGATCTGAAGGCAATTGTCTTCGTATCAGTCCGCCCATGGATTGTCACTAATTTGCTGCAATCGTGCCAGAAAAGCGGGCCAGTTGAAAAGATGTTTAGTTCAATTTCTGGGCAGTTTTTGCAGAGGCAGTACGTCCTTGTTCCGTCTCTTTGAATCTTCATTCCTCTGAGGTGTCTTGTCCGTAGTCTTGTTAGTGTGCTGGCTAGGGTTCTAGTATTTGTACTGATTTCAGGGATTTCGACTTTGAGAAATGTACTTTATAATGAATACAATCTCAAAGATAATGTTAAGATTTCAATGATTGGCGCAATTGGCACAGATTTTGCACCCCCAAAAATTATACCACACATACATTAGTAAAAACAAAAGACTCAAACCATCTACATGAGGATATTCCCACCAACCATTATACACCTACTCTAAACAAAACCCAAAATCTCCACGATCAAACCAAAGCCCAACACTTCAAACCCAAAGCATATTTGAACAAACAGCGATATCCCCTCCTTTTTACACATTCAAACAGCCCAAAACACACATCCTCGCCAAGGGCACTCGACTGGATGGATTTATCCCAACAGACTCCCCGCTTGGCTCGCCAAATACTCCCCGCGGCTACAGCCAAACGCGGGGAGTGTCAGAAATCGAGATTACGCGACCTATGATTCATCATAAAATATGCACTGTCGGAACGCTGTAGCTATCTGCTTTGGGTGTGAAATTGAGGGAGAATAGAGGCCCGTGTAGTGATAACAGCGCTGGAAAAAAGTGCGCTTAGCTCGACGTAAAATATGATGACGTGAATGCGGGGATTGTGGTCTGTCGAGGTGGCACGCGATGGGGGTTGATAGGGCACTTGTTTTTTACTAAATAGGTGAAATCTTTTTTTTCTCTATGGCTTTAAGTAGAAGTTAAGGAAAGGAAGGCGGATTTGTGGAAGTATATGATCAGGATAATATTCGAATTACTTTTTACGGAAAAATACTACGAATAGTGCCACGTTCATTTAAATGAAATATAGACGTTTCAAAAGAAGTTGATGTACGAGGGTTGTTTTTTTAACTTCCGATTTTCTCTTGAAAAAAAGTAGTAAGAATTTCGAAATAATTTTGCTACTGATAGATAGGTACATCCTTGAGGATCAATTTGCAGGTTTTCTGGAAAAAATAGGACATTTTTCTATTAGATATCAAGTATAGAAACGCACGCCTCTAGCTTTTTTCCTTCCCACCCGTAGAGAAATCCTCTTTTTCAACTTTTTATTTTAAACTAGCAAAAATGGGAAAAACAAATAAATACTTAAAAATAAGGTAATTACTGAAATTTACCAACATCTTTAGTTACTAATAGGCCATTTAATAGGCCATTTATTATTATTTTAATAGGCCATTTATCGTACCTTTTCACAAGTGTTTCGATCCCTCTTTATGAAAAGTTTGATCTTTCGTTGAGTTCCCTGTCGGTTCGGGTAGCCATTTTCCCTCTCGGTGCACAATTAGCCTGCGAATCTATCGATTTTGCCGTGTTTATTAAGGCTGTAGCTGAAGAACCACCGATGTCTGGAATACGGCAGATGAAAAACATATTGATTGTTATAATCATGAAAAATTGCATACTGCAAAAATCACATGTCTGCCTATTGTATTTTGTTTAAGCGAACAGAGTTTGAAGGAAGAAAAATTCTACGGGCCAGCGAAAATTAAGTTCGAGGAGCCCGTTTATAAATTCGATAAAATATAGAAAAATTGTATGATGTTTTTCAGTAAAGATGCCAATCGAAGAATGTACTTACCTACCAGTAGCAACATTATTTCGAAATTCCAACTACTTTTTTTCACACTGTAAAAATACTCCTGTAAAAAAACAGAAAATTTCTGGCAGCAAAAGTTGCCAGAAAAGTTTTGTAAGCAGAAAAATCCTGTAAACAGAAAAAAGCTGTAACCTACAGGTAAATGCTGTAAAAAGAAACTTTCTGTCAAGTGAGCTGCATATTTTTTCTTTTGCTTCACAGTAATTTTCTGCTGGTACGCATGCGTGTCGACTTATTTCAGCTGTTTTTTTTAATTTTAATAAATCAATAACCGGGGATAGAACCCACGACCCACCGCATGCTAAGCACGCACGCTACCGCTGTTCCAACGAGGATTCAGTATAAGTAGATGTTATCCGAAGATGTTCTTTCTTTCTCCACGAACTGAAACTTTCTGTTTACGTACAGATAAGCTAAAAACTAGAAAAAAGGTGTTTTTACATAAAATAAATAGAAGTGCGGTGGGAATGTTACATGACAGAATATCCCTGTAAACATGAAGTCATTTTTATTGGAACTTTCTGTTTTTCTACAGTTTTTTTTACAGTGCAGGAGCAAAACGGAAGTTGAAAACAACAGCTATCGTATTAACAAATTAGTAAATATTGAATGGATCAAATAATAGCAGAATTCTTCCCACTTGGGATAGCATTACTTCTATACACAACCTAAAACATGAAATTGATATATTCAGTTAACTTTATGACCTGTAACTAAAAATAATTAAAAGATAATGTCCTTTAGTTTGATAGGTACTTAGTGTTAGTCCAAAATGCTTCCATATTATAGGGGGACTTTTATGATTTTTAAAAATATGTGTGTCTGATTTTTTATGAAATATTAGGCTAATTGGCAAAACTTGAGGCATATAATATTTTTTCAATTTAAAAATATTATAAAAAACCTGAGTTTTCGGAAGTGTGTGACGTCACTGTGCATGCTATGCGTAGACAAAAAATCTAGCGCTTCCCTATTTGCCTTTCATTTTACGTTGATTAAGTTGATTTTCAAATTACTCAACTAGCTTTTTTACTAGTAAAGTTCCCCGCGCGAATTTTTAATTAAAATTAATGGAATTGTTGTTGGAATTTTTTTGTTTGATTTTCAGTATTGGAGAGGCTATTTTTATCGAGAACACTTTAATTTCAAGGAATGTCGGACTTTACACAAGCAAGTTTCATATTAACCGAGAAAACTAACCTCATGTTTCTCGTTTCCTATTAAGCGAGAAAAATAAGGTCATGTTTCTCGAACCTCTAGAACTGGTTGTATTCATTTTTATGTATGTGTGTGTGAATGCCCCTTTTTCTAACTAATTTTTTATTTTCCTGTGCTAGTTTTCCTGTGCACAGAACTACGTGCATTTACACCCCAATATGTTCAAAAAACAATTAAGGTTTCAATTGCATTTTTAGAAAAAATGTTTAAAAGTTTACAACAAATATAAATGATTTGAAAACAAAAGAACTATACTAACTCAACCCTTTATGGTACACACTAAAAGGAATTTCTCGTAAAACATGCGTATTAAACAGATCCTTTGATTTAAAACTTCTGTTCTATAAACACAGCTTATTTTTTGAAATTAATGTATCAGTATTTCAATTTTTATCCAAAAAAGTTCTTCGTGTCCCCAATGTTATCATTGATTAACGATTTTTATATAGATATATCTTAAGTAGACGTAATATTGAAAACTTTTTTTGACTTTTTAATCCCTATTATAGGCTTGAGAGTTCTTCAAAAGCGATCGATTTATTCGATAGGGTAGTTCTAACCAAGACCCTTTATGTGTCTTAGTACATCGTTCAGCGTTCTGTATTGATCAGCATTTCTAGAAAATGTATCCTTTACTGTAGGCTCTCTATTTCGTTTCTCGATAACTCCATTTACTTAATCAGATACAGAAATTCTCAATCTGCAAATAATTCAAAATTTATGGAACACCGATATTTTAGAGTAGGTGTAGTGTTATGGGTATAGATAATCGAAATTTTAATGAAAAGTAAGTAATGTTTTCTATTAAATATACGGTATCGTAAACTTAAAGTTTGTCAATAAATTACATTAGCTTTGGATCTTATCAAGTTAAAAAAAGATAAATTAAATAATAAACATTTATTCATATAGAGCTTAACTAGGGTGTTTTAAAAACTTTAAAAATTTTAAATTGCTTATAGTGTTTCACCCTCAATAATAGGTTGAAAGTTTCAGATTTTATGGAAGTTTAAATTACGTATTATATGTTACCCCTAAGCAATAAAAGAGATCTTCCATATTATGTAAATTAAAGTAACATACCCATTAATTTTTTATTAGTTCATTCGGCATTTCAGTTTAAATCATTCAGTTTAAAGCACTCAGATAAACGATTAAAACTAAAAATGTGTGATTTATTTTACAATATTTTTTAAACTATAAAATGCGATATTGATAGAATTTAACATTGTAGATATTTTATGCATAATCTAATTTCACACTTACTAATCATAAGTGATCGATAAAAGATCTACATGTAAGAACAGCATTAAAAATACTGATAACGTTGGCCTTTTTGTGTATGATCAATAAATTTTTCTTTTTTAGAAATATTAATTCAATTCATCACGTGTTTTCTTCATAACCTTCTCAAATTTTAATTTTTTTAGAAGCCAAAGTTATATCCTTCCATTGGTTTTTTGGTTGAAGTATTAAGTATTGTCAAAATATTTCAGAAATGACTGAAGATTAGATGTAATTGTTTTGCATTGCGTTAACTTTTTTACTTTTTGATTTTCGTTATGAGGATTTTCAATATTTTCACTAATCTGTGGCTAATTTGTTTTTTTTGTTTAATACGCCATGTGAAATATATTCTTATTTCTAGTGGTTTAGAGGGCGCTGGCCTGTGTGCCTTTATTTTCCTTTTTCTGTTCTATTGTTTTCTACTATAAATTAATGCGTCATGATTTTAGTTTTAGAGTTTTTGCCTCATGTCTCAATAAAGAAGTTTAGTTCTAACCAGATGTGTGGTTATTAGAGTGATGTGTTTTTTTGGGGATAATTAGAGAAGTCCCGCGTGGCAGAGCAAAGATTTAGGCACATAAGTTTGGTGCATTTAGGCCGAAAAGGTTTGTGGTGAGTTTTGTGAAGTGGTTTGGGCTTTGTGGTGAGTGGTAGGGTTTTGTAGTAGTTGTAAGCTTTGTGTAGTTTGTTGTAAGCTGTTGTGTAGTTGTGGTGGTTAGTTTGTTGTAAGTTGTTGTGATTAGTTTGTGGCAAGTTGTGGTAGTTGTTGTTAAGCTGTTGTGATTAGTTGTGATAAGCTGTTGTGGTTAGTTGTTGTGAGCTGTTGGGGTTAGTAGGTTAGTTTGTTGCTTATTGTTTTAATAGTTAAAAGTTGTTGCTATTGTAGTATTGGGTAGTTTGTTGGGGTTAGTAGGTTAGTTTTTTGCTTGTTGTTGTAGTTAAAGTTGCTATTGTATTATTAGGTAGTTTGTTGGGGTTATTAGAGGTTAATTTGTTGCCTGTTGTTGTAATAGTTAAAAGTTGTTGCTATTGTAGTGTTGGGTAGTTTGTTGAAGTTAATTGTTTGCTGAAGTTTGTAGTTGGGTCGTGGTAGTGGTGAGTAGGTAAACAGTTATAGGATTGGCTTAAGCGTTGTTAGGTTTAGTATATAGGTAGTAGATATAGTGTTGTTGTAGGGTTTGGAAGTATGTTGAATTCCGTTGTAGTGCGAGTTTAGGTTAGCTTCGCATTTGCTGTAGTAGTTGAGTAAAATGGAGGAAGAGTTGGAAAGGTTGAAGTTAACTAGGAGGTACGTTAGGCAAACGGTTACTAAACTAGTTAAAAAAGTACAGGAGGAGCTAGATGTTGATGATCCTAGCATCGAAACTTTAGAAGAAGCGTTAACTCTTTTGATAAATAAAGAAAGCACTTTATTAAGATTAGATGCGTTGATTAGTCCGAAAGTTCCTATCGCAGAGTTAGAGAACGAATTAGAGCGTACTTCGGAATACAGCGAAAGTATTGTGGTTTACAAAACCAGGATAAAGCGGGTAGTGGCAAATGCAGGTAGAACGGTCGCCGAGGTACGATCGCAAGAGACTAGGAATCTTGATCAGGAGTCGCAAAGAGCGATCAGCAGTGAAGCTGCTAGAGGTTCAAATACTAAATTACCGAGGTTAGTCTTAAGTAAATTTGATGGAAATGTGTTTAAGTTTCAGGAGTTCTGGGCTTCTTTTGATTCGGCTGTACATTCGAATGAAACTTTATCTGATGTTGAGAAGTTCAATTATTTGAAATCGTTGATTACGGATTCGGCAGCGAAAGCAATAAGCGGGTTACCTCTTACTAGAGAAAATTACGAAAAGGCGGTTGAGGGAAAGGTTTGGGCAAAAGCAAACGTTAATTTCAGCTCATATGAATGCTCTGTTAGCTTTAGAACCTGTTAGTAAAATGAGCGATATTGTAGGTTTAAGAAGTTTGTTGGATCAAATAAATACCCATATTAGAAGTTTGGAAACGTTAAGAGTTAAGGTGGACTCCTACGAAAGTTTACTTTTCCCTGTGATACATAGATGTCTCCCAATTGATTTAGTCTTAATGTTTAATAGGGAACAATAATTAGATGGGGATGCAAACTTAGCAGAGTTGTTGACTTTTTTGAAGAGGGAGATTGGCGCGAGAGAGAAAAGTGTGACGGGATCATTTGAAAAACCATCTCAAAGGGATTTTAGTAATCTGAATAAAAATTTTTGGCAATCTAAAAAGGGTTCAGCAACAGCGTTGAGTCTGTTATGTACTAAAAGTTGCGAAATTTGTGATAAAGATCACTTAACGAGGGAGTGCGACTTAACCTTGACAGAAAAACATAAAATGTTATTTGATAAATTCAAATGTAAAAGATGTTTGAAAACGGGACATTTGAAAAGACTTTTTAGAGTTCAGGGTATTCGGTGTAAAAGTTGCAATTCCAAAGGTCACTTAGAGGTTATGTGTGGGTCAAAGGGTGAAAAACCGAAGAAACAAGAGGCAGTGGCTGATTCAAACAAAGATTCAAATGTTAGCGTAAATGCTCTTATTAATGAATCGGTAAACTCTAGAAAAAAGGTAGTTTATTATCAAGTTGCAAAAGTTGATGTTAAGGGTAAGGATACTGTATCGGGAATCAGGTTGCTAATTGACAGTGGTTCGGAAAAAAGTTTTATGCTAGAGTCAATAGCAGTTAAAGCCAAATTAGCAACTGTATCGGTTGAAAACCTTAAAATTTACACATTTGGGACAACTGTACCTCAGATTAGGGAGTTTAAAAGGAAAAGGGTTGTATTGAAAGACTCAAAAAGCGATTCTTGTTTGGAATGCGAAATACTGACCACAGACAAAATTGTAGGTGCAAGTCTGATTCAGAGTCCTTCCTCAGAAGTAGTAAACACTCTAGAAGAAAAGGGATTTTTGTTGTCGGATCAAGGTGGGGAGAACGGAGAAATAGGAATCCTGATCGGCAATGATTTAATTAGTAGAGTCTTAACGGGTGAATCTGATAGGTTAATAGATTATTTACTTCTATGCGAGAGTATATTTGGCTGGGTTCTTAGCAGATGTTCAGAAAACGCTAATCAGAGTTGGAATAAAGCGTGCAATTTAGTAAATCATACTGAACTTTGTAAAGAAGAGAGAGTATCGGAAATGTTGCAGAAGTGGTTTCAACTAGATAGTTTAGGGATAAACGATGCTCAATCCGACAGAAGTGATCACGAGGAAGCTTTAATCAAAAGGTTTGAAGAGGGTTTGAAGTTTGATAAGGGTCGGTATACTACTAGACTTTTATGGAAGAGGGAACCAGTGGAGTTAAACAATAACTTTTTGATAGCTAAGAAACAGTTTGAGAGGACAAGGTGTGAATTAAAAAATGAAGAATTCATTTGAGGGGAGTTTGATAAAATCATAAAGTATCAGGTAGAGAATAAAATCGATGAAATTAGCGAAGAGGATGATACGGGATACTTCATGCCGTATAGAAGTATAGTTAGGAGAGATAAAAAGAGTACGCAAGTTAGATTAGTCTTTAATTGTTCAATTTTAAGGGATGATAGCTTCAATTTAAAAAAGTTTAATACTAATTCCGAGGAATTGGGTAAGTTGTGGCTAGAAAAAGGACTGGTAGAGGAGACAGCTGAGATGGAATGCAAAGTTTTAAGATTATTGTGGGATAAGGTACCGGATAAGTTGAGGATAAACTTAAGTTCCTTGATAATTTATATGGTTTGTAAGAAAAACACAAAAAGGTGTGTTTTAAGTACTGTTGCCAGGTTGTTCGATCAGATAGGTATGTTAAGTCCTTTTGTTGTTAAAATAAAGTTGTTAATGCAGGAAATATGGAAAAGTGGTGTAGATTGGGATACGGAATTGTCCAACGAATTAAGAGAAAAATGGGATAGGTGGTGTTTTGAAGTTGGAGAGTTAAGTTCCTTAGTTATTGATAGATTCTATTTCAGTAAACAGTGTTCGGAAGGGAGATCTGTAGGATTGCATATTTTTTGTGATTCTTCTCAGGTAGCTTATGGTGCGGTTGCTTATTTAAGGTTTGAAGGTTCTGATGGAGAGGTTAGCACGTCGTTTGTTATGTCAAAATGTAGAGTATCTCCTATGAAAAAAATAACTTTTCCTAGATTGGAGTTAATGGGTGCGTTAGTAGGAGCCAGGTTAAGGAAAAGTTTAGCAGCCGTGTTTGAGGATGTAGTGAAGGAAGTTTACTTATGGACTGATTCGGAAATTTGTCAGTTTCGGATTCTTAGGACGCAGATTAGTCTAAAGCAGTTTGTGTCTAATAGGGTTTCCGAAATCAGAGCCAGTACGACTGACGCACGATGGGGTCACTGTCCAGGGGCACAAAACCCTGCTGACAAGTTGACTCGCGACAAAAGTGCCCTTTCTTTAAAAAAGGACATATTGTGGTGGCATGGACCTCAATGGCTGATGTTACCAAGGAGCTCTTGGCCAGACAAGGAATATGCTGGAGTCCAAGACCTCGATGATGAAGACCTTGAACTGAAGTCTGCTAAGGTGTGCATGATGCAGACAGAAGAGGTGGTTATAGACCTCCGTCGCTTCAGTAGCTATAATTTGCTGCTGAGAACAATGACTATAAGGATCAGAAAACGAGTCCGAATAAAGCCATTTGAAAAGGGTCCTCCTATACATGCGGAAGAGATGTCGGGAGCGGAAGATTTCCTTATCAGAACTGTGCAAGCTCTCGCTTTTGAAGATGAGCTGTCTGCTTTGAAGAAAGGTAAAAATATAGCGAGAAGTTCTCGAATCTATAAACTTTCTCACTTTCTAGATGAAGCTGGACTAATCAGAGTCAGAAGCAGACTCAAGGAGAGTTCGTGTTTGCCAGATGAGGTGAATCCTATCATGCTACCAAAGAAATCCCCGCTGTCAAGATTGATTGAGAAAAACATTCTCAATAAGTTGTTTCACAGTGGTGTGAATGCCACCCTAGCTGAACTTCGCAAAAGGTATTGGTTACCTAGTGGAAGACTGTGCCTGAAGGACATACGGATTGGCTTATTCCTTTTGCTGAGTTGTTTGAGTCGTCATCGTCTAGGCCAGAGGTGCCGAACTGGGACTCCTTCATAGTTTCTGACTCCCTGGCGAAAGTTTGGGACTCCCACGGGAGTCAAATCCGAAGTTATCCGAACTAGCGCGAGTGAGGTCGGCTCTTTCCGTAGGTTGAACGAATTGCACATTCTCGCCAAGATCACGGCGATAGCCGATAAGCCGTTTGCCCGACAGTGTTCGAAATAGGAGCGGGCTTAATATTTTTGGTTTGGGTTGGTTCTCGACAGCTGCTTTCATTTTGCTTGACCACTGGTCAATATTACTCTGGCTAAAAATCAACATAAAATTAATTTTTGAGTTGCTAATTGATATTTTGTATTCCCAATTGTTATAACATGTGTTTTTGGTTTGGGTTGGTTCTCGAAAGCTGCTTTCATGTTGCTTGACCACTGGTCAATATTACTCTTTATGGCTAAAAATCAATATAAAATTAATTTTTGAGTTGCTAATTGATATTTTGTATTCCTAATTGTTATAACAAGTGTTTTTGGTTTGGGTTGGTTCTCGAAAGCTGCTTTCATGTGGCTTTACCACTGGTCAATATTACTCTGTATGGCTAAAAATCAATATAAAATTAATTTTTGAGTTGCTAATTGATATTTTGTATTCCCAATTGTTATAACATGCGTTTTTGGTAAGGGGTTGGTTCTCGAAAGCTGCTTTCATGTTGCTTGACCACTGGTCAATATTACTCTGTATGGCTAAAAATCATTATAAAATTAATTTTGGAGTTGCTAATTGATATTTTGTATTCCCAATTGTTATAACATGTGTTTTTGGTTCCGGATGACCGTTGGTCAATTCGATTAACTTTTTGCTACCTTAATGCTTTGGCACTGAAGTAGGTCATGTTGGGTCTCAAACCAAACGCCTTGGATCGTATAACATTTTGGTCTTGACCACTGGTCAACATCTCTTGACCAGTGGTTAATCCCCTTTTTCCTCACTACTAATAGCTTTTCTGACTTTCTTTTTCATGTTTTTTTCGGAATCCTTGACCTTTGGTCATTCCCCTTTGACCACTAATAATTTTTGTATTTTTGAACTTTTTGCTTTTTTCCCTCTGCTTAAATTAACTATAGGGACTCCTTGATTAAGTAAGTTGTACTAATTATATTTCATGTTGTTTAACCACTGGTCAAGTTAACTCTATATGGCTTAAAATCACTGTAAAATAAATGTTGGAGTTTTTAATATTCCCTATTGTTATAACATGTCTTTTTGGTTCCATCCGATTATTGGTCGACCTTGTCATCTTTTTGTTGCTCCTATGCTTTGGCATTGAAGTAGGTCATGTTGGGTCTCAAACCGAACGCCTTGAAACGTATAGCATTTTGGTCTTGACAACTGATGTTATTATTATTACTACTCCTACTATTTCAAAATGCCTACTTTGAAATTTCGGATTTCTTAGCAATGTCACAGCTGTAGTTTGTACCGTTTTTACTGTAGTTTATCTGTTGAGAATTTTAAAGTAGAGTCAGCATTTTATGGCTGGCCTATAAAAGCTTACTAAAATTGTATTAAATCCTTGTGATCTATAAAATGTAAAAAAAAAACAGTCGTCAGGTCTTTTCTAGATCTGAGACATTTAGTGATTGATAAAAAAAAGGATTAAGATCAATACTTCAAACTTCAATCGAATTTTCAAACGATCATCCATTTACCCCTTAAAAGCAAGAAACACTGAACCAAAGCAATCATCAAACCTCGCTTAATCTTGCCTGCAAACTTCAGTGATGTAACATTTTCAAACGGCAGATGGGATTGGGAAATCAAGACAAGCGATAGATACATGTTAACAAACTTTGCCGATCGCAATAAAAATTAACGTGCAGTATTCACGTATAATTATGTTTCATCTGTACAAATTTTAGATATTTTTCAACTAAAAGTATAAAAGTAGTGACCCTATCCCTCTTGATTGGGACGGATCAAGGGGGGCGGAGGGGGCAATCGTCCCATCTTTTGCTCTGACACAAGGTACGGCTCCCGCAAAAAATAAAATAAACCCTTTTTTTGCGGGAGCTGTACAAAGTTTTATACACCAAAATGAGTTAAAAATAAAACCTTGTTATTTTAAGGTATTTTAAAAACAAAAACTTTCTGAGGGGAGGACCCCCAGACCCCCTTTGCAATTGTATCTCTATTATAACATCTTCAATCGTCAAAACGCAAAAATTCTACCATGAAATCTTTATAATTCGGTTAAGGCGTATCAAAACGAGTTGAATAAGTGAGTTTATTTTGCTTCTAAAAAAAATTTAAAAAAAAGACCGCACCCCCGTTGAAAAGTTTCTTAATTGGTGCCTGCCTCTTGATACTAATGATTTGCTAATATCAACAGCCACGGTTATCGAGGAAAAATCAGACCTAAACATTCCGCCGGTTTTGTAAACAAACGCCACGAATAAGATAAATAACAGATGCTACGGAAACTAAAATAATTACCGCCTTTCAAATAGAAAAAAAATACTATTACGAGGCGCGCGCCAGCTCGTTTGATTCGGTAGCGTTCGGAAAGCTCGGAAACCCATCCGAGAGAATGACTGGCTGTGTTGCCACCGCGTTGGCTCCGACGGGAGTCCCAGTCCGGCACGCCTGGTCTAGGCCTACACTTACAAAGCGTAAGGTATACCTAGAAGAAACATCTACTGGGGAATATAAAAGGCCTATTCAAGTTTTATATCCTGTTGAACTTTCAAGTGATTGTATATAATTGTGTAAATATTTGTGATCATATCTGATCCCAGGTGGGGAGTCTGTGAAATATATTCTTATTTCTAGTGGTTTAGAGGGCGCTGGCCTGTGTGCCTTTATTTTCCTTTTTCTGTTCTATTGTTTTCTACTATAAATTAATGCGTTATGATTTTAGTTTTAGAGTTTTTGCCTCATGTCTCAATAAAGAAGTTTAGTTCTAACCAGATGTGTGATTATTAGAGTGATGCGTTTTTTTGGGGATGTTTAGAGAAGTCTTGTGTGGCAGAGCAAAGATTTAGGCACACGCCATTATGTTTCATGTTTTAAACTTTATTTTGTTTTACTGTATCGAATACAGCACCCTTCTTTCTCCTTATTGGGTTTTTGTAATATGTTTTTAAAATGTCCCAGCATGAATCCCAGCATGAATTCTTCTAAACTAATATTACAAAAGCTAAATTTAATAACGTTGGGTCTTGCAGCTTTACCGTTATGGATATTTAAAGTTATAACTAACGGTTACAACACTCAATGTATTATTTAGCTTTAGTTCAACATTACACCCTTTTTTAAACATTTTGCTCATCCCATTATGTTCACATCCCTTTGCAATATATATTCAGACTACCTCTTAGGTTAGAGTCTTCCTAGAAGCTTCAAAATATTACAAGCCGAACGTGCTTGTCTAGTAGAATGGCTGGCACTAGTTCCCTTTCTCTGATTAATATCCCAATTTGCATCAACTGAATCCGATTAGTGTCGCCAGTTCGGCTGCCCCTAGAACCTGTAATCCTTCTGTGTTATCGTTTCCGAAACACATGGTTTAGAAAATACCTTGTGGTGTTCAAAATGTTTGGGAAGGCTTTGATGTGTAAAATGTTTCAAAATCATTAGGGATCTGGAGGTGGAATCTAACATGCATTGCGTATGCAATTAATGTTTGTGTTTTATTTTCATTAGAATCATGTTGCTTAAAATCCACTGAGAAATAGCAAGTGTTTTACTGCACAATACACGCGGAAGAAATATTTTACGAGATTAGTTATTTAAAAATTGCCATATAGTTCTATAAAAATGAAATTTTATAATTTCAATCTCTTTACTGGTTTTATCATGTTAAAAGTTACAAATAGCATCCAAAGAAGCAAACATATTTTCTAAGATAATACTTTAGGTATAAGTTAAACTAGAAAATGTACTAAATTTGCATTATCTACTGAATGTTCTTTCTTTTCTTCTTGACTTATGTAAACAAAAGTATATTGCATAATTTGTTTAAATGAAACAAACACACAGTTCAAATTGAGATGACATAGAACTTATTAAAATTAAAGACAATTATTTTATATCGCTCATATATATGCATTTATAATTATGAATTTACTCTATCTGGTAAAAAATACAAAACAACAGTCTTCATGTATCAAATATTTACACTTATCTTTTTAAAGGAGTAACAGTCGCAATCAAAATAAACTAACAAAATATTACTCCTACTACACATGTAATCAAGATAATCATTTAAAACGAAACTATTCTAGTTAAAATGCAAGGTTCCAGATGAATTTATACGGAAATTCGAATTTATCTTGATTAAAATGCGCGTTTCGTATTAAACTCTCCACACATATTTTAATTAAGATAAATTTACCATCCTCGTGCGATACAGGAACACGTTTGCGGTAAATGCCTCACGTCTTAATCACTTCTTTGAAGTATATTTATTCTAGATTATGGTTTTGTGAGCTGGATGCTATATTCATTACTCCTTTCTTAAACAAGAGAAAGTCTTTATTTCATTAAACCCAGCTATTTATCAGTGTAACTTCTGGTGATGAGCTCATGGTGCAAGATTATTTCCATTCTTATTCTGAATTTGTTAGAGTTTAATCCCCCAAGATCTAGCGTTAGACAGCATCTTGTTTTAACAAGGATTTTAATCATAGCTGTTGGTATATTATATAAATCTAATGTTTGCAGAAACTCAGATTATTTTAAAGTGTTTCATTTATTTAACTAAAACTAAAAAGAAAACGTCATTGCAAAAGTAAAAAATTAAAATTTTCGTAACAGTTTTTTCAGTATGAAAATAATAAGATTAGTTATGCGCAGTTTTAAAGATTATTTTTTAACGATTTAAAAAAATACATTGAATATTTCAAACATGAGTCATGTAAATCCATGTCAACTGCGCCATGATAAATATGAAATATCATCTCTTCAATAATGAAAAATATCTTTTTATTTAAGTGTATTGATTAACTAATGTGACAATTAGAATACTAATTACAAATATACATAGCTAAAGTAATACAGGGTATCCCATAAATAATCTGTCACACTTCTAGGGGATAGTAGACACCTAGACGAGTCAGAATCACCTAGGATTTGAGGGTCCTTGACCAAATCCCAGGGAGTTAAAAATGGAGCGACACCCCAAAAAATTATTGAAAAATTCAATTTGTAATTGAACTACTATTGGTAAAAATTTAAATATGGTCTCAAAAATTGTGGTTTAATATATTCTTTAAAACTATCTTAAAAGTTTTCAGTTTAAATTTTTTTTTATTACAAAAAAGTTTAAAAACCACAAAAACATGTGAAAACTCTGCCAAAACTTTATTTTGTATTTCGAAATCCTTTCTTTTGATTTAATAATCTGAAAGATCATAGTTGAAAACCCTTAAGTCCAAAGTGTCACGAAAAAACCATCAATATTAAATGCTTGAGATCCTGATAAAGCATGGTTTAAGTCCGTTTTTTGAGTCCGCAAACTGCCGTTTTGGAAACGGCTATAGGAAACCAGTTAGCGCACGTAAAAAACGAACTTTAACAGGATCTCAAGGGTTTAATATTGATCGTTTTCACGTGAAACTTTGGACTTGAGAGTTTTCAACTATAATCTTTCAGATTATAAAATCAAAAGAAAGGATTTCGAAATACAAAATGAGGTTTTGGCAGAATTTTCACATTTTTTTGTGGTTTTTTAACATTTTTTATAATGAAACAAATTTTAAAGTGAATACTTTTGAGATAATTTTAAAGATAATATTAAACCACAATTATTTTTGAGACCATAATTAAATTTTTACCAATAGTAGTTCTTCTACAAATTGAATTTTTCAATATTTTTTGGGGGTGTCGCTCCATTTTTAATTCCCTGGGATTTGGTCTGGGACCCCCAAATCCTAAGTGATTCTGACTCTTCTAGGTGTCTACTATCCCCCCTAGAAGTGTGACCGATTATTTATGGGACACCCTGTATATTAACATACTTACAAGGTATTATGCGGTGATTTAAGTTCTGTTTTTCGTTTTTATTGCAATAGCTTATGATTTTGAAAGTAAGACAACATAACCTTTAAAATATGCGATTTCTTTATGGTAACTTAATACACTGCAATTTTTAAAAATTAAATTACAACTGCCATGTTTTACTAAAATTTTGTCGGCAGTAAATTGTTGGGATAATGTTCACTACTCCATATTAAAGATTCAAAAATTCATTTTAATAAGTATAACATAAATTATTCTTAGTATATGCGTTCGTAAAAATACTTTAATATATTAAGGCACAGTATGAGACTTGAATAAAGTAAAATATGTTTAACTATAACTGCCCACCCATTTCTATTAAGTTTTAATGTTTCCATATTTATAAGTATAATTTAATCTACAGAAACATCTATGCTATTTTCATTTTAAAAAAGAGACACAAGAACGATAAATGATAATGTCTTTTTTACAGAAACATCTTCAAGAAAAAGTAATCCAAATTACTGTAATTTCTACTCTGAAAGGTTTCCAAACCTTGGTGAAAATCCTCAAGTCAGACAACTAGTAAAATAAAAACCAAAGACAATTGAACATAATTACTACTATAAATTCACAAATAACGTTTGAATAAAAAAATGTCTTCAATATAAATCTCAAAAACAACCAAGATAACTTTCTCCGAGTTTTAAATACCAACAAACTCCTAGATACAACTCCATCGTAAAAATTCACGAACAATATAAATAAATCTCATTACACCAAAAGAGGTCACACTGCAAAATTATAATTTGACAAAGAGTCTCTCAAAAAACACATTTAACGACGGTTCCGATGCTTTGCTATGAAAAAGCAAAGTTTTATTTCTACTTTAGTGAACTTGGAGATGGCAATTTCTGCAGCCTTTTCATCCATCAGGTCCCGTTTGACATTAATTATTCTGAAAATTACGAGCTGCGGGGTATCAGATTTTCATTCGGGACAATTTTCTTTTCGTTTTTCTTCTTTGACGGCCGGAAAAAATGGAAATCTAAACTGGAATTCTCTTTTTAAAGGTGCGGGAATGTCACGAAAACGCCAATCTGTGAATTTTGTTTCTTGTCAATGGTATTACAAAGTTAGAGTTAAACAGTTGAGGGAGTTGCTGTCATTTTCAGACTGATACATCATAACGATCGCAAAGATGTCACGATTATATTTGTGGCATATTTTATCACACATTGAAAACTATGAATTTAAATATGCCGCACTGTTACAGGTATAAGCGTTAAAAATGAACATATTTTTTTTTTGAAGTTTTTAGTTATATTTAATTATTTATGAAAATAACTTACATAGCTTTAAAACTCGAATATACAATGTGTTAAAAAGTTAAAATCACAACCCATAATAAAGCTTGATTTTGCCCCTCTACTGCCCATGGTGGAAAATATTCTACCATAAGTTTAGCTTCAATTTTCAATATAAAGCATCCATTTTTTAAAATATTATAATTATTATTATTATTACCAACAGAAAACAACAGAAAAAAACATGTTTGTCACCAAGGGAAAACAACCCGTTTAGGTGACAGGAAAATATAGGGGAGAGTGTTGTACCTACGGACGGTTCTACCTTCAGCCACCTCATTTTAAAAATTCGGGAAAAAATGTAAATTTGAATTTGTGGTCGATTTTGAATGTAAACAGATGTTATCTAGTTGCTAACGTGAAATCAGCTGTTTAAAATATTATTTAAATTTTCTATAGTAAAAATACTGTTTTTAGGTGCTCAAAGTTTTTTTTAGTGCATCACTACATTAATTATTTTCTTCCTCTATGATTATGATATGATAAAATGGGATATATGAGGGGAATCCCCGAGATTTTGACTTTTTAGTTTTGATATTAGAAATCGTCAGATCTCAATTCTTTTATCTTTTATAGAACTTTGAATGCAAAAACACCTGATGCTGTACCTTCGGACACCATAAGTGTTGTACCTACGGACACGTTCTTGTGGGTGTCTGTAGCTAATCGGCGTTTTAGAATCAGGTTTCATTTAACTGAATGCATTTTAATAAATGTTCAATTAATTCGAAATGGTAATCTATTTGTCAGCGATTATTTTCAAGTGAATTTTAGATGAAAAATCAAATATTTTGTGATCTAAACTACTTTTTAAATTTATGATTCTACTTGGAATTTAATTTAAAATATGGTGTAAAACCCTAAGCACCCTATCGCATTTAAGTATGATGATGAAAAAAACTTAAAATTTCCACTGAAGAAGATTTACCACCAAATTATTATTGTTATTACCACCAAATGCTTGCACAACTAAGTGTCGATCGAATTGAGTTTTTTGGATCAGTGAAGTTGGCAGATCAATCAGCATGATTGATGAAACTATTACCTTAAATTCTGATCTGAAAATACCATATGATTTTTGTGTTTTTGGTAAAAAATCAAGACTTTTATCATTCAACTTCGTTTTAATGATCATTTACGATCTGAAACTACATTACTTTAAAAAATCTATTTTCAATTTTAAAAAGGCTTGAAATAGGTTATTAAAAGGTAATTCATCAATAAAAATGTTCATTCTTAGCTTTTTTCAAGTAAAACTTCCCTTTTTAAGGGTGTCCACAGGTACAACTGGGTCTGTTCATAGGTACAACAGGTTGTTGAAGCACCCTGTATATGTATAAAAATCGTTATAAAATGAGCATTTCCTTTAAATAATTACAAAATCTTAACCTTTCACATTTAAAATCTAAACATTAGCACCACAATGTTTTAAGTTCAGCTGAGTAAAAAGTTTTAATGAATATTCATAAGATGGAGGAGTTTTCACGAATCTGCTACTTGGGACTTGTCATAAATTTAAGTTTTAATGAACTGTCCTTCTTTCTTAATTCTTATTATTCCATGCAGAAAATAAATTGCAAAACGTGTATTTAAATTCAAACAATAAAAGAACTTTGAGCATTATCTTTTCGACCATGTAGAAGCGGAACGCTAATTTAAGAATAAATTTTTGTACATACTACTGGACGAATTTCAAACCATTCTTCTTCTTACAGAGGCATTTATATGGGATGATGATAAAACAAAAGAAAAAGCACATATTTCTCCCAGTGAATGTGTACTGATAACGTAAGCTTCATCTTCTAGAATTTTTCGTTAAATTTGTTTCTCCGGATATAAGAATAAGGAAGTCCGATCTTTTTTGGAGTCCCTTCTTTTTTTAACGTTGCATTATTTTCCCATTATGTAAATTGCATGCCAAATGTTCAATCCTTAACCGTTTTATGTTTCGCCGAATACTGCTCTATAAGACAGATGTTTCAAACAATGCTGTTTTTACGATGCACTAGAAAATCATTCATGGGGAAGGATAGCAAATGTTGTGATGTATTAAGGTGATATCTCTGATTTCACTTTTAAAAAAATCAATTCCACCATTTGTCACACATGATTCCGATTTTATGTACTATTTCAATACTAATAGAATTCCAGAATTACAAAATGGATATGATATGCTACAATGTTTACTACTCGTATTTAGCCTTGTATTGAGGTTTAAATCAACGTGATGCTAACTATAATATGAAAAATCACACAAAAGTATATTCAAATGTTAGAAATAAACATTTTCATACACTCCAAGTAAAAAAATATCTTTGTAGAGTTTGGGTGCTTCCTTGAAACAACTTGTATGTCTTAAAGTTACCAATTAATGTTTTAATGAAAGTTTGAAAAAAAAACGTCAATAACATTCTGACTATGGATTGTAGCCTAACCCACTTCAATTTTAAATTTCAAATTTATTTTAGTCTGTATTAAAGTATTTTAACTTGTATTGAATTCTAAGCCTTAAATTTTAACTTTAATTTAAACTCTTATGTTTTTTTTATTTAAAAGATGATCTGGCTTTTTTGTTGTTTTGGTAAAAGGTTAAAATAAAGTTGTTTGAGTGTTGATAGTCTAGGCTATTTTTGCATCTTTACAGACTAAATATTGGTGGCAGCTTTGGCATAAGAATCTTTGGCCAGTGAGGTGTTTATTATATTGTTCGTGGATCTGAGCTTTTGTATTAGAGCGCCAGATTCTGTTGAGAGAGAGTCAGATTACGGTTTGTAGTTTTGAGCTTTTGATGGAGGTCAGGATCGTTGTGAATCGTTGTATTGTATTTTTTGTGAAGAGTTAGATTGCATTAGTACCACCAGGGGATATAATTTTTAGGAAATCCACAATATTTTGACATTTTTGGGGGAAAAGTAAAGGTAATAGTGTTGAAAAGTGCCCCCCTTAGACTCAAAACGTTTCTAAAAATGAGTTTAAAATCTACTTTTACACGTCAAATTAAAAACATTTTCTGGGGAAGGACCCCCATACCCAATGGTACCAATGGGGATTTTGTGTGGAAAAGTGCCCTCCCCTCTTGAAGCCGTGCTGGATCCGTGCCTATATTTTAATGAGTGAAAGGTGTCAAATCAAGCATTTTAAATTCTGAATGATTTCTGCATTTACCACATGATTCCCAGAATTGGCACTAATTAAAATATAAACTTAGAAAATTAAATTTTACTTCATACACTGCGAATTAAAACTACTAAAATAACTAATATTTATTTAAAAAATAATTCTGAATCACATGCATTGCAAAACAAAAAATAAATTTAAGATGTTAAAAGAGTGTGAGATCTCATTAATTGAAAGATAAATACTACTTTGCATTTCAAAGTAATACTACATTTGATAAATTATCAATTTTCTTAACTTTTGCACAAAAATAATTCTGAAATACTAAAAGCCAAAACAAAATTTGGGGATATTTGCATTTTAGTTCATTCAGGATCATTGCATTTTAATGTTTGTGTATGTCAAGTGGTTTATAAATTCCTAAACACGATGATTTAATCATGTATAATTTACTCTTTTCATATTCCCTTATAACATACATAATCCATCAATCAAAGTTTTTTCACAACCGTAAAATGTATTCATAAAAAGCTCACTGCAATTTTTAATGAAATAAAAATAAGAATTACAATATAAAAGTAAATCACATAATTCATTGAAATGTAAATGAACCACCAAAATCTACATAAATTGAGTTTATAATTTTTAGTGAATAGTTGTACATAATTATCGATTGCGTATACAACTTTTGAGTTGTTAAATATTCTGAGCATCCTTAACAAGGCATGACATTTGAATTCTTATTTATCTTAAGAATTTCAATCACTTTTTTACTTAAAAATGGACAAGCATCGTCTTTGGTGCAATTACGTAAAATATTTTGAGTGTAATTACCTAAAATGTGGATATCAATCTTCATTTGTTTTGACATTGATGAATATCTCGGAAGTATAAAAAATAGTTTTGAATTAGAAAGGAATTATTTCTTTTATATGTTTGAATGCTAGGAGAATAAAAATAGAAAATTGATCATTAATTACAAATTTTAAAGAAATGAGTGCTTCATCGTTAGGTAAAGGCTTTTATAGGTTGATTTTACATTTATTCAGAATAAAATCCTCATATTAATCCCTCTTTTAAACATAATTTTTCTGCATTTAATTTATACGTGTAGATATTTTAAAAGTATTTTAGTAATTAATGGATTATAAGTAAATACATAAATTTACTTATTTTGCGATTAAAATATATTTGCATGAGACCAACGATTTTAGCATGGCGTGTTTTGTATTAAAAGAAAAATTAACTTAGTGTAAAGAATATTCTCCTAAATAAAGTCATAAAATTAATAAGGTTTAAAATTCTTTGGTGTTTAAATATAAAATATTGAAATCTAGAATAATGAGATAACCATAAATCATTAAACATTAAAAAATGAAAAGAAAATGGATTCTCCCTTAAACATCTTCCAATTGAACTTAAATGTATTTGTTTGGTAGTAAATCTGGACGATAATATTTATTATATTATCCTAAATATTTCTAATGAATTTCAATTTGTTTAAGAAATATAATTTTTAATACATACTTTGACATTTTAATTGGTATAAACCCAAATTGTTTATGTGTAGAATGTAAATGTGCTTAATGGAAATCAATTTATTATTTGATAAACACTTAATGCTTATTTATTTATGAGTTAAACAATTTTCAAAATAAATACAATACATTTAATATTTCACAAAGAAAAACTTGTATCTAATTAGTATAAGTAAAGCATGTGTAACTGGCATCACTGATAAAATGACATTCACAGTAGTACGCTTATTTTTGGTCCTTGGATATTCGTTTGTTAACGACCTTGCTCGATATTCCCTCTGCGGTCTATTAATCTCTCATAGACAGTGTAGTCCTACTCAATCAAGAAAAGCAGAGGCATGCTGCAGAGAACACAAAAAGATTAGAAACACATCAGCGTGATAAAAGAAAGAGTAGTGATCCAACCACATATGATAATATATTACGTGAAAGAAATATTACTTTATATCATTTGTAAATATTCATGATGATTTCATCTTTTATTTGATATGTTATAAAGTATATTTTATTTTATGATAAAAAAAGGATATATTATAAATGCTATTGGGGCGTTAGTATCTACTTATAGACGAATGTACAAAAGTACAGAACCGCTTGGTTATTATGTCGTGTCTATGATAATGTGCAATTAATGTCTCCGAAAATGTCAAAGACAACTTTTGCAACCTAAACAGCCCTATCTGTATAGAGTAGGTCCACTGGGTCTTCAAATCCTATGTCAAAATTTTGGGATTGATTGCTGGATAGCTGAAGATGTGTTGAGGAGACAATGGGATGTCATCTGGGCAATGAGGACAAAAGTTGGTGTAACTACGCTGTCCAGAACCGCTTCGTAAATGAAAAAATTAAATCGAGTTTGAAATAAAGGATTTCAAAGTAAAATGATAATAATGATTTTCTAAATTATGTTAAAATTATGTATGTATAATAAACCTGATTTAAACTTTGTTCTTCACATTTAAAGAACAATATAAAAAGTATTTTTAAAGAACTAAATCTCACCAATATTGTGTAAGAAACAACTAAATTTTAACCTAAAATCTTCACACTAATTTTATACTTTTGATGTTATAAAGTACGTTTATGCAACACAATTTTTAGATTAAAGAGTAGTCTTAAAGCATTGTTTGAGAGCCACTGCATTAGTGTATTCAACTAAATATTTTTTAGGTCAAATAACAAAAAAATATGAACTTTTTTGTTGCATGATCAAACAGCAAAACTAAGAGAGTTAAATGCATTTGTTAATCAATTTAACAGTAATTTACTATTATTTTTGCCTTACTTGCAGTATATTTAAACACCAGTAATAAAATGCAAATATTCATTGAAATTAAGGAAGTATTGAGGAGCAAGGAATGAAACTATGAAAGGATCTATTTATATATAACCTCTAAATCACATGGGATGTGAGGGAGAGGGATGTGTGTGAAGGTACACACTTTCAAGAGTTTAGAATAATTATCACAATTGGCAATAATGAAAGTCAGTCAAACCTGAATGTGGTTTAAACTCAAAATTATACACGTGCGTAGGGTTCCTAATTTTCCAAAAGACCTAGTGTAAAGATTTCTCTCATTGCTGATTCCGATGAATCGCTTTCAATTTACATAATCCTTCCAATTCGTGAGGAATTCATGTCATTGCAACGCTGCTTAAATTATTCATTAGCGCATTTCATTGATAAGATTTATATTGAAATATACTCCTAAGTATTGGGACCTCGAGTTTAACCTTATAAATCTCATTTGGATTTACCAATCAGATGGAACCTACTGACAAAAGCATAGAGCAGTTCAGTGGATTTGCTTACGAATTGAATTTATTTTTGTATATAATGGTGCTATTTTTATATGAAAGTTGAATTTTTCATTCACATTATATTGAGTAATATTTTAATAAGATAAATGAATCATAAGAGTTTCAATACAATTTGTGATCATTTAAGAAATAAAAAACGCTGCATTTTATATGTAAATTTTAAATAATAACTCAGTACGCACTATCAAAAATATTTTTTTGTGAAATTTGAAAAATATCGAATTTTACAGATGAACAAACTAGAGCATGAGTAAAATTTAAAGATACAGTCTATAGGTAGATTAACTTCACAATTACACAATTAAATAATAGTTAACTTTTGAATTTGAATTTAGACGTGTATTTTCATCATAACAGATAAATTCTTCTCCAATAGCTTACTTCTTTTCTCTGCAGATTAACATTCTTGAGAACGTGCAGGAGCTTGAAAATTGAAAACTCTGTGCGGATTCAAAACCAATTTCCTGAAACTTGTCATACCTGATCGATTTGAATCGTATATATCTTCTTCAAAATGATAAAACCCCTTAAAACCCGAGTGTTTCTCAGAAATTCACTTAAACTTGGAGGAATGGATTTCATACCCACTAACCCATGTTTCAACGCATTATCATGAGGCCCCGCGCACACTGACACTTTCAATGCTATTACTTTTTATACCTGTATTGGCAGGGTATAACATTTGGAGCATACAAATGCTTTGTAGTCTTAACGGTTCAAAAATTCAGCTTGGAAACTTTAGGGAGATCAAGGCACAAATAGTTATTCAGAGGAAATTTTTGTTTACGGTAAACACTCAAAGCAAGTTTATATGAAAAAAACATAGCTCACACTCACAGAAAACTTCTCAAAAAGGCAGGGTATGGAATATAAAATAGAAAGGACTCCACAGGAACATCTCCCTGCTGTCTTTTCCTATCTTCCAACCCAACAAAGACAAGTAAAGTGGAAAATATAATCGATTTTGCAAAGTAGAGACCCGTGCGCCAATCGTGGGTTATGAGTGAGTAAATACATGGGGAAAGAAACCTTGTTTTTCGCACCACTGCTCCTCGACTTAGCCTAGCATGCGAAGCCAGCCATTTTTTCGATCCATTTTTTTCCCAGTTTTCCGGGGGTAGATCATAACTTTTTTAGACTTTCCTTCAGCTTCGCTTGAGCCAGGGTCTTAATGCTGCTGTTCCCTACTTCTTTCTAGGTGCTCCCTTTTTGTTAAATTATCCCTATATTTTGGCTCCAACCCTTGAGAATAAAAGTAAAGCATAGACTTATGCACTTGCGGTAAAGAAGAATCCGTTGACATTAGCATTTCTTTTGGGAATTTTGTTTTTTCTTGGATTTTGTTATCTAAAGATCAAAGCAGAGGTTGGATAAACTTCCTGCGCTAAACCTCTCTTTCATAAGAATTAAGAGTTTATCCTGTCTATAAATTTAACAGTGGGTGCTTTATAATAATATTCTTAATTCATAAATACTTAATTACATTTAATCCGTTTATGAATAGTAATTTTGTATATATGCGTTTCTTTACTTTTTCGCTCGTTCCCTTAGTAAAAAATAATTGAAATTTCCATTAATATATCCTTTGGATAAGATTTTAATAAAAAAATATTTTGCGCATAAAATAAATGTAAAATTAAAAATACAAAATACATCCAAAACAAAAAATGTCCTATGAATTTAATTTGTTGGGTAAATTACATTTAATATATAGAAGTGAATCAAATATTTATATTTAAATATTAATGAAATTTTACTTTTTAATACTTTTAACTCTAGGTCAAATATAAAATTCAAAAATGTTAAATATAGCTAGTTATAGTTATACATTGAATTACGAATATATATTTTTTCTAATAGGTGGGTACTACTGAACTTTATCCTTGACCACTGAATTGTCTTTAAGAAATACCTACTCAGCGTTACCCAGGGGGCACCTATGGACCAGAACCACGTAGGTGAGGTACTACTACCCGTGCCACACCCATTCCCTCAACCAACCCCTTTTCACCGAGTGGGGGCACATCCATACATCACATAAAGACAGAAACTAACATCCATACCAAATGGGGATTCAAACCCCATACATACGGCTTCGCAGTCAGATGCTTTAACAACTAGGCCAGTACGTGAGAAATTAGGAATGTATAGAAATTCTGATATTTTTTTAAAAGAGAAAAAGACGACGTTTTAAAGACACAAATACGAAAAAAGGATAAAAAGCCCTTACAGCTGTTTCGGAAGCCTAAGAAGGCTTCCCTCATCAGAGGAAAAACAAAAACACGGACGAAGTGAACAGAAACCGTTAATATAGGGCAACAAACTTGTGATGCCACAAGTCGAAATACTAAAACCAAGATTCTAACAACGTAAAAAAGGCCAACAGCGCAAGCCAGCTACTCACAAAGGAAGAGAGCATTCCAAGCAGATGGTAAAGCTGGCACCACGGAAATGTCGTTGACTAGGTTATTTATATTTTTTCTGATGTAAAAAGTTTCAAGAAAGTCTAATTCATGAACAGATGTGCATCTCTGTATGATTCTAGCTGTATCAAAGTTAAATCTATGTCCACTAGCCCATGAGTGATCAGCAATGGATAAACCCCGGATTTCTTGCTTTTTCACACAGTTCTGATGTTCTTTTATTCGAAATTTGAAGGCCCTCCTTGTCTGGCCTATGTAAGCTAAACCACACTGTATTTCATATATCAAAATTCGCCTTCAAATTTCGAATAAAAGAACATCAGAACTGTGTGAAAAAGCAAGAAATCCGGGGTTCATCCATTGCTGATCACTCATGGGCTAGTGGACATAGATTTAACTTTGATACAGCTAGAATCATACAGAGATGCACATCTGTTCATGAATTAGACTTTCTTGAAACTTTTTACATCAGAAAAAATATAAATAACCTAGTCAACGACATTTCCGTGGTGCCAGCTTTACCATCTGCTTGGAATGCTCTCTTCCTTTGTGAGTAGCTGGCTTGCGCTGTTGGCCTTTTTTACGCTGTTAGAATCTTGGTTTTAGTATTTCGACTTGTGGCATCACAAGTTTGTTGCCCTATATTAACGGTTTCTGTTCACTTCGTCCGTGTTTTTGTTTTTCCTCTGATGAGGGAAGCCTTCTTAGGCTTCCGAAACAGCTGTAAGGGCTTTTTATCCTTTTTTCGTATTTGTGTCTTTAAAACGTCGTCTTTTTCTCTTTTAAAAGTTTTACTCTTGACACAAAGGATTTTGTCTTCATTCAATTCTGATATTGCTGCAATTCATATACTAAAATTGTATGCCCCGACGGGACTTGTAAGTCGCACTTCCCAATGTTCCAAATTCGTCCAATTTTCGCCATGTTAGGCCAAATTTCGTTTACTTCTAGTTGCAGTTACGTAAACTTGACATATTTGGGACGAGCTGTGCTACTAGGGTTAATATGAAGCTTATATAGGGGAGAGTGGGGCACATACGCACATGGGGCACATTCGAACAGACGGCATTTCCCCTAGTAATTATTAATTTAAAAATCTGAAAAAATACCAGTAGATGGAAGCATGACTACCACCTTCTGCATGATTTTTTTCAAATCCCCGAGTCATTTTGTTGTATACGTACTAGAAATTTGCTAGCGTTAGAAGCAGCAAAGTAAATTTTCTTGTCATTTTGTTGGCGTAAAATATCAATCAAAAATAACCCTCAAGTAGACATTCAGCATTTTATTCAGTAGAGGCACTACTAAAGTAAGTTTCTAGAAAGGTTTTATTTCCCTGCTTTAATTATAAATATCTTGTTGGTACGTGGTAAGCTTGAACTGGTAGATGGGGCATATTCGTACACCAAAAGATGGGGAAGATTCGGACAGTGCGAATGTGCCTCATCTTTTCCATTTTTGTTTATGACAGTGATTTATATGTTTATGAGTTGAATTTTAATTGTTTTTTATTGTAATTGTTCCAAAATTTGGTGATAATAGAAAATAACATCGTAAAGAAAGCTACAGTTTTAAAGAATTTAGACCCTGATTTAAACATTGAAGAAATAAATGTCAATGATAATTGTTTAATTCCAATTTACTTGGACTTAAGTGATTTTATTCTAGTATAATTTGTTACTTAAAAGAATATTGTGTTATGTTGGTCAAATCGAAAATTTAGAATTGAATTATTTATTTAAAATTAATGATGAAAACTTAAAAAAATTTTAAATTAATGAAGAAACTTTTATTTTCCCAGTAAGTAATGATTCAACATTCATGCAAAAAGATAATATCGAATTTAAAGTTCCCCAACCGTCAGTTTCAGGTGTTATGAAGTGAGCTGTTGGTTCACTTTCCTTTGGAATAAAACCTGACAATTAAAATAATGATTGAACTTTTTCTAACTAATTGTATTATGTGAAGTATGTCAATGTGCAATATACTCTTCATTACTACAATTTTTTTCCTCATCAAAAACTTAGATGTTCAATATTTCGGAAGCTGTTTTTTTTTGTAAAAAAAATCTTCAATTTAGAGGAAAAATATGTAAAAGTGCCAAATATTTCGTTTAATTATCCTTACTTTAAAGTGCAATAACCTTTTTAGTTTGAAAAAATAATTATTGTATAATTTTTGCATGTGTAAGAATGTGCCCCACATGTGTGCAAAACTGCCCCGAAAATTCTTGTTTTTTAGATAGATGATATAGGTTAGAAATTCTAGATGAATGCGACCAATTATATCGTTCTAAAATATCGGAAAAGGTCTTAACTTTCATTTGAATCCGAGTTTGTTTCAATATCTCATCTAGATCCAGAGAAATATGCCGAAATGCACTTTTTGTGCGAATGTGCCCCATTCTCCCCTACTTAATATACTTAAGGGATAACGTATAAAAAATCTACAGCACAATTTTTCTGAAAAACATAATTTGGGACAAAAAGGATAAAAATGGCATCGATGAGATTGAAGCTGAGTTAACCCGTTGGGACTCGCGGGGTCATTTTATAACCCCAAGCTCATACTAACATTCCATTTAACGGAAAACTAAACACCTGGGGATTCTTTACTTCTCAGTAGCTGGGTTTCTGACCCTTATCTACATGTCTGAGTAGTTTCGTGGAATTCGGTTCATATTTCCGCCCCCCAGACGCATTTTGTTAGTTTTTGGGGTAATGGAATGACCCCACGAGTCTTTTCGTTAGTGCTGCGCATCCGTTCTTTTGTACTCCGCCTTCCCTACAACCCACTGATAATTGCCCAAAACATTGGTAAACAAATTTCAAGAAATTCACAGGGGGTTCTATTGCATTTTAGTACAAAGAAAAGGAAGACACAGGTGCAAGTACAAGTACTTTCAATACTGGTCCCCGTGACAGTTTTATGACTTGTAATTCACCAGATCACTGTACCCTGCCCCTTACATTCTTTGCTTTTGTATTGAATGGGGAAGGAGCTAGGAAAGTGTATTGAGTTAACAAGTTTTCGAAGAAAAAATACCAAAGTTTGAGTATTAGGAGACAAAGGTTGGAAGTAGTTTTGGGGATAGAAAAACTACTTGTATCTGTAATTTTTGTTAAAATTTTTTTTGCAAATCGCACGTTTATACCATCTGTGATAATTGTCTTTACCGAAAGAAAGCTTAAAGAAATTCGGTATGTAGTATTTTGAAGTAATTAAATTAATTTTTACATTGAAATGATTTGTGTTATTTTGTTTCATGTGTATGTATTGTGTAATAAGAAAAATTAATATCAAACTCAAAAGTTATTTCTCAGCGTATAAAATATTGCAGATTATAAGTTTTCTTAATCAGTTAAGTTTTAATGTCTAAAAATAAATGGTTCCGATTGAAAAAAATATTTTCAACGATGTAAAAAAAGAACGAAAAAGGTTGGGGCTATTCCATAACCCCCGCGAGTCTCAACGTTCGTCCGGGAGGCGCGAGTCCCACCGGGTTAATAATGTTAAAATAATAGGATCACATTTATATATAATTTATGTTTAAAAAATGGATATATTCTGTTAAAATTGTTGTTGAATATACATAAAAATACTTAACATTCTAACTTTGAAGACTTGTGCAAAAGTATAGGCTCAATTCCAAATAATTCAATTTCTCCAGAAACATTTTTTAAAATATTTATCCCGATCGTATCTCCATTTAATTTTTATGCAATGCCCCCTCATGTCCAGTTTCTTCAAACGGCCTCTTTCCGCCATCTTAAGAGTCCCCCAAGCAATGCAAATTCTCATTAAATAAATATCTGTCTATGGCACAAGTTTTTCTGCATAGCATCTGGTTAGCCCTTTCAATCAATGGTGGTTCAGACACGTTTGTTTCAGTGACTGCGTTCGGGGATCGTTATTAAGGGTTTATTGGCGATGTATTTCGATGCAATTCATCATTACCCTTTGCGGAAGTCATTTATTTCTTCCGCTAATGGGTACTTCTTAAGGGGCACGTGTAGTGGAGTGTGCATTTTTTATCGCCCAAGCTGGATTCGTAAAAAGAATTCAATGAAAGGGAAATCTGGCATTTTACGGCTTTTATGCTGGGCAGATTGTGAGAGGCCCCGCTTTTGTTTAATGCAATTAATGAGGATCAGAAAATTAAATGCTCTGGACTTGTCACGGTGATGTTCATTTTCTTTTTGAAAGCTGTGGAGTTATTTTATTGGATTTTTTTGCTGATGTTTAATCTTAGTTAAGGTTCAGCGCAGATATTACGATACATATATTTTACAATGTATGTGGAAATAAAATATTATATACTGAAGTTGTTCATATAGTCCGGTCGCCATCGAAAAAAAATTGATATGTTACAATACTATTCTGATTCACTGCTAAAAAAACAGTTCAACCTTTCACTAGTTTGTGGTGAAATGTTGTAGTGTTTCAACCACAAACTGGTTCAAATTTAGCTGCAACCTAGGTTTGGTAACATGTTTCACCAAGTTTTTGGAACTTTCACTAGTGAAATCCGGTGCTTTCACTAGTGAAATCCGGTGCTTTCACTAGAGAAGGCATGAAAACTTGGTGAAACCTTTTACCGAACCTAGGTTGCAGCTAAATTTGAACCAGTTTGTGGCGAAAGGTTGAACTATTTGTTTAACAGTGTTGTTATGGAAACAGGTTATTCACCTTATTTTTTTGGGTTCATTAACAGAAAAACGGTTTGTGCCAAATCTGCGCGACTATCATTTAGATCCGAACTTATTTTTAATGTTTTTCTCGTAGTAATCGGACTATACCATTATCGAATATAGTGAAACCTGGTCGGTAAAAGTTTAAAACCACCTCATCCTAAAGTTTATAAAATTCACATTTAAGCATTTTAATGAAGAAAGCAACTATAAATTATACCTTCCATAATTCTTTGGTACCACTACAGGCAGACAAAATCAGAGAGAAGTATTAAGTATTAAAAATATTATCATGTGCGCTTAAATATGTTTTTAAAAAGTTTAATTTCATTATTTGAAGTGTGTTTTAGTCTGACAGTGGTAGGTATTGTATTTTTTTACCAGAATAGTGTTGTTTTTCAAAGAAATCTCTCATCAACCCTTATCAGTTAGAGAAGGATGTTTTTGTGTATAAGATCTTTCTAGATGTGTGTGTGTGTTCTATGCATTATAAAAATAGGCTATTTTCAGGACAATACCTAAAATTCCGAGAAGTGTTATGGGATACAGAATAGAGAATCGGTAGAGAAAGAACCAACGTTCCACTACTGACGTAGGAGTTTTATTAATAGTTCTTTATACATTTCTTTCATGCACATAAACATATTTTTTAGACTTTTCCTCAAACTTCTATCCACTGGGTGCAATGAAACATTTCTCGGAAATTAGTTGTTTTTTGTTTAAAAAAGTGGGTTTTTTTGGAATAAAACTTATAGGATCTAGTTATTTTTTATTCAATGCCAAAAAAGTATTTCCACGAATATATTTCATTCACAGATTCCTTTTTTTGGAGTTAAGTATTTTTTGCTAGCTAAATTTGTTCAAAAAAACTGATAAATAACAATTTGCAGCTTGATATACAGTTCAATTTTTAAAATAATTTTATAAAAGCATATTTTAATGCATTTTTGACAAATCTGTTACACGAAAACACGCCTATGATCCCCTTGGTACAGGATATTTTCCTCATACACATTCATTACATTAAAAAAGTTCAAGAACTTAAGTTAATAATTTTTAAATGTTTATTTAAAGATGCTTTAGAAACTTTTTTAAGGTGTCCGTATTTTCGGAGGCCTTTTATAATAAAACACTCAAAATTTCAAATAATTTTTGTGTAATTTTCTCAAATACATCTAAAAAAGGAATTAAACAAAAAATACTCAAATTTATGTTTATTTTTTAAATTACACCTTAAAATGCAAAAACATTTGCGAAAAATGGGTATAGCACAAAATGTAATTTTTCCATGTGTGTGTGTGTGTGTGTGTGTGTGTGTGTGTGTGTGTGTGTGTGTGTGTGTGTGTGTGTGTGTGTGTGTGTGTGTGTGTGTGTGTGTGTGTGTGTGTGTGTGTGTGTGTGTGTGTGTGTGTGTGTGTGTGTGTGTGTGTGTGTGTGTGTGTGTGTGTGTGTGTGTGTGTGTGTGTGTGTGTGTGTGTGTGTGTGTGTGTGTGTGTGTGTGTGTGTGTGTGTGTGTGTGTGTGTGTGTGTGTGTGTGTGTGTGTGTGTGTGTGTGTGTGTGTGTGTGTGTGTGTGTGTGTGTGTGTGTCCTAACCTCATATGCTAGGAGTCACAGGTAACCTTTAAAGGAGCTACAAATTTGATTATTTTGTTCATTAGGAACCGGTCGTCATTATCGGTTTTCAATATTTATGCTTTAATGTATTTCAAATGTTTTTTCTGAGAATAGTCTTTAAAAGTGTTAGAACGATACGATTTTAGGAAAACATGTTCAGACCAGGTGACTCGGCGTGACGTTTGATTAAACATGTGGTGTATCCAAAAGTTGGTTTAAACGTGTCATAGTAGAGTTCTCTATTTCAGAATGCTTTACTAGTGTCTGAGAAAGAAGCATGAATTAATTTTAAGGTTTATCTTCTAAAAGGATACCTCAAATTTCTGGATAATAAATATAATTAAAATTACAAATATTTTCCATTCTTGTTTCAAACAGAAAGATTACACTGTATTCAGAGATTTTTTTTTCAGTTTCATTCTCTGGCTCTATAAGAAAAACGGAGACGGGTTATCTAACAAACTTTTCCTACTTAGGATTTTTATCTACCAAATGCAAATTTAATTGCTTCAGATAAAACAACTCTGATCTTCATTCTTAATGGGTAGTTTAGTTTTTGAATAGTGTGTTTTAATTTCACTTCCGTATAGAGTAAGATTTCTTAATCTATTTTTTAAAGACATTAAAACTGCTTTTTTTTCTTAAAAACTTATTATAAACTATTTAGCTAATTGGAGAAATTTGTAACCTAGTAATTTTTTACCCTTACAAACAATGTATTTCCACTGATAAATTACTGTTATCCGTACTTCTTTTCGATTTAAATAAACTTAGTTTTAACTTTTATAATTAAATCATGAGATAATTTTAGAAGTTTTCAGTCTGATCAAACGTATATACTGAAAACTTTCAAAGAATAGTTTATGCAGCTTTAATTATATTACTTAAATATTAAAATGGGTATTTAAATCTGGACTAATTCAAGCTAAGCTTTCCTCTTTCCCACTTTACATGCAAACTTCATATAAAAAAATAATAGAGAAAGAAAGCAATAACTTTTAAAGACCCGGCTACGCATGCAATAGGCAAAAACAGTTTTATTGATCCGATCATAAAATCAAAAATTATCTTTATCTCTTTTACTGTGAAATTGGTTTGAATGCCATTTTCAAGAGCCATATAATCACAAAAGCTATTGGGAAGCTACGGCTAAGAAGTTAAGAATGAAACTAGAATTTTATCTCCTTTTATGACACGACCGTAAAAAAATCTAATTTCAGTCGACCTAAAATATATTTTCCTATTGTAAACTATAATGTATTTAAATTAAAATAAAACACTGTTTTTTTCATTTAAAATAGCATACGTTTATTTTAATCATCAAACTATTCTTTTAATACGTCTCATACGTTCACTACGCCCAGATACAAGCTAGACATAACCAGACTAAATAGCTAATTTTAAGTTTATATAAAGAAAGTTATTCAAAAACAGAATGACTTCTTTGTATAATGGATGCTAGAAAAACTCTCTCCCTCGTTTCTATTTTATTATTTTTTTATAAACTTATAATCAAGTTTCTAAAAGAAAAGGTCAAGTCTAATCATTAGGATATTTTTTCCTTCCAGCTCATTTGATGTTCTTTATTTCCAAAAGTGTTTGCAGAAAAATATTATCTTATGTACCAATTAATTTGAGGATTACGTTTTTTGCAATTATATTTTTGGATTTCGTGTCTTCATGTATTCCTGTCTTTTTCTTTAGATATTACTCGATAAAGTATTTCAAAATCATCAATAATTTTCTAAATTCACTATTTTGAAAATTAAACATACAAATTTTTGAATTTTCTTTATTATTCACGAAAAATGTGAAAAATACATATTTTTCTTAATAAAAACTATTTTTAAACACCTAAGGATGTTAATCAAGTACCGTAAAACGGGAGGAATCTGATACCATTTAAACTGCTGCCAAACATTTTCTAATAACGATTTCAAAATGCTTTATAAAGAATATGTTAGTCCTAATTAATTCTTTTAGAACCTGTTAAAAATCAATTACCTTAAACGGTTCATTTTATTACATATTTTAAGTGTCCTCTCAATGCGGTGTGAATCGGATCACTACCAGTTTTTGTAAAAAAAGCATTTTTTGACGTCCTAGACATATACAATCCTAAAATTAGCCTTTAAATAGTTTATTTAAATCAGTGGTTCCCAACTCAAATATGTCTGCGGACCACTTCACTTAAATGTGAACCTCTGCGGACCATCTCTATCCCTAACTGTATCTTCAAAATTTTGACTTTTTTTAAGTGCATGCATTCCTCATAGAGGGACTAAAATTTTGACTTTTTTCTGAAGGGAAACCGAGTATTACAGTGTTTTTAATGGACTTAAAAGAAAAATTAACATTTCATTAATTTATATCTAATTATTTAAAAATATACCTTTTATTAAAGACATGTAACCATTTTTTATCAAGCTCTCACGAAATTTAACAAATAAAATAGAATCCATTATTAATAACGATTGCTTATTTAATTCCGTAAAACTAAATAAGAAAATTCTTTTTTTTTCAACACATTATACCTTACAAATAAAAACTTCAATTTATCTCATAGGAGATGCTTAACCATGTAACTTTCTTAATTTTTTATGTAGGTATGGAAGAGGAAAATACTTAACGAATGACAATAATTGTTCTGATGAGTGGAAATGGTGTTGGTTTTAATCAATCCCAGTGTCCTCTCATTGATATATTAGCCCTGGAAGGGTTCATACCTACACATTAGTTACAGGTTTAAAAACAACAGTATAAAATCGTAATTTTTTTCTTTTTTGTAACCAACAAATAAGGTAATATATTATTAGTATTGGGTTGTCCCATAAGTTCTGTTACTTTTTACGAAGTTTTGTCTTTGAAAATTTGTTATGAAAAACTGGTTATAGGTGGAGATTTCAAACAAAGGGATTTTGATATATGTATATTTATGAACATAATGTGTGATTTTGGTAGTTATCGGGATATTATTTCTTTTCAAAATGGCGGTTTGAAAAAAAGACCAAAAAAGACGATTTTCGTGTAATTTTTTTTCTTTTGTTTAAAAAACTAGGAAGAACGCATAATTCATGGCTAAAAAAGTGTTACTGTATATTTGAAATGTTTAGATTACGATGTCATAGTTTCAAGATGATTAGATAAGTTTAAGGTTGGAAACTTTGGCTTTAAACTTCCATATATTGGTAATTTCACGTGTTTTTTAAAGCACGCCTATTGTTTTTCTAAGCAGCTGGTATGAAGTAATTAAAGGCAGGTGTTTTTTGAACCATAATGCTTGTTAATGCATTGAATTGATGCCATTAATGCATTGAAAGTATATTTTCATAATATCATTCCATTGCTTTATTTCTAATTGCCAAGGAGTTGTTTTTATTGTAATATTTTCGTATGAAACAAAGAAAATTGCTTTGTTCGCTGAGCGTAAGTTCAGCGAGTGTAATTGTGATAAGCTAAAACGTTGCGCGCTTGCATTGTGCGCACTATTTTCTGAACTTAAGTTCAGATATAATTTAATATACTGCATATTTTGAAACTTGGGTCTTTCCTAAGCTTTTTACTGATTTTGAAGCTTTTTTTTGTAAAAATTTCTTTGAAATGACTAACATTATTGAGGTAAGTTTTTTGCAATAGATGTTATGTTTGGGACCGAAATTTCCTAAGTTAAACTTGTCGAATTATCCTGAAACTATGACATCTTAAACTTAACAATTCAAATATATAGTAAAAAATTTTTTAGCCCTGATATATGCGTTCTTCCTAGTTTTTTAAACAAAAGAAAAAAAATACGCGAAAATCGTCGTTTGTGGTCTTTTTTTCAAATCACCATTTTGAAAAGAAATAATATCACGATAACTACCGAAATCCCACATTATGTTCATAAATATACAAATATCAAAATCCCTTTTGTTTGAAATCTCAACCTAATACCAGTTTTTCATAAAAAATTTTCAAACACGAAACTTTGTAAAAAGTAACAGAACTTATGGGACAACCCAATAGATTTAAATTTGAAAGAAAGTACTTAGCTTGAAATTAAAATGCAGGACAAATGAGATGACCAGGATTGTGTTGATAAAAAGTAAATTGGACATACGCTGACTGTGAATTGTGGCAGCGGAAATTCTATAGGCGAGGCTATCTGATGTTCTCCGGAAAGAAACCGCGTCGGAAGTCAATAGGCCAGTCAATAACGACATCGAAAATTGCAAAAAATAAGGTAGTTCCAATTTTTGTCTTATGTTGTTAGGACCCATCCCAGTAGTTAGTAACTAATTTTGCAACCCTGAAAGCCCTGTGCTAACTTCGCAATCATCAAAAAACCTCAAAATATTCCGACTTTTTTCAGTTTTTGGCTTAAAACTCATACAAAATGCATCCGCACGAAAAAGTTTCAAATATATTTTTTAAAGTAAATAAAATTAGAAATAATTTAAGACCATCCCCAAGTTTATACATCCAATAGATCCCGAGTTACATCTCTTCAAAAATGGGCTATTTTTTCCCAAAATTCAAAATTTTGCGTCTTAGTAGCTTTTATAGCAAAAAATAGGTCATAGTACTCGTTGTAAAAGGTAAATAAGGGCAATTAAGTTGTAGTACAGTTATTTAGCTTTAATTTAAGGGGACTCAGTACCTCCAAATCAGTAAAAGTATCAAGTTAAGGATTTCGCTCTCAAATCGATGTTTATACTCATAAATAGATTCGGTAAATTTCATAGTGATGAGCAAATTCTCAGGATAGCAAATTTTCAATGTTTATTTAGTATAGTTACCAAATATTTTTTTAAATAAATATTTCTCAAAACTACTTTTTTAGCATTTAAATCCCTAAGGCTTTTTTTCTACTGAACCAAATGTTATGAAACTTGGTATTTATAATCAATAGGGTAATATTATCAAATGTATGTTCCAAAATTTAATGATTTTGGCCCAGAATTTTTTTTATCATGAAAAATACGGAAAAAATCATAGAATTTTCACGTTTTTTAAATGGGAATCACCGAAAAGTTTTTTTTTCTCAAAAACTATTATAATTATCTAAAATCCCCCACATAGAATTATACTACAGAACATATTTAACATAAAAATGAAAAAAGCTAGTAAAAAGAGGGAAAAATGAAGGAGGAGTAGCGTTTTAAAATATAGTGAAATTTTAGAAATTTTTGTTGTTTTTTTTAAATATTAAAAATACTAAAAATTTTTTTAAACATTTTGAGTTTAATATTCCATAACATGATGGTAACACATAATTTGGCACCAAAAACTAATAAAAAAACTCAAAAATAAAAAATTAACTTTTTTTGGTACCGAGTCCCCTTAAGTCCTGAATAAAGTCTCTAGGCCCCATAGTTCTTACTTTATCTTAAGAAACAAAAAATTGCGGAAAACCGAAATTTCGGAAAAATATAGAGCATGTCGTTGTACGGGCATAGTAAATGAAAAATAAAGCTATAACACCATATGACGTTTTAAAAATTAATATTTATTTATTGAATACAAAATTATTTCTCTTGATACTTGTGAATTAATGTTAATTTTTAAATTAAATTCAAATTAATTAGTATGAATTTTAATTAAGAAATTATAAAAGGTATATTAATTTATTAGTTTTTTAAGTATCTCTCTATTCTAAAAAAAGTTTTTGGTGAACGGTTTCCAGAGAAAGGCTTTTTAATTACTGAACCGAATGATACATATATATTCATTTTAGCGAGTTGGAATTTGTGGCAGCAATTTCAAAAGGTCCTGCGTCAGCAGTTTACGGGGGTTGGTGAGCGATAGCGAGCAGGGGGCGGTAGCTCCCTAGTTAGTTAAAAAATAATGGACTTTTGGGGTATCAAAGATCATATCTCTTTCAAGCATTCAGGACTGTCTTCCTCGTGTCAGACTCGTCTATCTCAATTGTAGGGTTGTTGAGGCATGACTTGCCTTGACATGGTTTACATAGTGCAAACATTCAAGTCCCGCTTTCTGACATGAGCAGCCTCTTCCAGCGCACCCTTTTTGGCACTTGCATGAGATGAATTTTAGGATAGTTTTTGATGCTGGATCTTTTGTAGAGGTAATAGGTAGCAGACCTTTTTTTTGCTGACTCCTCGTCAGCCCCAATCAGTTGGTGTTTTGTCTGCACCTAACCATATCTTGCCATATCTGCACCTGGTGGTATGTGCGATATGCGCGTTGAGCTGCAGCCTCTTTTGTTGGAGGCAGACGAGCCAGGTGGACCCATAGGTGGACCTTGGTGTTGGCAACTGAACGAACAAAGATTTCGTAACGGAGAGCGTGAAGAGTGTCGGATTCTCCTCTTCCATACAGAGACAGAGCCACAAGACACTTATTTCCAGCAGAGGCTATTTCTTCGTGGCTAATATCAAGCTGCAGGGAAATGGAAACCACACCAACCAGATGTGGATTTTTTCAAGCATGCTTACCATCTTCATTTTCCAGTGCCTGAAAATTACAGAGGTGGTGTCACAGCCAGAGAAAGCGTGCAGGAACAAGTCAAATCCAGGGGGATAGGCCAGCTCTTCGCTATTTAAAGTTTTGGAGGAAAACTGCAAACAAGTGGATTCCCACGTGACACCTTTTTGAAAGAAAATATTTTCAACCGTAATCGTTCTGCAGTTTTAGTGCTTCTCTAAGACCCATTGTCTGGGTATTCATCAAATACAAGTGACACATACTTTCCAAAATGGCTAATAGTGTGGCTGATATAAGTGGCTACAATTGTCATGGTTGTGATATTCTAATGCCACCTTACTTTATGAAGTATGTAGCCGCCATCCACAACAACAAACGTAGTGGCTCCTATAGATATATTTTCAAGAAGAGGGGTAAAAGCTTTGAAAAAACTGGACTTTTTGCCTCTACGCATCCCATCTTCACAATACAAAGCCATTGGGTAGGGAGCCTACTCGAACTTAAAGTGTTTTTTAAGTAATCCTCTGCCTGCTTCGTGATACACATCCTTTGAAAAATTGTGAGTGGATCTATTTGAACCTTCTGATTTTGTAATTTGATAGTAACTGATGCTAAGGTTCACACTTTATCTTTTCTTTTAAAACTAACTTTTCCATAGGAAATTTAGTTTATTGCCCCTCCCCCTCCTCAGTCACATCTTGTTACTAATGAGGATAACCCGTGAATCTTTTCGCTGGTCCTGGTAATCAGATCTTCTTAAATAGTGTGTTAATTCAATTTCTATAACTTCATAGTTCCAAAAAAATATATTTTTTAAAGTATAGCAACTATCTAAAACTGTAGGGGATGCGAGTTCTGACACGCCCTTGGAAGCTAACCGAGTTAAAAATTATCTTTCTCCATTGTTTTTACTTTTTAAGGTAAAGTAAGAACTATGGGTCTTATAAAACTTATCCAAGACTTATTAAAGTTTTATTTTAAACTAATACTTAAAAAAGCAATAAATTAATGTATATATTTTTAATTTCTTAATTATATAATTAATACTAATTAAACTCAATTTAATTTAAAAATTAACATTAATTCACAAGTATTAAGAGAAATAATTTTGTATTCAATAAATAAATATTAATTTTTATAACGTCATATTGTGTTATAGCTTTATTTTTCATTTACTATGCCCGTACAACGTCATGCTCTATATTTTTCCGAAATTTCGGTTTTCCGAAATTTTTTGTTTTTTAAGATAAAGTAAGAACTATGGGGCCTAGAGACTTTATTCAGGGCTTAAATTAAAGCTAAATAACTGTACTACAACTTAATTGCCCTTTTTTACCTTTTACAACGAGTACTATAACCTATTTTTTGCTATAAAAGCGACTAAGACGCAAAATTTTTAATTTTGGGAAAAAATTGCCCATTTTTGAAGAGATGTAACTCGGGATCTATTGGACGTGTAAACTTGGGGATGGTCTTAAATTATTGCAAATTTTATCTACTTTAAAAAATATATTTGAAACTTCTTCGTGCGGATGCATTTTGTATGAGTTATAAGCCAAAAACGGAAAAAAATCGGAAATTTTTGAGGTTTTTGATGATTGCGAAGTTAGCACAGGGCTTTCAGGGTTGCAAAATTGGTTACTAACTACTGGGATGGGTCCTAACAACATAAGACAAAAATTGGAACTACCTTATTTTTTGCAATTTTCGCCCCTTTTTTTGTCGTTATTGACTGGCCTACAATAGTTATTTCAAAAGGAGCGATTAAAACTACCAACTAATCAAAAACTTTCGCATTTTCGGCAGTGAATTTTTCTCATATCTTCGAACAAACCTATTTCCCTTGTATCTCAGAAATTTCTCTTTTCATACCACGATTTCTTGGAGACCCTCTGTCTGACCATAGCATCCCAGTTTGAAGTATCTTTCAACACTTCTACGCTTTGGTTCGTATCATACCAAGTCCGATCCATAGAGGTCCGATCATTCGATTCTTTATTTGCCCCACCCCGACGCCATTTCTACTCAGTAATAAACTAATGTTGAATAAATCTGTGGAAAATAAGAAATAAGAGAAATGCACAAATGATTCATAGGAGAGAAAGAGAATATAACATTTTTTTTATGAGACATGATTTTTTTACTTATGTTTTTACATCTGTGGTGTTTTTACTATTTCTTAGAATATGTGATGAGGAAAACTATTTTTTTTAAATTTCCACACATTTTTTGGATCAGTTTAAAAATCTTTTCATGGACCATCTCTAATGGCCTCACGGACCACCAGTGGTCCGCGGACCACCTGTTGGGAACCACTGATTTAAATTAATACATTTTACTATAAGTAATGAACATATTTTTCATAAAATACATGCATCATGAGAATGGTTTTTCTCCTATACAAAATGCGAAATATATTACGGAAATATATAAATGAGGGGAATGGTCAATTCCAGTATTTTTTTTTAAATATTTTTATTCAATGGAGGTACCCAAGAGATGAATATACGTCAGGTTTGGCTTTATTGGACCCAATAGGTTTTTAAAAAAAACCTTAATTTTGGACCCATTTTTATTTTTTTTCTAAAAAAAATCAAGATTTTGGCAGTTTTAATATTGAAGAAAAACTTTTAACGAAATAACATACGAAGAACTGCAGTTGAGTGGGTTTTTTAAAAATGTTAACTAGGTTTCAATAATTCAGAGTTTTTTTCATTACTGAATGGATTTTTTCAAAATTTAGGCAGTTTAACACGTTCACTGCCAGCACCCAAAACAAAAATTGGTGGCAGTACCAGCGCAGGGTTCACAGACGGTTTGCAGCGTCTGTGTGCATCATGCATTTCTTCCTACTCTTCTATTACACAGTACTAACAAATACTACCGCCAATTTGGCGTGTTTTTACGATGTGCCCCGTATGAGATTTCCTGTCATAGCTATCACTGATTACTTCATTTCTTTTCAGGTATACAATCTAGTTATATTTTCCGGAATTTTATTTCTGAGATCGAAATGTCTATATCCACGAAAGTTGACCCATGCTAAAGTATAAGTGAAATTCGTTAGAGTTGCGTTGTTACTTTCGTGGATCTAGACAGTGCATCTTAGATATCAATAACCCAAGCAGCACATACGTTCAAGATTCGTCCAATTTTTGTCATGTTGGGCGGGATTTCGTTTACTTGTAGTAGCAGTAACTTGATAAAACTTGACATGCTTGGTATGAGCTGTGCAGCTAGGGAAACTGTTCTTTGAAATAATTAAAAGTTTTGGTGTGTGTGTGTTACTCATAAAAAAATTAGTAAGCATACTAAAAGAGAATATTTATCTTTAAATTTTATTCTGAGACAGCCAGATAGTTTCATTTTCCGAGAAAAAAAATCCCTACGTAATTGGGGTCAATGCGCTTTTTAATTATCTCGTGTTAAGTATGACATGGAACACCTAACCTAACGGTGCTTCGATTTCAATACCCTTGTCTCTACGAATGTAGAAATTCTCCCAGGGCTAACCCAAGATCTAAAGTCTTTAGTCCTCCTCTCCAGTCTAACGTTTACATGATTTTTTAAGATAAGTTTATTTTTAGGACTCCAGAAAAATACTCCAGTTAGAAACCAGAAGGTTGGGAATTATACAATCAAGGCAACTTAGGAAAAATTCAAGAATAATATATTGATTGAAATAGATTCTCTAATTTAAATATTTTCAATAATTAAGAGTTTGATTTTATTCATAAACAATCCTTAATGATGTAATTTGATATTTCTATTATGGGATATTCTATAATGGGGCAATTTTAAAAGATTTATTGAAAAAGATAATTTTTAATTTGAAAACAAGTAATTTATTACTTCTGTGAGTACCCAGGATTGCGTCCAACGATTCCCAAATTTGGGGTATATTTATAAGCCATCAGGAGCGTAGCCAATTTGCGGAAAATTACAAAAACCATGACTACCAATTTAATGTTGGTGTAAAATGAAATACCCTCAAAATAAAATATTGTGTGTATTAGATGCTTCCCTAGTAGCACAGCTCATACCAAATATGTCGAGATTATGTAACTTAAACTAGAAGTAAACGAAATTTGACCATACATGACAAAATTTGGACGAATCTTGAAAGTTTGTGCTGCTTGGGTTAAATCAATATTAAGAATTTGAAGAAAAAACACAATTGCGCAAATTAGATGCAGAATCTAAATATTTTATTTTAGTTTGAAGAAACTTTCTAGGTCTATGGGTGGCAACAAGAAAAACACGAAATCTAATCGCAGAAATATGAGGAAAGCGGTTTTATGATTCTTCGCCAAAAGACCCCAAATTGGATGTAGATCGAAGTGTAACGCAAAAGTATGATAAATGCGTTATATACAGATGCTCCCAAAAAGTGATAACATTTTAAAGTAGACATCAGCGCTCGTTTCTCCAGGACGCGCCAGCGCGTCCTTGGCAGTGAACGTGTTAAAGTTTAAACTACATAAAAAATTTAAGGGGAATTTTTTTTTCAATTTTTTTTTTAAGTTAAATAGATTTCTTTCAATATTAATGGGTTTTTTCAAAGCTTAGGATATTTTTAAAATTTAAGTGCTTTTTTCTCAAAATTTAAACCATATTTCAATAATAAGGGAGTGTTTTTAAATTTCGGAGGGTTTTTTCATTACTGAATGGGTTTTTTTCAAAATTTAAGACGTTTAAAGTTCAAACAAGTTTAAAAAATTTAGAAGGGTTTTTTAAATTTCAGTATTTTATTCAAAGTTAAATAGATATCTTTCAAAATTGAATGGTTTTCTTCAAAGTTAAGGACATTTTTAAATATAATGATTTTTTTTTCAAAGTTTAAACTAGCTTTCAAAAATTAAATGGTGTTTTTTCAAAATTTTGAATGTTTAAAGTTCAAACTAGATATAAATAATTAAGGAGGATTTTTCAAAAAAACCCCACTTAACTATAGAAAAACTGACATTATTTTGGCTGATAACATTTAACTTAGGAAGCACTCACTAAAATTTGAAAAAACACGTACTTTATAGGAGAAAACCACTTAATTTTGAAAAACCCACACTTTTTCTGAAAAAACTCAGTTTCATAACGGTTTTTTCAGGATTTCATTGAAAAAACCCAACCCACTTGGTGTTTTTGCAAACCCTGATATACGCGCAAAATTGTTTTTTAATTACGATGATTAATTATTTTTTAATTTAATTTCAAAATTTGACCTTACAAAAGGGCGAAAAAACGTTAAGTGTCAAAATATTACGCACTTCAATCCTAAACATTGATTTTAAACAATGAACCAATTATTTAAACAATTCAAAGTGATTTTTTTACTGTAAAGTATGACCGAAGCATATCTGACGTCATTCATTCCTAAACAAACACAAAGGGAATGTGTAAGTTTTTATTTTAAAGTATTCAATTAACTAATTTTTTTTAAGCTTGAAGCTTTTCAAGTCGATTTTTGAATTTAGATCTTATATCTTTTACTGATAAAATTCATTTTTATGATTTAAAAATGCTGGTATTGCCCAGATTGCTCCCTCATTGCTCGATTTATGCCTTGAGACGTTGATAATAACAAACAGAAATCAGAAAATGACCAAAGGTAGAAAACCAAGCATTTTTATTGACTGATCCGATTCACCCCACATCAATAATCGGAATGTGGACTTATTTTACTAAAAAAATTCAATAAAAATAGGAATTACCACTTATCTAAAATTTGATTCCAAAGAAATATTTGCAAGAATTCGAGGCGTACGGGAGGAACCAAAAATTAATGACCACAATAGTTAAAGTTATAATTTTTTTTGTGAAATTACCAAATTTTTAACAGCAAAATTTTTGTGACGCTTTTAGGAAACTTCAAAACCATGGTGGACCCAAGGTATGATCGCAAAACATTTCTTGATGGCTGAAAAAACTTCTTAATAACGTGTAGAATCAGTCAGAGTTTATCCTGATTCTATAATTCTAACACAAGGGGAGTTACGATGGTTAAAAAAAAGTCTTTCCCAAACAGTGATCCGATTCACTCCGTTTTACAGTATGTTATTTCTTTTGCCGCGAATTTTATTTTGGGAATATCAGAAATTAAACTATGTTGCATATATTTTTTTGAAAAATTGCAGCAATTGTTTATAAATTTATAATATGAAAAGTCTAGTACCTTGACTCTCTTTTACTTTTAGAAACCCTACTGATTTTTCTACTTAAAAATAATCATACACACCGACTTTAAGCGGGTATTAAAGACAATCACGAGCAATCAGTATAGTCTACCTACACTATAATACAACTCAGTGGATATACGAAAATATTAAATGAATCTGAACAAAAAGCTTTCTACGGGAAAAAGGAAAGTAATGATTTTCCTCTTACAAACCGAAAGAAAACGTTTGAAATTATTGGAAGACTAGACACGTACATTAAATGGTAGCAAATTGTTTATCGACGAAAAAATCGATCTGATATAAAAGTTATCGACATCAGCACTACCGTACTAAATATTAGAATGAACGAGATATTTCTTTGACCAACAATTGAGAAGATTTTACTGATATAAAGGTTCTATAGTCTAAGAAAGCGGAAAAACATATTTTTATATGTTTGTACTTTCTCATTTTTACCCAAGTACTTTCAATGCTTTATTAATATATTTATTATATAAACGTTACATTTTAAACACATCTAGGGTACAAAGAATGTTAGGTGTTTCACTACTGAAATGGAATTATACTGAAAAGTAGTGACATTTTTAGGACGTAAAAGATAAGTTTTGAAACTTTTCAAGGTTCGATTTAAAATCTATTAGCTAATTCTGCTGTCATGATTGGGTGGAAAAGTATTTGAGTATCAAAGATTTTATTATAAACGTTGTTCACATCTTCATTGGTAAAGATACAATTTTCTATTTAATGCAATTTTGAAACGCGTTTCCCTGATGATTGTTATACATGTGATATGTGATACAAAAAATACGGATAATCTAAACTGGGTCACATTGGCCCAAAAATACACACATTGAGTTTTCAAATAAATTAACCTTACTAAAAGCATTACAATATGGCCATTTTTATAAGTTATTTACTTACCTTTTGTGGCGTGTTGTTCTGGATGCCTCCTCCAGCAAATCTTGCAATTTTACAATACTTATCAATAAGTGCTGTGCCGTAACTCTGAAATTTTGCATAACGGAATCATGATAAGAAAAGAACATCGTATTTTGGCTAATTAATATAGGTCGATTTAAAATTTCAAAATACATTACCTTCATCCTCTGTACTTGAGAAAAACATGGTTAGTTTTACCGATTTTTGCAAACACATGGTTGTTTTCTCGAGTTAGCCGTAGAGCACAAATTGAGATGTCACTAGTACTTGTTTTTGACTTCAATCGCTAAAGAGATGATAGAAATTAAGGGCTCGATTTCAAGCAGGATGTGCCAGAACAGTGTTCGGAAAGATATTTCGCTTTATGGAGCGTCTCTTTGCAATGTATTTTTTGGTACTTTTCATTACGTTAAACAAGTAAGATACTTCAACTGCTATCTAAAGCCAATTTGGCAAAATTCGGCTCTTTTTTAGCTAGCTAACTTTTTGAGCTTTCCTAAATTCCACGATTAATAAGAATTTGTTTACTTTAAGTTGCCATCTATAGAAAACGTATAAAAACTAAAATTCTAATGAATTTTACTTTAAATTTAAGTAATATTTAGATTGTATGGATGATCTTATATTTTTTATAAATTGAAACCCCTTTTATACTGCTCTTGATGAGCGGCTGTTTGATTATTAAAGTTCTAGATTCAAGTAAATCCACTGAGCTATAGACACAAACTGGAGTGACGTCTACCATAGGTTTGAAATGGCAGCGAGCAACCGCGGAAGGTTACAGTTGCTTGTAGATCAGGGCAAAACTAACCATTTCCACGCAAGTTTCCCATAGACTTACATGTGGTTGCACAGCTCGCATCTTAAAAATCACTCTTTTTAAAAAGATTTATGCATTAAAATAAGAATGGTCGGAATAAGAATTAAAATAAGAATGGAATCTTTACTCGGAAGCACACATTTCCAAACATGAGTGATGCGGTTTCGGTGCGCTCAGTCGTCACTCCAGTTTGTGTTTATAGCTCAGTGCTCAGTGAGTAAATCATCTTCCCGATTTTTCTTAATGGAGAGTTAAGGGTAGTGTTTCGGCAATTTAATATAAATGGTTGTGATAGAACTATCCGGATGGCTCAGAAAAAAATTAAATCTTATTTAGATATTCCCCATGATACGTTAGAATAAGTATAAAATTTTATAATTTAAAGAAACTAGCCAGTTGATTGCAATTTATAAAAGCACTGTCTAGCTCCACGAAAGTATCAACTCAACTCTAACTAATTTTGTTTTGGTCGTGGCTAGTTGGCTAGTTCACAGAAGCGGTCATGAGGGTTTTTTAATATTTGTTTTTATGATCTAAGAACATGTTTAGTCATTTCTAAAACTATTTTTAGAAACATTTGTAGTTCTAAAATTACAAATTTATGATTTTTCATGATCGTGATCATGAAAAAATTTACGATTTATCATTCGAAACCATACCACCACTCCTGTGAACTAGCCACGACCTTTCGTTTCAAAACCCAGTAAACCCATTTAAAAAGTTTAACGTGGTTGGGCTGCTTATACTACATTCACACATAAAAAGTTAATCTAGTTTAAGTGCTAATCAGGCTTAAATACAGCATTGTGATACTACGTTCACACATGAAAAGTTAATCTAGTTTAACTTAAGAGAGAAGTTAAGATAGCTTAACTTAATCTGTCTTATTTTTAAGTGTTCACACTACAACTATCTCAAACCGTATGGTGCTACGAGTAAAAAATGGCGGCCATCCAAGAGCTCGTCTCAAAGCCTAAAACACTCCACTCCAAACATTTTTACTTTGGACTTATACTTGCAGAATACCAATTTTTCTTCTTGTGTTGTCCAGTTTCTTTATCGATATATATTTAATTTCGAAAATATATTTAATTTCATAACGATTGTTCCAATGTAATATCAAATAAAAAAGGTTGGTAGTTTGTAGTAGTTTTTTTTCTTTTTAGTAGATGGCACCACGGTAACTTAAACTAGTTTAAATACTTAAGATAGTTTGGGGAACTATCTAAAAGTTAAGACAGTTTTTCTTCTCTAAACTAGTTTAAATCCAATACAGTTTGTTCACACATACTTTTCTTAAACTAGATTAGCACTTAAGCTAGTTTAACTTTTTAGATGTGAACGTAGTATCACAATGCTATATTTAAGCTAGATTAGAACTTAAATTAGATTAACTTTTCATGTGTGAATGTAGTATCAGGAGGCACGGGTATTCAATTAAATGTGTTGCGTTGAAGGTTAAATAATAATTTCATTAATTAATTAATTTAATTAATCGAAAAAATAACTCATTTAATTCATTTTACCTGAAAGAATTATAGCTCTTTATAGCTGTTTCCTGTAAAACAATTATGATAAATAATACACACTAATTTAGTAAATCTCAGTAAATGGATGAAATTTATTGTTTTCTTTTTCCTCTGTCATGTTCATTTTCTTGTACCACCTTTTTGTAATGCGTGTGCTACCTAAAAACCACAGAGAAAAATCCTAACAGAGGGTCCAAAACGATATTTTCAAATTCTGGACGGGTTGGAGGGCGCCACGATCAACTAAATGATTGACAGAGAGATCAAACCTGTGATTGGCTGTCACGCAATCTTCTATTTCGAAGGAGAAGGAAAAAGTTTTTCTCAACCAATCAGGCTTTTCCGTCCCGCCTCTCGTGACGTTGTTGCGATCGCAGCGCCACCCAACCCATCCAACTTTTCGATTTCCATTAGCGCCTATGGCGACGGACTCTCTGTTCTAGTACTCTGTGCTAAAAACTAACTAATATATTAAAAATATTCATTCGTTTTACGATAAAACATTCTACTGTATAAATGATTAACTTAAATTTATGCTGATGTATTTGTCCCTGTAGACTTGATTATCATGGATAAAAATATATTCTTATTTTCTTCCAAGCTTGAACTATTATTAATGTTTTCAAATTACGTAAAAATCTAAATTACAGCAGAAATAACTGTATAGCCCCTGCCCCATGCTGGCAAATAGATCCACCCATTACCCATTGATGACCCAATCAAACATGTCACCATGAAGTTTTCTTTACATTTCACCGCTACTCCCCCTTAATAACATACATCGAAATCCCATTCAACCTTGCAATAAAACCAAGAAAGAATTGGTCAAACCAACCGTGGTACGAGATGACGTGGAGCTGATAGAACGTGCTTAATATTTCAGCAGAAGCTGCTGCAAATATTGGAGGTAGTGACAATTTTGACCCTAAGACCGGCCATCCTATCTCTCTGGGACTATTAAGATTTAGCGGTTAATGACATCTTGTTCAGGCCTTAGCGTGCCGCGGTCGCTAGTGGTCACTTGGGAAGGTATGTGTGTTTCTGCGTGACGAGGTTTATTCTCACATAGTTGAGTTTTGGAAAGAGTGGAGAGATATTTACGAGGGTCCTTAAGGGGTGGTATTAAGTGGAAGATCCTTGTTGGAGTGCGAGCAGCGAAGTGCAAAAAATTGAAATTTACTACGCGAATTAATTCCACTGTTTGCGACAGTTATTGCTTTATTTTGGGAGAGAGTAGTGCTGTTCTTAAGTGGACATTTGGTTTGTTTTATGGTTTTCTAGAAGAGTTATGTGGTAATAAGCGTTATTATTTGTGAGGTTAAATTTTAAATGTTTTAATTTTGAGGATTTTTGTGTGGTTATAGGAAAACTGTTAAATTTTAGATCGACTTTTGGGTGGCCCAAAAAACTTTTTTCAGGTAGAGTTCTGGGCACCCTCTACTTTTTTTGAACAGCAAATAGAAGCTTATAGCCAAAATTTCAACTCTGTATTCGAATTAGAAGTCGATGCCAAAGAGGAGGGGAATTTTCCATGTTAATTAAGCTCTTGTTTTATTATTTGAGGGTGTTAAGGTTTTTATTTTTTCACCATGAATTTTCTTATTTTCGACTTGAAATTTGATAGCAAGGTTTTTTTAGGAGTTAAAAAGCTTTAAAATTTCTTAAAAAAAATTTTTTCAAAAAAACCCTTTTAATTTTTTTCTCTTTTTTTTAATTTTTGAAAAAGGTGGTTACGATGCACACCAAATGAAAGAAAGTGAAATTACTAAAAAATTAACCTGGTTTCATTTTTTAAGTTGTAGGGGAGAGTGTTGTACCTACGGACGGTTGTACCTTCAGTCACCTCATTTTAAAACTCGGGAAAAAATTAAAATTTGAATTTGTGGTTGATTTTGAATGTAAACAGATGCTATCTAGTTGCTAACGTGAAATAAGCTGTTTAAAATATTATTTAAATTTTCTATAATAAAAATACTGTTCTTAGGTGCTCAAAGTTTTTTTTAGTGCATCACTACATTAATTATTTTCTTCCTCTATGATTATGATATGATAAAATGGGATATATGGGGGATTCCCCGAGATTTTGACTTTTTAGTTTTGATATTAGAAATCGTCAGATCTCAATTCTTTTATCTTTTATAGAACTTTGAATGTAAAAACACCTGATGCTGTACCTTCGGACACCATAAGTGTTGTACCTACGGACACGTTCTTGTGGGTGTCTGTAGCTAATCGGCGTTTTAGAATCAGGTTTCATTTAACTGAATACATTTTAATAAATGTTAAATTAATTCTAAATGGTAATCTATTTGTCAGCGATTATTTTCAAGTGAATTTTAGATGATAAATCAAATATTTTGTGATATAAACTACTTTTTTAAATTTATGATTCTACTTGGAATTTAATGTAAAATATGGTGTAAAACCCTAAGCACCCTATCGCATTTAAGTATGATGATTAAAAAAACTTAAAATTTCCACTGAAGAAGATTTACCACGAAATTATTATTGTTATTACCACCAAATGGTTGCACAACTATGTGTCGATCGAATTGGTTTTTTTTGGATCAGTGAAGTTGTCAGATCAATCAGCATAATTGATGAAACTATTACTTTAAATTCTGATCTGAAAATACCATGTGATTTTTGTGTTTTTGTAAAAAATCAAGACTTTTATCATTCAACTTCGTTTTAATGATCATTTACGATCTAATACTACATTACTTTAAAAAATTATTTTCAATTTTAAAAAGGCTTGAAATAGGTTATTAAAAGGTAATTCATCAATAAAAATGTTCATTCTTAGCTTTTTTCAACTAAAACGTCCCTTTTTAAGGGTGTCCACAGGTACAACTGGGTCTGTCCATAGGTACATCAGGTTGTTGTACCTTTGGACACAAATTTTTCAAAGTTATTATAAATGATTAAAAATCCAATTTTCAAGATTTTGACTAATAAAAAAATATATCTCTACTCACAAAGGTTAGGACAATAGGTTGGTCAATTTAAATGGTCAAAATGTGATATTACCTGTCTTAGAAAAATCCAAACGTGATTTTTGTCCATAGGTACAACACTCTCCCATATAGTTCTAGAGTTATTAGCTGTTCAAAATGCAGGAAAAACAACTTTACAAGAGTTCTTTGGACAGAAAATTACTACAACCAAGATAAATGTGATAAAAAAAACCTGGAACATTATATCTATAACGTTAGTAGTTTCTTATAAAAATCATGAACATAATGAGATGGTTTTATCTTTGGTTTTTTAGTTGTTTTGTATAAAAATCTTCGAATTTGGACCTTTTCAATCCTCTTTGGCATCGCTTTCTAATTAAGGTACAGAGCCTAATATTTGCCAAAATAGTTTTCTCTGTAGATCTAAAAAATTGAGGGGGTGCCGTGGCAATTTCATAACACTTTGTTTTTTCCATAGAAACATGGGCCACCCTAACCGACATAGGTATGTTTTTTACTAATCACTTACTTAAGTTAACACATTTAAATCGTGCATAGTAAAATCAATTTTATCTTAATGAATATTTCCTTTAACGGGGAACTTCTGCAAAATATAATAGAAGTTGTTAATGATGATATTAATTTCTTATAATATATTCAAAGGAATAATTATAAAACAAATAATTTGTCTGAAAACACATTGTCAGATTGTTAAATATTTAGCTGCACACAATTTTATTACATAAACTCTAAAAGTCTTTGATCTAATTTTTGTTGTCATTTTTAAAAAAAGTTATATTGGCACAGAATGGTCCCAAGAGAGGTATTGTTCCATAACACCCAAACCAAAATACTATTGATAAAAAAAATTGGATGCATATGATATTTAAAAAGAAAAACAACTTTACACAACTATTTTATTTCCTTTTTTTTTGAAAAATAACAATCAAAGGACTCATAAACAACTTTTCTCTTTGGGATAACAAGTCTTACATAATTTACATCAAATGAAAACAGGTCATATCTGTGAGTTAGAAATATATATGAAGTGATGCAATTTAATTAAGAGAAATGCACAGTTTAGTTGAAAACAAAATAAACAGAGTTATATAGATATATTTATATATTATATTTAACACTTACATATTTCTCTTATTTTTGTGCCATACAAATAGACATGTAGCGTAAATTTGACGAATCTCTATTAATATAAGCGTCTATGTACAAATTACAAATATTGCGCAGGAAACTTCGAACTTTTCCAGCATTGCAGAAAGTTCCACTTTCTTTCGAATACAAAATTTCTGTAACAATAAGATGATAAGTATAAAAATTTTACATTTTCCATGAAAGTTACCTTCTGGTATTTGGATAAGCAACGTATATTTTTAATATTCCCTATTCAAAGTAAAAAATATTGCATCCTTTGTTGAAATTGTCCTTCTCTCATAAACTCTTCTCTATCTGAGCATTGGTGGATTTACTTATGAGTAAAATCCATAACATACAAAATATGTCTACTTTAAATCTGCATTTTGTTTAGATCAAAACAATAGCAATTACTGAGTGCTTTAACTGAAAGTAACACTAAAGTAGTTAACTGTGAGAAAACTGCAGACCTGTTTATGCTGAACAAAATACATTTATTCTAAGAACATAAAAAAACTGTTAGTAGTTTAAATAATTAAGGAAAGCATACTTTCTAGGTAGAATACTTATGTCCAAATTTAATTGTTTAAAATTTTGTTGTTTTTGTCTGCATCTGATTTCATACATTGTGTTTTCGTACTTCCACCTACTATCAAAAAGCTAAATTTTCTATTACAGTTGCTATGGTAAATAGCTGCCAGTGAATTCTAATAAAATAATTTTCAAGTTTCTCCTCCTATGATTTGCGTTTTTAAAACACAATTCATTTTGAATGTTCGCCTTATAAACAAAAGTGTTTTAGTGTAGTCAATAAATATATAGGAAGACATGTATGACATTTTAACACAAGCTCGCGCATAATGAAGTGACACATGCTCACATAGATTTTTGACAATTTCATGGGCATCTTTTATCTGGTTCAAAACAAAATTCTTAATTGAAGTTCACTTAAATGTAAATAATACCACAATTTTTAATAAGCTTACGCTCACAATTATTCACTTTCAAATATTAAAATCGTGATCGTAATTCTTAAATGTAACTTTTAGTGATCACATATGCTTAAAGTCAAAATTTTACTGGTCATACTTTTATCTTTTGAAAATTTTCAGCAAATATTTTCCGTAAAAATAAAATATATATTTAAATCTACAGAACGGAATTAAACACAAAAATAATTTTTAAAAAAGTACCTTAGGGGAAAATATTTCCCTTGTACAATGATTTCAACCAAAATCTTTCTCCACACGTGTTTATTATCTTACGGCTAAAAACACAACTAGAAATAATCGATTAAAAACCAATTGTTTTGCTAAGTGAAATAAATTTTCTATGGAGATCTCTAGAGATGGCTGGAAAGGTAAATTTCAAGATTTTCAACCTCCTCAGAGAGTAAAGGATACACTGCCTATTATATCCTGATCCAATTATTTCCATACTTATACCAGGCTCAGTAATATTCAAAACCAACACTTCAGGATCCCAGATGCATGCCCTTATTTATCACACTGCATGTTAAAAGGGTTGATTTATTTATTACATTTCTTCGAGAACTGCTTTAAATGATTAATCACCATTTAACATAAAATTTTCTATTCATGAAGTAAAAACAAAAAATAACCATTATTTAAACTTAAATTTTAAAATTACACAAATGTTTGATTACCTGTTGCATACGTACATCATATAAAATCATATGTGAATTACTTTTTACACCCCGTTTTAATAACCTATAAAAATTTCTATTCTTCAACTTAAGCTTTACTTAAAAATACTCACTTTATGACTAGGATCAAATTTATTTGGCGTTATATATGGATTCTGGTGAATGAAATTTTCACATTACGATGTAATAATGATGGGTATTTGAAGTTAGGAGTACACCTCACACACCGTGGGCCGAATTTCACCTTTTAAGCAACGCATAGTGTACCTCCCGCAATCCAATGTATGCATAGCATGAATGCACCCAATCTTTCAAATTTGTGCGAGGGATCTAATGCCCTTTAGGTTTTGTAAGCTTCTTCAATCCAAAATGTCCGTTTCATATTCCCTCTCATCACCCAACCCTTCATCCGGTGAATCCCTTGCATCCGGTGAAAATATATGATGGATTTGTTGCGGTATTATGACAGAATTCCGCTTCCAACTCGACTGCGAGGGACTATTATAGCTATGGTAGCTCTCGTCTTTAAAGGAACCTTCAGAAATGGGCCACATGGAACACTTATGAGGTGGTAAATCATGCTCTAGATAATAATCGTTAACCGGTTGCTTGACGTCGTACACCATTGGTCCCGTGTTATCTATATCATCCTCGTCATCATCATTCGTAATTGGGCGACGGTATTCTGTCCTTTCATAGCTATCTGGATCATCTTTGTTGGATTTGTAAGATTTATCATCTGCGTTTTCGTTGTTGGGAATAACACACATTTCTATGCCTCGCTCGGTCTCTCGAATCGAATGCCGGTTAAGGGTGGGGGGATACCATTTATCCGCGCTTTGAGGGGACAGGGTGTGGGTGCTAATGTTTTCATGGAGGCTGTACTGCTCAAGGGGTACTAGACTATTCATTTTGGATCTTCCGTAGGCACTGGTTTCAGACCCGCTACCAGGAGAAAGAGAAGTAGCGTTGCATTTACCGTCCATCATATTCCCCCCGTTCGCTGGAACGCTGACATCAGTGTCGTTAGTGTTTTTGACTACACCCAGGTGATTGTTGAAGGTGAAAAAGTGTTTGTAGAACGTTATACCGCTACTTTTGTTTCTGTTTGGGAACAGTCTCTGATGCCGGAGCATGAAGAAACTGAAAACAAAGAAACAAGCAAATATCACAAATAATACCCCTATTACTATCCCAGCTATCTCCTCCCCGCTCAATGCATCGCCGTCGTTGTCCTTTGGCACGACATTGAGGGTGATGTTTGCCGATATCCTTCCTGCTGGGTTGGAAGCCACGCACAGATACCGGCCACTGTCTTTGAGCATGACGTTGAAAATGGTCAGAGAGTTCACTTTGAGAGTGGTGCCCACTTCACGGATGAGGTACATTTGCCGCCCGAAGGACATGAGTGTCAGGTTGTTGATGACCCTCCCCCGCCAGATCCAGTTGACACTGCCTTCCGGAACTGCATGCACGCGGCAACTCAAGGTGGCGTTGTCCCCTTCGGTGAAAGTGACCAGGGACTCGACCACCGTGACGTCAGGCTTGCATGCAAAGTCATCAATGCTGACTGCATCCCATGTAAATTCACGAAGACGAGGGGGCTCGAAGCACTGTGGAGGACTGCTGATGGGTATGTTTTGCCTCAACATCCACTTTCTGACACTCCTTATGTGGCAGTCACAGTGCCACGGGTTCTGGTGAAGCTCCAAGCCGTACAAAGTCGAGAATGGGCTCACCATCTCGGGAGGCAACGTCCTTAATTTGTTACCGTCCAGTTTTAAATATTCCAAGCTCTTCAAGCCATCAAAGGCTCTGGGCTCCACGTCTTCAATCTGACAACTACTTAGCTCAAGGACAGTCAAATGTTTTAACAGGGAAAACGTGTCGTTTTCAATCCGTTGGATTGGGTTAGAGCTCAGAAGCAGTCTCCGTAGCAAAGATGTGTCCCTCAATGCTACCGCTGGAATCCAGGTGATAAAGTTGTTGCTCAAGTCCAACTCCACTAGGTTGTGAAGTTGGTAGAGAGCATCGTCGGCTATACTGAGCAGTCCGCACCTGGATGCAAACACTTTCTGTAAGTTCACCAGTCCCACTTTGTAAAAAGCTCGGCTAGGAAGTAGCTGAAGTAAGTTACCAGTCAGGTCTAGAACTTGTGTTTCTGGACTTAGACTGTCAGGAATTCCAACCAAATTGACACCAATACACTCTACAGTTTGCTTGCCATTTTTCCACTTACAGTTGCACTCACTCAAACATGCATCACCTATCGAGTCAATTGGGAGTATGCAAGATATATGGATGGCCATAAAAATGGTGTAAAAAGTGACACGAGTTTGGAACTGATTCATTGTCTGATGCTTTCACACACTACACTAAGTGTAGAAACTTGGGTATAGGTAGCAGTCCAGCTTGTTGGACTGCTATTTATAGGGAACAACCATGAGTTATTCTTCTATCTTTTGGATTGGGACTCTTCAAATATTCATTTTTCAGAATCTGGAGTACCCTGTAAGAAAACATAATTCTTAGTTATGAAATAACTTATTCATAATGTTAAAACAGCAGAAATGTTCTAATGATAATAAGATATTTTTGCTTTGATGTAGTTAAATAAGGACTGAAACTATATTTATCTAATGATTGAATGGATACTAAGAAATTATGAATACAAATGCATAGGTTTAAATGTTATAATTCTAAAATACTGTAAATTGAGATGATACAATTTCGTATATTCATACAAACAAATGTATGTTATGCAAAATGAAATCTAGAATTATTTTATTAAGTAGGAGGAATACTGGTATTTATGAAGACTTTATAATTTAGTTTGTAAAGGATGAACACATATTTTATATTCTATTTTCATAACCAAACACTTACATTTGAAAATAATTCTATTACACGCTTTATCTTAAAAGAAAGAAACGTTTTCAAACATGTCATCTTATATTCAGAGACAGAAAATTTTTGACCCGTTATTCTTAGAATCCCAAACTGTCAATAATATTGAACATCATATATATGGGATATTTATCTTAGACATTTTTAGAACTTTATTGAATTTGATAAACCATGGTGCTATAAATTGAAAGAGAAATTTATACTTTGAAATATGTACGTTAAGGAATTAAACATTTGTTTATAATTGATAACGGTAAATATATAAATTTATCAAAATGACTTTATAGGTTTTATAATCAGTAAAATCATTTATAAGAGCAGAGTAATTTATAAAATTTAATATTTTCATTAAGAAAGAGAAAAAAGTATATATGTTACTGCTAAAGTTGATAATTAGTTAATCTGAAGAAAATTCATGGGTGTCATGAATTTCAATATAATCTGATTTCATTCTATGCATAAATATTTCAAAATATCTACCCTTATAGTAAAAAAAACCCGATAAATGATAATATTCACACATTTTGTAACTTATGTAGTGTAACTTAATTCTTAAGTTTAATTTAAACCTGCTACAACCTTGTTCTAAAAGCGAAGACCCTAATGCTCTAAAATGTAAAGGCCTTGAAACAATAGCGGAGCTCTCTCAAGAGAACCTGGCAATTGCATACACCGATGGCTCCTCGGACAAATCCCTTAGTAATAGCGGAGCTGGTGTTCTCCTTCTCCTTCCGGGAGGCAGGAGACGAGAACACGCTCTCAACACTGGAGTAATTGCTTCCAACTTCACCAGCGAGCTCCTAGCGATTAGGGAAGCCCTCACCATGTATACGACAGACTCGCAGGCTATGGATACTTCAGAAGGATTGATAATTCTTTCAGATTCTAGGTCTGCTTTAGAGGCCATCATAAATGGAGGTACAAACATCACCTCCTCCATAAACCTCCTACTCGAACAGCTGCACCACAAGGGAAAAACATGCGTTTTCCAAAGGATACCTGCACATGTAAACATCGAAGGCAATGAATGTGCTGATTCTTTGGCTAAAAAATCCAGAGACCAGACCCAAGCTTGCACCAGCACCATCACACTTGCTGATGCAAACGCTGTGGCCAGTTTCAGACTATTACCCCACTCATATAAGAAGCCACTAATAACGGACTTTGACTCTCCAAGAATAATAACATCTACAATAGCAAGATTGAGAACTCAGCACCACAAGGGCATGAAAATCCAACCTAATAAAACAAGATCTTATATACAGTAGGGTGGGTCATTTTCCTATGGCGAAAAAAAAATTTTACAAATTCTATCGGGCACAGCAAGAAAAGGGTGCCAAATGGTCTCAAACTAACATGTGTAAAATATTATTCCATTATAATAACTCTTTTTGCCTCCGGATTGGCCTCAAATAGAACAAAAATAAGGAATTTTTCATACTTTTTTAAAATTATATAAATTAAAATTTTTTGTCGATAACTTTTTAAAGCTCACAAATAAGGGTCTTTAAAAGCAATTTTAATCACATAAGTCACCTTCATGCATTATTAATAAAAAACAACTGCCAAAGTGGCAATATAATATGCTATCATATTAGCAATAGATGATGTAGAAAAGGAGGCTCTTTTTTGCCAACAAACAGTGGATTGTCAGTGGTACATATTTTAAATATTGGTAGTTCAGATACATTTCCCCTCAAGTTTGGTCAGTACAAAGCGGTATTTTTAATTTTTTAAAGTAGAAATAGTTATATTTTTCATAACTATGCCGCGCTTTCAAAATTCAGCGGACAGTTCACTGGCTGGTCTTGGGATCCAAATATGATCGCAAAAATTTGTTGAAACAATTATTGTCGAATGGATAGTTCGTTTATTAGGCAATATGTCAGTTATGATTCACGTCAGTCATGATTTACAATTTTTTTGCTATAACAAGAGACTGAAACCCAGGCCCATGAAATTATACTTCTTTGGAGGGAGGATTGACTCAAAATGGCTCCTTATGCGTTCATAAAAGTTAAAATATAGCATATTCAACAGTTTAAGATAATTACAAGTAAGTTTTGGAATGTAATGTAGCTTATTTAAAAACTTAGGGGATAATACTGAGCTTAATGCTGAAAACGGGGATCTACCGCTCTTCTTAAGAAAATGTTTCAAAATTTGACTCTTAAAATGTGGTTTTAATTTATTTTTGGACATTAGTGACACATATGGGGTCACTTGGGGTGGCATATTCCTAATATGCCAAAGAAATTTCAAGGAAAACCCCAACTTTTAAACTATTATCCAGATGTTTTACTTGGGGTTGAAATATGACCCAAAAAAGGTACCCATCTTCTGACAAATCCATTTTTATTAAAAATTTGATGTTTTTAAAATCCTACTCAACCGGCAATAAGAGTTTCGCACATTTTTATGATTCCAGCAAGAAATTTTTCATTGCCAGTTCTAACCATTGAGATATTTTAAAATATGTTGTACTACAACTCAAGTATTTCAACTCTGGTTTCATTTATAATTATTTTATATTTTTCAATGATGATTTTTATACCATTGTACACATTTACATGCATGAAGAATTCATGAAATCGAGGTAAAAGCTTGATTTTCGTTTGTCCATTTTTACATGAAATTACTATATTAATCGAAACTTTGAGGCCAATCCGGAGGCAAAAAGAGTTATTATAATCGAATAATATTTTACACACGTCAGTTTGAGACCATTTGGCACCCTTTTGTCGCTGTGCCCCTGGGAAAATGTGAAAAAAAATTTTTTGACCCACCCTAATATACAGTGCAAAAACTGCCCAAGGACTCAGCCGCTCACACCGAGACATATTTTCGAGTGCCCAGCTCTCATCCCAAGAGTACTAGATCTTGGCCTAGTCCCACTAATGGACCCACTACAAGAGGCCCTCTATACGAAGGACGCACCGAGATTGGCTGCCGCAATTGTTGCCACCTTCGGTGGTGTCTAGTTCTACCGTGCACGTATCCATGGACACGAGAAGAAGCAGAAGAACTTAACTCTTAAAAAATACATACATTTTAATATAAATAAATATAATTAATAACAACACCTTTTTATTGTTCGTATAGACACGAAATATATTTAGAATTGTTTAGCAACTTTTTAGAAGAAAAATGTATTTCTAACCGATAAAAGCTTTTGATTGCTTATCTCATGTTATGCTTTTAAATAGCTGTTACAAACCTTTATATCTATATTTATTTATACTTCTGTAATAATCTTCAAACAGCCAGACGTTGGACAAAACATTTATTTACACGACGAACAACTATTTACAAATTTACCAAGAGAAACAATTTACCACGACAACAACAACAACAACCAAGAGAAACTAATGAACAAGCCCCGCGCGCTAACCGGCGCGGCGGCGGGGAAATCTCGACACTCTGAATCAAATCACTTCAGTACCTACGAAGAAAAGACATCTACACGTACATTAAAACAGAGAGACACGCAGTGCCCTCAGGCGAGAGAGGAGGAAACTAATTAATACATGAAATATCTGTTACACTTCTTTCATGCACTCTAGAAGAAATTTTAAATGTATTTTTTTACTTAAAATTTAAGCTGCAAAACATAAATGTCAAACTAAAGCTGTTATATCACAATCCCCCAAAATCTTTATTGTTTTTATACTACCACAGCTGATATCCATCTTTGTTGTTCTTTCAATCAAAATTACTAATATTTTTCCGAAATATATTAAAAATATTGTTTAGAGGACATTTTTATAACACTTGTCTTCAATTAGTTTACAAAGTGTTAAAAAATACAACATGAGTGCAAAGGCGCATAAATCAATTACCATCCTAGAAAATGCACTAGAGTGGAATGCTGTTGTCAGATGACTACACAACTAATTACTAGAACCTAAAGCTTTTTCCCTTCTAAGTTATCAGCTGCCAACTGTTCTTTGTCTGCCGAGTTAGAACTAAAGAAAATTGACTAAAAACATGAAAAGGAGTTTTTGAAGAACAGTGTTGGAATTCCATCACACTGGATAAAAAAGCTCCAGCGAAACAAAAAGGTAAAGAATGTTGTTTAAGAAAATTGAAAAATAGTTTTGCTTGGGTGAAGCAAGGCAGTAGTTTTCAATAGAGGAATGGTTTACGTCAGACTTTTAAAATACGTTAAGATATTTTTGTGTGAGTAGGCGTAGTGTAAATTTCATACATAAAACAATAAAATATTTTATGTAAAATAAATATTTGCAATCCGTTATATAATATGCAACCTATTTTATTTACTTATTATTTTAATTAATGTTACTGAAAAATATTTCATTAGGATAGGATAAATTTCCACAAACGGTATTTTTTTAAGGAATTTGCATTTAATGAATGAGTTGAGTAACTAATACTCAAAACAATTAATAGGGATTTCTATATAAAGTATATTTTAAATATAGGTAGGGGAAAGTTGGGCAGTTAGATACAGCAAAATTCAAATCCCTTTTTCGAGTGGAAAAAATGACTTATTCAGATACTTTTTTTCTAAAAATATCTAAGAATGATTCAATTTTATGAAATCAATTAGAAAAAATTTAAGTTAAATGAAAATTAAAATATAACGACTTTTATAAAATATCAATTTTGAATCTATGTGCCCCACCAGTAGGACAATCGGACACATTACATGGTGTGTTTTGATACAGTGATCGAATTGACCAAAAATAGTAACTAATATAAAACATTTTGGAAAATAATAAGCGCTATTTTGGTGAGAGAGATCCTAAGCCCTATTACATTAACTTTTTTTTATATTAAATCACAAATTTACCATTCAACATTCAAGGATAAAAAAATCTAAGAATTTAACAAATGGCCATTTTGGGTATAGTTGCTCCTGAATTATTTGAATAAAATAAAAAATCATTTTTGTCGACAGAAATTTAAAAAAAATACGACAATTATTTAATTGGTTAGTTTTTGGCCATTTATAGTACTAATTTGCCATTGTTTTTTTTAAATAGAGTTCTTTGTTACCTGTGAAACTGCTAAGAACTTCTCAGATGCTTCAGAGTCCCTGATTCTATCGTTTGGTCATATATTTATCAACTGCATTTTCTTTTATAAATGCACGATAATAACACTTAAAAAACCCAAAGACTCAAAAGGGGACATAAATATCCCTTCACTGTAGATCTAAAATCCCCTTACTGATTTTTTTAAATTGCTAAGAGATAATTATCTCGTAACGCAAAATATTGGAACTTTTACGTGTACTTATATCACTCACAAACACTGATGCATTTGAGAGCATCACTTTTTTTCATCATGATATGAAAGTTTTTTTCCTTTCAAAAATAATAAAATTGAATGTAAAATTAGCGTTAATTATACACCAGGTCTTCTGAGCATGTTTTCCAGAACCAACATCAGACAGACCTTTTTGCAATGTTTAGTTGTCATATTAGCGCAACGCCAAGTAAGTGAAGAACACTAGTTTATATGAGCGTTTCAACAAAAAATGCTTTAACAGCAGAAGTGAAACTGTTAGTTTTATGGATTAAAAGAAAGTGTTTGAAGAACCCAACGAAAGAAATGAAGCACTATTAAATTAGCTTTCTCCAGTCGTATTGCATTGGTCATTCTTCTCCGTAGCTAATCTGCAGCAATAAAAACATAATGGGACACGATGCGTTCAATCATTTTTGTTGGAATAACAAAGAATGTACTGAAGCATGTACTGGAAGAGAGTAAGATAAAAACCTTACTTTGTATGCGTAAAATAACCGAATCTTCAGAGTTTGCATTAAGTTTAATTTAGCGCTTAATTTCCTTATTGTTTATTCGATGCTTATCATTAAAGAATGGTTTTTTGCCGATACATAAAGGCTGTATCTCTTTCATTTATCTAAAAAGAAATTAAAAAGGATAGCGTGAGAAGAATAGTCTCAAGTGTCTGGAAAGATGACTAGCTAATATATTAGTTTTGTTTTAAAATTGCTCCTTTTTTCCAACAGCAGGATGTAAAAAAAATCAGAAAATCATTGCACTAGGTACATAAATATGCATGTAGGTAATTTTAAACATTACATGATATTGATAATCTTTCGGAGAAATAATTTAAAATATACAAATTTTATTAAAATTTTAATGAAAAAAAAAAGGGTTATAAGAATTCTGTCAATGGGGATTTCAGTCTTTAAAACAAAACATAATTCAAAAAAATTGTGACGGTAAAACAAGTTATTTTAACAATTTTAAATTTAAATTATTTATAGAATTCAAAAATAAAATGTTTTTTCAGACTCACTATTGATTAAAAAAATAAAATTTTGAAATATCATTTTGTTAAAATATTGAAATGTTTACTTAGGTGAGTTTAAATATTATAAATTAATTTTTGTTTTGTTTCATAATTATTATCGAAATTACAATAATTTATTTTAATAATAAACAAATTTATTTTTAAGTATACTAGGGAGCTACCGCCCCCTGCTCACTATCGCTCATCAACCCCCGTAAACTGCTGAAGCAGGACCTTTTGGAATTGCTTCGCAATTCCCACAAATTCCAACTCGCTGAACTTAATACACTTTATAAAACAGTTAAACAATTTACAGAAAAAACGTCAACCAACTTTCCAAAAATACGTCACCAAATAACCTCTATGAATAAATCTCCCTTAAAAGTTTGAATATATATTAACTCGAACTTATAAAAAATTTAAACGAAATCTTTTTAAAAATATTCATCTTAATTATTTTTAATCTGATTATAAAAATAACTAATTATAATTGTTTATCAATATTCGGACCAAACAAAAACTATTATTTTAAAGTAACTCGTTAGTATAATATGCCTAGTGTTTATCATTCATATTTTTGTTTAAACCCAGACTTGTTAAACAATACCATTTAAGCAATTGAAAATAATAATAGACAAAACATCACTCTATATTTACAATTAATTTCGATAAATTCAACTAAAAATTATAAATATTGGACAAAAAGTGTGAAATTTTAGAATAAAATGGCGTACATGTAAGTTTTTAGAATATGTTTTTATCAGTCTTTGAGTGATATTTCATCAAGAAAGTACTTTTTAAATGGTGAAAAAACATGTTTCATCTTAAAATATAGCGTCAATCGGTCGTTGTGATTGGATGCATAATAATTTGATTGCTTTGTATTTGCGACCTTATCCGTTATCTAAAAAAGTGGAACTATTTTAAAATTGAGAATTTTTTTGAAAAATCGAAGGCTCTATACTCGGAAATCCGGAAAGAATCCGGACATTTTGATACCATGTATGCGTCATTCGGTTCAGTAATTAAAAAGCCTTTCTCTGGAAACCATTCACCAAAAACTTTTTTTAGAATAGAGAGATAATTACAAACAATGTGATATTTTCAAAGAAAAAACTTTTAAAATTAAAATTTTTCTACTTTTTGAGTTTAATATAGGGGGAAGTGGGGCAGTTTGGAATTTGATAGTGCAACATTCAAATCCAGTTTTTGAGTAGAAAAATAAATGATTCAGATACTTTTTCTAAAAATATGTAAGAATGACTCAATTTTATGAGATCAATTAGAAAAAATAAGTTTCATGAAAATTAAAATGTAACGACTTTTGTAAAAAAATCAATTTTATATCTAAGTGCCCCACCGGTTAGGCAGTTGGAAACATTGCTTGGGGTCTTTGATACACTGATTAATTTGCTCAGAAATAGATCGTTCTTATAGGTAGCAAGTGGCACCCTTTCCGCACTATTAGAACACAACAGAATATTTTAGAATTAAAATAAAAGTGCATTTTCGGCCTACTTTACTATCTAGTGAGTGGGCGTTTCATATTTATCAAAATAACCCGGAATATTTTGAGATATATTACTTAATTAGTACACTTATTTAATGATATAACGTCTTAGATCAAATTGGTTTTTCCAAATGGATATTATAGTTTTATTCAGTATTTTGTATATTTACGAAAAACTGCACCTTTTTCACCATGACTTAACGTTAAGATTTTAATATTAACCTCAGTCTCAGATTAAATCTTTCAAGGATACTTACCTAAAAATAATCAAGATGGTTAAGCGACCTTATAAAACCATCAAAATTAAATGCTCTGCTGAAATCCCTAGCCTTTAGAACCTCTCCGGTGGCTTCCTAACAGATAACCACTTAAAATTAATTATTTACCTCTAATTAAAGTAAATCTTTCCAAACAGCTGAATGAAACGAAATAAAAACCACTAAGAAAAGACGAGTTCTTCAACTTACGTAAACGATCATTAATTTAGCCATGTAGCGAGTGATCTTATTACGAAAGTGTCACTTTGCCATTAATGACGAATAGTCATTGTTCTTTTTAATCACTCATTGGTACGGAATACTTCCTATGCTCATCCCTAGGGCTTCGCATTTTTTACCACCTCCCACCCGAAAAGAAAGCCATTGCCTCATTAGACATTAACGGAGAGCAATTTAAGTCATCATCAATCATAACTAACGACTAAAAGTTATCTTCTCGTTTTCAAAATTATTTTCTTGGCCGAAAAGAATTTACTGCTTTTTCCTCAGCGAGTTGAGCTGTTATTCCAGCCCCTTGTGCGCTTTCGATTGCTTTGGGTCAAGCTCTGAGGATTTTCCTGTAATTACCTTGATCTTTTAGGGGCAATCTTAATAGTTTTCGGGGGAGTTGACAGAAATGAATACATTATCTCCTACTAATGAATGCACTCAGCTAATTCGTTCTCCTCCTAATGGTTTTTCAAGCATTCACTTACGCAGCGTGTACTAAGGAAGACGAACACATGTGAGCAAATGTATCGGGAATAAAAATCCACTAACTATTAATAATAGGTTGGTGAAAATTATCCTGCTCACAATGTTGTTTTAAATTATTTGGTTCAAATAAGCTTAGATAATGGTCTAGTCATTAATACTCCGGTAATAAGTGGCGCATTGAGTAATTAATAGAAACGGAATTGTGTCGTAATTGAAGAAACCATCTCCCTCTTATGCAATAATTTTTCTTAGTTAATCATTCCATCTTTCAAGCTTTCTAATGGGATACTTTTAAGCTAGTGAGGTAAAGAATTTGAGTGATTTTATGTAAGTATCCAAGCACAGTTTTTTGAATAGCAGGAAATACACACAAATTTTACTAGCATAATTTTAAAACAAAACTGTGACTAGTCTTTGAAAAACTATATATGTTGAAAAATAAAAACTTTTAAAGTAAGTATTAACCCAGTAATGCCCAACTTTTTATTTTTCTTAAATATTTGGTAAAAACATAGTAAATAGCCCCAAAACAAATGGAAAAATAGTGAAAAAAATTCCAGGTTAAAATTTTAATTTCTAAACAAAATTAAAAAACGTCCCTAAAAAGGGACGTCACGCACGAATGCCCCTGTGTTTTTTCCCTATAGTAAACGCATGGTAGAAAACTGTTTTAAAGCCTCAAAAACATCTTCTGCCTTTTTAAGTGCAGCAAAAGTGATCGGAACCATACTGTAACATGAATATGAACAAAAAATATTAATTATTTATCCGATAAACTGTAAAATTAACCTTAATTAACGTAATTTTAGCATTTTTTATGCTCTAAAACTCGTTTTTTCCTCCCAAATCTATAATAATTGAAAATTAATTAAGATTTTTAATTGAAAATGGCATTCTTTGTTTATATGTTACCTAATATTAAGTAATAATTACTTTAACACACCTCATATCCATCAGAATATCTCAATTTGTGAAGTTTAAGTCTTTTAAATGCCCATACTTTTTCATTTTATTTAATTTTATTGTGCGGAACACCAATTTCTCGCCAAAAATAATGCATTAGGGGGATGTGCTTGTGCATTAGCAAGCTAGATTATATAGATTGATCTGCAGTATGAAACACAATGATTAGCGACATCTATTAGAAAAAAAGCCGAAAATGTATCACAAAAGCGACTTTTTTGGCAATTTTAATGACAAAAAGTCAATATAGCTAATAATTATTAAACATTTAATTAAAATATAACCGGAATATATTTGCATAAGTAATAAATGTAGTAAAATAATTAATTATTCCTTTTAATTAATACAAATTAATTAATTCCTTTTAATTTAAGACTTTTTATTCCATTAATTTAGCAGAAATAACAGTATTTTCCAAAAAAACAAACAAAAATAATAAATTTATTAGCTAAAATTAAAGTAATTTCATAAATATCAGTTATTTAATTCATTTCATAAGAATCGCACGTGTTTTTATGAAAAAAAATAAAAAAACTTTAGCATTTCACTCAGGGGAAAACCACGGGGGCATTCGTGCCTGACGTCCTTTTTCAGGGAAGCTTTTCCAGGGTCCAAAATAAGGTCAAGATGAAATATTTTGGAAAAATAAAAAAACAACCCAACTGATTTAATGTATAAACAGTAATATACAGGGTGTATCTGAAATGGTGCAACAAACTTTCAGGGATGGTAGTACTCATCAAGACGAACAAGAATCAGTATAGAAAGGGGGGTCCCAGACCAAATCCTTGGGAGTTAAAAATGGAGCGACATCCCAAAAAAATGATTGTAAAATTCAATTTGTAGAAGAACTACTATTGGTAAAAACTTAATTATGGTCTCAAAAATTGTGGTTTAATATGATCTTTAAAATCACCTCAAAAGTCTTCACTTTAAAATTTGTTTTATTATGAAAAAAGTTAAAAAACACAAAAAATGTGAAAACTCTGCCAAAACCTTATTTTGTATTTCGAAATCCTTTCTTTTGATTTGATAATCTGAAAGATCATAGTTGAAAACCCTTAAGTCCAAAGTTTCAAGTAAATACAATAAATATTAAACGTTTTTTGTTTTTTGCGTGCGCTAACAGATGTTCTGGAAACAGCTCTAAAAAACTGCTTGCGCACCCAAAAAAACTTTAAAAGAATCTCAAGAGTTTAATATTGATTGTATTTACGTGAAACTTTGGACTTAAGGGTTTTCAACTATGATCTTTCAGATTATCAAATCAAAAGAGAGGATTTCGAAATACAAAATAAGGTTTTGGCAGATTTTTCACTTTGTGTTTTTTAACTTTTTTCATAATAAAACAATTTTAAAGTGAAGACTTCTGAAGTAATTTTAAAGATCATATTAAACCACAATTTTTGAGACCATAATTAAGTTTTTACCAATAGTAGTTCTTCTACAAATTTAATTTTTCAATGATTTTTTTGGGGTGTCGCTCCATTTTTAACTCCCTGGGATTTGGTCTGGGACCCCCCTTTCTATATAGATTCTTGTTCGTCTTGATGAGTACTATCATCCCTGAAAGTTTGTTGCACCATTTCAGATACACCCTGTATAGTTCATTTGATATAAAATAATTACCTTCTGAAAAATTAATAACTCAAAAGATATCTATTAAATTTCATATAGGGTCAATTGGGGTAAGTGAGACCCCTTTTTGGCCTTGTACATTTCATTTAAGACTGTCCACAAACAAAAATGATTAGCTTTTAAAATAATGCTTTAAATTTCTCTTAACTGGTTTTTTTTTAAAAATGAGATGGGTGGGTGAGATAAGACGGTCACCCACTCTTTATTTATATTTAAAGCAAGCAAAACTTAAAAGGAAGTAAGTGGGTCTTACTTTATAAAGTACAGAAAGTTTCATAATAATATATTTTTTGAAACTGTATCCATGTTTGAGAAATGTACTCACATTACAATCGGTATGACATGGTAAGAATAGAATGAAAAACAAAATAAGTATTTTAAAGAACGTATTAAAAGGTCAAAGGCATATGTTTTACTTTAATATAAAAAATAGTGTTGAAAAAACATAGTGTTGATGTTGGCACATCAGTAAACATTGTAAGATAAAAAAAGAAATCGGACACACTAAATGAGAATGAACTATTGATGAGATATTTCAGTTTACGCAACATAATTAAATTAAAACGCAAAATTTTTATAAAATGTTGATCAAGTTATTTATAAATTTTCATAAACTTTGAAGGGGTGTGTAAAATATCTTGCTATACTATAAATCGAAATTTTCTGAAAATGTTGGGGGAAATTGCCCCTATAGCCCCTCATAAATTCGCCCATGTCTCAGTAATAGTTCCTAGATCATTTTTGACCATCTAGAACCATTTACATCATTTAATAAGGGGTATTACTTACTTTATAAAGAAGGACCCCAGTTACGACATAGCGATTGGTCCCACTTACCCCAATAGGCTTAAATTACGGGGTAAGTGGTACCCCTAACCGTTAAAAACTTCTAAATTAAACATTTTGTTAAAATTCAAATTGCAGTATGTATTTTAAGTTAAAATTTGCACACCAGTTCAATAAATATCAAAATATAATGAAAATACTTTTTAATACTAATACTTTTTTTGAAAAGTGCATCTTGAACTCTCCAAAAAAATCCATTCTGGGAATCTATTTTAAATTAGTTCTATAATCTTAAAAATAAATGGAACACAAATCAAATATATGCAAAAACCATCATTGTGGCAAACTGTAACATAATCAATGCGAGTAAGTGTGATATTTCTTATACATAATTACGTTTGAGGGGGGTGACCCACTTACCCCAAGTGACCCTATTAATAATAGCCCTTTCTTTTAACTAATAAGTGCCAACATAATAGTGTTTAACATTAGTACAGGCATAATACTTTTAATGAAATTTTGTCAAAAAAGTACACAGAAAGCGTGTTTATTTTAATACGTTATGTTTAAATGTATGGTACTGATATGTAATATACATAGTTGCACTAAGTAAGACTGGAGCGTCTCTAAAGACAGATAATATTGAACTGATATAAAAGAATACATGGATTTTAATGACTTTAATCTAAAGATATGGCTTCCCGCATTTTCATTAATTTAATTTTGAAACGTAGATCAAGGATACAGTTTGTAATTCACGCATTAACACAGGACACCCATGCTCTTATTGGTGGAAAAAATTCTCTTTAAGCATTATGTCAGCTTCAGAAATCAAATATCGAATAAGCGAAATAAAATGCTTTTTACGACGTGTTGTAAAACCTGCTTCTAGGGCAGGAAACGCCAGTGAAAAGAATTTTCACTGTTATATGAGTCTTAATATTACACAGTATATGTTGAGCTGAATTGTTCATTTTGAATGAAACAGAGCTCTAGACTCATAATAAGGTCCATAAAATACCGGGGATATTTTTCCCGGCTTCAATTTTTACGAGGACTGTAACAATGCTCTTGAAAAGCCTTGGAGGAAAAGGTATATCGCGCAAGTGATAAAATCTTAGAACACCTGTATGTTCCACTATACAGGTTAAAATATTCTTGGGGAATTATCTTTGTAATGTTATTAGATGAATACTTGTACATTAGGATGGTCCACATGGGCGCAGCCAGGGTTCCACTTAGGGGGGCAAGCAGGGTCGACTTTTTTATGTTTATGGAGAACAATTTTAAAGCCCCGTGAGAGAGGGCCGTAGCCACAGTATTGTTTCGAGAGGGTTTTTGACCTTTAATGAAATTAATGTAAAAGTTTTGTGGGTAGTGTAGGAACCATGAGGTCTCTTTTAGTAGGTCTTTTTAGGTAGAGTTTGCGTCCAAGAAACATTCATATAAGAAATGGTTTTAATAATAAAGGTTCAAGTTTCAACGGGGGGTCTGGGGGTTCCCCCCAGAAAATTTGTGGAAATTTGACCCTAATAACAGGGGTTTAAACTGTTTTTTAGTACACGTTAACCCAAATTTGGACAAAAATTTTAGGTAGAATTTTGATTTTAATGAACTTATAATGAAACAAATTGTGAATAATAAAAGTTGAAATAGTGGGGGCTGGCTTTCCACCCGCCGAAAATGTTTGGAAATTTGACCCTTTGTACAAGGTTTCAGACATGTAAATCCAAATTTGAACACACATTTTTTAGGTAGAATTTCGATTTTATTGAACTTATCACAAAAAATGTGAATAATAAAGGTTTAAATACTAAAGGGGTGCCTGACAGCCCGCCCCAGAAAATGTTTCGAAAATTGACCTTAAGAATATAGTTTCAAACTGTTTTTTGGTACACATAAACCCAAATTTGGACAAACATTTTTAGGTAGAATATTGATTTTAATGAACTTATGATAAAAAACTGATGTGAATGATTAATTTTTTAATACTAAAGGAGGGTCTGGGGGCCCTCCCCCAGAAAATTTTTGAAAATTTGACCCTAAAAAACTGGGTTCCAACTTAACTAAAAGTAAAGTAAAAGTTAATTACTCAGGACTTGGGGGGGGCAGCTGCCCCCCCCCCCTGCACCCCCCTGGGTACACCCATGGTGGACCATTTTTCTAAGGGAAAAAACAAAGTGTTATGAAATTGCCACGGCACCCCCTCAATTATTTAGACCTACAGAGAAAACTATTTTGGCAAAGTTTGGGCTCTGTACCTTAATTAGAAAGCGATGCCAAATAGGAGTGAAAAGGTCCAAATTCGAAGATTTTTATACAAAACAACTAAAAAACCAAAGATAAAACCATCTCATTTTGTTCACGATTTTTTATAAGAAACTATTAACGTTATAGATATAATATTCCAGGTTATGTTCTTTTATAACCTTTATATTGGTTGTAATAATTTTCTAATGTCCAAAGAATTCTTGTAAAGTTGTTTTTCCTGCATTTTAAACAGCTAATAACTCCAGAACTATACAACTTAAAAAAATGAAACCAGGCTCATTTTTTTGGTAATTTCATTTTCTTTCATTTGGTGTGCATCATAACCACCCTTTTCAAAAATTAAAAAAATGAGAAAAAATGAAATAAAATTTTTTTTTAAATTTTTATTAAGAAATTTTAAAGCTTTTAACTCCTAAAATAAACCTTTCTATAAAACACCCTCAAATAATACAACAAAAGCTATTAATTAACATGGAAAATTCCCCTCCTCTTTGGCATCGACTTCTAATTCGAATACAGAGTTGAAATTTTGGCTATGAGCTTCTATTTGCTGTTCAAAAAAAGTAGAGGGTGCCCAGAACTCTACCTGAAAAAAAGTTTTTTGGGCCTCCCCATTCGGTTTTTTCGGGACATTGTACATGTACAATAGGGTGTATCGAAAAAACTTTTTTCGATTTTGATGACGCGTTAGTGCGGAAAAGTTGTCTAAGGTGGCAGAGAGTAAATGTATTTTTTTTTTCAGAATTTTCGGATAATATCTTAAGGTGCCACATTGGCCTTGAAAGTTCCCACGTTAATCCTATGGAGCGCGCAGCCAAAAAGGCCGAAAATTGATTTTTCGCCCCTCGCTCCAATTCTAATCACACGACAAATTTCTTCCCTCGAGTTATCGGTCCTCTATGGTGTATGCTACCCGACAAAACTTGAAGAACAGCCTAAATATCTATATTATGTTGATTGTGAGCTCTATTTTGAACAAGAAAATCGACGAAATTTGAGCCCACAAAAAAACGTAATATAACGCTTTAGGTTATAATTCAAGTTTTTTCCAGTAGCATACATCTTATAGAGTCCATAACTTGAGGGAAGACATTTGTCGTATGATTAGGGTAGAAATGAGGGGTAAAAAACTAATTTTTGACCTTTTTGGCTGCTTGCTCCATTGGATTAACATGGGAACCTTCAGGACCAATGTGGCACCTCAAGATATTATCCGAAAATTCTGAAAAAAATCACAATTACTCTCTGCCACCTTAGATAACTTTTCCGCACTAATGCGTCATCTCGAACACCCTAATGTACAATTGTACAAGGACATCCATACCTTAAATCATAGTGATCAAATTTAAAGTGCCATCAAGTGATTCACTGCATTAATATCACCAAAACATGCATTTGTTTATTTAATTAGCAATGTGCGACTTTGTTGTAATTATACATCGCATTTAAATGTAGTAAGTGTTTAAATAGCATTCTTTAGATTTTATACCATTCTGGACATAATCGCTCTGAATTTCTATTTATCTTTCAGGTAGCATTAATCTCAGATGTTTACCCAGAAGATTGAAGCGTCTGAAGAATGCCGTCTATTGACTTTTCTTCTACCCTAAGCTAAGTCCATTATTCAAAAGAGGACGGATGTAATTTTAACACGTGATTTTTCTTTTCTGGTAATGAAGAAAATCATGTTAGGGTTAGTTTCAGAGTCAGTAGAAGAAAGAGGTTTGTTTCAGTAGGGAATTGCGGACGTAGACACATAAATATTGTTACCTAACCGTAAATAGTAGAAGTAAATGGTGTTTCCAATTTTAGACTCGTAGTATTTTTCACATTTAAATAATCAAACTAATGCAAAGCAGTGTAATAAAATGTTCTTAAACGAATTAAACAGTTATATTGTTTATATTTTGTATAGATTTTTGGGAATATATTTTTGTAATATAACATAACTTAGTAATTTCTTTTAATTATTACTTAAACATTAATTTTTATTATTATTTAATGTCAAAAGTAGTTGAATGTGTGTTATATAGTGTGTACGAATTAATAAATGGAGGGACTTAAAAAGTGATTTGTTAATTTGAAAAAAGGTCTTAAAATTAATACTTGGATCATTTTACTCTATGCATTTAAGTTATTTTTGGTTGGAAAAATAATTATTATGAAAATTACATAATTTATAAAAAACATATGGTTTTTATAAGTCTTATCGAATTAAAAAATGACTTAGGAATAACCGATAATTGATATTTCTAAAATAATTATACCTATTGAAGTTTTACTATGTATTAAAACAACCACTGAAAATCATCTGGTGATTAAAACAGAATATAATCCATTTATATATTATCAAGCATGATAAGAGATATTTCTTTCAAACACCTAACTACGCATGAATTTAGCTACACATTTAAACAACAATATGACAGTTTAAATTTTTTGCATCGTATCAGAAATTAGTGCGTTAAAACGGATCCGAAATAATCATTGATATAGTAAGTTACTTCAAACAACAGAAGACGATAATATTAAAAGATAAATAATGATGCATTTATTTCAGGTACTTTTAAAACGATTTAAAATTTATTCTAACCTCATAACTATTTACTACAGCTGTTACCAATGTAACTAATTCAAAATATGCTTTGCATTATTATTGAAAATAGTTACCTTTCCTTTTATTGGTCTGGAAATCATATATAAATACATAGTCTTCGTCACCCTAAACGAATCTCTAATAATATTTGTATATAAATAAAATTGATTTTATTAAAGTCTAAAATAATAATTTTTCTTATAATGGAGATACAACACAGATATTTTTAAGAAACGGACATTGAAGGTATGTAAAATATTTTTTAAATAGTGACTATTGAAAAAATATTAATTAAATAATGAATATTTATGGGGGAGGTTTTATATTCAAAGAAATAAAAAACTAATACACTACATGGATATTTCCTAAATATAATATAGCATCAGACAAATGCCTGTACTAAAACGAAGCCATTTAGTTACTCCCTTCCAGTAATACCCATTTAACGAGCAATTAGTCATAATATCAACAACGCATGTAATCAGCTCTAGAAAATGTCAGTATAATACATAAGTTCATATTTCTATTGAGATATAAATGAAAATCCAAGGACGCTAACTGCCCTTGTAGATAAATTGACTACGGGGACATGGAAAATGTATTTGTATGGGTCTTCTATCATGCTTATAATCTGTCACCATGTCACTTGGACAGCATTCCACATATCTCCCCTTGTCAGATATTGAAGATCGCAGCACCTGGTATGTTTCATAAATACTACCATTAGTTTTACCTAAACCTCTTGCCTGTGAAAAGGATTTTGTTATTAAAGGTTTTTTGCATGATATTCTTGTTTTTCTTTGCCTTTAGGATATGAATTAAAAAGAGCATGTGTTTAGATCAAGGTGTTTATCAATTCATTAACTTCAAATATATATTACAGAAGTATCATTAGTAGTTTTTCCAATTTAATAAACATTTTAATATTATTAAAACTCCTTCCTTCTGTGAATACTTAAAATACATATGTCAGTTTTTAAATTATTGTTTGAATTTATTTGTAACACAACTGCTCATTAATTTTTTTTATATTCTGCAGGTCTTTACAATAAATACTAACACTGCATAATTGATTTTAGCTAATTATAGAAAATAATGGCACAGTAATGGTAAAAGCTAAGGTTTTCTTCTTAAAAATTACCTTTTACAATCTACACAATACGTAGTTGTTTCATTTAATTATTTAAAAGATATTTTGTTTTAACGAATTTCTTCGAACAAATATTATATTTTTATATAAAAAGCACTAATATCTACACATAATTATTAATAGTCCACTATACAATTTTATTCTTAGATTATTATTTTAATTCTTTAATAACTTTGATATCTCAAAATCTAAGGTACCCAAAAACACTTCAAGAGAGCGAGTTTTCAAAATAACGAAGAAGAAAAGAGAAACACTTGATTTCTAGGGGGAAATTATTTTTTTTTAGTGTATACTCCTTCATAATGTTTTTTATGTATTCGTTTAATCTTTTGTTAAATTTTATTTATTGTATTAATTGATCTTAATTTATCCGTCACCTGAACGGGATATAGTCCCCTTGGTGATGAATATGCTCTTTTTCTAAGATTTTTGTATAACTATTTATGTCATATCAATAAAGTTATTATTATTAAAATATTTTTAGAGATATAAAGGTTTTCGAGATATCATAGTTCGAGATAAAGATGTTATACTGTATGAATATTAGCTTTTAAAATGTTTGCATGGAACTCCAAAAGTACCAACAACATTTCGTTATTGATTTGTTTGTTGTTCAAAACTGAATGTTTAAGAACCAGCCCATAACACACGTGGAATGTTTTTTACATGTAAAAACATAAAACTAATGTGTTTTACCGTAGAAAAATACACAGACTACATCACCATAAAGAATCAGCACAAAACTATGCCACATGAATATAAAAATAAATATACTTTATGTAACAAGCATGGTGACTTTTCACAAATGCGATGCATCTTAGCTGTATCATTAACCACAGCTCAACGTGACTTTAATACGAAGCATTACTTCTGGCATTTTGTGTGATTTCCAGGAAAACGTGATTCTTTTTGGGTTAAGTGATAGATATTTATAAAAAGTTGTAGGATGTTCTCGGAACAAGCAAGTTGCATTTATATTCGAAGGGCTGTTTCGAGGGGAAATTGCTGATAATTCACATTTTAGTTCTCTTTAGGATCCGCTTCAAGTAGCATGCTTTTTTAACATAGAATTGTTGTAGGTTCATCTTCTGGGTTTTTATGATATTTTTGCAATGCGTAATGCAGTGCATAGTTGTATTCAGGGTAAAACCTCCTCTTATTGATTTTAGTGGCCATAAAAATATAATTAAACCGACGAGGAAATAACTGATTTCTAGGTGCATTGTTTAGACATTGGTGGAATCGAATCGAGTGTTACTCTATCTACGATAGGAAGAAAATATAAATGAAGTAACTATTATTATTAGGAAGTTCTCTCTAAATATTAAAGATTCTCCACTGCATGGGCTCTATATAAGCTTCCTTTATGTTCTGTCTTGTTAAATTCATATAGATAAAGACAGATAGAGTGGGAGATAGAGTAGGAAGAAAATATTGGGATCAAAGCCAAGATACGATAAAGAATATAGAAAAAGATAACAATATAGAGATTATGAGTAAATAAAAGTTTGTTACAAAGTAATTTCCATAATGATATTCTAGTATAGGCCGACAAAGCTCAATCTCTAAAAACATAAAAAATAAATCATAATTTTTCAGAAATTCCAAGTAATTCTACAGATTTATTTTTATATTTTCTTATACATATAATCCTTTACTAGTTTTCACAAGCATCCGACCATTATCAAAACCGAAGCAAAATAATCCGGAATCCCATTCGAAGAACCCCTAATGTACTCTCTATGACTTATCCTTTTTAATCTCTGCATTATTACCCCAAAAAAATAAGTTTCTAGAACTTTCCTCGTTGGCAAAGAGCGACGAATATTCCCTACTCTGGAACATAAAGGCAATTTGCCCGGCTCCCCAAAAAGTCGACTTTATGAAGAAATCAAGCTTAGTGCAATAATAATACCTGAACTCGAAGCCAGAGCGATATTCCAAGCCGAAACTTTCTGTCTTCATTTTATCCCGCAGAAAAGAAGAAAGGCGAGTTTTTTCCCAGCATGCACTGATGAGCAGGAGGCAACCCGGGGCGCAATACCGCATTGTATAGCCAGAGCCATCGCCCAGGGAATGCAATATATCGTCCAGATCGTGACAAAGGGAAAGGAGCCAGAGGGCCTCACATGTGTATTGAAAACAATCTCATTCGCTTGTACTGTTGCTTCGATGCTTATGCCCTCATGCTGGTTTTACTTGATGTGATTTTACCCTTCTTTGTGTATTGTACGTGAAACGAACTCAATTCACTTTCCCTTTGCGTAGAAGCTTCTTTGAGAGCCTTCTATGGACCAATGAGGGTGCTGGATGTATGGGATGGAAACTAATATAGGTATCTAAGCAACTCTTTTCTGAGGTTGCCATCTATTCCGACTAAATATTATGTATAAAGGTAAGGCGGGTCATTAGACATTTTCTTAAAGGTTAAGGTTCTTTATTATTAGGGAATTGTATTTATTTTGCAAAAAATCATAATTATTAATGCATTATTAAATGCATTGTGAAGGTTTTTTATCTATTATTTTTAAACAAAATGATAAAGACGGAATAAAACAGAAATGTTTGAAAAATCTTTAGTCTGAAATTTAGTAAAGTATAAGCAATTTAATGAAAATATATTGTTTTTATGTCTGATTCCCTTCAATAAAAAAGGTGTAAGAATTAAATGAAAATTTGAAGGGTACTCAACTCAAGTGCTATAAAATATGTTATAATTATCAAGCGTTATCAATAGTTATAAAACTTGCACGAGCAGAAAAAATAACATCTTTATTTTTAATTTTAAATTTTAATAGATTTAAGCATCATAACTTTTAGGGTATAGCAAAATAGTCTTTTAATTAACTTTAACCCCCTGAATATTCACTTCCTATTTACAATTAAGTTATTTTACTTCAAAAGTGAATAAAGTTTAGTCAAACACCTCTGAACTATCTACCAAAGACAGACTGCAATAATACAAAACAATCCATTTTCCTCTTTCATCTTTGACTAAAAGTTTCAGGTATCCCCTTGCCTCAACTCTTCGCATAGATACAGATTCTTCCAGAATTTCTGAAGGATGGCGATATATAGCAAAACAAAACTATTAATGCTCCGAATTAAGGAATCCGTATTCACAACAAAAATACGACCTTAAATTTCTCCCTTTTGCCGGGCACGGGGATAATTATTCGCTGTCTATTACGACCCATTACCACGCAGAAACAAAAGCAAACATAATATTTTAATTACTCAGAGTATCACTGGGGAAACTAATTATATTTGAAAAGATTCCCACTCCCTAGAAATGCGTGTGCTGTCTTTTGATAAGCTTTAGTTTTGCTTAGAGTACGCATCTCTTTTTTCCTTCTCCCATTCGTTTGTCTAATTACTTGTCGAACTAGTCTCGGCCGCACGCAGACTCTGTGTAATTGTTATTTTAATATCTCGTTAAGGCGGCGAGTGGGTGAAGGTGATTACAAAACGAATGGGGATTTGTTTTCGTGCACGAGGCAACTCGAGTTGTTTTGAAGCAGCAAAAACGCTGTTTGCTGTGGGTATTGATTCCCACGCTTCTATTAGGGGAGCAATTGCTGGAATTCCCACAGAAGCTTTCGAATCGCTCACTAATCTTTTTGATGGGGTGAGTAAGACTATTTTCAAAGTAAGAGTAAATATATGTTTGTGCTTTCACCTAACTCAAAAATCAACATATCAGTCTTTTTAAACTACCCTAAATTTATTAAATACATAAGGAATAATAAACTTTATTTTTCTATCACATTTATACCTTTCATAGGCAGGTTTTATTTTTAAGTTTACTTTTATTTTCCAGAGAGATGATTGGGAAAGATCTTAGAGTAAAAATATGCATTGGCATAAAATGTTTTTGTTTGTTTATTGTTTTCTGGCTTAAAATAAAGTAAAAATAAATTTAATATTTTTCAATGGGGGAATCTAATCGAATTGATTGACAGACTATTTTGACAATATAATTTAACTGAATGTATACTGTTAAGTACATAATAGTCAAAAGGTTTTAGTTAGCAGAACATACTTTAATATATTTAACCGATTTTTTAAACTTAAAAATTGACATTAACGTTAAAAAAACCTTTATTACGATTACACATTTAAGTGATTGGTGTTGTAAATTCATAACTGTAGTAAATATTGTTGGATTTTGTAAGTATCTACTCTTTATAAAAAAGGCTAGTTGGGATTTAAATTTATAATGAGCCAATTTATTCTTACTCAAATATTTTACTTTCTGAACAACATCAATACTTAATTCTAATAAGTTCCTCAAATAGTTTTTTTTCATAGAAGAAAATACTATTCATTATGAATGTTTATAATAACTAGATGATTATAAGTAAAAGTTTTTTAACATGAAAAATCACTAAGAAATAAAATCTGTTTTTATATTAAAAGAGAAAGATAAATCTATTGAATCAGTAATAATTTAGTTAGTGAATTATGAAGGTGTAGAATCTGAAGATAATTTTATACAAAGTATCTTAATTTTTGAATAGATATTCTCCAAAAACTAAATTCAATTTTTTGTTCTGGAGCTTTTTTCAGAACATATCAATACTTTCTGCAAAGGAGTAAAACTAAAATCTAAAAATAATGCAAGCAAAAAAATACATTTTTATGGAAATAGATACACAATAAATATCCATTCATAAAGGAATAAGTAGTACTTCCGTTGCACTTAACAATGAAACAGATTTCATTCACAGTTACAATTGTTTCTCGATATCGATACTTTTTTTGTCCCTGAAGATGTATTTACGTATTTTGAAACCCATATTTATTGAATAACTAAAAGGAATGAATGAAATCCCTGCTTTTTTAGAAATAAGGTAAAAAGGGAATTCTCAAAAAAGGTATGAACAAGCAATGCAATATAAATAAATTAAGCTACATACAAACTCAAATTGAAAGAATGAATTAAAAAAGGTACATTTAAAGTACAACTTAAGAATTTAAAATACGCATTATTCATTCATTAGTGTTTTTATTCAGTTTCTTCAATTTGAAACAAAATAATATTAGTTCATTAGAATTTAAATGATTGGAATTATAGTAAAATTGTTATCATATTCGAAGAGTTTGTACATATGAATATCTATGTTAGCAATGTTTATACGTGTAACAGCATACACTTAAGACTATAATTTTACATTTAAATATAAATTTCCACTTATCATGGATATAAAAGAGGAGTTTAGCATATATGTATTTTAATTTCTTAGAATTATTATTTCATTCTTAAATTTTATCTTTATAATATCCTTGTTATTTTCTTATATTGTTTTCCAGATTCATTGAGATAGTATCAAATGCCACTAAAGATCAAACACTAGAAAAAGGTAGGATTTCATTTTTGTTATCAGAAGTTTTACAATAATGTAAGTATCTTAACTCATACTATACGAAATTTGACAATTAAATTTATAGTTTTGTTTTATTCTTTCTTAATGTGTACTTACTAAGTGATTTTAGCTCATAAAGGTATCATGAAACTTTTAGAGATTTTATGCAAGGCAAGGATCATCTATCTGTAATATCCGATTTTACATTTCAAAATACCTATGCATATTAATATTACTGAAGCTGTTCCAATGATTCCATTCACACACGAACAACATTATTTTTTCTCACTATTTACGTTCAATACGAAGTTACTGCTAAACATTGTACGCAGACGTATGTAAGGTCTTATACTAGTAATTACATATCACTAATTAATTACAGTGCGGCTAAAGAGATATCACTCAATTTTCCCGTGGACAAAACTTCCCACATAACTATGTAAATTCCCATTTTAAAAGTACAAACTCCAAAACTAAACCCCCATATCACCCCAAAACGAACACAGTCCCTAATCCAACAATCCTTTCCCTACACCGCAGGTATCTGACCATCCAGTTCAACTTTCCCACACCCTCGAGGCTAAACCACCTGAGCGCACCTCAAACTTGGCAAATCGCTCACACCGCAAGCGTTAACTCAATCAATCTTTGAGTTCCTTCCTGCCAACCCCCCCCAAAAGCGCCTAATTAGCCCGGGTACTTATTTCGTGGCATACCCTCCCCCCGCGTGTCACATACCCCGGGGTCACTAGAGACCTTCTGTCTGGATCCCGGGGCAGAATATGAATATTCACGGCTCCGGGTCGCGTCTTCTCCGCGAACCTTGTGTTTCGTGCCCCGAATTTGCATGCTTCATCATGCGTTTACATGTCGCGGCAGGTCGGATGTGCAACAGATGGTGGGGGGTTGTTAGAGAATGGGGTAAGATCGTCTGTATCTGACAGGTGGGTGACTGTTGGGAGTGTGGGGAAGGGTGGGAGGTGCAGGGAATTGGTAGGTTCTTGATTTTTGGGTGTTGGACTTGTGTTTTCCCTAATGATATTTTTAATGGATTTTTTATATTATACCATACAAAAGAGCTGTTGAGTTTTAATGTTAACCTTCCTACCCTCTTGAAAAAATAGTCACATATTCCCCTCGTGGGGTCTCTGAGGACCCCATGCGTAAAACATGCCTATGACTCTAATAAAGGTTAAAAATTCCTTAAATGGAGAAGAATTGTCATTTTTTATTTCTAGAAAGATGCTTCAGAATAATTTATCCAATTTTTTTGGTATTTTTCTCATTTTTTTTCGTCTTATTACGGCTTAATTGGGTTTCTTTTGATACACGTTTTTTATAACATCTGGACCTTCAAACAAGAATTAAATTACAGAAATGAACTACATTGAAGTTGTTTTACTTAAAATATTTATAATCACACTGTTTAAAGCATACTAGTTGATATACCCGGTCTTGCACGGGTAGAATTTAGTAGTTTATTTTAAACGATTTATGAAGCTGCATATATTCTCTATTCTGCATTATCAGCTACCTGTCACCCCAGATTAATTTATTTAGTATTATGAAACATGTAAAGTTTAGATTCTTCTTTTTAAAATTGAAATAATACAAAAAAAAATGATCGGTTCAGATTTCTTAGTGAAATCAGTATCTCGCTTGCTTATGTAAGTTTTAACATAAAATTGGTTTTTTTCTTGATAATTCTTTGAAATCACATTCTGGACTTCCGTAAACACTCATAAATATTTGAAAGCATTCTTATTTTTCAAAGAAGACTGAACAATGACTATAAAAACCTATTTACAATCAACCATGAATTTATATTGTTTTTGTAAAGAATGTGTTCAACAGGAAGTAATGGCGACAGTTGTCTGAGTTTTTTTTGCTGCAACTGTTAGATACTCAAAAGATTTCTATAAATAGCATATTTTTCTTAGAATGTGAATAAAAAATTTAAGAAATAGCGAGTGATTCAATGTATTTAGCCGCAATCTTCTTTTTGTAAAAAAAATGACAATTTCTACGAAAATATCTTTCTAATATTTCTCCAAACGTTCTAAACAAACATGCAAACCTTTTTTTATCTATAATACAACAAAAAATAAAATACTAAACTTTATTTGATACTGTTTTACCGCCATTCATGGCTGGGGTCTCAAAAGACCCCAGAGGGGGAATATGTGACTATTTCTCCCAAGACACTTAAAAATGGAATAATAACTCCAAAATTTTTACCCATTGTAAAACTTTGCGTAATTAAGGAATAGTAGCATCGGAAATTGTCAAAACAAAAATGCATGGGAGATATCAAGCGTCAAAGTGCGTCTGGGGTCGAAAAAGACCCCAAAGGGGTAGGAAGGTTAAGTATGTGCTGAAGAATAATTTTAAACATGTATTTAACCCTTAACGCTGCTGTGGCAAAAGCCTAAAAACTGTCACTTATCTGCTGTTAAGGGGTCTCTTAGATCTCAGTCACTAAAAAGCTTATAAAATATATTTTTTAGAATATCCGTGTGATATAAAATTTAAAATTATGACTAGTAAAATATTACCAATATCTTTAATAATGAAAATCCAATTGATATAAAGCAGAACTCAATTTCTTATTTTTAATGGCATGTGCTTTATTTTCAAAACGCATTTATTATTCAAGATTTTTATAGGAAAAACAATATTTTTATTCAACATAATTTTTCACCAAGGACAATATCCACATTTGTTTTTTGTTCGATAAATTTTCAAGCAAGGAATATACGCGCGCATTTATAAAATTGTGAAGATGATTTACTTTTTAATTTAGTATCAAAGTTTGACTTAAAAAGGGCGTTAAAACAATCTATGACGTCATTTAATCCGAAACAGGTTTTAAACAATGGTTTAGAATTCAAAGTGATTGATGATTTTTATTTTGAAGTTAGGCCGAAACAGATCTCGTGTCATTCAATCCGAAACAAGTGCAGAGCGATTGCCAATTTTCAACATAATAAAAAATATTGTGAGAAAACTCCATCTCTCAAGCGTCGCCTCCAACCATGGACCGGTTTCGCCCTTGTTAGGGCTCATCAGCACGGTATAGGAAGGTAACGCAAGAGAGCGGAGGGAGAGCTTTTAGTCTAGCCGACTATAATGGAAAAAGTGGTGACCATTGATCAGTCCTCCACTATCTGCCGGAATGAACTGCGCATTCCCTAGAACAGATTTAATTCCCGTAAGGCAAGGTATGAAAAGAAGAGTTCTTCACCAGTAACCTCTGGATAGAGGAATGTGTGAGAAAACTCCAGCTCTCAAGCGTCGCCTCCAACCGTGGACCGGTTTCGCCCTTGTTAGGGCTCATCAGCACGGTATAGGAAGGTAACGCAAGAGAGCGGAGGGAGAGCTTTTAGTCTAGCTGTCTATAACGGAAAAAGTGGTGACCATTGATCATTACTCCACTATCTGCCGGAATGAACTGCGCATTCCCTAGAACAGATTTAATTCCCGAAAGGCAAGGTATGAAAAGAAGAGTTCTTCACCAGTAACCTCTGGTTAGAGGAATGTGTGAGAAAACTGATCAATGGTCACCAATTTTTCCGTTATAGTCGGCTAGACTAAAAGCTCTCCCTCCTCTCTCTTGCGTTACCTTCCTATACCGTGCTGATGAGCCCTAACAAGGGCAAAACCGGTCCACGGTTGGAGGCAACGCTTGAGAGCTGGAGTATTCTCACACATTCCTCTAACCAGAGGTTACTGGTGAAGAACTCTTATTTTCATACCTTGCCTTTCGGGAATTAAATCTGTTCTAGGGAATGCGCAGTTCATTCCGGCAGATAGTGGAGGACTGATCAATGGTCACCACTTTTTCCGTTATAGTCGGCTTGACTAAAAGCTCTCTCCCTCCGCTCTCTTGCGTTAACTTCCTATACCGTGCTGATGAGCCCTAACAAGAGCGAAACCGGTCCACGGTTGGAGGCGACGCTTGAGAGCTGGAGTTTTCTCACACATTCCTCTAACCAGAGGTTACTGGTGAAGAACTCTTCTTTTCATAATAAAATATTGATTGCACTTTTCATGTCAACTTTTAAATTTAGAACCATTTTTGATACTGGAAAAGTAAATTTTTTCTGTATTCAAAAAAACGGGTATTTTAAAGTTATCAACACGCGCAGTATTATAAGCATTTTGTATCAAACTTATATTCCAGTTCATTTGTGGCGGAACTTAAATTTTTCCAACCCACCAGTCTCATTAAAATATATTTATCGACATAATTGATGACAATTTCAAAATTGCGAAGGCCATAAATCTACTACAGCAATCTCATCATATAACAAATCGATTTTTTCTTAATTATAATCTGTTAGAGAATGGGTTTAATCTCGTTTGATAACAGACAGTAGAGACACGGATTTCCCAGATGCAGCGCTAAGCCATGCACTATCTCCTAACTATATCACTAAAGTGTGATCAATCAAATCAGTTTAGATCGATTTCCTGCGTCTATGCGTCTAGCATTAGTGCCAACGAATTTGTAGACATACTATACAAACAATAAAAACACAGACCTATATGAATAACTCCACAACCAATCTACTTATCGTTATTTTTATAAAAGACGAATTTACACCCCGAACCTTTTCTTTACAAAATGATATAAAATTGATGGTATCAGTCGATATGTTGATTGATTTTAAAATACAAAAAGACGCATTTTCTATAGGTGATTAAAGATATATAGCAAACAAATCGTTCAGATAAAGGCAGTTTAAATTGCATATAATTATTTTCTAATAAAAACTCTTCAATAATTTCGAAACTAATTTTTTTACTTAAGTTTTAAACTTGCAATCAAACATAAACTGCTATAATTTATCATGTTTCTAAGTATGTTTAATATGTGTAACTTTAAAATTAAAAATATTTTAACTACCTGTTTCTTTGATAGTAAAATATGATATATCTATTAAGTTTTATGAGTTCGTTAATTTTTTTGAGGTATTTATTTATGGTATAAATATATTATTCGGTTTGTGCTCTTAACTTTAACCTAAATTATATACTATATTAACCATTTAATCTATATTTTCATATCTTCTTTTTCGTATTTATGTTATTTATCGTGTTGTTTAAGCTAAGAAGCATCATGAGAAGCTATTTTTCTAAAGGAAAAAATAATTAACTGAAAACGTATTTTCAATATATTCAACTATGGAATGATTGAATTAAATGATTTTGTGATTTTTTTTCATGAAACTATTCATTTCAAATGATGTGACATGAAATTTATAAAGATTGATACATGTCTCACAAAGGCCAAAATTTGAAATATGACTCAATTCACCTTCAGGGGCAATTAACATTTTTATTTCTAGCATTGTTCATTTGTTATTACTAATTTTTGGATGCAAACAAATAGTTGTACTATATTTTGGTGTTTTAATCATGTTTGAGTACGTTTTTAAGTTAAAGTCATTTTTTAAATAAATTAATTACCACATTCTAATTAAATTGTTTCACTGTGTTCTTCCATTTAGGTCAAATTCACCCTCAGAATGGAATCTAATACGCTAGTGTCCTTTTTTTTGGCAATACATATACTATATTTTAATTGGATTGAATTCTTTACTGCATTTTTTTTACTATCGGGGAGAAGTTAAACCTTCCAGTAAAATATAATCTTGGCTAAACGACCTTTCCCGTTTTGGCATTTTCACAACTTCCAACGAATCCAAACACGCACTATGGCTATGGACATAGCGTCGCCTGCAGATTAAGGGAAAATGTCACCTCTTAGCTAGCAGAAGAAGGCAACCTAACACCACACTTGCATTTCCTTAAATTGCTTGTCAATATTCCGGCAAAGGGCACGCAAATACTCTGCAGAAAAGCGGCCAATGATATGTTCCCCTATGCTAATGTCATTGATGAATTTGGGCTAGGGAAACCCGACCCGAGTCTGTTCGTGACCAGTTACACCTAGCTGCAGTGAAGCCAACTGCGATCTATATCACGGAATCACGCTAGGGTACAAACTGGCTTTACTGAACTGGCGATATCGAGTTCATTGAAATGCCATTTACTCTTTTAGAAGATATCGGTAAAAATGGAGATTGATAGTAGTAAGTTTTCAACGCCGTGTGTCAAGAATTAACGATGAATATGCTCTTTAAAGCGCCATGATAAAGGAATTCGATTTTGAGTCATCACCAATGGAAGGGAATCTTTTTTGGGAGGACAAGGGATAAAATAATCGGTTGGTCGATTTTCCGATGTTGTTTTTAAATTCGAAGATTAAAAAGAGCTCACAAACAGGTAAGTTAGATTAGAGAGTTGTGAGTAATTTGAGGTTTTTATCATTTTTGATACTGCATAATATAAGAGTTTTAAATCGGAGTGTTTCCACATTTTTAATAAATGATGCATAGAATCAATCCAAATTTCTGACCAAAAATGGATATTAATGGCATGATCATTAGTTGAAGAAATTATTATTGAAAACCAATTATAAAATGAATGTTAGAAACAATTTTGATTTATTTTCCTTTCATCTTAATAGTTTTTTCATGCTCATCAAATATACAATGAATATTTATTATTCTCTCTATTAGGTACTTCGTGGCCATGTCCTGCCCAGAGTATATATTCTGTCATCTATAATGACGAAATCCGAGCCCTTTCTACCCTAGACATAGGAAATTATTGTTGCTTTTGGATTTCCCGATAAATTTGATAGGTTAATGACGTTGTTTAGGCTTTGAAAATGGAACATTAATTTTCTTTAAAATGTGTTTAATTTCCTTTAAATGTTTGCTTATCCCCAAGGCAACACTAAACCAAAAAAACATGTTTGAATATCAAGGTTTCGATATTGGGGTACTTACCATTCGGGTGGGGGTATAAGGTTACCTAGCTCTAGTAGTTTCTAATGTTAAAAGAGGAAGGCGTTGATTTTGCCTGCAACAATTGTATTTACCGTGGTATCATAGATGAGTAATGCTTTAGTGTTTCAACTAGTCTGACACAATCTGCTCAGACTGGTTTTTAAATAACAAAAATAACTTAAGAACTATACACTATAGGCTGTGGGGAGCCTAGTGGTTAAGGCATCGGCTTCGGGATCGGAGGGTCCCGGGTTCGATTCCCGACACCACTGAAGACCCACCGAGTATATGCGGAGAACGTGCTCGTTAAATCTGTGGGTTCGAAATTCCTGTGGTCCGTCATGGCGCAGTTTACCACGGGTCCAGGTGTCTGGAGACTATTTCCCTCCCCTTCAGAATGGCAAAATTGTGGAGGTGGCGATAGATAGTGGGAGCATCTATCATCTCATGAGGCAGAAGTCGGACTCCTGCCATTTATGGGCCTCACTTTCTCAGGAGCCGCACCCCCTTTGCCTTGAATCCTTGTGGAGCTTTGGTATTCCAAGTGGCACACGACAACAACAACAACTATACACTATACCTCGTTGTTCGAGAAAAGGGCTACAGAATGAAGTATAAAATGAATATAAATGAAGTTGCTAAATGAAGTATATGAGAAACGTAAACTTGGTTATTTGGTTCGGTTAGAGTTTAATGAGCACAAAACCCAATTAGGGCATACTGCGGCAAAAAGGTTTGGTTATTCGGATATGTTTACATAAACACACAGTAGATGTAAAAAATATGGGTTGCACGAGTGCACCGTTGAATAAATTTTTATCGGAATTTATTTTGAATTTTTATCGGATATCATGTCATATTATTTGATAAATAAACGTCGGGGTAGACGTATGGTCATTTTATGTACCACATGTAAGGAATATTTCTGTGTAAGAGTTAAGGCGGCCTTGTTGAAGCGCATTCTGTATGGTATTCTAGATATCCCATATTGCAGGTTTTTGTAAAATAAAAATTAAAATAATACTTATATATTCCTATATTTATAGTACAATTTCAATGATAGTAATACTACATTTAAATTTTTAAAACCATGGTTATTATAAGAAAAAAAATTAGCTGTTCAAATCGTTTTTGAAAGGCTTGGTGTTGTTTTGTTAACTGTTATGCATTGAACTAAATATTCTTTTTCAGTTTATTTCAAAGAACAAATTTGCATCATGAAGATACCCTACCAGCAAGATCAACTGAAAAAAAAATATCTATTGTGTAGGGGAGGCCGGGGTTAGTTGGCACTCGGGGCTAGTTGGCATTCGACCTTTATTTTTTTCCATTTATCAAAGTATTAATATGCAAATTAGCGTATGCTAACTTACCTCATTTTATAAGCCAAAAAGTCTCGGTTGTGGGGCTTATTTTCATAGTCGAGAGATAATTTTCTGTTTTTATTAAAATTCTATAAAAATTATGAACTTAACGAAAACTTTTAGTCAAAGGGTAAACTAAGTATTACAGAAAAAGAGTACACTATATCAAAAAAAAAAGCTACGCCAACTAACCCCGGTCTGTGAGAAGTTTGAAATTTATGCCTGAATGCGTTACTCATTTTAAAGAAAGGTGTTCTTGAAACATAGAAAATTTAGACTTCGTTTGAAAAATTTTCTAGTGAAAGTATGTACTGGTTTTACCTAAAAATCAATCAAATCAAAGTCTGCCCGGGCCTAGTGGCCCATCAGGTAGTGCCCATCTCCGTTTCTGTAGCCTTTTGGGGCTGGGGTGCTAATTACTAGCGTGTGTCCAGGCCGAGTGGCTAGCCCGACGCTGGACCCCCAGTTGATTCCCCAAGCAAGCTTTGTCCTCATTTATCGACCCAGGAAGGATGAAGGGCTGAGTTGACCCATGACCAGCTACCCAAGCAGGAGCCGCGAGGCATCGAACCTAGGTCGGTAATGCTCGTAGCCAGACACGCTAACCACCGCACCACCGCGGCCACTTTTAAAACTACTACTACTTTTAAAACTACTAAACTACTTTTAAAACACCCCCCTTTTACCTAAAAAGGGTGTTTTAAAAGTATGTTTTACTGCCTTTAATATGAATCAACGTCCCCTAGGGTCAGGAAAGTAAGATCTACCCCACGGTAAACGACACTGGGAAAACTCATTGAGATGGCTCAAAGATTTCCTTGTGTCGAAATAAAAAAATTGTTTTAAAAGTTATTTAAAACACTAAAAGGGAGATCAAGAAAAAATCTAAGTAAGAGTATGTTAGTCAATGCTATGAGAAACTTACTGAAAAATATCATTAAAATATCGTGAATATTTGCGGATATATTAGCAAATGTGTGAAAATAGCATATAGGGGAGAGTGTTGAACCTACGGACGGTTGTACCTTCAGCCACCTCATTTTAAAATTCGGGAAAAAATGTAAATTTAAATTTGTGGTTGAATTTGAATGTAAACAGATGCTATCTAGTTGCTAACGTGAAATCAGCTGTTTAAAATATTATTTAAATTTTCTATAATAAAAATACTGTTTTTAGGTGCTCAAAGTTTTTTTTAGTGCATCACTACGTTAATTATTTTCTTCCTCTATGATTATGATATGATAAAATGGGATATATGGGGGAATCCCCGAGATTTTGACTTTTTATTTTTGATATTAGAAATAGTCAGATCTCAATTCTTTTATCTTTTATAGAACTTTGAATGCAAAAACACCTGATGCTGTACCTTCGGACACCATAAGTGTTGTACCTACGGACACGTTCTTGTGGGTGTCTGTAGCTAATCAGCGTTTTAGAATCAGGTTTCATTTAACTGAATACATTTTAATAAATGTTAAATTAATTCTAGATGTTAATCTATTTGTCAGCGATTATTTTCAAGTGAATTTTAGATGAAAAATCAAATATTTTGTGATCTAAACTACTTTTTTAAATTTATGATTCTACTTGGAATTTAATGTAAAATATGGTGTAAAACCCTAAGCACCCTATCATATTTAAGTATGATGATTAAAAAACCTTAAACTTTCCACTGAAGAAGATTTACCACCAAATCATTACTGTTATTACCACCAAATGCTTGCACAACTAAGTTTCGATCGAATTGGGTTTTTTTGGATCAGTGAAATTGTCAGATCAATCAGCATGATTGATGAAACTATTATCTTAACTTCTGATCTGAAAATACCATGTGATTTTTGTGTTTTTGGTAAAAAATCAAGACTTTTATTATACAACTTCGTTTTAATGATCATTTACGATCTAAAACTACATTACTTTAAAAAATATATTTTCAATTTTAAAAAGGCTTGAAATAGGTTATTAAAAGGTAATTCATCAATAAAAATGTTCATTCTTAGATTTTTTCAACTAAAACTTCCCTTTTTAAGGGTGTTCACAGGTACAACTGGGTCTGTCCATAGGTACAACAGGTTGATGTACCTTTGGACACAAATTTTTCCAAGTTATTATAAATGATTAAAAATCCAATTTTTAAGATTTTGGCTAATAAAAAATATCTCTCTACTCACAAAGATTAGAACTATAGGTTGGGCACTTTAAATGGTCAAAATGTGATTTTACCTGTCTTAGAAAAATCCAAACGTGATTTTTGTCCATAGGTACAACACTCTCCCCTATACATACATATTCCGACTGAATATTTTTATTAAGATCAACCAAAAAAAACAGTTGTTAAATTATAAATCATTCTTAATAAAAACTCATTTTTTATCGAGAAATTTTATGAAAGATATTAAACAATAACTAAATTTGACATAAGACTCTTCATTAATGAAAAAAATTGCTTCAATCATCTGAGGAAATGAAGAAAATAAACCTAATGTATTTATATTATGTCCATCCTTGCGTGTCATGTCAGTGTCACGAAGCGTACTACTGTCTGCCATCGATCCTATAGTCTTCCTTGTTAAGGAGACACACAACGTGATGGGAGAGAAAGCACATATTATGCCATCTGACTAGCATCTGAAATGTCCTGCATGTGATTACTCAAGTAACTTGACAGGTTTTACACACGCTTACAGAACGTTAGTGTGAAGTGTACTTGACTGATATTTCACTGAAATTGATATATTCAATTTCAGATGTCATGACTGTGGGTAATGCTGGGAGTTTTCAGATAAATGAATTCACGAGTATTATAAAAGGTATAATTTGATGCATAAATTTAAATGACAAGTTAATATTTAATTAATGATAAAAACCTGGATAATTTTAGGGGAATGTCAAACATTGAAAGATGAAGTTCTCTCATACAGTGGATCCGATCATGTTATAGATACTGAAGAGAAACTTTTGGGGGTTATTGAATTATCAGACTTTTCATAATCACGCGAGCGACATAATAGGGTTTAATGAGAAATATTTTTATAGGATTATTCTTTTTCTTATCTGAAGAATATTGCAATATTGCTCTATCATTATCAAAACAAAAACTAAATTAATATATTTAAATATGTTTGTAGATATTTCTGAAAAGTGTAAATCTTAATTTATTATAAACCTTTAGTTGATGCCACTTTAGAATAAAGATTATTTTGAATGCAAATTCTTAGGATTATATTGGTGGTTTAATATGGTGTATATTGATTTTCATGTTCATAAACACTGGTTTCCCCTCCCAAAAATCCGAACTTGAATCATCTCAATTGAAGATGGTCCTAGGTCAAACAAGCTAAATTACCAGCACGTGCCTGCTAATACTCACCACTTTTTTTTCTTTTTTCAGGCTTTTTTATGTATGTTTATATTTTTGGTCATTGAAATGTAATATTAATCGGTCTGAATTGCCGTCTACCACTTAAGTTTAATTTCACGAATGTTAAAAAAAGCACCGCAAAATTTTTGTGGATTACTTGTTATAGATCCAGTAACCTGGTGACTGGAATCGCCATTTAAGTAAATTGGTTTACCTTCGCTTTGCTAACTTCTTTTAAAAGCGGTAGACGGCATTTTAGACCGATTATATTGCATTTCTATGGCCAAACTTATAATAAAATATAAAACAGTCTGAAAAAGTAGGAAAACAGAAAAAAGTGATGAGTATTAGCGGGCGCGTGGTGGTAATTTAGCTTGTTTGACCATCTTCAATTGATATTCAGTACGGGTTAATATTATCAAAAAGGGATGAAATTTTATATAGGTCTGAATATGTCCAGGTATTTATAAAAAATGTAAAGGGTAACTCTTTTAAATTTCGCAAGGCGAAAAAAAATTATGTCGTAAAAGAGACAAATAGAGGCACATTGACCATATTTAATTAAGATTTTGCACATGTTAATATCATCGTGGAGGGATAAAATTCTATATCTGATAGGTCAAGGCATTTATGAAAAAAGTAGAGGGTAACCGTTTTCAAATTCGCAAAGGTACACCCTAATATACAACCTCCCATGCTGGCTTATAAAACCCCTTAGTCGCTAGGGGTGCACTTCTGACCCCCATTCCTAGGTGATTGTGTGTCGTCTAGGTGTTCTCTAACCATCCTAAAATTTATGAAACACTTATCTGAAACACCCTATAAAAGGCAATTTTCATGGGAAGTCCCCTTCCCAAGTTAACGAGAGTCACACCTTTAAAATACCTCTTTCAAGAAATGGATGTTTATTTAAAATGTTATGTGAAAAGACGTTACCCTATAAAATACCTTACGTATTGTTTATTTAGTGAATACAGAATACAATTTTGATAGCACTTAGGATTTGAATTATTTTTGAATACAATTGAGCTATGATTTCATTAAATGCACGAGTAATTTTTGCTCCAGGCTAACCAAAAACTCAAGAAGAACAAACTTAATTAATTTTAGTTTTACAAAAAATCACAAATCAGAAAGATTTAAAGGTTTAAATTCTACCTTAGAAAAAGATACCTGACTAAGTATTACAAAAAAGAAAGCCAATAAATTATGACTTTCATTGATAAAAACTAATATGATAGAATATTTCAAATGTATATTAATTGAAAATACACAAATCTTAATTCAAATTTAAAGATTAATTAATTGCAGAATAGAGATGAAATTCTTCCGTTTCCTTCTGTGGCACATTTCAATCGCAGCAATTGTCCTTTAAGTTGGCTTAAGCAATACAAATTAATTTATATACAGGGTGTCCCATAAATAATGGGTCACACTTCTAGGGGGGATAGTAGACACCTAGACGAGTCTGAATCACATAGGATTTGGGGGTCCCAGACCAAATCCCAGGGAGTTAAAAATGGAGCGACACCATAAAAAATTATTGAAAAAATCAATTTGTAGAAGAACTACTATTGATAAAAATTTAATCATGGTCTCAAATTTTGTTGTTTAATATGATCTTTAAAATTATGCTAAAAGTTTTCACTTTAAAATTTTTTTCTTTGAAAAAAGTGAAAAAACCACAAAAAAATGTGAAAAATCTTCCAAAACTTTATTTTGTATTTGGAAATCCTTTCTTTTGATTTGATAATATGAAAGATCATAGTTTAAAACCCGTACGTCCAAAGTTTCACGTAAATAGCATCAATATTAAACGCTTGAGATCCTGTTAAAGTTTGTTTTTTGGGTGCGAAAACAGCTCCAGAAAACGAAAGTTCAGGGAGAACCTACGTGTTACGGATAGATGATCGCTAACTTTCTTTTCTCTCCCGATTTGGAGAAACATGCCAAGCTCCTACAGATCGCCAAGACAGCTTGGGCGATCTGTTGTTGGCGAAAGTTGGCGATGAATCTCGTATCGCAAATAATGGCGAGAAATTTAGCGAGCATCAATCCATAATTCGTAGATTTTCCCTCAACGTTTGTTTTCTGGGTCTGTTTTCGCACGCAAAGAAAAAACTTTAATTGGATCTCAAGTGTTTAATATTGATGGTATTTACGTGAAACTTTGGACTTAAGGGTTCTCAACTATGATCTTTCAGATTATCAAATCAAAGAAAAGGATTTCCAAATACAAAATAAAGTTTTGTCAGATTTTTCACATTTTTTTTGTGGTTTTTTGACTTTTTTTCATAGAAAAAAAATTTTAAAATGACAACTTTTAAGATAATTTTAAAGATCATGTTAAACCACAAAATTTGAGACCATGATTAAGTTTTTACCAATAGTAGTTCTTCTACAAATTGAATTTTTCAATAATTGTTTTGGGGTGTAGCTCCATTTTTAGCTCCCTGGGATTTGGTCTGGGACCCCAAAACCCAATGTGATTCTGACTCGTCTAGGTGTCTACTATCCCCTATAGAAGTGTGACCCAGCATTTATGGGACACCCTGTATATATTACGTATATTACCTAATTATTGTGTAAGCATGAATGACTATCACGATAATTTTGTAAACCTACAATGTAATCATAATGTCAATTTGTGAAAGCACGAGTAAATTACAAATTCATTTTTAACCCATTACATGCATTTTCGATATATTTGAAAGCCAATTCTAGCATATAAATTATTCAATGCATTTTACTCTTTATTTTCGGGTACAGTAGAACAAAATGATAAATGCATAATCACAAGTGCAGTAAGTTAAATTAGTTTAGAACGTACAACGTACTTTTAGTTATAAAATCAATACTAGTGTTTTCCTTGGTGTCACGCATATACGAGTACTTCATTTAGTATAATCTTGTTTTGGTACGCTTTTATAAATGAGTTACTTTACTTAATCTAAAAAGTACATTATGGTCCTTATTTATGTGGGATTTTTTTCGAAATCAATATGCAGCTCCTCCTACCAGTTTTGTGTAACTATGGTTGAAAGAAATACATGCAAAATTACAACTGATTCCTCAAATATTATAAAGTGGCGATCTAGCAACACTGATTTTAAAGCGATACTTTAACTGCTTAGATAATTATATAACGCAAAAAATATCAATTTCCTGAATTATAAAATTTATACTACTAATCTAAAACTCATAAAAATCAATTTTTATTTGTCTGTATGTATGTCCTTTATATTTTTAAACTTGTCAAACCTACGTTATCTATTAAACTTTGCCACATTGATCTACTCGCTCCCGGGAAGTTTCCAAAGAAAAATAATTTAAAATCGAAGCCAACTAATAAATTTTTTGGTCTATTTTGTGCCTAAAATCCCATATTTAATGCCTAACATGACATCATGGAAAAACCACCAATTGTTGTAAATATATAATAGTAGAAGATATAATATTAATTGTTGAAGATTAAAATCGATTGTTGTAGTATAAATATAAAATTAGCTCCTTTATTTAACTTTCTTATTCTGCACGGGACCATATTGTCATACCATTTTTAAAACCATTACATTAAAACCATACCATTTTTAATAAATTTACAAAAACGAATATTCAAATATATTGATGATAATCAGCAAAATAATTTCCTATCTTTAAAAAAACTGCATTGCTTTAGATTATTAATTTTTATTCATGACAATATAAATTCATATGAAAGTAATGTATTCATATGAAAGTAAGTAATTCCTAAGCCACATAAGGAAATAATGCACAAGAGTTTTTTGTATCAAGGTCCACTTCTTTATAATCAACTCCCAAATTATTTAACCTCAATTACAAACAAGATATTTTTTAAGAAAAATTTGTTTTTATTTATATTGTATAGTCCTGATTTTCCACCTAGTTAATTTATTGTAATGAAAAAGGGAGAGATTGGTCTGTTATGTAATGCTATACAGAGCCAAAAAAGGGAATAATTTATATTTTTGCTCTGTCTTTTGCCATATTTAATTTTATTAATTATCTTCAAAATGTATATTTATGTGTGTTAATTTGTGGTTTGGTTTCTTATTTGGTGTATAAATCTTTCCTTTTAATTTTTTTTCTCTTTTAGCATATATGTATTAAACTAACAAAATGTTTTCACTTGGAAGGGCCCTTGGCCCCTTAGTGAACAATATGTATTATTTCTTTTTCTTTTCTTTTGTGTGTTTGTATATTATTATTATTTTCCAGGTAACGTCTGGCTAAGCTCGCAGCGCTACACTGCTTTGCTGCTACACAGCGCTACACTGATACACTGCGCTTTGGACTGCACTGTAAAAAATAATCCTGCAAAAAAACAGAAAATTTCTGGCAGCAAAAGTTGCCAGAAAAGTTTTGTCGAAAAGTCGAAAAAGTTGTTGTTTGAAAAGTCGAAAAATCCTGTAAACAGAAAAAAGCTGTAACCAACAGGTAAATGCTGTAAAAAGGAACTTTCTGTCAAGTGAGCTACAGATTTTTCTGTTGCCTCTCAGTAATTTTCTGCTTGTGCGCATGCGTGTGGACTTATTTTAGTTTAGTTTTTTTTTTATTTTAATCAATTAATATCCGGGAATAGAACCCAGGACCTACCGCATGCTAAGCGTGCACGCTACCACTGTTCCAAAGAAGATTCAGTATAATGTAAATGTTGCCAATAGCTGTATTGGTTTTCGATGCAGTAAGTTTCTGTTTAAGTACAGATAAGCTAAAAAACTAAAAAAAAGCTGTTTTTTACATAAAATAAATAGAAGTGCGGTGGGAATGTTACATGACAGAACTTGTTATCCTTGTTATTGAAAATTTCTGTTTTTCTACAGTTTTTTTTACAGTGTGGCGAAGCCCGCCTGGAACGCACCAGAATAGGGTGTCTCAAATAAAACCTTTTTTCGAACAACCTTGCTCCCCAGGGCTTTTTAAATTCCTTTTGGTCCCAAAAGATAGTGTGTGAAGTTTCAGCTCCCTAAGTTAAATCTAGGGTTTGCCTGTAGAGATCCAAAGTTTGAAAAAAGTGGAAAAAATGACCAATTTTCAGAATTTTAAAAAATTATATTTTAAGATTGATACTGCGATAAAACCGGTTCAAATGTGTCATTTAGGACTTATTTTGGTGGAATATATTTAATTATGTGTATTAACTGTACCCTATAACCCCTATAATTTAAGATTAAAATGTTCTACTTAGGGATGTTGCACTCACCAAAGCTTATAATGAACCACCGGTGGACGAAATTAATTAAATCCGAATTTCTTCGTAGGAACTACCTCAAATGATGCCATTTGGAGCTAATAAGATATTATAAATCATAAAAACCATTGAAATAACAGTTTTGGGCCCTCACACTGAGCTTTTAATGTAAAAAGTGTTTTTCTTCAAATTTCTCATTTCCAGCTGATAAAACCCAAAATGTATACTAAAAAAGGGTGTTGTTGTACACTGCTGTTCAAAAATTAAGGACGGAACGGTTTTTTCAACATAACACCTAGAAGAATTATTGTTCTTCCATGAAAATCATACCAAAAGATGTTTATTGGGTGAGAATACAGGGCCCGAGAACAAATTTCCCCTGTCAATATTTTAAGGGGGTAAATGGACCCTCCATTGATAACGGAGTTCCATTACACATTTGGAGCAGTGGCAGAAATGTATATGTAAGAGGTATTTAACCAAGAAGTTTAAACTTTTTGCAATGAATATTATTATTCCTGAACTCATTGCATATTTTTAAACGTTTGTGCTGCCTTTTAATGGTATTTTTTTAGGTTTTATTGAGAGATATCGGTCTAATCATCATTTTTTGCAAGTTTTAGTTTCTGGGTCATTTTTGGTAAGTGGTATCTTAGCGTTAACCATGTTTTTAGTCGGTCTCACATGTGCCTAATTGCATTTGGGTCTGGGGATCTGAAAATTAACTTTAGTCTTTCAATATCATTACTTATGAACAACTTTGAGATAGTGAAATTGTGATTTTCTGCAGCTTTTTAACTAATAAAGAGAAATATTACACCCGAGAGGTCATCTTAAGGATGTAAAAGGGACATGAGAACACAGGTACGCAATTGCAGATATATATCAGTGAAATTTTCTGTGCTGTCTAAGGGGTGCTGAAACGGCACAAAAAATTGCATGGTTTCACAGAATGGACATCTGTTATTAACGTTTAATAAAAAGAAGTATTTTTAGTGTTTATGGACTTATACATGTCTGAAAAGAAAGATATATCTGTAAAAATATTTCCGTTATCTTTAAAATGAAGTTTAAAGAGATCGAATTTCTCCTTTGAGTCTGCACTATCCTTATAGACGTTTCAACACCCCCATACTTAAAAGAGATTTTCCCTGATGTCTGCAATTGCATACCTGTATTCTCATGGGCCATTTGCTTCTTTTAGAAAACATTTCGGGTCAAATATTTTTCTTTATTAGTCAAAAAGCTGCAGAAAATCCCAATTTCACTATCTCAAAGTTGTTCATAAGTAACGATATTGAAGGAAAAAAGTTACTTTTCAGGTCCCCAGACCCAAATGCAATTAGGCACATGTGAGACCGACTAAAAACATGGTTAACGCTAAGATACCACTTACCAAAAATGACCCAGAAGCTAAAACTTGCCAAAAATGATGATTAGACCGATATCTCTCAATAAAACCTAAAAAATACCATTAAAAGGCAGCACAAACGTTTAAAAATATGCATTGAGTTCAGGAATAATCATATTCATTGCAAAAAGTTTAAACTTCTTGGTTAAATACCTCTTACATAGACATTTCTGCCACTGCTCCAAATGTGTAATGGAACTCCGTTATCAATGGAGGGTCCATTTACCCCCTTAAAATATTGACAGGGGAAATTTGTTCTCGGGCCCTGTATTCTCACCCAATAAACATCTTTTGGTATGATTTTCATGGATGAACAATAATTCTTCTAGGTGTTATGTTGAAAAAACCGTTCCGTCCTTAATTTTTGAACAGCAGTGTACTTTTAAGATACCAAACTTTGAGATATTTATAGGGGTTTCATTTTTAATAAGTAGAATTAAATTTTAAAGCGCACAGATAGGAAATGCCATGGATATTTCGTATACTAGACGTGAAAATCTATCTTCTTTTTTTAAATTGGAAAATTACTTCCTTTTAACGCATTGGGGGAAAATTTTAATTAAAAACTTCTTTCTTTAGCATTTCAAAAAAGATTCACAAGTATTAAACTATTTTCCTAATTTTGAAAAAGAAAATCGATTTTCACGTCTGGTATAGGAAATATTCATGTCATTTCCCTGTTTAAAATTTAATTGTACTAAAAAATGAAACCCCTATAAAGGTTCCAATGTTTGGTATCTAAAAAAGTTCAACAAACCCCATTTTTAGTATAAGTTTAGGGTTTCATCAGCTGGAAACGAGAAATTTTGAAAAAAACACTTTTTACATTAAAAGCTCAGTGGAAGGGCTCAAAACTGTTATTTCACTTGTTATTATAATTGAATCGTCAGTTTGAAGAAGGGAATAAGTCCAAAAAATGACAAATTGACTTTTTGTGCTCAAAACAATCTCCAAGCTTTGCTCTACACATGGGTGAAAAGAGGGGAAAAATAACGAATCCCTATAGGGAGATATCGCCCCTTGAAGTTGTGAAATCAATGTCCATTCATTGTATTTTTCAAGTTAATTTGGAGTTAAAGTTAATTGTCTTTCTTTTCCTATTCTTTGAGCTGTAAACGAAGTTAAAATGAAATTTTCTTTTAATTTAAAATTTTTTCAAACTTTTTTTATGTAGGGAATGTTTAACTCCATTCATATTCACTCATTCCATTGATACTGCTCTAACAACTCAGTTTCACTATAATTTTGATTTTTATTTGTCTTATTCCTTTTATTTCACCCTTTTGTGGTGTAAACTAATGAGAAATATAATTTAAATGTGAATTTAAGGGTTTTTTTAAGATTTTTTCATCAGAAAAATTTCCAAAGGTTGAAGAAGGGAATAAGTCCATCAACTTATTTTGACTGTAAAATATTTTGAATATACTTATATTTGTTTTGATGGTTGCTCTGTTTTCTAAATCGGGTTGTGGACTTCCAGTAAAAGTTTGGTGATTATACAATGAAAATTCTATTACTTAGACAGTTTTTTTCGATTTTCTCAAAACTTGGTTTTGGACTTATTCCCTTCTTCAAACTGACGATTCAATTTATGTTAACATTTTAGCTCCAAATGGCATCATTTGAGGGAGTTCCTTCGAAGAAATTTGGATTTAATTAATTTCGTCCACCGGTAGTGCATTATAAGCTTTGGCGTGTGGAACGTCCCAAAGTAGTATAGTTTTAATCTTAAATTATAGGGGCTATAGGGTACAGTTAATAAACATAAATAAATATATTCCATCTAAATAAGTCCTAAATGAGCCATTTGAACCAGTTTTATTTGCATTTTCAATCTTAAACATAATTTTTTTAAATTCTGAAAATTGGTCATTTTTTCCACTTTTTCAAACTTTTGGGCTCTACAGGCAAACCCTAGAGTTAACTTAGGGGGCAGAAACTTCACACACTATCTTTTGGGACCAAACGGAATGGGAAAAGCCCTGGGGAGCAAGGTTTTTCGAAAAAAGGTTTTTTTGAGACACCCTAGCACCGGAATATACAGGGTGTCCCATAAATAGTGGGCCACACTTCTAGAGGGGATAGTAGACACCTAGACGAGTCAGAATCACATAGGAATCGGGGGTCCCAGACCAAATCCCAGGGAGTTAAAAATGGAGCGACACCACAAAACAATTATTGAAAAATTCAATCTGTAGAAGAACTACTATTGGTAAAAACTTAATTATGGTCTCAAATTTTGTGGTTTAACATGATCTTTAAAATCATTGTAAAAGTTTTCATTTTAAAAATTTTTTTACTACGAAATAAAGTCAAAAACCACAAAAATATGTGAAAAATCTGCCAAAACTTTATTTTGTATTTAGAAATCCTTTCTTTTGATTTGATAATCTGAAAGATCATAGTTGAAAACCCTTAAGTCCAAAGTTTCACGTAAATACCATCAATATTAACCTTCCTACCCCTTTGGGGTCTTTTTCGACCCCAGACGCACTTTGACGCTTGATATCTCCCATGCATTTTTGTTTTGACAATTTCCGATGCTACTATTCCTTAATTACGCAAAGTTTTACAATGGGTAAAAATTTTGGAGTTATTATTCCATTTTTAAGTGTCTTGGGAGAAATAGTCACATATTCCCCCTCTGGGGTCTTCTGAGACCCCAGCCATGAATGGCGGTAAAACAGTATCAAATAAAGTTTAGTATTTTATTTTTTGTTGTATTATAGATAAAAAAAGGTTTGCATGTTTGTTTAGAACGTTTGGAGAAATATTAGAAAGATATTTTCGTAGAAATTGTCATTTTTTTTACAAAAAGAAGATTGCGGCTAAATACATTGAATCACTCGCTATTTCTTAAATTTTTTATTCACATTCTAAGAAAAATATGCTATTTATAGAAATCTTTTGAGTGTCTAACAGTTGCAGCAAAAAAAACTCAGACAACTGTCGCCATTACTTCCTGTTGAACACATTCTTTACAAAAACAATATAAATTCATGGTTGATTGTAAATAGGTTTTTATATTCAGTCTTCTTTGAAAAATAAGAATGCTTTCAAATATTTATGAGTGTTTACGGAAGTCCAGAATGTGATTTCGAAGAATTATCAAGAAAAAAACCAATTTTATGTTAAAACTTATACATAAGCAAGCGAGATACTGATTTCACTAAGAAATCTGAACCGATCATTTTTTTTTGTATTATTTCAATTTTAAAAAGAAGAATCCAAACTTTACATGTTTCATAATACTAAATAAATTAATCTGGGGTGACAGGTAGCTGATAATGCAGAATAGAGAAACTATGCAGCTTCATAAATCGTTTAAAATAAACTACTAAATTCTACCCGTGCAAGACCGGGTATATCAACTAGTATGCTTTAAACAGTGTGATTATAAATATTTTAAGTAAAACAACTTCAATGTAGTTCATTTCTGTAATTTAATTCTTGTTTGAAGGTCCAGATGTTATAAAAAACGTGTATCAAAAGAAACCCAATTAAGCCGTAATAAGACGAAAAAAATGAGAAAAATACCAAAAAAATTGGATAAATTATTCTGAAGCATCTTTCTAGAAATAAAAAATGACAATTATTCTCCATTTAAGGAATTTTTAACCTTTATTAGAGTCATAGGCATGTTTTACTCATGGGGTCCTCAGAGACCCCACGAGGGGAATATGTGACTATTTTTTCAAGATGGTAGGAAGGTTAAACGCTTGAGATCTAATTAAAGTTTGATTTTTGCTTGCGAAAACAGATCCAGAAAAGAAACGTTGAGGGAAAATCTACGAATTACGGATTGATGCTCGCTAAATTTGTCGCCATTATTTGCGATACGAGATTCCTCGCCAACTTTCGCCAACAACAAATCTCCCAAGCTGTCTTGGCGATCTGTAAGAGCTTGGTATGTTTCGCCAAACTGGGAGAGAAAAGAAAGTTAGCGATTATCTATCCGTATCTCGTAGATTCTCCCTGAACGTTCGTTTTCTGGATCTGTTTTCGCAAGCAAAAATCAAACTTTAATTAGATCTCAAGCGTTTAATATTGATGGTATTTACGTGAAACTTTGGACTTAAGGGTTTTAAAATATGATCTTTCAGATAATCAAATCAAAAGAAAGGATTTCCAAATACAAAATAAAGTTTTGGCATATTTTTCACATTTTTTTGTGGTTTTTTGACTTTTTTTCGTAGAAAAAAATTTTAAAGTGAAAACTTTCAGCATAATTTTAAAAATCATATTAAACCACAAAATTTGAGACCATGATTAAATTTTTACCAATAGTAGTTCTTCTACAAATTGAATTTTTCAATAATTGTTTTAGGGTGTCGCTCCATTTTTAACTCCTTGGGATTTGGTCTGGGACCCCCAATCCCTATGTGATTCTGACTCGTCTAGGTGTCTACTATCCACCCTAGAAGTGTGGCCCATTATTTATGGGACACCCTGTATACAGGGTGTTTCAAAATTGCGTTGCACGGCTTTTATTCGGAACCAGCCCCTCCTAGGGTCATGGAAGTAAGGTCTACCCCTAGGTAAGTGACCCTGGAGAATCCATTGAGAGGACTTACAGCGCCCCTAGCGGCGAAATTAAAAAGTTAAAAAAATTAATTTAAAAACTAAAGGAGATAGAGCAAAAAGCTCAATGAGAGTATTGTTGCCAACGTCAAGAAAAATTCATTGAAAAAAATTTGATCAAAATATCTTGAATATTCGCGGAGATATTAGCATGTGAAAATAGCACTTTTTCAGGGGTCAAAAAGTAAAAAGTTCGCATATTTGCAAATTTTTTTGATTTTTTGATTGAATTTTGTGTTCTTTCAACTAAAAAAACCCAAACTACACAATTTCACTGAAAAATTTGCAAATATGCGAACTTTTTACTTTTTGACCCCTGAAAAAGTGCTATTTTCACATGCTTATATCTCCGCGAATATTCAAGATATTTTGATCAAATTTTTTTCAATGAGTTCTTCTTGATGTTGGCAACAATACTCTTATTGGGGTTTTTGCTCTATCTCCTTTAGTTTTTAAATTAATTTTTTTAACCTTTTAATTTCGCCGCTAGGGGCGCTGTAAGTCCTCTCAATGGATTCTCCAGGGTCACTTACCTAGGGGTAGACCTTACTTCCATGACCCTAGGAGGGGCTGGTTCCTAATAAAAGCCGTACAACGCAATTTTGAAACACCCTGTATATTTTTTAAATACTGAAACCCGGGTGAAGCCTGGTCTATCGCTTTGGCTCTAGTATGAAATAAAATATTAGTAAATCACTCCAATCTTAGAAATGCGACAGTAACCAACCTTTTTGGAAAAAAAATTGCACAACTTTTTTAAGTGAGTAGAAGCTTGATTATTACACTGAAATTTTAATTTTACTCCAGTCGCTTGTCCATATTGTCAATTCTTTCATTTCCCAAGGCAACTTTTGTACGCCCTCTCTAGTCTAAAGAAAGCGTTTGCAGACACACTTACCAATGGAATTCTTAAGATTGCTTGGGTAGTATAGGGTGTAAAGGAAAGTCCCTTTACCCTGAAATAAATTGCTAACGGAGCAAGCTAAAGCTATGCAGTTAAGGTAACGGTATAGGTAAGGTAACGGTATAATTGTATATTCCCTTAAGGGGACCAGTGACTTTAAAAGTAGTAAAATAAGCAAGAGGAGATTATTCAATAATGCGAATTTAAAATTTCCCTCATAGATTGATAAATGCACCTAAAAACACTAAATAAACTAAAAATTCAAAAGAAAAAACTTATTTTTCAATTTTTAAAAAATAATTTAATTTTTTATTTCAAAATTCTCCATGCGCATTCCTAATTGGAATAATGTAAACAAAGTTTTAGAACATGTTTTAAGTACAAAGTTTAAGATAACTAATGATTGAAACTTGGTTCCGACACCTTTTAGGTTCCAAAAACAGGATTAAAATAATTTTTAAAGAAAAAATACCAATTTTTTAGCTTTAAAGCTTTGTAATTAAAGAAATTACGTATGTATAAAGAATCTAATCCTTGATTTTGTTTCAAAGTACTGTAGAAGCATTCATAAAAAGTTTTGAAGGAGTTGAAGGAAACTGAATGCGGAAGGGCAATTTATTTTTATTTAAAAAATTAAAAATTAGTATTTTCTTTTGAATTTTCAGTTTATTTAGTGTTTTTATGTACATTTATTTAACTACGAGAGAAAGTTTAACTTCACATCATTGAATAGTCATTAACTTCTATTGCTTATTTTACTACTTTTAAGGTCCCTGGTCCCTTAAAATTTATAGAGCAGAAGCTTTTATAAAAAGTTAAAATTTAATGAAAGTAAAACTAAAATAGATAGACCTAAAAATTAAAGAGATAATTGTAGGCAAATTATAAAAAACGCACATAAAAATATTTTATGGACATATCCTCAATATCTGAGGAGTTATTAGCAAGCAGAGAGCACGCTTTTTTTCAGTTCTCAAAAAAGAAAAGGTTTGGAAATTTGCAAGTTTTTAATCGTTATGTTATTTTCGCGGATTCAAAAGAAGGCAGTTTTAACTAAAAATTGAAGAAACTTGCAAACTTTTCAGTTTTTGATGCCAGAAAAATGCTATTTTCACTTGTTAATACCTCCTCAATTTTTAAAGATATTTTCAGGAACTTTTTCTACGCGTTTTTTTGACATTGCCAACAATTTTCTCATATTTTGGCCTCTCTTATGCAAGACTCACACAATTGCAAAAATTGAAATGTCTGTACACTACGGGAGCTTGGCGTGGAAGGCCTTCTTTATTAGTCGACTAGTCGGAAAAAGTCGATACAAGAGTGTAATCTTTGGGGTTATTTCCTCTGGCGCTAAAAAAAATTTCCTCTTGCGCTAGAGAGGAAAAAATTGAAACTTTGAATATTAATCATTCTAAAACTTATTCGAATTTTTTAAAAACGAATCAACAATCATTTTGTAAAAAATAATTGTATATTTGTTTAACCTTCCTACCCCGCATGGGGTCTATTTACACCCCAAACGCACTTTGACGCTTGATATCTCCCATGCATTTTTGTTTTGGCAATTTCCAATGCTAGTATTCCTTAACTGCGCAAAGTTTTACAATGGGTAAAAATGTTGGAGTTTTTATTTAATTTTTAAGAGTCGTGGGAGAAATAGTCACATATTCCCCCTCTGGGGTCTGCTGAGACCCCAGGCATGAATGGCGGGAAAACAACATAAAAAAAGCTTAACCGCGCTTAGCAGTGTCGCCCGAGCTCAGCTCCGGCAACTACTACGTGCAGAATTTGTGATGCCCGAGCTGAGCTCGGGCAGGAGAAAAATTGACGTTTCCCTTTGTGAAACCTAAACTGAGTTCATTTGGATGATGATAGTGATTTTTCGTCGTTTAGAGATTGTGACACATCATGTTTGAATAATCTGGTTCCTAATTTTATGTGTTTCATTTTATGTACTCTTCCCACCACTATAATTGGGTTGTAACCTGTTGTGTGTGTGTTTTTCTAAAAAAATAAATAATTTAATAAGATGTGTGCGTAATCCAATACTTTTTATGTGTATGTTAAAATAATTAGTACACTTGTAATTACATTTAAATTTTGATTTTTTTTATAAAAACTTTTTTCTAACACTTATATTAATACAAAGAACAAAATTAAACAGTCAAAAAAATTTTCCATTTTTGGTCAATTTTTCTGAAATAAATGTCACTGTTAAGGGGTTAATACTTTATTTTTTGTCATATTATTGATAAAACATGGTTTTTAGGTTTGTTTGAGACGTTTAGAGATTTAATAGATATACATTTTCACAGAAATTGTCATTTTTTTACAAAAAGAAGATTGTGGCAAAGTACATTGAATTACTCGCTATTTCTGAATTTTTTCATTCATATTCTAAGAAAAATATGCTATTTAAAGAAATGTTTTTAGTATTGCAGCAAAAAAATCAGACAACTGTCGCCATGACTTCTTGTTGAACAAATTCCCAATATAAATTCATGGCTTGTAAATATGGTTTTTATTCAGTTTTCTTGGAAAAATAAGAATTTTTTCAAAGATTTATGAGTATTTACTGAAATTCAGAATGTGATTTCTTAGAATTATTAAGAAAAATAACCAATTTCGCTTTGAAAACGTATATAAAACAAGCTACACACTGTTTCACCAAATCTGAACCGATAATTTTTGTAATATTATTTCAATTTTGGAAAGGAGAAACGACATTTCCCATGTTTCATAATACTAAATAAATTATTCTGGGATGAAAGGTAGCTCATAGTACAGAAAATAAAAGATTTGCAATTTCATAAATCGTTAAAAATAAACTCATAAATTCTATCCGTTCAAGGCGGGGTATATCAGCTATTATACTTTAAGCAGTATGATTATAAACAATTTAAGTAAAACAACTCTATTATGGTTCATTTCTGTAATTCAATTCTTGTTTGAAGGTTCAGGTGTTATAATGAAACGTGTGTCAAAAGAAACCAAATAACGCCGTAATAGGACAAAAAAATGAGAAAAATACCAAAAGAATTAAAATATTGTTCCCAAGAATCTTTTTAAAAGTAAAAAATGATAATTATTTTCCATTTATGTTATTTTTACCCTTTATTAGAGTCATAGCCACGTTTTAAGCATGGAGTACTATTACCCCCCACGAGGGGGAATATGTGACTATTTTTTCAAGAGGGTAGGAATGTTAAAATATTGTGCTTGTACCATAATTAGTTTTTCTTTTATAACTAAAAAAGTGTTTCGATTATTTCATTGGCTGCTACAAGAATAATAGTCTTTTCACGCGAAGTTCCCATAGACTAAAAATTTTAACTTTTGCAATTGAGTGGTTCTTGCACGGAAGAGGTAATATTTAATTTTTTAAACTGTTTTATTTTACCGCTCAATCACTTACCTAGTGGTACACATCTTACTTCCATGACCCTATGACAGTTGGTTCCAAATAAATGCCCTGAAACGGACTTTTGAATAACCCTGTTAAATATCAGAAGTTTTTAGTAACATAAACATTGCATTTGTCTTCCTTTGTAAGACTAATACTGTGTGATATACATATGTGAATCAAAATTATAACCCTCAAAAATGTTTGAGGTCCTAATAATAAATCCTTTCTAGTGATATATTTTGAGCTAAGAAAACGAAAGTCAATTGGAAGAAAGAATATATCTCATCCTTCTAAATTTCATCATCGACTTCAATAAAGGACTCTCAGGGAAGCAATTTGATTTGAAAAAGAATGGGTTTCATTCTTACTAAAAGGGGATACTTTCTCCCCAGTGAGTTTGAGATCAGCACTCTTGATTCTATTTATTACGTAGCTTTATAAATTGCTTTCCAGTTTGTCATAGTAAAAAAATTAAAACCATAGCATTTCTTTGTATGAATTTAGGAACTATATAAAGGGCTTTTTGCTGTTTGTTTGATTTTTTATGGCAATAATAAAATTTATTTTAAAGTTTTATAAATGTAACATTTATAAAGAATTTTATTTCACACTTAAAAAACTTCAGGGTTAATATAGGTAGAAGAGACACAGTCACAGTTTCTCAGTATTTGCTTTTCAAACTGATAACTTTATAATTTATTATTGATAGAAAACGTGGTATGATCATGGAAATATGTTGCAACATTAATTTAATTATAGGATTATAATTTACGATACGTATCATTAATTTTAATATTCCAATTTGCAATGTTTTCCAGAAAAATATAGGTAAATTTAATCATCAATATAGAGACGAAAACTATTATCTATGTTGTATCTCTATTTTCGACATTCTTTCAGTTTATAATTTTTTTGACAAAAATATTTTAAATATATTTAATAATATTCATACCCTGCTAAAACTGAAAAAAAATGCAGCTTATCATTAAAAATACTTTCGATTTAACAAAAATATTAATGTTTTTTTAGTTTGTGTCCCTTTATCTTTACATGACATTCATTGGTTTCATTGAAGTTATATATTTTCCTTTTCTTGTTATTTTTAATAATGTTTAATTAGTCATACAAACGCGAAATTTATTCGATTCTTTACATGAAGTTTTGATCATAATATTCAAATTAAGCTTAAATACATATTCACCTCTCAAAAATGTCATTGCAAAATAAATATGTTTTTTACGTTTACATTAAAGACGTGAAAAATATTTAATTTAAAGATGATACTTATAAATTAGCTAATTCCACGGTATTTTATTTTGGTAAAAATAAATTTTTAAAATAGTCTGTACTAGAAATCAACCTTACTTTACCCTGGCCGAGACGAGAGCAAACAATGGAAGTTGTTCCCAGAGCAGTGTCCGGATTTTGAGTGAAATAAAGAACTTCATTTTAGAAAAAATATTAATTTGTTGAACCCATGTACTATAGCGTCTTTTTTATCACGATTTGCGTACTGAAAATACTCCTAGCAACCCAACTGATTTTCTTGTAACTCAGTTTTTTTACCTTGTAGTGACGGCATAGGGTCAAGAAACATTGCGGTTTTGTATAAACATCCAAACTAACCTAAAATAAAAAACACAGATGTTTTTAAATAATTTAAAACTAAAGTATACGCGAATGTGTGTATTTTTTAAACCAAATTATAAACATGTCAAAACTATGAAAGGAGCTCATCAAAAAATTAAATAATCATTTACTGTGTGTAAAAAATAGTTCCCCAATGCAAGTACAATCCCAACTGTTTGAGATAGTACAATAAATAACACAAGTATTTCATTTTCTGTTTGCTATATTGAGTTCTGACCAATATTTTTGACCATGACAAGTACACATATATCATTGAGTAAGTTACTTTATCGAGAAAAAGTGTATTTATCTTTGCTTTTTCTTAAAGTATATAACTCAGTAGTAGGTACTCTGTCTTAAAACCTTATCTAGTGTCCCTTTTTATTTTATTTCACTCATATCTCTCCCTTCTACATCTACTGGTAAATAAAGCACAGATTTATATTTTTTTGTTCATATTTAACCTTCCTTTTAAGTGTAAGTGCTTATTTGTTGTGAAGAAGAGTTTCAAAAAGGATGTTTCGACTTGTAGGCTCAAAAAATAGGTAGTATGAGAATGGCGAAACTGGTGAACACAAAGATTTATATCAACAAAACACGATTTTAGAGAAAAGTAAATAAATGAACTCTGAAATCTATCAATTTAAATTGTTTTTAGACAGGTGGATGAGTAAAAATAAAAGTTTTCAAGAATATTCTAATAGGTATTGCATAAGAACAACTGTGAAGTGTTATTTCATTATTTTTCTAAACGATATTATTTAAAAACATGGGATTATGCCACCTAAAATGGACATGCAAGTCTTCATAAGTCACCTTTCATGCATATCTCAATATATTCTCTTTTTGTACTAAGTATAGTTCCATATATAAACGTTTTAAACAAGAAAATTATAAAATGAATTAAGTAAATGGAAGACAGACTTACTTATTGATTCTGAAAATGTAGGTCTAATAGCCAATTTTTTAGTTCTTACTTACTGTAAACAAATCGAGATTAAAATATAATTAATTATTAACCATTTTTATTAATCGATTAATTAAACATATGAATTCACATTTAACTGGTTAAAAGTTCTTCATAAGAACTGAAATATAGTTATTGTTTAAAAATATTTTTTATTATATAAATTTCTTTCTGAATTATTACTAATTTCTGAATTCTTATTTTAAAGGAAAAAAATCCACCCCTATTTGATAGGATCAGAAGAACGTGTGATAAACATTAACTCAATACTTTTTATCTCTGTGCTAAAAGTATGATTTCCTAATTTCTATTTATAAATAAAATATCATTGTCCAATTTAAAAGAGCTGCCATTCCCTTACAAACAAAGGTTGCAATAAAAACCTACATTAAACAGGCAACTTAGCATTTTTCCAAATCCTAGAATCCAGAATCATTTCAAGACATTATCTTGAGAATAACGAAGCATTTACTAAATGATTGCCACAAGCCTTCTAGGTTACTTATTGGAAATTCCACTTCGTTGGAATAGCTAAACAACCCTTGCTTAGAAAAGTATTCGATTTACTGTGACTTCAGAAACAACGCCCGTGGGATTCCCAAAGCGTAGAAGTCAACATTTTTGCCAAAATAAAAGGAACATTAAGTTTCTTACTCTCTTCTAAACCCTGCTAAAGATTTTGTAAACATTTGATATCAAGAGAGAAATTCTCTTAGTAATGGTCACGAGAGAGACTTTATCTTTTATTTACTATTGTATTTCAGGAAGTAAATATTCTTGAAATTAAAGAGAAGACTAAATTAGAATTTCAAATACGGCCTTATTCTCATGACAGTGTTTCCACTTGTTTCAAAGTTTATCTCAAACGCATCTGGGAAGAACAATAATGTTTTATCTGTATTGCTCTAATTCACCTTTAAGTTTATTTGGAACAGTTTAAACTTTGGCTAGATATTGGGAGACTGGTTTTGTAATGAAGCATTACGCAGAAACGGGCTAAAATTAAAACAGCGGAATTTTAATTAAAAAAAATGAAAGAGGAATATTTTTTAGGTATTTCTTGATGAAATTTTAATTAAAAAAATAAATGAGGAAATGTATGAATATTTTTTAACGTAATAAGTGTTTTCAATATCGCTGAAATAATAAGTCCAACAATAAATGGGAATGCATGATTTTGAGTAAAGTAAGCATCATGCATTTAAACGTTATACACTGTAAAAAAAACTGTAGAAAAACAGAAATTTCAATAACAGTGACTTTATGTTTACAGAGATATTCTGTCATGTAACATTCCCACCGCACTTCTATTTATTTTATGTAAAATAACAGCTTTTACCTAGTTTTTTAGCTTATCTGTACTTAAACAGAAACTTACTGCATTGAAAACCAATACAGCTATTGGCAACGTTATACTGAATCTTCTTTGGTTCAGTGGTAGCGTGCGTGCTTAGCATGCGGTAGGTCGCGGGTTCTATTCCCGGATATCAATTAATTAAAATTAAAAAAAACTCTACTAAAATAAGTGCATGCGCACAAGCAGAAAATTACTGAGAGGCAACAGAAAATCTGAAACAGAAATGACAGAAAGTTCCTTTTTACAGCATTTACCTGTAGGTTACAGCTTTTTTCTGTTTACAGGATTTTTCAACCTACAGATTTTTTCTGGCAACTTTTGCTGCCAGAAATTTTCTGTTTTTTTGCAGGATTATTTTTTACAGTGTACCCTCTTAAAAATCAGTTTCGATTTTAAAATTTTTTTAAACACTGACTAAATTAACCATTTTAATCCAAACTTTATTTATTTTTGTTTGAATTTGAAAGGATTATATTTTCTAGGGTTAATATAACCATAATATTAAATAATAAAAGAAAAATGATATTTTTATTAATAATTTCTTCATGGTTTTACCATGTCTAAATCGTCACTTAGGGGCTCGTATGTTATGGTCCCGGATGAAACCCGAGTGTCAAAGTGTGTATGCCGTGATTAAACGAACACTTCCTAGTTTCTATCAACTCCGATAGAACATCAGCCCCCCTCAGAGTATCTAGCTTCACCCTCAGGGTATTCCTCCTATATCCGTCCATGTTCTCAACATTAGATCTAAAAAAGATTAATTAGTTTGAAGATTTGTCTGGTTTGTAGTGCTTACCCGCTTTGGGCCACCAATTCGGTAAAGCGTTTTTTACGAATATTTTTTCAGTAATAAATTATTTTTTGGCTTAATCCAACACTATCATGTATTTTATTTTATAGTTCGATAACTCACCTATCATTTAAAATCAAATTTTTATTTTTAGCAAACAATAAATGTATGATTTTGAAGCTTTCTAAGTTAACATACCCGCTTTTTGAGGTACTCTCCCCTACTTTTTGAATATTTTTCATTTTATTAAATACATAAAAATTAAATTTATATTTACCTTTTCAATAACTCCTGATTTTTATTTGAATTAAAAGTAATATTCCAAAATAAAAAAATCTTTATAACTATAATTTTAGAATCACAAGTTGAAAAAAGCGCAACCCAAGGAAAATATAGAATCACACGAGTAGCTAAGTTTGTGTTTTGTAAGTGCTTATGATTAATAACTAAAAAATAACATGTAGAAATATACGTCCAGAAAATGTACCGTTGCTTTAAGACGTGAAAAATAATTTACTTTTTATGAATTGAGTTACTACTCCCCTAATATTTTAAACCCCTGAAATGTTTCTTACACCCTATTATTATGTTATTTATAATCTCATAAGGAGCAAATTACATAAACTCTAAAGAACAATGGAAAGGTTAAAACTTATTTACCTTGATCCACATAAAATATAATAATGGTAATTCTCATAGCTTAAGACAAATTGAGTAATTTAATAAATTTATTTTATTGGGAATTTTAATTCATCTGTAAACTAACTATCTAAATGATACCATACAAACAAAGGGTATCAATTTGAAAAGAATCCCAATCGCTACATTAAGTAGAAGGAGCGATTATTTCATCGAAGTATTATGCACCCAATAGATATCACAGGAAGAAATCTATTTAAAAAGCAATAAAAGAAAGATAACCCTCTTATTGCAGCATTGAAAAGAATAATTGCAGCTACATGTTTCATTAACCAGCACCATAGGTATTTAACAACACAATGCTCTCCTCGTCTGTTGTTCTACGTTTTAAAAAGTACATCAGAAGCAGCTGCAAATTACATGATATGAGCTTTTTAAGTAGTGTAATGAGATAGCGAGAGAGAGAGAGAGAGAGAGAGAGAGAGAGAGAGAGAGAGAGAGAGAGAGAGAGAGAGAGAGATAGAGAGAGAGAGAGATAGAACCCTCGGTGTTTTTGACATGCTGAAAGAAACCAACGTAAAAATATTTATTGGAACTGACTTAATCGGAGAAAAAATGTTCAGCGAAAGTGTTTGTTGTATTACTTGAACACTTCAAAACAGTACAATAGTTTAAGAATTTTTAATTCAGATGAAAACAAACAGTTTTTAATATATTCATTTCTTTTTTTAAATGGTGAAAGTGTCGCTGGTTTCTTTTTGCTTGCCGCCCAGGCAGTTCCCCAAAGTTTCGGAGAAAAAATTTTCGACGCTCATCAATTATCTTTCTCTAGCTTTCTTTGTTAAAAAAGGTGCGTTTGTGTATGTAAAAGGTTTACTTAGAGTTAACACGCTTCCAGGAACTAAAAAAATATCTGGACATTTTTAGCGAGTGTGAAAATAACCTTATTTTGCGGTATACTTTAGAATCTCGAATGGACATCTTATATACTTAGGTAAGATAATAACATAATTTATAAAAACTATAAAAAGTAAACTTACTAGATAGTGGATATTTCCTCGATTTCAAGAGAACCCGTATTAATACAGTTATTACATTGTTAGCATCCAAAAGTAAAATTTATTTATTTATTTATTAAATAAATACATTAAGTTCAATTTTTTAAAAAACCGAATGATACAAACATAATTTCTAAATTAATATTATTATGAAACAGAAAGATACAATAAAGATCACTATAACTCCCAAGAAGCAGTTTACTACAGTTAATTACAGTAAAAAATCACATACTTTAACTAAATTTGATTTATTTGCCTGTTTTTAAAATAGATGTTTCTTGCTTTCATAAATTTTGTGTCATATAACATGAATTTATTCCAATTTACAAAATAAAAAATAACGGTAAATATAAACACAACTCATGATAACGTCTTTAAATCTTTTTAATTGATTCGCAAAGCTACTTTCACGTTTCTAACTTTTGCTTGTATAATTTCAAAAATTGTATTTGTGTTAAAGGAGAAAAAATATTCCTCTCACACATTCAATTTTTAAAACTCTACAATGGGATAACTATTTTAATGCACACTTAACGACAACTTTAAAAGAGAAATTACAACTCAAATAATCTACATAGTTTTAAGTTACTATCTGTTTGTGCAACGAGTTGTTCCCTTGTCATTTAAATTTTCTTCCAAAAAATTTAAAACAATCCGATTACAAATAATTGAAAAATATTACCTTAATTCATCTAATTTCTCATTTTATGAGATGACTTCAAAGGTTAACTTCATATTTAAAGTATTAATTTTAAAACAAGCTGGGTGTAGCATGTGTTGGGTAAGAGATATTTAAAAAAGTACGGTATAGGTAAGCTAATTGCTTTTCCTTAGTATCATCCTTCAACCAGCAATATTTTCCTTCAAAATGCACATACTAATAACTGAGAAACATTGCAAGCGACACACTTCTCTCCTACAAAGCATGCGTGCCATGATGACTAAAGCATCTGTCAGTGCAATAACCCACCTATTTGAGAAAATCGATCAATGCAGATTAGTTAACCTAAGTCTCATTTCTCAGAAATTTTAAGCAGCCCATCTTGCACACTGCGTTGAATTAGGATAATAAGCAATCTGAATAATTTAACTTAAATCCTGCAGATTAGTCATGCAAATAGGGCTTAGAGGATAGTGGCATAATAGGTAGTGGCATGCTTTTATTAAAAGGTCTTTCATATTGGCCCCGTTTCAAAATTTACTAACGGCTTTCAAAGAAATAATTTTAAACAATAACAGTTTTGGAAGTTCTTAAAAGTTCCATCGTTTATCACCTATGTATAATTGGATAATGAGGTAGGGTAGTATTACATTTAATGTGAAAAGTTAAGAATAACGAGGTACGCTGGTAAACCTAGAGGTATTATGGTACTCTGTTTTAAAAGACAAAGTTAAGATTTATTGTTATGGTGATAAAATACTTAATTATTTTATTTTTTTACTAACTTATAAGTAATTAACTGCTATTTTTTCTTAACGATTCGAATAACTAAATATGCCATATATATGATTCCCGAATTTAAAAAACAATATCTAACTATTAAATGAAAGATCCCTCACTGCAATAATTTTCAGATAAATGACTGCAAATAACATCCAGCACAACCATTTTACCCAAAATCCTCTCATCAATATACTGCTAAACCTATGTTGAATTATTCTTCAAGATGATTCTTTTGTTATAGAATTAAATGTGGGTGGATATTCCTGCTTAAAATAAACACGTAAAATCTCAAAAAATACCATTGCTTTGGCGCTCTTATACATTCATAACACATGGTAAATAGGAATGTGATGATTTTGTATCTTAAATAAGAAATGGGAGGTAAAAATTACGAATTATTTCTTCAAAACCATTGCTATCTTAGAAGTTCAACTTATTCATAATGAGAAAACGGAACGGATATACTATTGTTCACAAACAAGTACATACATTACATTAAAAATATGGTCTACTGTAATTATTAAAGACTTAAATATCAAATTATCAAAAGAAACACCTCAAAATCGACTTAAAAAGATGATTGCGTGCCTAAATATTGAATGATTGACTCCGTTATTAATTGTGGTATAATTTCTAAACTTAAAAATGTCTTTCATGTAGAAAAGTATTTTCTAAAAAAAGTCGAAATAAAAGAGAATACCTGCGAAGTCAAAAAGAAAAAAAAGATGAGTGTACCCACATTTCATCCCAGATCTATAGGGGAACGATCTGTGTTATTTTTTTTGTGATGTGAAAATATGGATTCCAGGAAATCGGTTTCATCATATTATTGAATTTAAAACAGTTTTTTTAAGTAAAGTAAGTTTGATTATTTTGTACATGTAAGCGTCTTAATATTTAAAACGTAGAGTTGATAAACGTAAAATTGAAAGAAAACACTTAACATTCTATCAACGAAGTGTCTATATCCACGAAAGTTGACCCATTCTAAAGTATTAGCAAAATTTGTTAGAGTTGAGTTGTTACTTTCGAGGAGCTAGACAGTGCCATAGGTTTTAATAGCGAAATTTCTTAGAGTTGTTGGTACTTTCGTGAATCTAGACAGTGCCTTCTATCAATAAGGACACAAGCTTGGAACTATAAAAGGTATTTGAATTTCTAAACACAATTTTTTTGGATATTATCATTAGAGGACACATGCTAATAATAATGGTCTATTTCGATATGGCAACTGTTCTTTTTGATGTAGCTTCATAATAATACATGGCAATCTGTTTGAAACTCAAAAAAATTCATCTGTGGAATATATTTTCGAAACGTGATTACAATGTCAAGAATTTCATTAATACGTCCATCTTCACCCAAAGACAGAAAACATAATTATTTTCATTATAGGAATGTCTGTGGTACAATAAGTACAAGAAATAAGTAAATCAAGTCGAGGATAAACATTCAAAATCACAACATAATTCCTCAATTACCGAACAGACTCCTTGACCACAGATCCATTATGGGTCTTTGACCCAAATTGAGACCATTGTCTCAATCCGAATAAAAAGACCTGCAACGCAATTCAACCAGCCACAAAGCGACCGTCTAAAGGAGAGGAGAACCCCATATCCCCACAATTAATTCCTTTCGAGGGAGGTGCACAAAGAAGTGAAGAGCCCCCGGAGTGAACAAAACAACACTCGCACTAAATAAAGGCATAGAAAATAGGTCAAGAGAATATTGTCATACACCGTGTTCCCTCACCGACATTTGTTTTCCGCCGGCTAGATTTATGCTGATGGCACAACGATTTTCCCCCTCCACCGGCCTGGAAGGGTGCCAGTTTTCCAGATTTATTATTCCAGAGCCGGAATCCAGGAGAATCGGGATGGCGCCATCCCTGCCGGTGACGGATACTTCCTGGAATTGGGACAGACTTTCCAGTTAGACCTTTAAATAAAAGGAAGTGTACTCGCCATATTGGATCTCGTGTACAAGACGTGCATTGTAATTAAGTGTTGGGAATAATGGCCATTACCGGGACCATTATGCGCCAAGAAAAGGGCATTTCCTCCTTTCTTTGTATTCCCCGATTGGGGTAAAATTGCAGAGGAGATAGTCATTTCCTACAGTTACTTTTAAATATTCCTGTTTTATTGTGCTAATGTAACAATGCCAATTAAAGAACAACTGAATCTGACAGTGGATTTACTTCTGGCTGTGGGATACCTTTTTTTCCTTCGACGAAAAGGATCGTGGCACATAGTCATCTTTATTTATTTATGTTATTATTAATATTATTATAGAGATTAAGAAATAAAATCGTGTATTGCTCTGTGAAATATCTAATAACTGCTGTAGTACGAAAATCCCTTATTAGCTATTACAATACAGTAGAATAGAGTAATATATTAGTATTTATTATTACAATTTTGTAGTTATAACTTATAAAAAATCGTACGTGCTTTGATATATTCAGTTTGTATATTTAATATTTAGTTTTTATACATGATATCAAAATAAAAAATATTCAAAATTTGTTAAATATTTCAGAAAACCAAATAAGCATGAGAATACATAACAGCCGCTTCATAAAATACAAAAATAACACCATGGAAAGATAAGTATATCAGTCAGGTTTTTCGTGTTATTTAAATTACAGATTTTACATCCTAACATCTGGGCTTTTACAATATTACGGTGTGGTCACATACCAGCATTTTTTACATACAAACTGGTTGTAAAATAGTGAGTTTCATTAGCTTCTGGTTGGCCAAATTAGGTTGCTTCTCCCAGTACTAAGCTAAAAAGATTAACTTGTCTTCAAATTATTATATTTTTTCATTCAAGGTGGGAAATGGAACGAAAAATAGTTTACATCTCTTAATTTACCGAAACTTTTTATAGTATAACGAATAATTATTATAACATAAACTTCTCTCAAGTTTATTTGAAAATGTAGAAATTCTAAAACCATATACAAATACATCTGTTATTTATAAAAAAATAATGAAATCGTATCTGCCCTTATAATGTTCAAATTAAATATCAAACAGTTAAATCAATATTCTTCAATCATTAAAAAACAAACCATCCGAATCACAGAAAACACACGTTTAAATCTGACAGGTTTCGTTATACTCAACTAACTAAACATTAGAATCAAACCTTATCATTTGATTGAGTTTCTGAAAATTCGCAATTCAGAATCACGGTCTATTACTTTTATGGACGATTTGTCTCGTTATGCCGTCCCAATTAGAACCGAAGTTCGGGATATAAAATGCAGAACATTAACCAGGGAATCAATTAAGCTTCAATAATTATGAGATTAAACTAAGATACCCCAATAGTTGCCTAGGGACCTCATTTTTACCCTCATAATACTTTCTCTGATTGAAATTGCAAAATCAGGTACACTAACAACCCTAGGGAAACTATCGGGCTTAAATCGACTTTACGGTACATTGCCGAGCTGCCTAAAGATTGATTGTTAATCAGGGCGTATCAGGTGTTTTCGAGTAAGGGAGGATGCAGGTGCAGCGAAGTAAAGAGCAGCAAGCGGCACTTTTAATTAGTAGAAAAATTAAGAAAAGTCTAACGAGAAAAATATAAGACTGCTCATTGGATTTAGTGCTGAAGGTATTTCTCATCCTGCCTTATTTTGTGGCATGATGTATTATTTATATGAGTTAGATTTGTAGAGTTAATTACAGTTTAAAAAAGGGTTACGGATGTATGAAATACGAGAATTGTACGATAATTGTAAATGTATCGGTTTTAAAATGATCTCTCCGAATATGTATGCAGTTAAGAGATGTTGTACTGTACATTTTTATAAGCATAGTTGCTGCTGCTGGAATATAAAATTTAAAAGATAAAGGACATACATACATACATACAGACAGACAGACAGACAGACAGACAGACAGACATTGATTTTTTTATATATATATATATATATATATATATATATATATATATATATATATACAGGGTGTTTCAAAATTGCGTTGCACGGCTTTTATTCGGAACCAGTGCCTCCTAGGGTCATGGAAGTAAGGTCTACCCCTAGGTAAGTGACCCTGGAAAATGCATTGAGATGACTTACAGCGCCCCTAGCGGCGAAACTAAAAAGTTAAAAAAATTAATTGAAAAACTAAAGGAGATAGAGCAAAAACCTCAATGAGAGTATTCTTGCCAACGTCAAAAAGAACACATTGAAAAAAATTTGATCAAAATATCTTGAATATTCGCGGAGATATTAGCATGTGAAAATAGCACTTTTTCGGGGGTCAAAAAGTAAAAAGTTCGCATATTTGCAAATTTTTCAGTGTTATTGTGTAGTTTTGTGTTTTTTTAGTTGAAGGAACACAAAATTTAATCAAAAAATCAAAAAAATTTGCAAATATGCGAACTTTTTACTTTTTGACCCCCGAAAAAGTGCTATTTTCACATGCTAATATCTCCGCAAATATTCAAGATATTTTGATCAAATTTTTTTTCAATGAGTTCTTTTTCACGTTGGCAACAATACTCTCATTGAGGTTTTTGCTCTATCTCCTTTAGTTTTTCAATTAATTTTTTTAACTTTTTAGTTTCGCCGCTAGGGGCGCTGTAAGTCATCTCAATGCATTTTCCAGGGTCACTTACCTAGGGGTAGACCTTACTTCCATGACCCTAGGAGGCGATGGTTCCGAATAAAAGCCGTGCAACGCAATTTTGAAACACCCTGTATATATATATATATATATATATATATATATATATATATATATATATATATATATATATATATATATATATATATATATATATATATATATATATATATATATATATATATATATATATATATATATATATATATATATATATATATATATATATATATATATATATATATATATATATATATATATATATATATATATATATATATGATAGCAATCTTAATAAGACTGCAATGATGAGTTTCCCATTCTTATCTTATTTCATTTTACTATTATATATATATATATATATATATATATATATATATATATATATAATAGTAAAATAAAATAAGATAAGAATGGGAAACTCATCAGTGGCAGCCCCAAAGAAACAGAAAATACAGGGGTGTTTCGTTTTTGCAACGTGGCAAACGGCAGAGAGCCGAGAGCCATGTTGCAACTGCCAGACACCCAAAACAACTAATAAACTTTAGAAAATTAGAATACAATGAAAACTAACAAAACAAAAGAAACATACCAATCCGTATCCGAGAAACAGCCACAGGAAAAGTTCCAATCACGTCAAAGTATCCAAGAGCAGCCATCTTGCCTCCACCCTCTACACGTAGTAGTTTTAGGAAGAGGAGTCATATACTCATAGCACTTGACGTTTACATAAGACTCCAGCAAACCAATAAATAAAGTGGTGACTGTTTGTTAAATGTATTTATTGATGAAAGGCAACGGAAAGCTATTGTTTAGTAATTTTTTGCGTAAAAGGCCAATTTCAAGGTCATAATATGAGTTACAGCAGATGTTTAAAACTCTAAAACTCTGTGAAATTATAATGCCAGAAAAAACTTTTTTGCTTAGGCAAGAAGACCAATGTTGTAGGGTGTTGATTTTAAATTGGAAATCTCTTCTTTTATCATAAATGGTGAAATCCACTTTGTCATCTTTCAAAATGATCGCTAGGTCTAAGAAATTGGCAGAGCAATGATCTTCATTAGTTTTTTTAAGGATAAGACTGCTAGGATAGATCTCACTAGAAATATTTTCAAAATCATCGAAATTAACACATAGCAGGTCATCTATATACCTGCAGCACACTCCCATGTAAGGAACTTGTTCTATAGTGAATTTTCTCTCGAAATAAAGCAGAAAGAGGTTAGCCATGGTGGAGCTGAAATTGGATCCCATAGGGATTCCATTTGTCTGCAGAAAGATATTATTGCCGTTGGAAAAATAATTATTGTAAATACAAAATTTAAGTAACTCTTTAAAAGAGTTTTTATCAAAACTGCATTCAGCAATACTGCAAAGGCTGACAATCGCCTCAAATAATAAGTCGAGAGGAATAGAGGTGAATAAATTCTCAAAATCATAAGTGCTAATACTTGAAATATTCATGGAGTTGAGCACATCAATGGCTTGTTTGCTATTATCAATTATCCAGAACCAACTCTGATCAAGATGCTTCAGACCCGACAAAATTTTCTTCAGTCTATTCTCTAGTTCAACTGCCAATGGCTTACCGATCGTGTTGGTTGCAGCACAAATAAATCTAAATTTTATAGGGTTTTTATGAAATTTGGGTATGGCGTATAGGTAAGGAAATAACTTTCTTTCGGGTAATTTTATTTTTAATTTTTTATAAAAAGCAAGAAATTTTTTTGTAATAATTGTGTCTTTAGTGTTGATTAATTTATAGGTTTCTGTGTTGACAACACAGAAACCTATAAATTAATCAACACTAAAGACACAATTATTACAAAAAAATTTCTTGCTTTTTATAAAAAATTAAAAATAAAATTACCCGAAAGAAAGTTATTTCCTTACCTATACGCCATACCCAAATTTCATAAAAACCCTATAAAATTTAGATTTATTTGTGCTGCAACCAACACGATCGGTAAGCCATTGGCAGTTGAACTAGAGAATAGACTGAAGAAAATTTTGTCGGGTCTGAAGCATCTTGATCAGAGTTGGTTCTGGATAATTGATAATAGCAAACAAGCCATTGATGTGCTCAACTCCATGAATATTTCAAGTATTAGCACTTATGATTTTGAGAATTTATTCACCTCTATTCCTCTCGACTTATTATTTGAGGCGATTGTCAGCCTTTGCAGTATTGCTGAATGCAGTTTTGATAAAAACTCTTTTAAAGAGTTACTTAAATTTTGTATTTACAATAATTATTTTTCCAACGGCAATAATATCTTTCTGCAGACAAATGGAATCCCTATGGGATCCAATTTCAGCTCCACCATGGCTAACCTCTTTCTGCTTTATTTCGAGAGAAAATTCACTATAGAACAAGTTCCTTACATGGGAGTGTGCTGCAGGTATATAGATGACCTGCTATGTGTTAATTTCGATGATTTTGAAAATATTTCTAGTGAGATCTATCCTAGCAGTCTTATCCTTAAAAAAACTAATGAAGATCATTGCTCTGCCAATTTCTTAGACCTAGCGATCATTTTGAAAGATGACAAAGTGGATTTCACCATTTATGATAAAAGAAGAGATTTCCAATTTAAAATCAACACCCTACAACATTGGTCTTCTTGCCTAAGCAAAAAAGTTTTTTCTGGCATTATAATTTCACAGAGTTTTAGAGTTTTAAACATCTGCTGTAACTCATATTATGACCTTGAAATTGGCCTTTTACGCAAAAAATTACTAAACAATAGCTTTCCGTTGCCTTTCATCAATAAATACATTTAACAAACAGTCACCACTTTATTTATTGGTTTGCTGGAGTCTTATGTAAACGTCAAGTGCTATGAGTATATGACTCCTCTTCCTAAAACTACTACGTGTAGAGGGTGGAGGCAAGATGGCTGCTCTTGGATACTTTGACGTGATTGGAACTTTTCCTGTGGCTGTTTCTCGGATACGGATTGGTATGTTTCTTTTGTTTTGTTAGTTTTCATTGTATTCTAATTTTCTAAAGTTTATTAGTTGTTTTGGGTGTCTGGCAGTTGCAACATGGCTCTCGGCTCTCTGCCGTTTGCCACGTTGCAAAAACGAAACACCCCTGTATTTTCTGTTTCTTTGGGGCTGCCACTGATGAGTTTCCCATTATTATCTTATTTTATTTTACTATTATATAATACTAAGGCTTTCTTTATTATGCTGCTTATGCGCTGGGTAAGCCTAGTTCTAGTTTTTTATTGTCTTACTAAGATTGCTATCATATATATATATATATATATATATATATATATATATATATATATATATATATATATATATATATATATATATATATATATATATATATATATATATTTTTTTTTAATATATATATATATATATATATATATATATATATATATATATATATATATATATATATATATATATATATATATATATATATATATATATATATATATATATATATATATATATATATATATTTTTAATATATATATATATATATATATATATATTTTTTTTTAATATATATATATATATATATATATATATATATATATTAAAAAAACTTTTTTTCGATTTTGATGACGTAATAGTGCGGAAAAGTTGTCTAAGGTGCCAGAGAGTACCTGTGAATTTTTTCAGAATTTTTGGATAATTTCTTAATGTGCCACATTGGCCCTGAAGTTCCCCATGTTAATCCAATGGGGCGCGCCGCCAAAAAGGCCGAAAATCGGTTTTTCGCCCCTCATTTCTACCCTAATCACACGACGAATGTCTCGTCTCGAGTTATGGACTCTATATGATGTATGCTATCCGATAAAACTTGAATAATAGCCTAAATATCTATATTACGTTTTTTTGTATGCTCAAATTTCGTCGAAAATTGCGTATTTCCTCGTTCAAATCAGAGCCCACAATCAACATAATATAGAGATTTAAGTTATTATTCAAGTTTTTTCGGGTAGCATACATCATATAGAGTCCATAACTCGAGACGAGACATTCGTCGTGTGATTAGGGTAGAAATGAGGGGCGAAAAACCGATTTTCGGCCTTTTTGGCGGCGCGCCCCATTGGATTAACATGGGGAACTTCAGGGCCAATGTGGCACATTAAGAAATTATCCAAAAATTCTGAAAAAATTCACAGGTACTCTCTGGCACCTTAGACAACTTTTCCGCACTATTACGTCATCAAAATCGAAAAAAAGTTTTTTTCGATACACCCTAATATATATATAGACTAAGCATGCAAAATGGAAAAGGATGTGATTAGAACGTTAGAAGTCTAAAAAATAAGAGTGACTTTACAAACCAAATAATAATACAAGGTTTAGTGATGAGTAAACCCAAATACTGCACAACCAAATTCCTTACGTAGAATTCTTAAAAAATGTTCTCAGAATTGTATTTCTAAGATTAATGATTTTTGAGAAAGTTATGAGAGAAAAAGGTACGACATCATATACAGGGTGATTCAAAATTGCGTTTGCACGGCTTTTATTTGGAACCAACGCCTCCTAGGGTCACGACCCCTAGGTAAGTGAGCCTGGAGAATCCATTGAGATTACTTACAGCGCCCCCTAGGGACGAAATTAAAAAGTTAAAAAATTAATTTAAAAACTAAAGGAGATAGAGCAAAAACCTCAGTAAGAGTATTGTTGCCAACGTCATGAAGAACTCACTTTAAAAAATTTGATCAAAATATCTTGAATATTCGCGGAGATATAAGCATGTGAAAATAGCACTTTTTCAGGGGTCAAAAAAGAAAAAGTTCGCATATTAGCAAATTTTTCAGTGTTATTTTGTAGTTTTGTGTTTTTTTAGTTTAAAGAACACAAAATTTAATCAAAAAATCAAAAACATTTGCAAATATGCGAACTTTTTCTTTTTGGACCCATGAAAAAGTGCAATTTTCACATGCTAATGTCTCGCCGAATATTCAAGATATTTTCCTTTAGTTTTTAAATTGTTTTTTTAACTTTTTTATTTCGCCGCTAGGGGCGCTATAAGTCATTTCAGTGCAATATACAGGCTCACTTACCTAGGGGTAGACCTTACTTCCATGCCCCTAGGAGGCGTTGGTTCCGAATAAAAGCCGTGCAACGCAATTTTGAAACACCCTGTATATCCAGGTTATGCAAAAAGGGGTTATGGAAACAAGAAATTAGTTATTTTCAAATTTCCTGAGAGTTAAATAAATAAAAAAAATCACTGTTATTGAAGAATTTTTAAATACTTCACTTTAAGAATCTGGCTGTGAATAGTCTGGGTGGACTTTTTGAACACCCTGTAAAGCAGGAATAATAAAAAGGAAAGATCTCAGTTAATTTTCGCAAATTCTCTTCACCAACACAATTGATAAATTAACCAGCCAAATCAACCCACCAAATTAAAAAAACGAAGCATCATCGAGGTGGTTTCATTCCAATTAGCACTCCTTTAATTTCTTAATTCGTCATCACACCCTCTTTGTCCAGCAACGAATACCATTACCTTAATCAATTTATAGGAGATAATTGATTTCCTCGGATTTTCGATCGCCCGACTGAAACTGTGCGCTTCAAATTCCTAATGAGTTTATCGCTCAAAGTGTTATAGCAACTCTTCGCACTAAGCATCCAGGGCTTATTACTACCTTTCGCAAGCCATCAGCGGAAGAAAGCAAACATTTCTCCCTCTCTGTTGTAATACGCGAGGAAATATTTATATGGACGGAAGTTCATTAGCACTGAGAAAGGATCACCGGGATAGGCGTGAAGGCCTGGCTTCCGCGATACTGAACTTAATGGAATTATTCCCCGAAATCGAATCCAGAGCCGCTTCGCTGCTTTCCCATTCAAAACCAAAATGAACGGAATCATCGATCTTGTTGGTATCACACAGAAAACAAACGGTTTCGATTTCCCACCAATGGGGTGCCTTGATAAGATTAGAAGGGATTTTTTTCTTTTCGTTTTATCGTTGGCTAGGGAGGGGTTTGTGTATTAATGGCTTTAATGAGAGATAATTCCGAAAAATGGATTGGATGGGCTCTTGAGCCAGTTATGAAAATGGAAATTTTGATTGCGTTTGGATTAGTTTAAAATGATTATTGAAAATCTATGCGGTGAAAAAAATTGATTGGTGTTATAGTAGTAATAGTAAACTGCGTTTGAATTTTTTTCACATCAATTCTTCAATAGCTTTCGAATTGTTTTTTTTTGTTTCTGACTTTAAAGTCACTAGTGGTATAATTTTTTTCTCAAGCTGAAATTTCATTACGAATACATAAGTAAAAAACATGTTAATATTTTTTTACCTAGATACTATGATTATAGGTACTTTAACCTTTACCATACAATCTCAAATTTACCGTAGAATTTACCTCATTCTAGGAAATAGGTATAATATTATTTGATAACATTTTATTCTAAATTATTTATTATAAATTAATCAAAACTGATGTAATCAAAGGAATCTTGGGAACATTAACTAATCTTTAAAAGTAAAATGTTTATAGCTAAGAAAATTTAGATGTCTCTATGTTTTAAAAATAACTTTGTTTACTTTTATGATTATTTTAGTTATGCGCCTAATGATCTTAAAATAAATATAAAAGATATAACAGGGTGTCTATGAATAACTAATAGTTATGTTGTTAAGTTAAAAAGTGTTACAGAAAAATCTCTTGTATACAGTTTACACATTTAACCTAAAAAGGAGGATGGATTTACAATCGACATACCCCATACATTATAAGTTATAAAATATTACTTATAAAAAATGAATGAATCTTTGTTTGTATTTCAATACAAACTCTTCTCTTAAAAAGATTTAACAACAGAAATTTAAGTGATTAATATATGCTGTGTTAAGAACTTTGAAAGAAGGCCTAAAATTTCCTAGCACATGCCAGAAGGCATGAACCAAGTCTCTAGAACGAAGTGTTTATGAACGCAGAGGATATGCTTGGTGCTTTAATTTAATAAGTTATACACAGTGATTAACTGCAAATGTTTTGACAGTCTTTGGGATTGAGCCAAGTTCTTTTCGTGTTAATTAGGCAGTAACTAGGAACTTCAAACTTCTGTGGTTTACACAGCTTAATGGGATATCCATATGATAAATCATTTTAATGTCTAAAATTAAATGAGAAATTTATAGAAACCCAGCGAAAGAAACATGGAAAATATTTAATTTCATCTCGTTAGTCAAATAAATGAAATTCGATAAAAAAATTTATTGTCTTGAAAACGGAAATTGTATACCCATGTGTAACATTTAGTTACAAGTTATGCATAAAACAAATTTTATCTCTCTAAAGGAAAATTTTAAAGTACGTACAATGCCTATCAGTTTGATTAAACTATTAAACTTCAAAACAAGTGATTTAAATTTGTTTTAAATACAGCTTTGGGCCTTAGAAACAGTGAATAAATTAATCCTTATTTAATTAAATTATGTTTTAGGCAAACACACTAAGAAAAAAACTGAAAGTGAAAATGAAAATTGCAGACACAATTAGCTAAGTGAAAACAGACATTGTGAAGTTTAGTTAAATTTAAAAAAAACATTCTTAGTTTAATTGAATTTGCTATAATAGCATATAGTATACAGTAATGAAAATGCATACTCGGTAAATACTAATATATTTAAGAATATGAAAGGATTTTAAATAACTTAAATCAATATAAATATTTTCAATTAAATGACTTTTAAATATGATTAGAAAAAAATTTTAAAGTGTTTCCATATTAAGATAGTATCACTTTGTTCAATTCTTAGGATTATTAACTCTAAATTATAATCTAAATCTCATCATATTATATGTATTTAAGACATTCAAATCTATAAAAATGGGGATACTGACGTTGTGTGTTGATGATGGTTACGATGTTAACGATTATTTTGGAAGTATAAGAATGAAAATCAAATGATCATTGAACATCACCCCCTTTAGAGATGCTTTTAGATATAAAACGCTTTTGTCGTTTGGGGATGATGTATGGACTAGTTGTTTTAAAATGGTCGGATAAAATATATTTATACGTATTGGAATTTAGGAATAAATCATTATGAAACACTTGGTGGACTCTTTATTGTGTACCTAATACACATCACTGCGATAAATATGGTCCGTGATTATTTTTTCTATTGATTCGATAATGTTAGTCGATAATGTTTTTGGAGAGGACAGTAACATAGATAAATATTGTTTTGAAAAGTTTCAAAGAAAGTTTATTATATATAGTATATTATAGTAATTCAACCTGATTTTTTGCAAGCTTGAAATTTATCTAAATTTTAAAGACTTTATTTACATTGGGGGTTATAATAGCAATCGTTATTAATAAGCACCCCATTGGGAAAGTTATACAAGTTAGTCATTACCATTCATGGATTTTTATGGGGAAAATGTAATTTATGTTGTTCCTAACTTATTTATGTTGTAACCAAAATTTCTGAATGTTGTTTGTTTTAAAGTAGGTAGACGAGAGGAGGGTATTATGGAACACCCTTTATACATTTAAGGATAACTCTATTGGTTTTTAATAAAAATCCGCCGAATCATTTAAGTACATACTATGACTAATGACAATGAAGGGTCAATGGTCAAATACATTAGCATTTATTTTTTTTAATCAAAAAATGAACTTTAAGAAAAAGTTATAAATGGAGGGTAATTTGGAACAGTCGGTTAATATGAAACAGTTGGATTTACAGCTATTGAAAACGAATTAGACCTTAGAGAACATAGTTAATCTTAACTATAAAAATATATTTAACAATTTACGTTCAAATGGTTTTGCTCATGAGTCTATTTATAATAGCCACAAACATAATCGTCTTTTTCTGACCCTTTGCTTATGGAATGTTCCATAATACCCGACTGGCCATTTTGTACTATAAGCCCTTTTACTGACCGATAAAACATGAATAGCTAAAAAACGACTGCTGTATAAGAAACTACTGATCTTTTAGTGTACATCATGCTTAACAACAAAATCAAAGTCTCATAGTTACTGTTAGGTTAAAAGGTTTGAACATTTACCGTCAAAAACTTTTGAAAATCCTTAAACACACTTTGCTTTGCTGCGACTAATCAGACAACAAAAGAAGCTAAACTCTTTGCGCACTGCATCATGGGGGATTTCTTAAGACTTTCGTGGTTTTGCCACGTGATAGCAGCACGAGGGGGAGCAGAAACTCAGGTGTTCCATATTACCCGACTATTCCATAATACCCTCCTCTCCTCTATACTAAGTCAGTTTAGCATTTGTTTTTTTTTTCAAATATTTCTTTGGGAGGGTTAAGTGCCCTATGCACAGTTCACAAAAGTACACAAAACGTTCTTTATAAAAATGTGTATAATGTAATAATCTTGAAAATTTAATTCCAATAGAGGAGTTAAAATAAATTTAATTTTTGATATCTGACTTCATTAATGATAAGGGGAACTACATGGATAAAATTAATTGTTCAAATTTACGATTCTTCAAATAAGAATGTTATTTCATGATATTAGCAACATTTTAGTTCAATGTTTCACATATTACTGCATTAGGAACACTTCCCCCAAGTTGTTGCTTCATTTATAAATATAAATAAGGACCCCCTAAGTAAAAGACTAATGTTTGTAAAACTATGAACCATTAGTTTTAAGTGTAGATATGATGGGTGAATAGAAACGGGCTAAAATTCTCACCAATTGTCAATAGGTTTCGCTATCCGTAGCTTCTATGGTATCGTTAGATTCAACCGGCTTCATACAACCGAGGAAGATGTCTTCTCGCATTCTTCAGATAAAATAAATTCCCGAAAAATATCCAAGTTACGTTCATATTTTGAAGCTAAAGTTTTCTTTCTCGTGATGGGAGCCTTGAGAATAACAAGCAGCATCTTTATTTTTCAAAAAAGTTTTTACTGACACAGTCGTTTTTAAAAGGTCTCTGAAAGTTTTTCTAGAGGCTGCATAAAACTCCATTCTTGCAGGCAGCTGATTTTTTCATAAAGGTCGGAATTCAGTAACTTAAATCTGTGCATAGGAGGTCAGTTTTTCAAACTTGGTGATAAATCTGAAAATAAAAACATTCTTGTAAGTATATTTAGTTCAAAAAAATATTTCTAAATAATTAAAATGTAACACTCTGTAGGGGGCGTATTATTTAACATTTTTACTAAACATTTAATCTAATAACTACACAGGGTTATAATAGTAAAATTTAGTCCACTCAGAGCTCTCAGTTAAGAAAGCTCTATGAATCTAGGTGACATGAAATTTGAACAAGAGAAAGTTTTTGTGTATATTTCTTAGTTTGAAAAAACTCAAACAAAGAAATTCGTGCATTTAATTTTCAAAAGTATATGAATTAAGGTGCCATCTGTTTCATTTTCATGCCATTGAAACCTTAGATAGGAGACAAAACAATGTCCAGACAGATCATTTCCAGTAATACAACCAATGAGTAAATTCAAGAATAAATATTAAACTTTTAGAATAGCATGCACCAAAATACACATGAGAATATATTAAACTTTCTACTTTAATTTTTTTAGTTAGCCACCATGAAAAATATGAAGAAGTTTTACTAAATAGAAAGTGGTTTTAAACAATGCAAATCATTTTATACTGTTTTGAAATAAATTCGGCTCGTGCCATCTTAATTTAATTTGAAACAGTCGTGACAGCCATAGCCTCTATCTCCCAATACCAACTCTCACAACCCCCTATTCAACTTCATTAAATGAAATACTTATACCTGAACAAAGAACTCTACCAATCTTTCTTCCCTTGCAAATTACTAAAGATTAAAAAAATCCACAGATTTTAATGAGAAAGTCAAACATTTGAGCAATTTCAATTGCTCTCCTTTCTCCCAGCATTTGTGCTTTGATAGATATATGCCCCTAAATATTTTGTTCTTTCTTTTGTTTAGAACATCCGACGGAGAAAAAAGAGAAAAAACTCGAAATAAGTTCCATTTCCTTTCTCTCCTCGTTATTAAGCAGATTGGAATCACAAAAGAAAGCGCATGGATAATTAAGTAGAGGCCCCGTTTTTACCCTCTCCATGATACAATTAAAAGTGGAAACCCAGAAAAGAGGAAGTTCCGTTTATTGAAGCAGAAATCACTCCACAGAGAAAAGCACGCTTTTAAAGAAAATCCTCCATACTTAGAGCGTTCGTTTTTCACCTAACGACGGTATCTCTAATTATCTCTCTACAGGCAATTATGGCTTGAAAGAAGAACGTATAGAACGTAAAGAAGACTCCGTGTGAAATGTTGTTTGAACCTTGGTCTCAGCTATCACGCGAACCACCTTGTCTGAATCATTAACCGTTGCTGTTCGCGCCTTTTTATGTGGGCAGACAGACAGTGGGTGAATTAGTCGCACTTTTATGTGACACAGATAGGGCATATCATTTGTTACCTTCTCCTTCTGCGCACCATTCTTTAACCTCTTGGACTTATGGGTAAAGGGCCTCTTCTGAACTAAGCACTCTGCATAAATATTTCAAGACGGACAATTCCCTAAACGTCTCGCTGCTTTTAGAACACGGATGTATTTTCGCGGGTGACAGCAAAGGAGTTGTTATGGCTCTTTAGGGGGGTGTAGACTCTCTTGTGTGTGTTTGGGGGAAGCTTTCAAGCAAATACTCCATTCTGCGTGGTTTTTTGCATTATTTTCTCCTTTTAGAAGATTTTTTATTTTTATGTGGCTCACGAAAGAAGGATCTGATTTCAGGCTCAGATTATTTTCTTTTGCGTTTTATGCTATTTTTACTCTTATAAATTTTTTTAAATGAATTCACTTGAGAAATATAACTCTAATCAGAGTAGTTTAAATTCATTTAGGTACACATATAACTTGTTATGTTTCTATCTTCGGTTTATATTAAAAACACACTAACTACTTTATTCAACAATAATATTGTTTAAAAGTATTCGTGCAAAACTACACTGCAAAAAAATTCACAGTAAATTTACAGCAAAAATCACTGGCAATATGGGTGCCAGCTCTTTTTGCAGTGATTTTACAGCAATTTTGTAATTTTTGACTTTAACAGCAATTTTGTAAATTTAACACAGCAATTCTGTATTTTTACAGCAATTTTGTAATTTTACAGAATTTTGTGTTAACATTACAGCGATACTGTAATTATTCCGCAGAAAAACTAGAAAGCAATGTGCACATCTCAGTTATGTCTTGTTCTTCCATGTTTCTACAAGTATTCAAAATGTGGCATATTATGAACCACGAGAGATACCGATCCGATCTACGAAGGTTATACTTCATAGTTTTAGAATTATGTTGGTTCTCTTACACATCATCTAAATAATTTGACTCTTTTAGTGGTGAGCGTAAAAACAAACATTGGTTTCCTGTCCACAAGGATTCAGAAATGAAAACCAGAATTTTCCAGGAAAGTATTAAACTGCTGTAAAAACTCATAAAATCAGGAACGTTACTCATTTAAATGCATTCAATAAACAAGAATTTCATTTTCTTTTAATATTTATTTCGATGACCAATTAAAGAATTACAGATATTACAAGGAAAACTACCAGGAAAATTACTATGTATATATAATTTATACTAATGTAGGTGGCGCTTCAAATTTACAGCTAAAAAGGCAGTTTTTTTAGATTACAGCAAATGCGTAAAATATTAACAGCAGTTTTTGCTGTTAAATTTTTCGTTTTTTTTTGCAGTGTGTATCTGGTCCCTAGCACAGCAGTTGCCAGTAAACTATAGCAGGTGGCGCTTCGAATTTTCAGCTAAAAAAGCAGTGTTTTGAGATTACAGCAAATGCGTAAAATATTTACAGCAGTTTTTGCTGTTAAATTTCCGTTTTTTTTTGCAGTGTAATACTGATATGAATGTTTAATAAATATCTAATTTAAAAAATTTAAATTTCAAATCCAATAAGTTAAATTTATGCTTGAATCGTAAATAAAAAAAAAACAGTAAATTTTAAATGAATATAAATGCAACATGAAAAAACTTACCATAAGTAATTAATTAAGAATATGAAACTAAACATTTGAAACAATTACCTACTCATTAGTTTACCCCATTTTAAGCCAAATATAGAATTTTTGTAAAATTTTAGATATTTTTTATTTAAATATGCTTAAATCACATTCATTAAGACACAAAAAAGTTTCGTACAAAAAAAGAGAGTCGATCGAGAGCTTGAGATCCTTTTAAAGTTTGTTTTTTGGGTGCGGAAACAGCTGTTCTGGAAACAGCTCTAGAAAACTGCTTGCGCACCTAAAAAACAAACTTTAACAGGATCTCAAGCGTTTAATATTGATTGTATTTACGTGAAATTTTGGACTTAAGGGTTTTCAACTATGATCTTTCAGATTATCAAATCAAAAGAAATGATTTCGAAATACAAAATAAGGTTTTGGCAGATTTTTGACACTTTTTTGTTTTTTAACTTTTTTCATAATAAAACAAATTTTAAAGTGAAGACTTTTGGGATAATTTTAAAGATCGTATTAAACCACAATTTTTGAGACCATAATTAAGTTTTTACCTATAGTAGTTCTTCTACAAATTGAATTTTTCAATGACTTTTTTGGGGTGTTGCTCCATTTTTAACTCCCTGGGATTTGGTCTGGGACCCCCCCTTTCTATACCGATTCTTGTTCGTCTTGATGAGTACTATCATCCCTGAAAGTTTGTTGCACCATTTCAGATACACCCTGTATACTCAATGGGAGATCACGTGAAGATAATTGTTTATGATAGTTAGGTATGGTAACAAAGTTCTCAAACATTAGCGGATTTAAAGGGGATCATAGGAGTCAAAATGAATCTTCCTAAATTTTTCAAGATAATCCATTCTTTCATTGTAAGTAATGGTTTAAGTTTAATTAGGTACAGAATGCTCCCCAAAAGTAGCTTAATCCTCAGGGTCTTCATTCTATATCCGCCCATGTTCTCAATGTACGTTCTAAAAAGAGATTAATTCGTGGCAAGATTTGTTTCGTTTGAAGTGCTTACTCGCTTTGGGACACCAATTCGGCAAAGCGTTTATGACGAATATTTCTTTTTCAGTTATAAATTTTTTTTGATTTAATCCGACAATGTCATTTATTTTTATTTTATTGTTCGATAACTCACCTCGTATTTAAAATCAAATTTGTAATTTTAACCAAGCAATAAATATTATTTTTGAGCTTTCAAAGTTACCATAACAGCTTTGAGCTACTCTCCCGTATACACATCTTTGGCAGAATCAGTGAACAAATCTCAAGGAAATAAATAGTTTGGTTTTTGCAAGTGTCTGCATCGCCTACGGGGTTTTTTCGTGCTTGTTTACGTTATGCCCTATTCTATCCCTCCGTACTTCTTTCGGTACAGCTGTGGATGATGGACGACCTTTATTAGGATGTGGGAACGCATTTTCACCAGATAAATCGTACTTGATGTCAGATTTCAATAGGCCAATCGCTATATAGGATAATCGATAATTCATTATATAGTGGCTAAAGTCTATAAGGGCTAATTTTTAGAAATTCTGTGCAGTTTCTATGAATTTACAATTACGCTATCAACTATATTTGTAAATAACGGCCACACCACCATTTCTTTCCTTGTATCTTTATTCTGTAATTAGCTATGGCATTGCCATGTAGGTAAACACCTCCCATATGCACGTCATGCGATGGAAATAGCCAGAGCAGCCCGCCCGCTGCAGGGAGTATCAAGTAAAATGATAATAGGGAACCTCCTAGACCCCCCACCGTTCGAGGGGGGATTGTTCATACTGACCATAGGTGTCAGAGTGCACTCACAAAAGGGCAACCGCAAACCAGGGGATTCCGCGAAACCCTCTGGTTTGCGGTTGCCCTTAAGTGTGATGGGCGGAGAAGTTAGATCGCGCCTGTGATACCCCTGGTCCTGCGCTTTCCATGACTGTGCCCTACTTGAGGACCATAAGGCCAGGGTCAGCCTGGAATCATGGACGGGCTTATCTGGTCGAGCGCATCTTATCGGCTGTAGTTATCTACCCCACTCAATTAGTGGACAAAGGGGTCCCCCAAAAGGGGGACTCTCTCGCTCTCCGCAGGGGTCTCCCTTTAGGGGGACCCCTTTGTCCACTAATTGAGTGGTGTAGATAACTACAGCCGATAAGATGCGCTCGACCAGATAAGCCCGTCCATGATTCCAGGCTGACCCTGGCCTAAGGGTAACGTCTGCCTGGAATCATGGACGGGCGTATCTGGTCGAGCGCATCTTATCGGCTGTAGTTATCTACCCCACTCAATTAGTGGACAAAGGGGTCTCTCCGCAGGACCCTGAGGAGAGGTCCGCAGGGGTCCCCCTTTTGGGGGTCCCCTTTGTTCACTAATTGAGTGGGGTAGATAACTACAGCCGATAAGATGCGCTCGACCAGATATGCCCGTCCATGATTCCAGGCTGACCCTGGCCTAAAACTATAAAACTGAGGCCTTTAGGGTGCATCAAGAGATTTTTCACCGTTGATTGTCAAAAGGGAAAGATTTATGAGCAGGGGATCATCTTTTGTCCGCTAATTGACCTCACCTAACCACACAAAAGGAAGGGGATATTATCAATGATCCTAATCTCCCCCGAATGCCCGAAAGAGCCTGGTCGTTTTGTGTGGTTAGCTGAGGTCAATTAACGGACAAAAGATGCTCCCCTGCTCATAAATCTTTCCAGGGTTGGCTGGATTGGACCCAATTGGGTTGGAACCAATGGGTTTTTTTTTCAATAAAACCCATGTGAAAAAACCCACATTTTGGACCCATTTTTGGGTTTTTTAAAGAAAAATCAAGATTTTGGCACAATCTTAATATCGAAGAAAAAATATTCAACGAAATAACAAACCAAGAACAGCAGTTTTTTTGAGTGGTTTTTTCTAAAATCTATGATTTCTTTCAATATTATGAACAGGGTTAGCTGGATTGGACCCAATGGATTTAAAAAAAACCATGTAAAAACTCACATTTTGGACCAATTTTTGGGTTTATCAGTTTTGGGTTTTTTCAAAATTTAAACTAGGTTTTAAAAATTAAACGGTGTTTTTTCAATTTCAGGGAGTTTTTTAAAAAGTTAAATAGGTTCTTTCATTATTCATTGGTTTTTTTTAGGTTTTTTCATTATTGAATGGGATTTTTTCAAAATTTAGGAGGTTTAAAGTTCAAACTAGATATAAAAAATAAAGATTTTTTAAAAATTTCAGTGGGTTTTTTCAAAGTTGAATAGATTCCTCTCAATATTGAATAGGTTTTTCAAAGTTTAGGATATTTAAATTTTAGTGGATTTTTTAAGAATTTAAACCAGGTTTCAGTAAAAGGGGTGTTTTTACAATTTCAGTGGGTTTTTTTAAAGTATAAAACTTTGAAAAAACCCACTTAACTGTGGAAAAACTGACATTATTTTGACAGAACACATTTAACATAGAAAGAACTCGCTAAAATTTGAAAAAACCCACTTACATTCAAGGAGAAAACCCACACAGTTTTATATGGGTTTTTTCAGGGTTTTATTGAAAAAACCCAACCCACTTGGGTTTTTTCAAAACAACCCGGGTTTTTGCAAACCCTGAATCTTTCCCTTTTGAAAATCAATGGGGAAAAGATTTCTAGATGCACCCTTACCCTTCAAAGTATGCAAGGGGCGTGGGACAAAGCCGTGGAGATGTACAATTCATAAAACCGTCATGGGCTTTCCATTGAAACTTCTTCCACTTGTCTCGTCCTTTGCTTAACCCCTGAAATTCAATAACCCCCCTTGCAGTTCGTGGAAATTTTGTGGACACAGATGTTCTGGACCCCTTATCTATGAGTAGAGGTCAACGAAGTATGAGGTGTTTTGCAGGAAAAAACTTTAGACCATAAAGTGGAAGCACAAGTCATATTTAAATAATTACATTTACTTTTTAAGGTAGATAATTGTTTAAAACGCCTCAGAGTGTCAAATAAATGATTTCATAAGAAATCATTACATTTTATTAAAAGAAACTGCAGAAAAATATTGATTTAAAGAAGGTGCATTGCGGAGAAAACTGGAGATAAGCGAGCGAAATAAAAAGTTCGAACCCTTGTAAAAGGGACAAAAATCACTCGAGGAAAAACATTTTTGCACTTTTCTGCATCAAAGTTTACCTTAAATTTTAGGTAGTAAAACATTTAGTTTTTTAGCCGATTTTATATGGATTCAGCCAAAGTTGCGTAAACGAACCATGGAATTTAGATAAAAAATTTTAAGTTATTTATGATATTTGTTTTATTTTATTTTATAAATTGAACTTGTAACATTGGTCCCCTATAAAAACGTCTGATAGATCTCAAATAGAATAATTAAACATTTTCAAAAATTCGACTTTGTCAATAACAGTTTCAAGGTAGAAAACTGATGAATTTTTAAAATTTACTGACCAATTTTGAAAATTAATAAAAAGATAATGGTTACCTCAATTTACTAACTATTACTTTTTAAATTTCTTCAAAGAAACCTTAAAAATAGTAGAAAATAAGATTAGTGTAAATATGCATCATTAATAAAAAATATTTATTCAAATAATGGGACATAACTTTGGCCGAAAATGGGATAATACTTTTAACGTACCGTACCTACTTAACAAAAACCAGTTAAGGATTTAAAGTTTTAAGAGCTTAAAAGTATGTTTTAAAAGCGATTTAAAAAAATGCATGCTATGAAAACTATTTATATATACATATAATACCTTATTAAAATATAAATCGAAATATTATTATTATTAGGTTTTTATTTATTATTTAATTAAATATTTTATATTAAGTGCTAGAGTTAAATAATGACTATTAAGATATAAGTAAATAAAGGATTCCTGTGTATTAACTTTTTTTAACTCTTATGTTTCTATGAAATTTAATAATTTAATCTATACAAATAGTACATGTAAAAGTTTCAAAGAAATATATAAAAATGTTTTAATAAAGATACGAAACTTATTTATATTTAGTTTAAAATAGTGGCTGAAATAAAGTATGTTTTTACGGTGGAATTAATTTATTCTGTTTTTTAAGCTTCAAATCAAAACTCTAAAAAATAACTCTATACTCTATATGTAAACAAAATAAAAGAACTACAAAAATAGTTTTAGTTAGAAAAAACTAAACTTAAAAAATTTATTTTTCCTGGTTAAAACAACAGTTTTTTCTTATTTCTTCTAGAGAAAAACCGGCCCTTCAATGTAAAAATAAAAAAAAATTTCAGTGAATTCTTTAAGCCATTTTTTAAGAACGGGGTTTAGTTTCAGTCTCACGAAAGGACTATGCAATTGTCATTTATCTAGTTGCAGAATATACCCGCACCCTCTATTCGTCATAAACGCAAAAACAGTTATTGTGTTTCGAGAAATATTAAAGGAGTTTCTGGAATCCAGTTTTTAGGGGGGGACTGGGGTACTGGGGCTACTGGCACGCAATACGACATTTAACAGAACCCTGTTTTAAAATTACGTGAAGTTACTTGTAAAGCCCATAAAAGTATGAAAAAGAAGCATGATTTCCCTTCTAGAAGTTATCCCCGCTTAAAATAGCATTATTTTCATTGAAATGATGGAAAAGAAGAGAAACGGAAGAACCGAAATAGATTGTGCGCAGCAACGAATTATTTTGCGGCAATTTTTGCTTGAGAATCAAGCGGTGTTTTTTTATAAAGGCATTTTCTCTATACTCTTGGTTTCAAATCTTTTCAAAGTTGCAAGTTTTAGTAATTTTACATTTTTTGGAGAGAGGGAGAGAGAGAGTTTATTTTTTAATGAATAGTAATAAATCCTAAAAATTGCGTATATTGTGTACATTCTTGATGTTACAAAATTTAATTTAAAATATGATTTTTTTTAAAAAATAAGAACCCTGTAAAATTATTTACAAATTTAAATAAAGGTATTAAAATGTTTAATAAGATGTAACTATGTTAAATTAATTGTTAATAATGTACATTTATACATGAATTTGTATTTCATGAATGTAATAAATCGTTCCAAAAGCGAAAAATGTGTGTATTAAAATGTATTATAATTAACTTATAGCTAAGCTATAATTAAAGATAAAAAAACCATACATGTTTCATTTATATCATCTTGTAAATTAAAAAAAATACTTGTAAACATTATACGTAAAAAACACATTTTATAAAATTAGTAGTTGCATTATTGAAAAACACAAATTATATTTAAAAAATTATAATATGTGATAGTTTTATTTCATGTGCTTAGTTGTTGAAATGTTTTTGTAAATCGTGTGCACTAAAATAAGAACTATTAATAATATTTAAGTAATAATAATTCATAAGAGAAAAATTAGAGTATACATTTGAAGTTTAGGAATGATTAAAAAGTTACAATTAAAAGCATCTGGAAACATTAAAACATTATCTTGTTTATTTTCTTTTAAAGGATGAACACTTTTATTCATGTTCCTTTTTAATTGAAGGAAGCCTGAATACGTTTGTTGAACATAAAAGTTTACAAGCAAATAATACATTTTTGAATGGATTTAGTAGATTTTATCATTAAACTATTTATTTATTATAAGTTCACTTTATTGTAGAGCATGTATTGTTTTTTAATCAAATTTAAGTAAAAAGTTAAGTATACAACGAAAACATTAAAACAGATAGTGAAAAAAGGGTCTAAAAAGGACAAAAACATTCATTCCCTAAACGAGTTACATTCCTCGTTAATCATGGATCAACCACCCAAGGAGATTTTAATTAAACGTTCTTAACAAAATACCTATGCTAAAGTAGATAAAGTGCATCTATCTAATTTATAACGCTGCGAGGCGCTGGTAAAAAATGAACTATTTAATTAAAATAAAATAAAGGATGAAACATTCCTTCTTTATACCTAAAATTGAAGAAAAATTTTAGACAATTTTAAAGTTCGAATTCGTTTTTCTGAGGTGCATTAAACTACCAAAGACATTTTCAATACCAAGAAGTTATGCTCAGTTTTTTTAATTAATTAGTCTTATGGTTTACGGGTGCTTTTATCGTATTAATAAAACATAAAAAACGTTTTATTCTGGTCCCGGAGGTTAAATCTGAATTTTTATGGAAGTTGGTTCCTTATTGATCGCGAAAAGAAAGTGTTTGGCAATCTTCCAATTATCTTCAAGTAAAGTGTTTATCTTTTCAAAAGGAACAAAAGGCGGCAAAACTATTTCGCTAATTTTCCTTCACCGAAACTTAAAAAAACTTTTTATCTATAAAAAGTATTTAATTTCAAAGTGGAAGCTTTAAGTTTGTACAATTTAAAACATGTTTAATATATTTACATATTATTGAAAAAAAGGATGAAAACTGGAACAAAAAAGGGCATTTAACAAAAAAATTTTCACAAATATTTATAATATTCCATTCAAACATAAACAAAATTACTCTTTTTAAGGTCACAATTAACATTTTTATCTCACCCTTTTCTACATTAAAAATTAAAAAAAAAATAGTAAACACTATTAACCAAATTAAAGGGAACCGCTTATATATACTATGCCACTTTATTTTTAAACAACTTCTCTATAAAATTTTAAATTCAAAATAAGAATTTCAGATATTCTGCATTTTTCGTTTGTTTGGAAATTAGAAATGTAATAATTACATTAGGTTTAGCTTGATTATTCATGAAGCGACTACGACAGAATTAATTCAAATTTTTGCTGCTACCTCTTTTTAGAATCTTATTTGAAATTAAATCCGGTAATCTTTGACACTAATCTACTAAAAATTTAATAAAATATACCATTTTATAAAGCTTGCGATATTTATGATTTAAAATGACGGAAAAAGATTTCGTCTAGAATATTGATCGTACTAACACTATCGGTCGTTTTCTGAGCTTTCTGACCAGCGGTTGAACAGCAATCAAAGTAGGATTCTACCAATCAGAGTCGGTGATACCTTCTTTGATTGGTGCTTAACCGCTGATAAAGTATCACACAATACGGCCGTATATAAAGAAAAAAACACAATCATATGCAAGTATAAAATACTGCAAGAAATAAATATAGCCTCAAAAATTAACAATTCCATTCATTCACTCCAAATACCACTGTAAAATTCCCACAAACGCATACTTTTATCAGACGTGAAACTATTGCAAATAAAATACACTTTCAACCCCCAAAACTCTTTCCGCTACTACAGTTTACTATTCTTTTCGTAGATAACTGCTGAAATCTCGTATCAATGATTACCTAGACCAGCTATTCAGCGAGAGTTTCATTGTCATTTTCTTCTCGACGCAATGATTTCACTAATGCAGATAATTCTGTCAATTGGTCTAGTATCGTATTATTCTGAAATAGATTCAATCAGAGTAGGGTTTGTTCTTTTACAGCTGGTGATTGTTTTATACTACCCAGTTACTTAATACACGACCGCTATCAAAAGTAATGGTGTGTTTTTTATGCAACTATTTTTTAAATGTCAATGAATTGAAAAGACAATGTTCATTTTATTTTTTTGATTAAATTGTGTCCTCTTTTATCTAAAAAAAGCAAAACTAAACAATAGCACAGAAAAATTAACAAAGTTACGAACTTTTTCTTTTTTGAGGTCTGAAAAACTGTTAATTTCTCATGCTGATATTTCCGCGATTATTCACGATATTTTCATGAATATTTTTACTGTGTGTTTTACATAACATTGGCAACAATACTCTCATTTAGGTGTTTGCTCTATCTCGTTTAGTTTTTAAAATAATTGTTTAACCTATTTTATTTCGCCGCTAGGGACGCTATAAGTCATTCAATGGATTCTCCAGGGAATCTTACCTAGGGGTAGACCTTACTTCCGTGAGCCTAAGACACGTTGGTTCCTAATAAAAGCTGCAAAATGGACTTTTGAAACACCCTGGATATTATTATACAGGGTGTCCCATAAATGTTGGGTCACACTTCTAGAGGGGATAGTAGACACCTAGACGAGTCAGAATCACATAGGATTTGGGGTCCCAGACCAACACCCAGGGAGTTAAAAATGGAGCGACACCCCAAAAAATAATTGATAAATTCAATTTGTAGAAGAACTACTATTGGTAAAAATTTAATTATGGTCTCAAAAATGGTGGTTTAATATGATCTTTAAAATTATCTTAAAAGTTTTCAGTTTAAAATTTTTGATAACAAAAAAAGTTTAAAAACCACAAAAAAATGTGAAAACTCTGCCAAAACTTTATTTTGTACTTCGAAATCATTTCTTTTGATTTAATAATCTGAAAGATCATACTTGAAAAGTCCATAGTCCAAAGTGTCACGAAAAAAACATCAGCATTAAATGCTTGAGAACCTGTTAAAGCAAGGTTTAAGGTCGTTTTATGAGTCCGCAAACTGCCGTTTTGGAAACGGTTATAGGAAACAGTTTGCGCACGCAAAAAACGAACTTTAGCAGGATCTCAAGCGTTCAATATTGATGGTTTTTACGTGAAACTTTGGATTTAAGGGTTTACAAGTATGATCTTTCAGATTATAAAATCAAAAGAACGGATTTCGGAATACAAAATTAGGTTTTGGCAGAATTTTCACATCTTTTTGAGTTTTTTTTACTTTTTTCATAATAAAACAAATTTTAAAGTGAATACTTTTGAGATAATTTTAAAGATAATATTAAACCACAATTATTTTTGAGACCATAATTAAATTTTTACCAATAGTAGTTTTTCTACAAATTGAATTTTTCAATAATTTTTTTGGGATGTCGCTCCATTTTTAACTCCCTGGGATTTGGTCTGGGACCCCAAATCCTATGTGATTCTGATTCGTCTAGGTGTCTACTATCCCTCCTAGAAGTGTGACCCATTATTTATGGGACACCCTGTATATCTCAAAATGGTTTTATTTGTAACAAAATTAACTATCAGTGTGATTAGTAATTAAAGTATTTAATTAATGTTCATGTATTAGAACAAAAAAATCAAGCATGGAATAGAACCACATTAGTGAGAAATGGGTAATTAATATTATTCGTAATACGAACTAACAAAACTTCATTTACCGTAAGAGCAATAAATCGTTTCTTAAGACAAATAAATCCCGTTTGGAAAACATATGAAAATAAGTTACATAGATTTGGTTCCCGCTATAAATCTAAATCCAGTGGATGATTCTAAAACACTTTCAAATCCGAATGCATCTATTTCATGGCATCATATAAAAGAAACACTTGGCAAAATAAAATGCAAATATCAATGCCGAAAAAAGAAATTACATATTCCTTTTTTTAAAGACGAAATGGCAACACTAGTGAACTGAAGTCAAATACGATTGAAATTGTTTCAGATTCGGGAAAGGACTTTGAAAATTTATTTGCCTTTTGCTGTTTTTTAAATGTCACATTTCAGTAGAGTTCAAAAGCCTTGCATAGTTTTTTGTAAAATCCTAATTAAACAAATAAACTTTTTAAAAATAATTTACTAATAATATGAGCAATACATACTTTAATTCGCATGTAAAAACGCTCAATTATGCAAAATGTGTTTTAAATCTGCTTTTCTACACGATTTTATTGTAAAAGTTTTCAGAGATTGTCTTTTAGAGGAAAAATTGATAATATTATACTCTGTAAAAATAATAGTAACGTTCCGAAAAATTTCCAGAAACGTTCCAGCGTTTATGGGTTTTTAGAGCAGTTTAACACTTTACTTAAAAATTCTTGTTTTCCTTCTGAAACCTTTCTGAATCCCACTGAATCCTGCCAGAAGCGGATATTTAGTGCGGTGCACCTGTCATGCCTACATCCAAACCTTTTTACAAAAACTTTTTGCTGCCGTAATTGGGTCTAAAAACGTCTTTTTGCATCTCATTTTTAAAATTTTCCCAAAGTATTCAAACGACCGAAATTCCAGACTTGATCTTAATTCTATATGTTATATTTTATATGGAATGTACATCATTGACTCGCGGTTGGCTCAGTGGTAAAGCGTCTGCTTCGTAAGCGTTAGTTCCTCGGATTGAATCCCGGTAGCGAGTATTTTATTTAATGCGGAATTTTATTTCTCCGGAACGTTCCAGTATCTTAACAGTAAAGTAGTTACTGGTAATTCACAGATAGCTTTCTGGGTATTTCTGCAAAATGTTTCAGTATTTTACAGAAACATTCCTAGTATTTTTCAGGAACATAACTAAAAAAAGCTGCCCAGTTTTTTTAAGTAAAGCGTTTCAGAATTTTTTAACAGTGTACCTTCACTCTTCCTTATAAAACACATTCGAAGAACATAGTTATCCCAGCTTTTAGAAAAAAATTACACCAGGAATAAAAAACAGAACATGAAAGATATAAATGTCTTCGTTCATGAAATCTAATTTTGAAATTGTGTGCAATACATTTTTTAACCATTAAAATTATGCTGCCTTACCAAACATTGAAATGACGTAAGGGTCAAATCAAATCAAAGTCTGCCGGGCTTAGTGGCCCATCAGGCGGTGCCCATCTCCGTTTCTGTAGCCTTTTGGGCCTGGGGTGATAATTACTATCGTGTGTCCAGGCCGAGTGGCTAGCCCAACGCTGGACCCCCAGTAACGTAAGGGTATTATCTAACAAAACCGTTTTATCGTTAGTGACTTATTTTTGATTTTTAACAAATACTTTAACATACAACTAGAATTTATAACACTATTACTACTATTATAATTAATAACAAGATTACAATATTAATAACAATGAAAACCTTCTCAAAATCACAGTAAAATTCGCAGTAAATATGTTTAAGTATTTATCCACAAACCAATTTCTATCATCATACCTTTCATGTAGAAAATTTTGTAATACAAAAGAGTATTCATATATGTTCGTATTAAACTGGCTATGTAAAACTGTTTTAATGAGTATGAATTTTACATATTTATTCAATGGTTACATGTGCGTATCAATGTTTTTAAAATATAAAAACAACACGCACACACTCATGTTTCTTAGTAAAAAGAAAACTAATTTGAGAAATAATGTAATTTCTTCTGTATAGTTATTGAATTGATTCATCGTTATAATCATATAGCTATCAATGCGTGTCAAAGGAAAAATATAATAAGGCATCTCTATTCTTATTTATATGGGAATAATTTTGTTCACAGATAATAAAATAATTTTTGTATTATTTCTAATTTTTTTACTAAATGATAAAAAGTTGAAATTTATTTTAAATACATAATCTGCAGGTGTTTTTTTAATAATTCCTGTATTATCTCTCAATTTAAATAAAACTCGTATTTAAAATACCAGAAAGGCCAAATCTAACACAATGACTACTTGTGTACTTGAGCTCCTTCCAGAAACATCCTACATTGAATATCTCCCTCTTTTTTCAGAGATCCGTGGTTAAGAAATAGACCTTAACAATTTAGAGAGTGATGAAAGAGTTTTTTTTTGTAGCGAACCTTCGTTGGGAAGCTCGCAGCCCATCTATCCCCACATGGTTCGCAACAATTTTTATCGAAGTATTCTTTGAAAGTATCTTTTGGTACTTGAGTAGCTTTACAAATGCTGCGTTTTTAGAGCATGTGGCGGGGAAATTTCCGCTATCATCACTCACTGTAAACGCTTACTGTCAAAGAGTTTATTCCTCTTAAGCCTAGGGCAAGTGAAAAATGGTTTTCTACTCCGCGTAAAATCATCCTGCATGGCATAAACTTCCAAGAAACGGCGGCTTTCATAATTCCTCGACAAAGTGAGTTTCAGGTATGACATACGTGTAATTTGTAATTCGAAAAAAGCCTCGAGTCTGACTTATAAGACGAAAGAATGCGCACTTGTTTTTGAAGCTTTAATCAGGATTCTTTTGTTGGGGAATAACTTCGAGAAGCTGGTGAAAGAAGTATTCCGACGGTGTTTAGTGAAATATATATATAAGTTTATTTTATTCCTTTTAAACCTTACCAGCCTGAGATTTAAATTATATCAAAAAGAAAATTTGAGGCGGTGTGAACAAAAAGGTTCATGTATGTTTATATATAAAAGTTACAAGGTATATTTACATTTAGATTATTAGATTTGGTATTATTACATAAAAATAAAAGTAAAAAATTATTTTTTTACGATGGTTATATTTAATCTTGTGTTTATACTACGGTATAATTGTCTATATCTGAGTTAATGCCATTATATATAAACCATAATGCCATTATATATTATTATATATAAACATACATGAACCTTTTTGTTCACACCGCCTCAAATTTTCTTTTTGATATAATTTAAATCTCAGGCTGGTAAGGTTTAAAAGGAATAAAATAAACTTATATATATATTTATTTTATTAATACGATTTTGTAATTAAAATAACAAACCCAAATTTTATCATACCATCTGATAAACTTTTGAAATTTTAAACTGACTTATAACTGAACTGAATTTAGAAACCAAATTCAAAAATTTGCCAAACCAGAATTCAATTGTAAGTTTGGTTGTATGCGTTTATAAATCCTTGATCAAAATAAGTGTTTTCTCAATAGGATTTAAAAGGCATTTATATAATTTCGAATCATTCACTCAATTAAGAATAAAGTATAAAACATGTGTACCCCTTTGACTCTTTTCATGCATATACATCCTTCAGAATATTCATAACCATTTTAACAAGAAAAAATACTATAGTGTGGAATTTTTTAAAGTAAACCAGGAATTTAACAACAAATTTAAACGAACGCTATTTAAGAAAGTTAAAAAATTATAGTTTTTTTTTGGACAAAGGGGTATCGCCTAAATCATTTCAATAAATTACTATGCATTTCCCCCTAAAACTCCTATAATCATACAAAATTAAAGATATTCAATTCTGATTCAGCATTTAAAAATATATTTATTGTAAAGAAGTTGAAAATATATGGATGAAATATTGTAAGCGATTTCATGCACCTTTTTTAGAAAAGTAACACGTTGAAAAGTAAATAAGGTACCTTTTATTTCACTGAAATAAAAAAAATAATGTTTGAAGAATATGTTAAAAAATATACCACTTATCTTAATTTATTATTGAACATTTGTTTCTTTTCACATAATGCGTTATTTATCCATTTCATTTCATAAATAGTTAAAAAAACATCTTAACACTTAACTCCTAAAACAGGAAATAAAGAAGTTTATCCCCCATGTTCTATTTCAAATCAGAAACATGATTCAACATTTTTTTTAAAATCTAATATATTTTTATCTGGATTTTGCAAAAAAAAATCAAAATAATTTGGGTTTATTCAATTGAATTAGAGGTAAATTGAATTGATTGAAAAACATATATAAATTATAAAAACGCAAATACATTTTATTTTATTTTATGTTGTTTACTTCTTGGAAATTAGCACAGCCTAAATCAAATATTTTTGTGTTCCTATCACAATATATTAAATTTTAAGTTTAATTAAATATTTATATAAATTTAGCCTCTATTAAAATGGAATTCATTTATTTATAATTTTACTCATTTTTAAAAATCCTACTTATCAATTGCAAATCTAAGGACTTTCAAAAATTATATTATTATATTCATAGTAATTTTTTTCTTTGAACTGAATAAGAATTAGAATTTAAAGTTATAAATGTATTACTTAGATCTTATCTTAAATTGGTTATTATGAAATTCCATTAAATGCTTAATTCTTTTTTATAAAAACAGCAAAGTAAATGAAAGTTTACCATACGATATATTTTAGCTGGTAAAATAAAATAAAATATCTCAAAAACTACGATCAAAACAACCATTCTACCATCCTTCACATTCCTCAATCATCTCAAAAAACACCATTTGTTCCCCGTAAAAAAGCAACATCTCCGTCAGACAAATAAAATCATCAGTCTGGAAGCCTCACAATTCTCCGAATTCCTACAACAATACAACTCAACACGAGCTTTCCAAGACTTTAAAATATAAAGAATTCAGCGAACGTGAATCGAAGTCTCATTTCCCCTTAATACCGAGCTAGCTCCAAAAACAGTGCGTGAGCAACCCGATCGCTCGCCCCTTCCCCGGGCTTTTGGTGGAAGCCAAAAGCATTAGAAAAACTCGTGCAGACCACCCATACTGACTATTACCCGTAGCACAACCGTTTTAAAAAGATACCATCTCTTATTAAATCTGAGAGATAAAATATTCACGGAGAATCTCTCGGAGTGAATAAAAAATATGCTGGAGTGACCGTCTGAAGGAAGATATCGTTTGATCAATATTTCACTGGATTAGACGAGGGCGATGGGTTTTCCAGGGGAAAAGATAGCAGTCTAGTGGTCGATAGGCCTGGGTGAGATTTCTGCCTTTTCATTACTGGAGGGCCAAACGTGGTGTTTAATATCTGTCTGGATGTTTTTCCTCTGCTGCGATGGATTCCTGGCTTGATTATTTATGTAGGAAGGAGCCCTGGGGGTTAAGTTTGCCGGTACGTGTCAGAGATTATGGGGGGATCTGGGGGTTAATTGTTGAGGTTGATGCGTTGACTCAATTGTGTTGATAAATATCCCGTTAATGAATCATGCATTAATTCATTTGGTTTTCGTGAGGTTTTTGGTGCGATTAAGTATTCAGGGGATGAACTTTAATTATGGATGGGGTGTTGACGCTTTGTTGTTTGTGGGATTTAAAGTGAGTGGGTTGTGGGATAATTGGATGATGAATTTATCCCTGTGCTTTTTTAATTCCCGTTCAGTTATATGTAAAGTGAAATGTTGCTTCGTCTGATGTTTATGTTTGTGAACAGATCATGCTTGGAAAAAGAAAATACGCGTTTGTGATGAACAATCAATGGAATATAAATCCTTAAATATCAGGTTATGTATGAATATTTGTCATTTTTTCGTTGACAAAATTTATTTCAAATATACTTTTTCAACTGAAAGTAAGATGAATTATCCAAAGTATTTGTTCGCATAATAAGAAACCTCATTAACATTTATTTCACCATCATATAACTTGTTTTCTGTATGTTTAAAAAAACATTTAAAAAAATAGTTGGAAAAATTTTGTAATTGTTATCTATAATGCGCATCAAAATTATTAATACATTTACATGATCGCATTGAAAGTCTAAAGGAATTCTGCAAACTTTTTACAGAGTACACACTTCGTATGCCATAGAATACCTGAGCACAAACCTTATGTAAAAATAACAATGATTTACCCCCCTTTTTGCATTCTTACATGTATTTCACATATTATATGATTAAGTGTGGCCAATCAAGCTTAAACAAAACCAAAAAATACACACTTCACATAAACTTATACATATTTGGTACATGCAGGTGTTAACAAGTTATTCATTTATACTAAATAACAATAGTAATGTAAATATTTGACATACCTTTAATTATCCAATAAGCTGCCACTTTGGAAGTATCAAACTAAAGTTAAATGATCAGTTCTGAAGGTACCTCTCTTTTCAACTTACAAACTTTACCTTCAAGTCCATATTTTGGCATAACGATCTTAATAGAAAAATACAAAATATGTATTGTTACTTACTCGAATATCCAAGATTGTAATATGAACTTATTTACTCAAACATTTAAAAAAGGAACTTACTTGTTATAAAGAAGTGTGTCCGTATCATTTCTTCCTAAGGAATGAGATATATTTCCCACTAAATAATTATTTATTTTATCAAATAAACTATTCTATCAAAAATAACATAGAACTAGCTACGTATTAAAATATTTAAACAATAAGGTACTCAATTGTTTATCATAAACATGTAAAAGGAAAATTTTAATTTTCATTACAGAGCAAAGTAATAGGTATTACGGTTTTCAATCTTTGTGGCACACTATAGATAGTAAACATTAAACTGCAAGTTTGTTTATATTGCAAAGGTTTTGCAAAGCGTAAAAATGTTTTATAGATCTCGATTTTAAAAATTAATACGAAGAAAAATTCAAAGTAAAATATATGTAGGTTTGTAAAATAACAAAATGAAGTTTGAAGCAAGATTTTTCTTTGAACACAAACGAACACATCATTCCTACATGAAACTTTTTTCGGAAAATATTAATTTGAAAAAATCTAAATAAACTCTTATTCTTATTTTGTAATAAAATATTTTTAATTAACCTTAATTAGTTTTTTCACTGTTATTTATGCATTTTCTGTGAAAATATTTTGATTTAGTACCCTACTTCTTTTTAATGCTTTAATGCACTTTAATATAATTACTTATATCCAAACCTAAAATTCAAATACAAAAATCTATAACAAAACACAAACTGTTTACTCATATCATAGAACCTTTTCACATTATTTAAAATAAGTGCATTTAGAAAAACCTTCACAAATGAAAACATCATAGTAAATGCTCCTTCTATTTTCCAGCGCTCCTTATTCATTTTTCCATATCCTCCGATTCCCAACATATCCGAATTACTAACGCTACAAAATAGGTCCCCTTTTGAAATATGATGTTCACACGTGTTCATTTGCTACCAAAAGCTCCTTGATTAACAATCCCCAGCTCCACGCCTTTTGTTCCCCAACCCCGATAAATCTGAAAAAGTGTCACCCCTAAGACTGGCCAAAAGATTTGTGATCCCTGCACAATTGGCGCAAGTCACATTCACTCGATTAGCTGCACTTCAAGGGTTCATCCAATTCATCGGAGCCAGCAATTCATTTATCGAGCGCCTTCCTTCAACGGATCAGCCAAAGAAAAGCTAAACAGCAACAAGATAAAGAATCGTGGACACACAAGCTTTATTACCAAAACTAATTGGCCCATTGTTGCAAGGGAGCAAAACCAAAGCCCACCTGCCTTCTCCGCCGGGAGAAAATATTTTCCAACGTACCGAAAAATCAATACTTGTAAAGATCTAGCCGAATTATCCACTGTGCAAGGGCATCTAATTACCTTTTTCTCGGCGGTGATAATTTATTTTGGATATTTCATTCCGCGAGAGTGTCCCTTTACTTTGCGTTCGGGAAAAATGGACTTTCTTTTGAAGGGGGATCGTGAAAAGAACCATTGGTGTATCAAATTCGAGAAGATGGGGCATTAAAAAAAGAAATTAAGAGTGAGATTGTTTCATCATCACGCAGATTGCGAGTTTTTATTATGGGTTTGATGATTATCTAACTTTGGATTTTTATTTTAAAAGAAATAATGGATACATTGTAAAATAAATCCCTTTTAGTTTACTTTCATCATAGTTATTGTGTTATGCTCTTTGATGCTTTCAAAAAAACTTTTGTTATTGAGATTAATTGGAAGATTTATTAGTTTTATCATGTTTTATTCGATATTTTAATTTTAATTAGCTACCAGACTCGTTATTTCTTCAAAGGAAAAATATTTCCATTGAATAATATTCTGTAAAACAAGATGAAGATAGAATTGAGGCCGTTGGTGCTAGAACCAGGTACCTCAAATTTACTTTAGATGGTGGTTTTTTGCGTGCTTTAGGGTTGAATGGTTGGTTTGTTACCGTTTTATGGTGCAAGAAACGCGTGATTTAGGGTTGCTGTACAAAGTTTGCGTCGGTTAGGATAAATACTATGAGCTAGCTCTCTGTGCATAAAACAGTTTATGTTTATTATTGCGTTTTTAAAATTCCAAGTGGACGATAAAGACCTGCTTAGATTTTTTCTTCCAATTGTACCTATTTATTGATTATCTTTAATCATAAAGATCTATCAGAGCAATGTTGTTTTTTCTCAGTTAAGTAAGTCTCTTTGAAAAATGAAATAAGGCCCAAGTTTTTTTTTTCAGACTTGTAGTTTAAGAATTCACCAAGTAAAGATGTGGGTTTTAAGGAAAACGTAATTGGAAGTGCATCGCTATGAATTGGCGAATCACACTGTGAATAAATTTGGTTTGGAAGTGGAGTTATTTGGTTCTTGTCCCAACATCCTCTATTGTTTTTCGATATTCTAAGATAGACTACTAAGACGCTTGCAGCCATAGACATAGCCAACCACAATGTAAATCTGTTCGAAGTGACTCGTAGGTTCTTAAAAAAAGCCACAATTTTATCTTAATATTTAACTTCAAAATTAATTCTTAAGAATTAAAAATAAAAAATGGTCTACTTTAATTATTTTAATGAATACAAAAATAAATAAGTTTTTAATTTAAATAAATAATAAGTAAGTTTTTTTAATAATAAGTTTTTACTTTATAAAATAAATAAACATAACAAAGGGCATACTGACACATGAAACAATACAAATGACGCAACAGTAAAGTAAATGTAACCAACTTCGCTAATGTTACCGAGTGCAAGTTTATAAAAGAAAATTAAAGTCAACAAATCTTCGCCCGAGCATACTTCTTCCTCAGAGTATATTCCTCAGGAAATTCCAACGCAAGAATCTTGCCCTTTAGTATCCGTCTAACCCGGGTAGTTTTGCATCTTATCTATTGCATTCCTCCAAGTCAATCCCCATCCAAAGTGGGATAAGGAAAGTTGGCACCTATTAAGCCCAAGTGATTCCGCTGCAGCATTACGTATTCAGCTCGGCATCATTTGCATCGCTTCACGTAGCACAGGCCTAGATTCGTAAACGTTTCTTCTTTTCCCTCCATGATCTCTGGCCTTAAAGCGTGCTACTTTTTTAGAAGATGCTCTTATTTGCTTAAAGGCTTTTTTTGTTTTTTTGGTTGCTTATACTTAAGGTGTTTGGTTCATATGTAAACTTGTTAATTGAATCGTTTATTTCAGAAACAAGTTAAACCCCATTGGATTAACACAGCGTTTAACTTGTTTATGAAATAAACGATTCAATTGTGTTTTTGAGTGTTTTTTAACTTTCAAAACCAATAGTGAAACAACATTTTCACTATTTAAAAGTTTTAATTAGTTTAAAGTGAGTTATTGTAATTTGATTAAAACTTTTCATTTATACTTTTCATTTTATACTTTCTCATGAATTTTTTCCTACTACTGATAAAATGTAATCAAGTTCAAGGTAATTATTTTTCATATATTTTCCCCCAATAAAAAAATAACAGCTTAGTGTATTTTTGTACTTTTTCAACCAATTTTTACCGTCAGGTGAAATTCAATCAACAAAGTAATCAATTTCTTAAACAGCCGTTTCAATTAAAACTAAAAACTACACAATCGCATTCAACCCAACTTCTCCCTAAATCTCCACCGGGAACTTTATCGAAACAAACTGTAAATGTCAAACCCACCAAATTGAGTTCTTTACAAATGTTAATTCCCAGATTACATTCTCAATTACCCCCAAGATTTCGTCATTAACGGTTGATTTTAGCCATCCCTAGCAGTCATTAAACAGGCTTTTTAGTTTCGAGAATTTGAGGAGATCCGATGGCTAAGAGCGTCATCAAAGCATTGTTCCCCCTCGAATAAATCGTTAGCTAGTGGATTGTCGGGCAATTAATGTAGCGAATTCCTACCATTGATTGAGAAGGGTGAAATATTCAATTTTGAGAAGTTTGGGGCTCAGTGCTAGGTGGAGGGTCAAGCAGGTAATAAATGAAGATGGGTTGTGACTGGCAGGAAAGGCTGATAGCAATTTAATGAGGGTTATCGCATGATAACTATTGATTATCACCTTGTTAACTGGGTTGAGTTTTGTTCGATTAATGAAGTCTATGGATGATTTTGATTATTCTAGATTCTAGAATATTTGGATCCAGTGATATAGTTAGGGATGGAATACTAATTTGAAACACTTGAATTTAGTTATGAGATTTGTTTAGTCTTAATGATGATATATCAATCAAGGAAAGTGATACCTCAAAATATTTTAAAATAAAAACTAATTTTCAATTTAAAAAGTGTTATTCAAATATAAATGTTCTTGTGAAGGGTTTTAATATTTAAAAAACGCACTCTCCTTTCCTTGAGTGTAGTGATGTAAAACACGTAATTTTAAACCGCATACCAATTCAGAATGTGCTTATCTAAGTTTCCAAGATAAGCTGTATTGATTTTGTGATTGGTTTCTATAAAGCCCTTCAAATTCAATTTCGTATTCGATATATGGTTGTCCTCTTATATTTCTAAAAATAAAATATAATTAATTTTTTGTTTTGTGTAATTATTTTGTATAACAAAACAGGAAGTCCAAAAATTGCAATGTATTACTTTCAAGTTTAATTTTATAGTTATATAAATTATTATTACTGAAGTTTTACAATTTAGTTATACAGCATTATATTGTTTAAAATATCTAAAATATTTTCTGCCTCTAAAACAAATTTTAGTTTGCAAATTGAGAAATGTTATAATCTCCGTGAATGTTATAGAATATCTTTCTATGTGGCAACGTTTAAAATAAACACGTATTTTAACACCCCATGAGGTTTCATAAAAAAACTACATATCTTAGAACTATGTTTAAAATTACAACTAAGTGAAGTGTTATTTTAAATTTTAAGTTCTAAATTAATTATTTGCTTTCCCTGTCCCAAACATATTTTTAAAGGTAATTTTACTTTTAAAAAGTAAAGAACTTAAGAACATAGTGTAAGTTTAAATGTATTTTAATAATAACACGGCATTATTGAATAATTGTAGGTTAATGATAATATTTTAAATAATAATACAGTATAACATTCCATTCTTTTCATGTATTTATTAACCTAAATGTAACACAATTTTAATTTATACATTACGCCACAATTACAAGGATAAAAATTTAACACAAAGCCATGTTAAGTAATTAAGTAAATGTCCCCCTCTAACTATTTCACGAGTTTACAACCACTGCAAACAACACACATTACATTCAGTAGTTAGAACCTCTCTAGCTTTATGTTACACTTGCCAAATCAAACTACACCAATAAGTTATAGCTCATTTTTTACGCCAACCGTACGATGTGAGAAGCGTTAAAATGATGGAGTCCCAAGAGAACTACACGATCATTAAATTCTGACTGGGTGTGGTCCATACGCTATTTATAGGGTACAGGCTAACGTTGCACTATATCGGGTTTTGTATTGGGAAAGTGTGAATACTGTAAACATGGCATCTACCGTCGATACCAATCAATGGAGCACAGAAGTTGAGAGGATTCATCATCCTATGAATTAGGTTACGCCGCTATGAGCGAGATCGAAATAATAAATTAGATAGTTGGATGGCTCCCCCTTCCTGTTAGGGTTTCATATCGAAAAAACAATGAGCTGTGAGGGATCTATTTTGATGTAATGGGTTTCATCAATGTGAGGATATTTAGAGTTGGAGGTGGTAAAATATTGTAGGGAATTTTGTTTTTAATATTGTCGAGTTAAAATCTTTTCATGAGAAAAATATTTGTATGTTTTGTATAATTTTAGATATCCAGTAAAGTATAGCACATTTATTTAAATATAAATAGCCCTTTTATGATCTTATACTTTAAGTATTTTATTACTTATTTATTCTTCAGTATAGCACTTACTGCAGAAACATTCTTGTGTTTTTTAAAGCAGTAAAACGTTCTTCATTCAAGGGGTTGAACAGGGTTACGTTTGATTAATATTTTCTTTAAGTTGAATTAGAATTTAAATTGGAAATGGATTGGAATAAAAATAATTTTTTATATTTTTATCTATGGCATTTCAACATTACATTTTGGATAAGTTTTATACCATTGCAAAAATTAATAAGGAAAATTCTAAAGAAATCGAATCATGAAAGTACTACATATAAAATATTCCAAATCGAATTGAATTCCAATGAAGTTAGTGGAGTTTTTGCATTTACCCAAGCAACAGCCAGAATTGCCTATATTTTTATAATAAATGAAAAATATAAACTATTTTACTATAATTTTTTGGTACAAAAATCAATAATGATCATATTGCGCCAAAACATAAAAAATATTAGATTATTTATTACTTAAAATTCTGAACAATATTCTTTAAAATATTTTAATTTGCTAGAAAACAATTTAAAATTCATAAACAACAAATAAAAAAATGCTTATTTAATATTTACAAAAGAGGCGAATATTTGCAAAAAACACTTAAATTTAGTAATCCAACGATTAATATCTATAAAAACAAACTTAAACTAATCATGGAGTTTCACTTAATATTGAATTACTAACCAGAGAGTATTTTATGTTAAACTGAGATAACGTTCAAATTCACAACGGAATCACGCAATTGATTACACGAAATGCACCTTATACCCCATTAAAAGCTCCCTACCGGGAAATACTTTTCCATCCGAATTCCTACCAACCACCTGGCTCCACAAGAGCATTTGAAGTAGAATAACAGCCGATCTGAAGCACCACTTCATTCCGAAAAGTGTGAATTAGTTCTCTTCCGAGTGCGTCTGAAAACTGAACCATATCTCTATTATCAATGGCCCCATTTTCTTTCATAATGATTCTCGAGTTTAATTAAATCTCAATCCTCTCCTAGTGCGAATGGTTGCTCGTCCCCACCAGCCCTGAACCGGCCCGGAACCGCTCTGAACCGGCCACTCTATCCCGGCCGGGGTGTGTCTGAGAGGGGTCTGCTTCCAAATAAATCGACTGCTTCGCAACTGTTTGCCCCTGGTCGAAGAACAAAACCAGCACGCAAAGCATTCCCCAGCACGCAGGGCCTTTCTTAGGGCGAAGTGTAGGAGGGACCTGTAGTATTTTACGAACCTAATTAAATTCTTTGCATACGAATATAAAGTAATTAGCGCTGGGAAGGCAGCATACGAAGGAGCAACGGTTTTTGATAGATTGGTTGTATAAGGGGGTAGTTCCAATTCCCCGCATAAATATTCATAAGGCACCACTCCTCCTTTTAATGATTACGTTATACTTACGAATAACAATCCAGTTAGGGCACTTGGTGAATAGGAATTCATGTTTAAAGTGAGGTCACACTGAGTCAAAGTGGTAGGGCGGATTTTTACTCTGGGATGGGATCTTTTATGCATGAGGGTGTTGTTAATTTCCTCATAAATTGATGTGCATAAAACACTCTCAACTTCCATCGATGCCTTGAACGAAGATAAATTGAGTTTAGAGATTATTAACCGAATATTTTGATATTTAAGACTTAATGGCGAGCAATTTATGGTTACTTTGTGCAGCAGTATAAGGAATAAAGGGGATGCGGGATACATAATTTGTGATCGGAAGATTTGTTTGATTTAAAAATTTATTCATTTCACATTAGAGATGCATTTAAATTGGTTTTTGAATAAATCTGTACAGTCAAAAGTTAAGTAACTAACTGTATTGCCGTAATCCTATTCAATAAAGATAGTTAATGTGATGTAGATCCATCACATATTCGTTCTCGATCTTTAGTTTCTTTTGGCAATTGAGCACAGTCCCCAAAACCCCAGACAAAATTCCTAAACCACTTGTAAACAACACCTGCAGAGTATTTGAAAGTGCAAAGCATCTTATTTCCTTCTCTCACACGACATGAATGTCAAATAATTTGTAATACAAAACTCCAACGGTCCAAGACTTTGACTGCTTTATTGAGTCTTTTCCACCCCGAAACTTGAATACCAGACAAAAACTATTAAAATATCACCAATGCAAAGCCCCCTTCTTTGGGGAGATCTTACCGACACCCCAAAGATCTTCTGGGTCAATTTACAGCTGGTGGGAAAAGTTCCTTGTATCCAACCCCCCACATAGAGGGACGTACAATAAATTAAACCCCTGAACTTCTTAATTCCAAAATTGATAAAACAACAATAACCTAGTAAAACTTCCACTCATTTTGTTCAGCGTCAGACGCTGATTCTAAAAAACTAAAAAGTAAATTTCTATCTCAAACCCTTCATTTGCTTTTGAGCCTTGGAGGTTTTGAGACACTGTTAATCCCTTGACGAACCTTTGACCTCACAACTCCCCCACATTTTGACGCGTTTTTGGCATTGCTTCGTGGGAGGTGTTCGTCACTCCTAATGAGGAATTTCAAGCCAAAGTCTAGAATTTGGCTCTGTTAGGCGGCTGACCGACCCTGGTATAAAACCGGCAGACCCTTTGTTTTCTGGATGGCCCCCTCCTCTCTCACCCGTCCCGGTGCACGACTGTTGCCGCTGGGTTCCCGCTTGACGGCCGCGGGACACTCTGCGGTATGTGTCCCCAACATCAACCCCACCGATGGGAGTGTAGTGGGTCATCGACATTGACCGAAACCAATAATATCTTATTAAAATAGTGATGATGTTTCCAGTAGTCCCGAAACCCCGAGAAAGTAATGTTGTGTGGTTTTAATTCTACAAGTTTTTTGGAGCCAAAGCTCGTCCATGGGAAAAGTGAAATCAAATTGTGCTACTGATTTTTGTGTGTGTGTGTGTGGTCCACGATCTTCGGTTTCGTGTCCGAATGGTGCCGCATCACCTTAGTGCTTTGTTTTCGAGTTTCTTGTGCGAGTTTTCATTTTACAATCAACCGTTCTTGGCTGCCCCATTTTTCCAACCGATAATTTAGATGTTACGTCTTGCATATATAAAGAGTGTGCAAAATAAAGAACACTATGCCTCAACCCGATAGTAATTCTTGAACTCTGTGTATTGCGTCAATTCTTTTCCTGACTTCAACCAGACCTTCTCAGCAACACAGTAAGTGAACTTTTCATCTCCCTATCATCCATTGGAACAATACCTTTGATATCATTAACTTCAACATCCACGGCCTTTTCTTCTATTTTAATGATCTACAATATTTAATTTCAAACTCAAATTCTCAAGGCATCCTGGTTGTTATTGCGATGCATGTACTACTACCACTATACTGTTTTATAATTACCCCAACTATATATTTAATTTTAAATCATCGTTACAGTTAATATAAAATTTGCAACCAATTAAATACACTTTATCTTGTAACTTTATTTTTAAATAAAAAATACATCAATTCGCACTTGTCCTTCTATATACAAATACAAATTAAGTCGGCCAACTACAGGCGTAAGCCCAGCAAGGTTGGTCCAGTCTTTTTAACCCAAACTACCGGAATCCCAGTATCTGTCAATTTTCCTCTTGAACTCGTTTACCCCACTTGAATTTACAATTGTTTCAGGCAACGCATTCCATTTATCCACTACCCTATTAAAAATAATGCTTTCTACAACCCTTCTTAAATTTTACTTTATTCAATTTGAAATCGTGACCCCTTGTTTCTATTACCCGCATTGAAATCTAGTCCATCGGTGTCCCCTTGCTTTACCATTTTAAAAAGTTGAATCAAATCCTCTCTAATCCTTCTTTTCTCTAGTATGAACATATTTAGCTTTTTTAATCTTTCCTCATAACTTAAACTGGATATACCTTTGACCATTTTAGTAGCCCTATGCTGAACCCTTTCAATTGAATCAATATCTTTTTTTAAGTATAGGGAGAAAAAATCTGTACAGCATAATCTAGATGAGGTCTCACCAAGCCTCTGTATAGTGGCAAAATAATATCCTCAGACCTTGAAGAAACAGTTTTTTAATGTATCCCAATATCCTATTAGCCTTTTTACTAGCAGATGAACACTGATGAACCCATTTAAAGTCCTCAATTACTATCACCCCTAAATCTTTGATCATATTACCTTCTTTAACTTTGTCCCCTTGCAGATAAAAATCTGCCCTACCATTCCCCCAACCCATATGAAGTAACTGACATTTACTTATGTTAAATGATATACCCCATTTTTCAGCCCATTGTGATTTAATATCGAGATCCCTTTGTAAATTTTGTACCATCTCCTGAGTATCTACCCTCCCCCAAATTTTTGAGTCGTCAGCAAAGATGCTGATTTTGTTCCTAATGTCCTGACTAATATCGTTAATGAAAATTATAAAGATAATTGGCCCCAATACTGACCCCCTGTGGCACCCCACTCATGCCCTCTGCCTACTGAGAATTATTACCCTTGACTTGCACTCTCTGTTTCCTACCTATCAACTATTCCTAATCCACAATAGCGTTTTACCTCTGATACCCAATTTTTTTTTAATTTGAGTAGCAATGCCTCGTGTGGAATCTTATCAAATGCCTTTAAAAATCTCTGTAAAATATGTCTACACTATGTTTTTTATCCGAATCCTTTGTTACTTCGTCATAGAACTTTAATAGATTAGTTTTACAGGATCTACCCTTCCTGAATCCAAACTGATTGTCTGAAAGTAAGTTACCCTCCTCAAAGTATAACATTATATGCTTTTTAAGTATGGTTTCAAAAATCTTACAAGTGACTGATGTTAAGCTTACTGGTCTATAATTGCCTGGATCCCATTTTGGTCCCTTCTTATACATTGGAGTTACATTTAGCTAAATTCCAATCTATTGGCACCAAACCCGAATCGTATGTTGATTTAAAAATTGTCAATATTATGTCCCCTTATTCCTCTGCACATTCCACAAGCACTTTTGGATAAACATCATCTGGTCCTGGAGCTTTAGTTGGCTTTATGCTCCTTAAAAGATGTATTATTTCCTCCCTATTAAAACTACAGTCCGGAATTTCCACCTCTCCATTATACTCTAATGCATAGTCACCTCTGTTAATTTAAAATTCTTATTAAAAACCTCTATGAAACAAATCATTCAACACCTTTGCCATACCTGTATCATCCTTAATAATATGAATGCTAATGTAATAAAATTGAAAATATATATTTTATTATTCAATTTGTGTTCAACTTAGTTGATGATAGTATTTTTAGTTATATAAAAACCACACACATACGAGAGTTAAGTCATGTGATAAATAATTAAAAAACATATTGTTTTTAGTACACTGGTGTTCAAAATTAAGAGAATTTGCACATTTTTTCGATTTCTCCAGATTTACTGGATAGATTTTGATGAAATTTGGTATGAACATAGGTTGATATAATACCAAATAAATAATCATTCAAAAATTGTAATACACACGCATGCGCAGAAATAATAACCGCCAGAGTTGAAAGGTATGAAATAGCGGTTCCAGAATAGAGCAAAATAGTGGGTTTATAAGGGGTATGATACCCTCTCACTATCATGCATGCCTCCTTGAGTGATTTTATAGCGTGAATAAGGCAGATAATAAAATGTCCTGTTCATTAAGCCTAATTTCTCAGAAACCCCGTTTTGGGGCTCTGAAGGGTATGAGGAGGGGGGGTAGCGAGATGCAATTGCCTTATATAGAGTCCCTAATACCTCCTCTAAAGGGGCCGATGTCTTTGAATCTGGCTGCCTATTTCATATGGAGAATATCTTCCGTTTTAATGAAAATTGATAACCTGAGGAGCTCCATTAAGTGAAGGATTTCTATCTATTGAAAAGAAATTAAGACCGATAGAACACCCTAAAAGGTGAATAAATGTCTAAAAGATATCAACACAATACCTTCAACCATGATTTTCTCCTTTTGAAAGATGTAGGGGGTTGGCATGTATTTAACAACACTCCTACAAAGAGCACCAAATCTCCGATTCCAAAATGGTCAGTTTCTCCTACATTAAAGGACTGACAGAGCATTCTGGTTCTTTCCACATGAGATTGCATCGAGAATCAATGATTTAATTGATTTGAGACCTAACAGAGAGGAAAATATTCACCCTTTGAATATTACCTTATTGAAGAAAATTTTTTGCATATTTTTGACAAGTTGCAGATCCCTCCCTGCCTTTGAAAGAGGAACATAGACAGTTTCAGGTAATGTCTTGATATCTTGCAGACCTTTGTTCACCTTTTGGGGGTTCTGTCGGTCGTAATTTCTTTTCAATCGATAGAAATCCTTCATTTAACGGAGCTCATCAGGTTAGAAATTTTCATTAAAACTGAAGATATTCGCTATATGGAATTGGCAGCCAGATTCAAAGACTTCGTCCTTTTAGGGGAGGTATGAGGGACTCTATATAAGGCAATTGCATCTCGCTACCCCCCTCCTCATACCCTTCAGAGCCCCAAAACGGGGTTTCTGAGAAATTAGGCTTAATGAACAGGACATTTTATTATCTGCCTTATTCACGCTATAAAATAACTCAAGGAGGCATGCATGATAGTGAGAGGGTGTCATTACCCTTATAAACCCACTATTTTGCTCTATTCTGGAACCGCTATTTCATACCTTTCAACTCTGGTGGTCATTACTTCTGCGCATGCGTGTGTATTACAATTTTTGAATGATTATTTATTTGGTATTATATCAACCTATGTTCATACCAAATTTCATCAAAATCTATTGAGTAGATCTGGAGAAATAGAAAAAATTTGCTATTTCTCTTAATTTTGAACACCAGTGTATATAAATCCCATACCAAATAGAATATTATTTTTTTCGAAGAATTTAAATGGAAATATTTGAGAGTCTAATTCTAGATATTTTTACTAGAAGTTGATATTTTAATTCGCATTAACTAAAAACATAACTATAGTCTTAATGTGTTTAATACCTTATTCGTACAAAATCATAATTTTTTTACATTTTATATTTCAAAACAATTTATAATGTTAAATTTAAGTAAAATTCCATTTTTAATTCAAAAATAATAAAATAGTTTTTTCTAAACGCGTATTTTTACAGAAAATTTAAATTACAAGTTTTCACTGGTCAAAACTCATTATGGTGTTGGCTATGTTAGAACCGTTTTTGTATATATTTAAATTCCAGATTCTCAGAGTATGGCATCCATTTTTCACACCAGCTCTAGTTTTTAAGATATTATAAAATAAAATTTTTAAGACTTTTGCTCTATTTTCATACAATATGAATATACAGGGTGTATGTGAAATGGTGCAACAATCTTTCAGGGATGATAGTACTCATCAAGACGAACAAGAATCGGTATAGAAAGGGGGGTCCCAGACCAAATCCCAGGGAGTTAAAAATGGAGCAACACCCCAAAAAAATAATTGAAAAATTCACTTTGTAGAAGAACTACTGTTGGTAAAAACTTAATTATGGTCTCAAAAATTGTGGTTTAATATGATCTTTAAAATTACCTCAAAAGTCTTGAAAAATTTTTTATTATGAAAAAAGTTTAAAAAACACAAAAAAATGTGAAAACTCTACCAAAACCTTATTTTGTATTATGAATTCTTTTGATTTGATTTGATAATATGAAAGATCATAGTTGAAAACCCTTAAATCCATAGTTTCACGTAAATACAATCAATATTAAACGCTTGAGATCCTTTTAATGTTTGTTTTTTGGGTGTGCAAGCAGTTTTTTAGAGCTGTTTCCAGAACAGCTGTTAGCGCACGCAAAAACAAACTTTAACAGGATCTCAAGCGTTTAATATTAATTGTATTTACGTGAAAATTTGGACTTGAGGGTTTCAAATATGATCGTTCAGATTATCAAATCAAAAGAAAGGATTTCGATTTTACCAATAATAGTTCTTCTACAAATTGAATTTTTCAATGATTTTTTTGGGGTGTTGCTCCATTTTTAACTCCCTGGGATTTGGTCTGGGACCCCCTTTCTATACCGAGTTTTGTTCGTTTTGATGAGCACTATCATCCCTGAAAGTTTGTTGCACCATTTCAGATACACCCTGTATAAAGATGTCTTAAAAAGGCTTTTTCCTTCCAAGGCTTTTCCTATTCATTTGAATCCAAATGGATAGTGTATGAAGTTTCAGGGCCTTAAGTTTGTTCTAAGGGGTATCTATAATGTCCTAAAAATGGTACTATTTTAGAATTTTGTAAAAATATTTTTGAGTTGGCTGTTGTGATAAAACTGGCTGCTAATATACAGGGTGTCCCACGAGAAGTGGCCCAACCCCTTTAGCTTTTGAACCCCTACAGATATAGTCATGAAAGTGGGGTCTAGGTATAGTAAAATTACCATGCTCCATCCGATGAGATAAGTTTCAACGCCCTCTAGCGGAAACTTCAGTAGTTATAATTTTTATTTTGAAAACCATGTGATGTATGTGAAAAAAGTCAGAGACTAAGTTGTAGAGCAGCATCGATTCAGTAGGAAAAGACACCTTAAGCAGAAATATATCTTGAATAAACCCCCTAAAACGCACGCTCAATTAGGTTGAATTTACGTAGTTTTTACGTCTTAAAACGCTCCTCACGAGGTGAAAATGAGAAATTTTCAATTTAATAAACTAAGAATACTTTTAATCATTTACTTTAATCATAAAAATAAAAATTTCTCATTTTCGCCTCGTGAGGAGTGTCTTAAGACGTAAAAAATACGTAAATTCAACCTAATTCAGCGTGCGTTTTAGGGGTTTTATTCAAGATATTTTTCTGCTTAAGGTGTCTTTTCATACTGAATGGATGCTGCTCTACAACTTAGTCATTGACTTTTTCACATACCTCAAATAGTTTTTAAAATAAAAATTACAACTCCTAAAGTTTCCGTTAGAGGGCGTTGAAAGTTATTTCATCAGATAGATCATGGTCACTTTACTATACCTAGACCCTACTTTCATGACTATATCTGTAGGGGTTCAAAAGTTAAAGGGGTTGGGCCACTTCTCGTGGGACACCCTGTATGTTTTTAGTGCAAATTTAGACAGAATAAATTATTTATACATATAAAATTGACCTCATAAGTAGGGCGGGCCGAAAAAACTCAATTTTTTATTTCGAAGATGTAATAGCGCGGAAAAGTTGCGAATTATATAGACAAAGAAAGAGAAAAAAATTTTCAAAATTGGTTAATATCTACCGATCGCGCATAGGCCCCAAAGTTTGACAAAATATGAAACAAATTCATTTTTGCGATTATTTTTTTAACCAAATCAACGATTAAACTATCGAATATTGTTCATGATTTTTTATGTAGAACTAATATACACTGCAAAAAATTTCACAGTAAATTTACAGCAAAAATCACTGGCAATATGGGTGCCAGCTCTTTTTGCAGTGATTTTACAGCAATTTTGTAATTTTTGACTTTAACAGCAATTTTGTAAATTTAACACAGCAATTCTGTATTTTTACAGCAATTTTGTGTTAACATTACAGCGATACTGTAATTATTCCGCAGAAAAACTAGAAAGCAATGTGCACATCTCTGTTATGTCTTATTCTTCCATGTTTCTACAAGTATTCAAAATGTGGCATATTATGAACCACGAGAGATACCGATCCGATCTACGAAGGTTATACTTCATAGTTTTAGAATTATGTTGGTTCTCTTACACATCATCTAAATAATTTGACTCTTTTAGTGGTGAGCGTAAAAACAAACATTGGTTTCCTGTCCACAAGGATTCAGAAATGAAAACCAGAATTTTCCAGGAAAGTATTAAACTGCTGTAAAAACTCATAAAATCAGGAACGTTACTCATTTAAATGCACTCAATAAACAAGAATTTCATTTTCTTTTAATATTTATTTCGATGACCAATTAAAGAATTACAGATATTACAAGGAAAACTACCAGGAAAATTACTATGTATATTTAATTTATACTAATGTAGGTGGCGCTTCAAATTTACAGCTAAAAAGGCAGTTTTTTTAGATTACAGCAAATGCGTAAAATATTAACAGCAGTTTTTGCTGTTAAATTTTTCGTTTTTTTTTGCAGTGTGTATCTGGTCCCTAGCACAGCAGTTGCCAGTAAACTATAGCAGGTGGCGCTTCGAATTTTCAGCTAAAAAAGCAGTGTTTTGAGATTACAGCAAATGCGTAAAATATTTACAGCAGTTTTTGCTGTTAAATTTCCGTTTTTTTGCAGTGTAGTTATAGACATAATATTTCAGGTTCCATTCTTCTATCACTCTTGTTTCGTTAGATATACAAATTTTGTAAAGTTGTTTTTCCTGCATTTTAAATAGCTAATAACTCTAGAACTATACTCTGTTCCACCTCAAGTTGATACAGCCAGGAAACCGGTTCCCAGCCAATCAGCCGGATAAACTGCCCGTCCAACGCCGTTCCACCCGGCTCTACCCTACGAACTATATTCATTCGCTGGGATTTAAAGACTTTTAACGCATGATTAAACTAAGTTATATGATAAAAATACCGATAAACTATAATGTATGACCCATTTTTACAAATTTGTCTGCATATTCTTTATTTTTAATTGCATTACAAGCTTGTACTATTTTTTCGGGCGGAGTGGTACAACCTCTGCCTTTCCCATAAGTGTCAACTTAGGGTGGAACAGAGTATATACATCTTAAAAAAACCTGAAATCTGTCCCATTTATGTGCATCATGGTCATCATTTTCAAAAAGTTTTTTTAAAAATTTTAAAAAAGTGATAAAATTTCAAAAAAAAAATTTTTAATTTTCTTTTGAAAAATATTAATAGCCTTTTAACTCTTAAAATGAACATAACTACCCAATTTAAAGTTGAAAACAAAATTTAATCATGTATAAAAAAATAAAAATAACCGTAATTTAGTCAAATTTCTAAACATTCCCTAAAATTATACACCAAGAGCAATTCACTCAGGGAAAATTTATCAAATCACTAGAGGGTGTTCATATGATTTAAAACATGTAAAAAATATAACATAAATTTCAGAAAATAAGACAAGTAACAGATTCGGTTCAAAATCTTACAGTGCTTAGTTCCCAACTCTAAGTTAATTCAATTTGCATGAACTTTACCTGAATATTCCTTAGAAATGTGTTTATATCCAATTTTTTATGTTCTAAAACTTTTAATTTACTTTTATTTGACATGTTAAAAGCAAAAACAATTAGATATAAACATAATTCTTAGAAATTTTCAAGAGAAATGCATGAAAATTGAATTAACTTAACTAGCACTGAACGATTTTGTACCGAATATATTCATTGCCGTAATTTCTTAAATTTATGTGACATTTTTTACATGTTAAGTCATATGAACACCCTCAAGCGAGTTTATGAATTTTCCATGAGTGACTCGCTCTTGCTGTATAATTTTAGGGAATGTTTAGGGATTTGGCTAAATTTCGGTTATTTTTATTTTTTTATACATGATTAAATTTTAATCTAAACTTGAAATTGGGTAGTTATGTTCATTTTTAAGAGTTAAAAGGCAATTAATATTTTTTCAAAAGAAAATTTTAAAATATTTTTTAATTAATGTTTTTTTCCTTTTTCAAATTTTTAAAAAAACTTTTTGAAAATGATGATCAGGATGCACACCGAAAAATGACAAAAAAAATTTACGAACAAAATGGGACTGATTTCAGGTTTTTAACTTGTATAGTTTTAGAGTTATTAGCTGTTTAAAAATGCCGGAAAAACAACTTTACGAAATTTGTATGAACATTAAAAAATTATATCTAACGAAACAAGAGTGATAGAAGAATGGAACCTGAAAGATTATGTCTATAACTATATTAGTTCCACATAAAAAAATCATGAACAATATTTGATAGTTTAATCTTTGATTTGGTTAAAAAAATAACCGCAAAAATAAAGTTTTTTCATATTTGCCTATGCGCGGTCGGAAGATATTAACCGTCGTGTGAGATTTACTTTAGTGGTGTGTTTGTAGACAAACTTGAACGATCTGAAACTACTGCGTAGTTGGTTGGTAGCCTGCTTCCGTGAACGTTATTTCCTTTTTGCGATTTTGATAACTAAGCATCGTTTACTTTGATCTCGGAGAACTGGAAAATGAGCTCAACTAGTAAAGATAGTGATAAAACCGGAACTCCGCTCTCCCATTCTTTCTCCCCGATGCACCGTCTGCAGAGAACGCCCCCTCCGGATCTCAATCCTCCCAAAAGAGTACGATCGAATTCCCTTCCCGACGTACCAGGCAACTGCGTGCAGCTAGATGACCTGCATGATTTTTTGAGCTCTGATTTCGACGTCCGAGAGGGCATTAGGAAAATTATTGCATTATTATCTCAATCAACGATGCAAATAAACTCCAGATTGGACAGATTTGCTAGTGAAATTGCGGACTTCAAGGATTGGAAAGGATCTGTGGAGACTAAGTTTTCAGATATTGACAAGAAGCACGAAGATCTTATTTGTGAATTGGATGGTGCAAACCAGCAGCTGGTCCACCTGGAGGAAGTAGTGGATTCGCAGTCTGCCGAGATCTCTAATTTAAAATCTGAGATCGATGCGCTGGAAAACCGGCAACGTAGGGATAACTTGGTGTTCTTCAACGTCCCATTTGAAAACATTGCAGAAACGTGGGATCAGAGTAAGAAAATTATTCACGATTTATGCCAAAGGGTGGGGCTAAACGACATAAACATCGATCGTGCTCACAGAACTGGTCGAAATTCCAACACCAGGATGGCCCCCATAGTAGCAAGAATCACTAGCACTGATCACAGAAACGCTTTGCTCTCCAGGTGGAAAGAGCTTGGAGAACTATCCATAGGAATCTCTGAGGATTACTCGCTATCTCTCCGTCAAAAGCGTAAATTTCTGAACACGGAGCGGAAGAAAGCCTTGGCCGAGGGTAAGAATGCTAAGCTGAGGTTTGATAGACTCATTATAGACAATGAAACTTTTATCTGTAATGAATTATGCACTGAGCTTGTAAAACCTAAGAATAGAAAATTATAGCAAATGTAGTATCGCAGGATTATCTAAATAGAAAAAAAATTTACTAGGCTAACTGATCCTTGTTGTAAAACCCAACATATAATTAAACCAATCAGCACTTCTAATCAGTCTATTACTAACACTATATTGCATTACAATGTTTCAGGTCTTCTCAATAAGAATATATTTCCTAACTTTTGGGGTATATTTGAAAATGTTGACCTCTTTTCTTTCTTTAGTGGAAACTTGGTGTTTGTCTGAATTTGATTTACCCTCTAATCTCTCTAATTTTAAAACTATTCAAAATTTTGCAATTAAAACATCAAAATATGGTTGGCCCAGTGGCGGTATCATTCTGGCCTACGACCCAAAGAAAATAAGTAATGTTAAAATACTATCCCAAAATCGTTTCTTTGTTATTATTGCTGCTGATTACCTATCCTTAAAAAATGTCTTGTTTTCTTGTTGTTATTTCCCACCTGATGCAAAATATGATTCTGAGTTAACATTGTTCTTCCAAATGATACAGAACTTTGAGCTCAGTAACTGTATGATACTAGGTGATCTTAACGCAAGAGTTGGGGGTCTGGAAGATGGTTTGATGATCTCGAACTATCTTTGTTGTGACTCTAGTATTTGTCGTGTTATGAAGGACTCGACCTCAAACTATAGGGGTAAACTTTTGAATAAATTTTGCACAGAATGTAATTTAACTTATTTAAATGGTATCTTGCCCAGCGACCAAATTGGAAATTTTACATATTTTTCTACAAACGGCAATAGCACTGTGGATTACATAATTGTCTCTAGTACACTATTCTTTGAACATATAACAGATTTTAATGTAAATACCCACTTAGGATCTGACCATCTTCCTATAACAGCACACTTAAATTTTGAGAATTCTCACAGCAATTGTAAAACTACTGATTTTCATCTCCCTCAATCAGTTTTAGTATCAAATTGGTCGGAGGCTGAAGGCTCAGAATTTGTTAGACAGCTAGAAATTTACTTTGCAACAAATCCAAATATTGTACCGGAGGATTTAATACCTATTATCTCTAAAGTAGCTGAAAATGCAAATTTACTTCGAACTAAAAACCAATCTAAAACCAAATTTAAATCTCTCTCTTATGCAAAAGCCAAATGGTTCGATCGGGAATGTCAATTAGCAAAATTAGAACTTAGGAAAAACTTAAGAAATTTGAAAAAAAATAGCAGCGACGATAACTTCAATGTTTACAAAATTTGCCTTAAAGAATATAAAAAGATGTGTACCCTGAAAAAAATGCCTACTTTAAAAAATTTAATTCTGAGTTGTCTGATTGCCATGACTCTCGTACCTTTTGGCGTGTTATAGAAAATTTTAAGAGGAGATGGTACAATCAAAACTTTATAGAACCCAATGTGTGGTTTGATTATTTTTCTTCCATCTTTAAATCAAATGGTCTTACTGGTGAAATCGCTTATTCAAGCTTTTATTCTAATAATTATTTCTCATCTTTTGATCCGATTTTGGATCCTGACATAACTGTGAAGGAATTACATTGCGCTATAAATAAACTTAAGTGTGGCAAGGCACCGGGCGGTGATCTACTGAAACCCGAGTTTTTTAAATACCTCGGTAATAATTCATTAACTACTATTTGTAAAGTTTTTAACAAGGTCTTTTCCAGTGGTACGATACCTCCCCAAAGGATATTAATAACCATAAACCCAATTTACAAAAAGGGAGATGCCTCTAATCCTGCAAACTATAGGCCTATATCTTTAATCCCGATTATCACTAAAATCTTTACCTCTATCTTAAATTCTAGACTCATAGATTGGTTAAATGCGCAAAACTTATTACTGGAGGAACAAGCTGGATTCAGAAGGCACTACTGTTGTTTGGACCAGATTTTTGTATTGAATAGCTTAATAAACTCTAAATTGAAGAAAAAACGTGGAAAACTATATTCAGTTTTTGTTGATTTTAAGGGTGCGTTCGATAATGTAAATCATTTGTTACTTTGGTCAGAATTGCAAAAAATTAACATCAGCCCACAATTTATTTTCAAATCCTAGTTAATATTTATAGTTCGGCATGCGCTAAAATTCGTTCATCTTCTGGACTGACGGACCCATTTAAGATTAATTCCGGTGTTTTGCAGGGGGAGGTGTTGAGTCCTACATTATTTTGTCTTTTTCTGAATGAACTTATTGTTCGGCTAAATAATTCTGGCATCTCAGATATTGAGTTAAACAATGGATCACCTGTTAATATTTTATTATATGCCGATGATGCAATCATCTTAGCAGATTCTCCAATAAATTTAAATAAAAAACTTAGAGTTCTGGAAAAATTTTGCGCAGACTTCAAGCTTACAGTCAATATTGCCAAAACTAAAGCTATGGTTTTCCGGAAGGGGGGTAGGTTGTCTAAACATGATAATTTCTATCTTCAAAACTGTAGACTTGAAATAGTTAGCAATTATATCTATCTCGGTGTACCTTTCTCCTCTACGGGTTCCTTCTCTACAGCAAAAACGCATTTCTGTAATAAATCAATTTCTGCTTTGCATGCCATGTGGCCAATTCTTTCTAGTGCAAGAATAAACTCTCCGGGGGCCTGGTTTAAACTGTTTAACTCACTTGTGTTATCTGTTCTAAGTTACGGTTCACCTGTCTGGGCAATCTCCTTCATCGATCAATTAGAACATATTCAGAATCTGTTTATTCGAAAATTATTTAATTTATCAAGATATACTCCGGGTTACATCTTAAGATTAGAACTTGGTCAACCTAACCTCTCAAAAACAATAATTAAACTGCTAATTAAATTTTGGATCCGAATCCTCAAAATGCCTGAGCATAGGCTTACTAAAATTGCATACTTACAATATTATTACAACCAATCAGTTCCACTAAAATTTAATTGGGCATTAAATATCAAATCCATAATTGATAACTCGGGTTATTCTTTTGTTTGGCTTTCACAAGATCCAGAAGTTGCTGTGAAATATTTACCAAAAATTCTCTTAAGCTATGTTAACCAATATGCCCAGATGGATATGATTAGTATGAATAACAGTTTACATAACCCTCACTATAAACATATAAAATTTAATCCTTTCATTGAAGATTATATTGTATCAATAGTGGATTACTCATTTAAGAAAATTTTATTCCAACTAAGATTATATCAAGAATCGATTTTTTTCGAAGGTAAAATCTTTAAAATTCATCCAGACCTGATTTGTAAGTACTGCAATCTTGAGAAATATGAAACTTGGGAACACGTATTTTTTGAATGCCCTGTATATAATTTTTATCGTTCCAAATATCTTTCATCGTTGGTTAATCTCCACAATAATTTTTACAATTTTCTAACATACACTCATGGTAAATATAAATTAATAGCATACTTCATTAAAGCAGCACAGAAAATGAACCAGTTCCTGCTGGAGAGTTTTTCTTTGGAAGCATAAGTAGATTATGGATGTATATATATGTGTTTATGTGTACATATGTATTTGTATATGTTGGTATGTTCCCCCTTTGAAGTTCTTTGAATTTTTTTTTGTTTTGTGTGGGGATATATGTATGTGTGCATATATTTATGATATATTTATTTTAAATTTAAATGTATTACTTTATATTAAATGTATTTACAATTCGTAAATTTCAATTTGTGATTTTGTATCTTACATGTATGTAGTTTTTGTAGTTTTTTGCAGCGGGTTTCGACCTGAGCCAAAATAAAATTTCTTCTATATTAGTTCCACATAAAAAAATCATGAACAATATTTGATAGTTTAATCTTTGATTTGGTTAAAAAAATAACCGCAAAAATAAAGTTTTTTCATATTTGCCTATGCGCGGTCGGAAGATATTAACCGATTTTGAAAAAAAAATTTATTATTCTTTGTCTACATAATTTGCAACTTTTCCGCGCTATTACAACTTCGAAATAAAAAAATGAGTTTTTTCGGTTCACCCTACTCATAAGATATATTTTCTAATTTTAAGGCGAAAAGTAGGGTTATTTCACTCAAAAACGCCCAATACCTATAATGGTTGTTGAAACGAATAAATTTCGAATTTTTCGGAAGTAAGTCGTCAAAAAAGATGTCCTTTGATGTAAAACTGATAAAGATTAGTGAACTAACAATAAAAGCTGCTCCTGAGCTTTCAAGCTCCCTTAAGTTTGAAAAAGTTGAAAAAATTCCCTTTTTCTGATCTTGACTATATGAAATTTCAGTTTTACATCAAAATACATCTTTTTTGAGGATTTATTTCCCAAAAATTCCTCCCTAAAATTATTCGTTTGAACCACCATTATAGGTATTAGGCGTTTTTGAGCGAAAGGACCCTACTTTTCACCTTAAAATTAGAAAATAGATTTTATGAGGTCAGTTATATAAGTATAAATAATTTATTTTGTCTAAATAAGTACTAAAAACATATATTAGCCAGTTTTATCACAATAGCAAACTCACCGTTATCACAATAGCAAGACCGTTTTTTTTTAACTTTAGAACCCAATAGGTACCCCTTAGAACTAACTTAGGGAGCTGAAATTTCATACACAATCCATTGGGACCCAAATGAATAGGAAGATCCTTGGAGGGTAAGGTTTTTATATTTTAAGACATCTTTATTAGGATGTATGGAAAACAACTTTTTTTTCGATTTTGATGATCCGATAGTGCGGAAAAGTTGTCTATGGTGGCAGAGAGTACCTGTGATTTTTTTCAGAATTTTCGGATATCTTAAACCTCTTCCTCACCCATGAAGTTCCCCATGTAATTCCTATGTAGCGCGCAGCAAAAAAGGCCGAAAATTTGCTTTTCGCCCCTCATTTCTGACCTAATCACACGAGGAATGTCTTCCCTCGAGTTATGGACTTAATATGATCTAGGCTATCCGACAAAACTTGAATAATAGCCTAAATCTCTATATTACGTTTTTTTTATGCTCGAATTTTGTCGAAAATCGCGTGTTTCCTCATTCAAATCAGAGCCCACAATCAACATAATATAGATATGCTATTATTCAAGTATTATCGGATAGCCTAGATCATATAGGGTCCATAACTCGAGGGAAGACATTCGTCCTGTGATTAGGGTAGAAATGAGGAGCGAAAAACAAATTTTTGGCCTTTTTGGCTTGTGCGCTCCATAGGATTAACATGGGGAACTTCAGGGGTGAGGCGGAGGTTTAAGACATTATCCGAAAATTCTGAAAAAAATCACAGGTTATCTATCACAGGTTATTACCCACCTTAGACAACTTTTCCGCACTATCGGATTATCAAAATCGAAAAAAACTTTTTCGATACACCCTAATCTTTATATCACCATATTTTATGAAAAAACAGCAAAATCTTAAAAACTCTATTTTAAAATATCTTAAAAACTAGAGCTGATGTATAAAAATGGATGTAATATTCTGAATCACGAGGTCAAATATATGCAAAAACAGCTTTAATGTTCCCGGCACCAAAAAAAGGGGTTTTTTTGTTGACCAGTGTAATCAATCATCCTTAATTTCCATTGCCAAATATAAGTTTTATAATAAACCTATGTTAGCCTTGCAGGTGTATCAGGTAGTATGTGCCCCCTCTAACTTACTTAATCCGTTTTATAAAGTTATAGAAATAATCTGTTGCCTATTTTTATCGCACACATCCAAACAAAAAGTTAGAATGTAAAATACAATATTTTAACATCATTAAGACATAATAGTATTTCACATAAATGAAAATATTTAATACTAAATACCATGTTAAATTTACTTAGTTTTTGTTCATAAAATGCTGTGTAAGCTTAAAAAATATAAAAATTATACATTCGTAGTTTTTTAAGTAAAAATAACCATACTTTTATCAATTAAAACGTTCTCAATTTGGAAAAGGGAAAATTTCCACACCCTTTCAAATAAATGGGTCTTTTTGTTAAAATTTATGAGTTAAAAGATTATTAATGAATATAAAACTTTATAAAAGCTAGCCTAAAAATTCAAACAAAAAATGTAATTGAATATTTGAAAAACGAAATAAAAACAGAGAGGATATAAAGTTAGACTAACGATTTAAATAATTCTATTATAAGTAGTTTGATTTATTCCTTTATTTGCGCTGGTGAATTGGGTTCATTGTTTGAGTTTTAAAGGCAACTGTTTTATTTTTGCTTTGCACTTAAACTTTTTTGTCCAACTTATCTTCAAGTGCTTCATGCTAAACGATATATGAAGTTTTTTGCTATCATTTATTTGGAATTAGGTGGTTGAGGGAAGTTATTTATAATTGGGTTTCTGCCTGGTGACGGATTGTACCAAGCGGAAAATTTAGTGATTAATATTTACAAGCCAAGGCCCTTTTTGCCAACTTTTCGATAAAGATTCCAATGTGGCAACAAGGTTTATGGTAACCCTATGGGCTATACCTGCTGAAGCATTACTGGACCTGTTTGATCCAATTGGCGAGTTTTCTTGGTGCCAAAAATAGGGACCTCAGCCGCTACCTTCGAGAAGATACAAAGCCTGAGCACGAAGTGTACAATGTAAAAAATAATCCTGCAAAAAAACAGAAAATTTCTGGCAGCAAAAGTTGCCAGAAAAAAATTGTAAGTCGAAAAATCCTGTAAACAGAAAAAAGCTGTAACCTACAGGTAAATGCTGTAAAAAGGAACTTTCTGTCAAGTGAGCTACAGATTTTTCTGTTTGCTCTCAGTAATTGTCTGCTTGTGCGCATGCGTGTGTACTTATTTAGTTGAGTTTCTTTTAATTTTAATCAATTAATATCCGGGGATAGAACCCAGGACCTACCGCATGCTAAGAGCGCACGCTACCACTGCTCCAAAGAAGATTCAGTATAATGTTGCCAATAGCTGTATTGGTTTTCGATGCAGTAAGTTTCTGTTTAAGTACAGATAAGCTAAAAAACTAAAAAAAGCTGTTTTTTTACATAAAATAAATAGAAGTGCGATGGGAATGTTACATGACAGAATATCTCTGTAAACATTAAGTCATTGTTATTGAAAATTTCTGTTTTTCTACAGTTTTTTTTACAGTGTATGAGTCATCAGTAAGAGACCGATCGAGCCAATAAGCATTGGAATTCAGAATAATAGTGGTTTAATGCAGTTTAAGCTATCCATTGAGAATCCATTCCTCTGTCTCATAGCAGCGACGATATAGTTCCGTGCGTTGGCCTTATCCTAACTAGAAGGTTAGCTTGTAAAGTGGATAAAAGTGGTAAAGTGGTTAGCCCCAGCTTGTAAAGTGGATTTAAATTTAAAAATTTAGATTTGGATAATCTGGTAGAAGGGGAAATAAAAAAGAATATCCACGATAAAAGGTAATGTGAATGCATTGTTTGCCAAAAAGCATTTAAACACACGAAATTTTTCTGTCTTAAAAACCTTACTTCTTAGAAAAATAATGAAACCTTAATCAAATAAGTACGCACTCCTTTTGTATTTTAATGTAGGATAAAAGTAATTTATATCAACTTTAACTTTTTTTATTTATCATAACTCATGTTTACTGTGTACGACGACTTAAACCGATTAAATACGATTTGGAGGTTAAAAATCATACGATGATCTTATTTTTCTACGGGTAGAATATGTCTGTGAGAGCTGGCGCGTGTATATAGTTCAGGGTTAAATTGATTTTTATATTCTAGCATTTGTGAAAATGCGAATCGCAAGTAGCTATTTAGTTTAAAAAATTAAAATGATTATGATATAATTTCAATTGAAAGCACTTTCCATTCAATTGCAAGAACTTCCTAGCTAAGATAAATTTTAAACTTAAACGAAACTCACACACACAGCCATTTCAAAAAAATTCAAAAATGGAGTGTTTTGTTCAAAATTTTAGTCACAGTAGTTGTCAATTTTGTATCCAACATTTACTAAACCATAGAAATTACAGTGAGTGTGAACGGGTATAGGTTTTATTTTGTAAGATAAGATGGCAAATATATTTAACTATGAAAAAACTACTTTCCTAAGAGGCATATTGAAAATTAACTTTTTAAAACACATAAATTTTATACTAAGTGAGCACCAAACAGCTTTCATTGATTGGTAAAAAACAATTATAAAATGATGGTTGTGTTATAAGCAATATTTTGTTGATTTGTTGATTTTTTAAACAAAAAAAGCAGTCTTTTGAAAAATGGGTTTTGGAAAAATTTAAAAATTTTGAATGACAAAAATATGAAAACCCAACTCTTATTCTATATTTGCATTGACGTAAACTTCAAGTAAGAAAAATTTAAAAGAAACTCAGATGTATATACTGCAACACACCTAAAAAGTAAAATTAAATGTTTGAAAATTAAATGATTTGTTGAAAAAAGCCTCCACTAGAACTAATCAATTTAATAAATTTAATATTTTTTATCTCTTAAAAACCGGTTTCTTTAAAATTTTTATTTTATTCACAGGTGTAAAGATTTGATACTTGAAAATCATGATGATTTAAGGTGGAAAGTGGTGAATAGAAGGGTAAATGCTAATTTAATAAGACTTTCACACAAAAAAAGCAGTACTAATTAGCTAATAATAATTACAGAACGGCAGGACGGCTATTGGTTGAAATAAATTTTATGTAATTATTAATTTGCAAAAATATTATTCGTAGAAATGCTAAATATAATTCCATTGAATTAGTTTTTCTTAAGCAAACTAAGACAGTGAAAAGAAAAAGAGGATATTTAATAAAATACAGAAATGTTAGTTGTTTCATGTATATTACATGTGTTTTTCCTTTTTTGTTTTTGAAAAAAGTACGACAGATATAAGTGTCGTACCAATGGGGACCAATAAATGTTAGCTTAAACAGTTATTTATATGCTTATTCATATAATAGTGATACATAGCAATTACTTCTTCTCTAAAGTGTGTATATAAATAAATTGTGTATTATGATAAAAATATGAAGTAAAAATAATGAATACAAAAGTGTGTTTCAAAAACACGATATACTAAAAGAATTAATTTGAAGTGGGAGTATCATTAAAAACATTAATTTAGGAAACCTCAAACAATAATACATCATATGGATTATTTATATTTCCTACTATGAAAATATTATTTTTAAAATAACATAAATGTTTAAAAACATAAATTTTGAATGGCAGTTCAAAAAGCTGTTTAACTTAAAATATTTTAAAAATTATTTCACTAATTTTAAAGCCGACATTTTTTTAGCATCAATGGAAGGTGTAATATATTTCAATCTAAGCATTGTAAAGCATATGGTGCCCCATTTTGTTCCAACAATACGTGCTAGTGCTTATTACATCACGAAAGTAACTCAATCATAAACCCCATTGATTCTTTAACAAATCGATCCACACTACCGTGTACCACAAATCGAGTCTAACTCTTTTGCCGTGTGGCCTCAATGAAGAATTAATACCATTCAGACAAAAGTTCAACATTCGCCAGTCAGCATTGCAGTCATTGTTACTTCCTTCTCCTAGTCAGAGAGAAAAAAACGGGAGGAACGGTTCTGGAGGTGAAATCATGCAATCAACTGAAATCCATTAAGTAAATGGTTTCCTTCTGTTGTACAAGCATTAAAAAAACTAAATTAGGAATACGAAACTTCTTCGTTTTCGGAATCCAGGAAAAGCAAAGAAAGTGTTATTTTGTCTGCTTCCAACCACATAATGAAACCTAATCCATTATCACATTAAGTCACGTGTTTGACCACATATTAGCTTTTTTCTTTTCGGAAAAGCCTCCGTGCAATTACAACACAGCGCGTACATATTTCTTTATTAATACTTTGCCAGGACTGTTGTTATAGCTTCCCTTCCTGCCTCTTTTAATAATCTTGCTTTAGAATATTTTCATATTTTCATTGAAGAAACTTGGAATGCAGTCAAAATATTTGTTTTCTTCGAGCTAATGGATTATTTTGAGAAGTTGTCCTTTTTTCCTCTCTGAAAGTTTGACGATTAAATGCGGAAATTTCTTACTGGATAAGGGTAAATATGCTATTTTTATACCAAAAGTTTTCTCAAACACTTTTTAAGTTTTCTTTTGAAAAAGAGAATGATTTACAGATAGAAATGAATTTATAATAAAATATATTCTGTGGAAAACTATATTCCAAAGGAAGAAACGGGTATGGTTAGAATAAAGCGACGTATTTTTCAAAAATCTAGAACTTTGGTACAATATTTATTTTAAGGCAACAATTTATGTACATGGTTTATATTGTAATAAATAAAACATGTGTTATTATGAATATATGTAATTTAATATTTGATTACTATCAAAATATTTTTATTGTCCAATTACTAATACAGTCCAATGCCAATTATACAATATTTTAAGTTCAAAACATATTGTACGGTCCAATTCATATATGCTTCGTTCGTAAATCATAAGCAAATAATGGTTGATTGATGTAGGACAATTATGAGGAGCCAGTTACGTAATTAGCTATTCAGACAATATCCCAAATTCTAAAGCTCAGCTCACACATTACGTAGAATAACAGAAGTCTATAGATAATTCTAAAACAGGCAGTATTATTAAATTTAGTGCCCCTTTTAATGTATATGTTACGGGTAATGTGATAAATAGGGCATTTATTAATAATGCCCTAAGTGAAAGAGGGCAAATGTGATAAATTCAATGACATTTATCAATGAAATTTATCACTTTGCCCGCCTCCCTTCTGGGCATTATTAATAATGTCCAATAACTTTCTTTGCCCGTAACATATGTACCCGCGTTCGGTCATGTTTTCTTAAATACGGTTTTAACATTTCTAAATAAGTTAAAGTATTTGAATAAAAAAAATCTCCAAAATAAAGGAACATTTTGCAAAGTTGCATAAGTGATTAATTTATCTAGCATATTTTCTGATAGAATATTTATTAGGAAATGTTCTAAAAATTTGTATGTATTGTATGTTTTAAAAGATGTACCACCCTTGTTAGCGGGATTCGGCCTGATAAACAATAAATGTTTTCTTTTTCTTATAAAAATTTCATTTAACATTTTGAAAAATTTATTTTACTACTACAAATATTGCTTTATTTTATAATAAAATCACTATAATTACGTTTGATTTGTAAATGTGTTTTTGTAAAATATTAAAATTTCATCATTCTAAACATAACTCCATAATTACTAAATCAGCGGAATTAGTAAGAATGATACACTTTAATTAGAAAATATCATTCCCATTTTTTTTAATAAAAAAAGAATTTTTCTTACCAATAAACATGAATTTTTTTAATAATAGGCAGATGTATGTGATAAAGAGATTGAAATATTTTTAAGTTATTAAGTTATATATATATGGAGTGTGTTTGCAACATTTAAACTTATAAAAAAATAACTTTTGAATGCTATTTTAGATTACATTCATTATTTTGAATGTCAACGAACCACATGTAAATAAACTGTTACAAGACCATCATAATTCAAATTTATAATTATTTCAGAGTATGTAGACAATTATGCCATTTTAATCTCTCTACGCAGAATCAGAGTAATCTAGAACAAATTACAAATGTAGCAAATTGAGACAAGCTGAAAAATAAAGCCATTTACTCCACCCTAGAAAAAGAATAGGGCTGCAAGTTATCATGTGAAAGCTCTAATTGTGTTAAATTGCGTGGCTTGCAGTGCTATGTTAAAGTCAGAGTGATAAAGTGACAATGTTGCTCCAACTGCCATCCTTTATCTTTATGTCGACTGAAGCTGAGAGCAGTGGATACGACAATATTGTCTCAAGAGCTTTTGTTATCCTACACAATTAGTATCATTAATATGTAAGCCATATGAAGCTTGGTGTATTTCGTGGTTGGAAACGCGAAGATAGGATTGTTAAATTCCTTTATGTCATATGATCTTAAGCATTCTTAGTATGATGTGTTTATCAGGAATACAGTGAGATGCCTTAAGTTTTGGTGTTAGCTTAAGTTAAGTTAAGTGCCTTAAGTTAAGTAATAATATTATTCGAAAAGAAATTTGTAGGAACAGAATTAAATGAAAAATAAATCAAAACTTTTTTATTTCAGAGTTATTAATATATTTTTCTGTATAATTATTTTAATTTATAACACAATTCAATTTTCATAACTTTGAAAGAAAAATCTTTAGATTGATATTAATATAAAATATGTTATTATTGCTGTTGTAATATTTTACACACGGTTGAATCGTAAATTTTGGTGAAGTGTCTGTGAGTAGGAATATATGGTTGAATAATTCATGACATTGTTTATTTTATTTTCATACTTTCTTTTTATCAATCAAATAAATATAATTTATATATTATAGATAATTTAAATAAATAAAAACGCTAAGTAACTAAATTGTTCTTTTTTATAATCCTTCTCTCACACATTTATTTTATTACATTGACACCACACTATGATTTAATGAATTAAAAGAAGTTATGTTATTTAAGTTTGTAAGAAGTGTTCTTTTACATCATGGAAATAGAAAAATGAGTTTCATTTTTATTCAAAATAGAGAGTAAAGAGTTTTATTCCATTTATCGTATTTTTCTTATAAACATGTTTTTATTATTATAATTTTGGTTTTCCTTTCAATTGGACATTTAACAGCTAAAAATGAGCTTATAATTTGGTCAGTTAGTTCTATATAGGCTGTGAGTTATTTACAATTAGGCTAATAAAATAAACCCCTGATTTTCTTGTTTAAGTAATATTTTTTACTATATATTAAATGAATTTAAATGAATGTATATATATTTATTTATTTTTTAATTTCTAATTTTGTACATATATTTTTAAAAATGTCTTTAAACTAAACATCACTACCTACAAGTATAACTAGAGGGATTAAATTATCGTAACTTACACTAACTAAATGTCTATCTCTCTATAGAAAAAACACACTTAAAAAACTTCATACATCTAAACAAGAACAACAATAAATCACGCATACCTCAATCATCTCAAAGAACCACAACCACCGGCGAAGAACGTCCCACGGCGAGCCTCCAACCGTCCCGCGACAAGTCCAAACAAGTCCGAGTCCCGGTTCACCAGTTCATAGTCCTCTCCACCGACACGAAACGAAAGGAGTCCGTCAATTCAACAGTTCACAAGAACAGCCTCGGACTCTTCTCACCCAGGGCAGATAGACTTCCACCAGCGCCGAGGGCTCACGCGAAGCAGTCCCGCCAGTCGAGCAGGAAGAAATGGGCAAGAATCGCTCTTCGACTGTGCCCGGGTTACAGTCACAACTGCGGCACCGTGAGCGCATGACAGTTTTGATCCGGGCCAGTCGACTCGGGAGAGGGTAGCGCCTCCGCTGCTGCACCTGTACCGGATGGAGATTTTTAGCCGGATCCTTCCTCATTTTACTTTTGCCATACTCTTGATTTGTCAAGTATATGAAGCGCTGCTGTTTTATTCTCCATAGTGGTAATGATAGCGCTTCGTTCTATTTCGGGAGCCGCGGGAGAATTTGATAAAATGGAGAGTTATGGGAAAGAGAGGAGCGCGTTGGCTCGGGAACTGGAAGCGGAGAAGCGATGGAATGGACTTCTTTTAGGTCTCACTAAGAAAATAGGAAAGGGGTATATTAATAATACCGCACGCTTAACACGTGAGAACGCATTGTGAGGATTTTGAGTGAAATATCTTCCAAACGAAGTGATCGAATGTTGAAGGATGAACGATTGTTTTTATATAACGTTGGTAAGCGACGTGTTACATATTTTGAAACAAGAAATTTTTACGTGCATTGTGAAATAATTTACATTTGGTAACAAACTTAATCTTACATTCAATTTATACATTTATGTACATCATTAAATGTTTATTTAGGAAAACAATTTTTATATTATCATGTAATGTCTTAAAAAATGAGGTTTCTTGATTCAAGTACCAATATAACTTATGTTATGAAAGGGAGTGCTTCACCATTACCTCTAGTTGGAGGAATATGCGAGAAAACTCCAGCTCTCAAGCGTCGTCTCCAACCGTGGACCGGTTTCGCCCTTGTTAGGGCTCATCAGCACGGTATAGGAAGGTAACGCAAGAGAGCGGAGGAAGAGCTTTTAGTCTAGCCGACTATAACGGAAAAAGTGGTGACCATTGATCAGTCCTCCACTATCTGCCAGGAATGAATGCTTCCTCCGCTCTCTTGCTTTACCTTCCTATACCGTGCTGATGAGCCCTAACAAGGGCGAAACCGGTCCACGGTTGGAGACGACGCTTGAGAGCTGGAGTTTCTCACATATTCCTCTAACCAGAGGTAGTGGTGAAGCACTCCCTTTCATACCTGTGTCCTTTCGGGAATTAAATCTGTTCTATGGAATGCGCAGTTCATTCCTGGCAGATAGTGGAGGACTGATCAATGGTCACCACTTTTTCCGTTATAGTCGGCTAGACTAAAAGCTCTTCCTCTGCTCTCTTGCGTTACCTTCCTATACCGTGCTGATGAGCCCTAACAAGGGCGAAACCGGTCCACGGTTGGAGACGACGCTTGAGAGCTGGAGTTTTCTCATAACTTAAGTTATTTTGAGTACCAAGGACTCACCTTAAACAAGTTATATTGAAATCAACGTAATTTTTTTCTTATAATTTACAAAAAATAATGGGACACTCACAATTAAAATTGTATTACAATTGTTGGATCAGCTTTATCAGGAATTCATTTAATCCCAAGCATGTCCTTAAGAAACTTAAAGCAAAATAAAAATGCTTTAGAAGTACATATATTTTTTTAATAATTATCATTTTTTATGTTTGATATTTCATCGGTAATCGATTGTTTTTATATAGGAATACAGCCGTTATAAAATTTTGAAAACATTATTGAAAGTCAAAGTTAATTAAAAATATGTTTACCATAAAAAGCTTATAATCATAAATTTCGTGAGTTAATCATAAATCAAAGTTAAAAAATCAGTGTATTTCACAAGAAAAAATATAATTTCAACTTAGTCATTAAATTGAAACATTTTTGTCACTTATATTATTTTTACTACCTAGAGCATTCATGAAATTTTACCAGAATAAACCGACATTTAACGCATTGATAAGTTATTTGTTGAACTGCATTGATTATAAACGTCCCCGAAATCGTTATTAAAATAAAATGAAACGTAACCCCGCTTCCAATTAACTTTTCCTGAAATTGACATTTCAGCAATAAAATATCAACAGTGCTTCGGCAGAAATATTAAAGTGGTGTTATTTGCACCCATCAAATTTTGCATCGCGAAAAGAAGGAAATGAAGAGGAAGTGATTGAAGCACTTTCCATCTTTATCAGAAAGCAAAATAGCGTCGTAAAATCGATGTCAGAAAATCGATTCAGTATGTTTTCTGTAATTGCCTATCCCTTCTCTTGATTAAGCTTGTTTAATAGCATTCCCTTTTCGTTTCTAAAGCAACTAGTTTCTATAGCATCTATTTTGGAATTCAAATTCTTCGAAATGCTTCATTTCTGCTGAATGGGGCTGTCAGAAAACCAATTTAAAGTTGAAAAGAAACTTTTAAATGTTAAGATTGCTTGTTTTGTCATCATTTTCAAGACGCCCAAGTTAATTTACAATCGATATCCGCATAAAACACATAATATTGCTCTCATGTTTTTCTCTTAGGGAAGGAATTTAGTTGACAAGGCAAAGTTATATGTTTGAATGTACTGATGGTGTCGTTTCTGTTTTTGAGAAATCGGTTTTTTTATTTATTGAATTTGAATGTCAATGTTACTTTGTATGTATTTTATCATAGTTTAAGGAAGGCAAGTTTATAAATAAAGTTATCAGAAAAATTATTATTTTACGTTTGTGACTAGACTAAGAGTTGTGGTATGTCTGACTGAATTTTCCCAATAAAAGTTTTTAAAATTTTGTATTTTTTAATGTTTTCCTGTCAAAACTTGTATATTGATTTTTCTTGGAGAGATTTTAAGCTATCAATTCGAAAAGAAAGGAAAAAGGCGTCAAAATGAATTAAAAATGTGTTTTTTGTTTTGAACACTTTACACAAATGTAATTAGGTTTTTGTCTTTAAAATAACTGTTTGAGCAATTTGTAAGTAAATTGAAGTGAACCTAAGTATTTTTTAGGATAAATTAAAAGTGAAAAATTTGGTAATACACATCGGTACATATGAAAACAGATAGAATTGTCTTCGATAGCCACCAACAGTATACTTAAAATGAAAATAAACTTTGCCGATTTTAATGTATTAATTTTATGATACACTTCAAACTAATAGTACATAGTTTCATTACGTAGTATAAAAAAACAAAAATTAAAGAATACGCTCCATGTTTTAAATCAACAGAGAATAATATTTTTCTTATGAATACTATATGCATTTTTAAGTGTGCATGATGTAACTATAATGGAGACTTAATTATCTAATCCAGCTAACTTAAAATATCATTTATAATGTAATATAACTTATGCATCCCAGAAAGCACGTAATTTTATGGTTGGTTAACTTTCTATTTTCCTTTTCATTGAGTTTCCAAAACAAGGTTTGCTGAAAAACCTTTAAGCAATACTAGGATATTGGGAGTTTTTATGAGGATAAAGAAAAATTACAGAAAAACCTTATGAAAATCTCCTCAAAACCCGTCAACTCAGTTTTTTACCTTGCTTTAAAGTTTTTCCTGTTGTTTTTATTTTGTCACATGGTAAAATATGGCTGTTAATGACAACCATACAAAAACCTTAAATTAGATAACAACAAGGTTTGTAAAACCTTACAATATAGCTGGGGTGCACCTTACTTGTACTTAATTCAATTACAGAGAAAATTGCCAATTAAATATATAAAATTAAGAATTTTTTTCTTAAAATTAGTCATATTCTCACAGTTCTTTTAATACATAGGCAAATGGCATGAATCCTTTTGAATCTTTTCCTCCCACCTATTGAGACACTGATTCCATCTCCAATGTATGAATCACCTGGCAAATAGCTCACATGACCCTGAAGCTGAAAGGAAAACTGCAAGATTGAAATCTCTACTTCTTAATGAGGATTTAAGTTGGGAAAGATGTTGATGGTAACATATGATTCCTCGGAAACTACCCATCCTACAAAATTCTAATTAGAATTTATGCTCGTCCTCCATTATGCATAGAATACCATCTCGAAGTAATGCTCCACCCTAACCTCTCTTTAATAGCTGGTTTGATGTTATCGTCGTTTCGTGAAATAATCGGTAGGAACTGAAACCCGTAAGATTAAATGATAGAATATTCTTAAGACGGTTCTATAAGGAATAGGGAATTTTATGAGGAGATTGGTTTTTAGTTGGGTGATGGAAATTTTATTAAGAGGATTGGAAATTGTTATGGTTTTAAGATATTTTTTCTTTTGTGAATCTTTTTGTAAGGGAAAAAATTAACAAGGTTTGATGTAAATTTCATATTAATATGGATGTAACAAAAGTTTATTAAACTTTATGAATGATTTACAAACATAATGCATATTCAATGATAACAAATATAATTCGGTATCAGAACCAACAAAAATGTTTTGCAAGCCTTACTTACTATACTTACTGGTGTATTACTAGTAATTCAAAAGAGGAATTAATTTATAAATTATAATGGATATTAAAATAACAAAATATTTTAAGTATTTATACTTCACAGTGACGTTTCCTGAACCCAGTACGTCACTACGCGGAAAGAGAAAGTGAGTAAACACAAAGCATGTTGGGTTGATAGGAAGAAGTTTAATACGCGAATTGTTATAAAAGGACACTATTTATACATGAGTTTAATGAAATAATCATATTTTAAAATTGACGTTCGTTGTTTCACTCGAAATTCAGACACCGCGATGGGAACTACTTTGTTTGTAAGTGACGTTGTAGGTTCAACTTAAGCTGATGTCTAGTATAGTGAATACATTAATTTACTTCTGGAGTAATTTTTTATATGATCCAGAAAATATTGCATCATAATCACTGTTTATTTCAGAGGCAACTTTAAACATGAATTGAATACATTTCTTTAATGATTTATTAATTCTGAGAAACTAAGTATTATTACAAATCCAGGTAAAAAATACAATAATCTTGCGTTTATAATGATGGATGTTTTAAATATTTTGTAAATGGATTAGAATAATTAACTTTCGAAGTAATTATACATTATATCGAACGCTTTAAGATGAATCTATTTAATCCTACGTGTTAAATTTTTTATTACATAGATTGATAATTATGCAATTTCGCTTCACTCTTTAAACGATCTTCGTGAATTATCTCTTTTCAACATAATTAGTGTTTAATCACTCTAACCGTGTATCTATTAACATAGTGAAAAGGAAAAACATTAATGGGGAGTAATTCAAATATGAATATATTTGAGACAAATTACTATAAGGTAATTATTTGTGTTGCAAATCTCACGGTTATGTACTCATTTGTGCTTGCATCTCTTCTCAATTTTAATGTATGCCTTTGGGCAATCGGGGGAAGTAACTGCTACTTTCTTCGTAATTTGATATAAACGAGAGGATTCATTTCAGTGATGAAATTATTTCAGGGCTCGTTACTTTTTTACCTCAACTGATACAGAAGGCTGTCAAGCAAAGAAATTATTTCAGAAAATCACTCAAATGAGGAGGGGAATAAGCATATGCTGCGTAGAAAATACATTTAAATTATAATGCTTGGTTAGTTTTCTATCAAGATATTTTGCATGGCTCGGGGAACTTCTTTTGTTAACTATAATGTTATGGAAAGGAAATTATTATCTTCTTTTGCCGATATGTTTAACGATGTTAAATTAGTTTTCAGTTTGAGACTGCAAAAAGTGCTAATTGATTTTGAGATAATAATTACCTGTAACCAAATACCAGTGAATCAAGTAAATATTGACAGCAGTTGTTGTAATATTTAAAATATGTATTAAATATATTGCAAATATCAAACATTTTTATGAAACATACTTAACCAAAATATTATTTATAGACTTGCATTTTCTTTAGAAAAATTAATACGTAATCTTTAAACATATTAAATTGGAAAGCTTCAACTAGGTGTGTTTGAAAAAAGAGGAAAAAGTATCAACTTATCTTTTAAAAATATTTACAAATTATTGCAACTAAACCGAATTTTTCTTCAGACAAGGAAAACCACAGATATTGCCCAAAATTTTGATCAGCAGCGAAGGTTATGACCCCAAGCTCTGTCATTAATTGTTGACCCCAAGAGCCTTTTAGTTTTCATTACAGGTAACTGTTGTCATTTGTTTGCTAGGGAGTGTACACTAGGGTGGGCCGAAAAAACACTTTTTTTATTTCGAAGTTGTAATAGCGCGGAAAAGTTGCGAATTATATAGACAAAGAGAAAGAAAAAAAATTTTCAAAATCGGTTAATAGCTTCCGATCGCGCATAGGCCCCTAAGTTTGACGAAATATGAAAAATTTCATTTTTGCGATTATTTTTTAACCAAATCACAGATTAAACTATCAAATATTGTTCATGATTTTTTATGTGGAACTAATATAGTTATAGACATAATCTTTCAGGTTCCATTCTTCTATCACTCTTGTTTCGTTAGATATAATTTTTTTAATGTTCATACAAATTTTGTTAAGTTCCCTGCATTTTTAAACAACTAATAACTCTAGAACTATACAACTTAAAAACCACCTGAAATCAGTCCCATTTTGTTCGTAAATTATTTGTCGTTGATTTGGTGTGCATCATGATCATCATTTTCAAAAAGTTTTTTTTTTAAATTTAAAAAAGTGAAAAAAATTTTATAAAAAAAATTAAAAATATTTCTTTTGAAAAAATATTAATAGCCTTTTAGTTCTAAAAATGAACATATCTATCCAATTTCAAGTGGAAAATAAAATTTAATCATGCATAAAAAATTAAAAATAACCGTAATTTAGTCAAATCCCTAAACATTCCCTAAAATTATACACCAAGAGCGATTCACCCATGGAAAATTTATCAAATCACTTGAGGGTGTTTATTTGACTTAAATCATGTAAAAAATTTCACATAAATTTCAGAAAATAAGACAATTAACAGATTCGATTCAAAATCTTACAGTGCTTGTTCCCAAATCTAAGTTAATTCCAACTCTAAGTGTCTAGTGTTAAAGCAAAACAACTTCTTCCACTATAAACCAAATCGATTTTTTTTTGTTTTTTTATCTTACTTTTAGCAAAGGTATTCTGTGAGCCCATGGGCGAGCGGTAGCTCCTAGCTCCTTTGGGATATGCATGTACTGGATCACCTACGCTTGTATTTTTTGTCCTGTTCTCTTGTTTGTTCAAAAAATTTTTATCATTATCATTATCATTATTATTATTATTATTATTATTATTATTATTATTATTATTATTATTATTATTATTATTATTATTATTATTATTATTATTATTATTATTATTATTATTATTATTATTATTATTATTATTATTATTATTATTATTATTATTATTATTATTATTATTATTATTATTATTATTATTATTATTATTATTATTATTATTATTATTATTATTATTATTATTATTATTATTATTATTATTATTATTATTAATTCAATTTGCATGTATTTTACCTGAATATTCCTTAGAAATGTGTTTATATCCAATTTTTTATGTTGTAAAACTTTTAATTTACTCTGATTTGACAAGTTAAAAGTAAAAACAATTAGATATAAACATAATTCTTAGAAATTTTCAGCAGAAATGTATGAAAATTGAATTAACTAGCACTGTTAGATTTTGTACCGAATCTATTAATTGTCGTATTTTCTGATAATAATGTGATATTTTTTACATGTTAAGTCTTATGAACACCCTCAAGCGAGTTTATGAATTTTCTGTGAGTGAATCGCTCTTGCTGTATAATTATAGGGATAGTTTAGGGACTTGCCTAAATTTCGATTATTTTTATTTTTTTATACATGATTAAATTTTATTTTCAACTCGAAATTTGGTAGTTATGTTCATTTAAAGGGTTAAAAGGCTATTAATATTTTTCCAAAAGGAATTTTTTCCCTTTTTTCAAATTAAAAAAAAAAAAACTTTTTGAAAATGATGATCATGATGGACACCAAATCAACGACAAAAAATTTACGAACAAAATGGGACTGTTTTCAGGTGGTTTTTAAGTTGTATAGTTCTAGAGTTATTAGCTGTTTAAAAATGCAGGGAAAACAACTTTACAAAATTTGTATGAACATTAAAAAAATTATACCTAACGAAACAAGAGTGATAGAAGAATGGAACCTGAAAGATTATGTCTATAATTATATTAGTTCCACATAAAAAAATCATGAACAATATTTGATGGTTAAATCTTTGATTTGGTTAAAAATATAATCGCAAAAATGAAGTTTTTTCTATTTTGTCAAACTTTGGGGCCAATGCGCGATCGGAAGATATTAACCGATTTTGAAAAATTTTTTTTTCTTTCTCTTTGTCTATATAATTCGCAACTTTTTCTCGCTATAACAACTTCGAAATAAAAAAAAGTGTTTTTCGGCCCACCCTAGTGAACACTTCTTTTAATTCTTTATTTTGGCCAGCGGTTTTTGAAATTCTCGCCTTAAACCCTTACTTAAACTGCAGATATCTTGTGCGTCCCTTTGCCTTTTACTTTGAAAATGTAACACTAAAAATCACAGTAAAAAGGGTATAGCATCGGGGAGTTTAACATAAAACATTATCATACAGACTACTTCTCTATTTTAGAATTTGAGCTTAGGAATATCACGTTAGAATATATTAAATATACATATTAGTAACACTTATCGCATGTAAGGAGGATGCTTAAAACATTAAAGATGTTCCTGTTCTCACTTAGCACTCATATAATTCTCAATACAATTTGCACTTAAATACCTTTATAGAAATTTTTATGAACATAAATGCATGTTTTTTAAAGAAAACAATGTGAAAAATATGTTATTATTAATAATGCCCGTAGTGGAGGAGAGCAATATGATAAATTCAATGGCATTTATCAATGAAATTTATCACTTTACCCGCCTCCGCTTTGGGCATTATTAATAATGCCCAACTAATCACTTTGCCCGTAACAAATATATGTTTAAACTTCTTTATAAACAAATCACTATTCAAAGTAGTTTTCAAATACAAGAGAAGGAAATATGTTTTAATGTTATATAATTCTAATATCTTAAAACATGCTTGAGAAATAATTTATAACTTAAAATTATCGACAAATATCTGTAATCAGAGATAAAAACATCACTATCAAAAAGGACCATATAAAACACGTATATGCTTAATATAGTAAACACAAAATGCTGAATACAGCTTAGCTTACCAGATAAATGCAGTGGTACCAAAGAGTCATCAAATCTTGAGAAGTTAATATTCCCCCAAACCAACCAGTACAATGGGCAAATCCTCCCACTCTCAACATCACTGAGCTCCCAGCCCTCCCCACTTCCCATTCTCCCATCGAAATCAATTCTTAGAAGAATAGCATTCACCGTTTTATCTGCCCTCCAAATCAACGGACTTATCGACACTCCAACGGCTCTTGAGTATCACTGGCCCCTAATTACCATCAGTTATATTATGACGGAATCTCATAGAGGACTGTCAATGGCTCAAGCGGTGTGGGGACTCTCTTCACACTTTTCGCCTTTCAGAAAGTGAGGTGCCGTAGAGATTGGGAAGGTGAAGGTAATTGATGGGGTATGTCACAGTTTTTTTTGTTTTTGGTTTTTGATAGTATTCCCGAAGTTTCTTTTTGTGGGGATATCGCGAAAATTAATTTAATGGTTATTTTGTATCGGTGAGTTATATTCGTTACGTAGACATGTATGTGTTTAGTCATAAAATATTAAAACGTTTGTTCTAGATGATAACATATTTAATAAACCTAAAATATTAGGGGATTGTTAGTGACTTAAACACCTTTTACCTTGAAAACAAAGATATTACCTACGCCTAATATTAGGAAACAGGGAAGTAGGAAAAACTAAATATTTATTTCAAAATAAATTTATAATTATAAAATGCTTATTTAGATAATTGTCAAAAGAATTTATGACTGCTAAAAGCAATATTATCTAGATTAGCATTTTTCTATTGTTCAAAATCCATTGGACTTAAGTTTTGACAGACATTTCTAAGATATTTGTTGAAAGTATAGGTACTTTGCAAATCAATCAGTTCACTCAAATAAAAGTTACAAACATACAGTTACCACTCATACATGGAAAATGGATGTTTCCATCTTTTTTTTATTAAAAAAGCAGCACAGAAAAAATTAACGGGCATGTCCGTGTTGTGTAGACAAAATCTCTCAAAATATACAGTGATAAATTTTAATATCCTTATTGCTGTCTCCATAATTACAAGCATGTGCTCAACATAAAAATTGAATTGAATGCATTACATAAAAGGAGGTCTGCTGCCTACATTTTCCTAACAGAAAACAATTAATCATCAGTGTCCCAGCTAGAACAGACAGGATAAATTTCACTGACAAATATTCGTCGCTTATATGGGTAAAGAATGCTAATCAAAAGCGATTTCACATTGTCATAGAAAGAGGAAATAAACTGTTCCAAATGCTTTTCCTCATCTGTAAAGAATAGCGTGAATTCGTAAAAAGATAGAAATATCGCAGCTCTTAAAAGGGATTCATAAATTTGAATAATCTCTCAAACGCTTATTCATGTTAAAGAAATCTGCTATTTTTCATCAGTATTACTTAAAAACGGCATATTTTGAGATATGAGTTAGAGTATAAATTGAGAATCTACTTTAAAAAGTAATTATAATTCACAATTTTAGTAGATTAAGGATTTTTGTACAGTAAAAAATCCAGTCGTTTAATAAAAACTAAGAGAATTAATAATTCATATGTTAGTTCATTATTCTTTTAAAAAAAACTGAAATTTAATTACCAATTCAATACAATTGATAATGCATGAAAAGTTTCGTATAGTAACTTTTAGAAAAATAACAAAATAATTTGTAAATTCCCGTGAATAACACAATTATAAATTGTTAATCTCATAGATTTAGTGACTTACCGTATATCTAAAGTACCTTAGGAACGTTTTTGTAAAATGTCTCGAACATATTACCTTTGAAACGAAATTAAACAAGATAAAAATATAAAATGAAAATGCAGGAAATGAAATTAATATAAAAAATAAAAACTACAGTTCGATAACAGTTGAGTAAAGATGAATGCTTCTTATTGAATATAACATTAACATAACTTGATTGACATATAACACATTGCAAAAAGTAGTTAGCTTAATGAAAGACATGGTTAGGTACTAATGGTATCCCTTTACCTTTCTTGATAAAATTGAAATACATACATTTCTATGTTTAAAAATATATATTCTAATAGCAACCTATTTGGCCGTGGGGAGCCTGGTGGTTAAGACATCGGCTTATAGGGATCGGAGGGTCCCAGGTCCGGTTCCCGACACCACCAAAGACCCACCGAGTATATGCGGAGTACGAGCTTGTTAAATCTGTGGGTCATAAAGTCCTGTGGTCGATCATGGTCATGCAGCAGTTTAACACGGGTACAGGTATCTGGAGACTCACTCCCCTTCAGAGACATGGCACAATTGTGGAGGGGGCTGTGTGATGAATGAATGTGTCCCCCTATAAAAAGGTGCGCGTGTGTCGTGGGCAACAGTACTTTATCCCCATGGCTTCGGTCCTCAGGTCCACACTGGGTAACTTTAAGCGAGTACCGATTTCGCCATGTTAGGATAAAGACCTCGGTCAGTGTGTGTTGTGCTCTGCCATTAGAACAAAAAAATAATAGCCTATTTAACTTAATTTACCATTTTTGTCAAAGCAAAAGAGAGAATAAGATAAAATATAAGCAAGAAGATTCAATATAGTATAAACCGTTTATTTATTTTTATTTGTATAAGTTATTAAATTTGTAATGGAGTTTGCTTTATAAAAAGCATAAAGCCAATTGTTCAATTCTACTGATCACATTGTAATTATCAATTTTTGTACAACTAATAAAGTATGACGAGTAAAAGGAATCATCTTTGAATTGAAGTTGTTTTCTTCAGTATAAATGTGATTTATATCACTAGTCAAGCCATTGAGTATTGCCTTCAAAGTTATGGTTTTTCTTTATGCAAAAAGAGAATTTTATACCCACTGTTGGTGTAGAGAAATATTCAACCTTTTGAAAAAATAACATCATCTATCATAAGTTTCATGAATGATGGTTTTATAGCTTTTATGTCACGCCACGTTTGCAGTGGTGTCCAAAAAAGTCAATTCACTTGCAAATCAGGTTATAAGAAAATATAATGCTTTGCCTTCTTGTTTAATGCTGAGTTAAAATACATAGGTTATAAAAAATAGGTACCCCACTCTCTTTTATTTATCGAAAAATGACATCTAGAATTTGACTGTTAGCTAATATTTTTTGAAATATCGCACCTCATTCAAATAAAAATGAACGCATTATTTTAAAGTATATGCAGTTTAAATTGCTGTGGGCATTTTCTTTTCTCTATTTCATTTGCTCTCTTGGTAGATCAGAAGATGAAAATTTGTTTTGTAACAACTCTTTCTTGAAAAAATAATAAATGCGTGATAAACGAAAGGGTATTTAAATTGTGTTAATTTTTGCAATTTAAAAAATCATTAGGAATAAAAAATATATGAAAATTTAGAACAATATTAAGTTTAAGAGATAAAGCTTTGTTAAATTATAGAAAGGAAATTTCAATGAATGGAATGAAGTTTCTCAGTTGGTATGGAAGTAAGGAAATGAATATTATCTATACTCCTTTTCATAAAAAATGCAACACACAGAAGGAATTGTCCGATCAACTTGAAATTTTCAGGGTATGTTCATTATGGTTTGATTATTAATGATATCCCATTCAGAGCTATAGCGCATGCGCGAGCTTAGCAGTGTCTTCTCAATCACTAATTTATTCGCATATTTGGGGGCCTGTAACGAAACGTTAAGGGCTTGTGAGAAGGTTGTCTACTGTTGATTATCTAGTCATTAGATGTTATTATACCCCTTAGACCTTAACGGATGTAATATGAACATTTAACATTTCTACCCCTTTGGGGTCTTTTAGTACCCCAAGCGCACTTTGACGTGTGATATCTCCAGTGGATTTCAGCTTTGGGGATTTTCGATGCTAGTATTCCTCAGTTGCGTGCATTTGTACAATATGTTAAAATTTTGGAATTTTTATAAAATTTTTAAGAGTTCTGGAACAAAAAGTCACATATTCCCCCTCTGGGGTCTCCTGCGACCCCAGTCATGAATGGCTGTAAAACAATATCAAATAAAGCTTTATATTTTATTTTTTTGTTATATTATTGATAAAACATGTTTTTTATGTTTGTTTAAGCCGTTTAGAGATGTATTAGAAAGATATTTTCTTAGAAATTGTCATTTTTTATAAAAAGAAGATTGAAGCAAAGTACATTGAATTACTCACTATTTCTTAAATTTTTCCTTCATATTCCAAGAAAAATATGCTATTTATAGAAATCTTTTGATTATCTAACAGTTGCAACAAAAAAAAACTCAGATTACTGTCGCCATCACTTCCTGTTGAACGAATTCTTTATAAAAACATTATAAATTCATGGCTTGTGATTAGGTTTTTTATTTTCAGTTTTATTGGAAAAATAAGAATGCTTTCAAAGATTTATGAGTATTTACTGAAATTCAGAATGTGATTTCGAAGAATTAGAAAGAAAAATAACCAATTTCGCTTTGAAAACTTATATAAACAAGCGAGAAACCTGATACACCAAATCTGAACCGATCATTTTTTATAATATTATTTCAATTTTAAAAAGGAGTAACCACATTTCACATGTTTCATTTTACTAAATAAACTATTCTGGGATGACAGGTAGCTCATAATACAGAAAAGAAAAGATTTTCAGCCTGATAAATCACTAAAATTAACTGATAAATTCTACCCGTTCAAGGCCGGGTGTATCAGCTAGTATACTTTAAGCAGCACTGATTATAAACACTTAAAGTAAAACAACTTCATTATAGTTTATTTCTGTAATTTAATTATTGTTTGAAGGTTCAGGTGTTATAAAAAACGTGTATCGAAAGAAACCAAATAACGCCTTAATAGGACCAAAAAATGAGAAAAATACCAAAAAAATTAGAAAAATTACTCTGAAACATCTTTTTAAAAGTAAAAAAAATGTTAATTATATTCGATTTAAGGCATTTTTACCCTTTATTTGAGTCATAGGCACATTTTACGCATGGGGTACTATTAGACCCCACGGGGGGAATATGTGACTATTTTTTCAAGAGGGTAGGAAGGTTAACAGAGTTTTAAAGAGGATTAATGTTAGGCCTCCTGGAGGGGTGTTTTTCACACTGTTTTCCCGTTGGTCAGATGATAGGACACTGGACAATATTGATATGGGTTTGAAAGCAGAGGTCCAAAAAGGGTAAGGCGAGTTGAAAATTGGGGTCTGGACCCCTTATAGTCACGTCAGCACAGGATGAAAGAGGCTTCATTCGCATGGCAGTGCCGCATCATTGAGTGACTTTTCGACATGTTTCAAATTGTTAGAATACTGCTACAGGTCTATCATTGTCTGCTCCATCAGTTAATCGGTCGTCATTGCACCAAAATTCAACAAGTATCGTTTTTTTACAGCGCTCCATCGATGGAATTCCATCGATGCATAAAGCTACCTTGGGATCCACAAAAAATATTTTCGCGTGATTACTGATAACGAATGGTCCTTTTAAAGAAATTCCAATTCAATTTTGGTTAACATGACTCCTAAATTGTGTTTGGACGCTATGCTGAAAATCGCAATTTTTGGAGTATTTTATTTTGAGTCTGTGGTGAAGAAGAGACGTGTTTTGACCTGGAGCACTATTGGGTACCATGGGCATCCTCATTAGATAAGAAATGAGGGCAATCTCATTTCTTAAAAAAATTTCTAAAACATTTTGGACCCAAAAGTTATACCCTACCTTTGAAGCGATCCTGAAGCTGTAATTCAGCAGAACAAATCCAGTACACATGTTTTTTGGAATGTTTCAAACTTACTTTACATCCAATAAAGACACTTTTTTTCTCGACAAATTTCTTCATCCAAAATTTCACCTATGGAAATCGACTAAAATTTCGTTGGTTTGTCCTCATGCTTAAAATGCTTGTTATGGTTCCGATATTGGCAAACTTTGGGTTTGGGATGAATCTTAGATGAAAATCACCTCCTCAGTCAAGATTTCAATCTGTTAGATTCGATGACCTGTCGTATAGAGGCTCTCATTGCAGCGCGTATGGAAGACATTAAACACCGATTTTCAATATTAAATTTCATTCCTTTGTTTTGAAAATTATATCATTTATTTGTATCCACAAAGATCACTTGTTGTGTAAATTTAATCAAAATCTAACAAGTCCTTCATGCTGTTGCATTTTTTATGAACAGGAGTATATTTTATAAACCTTTTATTTATCCCCAACTCATTTAAGGTTTATTTAAATTTGTATATCTACTATACTTAAAAGTTTAATTGGGAAAAGCCAAACTAAATTCCAAAAACAAAGTTTGAGACTGAATCTTTCAGAAGAATTTGTGTTAGCAGGCGTCTAACAATTCAACACACTCCAGAAAACTACACAACCACCGAATAAAAAAGAACATGCACTAAAAAATGGAACAAAATTCAAGAAAATGAGAAAAGTCAAAATAAATTCATGCATGTAGCGTAAAAATGCAAATTCTCCCAAAAAGAGAGTAATAAAGCAAGTCTAAGACTTGCTTAACTGTTTTTCATAACGGTTGTTGAAAGTCACAAGCTCACTGGTAATGAACCTCCAACGAAAACTAGAGGAATATTTTAATAGATCTGCAACACGCAGGAAAAATGTCTTTTAAGACAAGCTAGAAAAAAACCACTGTCTCTCGGCATTATAAAAAACGCAAGTTTCCGTGTCTTATCAGAGCAACCAGTTATACGAAAGTGAAGTGTTAGCTAGGCAATATTTAATACGGAGTTAAAGAGAGAAGATTGAGCTTCAGTGCACTTGACATCAGTGCTGTATGCCTGTGATAAGGACTTGGGCACTGCATGTGATGTTTAAGTATTAGTTACAGTAACTCGTTAATAGCTGTTCAGATTCATATGTGCTTTCTTGGTATGGTAAAGTTTGAACGAAGATAAAGACGCCTTTTTTATATAACTATTAGTTTAATTTTTTTGCACTGATTCACGCATAAGAATATAGACAAGTGTGATTTTTTTTCAACAATTGTTTTGTTTTAAAAAGAAAACTAAAAGGTTATAATGATTTTCGGAAATCGATAATTTATTTATTTAAAAAAATAATGGAAGTAATTCATCATTGGAATATGAGCAATTATAAAATAATATAAAAAGTATGTTTTTATAAGGCGCATGCAAAAATGTCATTATTAACTAATTATGGAAATAAAAAATATAATTTAAAATATAAAGTAACATACGATGCAAGATAAACTAAAAGTTTTTCCCCTTAAAATACTTACATTTAGATGTAAAATATTTAAAAGGAGAATAATTTTTTTAAAATTGTTTGGCATTATCTAGTTTTTAAATGTTGCTAATTGTGTGAATAATTTTAAGAGAATAAAATAAAATAAAACTAGTTACATCTTCATTAAAAATTATTTTGCAATTATTTGAAAATTAAAATTTTTACTCATTGGAAAAGATGTACCGTGTAAACTTCTAATACCATTCAATCAATGAGAGCAATAACGACTTTGGAAGTTATTATTATTGTAATTGAACGAAATTGGGCTACTTACATTATGTACTGGACGTTTTAAAATCAGTTTTCAAACAAAAAGTAAAATTTTATGCCCAAACATTTTCAAATTGTAATTTGAAAGAAAATGAGCATATCAGAAACTAAATTCTTTAAGGATTAATTCGTCAAATCCCAGCCAACGCAACGTTAAACCAACAACCAAAAGGTCAAATAACTCAATGCACTCCCCGATACAATGCAAATCAAAGTGTTCGGCTAACAGCCAAGAAAACAATGAACCCAGCCGGCATCGGTTTATAATTATATCGCCTAAAACAGGCAAATGGAGTTGTCATTCAGCTTCCAGACTGGCGGAATTGATACCGATGTAGACAGGCAATTAAAACTCGCCAGATTCCGTAATTGTTATTCTTGGCGAGTCTCTCGTCATGTGTCACCGGACCGCGCATCGGCCATGATTGATGTTTTATTCAAGTGGAAAACTCCGACAAGATTCGTTACACTCAACGTAATTAAACGCCAAATCGAAACGGCGGCCGAAATTTCCAGGAGGAAATGGCAATTACGGTGATCTTGCAGCAAGGAGCAAGCACTCGGGATTGGGGCTAGATTACCGGGTGTGAAATATCCGCCCGGAAACTCTTCTTTCCGATATTAAGAGCTATGGAGTTGTCGGGAATCAGTAATTGCGGGAATTAGCTATTGGAGATATTGTATAATTGTAGGAATTAGATGGAAGTGATTGTATGTGCAATGTGCATATTTTTAATTGGATATAACTGACCTATAACTGAATAACTATAACTGCTGCATTGAGCAATAACTATTAAGGAGAAATGTTATGTAGTTTTTTAAATTAACAGAATACAATTTATTTTTGGAATTCAAACAAAAAAGTACGCACAAATGTACATATGTAACGCGATTTTTTATTCCTTATACCATACCTATGGGTTTAAAATATATTACAAATATGGAAAACTAACTTTAGATAGTAAATCTCACGTGAACGTATTTAATGAAGTAAAATATACTTTTAATTATTTCCATTAACTTCTTTTTATTTCTTTAACACGAAAAGAGCCCATCAGTTAGTAAGATTTCACTCGATATATTCCAAGTTCCTATTGTTTTTTACTTAATTTTTATTTACTTAATCTTTTAATTTACTTAGTTTGTTTTGAGAAATATTTTTTTACATTTATGATAAATCGCGATTTATTTATATATATTAATTTGGTGAGGAATCATATATTTTCCTGCATTTTCAATTTGGTTTTAAACGATATTTAGTGTAAAATTAATGATTATGATATGTAGCAAAAAGTTCATTACATATTTGTAACTTGAATAAAGAAATGAAAAACTTTCAAATCACTGGTTGATATGCCAGAACGTGTAAAATCAATTATTTCCAATGGTGAATAACTCGCGAAGTAACTATTCAATTTATTGAAATGAAATAGAGTGAAATAAATTGTTTTTCACGAGTGATCCAAGCGCGTCATATCAAGTTGTTTGTCCTTCAGTCTAAAAGTTTACACTTACTAGTGTCTGGTTATACGAAAACAAATATTGCAATGTTATATTTTTCAATAAACCCAACTATAAGAAAAAGAGATTTTTCCATAAACACCCTTTCACATGAAACAACAAGATTCGAGCACGAATTGTAAACCCATCCTTTATATAGAAATTTAAAAATATCTTATCATTTAGCCCTAATTAAAAAGTGTTAAAAACTACAAACAGCATTTTCCACTGGTGCATTAAAAAAACTTACTCTCCCCGGAAATCAGAACACATAATTAATAAACGGATCATAAACCACATTAAGTAATCAGCTGAAGAAATTAAACATCCTATTAGCGACTTGCCCTGTCTTTGAACACGCTTCATATTACACTGCTATAAATCTGCTCGGTTATACTTCCATGTAGACTAATTTAGTAAGCGAAATTTGACGTGTAATTGAAGCGAGATATTTGGCGTTGTTTGTAATTATTTCTAAAAGCATGCCCCAATTATAGGTGGTTACACCCCATAACTCCGTTGTCAAAGCTCCCCTGCGTGATTCTGGGAAGCCCAGCAATCAGTGCACGGTGTATCACCAATTAATGAAGGAAACTTGCTAAGTGCCATATTGTTGTGAAGATATAATTTGTAAGCTTCACTGAACACAGCTCCAGGGTGCAGTGTAAAGAATGCTGTGTTGAGGGTCTTTCTACAAAGAAAGTCGTTTGTGCTGGTAAGTGCCCCAAACGCAATTTACTTGATGAGCAGGCTTTGGTGTAGTATCCTTCGCCTAACTATTCATGGATGGTGATGATCGAATTGAAAGTTGGGCTATTTAAAATACAGTGGATTTGTTGGGGGTATTAAGTGGGCCACCGCAACATTCTGATTAGTTAGTTGAGTGTTAATATCCTGTGGTCGTTCGTAATATTTTATAGTTTATGAAGAATACTTTATTTTATGCTAGGAGGGTCTAAAATGTTTTAAATTGTTATTTGTGTTTCAGTTTTGAAGGATATAGTTTTGAATTTAAGGAACAAAAAGGAAACCATATCAAATAGATTTAACATCGCAATAATTCGATCTCTAAATTTACTTCCCATTTAAAGATAATTGCATAAGGGTTTAGTAGAATAATCAAATAATGTTATACAGTCAAAAAATGTACTTACGAAAAATAAAAGGGTGATGTCTCTTTGGCTCCAATTACGGTATGAGTTTCATAGAGGAAACTAAAAGAGAATAAAACTTTGTTAAACATCAGATTTTTAAAAAACTCAAATGAAAGTTCATTTTCTCCCATATCTAGAGTTATTCTTTAACATTTTTGTTTATTTCCAACATCTTTGATACTGAAAAATTTTTACCTCGAAGTTTGATTTCCGAGAATTTTCTCCTTTTCAATACTAGTATGCGTTTTTGTTTCCCTTCAAATTTCCCTTTTATTTGGCGTGAAATTTTAGAACACACCTTCTAATTTCCAAGAATCTGAAAACAAAATGTGTTGAAAAGACCAAGCTGAGCTAAAGAAGTTGAAAGAAATATTTAGGAGTGGTTTGTTCATTTCTCGGGTTGTAGCATATTTGTTTCAGTCAATGTTTTCAGTTCTTTCCTCGAATTTCTTTCGAATATAAAAAACCCTAAATTTCTCGATAAATCTTTGTTTTAACATTTAAAAAACGCTTATCTTAGATCCAAGAGTAAATTTAATATGTATGTTATAAGCAAAACTATAAACAGGACTTTATTAATAATGACTAGATTTAATCACATTGCCCGTAAAATATAGGGTTACTTGGGGTAAGTGGGTCACCCCCTTAAACTATAATATGTACAGGAAATTTCACACTTACTCGCATTGATTATGTTACAGCTTGTCACACCGATGAGTTTTGCATACATTTGAGATTTGTTTAATTCATTTTTAGGATTATAGAACTAATTTAAAATAGATTCTCATAATGGATTTTTTGGACAGTTCAAGACGTATTTTTCAAAGAACTATTTACAGGTAAGTTTTCATTACAATTTAATGTTTATTGAACTGTTTTTCAGAGTTTGACCTAAAATACATACGGCAATTTGAAATTTTTCTAAATTTTTAATTTTGAAGTGTTTAACAGGGGGTCCTACTTACTCTATACTTTTAGCATGGTTGGGGTAAGTGGGACCCCTCTTTAATTAGTAAGTGAGACCCCTTATTATAATATAAGTGATTCTAGAGGGTCCCATATGATATAGAAACTATTACTGAAGATATGGGCGGATTTCAGGGGGGCTATAGGGACAATTTCCCCCAATATTTTCAGAAAATTTCGATTCATATTAGCTAGACCCCTTACTAACCACTTCAAAATTCATTAAAATTTATAAATAGTTTGATCGACATTTTATATCAAATTTGAGTTTTAATTTAAGTTTTGGTGAGTAATGTGAAATATCTCATCAATAGTGTTCATTCTCATTTAGAGTGTCCGATTTCTTTTTTATCTTACAATGTGTATTAAAGTGCCAAAATAAATCTTAATCAACCTTGTTATGTTTTTTCAAGACTATTTTATATATTAAAGTAAAACATATCCCTTTGGCCTTTCAAAACATTCTTTAAAATACTTATTTTGCTTTTCATTCTATTCTTACCTTAGCATATTGATTTTGATGTGAGTATATTTCTCACTCATGGATACAATTACAATAAAATATTTTATATTGAAATTTACTGTACTTTATCAAGTAAGACCCACTTACTTCCTTTTAAGTTTTGCTTGCTTTAAATATAAATAAAGAGGGGGTGACCCACTTACCCCATCTCTTGGGGTAAGTGGGTCACCCATCTAATTTTTGATAAAAAGACCAGTTAAGAAAAATATAAAGCTTTATTTTAGAAACTACTGATAAATTTTTGTTTATCGATAGACTCTTTAACGAAATTAGTCAACAAGTACAAAATAAACCCTTTCAATTTTTTTCTATAAAGCTCCAAAAATGTACTACGCAAAAAAGGGGTCCCACTTACCCCAAGTGACCCTATCTATTTTTTGTATTTTGTAAAAATGTAAAATAATTAAACATGTGCATTGGATTATACCCGGTTGATACTAACAAAAGCATTAATATAAATAACACATTGGGGCTTAAACATCTAAACTCAATTAAGCAATATTAAAATAAAAAAAATATTCCAGTTAACAAATATATAATGCAAATGGATTACTCTTACAAACACAATATTTAATAAACTAATTCAAAAACGAATAATAAAAAAAGCATCAATTTTCACCACTGCATCGTCATTAACAAACGGATCAACCTACGTAACGTACCACTCTTACTCTTTCTTTGGCATTGTGTAACACACTCCCATCGATTATTTAAATCACCAGTGTTGCCTAAAGCACGTGCGTGCCAAATTTTTTTAAAGCAAAGTCATCACCAGTTTGCACGTAAGAAGCACTTGGGAATAGGCAGCTGGAGCTTCAAACGGTACCAACCAGAAAAGAATCCCCCAATGGCAAAGGCCTTCCACAGCTGGAATGCTTCAAGATGGCTCTCTGAGCTGCATTTCGAAACCCCTTTCAAAAGTACGTCAATTTAAGTAAGCCCATAGGGACAACTGATTTAAATGTTTTCGATAGAGCGATTTCTCTAAATTACTCTTTTAAAATATTTACTTGTAGTTACCCCTAAATGGGCACCTTTTGAAAATATAGATGTAATTTTCGGAGTTGCTTTATTTCTCTGACACTTATTTAATTAAAATAATTGAGTTGATATTTCTTTAAATTCAGTTTTTAGAGTATTGAATCTGTTAGTTTGCTAAAAGAATAATAAAATGTGCTGGCGTTTTTAGTGTGAAAAGTTATTTACTTAACTGTTAAGTACTATAACGATATGGTTGATATAAAACTTATTTAACTAATAAATTCTTTCAAAAGACTGGTAAGCATTATAAATATGTTTTTAAAGAATGAAATTATAGTAATTAAAACTTAAAATCATAATTCTTAAAAGACTTGAAACCTTTAAAATATTAATCATAAAAATAGTTAATGTAAAAATAGATATAATAGGATTCACTAAGTAACTCATTATATGCAAATTATATTCATATTGCTTGTTTAATTGTACAGTTTTAAAAGAAACAAAAACCAATTTTAAATGCAACTTTGTGAAACTAAAAAAAGAGGCTTTAAAAACCACTGCAATGTGTTTTAACATTGCATAAACTTTATAAAATATGAGATCATATAACTTTTATAAATCTTATGAGAGGTAATAATGAAAATGTTTTAAAATTAATGAAAGTAGAGAGTCTATTAATAATTAAAATATTATATCTAAGCCAATTAAATGTTATTAAATTTATTTTAAATGCTCATTTCAGCGTATTTATTTTCACCACACACACATTTGAGTTTTTAAATTATAAAACAGTGTCTTACTGATTTATTAAAAAATCACCAAGTATTGTTGTCAGCTTTTCAAAATACTTTGTGAAAAAAGCTTAACATAAACAAGATTTTCATATAACTGCTAACCAAAGTATTGTTTTTATCAGTTAAGAAAATTGTTAGAGTTGTAGGTACATCAAAATACTGTTCATTGTATTCCGCTTTTCAAAAGCTTAACGTTATACATACGTACTGCCCATGTGCTTAAAAACTGAAAAACCACAATGGAAAATATCCGGTTAGGGTCTATTTTTAACAAAAGATTCTCCGCATCGATTCATGTGAAATAGAGGCACCTGCTCCACTTTGATTTGAAATAAAGCAGCATTGGCATTAAAAAAGCCTAAAGTTTGGGTTCTCTTCTGAAAAACAAATTTACTTCACATTTTTAACTTTAGGTTTCTAGTAGAGAATGTACATAAAAATATATAGATTTTGTAGTCTTTTTTATTGCTCTTACCAAACTATGCTATAATTCAATTTATGCAGAGAATCTTGAAAATGATACATAAAAATTTATAGGAGGTCAATGACGGTTACAAATAAATATTTGGATATTTTTGCTTATGAAGAATCAGTGAACCTAATACTATTCACATTTTTATGTTAACATAATATTTGTTTAGGAAATTATGAATATCTCTAAAAGATGAGCAACTTTTACTTTTCTTTTTTTTAATATTTCTTCATCATTAGACATTTAAATTATCATTGCATAAGACAAAATCATTTTAATATTTTATGGTATGAAAACTAATACTATTATTATTTGATACATGTTTTATTCTTTTGATAAACTGAGAAATTTTTACGGAATTTTAACCTTCCTACCCTCTTGAAAAAATAGTCACATATTCCCCCTCGTGGGGTCTAATAGTACCCCATGCGTAAAACATGCCTATGACTCTAATAAAGGTTAAAAATTCCTTAAATGGAGAAGAATTATTTTTTATTTCTAGAAAGATGCTTCAGAATAATTTATCCAATTTTTTTGGTATTTTCTCATTTTTTTCGTCCTATTACGGCGTAATTGGGTTTCTTTTGACACACGTTTTTTATCACACCTGGACCTTCAAACAAGAATTAAATTACAGAAATGAACTACAATGAAGTTGTTTTACTTAAAATATTTATAATCACACTGTTTAAAGCATACTAGTTGATATACCCGGTCTTGCACAGGTAGAATTTAGTAGTTTATTTTAAACGATCTATGAAGTTGCATATATTCTCTATTCTGCATTATCAGCTACCTGTCACCCCAGATTAATTTATTTAGTTTTATGAAACATGTAAAGTGTGGATTCTCCTTTTTAAAATTGAAATAATACAAAAAAATTATCGGTTCAGATTTCTTAGTGAAATCAGTATCTCCCTTGTTTATGTAAGTTTTAACGCAAAATTGTTTTTTTTCTTGATAATTCTTCGAAATCACATTCTGGACTTCCGTAAATACTCATAAATATTTGAAAGCATTCTTATTTTTCAAAGAAGACTGAATATAAAAACCTATTTACAATCAACCATGAATTAATATTGTTTTTGTAAAGAATGTGTTCAACAGGAAGTCATGGCGACAGTTGTCTGAGTTTTTTTGCTGCAACTGTTAGATACTCAAAAGATTTCTATAAATAGCATATTTTTCTTAGAATGATAATAAAAAATTTAAGAAATAGCGAGTGATTCAATGTATTTAGCCGCAATCTTCTTTTTGTAAAAAAATGACAATTTCTACGAAAATGTCTTTCTAATATTTCTCCAAACGTTCTAAACAAACATACAAACCTTTTTTTATCTATAATACAACAAAAAATTAATACTAAACTTTATTTGATACTGTTTTACCGCCATTCATGCCTGGGGTCTCAGAAGACCCCAGAGGGGGAATATGTGACTATTTCTCCCAAGACACTTAAAAATGGAATAATAACTCCAAAATTTTTACCCATTGTAAAACTTTGCGTAATTAAGGAATAGTAGCATCGGAAATTGTCAAAACAAAAATGCATGGGAGATATCAAGCGTCAAAGTGCGTCTGGGGTCGAAATAGACCCCAAAGGGGTAGGAAGGTTAAATTTAAAATTAGAAAATTATGTTTAGATAAAAGACCCCCATATAATATATTTAAAATTAACGATTTGGATTTATTCTTAAAATGAATAGGAATATATGAACTAAAAAATACACCATCTAAATATCTTATAATAAGTTTTATAACACAAAGTAATCCGACATAATCACGAAATTATAATAAACATATTAAAATATGGCATTCCTTTCTCTTTTTTTGCTAGTGGGCGGGTACTGCTGGAGATTTTAATCCTTGACCACAGAACTGCCCTAAGAAATACCTACGAAGCGTTATCCAGCGGGCACCTGTGGGCCAGAACCACGGAGGTGAGGTACTGCTACCCGCGCCACACACACATTCACTCGAAAAACCCCTTTTTACAGGGGAGGGGATACATTAATTCATCACACAAGAACAGAAACTAACATACATGCCAAACGGGGAATCGAACCCCAGGCGTACGGCTTCGCAGTCTGTGCTCTAACCACTAGGTCAGGACGTCGGCATAAGATATTCCTAATTTAATGTTTTTAAATCACAAATTTATATCTTTAACAAAACATCCTTGTCAACACTAATTATTATATCACTTCTCGGTAAAAGTTAAATAATAGAAGAGGAGGACTTTAGTAACTCTTTCTGACACCAACAAGCTCTTAAAGTAATTGCAGGCAATGTAACTTTCATTGAGTCCAAGTGCCGTTGCCAATCGAAGAAAGACTATAAAATTAGATTGGTGTTTTAAGTCTTCCAAACTGACCACGTAATTCTGCGGTAGCTTGATACCGTGTTCATTCCTTCCTGACCCAAACCATTCACAAGAAAAAGAAAATCGTAAAAGAAACTAGCTGTATCTTTTTTAGTGTCCGTTTTATGTCTCTTTTCGACCGAAAACTATCTTCTTGAAGACATATACAACTTTCGGATGCAGTATACTCTCGATAACTCAAAGTTCAAAGGATAAGAGAAAAGTTTCGAGATATTTTTAATAAAGGGATACATTGCAATAAAGGCTTATAAAAATATCATACAATAATATTTAATGCGAAATTTTAAGCTTGTAAAAGAAGTTAACTAATTCAATACAATATTTGGTTAACATAATTCTTAGTAACTCTCACATATTGAATGGATTTACGATAGTATAAATTCTTTTCAGCATGTGTGTGGAAAAAAAAAATTCTTATTATCTAAAGATGCTATTTTAAGGAATATCCCCCTTTTTCTTTGAATTAAAACTTCTTTGAAGGTCATGAGCAAGTTTTACCTTAGAAACTCTTGAATCCACATTTGTTTAATTGATGACTTTCTTGATAAAAACGTATTTGTGAAAAAAATATGCAAATGTTTTATGTAAAAACTATTCTAGTTAATAAAAGCTGATTACATAAAATAAAGTCAAAGGAAAAATAAAACGTTTTCAGGTTATAAGTATCTTGGTGATTGTGAAATTCATGGTATTCGGTAATTTTGTTTGAAATGTGCCGCTAACATTTACCATAGACTTTTTGTATTTCTCTTTGTCTGTAGATATAATAGGTAATTGTAATTTGTCAAGAAATAATTTTATTTTTTTATTTTTTCAGTCTCGTTCAGACAGTTGAATGTGCGATATATTTTTTAACTCCAACATTTAGATAAATAAAACTCAGCTTTTCTGCATTTTAAAATTTCTTAACAATAATTGTTAATTTAAATGTCTTGTCAAGTACAATAAAAAGTCAGAGATAATGTTTGAAAACAAATGTTAGAGACTGAAACTATTTATGCTGAAAGAAGGTGTTGGGTGCCTGGAGTTTTAAAGTAAAAAATTCCATAAAATCAAAAACAAATTTTTCTTAGGAAAATTATAAAATAAAAATGATATGTTCCAACAGTAAATAATGAAAGACATTTTTTATTACGTATAAAACGCTTACATCATAGACAATTTTTCAAAAAAAAATATATTTTACCTTTTTTTTTGGGGGGGAGGGGAGGTTCTCAACCAGTTTTAAAGGTAACAAAAAGAAATTCATGAAAAATTTTGAAATTTGTATCACTCATGTTAATAAGATGGAATTTTGGAACAATTATGCAATAATACCTAAGTATTATTTAAAAATCAATCTTCAGAGGATGTACTTCTTCAAAATAAATCCTCGAAACATTTTCTTCAGATGTATCCCTTGTATCAATCGTTCTACTAAACGTATCTATTTGTGTGTAGTGTCGAAAAGGCATTTCGGTTTTATTCAACGAAATAAAACTACTATTTGAAGTGTCTTATCCGTCAATTTAAGCCTTCACCTAAATAATCACCGTTTCCAGTCATTTCATGAGTGAAATACCATGTACTTTAAACCAATTTTCTGTTTCGGAACATTAAGTTGACTCTTTCCATAGTATAGTTTATAGTGTAAGCTAGTCTACAAAGAATTTCTAGGATTTGGATGTTATTTCTGTAGAAAAAGAATCCATGGAATTCTGGATAATTGAAACAAATTAAGTTATTCTTAAAACTTTTTAAAATTTTTTGCACATGATAGTATTCAAAAACATTAAAATATTATACATAGTAGCTGGTATTATTTAAAAAGTCAAACTATTATTCAACTTATAAAATCATTAATAGTCTTCCGGATAAAAGTGACATCTTCTTTGACAATTTTAGAAAATCAAAGTTTGTTTTTATAAATAATCTTTAAATTTGTGTTTTGGAGTTTGTATTGTTTTTTTGTTGTTGTATTTGGTATTTGTGTTTTGTATTTCGGTACTTGCATTTTTTGTCTGATTTTTGGTATCTGTATGTTTTTTTCCATCCATGTAAATGGAAAATGACTGTATGGTGGGAATAAATAAATTATGCAGTATTTTCAGTGACAGAAGGTTAGTCTGTATTAAAAATGTGTATTTAATTCTTACTAGAAAAAACAGGGTGTACTTATCCTTAAGCATCTGTTTCACAGTTGATATTGTTATTTTAATTATAATTTATTTCGCAAATAAATAATTATTTTAGATTTATCAGTCGATTCTGAATTTTTGAATTAACCTTCTAGGGCCCAAGAGAGATTTTACGAAAAATGTAATTTTATTAGTTGCATGGCATGTATGGCATAAAAAGGTTTTAAAATATTTTTTCACATCGAACTAAGTATACGTTGCAAAGGTATGAAAATGAGTTTCTATTTTCTACACAATAGAATGAAATTTAGTTTTGTTTTTAACTTTAAAATTAGTATATTGGAGAGCATTTCTCAATGTTAAACTTTATTTTAAAAACAGTGATTTGAAATGAGATACATTCTTTTTTGCTTATTTTAACATAGCTTACCATTACTTCAGTTATTTTCGTAAAAAAATTTAATGCTTTAATTTCGTTTATATATACTCTTTTACCTCAGTAGTAGGTAAATGTAGTAAGATGCTATCATACAAAAGAAATCATCAACATATTTAAAAATAGCATTTCCCATAGAACTCCTTATCGACTATACACCATCAACAAAGCAAAAATAAATAATTGTTAACCTATTAATTATATTTGTATTTTGCAGTAAAACGTTAAAATACATTTAAAACATTTTTTATCTTTAACTAATAGGATCATAATATACTTTGAAAGGAAAACGATTAAGTTCAGATGAGAATTATTATAAACAATTCCATATTTAAAAAAATCTGAAATATAGCACATCATTGAAACTCAATATACACCTAGAAAAGTATAAGCTTCTGAATTAAGTTTACGAAAACAAAGAGGCTCAAAAGATTGTAGAACGAATTCTTTTTCGGAACCATAGTGTAATATTTTCTAATAAAACCACCGGAAAAACATTGAAATAAAAAGAATCTAACGATTATTGTGTTACGAAGGGAATAGCTGCAGATACGTAATGCATTTCAAAGATGTAGAGTTCCGTATAAAATAGCAAAAATAACCGTGTTTCATAGGACAAATCTACAACAATTCAAGAAAAGCAGAGACTGTAGTATCTCCCGCAACAAAAAAGAAGCAATTCTGCTTACAGGGAGGTTTCCTCCCCTTTATTTATTCTCCAGTCAGTGAAAATTTTCGTTTCCTTTCTTAAGAATGAAAAAGGAACAAAAAGTAAAGAAAGAACAGCTACTGCCATTTTTCAAAGAGTTCAAATGCACAAGGAGGGTTTACACGTATTGTATTTGTGTCGTACAAGAAGAAAATCAACTTGGGCTAGAAAGTCCGGGTCCATGGGAGAAGGAAAAGTACCATCTGAATGTATGAATTAGAGATTCTTTTCTTCGTCTATAATCGATTCATGTTTGAAATTCCAACCTTTAACTTTGTTAACATTTTTGTGTTTTAAATTCCGAGGATTCTCTATTGATTTGCGTAGCACGTTCGGTTGACTTTTGCGGAGATCAAGTCTCGCACTGCTGAAAAAAGCATTTCGTCGCATAATTCGTAAAGAAATCCTTAGTTTCTCCTACTATATTTTTTACTATTTTGTTGCCTTCGTGGAATGAGAGACAGAATAAACATCTTTATTGAATAACTTCTTTTTAAGATCTTGTCTTCAGGGCTTTTTTGGATCATTCCGTGAAACCTTTAATTCTATATTTTAGAATACTGAAATAATTGTATTTGACTTTTAGATGTACATGTTTTTCTTCTTCCGATATCGTAAAATGAGTTAATTAGGAAAATTTCTTTTTAATTTAAGAATATTTTAACTCTTAAGACAAACAAACCTAAATACAGTAAAAAGGAGTATTTATATTGCAATCCCTCTACGAAACCTTGCTACATATACCGAAAAATGTTTTGAGCTAATAATCCTCATTGTTAGCATAATTTATTTGCTGTGCCATATTTTTTTTGTCAGTGAGAGCATAAAGTTAAAATTAAAACAATACTTTCTTATACGTCTGGTGTTACATGTTCCAGTTCCCAAACTTTGCACCATGTACATTTCTGGAATAGAGTACATAAACATTTTCAAAGAGAGAGAACTATACATCTACAACTAAGAGTTTTCCATGAAATGCAACGAATATACATTTCTTTATATTCACTGCGCATATCGATGCATGCACCTTGTAATGGCATCATGTGTTTGTTACATATGTAACAAACACACACTGTTAAAAAAAGAGTTCACCCTTTCACCAGTTTTGTGGTGACAGGTTGATCAGTTTCACCACAAACGTGGTTCAAACTAGTTGCGAGCCGAAATGTCGCGAAAATTCGGAACCATGTTTTCGGTGCAAGAAAACACCAAAAACTTGATAAAAAACACCAAGAACAAGTTTTTGGTGTTTGAAAACACCGAAAATGTGGTTCATTTTTTCGCGACATATCGGTTGCAACTAATTTGAACCAGGTTTGTGGTGAAAGGTTGAAATTTTTTTAACAATGCATAATATACCATTTTATCAAAACTAATAGTCATTGAAGTATAGTTTTACCTTAGTTAAAGAAAAAGTTATTAAATTTGCAAATTTTTAAGTGTTATTGTGTAGTTTTGTGTTCTTTTAGTTAAATGAAGACACAATTTGATAAAAAAAATCAAGAAAACTTTTTTCTTTTTTGAGGCTTGAAAAAGGGCTATTTTCACATGTTAATATTTCCGCGAATATTTCAGATATTTTCATAATTTTTTTTCAGTGAGTTCTTCATAACATTGGCAACAATACTCTCCCTGAAGTTTTTGATCTATCTCCTTTAGTTTTTAAATTAAGTTTTAATAAATTTTTAGTTCGCCGCTAGGGACTCTTTATCAAAATCAATGTTTGTCTGTATGAATATCCTTTAGTTTAAAGTTTTTCCACCTACATTAACTTTTAAACGTCTTTACCACGTTGATCTACTCACTCCCGGGAAGGTTTCCAAAAAACGTAATTTAAAATCAAAGCATCCTAACAACCTTTTTCGGTCCATCTTATGCTTGAAAATTAACATTTTTATGCCTAACATCATGGAAAAACCATCAATTGTTGTAAATATAACAAGAGAAGATGTAACAATAATTTTTGTATTAATGATATCGGTTGTTGTAGGCATGATATCGATTGTTATAGATTGTAATCGATTGTTGAAGTTAAAATCAATTTTTGTAGCATAAACATAAAATATATCCATTATTTAATAATTTCTCACTCTGCCGGGCAAATTGTCCGGGTAAACCCTGTCCTAACACACAGTGCTACACATTTGGACTGGTGAAGCCCGGCTGTAGCACACCAGATGATATTTATTTAAAAAAAAAGGAAACTCGGGCGAAGCCCGGGTCTAGAAAAAATATAAATTACAAATTATAGTAAGACTATTCCTACTTCCTCACCATGTAAAAACTAAGCATAATTTAAAGCTCATGTAAATATCTCCTCCAACAAAATATTTTATTCTAAAGCTAAAACAAAATATTAGAGCTAAAATATTTTACATGATTAATAATAAAAATTCTTCATAAATTAAATTTATTTTGCATCATTGTATCTATCTCCTTCCATTAAAAACGAAATGAAAATTCCCTCATTCAAACGTTAAAACAGGTAACGTTTATTCACTTCATTATTGCCCCTTGTCAATTAAACTTACAACAAATTACTTATTTTTCGACACATAAAAAACCCGGGACCCATATTAACCCCATAGAGCTCTTGCTTCAGTCTGAGCTTGGAAAGTGAGAATTATTGATTTCCTGAACGTTCTGCCAAGTGAAGAATACAGAAATCATTCCAGGCAAAGCGAGGAAATAAGCCTTTCAGACGGCCCCATTTATCTTAGATTTCTCTTGAGAACGGTTCGAGGCATTGTTCCACTGAAATTAGGCCCATATTTAGGGAGCAGTTCTCCAGGGAGACACTTCCAGACCACGTTTAAGGTCTAAATTCTGTTTAGGAATTTTATGAGAAAAAATAAGCTAGTTAGTTAAAGATTCTGTTGTACAATTTTAAGTCGAAAGGATGTATTTTTTGTCACTTTTTTACTTTTAGAACCGCGTAACTTTTTTATAACAATCTATAGGTATTATGATTCTGCATCCAGATTCTAGATACACAATTATGATATGAAAAACCAAAACACATTAAAATAGTTTTAATGAGGGTTTCTGCAAGTCCACCCAAATCCCTCATGGCCAGATGTCGTGAAAAAATACCCAAAGAAATACATCTCAACGACTCAAACTTAAAAAATGTGACACCATTTACCATATTAAAACTTCATTACCTTATTCCATGAAACGCGCATGTATGCACCGAAATGTGCAGTGGATTTTTTTTCACCTCATTCTGTCAATTACAAAAAACTGTGTTATTGTTTTCTAATTTTGGTATGACGTCATACGTTTCTTTATCACAATATCTCGAATTGTTTTATTATAAAAAATATAACATTTTCATAGATGTTTCATTTGGCCATTTAAGAGACAAATATGTTATTAAAAAAAGGGGAGGAACTCTTTGAAAGATTTTACTCAGTTTAAAAATGTATTCATTTGATTACCTACTTTTCCATGACACTACATTTTCCTTAACTACCCTTGACTTACCTCCAGAACGAATAGTTAAATACATATTTTGCAAAATATTTAAACTCTGAGCAACAAACAATGATGGCTAACGATTATTGGAATAATTCTAATTAACATTCTTTAATCATTACCCTTACGTTTCAAATTAGAGATATATACGAATAGAAAGTAACAGGGGGAAGCATTCTTATAATTGTACATCATCCACGTCTGAAGAGGCGGTGCTTAAACCAAAAGAGCAAATAATTACATTAAGTAGACAGCTTATTCCTTCAAATTGCAAGCATATTTGAATAAATCCATTTATTTAAAGCAAGACCAGAAGCCGAGTACGCCTTCTTTAAGTGCATCATTCTTTTTCGCAAATTTTATCTTTGAGAATCAAGTAAATAAAGTAGAAATGCAGTAAGAAGTTTCTCTTCTCGATCTTTGATTTCGATAAAACCGCCACAGTGTGACAGGAGAATATGCAACAATTAAAGTAATGAGAGTCATAAGAGTTTCTGAAGAAATGAGTGCATACCATTTCTTCTTAACTGCTAGTCATTACCATTAAATGGAAGACTTTCAATTATGACAATAACATTCCTCCTTTCCGCAATGCCTACTCTTCCACCACATTCGTAATTGCTAAGAACAGCTGAATGCTAATTTCAAACCAGGATGGGTTTACTCTCAACGCATATAGGAGACTCACTACTTAATGGAAAGTATGTTTATACGTGCAAAAATTAAAAAAACAAATAATTCTAAGGCTGTACAATGTACAAAAAATATTATAAACATATATCTAAACACTAATTTTTGAGTATTATTCATTCAAAAATGTATTCAATTATTTTCTGAATAATATATTTTAACAAAATTTCAAACACCCAGCACAAAAAGATTCTTTGCGTGGAGTATATAAAAATTTGCCGTAATAACTATACCTCCGATGACTTTTATTTATAGAAAAATATGATTTCATATCCCATAAAAACTTAATTATTTCCTTCCACGCATGCACAGCATATATTTTTAACGTCTTAGTGTACAAACAAATCAAAATACCTATGCTCATGTTTCCCATAAACCTTTTGTAGCCAACACCGGATGTGACGTCAAGCCCTTTTCTGTCATGATTTTCTCGAAAACTATAGGTTATAAAGGTATAGTTCTTTGGGCTGATTATTTTTATATACTTCATGCAAGGAATTTGGTTGAGCAGAGTTCGGGAGGACTTGGATGAAGCACTTTCTATATTTGAAGTGTGTGGCTATAGAAATTTTATTTAATCAAGTTAGCATATGAGGATTGAACAAATTAGTAATTATATAAATATAGTTTTATTTTAATAAGCAATGATGTACTTATTTATTGGTTTTAAAAACATAGTAAACATCTTATGCGTATACATATATTTTTCTTCGAAATCACTGAAATAATGGTTAACCCATTACTGCCTGACGTCCCTTTTTAGGGACGTTTTTTAAAAATCCTCCTATTTCTACAAAAATTGTTCCTTTGAATCAAAATTTGCACTGTTGTATTTCTGATCTTCATAGAACATAAAGAACACAAGAAAAAAGCATAATTTCAAAAAATTTTCACTTTTTTTAAAGTTGGAAGATATAATTTTTCAGAAAAGTGCTTTTTTAAGAATTTTAAAAGAAAAAGCTTAAAAATCCTAGTTGTTATTTTAAAAAAATTTCAATGTCGATATATATTACTGTTTATACATTAAATCAGTTGGGGTGTTTTTTTATTTTTCCAAAATATTTTATCTTGACCTTATTTTGGACCCTTGAAAAGCGTCCCTAAAAAGGGACGTCAGGCACGAATGCCCCCGTAGTTTTCCCATAGTGAAATGCTAGTGTTTCCTTATTTTTATTCATCCAAACGTGTTAGATTCTTATGATATGAATTAAATAACTGATATTTATAAAATTACTTTAATTTTAGCTAATAAATTTATTATTTTTGTTTATTTTTTTTGGAAAATACTGTTATTTCTGCTAAATTAATGGAATAAAAAGTCTTAAATTATAAGGAATTAATCAATTTGTATTAATTAAAGGGAATAAATTAATTATTTTACTATATTTATTACTTATGCAAATATATTCTGGTTATAATTTAATTAAAAGTTTAATAATTATTAGTTTTTATGACTTTTTGTCATTAAAATTGCCAAAAAAGTCGCTTTTGTGGTAAATTTTCGGCTTTTTTTCTAATTAGATGTGGATAATCATTGTGTTCTACACTGCAGATTAATCTGTATCATCTGGCTTGCTAATGCACATCCCACTGAGGCTTGATTTTTGGGGAGAAATTTGTGTTCCGCACAATAAAATTAAATAAAATGAAAAAAGTATGGGCATTTGAAAGACTTTAACTTCACAAATTGAGATATTCTGATGGATTTGAGGTGTGTAAAAGTAATTATTACTTAAAATTAGGTAACATATAAACAAAGAATGCCTTTTTCAATTAAAAATCTTAATTAATTTGCAATTAACATAGATTTGGGAGGAAAATACGTATTTTAGAGCATAAAAAATGCTAAAATTACGTTAATTAAGGTTAATTTAACGGTTAATTGGATAAATAATTAATGTTTTTTGTACCTTTTGATGTTACAGTACCGTTCCAATCACTTTTGCTGCACTTAATAAGGTATAAAATGTTTTTGAGGCTTTAAAAAAGTTTTCTACCATGCGCTTACTATAGAGAAAAACAACGGGGGCATTCGTGCCTGACGTCCCTTTTTAGGGACGTTTTTTAATTTTGGTGTAGAAATTAAAATTTTAACCTGGAATTTTTTTCACTATTTTTCCAGTTGTTTTGGGGCTAATGTTTTTACTAAATATTTAAGAAAAATAAAAAGTTGGGCATTAATGGGTTAATTATTTTATGATGTAATATGCTGACATTTATTAAAAACAAATGTTTATAAAAAGAACAAGACTTTAAAACCCGTAAAGGGGACCCTAAATTTTTACAGAAATTTTCTCTTAAACATATTATGCTTCAAGTGTTTTATAAAGCTGCTCTCGAATTATTCTAGAAAGCGGACAAGAATAATCACACATAGTAAACTTTAACCTGACGTCTTCTTCGAGGTACCTCACTTCTTTAATTTTCAGGATAAAGGGCTGGCTGTAACATCCATTAAGACGTCACAGTTGCCAAGGAAGGTAAAAAATAATTTTCAGCTTTTCAACTTTCATCGTAAAATTTTCTTCGTAAAAACTGCGTTTGCCGTTGAGTCAACTGGTAGGTATTCTACGTAATTGTGTGAGGTAATCTTACAAGTATGGGCTGGGAAAGAAATTAAAATTATTTGATTACTTGGATACATAAGGTAGGAGGAAATATTTTTGGGAGTTACTCCATCTTTGAAATTTAGCACTTTCAACCTGGCGTATGTAAGTGTAAGTGTTAGCAAGCTAGTAATGCCTTTTTTTATTTTATATTTTTATATTTTTCTTGATTTTTTTCTATTAATATTTTTCCTAGTTTTACTAATTATACTCTCCCCTAATATAAAAAGAACAAATATTAGTTTTCTTTGAATTTTACCCAGTATATTACGGGAAGTCCTTATACCTTATTCACCAGTAACCTAACTTAAGGTTAACCTTGAATCAAAACTTCTAACGGCTATAAAGTTAACCTGGAATCAAGCTTTCTTGATAACTCTGATTGGCTTAAAACTTGTTTCCCTTTTTCAACAACCAATAAAAAACTAGATTACAGGTTAACCATTGGTTAAGTTAGTGATGAATAAAGCCATAATTGGTAGTTGAAAAAGGGAAAAGTCAACCTGAGTTGTTTAAAAAGCTGGATTTCTGGTTAACCTTTGGTCAAGTTAGTGGGGAATACAACAGTTAAATACTAATATAGTTTTTCTCACTTAAAATTACCAAATATATTTATAAATAGTTTTGAATATGTTATTTTCACAAATTTTTATAATTATAATTGCAGCATACACACATAAAATAAACAACCTGAAAAACTTCGATCAATGTATTTTTCTATTTATAGCCAGCTTGCTTTATTTGACAATTCGTGCACTGTTTATCAAAAATAAAGTGATAACTCTCAAGAGGATGTACGGGGACATGCGTGTTTTAAAGGCATTTCATGCTACTAAAAGCAATAAAGTTATCATTTTCAACGCTTTCATAAGCATCTACTCCCCTGCATTCTATGCGACTCATGTTAATTTCAGCCACTTTGTATGTGTGGTTGAGCTTAATTCAGCACTCTGGCTGTGTCAGTAAGTAGGTTAACGTATGGTTGTTTCTTGCTTCCTTTTTTGACGATCCGGATCACGCTACCTTAATTTAATTTATATGAATACCCTAGGAAGATTTTTTTATGGAAATATACGATCTTTTTGTAATGCTTTAAAAATGTGATGATAGGAAGTATATCACACGTTATATTTTATTGCCGAATTATTCCAATCTCACAGTAAATATTTCTTTGGGCACTATTGATGGTAAAACTAAAACTGCACATTCTACAGTTTTAACACTATTTTAGGTGCATAATCGAATTGAATATTAGTACTTAACTCTTTCCAAGTTTAGTTAAGTTTCAAACATATCATTTATAATGATTTTTTATTTGAATAAATTTCTTAAAAGTTAAAAGTGTATTATAACATTTTTTTTCGTTTAGCGTGTAAATGAACACAAATTTTAGTTCACTGAATCATTTGGGTATTTCTTCAAAGAAATATCGGTTCACTAAAAAATATTCGTGTATTTATTAGTTAGCTGTTTAAATACTAATTACTAATTAATGCCTAGTAATTGCATACAGATTTATTTATCATAATGTCTAATACGCATGTTAATTTATGAAGGAACACGTTTTTAAATAGTAGGGGTCTAATTTTATATAAAATTAATACCATTCGGTTTCAAGCATTTTCCAAAAGAGGGGTACCCATTTAAACTTAATTTGAATAAACCCTCGTACTGTCTACAACTCCCTGGTTAACAGGGACGCCCAGACATTTTCTGTAGTTAGATAACCAGTGCATTTTAACACATAGTAAATCGTCCAATACATAAGAAGCCCTTCCTATCTGAGCATTAATAAGTGTCATCAAATGCACTCGTATTTGCTTATAAGTTTCCAATATAGGCTCATCACAAGTCCGACTCAGGTTATTAGAAATAGGAAAATTAATTGCGTTTCATCATTTTCTAAAACTTGGTTTGCCAGAAAATAAACCGAGAGCGAATAATTGCAAGTTCTGCACTTGTTTACCGTCGGTCTCCGCTGATAACATCCGAGCTTAATTTGCAGAGGACAGTGTCAACAGACGATGCTTTGGCTCCCGAGGCACATCTGCAACTGTTCAAACAAAGGGGAGCCGAGCTTCTATCGATAAGAAAGTTCTTTCGGTTCGGGATGTCTTTGGTATTCCTACCTTCGGGGAAGTATAAGAAAGAGCAAATCAAGGGGAAAGTTAAACATATTCTTTCAAGCCACGATATATTTTTTGCACAATTAACGATTGATTTCTCTAAAGTTTTCACTCAAATAGGAGTATTATCTGTCTTGTCTGTCTTTCGGAGTTGTTTATTTGGATGAAAGGGAAGGCGTAGGCATTGTACACGAGGTATGGCAAAACCATTGTAGATGGGACTTCATAAAATTAATGCTTTCAAGGATACCTGAAGTCCAACAGAAAGGGTTTATCTGAGAAAGTTCATATATTTTACACTGTCTGGCATCATATAAAAGCACATATAAGATTATACATTATTTTAAACTTTAGAGTATTTAACTAAATTTATTGTACTAACCAAAGCACTTTTTCTTGTAATGTTAGTTGACTCAAAATTAAACAGAGGCCAAATACTTTGAAAAAGTATTTTAAGTTCATATGCTGTTTCAGAATGTAAGCATTTAATGATGTTGAATAAGTGATCTAAGTACCTAAATAAAGGCAAAGTTAGTAAGCAAGGAGACGTTTTATGTAGATAATGTTCAAATAATCGATGATGATATTTCAGATGCATATTTTGTCGCATATTTTACTGAAAACAGAATACTTGTTATTGTATTTTTTTGCTTACTGTCTGCTCTTATAGCTTATTAAGTTTTGGAACAATTTAAAATCCTGATTAGAGATTATCCTGTGTCCAAATTTAAATAAGGTACTTTTTATAAATTTTTGTACAGCTAAAATAATAAAAATAATGATGCACAAATTAGAATCAACTTTAAGTACACATTTAAAGTAAAATCAAATGTCATTTTCTAATATTTATAGGTACTTAGAATAGGTAGGATATAAATTAGAAAAATATTCCAAACTCACAAATTTCAAACGTATTCAACATCTTCAAAAAATTGACAAAAAATCAAATCATTTTACAACTAAACAATAGTGTTAAGTATAAAAAAATCTGACAATACTGACCATCTAAATGCAATTAATGAACTATAGTATAATCGAATTGTTCCTTTAAAAAACTGCGTATATGTTAAATACCATTTATTTCTTAGATCTGAGACACTCCCTAGATAAAAGAGCTATGAGCGTAGTTATAAAAACACTTTTACATGGTACGTAAGTTTTATAAAATGTGTCTTGGGAAACTAGGCGCACATTTCTTTTATAAGTTATTTTTTCCATGCAGAAGAAAAATACATTTTTTCAAGACCCTAGCGAGGGATGGTCTCGTATTTCCGTTAAAAAGAAACTTTTTCATTATGCATGAAAATGATTCTTAGTCAAAAAAGGTAGAAGAATTTTTTTATTTGTTTCAAATTTCTCTGCTTGATCTTCTTACTAATATAAGGAAGATAAATTAAATTTGTAGCTTCTCTTACTGAGAACGGTATTTCCTCAGGCTCTTTCACACATTTGTCACCAAGGTTTTTTTTCGTTTATTATCTTTTAAATGTTAAATAGTAAAGTGGGTTTGGAAAGGGAATATATTGGATGAAAACCTTCGAATCTGATTTTATTATGATAATTCTTTGACTTGTTTTTAAAAATACTTATGTATTAATAGGATTTCACATTTAATCAAGGTGACCATTAAACAAAAAATTAAGGAAACTACTTTAGTTATTAAGTTATATAAATATTTCAAAGTGAATTTAAAAAAGAAACAATAAGGGGAAAATTTCAAAATTTATTCTTTATAAAATAAATTTTATGTTTAAGAGTTTCAAGGGTAATTTATCATGTCATTTAATCAAGCATAACTTAATGAAAAGCTATTTAATTCTTTTTTTTGTCACGTTCGAATTTTTTACTTTTTAATTTTAGGGGCGAAATTCAACATTCATATGTCTCTAAACTACAAACATACGTGTTGAAAGTAGGAATGGAGTTATAAAGTTTACAATAACCATTAAAGATAAAAATATCCATGTCTGTCAGGAATAATTTTTTTATTAATTTGTTAGGTTAATTTTGACTTATAATAAGTTAAGTTAAAGAATAAAATGTTTCATTTTTGTGTTGATATACTCCCCCTTCTTTACTTTAAACCAAGCATAAATATAATAATACTAGTCTTTACATCTTTGTAGAAAATATATTCGATAAAATAATGAAAACTGGTGCTTTTGATTAAAAAATTCTGGAAAAATCACGAAATCTGTATGTTTCTTATATCTATTTGTCTAACGTTATTTCCTACAAAAAGATGTTACAAGAGGGTTGGCTTTTCAAATTGAAAAACAAATTGAGAATAAAAAAAGCAAAATATATAAGCTATTTTTGAGGGCGAAGTAAAATACTTTTACCTTTTACATATATCATTTACATTTTCGTCGTTTCCTTGGATCAACGGAATTCGTAAAAACCTATGCATTCATTTAGTTGAAGCAATAGTTTCCATCATACTATTGTAATATTATACAGGGTCCTTTAGAAATATGTTATTGTAAAACCAAAGTAGATTATATATAAAAACTACATAAAAATGTTACCAAATATTGTAAAAAGAGTATTAAAACCCAACATGCAGATTTTAGATCAGATATTACTTATATTTAAAAATGGTAAAAAATATGCATATATGTTTCAAACAATTACCATTTATTGAAAATTTATTTATGAATGTCACAGTGTATGACTGCCACAGTTCCATTACTTGATATAATAGAGTTTTAGAAATTAATTATGCTTTGAAAGAAAATATAAGAAAACATATCCTATAAAATAAACAACCCTCCGTCGGTCGCAACGGTACTTTTTCGCACATTGCATACATTTACGTTCGCCTTTCCGTTATTTTTGGGGTTAAAAGTCTGAAATTCCTGGTAGTCTCCTATCTTAACCGGATGTATGGCGCCAACTGATTCATTAAATTCGCGCGCTTTGTTTAGTTTGGTTTTCACCATAATTTCACTATTTGACACATTGCGCCAGATCGTGTTTCAGTTCCTTAAGGTACGTAATGTTATTTTTTGGATTCCCTGATGCTTATTTATTTATTTTAGGAATGTTTACACACCAATATTATTAAATTTTCCTTAATAAGAATGCAATTTTTCAAAAATATATGGTTTATTGCGGTTGAATATACACCTACAAAATCGTGCCTTATACATTTACCTCGTAAAAGACAAAGTTGTACAATAAGCAATTCTACGGCTACTTCCTGTAGGTTAACAGTTTATAGCTAAAAATAATATAATTTGGAGTTATTTTACCAATAGCTACAAGGACTGTCAGCAGTCAATATTCCTAGCCTAGGACCTGCAAGTATTACCTGTGATATTTATGTTTGTGAATGGTTATTATCTGGATATGAGTTCAAAAACAATAATTTATAATCATTATCCCTCAGGTTTTACATCATTAAGTATAATTTTTGACTAAGATATTGAATTATCTATCCGGATGATTTAAGTTTAATTTTATGTTATTTTTAATTTATATCTTGATTATTTAAAAAAAATATCAGACTTTTTTATGTCTGAATAATTCTATGAATGTATCTTATCGTTTTTAAGTCTCCATTATTGAAATTAAAGGGTAGAAAATAGCGATTATTTCGATTGTGTTTTGGCACATTGCGACCGACGGAGGGTTAAAATTCACGACACATAATTTATATGCGTTCGAAGAAAAATATTATGTTTATGGGACCATTCTTTTGAGAAAATTTGTTCTTTTAATATAAGGACCAATTTCCCAAGGAATTCATGGCTTATTTGGTCTCCGAAGTTTTGTTTAATCAATATGTCCTGAAGTAGTTCTGCCTCCTCGAAAAAAGAACTATCTTTAACTAGTTCATTCTGGCCTAATGGAGATGCCCTAGAATCCCAAATTTGAGGTTAACTGAACAACAATCAATACCGAAGAACTCCTATTTAGAAGTGTTGGTATAGAAAGAATATTAGCATTACAAAGTAGGAATACCAAGTAGAATTTTTGTCATTTATTTTTCAAAATTAATTACGTGAAATTCTAAATTAAAAGCTTTTATTAGAATAAAATGTTTCATAAATAATAACAACAGCTCTTCTTAGGCATTTGTTTTGAGGTACCGGTGGTTTAAAATTAAAAGTTTTATGCGAAAAATAGTTTTTGTTTTATTAGTATATTTATAATTAATCAACATCGTCTTATGCAGTCTCTTTAAAATTATCTTTTCGATTAAACGATATAGTATTCTTCACTGAAACTATGAATTATTAATGTGTCATTTTAAACTTCTACTAGTGTAATAAATAAATATTATTAGCAGAATTTTTAACCAAGCAAAATATACTGATTTCTTAATTTAAAAACCAGACCATAAGTAATTAGATTTAGCTTGTTTAGTTAAGCTATATATTCTCCACAATATATGGCTAAACTATATATTTGCGAACTTATTAAGTATGCCTATTTGAGACGCTTTAAAATGAAGCTAAGGAAAAGTAACTTAAATTTAATCAAATTAGTAATGAACGTTGTAACCTTTTAACTATTATGCATGTAAGCATACATGATTATAAACTCACTTTGATGTGTTTTACATTTATAAGAGCTAATTTGTTTTGCCCCTTTTTCCTTTTCCCATCAAAATTTCTCTATTTCTTTCTAGCTATACTATATAGTAGAATATGATGCAGATACAACTTTTTATTAAAAGGAGTTAACTATATTTGATCAGATTACAACTATAATTATTTTAAATTTTACAAGATTACAAATTCCCATGCATGAGTTTTTACTCACTATATTTCGATGGTTGCAATATTTGGTAAACTGGAATATTGGTACGAAAAACAATAAATAATTTTTAATTTCTAGTATATTGAACAATGTCCGACAATCCATATACACAAGCCATTATAAAAAAATCCCGACTGCTCAAAATTTTATTCCCAAATAAACAGGGCATAAAGCATGGAGCGGATCACAAATGTATTGAGACCTCTCCAGCTCATAAATTACGCACGACTAGTGGACTCCTTTAAATTTGATGACACCCGAACTAGGACAACAATCTCCTTTATACCTTGCTTCCTGTTGCAAAAAGGAGGAAATTGTTTTCATAAATGAAAAGTGTCAGCCCTCCTGACAGTGCATGATTCAAGGTTATTTAACGTTCCAAAAGAGCGCCAGATAACAGCGCCAAGCGTCGGATCAAAAAAGGGGCCTTCACATTGTTGGCGACGATACGATCGTATCAAGCCGTCGTGGTAATAAGTTCTTGGTGACTTAAAAAGACATTACATTTGGACGGAAATTGCTGCCTGGAGCCCTCCCGACGTCGCTCAGATAAGCTTGATGATCAGGCACACAAAACGCTGTACTTATCCCGAGGTGTAACTTGTTATCCTGGGGTGTAACCTTGCAGAGGCATCTTCCACCCATTTTTTAGGCTTCGTCACGGCGTTTCTGATGTGTGGTTAATGGAATGATTTAGGAAGATGGATAGAAATCGATGAGATGACTTTTACATCATCCTTAAAAGATTAGCCGGGCTTACAGTTTATTCCAAAAATTGCATATGACGATTGGGTTTGTGTAGTTTAGTTTAACAGAAAATTTAGGTGTATTTTAAATTGTTTTTTCGTTCAGAAAAATAATAATTTAGGAATAATTTTTTGAAAATATTTGTCTTTTTAATCTTTTTATTTATCCATTGAAATAGTGGTATGCTTCTCATAGTATTTAAACATTACTAAATAAGTTTTGACAATGAAGTTCACACGCCCTCATTATAAACCAAAAGCAAGTAGTATTAACGCAACCCCATCGTTTTAAAAAATAAAAATATTGTAATTTAAACCTTATAATCAGAAATTAATTTCGATGAGATTCAGTTTTCAATTTCTTAAGTCTTATAGATGCATTTTAAAGTTTCTTTTCAATCAGAGCATGACTCGCAAACGGCACTGAAAATTATTTGTAAATTTGTATGTAGAAGTTCAGTTACCAATGGTGAATGTTTTTGCTAATGCTGTTAATCAATGCTAATTTTAAGAAATTCGTTAGTTTCAGTTATAGGATAAAATTTTTTTTTATTATATAAGTGTTCTTATACAAGTGTTAATTTAGAAACATCTTTTTCTTACGAATATATTGTCCTTGTCTCGCCTGGCTTTATAGGATATAAAGTAAAAGTTCATTTCATACTGCAGTGCGAATTCGATAACTGCTTTACAAATTGAAAAAGAAAGCCTTTGATTTAAAAAATTTCAATTATTGAACTCGATTATAGAAATACTATTTGAAAAAAGGGAGTAAACACTAAAATAGTAATCTAATACCACATTCACAGAATAAAAATGCGATACCTTCATGGAACAAAAATACTTATAAATTATGTTAATTCGATTATGTTATTTGCATTATTACTAGCTAAATGAAAAAAATACGAGTACAAGGACTATCATTGACGGATAAGCACTGCCGGATTATAAAATCATTAAAATGTCACACGAAAATATTTTTATACACGTATATAATATCTTCCATTTTTCCATAACATCATAGAATTTTTTCAACTTAATGTTATTTTTCTATAAGTGAATCTGTATTTTAAAATGTACCTTTAAATAAGAAAATAACCTGTTTACGTACAGTAAAAGTACTTTAATTTCATAAAGAGCTCACACTAAATATTTTAATCTAAACAAATATTTTTTTCAAAACAACTGAAAATGTGGGTAAATAACCCCTAAACAGAAAAGGAACTAAAGTTTGAAAGCATAGCCCAACATTTTTTTTCAAACAATAAAGAACATCTAAAAAACTACTTAGGTACTTCGTGTCTTAACAATATGTAAAACGTTCCTCTGTTTACTCCGTTTGTTAAACAAAATATTGTGGTATATTTGTTTATAAGACGATTAAATCCCCTCTAAGTAAAGGAAAAATAATCTCCAAGGAAAATATAGTTCATTTGTTTAGTTTTTTTCTGTTTAAAACTCACTTAAGAGTTATGATTAATGTTGCATCATATTAAAATTATTTATTTTTTCCTTTTTTATCATAAACATTGTTGTTTATTATTTCAGCAGTTTTGTGTCAGAAAACACTTAATTGTGTGGGAATCAAAACAAATTTATTAAGTTAGTAATCTTGGACAAAATTTTTGAGTCTGTTTTCTCCGTATTAATGTTCTATGCATTTTAATTGTTTCATAATTCATTATTTAATTTATCAAAATGGGTTAATTGGTTACAAGTTTAACCTGCATTCACCATCAACAACTAAAATTCACTATTATTTATGTTATAATTTTTCAAAAGTTTCTTTTACAAGCATGATATAGATAACCATACATTTTCTTCAAATTCTTAGCTTAGTTTTAAAACTACTGCTATGACGGGATAAAGGAAACATAATCCCATCATTACTTATTTTTAATTAAAGAATATTGTATCTAAATACCACTGTAATCCACTAACAAAAGCAATTACGATGTAAAACTAACTCTTTTGGGTACTGCATTTCACATGTGCAAAGGGGTATCAAAAATTCCCATACTTAAGGTTAAAGTCATTTTTCAGTTATTATTAAGCATTAAAATAATTAGCGAGTTTTTTATGATTATTTTTAGCGGAATGTTCTTGTTGTATACAGGGTGTTTCAAAATTGCGTTGCACGGTTTTTATTCGGAACCAACGCCTCCTATAGTCATGAAAGTAAGGTCTACCCCTAGGTAAATGAGCCTGGAGAACGCACTGACATGACTTACAGCGCCCCTAGTGGCGAAATCAAAAAGTTAAAAAAAATAATTTAAAAACTAGAAGAGATAGAGCAAAAACCTCAGTGAGAGTATTGTTGCCAACGTCATGAAGAACTCACTGAAAAAAAATTCATGAAAATATCTTGAATATTCGGGGAGATATTAGCATGTGAAAATAGCACTTTTTCAGGGGTCAAAAAAGAAAAAGTTCGCATATTTCCAAATGTTTTTGATTTTTTGATTAAATTTTGTGTCCTTTAAACTAAAAAAACACAAAACTACAAAATAACACTGAAAAACTTTCAAATATGCGAACTTTTTCCTTTTTGACCCCTGAAAAAGTGCTATTTTCACATGCTAATATCTCCCCGAATATTCAAGATATTTTGATCAAATTTTTTTCAGTGAGTTCTTCATGACGTTGGCAACAATACTCTTACTGAGGTTTTTGCTCTATCTCCTTTAGTTTTGAAATTAATTTTTTTAACTTTTTAATTTCGCCGCTAGGGGCACTGTTAGTCCTCTCAATGGATTCTCCAAGCTCACTTTACTAGGGGTAAACCTTACTCCCGTGACCCTAGGAGGCGTTGGTTCCAAATAAAAGCCGTGCAACGCAATTTTGAAACACCCTGTATTGATATTTCACACATCGATGCACTATATGAACTGGGATACAAGATTCTACCTTAGAAGAGGTGATGGAACTTTGCTGAACAAAATGACCTTCTTAAAACACATTTCATCAACTTAATAATTGTAATTTTTTATAATTATTCATTGTTTAATTTGGATATTTTGATAATGGATGTGAGGGGGAAGACGCCAGCAATAGAGAACACCATGATTAAAATAACAATGATTTAATTAAACATAACAATGATAATTTACAAGAGCTGGCGCATTCCGCCTCTCGCTCTCGCTCTGCTACATTCTTCAGATCCAAATCAAAACTGCTACACAAAGGTTCTCGCGCCTTTCCGGCGAAATCTCGATGTTGAGTTGCTAAGTGCCTTCTTCGCACTGTTCGGTGGCGTTTAAGTGAGGCGACACGAGCGGAGGTATTCTCAACCTTCACATGGATATACATCGATACACTTTACTGAGGTAATTGTTTCTACGTTAGAAAAGGTGATTGGAGTCCCTGATCCAAATATCCCATTAAATACTGGAAATGCCCTTTTACTTCTTTAATTTATCCATAACTTTATGTTTCACTGTTAAACTTGATCAACATAAATTGCATTCAGTTATAGTGATCTGAGACAACGGGACCTAACAATAAGTTACCAACTATCTGCAGTTTCCAGAAATCCTTTACCATGAAGCTTAAGAACAACGTCAACCACCCCTCATGCGCATCAACTCAAACAAGATCCCCCATCAGAAAACCCCAACCCTGACATTCCCGTCCGGCATTAAGCAAGTGGCACGAATTCGGTCACAGAAGTTCTGAGCTGAAAGTAAAGCAGTTTCGCCGAATTAAGTACATCCAAGTAGCCTAATTTAACACTACCCCTCTCTACATGGAAGCTGCACCAACAATAGGCTATCTGCAGAGACGTGGCCGTTGAAATTTCCAGTATAAGAAAGGTGGCTAACTTCGTAAAAGGGAGACAAAATGAATTAGTGTGGGGCCATTGATAGATCGATAAGACACACGCTCTTAAGGCTTATAAGACTGATGGAGTTTAGAAGTTACTGCCATCAGTCACAGAAGCCTTAAATGAACTTGATTATCAGGAGCCTGTGCTATGTGCAGCTGATGGAATGTATAAGCAAATTACGAGGCATCCCCTTGAAGCGTTTTTTTTGCGAGGGGCTGAAATGTCTTTCAAATGTGCATTAACATTTTATGTGGGGAGATGTAGTGAGGGTAGACGATGCGATTTTGATAATTCTGGTTATTTTTTTAGGTTGGAGATGGGTTGGAGGGTTTTTGTTTTATCTAGTAGCAGGTGCTTCAGAAATTTTATTTTTTTTCAGTTCGGCCTTATTTGTTTCTCTTTAAGTGGGAAATTTATGCGTGATGTGTGTTAGAATTTTAACTCTTGTACCTAGAAAATGATACATTATATGGGATTTTTGGTGTACATAAATACATTAATTTTTATTAATAATTATATAGTTACTACGCATTGTAATTAGTCGTAATTTTATGAATATTAGTAGAACATTCTTTAATAAACATTTTGGCATGCTTGACCTCATACCTATGGGATTTCTTTGAACCATAGTAACTTTTAAATATAATATGAGCTGTATAATATTAATACGATATTTATATCCAATATCAGCAAATAATTTACATATTCAGGAAATATCTAATACCGCAAAAGTAACTTGTGATTTGTGTCGGTTGTACTGCCCATAAACGAGTGATTTTTATACAGTAAAAATGGAATATTTAAAATAAGAGAGAAATCACTAAAATTATAAATTCTGACTCCTTTCTGTCAACACTTATTTACCTGAAAAAATATGTAAACATATATTATAGGGTGTATCGAAAGAACTTTTTTTCGATTTTGATGACGCATTAGTACGGAAAAGTTGTCTAAGGTGCCAGAGAGTACCTGTGATTTTTTTCAGAATTTTTGGATAATTTCTTAAGGTACCACATTTGCCCTGAAATTCCCCATGTTAATGCAATGGGGGGCGCCACCAAAAAGTCCGAAAATTCATTTTTCGACCCTCATTTCTGCCCTTATCACAAGAGCAATGTCTTCCCTCGAGTTATGGACCCCCATATGATCTAGGCTATCCGACTAAACTTGAATAATAGCCTAAATATCTATATTACGTTTTTTGTTATGCTCAAATTTCGTCGAAAATCGTGTTCCTCGTTCAAATCAGAGCCCACAATCAACATAATATAGAGATTTAAGTTATTTGTCATGTTGGTGTATAAATTTAGTAAGATTTGGACTAAAACCAACAGACGTCAGACATTGCGTTGTGTTTTAAAAGGGATTACGCCATTGAGTGACAGACAATTATTTTATTCACATCAAGGTTAACAAAATAGGTGACCGGAGTGGCTCCCAGAACAGGTCCCAAAAGAAAGGTAAATAAAAGAATCAAAAATCGAAAATATGCATACCCATAGCAGGTTGGGTTCCTGCAGAGTATAATTACCCAAAAACTAACAGGGGATCCATGGAGGAGGAGGGGATGAGCAGAGATGCAAAAATGTTACTTAGACGCCGACCAACGACGTCCTCCTCCTTCGCGTTCCGAATCGAGTGTGTGTCAAACCAAACGGGGAAATTCCCTCCGTTGCGCTCGCCGGCTGATGCCACCGGAAGCGTGCTACTTGGGCGCTTCGAATTAGTTGTGGGTTCAACACCACAATCTCCCCTTCCTCCATTTTTTTTATTTTTATAGGTAGCCACTCCAATCACCCAATTCATACAGATAAACAAGACAACCTGCAAAAGAAAAAAAACAAAACATGACAAAACATTGCATTTACCATTAGGAATAGACATGTACGTTAAGTAAATTAAGTACAGCAGTAGGTTCACACTAGGAAAAATTAAGTATGGCAGTTTGTTCACACTAGGAAAAAAATTAAGTATGGCAGTTGGTTCACACCAGGAAAAAAATTAAGTATGGCAGTTGGTTCACACCAGGCAAATCCCGAATCAGGGTGGCCGGTCCTTACCCGAAATTCACCAAGCGTAAAACCGAGCCTGTAGTTACCAACATAGTTACGTATTTAAACCAAGTATTGGTTGGAGAAAAAAAATTATCACAGGAGTTGTCAGGTACCAGTTAAAAAACAATAAACACATTACACAAATTACAAATAAAACAAGCACACTTAATACCCTCTACCTGAGTGGGTGATCAGTCCACCAGGGAAAAAAACAAAAAAATTACAAGAAAAAAAAGGAAATGTAAAGGAAATAATTTTTCCCTTGAATTTTGATGCCAAATATTACTAGCATTTCATGTTTAAAATTTAGAAACCAAACAAAAAAAATTGATAAAACAAAACTACTCACCGACTGCTCCTCCACGGATCCCACGTAAAGTAAAAAATAATAACAAGTCCAAAAGATAGGAACCAAGAGACAGAGAGGAAGGTAGTCTTACAAGCTAGGAAAAATTACTATCTATATCTTAGGTCATTTAAGTTTGAGATGTAATAAATTGCTTATTGCCTAACTACGCCTTCTTAAATTATAGGTGGAACCAGTAGGAGTGGGTGAGTCATTAAAGTTTTGAGCGTCCATTTTCAGATAGTCAAATCTTCGCGGAGCCCACTTGAGTCTATGCACATTTATCTTAGTGGTGGGTGCTTCCGGATTGTTCAGTTCTTGGATAACACACGTAGTGGGGTTCAGCTTCTGAACGATCTGAAAAGGCCCAGTAAATTTAGAGTGGAATGTAGACTTTGAGTCGACATACACAATGTCTCCAGTCCTCAAAGTTCTTTGAGATGAATTCTGTGCCTTATTCTCCGTCTGGGTTAACTGGTGTTCCTGAAGGTTTTGGAATGTGTCTTCATAAATGCCACGAATATCATGGAGGATTCTGGATACGAATCCTTGAGTTGTCAAAATGGGAAGTTCAACATCTTTGTCAAATGTGTCGAATATTAGGCTGTGTTCTCGTCCAAAGTGGACTAAGTTTGGAGAGAACCGATGAGTTGCGTGTATTGAGTTATTGTAGAAGTGCTGATGTAGATGAACAGCAGTGTTGAAAGAGAATTTGGAATTTTCCAGGCTCAGGATGGTTGATTTTAACTGGGTGTTTACTCTTTCCGATACCCCATTAGCTTTGGGATTATAGGTAGTTGCGTGGCGCAGCTGGATTCCAAGCATTCTGTGGAGTCTCTCAAAGACATCTGCAGTGAATTGTGTGCCTTGATCCGAATATACCATTGCTGGTCGTCCATGGGTGGTGATGTACTTCACAAGACAATCGCTGATGGTGTTGGCGTGGATAGAGGTTATGGGATACAACTCAAGGTGCTTGGAGTAGTGGTCAATGATCGTCAGGACATAATTCTTTTTATTTATTGGTCCGACAATATCCATGCTTATCATTTCTCCAGGGCGATTGGGTAATGGAGTTTTTCCAAATGGTGGAGACTTTGAATATTTTCTTTTGAACTTGCAGCATTCATCACAGGACCCAACAAAGTTCACTGTGTCTTGATACATCCCATACCAGAAGAATCTTTCTTTCAGAAACTTGTAGGTTTTATCTGCTCCAAAGTGGGTAAAATGACAATTTAAGAGGGCATCTTTCTTTAGGGCGTGAGGAATTACAATGGTTTTAACTATGTCCTTTTCCTTGTTTTTAGTTGAGGTTGAGATGTGCATGAGAAGATTATTTGTAGGGTCTATGTAAAAACTTAGTTTATCTTTATGGTTGTTCAACTGGAGATTGTTCTTGATCTGTATTATGACAGGATCCTGCAGTTGATGTTGATGTATTGTCTCTGCTGTCAAAACCTCTGGATCTGGGTGTAATCCTGATGTTGCATTGCAAGGCAAGATGGTATTAAATTCAGGTGGTGGTTGATTCAGCTCTTCACGAGAGAGGCAGTCAGCTAGATGATTTTCTTCGCCTTTAATATGATGGAATGTGAAATCGTATTCACTAAGTTCAAGCAACCAGCGTGAGATGACATTAGCTGGGGACTGTAATTTCGTGTAAAACATGAAGTTTTTGTAATCCGAAAGAATAATAAACTTTCGACCGTATAGAAACTCCTTGAAGTAGGTGACGCTTGAGTATATGGCTAAAAGTTCTTGTTTTCCTGAAGGGTATTTCTTTTCGGAGTCAGATAGAAGTCTAGAAAAGTAGGAAACAGGTCTTAACTCTCCTTCATGCTTCTGCATCAGTGCACCAGAAATTGCTATTCCAGATGCATCAGTGTTGATGTAGAACTGCTCATTGCCATCAGGTTGAATAATGAAGGGTGATTCAAAGAAGATCTTTTGAAGATTATTGAATTTTTCTTGGTGGATTGGTTCCCATTTATATTGTTTTGCATTGGCTAGTTTGTTGAGGTGGTATATTTCTGAGGAGTAGTTAGGAATTAAGTTTCTATAGAAGTTACAAAGTCCTAAAAACCTTTTAAGTTGTTTCTGGTTTTTCGGTGAGGTGAATGAGGTTATTTTCTGAACATTGTTAGCACCAGGAGAGAGTCCTTTAGATGAAATATTGTATCCTAAATATTCGATGGTGTCGACAGCAATTTTGCATTTCTTGGGATCCAACGTCAGATTATGTTGTTGTAATGCTTGAAGAACCTTGTCCATCTTCATGTTTAAATCTTCAATGTTGTGTCCTCCTATGATGATATCGTCCTGGTATGCTGCTACACCGTGGAGTTCTAATGGTCGCAAGACATCATCCATCAATTTCTGGAAAAGGGATCCAGCATGCTTGAGTCCAAACGGCAGGCGAGTGAACTGGTATGTTCTCCAAGGTGTTGTGAAGGAAAGCAGGTGTCTGTATTCTGGGTCGATGTGCATTTGCCAATACGCAGCTTTCAGGTCAAATACTGAGAACAAGGAGAAGCCGGCTAAGCTTCTGGTGATATCGTTGATCTTTGGGAGAGGATATGAACAACCCATGATGATACGGTTAATTAGACGCAGGTCTAAAGCTAATCTGATGGAAGGGTTCAAGGCAGAATGATCCTTCTTCTTGACCAGTATCATGGGGCTAGCCCATTCTGACAGGTTTGGTTCTATAATACCTGCATCCACCAGTTCTCCAAGGTACTGTTTGGCATTCTCCTGGAGAGACTGGGGAATAGGGTAGGGAGTTGATGAGATAGGCTCCACTTGGGTAGTACGAAGTATTGGTTGAATTACATCAGAATGTCCTAGGGTGTTAAGAGATTTTGAGAAAGCTTCAGCATTTTTCATGAGAGTGTTAAGGATTACTTGCTTGTCTTTATCTGTAACATGGTCCAAGTTAAAGTCTACTTCCTTTAAGTCTTCTATCCTCTGTTTACGTACATGGGGAGGAGCAATGATGTGTCTCACTGAGTGATTCTGCGTGTTCTCTTCAATCTGTATATCAAAGTATACGGTACCAATTCTGCTACCCTTGTTGATGGTGACTGGTGATGAGGAAATATTTCTCACCATGATGAAAAAGGCTTTTGTATTAGAGTGTACCGAAGGATGAATCTCAAATTGGTAGTCTTGCTTGGACGGGATGAATAGAAAGTTATCTTCAGTTTCAGAAAAGTCAGTTAAGGCTACTTTAATGTAGGCTGTTTCAGTTGGATCGATTACTGTTTTTGTAGTTGTTATGGCATTGCAGGTTCTGTTATTCTTAGATATAGTTGGTTCGTCAGGAAAACTTAGAGGTATTGTATTTTGACCCATTTGGAAGTTGTTAGAAGAAAAGTCTATCGATACTCTGTGCTTTCTTAGGAAGTCTAATCCAAGGAGACCATCAAAGTTAGTTTCGGGGACTTGGGGTGACACAAAAAAACATTGCCGGAATTTGTTGGAAGCTATGGCAAGAGGAATGTCCACACAGTGGTTGAAAGGTACTGGGAGTCCTTGAACGGAGGTTATTCTTACACTTCTTGAGAGATATTTACAATTTACTGTGTCCTTTATTTTGTTGAATGTTGTGGTTGGGAGTATTGAAATGGATGAGCCAGAGTCTATCAGGAATGTAAAAGTAGAGTTTCCAATCGTGACAGGCAATAGCAGCATCAAGGGCGTAGAGTTGTTGGTGGTCATGGTAAAGGTATACTTGTGAGACTCCAAGTGAATTGGTACCAGATGACCATTGGAGTCGCCATGGTTATCTGCGTTTAGTTTAAATTGTGGGGCTCTTGAGGGAGAGGGTTTTGCTCTCCTTGCATCTGAGGTTGTCCCAGGCTCTGGTAGTGCTGTGGGGGTGGTCTGCCGTCTCTCCGTCGATGTTGGTTTCTTGACTGCTGTGGATAATGATTCCTTTGCTGCTGTGGGTACGGCCGTCTCCTACCTCCAGAACTGTCAGGATGGCGGAAGGTTCCTGGATGTTGGAAGGATGGCATCGGGTTCCTTGATCTTTGGAATTTTCTGCATTCAATCATGATATGTCCAGGCGCTCCACAGAACACACAGGTCTTGGTGTTCTGGTTTCTTGGAACCGTTGCCTCAGGGATGGGGGCAAGTAGTGCCTGGTTTACTTGATTGTGGGGCATATTTCTGGTGAGACTTGTCTGCTTGATATGAGCTACTTGAACCGCCTCGGCAAAGTTCTTTGGTTTGGCAGCAAGAACGTGGGAGCTGATAGAGTCGCTCAGGCCATTAATGAATTTTGACATCATGATTTGGTCCCGTAGCGATGCAGCTGCTGAAACATCTTCATCCGAGTCGAAGGCTGTGGCGGCATACTGTAGTCTGTGAGCGAAGTTTTTGACTTGCTCGTCAGGCCACATCTTCATGTTTAGGAATGACTGCTGTTGGTGCTCCGTTTCTTCCTGAGCAGTGAAGAAGTCAACAAAGATCTTTTTGATAGACACGAGGTCAGTTGCCTTCTTCACAGCAGGAGACTCGATGAAGAACTGCAACGCTGGACCTTGAAGCTTTACGCTGAGGATGCCCTTGATTATGACCAAGTTCCATCCATACATCTGGGCGAAGCTCCCCAGATGGTCGAAGAAGAACTCGCATGAAGTAGGTTCACCCGCGTATGATGGGATAAGCTCGATGTTCAAAGGAGTGTTGACTACAGGGTGCACAACAGACGGGAAAGTGGGCTCCATTTGAGAGGTATTGGATTGTGGTTGAGCAGAAGGAGACCTTTGCCGGGAACTATGCACAACACTATTGGATCTGGTACGTCGTTTAGGAGGCATGTTTCCCTACTCAATATATGCACTTTTGTGTAGTGTGGCACTTCTTGTTAGTGTTGTGGCACGTCTTGTCTGTGTTGTATTTAAATATGTATTTGTGAATCGGGGATCATCACAATAAAATGTGGATACTCAACTCGCAAAAAAAATGTTTTTCTTTTTCTTTGCAAGTCAAATCATTCAAGTAAGTTAAAAATTAAAATCCCGGCATCACAAGCACATTTACAAAAAATAATAGTGTGGTTATGAGTGTTAACAACATGTGCAAAGGCATTTGAAGTTGTGCCTGTGCACATGTGGTTTTAAGTGTCAAGAGTGTTATATATTTTTAAGCACAAGATACACACTAAATACTGAGAGAAAGTGGAAATGAAAACATGTATTCAGCAATGGGGACCTGATATGGATTCCTCAGGGTTACCTAGACACAATGGCGTGTTCACGAGATCCGAACCGAGGTCGCGGTACCAAAATGTCTTGTTGGTGTATAAATTTAGTAAGATTTGGACTAAAACCAACAGACGTCAGGCATTGCGTTGTGTTTTAAAAGGGATTACGCCATTGAGTGACAGACAATTATTTTATTCACATCAAGGTTAACAAAATAGGTGACCGGAGTGGCTCCCAGAACAGGTCCCAAAAGAAAGGTAAATAAAAGAATCAAAAATCGAAAATATGCATACCCATAGCAGGTTGGGTTCCTGCAGAGTATAATTACCCAAAAACTAACAGGGGATCCATGGAGGAGGAGGGGATGAGCAGAGATGCAAAAATGTTACTTAGACGCCGACCAACGACGTCCTCCTCCTTCGCGTTCCGAATCGAGTGTGTGTCAAACCAAACGGGGAAATTCCCTCCGTTGCGCTCGCCGGCTGATGCCACCGGAAGCGTGCTACTTGGGCGCTTCGAATTAGTTGTGGGTTCAACACCACATTATTATTCAAATTTTGTCGGGTAGAATACATCATATAGAGTCCATAACTCGAGGGAAGACATTCCTCGTGTGATTAGGGCAGAAATGAGGGGCGAAAAACGAATTTTCGGCCTTTTTGGTGGCGCGCTCCACTGGATTAACATGGGGAACTTCAGGGCCAATATGGCACCTTAAGAAATTATCAAAAAATTCTGAAAAAATTCACAGGTACCCTCTGGCACCTTAGACAACTTTTCCGCACTAAAGCGTCATCAAAATCGAGAAAAAGTTTTTTTCGATACACCCTAATATATTATATTTTTTCAAACAAAAGAAACAGTTAATATAAATAAACACGTAAAAAATAGTAGATGTAAACGGTTTGATATTTTGACTATCATTAAATATCTTTATAATTTTTAACAATTTAAAAAAGTTTTTAGTTTTTTTCAATTTGTCTTTGCATTCCGTTTTTTATATTATTTCTGTTTGTGGATACTCTACAATTTGAGAAACAATGATTTAAAAGGTAATATACTGTGACTGATAATTTGTTATTACATTGTTCCCTAAATTAGTAGATACAACAAATTTCACTATGAAAGCTATTATTTATAGTTATTTTTATAAACTAAGATGGAATTTATTTATACATACATTGAGATAGAAATAAAGATTTATGATATAACATGTTGGTAACTCTATAATATGTATCAAGTAACAGTTCTTTGTCTTAGTTTGGATGCATTATGTAATGACTCATTAATCTTTTGAGTCAGATGCTAAGTGAACAAACCCTATCGCACAAAAAGTAAAGTAACCAATTACGCCTTATAATAACTCCGATACACGAGAATTATCGTTGTGTTATGAAGTATAAATGCTTCCATCTCCATTCATAAATAATACTCCAACCTCGAATGAACAGAAGTTACTTTTATCTAATTGCATTGAAGTGAAACAATTATTTCTCCATAAGAAATTACAGGCTATGGAAGTAAAACACAATTGTTGGCAGAGTTGTGGTATATTATTTTTCTATCGAATATCTCATTAAGAAATTGGTAAAAGAAATAGCCGAATTTTTCAAAGAGCTATTTGTATCAGCTCTTTCATTATCACAAAGCGGTTGCCCCCGGCTGATTTCTCTCTGCAAAACGTGACTTATACACTATGCCTTCAGGTATTGAGCGGAAAATCAATTACTGCTAAATGTAATCTACAGGAGGGTTCATTTTGTATGCGGAGACAAAATAAATTATCTCAAAACATCAATAAATCGATAGATTATATACGATTTAATGCACTGATCTTTAGAATCAAGTTCATAACTCAGGACAGTTAAGTCGAGACCGCACTGTTTTTCACAACGACTCTCGCAAAACGTTCTTTTAACTAACATTCAATTTGAGGTATAACTCCAATGAATAATTTCAATAAGATGTGAAGAAAAGAATTCATTTTTTAGTTTTTATTACACTAAGCATTTTGCGTCTTTTTTATACCTTTTATTGGTTATTTGATAACTGAACTGAATGTAAAAGATGAAACGAATTTCATTAGAAAGGTTAGTAAATTGATATCAAAAACTTTTTATGAGATTTGAATGAATGGTATCTCTTCAAGTATTCCGTTAAATTACCCTTGGAATACTAGTAATTAGATGGAATTCATTTTCAAGCGCCTTAGTACACAGTAACAAATAATGGTTTCTAGAATTTAAAATAGAATTTTCACTCAGGATCCCATTCTTCATTTTACGTAACTTTTCAAAATAACATTAAAAATACTCTTTTAACTCTCAAATAAATATTTTTGTTTAAATGGGCGGTTAAAAGTTCATGCCTTTCGGATATAAAAAAGAATCCAAAATCAATTATTGGTAAAGAGTCATTTTGAATTTAGAACACAGATTGTGATGGTAACAAAACATAAAAGTGACCCAATAGATTACATTACAAAAATATCTTAAGCACAAAAAAATATATTTTATTGTATGTATCTTTTGAGGTGAATGAAATGGGACGTTTAAATAACGAAACCTTTTTAAATGTTAAATAGTATTAAACTTTATAATTTTTGTCTGGATATTTCTTTTTATGTTAATAGATATACCCCTTATACTGGAAAATTTCTTAAGAATAATTTATATAACTGAAACTCAGCGATTGTGAATATTATTACTGTTTTATATAATTTTACCACACAAATACCTCATCTTCTAAAAAAACCATCTTCTTTATTAGACAATGTCTTATTTTGCAATAAAATAAGAAACTAATTATAATAATGTGCAGTGTATTTAAACGACAGAACTTTATTTAACGCACAATAGTTCATAAATTCCATCCATAAATTATCAATTTCCCCTGTTAATGAATATAAATAATCAAAATCCACAGAACTGCATATTTTCATTATTATACCTCTTTAATCCCCACAACTCTCGGCAAATTTAATTCATTTCATTAATCCCTAGTCAGCTAGATTGATGGCAGGCCCTAACTAGTTTTATCACGGCGCTCGAGAAGAAGGCTTATTTGTTCCTCCCTCCACTACGCGGTTATTTTTAAAACAGAACCCGTTTTTAAATAAAGTACCGAGGCGAGCATTAACGCCGGCGGAGTCGTAGTTGCGTGGCAAATGTCACTGCAGCGATATGGCTAATATGAACCAAACCGGTTTTTTGCCCTTCCACGATTAATTAACTACTTACGATAGCCACGTTGTGCCTAACACGGCGCTGAAAAAGCAAATGAAAAATAATGCAGGATCGATCCGAGTTTTTTTTTCTCTACAGCGGCGTCTTGGAGGCTGCTGCAAGACGCAGAAATAATAAAAAAGCGTGCGGCAATCCTGACCGCGTTATTCAATGCCGAATAACATTAGTATTTAAACTAGTTTCTTAAAAAGAGCGATAAAAAGGGTAGGGGAATATAGTTGGGAGTTGCTGCTGAAGCGTGTAAATGATATGGGATATTTGTTTTGAAATGATTTATTCGTTATGCGTTTTAAGTCAACTCGTCTGCTGCAGTTGGGAGTTAGTGTCAAGAATGATTTATGATAACTATGCATCTCTTCAAGAAATGTTATTGTGTTAAATGCAGGAAGAACGATGTTAGACATATTTTTGAGTGAAAGAGTTTAAAATAAATTGTCTGTCTTTCGATTAAATATGTTGCACATAAATGAGGAAATAATTCATATAATATGCAAACTTTATACTACTGAGTTTCGTTCTTCAGATGCTTGTATCCCTTATTCTTATAAAATATACATACTGCAAAAACCAAAATATGTATTCAATAAAATCAGTTTCCATATAGTACGTATCTGGAAGTATATTATAAATATGTGGAATTGATTATTAATATGTTAATTTGATAATTTTTCAGAAAAAAATTGCATTCATTATTTCATGTTTGAAAAATTCATTGTTGGGGAAAGTGGGGGCTAATGGGACGCAGGACTAATGGGACAAGTGAATATTTTTCGATAATATAAATATTTCATAAAAAATTTTTGCATCACTTATTGGTAACAGGTCAAGCACACGTTTGCAAAATGGAAAATCTGTCATAACGAATATTTTCTTTTCTGCGCAGAAAAAATACAAAATTGTTTTTCACAACCAATAGCAAAAATTTAGTTTTGTAATTGATTGAACTTCATAAATTTTTAAGAATATCTTAATCTTATTTGATGACACTTTTAGATTGTACAAATACCGGAGAACAAGAAAATATAAATGAACAAATACAGAACTGAACTAGAAAATAATTATTTCTATAATTGTAAATTATCATATTGTGGGGGCTAATGGAACATGTCTTGTGGAGTCTAATGGGACAACTTAATATGGAGGTAAAACGCTCGGTTCCAGCAAAACCGACTGAAATGCTATTGGGGAATTTATCTCCTGGGAGCAAAATATTCGTTTGGTCTATGGCTCAATATAATGTAAGTAAATCAAACTTGGCGATTTATTAATGATTTGGCACCATTTATTTTCTAATTAATATTATCGTTAAAACTTTAAAATTAATATGAATAAGTTATCTTTAAAATTAATGACTGAACTCTATTTGAGAGAGCTGATATTTACTAAATTTGTATAATGAAAGGATCAGAATTTTAGCTACAAGACTTCACACACACATAATTTTCAAAAACCATATATTTTTGGCGAACGGGAATTGGCGTCCGTTTTCAGATTTAGATTTCCTTCCGAGTGCACATGTTTTGGATCTAAAAACTATCTTCTAAATAATTCGCTAAAACAGGTTAAATAACATCGTTATTGTTATGCTATTATAAGCTATTCCTTAAAAATTATAGATTACTAGTCCCGTCGGGGCATAAAGGGTTAATTCTCATGCATTATTTTTCACAGTATTGCATATGTTGAAAAAATTAACAAAACAAATTCAAAAAATGTTACTTACATGAATAAACCCCATTTATTGCAAGATATTACATTATCAAAAATGCATCGCAAGATATAATAGTATTAAACATAATTGTGGTTAAGTCGTTTTATAGTTTTTAATTATTCTAACACACCATAGTTACAACGTAAAAACATATTAATTAAACATACATTTAAAATCCAACGTAATAGAATTACACGCACAGATAAACACATATTCATTTTCCTAACAAGCTAAAACACTCTAATCGGACTTATTCATTTATAATACCTTTAAAATCAATAAGATCAAAATCATCACCTAGCTTTCACAACACAGGACTATAATCCGTCCCAATTACCACCTCACCAACAAAAAGCAACTAATCCCCTCCCTTTGTCATAACTCGAAAAGATAGGATTTGAGGGGAAATCCATTCTCCCCGCACCGACTCCAAACAACCGAAGCAGTAATATTTCTCCCAAAACCAAATTGAACAAGAAACTCTTTTTAGCCGCATAGAAAAGGCGCCATAAGCAACGGCATATCCCTCAGGCGAAGAACTCCACACGGCAAAGCCTCTTAATGAAGATGTGTGGTACTAAGACTCCCAGCTCATAAACCTCCTCCTTCCACTTCTCAAAGGTGGTTAAATAAGATCCGAATATTCCCCTAGGAAGAAAGAGTAGCTTCGCCTTCCTAGAGGCACCCTCGTGTTAGAAGATACGCTCAGACAATGGGAGCGTTCTTGTTGCATTGAAAGTGACAGTTTTAGGGGGGTAACCAGCCCTTTTTATTTAACGCACTTGCGAGCAAAATTGATATGTCTATAAAAAGATCCGGATAGGGTCTTTTAAGAATCGGTTTGAGTTATATGGTCTGAGTTTATGCGGGGGGAGGTTTTTCCTCCTAAACAGATTTAAGGAGGTTATATTATGCAAATTTATCGTAAAGCTTTCATCGCAACTTGCTTTATCGGCATGAACGTGATTGCGAGTTTTTCGTGTTTCGGGGGTAAAGAAATGTCGGGTTATTTTATGCTGAAGTGAACACGGCTTAAATGAAAGCAAACCAGAATGGTGCCGGTTTTGCGAAATGCTGTTATTAAAGCTTTTATCGTGAAAATGCGTTCTTGTTTTTGTTTAGCTGTTTTTTTGGGGAAAGATGGAGGGTGAAATATTTTGAGAATGACGTGTTTAGCAGGAAAAAAAGTGTTGCAAATCAAATTTCTCGTAACATACTTCAAATATGGAAACTGTTTATGAAACAGCCATTGAAAATTTGAGTTATTACAATTTTTTATTCTTATACCAATAATAAGTTGAGAAATTATCTACTTCATCAGATATATTGTGTGTTATAAATGTTTAAAAGCACTTTTAATAAAGTACAAAACACATATCGTAACAGATGTTACACTAATGTAATTTCTTATAGTAGGAAATTGTATACATGAATTAAGCATTGAAGAACAAGGTAAAAAATAACCTTTTCCAATTCCATAGTTAAATCACAATTTACATTCCACTGTTAGGTTTCACAATATATGTTTCATCTGATGAACATCAAGATTTTGCCAAACACACCTAGGAAAAATCAGTCATTATGAACAACTCAATCTAAAATAAAATATTTAATGGCGCTTGTGTCATGAAACTAAAAAGTATTCATATGTATGTTGATAAAATTGGATTGAAAATTATAATTTAGAAGTTCATTTTAGTTCTTTCATTTATTTCTAGTTGAAAGTAATTTTTCAGTGCATAAATATGCATTTATCTAGTATAATTTTGAAATGACTCAATGCGGAGCTATTTTTTTATCCAATCCATTTGTTGTTAAATTAGTAAGTATTACTAAAGTGGTGTTATATCTCATAAACCTAAACTTCTATGCAAAACTAAAGTTATATTTCAATTTAGAGCATCAAATCCGCGTAAGAAATCGATAATACTTTGGTACCAAAAACTCTTGATTCCTAGTTTTACCTTTGATTTACAGTATTTAAAGATAACAAAACATCACAATTCAAGGGTTGATTTTGAAGAACCATCAACCTCACTACCGAAAATATTTAATTACACCATCCCGTAGCAAAACTTTGTCAAATAAGGGAAGCGATTGAAATCTTTTTAACTCGAAGAGTCTTATCTCTCTGACATAAACATCACTAGAGCTCAACACTGCGAGACCCAGGTAATCTTAATTGAAAATGTATCCTCTGATGAACCAAGTCTTGTGAGGTAATCAGAGTTGCTGTTGTTCATTTAGTAACATCTATACGGAGCTAATTATCTTCAAAGGGGTAAATAGAGGCTTCGACAGTCACTGAATGATTAAAGCGTGAAGAATACAACGGTAAAATTAATCTCGATTAAACTAGACGTGGGCAGTATTTAGACTCGCCATTTGAATTATGTTACGACAAATTGAGATAATTCTGTACGAGAAAATACAGTTAACTCTGAAAAATAGGGGGTTCAAGAAAAGTTATGTTCGTCCCTTTAAATGTCAAAAATTATAGTTAAAACACTTTTCAATTTTAACATTTTAGAAGATCAGTTGGTTTTAGTTACTGTAGCCTTTGATTGCTTTCAGATGTTTAGAAAAGTAAGATGTGAGTTGATTGATTAACTAATTTTAAAGTTTAATGTTAAGTAACTTTTCAAATAATATTTTAATTATTAATATAAAACAGAATAAAAGAAAGTTATTCATCGCGTTTCCAAAATTAAATGTGTTTGACATCCTTACAATATTAAAGTTATTTCCTCAGAATATGAAAGGAGCTATCAAAACTTTGAAAATCAGTCATTAAATAAATAAAAATAAAATGATAAATAAATTTTCTGAATTACATATTTAAAAGTAAAATACCAATCAGTCATGATATTAGAAAAAAAGAAAATTAAAATTAATTTGTTGTTTAAAAAATAACTTCAACATGTGTGATAAGGAGAAAAATACACTTCATAAATTTCTAACAACCGTTGAACTCTGAATAACGAGTAACTCACGCTCATAGAAATTACGAAACTGTTAAAGTTTATTGTTACGGTTAAGGTGCCCATACTAATTAGTCATACTGAACTCAGTTATGTAACCATAATTATAATGTTGTCAGTTATATTTAATTTTATAAATTGTAATAAAAGCGATCATTTTACACAAAACAAGTTTCCAAGTCAATACCCTATCCCGTTTATAAATAATCGCTAATACTTACACCAGACCCAGGCTAACTACCCAAAACTCAGACAGCAGCAGCGTCCAATTGCAGCATGTCCTCAAGTGGCCAACCCATCCTATTTCATTAAGCTGCGATAAGTCAAAAGTTGGTCTCCTAATCACTCATTAAGCTTCCCCTGCATAGGGGGAGAAAAAGCAGACGGTACTAATCACCACAGGGTTGGTAACAGGGGAGGTCGGAGCGGGCAACTATCGATCATTGCCTGGTTGGACGTGGTGACATCAAACAGGCACTAAAAGAACTTGTACCACCTTCTGACAGATGTTAAGCCAATGTAATTAACTAGAATGTATTGGTTTAGAAAGGCTTTGTTTTAATTTTCCGTAGGGATTACTATAGTGGACTGTTTAGATGGATATATAAAGGTGTTGAAGTTTTTGATGAATAACAAAAAACACGAGGTAATAAACAGTCGCATTACTCTTATTCTTATTAGTTAGTTGTACAGTTGAATAAATTGGAGAATTTTTAATTAAGATTGTATACAACATTGATGTAAAAGTGTTTTTTTTCAAAAGATCCTTAAGAAAGAAATTGAAGCACATGAGAAATATTTAATATTGTCATAAACTAAAACTTATCATTAATGAACAATTCTTTAAATATAATGTCTAAAAAATAAAATTTAATCCTTCCTAAAACGTATCTCCATGCCCATCTTAAGTATAAAAACATTAAATAATAATTGGACACACCGATTGCAAAAAAATTGATATAATATTATAAACTTTTGTCTTGTGTTATAATGCATTGCTTTTGGTATCAAATCATATTAAAATATATTTTATTAAATAAAATCGAAGGTCTTTTTCTTTAAAATAACTCTTAAATATTTGTCAAGATAATTTTTTCATTAAAATACTACATCACAAAGTATTTAAAAGCAACAAAACTTTATTTCTAATCTAAACCAGCAAGGATCAGTATATGCAAAATATTTAAAAACCGATATCGATTCGTTTCTTAGCGCGCAAACATTAAATTTTGCATTGATTAAAACATCCAAAACAGATGTTGCTGAAAACATATTTTATTGAGGGCCACTTAATTAGCATTTAACTTCATTACCATTAACAATATTCATTATCAAGGGGGTAGTGCAAGAACGAAAAGTTTTGTGTAAATGTTTTTCTGTCCTAATAAAATGAGTATTAGATCAAAAACTCTCGAGAGTCATAACAAAAAATAAGCACGCAGTGCATTTTTTAGATTATTAAGATATATTGGAATTTTGAAAATAATATTTGTTGATACTTAAAGAGCAGAACACCACTCTTTATTAAATTGAAATAAACAGATAAACAAAAAAGTAGAAAGAAATTAAATAAATTTTTAGGGCAAAACCTCTATAATTAAGTTTTGGTTGAGTATCAATTTCATTATATTTTTTTTGCAATGTCATAAAACGTGTGTAAATGACCTTAACTTTTAATTTATTTTTAGCAGGACATTTTTCATTACCCAGCTCGATAAAAATTTAAACGAATCAAAATCTTCAGAAGTCCAAAGTTCTTTTTAAAAGAAATATGTGGCATTGGAGCAGGGTTGGCTGGATTGGACCCAATGGGTTTTTCAAAAAACCCATGTGAAAAAACCCACATTTTGGACCCATTTTTGGGTTTTTTCAAGAAAAATCAAGATTTTAGAAGTTCCTTCAAAATTTAATGTGTTTTTTTCAAAGTTAAGGATATTTTTAAAATTTTAATATTTTTTTTTTCAAAATTTAAACTAGGTTTTAAAAATTAAATGGTGTTTTTTCAATTTCAGGGATTTTTTTAAAAAGTTAAATAGGTTCTTTCATTATTCAGTGTGTTTAAAGTTAAAACTAGATATAAAAAATAAAGATTTTTAAAATTTCAGTTGGTTTTTTTAAAGTTGAATAGATTTATTTCAATATTGAATTGGTATTTTCAAAGTTTAGGATATTTTTTAAATTTTAGTGGGTTTTTTTCAAAATTTAAACCAGGTTTCAGTAAATAAGGTGTGTTTTTACAATTTCAGTGGGTTTTTTCAAAGTTGAATAGCTTTCTTTCAATATTGAATAGGTTTTTTCAAAGTTTAGGATATTTTTTAAATTTTAGTGGGTTTTTTCAAATTTTAAACCAGGTTTCAGTAAATAAGGGGTGTTTTCACAATTTCAGTGGGTTTTTCAAAGTATAAAAACTTGGAAAAACCCACTTAACTGTGGAAAAACTGACATTATTTTGACAGAACACATTTAACATAGAAAGAACTCTCTAAAATTTGAAAACACCCACTTACTTTATAGGAGAAAACCACTTAATTTTGAAAAAACCCACACGTTTTCTAAAAAAAATCAGTTTTCTATGGGTTTTTTACTGGTTTTATTGAAAAAAGCCGAAAAAAACCGGGTTTTTGACAACCCTGCATTGGAGTATTATACGCATAGATTTCTTTATTCACAGGTAAAAATTTAAAAATATAAAATTCTAGCGATAAATAATATTTGTCACTGAAACATTTTTTGGTTTCTTTTTATAATCCAAAAATATTTATCTGAGAGTAAAACCAATTTGTTCAATTTAGAGCATCCTGGCATCCTAAAAAATTAAAAATTGAAGCAATTATTTTAATAAATAAATGGCTAAAAAGCGCACATCAATGGACTAATTCCAGCCTTAGCTGAGTATAAGACATCCTTACTTTTTTTATTTTTTGTATGGCTATTCAAATTTTCTGAATTGGCTTTTTCAATGCAACTCTCTAATATAAAGGACAAAAGCAAGTGTCTTTTAGTCAAATGTCTCATTGCTTTGTCACTGGTTCATTTGCATTTGCCTAATGTGGAAAGCAGTCCTAGATTCATGAATACTAATATCTACTGCATTTCTCAGGTCTGTGGTGGGATTTTGCCACATCATAGAAAAAAAGATTAATTTCGTTCAGTGAGAACTTTCTAAGACATTTCTGAATGACTGAAATGTAAAAAATTCTCGTCATTAAAAGATAGAAAGTCTCGTTAAAAAGTCAAACAACAAATTTCCATTGGGATTTTAACCCTAAGAAATTTGTATTTTGTAACCCTAAGAAACCTTCGCCAGCTAATGATCATAAAAAATTGATTTCTGTAACATAAATATGCTTTTATGGGTTATAAAAGTATGGCTTGGAAGAAATGAAAACCCTTTATACTTTGTAAGTCTCTTAAAAATGGATTAGACCTAATTAAGTTTTTAACTAAAAAAATCATGACATTTAAAGAAAAAATATGGTTATGAAATATTCAGATCAATTTTTCAACTTCAATTTTAAACGTAAGAGAACAAAATAAATTAGAGTAAAAATCCCGTAAAATGCATTAAATTTAGAAAAACGCTATTAACAACTTTTAACAACAAACGCTTTTTTAAAAACTACTATGTCAACTAAGTTAATCATGGACTTGATTGTGTTTATTTATATTCAGCCTTACTCTTAACGTCATGCAGTCTTTTATTTTGTAAGAAAATTTTAATTCTAAGTAAATTTTTGTATTAATTAGTAGAACTAGTACTATTTAAAGTAAATGGGCAGAACACAGAAAATTATATTTATTTTTAGGGTTATTTTAATTTACATATCAATAAATAGAATTATTACTAAGGGCTAGTAACTATTTGCAGTAAATGGGTTGAGAGCATGGAAAAATATACATTTAAGGGTTGTTTTAAATTCGCATATCAATAAATGAGATTTTAAGAAAACAAAATTAGCCACAATTACAGTCAATAACAATAAATAATACACCTAAGAAGATACTGTCTACTTTTAAAATGAACAGACAAAACTAAAAATCGTATTTTTATGCTAAACCAAAGTTTCTAACTATATGTTAATTTAGACATTTAGTTGAGTCACAGCTACCTTTCAGGTAAGGTGACATCACTACCAGAAAAAAAACAAATCTGTGAGATAAATGGCTCATCCTAACAGACGACCTAGAACGTGATACTCAAAGGTCTAATCATCCTTGCCCGTGCTCTATGCCCCAAACACCGGAAAACACGTCTTACTAAATGCTTGGATTGCATCTATGTGCCTATAATGCCGTCCAATCAATCATCCTCCCATACTACGCGACGGCCCTGTTCATTTTGGGCTTCATACTTTGCGGTGACGTAAAATAAGCTGTCAGAGGGCAGCTCCAAAAATCGCCGTCGCCATTTCTACCCACTGTTTAATGGGGGTCTGGACATGAATAATGCAACAACGCGATCGATTGGGCCAAGAGCCCCTCAGAATCGTTGACACGTGTTTCGTAATGGGATTAATTCATAAATTAGGAAATGTTTGAATATTTCTAAGTTCTCCCTTTGATTTCAGAACAATACTTCCATATAAAATATGATATCGACGTTATTTGCATAGATAAAACATTAGGTTTCATGTGAATTATGTATAGCCAAAGGAGCAATTTGTTGGAAATGCCGAATCCCAGGAGGAAGGGTTACGTCTGTTTTAAATTTAGTTTTACACCATATTTATTTCCATAATAACCTACCAACATATAATAATTTTATAAACGCAAGTTTTACTCTCACTATTATATTATCTTCATAATAACCTCAAAGGAAGTTCAAATAACTTGTATCCTAATGTTTTGTACAGAGAAGTTGGTTCTTAATTCCATTTGTAAAAAAAACTTCTAATTTTTACACAATAACAAATTACACTTACTTTCTGGTAAGTTCAACTAAATTAGATTAATTTAGTTATCTTAAATAACAAAAAACAATGAAGGCAAAAAGTGTTTTTGAAATGAATGTATACTCATGTGTTACACATATTACGAGTACTTTCTGCTAAGTACTACTTAATTAGAGTAATTTGGGTTTTTCACATAAATGACAATTAAAGCAAAAACATATGTGTTTGCTAAAACACCATGTATGAACAAGATAATATCAATTTTTACCAAATAAATCTCGTTAAAAAGACTGTCTAGCTACATCGGCTGAAGTCAAGGTAATAATTTTATTTTCTGTAGTATTTCAAATTAAGGTCATATGTATACATATAAAAGAAAATTAGTAACTTTTAAAAAAATTTCGTTTTCAAAAATGACGTCCAATTTTACTGTCCTCGTTTGAGGACGCTGGGCGTTCCAGACAACTTTTTTTCGATTTCTACTCATTACAGTTTTTGGATTTTTTCGATCTACTATCGTGTTAAAGCTGTTCTCCAACTATTATAAGGTAGTTAATAATATTTATTTTTGTTTTAGAAGGGTTTTTAGTAGTTACAATGGCTCATAGGTTCTACCGATTGCAGAATTGTGAGGACCTATTGCAGAATTGCAGGATTTTGAGACTATAAAAAGGCAATAAAATGGCTCGATGTCCTCTGAAATCTCGGAATAAATAGAAAAAGTACCAAAAGGGATTTGTGAACATAAATTTAAGGGAAATAAAATGTCGATGTGACATATTTTGTAAATCATATTTTGAGCACTAGGGTGGGCCGAAAAAAACTTTTTATTTTATTTTGAAACGCTATACCGCGGAAAACTTGCCTCAGGGGTAGAGAAGTAAAATGCAACAAAAATTTTTAAAATCGGTTAAAAATTGCAATAGCGCATTGCACCTAAAGTTTGAAAAAAATAGGCTATTTTCATTACTTTTCAAAAAAATCAAATTAAATCAAATAACTTTTATAAAAAGTATCTAAAGGCATATAATAGAATACAAATGGGGAGAAAACATATTTAATTGAAAAAAGGTGGTATTTTACAATTAATTGGTAGTATAATAACATCTAAAAATACACGTTTTTACCCGAAATCCACATATTCCTTATGAAACAAAAAAATTATGAAAAACAATTTTTCATTACTATACTACCTTTCTAGCTATCACTCAGTAACCCCCTTAACAGTTAAAACATTTTTTACAGTTCGCTTCGCGATCGGAGCTCGCTCGTTGCACAACAAACCGCATCACTATCTCTCGCCGAAATAAAAACTTATTTTATATTTTGAAACGCTAAACCACGGAAAGTTTGCCTCTTGAGTAAAGAAGTAAAATGCAACAAAAATTTTTAAAATCGGTTAAAAATTGCTTTCGTACATTGGTCCTAAAATTTGAAAAAAATATGATATTTTCAAAACTCTTAAAAAACCAAATTAAATCAAATAACTTCTATAAAAAGTATCTAAAGGCATAAATTAGAAGAAAAATGTTAAGAAAAAATATATTTAATGGAAAGAAAGATGGTATTTTACAATATAAGGTTGCACTATAAGGTTACACTTGGCATTTCACCTTTTTTTCTTCAAAAATCGCCTTTTTCGATTGAATTAAAAAGCTATTATTCCTGATGGTGCATAGTATGATTTGTAATAAAATGTAGTCCTTTACTGGTTATTAACTTCTTTTGGTATTTTGAAAGAAGACTTGATTGAAAAACTTGGCATTTAAGATCTTGAAAGATTAATAGTTCTTATAAACCCATCTCCTGGCATTCATACCGATGACTTTTCGTGATGCCCTCTGTGTTACTAATTTTGCACAACGTTCGACTGTTTGTGTGTGACATGGGAATCTGTCAAGGTTCCAGTCATTATCATAGACTATATCTCTTGATCGGTAAATCTTCGTAGTATAGGTGTATAGGTGGGGAGAAAGAGACGCAGTATTCCAGCTAATCTATATAGTCTACGTATGTTCTATATATGGTCAATATGGTCTGTAGCTTGGAAATTAGGTTTGGGGGGATGGAAACTCCTAACTGACTTTCTTTTAGAAGCTGAGTTTCTAGCCTTAATTGTTCTTCTAAACCAAACTCCCTCATATATGATCCTTTTTATCTATGATCATGCCCAAAAGCAAGTTTTCAGAATGAGCAAAAAAGGCATTTTGTTAAATCATTGGATCAATGATTTCTAATAACTTTTCTGGCAAAAATCTAGATGTTTCTATCACTTTAAACACGTGTCCAGGTCATATTTAGAACCATTTACTTTTCTAAATAAAGAATCATACAGATAAATTAATTTGATTTAATTTGATTTTAATATAAAAGAAACTAAAATCTTCTGTTTATCTGTTGGATTATCAGTACTAAAATACAGTTTATGTTATAGTACTGATAAATAATCCAACAGAGGAACATAAGATTCTTTCAAAATACCAAAAGAAGTGAATAACCAGTAAAGGACTACATTTAATTACAAATCATACTAACCATCAGGAATAATAGCTTTTTAATTCAATCGAAAAAGGCGATTTTTGAAGAAAAAAAGGCGAAATGCCAAGTGTAACCTTATAGTGCAACCTTATATTGTAAAATATTATCTTTCTTTCCATTAAATATATATATTTTTTAACATTTTTCTTCTAATTTATGCCTTTAGATACTTTTTATAGAAGTTATTTGATTTAATTTGGTTTTTTAAGAGTTATGAAAATATCATATTTTTTTCAAATTTTAGGACCAATGTACGAAAGCAATTTTTAACCGATTTTAAAAATTTTTGTTGCATTTTACTTCTTTACTCAAGAGGCAAGCTTTCCGTGGTATAGCGTTTCAAAATATAAAATAAGTTTTTATTTCGGCGAGAGATAGTGATGCGGTTTGTTGTGCAACGAGCGAGCTCCGATCGCGAAGCGAACTGTAAAAAATGTTTTAACTGTTAAGGGGGTTACTGAGTGATAGCTAGAAAGGTAGTATAGTAATGAAAAATTTTTTTTCATAATTTTTTTTGTTTCATAAGGAATATGTGGATTTCGGGTAAAAACGTGTATTTTTAGATGTTATTATACTACCAATTAATTGTAAAATACCACCTTTTTTCAATTAAATATGTTTTCTCCCCATTTGTATTCTATTATATGCCTTTAGATACTTTTTATAAAAGTTATTTGATTTAATTTGATTTTTTTGAAAAGTAATGAAAATAGCCTATTTTTTTCAAACTTTAGGTGCAATGCGCTATTGCAATTTTTAACCGATTTTAAAATTTTTTCTTGCATTTTACTTCTCTACCCCAGAGGCAAGTTTTCCGCGGTATAGCGTTTCAAAATAAAATAAAAAGTTTTTTTCGGCCCACCCTATTGAGCACCTTGTTTTCCCAAATATCATACCAAGTGCTAGAATTTTTTTAAAATTAACGCGCATTTTGTTCATGTATCATATATGTATTGAATTTTCATGTATTTAACATGTTCCTCATGATCTCCTAATAAAAGTTTTCCCTCACTATCAACTATCACACTTCGTACAACACAAAATCTGTACCATTTGATTTACTCAAAAGGAGATAAATTCTTAAAATTAATAAAAATAATGCTATAAAGTGTAGTTTATAATTAATTTCATCATAAAGTCTTATAAAATACTGTAACTAGTCCATTTTAAGTTGTTTGGCATACCTATATGCGTTATTTTCCTATTTGCTGACTTTTCTGATCTCTTGATTTTTTTACGCCGGAACGCCCAGCGTCCTCAAACGAGGACGGGCTGTAACTTCCACACTAATTAACAAAATGTTTAAATTTTGGATTTTTTGTCTTAATTAGGTCATAATTACACCAATTTGAAATAATCATGGAAATATTTTCGGTAGAATTAATTCGGGCGTTAACGGGTTAACTACATTATTCAAATAAGGACTTTCATTTATTACAGTTTATGTTTTAAAATCCTCTTGACAAAATGATGGTTTGTATAAAAAATAGAACGTAGGTGCCATTTTATTTAGGGATAGTAAGAAAGGAAACTCTAGCTATTTAACATGTATTTATTGGATCCTCATACATCTTCATAAGTAGGGGACAAACTATAAGTCATATAGTGCATGTGCCTGCGTTGTATTATGTATGAAGATTATGCATAATGGCCGTTATTCCGTCCGAAGTAACTACTGAGTATAATGTCAGCAGACTCATACTGTGATTTTCAATGTGACAAAGTAGCGCCAGAACGTTGATCACTAGGACTTACATAATTATCTGGATATAATGGTTTCAAGTTGGCTCTAGTTTCTAACGGAATATTTTCTCTATTGCAATACTACACGCAAGTTGTAAGCTGTTATATTGAGTAGGTTTGAATTTAATGTGATATTTGTTTAAGTGTGATATCAAAGATAATTATTTATTTTCGTACGTAGTTATTTAATAATTTGCTCCGATGCATGATAACATTGATTTATAGGTTCTAAATGTTCTTTATACTGAATATATAACTTGAATAAAATATTTGGAAAATATTACGAAAAAATTTGAAGTAGATATATAATAATTGTGCAGGGATATATTCTAGTTATTTTTGAAGGCTTATGCGTAAATACATTTAAACTTAATATTATCAAATTCAGAATTAACTTTTTAATAAAGGTCAAAAGTTCACATACTTAAACTTAATTATATAATTTTGTATTATATGTGTGAATTTATTTTAATTAAATTTAATTTGCAGTGCGTTATGATTTTTTATTGTATTAAAATGTTTAGAACTAGAATACATATCAATTTTATTTACATTTAAAATATCGTGGAATTATTTATATAAAGATAGTAAAAACATTAAAAAACCTTTAATGTTGGTATAAGCTTGTAATACTTCAGTTAGATGTGTTGTGCGGTAAATTTAGTGCTTTTACTTTTAACATTGGTTTTATTTTTAACGCCACTAAAAGCACAATATATGATCACACACAAACCCTTTTCTAAATTTAAAAGACTTATTAGTTAAATGGATGTTCTCAGAAAACACAAATTTTGGAGGTTTAGCATTAAGAACTATCGGGTGTGAAAGTAAAACAGAATACTTACAATTTCAGCTGTTTAACATAATCCAATCTTAACCCCTTCATTCTTAACCGCCCCCAATTTACGATAGAATTCAAGGTAATCTTGGGTGCTTCTAGATTAAAAGAGTTAATGACTTGAATTACCTCTACAGAAACCAAGGTACATGTATATTAGGGTGGTTTTTTTTAAACGAAAGTTCGAATTTTTTTCGGGGCACCCCCTCAAAAGGTGCCATTTGATATAAAACTAATATTCTGAGAGTTACAGCTCAAAAAAATAATATTTAGACCCCGCCCCCGAGCGTCAAAGTTTAAAAAAAAATTTTGCACGTTTTTAGCTATAAAATCCAAACTAATGGTTGTAAAAATACAAAGTGTGTCTCAGTTTGTAGATAATTTATTTAGCTTCAACTTTTATAATTAAAACTTATTTGTGAAGCTTACAGATCATAAGATACGAGGGGTTTCATTAACTCCCCACGCAATATCTATTTTTTAAGAAGTGCCAGTAAATTTCTTTAAATTTATCAGCTACCGTAAAATGGTTCAATAACATATAAATAATAGTTTTAGACAACATAGGTACAAAATTTAATATATTAAAGAGCAAAAAAATTTTTTTTCGTACTTACCTGTTATTTTTTTCACAATCGTAAAACAATTCAAATAAAATATATAAAATATTTTTTCAACTATTTATTAAATGAATAAAATGTGTAAAAGTTGATAAACAAGCAAAAATACAAATTAATATTATTTTTAGTTTTTTCTAAAATATAGAAATTTTATTTTCATCGCTTTGATAGTATTTTTAATAAGATCTCCCTATTTTAGAAGTAGTTTTGAGAGCAGTATTCGACACGACCCCTATCTGAAGTTCTTAAATTTAAATTGAACAGATGTAATTAAAATTGTACAAAGTTCGAGTTGATGATAAAAAGTCAATTCAAAACTAATTATCATTAAAAATATTGGAAGTTTCATTTCTATGCAGTAGGAAAAATTCAGAATATCTTCTAAGAAAGGAATCTTGCAAGTGCTTGGTATTTATAAGGCTTGATACATCAAACATCCCTAGGTACCATTGTATCATGCTTTACCATTGTATCTTTAGAGTTTTTATGAAACTTTGACGCTCGGGGGCGGGGTCTAAATATTATTTTTTTGAGCTGTAACTCTCAGAATATTACTTTTATATCAAATGGCACCTTTTGAGGGGGTGCCCTGAAAAAAATTCGAACTTTCGTTTAAAAAAACCCACCCTAATGTATAAACAGGGTGTCCCATAAATAATGGGTCACACTTCTAGGGGGATAGTAGACACTTAGACGAGTCAGAATCACTTAGGATTCGGTGGTCCCAGAGCAAATCCCATTGAGTTAAAAATGGAGTGACACCCCAAAAAAATATTGAAAACTTCAATTTGTAGAAGAACTACTATTGGTAAAAATTTAATTATATTCTCAAAAATTGTGGTTTAATATGATCTTTAAAATTATCTCAAAAGAGTTCACTTTAAAATTTGTTTTATTATGAAAAAAGTTAAAAAAACATTAAAAAATGTGAAAATTCTGCCAAAACCTCATTTTGTATTTCGAAATCCTTTCTTTTGATTTTATAATCTGAGAGATCATAGTTGTAAACCCTTAAGTTCAAAGTTTAACGTAAAAACCATCAATTTTAAACGCTTGAGATCAAGTTAAAGTTCGTTTTTTGCGTGCGCAAACTGGATTCCTATAGCCGTTTCCAAAACGGCAGTTTGCGGACGAAAAAAACGCACTTAAACCATGCTTTAACAGGATCTCAATCATTTAATATTGATGTTTTTTACGTGACACTTTGGACTTGAGGGTTTTCAACTATGATCTTCAAGATTATTAAATCAAAAGAAAGGATTTCGAAATACAAAGTTAAGTTTTGGCAGAGTTTTCACATTTTTTTGTTGTCATTAAACTTTTTTGTGATAAAAAATTTTAAACTGAAAACTTTTGAGATAATTTTAAAGATCATATTAAGCCACAATTTTTGAGACCATAATTACATTTTTACCGATAGTAGTTCTTCTACAAATTGAAGTTTTCAATAATTTTTTTGGGGTGTCGCTCCATTTTTAACTCAATGGGATTTGGTCTGGGACCCCCAAATCCTATGTGATTCTGACTCGTCTAGGTGTCAACTATCCCCCGTAGAAGTGTGACCCAACATTTATGGGACATCCTGTATACTTTAAAATGATCATTAAGATTTTATTTTTATTTTCCACTGTGATAGTCAACAGAGAAATCAAAAAATGTGACGGGCTAAGGCTTACAAGGAAATGTTCTCAGGATTCACTCACAGAAATGGATGGCAATTTTACAGGGGTTAGAAGATGATATGAAAAACTTTTACTGTCAAAAAATTAGCTGCTAAATTTCATTAGGAGAGGAGTAAATTAATTTTGAAAAGTAATCATTTTCAACGCCAAGTGCAACCTTACTAGGCGAAAAATGCAGTGAAGGTGCCAAATGGCATAAAGGAACTGGCCGCGTTTTTTTTTTCAATTCAATTAAATTTATTATATTATATATACATACAGGGTGTCGGATAAATGTTGGGTCACACTTCTAGGGGGGATAGTAGACACCTGGACGAGTCAGAATCACATAGGGTTTGGGGGTCCCAGACCAAATCCAAGGGAGCTAAAAATGGAACGACACCCCAAAAAATTATTGAATAATTCAATTTGTAGAAGAACTACTATTGGTAAAAACTTAATCATGGTCTCGAATTTTGTGGTTTAATATGATGTTTAAAATTATTCTAAAAGTTTTCACTTTAAAATTTTCTTTATTATGAAAAACGTTAACCTTTTACAGGCCAATGTTCCCAATTGGGAACATCGTGTTTGAAAATTCATAAAAAAATAACTACTATCAGTATACTGTTGAAAATTTTACCATGTAAAGTTGAAAAATGACTTGATTTTTTAAAGTTCAAACAAAGTTGCTATCTTTATGAGAAAAAAATACAAAAAATCTTAAAATAGGCCATTTTTACGCTTTTTGATAGAGGTACACAAAATAATTCGTGAAAAATTGAAATATTGTCCTAAGTTTCCAAAATTTGGTAGGGATATTGGATAAGACTTACCTTAAATAGATATCTTCAGTATAACTTATAACTATTAAAAACACGCTTGTAGTAGCTTGCGAAACATGCATGTTCCCAATTGGGAACATTGGCCTGTCGCCGCTATACACGGGAATCCCGCTTTAGTTGTATGGCGTAGTATTATAGAACTCACTGGAGTATTTCTTTTTCGTTAAAAAAAAGGTTATATAATTGCTTAAAGGGGAATCCCCTTTCAGAAAGGAAGTAGCTGGTTTGTTTTTGGTTTTGATTGAATATTTTTTTCGTTTGAATCTATGATTTTGTTCAGAGAAATGATGAATGTGTATAAACATTGAATAAGTCGGCTTCTAAAGTTAATAACTTATCGCAGAGAATTTATGCTTGTAAAAAAGAAAGTATTTTTACACGTCTGGTATTGTGTTATTTATTACCCATAAGAAATAAATTTCGAAAATATGGGATCAAAAATGCGTTTTATATAACATAATAAGGACACAACGTTTCAGACTTTGTTGAGTAATGACAGTGAAATTTTCTTACTAACATATTAATGCTACATTCAAAAACCAATTATTTCATTCATTGCTCAAATGTTTGATCATTATTTATTAAATTATTATGATCCATTTTAAATTCTATTTATAAATGTACAATAATTTCAATATTTTTCTTGTGTGTAACAAAATAAAAACTTTGCTTTCGATGATAGGAAAATTAAAATTACTCAATCTCTCTTATGTATTTTATTTGTTTTAGATATCCGAAATTTATCATATTTTGAAGGCTAGAGTATGAAATTTACTTACTTACATAAGATATAAAATTTTGGTATTTTGCTTATGTGTGCTATTAAATTGTTTTCAAATTTCTGATATTTCTATATAATTACAGCTTAAACACAAATATAAACTATTAATTAAGGTTGATTTTGTTAGTTATTCTCCAAAATTTGGGTTTTATTTGATTTGTTTATCATTTGAGTCTACGCTTGTTTCCCCGGTCGAAGTATAGTCGGAAGTGGCCAATGTTCCCAATTGGGAACATGGTGAAAATCACTCTTAAAAATTTTTTACCGCCTTAATATTAATAATTTCTCTTAATTGAACCATTAGAAGATATTTTATGTAAAAAAATTAATTAAAATATACCTGGATCTTAATTCGGTCTGTAAAAGGTTAAAAAAACACAAAAAAATGTGAAAACTATGCCAAAACCTTATTTTGTATTTCTAAATATGTATAATAACATAATTAGAATAACTAAAGTTTATAAAAAATTAAATTGAATATGTAAAGAAAATAAAGGCACAGCAAGGCTTAAAATTTTTATGCTTCTGGATTTAGACGGAAAAAAACATCCATATAAGGAACTTGCATGTGTCAGATTTTCATAAATTTTCAAGTGTTCCGTATAGTTTTTTGGAAAACAAATTGAAATATTTTGTCAATTTTTCAAAAAAGTGTACAAGTAATTAAATATTTTAATTTAAATATCGAGAAAAAAACACGTGACTGAAAACGCGAAGTGTGTTTGCATGCATAGTGACGTAGAATTCCATCGGGCAAAATTGCAATCAAAATTGAATTTCTATGTTTTAGTTGATTATTTCTGTTTTCTGAAGTGTCCGATATGAATGTTTTAATAAATATTTACCTTCTAGACACTTCTGGTGACGGTCAGAAATCCAAAGCAAACATTTTAGGCAATGTCAATAAATTGTGACGTCACTATGCATGCAATTAAGCGTTTTCAGGTGCTTCGGAAAAGACGATTTTTGATAATTTTTTTTGCAATCAAAAAATTTCTCAATCGGCCTCAAATTTTGTGTAGTGGCTATTTTTGCGTGAAGAATAGATTAAAAAATATAAAAAAAATCATGCAAGTTCCTTATTATCTATGTTACAAATAAAATTAAATAATGATCGCTTGAAAATATTAGCAGATGGAAAACTCTGAATTTCTATAGGCAAACAATTATATAATTTTGGAGCAAGATAAAAAAAATGTTTTTTGAAAATTTCTTTATGATAACGGGGAATATTAAATATTATATTGTGGGTCTTCTATTTGAGGTATGAATTTTTAAGTCGCAAATATTATTATGGTGATGTAAAAAAAGTAACATTCTATAAAATGCAAAATGGCGAATAGGTAAAATTTTTAAGTTTATTATTAAGTTACAGGGATGATCAAATTTACAGTTTAGTATTTTGAAAATTTTGTTTTGAATTGATATTAAAGGAGACAAATTATTTTTACTAAAGCAACTTAAATTGGCCAATCAAAAAAGGTTCATCAAATGTACAGCATGAATAAAAATTAAAAATTATAAAAAAGCTCATGAAAGAATACAAAATTACCACAATAAATTACAATCAAGCCAACAGTGACATTTAGGACCACCAACCAAAGGTCGGAACTGATTTGCAATATGATTGAACCTTGATTTATTCCGATATGTTCCGATATCTTATCGCGATGTGTTTAATAATAGAGCAGATAACACAATGGATTTTGAATCAAGGGATCAAGAAAGGGAATTTAAATCTGGTTTTTTAAGTTATAGTATGTGTTTTAGGGATGGTCAAATGTCGCATCTAATTTCTTATTCCAAACGTTACTGTTGGGAATCGAGCTCGTTACATTTAATCTATTAGTTGAGCCACTTCTGTAAAAAAGAAATTAAATATCTCATTCCATCCGATTGGAAAGTCACCAAGTCGCTAAGGGGTGCTAACTGAATGATTTGGGCAACTCCGAACCCAATTTTTAATATTATTTTACTCCTCAACTCTATTAAAACTCCGCAACTAATTTTTATAGTAAGTGTTTTAAGTCATCTTCTTATGCCAGTAAAGTTGTCCATTTCTTTGAGTGAAGCCTCAGAACGTTTCCTTGTTAGTCAAACGCATGCTTTATTTTTTACTTAACCTAGCAAACTGAATCCTGTAGTAAACTAGTTGGGAAATACCGTAACTATCTAAAATTACTAGTTCTCATTATGAGTTTTCTTTCTCACGAGATTACCAAAAATATGCCATCAGGTTTACAGATAAAATTCCGAAATTAATTCTGGATATGTGGTGGATTGAATTCGAAATTCCTTAATTAATAAAGATAAATTTAGGTTTTGCTACTTTTCTTCCCACACGTATTTACGTTAAAAGGATTTATACTTGGAGCATTGATTTCATGCGTGACTTTTTCTGGATCATAAACGAAAAAATTCACAATTTACTTAAGAAGAATCGTGAAGTTATATGTAGTTTCAGGACATAAAAAACTGGTAGCCCACGTAGTGTCCTTAAACTTTAATATTTTATAAGGTAAGAAAGGAAGAAAACTATAATTTTTATTTTAACCCCATCTAAAACATTATGCATTTTTTTTCATAACTAAATCTGCGCATAAAATTATTCTTATTTTTTTATAGCGAACATAAAGTCCAGTCCCTTTTCACGCCTTTATCTTTGAAAAATTATTATTTTCTAATAGTAAAATTGCGTTTGATGTTACATTTTACAAAAATTTAAAGGAAATATTTTAATGTCTTCCTCATATAAATTCATTTAATATTTGTAAGTTTTATTAATTATTTAGTTTCCTTTAACTTAATTTTAATACCTGTTTCATTTTCCAATGCATTTTTTTACTACAAGAAAGAGTGCATTGAATTTAGACCAAATCCAACAAATATAAATTTTTGTTTTAATATAGAATGATACCTATATCTCGGAAATTTCATACTATGCAGCTCTAAATTTTAAAAAGCACTTCCAATCACACTTTAATAAAAAAGTTTTTTCATAAAAGTTTTCGAAAACTTTGCTTTTTCCTTGAATTTTCTGTTAGAGAAGAATTGAGATTCAATGAATAAAACTATTCTGATAAAAAAAAATCCCCAAAGCAGAAAGCATCAGTATAGATACAAAAAAAATATTTCAACTCCAAAATTGAAGAAACTTAGTACAACATCAGTAAACAAATCACGTATTCTAGAAACTAATTCGTCTTTAGGTCCAAGAAAGTTACAAACTTTTCCTGTCGGCTTCGATCTCTACCATATTTTTCCTTTCCCGGCCAACAAAAATTATTAACCACGAATGAATATCCTTTTTTCAATGCGAAATTCTCCATTCTATTCTCACTTTAACTCCCCCAATATTAAACTCTGGGATATATCCCCAAATTTCATGAAACAATCCCCTGCAAATCATAATAGTTCAACCCTTCTTCTGTAACCCGATATCTCGAGGTCAGGGAAAGTAGGAATTTTAACGCTCGCCGCTTCTTTGCCAATACTTTGAAGAAGCGGGGTTTTGCGTATTTATATAATGTCGGTAACTGCACTGCTGGAACGCAGCTGCTGCCGGAATTTCCTGCTTCCTGGATATTAGACTAGGAAGAGTTTTGGAAGAAAAATGCAGTAGTGAAAAGAAAATGCTATGATGCTGGGAAATTTTATGTTTGTGCGAACTCAAGGTTTTCTTTATTTTCCGGTTTCTTAAACTCTTTGTGTTCTTCTTCTGAGAAGGCTCTACTCTAATGCTGGTTTCGTTACCGAATGATAGTAAGATATGTATTTTGGTTAAAAGTATCGTATCTACTTGTTTACGTCTCTCTAGTATCAATCACTATGTATGACAAGTCGGTGTTTATTCTATATTAGAAAATCTTAGGAGTTTTGTCTGTTGAAGCCAAGATACATATAGTTTTGCAATACCATGACCGTTCAAAATGTCAAAGGGAAAATTAAAGTAACATATACTGCTAATTATAACTTTCATCACTGAAATTCCTAATTTAATTGTGATTATTGTGAAATTGTAAATATAAAATTTGAAACATTAACATTACAGTTTTTAGTTTCCTCTCTAGATTCCTTCCTATGAAAATATGTATAATCTCACAGTAAAATTTTCAAAAGTACTTTTTGTAAATTTTGTTTTTTCTTTTTAATTATAAAGTCATTATAATTTATATCAAAACTATCATTAATCTCAGTAAAAATACCAAAGAAAAGTATGACAATAAAAAGATGGAGCATAAAACTTACTAAAAAGTGATTTTTCAACAACGATTTTTAAACATTAAAATACTATTTTCAGGGATATTACTCCCAAGATAAAGAACCTTTTTCGGCCAAAAAACAAACATTTTACAACCTAAAGACAAAGTTTTATTTGCAATTACCGTGAACTTTGATCCCCATAAATTTTAAAACTAAATTTTCTCACTTTACAAAAGTAGTTCTTAAATCACTGTAATGGGTTTAAAGTAATTTAATGACTACAATTTCTCAATAAATATTCATCATTTTGTTTCATACCCTCCCTCCCGAAAAATACTCTAGATATTTCCATAGTGGCAAGAAACGCGACGTTCTATGGGGTACTGGCTGGCATTATCTAATCTAATTAAAATAACTTCTTCAGTACACCAATAAAGAATAAACCGCAGCACTAAACCTCAAGCGCCCTTCATTATAATTATAAAAGACGAGTATCCCTATCCTTTAGTGTTGATCTTCAGTAGGAATACTTTTGCATCTAATTTAGACAACCTCTTCAACTTCCTTTGTCAGGCATTTTATTATCAGCTGAAGCAGTCTGCACCCACAAGCTAGATTTAATTAAGATCGTTGTTCTTTAGCAACAAATGACGCTCACATGCAAAAACTTTTACTCAAACAGTAATCCCTGTAGTATAAAGGCAGCGGTAAGAATTAAAAACCGAGTAAATGTTTAATACATGGAGGGACTTTCATTTGGATTTGGTGTTTTTCTAGATGCAAGAACAAAGAAGATAATGGGACATACATATTTTACATTAGATTCGAAGGAAGCAAGCAATTTCGGAGATTTGTCACTCTAATTAACCATTCTGGAGTGGATGAGAGATAACATTTGAAAAAAGTGACTAAATGCATAACGAATAATACGGAATGCACTTAAAAATATATTAATCTTTATTTAGTTCTTTTTATTAGCTTTTAAAAACTATATTACAGTCGGAAACCGCAGATGGTATTTCTTTATTGTTCTAAAATGGTACTGAACTCCAGATATAATTTAAATGCATGGTATGTGAACTAATTTTGTACCTTTTATTTTTATAATGATGATACATTACATTATTTATTTTTAAGGGAATGATGATACATTCCATTATTTATTTTTAAAGGAATGATGATACATTTCATTATTATTTATTCAATTTTGGGGTTTTGATTGTTCAGAAACTAAGCTTTCAGTAATAAGCAAAATAATTTAAATCCATATTTTAAAAGTTCTTGATTTTAAAAAAGGAGTTAATTGTGGTTTACCTTTCCCAATGCTTACCCAATTCAATTCCAAAATATGTTTTTTTAAGTAGCTTTAGATTTCAAGAAATGTAAAAATCGTAATATGATAACGAAAACATTTGATTTTAGAAACACCTCAGGAAAATTAGCACTTGTGCCATTAGAGCACGCGTTATCCCATTCTTAACGGAGCAAAATTATTTGAAAAAAAAAGAAACAAATTGGAGGTGTAGTAGAATTAGCATAACACCGTGACCCAAGATGCATAACTTTCGAACTTGCTATTACAATCCACAAAATGGAAATGATAACTCCACAAATAACTCATTATGAAATTTATTATGAAATTAAAAAAAAACATTGCTTTTTATAAACAAATATCCTTTTAGAATATAAATATGTTTGTGTGGAGCTTTCATTTATATTCTCTCAAAATCCATCTTAATAAAAAATTATTATTTATCAAAGTAACCTCGTAAGAGAGAAAACGACCTTCCTGAGACACATACCCATTTATTACTTTTTTAATCGAATTTCAAAACACAATCAAATCTAGGAAATCTTCCCATTAAAATTATGTTTTAAGCACCCCAAAACCTTGTTTTAAGACCTCAAAGATCCCTTTGATCCCCAATTTATGAGACTGACAATCTTCCGTTATTTGTCAGATGACTATCTCTCAGGGTATTTTCCTCTGTCCCTCATTACAAGTCTGCACCATACAAAGACCCTCTAATTAAACTTGAATGCAGGGGCTCGATGTACAGAAAACGATCATTGATCAACGAGATCGAAAGCCACAGAAATGACTGTTGAAGCCATACAGACACATGCTCTTTGATTACTCGAGTGCCTTAATGTTCCTTTTGACTGGGAAATGAACAAGAAAAGATACGTTAAGAAGTTAAACTTCTTAATGGAAATGCTTTGGAGGTTCCTGGCCTCAATGAAATTTGAATGTAAAATAATTGTTCTTTCTACTTGCATGTGAGTAATAATTAACTGGGGAGATCGTGACGTTGATTATGTTTTGGAGGTACTATTTGGATGTTAAGTTATGTTGGGTTCATTTCGCAGGATCACCTGACTTATGGCAGAGTTTCCATTAACAAATGAATGGTTTTCACTGAATAGATAGAAACAAATGATGAAGTAATTAGTTTCTGCAGGATATGTATTTGAATAAGTACAAAATTATCTTAAAAATATACAATATAACTTAATTAGTGTACATATTTAAATTATATTTTTTAATTTAATGATAAATAACTTGGAAAAGCATTTATCTTTTTTCTTTCTAAGGGTATTAAGCTGCATTTCCAATCTCGGGGTGTATCTTCAATTTGTGATAAATTCAGTTAGTATAAAGAGGCAAAATAGGAAAAATAAATTCGTTTACAATTAGGAATTAATGCATGTACTTGAATTACCACAGCAATCAATAATAAACTTGGAAAACATAAATAAAATATAAATAGATTATAAATATAATTTTTCTTTTCCAGTGTGTATATCATAAAGTACAAATAAATATTATAAATATCATTGTTATTCTTTTTTACCAACCAGTTTCAATGTGTTTTCGCCATTATTTTAACTTTTTACAGTGCAAGTACTAAAGTTACCTAGTGGGATGATGCACAAATGTATTTGTGATGTATTGCTCTAAGGTTTCAACTGAGTTAATACTTACCACCAAACTTATTAAATTTCCAATCGTTAATAATTATAACTCATTCCCAAATCCTCGTAAAAAATATCTTCAGCTATTCCAACTTATTTCTCTAATACATTTCCGGTCAAGAGAAACAGCATTAACCATTACAAAACTCTATCCGAGGCAACGAAATGAAATATTAAACCAATGCTTTCAATTAGAAAGGTACGTGAAATAAAGGCAATCACTCCCTATTTAGCTAATAGAGAGAGATTTATGGCTACATACTATTGAGCGGTTTCGTTAAGTATTAGACGACCGTTTTTCTTTTACTTCTTTACTTGCACGTAAAATCTTTTTCTTTGATTTGAAATATGAACCTTCAAGGAAATAGCGTTCATTACTCTCATTGAGTGCTGCCACTGGGATGAAATGATGCTGGGATACGAAATGAGCTGATAACCATGGTATAAAAAAGCTCAAAATAATCTTTGGATGTACCAAAAGTAAATGAATGGATCAATTGTGAATCCGAGTGTGGATTCGGAGAAAGAGAGAGAAATTTTCAATCCCCCTTAAATGATGCGTGAAAACACATTTGTATAGGGTTGAAAGGAAAGTTAGAGCTTCTAATTTTTCTCAGAGAGATAGTTTTTAGTAGTTATTAAACTATTAATTTTAGCTAGAAATCAAAAATAGTATTTTATGTAGATGTGTCTTAGATGTATTTTAAATTCTAAAGAACATAATTTTTTATAAAACAAGATAATAATAATAGAACCAATTTTTAAGTAAAGTGATAATAAACTCAATTATTAAAACTATTAGCCATCATTAATATTTTTATTGCCATTATTGTTTTCCCGCTAGTGTTAATCATTAAAATCATTGTTAATTTATTTTAACTATTAATAATAGATGTTGTAATATATATTCTCTAAAAGATTAATTCAATTGAGTGGAACTTAGATTAACTAGCGCAAAAGCAGCTTTTTAAAAAATTTAATCCAAGTGAAATATTTGTAAAGAAACATTCAAAGTTTGAAAAGACCAAAGATAAATACAAATAACTTTAAGGTTAGATGGGGACTCTTCAGTGGCAGCCGAAGTAAACATTTGAAATTTTGAAAAATCAGAATAATAACAAGTGGGCGTTTCGTCCTTGCCACGTGGCAATCGGGAGACAGCCGAAAGCCATGTTGCAACTGCCAGACACCCAAAATTAAAAGTACAAGAAAAAACAAAGATCACAATAGAAATACAAAAAACAAACATCCCAAATCCATTTTCCGTTTGCAGATCAAATCGTTCCGGGTCGGTCTATCAGGAGATGCCCCCGAATACATCTATCTCGAAACCCTCTGCTCAGCAGGTTTAGGTCTGGAAACTCATACGCTCTGAGGCACTGATAGTTACTTAGACTCAAACATAAGCAAAAGTTTTATTTGTTTTTTGACTGGTGACTATTAATATATCTTTGTATAAAATTAGAAGGAAAACCGTTTTGTATTAGTTTAATTCTTAATATGTTGATTTCAGATTCAAGAAACTCACTGTTACAGATTTGTTTCAATCTATTTACTTGCGAAATGATGATACCAGATAAAACTTTTTTACTAATACATGACGACCAGTACTGTAGAGAAATAATATTGAAGTTGAAGTCTCTTCTTTTATAATAAAGGCATATTGATGGTAGGTTATCGTTAATGATTTCAACACTTAAATCCAGAAAATTAACATTACAGGATTCGTTATTGGTTTTTTTAAGGTTGAGCTCTTTAGGATAAATTGATTTAGCTTTTTGTTCAAATTCCTCGAAGTTTATACATAAAAGGTCATCAATATAACGACAACAGATGGCTTCAATTCGTCCATTTTCCATAAGAAATTTTCTTTCATAAAATAAAAGAAAAAGATTTGCCATCGTGGAGCTAAAGTTTGAACCCATGGCAATGCCATTTGTCTGTAAATATAATTGCTCTCCATTTGAAAAACAGTTGTTAAAGATGCAAAATTTTAATAGGTTAAGAAATATTTCAGAATCAAATCTGCATTCATCCTCAACCACCCTGTACAGTTCGACTATAGCAAAAAACAAATAATCCAGAGAGATGGATGTGAACAGATTCTCAAAATCAAAAGTGCCGATATGCCGAATGGCAGTTGAGCTGAGCGCTTCAATAGCCTCAGCACTATTCGCAATAATCCAAAACCATTCTTGGTTTTTATTCTTAAGATTTTTTAAAATTATCTTCAGTTTACTCTTCAGGGCCACGGCTAAAGGTTTTCCAATGGAACTTGTGGCGGCACAGATAAATCTGAATTTAATAGGATTTTTATGAAATTTAGGTATGGCATAAAGATATGGAAATAGTTTTTTATCAGGTGGTTTTATTTTACTTCTTTTGTAGAAGGCTAGGAATTTTTTGGTTATTATAATACTATCTTTATAATTTATACTTTTATAGGTACATTCACTGTGTAGTTATATATCTTCTTCCACACTATTGCTGCAGGTACTACTACTACTACTACTACTACTACTACTACTACTACTACTACTACTACTACTACTACTACTACTACTACTACTACTACTACTACTACTACTACTACTACTACTACTACTACTACTACTACTACTACTACTACTACTACTACTACTACTACTACTACTACTACTACTACTACTACTACTACTACTACTACTACTACTACTACTACTACTACTACTACTACTACTACTACTACTACTACTACTACTACTACTACTACTACTACTACTACTACTACTACTACTACTACTACTACTACTACTACTACTACTACTACTACTACTACTACTACTACTACTACTACTACTACTACTACTACTACTACTACTACTACTACTACTACTACTACTACTACTACTACTACTACTACTACTACTACTACTACTACTACTACTACTACTACTACTACTACTACTACTACTACTACTACTACTACTACTACTACTACTACTACTACTACTACTACTACTATCTGTCCCCACTTATACCACTACAACCACTACCACTACAACTCTTCCACTTTTTATAGTTGTTGGTTTTTTAATGACTATTCAATATTTGAATTATTTAAATATTTTGAAAAATCTATGTGTTCTAGTGATTTATTTATATTAATGTATTGAAAATATTTCTTATTAGTTTACTTTTATTCAGGAGAAACGAAGCACCGAAAATTGGTGACGTTAATCTGACACGTTTAAAACTCAATTACCAAGCAGAAACTCATTTCCCAGATCTTATTTCACTTCGAACTCACCCTTAATCCTCATTTGTAAGGAGACACAGCCATCATACCATCCTTAGCTGAAAAAAACTGGCAGAATATATATATATCTAAGTGAAGAAAAATATTCTAGCAGAAAACTTTTGACAAAACAAACTCTTTCAGACATCTGGCGATTCTGGACGTCTTACTTGAAGCGGGATACAAGAACGAAAGAATTCAATTTACCCTCACAAATTCTTATATTATAGTTGGTCTTTTATTTTAGAAAAGATCGATGCACTGTATGTGTCGTATATTTCTTGTAATCAATACCCTTTTTTGTTGAGCTCTACGCTTGAAAGTGATAAATATATTTATTGATTAAAATTGCCTCCAAATATTAAAAAGTCCCCCTCCCACTGGACCAATTTACGCAACAATACAATGCCGTTACCACACAGGATTTCCAAACACCGATTCATTTGCAATTTAAAATTGAAGAGTCATTTTAGGCAGATGTCGTCCCTTCCCTTTAAGTACCAGATGTCGTTTTTAACTCGGAAGGAAAATATATTCAGCGAATAGATTTTTGGAAATCGTGTTTCCTTTTGCTTCGATCTTCCTTTTGTTTTCTTCGAGAGATAGGCAAAGGCTGTTAGCTCATGGTCTTTTAATATTCTGGTAATAAATTTATAATTCATAAGTCAATTCTATTATATGTTATGACTTACTTTATTTGATTATGAATCCCCCACACGGGCAGAGATTGAAAGTTAAAATTCATATTGAGTTTATTGATGACTTAAATTAAAAATTATTTTTTATACGAGGTACCAAAAGAAAATTCCTATTCTTGAAATGCGTGGATGAAATGAATTTACATAGTTGGGTTACGTTAGGCTAGAGGGTATAGATAACTATTTTAACACTAAAACAGCCGGCAAGTACCGCATTCCTAGAACCGCCGGATGCAGTCATTTTGACTGCTAAGCTTTTCTACTGGTAAAAATAATCTTATGAGCTCGGAATTGCTTCTAATACTCGAAGAAAGGATAAATAACACTAATTCAATTTAAAACAAACACATTTATTTAGTTTTGCATCTTAAATTTCATTGTAAATAATAAGAAATAGGTTATTTATACTTATACAACGTTCTAGCCAAAAATAAAAATTATGAACAAAATACTTCTTGAATAATTATATATTTCTCTAAAACCATTTCTCACAATACTAACAACTAAATAATGAAGTCATAACTCCATTTTAGCTCGTTTCAAAAAACAATTGTCTGCATTACTATGTAAAGCAGTATTTTGCCTAAATTGTTGCATTAACACACTTTTTTCCACATAAAAGGAAAGAACAGTACAGTAAAATGAACTTGGTTTCTTTTCTCATAAAGGAAATAATAAATCTTTTATAGAAAATTATGAAATAGGCAAGGGAAATCAAAAACTTCTAGCAAATGTATATACATGAATTTCTGGGATTTATATTGATATATTGACCATTTGCAGCTGTCAAAACCGTAAAATATAATAAATTTGTTTGAATAACCATTAGATATTTCTTGGAAAGTATTAACTCTTTGAATTTAAGTGGTGATACAAGAAATAAATGCGATAAACATCCAGCAGTCAGAATGACTGTTTTGGCGGTTCTAGGTAGACCAATAAATATCTCCGGAACGGCTTTTCAAAAATAAATAAAATTTGGATGACGTGTATAGAAAAATAAATTAGGAAAAGTCACGAAATAACAAGTGTGTAACTTAAATATCTTTGAAAATATTTAGAATCAAAAACGCAAAACAGTCAAAATGACTGCTCCGGCGGTTCTAGTGTTAAGGATATTTCCAATAACGTATTTGGATTAAAGTGGAAATACTTAAAAATGGGATCATGTAAATGTTCATATTATGTATATATGATGAAACGGGGATAATTTATAATGCAAGAAATGAGGTGGACAATGTGATAAATTCAATGGCATTTATGAATGATTATTTATAACTTAGTAAAAAAATACGCGGGGATTAACAATGCCTGTATTTATCAAACTACCCATATCATATACAATATTTTTAATAAATTGGCTAACACAGAACAAAAGTTGTTATTTCGTTGAGTTACTATTTTAAATATATTGATTTAAATTTTTTAAACTTTTCTTTCTTTTATGTGACCTTTTGAAACGTTAAAAACTGAGAGAAAGACCTGGAATCGTACTGTGGAAACAAAATATACTTGCAATACATATATTTCAATCCACAAATTTTGTTTCGAGAGGTCTTACACGAGTTTTTCAGCAAGATTACATAAACTGATGAACACATAAAATTGTATAAAACATTTTCATTAAATTGTTGGAGGAAAATTGCTGTTCTTAGAAACATATCCATTTTTGGTGAAATGTTCTATAAAAACTTAAACAAAAATTCCAGTCATTTTGTGAAAATCATGCAATGCCCTAGCTTTTACTAATACTCTCATTGATAGAATCTAATGAACTGTACCACAAATATATATCTTTTAACTCAAATATTAAGGTTCCAGTAACTTATTACATCATGTGTTAATGTCATTTTGGCAAATGACATTAACAGACATGATGCATTTTTAAAGCAATTATGATGACAAAATAAAAAATAAGCGTCTCTAAAAATGAATAGTAATAGTAATAGTAATAGTAGTAATTAGTAATAGTAATAGTAATAATAGTAATAGTAATAGTAATAATAGTAATAGTAATAGTAATAATAGTAATAGTAATAGTAATAGTAATAATAGTAATAGTAATAGTAATAATAGTAATAGTAATAGTAATAGTAATAGTAATAGTAATAGTAATAAAAGGTATGCCATTTTAATGGTTATTAAATCCCTCAGTGTTTAATATTGATCCATTATAATTAAATATAGGGAAAAGAGCATAATAGCACACCCAAAAATTATTTTTGTCTGTAAAATCGAGAGTTTAAAAGCCCAGATCCTTAAAAATTTTGCGAATATAGTTTTGAAGACTCACAAATCAACCAAAAAAAATAAAAGTCTTAGCTTTAACGCAAATACGTTAACAATCACAAAAAAATAAAAAATGAATGCGTGCTTCTATAATGAGTACAAAAAAAAATGCACCAGCTATCTTCATAATTGGGAGATTCCTCCCCCATGTTATCACTCTCTAAGTACATATAATCCAGATTCCATTCAATTTTTTTGAAAATCCATGAAAAATCGCCCAGTGTTTTACCAAGATGTTATTACATGAGCTAGTTTTAGTTTTCAGGTTTAGAAGGGTTTAAAGGGGAAAACAAATATATTTTTAATACCTGAAACACATAAATATAATGTGGTGATGAATATGATAAGTTTTATAACTATCTCGACAAATTTCTCAACTTTATTTATTCTGTGTGCGTTCTCTTAGCCCTCGTTGTACTAATTCCCTAAAACACCCTTGAATAAACCCTAAGATTTAAGGTAGTTAAATTTTAACGATACCAAATCTCTCAGATGGAACCATGAATTACAATAAAATTTACTTTGAAAGTTATCACAAGTTTTTTATTTACAAAAAAATGAGATTCTATCATAGAAAAATGAGATGGTAACTCAAAGAAACCATAGATTTTCCCTGATAAATGAAATAACGAATGTATGAAAATATTAGTGATTAAAATATTAGTCAAGACTAATAATAAGATAGCTTATGATACATGTGTTCATATATAGCGTTAGTTTTCCCCTGTACTGTTGCCAACTTGAAAAAAAACTATGCGTACTTTTACCCGACTGAGCACTCTTACCCACCTTCCCCTATATAGTTTATTTATTGCGAATACCTACCCTTTTATATGCGCGTTTCGCTCCATCTCTTCCCCCACTTTTAAACAAAAAAAAGCAATAATTAAGGTCATTATGCCTATCCGGAATAATGGTGACAGGCTAATTTTCCCAATTGGGAACATCATTGTTTAGTTAATTATCTCGAGTGCATTTCTAATCATAACTGCCCATATCGATGTTCATTTCATTATTGGAGTGATTTCAGGTGTATCAACTCTTTTTAAAGATAATTAATAGTTTCTAAACAATTTCAAGATTGTTTTTTTATTTGTACCCTGTAAAAAACTGAATCGGTAATTCTATTTTTTTCAACTTACTTCTGCTTCAAAAACTAAAATTGAGGAATCCTATGCTAATAATGGGCATTTTTGGTGCCGAGACTCTTGAAATTTAATTCATTTAAAACTTAAATGTCCCATTAAGGCATATCATTGAAAAATACCCGTTTTAAAAACAAATTTTATATTGAATAAATTTAATTTTTTTCACTTAAATTGGATTACATATAAGAATATAGGGTGTTACCCAATACGGGTACCCAATAGGGGGTACCCAATACGGGATCTTTCACTACCATTTTTTGTTGAGAAAAGCTTAGAGAATTTTCGAATATGTAAAGCAATTTGTCTGAAGGAAGGGAAAACCATCATTCAATTTGAAAAAGGAGGATCATTCATATAAGACATCATATCAATGATTTATAAGAGTACACAGTGTTTTCAAGAGGATTTGTCAAGTACAGAGCAGTAATCACTCAACGTCTGTCATTTCAAACAGAGGGAGAACTTTTCATTTGAATTCACCACCAGTCCAAAAGTTTAATAATATTTTTAAAATTGTGCTTGCATGTTTTCTTTCATTTTTTTCTGTTTATTTCAAGTTTATTCTGTATATTAAAGGTTCAAGTAATCAAAATAAAATGTTATTTTAGAAATAAATCAACTTTTGATTTTACTCTCAAAGTGAAATGAAAAATACAAGAAAGTTTTAGCTTCGTATATTTAACACAAATGTTATTTTTTATAAACAATCAACAACATTATAAAAACGGGTAAAATTGTGATGCTTTAAAATATTAACCCATTACTGCCTGACGTCCCTTTTTAGGGACGTTTTTTAAAAATCCTCCTATTTCTACAAAAATTGTTCCTTTGAATCAAAATTTGCACTGATGTATCTCTGATCTTTATAAAACATAAAGAACACAAGAAGAAAGCAGAATTTTTAAAAATTTTCACTCTTTTTAAAGTTGGAAGATAGAATTTTTCAGAAAAGTGCTTTTTTAAAAATTTTAAAAGTAAAAGCTTAAAAATCCTAGTTGTTATTTTTAAAAAATTTCAATGCCGATATATATTACTGTTTATACATTAAATCAGTTGGGGTGTTTTTTTATTTTTCCAAAATACTTTATCTTGACCTTATTTTGGACCCTCGAAAAGCGTCCCTAAAAAGGGACGTCAGGCACGAATGCCCCCGTGGTTTTCCCCATTGTGAAATGCTAGTGTTTCCTTTATTTTTTCATAAAAACGCGTTTGATTCTTATGAAATGAATTAAATAACTGATATTTATAAAATTACTTTAATTTTAGCTCATAAATTTATTATTTTTATTTATTTTTTTTTGGAAAATACTGTTATTTCTGCCAAATTAATGGAATAAATAGTCTTAAATTAAAAGGAATTAATGAATTTATATTAATTAAAAGGAATAAATTAATTATTTTACTATATTTTTTACTTATGCAAATATATTCCGGTTGTATTTTAATTAAAAGTTTAATAATTATTAGTAATAATGACTTTTTGTCATTAAAATTGCCAAAAAAGTCGCTTTTGTGATAAATTTTCGGCTTTTTTTCTAATTAGATGTCGCTAATCATTGTGTTCTATACTGCAGATCAATCTATATCATCTGGCTTGCTAATGCACATCCCACTAATGCTTTATTTTTGGGGAGAAATTCGTGTTCCGCACAATTAAATTAAATAAAATGAAAAAAGTATGGGCATTTGAAAGACTTAAACTTCACAAATTGAGATATTCTGATGGATTTGAGGTGTATAAAAGTAATTAATACTTAATATTAGGTAACACATAAACAAATAATGCCTTTTTCAATTAAAAACCTTAATTAACATAGATTTGGGAGGAAAAAACGTGTTTTAGAGCATAAAAAATGCTCAAATTACGTTAATTAGGGTTAATTTTACAGTTAATTGGATAAATAATTAATATTTTTTTTACATATTCATGTTACAATATGGTTCCGATCACTTTTGCTGCACTTAAAAAGGTAGAAGATGTTTTTGAGGCTTAAAAAATGTTTTCTACCATGCGTTTACTATAGGGAAAAACAACGGGGGCATTCGTGCCTGACGTCCCTTTTTAGGGACGTTTTTTAATTTTGGTGTAGAAATTAAAATTTTAACCTGGAATTTTTTTCACTATTTTTTCAGTTGTTTTGGGGCTATTTACTATGTTTTTACCAAATATTTAAGAAAAATAAAAAGTTGGGCATTAATGGGTTAATTTGCATCTTATCCGTAAAAATCTAAAAACTGAAACGTTGTAAACTGAAACTTTATGAGCCTGAATCTCTCTGAATGCTTATCTACCAATTTACCTTTTTAATAACTGCTTTACATGATTTAAGTTAATTAGTTTATATAAAGATCCTGATGATACATATGTTAACAAATATATTTCTAAAAGAGGTATTAAAGGACGAAAAGTAATTCTATAGAGGCTTGTAATTTTTGTAAAGAAAAGCACTAAATTTGTTTTATAGTGGAATTGATCGAAACTTTCATATGAAATACACGAATTAAAAAGCGTATTTTCACATGAATATCTAATTCAAATTTGAAAAAACAATATTAAAGTATCAGTTATTTTTTGAAATATATTTTATCATTAAAAAATTTTTAACTCCATAAATAAGAAGCCTATTCTTGCGCTATGTTAATAATTTGCTGTTTCTAAACGTGCCAGTTTGTGAGTTTGGGTTAGAGAAAGAAATTACCCATGTGTTATTTCTGTTAAGAAATTCGACAACAACACAACCACCTATCAAATTCACGACACAAAAACCTTCATTTTAATTTCTTTTTACTTATTATCCGTTATTTATAATATTAATACGCGCATTCGTGTCAAAATCATTATGTTTTTCAATAGCAAATACCATATGCAATTATTTAGTTAATAAAAGCTACGAAGCTATCATGCTACAATTCAAGCTACCACCACATCCAAAGCTGACAGATTAGAATGATAGTGGGGTAAATCATTCCAATTAGGTATTTTTTTATTTAATTGAAGAAAGTCATTTTTCTTACGATGCATGTTTATTCAAACGAAGATATCATAATCGCAGATGCGCTTTATAAGCTATTTATTAGGCTATTGACATAACCATTTTACAAAACCAAAATACTAGACAAAATCAAAATATAATCTTAATTCAAAATTTTAACTTGATTGACTTACACCTCCTTTACCAACATCACATACGATTCCCCATATACCCACTATTTAAACTATAACGACTACAAACGAGGTCTTTCCCAATCTTTATAACCCCCAGAGAGCTCCCACAGAAATACCCAGCGATAAATTTATATTCAAGCAGCGCTTTAAATCGAGTTCGCTCAGATAGCAGTGGTATCTGTTAAGGTCATGACAAGTCAGATTAAACTGTCTGATTGAAGTGTTATACACTCCAAACGATGGTGCTCTCGGGGTAATTCTAGCGCAATAAGAGCTAAATGCTTTCGCTCTAATCCATGTTTATAGCTGATAGATTTAGACACGAAAAGGATTAGGCTGGAGACAGTGACGGCATTCCTCACTGGTATTGGACGTGCATGGGGGATGGAATTTCTTCAGAAACTTCATTATTTCCTAATCCATGAGGAGTGAGTAGGGATGTGTGTGATCGAGGTTTACCCATTTAATTATTAATGGGGTTTATAATGAAGAGCTGTTTCGGGTCTGTGTTTCTTATGATGAGAGTGTATTAGGAAATGTGAGCATTTATTAGAATTTTTATTGGTTAAAAAATGAGAAAGAAAAATACGTTTTGTGTTAAAAACCACTTTAAATGTAGTTAGAGAAACCACTTAGTGTTTTTTTTTTCTGACATCGAGAAAATACCTTAATGACAATTTTGGATTTCATATGCTTACGTGTATACAGCTAATACAGTACATCTCAAACATTTTTCCACCATCCTTTGTTTTTTCACATTGAAAATGCACTAGTGATATCCCAAGATAGTTCTATGGATGTGTTTTATGAATTTTAGCAAGAAAAAACATAATTTTTATTTTTGTTATATAAAAATATGTTTATGGCATGCTTAGATAATAAAGACGTATTTTCATTTTAAGTGGACTGAAATTACTGTTTAGCTCTTGAAAGCTCTTGTACTGTGTTAAAGTGATAAAATCAACATTAGAACCGTGGACCGAGTTATTTTGACCCCAAACAAGTTTTTATTTCGTTTTTCTCAAAAAGTTACAAACACAGATTAAAGAAAGTTTTTGACTTTTCTTGTGTCTTCGGTAATAAAGGTCCAGGAATAGGTAAGTAAAGGCAAAAGGTTGTGTGTTCTGGTCATTATTAAGTTTAAAATTTATGTAAGTTTTCATGCCGAAAATTCAAAAATTAAAAGTAATAATTAATGAAATAATAAGTAAAATGAATAATGGGTAAAATTCATGATGGAATTTAAGTATTTTGAATTAAAAATATAATGAACACTATTATAAAGAAACGGTAAAAATCCTTTTAGAAAAGAAACAAACTGCTGCATTGTTAATAAATACCGAACTAATCTCAAATAGGTATAGTAATAAAAACGACAATTGGTGAGATAAAACTGGAGCACTTACAGAAAATTAATGAGCCCTATGACACATACGTCGCTGGTTCTTCTCTCTGTCTTAGAGTTCCATTCGAACTGACAGCCAAGTGCACTGGGTGGAAAAACCGTAAGACAGTTTTCGTTGAAAACATCTTCTATCGGAAATATTGTTCTTCCTATTTAAGATCAAAAGTACTTTGAAATTCGGTATCAAATGTGCTCTTAATTTTTCCGTTCAGTTGAGCAGAAACTAATTACAGACTACAAAAAATATTTCGAAATTGCCTTACAGTTTCTATTTGTATAATTTTTGAGATGAGTTTTGGAATGTTCTTATGCGCTTATTTGAGTTATGGGCTTGTAAAAGATAGCGTTTTTGTTTAATTGTTTCAGCGTGCAAGTACAGTAGCTAAAAAAACTTAATAATTTTAACTTAATTTTAATTGTTTATATTTCAATGTGAAAATTCCTTTTAGTAGAAACTTTATTTTACACCTTAATCACCTTAGACTATGAAATATTGATGCTATTAAAACTAATAGAGTTGTAAGTAATAGTATTTTGTTTTTATATAGTAATTGACTTGATACATTTTGTTTTTTTCAATAGTTGGTTGACAGTTCTAAAAATAAAAGAAAAAATGAGAACTGTTGTAGGTTACAAAAAAGTTTACCTAGTAAAAAATACTTATAGGTATAAATAGGATGGTTTAAAATGGATATAGGGTTTTCAATTTATATTCATGGATGTTTTTTTAGCATGCTGATTTTTCAGGAGGCTCAAGAAAAACAACATGCCTAAAAACATTAAAATATTACAAATACCAAGTGTGTAAATACATATACACATTTTACCCCATATCATCTCATTATTTTGTCTGATGGTTCCTTTAAACACAAATGTTATATTTATGCCTATTTTGGTAACTATAATATTTTACCTCATAAGAGTTTAATTGTCTTTATAAACGTTTCTAAAGGTCACATAATGAAGATACGACGCCACATACATAGAAAACGTTCTCCTATGCAGACAGATAACATAATCAACCCTCCCATTATGATGAATCGCCTTTTTCCGTGTGATAAAACGAAACCCCCTTACTTCTCATACATACAAAAGGACCCAAAACAGGGTGATCGTTCTCACCCCATCAGCTTCAAAAGTTGTCTCACAAATTGCCGCACTAAATAATGTATTTTTCAGTCGCCCTTAGCTCATTCCACCTCAGCTCCAACTTATTATAATGCCGCACCGCATTGGTTCAGTGTGTAAAGAGAAATATTCCATGGAGATATCCGCTTGAGTTGAAACCTTTCCCGGGTCCTATAACGAAGCTTGCTGTAGCGGCTGAAATCCGATTTGAAAAGGTTTCCTGTACGATGGATTATAGCGAACGTGCCCTATCCAATTCGGAAGGGATTAAGTTGGTAACAAAAAGCGTTTCGTTTTACATACCACGGATGTCCTTTCAGTTGTGTTTGGGAGAAATAGTACTACAGGAAGCTCCCTATCTGAGATTTAGTGTAATCTGTCCTTTTTCTGGGAGGCTGCAGTTCATTTGAGTAATTTATTTAGAAAGGATTTAAGATGTTTTGTGTGCTAACAATCGTTTTAGATTGTATTCACCTTTAGCTTGAGAATAATCTTTTGAGAACGATTATCAGAAGGTGGAAAGAGTTGTTATTTATTGGGAATTAAGTTTGAAGTGAATTAATCCTTTGTCTAGGAGTCCTAGACCTGTAGAGCTCTTAAGTATAATACTGTCGCATTAGTATTATTTTGTTGCTTAAGATGCCATATGTGCTAAATTACATTTCCATCTGGCAGCATCCTACTTCAGATGGGAAATTGCGTATTGATGGTTATTTATTAACATATTCATCAGTACCAAAGTTAAACTTTCTAATTTAAATAAACACTTTTAAATACATGAGCTATGGTGGCATGAGATAACGTTTAGTTTGACTGAGTTTTTTTTATAAATTATTTATTCATTTATGATTATGATTTTTATGATACACGCGCGTCACATAGGCGGAAATCATGAAATATACTTGGCTAAATCTATCATGAACATAAAAATGGAATAGTTAAAGAAAACTTTGAAAAACCTCATACAGAGTTTCTAAAAGGTTTATTTAAATGTCCGAAAATTTAATTTGAATTTTTATAATAAGAAACCAAGTATCCCTACTAAAATTTATTAAATAAATAAAACTTAAAATCATTCTAACTGGATAGGGGGTCTGGAGATAAAAATTTGGAGTGATATTGAAAGGAGATAATGATCGGATTAAATCCTTTCAAGCCAGTTATTATCTCTAAACTTAAAGTTTATCAGAAAAATGGAATATAATTTATTTTATTAGATTAAAAATCTCAAATAATTAGAGTACGAGGCTTTGTTTCCAAAACAACACAAGTAGGCGTTAGATTTAGTCATTTCTTGTTGTTCATCGTGACTCTTATTCCACATGTAGGAATTCTCAGTGTGAACAAAACCATAGCATATGAGACAACTTAAACGGAATTTTTTATGGATGATGAATTTAGAAATTAGGATATTACAAAATATATGAAACATACCGAAAAAAATTATGTTAGCTGTATACAAATACAGGAAGATAAGAAATAATCAACTAACACCATTTAATATGTTGTGATAGATTTAGGTGAAATGAAATGGCATACTAACAACGTGTGTGCTAAATAATAAGTTATAAAATATAAAGCTACACTGTAAAAAAAAACTGTAGAAAAACAGAAATTTTCAAAAACAATGACTTTATGTTTACAGAGATATTCTGTCCTGTAACATTCCCACCGCACTTCTACTTATTTTATGTAAAATAACAGCTTTTATCTAGTTTTTTAGCTTATCTGTACTTAAACAGAAACTTACTGCATCGAAAACGAATACAGCTATTGGCAACATTATACTTAATCTTCGTTGGTTCAGTGGTAGCGTGCGTGCTTAGCATGCGGTAGGTCGTGGGTTCTATCCCCGGATATTAATTAATTAAAATTAGAAAAAATTCTACTAAAATAAGTGCATGCGCACAAGCAGAAAATTATTGAGAGGCAACAGAAAAATCTGTAGCTCACTTGACAGAAAGTTTCTTTTTACAGCATTTACCTGTAGGTAACAGCTTTTTTCTGTTTACAGGATTTTTCGGCCTACAGAAATTTTCTGGCAACTTTTGCTGCCAGAAATTTTCTGTTTTTTTGCAGGATTATTTTTTACAGTGTATATAATATTGAAATCAAGTCACAAATACCAAAAATTCACTATAAAACACATTTCCAAACAATATTTCAAACCCTGTAAACAAATTTAGTTTTGTCTTTCCAGTTAAAGATATTTTTTCATACTTATAAAAATTATTGCAAAAATACTTGCCTCTGGAACATTCAGTACTTTTTGTCCCAGAGGCAATTAAACTTTTGTATGTCCCGAAATATCATTTTCCTATAATATGAGCCAGGAAAAACTTGTTAAGCAACAGGAAGTGTAGCTTTTTACGTAAAATTTAAAGATTAGAAGATCATTATTAATATTTGGAAGGTTAAAATCAATATCTATGTACATCCTTTTCACGTAATTCTGAGTCAAATTTAGGATACTATTAGATTTTGTCTTCTATACGTAGATGATACTGTGTTACCTAAGGACAGTTGTACCTTCAGCCGACGCGTTTAAAAATTCGAAAAAAAAACGTAAATTTGAATTGGTGGTTGATACTGAATGTAAACGGATGCTATATGATTTCTAACGTGAGATCAGCTCTTTGAATTGAAATTTAAAGTAAAATATAATGAATTTATTTTCAGATGCTCAAATTTTAATATTTTTTTCCCTTAAATGTGATATAATGTAATGGAATACACGGCTTATACCCGAGATTTTGACTATTTAGTTTTGATATTAGAAGTTCCTCAAATCTCAATCTTTATTTTTTATAGAATTTTTAACGCAAAGACACCTTATGTTGTACCTTCGCACACCTATAGTGGTGTACCTATGGGCACGTTCTTGATTGATCTGTAGCTAATTGGGGTTTTTAAATTGGTTTTGGTTAGTGGGAATATGTCTTAATGCATGTTAAATTACTTACAAAGGGCAATCTGTTTGTCGGCGATTATTTTCTAGTAATTGTTCAGAGGAAAAATCACACATTTTTTTATCCAAACTACTCTTTTATTTATATATAAATTTTAGATTCTACTTTGCATTTAAAATGTAAAATATAAAACCTCTAGCACCGCTTTTCCATATCTTTATGGCGATATGAAAAAATAAAAAATCCTACAGAGGAAAATTTGCAAAAGTTACATTTCTGAAAGTGTACTTGAAATGATTTTAATAAAGGAAAAAAATGGATAAATCCAAAACTGATTTCTTCGTTCTTTATTTTCTAAATCTAAATATGTTCTTAATCTTAAACCTACTCAGTTTTATTTCACGTGCGCCATCTAGTGCAAAGAAACTATAGTAAATTTTGTGTCAAAAATAGCTGCCAACAGGGAATTCAGTAAAGAAAATAAAATATATAAAAAGTAAACATTTATATAAAAAATATGACTTAAAAATGAAAGTTAAAACGGATTTTTTTACAGACAGAATATTTTTGAACAGTTTTATGAGTTGAATAATCCAAATTTCACTGTAACCGTCATATTTTTATGAATATTTTCCTCATTATTATTTCATCAATTACTTCTGTAACATTTTCATTCTTTTCTACATTTTAAGAGTTTACACAAATGCATCGAAAGTCAAGGATAATATATATTATGGTATTTCCCTGAATCATAAGAATTCATTTAAATGTTCTATAGTGAATTGTTTATAGGAACTCCTTGAGACATAAATTTACTATGTACCATTATAACTTTTGCATTAAGAAATAATTTTAATTGACGAATGTATAGCGTCTTTTCTAAGGCAATTAATTACTCATTAAAAACAATTATTTCATTTGAAATAAAAGTAATGTCTTAGTTTACATACAGGAGCTATGGAAATCGAAATTTTGAAACTTATTAAAGCTATTCATTCAACTCTTGAACACATAACAATTACGTAATTTTTAAGAAATTTTGTTGAAGAACCAATCGTTTAGCAATGAAGGAAATGTGGAATGTTTTTCCAGATGCCAATTTACCAACTCGAGCCCAATCCCTTTGCTTTCAAACGATTTCTTTCCTTTTCGAAATCGGGCTTAAAACCCGATTTAATTTCGGAGTACTGTTGGAAGCTTTGGTTCTATTAAGCGTATCGCGTCCAAAAGTTCTTTGGAGATGAGCATCATTAAACTTGGGTAGTGAAAGTTCGTCGAAGGACAGACCGTTAAAAGGAGTTTTCTTCCTTCAGCACAGCGCTAATGCGGTTAGAATGAAGATTACGTTGCTCCTCGTCATAAAGTATTCCATCCCATCTTATTGGGATTTAATCCAGTGCTTCACATTCTACAGTGATCAGCGTTTTGCAAACACGTTAAAAAGAAGCAGTTGGTATAATGAAGGCTATGAGATCGACGGATTTGCTGAGCAAGAAAATAGTAATGACTAGAAATCTGCATATATCAACCTCAAGTACAAGGTTGATGGTCGGTGTAACGAGCGAGGCATCATCATCATGGCTGACTTTGATTTCTTTCGTTTAAGCACGAACAAGAAGAGTTTCTTCCTGGTAGACTCAAAAATACAAAAACCTCTGGCGACTCAAAATGAAAATTTGTTTTTCCACATTGTCTACATGGATTTAGATACGATGCACCGAGAGAAGTTTTATTCTAAAAGCCTTTTTAGCTAAAACTCACGTAGCATAAGGTCGTAATTGAGTAAATGAGCGGAAAAAGGGAATTTGTATTTTTTTTTATCGAAACATCCTCTTAATTTCTTTCATTTCTGTAATATTTAGTAGTTTTGTTTAGTGCAGTTAAGTTTCATGTCTATTAGTATGCATCATATCAGAAAAATTCAAGTGAAAATTATTAAAATATTTTTTTAGCATTTCACGTGGTCGCCTACCTAAAAACGTCGTTTCGAACCAAAAATTACAAACAAAATTTATTATCTTATTTCAAAAAACACATCTTTAGCTTTCCAAATCAGTTTAAATTTTGTCTTTATCTTTCCTAGAACCTAAGTTACAAAAATTTTGCTTAAAACTAAAAAGGCATTTTATTAAGAAAAAGGTAAAGAAATTCGCGTTTTTCTCAGAATCACATTTTTGATATTTTCCTTCTCCGCAAAGCTACATAACTTAAAATATTATAAGTGAATTTCTATAAAACTTGGGCACAATACTTGACATAATATGATTTAGAAGTTCTTCTATTTTTTGGCTGTGGGTGTAATATTTTTTATTTTATGAATAGTATAACTTCAAACTTTACTTAAAAAAAAACTGTGTTTTTATTTTTCAAGTTTAGTGCTATAACTTTTGATACTAAAATAATTCATACATAAAAATAGTAGGCCTCTTAAAATATGTGTTTACGAGGATAATAAAGTTTACAAAACAAAAATATATTCATATAAATTTGAGTTATGATGTTTTGCAGAAATGCTGTTTATTGTGATTTTTGTGCATAAATATTTCAATAATATGAAAATTTAAATTAATATTTAATTATTTTTTATATTTTTCATAGTTTTTAGATGTATTTAATTGTATAAATAACAAATTAGGTAAATATTTTAATTATTCAAAAAAAGCCTCCATAGGTAGGCAACAACCTTAAACTAATATAGAAATTCTGAAAATCTAAGAAAACTGCATTGAAATACATTTAACTATCCAAATACAAAATTCACAAAGTAAATTTTAAATTTTTATTAATTAGAATTTTTTCATTGTTGTCCTTTAAATTCCTTATTAACTCTCCACGATTGATCAAATTCATTATGGTGAGGAGAAGGTCCCAGAACTGTAAGAAGATAAAATTATTTTTTTCTGTCTTTAAAACAGGTAAGTCAAACTTATTTCAGAAGTAAACATTCATTTTGAGTATGATTACGTATTTAATTAAAGAATTTTTTACATTAAAAATGTAATGCATGAATATTAGCTGGATCATTAGACATAGATTTATTCAAAGTGATGTATTTTGCACCACAATTTAAATTCAATTTTATGATTTTATATGTTATTCCAATTTATTAAAGAATTTAAATGAATTTTTTTATTTTTATAGCAAATCTTCTGTTTTGTAAAACAAAAAAGAATAAATGTCAAAAAGAAAATATTAGAAAGTAAGCTATTCACAACTATATGAAAATAGAAGCGCAAGAACGGTAACCTTCCTACCCGCATGGGGTCTGAGGAGACCCCAAAGGCACTATGGCATTTGATATCTCCCTTGGTTTTTAGTTTTGGAGGTTTTCAATGCTAGTATTCCTTAAATACTTAAAGTTTTACAATGGGTAAAATTTTGGGGCTATTATTCAATTTTGAAGCATCTTGGAAGAAAGAAACCCATACTCCCCCTCTGGGGTCTCCTCAGACCCCAGGAATGAATATGGTAAAATAATAACAGTTAATGGAAATGTTTCATTTATTTGTCATATTCTTGATAAATCAATGTGTTTCTGCCTTCGTTTTAGTTGTATATATTTCTTGGAGGGTCGCAATGTGTTGATATTTGTATTTTTTACAGTATAATGATTTGGAAAAAGCTCATCGAATTTTGCCTTATTTCTTAATTTTTTTACTCCTATTCTAAGAAAATGGGCTAATTTTATAAATTTGTTTTCGATGAACTGATAGTGGAAGCAAAAAATTATTTCCTCTTCGTCACAACGCTTTTTCCGTATTAGAGTATATCTTTATCGTAATAAATATCTATTTAACACCATATAATACCACCATATACACCAGCAAGACCATATAATACTAGAGCTATGGCAACTTATCAAATTCCTTTTACCTCGCATCAAAATTATACAATAGTTTACCTTTAAATCTAACCTCCATTAATAAATATTCAGAGTTCAAAAGAAATTGATTTGAGTTATTAATTAATGTCGACGACCTGGATTTATATTTTTCATTTCAATGAAGCATATTTAATTAAGGGTTTACCAGCTCGCTGCCATCATTATTTAATTATTTAGCTATTGTTTTTATACAGTTTTGGGTTTGTGTTGTTGTAATTTGTAATATGTTATTTGTCAATATTATATCTTTTTCGCCTGTACGGGAAGTTCCTCCTCCTTGGCGAATCACATTACTTCTGACTTTTCTGTGTTTGTTCAATATGTGTAATAAAGTTCTTTCATATTAATATTAAAAAAACAACTCTGACATTTGTGCACTACTATTTCCTGTGAGTTGGTTCGATACTAAAAATTCATAAATTTATGACATTTTAATTCAGTTTTCTTTGAAAAATAAGAATGTTTGAACGAAATTTAAATAACAAAGTTCAGAACGTTATTTCGAAGAGATATTAAAAGAAAAAACTAATTTTGCTTTGAATTCTTCAATAACGTGGAGAAGCTCTCTTTCCAAACATTTCTGAACCGATCATTTTTCGCTTGGTTATTTGAATTTTAAAAAAGATAGTCCGTATTTCAAATATGATAAAATAATTATACAAATTTACATAGATCTGCTACACATAATAATAAGTTATACCAGTGCAAGACCGGGTTTAGGAACTAGTTTACCCTTTAATCACTGCAATTATGAAACATTTTAAGAACATTACTGAATTGCCATTGTTCCTTTCTGTAATTTAATTTTTTAAGTTTCAGACATTATAAAGTAACGTACATCATAAAGTTAAATAAAAGACAAAATCTCAAAAAACGGACTAAAATAGAGAAATTCAATAAAAATTAGACAAATTATTCAGAAGAAAGATTTTTGCAGTAAATAATGATGATTTTTGGAGTTTTATGCATGGGTCTAGATGGACCCCGCAAGTTGTGGAATATGTGACTATTTTTTCAAGATGATAGGAAGGTTATTTTAGAGATTTAAAGGTATGAAAGTTTTTTCTAAAAGTCAGTTAAGGTAAATGTGGGTATAGTGGACACTTTAAGGAAAATTTTTGCTTAAATTCTCAATAAATACCAACCTATTGCTTGGAAACCGTTATCATCCTATTTTTAGATTAATTGGATCTTCTTCTTTCGATTTTACCATTAAAAGTTTTAATTAGATTGGGTAAAGTATTTTTAATTAATTTTTAAAAAGTACTCCAAATTGCATCTATAGTGGCCACATAGATGTAGCTTTTGTATCTATGGTGGACACCTCTTGCATCTATAGTGGACACCTCTCTTTTTCTGCCTATATGAGGGGTTTATGCATGAAATTGATGGGTTTTTTTGGTATAGTCGTTTATTTCTAATTAAATTTTCCTTCCCAACGAAATGTACTTGATATCAAATCAAATAATCTTTATTTAAAAAATACTTGAAAGTTTCCGGCCCAAAGACTACGCTGTAGCTCATTTGAGAGGAGTAAAAACATGTAATTCAATGTTTTGGAAACCTTGGTTTCCGAAGTCAGAATGACACCAAATTCATACAACAGTCATTTTAAAGCACAGTCAACAGTTTATGAAGAAAAACTGATCCAAATTCAATGTTATTTAAATATCTATTAGAAGCCATTGCGGTGGCCACTATTGGAAAATCTAAGATTTCTTGTTGGTATAGTGGCCACCCCCATAAATCCCTCGTAAAGTCAAAATTTTAAAATAAATTTTATTTATTATCATTTTTATACACTCTTCTTTATCTTAATATAAATTTAAAAGTCAATCAAACGGTTATAAATACAAAAAAATCATTTCCGATATACCCGTTTCCTTACGCGATTCAATAAGCAAAATCAAATTTCAGTCACTCGGTCGATGTTGTTATTTTCAAATATTTAAATATCCTTCCCATGCTGATCTGTGGTATCGGCGGTAATTTACCAGCTTACCTGATTGTACAATCTACTATGCCTATGAATTTTGACGCTTTTTGATGCCTCTAACTCGTTTTATTTCAAATTATTCAGCTATGTGGCCACTATTGGTACAGTGTCCACTATACCCACATTTTCCTTAATATGCAAATAAGTTGGGAATTCTTTTCGTACGGGTTTGGAAAATTTTAACTGGAGTATTAAATACATAAACAGAAAATTAAAGCCCTCTAATAATCATTTCCGAAATTACACTTTTAGATTAAATGCTAATTAAAATGTGTCAATAAAGGTTAATAAGTATATACTAATTTGATAGCTCAATGTGTATTGAATAAAACGTTATTTTAAGTTGCATAAATGACTAGCATTGCTCCTAACTTGAAAATTATGTTTAAATAATACAATAGTGTTTTTGTTGAGTTCATTCTAATGTCATTTTAATATGAAACACTTCAAACAGTGCTCGGGGATTCTCCCTTGTTTTATTATCTTTTTGAAAATTTGACGTGCAAAAAGGGGCTTTTATCACATTTCTGAATAAGTCTGACGAATGAGAAAATTTGATGAGCAACAAATTTTATGCCCGATATTCTCATGCAGTCCGCGGGATATGGGTTGGACCACACTGGCTTACTTCATAAAACAATCTAGTCAAAAATTTAAAAAAGTTCACTTTTTAAATTAATAATTGTGATTTATTTAGAGATTTCCAATTTTATAAACAATAATACAATCTAAAATTTTGATAGAGTGGTCCGAAAATATATAGAAAACCATTTGTTACAGGAAAACAATATTCTGAACTCTATTAAATTAAAACTATTTGCATTGTAATAATAAGAATGCACACATTCAAAATACAAATTAATATAAAAACACGAGGGAAAAATGAAAACCTTTCATAGGTAAAACTACAGTATTATTTTAAAACGGGAGGAATCGGATTAATTTTAAAGTTCGCACTGTTGCTAAAATTTGTGCATTAAAGAATTTGGGATGCTTTTAAAACATACATAAGTCAAAATTTGTACTTGAAGAACCTGTTTCATAGATTCTATTATGAGTGGTTGATTTCAAAATGTTTTGACCCGATCAATGTTTAGAACGGGGTTGATTCAGATTTCAAAAAAATCTAAGCCTTTGGGTTAATTAATACTATGCAAAACAAATCAGAAGATATCAAATGAAATATATTTTGAAGGTACAATTATAAAACTTATGTGCGTATTATTATCTTTCGACTAAATCCTTTGAATTTTATAATGCTGCCATCTTTTGAACAAATGTCTAAAGAATATTTTTGAACACCAAAACACGGAAAATTAAGGATATTATTTAGTTTTAAATATTTATAAACATCGGTTACTTAAATAATTTAATATTTTAGAAAGAATTTTCAATGTATAAAAGTTTTATTTTCAATTTATAGGCTTTCTGATTGTAATTTTAATCACTGATCACTAGCAATCAACTCATTCAAAAATATTTAAGTATTTCTCCGTTGAAAATATTCTTAAAATTTTAAGCGTCATTATTGTAAAAAAATGTTGTGTAGTATTGGTTTTTTATAATGCTTGGTTTACTTTTAAACAAACTTCTGTGATTTTTTGAGAGCTCCGATATTGTTGGAAACCCAGAGAAAGTAGAATTTATGATAAAGAAAACATAGCCGTTTTTTGTAAGAAGCAAATTATTTTAAAATTAAATTAAAACAGAATTGTATACTTAGAGTTAATAAAATTTGGTTTCTAATTGTTCCCTTCTAAATGTTTACTAATTTGCATTGGAACGTCTTTGTGAGAAGTAGGAGTTGCTAACAATATTCTTAAGAACTAAATTTCAAAAGCAATTTTAAATTTTTGCAATGTTCCTACGGTTTTTGTAACATTAGCAAAACAAATGTACATAGTTATAATTAATTAATTTTTTATTTTTAAGGTGTCTGCAGTCACGAATACATTAACTTCATTTATCATTTAATAGGATTTAGGTTGTATCATTATTCTGGAAGAAAACATCTTAACATAAACATTTGATTTTTATAAAAACTTTAAAATTAACACTAGTTTGATATGCATGGGGCTTCAAAAATCAATTTCACGGGTTTCATTTGAAAAAAAAATGCCGCATGGAAGTAACTGTACCCTTCATAAAGTGAACAGGCTAAATCTATTGAGACTTCTCCTAGCGGCGAAATAGGAAAGATAAAAAAATAATTCACAAATTGTAGGAGGTAAAAAAAAGCTTGGTTACTTTAGAAGAATATCATAACAAACGTAAAAAATATATCTTGAATTTTTTTTTAAATATTCAAAGAGACGTTACTGTTTAAGTTAGCACTTTTTTAAGTCTTATTAAATGTATATGCACGGATTTAGATTTATCTTTCGTCACGACATTGAACTGATACATCCAGGAAATTGCATATTAATATTAGATTAAATTTAAAAGATCCCTTTTTCAAGGCTCAAAATAGTGATAATTTGATATTGGTAATTTATTTCTAAAGTAATCGAATTTTGATCAACTTTGAATATTTAATATAAATGAAACGTTTTTCTGTCTGCTTGTTACGACATAGCATATAATTTACTAATTAAAGTTGCAAATACGTTTGATTTTTAATGCAAGCAAGAAATAAATTCTCACAGCGAAGTTTTTATATAAAAAATAAAAAATTTTATTTTTCTGAAATATGAGAACAAAACTATCTTTAGAGAGAAATTAATATTAGCGATGAATCTTTAAAAATAAACTACCTACTGAAACAAACACAATCTGATACAGATAAAGTTGTTTTTTTAAGAAGAATAATGTGAAGGAAAAACTAGTTATACAGGAAGAAAACGCGTGGCAGTGAAACTTAAAAACAATAAACAGGAACACTTAAATGTAAAGTTGCTTACTCACAATTTAATTTATATAAAGGAAAAACAAGTTTTACAGGAGGCTAAAAGCTCAGCAGTGAAACTTAAAAATAATAAACCCCCTGTAACTTGTAATGCTGTATTTCTTTACTATTTTGAATATGAAGGAAAAACTCATTTTACAGAGGATTAAAGCTTAGCAGTAAAACTAAAACTTCCTAATAGTGTCCGATATGTACAGATGTTTTTCCTCACCATAACTAATATAAAGGAAAAAACAGTTTTACAGAATCAAACGGCTTAGCAGTGAAACTTACAACTAAATAACACCCCTTTATATTTTATTCCATCATGGAAGTCTTGTAATCCATCCTTTTATCATAGGACAATCCCTGATCCTAGTCTAAAACGCTAACATTTAATATATTGTTTGTAAATGATGATTTGAAACGATGCTCAAATTCTACATATAAAAGTATATTTTTGTTTGATTGCATTTACAAACAGTTCTAGTTAAACAAATCGTTTCAATTAAATATTGCCCTCATCTCACAATCAATATGATTTACAGCAAGATCTTCAAATTTAGTTAAAGAAATATATTTCATGAATGTTTTAATAGCATCTGTAAAAATTGCATTGCTCTATAAAATACTATCGTTTCTCAATAAGTTCACTTTTAATTAATGTATACAACGTGTTACAAGACATCGCATATAAAAATTTAAATTTTTCTTTATTTAAAAAATATAATTTGTGTCTGTCTATAAAATATAATTGTCTTTTGATGATTGTAATAAACGTTTTTCATATTTGAAAATATTTTACTATCAGTGGTCTTTAGATACCATTAGAATTTTTAAAACTAGATTTGCCTTTTGGAGGTTGTGCTGCCATCTGCTTGCGATTCTAACTGATGCTGCTTCCGATTTCTAACATTGCATTCGATTTCAAAATATCAAACCCAAAGCATAAAAAATCTCTTAACTACTGAGATCTATTGTAAAAAATTTTAAAATCTTTCCTGCTATTTAGAAAATTTACTGTTAACAAATTTTATAAACGAAGACGCAAACCACATTAAAAAATAATGTTTAGTATGTTTAACCTTAAATTAATTACTCCTGTAAGATTTTAAGCAGGTGCTCTATTAACCTCAGCGTTTTAAAATTAGCTGATTCGACTTGATATTATATTTCAGTCTTTTTATCTTTTAAAATTTTAAAGAGAGTGGTGCTGCCCTCTTAAGGCACTGTAAAAGGTAAGTATAATATCGATGTTTAAATATAATATTCATATAAAACATGGGTTTAAAGTAGAGACTTAAAAATATTCTTTCTCGGAAAAACTAAAAATCCATTCAATTAATTAATGTTACAGAATAATGAGACATTTAAAATAGTTTGTCCTTACGTTATCTGTAGTAAACCACTTTTATATCAATTAATTATGTATCCTTTAGTGTAAATAAATAATAAAACTGTGTTTTTAATTTATAGATGGAATAATGATTTTTTTCTTAAAAAATTATAGAACATATTTTAAATATTAAAAAATTCAGGTGTTACATTTTAATTTTTTTTCAAACATGCATTTATTATAATTATACAATTTCATTTGATTAGGTATGGAGAAAGTTAATAAAGGGAAAAAGTTCTTTCAAAGAAAATTTCAGAAAAAAATTATCAGTTGCTATTTTTAAATTAAATTTTATTTGGAGTGTTTTTTACATTTGGATTTGTGGTTTTACATTACGTAAATATATTTGTTATCATTGAAATTTTCAGTTGATACACAAACAATAAAGATAATTAAAATATCAATATACAATTCAATAAAAATACAATTAAAATATATAAAATATAATTTTTAAATGGCGTAGGGGAAAGTAGGGGCTAATGGGACATTTTTTTTTAAAAAAATGCTATCAAAAGAGCATAAAGACATTATTATAATTTTTTGAACTTAAAAAGTTTTTACATTTAAGTTAATAAAAATATTCTTGGACAGTAAATAACATTATTTATCTAAGTGTCATCTCAACTTTTGTAATTTAATGCTACTGTCCCATTAGCCCCCATACGTGGGGTCTATTGGGACACAGTGCAGGGCTAATGGGACATGCTTTATAATTCCGAAATAAAAGTCATTTATTAATTTAAAATGCCTTTATTATTAATGTATGGTACTTTATTGAGTATACAAATATCGTTGGGGATGAAATTTCACCAATAACCATTTTAATTCCACAATTTCTGTAGTTTCACTAATACCATTCAGAAAAATACAATTCCTTAAGGTAAATGAGGTAAAACGCTCGATTCCAGCAGTTATTACCCAAAACTAACTGAAATGCTATCAATTAGGATTTTTTATAATCTGCACAAATATAAGGTCCCTGAATCAATTTATAATTTTTAAGGAATAGCTTATAATATCATAACAATTAAGATGTTATTTTACCTGTTTTAACGAATTATTAAGAAGATAGTTTTTAGATCCAAAACCTCTGCACTCGGAAGGAAATCTAAATCTGAAAACGGACGCCAATTCCCGTTCACCAAAGATATATGGTTTTTGAAAATTATGTGTCTGTGAAGTCTTGTAATTAAAATTCTGATCCTTTCATTATACAAATTTAGTAAATATTAGCCCTCTCAAATAGAGTTCAGTCATTAATTTTAACGATAACTTATTCATATTAATTTTAACGTTTTAACGATAATATTAATAAGAAAGGAAATGGTGCCAAATCATTAATAAATCCCCAAATTTGATTTACTTACATTATATTGAGCCATAGACCAAACGAATATTTTGCTCCTAGGAGATAAATTCCCCAATAGCATTTCAGTCGGTTTTGCTGTAACCGAGCGTTTATCTCGGCATTAAGTTGTCCCATTAGACCCCACAAGACATGTCCCATTAGCCCCCACAATATGATAATTTACAATCATAGAAATAATTATTTTCTAGTGCAGTTCTGTATTTTTTCATTTATATTTTCTTGTTCTCCAGTATTTGTTTATCTAAAAGTGTCATGAAATAAGATTAATCTTAAAAATTTATGAAGTTCAATCAATTACAAAACTAAAATTTTGCTATTGGTTGTTAAAAACGAATTTGTATTTTTTCTGCGCAGAAAATATTCGTTATGACAGATATTCCATTTTGCAAACGTGTGCTAGACCTGTTACCAATAAGTGATGCAAAAATTTTTTCTGAAATATTTATATTATGGAAAAAAATCACTTGTCCCATTAGTCCTGCGTCCCATTAGCCCCCACTTTCCCCAAATGTTATTTTATCTTTCGGTTCTTTTGCCAATATAAATATTTTGAATCTGATAAATCTTATATTTATTATAAAATAAAGTGATCCTTAAAAACTAATTATTTACTAACTTCATTAAAAATGTTCTTACATTTGTTGGGTTTTTTGTTTAAATAATATTTAGCTAAACAATTGATATAAAACACTTGAATTTAAAAATATTTTTTAATGTATAGGGGAAAATGCATAGAAACTGGTTAATGAAATTAATTTAATGCTGGTAAATATTTCAATTACATTTTTAATTAATTGTTGCTGCACACTGTCATTGAAATTATGGGTATATCACTGATCATTGTACCAAATTGTACCAAATTTTATTGACCTTTTTCAAAAGATATAGACTGCCTTGTATACACTTTATTTAGTATTAAACCTGTATGAGTACCACAAATATTATGTAAATCAGAAAGTCCTGTCGCATTTGGGAGAGTCTGTACGTGTTATATTTTTTACCTTTTTTCCATTATATAAGACTAGTACAAACTGTAGCTTTATCTACAGTCCATTTGGCATCTTGGCCTGTTTTCGGGATTGATCTCCATCTGGACTTTACTCAAATAAATGATAACTTGTTTCTTCAGTTAAAAATTTTGCATTTTAACATTAATACTTTTAAATTACAATTAACTGATTAGCTCCTTAAACAAATAATATTTTAAATTTATTTTTACATATAATGCGGAAAATTTAATTTTTATTTAATTGTTTCTGAGGTATCCGGATATTTCGATCGCAACCATCCATATTTAACTGCCGGATTAACTACCCCTAACCCACCATTAAGAAAAATCTGGAAGATCATTTGCTGGAACCTAGGTCTCTGAGAATTCCACCACCACTCATCAATACTAGTATAACATTAGTTTCAATTTATGACTTAAATAAGATCTTTTGTATAATCTAAATATTACTCTAAATTTAAATTCATTTTAATTTTTATTATATAAGTTTTTATGGATGCCAACTTGATGTATGCAAATTCCTTTTAACGTAGAATTCATGAAATTTTGAAAAGTGAGAAAACTAAAAAGGAGCCAAAATTCACCAAATTAAAATACACCAAAAGATCTTTTGATCTATTTCCTTTCTTAAGGATTAATCTGGGATGTGTGTTGTATTTCCATTTTTAAGGGGTTATGAGTTCTGAGTTAATTTGTTAAAGTCTAGGTTTTCAGCAGCAATTAAACAACTAAACTTTTGGATGAGTTAAATTTTAGTGGATTTGATTGTGGGAGAAGCATATAATGCTAACCCAGAAACTGTATTTTACTGTTCTGCGTAATGTAAAGATAAGTATGTTGTTTTTGGATCTGATTAATTTTTTTCTCTAACATTGGTTTCGGGGTAACCTAGGGTGCAGATGGGGTGGTTCTGCATTTGGTTCTGCATTTGCGGAACTACTCCATACAGAAAGGTTACCCAGTATGCGGCTGCTGAATGCTGCACCTCTGAAGAAGTCATTCAGTGGTTGAATACTTTAATTACTTTAATTAATTAAATTTATATTTCTGTACTTGAATGATTTCTATTTTAGTATTAAGAAGCTTTAGGCGCTAGTACAGAGTGGAATTTCAAAATATTTTTAAATTTAATTAACAGTTTTTACAAAAATTATATTTATTCTTGAATAAAATAAAGTTATAATTTTCTAAAATACCATCCAGAATTCTTATAAGGCTTTAACTATATTATGCCTTTACTATTTTCTTTTTACTTTTACTTTCTATGAAAGTTTAGAATAACTGCAGCTAACAGATTAACCGAACACAACTCTTAACACATTTAGAAATACACTTAGCTACAATACACGCAGTTCCCAATCTAAAACACTGATATGACTCAAAATTCCATAAATGAATCTTCAGTCCTAACAAAAGTATCTTTCACTATAGCCCTAATTTATCCCCAAATTATTTTTTAAAGATGCTGTTTTCTACATAGATAGAATACAAACACTGTGATATGTATCAATGTGTCTCTGCATCTCATTAGTGCATTAAAATATTAACCCACATCAAAATGCATCAATTGGTTCCATCAGTTAGTTTTAAACAGGTATCTTGATTTTTTTAAATTAAAGTTATAAAATATAAGTAATCACCCATTGGTAAAAAGATAGAGCTTGTTTCTAGAATTTACTCATATTTGTATTCAAAGTAAAACAGTGTCGTAAAGATTTTATATATTTCTTTAAAATTTACTTGACTAGTACTATGCAATGGAGAGGTAATAAATGGTGATATTTACCACCTCAGTGGGTTTTTTCAAAACCTTTCTTTTCGAGCGATCTTGTGCAAAATTAAACTTACGATGGTCAAAAATTGATACATGGAATATTGTAGACCTTATCAGATGCTATATATTTTATAAAATAACACTACAGTATTATTAGAATTCATAGTGTTGCAAACTCAAGTGCTTAGAAGAAACACCAAAAGCAGTTGTAATCTAAGCGTGAAACAAAAGACAATCCGTAAAATCCAAGAAACATTTTATTTCTGTAAAGCAAACAGAACCTGTTTCGAAAGAATCCTGTAAGTAAAAGGACTTGTGGCTTTGAGCTGAAAAAATAATGTTACCGAGAACATTAGATAAAGAGTCTGAATGCCGTTGATATGTTACTGAATAGGGATTCCACATTACAAAGCACCGTAAAAGAACCATTAGCGAAGGTTTCATGATAAAATATAAGAATCTAGAAGAATTCACTATCAGGTGTTTATAGAGGGAAGAAAGGAATAGAAAAGCGGATCTCAAGGGAAAAGAAGAAGAATTCTGTCAAAGGATTACGGCTACTATTTGAAATAATGGGCCAGAGGAATGTCTGACAGTGTAACTTTAAGAAAAGTGTATGGAATCCACTTTTTAAAGTATTACTCTAAGATATAGCAAGTGTTCAATAGAGTGTATGGGATGATATTGAAGAAATGGAAGGTTGTAGATAAATTTGAAAAGGATCTGTTCAGTGACCACGATTTGAGAATGTGGTATGAATGCTGGGTTGTTACTGAGTAAGTTAAATTCATTAATAACTAAACGAAAATGCTCTGTAAGATGTTTTTATTTTTATAAAGTATTGATTTAATTATATCAATCTATTTTAATACAACCAATTTCTATTAAAAACATTAAAATTTTTGTTTTTATGTGCAAAGTTATATTTGAACTTTTAAGCAAAAACCTTCCAAAAGAGGTGGAAGTTTCATCATAACCCTTAAACAATACGGAATCGCATTGATGTATGGGCGGATTCAGAAATTCACACATTAGTTCCAGAGTTCAGACTAATGTAATCAGGTTAGGTAAAAGAAATGATTTTGAATACAAAGAACTCAAAGTAAAGTTTTCTGGATGTAGAATATCCTTCACATCTATACAATGATTCATGAATCTTCATGTTAAAAGTGTAACAAAAAATTTATCTTTTAGAAGGACAACCCTAATTTTAACTTGAAAATCTGAAAAAAAAATCTTCTAATTCACTCAAGGACTAGGCATTTACATTTTAAAAAATACTTACTTATATTTTAATTTTAAGAATAATTTTTTGTTATAAAATCATAATACACATATTTCACAGACCCATTTTTAAAATTTATGATTATAAAAAGGACTTATATAAAAATATTAAAAATAATATTAAGAATTTTAAGCTTTTGAAAATTGAAATTTTTGCATACTGTGCTTTTTTGGATTTAAAACGATAAGGATGATGGATTATTTTAAATTGAAGTTGTTTAACACAACTCAATGAATGAATATTAATAATTTAATTATTACAAAATATCTATTTATCAGTTAAAATGTTTATTAAGGTGAATAGGTTTTTAGTTTTTAAAAATATCAGGTTAAGAAATTCTAAATAATAATAATCTAAAAAGAAAAAAGTTTTGAGTTGTAAAATCCTTTTTACAGCAAGTATAATTTTTGTAGAAAGAGATAGATGGCGCATAAGTAGTACGTTATTCCACTGTGAAAAAATCTTTAATTCTCAAAAAAATGCTTCCTCTTATAGTTATGACAAACAGGGAGATTATATGTTTAAAAGAGATTCCGAAATAAATCCAATTTTGTAAAAATAAATAAGAAAATTTTATACTTTTCAGTTTATATATGGTATTGATTAATTACACAGGCCTATGAAATTTAACTTTTTGAAAAATACAAAGGAGGTTTTAAGTGAATTTTATCTTATTTGGTATGCTGATTTCGAAAATGACCACCATTTTCTTCAATCACATCAGGATTTCTTGTATTATCGATTTCAATATTTTTGCTAAAATCCCAATTTGATGGTAATTCTCGCGAAAAATTTTGCTTGTGCAATGTCTATAGCACCAAATTTTATATTCAGAGGGTATAAAAATACTTGTTTTGTTTAACTATGCTCTTTTGAATCACATTCCTGATGCCTTGTTCAAGATTTGGTCATTTTAACCATTACTTTTTGACCCAATGTTAAGTGACCATTCTTGTTGACCAAAAAGCATGGAGGAAATTTTTAAATCACAGCAAATGGTCCAACAGTGTTTGGCATACTTTATTTTATTGAAGAAGAGTGTGAGGTTTTCATAGCTTTCTTTTAAATGAATCGAAAGTCCTACAGGTGACCGGAAGAGATGATTCGCAAATCAGTTGGAGAAAAACGCTATAAATTCAGGTTCATGAGAAACTGGACATATGACCGATGGAATACTATCAGGATGAGGGATTATCTTTTGATTTTTGCGTTTATACCCACTGACATGGCATGTATAGAAGCAACAATCATCTAAATGGTTTTTCGGTTCCCTCTATGGCATAGGAGAGTTCCAAATTAGCAGTCTTCTTTCCTTTTAGCTAAAACCATAGGTCATTGATATCCTGCACACAAACTTTATGTTAAACCTATGATTTGTCCTGATCTCCAAGTTTCCGAGTGAAATACAGATGATAAGCTTGTCGTACTTATTCTAATGCTACTCATGCAATTTTTAATACCGCTATTTCGATGCATATGTAACAAAAATCATCTGACAAATTATAAAATAGTCTCGAACTCGAAGCCTTGTATCACAGAAGAAGTAGCTGTTATAATTGTTTTTTTATGGAGTCTCCACTTGTCATTGTATTAGCGGGCCCATGACACTATAAATGACTTCGCGCGACGCTAAATGTTGATAGAATTCAACGGGGATGGAGGGATAGCGACAGGGAGGTGTCACAGAGTGGTATTCTGTAGTTAACACCATGGTAGAATAATGGTCATGCAAGCAGGAAAGAAATTCAACGTGAAAATGGTAATTTTCAAGAAAATCCTAAAATTGAATTTTTCAAAAAAAATGGTTGTGATTGAAGTTTTTTAATTATTTTTTCTGAAATCAGCACCGAAAAATACATCAAGTTCAGCTCTTACTTCTCTTATATTTTTTCATCGCAGGCCTGTGTTATCAATCTGAATAGAATTAATGAACAATCGTTTTTGCCAAAATACAGTAAAAATAAACTTCCATGAGATATTTTTTAAAACGTTTATTTCACTTGACGCAAAATATATCTGCCTAAAAACATTATAAAAACATAGAGAAAAACCAAATCAGATTTGCAATCCATATAAAATTCAGTTTAGACTACTATTGTATTTAACGTACATAAAAAGCGCAATCCTATACTAAATGTAAAAGATGCATCTTACAAACAGCTTAATTGATCACTAATGACTGGCAAATAACCTTTACCGAAAAACACAGTTTTTAGGTTTAGTTTAACTGTTTTAAGAAACACGCGTCACTTTCTAAAAGTAAAAAAATGTCTCTCCACAAGTTTCTATTAATTAATGGGAAGTAATTACGATTGGAAAGAATGTGCTTAAATTAAACCTTAATTCCTAACTTCCCGGACACCTTTACTGCTTAAAAATGTTTGACCGAAACTACTGTTTTCGAAAGAAAAACTGGAATGAAATGTGTTGACAAATCGCATTCGTAATTAAAAACGATTAGAAATATGTGGGTAGGTTTTTTTCATCTCATTGCTCATCGATGGAAGAGAAATTTAACATTTTCCGCATATTTGTGGAAGTACCGATCAAATTTGTTCTGAATCATTGAAGAATGTCTTTTAAATTTTAATACATCAAGGTATTATTGGTTGATTTTCTTCCCCACTACATATTTCTGAAATTTTGATGTTTAAAATGATATTTTTACGGTGAGCAGAAGTTTGTATTATGTTGTTTAGAAGAGTTAAAACATTCAGAGGTAAATCCTTACGTTTGTACTTCTTTAACGGAAAATATTTTCTGAGTGATATTTAAAGTATGCGTGAATCGCAAGATAAAAGTTTTAAATAAATACTTGCACGAGTGTTTTCTGAGTTACGAGTAATAAGAATTTTAATGTATTTGGGATCTGTTTCAAACAAAGTTATAAATATAAAGTTTGAAATTCAAATTCAACTCTCTCTCATTGAACAAAAATCAGTTCGTACTACTTGGATATAAAGATAAATGAACTCTTGAAAACAAAATATATCAATAATTTATCCAGATCATATTATATAGTTATTATTCATATAGACATAGACATAGACTTTATTATAATGGGCTCGTGCCCGTTTACAAAGTAGCAAAAATAAAGGAACAAAAAGTACAAATAAGGAAATATATTAATACTTATTTATCACTGAACATTAAAACTATGAAAGATAAACGTAAATATACACAAATATATATTAAATGTTGTTGGAACATTGGGCTAACGCGATTCTTCTAATAAATTTTTACCGACTTTTAAAATAGAAATTGTAAAATAAAAAATTCTTTCGTATGGACTTAGAGTTAATATTAACGGAAAAGATTTTAAACCGGTTAAGTGTTTGTTTATGTACCGTGTATAAAAAGGACAAGTGTTGAATATATGGTTCCAAGTCCCATTTTCTTCACTATTACAGAAAGTGCAAGGGTTAGAAGGAAAAATTTCTAAAATTTCGTTTTTGTAGAAAATTCGGCTTTGATTAAGACGTAGTTGAAAGATGTTACAATGATGCTGGTGTTACCTTTGTGTGGTGTTAATACCCTGGTGTTCAATCTCTCCAAGATCAGACCCTTCAAAATGGCCTGTCTCGAATGGAAAATAGTACTAACTTTCCCCATTATAAAATCTTAAACAGCGCCTCCCCTGAAACCTATATTATTCATATTGTTTGTTTCACATTAGAATAACAAATCCACACTTATTTACAGTCTTATAAACACATTTCATAATGTCTGATAGTATTTGAAATAATTGTTATTTATTTAAGTATTAAATTTTAATTTAAAAGTAGAACATGTGAAATTTTTATTTTGATTTTTTGTTCCAAATATAATAATCTCATCATTAAATAACTCTTTAGTTGATCTTCCCGTTTAGTTAAAATTTAAGCACATAATAAGTTAAACTACAATAAGATAGACATAGATAAAGCGAAGCCGCTTCTTTTCAGGGCACCCATAAAATCATGCAAATAAGCACCTGTACCGACTATCGTCATAATCATCTTAAGCTAAACACGCCTGAGAACAGTACAAAAAAGTTTTAGACCGGCTGACCACTTTCCGGCAAATAAATTGCATAACTTAAGCTATCGCCGAGTTGTTGGTACTGGAGAATAATTAGTTTAGACTCCAAGGGGGGATTAAAATTTGGAAAGCGAAAAAATGTGTACAAGCCCCGGAAATTTGAAGTGCCGATGCAGGAATGTTGACCGATCCATCGTCAGGCTGTCAGATCTTTGTCTCGGAGCCTCTGCAAATTTTAATCGAAGTGGTAGTATAATCGATCAATTTATAAAAGATCCCTCGACCTTTGTTCAAAGATTAAATATTCGGGGCTCAAATGCTGTTAGGAAATTCGAGGCGTAATTGAAAGAGGGGGGTTTTGGTAGGAAATCCTAGTAGATTTACTTGTTTGGTAAATGAGGTTAGAATCCTGGACTTAAATATCAAAATTTTAGTGTGACCTTTAAATGGTTATAAACGCAGTGAAGCATGACATAAATAATGGCACAAATCTATGCATAATAAAACTATAAGATATCAGGGGAAAATATTGTTTTCATTTTATCAGCCTACAATATACCGCTAGTTTTTTATTAATAATAATTCATTTTGTGTCCAAAATGTAGGCCGAGAGACGCATGTTAAAACTCTATATCCGTTTATACAATCCTAAATATGTTGGATGATTTAGTAAATTGAATTTAATTGGGAGAAACATTCTTTCTAATGTTCTTAAAAAAGTACCGAATTTTAAGTTTAATTTTTAAACAAAAACAAATAATGAAAAACATTCATCTAGTAGGAAGGTTTGTTTCCAGTGGGTATGTACTGTTAAGTATAGCTTTACTTCCTTTACAAATAGAAATTTTTAGTACAATGCTATCTAGTAAATTTAAAATTAGGTTTAAAAATGTACGAGACGCAATTGAACTTATTTATGTAAATATTTTCTGTGTTAGGCATTAAGTACTAAAGATAGATATAATTTTACTTTTCTCGAAAATAAAAAAAAGGGAATGTATGGAACAAAAATTATGTATGGAACGCTTATGTAACCTTACTGGAAGAATGTTGAATGCATATTGGGAATGATCACATTTTGGAGATTTTATGATTGTTCATTATTTGTTTATGTTTTAGTAACTAACGATATTTAGATGAGTCAATAATAAAACAACAAATAGCATGTATCTTATGTTAAGGAAGTGGAGGTTCAATTTGTTATAAAAACTGATTACTTTAAAGATAAGCACATTTAATATAGATCTAATTACATTAAGTAAAATGTTTTATAAATTTAATTCTGTATGGGTTTTATTATTCATACCCTCAACCTCTAAATTATCAGATTGGAAATAAATTAAATGCAAATTTTAAAAGCAAATAATACACACTATGTAGGAATGAATATCTTTTTGGAGTAAGTAAAAAATTGCCAATCATTTATTTTAGAAAGTCATAAGTTTAAAAAATAAAATTTTTTTATTTACACAAATACGCTTGATCTCATCATAAATCAAATGATTTACCCCGAGTTTAACATACATGAGAAACTGATGATTGAATTTCATTTAAGTTCTACAGATTATTTCAACACACCCAAATGTTTCCCATTCAATTTGTTACATCAGTGATCCTCCAGCAATTAATTTAAATATTCAATTAATCTTAAGAAATTAGGCATAATATTATGCTTTGAATTAAACTATTTCGGTTTAACATATCCCATAAACTGAGCGATCAAATAGAACACTCCTTGATTAATCTGCAAATTCTGTACCATTTCAGATCACGCGTACGAGAGCAAACTAGCGGTCATTTATCATTTAATGGTGCTTCGAGGTTCATTGAATCTGAGACTTGATGATTGTCAGTAAAGTGCTGAAGTGTTGGTAAGGAGGTTCTTACCCGTAAATCATGAGGATCGAACTCTGTCTTTGAGTGATCCTCGAGGAGTGGTTGAGGCTTTGTTAGCAAAAATGGATTTTTTGTGAAGGATTTAAAAGTTATTCGTTTAAAAAAGCCATTTAAAAAGGAAATAAAAATGGTAGATTGGCTTAGGAAAAGAGAACAGGGGGCTATTATACATGAACTTCTGACGAAGACAGATTATTTCACGAAAGATTACCATATGTTGTACCTGACAAGAGAAAAGGTAGTGCTAATAAAAAATGTTGGCAATTTCTTTAAAATGTGATTGTATTTTTCTTGACGGCCTAACACGCATTCAGTGCAAATTTCAAGAAAATATAAATTTTGAATATCAGGAGTGTAATTTACCTGACTCAGAAAATCTCCTTATATAAGACAATTAAAAGTTTTAAAAATGGGGCATGATGGAGAAAAATAGTTTTCATATTTGGAAGAATCGCGTTTCACTTGTCGTAGAACACCAGATAGTTTCTAGGATTTCCGCGGATTTTTTAACTATGTTATGTGTGTTTAACTATGTATGTCGCAGATTAAAAATATGTGCGATTTTCAGGTTTTTAATGTAATAATATTTAACCCATTACTGCCTGACGTCCCTTTTTAGGGACGTTTTTTAAAAAGCCTCCTATTTCTACAAAAATTGTTCCTTTGAATCAAAATTTGCACGGATGTATCTCTGATCTTCATAGAACATAAAGAACACAAGAAGAAAGCAGAATTTTAAAAAATTTTCACTTTTTTTAAAGTTAGAAGATAGAATTTTTCAGAAAAGTGCTTTTTTAAAAATTTTAAAAGAAAAAGCTTAAAAATCCTAGTTGTTATTTAAAAAAAATTTCAAAGCCGATATATATTACTGTTTATACATTAAATCAGTTGGGGTGTTTTTTTATTTTTCCAAAATATTTTATCTTGACCATATTTTGGACCCTCGAAAAGCGTCCCTAAAAAGGGACGTCAGGCATGAATGCCCCCGTTGTTTTCCCCATAGTGAAATGCTAGTGTTTCCTTCAATTTTTCATAAAAACGAGTTCTATTCTTATGAAATGAATTAAATAACTGATATTTATAAAATTACTTTAATTTTAGCTAATAAATTTATTATTTTTGTTTATTTTTTTGGAAAATACTGTTATTTCTGCTAAATTAATGGAATAAAAAGTCTTAAATTATAAGGAATTAATTAATTTGTATTAATTAAAAGGAATAAATTAATTTTACTATATGTATCACTTATGCAAATATATTCCGGTTATATTTTAATTAAAAGTTTAATAATCATTAGTTATAATGACCTTTTGTCATTAAAATTGCCAAAAAAGTAACTTTTGTGATAAATTGTCGGCTTTTTTTTCTAATTAGATGTTGCTAATCATTGTGTTCTATACTGCAGATTAATCTATATCATCTGGCTTGCTAATGCACATCCCACTAATGCTTGATTTTTGGGGAGAAATTCGTGTTCCGCACAATTAAATTAAATAAAATGAAAAAAGTATGGGCATTTGAAAGACTGAAACTTCCCAAATTGAGATATTCTGATGGATTTGAGGTGTGTAAAAGTAATTAATACTTAATATTAGGTAACATATAAACAAAGAATGCCTTTTTCAATTAAAAACCTTAATTAATTTGCAATTAACATAGATTTGGGAGGAAAAAACGTGTTTTAGAGCATAAAAAATGCTCAAATTAGGTTAATTAGGGTTAATTTTACAGTTAATTGGATAAATAATTAATATTTTTTGTTCATATTCATGTTACAGTATGGTTCCGATCACTTTTGCTGCACTTAAAAAGGTAGAAGATGTTTTTGAGGCTTAAAAAAAGTTTTCTACCATGCGTTTACTATAGGGAAAAACAACGGGGGCATTCGTGCCTGACGACCCTTTTTAGGGACGTTTTTTAATTTTGGTGTAGAAATTAAAATTTTAACCTGGAATTTTTTTCACTATTTTTCCAGTTGTTTTGGGGCTATTTACTATGTTTTTAAAATATTTAAGAAAAATAAAAAGTTGGGCATTAATGGGTTAACCCATTAACGCCCAAACTATTATTTTTTTGGGCGAATTTAATAAAAATCATGAATCTGGTGTATTTTGCCTTCAATATGGATATTATGAACAAATTTTGTGAAAACAGTCATTACTTTCGTTAAAAAATGCTGATCTAAAAATAGATCACTGGGCGTTCGGAGGATATTTTTTGTCACAGAGCTAAGTAATAGTAGAACCTCAAAAAATCATTAAAAAATATAAAATAAATAGACCTATTAGTATTTTTCTTTAAAAAATGCGTATTTATTTATAAATATGTGGAAAAATAATTAAATAATTATAAAATTAAATAACTTACCCAAGATTTATTACATAAATAGCCTATGTTGAAAGTAATAATAGATGAAAAAGTGGGAGTTGAATCAAGAACTTTAAATTTATAAGTATATTATAGAAATAATATTTAATAAAATTGTGTATTTAATTTAAATAAAATGCATTAGGTAATTTTTTTGTAAATTTTATGGATTAGTTTTATCATAAAATAATGATAGTCATGAAATAAAATGTAACTTATTCGGTACATTCAAAATTGCTACGTGTTGAAGCTTTTCGCCGGCCTATTCCTATTAACTACTTATCCAATTAACTTACTATCCTGTCATTACATCAATTTTAAGGTTGTAAAAGCAGTCTTAGGGCGAATTTAAAGAAAAAATTATTACAATTTTCAATTTGAGATTTTTACATCTCCTCAAAAACCTTTAATTATTGTCTAATAATTTTACCTATAATGTATTTCAAAACGAAATGCTTGTATTGACTTAAATTGTATCAGCAAATAAATTAATGTGAATAAACTTGAGTTCATAATACCATTTGCAATCCTGTGATTTACTAAGTAATCAATCAATATTGTCTACCTTTCATTCATCCACCAGAAGAAATTATAAAATTTAACTCACAATAATATAATTTCTTAAGAAAATCAATATTTGTGACCATCCTGAACATTACTGAGTATTCTCATTTTCATTTTTTACAGTTTATAGTCGAAAAATCTGAATAATCGTATCGCAAGCAACACAGAAAAAATGAACGCCCGAACGCCCAGTGATCTATTTTTAGATCAGCAATATTGGACCTAATTTTTCACTAAATGAATTATTTTTTTACAAAACTCTGCATTGTATCCTAATAGCTACATCTATAAAGATAAAATAAAATCTGAAAAGGATTCAATTGGTGTTATACTTTTATAGTTTTCTCGTAAAACATGAACCAAGATGAAAAAACTGCAAAATGAAACCCCAAGACAAAGTTTTGCCCATTACTGTAACAAAATAAATGTTGCAAACGAAAAAAACACATGATATTATTCTTAAGGAAGGCTTTCTCTTGCCATATGAGCAGTTTTGTTTTTGTGGGGTAAATTTAAATTAATTTAAAAGACCATTACTGACCCTATGTTTAGCGATCTAAAAATAGATCAATGGGCGTTAATGGGTTAATAGTTTCACAATGGAAGAAATACATTAAAATTTCAGATTACTATTGAATTCACCGATTAAAAATTATGTTTTCCAATATTTACGATAAAATCAATATAAATTCATACGACACTGAAATTTTTAAAAACAAATATACAGGTTTTTATTATTTCTATACCCCAAAATGTGCTACTTAAAATGCTCTACAAAATATCTACCAACACAAGTATGGGCGATTCCCGAATTTATTTTTAATTTTTTTATTTGATAAGAGGTAACCTAGAGAGGAATATTCGCTCAAGTTTTTTTTAATTCGATGATTATTTAATTTTAACCCTTCACTGCACAATTTTTTTGTTTCTTTTGAAAAAAATAATTTAGTATCTTCTAACAGCCACGAATACAGGGAAAATATTTAAAAAATTCCAGACTTCATTTTTCATTAAGATATATGGTTTTTATGGTTTGTACCAAATATGGCACAAAGCGCATTTTGGGTAATTATTAGTTTGTGCCATTTTTGGCACATTTCCCACAATACTAGGATATGAGATTTACAAATATGTGTATAAAATTAAATTTACAAATTTTAAAATAGAAATTCTTAAATGATGTGAAAGAAAATAATTAGAAAATCATTTATATTACAAAAAGTGTATTAAATGGCAAAACAAAGTTCCATATATTCATTTTTGATGAAATTCAGCAAAACAATTTCTCTCTTTATTTATACATAAAGCTACTCCACACTTTGAACAATTAATGGAACTTTACTCATACAGTTAGGAAGTTTGCATCTCTGCCTGTTTTCTATATGTTCCGGCCAATGGCATAACCCATCTAATCTAACATCTTTAACTGGCATCACTGATGTCGGACCTTTACGTTTCATAGCAACAATTTCTGTATCTTTTTTTTCATCAAACACGGCCATCCATCCCGGAAAATGAAATAAATTACTCTTCAGGTCGTGGAAGTTTTCATCAATTTAAATTTCTGTATCTTTCAGATGTACATGGACGTCCTCTTTTGGGAGTTCGGGCTTAGCTCCAATTTTACAAAGGCAAATTTCAACCTCTTCCATGAATTTAGCTAACGGAATTTTTTATGAGGGATCATTTGATTTAACTTTTTTTATACAAAATCCAGGAATTTTCCATAACAACATCTAGTAGATAGTAGAAAACTCGGAAGTAGTACTTTTTTTCTCATTTTATTTCTATACCTCCCTAGATGACTAACTAGTTCTAGTAGGTCTACTCTACCCATATGTTTGTTGTATTGTTTTACTACAAAGGGACAAGATATATCAGTTTTCTTATTTTGTTTTTTATCAAATCTAAAAATATTTTCTACAGGTAGACTCCCTACAAATGTTGATCAGAAGTGTACTTGTTAGTTGTCTAACCATGTAACACAGGATATTTCCAAGTTGTTGACGTTTGCAACTTGCTCCAAACTATATCCCCTGTTTTCCTTCTTTATTTCTGATTCCAAAGGAAGCTTGTCACAGCCACATTTGTGTTGTCAACGTCCGATTCAGATGAAGAAACGTCATCTTCAAGTCTCTTTTTAGTTGGATTAAATGATGAATCCCCCAACTATCATCAGAAAGTCCAACGGAGCCTTCATCACTATCAAATGCAAATAATATTGCATTGATTTGTTCCTCTGTGGCCCTCTTGCATGCCATGCTCTTTCCAATACAATTAAGCCTTACTGCGCTTTGTGCCGAATTTGGCACAAACCTAAAAACACGATTTTAAACTGGTGTAATAATTTTTTTTACGAAAAATCAATTTAAATAAGAAGTATATGTTGTGTATAAATGTCACTTTATTTACCAAGCGATATTTTCAAGATTTACTGGTAAAAAATATCAATCAAAATCTTTGATTGCATACAAAATGGCTGCAACTGTTTTGGAGACATAAAAACCTAATTATCGGTGAGGTTATGCCTTCTAGATCCACACTGAGTATTTTATATTATATAGATATGTATGTTCAAGATGTGGCACAAAACTCAGATCACTTACATTTAACACATGGGAAAATTGAGGAGTTTTATTGGTATGTGCCGAATTCGGCACACCGTGCAGTGAAGGGTTAATACAAAGACAAAGGGCTTTTGTCGATTTTTATTAATCTAAATAACTAATTTTTTTGAAACTTTTCATGTCAATTTTTGGATTTATATCTATTTCTTTTACCGGAAAAATGCATTTTTTCTGTTTTCAAAAAATGCTGGTATTGCCTATTGTACTCTAGGTGTAGAGTTTTTAAGAAAAAAAGGACCGAACATATTTTGATCTTCTTACAGAGAAAGAGACTTCTCCCAAAAATGACCTTCACTCTGACAAAGTGAAAAGATGTCGTTGCCCGATTAATGTTTCTTTGATGTTTAAAATGAAGCAGAGAGGATGCTCCTTTTCTGTGAAGTATAAAGACATTTTGATGAAGCGTGCCTACACGTAACATCAACAAATCCTCTTTGCACTTTTTTCCGTTTCTTCGCTCAGACTTGATACTCGAACTTAGAAGAGATGTTTTTCCATGGTATTACCTATCTAATAATTTACCTAGAAAACATGCTTCGCTCTTCAAAACCAATTAATTAAATTTAAAACTTGTTGAGAATTTCTTATAAGCTTAAGAAGAGTAATTTTCTTTTCAGGATCTTAAAGAGTCCTCTCCAGATTTAACCTTTTGTGTGGTTATTAGTAAATTCTAATTAATGGTTCTCGACATACTCATTTTTACCGTCCTTTAAGTTTGCTCACATATTTTTATCTCTACTTCTTGAGGAGCTGTTAATGCGTTTTCTATACTAAGGAGGTAATTCTCCGTAAGAAATTATATTAATTATTGAATATAAATTAATACTGCATAGTTCTAATTATTTCAAAAGTAGGGGTTTCCAATATTCGCCTAGATAAGCCGAACAGAGGATGCTATTACCAAAGAAATGGTAAAATTTCATCTGATAATCCGCACTAACTTATAGGCAGACCGCAGCAAATCTGTATGAAAAACAGAACATATAGTAGATGTATATCCTTTTAAATTGGTATAATGATATTCTATGATAATTTGTAATAATATACACTCATTGCCATAAAAAATAGAGCACCAAGGAGAAAAAAGGATATCAAAGACAAATTTATTTCCCTGATTACCCATAATATCAAGATCAGTTGATAAAAAATTCAGCCTTCCTGGATGTTAGGGGTCCAAGAAAATCAGTAAAAAGTGTTGCCTCCATAAGTGTCTATAACCGCCACCACAGACATAGATATTGGGTGAGAGGGGATCTAAATAGGTTTTTGGGGATTGGAGAACCGTGTTGTATCCTCACGTTGTCAAATTTCATCTGGTGCACCAGTGAACTTTGCATACCGGACCTTGCATGCTTTTCCTCAAGACCGGACTTGTTTTGTGAGCATTGGTTCTAGAGAACGGGATGGCTGAGGTAAAAATACAACATAGGGGGGTAAGAAGAAAGCTTGGACATTGCGTACAACATGAGTTTGTGTATTTTTCTCTTGAAACCTGTCCGAAGGCCAGGCCTGAAGGTAAGGACGGACAACCAGCTGCAAAACCTCAACTGTTCAGCTCTGGTTCGTAAATGTACCGGTAAATCATACTGAGGATATGCAGCAATGGAATGGATGTCGTTTGCAGTACTGTGGATTGTGCGTTTGGTCCGCATAGCTTCGTACATCTTTGTCTATAAACATGGAACTGGCCATGTGCCTTTCTGATTCCAATAGTGCACCAAATAAGGAAATGATCATCTCAATTTCACGAAATTGTGTTTATGAGAGAATCCCGCTTCGTTCTGCAACACCACGATGGTTGGGTATGAGTTCGAAGACTACATGGAGAGAGCGCTCTCAGCTGTGGATTTTCTAATCATCACACGGAGTGGTAACTCAAGGTAACGGAGTGGTGGTGCATTGGACTCCATTTCTGAAACTCCAGAGTATGATTTACCAGTACATTTACCAACCAGATGTGCCCAATTGAGATTTTGTAGCTGTTGTCCGTCCTTACCTTCAGGCTTGTCCAGCGGACAAGTTTAAAGAGAAAATACACAAACCCATGTTGCACGCAATTTCCAAGCTATTTTCTTACCCCCTATGTTGCATTTTTACCCCAGCCATCCCGTTCTCTAGAGCAAATGCTCACAAAACAAGTCCGGTCTTGAAAAAAGCATGCAACGTCCGCTGGTGCACCAGAGGAAATTTGACTACGTGGGGAGGTAGCATGGTCCTCCAATCCTCAAAAGCCCATTTAGAGTCCCTCTCACCCAATATCATGGCCTGTGGGGGCGGTTACGGACACCTAAGGAGTCAACACTTTTTACTGATTTGCTCCTCCCCCTAACATCGAGGAAGGCTGAATTTTTTATCAACTGACCTTCATACTATGGGTAATCAGGGAAATAAATTTGGCTTTGATATCCCCTTTTTTTCTTGGTGCGCTATTTTTTATGGCAATGAGTACATTTGTTACGGTGAATGTCCGAAATTGGTGAATGTCGACATTCACCAAATACGTCGGTGAAAGATCGAATATTTCATTACGTTCTTTTACATTCGGACCTTCACCGGTGTATGTCGACAATCACAGATAAGCTCTGGTGGAAGTCGAAAAGAGAAGAGCCGACATAGAAGCCGCCAGTGTCGGATCCAGGATTTAGTTTTTGGGGGGGGGGCTAAGAATTTTCATATTCCAATAATCTTAATAATTAATCTAATCTTAATAATTAATATAATTAATACTTAATCTTTCATATTCCATTTCTTAATTATACGTGCTGTATAATTAAGAAAGTTTTTAATTTCTATTATTTTCATTTCTTATTTTGTGTGTACTGTGTGTTTTAAGTTCTATACACCACGCTGCCATTGCAAAAGGAAGTGTTCCATTAATAAATGCAGTTGTAAAAGCAAGGGCCTCTTGTGCAATTCAAAGTGTCATAATAGTTTAAGTTGTTGCAATAAATAAGATTTGAAACTCATAATTTAGTATGTTTTTTATTACTATTATTTTATTTTCTCATTTAGTATAATTAAGTATAATTAAGTTAGTATTATTACTGTATAATTAAGTAAGTTTTTAACTTTTATTATTTTCCTTTCTCATTTTGAATGTACTGTGTGTTTTAAGTTCTTAGTCATTCCTCTCAGAATGAGAGGCGAAAAATTTATCGCGACTGAATTACGGAGAAGAAAATATAAATCTCGGACTTGTTCAACATTCACCATTAGTGCATGGTGAATGTCGACATTCACTGGTGTAAGTCCGAAATAAGGGTATTTAGCAAATATTTCGGACATACACCAAACGACTCTGTGATTGTCGACATTCACCGGTGAATGTCGACATTCCCCAAATTTCGGTCTTTCACCGTAACATATTTACAGCATAGCTATACGCATTATGAATCCATTCCCCTACGATGCATTTTCCCTACACAGTGGGTGGAATCCAATATGTGTCCCTTAAAGTTTTTGGCTTTCTTATGTTTTTATGAATAAGGGTTTCTAGGTCCTCCCCAGCGTAGAGGTTAAAGTAAATTCTCTGATAACTGATAAACGCCAAAAGTTTATTCAAATTACTCTGTTCAACAATGAAAAAATTTCCTTGATGAAATAGTCTTTTCCTATAGATTTTGGGTCACTGAATGCGAAAATCACCATCAAAAATCACCATTAATCACCATTAATACTCATTTGACTCAGGATTTTCGGGGAACAGCCCCTCCCCCTTTTTACGTTTTTCGACGACTTTATAACTTTAAACTCGATTTTCAGGGTCAAAAAGCATTGCTTTAATCTTCAAATTGCCCCCCAGGGGACAAAAAAGGTTCAAATTAATAAAATATGATAAATTTATAACAAATGGATAGGTTTAAGGTGTAATTACCCCCCTAAAAATGCAAAAAATTAGCTAATAATTATAGAGGTATTAACACTAGAACCGCCGGAGCAGTAATTTTGACTGTTTTGCGTTTTTGATTCTAAATATTTTCAAAGATATTTGAGTTACACACTTGTGATTTCATGAATTTTCCTAATTTATGCTTCTATATACGTCATCCAAATTTCATTTATTTTTGAAAAGCCGTTCTGGAGATATTTATTGGTCTACCTAGAACCGCCAAAACAGTCAATTTGACTGGTGGATGTTTATCGAACTTATTTCTTGTATTACCACTTAAATTCTAACAGTTAATACTTTTTAAGAAATATCTAAGGGTTATTCAAACAAATTTATTATATTTAACCTTTTGAAAGCTGCAAATGGTCAATATATCATTATAAATCCCAGAAATCCATGTATATACACTTGCTAGAAGTTTTTGATTTCCCACGCCTTTTTTATAATTTTCTATGAAAGATTTATTATTTCCTTCATGATAAAAGAAACAAAGTTCATTTTACTGAACTGTTCTTACTTTTTATGTGGAAAAAAGTGTGTTTATGCAATGATTCAGGCGAAATACTGCTTTACATAGCAATGCAGACAATTGATTTATTGAAACGCACTAAAACGGAGTTATGACTTCATTATTTAGTTTTTAGTGTTGTGGGAAATGGTTTTATGAAAGAAATACATAATTATTCAAGAAATATTTTGCTGATAATTTTTATTTTTTGGCCCTAGAACGTTGTATAATAAGTAACCCCTTTCTTATTATTTACAATGAAATTTAAGATGTAAAATTAAATAGATGCGTTTGTTTTAAATAGAAGTAGTGTTATTTATCCTTTCTTCAAGTATTAGAAGCAATTTTGAGCTGAAAAGATTACTTTTCCGGTAGAAAAAATTAGCAGTCAAAATGACTGCATCCGGCGGTTCTAGGTATGCGGTACTTGCCGGCGGTTCTAGTGTTAATACGCTATTTTTTCCTCTTATTTTTTACGTAATTCACGTTTGAAGGGTCCTAACCCTTCCCCAAGGACACAAATTTGATGGCAATATGCATCAATGGTTTTTACTAAAAGCGGTTTAGGTGAGAGCGCCCCCAAAGCACTCACGGAAGGGTTCAATGTCGCACTTTGAGTTAAACTGTGCTGTACAAAAAAATTTGAAGCCACTAACTGAATTTCAGCTGATTCTTGTGTAAAATTATATATTCAAATTCATATTCAAATATGGTATATATTCATATTCAAATATGACACCCATTTTCCTCCATCACCCTTAGTTTTTAAGGGGATGCCCCCTAATTGTTATCCACAGCCGTGCATCTATTAACATCTTGAAACATGGAATCCTCACTCCCTAAAACCGGTCAGTTTTTAAAGAACTGAAGAGTTTCAACTTAGAATAGACCCAAAATATAAGAAAAACGTCATTTGTAATTTTTTCAAAATCATCAATATTAATTAATGAGCTCGCGAGCGCCTTCGCGATTCTGGAAGTCTTCCGAACTCTTCCTCGGGGGCTAATGGGAGGCTAGCACCTCAGCCGCTTTTAGTAAAAATTATTGCTGCATATTGTCATCAAATGTGGGTCCTTGGGAAAGGGTTAGGACCCTTCAAACGGGAATTGCGTAAAAAATAAGAGGAAAAAATAGCGTATAGAAACCTCTATAATTTTGGCTATTTTTTGTATTTTTAGGGGGATAATTACTCCTTAAACCTATCCATTTGTTAAAATTTATCATATTTTATAAATTTGAACATTTCTTATTACCTGGGAGGCAATTTGAAGACTAAAACAATGCTTTTGACTCTGAAAATCGAGTTTAAAGTTATAAAGTCGTCGAAAACGTAAAAAGGGGGAGGGGCTGTTCCCCGAAAATCCTGAGTCAATTGAAAGTTTTAATGGTAATTTTCGTATTCAGCGACCCAAAATCTATAAGAAATGACTATTGTTGAACAGTGTTATATGCCTATTTTGTGCATTTTCACTTATTATTTGGTTAGTTCAGAAGAATGATGCATCGAGATTTTTAATATAGTTAGATGATTTAGAGGTTTCTCAAGAAATCACACTCATGATGACTTCAATAAGTGTTCCAACCGTTTAATGTATAACATAGATTAACTGATAATACTGATACTCTATTTAAACCTTTCAATCCAACCAGAATATTCGGATACGGTAAATTTGGGGTGGTTAGTACTGAAAGGGTTAAAATCATAATTTTAAATAAATATTTTTTAAACCAAACCAATTTTTTCAAAAGCTTCTAACCTACAATAAACAAAATAATCTTTCGAAATAGAGGTTACGAGTAACAAGTATTCAAATCGAAATTTCAATTTAGAGTTAAATCTGAATAGAATTCTGCAACGAGTAACAAGAGTGATAACTTTTTCAGGGAAGTACTATTGCTTCAACTATTTTGGAGTCATGCATGTACAAATATTTTTAAACCGCCTCTAGATTTTGTCAAATGACTTCACTTATTTCCCGTATACACTCTAATATAAAAACAGATTTAAACAAGTCCTTTTGACATTTTAAGGGGACTCAGTACCTTCAAATCGGTCAAAATATCAAGTTAAGGATTTTGCTCTCAAATCCATGTTTATACTCATAAATTGATTCAGCAAATTTCATAGTTATACGCGAATTCTAAGCATAACAAATGTCCAATGTTTATTAAGCATAGTTACCACATATTTTTTAATAAATATTTCTCAAAACTACTTTTTTAGCACTTAAAACCCTAAGGATTTTTTCCACTGAACCAAATGTTATGAAACTTGGTATTTATATTCAATAGGATAATTTTATCAAATTAATGTTCCAAAATTTAATGATTTAGTTGATTAAGTTGATAGATAATAATAAGCATCCTTTTTGTTTTAGCTACACAACAATTAATTTGAAAAAATTTTAAATTTAGGTTTCAAAAATCCATCAAATTTAAGACATAAAAAACATTTTTTCTATTGAAATATAACTCTGATTGGTTATTCAGAGGATGTTATTTTAGAAATTAGTAAGGTTTATATGTAGGGAAAATTTGGAATCTCTAACTATAATAGATTTTTTTAAAAGTGTAACAAAACATCAAAAAAATTTAAACTGAGAAAAATGGAATTAAAGTTTTAAAGGCTTATAAAAAATGCTACAAATACAAAAGTAAACGCGTTTTTTGACGGCTTTTCATATTTCAAAACTACACATATTATATATTTTTGGAAAGGTAAGATTACATACTTTTTTTAAAAGCAAAATTGGAAAATCGAAAATTTGATGCATTTTATGTCATGTGTCCCCTTAAGACAGATTCACATTTTCATCCCCCGTTCTAACCAAGACCAACTTGTTTTATAATAATGATACACAATAACAGATTGCTCAAAAAATCTGAACTCAAACTTATGTATGTTCAAGGTGGGTGACTATAGTAATAACTTACATTTAGCCATGTAAATCCAAAGCCATCGCGGTCAGAGCTTATCAACCAGCATTAGGATCAGGTAGATGCAAGCAATCTGCTCTCAGCTAGATATATGTAAAACAGCAACTCCTTGATGGCTATATGCTTTCAGACGGCAGATTTTAACTCTATCAGAGTTAATTTGAGAAGGACTGAGGTGAATTAGAGTTGGAGGAGAATTACAAATCAGCGGGAAGATACTGAAACTATCAGTTTAGATATGGAGTAATGTGCGACATGTGTAGCGTTTGCTTCATATGACTTCAATCGGATGCTACACCTGAAGGTGTCTTTAGAACTCTAAAGTGTGTGTTAATTTGAGGGCGCTTACAAGCTGTAATTGAATTTATTTATGCTCCAAATGATATTAATGAATACATCCCTTTTATCAGAAACTCATGATATATCTACTCGTTAAATCTAGCAATTATGTCAAGGGCACAGTTTGAAATCGTACGGTAATAAACCTATCAATTTAATTTGAAGTTAGTTTTAATTATTGAGTGTTGATAAATACCCATCCAAGGTTCCCTCTATACCAAACATTTCTGCACAATCTTACAACCATGACTAAAATCTCAATCTGTTTTCCCCAAGTTTTGAGAAAAACACATTCAATTTGTAGAAAATAGAATATACGTGAAATGGATTGCTTAGTTTCCACAAAGTTATTGGGAATTTCTATTAATGGATCTGGCATGGTATACAGCATCACTTATTTACTGCAAATATGCACTTAGGTGAAAGATATCAAAAAAGCAGATTAGCTTTTTTGGTGTATTGGTATTGGTAGAGGAATATCATGTTATCAATTATAACTTGATAATCTTAGGTTACAGGAACTCGGACTTATTAGACACAGTAATATAATGAAATCACATCATATGTGTATTACATGTGTCTAATTAGAAAAAAAGAGGGTGCGAAAATTTACACATATTTCCTTTACCTTGTAACTATATGATTCTGCCTAAGGAAGTCAACTATATTTCCCAATATAATATCCATAATTCAACAGCTCCCTATTTTAAGAAAAATATATTAAAAACTTAAAAATTAATGTAAGGTTACAATTAAAAAATTACCCAAAGTTAAGAAAATACTTAAAAAGTAAAATAAGTACTTGCAATACAATCCAATTTCGGAATTCTTCAAAGCTTGTTTTATTGGCGTGATACTTCTTTTGTATACTTCCTCTTTTACGGGCTTAAAAGATCCCGGTTTAGCACTTTCCCGGGAATTGATAGGTTTCATTTGTCAGAATAGGACAGTAATACAGTCTGAAGCTCTTTTATAGCCAGACAATTCAACACGCTTAAAACCAAAAAAATTAGTGTCAGTTTGCTTCAAAAATAAAGAATATTCAATTCTAATCCATAAAAACACGCATTTACGCAAATTATGGTGAGGGAATAAACATTTATCATTAGTAGTTTATCGATAAAATTTAAAAATACTCTACAATTCAAAAACCATACAATAAATCATAATTCACTCTTTTCTTATCTAAAAATATATTTTTACTTGGTATTATTTTTATTTTCTCGTGAAATCTCATAATTCAACTAGTTAAAGAAAAACAAACAAAGGAATATCAATCGGTGAACAGATTGACTATTTCTTATCTTACTGTTCAGACCATGCGCCGTTTCTGAACCGTTTTAGATGAAATTTTTACCAATTAAGGGGGTAAATTTTTTACCAGTATTTGAATGGCCCCTTTTCTGTTCTGTCTTGGACATTTAACCATTGTTTATTTAATTTGTTAATGTAGGCGAGAAATTTATAAAACCTCTACAAGCTTGTTTGAGTTATAAGCAATCTATAGTGATTTGTGGCACAAATCTTCATGTGAAATGCTCGGTAAAAATGATAAAGATTTAAGCTTTGAACTTGTTGCTAATTTAAATGTAAATTAACTGTTAGTTTCCAATACTTGAAGAAACACTCCAAAATACTGACTGAAAAACAATAGGAAATGACATTTCAGATTTATCGTTTCCCTCTTTATTGCAATATCAAAGTGCTCATTAGGAACTGGAACGTTTTCAATCAAGAAGAAAAAATTTTGTCTCTGGAATCAGTTTTAAAAGAGAAAAAAATTTTATAGCTATCAAAGAATGCCACCCTCTTGATTAATTTTAAGCTGGTGATGTTTATACCCGAAAAAAATAATAGTAATTATAATTAGTTATGGAGGTTAGATTTTTGATACTTAGTTTTTTCTTAAGTTCATCTTATACCATACCCTGTCCAATAATTTGAAAGATTTTCCGCATTGAAAAAGCAATTAGCGTCCTAGGGATTATCCATCATTGGTTTTACAATAGATACAACTACTTCATTTTAAGGGAAGTATTGAACTATTTCGATCAAACTTTTCGGAAGAGAGTCGTTTCAATATGGAAGTGTTTTAAAAGAGGGTAATTAGGTGGTAAATAAAAATAGTATTCAAATTCGAGAATTTTTTGTGAGAAAGCCGTGTTTATTTATTCAGTTAAAAATAAAGGTACTCACTCGTTAAAAATGATATATTTTCTTTAAAATAAAAGGGTTTAAAATAAAAGGGTACACATAATTTATGTTAACCTTTTACCTGCCGATGTTCCCAAATGGGAAAATAATTTTAAGGAATTTTTTCACCACTTAATTTTTCATCCAGGAATTCGATACTTGGTAGAAAGCAACTCAAAGATACGAAGTTATTTTACATGCAAAAGTTTTTCACGTGGAATTTAATCCTTTTTGTAGAATTTACATCAAAATTAGAGATTTTTGGCTCTTCCAAAAGTTGCACAAGTTTCAACTTGTGAAAATTTTAAATAAATTTAGTTTTAAATAGTTTTGCTGTGTTTTGGTAGCTTAAGTACACATCTTCCCATTTGGCTTGACAGAATAGCTTTACATTCTAATTTTGGGGAGTAATTACCAAAACAACGTATATGTTCCCAAATGGGAACATCGGCGTTTGGGGTATAGTATTTGAGGGGATTTTCATAGCATGCAAAAATTCAAGTTATTTACTATTTTCTTTAATTTTTTGAACCTTTTTTGTCTCAAAGGATCTAAACAGGTTAAGAATGGTGTTTTAAATTCAAAAATATGTAATTTTAATTTTTTCACCTGATTTATGGAGGAATAAATTCCAAATCTTTATAGCAGATTCTTACACTTATATATTTTTCTAACTCCCCAATCGATTAATTTTCAGTAATTATCAATAGGGGTTATGCAAAGAGCATATTTGGAGTGCTTCTGAGGATTTGCGTATATATTTTTGTGCAAGTACTTTTTTTACATAAAAATTTTAGGAATAAAATCGAAGAATTTTGAAAATAAAGAAAATTGCGTACATCTAAAAACACTCTTCTAACGTAAGTTGGATGTAAGATATATATGGTTCAGTTTGGAATCTTCCATGAGAAACACGGGTTTAATGAATCAATGGAGATAATTATGATTATCACTTTTGAAAGCTAATTAGATTTGAATGCAATTAGTGAATTTTTTGCTAGATATCCCTATATAACCGTATTTAAAACTAATTTTTCTCACAGAAACGTAACTGTTTAGCTTTGAACAGCATGGGAACACCCTTATGTGTTTTTTACACCAAAATATTACCCATAGTGCAAGAAAAATTTACGGAAAAGCTTCGCGAACGTAATAAACATGTCAATTTTTTCTTATGAAAATCTATAAAAATGTTACTTAATCGTCCAAGTATGGATAATAAAATGAAAAAACCGTCCACAATCATAAAAATGTTCATAATTATTGAGTAGAAACCTATTTCAAGCATTTTATTTGAATTAATTGTAAAATATGTGCCTTTTGGAAATCCCCCTAAAAACTTCACCCCAAACGCCGATGTTCCCAAATGGGAACATCCTCAAAATCATACTTAGGATTTTTTTTCCGACAAAAAATGACTAGAATGGTTTTAGTAATGATATAACAAGCCATTTAAGCCAAAAATCAGAACCTTTAATTCGAAATTTGAATTGCGGCGTTTAAAAGGTTAAACAATAATTAGTAAAACAATATTTATATATATTTAAAATCACTTTGAGGTTAGTAAGGAATACACTATCTAACTGCATTTTAGGACGTATGAAGCCAAGCAATGAATGTTGAAAAAAATGTTTGTGCGCATGCGCTAAGTAGCAAATTTGCAGCAAATATTTGGCGAAGGAATCACTACTTGGAGAAGCTCTTATCCCAGTTTCAAATTGCCGAATATTTTTGGTTTGGGTAGTAAGTTTTCAAAGTCCAAGAGTATTTCTAGATAGTTCGTGTTTTACATAAGATTTAAAAGAATAATCACAGGAGCTTAATAGTAAAACGATCCCTAATATTAAAATATTTAAAATTATGAACATCAGGCCATCAGAATTTATTTACTAACATCATAACTACACAAATCTCTCAAAATTTTTAAATACCTATAACAAAAAATATTCTTAACAAATTAACATTAAATTGAATAACTAAATTCTTAAATTAAATTAAAGAATGTTATCAAATTTAATAATTAAAAATATTCACATTATAACTACAAAACTTTTATCAAAATCTATAAATCTAATGAAAATAATTCTAATATTTAATTAAATAAAAACTAAATTCTTTAAATTAAGTATAAATTTGGTAAAAGAAAACAAGCGGACACTAAGATTCGAACCCACGACCACCTCGTACAGCTAGTGTTCATCCTACCCACTGAGCCATCGATTCACACCTGGCTGCTAGAAATTACATTTTTTAAACTCAATACCTCCAAAGAAGCCAAAATCTTGCCAAACATCTGTCGCCAACTCGAGCATGCGCACAAAAAAATTTTTCGGCTCTCGTAAGATTTGCTCATACGATCCAGAGCCTACTCACTATCTATAGTTTCGTTTTATAGCCTCGTTCATATGTATGCATTAAAAATATTTAATTAAGTTAACGAAATGTAAAAACATAAATAATAAAATTTACGAAGTGTTTAAATCCACGAAAGTTGACCCATGCTAAAGTATTAGCGAAATTCGTTAGAGTTGAGTTGTTACTTTCGAGGAGCAATACAGTACCATAGGTTTCAATAGCAAAATTATTTAGAGTTTAGTTGTTACTTTCGTGGATTTAAACAGTCCCTAAAATTTATATAAAAGATAATATTTAATTATTTAAGATAAATTATAAAATATGTAAATTCCAAGGCAAGTATACTTTTCAGAATTCAATTTACCATCCTTGTAGGTGTTAGGGATCAAAATATTTAACTTTCAGATATTAGTAAAAGGTACACACAGTATCGTTTGGAACGTTTGTAAAGTAATTACATATCCGTTAATGTCAACACGCGTCAGATTGCATGAATATGTCAATCATCCATCTGATTACATGCACTTTAATAGTTGAATCTATTCAATTCTGAAAGTTAGCACTTAGTCAGCCCGTTGGTTCTTGTCAGCCTTGTGCTAAAGAGCGTTTCCGTAATTAATAAATAATAGCACCAAAATAAACCGAAATATTTATATCCAGAATTTTAAAAATATATTTACAAGCATCATAATATTTCGTAAACATCGTTACCATAGTAATCAGAACAATTGAATTCCTTCTTCTTTCTTTTAAAATCCAAATCATATAACGCTTAAACTGCTTTCGGTTGCCGTTAGCATTTGCCGGTATTACAGTTCTGATCACAGAGTACTAGAACAGAGAGTCCGTCGCCATAGGCGCTATTGGAAATCGAAAAGTTGGATGAGTTTGGGGCTATTTTGGCGCTGCGATCGCAACAACGTCACGAGAGGCGGGACGGAAAAGCCTGATTGGTTGAGAAAAACTTTTTCCTTCTCCTTCGAAAATAGAAGATTGAGTGACAGCCAATCACAGGTTTGATCACTCTGTCAATCATTTAGTTGATCGTAGCACCCTCCAACCCATCCAACTTTTGAATATATCGTTTTGGACCCTCTGTTAGGATTTTTCTCTGTGGTTCTGATGTTATAAAAATAACCATTAGTTATTTTTATAACATTATTTTACGAATGTTAAATTGTAATTGGGTCACATCAAAAAGATTCAATCTTTTGAAATTGCTTTATTTTTATTAGCAGAAATCTTAAAATTTTCTCAGTAGAAAGTTCATTTTGTAATTTTATACAAAATCATGATTTTTTTTTATTTTTATTGGGATAATATTGAATTAGAGTATGCAAATGGCAGCAACAACGAGGGCTACGGGAGCAACAGCAATTCGAGACTAGCTCAAATGTATTATTTAGGAATTAGTAGTTATTTCAATATTTAAGGAAAGAAAATCTGCTAGAAAATACATAAATGCATTTTTTGATAGTTTGAGAATAATTTAGCTATACTCTTTGAAAAACCATCTACTAGCAATTTCAAAATAAACAACATTTTGATATCTTTTAAACTACTAAAAAACATTTGAACACATTAAAGTCCAAAATATTGGTGACTTATCGACTGAAACAAATCGTTTTATAATGCAAAGTTTTTCATGACTTAAAGTTTCCAAAATTACCTGTTACTGTTTTCAGCTGATGAAATATTTATTAAACGATTTGTTATAGCTTTGTGTGTTGTTGTCTTAATTTAATTTTCCTCCGTTAACATATCAACGGGAACTGAAATAAATTACAAAGCGATGAAAAGCAGAGAGGAAAAATGCTTTTAAATCATGAGAACTCACACATAAGTTGAGTTTTGCAGAAATATTTCATCAAAGAAGCAACTAAAGTGATGTGCAAAAACAAGATATTATAAGGTTAGTTTCTCCCTAAAAAATATACAGGATACATTAAATACAACTTAAAATTTCTCATCTCATGAAGCATTTAAGATATATATTATTTTGAAATAAAAACAATGCATTATTTATAGAATGTTGCTTTTCATCTTTTATGCGTGTAGCTTTTTTATAACTGTTAAAACGTTTTCTTTTTGGCTGATAAATATGTGTATGGTTGACTTACGTAATTTCAGTGTAGCAAACCGTTTATAAAATAATATCTTAATAGAAAATACATTAATATAGGTAATATGCGTTTAGATAAAAAATGCATTTGTAATTAGAAAGAGAATGCATAAACTAACAAAACGTTATAAGGGATTAATTGGATTCACCGAATTATGTCCGAAAGTTCGTGGATTCCCCAAACGTTTAATTAAACATTTTTATTCACCAAGCATTTTATAATAGACATCTAGTTAAGTACTCTGAATTTATTAACTTGTTTTAAATTCTAAAATATCTTTTTTACACCCTCGGATATGAAAGATGAAATTAAATTTTAATAAAATTGAATTTACCTTTATATAAAAGCATTAATGACCACATTACTTATTTCATAAAACAAGAGAAAACAATCGAAGTGTGTCTTTTTAGTCCACATATAATTTTATTTTTAAACATTCAGTTCTTTAGTATTTTGTTATGAGTGGACATAAAAATAGCTTATTTTAAACATTCAATTTTCTCAGATAAATATTAACGTTTTTTAGACAAAAAAGGTACAATTAATTATGCCAATATATTTCGAATCCTAGAAAGCGCTGAATATATCCTATTGGGTAAATACCTTTTAGGACTACATAAAAATAAGTAGAACCAGCTAAAAAGAAATATATTAGAACCTGAAATTAACGTTTTAGGTACTTAAAGTAAGGAACAAATATAATAGTTTTTCTACTTTTTTATGTATGTGTTACGGGCAAAGTGATTAATTGGGCATTATTAATAATGCCCAGAGTGTAGGCGAGCAAAGTGATAAATATCATTGATGATTGCCATTGAGTTTCTCACATTGCCCTCTTCTACCTCGGGCATTATTAATAATACCCGATTTATCACATTGCCTGTAACATATGTATTATTTTTTTGTTGAAAAATGCTATTAGCAAATGCTACTTTTGCTATATGACCTAGAAAAAGTACCTAAGATATCACGAAAGTGGCACAAATATACCCCCATTTACTAGGATACACACATGAGATAAAATCCAAACACGTCTGGCCAGGGGATCACTAAAACTTTAAAACCCAAACATTCTTCAGCTATAAAAGATAAGAATCACCGAAACATTCCTGTTTCAAACACAATCCGCAAACATTCTTACCGTTCAACCGCACCATCCAGATCCTCGGTCCAGACACAAAGTCTCCCTCCCATGGAAATCGGGTGAAAAATCTTCACCGGGAATCCCACATTTCCCTGAATCTTCCGTCGAAATTCATTCGTCCATGATATATCCCAAAGCAGTGGATAGCAGGTGGTAAATGTGTCAGCTATTGGCAATGATTAAAGACAAGAGTGTGGTCAATGATAGACCATCGATTGGAACTGGGGATGCGGATTTGCATAACGCCTGGTGATCGATCCCTGGATTTGACATCTCTTGCGGAAGAAGAATTCGTTTTCGGTAGCCTCTCGACTTTCTTCCTCCCTTCGCGTTGCATGATTGACCCCTGCTGTTGAAGTGGGAGGTTGGGCTGGAATGGTGCGGAGATTTAGGAGAGGTGGGGTCTTTTATTGCTTTTTTTTGGTCGGCCATGTTTTCATTTGGGTATAAACTTAGATGTGTGTTACAGGATTTACAAGGGTTGTTTTTTAATTAACTTCCGTTTTGCTCCTGAAAAAAAAGTAGTAAGAATTTCGAAATAATTTTACTACTGGTAGATAGGTACATTCTTGAGAATCAATTTCCCTCTTTACTGGAAAAAATAGGAAATTTTTTCTATTATTTATCGAATTTACTAGCACGCTCCTCGAACTTATTTCCCGCCAACCCGTAGAGAAATCTTCTTTTTCGAAATTTTCCCCTTTTCGATAGTTTAAAAATAAAAAAAACAAATGAATGTTAAAAAATAAGGTTATTACGGAAGGTTACAAACATCTTAAATTACTCTCAAACTTTATCACCTTTAAATAGACCATTTACAGTACCATTTCACAAGTTTTTTTGATTCCGCTTCATGAAAAATTAGATTTTTCGTTGAGCTTCGCATCGGTTCGGACAGCCGTTTTCCCCCTCATCGCACACTTTGCTTGCGAATCTATGGATGTTACCTTGTTTATATGGCTGTAACTCCAGAATCACCAATGCCTGGAACTTGGCAGAAGCAAAACATATGGTTTTAAATATGCACAATAGCATGCTGCAAAAATCACCTGCCTGCCGATTGTCTATTGTTAATGCGAACAGAGTTTAAAGGAAGATAAATTCTCTATGGGCCGGCGGGAAATAAGTTCGAGGAGCGCGCTTGTAAATTCGATAAATAAAAGAAAAAATATTCGATTTTTTCCAAAAAAGTAGAAAATTGATCCTCAAGAATGTACCTATCTACCAGTACCAAAATAATTTCAAAATTATCACTACTTTTTTTACAGGAGCAAAACGGAAGTTAATTAAAAAACAACCCTATATGATGGGGTTTTTTATGATTTAATTATTCTATTAATGTTTCATTTTTATCGCTTTGTTTAATGATTATAAATTTTATTAGCATTGTACCTATAGATTGTGATTTATAATACGCTCCAACTAATTCCATTCCAATATTTTTTTACTCTGCTCACAAGACAAAGACTGAACGATGCCAGTCTTTGTCATGCCTGACACTATATGTTCTGTTTTACTTTATATGTAAGAGGGGGTCTAGGACACAAAAATCGTGAGATTTTCAAAAAATTTATGCTTTCAAAAAGAAATCCTGTTTTTTCTGCTTAAAATGAACTTTGAATTATGTTTCTATCATAAATAGAACCGAGAATTTTTAATTAATTGTTCATATTTTTTCAAAAAATTAATATTTTTTAAAATGCCTTTACCAAAATATTTGAGTTATATCAATTTTAAATGACCCCATTTTTTAAATGAAATTTCAATTTTTAATTTTTTTAAAAACTTTTTGAAAATTTTTCTGGTGTGATTTGCTTAGTTGTTAGATGGTTGATCATGATCAGTATAAAAAATTTCAAAATTCTCAGTTAATTAGTAAATTTTTTACAACATTTTGTCCCGAACCCCCTTAACCAACCATTCAACCAACATTTCAGTACTTTTAATTAGATTATTATTAAGCTATTTTAATTCTATTTATCTAGCACAGATATTATTTAGGTAAAATTGAACTATTGAAGTATGATTACCTCAAATATACAAAATAATTACTATAATTTGGTTTCTATGGGCAAATTAAACCTGCTGTTATAATTCATTATTTTATAAAATTAAAAGTCAGGGTAAAATTTCATTTCCGAATTTCGTGTTTGCAAAAATTTAATCCGTACATAAGTATTGCTAGTGTTTTTTGCTAGTGCTTCTACAGAAGCACTGGTAGGTTTGCATAGCATGCAGCAGTTCCTGAGTTCTATCCCCGCTATTTATTTAATTACAAAAACATATCTTCCGAGAGAAATTTAAACCAACCAATCAGAACAGACTCTGCTCAAAGTTCCATCTTGGCGCTAGCCTCTCCTATGCTTTTTCTTAGTGCATCAGAATGCAGGATGCTACTTTTCAGTACAACAATCAACGCTGGCGCACTACGATTTGGGTTATCCTTATAAAACACCGGGAATATATCGCCTCTCCCGTGCAAGACTCACACAATTGCAAAAGTTTAAATATTTACTCTACGGGAGCTTGGCGCGGAAGGACTTCTAGATAGGTTGCCAAGTCGATAAAGTCGAAGCTAGAGTTTAATCTTAGATGATTATTTCAATTGGCGCTAAGATAAATCGCCAAACAAGGCTTTTTATGTTTTAACGCGTGAATCATGGCTCATTCTTAACTCAAGTTAAGCACCTTCAGCCACAGTCAGTACTTTGGAGGGTGACCACCAAGTATTGGCACGTTCTTTTCCCCTTTCTCGATCTCATATTTGCCTACGTTTCTGGAAAGGACCTATACTTGTCATTGAAATTATTCTGCCCGTAATAATGAATGTGTATAATAAAATGCACAATTTAATTTTTAAAATACTTGGATTTTATCAGAAATATTTAATTTTTCTTGAGATTCTTAAACAGAATAGGAAAAGTGTTATATTTCTTTTTTTTTCAATTATTAAACCTCCTTTAAAACTAAAACTATTTCCAACTTAAAAATAATCTATAAATTTTAAATAAGTTGGTTGACTTTCTGTATTTTATAAAATATGTAACTTTATTACTATTTTTAAGAAATTAGAAACATTTCTCTTAGTACGTGAGATCTTTAAACATCTGATCAAGACTTGATTACTTGAAGTAAATAGCTATTGACGGTGCAACAACGTAATGTTACATTTGAAGAGTGTACGCTATAACCAGTCAACAGTGATTATTTAAATCGGGTCCAAAATAAGTCGCTGAAAATGGCTCTGCAGGATTTTAAATCATGACTACTTCTGGCTAAATTAAAAGTAATTATTTTCGATCCAGTTAGTAGTTGATAACGAGCAAATCTTATTTTGATGGATTGTGTGACCCATGCCTCCTAACATTCTCAGCATTACCACCATCGGTTTGTTCTTTCTTCCTCTGCTCATACCTAACTTTTGCCTACTTTTCAGGAGAGTATCGATACCTATTATATGCCCCGTGTAAAGTAAAATACACGTAATTTTGTAATCAGCTTTTTTAATGAATTAAAAATTTTCTCTGATCGCCAGAGTTTAATTTCAAAGACTGGTTATTGTTTCAGTGCAACCAAAAGGTATTTCATGATCATGTAGCATAATTCTCACGAGGAATGCACAGATAGTCGATTAAAAAAAGGTTTTTCATGATAATTTGCTCAGGAAATAAAGTCTACCTATGAAATCGGCTATAAAAGAAACGTAATTTAATTAAAAATGTAAATATATTTCTATGATCATTTATTATTTAGGGCACAATATTCTGATAACAGGTAGATCCTTTCCTGAAAAATAAAAGCAAATGTGCGCGAGGAAAGAGAGAAACGCAGCTATGCTTGATTTGGTCAGTGGTCACCCACCCAAATACTGACTGCCCCCGAAGGTGCTTAAATTCAGTGAAGAAATTTCGATGTTCGATATGCCAGCTAAACCACGATTTTAGATTCAAGCACGTAAAGCCGTTTTTGGCGATTTTTTTAGCGCCAATGGAAATAATCCCCAAAGATCACACTTTTGACTCTATTTTTTCGACTTGGCGACCAATAAAGAAGTCCTTCCACGCCAAGCTCCCGTAAAGTAGACATTTCAACTTTTGCAATTGTGTGAGTCTTGCACGGGAGAGGCGATATATAAGCATATAATATACTCTTTAAATGAACATGTAAACAATAAATTTAATTTCATTGCTAATTTTCCTATTTTTCACTTTTACTAATTTTAAGAAATAAACAAAAACTTTATTTAAATCCCATTTTGGTTTTAATCTTTAACTAAATCATAGTAACACTTCTCGAAGAAGTATACGTATCATTTTTACCGTCCATACTAATACCCACATCCCCATAATTAATAATTGGAGCAGAAAATAAAATAATAGGATGGATGGGCAATTTGCTAAAATCCCAAACGTGGTTTATATCACGGAATTAAAAGCCCTATTGTGGTTTTGCGAGAAATATTTCACTTTTTATTCATTTTGGTGAGCCCGCAAGAGCTATGGGCAGTTGCCTTTTCTATCTAATGGTAATCCGGAACTAGTGGGTGATAACTCTTGGGGAAATGTGCAGTAAGTGTGGAGGTAGGGCTTTTCGGAAGTTGGTGGGTCAATATTTATGTTCCGATAAGGGAAGGAAGGATTGAAGTAGCATTACATATCACCTCAGCATAGGCTTTCCTTGAATGTTCGGGCTCAATTACTTGATAAAAATGAGCGGGTTTATGACGAAAAAATATATTTATTTATGATAGAAATGGTGAGAAAAGTTGACCGCTTAATTTATTAAGATTTTAATCCTTGCATAAATTTGAGTGTACACGGTTTTTGATGTATTGAAAAAAATATACATAACTATCAAAGGATGACTTAGGTATAAAACGTAAATTACTTTTTGAAATTCTGTTCACTTTACAAAGTCACAATCAATAATTGCCTGTACTTATTACCAAGGAAATAAAAGATAAACAAAATATGATACTATGTAATGTTCATTCTTATAAATGTGTACTATTTATAAGCTTACATTATCTTGTTTAAAAACCTAATGCGGTATTTTTTTGGATAGTTAATGTGCTTAAATTCTATGGGATTGTCAGTTTATAATTTAAATTTGTTTTTTTAAACAAAAAAAATTTAGGTATTTTTAAGCCAATGTCTACTTTATTATAATATAACAAAATGTTATAAACATTTTAAAATATGTAACAGTAATTTGTAAATGTTTATATATCTAAGGAATAATCCGTGTGATTCTGCTACCTCTTCTTTGCTAACTGCCGTATTCACCACTAACCTAACCTAGGATTAATATGGAATCCAGCTATTTCAACAACTTTGATCGTCTTAAATTCATGTCTGTTTAATAAAGGATATGCTATTTTACAAAAATTAAATAAATTCCGAAATGCTTTGTTATTACGATTTGGTGAATAAAAAACCGCTAACGATAAGTTATCATCTAAAATATTATTATAAAAGGTGAATAAAATGCACTGTTCAAATATATTGTTTCATTGTAAACGCTGTGAATTACTCCCAAGTTATTTTACAGCCAGCTTCTTCGAACTTCTTGGTTAAACACACAAATCCTTCTATGTCTAAGATCACTCCAACCACCGTTGATCAAACAAATATATTTTTAGACAGGAAAAGTATTGGAACATATCTTATGCAAGAGTAGAGAGAAATCATTGCAGTTACACTCGTCATCTGATCTCCGGTATAAATTATGAGGCTGTCTCTGACCCATCTAACGAGATTGTTCCCAGATCGGCCTGAATAATCCATAGCGTAGCTGATATGCGATGACAAGCTAAACACCCAGTACCCCCCCATAACGGCTAAACGAGAGATCAATCGGTGTAGCAATAAATGTTCGATCCGTAAACCCCCTTAAATCGATTTTCTGCCAACCTTTTCCAATCACTTTAACTGTCAGAAAGTTGCCTAGAAAAAAAATCGCTTAATAAAATTCGCTGAAGGCTACTAGGGGAATGCCTCTACAGGGAAAAACCGTCGCCGAATATAGGCAGACCAAAGAGGAAATGGCGTGAAGTAATTTTTATTCATTTAATCTGTCAAGTGAGCGTTAAGTCTAAGAAGTGCCGAAATTCGTAGGAACAGTAAAGCGACTTATCCCTATTGGAAGCCGTTCAATTTCCAATAGCTGCGTTTGCTCCTTGCAGATTTCCTGGGTGGAAAATCCTTTGCAATGGAATTGGGTGGGGCCACGGATTTCTCCTTCTGTTGGGAATGTGAGACTTTTCCTAATATCTCTGAGGAGTACCCCCAACGCGTAGGTGTGAGAAGTATTGTGCAAAAAATGATTAAATGACACAATTTCAATCTTTATAAAGTGTTTTCATTTTTTACGTAGAGTTCTCAATTTAGGTTTTGACTAGTGCTTAAAATGCCGATGCTGAATGAATGTTTGAAAAATTAACAATGAGATAAGAATTCTCCGTAAAAAATGAAAACACTATAATTTTAGTTATTATCGAATATTAGGGTGGTCCTAATTTTTCAAACTCGGAATTTCTTCGGTCGCAACCCCCAACTTTTTTCCTTAAGGTATGAAATGAAAGTATACCAAATATTTTTTAAATATTTTAATATTAACACGTGCCGCAAAGCGATTGAAGTTAAAGTACGGTAAAAGCGCAAGACTCCGTCACCGCTCGGGAAGAAAAGCCGGCTCCGGCGCATTTTCTACCGCATGGCAGAAGACGCTGGCGGGCGTTCTCAAAAAGGATGTATTTTGAGATAAACTTGAAACCCTCCTACACTATGGTTATTGCATATATTTTAGGGTGTAATTCATTATTATAAGTAAATAATTCCAATGGAGGATTTAAGGTAAAGTGGACGAGGGTTGGGTCCAGTGTTATTAAGATTTTTTTGAGTAAAAATACGCCTTGACTTTTTCAGGAGGCGTGAAATTCATTGATGAGGGGAGTGCAATACGGAAATAGCATAACTGCAAATACAGAGAAAACTTTTTCATAAAAACGCTTTCTTTTTTATTGGAAAAATGAAATGGAAAAAAATGAGGATGCTATTTTGGTTTCTAACTATTATAGCATCTGTGTTAAGTATTAGTAGACAATATTAAAAATTATAAATAAAATATATTTAACATTAAGCATTCTTAAATGCAATATTAATTTAATATTACAAATTTGAGTAGAAAAAAATAATATTTTTCAATTTCAGTGGGGCACCATGCCTTTTTAAGCAAAACCTTGATTAAAAATTCAAAGCGTGAAAATACGCCTGGCTAGTTTTTGGAAGCGTATTCCCGATTTCCAATGCGTGAAATACGCTCTCAGAGGCGTTAAAAATATCACTGGTTGGGTCCAACGAGGGATTCCCAAAGAGTGTTGGGACAAGAAACAAAACTTAAATGTCATGTTCAAAGCAATAAAAATTAGATTTTAAATGTAATTCATCATAATTAAAAGCCGTATATAGAAATTTACTGAATTTTATAAGCTTAAGTTCAAATAATACATTTTAATTTTCTGAAATCAGTGTTAATTTATGAATTTGTGTTAAAAAAAGGCCTTTGAAACTAGTGTTACTGTATCCCTTGGACCTTATGTACTTTTATTTAAATTTTTTCAAAAATCTTGCGAAAAACACAATCGGAAGAGACAAAGAAGAAATTCTTAAGTTTGAATTTGAGTGCTCTTGAACACTGACCGAGGTATGGCTATAAAGATTTCTACAGTTAACTGTAGCATTTATAGAAAATCGAGAAGCAAAACCGATTAAATTTAGACAATGTTGGTGCTTTCCATCCTGCCGTAAGTGGATGACTAAAGCAATTTATTGCTTAAAAATGTTTATTTTTAGAAATGAGGTTAATTTGAACTACAAGGATTAAAAGGTACGAGTATATATTTATTGGATCTGGTTTCATGTGTAAATGGCTCACAAAGCCACAGTTAAATATTTGAAATTCATGCTGAGGGCCTGTTTTTCTACAGAGGACTTAATGAAAATATGTCTATAACAGCATTGAAAATGATTAGTCATGGAGGGTTTCTTGATGGAGGAGACAGTTGCCTTAGTCTTTTTCGATGCGATTGTCGCCACACATTTTCCCCACACAACAATGAGCTGCCAAAGAGTTTAAAGAGAAAGAATCCACCCATGTATCAGAGTGGTCGCAAATTAGTTATGAAAAACTGGCAGAACTCTGAGATAAATCTAGTCGATTTTGTGGCAAAATGAACCGAAAACTTTTTTCGAAGGTTTTTAAGTTATTTTCAGACTTTATTTTTAGAAATACTTTAACGTGAAACTCTTGTGATGATATTATCAGGAAGGATTTAAAGTGGTCAGTAATAGTCTGTTGTAAATGATTCTGCAGAAAGGGGAATCAAGCTCATTGAGGAGTAAAACGATATTTTAACGCATAATGAGGAGTAAATACAACACCTTTAAAAAATGATCAAAGGCTATAAAGTCAAATATTCTTCATGTTTAAGCATTTTCTGTTAAAAAAGTATTGAAATAAATTGAATAATATATTTTAAATGAATTTTATGATTTTTCAAAGATTGATAATTTTGATGTTTTTTCAGATTTTCATCCCTTTTGCGGCACGTGTTAATATTTACCGATTCGAATAAAATTTTTACCAGTTACTTACTACCCCATAAGTAAAAAAATTAGGGGGTGCGACTTCAAAAATTCCGAAAAATTTTTTTTACCATTATACTTAGGACCACCCTAATCGAATATATTAAAGTTAAAAGAAAAACTTAAATTAAGGTGTGTACTATAATGTTACAATATATAATTTTACTTCATTTGAACTGAAATTTATTAATCTTATGTGATAATTATTTAAGAGTATTTTTGCACAACCTCGTTGTTAATTTCCTTTCAGATACTTGCATTTATTTTTTTTGAAATACTGATATCATTTGAATTTATATTGTTGTATATTGTAGTTTAATATTGGTTCTTACTAGTTTTAATATTGGTTCTTACTGGTTTTAAAACGCTTCTAGAATGATAATTCTTATTAATTGATACTTGAACTTAATAACCTCACCATTTTTTTCTCAAGGGTCTGACCTTTTACACTTCTGTTTCAAGATTTTCTCAAAACTAGTTTTTTACAGTTTGATGATTAAGCTTTTGTTCGTTTTATTCTACCACCAAAAACGTACATTACTAAAAAAAACCTCCATTTTACCATAAAGATTGTCAATTATACAACAAATAAGCTAAATCTGCTTTTTCCCTAAATATATAAGAATACGAATCTCTACAAATTGTCTGTTTATTAAAACAGCAGTTTTCAAACATGCGAAGAAACTTCGCTAGAATCGAGCATAATTTTGGAAAACAACCTTAGATCCCCCATTGCTTCATAAAACCACCGATAAAGTGAATCCAACATATTTCCAGTTCCCCCAGTGTACCCCACCTTCAATGAATATAATTGGAAAAGGAAAAAAACCCGTCCCCCCTTCCCTTATTTGCACTGAATAAAATATGTTCTTAACATGTCTTCGCTACTTTGATGGCCGTCTTCGATTTCTTCTGTAATTATGTTCATTACTGTCACTATGATCGATACTGGAGCGAAGCCTGCGTTTAACGAGAAGAAATATTGAGCCCAAACTAATATGCTCCACAAGCAATATTTTCAAAAACAAGAAGCTTATCTGTCTTTTTAATGAAATTATTTTTACGGTAACTTCAATGAAATTTTCCTCAAGACTTAGCTTTACATTTTGCAGGAGATTCCGGATGGTGTGTTTTTGCAGTTTTTTGTAATTTTATTTAATTATAGCTGTTTGCTTTTAAGAAAAGAGGTAATTTGATTTTTTCGATGAATTTAAAGTGTTTCTTCCGTTGTTAACAAAAAGTTTGTTTTGGTACAGTTTATGTGTTTGTACTATGTGTGACATGTTCTATTTCTTTCCAAATGTAGGTGTTTGAGTAAATACGATTAAAGAGAAATGTGGGGTTTCTTTTAAAATTGCATAGGCAAGTTTATGTTATTTGTCTTTTGTGACGTAAGAAACGTTTTATAATGAAACTAAATTTAAAACCGATTATAAAATTTAGAAATCAATTCACACTTGATAGAGAAGTAATTTGGCTTTCAAGCGTTCATCAGATATCAATTAAAGAATTTCAAAATGTTTATGGATAAAATGCAATAGAAAATATTTTTTTTATAAATCATTATAAATTAGTAATACGTATCTGGCTAATTAGATGAGGTTTATTTTTCATGCCTTATATTTTAAAGTAGATGCTCTTCCTCGTTAACATTACAGTCTCTTACATATCTAGGCTATCTCTTTTCCCAATATTATTATATGCCCCACCATATTTTTACTTCTGTGTGTATTAACGGTGGTATTTAATTTAGACATTATGCTTTCTATACAAATACCCCAAACTTAGTTTCAAGCTAAATATTCTAAAATCTGAAGCCAAGAAATAATAATTAAACTTTTCTTTTTGTTTTGGTTTGGTTTAGCTACTTAAATTTTTAAAAAATCATTAGAAGTAAACCTACTTTATAAACTGTTTTATGCAATATATTTTCGAAGAAGCTGATGAAGTAGGAAACTATGGTTAAATTATGATTTTTAATTAAAAACTGGAGCCTATTTAGAGTTTCAAATAGGTGAAATATGTAAATGGCGTATCGTTTAAGTATTAGATTCAATTTGGTGAAAAAAAATTTCAAGAAAATCCGATGCCGTTGCTTTAGATATAGAGCAGTCACCAAGTTGGCGAATGCTCTAGTTGGCGGTCACCATCATCATATCAACCCGAATATTTTTAACTTAAAAGAGCTTATAAAGAAAACATTGCAACCAATCAAAACTACAATAGAAACAATAATTGGAAAATTCTTCAAAAACATTAGTGTGTGATATAAGTATCAAAATCAAACAATACCAATCGAAGGAATCGATTGGATTTCACCTGGGATCTTTGCAAAAACCATCAACAACATTCCAAAAACAATGCTTATAATATCGAACATGTAATGCATCAGTGGTTTTTTGGATAATATGCATTCCTAATTTGAGGGTAGAGAATCCCCAATTTCTATCATTATAAAATCAACCCATTCGTAAATCCGATCACTGGGGAGACCATCGACCCTCCAACTTCTTCTAACATTCACCCTCTTGAGTAAAATGTAACTATCACACAATACCAGAAATAATATCATAATTTTTTTATATTGTATTAATAGTAAAACTATACTCTGTTCATTTTGAACTGGCGCTTGAAAATATTTCCTTCCCCCACCACCGATTGGTAACCATAGCAACTATCCTCGTCAAAGTGACGAAGAAGGCTTACTATTGGCTGCGTGAAGAGCGTAACTATGGTTACGCGTCTAGCGTGGGGGAAAGCACTATTTCTTAAGCGCCAATTCTAAATGAATAGAGTTTAATCTCGGTGAGACCCCGGACTCCCTCAAACTTAATACAACGCATACTTTGGAGCGTAATAAAACTCCACATGAAATCAAACATCGATGAATCACAGAAGATACCAGTTCCTATACCTAGTTCTATAGAAGATAAAAACTGCTTACTCGCCAAAAAAGGCATTGGTAACACCGAATTTTGTCAAAAATGTCACCAAGGCCCAGTTTCTTTGGATTTACCTAATAAAAAATCAAATCATTGTAAACTTGAACAACATAAAAAAGTGTTAAAAATAATCAAGCCTACACCTCCTTTTTTTGTCTTTGCAGTTCAGCATACGAACAAAACAAAACGTCATATCCTGATCACAGGTTGGGGACGGGACGGCTCAGTGGTATTACACGTAGCCCACTATATTAATACTAGCAGTCTGTGCACTGTACCTGTCGTCGAGTTCAATCCTCGACCCTTGTATGGGTGTTTTTTTTCTCTCTGTCTCAGTAAAAGTTATGTTAAGTCTGTCGTACTTGACGAAGGTTTATAAGCGGATCCTTGAGAGATCAAACACACAAGCCGTAGAATATCGTTACCACTACGCCAAAAACAAGAATCTTCTATGAATTGCGGGCTCAAGTCTAGAAGTGGGTTCAGTCACCAAGCGAAATAGTAGCGCCAATGTGCGCCTTAGTATCAAAATAAAGTTGTCGACAAAAAATTCGCCAAGAGGTGCCAACCCGAACTCACTTCTAGGATTTTACCTTATTACGAATGCAGATTTGCGTTTTTGGCATGGTGATAGCGATATGTTACCCATCCAATCACAGGGAAATCAAAGTATTTCAGTAACTTATCCTCTCCTTCATTGGCTAATTTTTTCAATGGGTATGTTATGCATTTAACCCTCCGTCAGTCGCAACTGTACTTTTTCGAACACCTCATACATTTTCGTTCGCCTTTCCGTTATTATGGGGGTAGAAGTCTGAAATTTTTGCTAGTCTCCTATCTTTACCGGATGTATGGCGCCAATCAATTTATTAAATTCGCGCGCTTTGTTTAGTTTGGTTTTCATCATAATTTTACTATTTGACACAATGCGCTCCATAGTGTTTAACGTCTTTAAGGTACATAATATTATTTTTTGTAATCTCTGATGCTTTTTTATTAATTTATGAGTGCTTACATATCAATATTATTTAATTTTCCTTAATATATATATGTAATTTTTCTAATTATTTTTGGTTTAATGCGGTTGTACCTACACCTACAAAATAGTACCTTATACACTTACCTCGCCAAAAACAATGTTGTGCAATATGCAAATCTACGTTTACTACCTGTAATTTGGCAGTTTAAAGCTAAAATAATGTATTTTGGAGTTATTTTAAAATAGCTACAGGGACTGTCAGCGGTCAATTTGCCCAAACTAGTGTTACCTGTTAAAGTTTTGTTTCTGAATGGTTATTATCTGGACATGAGATCAAAAACAATAATTTAGAATTAATATCCCTCAGGTTTCACATCATTAAGTATATTTTTTGACTAAGATATTGAATTATTTATTCCGCTGAAGTAAGCTTAATTTTATGCTATTTTTAATTTTTATTCTTAATTACTTACAACAAGAATCAAATTTTTTATGTCTGAATATCTTTTATTGTTTTTAAGACCTTATCATTGAAATTAAAAGGAAGAAAATTGAGATTCTTTTGATTGTGCGTTTTGGCACATTGCGACCGAACACGTCAGTTTAATATTGCGACCGACGGAGGGTTAAAGTCAATGCGGACTTATTTTTAAATTTTTCATCGCTCGCTATAAAGCAAAACCTGTCTACAAGACCAAAAGTTGAAAACACAGAGAAATACTTGAAGCCCGATTATTCCCCAAAGGCTTCGAAAACAAACTATTCAAGCCAAACAGTAACCTCTTCTCTGAAAGCCGACGCGACTCTTTCGACCAATCAAATCGAAGATGGGTAACCAAGACAATCTGGATTGAACCGCCTGTTCCAAAACCGTACACTGAACCGTACGCGACGTATGACAGGACCGAAGTCATACTACAGTGCATCTTAGATTGTTATAACTGGAGGAACCACTCAAAAAAGTTTGAATAATCTTGAACTTGATTTTTTAAAATTAAATTCATTTGGGCAATTATTATTTCCCCAACTACCATCTAAAATAATCGAAAATAAACATAGTAGGGTTATCAAAGAACTTCATGATGAAATCGAGATTACAGGTTTACGCAATTACTGAAATTTGCCGCCTGACATGGTGGCCTATCGTACCCCAACTCTGAATCAGAATTTCTACCCAAAAAAAATCACCAATTACTATTGTCAATATGCATTAATGAAAATTCCTAAAACCGCATATTGTGACATTTGTTTTAATATTTAAGAAATTACCAAAATAAGTATTATTTAACATAATAAAATAATATTTAATTATGTTCTCTTCAGTGCAATATTTTGAAACAAATTAACGAATAAAAACTAAAATGGTCATAAGTCTATTTTAAATAACATTACAAATATTTTATAATTATTTTTGCAATTGGCCTAATAAATTAGAAAGAGTTATAGAGCGAGTTAACTCAAAACGTTTGTCTCTTTCTCAAAAGCTTTTTAAGTTTCATTTGATATTTTATTGTAAGATTTCTCTTGTACTTTGACATCCCATTCTCAGTAAGTTATCGCTAGATACAATCTGATTGGGTGATAGGTTGACAAATGTTCCTCAGACCACCGCAGGTCATGAGGATTGTAAGCAAAACCCAGAGGACGACATTCCGCATTATATAAATGGCTTTTCTATTAATCATTGAAAACTCTCATTTTTCAAAGAGAAAACCTGCAGAGAGCAGTATTTTTTGCCTCGCTTGTTTGTTATTGAAAGCCTTCTGGAATAAAAGAAAGGTCACTGTTTACTTGCAGAATCTTCTGGGTCGTTTCTCTTTCGAGTTGCATTGTCATCCAATGCAATCACTTGCAATGATCAGTTGTGAGACTTTTTCAAGCGGAAAATAATTTTAGTTTCGTCTACCTGGGGTTTCAAAGAATGGTTTTATATATGCTTAAAATATTTTTATTAAAGTGTTTAAAAGCATTAAGGTGGTTGCCTACCTAAAAATGCCGTTTCGGACCGAAAATTCCAAAAAAATTATCTTAATTCAAAAAACACATCTTTAGCTTTCCCAATCAGTTTAAATTTTGTCTTTATCTTTCCTAGAACCAAAGTTACAGAAATTTTACTTAAAACTAAAAAGGCATTTTATTAAGGAAACAGTAAAGAAATTCGCGTTTTTCTCAGAATCACATTTTTGCTATCTTCCTTCTCCGCATAACTACATAACTCAAAATACTATTTGTGAATTTCTATAAAACTTGGGCACAATACTTGGCATAATATGGTTTAGGAGCCCTACTATTGTTTTGGCTGAGGGTGTAACATTTTTTTATTTTATGAACAGTATAACTTCAAACTTTACTGAACTTTGGTGGTTTTATTTACTTTTCAATTTTAGTGCTACAACTTTTGATATTAAAATAATTTAGACATAAAAATAGAAGGCCTTCTAAAATTTGTTTCTAAGAAGATAATAAAGTTTACAAAACAAAAATATCTTCATATAAATTTGAGTTATGATGTTTTGCGGAATGGCTGTTTGTTGTGATTTTTATGCATAAATTCTTCAATAATATGAAAATTTAAATTAATATTTAATTATTTTTTGTATTATTCATAGTTTTTAGATGCATTTAATTGTATTAGTCACAAATTAGGTCAACATTTTAATTATTGAAAAAAGCCTCCATAGGTAGGCAACCACCCCCTTTCATTCCCAATGATGCCAAATGGAATCATGGTATTTGGGATTTTTTTCGTCTTTCCTAGAAATACCAAATATTCCAATTGGATACTATTAGAATCTTCATCCAACTCTCTTTTTAAAAATATTTTTGTTTTTTCCTTATCTTCAAATTTTCATTTCCCAATAAACGATCAAAATTTAGCATTTTGAAAGAAAAAATTTTTTTTGCTAAATCTGTGTAAAACAACTTTAATTTTGAAGCAATTTAAATTAATTAAAATAAAATAATACTGTTTTATTTTGTAAATCAATTATTGTTAAAACTTTATTGATCCTTTAAAATAATATTCATCAAAAAGTTTTAGTGTTAGAATTTATTGAAAAGACATAATTCCAAATGGCATCATTGGGAGTTCAGGTGCACTTGCTTATCAGTACATAACATGTTAGAAAATGCTATAAATCAAATATAAAGTTATTTTTCTGATAAATTACTTTAAATATTAATCAAATGTAACCATTGAAATAAAAAAAACAAGACAGCTGCAATTTACTCTCGATATCTCGAAATTCGTTATCTCGAAAAATTATTTTCATTATTTTTGGATTATTTAAAGAAAAAATAAATAAAAATGTTAAAAAAATAATCTTATAACAATAGTTTATACCAATATTTACCTTTATTATCATTTATGAACTCTCTGGGGTTAAATGTGACATTAGAATCAGTACCACTTTTTTACCCCTTAACTTCCAATGATGCCATTTGGACTCATTCAAAATTTCAATTAAAAATTAAGATTAATTTTTTTCTTTTTACCCTATTATTAGGAAGGCAAAATGAGCATAGTTTACTGATTTTAGAATTTTTTGGTTGAAAAATGAAAAGTTGGAAATGAAAGGGTTAAGGGATGTTCGTTCGTTAAGGATGATTACGTTCATCAAATAAACAATCGTTTGGATGATAAATACTACTTGCATTGCATTTTATTTTAGAAGTAACACTATTAAGCATTTAAACTTAAAAATATTTATACAGTTCCCATCTTCTTTATGAGTGTTAACATCTGAGTACTCTCAAGCACTATTTGTAATATATACTCCTGTTCATAAAAAATGGAACACCATGAAGGATTTGTTAGATATTAATGAAATTTACACAGCAAGTGATCTTTGTGGATACAAATAAATGATAAAATTTTCAAGACAAAGGAATAAAATTTAATATAGAAAATCTGTGTTTAATGTCTTCCATACGGGCTGCAATGAGAGCCTCTATACGACAGGTCATCGATTCCAACAGATTGAAATTTTGACTGAGGAGGTGATTTTCATCTAAGATTCATCCCAAACCCAAAGTTTGCCAATATTGGCAACATAACAAGCATTTTAAGCATGAGGACAAACCAACGAAATTTTAGTCGAGCTCCATAGGTGAAATATTGGATGAAGAAATTTGTCGAGAAAGAAACTGTCTTTATTGGATGTAAAGTAAGTTTGGAGCATTCCAAAAAACATGTGTACGGGATTTGTTCTGATGAATTGCAGCTTCAGGATCGCTTCAAAGGTAGGGTATAACTTTTGGCTCCAAACATTTTTAGAAATTTTTTTAAGAAATCAGATTGCCCTCATTTTTTATCTAATGAGGTTGCCCATGGTATCCAATAGTGCACCAAGGACAAAGCACTTCTCTTCTTCACCACAGACTCAAGATAAAACACTCCAAAAATTGCAATTTTTGGCATAGCGTCCAAACCCAATTTAGGTGTCCTGTTAACCAAAACTGAAGTGGGATTTCTTTAAAAGGACCATTTGTTATCAGCAATCATGCGAAAATATTTTTTGTGGATCCCATGGTAGCTTTATGCACCGATGGAATTCCATCGATGGAGCGCTGTAAAAAACGATACTTGGTGAATTTTGGTTCAATGACGACCGATTAACTGATGCAGCAGACCATGATAGACCTGTAGCAGTATTCTAACAATTTGAAACATTTCGAAAAGTCACTCAATGATCCGGCACTGCCAGGCGAATGAAGCCTCTTTCATCCCGTGCTGACGTGACTATAAGGGGTTCAGACCCCAATTTTCAACTCGCCTTACCTTTTTTGGACCTCTGCTTCCAAACCCATATCAATATTGCCCGGTTTGCCTTCATCTGACCAGCGGTAAAGCAGTGTGAAAAACACCCCTCTGGGAGGCCTAACATTAATCCTCTTTAAAACTCTTGTTAAATGTTCATATTACATCCGTTAAGGTCTAAGGGTATAAGGTCTAAGGGTATAATAACATCTAATGACAAGATAATCAACTTAAGACAACCTTCTTACAAGCCCTTAACGTCCCGTTACAACCCCCCAAATATACGAATAAATCAGTGGATGACAAGACACTGCTCAGCTCGCGCATGAGCTATACCTCTGAATTTGATATCATTTGATAATCAAACTATAATTAACATACCCTGAAAATTTCAAGTTGATCGGACAATTCCTTCTTGGTGTTGCATTTTTTATGAACAGGAGTATAGTATTATTAAATTGAAAAATGTTAAAATTAATCCATTAAGTATTTTTAATCATCGATTATTATCAATTTATGTTTTCATATATGTCCATGTTAATCATTTGATCACCGTTTTTTTTAATTTAAGAATGATTCTGTGAAATACTAGAGTTAAGCCAATAGGTATTCCACAAGTACGTAGATGGTAAAGTATTTTAACCCATTACTGCCTGACGTCCCTTTTTAGGGACGTTTTTTTAAAATCCTCCTATTTCTACAAAAATTGTTCCTTTGAATCAAAATTTGCCCTGATGTATCTCTGATCTTCATAGAACATAAAGAACAAAAGAAGAAAGCAGAATTTTAAAAAAATTTCACTTTTTTTAAAGTTGAAAGATAGAATTTTTCAGAAAAGTGCTTTTTTAAAAATTTTAAAAGAAAAAGCTTAAAAATCCATGTTGTTATTTTAAAAAAATTTCAATGCTGATATATATTACTGTTTATACATTAAATCAGTTGGGGTGTTTTTTTATTTTTCCAAAATATTTTATCTTGACCTTATTTTGGACCCTCGAAAAGCGTCCCTAAAAAGGGACGTCAGGCACGAATGCCCCCGTGGTTTTCCCCATAGTGAAATGCTAGTGTTTCCTTTATTTTTTCATAAAAACGCGTTTGATTCTTATGAAATGAATTAAATAACTGATATTTATAAAATTACTTTAATTTTAGCTAATAAATTTATTATTTTTGTTTATTTTTTTTTGGAAAATACTGTTATTTCTGCCAAATTAATGGAATAAAAAGTCTTAAATTATAAGGAATTAATTAATTTATATTAATTAAAAGGAATAAATTAATTATTTTACTATATTTATTACTTATGCAAATATATTCCGGTTATATTTTAATTATAAGTTTAATAATTATTAGTTATAATGACTTTTTGTCATTAAAATTGCCAAAAAAGTCGCTTTTGTGTTAAATTTTCGGCTTTTTTTCTAATTAGATGTCGCTAATCATTGTGTTCTATACAGCAGATCAATCTATATCATCTGGCTTGCCAATGCACATCCCACTAATGCTTGATTTTTGGGGAGAAATTCGTGTTCCGCACAATTAAATTAAATGAAATGAAAAAAGTGTGGGCATTTGAAAGACTTAAACTTCACAAATTGAGATATTCTGATGGATTTGAGGTGTTTAAAAGTAATTAATACTTAATATTAGGTAACACATAAACAAAGAATGCCTTTTTCAATTAAAAACCTTAATTAATATGCAATTAACATAGATTTGGGAGGAAAAAAACGTGTTTTAGAGCATAAAAATGCTCAAATTACGTTAATTAGGGTTAATTTTACAGTTAATTAGATAAATAATTAATATTTTTTGTTCATATTCATGTTACAGTATGGTTCCGATCACTTTTGCTGCACTTAAAAAGGTAGAAGATGTTTTTGAGGCTTTAAAACAGTTTTCTACCATCCGTTTACTATAGGGAAAAACAACGGGGGCATTCGTGCCTGACGTCCCTTTTTAGGGACGTTTTTTAATTTTTGTGTAGAAATTAAAATTTTAACCTGGAATTTTTTTCACTATTTTTCCAGTTGTTTTTGACCTATTTACTATGTTTTTACCAAATATAAAAGAAAAATAAAAAGTTGGGCATTAATGGGTTTTAAGGATTTAAAACATTTAGTGTTAATAATTATTAAGTTATTAACTAAACAGTAATAACATTAACATTAAACAAGGGAAATTTTCAAAATTTATCAGTCACGTAATTTCTTATTTCTTTAGATTTAGGGTGTTACAGATTTTCGAAAGGGTTAAATTAAACGTGTTCACTTTCATCAACGTCCATTTGAAATCCCTGTTACCAAAACAATCCGTCCAACTTCGATCCCAGATTTGTTGTAGAATAAGAATGAAGGATTTATAACCCACTCTCATTAAAACAGTTAGGAATAGTTCCCGTAAAAGAGAAAATTCTGATCTACTCTTACTGCTGAAAAGTTGATGAAATTGCAGTAACGATCTTCAAGGTTCTTCGAATGATCCACTCAGACACAAATAGATTGGATTCAATGCCATGGCAATTCAAAGAGCTTTGGGTTCAGTCAGATCGATTACAGAGGTATTTCACGAGATCGAATGAATGAACTTTATTGGATGAGTGTGTTTGCTGGGTTTTCTCTCCCCCACTATCTCTTCTACTTTAATATCACTATTGAATTTTGGAGTTTTATCATATCTGTACCATTGAAATGAAATAAAATTTATGAAAGTAGGATCGTTTCTTGAAAAATTTACTTTAGACTTATTTGTGTTCTGGTCACATACTTAAATTCTTTGGTTTCGTGTTATTAGATCAGTAGGTCTGGTATTCTTCGAGCTTAAAAGAAGCGCTTCTAAACTTTGAATGCATAAAAAATCCCGATGTAGTAAATACAGCAGCATATAATGATGACTCAAGCACTTAACGGACAAATGAAAGTGTTTTGTAAAGTTCCAAACTTTGAAAAGTATTAAGGTATTAATTTGGATATTTTATATTATTTAACGGTATTTCAACTGTATTCCATTCTGAGTGGTTCCTAAACTGTGCTCTAAATTATTTTTGGTACTTGCGTATTGTACCGTCGACCGTTCAGCAGCCGTTAAATTCAGCTCACAGCTGTAAAGAAGCCAATAGCTACCGATACCGGTTTCGAATTCAGTGGCACGGTCAACCGGATAATACGTAAGAACCTGATTTTTATCTGAGTATTTCAATACCTACATAAAATGAAATCTCAGAACACCTTCATTTTTAGGTGTTCTAAGATACATTTTTCTCACAATTTTCCCGGAAAATGTATATTTCTCACGTTCTCTCTTGAAAGCTTATTTAATTAACCTATTAAAATAACTATTTAACTATCTGTTACCTTAGACATGCTTAACTATAAAATAATCCGAATTTGCAAAAATGCTTGCTTAATCCAATAATTAATGACTTAAATGGTTGCTGTAGTGTCTAAATCTCGAAGTCATATAGGATCAAAGGCTCTAACTACTATTCTTGACAGATCCACCATCCACGGCTTTTTTAGCCGTATTCTGTGCTTTTTAGCTAATCGCCTGGTTATTAGGTTATTAAAAAATATTAAACTTATAATCGGTAAATTCCTTTGTGACAGACATGGCATTGCACAGCTTTTTATTTCAATTAAATTAAACAAATTAAGGATGAAAAGAAGGTTACCAGAGGCTTGGCTCAATATGGCCGTTTGAATTTTATGAACTGATATGTTTGGTAGATAATCTCTTAGAGCTTTGAAGAGCTACAAGTACTGTTGAACATTTAATGCCATGATCCTTCTTCTTCACAAAAAGGTAAGTAACAGTTAACAAAGTAAAACACATAACCTAATTTCGAAAATGTATATTGTGACACATGGAGTTTTCAACATGTTAAGTAAAAAAACGGTTTCCTAAAACCAAACAATTGTGTGTCAGTTATGAAAACTTCACTGAGAAGATAATAGGTAAAGTGACATTTTCTAAGACAAAACGTATTGAAACAATGTCAAAATAATAAGAGTAGGGTTCCAAAAGGAGAAACTTTTCATGCATGCATTTATGTAAAGCAATTTCAATAATAAGATGAAAGGGGAACGCAATGGAACAGAAATGAGAACATGCATGACTGATGAAATTGTTCAATTTCTTGAAAGAAATGCTTAAACTCTCTTCATAAAGACCTGATTGTGAGATGAAAAATTTTCCAAATGAGGCTGTGTTAAAATCTTCTCCAAACTTCTGTTGAACTATTTCCTTTTTTATGAATGAGAGGTAATCTGATTTTCGAGTGAAATTAATCAAAAAGAGACCCAAATCTTCCTTTTCATTAGTTACTGTTTAACTATTCATAACTTTTAGATTACTCTCATTCTAGGGTGACTGGAAAGCTAATTTATTCTACCTTTCAAGAAGGAAAATATCCTATCCATAGTAGAAGGAATTTAGAGAAACGATTTAAGCTTTCTCCATTAAAAATTAAAGTGAATAATGGAGGTAGAATAATCCTTTATGTAATATTAATTTTGCATATTTAAAATTTGAATATCATGCGTAGTGTGTGTAGATAAAAGGGGACAAAGTTTTAAGTTTTTGCTTATGGTTGAACTTTTTTGAGTTTGATTAAGTTCTCCCAACTATATTTTTGAAAGAACTTTGGGAAAAATATTACGGTATACGCAAACTTTTTTAAAAAATAAACTTTTTAACTTTCGTTACAAGTTATTAAAATTGTCTCTTCAACAAATTATAGAAGTTTTTTTTTGTTTCAATTGATAACTTTTGTTGATGAATTGCATATTATTCAATGTTATTATCTACATTTAATTATCGATGCTATTTTCTTAATTTGCTCTAATTGATAACTTCTGTTTATGAATTGCGAATTTTATTCGGCGATATTTTTAATACTTTTTCAAACTTCAGTTTTAAAAAATATTCTTCCCAATTAAAAAGTTTGAATGTTACCCATTCAAAAAATCCATCAAATTTTGCCAAGACGTAGTAGCCGATTTGGCGGTACCCAACTCCGTTTGACTTAAACCCTTTAGTTATGTTGAAAACTAACTTGTTTCCAAATAATAAAAATCATTTTTTCAATACATTATATGAGTTGAATAACAATTTACTCTACACTAATTTTCTAAAACAAAACCTTAAGATTATATTCTATCAGAACAAACAACCTCAGTGTAACAGTAATTTATATTTACATTCAAAATTGATTTCATATCCTCAACAACATGATGTTTTAACACCACGACTTTATGAATGTGTCTTCTTCTTAGAGTTTATACTTATGGCCTTAACAGGTACTTAAAAATTGGTTAAAAGCCCTATAAAAATAAAATCATAAAAACTTGTTGAAACGACTCTCAGCAAGTGTACGAAAACAGCGTAATAAAATGTCTATGTAAATGCCATAAAATATTTCTTATGGCCCCTGACTGCAGTCAGAATGGACATTTTTCACGCCGGATCGCTATTTTCAGCGGCTGACAGTTTGAAAACTGTCCCGCAGTCCATATTACATTGGAGACTGTCAGACACCAAACTTCTTTTCTTTTCACATTATTATATTTATAGCCCAAAGAGGGACGTTACTTGCCAAAGGCGTGATATATGACCACCGTTTAGGCTATAAAAGAACTGTCCACTACTGATTCCACAACGCGAGGTGGAGAAGGCTACTAATGGTGACGATAGGGGAACTCTTGTGCAGCCTCTTTCGAAAGATACAGAATATAACTTTGCCTGGAAGGCCTCTGCTATTGGTTTGAGTTGCCGGTGGTTTTATTGGGTTGACTTATTTTTAAATTTCCGTGGTAAACAATATCCTAATGCTTTTGGAAATATATATATATATATATATATATATATATATATATATATATATATATATATATATATATTGCTTTCTAGCTATTTTATTATTTGGAAAGCTGTTTACATCCTCAGATTTTTTCAATAAATAATACGTACTATACTGTAAGAATACATACATATTTTGTTTAATGGTTATTTTATTATGAATGAACGTAATTCAGTAGGTTGTAAGTTTTATATAAGTTTTAGACATATAAATACTTGTCAGTCAATTTTTAGAGGTTTTCGAGGTATTTGGGGAATGCTCCCATAACTTTTTAGACAGTTTACAAATATAAATTTTAATGAATCAATCAACTGAAAAGATTGAAACAAATGTAATACATGCGGAACATTAGAAAGTTACTGAATGGATATGCTATGATTTGCTTAGTTTATAATATTTTTGGAGCTTGGAAGAATATCTTCACACTAGTTGTTTCATTTGGTAAAAAAATATTAGTTTGCTTTTATTGTTCTAAATTGCCAGAAATATAATTCCCAAAATATTGACAAATTCTGTAAGGATCTGCTTTTAACTTCTTTAGTATATTAATAAAATTAGAGATATAAAGAATATACCTTCCTTAGTAGCACCATCTAGTTACCAGTTATTATCTAACTTAATGAAGATAATATATTATCGGGTGATATCATAGAAAAATTATTTACACCGTGTTTTAATAAGCGACTGATATGATTCAAAAGTAAAAAACTGTATCATTAATGTCGTACCAAACATTGTTCGTAGACTATTGCAGTTTTTTAGCTCTCCGTTTTTTTCATCTGAAATGTTAAAATATTTTAAATTTTTGATTACAATTTGAACCAAAAAATAAACACTGAGATGATTAATAAGAAACTAACTCTATAAACACAACATAAATCAAAAGCAGATATCTGTAGTTGGTGTTAATAGAATGATACAATTATCAACAAATACTCTACTTATTTGACTGACTGTTGTTCACAGAACCTTTATGAGAGGACATTAACACCATTCCATCGATGCACCAAAGTACCCAACACTCCGATTATATCATATTTCATGCTACACTCATAAATTCTAAACTCATCTGCAAAGGAAAGCGAAAGTTAATACCATCAGGTTATTCAATTGCAGCCGGTAATACTGAAACGCAATTCAGCAACATTACACTCGTCACAATACAGTACTCTACTCATGGCTTAAAATGGTCAGAAACAGGCCCTAAACTCCATCATTTTTTGGCCACCGATAGAAAATTTATAGCTCACATTAATACTATTCACCCAACTCCACTTTGCAATTCAGACAATAGAATAATCAGCCCCGAATGCCACTGCAGATAATAATGAGTCCCCTCCATACAGGAGGCTAGATTTACAATACACTTTCCATCCTTTCGGATGAAGCCTGTGTTCTGCGCCATTAAACTAATATCCAAATCTATGTTCTAAATCACACTTTACTCGAGATCCAGACTTGCTGATGAGAATGAAATGAACGATTTCCAACCCTGAAGCAATTATTCTTTTGTTCACGTTTGCATTACATTGGTTCCACGCCTCTCTCGATCTTAATTTTCATTGGACAGATCGGGGACTCAGTTTTAGAGGGAGGAGTTCTTGTTGTTTCCTTCCTGAGTGTCATGAGGTATTTAGATGTCGGACGCACATATCTTTATTAGTGATCGGTGTTCTTGTCAGATGTTAAGGCTTATTACGGAGCGTCATGTTTTACCTTAGTTCTCGTAGGAGTTTCGAATTGTTTCGACTTGAGAGTTTTACCTTGTCTCTGATGTTGCATTTTAGCTTTTACTAAAAAAGTGTTTCAGTGGTGGTTAATAAGGGATAATTAAAATAAAAAGTAAGGTGGCAAAGGTGTCGTTATTTTGAGAAAATTAAAACGTTGTAAATTTTGTTTTTATCACATTTTGGTCCTTCTTATATTAGGGCCAAACCAAACTCTAATAAACTACAGCACGGGCGTCATCGCCGGGGGGGGGGAAAGGGGGACGCGTCCCCCCAATAATTGAGAACATTGTTTAAAAAAACTCATTAACTAAAAAAACATTAAATTGTTTTTAACTTTTGAGGGCGACCTAAAATTTACTGAATGTGTATTTCTCCGACTTTTAATCACTTTTAATCATAAATGATTTTGATAAATGATAAATGATTTGATAGTAAATGAGGACTTTAAATGGGTTCATCAGTGTTCATCTGCTAGTAAAAAGGCTAATAGAATATTGGGATACATTAAAAAAACTGTTTCTTCAAGGTCCGAGGATATTATTTTTCCACTATACTATACAGAGGCTTGGTGAGACCTCATCTAGAGTATGCTGATCAGTTTTGGTCTCCATACTTAAAAAAGGTATTGATTCAATTGAAAGGATTCAGCATACAGCTACTAAAATGGTCAAGGGTATATCCAGTTTAATTTATGAGATAAGATTCAACTTTTTAAAATGGTAAAGCAAGGGGACACAGAGGGACTAAATTTCAATACGGGTAATAGAACAAGGGGTCACAATTTCAAATTGAATAAAGTAAAATTTAAGACGGATTGTAGAAAGCATTATTTTTTAATAGGGTAGTGGATAGATGGAATGCGTTGCCTGAAACAATTTTAAATTCAAGTGGGGTAAACGAGTTCAAGAGAAAAATTGACAGATACTGGGATTCCGGTAGTTTGGGTTAAAAAGACTGGACCAACCTTGCTGGGCTTATGCCTGTAGTTGGTCGACTTAATTTGCATTTGTATTTATTTGTATAAAGAATGGTGCTAATATACCAATGGAACCTAATTTAAGAGGCGTATACAAGAGGGGGACGGACACCCCGTTTTTAGAACACGATTTCATTTAGAGTAGGTTGAAGAAAGTGAGAAAATTAGAACATATTATCCCAACAAAAAAAAATATGTATCTAGCTTAAAAAAATAATTAAATTAGACCAACTCAAAAACATCCAGCTACAGCACTGGTTAAACTGGTTAAAGCATAAAAAATTTGATTTTGAAACTGTAATCTTATAAAACTTAAAATTAGCTTAAACCTGTATTTAAAAGGTAAAATTTTTTAAAATTTTCTGGGGGGCACCCCCAGACCTCCCCTTTTTAGTGAAAAGTTACAAACGGTTTATAAAAAATTGGGACAGAAGTTAATTAGTTGATTCAAAACCATCTTAAAATTTTTAACTAGGGTGAAAAAGAAAAACGATTATTTTTGGGGTAGTTAACCAATAGTTTGTAAAAATATTGGGGGAGGAATCCCGAATCCTTGAGGCGTCCCCCCCCCCAATATTCAGGAGCTGGAGACGCCAATGAACTACAGAATCATTCTTCTTATAATTACCAATTGACAAAAGTAGTTTAAGTTTTCAATTCACAATTTACTAAACATTTCGACGGGGGGCACCTTCAGTAGAAAGTTAAAAGTTAAAATGTAACTGAAAATGACCCCCGTAGTTGGGGTCGAAACGTTTAGAACCTTAGAATGACTACGGCCAACTTGCCTGGAACACCTAAGTTTTAATTAACTATGCTATGTTGTTTTTATTAAAAATTATGAATTAATAATCACATAATTTACCATTACAATATATTCAAATTATATCTTTTGTCAAGTGAAAACTTAGTCGTTAAAACGTTACTGAAGATGACCCCCGTAGTTGAGGTCGAAACGTTTAGAACCTTTATATCTACAAGACTACGGCCAACTCGTCCTGAAATAATTTAATGTAATTTTTAATGTGTATTGAAAAATGCAACATCTAATTATGCTATCATAAGATGGTAAAATTTAAGAAGATTGCTATATTCGTGGTCCCGTCAAAAAAGTATACGAATAATGACATTCCGTTTTTCACGCGCAATAAAATTCCTTAATATAGTCGCTCTTGTGAAAGACGGTGCTATTTCTCGCTATTCACTCCATTGTCAAGTAAAATGCGTTCTTTTCTGGTTTCTATTTTTTGGGCGCATTTTCTTACACACTATAAGCTTTACTTTATAAACCCCGTATGTAACGGAAGTGCTTGCGTCATCAGTTTTTATAATGGATTAGCCCGTGTTTGTCTATGCATTTAGTAAAAAGTGTGTTTGTAAATAGATTTTTTAAAAATCTACTTATGCTTTTTTTTGCAAATAACAAAAAACATCGTGATTAAGTAATTAAAGAACAGTTAAAAAAGCAGAAAGGGTTTTTTACAAGTATAATTCCGAACATAAAAATGTTTATCTAATTAAATTATGTATAGAAAAGTATCCCAGCAGTAGTGAAATAAGACATTGTATGCATTTTATATTATTTATTTTTGGATACATTAATAATTGTCAAATGAAAGATTTAATCATCGTACTAATAAATTTAGTTATAGTATTTATTTGATACAAAGTATATAATTCCTCAAATCATCAATTTAATTGCAAGGAAAAAAAGTAAAACAGCGAACAACCAATGTATTCTTAAACTTAACTCCAGACAAATATGTAACTCAACCTTTTGATAAGTTCTACGTTCCTAACTGCAGCTTAAGAAGACTTACGTATAAATTTCTTTTAGGAATATCAAAATGCTACACACATACCTTTTCTAATAACCAAAAGTTGCATCCATATGGAACAAAACATTTTGTTTAAATTTTGTAAACTTTTCAATTGTGTTCAAAGACAACTAAAACTTTTTTTAGTAACTCGAATATTTTCACCCCTATCAGATACACATTTACTATAGTTCTGAAACGGAAATAAAAATTTTGAAATAATTTTGTTCATAAGATAATCTACAAGTAATTTAGTTAATGTATTTCATTTACAAAAATAAATACACATTCATTAGAAACACACACAATGTGTGATAAAATTATTTTGCAAATTCCAATGCACAAAATACTATAAACTTCCGAAAAATGTAGATATTACCTGGCTTTTGTGTATGTGTATCATATACACAGGTTACATAAGTGATGGCGAAAGAATATTCTTGTGGAATAGGGTCCAGAAAGATTTATCTTGTCATCATATTTTGTATCAGACTACTGTTATTTTGCTTTTTTTAAAACCATATCAAGAAAAACGTAGGCTGAGCTTGCTGGATATCAAAAAGCTGATGTTGCTAGTTTTCTTGGAACAAAAGATATAAATCAATATTTGCATTTTTATAAACTGAGTCTAGTGAAAATATTGGTGTTTGTTTTGATGCAAAGAAAGAATGTTAAGCCTAGAGTCACCGATAACTTAATGATAATAACAAACCTAAGCATATAGTGCATTAAGGCTAGTATAAATTTGAATTATTTAAATTGAATATAATTTTCCTTTATATAAAACAATGGAAATTATCATCCAAAAGCCTTTTTTCATAATGTGTAAAAAATGTATGTAATTAAAAAACATAGAAAACGTTTATCAAATTATTATTTTATATAATTTAGTAATTTATTTAGAATATCTTACCATGTATTTTTCGCAATAAAAATACTACATTTGAAAAATTTGCTTTATTATTTTATCTCATGTATTTAAGTTTTTCTTCCATGCAAATACGCGCATGTTAAATATCTTATCAGGATACACAAAATGACTTGAATAGCTAAGGCTCTTTTAACAAGCATTTTCCCTCATTATAAAGGAATAGTAAATACTAAAATCCAGAGGGTATATCACACTTTTGTTTCCTTGTACAAAGATGAATAAAGAGAAAATAAATGTGTTTTATGTATGCATTTGAATTTTAAACATTTTACAGTGTAAAGTTCCAACATTTATTTAGAGCAACAATGGTACATTCGGTTCCTTTCCATCTCAGGATTGAATATTGAAGGACGGAGCTTAAAGAAACGTCACTTTTATATCCACAGCCCAATAAACATGGACCAAAAAATAACATTTCCATCTCCGAAATATGTCAAAAGCGTGTATAACTGCTTAACGCATCACCAAATAGGAAGATACATGGTTTTCCCATTGTATACTCTGACGCTAAAACATACGTCTCTGGCCGACAATAGGATGAAAGAATAAAAACTACGTCATTCCTCTATTGAACCGAATAGGAGGATCTCCACGAAATAAAAATGCCTTCACTAAAACGACAGCTTCACTAGCATTGGGTAGAAGATAGACGCATCTAGATTACTATCTCAATAAATTATGCCTTTATTTCGATGGGAGTGGTAAAGTAGGTAGCAATAATAGCGCTCCTGAAAGATCATAAAGAAGGTCTTGCCCAGTCGACAATGGAAGGGAATTCTGGATTAAAGGACTTAGGCCGTATCGAACTGGATGTCAGTGTGCGTGGTGGTTCGATAGGGGTTTTCTTGCCGAGAAAGCAATTGGGGAAAGACGCGGGGAGAATGGGAAGTTTGACGCGCTATTCCATTTTAGAGAAGTTGGGCTTTATTGTTTGAGTTTCTTTGCTGAGACGGAGGATTTAACACGTGCAAATTGGGTCATTGAAGGGTAACGTAAGCAGTTAATGTTGGTTTTCATTGCACTACGTTCGTTTTTCGTATTTTGCTGCAATTTGTTAAAAAACTAATTGAATGCGTTTTAAATTCGTTTATTTCAGCTACACTATTAAAACGACAGTTTCAGGACTGAGTAAAAGTTACTCAAACTGGCTCCGAATCAAATTTACACAAATTTGAAAACATGAACACACTCCTTTCTGAAAATGTACAGATACTCAAAAATGAAACTTCTTGAGTTAGTCCATGGCAGTCTCATGAATCGGAGTGCAACGATAGTCACTATGACGTGTTAAGTAGTTTTATAATAATTGTGACTATCGTCGTAATAATGAATGCGCGTTCAGAAATGAGAATATTCATATTTTCAAATTTGAGTAAATTTCATTCGGATAATTTTTACCCAGTTTTGAAACAGTTTGATTATTTGTTTCAAATTTCATTTAAAATAATTGGATTTGTGGCATTTCATATCGAAAAACGGTTTTTTTTTCGTATCCAGAAATAATTTGCAAAGCAAAAATAAATATTCACCTACTATTAAAAATAAAAGTTTGAGTTCTTAAAAAAACTCGTCAATTTATTTGATTTTTCTAATAGATTTTAACTTGACTAAAGAATAGTGCTTAATTCAGAATAGAGTAATAGTTAACCGTAATTAGTAATGAATTATCATTGTTTCACTATGCTACACTGTCCTCTTGTGGTATTTTGTATTAAGTATAGTCCGATCACCACGAGAAAAACTTTTATCGTAGTACAATGTTGTGGTGAATATTATGGAAGCTAGTTATACTCCTCAATTTTTGGGTGTGATGGTAATTCATTAACTTTGAAAATGTATTTTTTGCCAAATCTTTATGATTATCATTTAGATTTGATTTTATTTTCAAATGTTTTGTTTTTCTGTCAAGGTTTTTATCGTGACAGTCTAACTTTATTCATAAGTGGGTTACACATTTTTAAAGGTGTTTTTACACAGTTACAAAACTAAATTGCTTTCGAATATGTTTTCGATAAAAAAATAAGTATATTTAAAATTGAAGCCATATATAAAAACTGAAATAAGATATACTGAATTCTTATTATTTTTTATGGTTAAACCAGAACAAAGTGCAAAAACATTATAAAACGGTTAACAAAAACATATTTCATTTTTTGCTTTAAATTAAAATAATTGTTTTTAGTACACGAAAATTATCATACTGCATAAGAATTATTTGAAAATTATTTTTGAAGTAAATATGTTTTAACTTCCAAAAGCTTATTTTTAAAGTTAAATGAAACATATAAATATTAATACCACGGTTATGATACAAATCGACAAATAACATCTTAAACATTTCCTTACGCAATAAATAGCACATATTTATTCATATAACCAAATTTATTACCTCCAAGTAGTTGTTAACATTCTAATGGCATATTTTTCGAGTATAAGTCTGAAATATAATTGAAAACACCCATTGATATTTATAAATGTACGTGGAAACTCTCTAATGATCTCTAACACTACAGGCGTTAAAGATTAAATTTGTCTGCTAGAGCAAATAGAGTAGTGCATGAGGGAAATAGTTAATGCTTTGCTGGTTTTAGACAAGGAATAAACCACTGCTATAGTTTTCTCTTGAGAATAAGATTCCATTTTGCAGCTAACCACAACGTCCGCTTATTTTTCATCGATCTACTTTTGCACTGCTTTTTATATTAAACGACATAAAATTAAAAGTGTTAACCCATTAAGGACGACTTTAAAATAATGAAAATAAGTAACTTTTTCTTTCATATTTTGTTCATTTGGACCGAATATAGTAAGAAATGCCCATTTTCAGATTTTTCAAAAAATATTTTTTATGATTTTTTGACTGGCAACTTTTCTTGCCAACCGTCCTTAGTGGGGTCCAAACTCTGACAAATGAAAAGTCGAAAAAACTGATTAGAATGTTTACGATTTTGATAATAATATGTTTTTATACATAATTTAAAGAAATAATACAAAAATAAAAGTGAATGGGGACTATACTGCAGATAGGGGGTCCAAGAAAGGGTATTTTACACCTACTGAATAGGGCCTGTTCAGTTCGAAATATTGATATTCTCCTAATATCAGGCTTTAAAAATAGCCGAACTAGTACTTTTTAAGTCGGAACGGTTGGAACCCTTTGATTTCAGCACTTTAGGTAACTTTCAGGTTAAAATAGTTTTATTTATATCTCCCAGTCTGGGACATAGGGACTTTTTTTTACCTGTGCCAGTCTTATATTTTCTCGACTTTCGTTTTTTTATACCTTTGGTTAATTTTTTGCCTTCCGAAGCTTTTTCTCTTATTGGAATTCTACGTTCTTGTTAGTCATTCTCAATCAAAAGTCATCATAATTACAATATTCATCTTTATGGTTCCAGATTTCGCATATTCCCCACAGAAAATGTTGAAGACTACTCATCAACTCGATAAAAACTAGGTATTGGCCCATTCAAAATAGGCTAAATAACTCCAGTGATATTTTATTTTATTTTTTGACAACTGTAAGTTTCTATAAAACCCTTTCAAGGAAAATAAATGTATCCAGAAATGATTTAGTATGAGATTGAACCAATAAATGTGTTAGGAATCGGTAAAAATGTAAAATCTATAAAAAAAACCCCACTAAAATTATGATCCAAGGGAAACATTTCATCATGCTAAAGTATCAATAAGATCTACATTTATGATAAGGACTAAAAAAGCATTAAAAATAATTAATTTGCAAAAGCTTCTTATGAATAACTCGTAAAAGTTTAGACCACACATCGGACGATAGGCAACAAAAGTTGCCAGTAGAAGAAAACTCTTGCTCCTGGCAATTTAAATACCCTCATTCCAACTGTAATTGGTAATAATATTTAGAATGGGATCTTGTAAATATGCTGCAATGGAAACAAGTCACAAAAATAACCAAAACATTAGATTATTTTGGCATTTTCCAAATGATCTCCCAGCTATCTCCAAAATGTAGTGAAACGCTCTTATTCTAACAGCGATTTTACCACCAAAACGGCATGGAAGGTATAAATTTTATTTTTATCTGAATAAATACATTCTTCAGAAGCTGTTATCATGCATTTTAACTTTTAATGTCCTCTATTAGAGTCAGTAAAAAATGAAATGTCCCTTGGCAACTTTTCTTACCGACCGTCCTTAATTGGTTAAAGTCATAGGGCCGTATTCAGAAACTTAAACACGAGATGGAAACGAAAACGGGACGTAAACGAGACATTTTAAATGAGATATTTCTACTCTACAGCTGTCGTCCGCAATATTGTTCTGAGATTCGAAGCGTATTCCGATTGCTTTTACACTTTTTGTGGCCCCTTTAATAGTTCCAAAAAAATCTAAAAAAGCTATTTATTACCAAAAATAAGTCCTCAAACATTAATATATTACGAAAGTAATGGACATCTAATGCCTGTAAAAATTTGTATTATCAGTGAATAATTACTTGTGACGTTTCTCGATGGATGGCAGCATGATCACTCGAGCTCTCGAAACGGTCTTTTCGGAGTTGCCGTAAATTTTTCATCGTTCCCGTCTGGTTTCCATCTCGTGTTAAAGTTTCTGAATACGGCCCATAGTCTATGATCGTATGATTTTCTCCTTTACTGCCGATTTTAAACATAAATTTCCACCTTAAATATCAAGCAGAATTATCCCTATACCGAAATAAACTTACGTTTTATTTCCGAGCATTTTACACAAATAGCTTTTAAAATTTTGTATTTGAATACTTATAGAGAAATGCTAAGGTCCATTGAATTTTAGCGATCACAAATACGAAAAAAAATTTTATCCGTTAGAAACGTGCACGGCAAAATGTTTTTTTTAAATCTAGAGTTTTGAGAAGGTGTGTAAGAAAAAACTCGGAACAATTTTTCATTTTATTAAGAGTTATGTGCATGCTTGACATATATCTCTTTGGTAAAGAATAAAAAACTCGCGCGATATATCTTGTCTCTCCAAATATCCCTCAGACACATCCATATCTGAAGTAAAGCACAAATTTCATTCTTAAAAATGAATAATGGTTGTGTCTTGGATTGATCCCTTAGGAAGGCTTGACAGGGAACTCTGATAGGATTCATTGAATTTGAAACCCTAAGTTAAGATAAGTAGTTTTACTGAATTACATTAACATTCTCGATTTTCATTCAACGCAAATAATGAATTCTATAATTTTATATATGCCACGCTTTCTTTAAAATCCTATACAAGTTATCAAGTTCATCATTTTCATTTACGTTTTTATAAAAATTTAACTCTAAAAAAGAAATATTCGATCATATACCTAATGAGTGAATATGATGAACTATTATTTAAAAATAGCTAATTTAACTTTTAAAAAAATGCAGATTAGCGTGATTAAAAAACAACCCTTAGTCATATTAAAAACTGTATATGCTTAAGAGATCTTGGGTTTAAGCTGAATAATTTAATCTTATTCATGTATCATAAAATATTAAATTAGGTACTCAAGCAGGAAATCTATTAAAGTCACTCTTTGCGCATTAGGGTGTATCGAAAAAAACTTTTTTCGATTTTGATGACGCATTAGTGCGGAAAAGTTGTCTAAGGTACCAGAGAATACCTGTGATTTTTTTCAGAATTTTTGGATAATTTCTTAAGGCGCCACATTGTCCCTGAAGTTCCCCATGTTAATCCTATGAGGCGCGCAGCCAAAAAGGCCGAAAATTCGTTTTTCGCCCCTCATTTCTGCCCTAATCAACCGAGGAATGTCTTGTCTCGAGTTATGGACTCTATATGATGTTTGCTACCCGAAAAAGCTTGAATAATAGCCTAAATATTTATATTACGTTTTTTTGTATGCTCAAATTTCGTCGAAAATCGCGTATTTCCTCGTTCAAATCAGAGCCCACAATCAACATAATATAAAGATTTAAGTTATTATTCAAGTTTTGTCGGGTAGCATACATCATATAGAGTCCATAACTCGAGACAAGACATTCGTCGTGTGATTAGGGTAAAAATGAGGGACGAAAAACCGATTTTCGGCCTTTTTGGCTGCGCGCTTCATAGAATTAACATGGGGAACTTCAGGACCAATGTGGCACCTTAAGAAATTATCCAAAAATTCTGAAAAAAATCACAGGTACTCTCTGGCACATTAGACAACTTCTCCGCACTAATGCGTCATCAAAATCGAAAAAAGTTTCTTTCGATACACCCTAATGCGCATTCTTACTTTTTTAATTTTGTGTTTATATTACTGTTTTTAACCTAATAGAGTATTAGAAAAGTAAACAAATCCAACTAAAAATTACAAAGCAGGAAGAGAAAAAAGAATCAACCTACCACGGAATCACAGACTTGTTGCCAAGTAGAATACATATGCCGTACGGAGAACATTTTAAGATGATGATTGGTTAAAAAAATTTTAACTAATATTTATCATTTTATTACCAAAAATATAAAAAGTACGACACATTATGCGCGTAGATAAAAATAGGCAAAAAATATAAATTTTTATTTTTACTGCAGCCTTAAGGGCTATTCCTCTACCCCATCCCTCTAATTCCGCTTATAGATATTATAACTTCTAGAGAAATAGCCTCTCAAAAGGAATGTCTGTTTATCCCTTTTTCTCATACCCTTTTTCAATTTCCTCTTCCTCCCAGCTGTGCATTTAAATCAAGTTTTGTCGGATGCGCGTTCCGAAACAGGAAACGTAATCAAAGATGTTGGCGGAGCCTCTAGACTTCAGGCAAGCATAATTCTTATAAGTAGTAGCTTGCTTAAAAAGTGAATCTTCTCATACATATTCAAAAGTTTTATGCCCTCTGCATTCCTCTTGATCTTTTATTGTTAATTTCGTTGTTTTAGGTCGAGTAAAAGTAATTTTTCAAAAATGTGTACATTTCTCAAAAGTAATCTAGTATATTGCTGAGGAGGGCCTACCGAGATGGATATTTCCGTACTTCGATTGTAATTTTGCATATAATGGTAAAACATTTCTGGATATACATACATTATTGATATGACTTTACCATAATAATGTTGATTTATTTCACTCTTACTTTCAATAATTGTGATACAAAGTTTAACTCAAAGAAATTTAACCAAACTCTAAATAGTAAAGGCACTGTAACCGTTTGATGGGTAAAGGGTATTCAAAATTATGCTTAAATTTTAAAAAAATCTATGCTAACTCTTCTTTGATGAGGAAATTCTCACTTTCTGTTATTTAACTAACGGTTTTCTGAACTCTACGTTATTTGCAAATTCCTTGAGAACTTACAAGGAACTATTTTGCAAAAAAGATAATCCATGTAATACTATTGTAAATAAGCCGCATTCACCTAATACGTAGTAATATAAAATTAAATACTTCAACTTTAATTTCTAATTATTTCTAAAGATTAATACCGCTACGCAATATAAAACATTCCCAGTCAAAATAAAACTATAATTAAACATTTATTTTTTTATTAAATAACTGCATAGTGGCATTAAAAAAGTACGCGGAGTCAAGAAAAAAAATAATATTTCCATTTTTATCATGGATCCATCTATGCCTCTCATGTGCAAAAGAAACGTGGAAACTATGACTTCTTTAAGGATTTCCTTGAGGGAATTATAGACGAATATTGAGGTCGTTATACTAAAAAAAAATACTATAAATGAAAATAATAACCCATCTTAACAGAAACTTGAGGGTATTTTTTTTGTTCAATGCTAACACTTCCAAAAATGTTTAACCTCAAAATAAAAGTACTAAATGGTTTTTAAAATATGCAAGAGGAATATTGTTTTACAAGACTCAGAAAAAACTTACAAATATTTTGTAGAATCAATGCAAATAAGTTCTTGAGATTATGTAATTAATTCAGAAATTTGCAGAAAAACTGTTGTTTCATGAACATTCAGATTTTCTATATTTTTTCAATTGAAGTAAAGAGCACAAAAATACCTCCTGCAGGTGACAGGATATCGAATAAAGACTGAAATAAATAATTCAAGAGAATGTTTTAGTGGATAAGAAGAGCTTGTTCTGCGTTTTTTTCTTATTGGAAATAAGTAAGTGCCCCCCTCTCGATTTGTGTAGTTTGTGCAATGAAGTATTGAATATTCGATCGAAAATAGGGGCGCTGTAGTTCTATAATTGTCTCCTCTTCTATCTAATTCTTCAAAAAGAACCTCTATTCAAATAACTGTGAAATTCTAGTGTTTTTGTCTTTGAAAACGTTTGGAATATATGTTGGATTTATAGTAATATGGTTATTAAGTCACAATATTTATAACGAAGAAATAATAAAAAAATCTAATTTGATCATAGTTATAATTCACGGCAAAACTTGTCCATAATTTTTCTTGAACGATGTAAATATGGATATCCGCTCTGCTCGGAACCCATAACAATTCCCGTAACAAGACTAAAACTAATAAATACGCAATATTAAAATGTTTCTTCACCGGTTTAATGAATAATATCGTTACAAGAACGTTAAAAACGGCAATTTAATTGTTTCGAGAAAAATGCATTCAGGATTTGTTGAGAAAAGACGATCCACTGATTCTACACTGATTAATTAGTTTTCAACAACTCTATTTATAATTATTATTGTCGGCTCTTGCAGGGTGTGTAGCAACATTTATCCTTCAGTCAAAGATACATATAGGTTAAGTAACGATATTAAATAATGCAACTTTATAATCTATATTTTTTACGATAGATGAGTCAATAATTAGCCCATTTAAATAAATTGGTTGGACTTCTTGCTTTAATAACAGAAGCAATATTCCACACACATTTTCTACTTTATATCAGTATGAAAAGCTGAAATAGCTCCCAATTTCTCTTGCAAAGCAGTGGGAAGATAATACAGGCGTAGGTGTTAATGGCTTATCCGTCTCTCCAATTCGATAGGATTGAGGTCGGGGCTTAGAGCAAACCAGTCAAGCAAATAAAACTCATTTGCAGAAAACTCGCACCCCCTCCGGTTTTGCAGTATACGACACGGAGCTCTATTCTCTTACAAGAACCATTCATCATATCCATAGAGTTCCCAAATCGTTCAGAATGTCAAGATAAACGCAAGTGCATGACGCAAAAAGTATGTAGAGAAGTTCACACTTTAAAAATAAACCCATGGTTTTTTCTTATTTCCTTACCCTTTCCATTATGGTATAATACAGGAATGTCAGAACTTGCACGTTTTAGTTTCTAGTGATGTGTATGGTAGACTTGTAATCTTGTATATGTAAATTACATGCATGATGCATGTCGATAAAAGAAACACCACTGAACTAGTTTTTATTAGAAGAGTAGGAAATTATACACTAATGAAAATTTTTATGTTTAAAACTCTAATTTATAAAACACATATTAATGTGAAGGTTGAGAATACCTAAGCTCGTGTCGCTCCCAAAACGCCACCGAACAGTGCAAAGAAGGTGTACTGCAACTAAACTTCGGCATCTGCCGGAAACCGCGAGAAAGGCGGTAGAACTTTGGTGTATCAGTTTTGATTTGGCTCTGAAGAATGTAGCAGGGCGAGACGCGGAATGCGCCAGCTCTTGTATATTTTATTATTATTCTTCATTAAACTGTTATTATTTTAACGATGGTGTTCTCTAAGACTGGCGTCTTCCCCCTCACATTAATATACTGAAATCATGTTCACTCATAAATCTATAAAAATACTATTATTTTAATCCAAAACTTAAGAACACATGTTTACAAATATAACCGTTGAAATAAATATTCTAAATATAAACATCATTTTAAAAGTAATCAATAAAAATGGTATACCTCTAATCAAATCCCCAAATTTTCAAGATACTTTTCATTCCTTTTGAGTTTAAAATAAGCACAATTACTGTATAGGAAAAACTAAATTCTTCTTTTATAATATGTTTATGATATGATTTTTAGTGTAAAAGAGGTTAATAAATAAATATGTTGTTACGAAGCTTGATTCCTCTCAAAAGTAATAACATCACTTTAAGTAAGACATTAACATTTCATTTTTACTTCGCTGAAATAAGTAGCGAAACAAAAAAGCAACTGCCCTGTCAGACATTTTTTTCCGAAAACAAGACATTCCATTCCATTAACCCCTTCCCACTTAAGCTTAAGTTCTTAATTAATGCAAAATAAATATCTCCTAATTGGAGTAAATGTCCCACAACTTATCGCAGCAGATATTCTCTGACGTCACACCTTATGAATCAAAACACAAAAACGGTTAAGGAGTGCTGAAGAAAACAACACAAAATAGTATAGAGTTTAATGGAAAAATCGTTGAATGACAAAAGAGAAAATAGGATTATGCTAAATCTTCTTTAAAAAGAAGACGGAAAAAGCTTCCCCGTTAGTTAATCCTAGTAGCGTATGTCCCTGTTTTCTCTTCTTTTTCAAAAATACTGCCACAAGGATGTAATCTATCAGTTTTGTCGTTCACAAAGTAAATCGAAATTAAGTTTGACTTTGGGAACTTAAAGTCTTGAAGAACCCTCGAAAGAGTTAAAACAGGCGTAAATCTTTAAAAATCTTGTTTTTGGTGCTTTTTAGTGCCTTTTCTTCTTTATCCTGTTTTCACTCATAACTAATGCTGAACCTCAACCTTCATGGACGCATTTTAAATATTTTAAAATCTAGATTTATTTTTACACTAGAAACGCGCTAAGATTTGTGTGCATACCATAAACCGCCAACTGGGGTCGTTTTGACCTGGTTAAGTAAACCTTAATTAAATGGAAAGACATGTTTTTTTTACAAAAAAGGTCCTAACAAAGAATTACTCTGTTATTTTATCCAATTAAAATTCACAAGTAACGGTTTTCCAACAGCTTGTACAAAGTTTTAGAAGCGAGGGCAAACTTGTCGACCGATTGTTTTTCAGCTCTAGTGCTTTTGATTCCAATATGAGAAATTTCAATACTTTTCTTTAATGTATAATAACTTTTCTGGTATATTTGTACAATTTTTCCCATAGAAATACTTAATTAAAAACGGTAATTTAGAAGATTCTAAAGCCGGGACCAAAGTGACTATTAGGGATGTTCTGGATAAGTCGTTGATTATTAAATTAATTATGTAATGAAAATAAAAAAAATTGAAATTTCGCAACCTGGTTCTCAGTTGTTGTTTTTTAGAAACTTGTTGAAATACTTGTATTGAAAATCATTTTATACAAAGCTACTGCGTGATAAATTTTAAAAAAGTATGAAAGTGGCGCAATTAGCCAAACCAAAACCAAATAATTTTCATAAATTAAAACTTCCTAACTTTAGTAATATAAATTTACCCAATTGAAAGGAAAATAATATTTTTTAATTTTTTTAAAAATACTTGGAATATGTTTAAACGGTAATAGTAATTATTATGGAATACATTATCAGGCAGTATTGTTAGATTTAAATAATTAAAAAATACAATGACGCATTAAAATTTTTTCTTTTATAAAAGCTGATCCAAAGTAGCAAAGAATGTTTACTAATGTGAGCTTTTAAGAATATAGTTGAGAATAAGTATTCATTTTCTACAAAACTCAATTTTAAAAACTGCATCAAATTCATCAAGTTTCAAAATCTTTTCAAAATAAAAAAAATTCAAAATAATAAAACATGAAATCTTGAAGCGAAATAGCTTCGATTTTCCAGAATTTTAATCTCATTTCTAAAGAACAGAGGGCGCAACTGTAAAAATATCGGTAGGAATTGGAGCAAATAATGTATTGACTTTTCAGTTTAAGAAAAGAGAAAGAAATAAGGGACTGGACGAAATATTCGATAAATATTAACAAAAATAAAGAAGAGCGTTGAGTATGAAAGGAGCGTAATCTAATAAAGTTGAGGATAGAAAAAAATTGTATTGTTCACTGGAAGAAGAGTATTTTGACCGAAAGTGGAATAGAAGGTATTTGTTATTAAGAAAACATTTTCAAGGTGTTTTTTTACTTTAAAATCTTACAAAAACTATTTTGTATACCACCTAAAATTAAGAAAATTATAATATACTTTTAAGACAATTATTTTTGCATTTTATAAATGTTGTGATAGAGCTTAAAATGCGGTCTATAGTTGTAATTTTAATTGTGAGTGTAAAAGGAAAAAATATTTGTAAGGCACACTTTTAAGAGTAGGTATATCCGTAATTTTAAGCATTGATTAATATTTTCCTACACTCATAAAAACTTTTATCTGGACGGTATCACTTACACTCTAATAGTTTCATTTATTTTTTTAATTTTTACTTCTATTTTTATTTGCCCATGTAAATAAAACATGGAATTCATTCGGAAAACTTGCTGCATATCTCACTGCACCCTTTTTCATTTAAACATAGGCTTTTTTCTTCAGAACTCTTCGCTAAATATTAATAAAGAATGGTTTTTAAAGAATATATCAAGAAATCAAACATTCAAATTCATAGATACACTACAAAAATATTCTTCAACATCTTCCAAATTAAAAGTGATAAGAAATAATTGAGCGTGAAACAAAATCTTCAACTAAAATCTCTCTACTTAGAACCACATAAAAAACCTTTCTCCCTATACCTCAACATAAAGAAAATAAATAAGCTGAAACAGAGCAAACTCAAAAACTAGCCAAAAAATCCTTCGTTCTATAAGAGTAAAAGTGATTAAAAATTACCTCGTTTTTATAGCCTCTAAGATTAGAAAAATTTATGATAGGTAAAACTTAGGGAAAGCTTCTCTCCTAAAAGTAAATAAAGATTGATAAATTGCCACAGTAAGAAATCATATAAAAAGATTTCTCTTTATTCCCGAACCACGTTTAAATAAGATACAAGAAAAAATGATTTTAAGAATAAACAAACATATGAAGAAAGTAAAATGAAATGCTCTTAAGTCTAAAAGAAGAACCGAGAGGATAAGTAAAAAAGCAGTCAGAAGTCTCTCCTAATGATCTAACCAACGTTGCGGTGGTAGAAGCATTAAGCATTTACGATCATGTTTTAATTGCCCATAAAAAACTTATGGAGCGCCCTTAGAAAAGACGCTTTCGTTATGAAGGTCCTTTAAGGCTTTTACGGAAGCCAGATAGAAAGGGAAAAAATATGTTTACGGATTTTTTTTCATTCCTTTCTTATAAAATCTCGTGTTATAGTATTGATTACCATTCAATTGGTAGAATGAGCTTTCGGAAATTTTTGTCAAGTTGCATTGCAATCCAGTCGGTTATTTTGTACTTTATTTTGGTTCCGGAAAATGACTTCATCTGAATCAATCTTTTATTTTCTTGAGAACATATTCATTCACATTTATTTAGTTATTGGTCAACTAGCCCTTTCACCCACTTCTAGGATAACGAATTATAAGCGAAGTTAATTTTATTATTTCTCAAAAGTTTTTTAGATTTTAATCATACAAGAAAATTTCAATCCATGAGAAGTTATCATTAGTCAAATTTTACATCTAATATAACTTGTATAATTATAGGGAATTCATAAACATACAGAAAACATATCTTGATAAAAATTAACAATCATTTTCCTAAAGAATTCAAAACAAAATTATTGAAGGAATAGAAAAAAGAGGATGCAAATTGTTTGCTTGCTTACTTTATTAGAACGTAAAATACGAACAATTGCATGCTTTAAAAATATATACAAAAATAAAAATCCGTCATGAATCAGCGAGTCCCATGATATGAAGTAGTATGGTTCAGCCAATATAAATAAAAGAAAGTAAATTTCCAAATTTAATTTTCTTATAAGGTCCGATACATTACACAAGTAAAATATTGATTTAAAACTTCCAATGGAATTCAAGCTTTCTCAAGGTAGAAGGAGTCTAAAAATCGAACAACCAATTACAAAGTTATAACATTATCCTTCTTTCAGACACATTCAGAAAAAATCTTATAAAAAGCTTTTAAAATGTGCAATTTTAGATCTTTCTGTGTAGTTTACATGTTTTGAAAGGCTTGTAATTAATTACAGTCTTGCGATCATGCGCACTTTTTTCTACCAAAAGAAAGATAGAAAATGGTTTCCATTCTTCATGAAGCGTTGAAACGTGCCATAGAATTATTCGTTTCCTTCTCAGGCTGAGTTGAAAAAGCATGTAAAATGTTAATGCCAATTGTCACGCACATAAAGGATTAAAGTTAAACTTGTTTAACAATTTTTGAAAATTCTGTATTTTTATCCATTAAGGTTGGAAGCGCTGAAATGTTAATCACCACCATTTCTCTACAACTGCCGTAAAATTACTCGCCTCATCAACTTTTTATGGAAGTCATTAATTTTTGCTCTAATTGAGGCTTATGAAATTTCAAGTGTGCTTAATTTTGCTTTAGAAACTGTTCAAACGTCACTGATTTTAATTATGTACTTATTTAATATTGATATTGGTTTAGGGTTAAAACATACTGTCTATACCGTATTTAGAGTCCCAAATGGTTTAATAAATAAAATTGAGTAAAATCATTGAATGAATTTCAAATAATGTACACATAATGGGGAATCTTTACATAGTATATGAATGAAAGTTAGTTAAGTAAAGAAGGATATATGGTTGAGTTGATGAAACTGGAAATGCATATGTTTATGTTTAATGTAATGAAAAATGCTAGTTACCATCAATTTAATTATGAAAAACACCACAATAAAATATGAAAACACAAAAAGTGTTAACAAAAACATTTTAATGGATTTTAAGTTGTGCAATAAAAGATTTGTGTGGAGTCAATATGGGTTATAAAACTTGGATTCTAAAAGAATTATATAGTCAGAATTAAACCCAAAAATAAATTGATTAAATAAATCCCAAATAGTACTAACACATAAAAGTTCAAAATTAAAATCAAAGTAGTAAGCAGACAAAATTGTCCATTACTTTATGTGATGGGTAGTAAGATCCATATAAAGTGCAAAAAAATGAATATAAGTATAGGTGATTAAAAATTTACTGTGCAAATAAGGTCAATATAAGTAAAAAAGGCAACGTTTATACTATGCACATGTTTATTTTAATTTAAAAACGATTCAGAGGATCGTTTCGAGGATGCCTGGATCTCCCTTGTCAGTAAAAGATGAAAAATGCAACAATGATGTTACGACCACGACATATAAACGTTTCAAAACACAAATTCATTAAATTCCCGCGCTTTGTTTAGTTTGGTTTTCACCATAATTTTACTTATTTTGATAAGTATAGGTATTTTTTATTCCTTGATTTTTTTAATCTAAAGTTAAATTTTTTGGAGACTGAAATTTTAAATTTACACTTTAAACGTTAATCATATTAAAGAAGAACATTTTGGAACAACCATCAATATATCGATACCATCTTTATTCTGGTATTGCTCTTTAAACGATATATTAATTGCGAAGTAAGAGGCCAGTGCAATGAAGTATTCTTATGAAAGATGATTATTTTGATACTTAAATATATACATTTGCCAATATATTTTACCTTAAGATATAGGCCTACATTGAAAACGCCAATTTCGACCAAATTAGCAATTTTTGTTTTTGATTCTACAGGATGTCCCAATATGTCCACCCCCTTTAACTTTTGAACCCCTGGAGATATAGTCATAAAAGTGATATCTAGTTATAGTAAAATGACCATGCCCTATCCGATGCTATATATTTTAACACCCTCTAACGTAACTGAAAGGAGTTATAATTTTTATTTCAAAAACTTTTACAGATCTGCAAAATTATTTATTTACAAAGTTGTAGAGCAGCATTGATTCAGTAGGAAAAGACACCTTGTGCAGAAGAATGCCCTGAATAAAACCCTTAAAATGCACGCTCAATTAGGTTGAAATTACTAAGTTTTTACGTCCTAAAATGCTCCTCATAAGGCGAAACTGAATAATTTTTATGACTTGGGTAAATGACTCAATTGTTCTTAAATAATAAAATTAAAAATTTATCAATTGAATAATTTAGCAAATTCATAAAAGTTTTTGAAAGGAAAATTATAACTCCTTACAGTTACGCTAGAGGGCATTAAAAGTTTTCGCATCAGATAGGACATGGTCATTTTACTATACCTAGACACCACTTTCATGACTATATCTCTAGGGGTTCAAAAGTATAAGATGGTGGACAGTTATCTTGGGACACCCTGTATATTTTAGTACAGCTTTTAAGCTTTCTAAAACCATCTTTTGATCCTATAGCCACTAAAAAAAGTTTATAGATAGTTAAAGAAAGAATGTCAAATATCAGTCACATGAAAAAAGTCACTTCAAATACGTTTTACTCAGAACACTTTTTTTTAACAAATTTAGTTACGGTGTGCATGATTTCTCAAAATCTATTGCTTGTATTGCTTGGAAATTTGGTATTATTTTTGATAGTGTATTATAGTGTGAATAATCTAAAAATTTTACTCTAGATTATTCCAAGCTAGTCTAGTGGCCTGTTAATGTGTAAAAATAGAAATTTTTTTTGTAAATACATGAAATATGTCTCTTAAGAGAAAGTCTATAATTTCTAAGTATATTACCTTAGTATACCTTAAAACTTCTAGGTTATTCACTAGATAATTGACAGTTACTCAACTTAATCAAATGTTTAATTATAAGATATGACACGAACTTAAAAATTTGCTTAATTTGTATTGATTTTTTGAATCAATTTATTTAAAAAAAATTGAGTTTAAAAAAGCTTAAATTAATTGGTTTCTAACATAAATAGACACAAATATACAATTATAACTGCGCATTTTCATGTTTTCGAAACAAAAAAAATTATCTACTAACGTAAGCACGTACCTTAAAATTATTCTTTAAATGTTTACAGACGTTTCAATACACTTGAAATAGAATCATAAGGTTCTTCTGTCTTCTCCTACCTTTATTACATTCTTCCCAAAAACAGTCCCATCTTTATTTTGGTTGATAAAAAAGAAGAAAAAATGTCAGTAAGGAATAATTCCGTTCTTTCCTTTTATATCAGTTTTCTGAATAGAACGCTTCAATGAACTCTTTGAAAGCTACAAATTTAGAGAAAATTACATTTTGATCAAGCTACCATGTCTTTTGGCACTTGGTGAAAGTCAGGATAAATCCAATAAATTTATTTTGAAAACTGTTATTTTTCCTTTGTGGATATAAAACTGTTTGATGTTAAATTATATTTTCTAACTGAAGTCAAATTTGTTTTACAAATAAAATGACATTACAATCTAAAAAAGCAATGCAATCTAAGAATTCGACTTTCAATAATAAACTGAAATAAAGCTTGATCCTATTGGATTTTTTTACATAAAGGCTAAGTTACTTTTGTAATTTAACTAAATATTTAACTGATCCCATGGTTCGTGAAGTTACATTTTACGCCATTCTTACTTCAGAAGCTACGATATGCGATAACCATTAGGGTGGGTCATTTTCCTATGGTGAAAAAAAAATTTTACAAATTCTATCGGGCACAGCAAGAAAAGGGTGCCAAATGGTCTCAAACTAACATGTGTAAAATATTATTCCATTATAATAACTCTTTTTGCCTCCGGATTGGCCTCAAATAGAACAAAAATATGTAATTTTTCATATTTTTTTAAATTATATAAATTAAATTTTTTTGTCGATAACTTCTTAAAGATCACAAATAAGGGTCTTTAAAAGCAATTTTAATCACATTAGTCACCTTTATGTATTATCAATACAAAAAAAAACTGCCAAAGTGGCAATGTAATATGCTATCATATTAACAATAGCCGTAGAATAGGAGGCTCTTTTTTGCCAACGAACAGTGGATTGTCAGTGGTACATATTTTAAATATTGGTAGTTCAGATACATTTTCCATCAAGTTTGGTCAGTACAAATTGGTATTTTTAATTTTTAAAAGTAGAAATAGTTATATTTTTCATAAATATGCCGCGCTTTAAAAATTCAGCGGACAGTTATTTTACTGGCTGGTCTTGGGATCCAAATATGATCGCAAAAATTTGTTGAAACAATTGTCGAGTGGATAGTTCGTTCATTAGGCAATATATCAGTTATGATTCGCCTCAGTCATGATTTACCTATTTTTTTGCTATAACAATAGACTGTAACCCAGGCCCATGAAGTTATACTTCTTTGGAGGGAGGATTAACTCAAAATGGCTCCTTAGTATTCCCTTATGCGTTCATAAAAGTTAAAATATAAAAAATTTAACTGTTTAAGATAATTACAAGTACGTTTTGAAAAGTAATGTAGCTTATTTAAAAACTTAAGCGATAATACTGAGCTTTATGCTGAAAACGGGGGTCTATCGCTCTTCTTAAGAAAATGCTTCAAAATTTGACTCTTAAAATGTGGTTTTAATTTATTTTTGAACATTAGTGACTCATAGGGGGTCATTTAGGATGGAATATTCCTAATATGCCAAAGAAATTTCAAGGAAAACCCCAACTTTTAAACTATTATCCAAATGTTTTCCTTGGGGTTGAAATATAACCCAAAAAAGGTACCCAATTTCTGACACTTCTATTTTTATTAAAAATTTAATGTTTTTAAAATCCTACTCAACCGGCAAAAAGAGTTTCGCATATTTTTATGATTCCAGCAAGAAATTTTTGGTTGCCAGTTCTAACCATTGAGATATTTTAAAATATGTTGTATTACAACTCAAGTATTTCAACTCTGGTTTCATTTATAATTATTTTATAGTCTTTAATGATGATTTTTATACCATTGTTCACATTTAAATTCATGACGGATTCGTGAAATCGAGGTAAAAGCTTGATTTTCGTTTGTCCATTAATCGAAACTTTGAGGCCAATCCGGAGGCAAAAAGAGTTATTATAATCGAATAATATTTTACACACTTCAGTTTAAGACCATTTGGCACCCTTTTGTTGCTGTGCCCCTGGGAAAATGTGAAAAAAATTTTTTTGACCCACCCTAATGAACATACTTAGGGCAATGCGATTAACAGGGCATTATTATCATTGTCCTGTCCTTTGCCCGTAACATATACTATAAGAACATAACTATTTCTATATATGCACTTCGTCAAATTTAAAATAATTTAAATAAAAAAACTTTTCTTAAAATACTTTTTTTAATTGATTAACTACCCTAATGAACTGTTAGTGACACAAAATTTAAATTAAAAACAATGGTGCACGGTTTATTTAAAAATGAGTTATTCCCCAGATTCTTTTTAAAAATTTATTTTGATCACATAACTATAAATTATCTCCAAACTATACGCTTTAATATACTATTAACTATACGCTATACGCTTCCAAACTATACGCAAACTTTACACTTATACGCTTTTGTTCAACGATTCATAATAAACACCAGTCATTATATCAAACAACTTATATCAGTTTATAAAAAAGTCGCTCTTGTGACATAAATGGATCTTTATGACGGAGTATTTTCTGTTTAATTTTCTATGACTACCAATTTGAATGTTCTGTAAGAGGAACTATTTACAAAATTTCCTTACTAACGCTATAAGAGAAGAACTGGGGTTCATCAAAACTATATCAGTTATGAAGATCATTATCTATTCTGACAAGCTTGTGTACATTTTTATGGAAATGATTCACGATTAAAAAATAATGCAAAATGTATAATAAAAAAAGAGAAATAGTATAAATGATTTCAGAATAATAAAACAGATATGATAAAAGAAATGATTTCAGTTTTTGTAAGATATTTGTCTCATGATGAGTAAATTTCAAATTAATTTTATAGTGTTCAACCGTCATAGTTAGAATGCGATGGAAAAATTGGGTATGGTAAATTTAAACGTCTCACTTGGGAAAACTCATTTTCTTGCTTTTCTATAATAGTAGTTAACTATATAATAGTAGGGGAGAGTGTTGTACCTACCGACGGTTGTACCTTCAGCCACCTCATTTTAAAATTCGGGAAAAGATGTCAATTTGAATTTGTGGTTGATTTTAAATGTAAACAGATGCTATCTAGTTGCTAACGTGAAATCAGCTGTTTATAATATTATATAAATTTTCTATAGTAAAAATACTGTTTTTAGGTATTCAAAGTTTTTTTTAGTGCATCACTACATTAATTATTTTCTTCCTCTATGATTATGATATGATAAAATGGGATATATAGGGGGAATCCCCGAAATTTTGACTTTTTAGTTTTGATATTAGAAATCGTCAGATCTCAATTCTTTTATCTTTTATAGAACTTTGAATGCAAAAACACCTGATGCTGTACCTTCGGACACCATAAGTGTTGTACCTACGGACACGTTCTTGTGGGTTTCTGTAGCTAATAGGCGTTTTAGAATCAGGTTTCATTTAACTGAATACATTTTAATAAATGTTAAATTAATTCTAAAGGGTAATATATTTGTCAGCGATTATTTTCAAGTGAATTTTAGATGAAAAATCAAATATTTTGTGATCTAAACTACTTTTTTAAATTTATGATTCTACTTGGAATTTAATGTAAAATATGGTGTAAAACCCTAAGCACCCTATCGCATTTAAGTATGATGATTAAAAAAACTTAAAATTTCCACTGAAGAAGATTTACCACCAAATTATTATTGTTATTACCACCAAATGCTTGCACAACTAGATGTCGATCGAATTGGGTTTTTTTTGGATCAGTGAAGTTGTCAGATCAATCAGCATGATTGATGAAACTATTACCTTAAATTCTGATCAGAAAATACCATGTGATTTTTGTGTTTTTGGTAAAAATTCAAGACTTTTATCATTCAACTTCGTTTAAATGATCATTTACGATCTAAAACTACATTACTTTGAAAAATCTATTTTCAATTTTAAAAAGGCTTGAAATAGGTTATTAAAAGGTAATTCATCATAAAAAATGTTCATTCTCAGCTTTATCAAGTAAAACTTCCCTTTTTAAGGGTGACCACAGGTACAACTGGGTCTGTCCATAGGAACAACAGGCTGTTGTACCTTTGGACACAAATTTTTCCAAGTTATTATAAATGATTAAAAATCCAATTTTCAAGATTTTGACTGCTAAAAAATATCTCTCCACTCACAAAGGTTAGGACTATAGGTTGGGCACTTTAAATGGTCAAAATGTGATTTTACCTGTCTTAGAAAACTTCAAACGTGATTTTTGTCCATAGGTACAACACTCTCCCCTATATAGATTACAATAATCACTTTATTAATGAATATTCATATTTAAATTCAAAACAATTGAAAGTTAATTGCATAGTAGTTTTATTTAAGGATAGTTTTTTAGTTAGACCTGATGATTTGAGATTTTCAGAAGAGAGTGCGTTATTTTTAGAAAAAGATATTAGAAGTGTCATAAAATAAGAACAAAACAATAATCTTCATAAACCTCTCTCATTAAATTAAGTGAAAATAAAAAAATTGAAATGTCCCCCTGAGATCATCTCTTCATGTGAGAAGACCGATTGCCTTATCACAAGAGATAGTATCTCAATAGTCTGGAAGTCAGTAACAGGCACTTTGACAGTGATGAATAGATCTACTCTCAAAAGATCTAAACTAAGATAACTTTCTACAGCAACAATCATTACATTTTTTAACGATACCCTATTGTTCCCTTTCAACGTAGAAAAATGGAAACTGGCTGGGATTCACATTAAAGTGTAATGATTATCATTCTCATTTATAAGCATGATTGCATATGCATATGGGAATAATTATATATTAAATATATTGTATGGATAATGTATGACTTAAATAAAAGTTTAATGTTAGTTTAGAAGAATGAAGACGTAAATTGAACACTTGGGAAGTAAACACCTATTAAAAGTAATGATTTTGACTATTGTACATCATCACAAGGGCTCTAAATAACCAGTTTTTAATTTTTTCTGATTTTTTAAAACACTAATTTATTTGCAGTCCTCATTTAAAAGTTCCACAGGAAAAACCGAAAAAACTTGCCGTGACGTCACAGTTGCGAAGAACAAAGGGGCCGCCGATTGCTCCAACTGCTCCAACCAATCAACTGCTCAAATTTCCCCCGCAACCCTTACGTAATGCGTTGAGCCACTGCGCATGCAGTTTTTATTTATTTAAAAAATTAAATAATGAGTTAGTAATGAATAACTAATGAATTAGTAATGCATGTATTTGCTCTCAGAATTGCTTTATTGCCATATTATTATTCGAAGACAATATAACTTGATTGTTATTGTATCCACGATGTTCTTACACCGGGTGTTTTAAAAAGTCCGCTCTGCACAGAAATATTCTTTCATAGAGTAAATAAAACCCCTCTACGACAACTTCTGCTGTTCAGAAAAATATGATATCATATCCGATCATTTCTTTCCATGGTACGTGCATGCATGTAAGTAGGATATTTTCAACATCCCACTTTTAAAACATATCCAAATGACCATGTTCACATTTTCCATAAACCTATTTTAGCATATATCTGATGGGACGTCTTGTTAGATTTCCTTTCGTGATTTTTTTGAAAACTATGCGTTCTAGAGGTAAAATTCTCGTGGCATTTTTTATGAACTCCAAGCAAGGAATATGCGCAGAGATTAGGTGTACTCTCTAAACTCCCTGTTTATTGATTTAAATGCGTTCAAAAGGTAATTCGGGGCTTGAAGTTTCAACGAGCCAACATTAACCAACAGACTTACATTGAAATTAGCTCGTTGCTGAAGCAAGAACCTCAATTGGTGTTTGTTAAGCATTGGGGACTACGAAACCTTTTTGGTTATTTTGGTGGGGGTGTTAAAGAAATTTAAGTTTTGGAGATTTCAATCCAATCTATGACCGATACTATACTACTTAAAAGAGTAATTTAATGTATTTTTAAACTTTTAAAATCAAGAAAATTTTTCAGGAGGTTTCAAAAGCTGACGAAAATATGTTGAAAATTTCAATGATACACTTCGACTCAGTTTCACACGCGAATTCCATTTTTAATTTCACAACTTCGTTTTTAGAAAGCATTTACATCATAATGTTTCGAGACATTGCATGAAACTGAACATCTTTTTATATTGACGGAGACAACACAGTAATGGGAGAGATGGGAGCATCTTAGAAGAAAAACTGTAGACAAATGTAATTTGTAACATGTTATCTACGTCAAAATATATTGCTTACAGTTCAGAAGACAGAGTAAATTGCATGTGAAATATAGAACAGAAGGAAATACAGCTTCTTGGAAGAAAATTGAATTTATAGCAGTCTACATTCACTTCTTCTTTTGTATCATCCTTACTATCATGAAGAAATACTGCGATGATTATGTGCTTATAGATTATCTTTTTAGTTTTGTTTGAAAACAATCAATACAAAAACAGGAAGTGTTCCCTTTGACTAAGCAATGATACCGAAATAGGAGGCCTGCGAATATAGCAGCTAGTGAAATGTGGTTTTGAATAGTTATTTTCAATATTTTTCTTCCCGGAGAAGAATAAACTTATTTATTTTGTTCATTGATTTCAGTAAGTTTACTAAATAATAAATAAATCTTACATTCATAAAAATTATTTTTAGTTTTAAGTATGTTGTTACGCCATTAGTACAAGGGCTTAGTGTTTAGGACGGAAAACTGCAGTTTTTGTTTTTATTATGTTTTAATTAAATGATGACACAATGGACTTGAAATTGATTTATCCCAAATTTAAGGAAACAAGGTAACTTGCGCATTTCAGTTTGAGTCAAAATATCAGTATTAACAAATAATAATTATTAATATAATTTGTAAAAAGGTGTAAAACTGTTTCTAAGCAGGTCACGAATTCTAATAAGTTCAAAACTATCATATTTTCCCTAGAAGAACCGATTATATACCTACATTATTTGCTATATGATAAACAGATTTGATGATAGTATATTTTGGTAATTCTCTTCCAAAATAAAATATTTTTAATTTTTAAAATATTAATATTTTAAAAGGTTAATATTTTTTTTTAGGTTAAATATTTTTATTTGACTTCTCACAGTTCCTCAGTAACTCCAAACGTTTGGAAAATAAAAACGGTAGCTCATTTGATAGATGTCATGAGACAACCATACCATCTCATGATTACATTAAGACTGCTCTATTCTTGACTCTTTGGACAATTTAAACTAACTTTTTCGAATTATATGATGAATATGTGTATGTGTACAATGTGAAAAAACAGTTCAACCTTCCATCAGTTGGAGGTGAAATATTGTACTGTTTCACCACAAACTGGTTCAAAATTACCTAAGTTTGCAACCTAAGTTTGGTAACCGGTTTCACCAAGTTTTCGGAGATTTCACCAGTGAAATCCAGTGCTTTCACTAGAGAAAGCACGACAATTAGGTGGAACCTGTTACCGAACCTAGGTTGCAGCTAAATTTGAACCAGTTTGTGGCGAAAGGTTGAACTGTTTTAACAGTATATGAAAATCTATATTAAATTAATTCATATACTCTTTGAAAAATAAATATATAACTCTTTTATTTATTTCTGTATAAAACTGGTATTTCATTAAATGATGAATTAACAACTCTCCTATAAAAATGAGTAATTCCAAGATACAAACATAAACTCATAGATATACTCGTAGAAACACTCTGTATTGCATACTGTAGTAGAATAATAATTTCTCTCTCAAACTTATATATTTTAACGTCACTTACAAAATAACAAGAAAATAATACTTCTTGAGAGAATACCCAATTACCATCAAATCATTTTCAAGGAATCAAGTGGGAGTTTTTATTTATCCTAAACGAAATAAATATAAAATATATCTTCTGCAGAAGCTCTGCATAGCCATTTAAAATTGCGTTTTGATTTGTGTCAGCTTGTCAAATAAATGGGGGAACAGCTCCGTGATTGATATTTTATTAATTTAGGGAACACAAATGATCCCCATATCTCTCGTTATATCTGTCTAAAATTTGTTATTCCATCTTTCCCTAAGATATATTAAATTAAACTGACGCTTGCAGTTCTGATTTGTCACTAGTTAACAGGTGCTGCATCAATAATATCTATGTCACACATTATTGTACCGAAGAAGAGATCTTGTATCATCTCGTGTGTTAAGAATAATAAAATATAGAATAGTTTGGGAGGAATTCTGAGAAAGGTTAAACCTAATTTTAGTCATCATATCAAAATTGAGGAAGTTAACATTAAAATTTATTTAAAGTGGAACTCTTTTCCACAGCAAAGACAAAATGGGAAGATATTTATTTAAAAAAAAATGAGAAAATAATAATTTTTTTGCAAAATATATGTACTATTGGATTTAAAAATAATATAAATTTTTTTTGTATATTAAGTTAAACAAAATTATAAAAATCAACATTGTTTAATTACTCGAAAGAATATGCATTAAAGATTTTAAAGTTTTGAAAGGATGCAGTTTCTATCACATGACATGGTTATTCCCTTTAATCAAATTGCCGATATTTTGTTTTAAACCCCAATTTGATTATTCTAAGATCTTAAGTTGGGGATTCTTTTTGAATTTTCAGTATACAATTTTGTCAAAAAGATCTAAAAACACGCAAGGATTCTATATAGACTAAACCACTTCATAAACATCCAAATCGGTTTAACAAAAATACATTTTTTCATATCCCTATAGATGTGTACTTGAACATTTACATCGCTTGTGGGTCAATCCATATCAAGTGATCCAGAAAAAAACAGAAATGGTCGCTCGACCATTTTAGAATCAAATAATTTTTTGAGGGTTGATTCTCATACCATTGGAGAGTCCAAAAACAATATCTTTAATTTTTTATGTTTATTTAAATTATGATGGAAGCCCCCATCAAAAATGCTGATTTTTGCGTTTGTAAGGGTTTCTATTAACTTTCGTTACTCCTGACTGGTTAAACTTAAACTAATGTAACAAAATCCATAGCACTCCGAAAGATACATCCTTCATAATGTATGGTACAATTGTTTGGAGAATCGTGCCCCAAATATAGAAAAACAGCCCAAAAGTAGAACTTTAAAAATGATGATTTTTCACTTTTCGAAGGCGTAATATTCCCAAAAGATCTATATTTTCCCGATGTTTTTTGTAAACAATGTGTAGCTTACTTACTGGACTATATTCTGAAAAAAATTCAACTCTGGTATTTTGTTCTTTTTTGTAGTTAGGCCTCCAAAGTTTGAAAATTTCAGAAAAATCCTAATTATGACCGTTGGAACAAAGTTTAAAAATCTGAAATTTTTACAGGTAAAGCCTCATTAGGGTATCATCCAACAGTGAAAATTTCATTTTTGGTATTTGCTTTCAGTGGAGTTATGAACCTTCAAAATCTGATGATTTCAAAAAAATCCTTACTTTGGCCCTCTATATCTCTGGTGGAACAAAATTTAAATGTTTGAAAATTTCACAGGTTATGCCTCACTTAGGTGTTATCCTCTTGTAAAAATTTTATCTTTGGTATTTACTTCTATGTCAAGTTACAGGACAATAAAAACGTTATGTTTGAAGAACATTAAACTGAAGAATGATGGTATTGTTACATTAATGGATTTTATCATGTTCCCAACTCAGCATTTTTACGGTAATGTAACTTGACTTAGAAGTAAATACCAAGGATGAAACTTTTACAGGAGGTTGATACGTAAGTGAGGCGTAACCTGTGAAACAAACTTTTAAACTTAGTTCCACCCGAGATATAGGGAGTCAAAGTAAGGATTTTTTTTAAATCATCAGATTTTGAAGGTTCATAACTCCACTTGAAAGCAAATTCCAAATATGAAATTTTTACTGTTGGATGATACTCTAATGAGGCTTTACCTGTAAAAATTTCAAATTTTTAAACTTTGTTCCAACAGAGATATAGAGGGTCAAAGTTTGGATTTTTCTAAAATTTTCCAAGTTTGGAGGCCTATAACTACAAAAAAGAACAAAATACCAGAGTTGAATTTTTTTCAGAATATAGTCCAGTAAGTAGGCTACACATTGTCTGCAAAAAACATTGGGAAAATATAGATCTTTTGGGAATACTACGCCTTCGAAAAGTAAAAAATCATCATTTTTAAAGTTCTACTTTTGGGCTGTTTTTCTATATTTGGAACACGATTCTCCAAATAATTGTACCGTACATTATGGAGGATGTATCTTTCTGAGTGCAATGAATTTTGTTGCATTAATTTAAACCAGTCAGGAGTAACGAAAGTTAACAGAAACCCTTACAAACGCAAAAATCAGCATTTTCGATGACTTCCATAAAAATTCTAATAAAGATAAAAAAATTTAAAGATAGTGTTTTTGGACTCTCCAATGATATAAGAATCAACCCTCAAAAAATTATTCGATTCTAAAATGGTCGAGCGACCACTTCTGGATCACTTGATATGAATTGACCCTTGTACTAATTCTTCCCAGAAAGAGGAAAAAAAGGCTTCAAACTAAAAGTCTCTGCCCTCAGAAACTGGTACGTGATCCCAAGAAGAACAACAATAAGACAAAATTTCTCCCGACAAACCGCGTAATCGTTGCAGAGCCAAGCATGTGACGCAATTCGCTTGGTCCGTGACCCCAGTGTAATGGACAAGAGCACAGTGTCATCAATCTATTCATTGCATCCGCATTCAAACTACTCCGTTAATGGCGAACAGACCGGGGCAAGTACCTGAGAGATGGACTTGGGTTTATCTGGATGAATAGAAAAGCGGATTTCTTTCAGGCGGAACATATTTTTATATTAAATATTTTTACCTATGAAAAATTAAGAAGTAGTCTCTGAAAAGGGGTCATTATTTATTACAGTCTACTATGGTTTTAACAAACTCGTAAGAGATACTAAACAAGTTAATAAAATCGAAAAAAGTAGTAATTGATGGAAATTTAAGTCCATTTTTTACCAAACTTCATCCTTTCACAACATAAAAACCTTTTTCATAAGTTTATTATAGCAATTATGAAATTAATTTATATATATATATATATATATATATATATATATTTTTTTTTTCATTTCATTTATAGCATAACACAATAATAACGGAATATATTTTATACTAAACATGATAAAAAATGCACCAATAGTTACTTTCATTGTTTAAAAATTAGTAGTATTTATTTTAAATCGATCAATCGTGACCTAAGCACATAACTATATCATCCTTGACCAAAAAGGAAACGCTTTTTATCTTTGTATAACATCAATAAAGTTGAGTTAAATGTAAAAGTAAGTTCGGAAAAAGGATATTTTTAAAATTTTATTAGTAAAATGCAAATTTAAATTATCATTATGTCTATAGAACAAATTTCGGATCAACTTAAAAGGTCCAAAAACAAGAGGGTTCTTTTAAAAGATGGATCGTAAAAATTAGCGCCGACTGTATTTTGAGTTTTTGTAACTGATAAAAAGGTATTGTTTTATATAGGATTTAGTTTTATTCATTAAATATAAAGTTGGTGATGATTCCAGGTCTAAATATAATTTTTATGAAGACAATATGCCCATTATTTCTTTTAAGATAATTTATTAAGTAGTTTGTTAAATTTTCCTGAATAAGAAAGAAAAGGTTGTTTGAAAATAAAATAAATATATAAAAAAAATATATTTGAGTAAAAAATTGATGACAAACTTCGCACAACAAACATTTAAAACTACACAACCTATAAGAGAAATATATTATAGATCAACCACGATCTAGGCAAAATAGAAGAAACCATATCTTTCTTTAACCCATTACTGCCTGACGTCCCTTTTTAGGGACGTTTTTAAAAAATCCTCCCATTTCTACAAAAATTTTTCCTTTGAATCAAAATTTGCACTGATGTATCTCTGATCTTCATAGAACACAAAGAACACAAGAAGAAAGCAGAATTTTTTAAAAAATTCTCTTTTTTAAAAGTTGGAAGATAGAATTTTTCAGAAAAGTGCTTTTTTTAAATTTTAAAAGAAAAAGCTTAAAAATTCTAGTTGTTATTTAAAAAAAATTTCAATGCCGATATATATTACTGTTTATACATTAAATCAGTTGGGGTGTTTTTTTATTTTTCCAAAATATTTTATCTTGACCTTATTTTGGACCCTCGAAAAGCGTCCCTAAAAAGGGACGTCAGGCATGAATGCCCCCGTAGTTTTCCCCATAGTGAAATGCTAGTGTTTCCTTTATTTTTTTATAAAAGCGCCTTCGATTCTTATGAAATGAATTAAATAACTGATATTTATAAAATTACTTTAATTTTAGCTAATAAATTTATTATTTTTGTTTATTTTTTTTGGAAAATACTGTTATTTCTGTTAAATTAATGGAATAAAAAGTCTAAAATTATAAGGAATTAATTAATTTGTATTAATTAAAAGGAATAAATTAATTATTTTACTATATTTATTACTTATGCAAATATATTCCGGTTATATTTTAATTAAACGTTTAATAATTATTAGTTATAATGACTTTTTGTCATTAAAATATCCAAAAAAGTCGCTTTTGTGATAAAATTTCGGCTTTTTTTCTTATTAGATGTCACTAATCATTGTGTTCTATACAGCAGATCAATCTATATCATCTGGCTTGCTAATGCACATCCCACTAATGCTTGATTTTTGGGGAGAAGTTCGTGGTCCGCACAATTAAATTAAATAAAATGAAAAAAGTATGGGCATTTGAAACACTTAAACTTCACAAATTGAGATATTCTGATAGATTTGAGGTGTGTAAAAGTAATTAATACTTAATATTAGGTAACATATAAACAAAGAATGCCTTTTTCAATTAAAAACCTTAATTAATTTGCAATTAACATAGATTTGGGAGGAAAAAACGTGTTTTAAAGCATAAAAAATTTTCAAATTACGTTAATTAGGGTTAATTTTACAGTTAATTGGATAAATAATTAATATTTTTTGTTCATATTCATGTTACAATATGGTTCTGATCACTTTTGCTGCACTTTAAAAGGTAGAAGATGTTATTGAGGCTTTAAAAAAGTTTTCTACCATGCGTTTACAATAGGGAAAAACAACGGGGGCATTCGTGCCTGACGTCCCTTTTTAGGGACGTTTTTTAATTTTGGTGTAGAAATTAAAATTTTAACCTGGAATTTTTTTCACTATTTTTCCAGTTGTTTTGGGGCTATTTACTATGTTTTTACCAAATATTTAAGAAAAATAAAAAGTTGGGCATTAATGGGTTAAAAAAATAGAGTGTCATGATTAATATTTTTACTACTTTAAAGTTATAATTGATAACTATAACTATATAATCTCGCCAAACAAGTATTTTCACAAATTAGAATTTAAAATAAATAGAAGTGTAATACAAATAAATAATGCAAGCTTTATACAACTAAAATAAAAAAAAATCTATATATTTTTAGAAGTCTTGCCATGTATACGGAAATTATTTGCTTGGAGATTCCTTTTTAGTTTCAAAACACAAACACTATTTACCAACTTTTGAACACTAAAAACCTCTAAGATAAACATATTTCTAAATCACCTTTCCTAAATTATTTGCATCCATTCTTATGAAACAAGTATCACTTGTGAACCATTGCTTGCTTGCACTTGGGTTATTTTGCTTTTATCATGGGACCAATAAAGGCTTTTAAATGTCATTAAAAACCATTTTATCCTCCCCAATTTGTAATCATGCGTGAATAATTTCCTTCAGTCCCATTTAATATAATATGCTCTCAACAACGCTTTTTCCAAAGAGCAAAATGCTTTTACTTTTGAAATCGTGTTTACGAAAAGAGATGAAAACACATATCATGAACTTGCTCTTGATTTAATTTGTTAGCTTAGTCATTTATTTTATTCGAGGTGTACAAAATCTATTAGACCTATTCCGGAGGTATGTATTGTGTTTATGCTGTAGATACAACTGTAAAATCGAATTTTAGAAAATGATAACATTAGGGGAAGAATCTCATTTTTTAGATAAAAAGCACTATTTAGTTTGAATTGTAAAGTTAATATGTTTCCATCCTTCATAAGTTCAAAAGCGTTTACAGAAAAAACAAACCACGATATACACTGTAAAAAATCTGGGTAAATATAAAACCAATATTTGGTGCAATGTTTTTAATTTCTCGAAACTTTGGTGCAATGAAATTTTATTTCACACTGTAAAACATCTGGATAATGTAAAGCCAATATTTGGTGCAAAGTTTTATATTTCCCGAAACTTTGGTGCAATAAAAAGCTCGATTGTACCAAAAATTGGCAGTATGTTTGAAATAAACTTTTATGGTGCGATCGGTTGCACCAAAGTTTGGTAAAATGCTCTTAACCCTTTCAATCCCAGTGATGCCAATTGGAATCATGAAATTTGGGATTTTTTTCGTCTTTCCTAGAAATACCAAATATTCCAAACGGATACTATTAGAATCTTCATCCAACTATCTTTTAAAAAATATTTTTGTTTTTTCCTTTCCATTAAATTTTCATTTCCCAATAAATGATCAAAATGGAGCTTTTTGATAATTTGTTTGCTAAATCTATATAAAACAACTTTAATTATAAAGCAATTTAAATAAATTAAAATAAAATAATACTGTTTTATTTTGTAAATTAATGATTGTAAAAACTATATAGATTTTTTAAAATAATACTCATCTAAAAAGTTTTGGTTTTATAATTTATTGAAAAGTTATGATTTCAAATGGCATCATTAGGAGTTGAGGAGCTCTTGCTTACCTGTACATAACATGTTAGAAAATGCTATAAATCAAATATAAAGCTATATTTCTGATAAATTACTTTAAATATTAATTAAATGTAACCATAGAAATAAAAAAACGAGACAACTACATTATACTCACGATATCTCGAAATTCGTTATCTCGAAAATTTCGTTATTTCGAAAAATATTTTACCCCATTGAAAAGTTATGGGAATGTTAAGTATGAAAATGACTGTTATTATCTTAAAAATAGAACATATCTATTTGCAGTATAACCTCGATATTTCGAAATTTATTTTCTCGAAAACTTATTTAAACTGTTATTTCGAAAAATTATTTTAATTATTTTTGGATGATTTTTAAAAAAATAAATAAAAATGTTAAAAATAGTCTTATAACAAAATAGTCTTATGCTTGAGAGCCTGTTAAAGCATGGTTTAAGTCCGTTTTTTGGGTCCTCAAACTGCCGATGCCGTTTTGGAAACGGCTATAGGAAACCAGTTAGCGCACGCAAATAACAATCTTTAAGGGGATCTCAAGGGTTTAATATTGATGGTTTTTACGTGAAACTTTGGACTTAAGGGTTTTCAACTATGATCTTTCAGATTATAAAATCAAAAGAAAGGATTTCTAAATACAAAATGAGGTTTTGGCAGAATTTTCACATTTTTTTGTGTTTTTTTAACATTTTTCGTAATGAAAAAAATTTTAAAGTGAAGACTTTTGAAATAATTTTAAATATCATATTCAACCACAATTTTTGAGACCATAATTAAGTTTTTACTAATAGTAGTTCTTCTACAAATTGAATTTTTCAATAATTTTTTGGGGTGTCACTCCATTTTTAACTCCCTGCGATTTGGTCTGGGACCCCAAATCCTATGTGATTCTGACTCGTCTAGGTGTCTACTATCCCCCCTAGAAGTGTGACCCATTATTTATGGAACACCCTGTATATGTAAAGAATTATTACTGCTTGTGCTTCTTGGTCTAGTCTATATATTAGCCACCTCCGGCCCTCCCCGCTATTGGTTCCGGACCGCTGAGCATTTTAAAAATTATACGCGAAAAATCACTCTGGTTTTCATCAAAAAGTACGAGAGAGAGAATACGGATTTTCCAGAATGATAATTAACAGAACGAAGTATCGAACCACAGGCTTACGGTTGAAAATGGGTAAAACTTTAAGCGCCTGTGCACCTACCTATAAGTAGAATTCCAATATTGATAATCTTGCAAGTCAGGTTCTAACTCAAGTTTCTCCTCCTAATTGTGTGTATCATGACAATTTTTAAAAGTCTATTCTGAAATATTTTTTTCCGGAACTATGAGCCCTGAAAATTATTTTAGTCCAGATTATTTAAGGGCGTATATCGCTGTCAGAATTTGCAAATCATTATGATTACACAAACAAGCAAGACTCTCAATGTTAGACATAAAAGAATTCACATTATGTATTCCTCAGAATTTCTTTCATAAAAAATAGAAGTAGGAAAAAACCATCGAGTTCATTCTTCGGTATTGAAGAGGGTATCTCGACGCATAACACATTACTGGAAGTGAAAGACACGAGGGGGTGCGAAGGGGCCCTGTCCCCTCAAGAAATTCGAACTTGGTGAACTAAAACAAGTTAAAACACTGTTTTTTAAAGTCAAATTTCAAAATAAAATTGGGAGAGGACTCCCCAACCCCCTTTAGTACTTGGGATTTTACTATCTAAAATTCTTTTATAATAAACTAATCAAAGTCCTGCACTGTAAAAAAAAACTGTAGAAACACAGAAATTTCAATAACAGTGACTTTATGTTTACAGAGATATTCTGTCATGTAACATTCCCACCGCACTTCTATTTATTTTATGTAAAATAACAGCTTTTACCTAGTTTTTTAGCTTATCTGTACTTAAACAGAAACTTACTGCATTGAAAACCAATACAGCTATTGGCAACGCTATCCTGAATCTTCTTTGGTTCAGTGGTAGCGTGCGTGCTTAGCATGCGGTAGGTCGCGGGTTCTATTCCCGGATATCAATTAATTAAAATTAAAAAAACTCTACTAAAATAAGTGCATGCGCACAAGCAGAAAATTACTGAGAGGCAACAGAAAAATCTGTAGCCCACTTGACAGAAAGTTCCTTTTTACAGCATTTACCTGTAGGTTACAGCTTTTTTCTGTTTACAGGATTTTTCAACCTACAGATTTTTTCTGGCAACTTTTGCTGCCAGAAATTTTCTGTTTTTTTGCAGGATTATTTTTTACAGTGTGCCTAAAATGCAAATCTAAAATTCAAAGTAGGAGTACCAAAACTAGTTATAAACCTGTTTTTTTAGGGTTAAATCTCCAAACTTTTTCGGAAGAGGACTCCCACACCCCCTTTGATATTTTTAACTTTATTGCACATTACTTTTTAAACTAACTAAGTTCTTTAAGACGCAAATTCTCTCTAAAGATGTACTTTAATGCTACATTAGACCTATTAAATATGAATATTAGGGTCTGAGGAAAAATTTTGGGTCCCTCCCTAAATAAATTTCTATACCTATACGCCCCTGATATTATAATGTTAATGTAACTTTAACATTATACTTACGTATGTAATCAAGATAATATTATTTTAGTGCAGATTAATGTTTGACTTTAATATTAAAATTTATAAATATATGATGAAACCTACTCTACTCATTTCTTCACAATTATCTACCATTTAATCTACGGCCCTCCACGTCATTATAATATTTGAGTTCTGCCCGCAGATTTAAAAAGGTTACCCATACCTGGTCTAGTCCAATAAGCCAATACGGTAAATTTTACTATAAAATTAAAAAGGTAAAACCATTTATCCTTCCCTCTCTTAATAAAAATGTCTTAAAATGATCAAAAATATTATAAAGAAATCGTTAAGTTTTACTTTGGCTCCTTTATTTTTTCTAGAGCTAGCAGAACAAAACTAATCGCCAGACACTATCCAGAAACGTAGTGTAGTAAAATGTTCCCCCTAAAAGTTTATTTTCACAATATAGTATTTCTATTTTTAGATTATTAACACTTTCTTAATTTTTCTAGAAACACTGATATTGAAACTAAAATTTATATCCCTTAATTTATAGAAACCGTTCGAGTAAATCCAGATAATTTAAGAGAAACTTTCAACACACGAACAAAAAATCCAAAATTATTTAACTACTAATTAACAACAAGTTTGAATACACTCACAGTTTTAACCACTAATTACTATAAGTAAATATTATATAACACACAATACTAAAACCAAAATCTCAATAAATAATTTGTTGATAGAAACTCTTAATCAGAAAAAAAACTTTCCGGATAAAAAATTTTTTTAAGAAAACTCAGCACAATTTTTTAATTGTTGATATTGAGAGGATTTTAGCCATATAAATGAAGTTAGAATTATACTCCTTAGGAAACCTTTATAATTGTTCCAACACAGTTTCATAATGATAAAGGGATTTTAAGTTTAAAAATGTTTAGGTTTTCTGAAGCTCTTAGATAGGCTTACTGAAGAAAAGCTTTTTATCATTAACCTACTTTTTCCTCAAAACAAAGTTATTAAGAATCCTAAGGGTTTTTTCTATATTAGCCGAAATCACTTCATATTTTGTAATAACAATCAGAAATGTATGCTTTACATCACTTTGAATGAATTTAAAACATATTCATTAAAAAATTTTCACAAAGCAGGAAAATGAAATCGTAGGATTTTTGTAATGTCTCTCAAAATCCAATTTTCCATGCATACAATCTTACAATATATGCTAAGAAAAACATATCTTCAAAAGGGTACAATATTAATTAAAAGAGGAGACGCATTTTTAAATTAGAGTAATTCGGTTTTTGAAGCGTTATTCATTTCTTAAAATAACTTTTGAATCCGCTTTTTGTGCTAAATATGAATTAGTATGAAATGAATACATAATTTAACACCAAAAAGGATAATAAAATCATATTAATTAAGAAAAACTCTTTTGTTATTATGTCCGCTAAGAAATCAGGCTAAAGAATCGCACCATTACAAAAAGTTGGGGAATAGGGCCAGGTCAAAGAAAAGCTTAAAGACGAACCCCAGTTGGCTTTTGTATTGTTATTGATTGCGACTAAGTCTGAGAGCTATGTTGTCCAAACGAACAAATCCCCAGATTAACGGAAGGTCTACAAAAAAGATTTATCACCCAAAGAAGTCCTTAACTTCTTTCCGTTTATCATATTCTCAATAAAAAATCACACGTCTTAATTACTGGATCTTAATTTCAAGGTTTAATTAACCATCGCATCATAGCTAATAGATGGGGATAAATGAAATAAGTGAGTTTGTGAAAGAAGCTATTTGATTTCAGCCTGATACAAAAGTAAGAGAGTCAATGTGTTAAGACTAATGAGCGTCATTTATTTTGTTTAACAGTGGCTGGTTTCAAATTGAATTGAGACTTGTATCAAGAGATGGCTTTGGTGCAGATTCAATTGCGGGGGTAAAAATAAGTTTGAATGAATCTGTTAGTTTCTAAGCATTTGGTTTTGGTTTGGAGTGTTCTGGCTAGAGTCTTCGTAATTTTAAGGCTATAACTTTTGTCATATTGACTATGCTCAAGTTACGCAAACAATTTAGTATAAGACAGATCAAGAAAAAGTAAAAAAGGTTGTGTTTATAAATATTTTCTTACTTTGTTTGATAACGCACTCGAATCTAATTAAATAAAAAATATATAAATCAATAACTCTAAAAATGAAGGAATGAATTTCAATTATTTTTTTGTAAATGAATATTAAAGGTTCAATTTTGAACCAACAATAAAGTTTTGATCAGCTATTTACACCTATCAAATTTTCAATTACGAATCAGTTTATTCGAAACCTCGTTTTTTTCAAATGGTATGATATTGTATAATTTACTAGTGTATATCACTTACAATATACTAAACATGCTAAAAAAAGAATTTAGTAGAAACCAGAATTTAGTAAGTGGAAAGATGTCTCACTTGAACTCAGTTTGTTTCAGAATGAAAACAATTTATTAGTACTATTTAAAATACATTTATTAAAACCCTAAAAATATTTTAAAATAATTCAGAGCTTTGAGTTCTCTTTCAGGTTACCCTCTCACGCTTGCTTAAGCAAAAATACATAATTTAATAAATGACGCGTCGTCTTTTTATATCACAAAACCTATTTTTCTTAGCTTTCTCCCTATCATTCTTGATATATTGCGTCATTTCCCCCTAAAACGTGATATTAATATAAAGTATAATAGGTTTCTTCATCTAAGTTTTTGATCCAATCGGTTAGACGGTGTATCGAGTTTAAATATTCGTTGACGGTGTTTTGACATTGAATACATAACTGATATGGTATCCTTCTATTTTTCTATCTCAATGAACCTAGCCTGATACTAAAGAATTACCTAACTTAACGAAATTATATTTAGTTATATGGAGAAATATAAGTCCAGAAGAAAAATTAATCCAGGTAGTTCAGCTCAAAAAGTAAACATCACAGGAAAACCATAGGTTTTATTAAAATATTCTTTCCAAGTTATATATTTAAAAGTCAGATGTGTAAAATGCATCAGAAAGGCATCTACATATATTTTCCTTTAGCATTGAAATTCAAATGCCGTAATAGATCCTTGGCTCCTGTATCAGCAGAATTTTCAGGAAGCACAATTGGTTTTGAAATTGACAACTTATTTTGAATTGGGAATCATTTAGGAATAAGAGGTCATTTCGATACATTGGAATTATAGATTAAGTCTTTTTATTTAAAATGGACTTCCAATTTCAACACCTACTTCAAGTATTTATCTTATTGTATAAATTACAACTGTATCACTCAGCAATATTTACCTATTTCAGATATGTCATTGTATATTGGTTGCAAAATTGGACTTTCAGTGGATCGGAGAAGTATAATTGGCATCATCATAGTCGCTAATATTTAGATCAGATGCATGAGCATTCATATCAGCTTCTAAAATTTGCCTAATTTACAAAAGAGTTACCAAAAACTTTAAACCTCGTGTATTTCTGCATTGTGAAATTGTAGTTCATATCTAAATATTCTTTATGGTAGCACCTCTGATTATTGATGTTTTTTATAAAACTTCGGGGAAAATCGGACAAAATCGGATAATTGAACAAAACAGGGATTTGGGCTTTATTCTTTGATTTGGATCTAGCGAAAAATTCTAGAGGTATTTCCAGGCATGCATCATTACAACTTCCAGTCAGCAGAAGTTATATAAACCAACCCGTTTTGCAGAGGGGATCTTTTTTAAGTTTTATGAAAAAAAACTTACCCTTTTAGCGTCTGCAATTTTACGCCACCAATCTTAAATACCAAATGATTTACTCTTGGTAAGTACAGTGTATGATATCTGATTGTTTATTTGTTATTTTAAAAGTTTATATTGGTGCCTTAGAGTTGTTTTATTAACGCTAGAGTAAAATGTCTTGAAAAAGGCACGGTCAGACAAAACCGGGATGTGGGTAAAGTCGGATGGTTCCTTAAAAGTTTAACCCTTAAATTAAATTGTTATTTGGTGAATATTTTTACAAATTGAAATTCTGGAAGTTTATTATGTCATACCATGCAAGTTTTCTTATAATAAACACTATTTTTTTGAAGTTATGTGACCCTGTATATTTCCACATACACTGTAAAAAAATGTAGAAAAACAGAAAGTTTCAATAAAAATGACTTCATGTTTACAGGGATATTCTGTCATGTAACATTCCCACCGCACTTCTATTTATTTTTTTGTAAAAAAACAGCTTTTTTCTAGTTTTTTAGCTTATGTGTACTTAAACAGAAAGTTTCAGTTCGTGGAGAAAGAAAGAACATCTTCGGATAATTTCTACTTTTACGGAATCCTCGTTGGAGCAGAGGTAGTGTGCGTGCTTAGCATGCAGTAGGTCGTGGGTTCTATCCCCGGTTATTAGTTTATGCAAATTTCAAAAAAAAACCAGCTAAAATAAGTCGACACGCAAGCGCACAAGCAGAAAATTACTGTGAGGCAACAGAAAAAATATGTAGCTCACTTGACAGAAAGTTTCTTTTTACAGCATTTACCTGTAGGTTACAGCTTTTTTCTGTTTACAGGATTTTTCTGCTTACAAAACTTTTCTGGCAACTTTTGCTGCCAGAAATTTTCGTTTTTTTTACAGGATTATTTTTTACAGTGTACCTACTGAGAAACATGATTTAGGCAATTTAAGTATTTTATAGAACAAAACAAAAGACTGAAAGGCAAATTCATATAAAACATTCTTTATATATTTACCAAGATAATCTACTAAAAATACCCAAACCATCAGTTTATTTAGATGAGTTGAGAATGCTAGGTATATCGCATTCCCTAAAAACTTAAAGCTAATTATTTTTCCATTTGTTTTTATTGATTTCATTAATTTATTATAAATTCCTTATGAGTTTTCTTATGAAGTACTCTTTTCTTAATCAAAAACGTAATCTACACTGAAATTTCGTTAATTGATTAATTCAAATGTAAACTTTAATGTGTTATGAATTTGGTAGGTTCTAAAAATGTATTCTATATTATTTATGCAGTGCGAATGTGTGCGAATGTGTCCCAAGCGTGAGCTCCACTTCTGGGGCACATTCGCACAGATTTCTTCAATTTTTCGAATGATAATTTAAGGGGAAAATTTTTATAAATACATTTTTAAAAGGGTACAAAAACTTTAAGAATGTTATAAGTTATGAATCATTGAGTTTGTTTTATTATCTTATAAATATATGAAGAAATAGTCAAAAATGTACTTTTTGTGCAAATATGTCCCCCTTCTTCCCTTTTAGTTTTTCCATCTGTATATTAAATTTAGTTTTTAAAGGGGATTTTTATTTGCAAAAATTTACTTAGATTAATATGCGCTATCCTGAATTAAATAAGATCTATGAGTCAAGTATATCACTACACATTATTAATTAGGCAATTTACTACATAATAAAACCACATAATACATTACACGATGTCTTGATGTAGAACATACGTAGAAGAACATAACTGTATTAAAAGCTTTGCTCCTTTCAAAATACAGATTTTAAACAAGAAATTATATTTTTACAATAAAATATCTTTCCGATAAAATGACTGTAGACATCAAGTTGGGGGAGCAAGGAACACAAGACTTGACAGCGGCAAACTGCTCGGCTTGATAAAATTTCATGAGCCTCCACTCCCTGTATTTGACAGGACCACTGTTCTCCGTGAGAAATGTTTGACCTTCTTCACCTTAGAAAATTTCATGTCCATCTAATAAGTGGTGGCTTCATGATCTTCGTACTTTTATATTTTTGTTCAAGTATATTTTTTGGATACAACATTTGTGTCAACTTATTTTCAACACTTGTCATTTTCCAATAAATTGTCCTTAAATTGTGCCATGGAGCTCTCGATTTTTTTGAAGAGCTGTTGAATCTTTGTTAGTACAATCAGTTATTATTTTTATAGTTTTTAAGCTTTTGTAACTAAATAATATGCAATGAAATAACACTTTGTGTTAAAAAGAAAAAGGAAAATACAGTGCTATCTAAGTTTCTAAAACGTATAGTTTTCTCAGCGCTAAGCAATAAAAAGAAGTGAAAATGATAAATGATTATAAAATTACCTGATACGGAAGGTTTTTTTTTAAGGAAAATGATTATTTAGTTTCTTAAAAGTATTGGGACGTATCAATAGTTTTTGGCTTGCGATTATAAAATAAAATTACTAGAGTTCCTAATACCATGGGGAAAAGCAGTTTTAGAAACTAACTGTGTAATTGTTAATGCAAGTGTCTCTCAAAAGGATTTAATCTCAAGATGTATACAACTTTCATAATTAAAATATTTGGCTAAATCATATGTTCTTTAATATCAGATAAGATGGTTAATCAATTTAAAAATTTCTTTTCAATCTATTTTACCTAAAATTAAATTATATCACCACTGGAAATTTTAATGGATGTTTTATAGGAATTAAAATTACATTTCATGGAAAATTTCATTCATTTCGCTGAATGTTGACTCTAAAAGCTTTCTACGGCTAATCATAAAAACTTTAATTTAAAATTTACAAACTAAGTGGATGTTAATTATATGATGAATGTTTAACAATTTTACTGAATAGTTGGTGAGCATTCTACAACCTAGGTGTTTTTAAAATTTAACTTACTTTACAATTATTTTTTTAAATCGGTAACTTTTATTTCCATTTATTTAACTAAATGTAATTTACATGCACCTCACGATAAGAGATGGGTAACAGTAAGCTTTATCCCTCCAAAAAGCAAATACCGCCAACCAACCACGGGAAACCTAACAGTGAGTTAACAATTCAATAATTAGATCCACATCCCCCAGAACGCGAAAACCGAATGCGCAAAAGTTCCCTCCACCCCTTTCAATCATCTCTCCCTCATCCAGGACGGACGCGCAAATGTTTCCTCTGTGATTCACGTAATCATCGAAGTTATTCACCTCTTGTTTTTCCTCCCTTCCCAAAGTGTATTAGGGAATGGACTTGAATAGTAAGCAATAAAATGAACGGGGCCATGACGCTCAGAACAATTCGTTTTGTCTCCGTTTCACACAGTTTAAAACGGAATGTTCTAGTGGGAAATTGATTTTTTTTCTCGAGAGACATTTTTCTACGCCGTTACCTCTTTTTTTATCGTACAAATTACTGATTCATCAAAGGGAGCTCATATCATAAGGGGCTTGAGTTATTGTTTTCAGGGACGCATCATTTCTTTCGAGTTATTTTTTACTCTTTCATATTCTTGTGGCGATGCGGGAGGGTAAAGTGCCGGTTTTTTTCGTTCTCCTGTTTATTCTATTATTTATGACCAATTTAGATTTAAAGCCGTGTTTTCCATTCCCAGGTGTACCATGAAGTTGGAATTTACAACAAATGGGTTTGCTGTGCAGTTATTGGGGGTTTTATGAGGATTTTACTGCAACATCAAAAGGCACTCGCTTCAGAGGTCTTTTAGGAGAGTTTAAGGAATGCCTTTGGTCACGGGTAAGGCTTTAATTAATACAACCTTTACGGTAACACTTTCATGTATATTGTTTTGGGTTGATTGAAAATAAAAGCGTTAAGCCAACAATTTCAACAGAATCGAGTGTTTATATTCAATTTATCATATTTAAAGGGTTTTGTAGTCAGCATTTTTTATAACTAGATGAAAAAATATTATTTTCATTTAACTTTATGATACTTGAAGTAAAAATACGTAAAATCGATACCACCTAATTTCAAAATTGTTTCAGAAAAAAACTTTTTTTGCGTGTTCTTTTACCGCAATTTTGGGAAAGAAGGTTTTACATGCATCCTTTTTACCTTCGATTCAACGTTTTTATTTTGTTGGTATAAAATGTTTTTTACATATTTTAAAGCAAATAATATATTTTATCGGATCTTATTTCTGTCTGATCAATAAAAAATATACAAAGTTAAAAAATATGTTTATAAATAAAAATAAAAAACTGCTTAAGTCATAAAATTATACCAGAAAACATATTAAACAAACAAATTATAAATTAGTGATATTTCTTCGATATGAAAAGGAAAAAGAACTTTTTCACTCAGGCATACAGGAGAAAATATAGAAAAATCTCCCCAAGGAATAATTTTCAACAATCATTCCTTGGATTTTTTAAAGTTTATTTTTAAAGAAAGTAAATTACCTAACTATGTTAATCTTACCATCAATACAAACAAATTTAAATGCCTTCATAACATACAGGGAGAGAATTCAAAATAGGAGGTTATTAAAAAATCTGACACGCCAAGGTCTTTTGTAATCACAGAAATAAAACTGCATCGAAGCTAACTTAAAAGAATATCGATTCTTTCCAAGAAAAGCAAATCGAGTTCAAAATATCTTCCACCAGCTTTTCTTCAAAGGGGAGCAATTATGGAAAAGGGCAGGTGACAATAGAGAAATAATTCCCCATTTTGCAAAATAAAACGATCCCGGATCAGCAGCCGAGAAGATTCTCTAGGAACACAATAGGTCTTCCTAGATCGATCACTAGATTGCGCTTTAGAAATTTACCAACCAATAAGTAACTAATTAAAGAAACTTTCCCTCCAAAAAATATGTTCGGGGGAACATCAAACGAGGGAGGAAATTTGAAATTTAATTTGTTTCTGAAACTCGTCGGTTAAAAGAAAAGATGTCAGTGTTTAATCCTGTGGCTTCAAACCCTAAGAATCTATCAAGTCTGGACTGAAAGGGGATATAGAGGAATGTTCACTTCCTTCTAATGCCATTCTAATTAAATTTGGGGAATCTCTGAAAATTAAATATCTAAATATTTATGATTGAATTAGGGCAGGCTGTTGCGCAATTGGGAAGAGGGCTCCTGAATTTAAAGCTTAATTAAGTACCTCCCCCTCTTCAGGGTTCTCTGTTTTAATGCCTAGGGAAGAAAATGGTTTTTTATGGTTCTTTCAATCTCGATTAATAAATGATGAGGTAGGGTAAAGGGATGAAGGAATAACAAAATTTGCCACGCGGGTATTAATTTATTTCTTATGTCTGAGAAACAAAATAAGGTGTTGATTACAAAACCTCTTAAGTTCCGAACCGTTAAGTAAGGAATGTGTATGGAAATGATTGTTTTTGTATTGTATAAGAGAGGCTGTTTGAGAGGGGGCAATTTGCTGGAAAATGAAACTACATTTTTTCTTTGCTAGTTTCGTTATCGAATAGTAATATTTTACTTGATATTTTATATAGATAGTAGTTTATTCGACTGTCTTATGAATTAATTGGAAAGAATGCATTAAATGGTATATAAAACTTTCAAACAATATTTACATAATTTTTTGCCGTATGACTGATATTTCTGAAATGATTTAATATTTTAACCCATATCGGACCGCTGTCCTATTTATAGGACAGTTGAATTAAATGTGAATAAAAAAAAAGTTTCGATTGATACCCATATAAAAGTTGTTGAAAGTGAGAATAAAGAGACTAAATTTAATAAATATCTGAGAAAACATTGAATTTTTTTAATATAAGTGATTAAAAAATTAGTTTATATTCGCCCCTAAAAAATTTCATAATTTTAACTCGATAAACAAGAATAAAAATCTGATTTTTTCTTAAGCAAACATATTAAATTTTTAAGTAGAGTTTTTGTTTAGTCCAAAACATTAAAAGTATCCATGAAAAAAGTTAATAGGACAGGTATTTTACACGTGTTTTCTAACTGTCCTATAAATAGGACAACGGTCCGATACCTACATTTTTTTCAATTCAGTCTAAGGTGGCATTTCACTAGAGAAACACTCCTTTTTGTGGAAAACAATCTTCGCGTGGGAAAATTTTACAACTGTCAATTATATAGTCTCGATATCTGGTTTGGGGGTGTGATTTGGGGGTTCCTCTCACACTCCCCAGAGAGAAGGGGGGGTTTCTTTCGTTCGCTAATTGGCCCTACAAAGAAACCGCCAGGACCATAAAACTCTCAGTTGTAAATCTCTATTCTCACCCTATAGGGGGTAAGAAGTCAATAAAAGGGTGGAATGTTCTAGAATTCCTTTGAATCACTCTCCTTTACCGATCATGTTCTTAGGTGTATGCTATTGCACATGAGTGTTGTTTTCTATTAGTTTAGTTGCTTCTATGCTTTGTAGTTGTAAGTTTAGCTGGTTATTTTATGCATAAAAATGGCTAGAAAATTTCGAACTGCCGAAGAAGCTTTGGAATATATGAATTATTTATCTGATGAAGAACTTGATGATCCGGAAATTATTATTATCCCACCGGAACCAGACGCGGTCAGTGACGAAGAAATACACGATTCCATCACAAAATCCAATATAGTAGAAACATGTGATGATCCTGAAGTTCAAGATTGTGCTGGAGAATTAGAGATTTTATTTAATATTATTGAGGAAACAAACCGCAATCGTAATTGAGGAACAAAGCCCTTTTTGTAAGCTAAGTACACTTATGCAACTTTTAGTAGTGTATTGGACCGTTGTCCTATTTATAGGAAAGTCCATATCTCAGAAAAAAATAAATTTTTTAAAAAATTTATTTTTTGTATGTTAAAGTAGCTTATAATGATCATGTTTTTTGAAATTTGCGTTTTTCCTATGATTTTTTCTATGAGTGGTCCAATATGGGTTAAAATAACTTAATATTGTTGAAAATTAAGGTTGCCTTTACGATCCTTTTTCTTCAATTTGTTAAAGATCATTCATAAATTACTTCACGCGATTTCTAGATATGTCATTTATCTTTCTTTCCATGATCGCATGTCTTAAATTTCACTGTTGTTCTCTCCCATTGCGATGTCACGTAAAGTTTTTACAATAAATCAAACAGTGAATGTAAAAGCATAAAAAAATTAAGAAAATGTGTTTCAAACCTAATTAATTGCTTGTTATAAATTTTATAAATAGTTTGTAGTGCTCAAAAATTACCAATATTCCAAATGAAAAAGGAAATTTTTTATGCTAATATCTTTTTTAAGTTACGAAATGTTAACTAATCAAAGCGATAAAGTGACTTGTTTCGCTATAACTCTTCTTAACTTAAAGAATTGCCAGTATTATAAAATGTGATTACTATTTTGTTCAGAAAATTCGAAAAAAAAAAGAAATATGAAAACAGAGCAACATGGACATTTTTTCCTCTCACACAAATTTCTTCCCCCTTATCATGTAACATAATTTGATGATAAGTCCTTAAATTATTTATTTAGAACATGGATAATTTATCATTATTGATTGAAAAACTTGATATTTATGTAATTACGGAACACAAAAGTAGTTTTCCAAGAAATTAAAAATTTCTAGATATTATCTTGTATATGATACAGATAAGTCATTCATTATAAATACTGTTTAACATGAAATTAAACTTTTACGCACCTGAGATTAAACTAAATGTGAATTGATATTTAATTTAAAAAATGTTACAATTTAAATTTAAATTTATAGTACTAACATAATAATCTAAATTCTAAATGATAAAGGATAGTCGTTTAAGACTGTTCATGGCTTTACAAAATATACCTATCAATATGTTTTAAAATGTTAGAACACGTTTGGGAATTAATCTATAATATAGTCGTTTGAATCTGTTATTAAGTGCAATTTTGGAGACATGCTCTCTATCAACAAGTCAATGCTAAATCATAACACAGGAGTCTTATACTAACCTAACATCAACATAGTTTGTTTTTACTAGATAGCAACAGTCAACACTGTTTAGAAAATGCGATTACTCTGGAGTTCACCTAATGTAAATGGCTCTCGTTAATCACTCTTCATTTAAAGTATAATTTCCGGTTCTAATTGGATATTTAAGTGCAGCCTGGTTGGAAAAATGTCAATCCGATTTGAAAACAAAGAAGAGTGCCTCGAGTAACTTAATTTGGCTCTTTTTTAGGGGACCGGTCTTTAATTAAATGCGAAAGATATTAATTTCTGCCATTCCCCTGGGGGCTAGATTAAGTTAGAGGTCATTAAATCTGAAGTGACTTAAAAGCTTCTTAATCCTCCCAGGTGGTAAAAAGTGCCATCCAGTAACTAAATAAAAGCAGAAACGTGTCAAGCTGGAGTTTTATGCAAGAACATAAGATCAATGCATAATTTATGCGACATAGCTGCGTGTCAAGCAAATATGACGTTTTATAGAAGGAAGAGTTTAGGAGGGAGGTTATATATAAAACATGACAGCATAAGATGGTCCCGCATTCTCTTGATTCGGCTATAGAAAGCTACGTTGTGCAAAAATTCGATACGTGAATTCCTAGAGCATGTATTTTGAGTAAAGGGCCCTGCGAAAAGGCTATGGCTTCCTTTTATCTGCTTAACTCATACATCAAAATATGATTGATGGGCGGAATGTTGGAAGAAGGTTGCAATGGGACGTACAAAAAAGCGGTATTTTTATGTGAAGAACTTTTTCTCTCACCATCTATATCAAGTTCTGTCGTTTTATCTGTATTCTGCAGACCGTCCGAAGATGGGATCCGAACTCACTGGAGTCCTCATAAATCATTAGGTGACGATGGATCTCACATTCCCACGTGAGGTCGGCGATGACTTACCTTTCAGACAATGGGACCAGCTCATTTGGACTCCTGCTGTAAGGAATAGGCTAGATATTAGCGAATAAAAGTCAGGGGGTTCAATATCTTCTTCGGGTCCAATTATTTTTCTCTTTCTTTTTTTAACTTGTTAAGAAGCTTTGAAGCTCTTTTGCTTACTATTCGGGGACAGTTCAGTTGCTGAAAATATGTTTTAAATTTCCTTTGAAGTATTAAGAGTTTACAAAAAAATTCAATTTTGTTAGAGATACGGTGATGGAGATACGTAAAATTTAAGAAAAAGTGAAGGTTACAATGTTGATTCATGGATAATCGCTTGATAGTAATCATGCACATTATTTCGAAACATTACTGCTAGTAACTTTCCGTTTCAAGCATTATTTTTAAATGTAGGTGATAGGGGGGGGCATATTCCCGTACATGGGCCACATTCTAATAAACCGCTTATATCTATGTTAAATTTGATTTATAAATCTGAAAAACAAAATCCAGCAGGTATTGGTACCAACCACCATTTACCTGAATTTCCAAAGCAGAGGGCCGATTGAAACACTTAGTGTTTGAAAATTGTCTGCTTTGGAAGGTGCAAAGTCAATTTTCTTCTCTTTTTATTTATGTGAAATTCAATTAAGAACGTTTTTAAAAAATAAATGTTGCTTTGAATTCCTATAAGGCATCAATAAAATCAAATTCAAAAGTTGTTTTTCACAATTTCAATTACAACTTATTATTTTTTACCAGCTGGAAATGGTAGATATGGGGCACACATTCGAACACAAAAAGTTAGGGAACTTTCGATCAGTTCAAAAATAGGTTTTAATTCTTTTTCTTGATGTATAACGCATTTTCAGATTTTTAATATTGTATTTAAGGTACTTTAAATTTAATTAGTTCAAATATTTTTAGTATTTTACTTAGAATTCAAAGCTTTTAGATATTTCCAGTTTAACTTATGATAGAAGTTGGACACGTTTTTAAAAAAATTGTTTTATTTATTATTAGTCAAGTTTTTATGCATTTAGTTTTGTTATCCTTTTAAAACCAGTAAAAAATAGTTTGCTTACTAGTATTAGAAAAATTTTACAACGATTAAAGAAATATAATAATAATTTTTTATCAATACATTTCTGCATTCTCACTTAGAAACATAAATTGGTTTTGGTAAGATTTGCAGTAAAGCTATAAATGACTAGCTAATAAAAGAATAACTTTGTATATCATGATTTGAAAAGTATAATTGAATTATTCAAAAGGACTGGAAGAAAAATAATTTATCTATTTACCATAATAGTCTACTAAAAATACCCAAACCTTCAGTTTCTGGAGATGGTATTGAATGCTTGCTATCTGGCTTCCCTTAAAAACTGCAAAAACATTTTTCTTCAATTTGTTCTCGTTGATTTTATTAATTTACAATATATTTTTATGAGTTCTAAGAAACTGAATTAACTATATTAAAAACTAAAATTTAAGGAAAAAAAACGTACAAATGGCAAATATTAATCTCAATTGGTTGCTGTAAATGTAAACTTTAATTTAAAATTAATTTGGTAGCTTTTTATAATTGATTCTGTATTGTTGATTCTGTATCTGAAGGCCCTTCTCTGGGGCACATCCTCACATAATTTCTCAATTTTTCGAACGATGATTTAAGGAGGAAATTTTTAGTGAATGAATTTAAAAAGAGTACTAATATTTCAGGAAGGCTTTAAATTTATGAATAATAAGTTTTGTTTGTATATCTTATAAATATATGGAGAAATAGTCAATAATGTACTTTTTGTGCGAATGTGCCCTCCTCAACGCCTCAACCCTATACTTACTACATTGTTTTCAGATAATAATTCTTTGGAGTAGTCGATTGGATTTAAAATTAGAAGCAGACACAAAATACATGCTATTTACAAGTTACACTAAATAGTGATTCGATTTTTTAAATTGAAAAATAATACATATGTCAATGATAAATTTAGCATTCCTTACACTTTCTAGTGTGTAAAATATCCTTCCATAATTTATCATGCGATAAAAGTATTCATTCAATACATATTTATATACATATATATTAGGGTGTTTTTTTTAAACGAAAGTTCAAATTTTTTTCGGGGCACCCCCTCAAAAGGTGCCATTTGATATAAAACTAATATTCTGAGAGTTACAGCTCAAAAAAATAATATTTAGACCCCTCCCCCGAGCGTCAAAATTTCAAAAAAACTCTAAATTTTGCATGTTTTTAGCTATAAAATCCAAACTAATGGTTGTAAAAATACAAAGTGGGTCTCATTTTGTAGATAATTTATTTAGCTTCAACTTTTATAATTGAAACTTATTTGTGAAGCTTCCCGAGAAGGTTGATAGGGCAACTGGTGAAGGTTGCTAGGTCAACTGGCTTTTAGAAGGCGAGCCGCCGGGCGGGTCCTCACTGGGCGGATAGTGGGACGCCTCACCTTTGTGAGGTAGTTGCCTTCTGGCAACCCCGGACCATGCTTTCTCCGTATGCAAAAGTTGCACCGTGCTTATGGCTGGAAGGCACCGGGGCATAGGTGTCACAAGCGGTGAACCTCAGGGTACCAGGCTGAACCCTGTTGTATGTAGGCCTTCTCCCTACGATTGGGGGCCACGTAGGGGGTGACTCTCACCTCCCCCAAGTTCTCCGGTAGCACCTCCCAGAATGCTACCTAATAAATCAAACACAACACCTTCTGATCGCCTGGATCTTAAACAGACACTGAACCGCCCTGTTACCCAGGACATTGTCCCGGGTTCGGGGGTAAGTTCTAAAACTACAACCACAACCAGTGCAGTGTCCACTAGGGTGGAGTGAAACTGGCCAAAAATGACCAACTTTGGAAATTAAAAACGCCTGAGGTGGGAATAGGTGTCATTTACGATGAAACCTAAAAATTCAAAACTTGAGTTCGATCAATTAATATCTTCAGGTTCCACATTCACGTTAAAGTTTCGAAGTTTCATCAAATTTTACGTAAAAATGGTTATAAATGATTCACACACAATTTTAGCTCCTTTTTCAAACCATAACTGGTTGAGTTTATATTCTTAGGATGTCAAACAACATTTTAAGACCTTCTATGGACGTGAAATGGGGGAATTTCCGATTTTTCAAGCCCGAAATAAGGGCGCATGCCATTAAAATAGTCTAGCGACCGAAAAACAAATTTTTGAATAACGGTACCAAATAGAGCTCAAAAGTTGCGTTTTACCCTCCTTATTCATGGAAAAAAAATAAAAAAATTCGTAAAAAATAATGTAGGTGTGTTTCGGCCATAGAATTTGAAAAAATGGATCTTTTGCATAGCGTATAATGGGAAAAGTCTTAATTAATCAAATTAAAGTTTTAAATGTTGTAAAAGCTTATAGTTACCTTAGTTTAGTGTATTAATAGTCAATAATACTTTTGAGTTCATTATTAAATTTTTTAAAATCAAGTTAACGGCCTAAAATTGGAAATGTGGATGAAAAAACTTTAAAATCCCAAACTTTATAAACTTTAAGTTCAAATATTTTATGTAGTCTGTAATACACATTCTTGTTTACATAAAATGCTTTTAAAACATTAAGATTGATATTTTTACAGAAAACAGACGAAAAAAGCGTTATATTGCACTTCAGGCATTTTATTCCAAACTTTAACCTAAACTACCACTTTTTGTAACAAGTCTTCAAATTTAAAGTGACGAAATATCAAATAAAAGGTTATGATTTGTGTTATATATAAAAAGGGAAAATTCAGGATATATTTTAAGTAATTTTAATGCTCTGATCTAAAAAATAAACATAAATAAGTATAAAAATGAATTTTTCTCTCATTTGGCGATTCAAAGCTGTATGTCTTATTTACTTAGCTCAAATTACAATCCAATACCCCTTGTAAATAATTTTTTGACGATTAAAACACCGATTTAAGGCAACTATAAGTTTCTATTACATTTAAAACTTTAATTTGATTAATTAAGACTTTTCCCATTATACGCTATGCAAAAGATCCATTTTTTCAAATTCTATGGCCGAAACACACCTACATTATTTTTTACGAATTTTTTTATTATTTTTCCATGAATGAGGAGGGTAAAACGCAAATTTTGAGCTCTATTTGGTACCGATATTCAAAAATTTGTTTTTCGGTCGCTAGACTATTTTAATTGCATGCGCCCTTATTTCGGGCTTGAAAAATCGGAAATTCCCCCCATTTCACGTCCATAGAAGGTCTTAAAATGTTGTTTGACATCCTAAGAATATAAACTCAACCAGTTATGGTTTGAAAAAGGAGCTAAAATTGTGTGGGAATCATTTATAACCATTTTTACGTAAAATTTGATGAAACTTCGAAACTTTAACGTGAATGTGGAACCTGAAGATATTAATTGATCGAACTCAAGTTTTGAATTTTTAGGTTTTATCGTAAATGGCCCCTATTCCCACCTCAGGCGTTTTTAATTTCCAAAAAAAAGTTTTTCGCTCCACCCTAGTGTCCACAGACCACCCTGTTACCCAGGAAAACATCCCGGGTTCGGGGGAAGTTATGGACCTCACTGAAAACCAACGTCGCGACACACGACGAAGGGGGAGGAAGAAGAAGCAGGTTGCCTCGGGCCCAGCTGAATCTCCTGTTACTGCCTCTCTGGTTTCTGAAGAAGAAACTAGGATAAGAGCAGTCCAGATAAACCTTCATCACAGTAAATCAGCCTCAGCTCTCTTGGCTAAGAAGCTAGCTGACGGCTTGGTTGATGTGGCCTTTATCCAAGAACCTTGGACCAAGGATGGATTGATACTTGGTCTGGGTGGATCTCGACATGGACTTTTCTATGACAGATCATGTTCGAGACCAAGAGCAGCTATTTATGCTAATCCCCAGCTAAATGCTATAAGTCTCATGAAGTTTACTGATGGAGACAATGTGGCTGTTAAGATAAATACACAGGTACATGGTCAAAGAGTAGAAATCATTTTGATGTCCTCTTACCTACCGTATGATAGTAATGATACTATGGGTGATAAAGCAAAATCACTTATTGAATCTTGTATCAGTACAAGTAGCAGAGTCATCATTGGATGCGATGCCAATGCTCATCATGTCATCTGGGGCAGCAAAGACTGCAACGACCGTGGCGAGGATCTTTTGGAGTACATTTTAAGGTACAACCTACATGTACTCAATAAGGGAAATGAATCCACCTTTGTTGTTTCTAACCGAAGTGAAGTCATTGACCTAACGTAGAGCTCAAGCAACTGCTCTGGACTCATCAGGGATTGGAGGGTATCGGATGAGGAGTCCCTGTCTGATCACCGTCTAATCAATTTCACCATTTCAGCTGATAAAGACCCAGTGATGGTAGAAGGGAGGAACCCCCGTAACACCAGATGGGGTCCCTATAAGGCTGACCTGAGGCTGATGACCACAGGAAGCATTAGCAAGTTCAATTCTATTTGTGATATTGAGGAATCTGTAGAGTGCCTTCAAGGTGCCATTATAGATGCATATCATAATAATTGTGCTACTAGCACCATAAGGTATAAAAAGAAGGTTCCATGGTGGAACCACGAGTTAGGTGAGTTGAGAAAACATTGCCGAAAGCTCTTTAATAGAGCTAAAAAGCAAGGTGATTGGCAATCCTATAGATCAGCCCTCACCACCTACCATAAAGCCATCAGGGATTCTAAGAGAGAATCTTGGAAAACCTTCTGTGGAAATATAAATGACATCCCTGCTATATCTAAAGCAGTGAAAATCATGAAGAATGATAAACATTGTGAGCTAAATTCCATAAAGGATAAAGATGGTAAGTTCACTGAAACAGGAGAGGAAACCTTAACAGAAATGTTAAGGGTTCACTTTCCTAATTCATCTTGCATCGAGCATAACATTCTGGAATCAGATATTTCACTGCATCGCTGCAACAGAGAGAGATGGGAACAAGCCAAAGCAATAGTTTCCCATGATCGGATTCTATGGGCAATAGACTCCTTTAAACCCTATAAATCTCCTGGTCTGGATGGTGTTCTGCCGATCCTACTACAGGAAGGCAAAGAAGAACTTGCCCCGGCTCTCTGTAGGATTTATAGAGCTTGCATTGCATTCGGTCATGTACCGTTACAGTGGAGACTAAACAAGGTAATATTTATTCCTAAACCTGGAAAAAGTAGTTACCATGAAGCGAAATCCTTTCGACCTATTAGTTTGTCATCTTTTCTTCTTAAAACATTGGAAAAGCTTATTGATAGACACATTAGAGATTCCATACTGATGGAAAATCCTCTTTCGAAGAATCAATTTGCCTATCAACCAGGCAAATCAACTGAAACGGCCCTTTATATGCTCTCTTTTACTCTAGAGAAGAATATGAGGGCTAAAGAATCGGCCATTGCAGTCTTCATGGATATTGAGGGAGCTTTTGACAAGGTTCCTACAAGCTCTATCATTGAGGCCCTTAGAAGAAGAGGCACTAACCAGACGCTAATCGACTGGATAAAATGTCTACTTTCTAATAGGATCATTAAAGCTACGCTTTTGGGTGATACAAAAATGATCAAAACAAAGGCTGGCTGCCCCCAGGGGGGTGTTCTTTCTCCACTACTTTGGTGTCTTGTTGTTGATGACCTTATAGAGAACATCAATGTATCTGGTATAACCTGCATTGGCTATGCTGATGACCTTGTCATTATTGCCAGGGGTAAGTTCCTGGATACAGTAAATAGCACCATGTCCCAAGCACTAAAGAAAGTTGAATCTTGGTGTCACAAGACAGGGCTTTCTGTTAATCCAGAGAAGACACAAATGATCGTTTTCTCAGGCAAGAGAAATATTGATCCAGTGAATCTACATCTTTTCAAAAGTAGACTATCAAGATCAACAGAAGTTAAATACCTAGGAGTGATCTTTGATGAGAAGCTAAGCTGGAAACAGCACCTAGAGTATTGCACTTCTAACAAGGAAACATTCTCAGGATGAACTCACAGAATTGGACGAAAATTTTACAGGGGTTAGTATATGACTCAAAACACCTTCTGTAAAAAAATTAGCTGCTGAATTACAGTAGAAAAGCTGTAAAAAATTATTGAAAATTGTCATATTTAACGCCAAATGTAACCCTACAAGGCGAGAAACGCAGCGAGAACGCCAAATGGTAGAATGAACTGGCCGCGTTTTCTCTGTTGCCACTTATAAATGAGCGAATAAAAAAAAGTTCATCAAATGCAAAACAGGAATAAAAATTAATTAAAGAAGGAAAATTAAAATAAATAACGCATGAAGCAATACAAAATTATATGCAAATTAAAAAGAATCCAACATCTATTTAGCATTTAATTTTTAGGAGTTATCTGTTTGCCGCATATTTTTTACTGTCTAAATCCACGAAAGTAACAACTCAACTCTAACAAATTTCGCTAATACTTTAGCACGGGCCAACTTTCGTGGATTTAGACACTTCGAATCAAATTTCTCATTCCATCCGATTGGAAAGTCGCCAAGTGGTGCTAAATGAATGTGTTTGGCAACTCAGAACCCAAATTTCAAATTTAAATAACTCCTCTCCTATTGAAATTCAGCAGCTAATTTTTTCACAGTAAGTGTTTTGAGTCATCTTCTTATGCCTGTAAAATTTTCGTGCATTTCTGTGAGTTCACCCTAAGAATGTTTCCTTGTAAGGTCAAGAAGATTTTTTGGTCCTGTAGAGGATCCATTGGTAAAACCTGGGGTATTGAACCCAAAATGATGAAATGGATTTATTCAATGATTATCTGTCCAATCATCAGATATGGTGCAATAGCTTGGTGGTCCAGAATCAGCCTTGCTGTTACCAAAAAAGAACTCAATAAAATACAGAGAATGGCTTGCATTGCTATGTCAGGTGCGATGAAAACCACACCAACATCTGCATTAGAGATTCTCCTAGGCTTATTCCCTCTGCATCTGCAAATAGAAAGAGAAGCCCTGACCTGTAGACACCGCTTAAGGATCCTAGGTCACTGGCAGGAGTACTCAACACATCTTTCATGGGGGAACCTAAACAAAGATGTCCAATCACATCCTGTTGCAAACATGCCGACTGATGTTATGCTTCAAAAATTCATCTATGATAAGCCTTTTGAAGTCTCTTTCCCATCTAGGGAAAACTGGAAGACCCATCCCCCACTTGCTGACAAGAACAGCATTGTGTGGTATACAGATGGATCAAAGATGGATTCTGGTGCTGGTGCAGGTATATGCTGCCCACAGGAAAACATATCACGCTCCTATCCCTTAGGAGCATATGTAACAGTCTTTCAGGCAGAAATCTTCGCTATACTCATGTGTGCAAGACTTTGCCTGGAAGAAAATCTTAATGGCAAGCTCCTGATAGTCTGCAGCGATAGTCAGGCAGCATTAAAGGCCCTACTAAGAAGGAACTTCTCATCAAAGCTGGTCTGGGAGTGCTACATGGCTCTGAGAGATGTTTCAGAAAAATACAAAGTTACCCTCTTATGGGTACCTGGACATTCGGGAATCGAAGGCAATGAACTGGCTGATGAAGCAGCCAGGAGAGGTTCAATCGAATCTTTTCTTGGACCAGAACCAGTCATTGGTATATCTAACTGTCATTTCAGTTATACAGTGACCAATATCTTTCGCCAGCAGCAATATAACGACTGGTTAAAGGCTGTAGGACAAAGACAAGCTAAGGAACTTATTAGCAGTAATCCTAATGAGAGCAGGGCTAATGAGCCATTTAAACTTGGTAAGCAGGGTATCAGAAGAATTACTGGTCTTTTAACTGGCCATAATACCCTGAGAAGACACCTACATATACTTGGAGTTGTCTCTGATCCAACATGTAGAGTCTGCAAATATGAGGAAGAAACCTCCATGCACATTCTTTGCAAATGTGAGGCACTTGCTGCCCTCAGATTAGAACATCTCGGAGACCATGTGCTAGGAACAGAGGATGTTCATAAAATCCCAATTTCTGCGCTAACTAGTTTTATTAATGCTACTGGTCTTCTTTCCTAGCGGAAGATCCAAGTTTAACTCTGAATGATTTAATTAAATGTTCTCTTTCAGATCTAATAAGGTGGGGACAGAAAGCACGGGTCGGCTTTGCTAGCCCACTAGCCTCACTTGAGCGGCAGTACTCTCTGCATTTGCTTATGAGGTGTGGTTGGCACTGCAAGACCCTGCAATCTACCCCACCAATATTTCCCTTCTAGGTACCAGGTAGGTATCCTTTTAGGTATTTCTTTTTGACTGCAATACGCTACACAATATTACTGAGGCACAACTGAATTAGGGTGCACAGGGTTGTGCACCTGTGGAGGCTGGTTGAATGGGTCGACTTTGCTTGCTTTTAGTCCCACTTATGGGCAGCAGCTTGCTGCACCTTGCCCGTGGGATGGGGAGCTGTAATTTCCGACCCTGAAGACTACCTCTTACAGGCTGCTCCTCTGCAACACACTACACTACATGATATCGCTGAGGCATTTTTGACTTAGGGATAATAAGCAGGGTTGTGCACATGTGAAGGCTTGTTGAATGGGTTGACTTTGCTTGCTTTAAGTCCCACATATGGGCGGCAGCTTGCTGCATCCTGCCCGTGGGGTGAGAAGCTGTGATTTCCGACCCTGAAAACTGCCTTTTGCAGGCTGCTCCTCTGCAAACTGGATTTATATTCTGTGTCTGGTTCTTTGGGGGACCTTTCAGGAGTCTGCGGACAGGGACTATATTCAGTCAGGAGGTTGGCACAATGGACCTTTGGTCGAGGTGCCTGGCTTTTAATTATTTGCCCCTCCTTGTACAGGGTGTCCCAAAAAAGACTGACACATTTTAAAAATCAATAACTCAAAAACTAAAAAAGATAAAAATGTGCGGTTTCTTGCCCCCTTCTTCTCAGACCAAAGAATTTTCATCCCAGAATTTTTTATTTTAGTTCTAAATTTATCACTAGATGGCAGCACGAGAATTTTTGAGGGACTAAAGGGAAAAAGTATTGGAATATTCCCTGTTAGTTAACTTGTGATAGGAAAACCAAAGTTAGGGTAAAAGATCGATTCATTGAATCGAATGTTGTTCAATTCTGAAATAATCTTTTTCGATTCTGGGAAGATTTAAGAATTGATCGAAGGAAAGCAGCAAGATTTGGATTACGCTTTGAATTAGTTTGACAACTAAACCTAACTGAAATCCTCCCGTAAGACAGGTCTCGCATTTCAGCGAATGTTTTTCAAATTACTGAATTTGATTTTGTTGTATCCTGATGTGGATCATGCGCCATGAAACTCCAAACAACTAATTAATTTTGTTTAATATACGCATTAAGTTCTTCTATTAAGTGGAAATCCAAATCTATCCTTTAAACGTTTTTATTGTGGGAATAAAAAGTTTAGATGATGTGCTTTGGAAATCAATTTAGATAATGTGCATTTGAATCTCCATTCTGAATCCGTTGTGTATCACTTGTAATTTATCGGATTTTACCGATATCAAGGGTAATTTTTTTTACTACGAGTTTTTTACTCTTAGTCACGGCGATCACTCCTTGTACTTTTATTTAACCCGTTGGGACTCGCGGGGTCATTTTATAACCCCAAGCTCACACTATCATTCCATTTAATGGAAAACTAAACACCTGGGAATTCTTTACTTCTCAGTAGCTGGGTTTCTGACCCTTATCTACATGCCTGAGTAGTTTCGTGGAATTCGGTTTATTTTTCAGCCCCCCAGACGCATTTTGTTAGCTTTTGGGGTAATGGAATGACCCCCGCGAGTCTTTTCGTTAGTGATGCGTATCCGTACTTTTGTACTTCGCCTTCTATACAACCCACTGATAAGGGCCCAAATTATTGGTAAACAAATTTCAAGAAATTCCCAGGGGGTTCTATTGCATTTTAGTACAAAGAAAAGGAAGACACAGGTGCAAGTACTACTTTCAATATTGGTCTCCGTGACAGTTTTATGACTTGTAATTCACCAGCCCACTGTACCCCGCCCCTTACATTCTTTGCTTTTGTAAAGGTTGATAGGAGGTAGGAAAGTGTTGAGATAACAAGTTTTTGAAGAAAAAATACCAAAGTTTGAGTGTTAGGAGACAAAGGTTGGAAGTAGAATTTTGGGGATAGAAAAACTACGTGTGTCTGTAATTTGTGTTAAAATTTTTTTGCAAAGCTCTTATTAATACCATCTGTGATAATTGTCTTTACTTAAAGAAAGCTTAAAGAAATTCGGTATGTAGTATTTTGAAGTAATTAAATTGATTTTTACATTGAAATAATTTGTGTTATTATGTTTCAAATGTGTGTATCGTGTAGTAAGAAAAATTAATATCAAACTCAAAAAATTATTTCTCAGCGCAAAAAATATTGCAGATTATAAGTTTTCTTAATCAGTTAAGTTTTAATGTCTAAAAATTTATGGTTCCGATTGAAAAAAAATATTTTTAACGATGTAGAAAAGAGCGAAAAAGGTTGGGGTTATTCCATAACCCCCGCGAGTCTCAACGTTCGCCCGAGAGGCGCGAGTCCCACCGGGTTAAGGAGTGTTCAAGTGTTTTTAGGACCTGAAGATAAGAGGGTGTCGGGGCTGTAAGGAAGATGGTGAGTCGCCGGCTACTGAAAATGGGGGGAACTCAAGGATTTTTGATTCCTCAACAGAGGGATTTTACAAAATCATGATTATCTACCCTTCTTTAAAAATCTTTTATTTTGCTTAAAGATTTAATAATGCCCAGTGATTTTAAGGTGGTTTTGTGAATCAATTAATAAACTTTCACTTCAAGTTTTTGGGAATTGCTTTTAACTTTCAACTAAAAAAGGGGGTCAGGGGGGTCCTGCCCCTAAATTCTTTTTGAAATTTGACCTCTTAAAACAGGGTCAAACTCATTTTAGAGCTTTATGATTAGACAATTTACAAAATCAAATTACTATGCTTCAATCAGTGCTGTAGCTGGATTTTTTTCTGGGATAAGGGCTCGCCGTATTATTACGCACTTTTTTCCATTTTTTTATTGAAATAATGTCCCCCAAACTCAGCACTGGCCACTGGCTTTAACCAATTCTAAAAAAAAAGTGTTTTAAATCATTGGCGGTCCGTCTCCCTTTTTATGCGCCCCTCTTATGTTAGGTGCCATGGTAAACTGGCACCATCCTTTATGATTGAATGTTGGAAAAACATATTCATAAAACTTTATGTCTTTCCTCAAAAGTTAAAAATAAAGTTTTTCTAAACAATGTTCCTAATTATTGAGGTGGGGGAAGCGTCCGCCCCCGGGAACGACGCCCAGGGGGACGTTATGTTTGTTGAAAGAGATTGCGTTTTGTTCAGGGTTTTACTTATAAAAAATATGTGTCTTAATTTCCAAATAAAAGTTTGTTTTTTATTGCTTAAAATACTTTATGAACGTTTAGGTATTTCAAAAACTCTGAGAAATAATTTTATAGGCCGAGACTGTAAGCTAAAATAAAAGCTAAAGAAATGTCTGAAAATGGATAAAAATATTCTAAATTGATTAGGGTTTAGGCATTGTCTCATGGCCCCCTTGAACACGCATTTGAATTCAAAAGTTAGCGTAACGCAAAGTTGACTATTTGCACAAGTTTGGCTCAGTGTTTAAGAATTTCCACACTTTCATCCAAATTCTTGCTTAATTCATATATTTCTTAAACACCTTACATAAATGCAGTTTCAATATACTGTAACTTAGTCTTTAGTCTAATTGGAGCAATACTCAAACACCAAGTCGAAATTGAATATTCCCTCTATTGCATGTTATCTGAAAGATTCTAAAATTTCGATTTTTCCTTAAAAACTTAAAAATATTTTTTTACATCCTCTGACAAAAAGCAGAAAAACCCCGTTTCACAAAGAAATTTTCAATAAAAAGTTTCCGTTGACTTAAAATGTGTAAGCCTTGGCCAGAAATCATGTGTACCATATAATCATTTTCATGACATTCCTTATTAAAAATAATTTCCATTTGGCAATAGAAGTTCGATTTCCCGATCATCTGATTATTTAGTAATAATTCCTAACAATATTTCCTCTGTGCCATAAAAAATCAATCAAACAACCAACCAGCTAAAGCATTTCAATCTAATTCGATTCTGAAATCGATTCTATCTCTCAACTTCGATTTTCCTATCACGAAGCAATAGGGATTCCGCTGATAGTTTATACCTAAATTTCAGAAAAAGTTCTCGTGCTGCCATCTACTAATGCATTTATGAACTAAAATTTTGAAATTTTGGGAGCAAAAATTCTTTGCCCCCTTAAGAAGGATGCAAAAGACCGCATATTTTTATCTTTTTTAGTTTTTAAGTTATTGATTTTTAAAATGTGTCAGTCTTTTTTGGGACACCCTGTATATTACTATTATTATTTGTGAAGCTTACAGATCATAAGATACGAGAGGTTTCATTAACTCCCCACGCAATATCTATTTTGTAAGAAGTGCCAGGAAATTTCTTTAAATTTATCAGCTACCGTAAAATGGTTCAATAACATATAAATAATAGTTTTAGACAACATAGGTACGAAATTTAATATATTAAAGAGCAAAAAAAATTTTTTTTCGAACATACCTGTTATTTTTTTCACAATTGTACAATAATTCAAATAAAATATATAAAATATTTTTTCAACTACTTATTAAATGAATAATGTGTAAAAGTTGATAAACAAGCAAAAAAATACAAATTAATGTTATTTTTAGTTTTTTCTAAGAAATGGAAATTTTATTTTCATCGCTTTGATGTATTTTTCATAGGATCTCCCTATTTTAGAAGTAGTTTTGAGAGCAGTATTCGACACGACCCTTATCTGAAGTTTTTAAATTTAAATTGAACTGATGTAAATAAAATAGTACAAAGTTCGAGTTGATGATAAAGAAGTCAATTCAAAACTAAATATCATTAAAACTATTGGAAGTTTCATTTCTATGCAGTAGGAAAAATTCAAAATATCTTCTAAGAAAGGAATCTTGCAAGTGCTTGGTATTTATAAGGCTTGATACATCAAACATCCCTAGGTACCATTGTATCATGCTAGATGTAATGCAAAACTCCAATATTACGTGAAAATTTTTCCTTTTTAAATACAATTGTATCTAGCCCTTAAAAAGGTAGCTGTAATCAGAAGTATCTGGTATTTTTTTGATATATCAAGGGGGTTGGTAGGGGACCCACCACTCCCCTTCCCCCAAAAATTCAGACTAGGAGTCCAAAACAATCATGCTATACGCTAGATCTAATGCAAAAGCCCTCTGTTGTATGAAAATTCCAGTCAGTATTTCAGATAGCTTGATCAGACCTTTAAAAGTAGAAATATTAAATATTTTGAAAACGTTCATTGTAAATGTAAATGAAGTGATGAAACTGTCGATTTCGTTGCTGAAAAGATAATTAGACACTTAAATTAACTCCCACTATTATTATTCTACTTTCACATAGTCTTCAGCTAGTTTTAGAGTTCCTCCTCATAACACAAAAGCATGTTACCTTTAGTTTATTTTTCAAAGCTTTCTGAGAATTCAAAAGTCACGGGGTCTAAGTACCACAAATTATTAAAAAAATAATAATGCTATTTTTGATATTTCTGTATTTTTTTGTAACTAACTACAGTTTTTACAAATTTAAGTTCTTGATATGCAACTAATGTTGCATCTAGCTCAGAAAACCTAACTGTAGTAAAGATGTGTAGTAGAATACCACTGATACTTCTGATTACAGCTACCTTTATTAAGGACTAGATACAATTGTATTTAAAAAGGAGAATTGTCACGCAATATTGGACTTTTGCATTACATCTAGCATGATACAATGGTACCTAAGGATTGTTTGATATATCAAGCCTTATAAATACCAAGCACTTGCAAGATTCCTTTCTTAGAAGATATTTTGAATTTTTATTACTGCATAGAAATGAAACTTCCAATATTTTTAATGATATTTAGTTTTGAATTGACTTCTTTATCATGAAGTTCAATTTAAATTTAAAAACTTCAGATAAGGGTCGTGTCGAATACTGCTCTCAAAACTACTTCTAAAATAGGGAGATCCTTGAAAAATACATCAAAGCGATGAAAATAAAATTTCTCTTTTTTAGAAAAAACTAAAAAAAAAAATTAATTTGTATTTTTTTTTGCTTTTTTATCAACTTTTACACATTATTCATTTAATAAGTAGTTGAAAAAATATTTTATATATTTTATTTGAATTATTGTACAATTGTGAAAAAAATAACAGATATGTTCGAAAAAAAATTTTTTTGCTCTTTAATATATTAAATTTCGTACCTATGTTGTCTAAAACTATTATTTATATGTTATTGAACAATTTTACGGTAGCTGATAAATTTAAAGAAATTTCCTGGCACTTCTTACAAAATAGATATTGCGTGGGGAGTTAATGAAACCCCTCGTATCTTATGATCTGTAAGCTTCACAAATAAGTTTCAATTATAAAAGTTGAAGCTAAATAAATTATCTACAAAATGAGAAGACCCACTTTGTATTTTTACAACCATTAGTTTGGATTTTATAGCTAAAAACGTGCAAAATTTAGAGTTTTTTTGAAACTTTGACGCTCAGGGGCGGGGTCTAAATATTATTTTTTTGAGCTGTAACTCTCAGAATATTAGTTTTATATCAAATGGCACCTTTTGAGGGGGTGCCCCGAAAAAAATTCGAACTTTCGTTTAAAAAAAACACCCTAATATACACTAGCGGAAATAAAAATCCCAACACCAAGAAGGAAAGGAGATATCAAAGTCAAATTTGTTTCTATGATTGCACATAGTATTAATGTGAATTGATTAAAAAATGAGCCTTCCTGGATGTTAGGGGGCCGAGAAAATCGGTGAGGAGTGTTGTCTCCATAGGTGTCCATTACCGCCGTCACACGTCATGGTATTGAGTGACAGGGGCTCTAAATGACTTTTGAGGGATTGGAGGACCATGTTGCCTCCTCAGGTAGTCCAAATTCATATGGCGCACCAGCGGACGTTGCATACCGGGCTAGGTGATTTCTCCTCATTGACCGGACCTGTTTTGTGGGTGTTGGTTCTAGAGAACGGGAAAGACGGGGTAAAAATGCAACCTAGGAGGTTAAGAAGAAAGCTTGGACATTGCATACAACATGTGGTTGTGCATGTTTCTCTTGAAATTTGTCCCCAGGACAGGTCTGAAGGTAAGGACGGTCTACCGGCTGCAAAATTTCAATGACGCAGCTCTGGTTGGGAAAAGTACTGGTGAATCATACTCAGGAGCAGCATAAATGGAATCCAATGCATCACCACTCCGTTACCCTGCATCACCACTCCGTGGAATGATTAGAAAATCATCAGCTGAGTGCGCTCTCTCCATTACGTCTTCAAACTCATACCCAACCGTCGTGGTGCTCCAAACCGAATTAGGATTCTCTCATAAACACGATGTCATGAAATTGGGATTTTCATTTCCTTATTTCGTGCACTATTGGAAACAGAAATGCCCATTTTCAGCCCCTTGTTTATTGACAAAGATGTAAGAAGCTATGCGGACCGAACGGACAATCCGCAGTACTGCAAACGACATCCATCCCACTGCCGCTTGTTCTCAGTATGATCTACCGGTATTTTGGCCAACCAGAGCTGCTTCATTGAGGTTTTTTAGCCGGTTGTCCGTCCTTACCTTCAGACCTGTCCTGGGAACAAATTTCAAGAGAAACATGCACAACCACATGTTGTATGCAATCTCCAAGCTTTCTTCTTAACCCCCTAGGTTGCATTTTTACCCATGCCTATCCGTTCGTAAGAACCAACGCTCACAAAACATGTCCGGAGAAAGAGGAGAAATCCCCCAGCCCGATATGCAACGTCCGCTAGTGCACCATATGAATTTGGACTACCTGAGGAGGCAACATGGTCCTCCAATCCCTTAAAAGTCATTTAGAGCCCCTGTCACTCAATACCATGACGTGTGACGGCGGTAATGGACACCTATGGAGACAACACTCCTCACCGATTTTCTCAGCCCCCTAACATCCAGGAAGGCTGATTTTTAAAGCAATTCACATTGATACTATGTGCAAATATAGAAATAAATTTGACTTTGGTATCTCCTTTCCTTCTTGGTGTTGGGATTTTTATTTCCGCTAGTGTATATACAGGGTGTTTCAAAATTGCGTTGCACGGCTTTTATTCGGAACCAGCACCTCCTAGGGTCATGGAAGTAAGGTCTACCCCTAGGTAAATGACCCTGGAGAATCCATTGAGATGACTTACAGCGTCCTTAGCGGCGAAATTAAAAAGTAGAAAAAAAATAATTTAAAAACTAAAGGAGATAGAGCAAAAACCTCAATTAGAGTATTGTTGCCAACCTCAAAAAGAACTCATTGAAAAAAATTAGATCAAAATATCTTGAATATTCGCGGAGATTTTAGCATGTGAAAATAGCACTTTTTCGGGGGTCAAAAAGTAAAAAGTTACCATATTTGCAAATTTTTTTGATTTTTTAATAAAATTTTGTGTTCTTTCAACTAAAAAAACACAAAACTACGCAATAACACTGAAAAATTTGCTAATATGCAAACTTTTTACTTTTTGACCCCCGAAAAAGTGCTATTTTCACATGCTAATATCTCCGCGAATATTCAAGATATTTTGATCTAATTTTTTTCAATGAGTTCTTCTTGAGGTTGGCAACAATACTCTTATCGAAGTTTTTGCTCTATCTCCTTTATTTTTTAAATTAATTTTTTTAACTTTTTAATATCGCCGCTAGAGGCGCTTTAAGTCATCTCAATGGATTCTCCAGGGTCACTTACCTAGGGGTAAACCTTACTTCCATGACCCTAGGAGGCACTAGTTTCGAATAAAAGCCGTGCAACGCAATTTTGAAACACCCTGTATATTTGAAGTAGTATAGAGAAAATATATTTGAATAGGAAATGGGAAGTCCATCTTCAGGATGTCAACCTGAGTGAACCTTAACTGCTTTCCTATAAACAACAGCAAAATAGGGGAAAGTGTATATTTCCATTTTGCATATAAATGAAATGCTACCGTATTTCAAGGGGAGTTGTAACAGGAAAACCAAAGCTATCATGATTAGTTAAGATGAGCAATATCGATTTATTTCAAACAACCAGATAGTTAATTTCTAAACCAATGTTATTAATGTATATTTCAAATCACAAAAATAAATTTCGGTGAATAATTATGTTTATGGTTTTTAAAAATGTAGCATTCCCTTAGGTGTAGCACATTTATTTCAAATAAGAATGTAGTTTAAGTTTTGGAACGTGATACATTCTGTAGGTCACATTGTGGGTCAAGTGTAAAGGCAAAGATAATCATCAATTTGGGAAGGTATAAAAGTGGCGTAGAAATTCTCTTGTCCGTTGGATGTGAAAAGGAAAAAAATTGATTGCCTGGCCGCAGTAGATTGTTTTCCTCTCTAATATGTCTTTGTCCTGCTGTATGACAAATGATTGTTGGCGCATTTAGGCCGAATACAACTAGGGTTGCAATCCATTGTGTTTGAGAAACTACAGTTGATCACATGCTGTAGGAAAAAACCACTTACAGAGATCAAAAGAACTTAATCTTGTATCCTACCTAGAATTGTAATATATGTGTGTCTGTCCTAAAATACAGTCAATCATATTTTTTTCAGTAATAGTTTAACGTTTGACTAAACAAATCCTTTGTAATCTCTCTGTCAATGTTTTTATGGAACCATCAGATTTATTTTAGATTCTCTATTCCAAATTTAGAAAATAACTTTTTTTTTAACTTAAACAAAAGTTTACTCCAAGTAAAAAAGTAGTAAAACTATACAGGGTGTTTCAGATAAGTGTTTCATAACTTCTAATAGGGGTAGGACACACCTAGACGACTCAGAATCACATGGGAACGGGGGGTCGGAAATGCACCCCTTACGAGGGGTGCGGGCCTGGGGAGTTGTAAAATTTCTTTGTGGAAATTGACACGTAACCTTTTAAGATTGAATAAAAACCCTCAACTCAGTCATTTATTCAATAAAAACAATGAAAGAGCTGAATTTTTTGACAATTTTTTATTGAACTACAAAATAAAAAAGAACACAATTACAAGTTCACATAGTCCTCTGGGATCTCTTTGTCCATGTAGGTGACCGTAAATATGTATAACAAAATTTAACACTAGAACCGCCGGCTACTGCCTCATACCTAGAACCGCCGGAGACAGTCATTACTTTTTAAGGAAAAAACTATCTATTAAACAAGAAATTGCATGTAATACTTTTAGATACCATTGAGCTGATACACTATACGTTATTTGAAACTATTTTTCATAATTTTAAACATTGATTTTGGTTATGAATACCTGAAAATAGATAACATTACACTTTTTTCGCACAAAAGTATAAACCTCAAAAATTTTTACAACCTTTTTCAAACTCTTACTATTTATAATTGTTACTTATAATTGTAACTTAAAACTATCCATACTTTGCATTTTGACCCTGAAGACGTTTTTATGACGTCAATACTAAGACAAGTTCATACCTTAGATCCCCAAATTGTTTCTAAATTTAAATATTAATTGATGTCTACCAGTAATTTAATCAGTTTTCTTCTTATATGCAATTCAACTATACATTCTACCTAAGTATAATGTGCACAAAATTCTTACCTACACGCTTCAAGATTTCGTGTTTACTTTGCAAATCCTAGTCATTTCATGTGAGGTATAAAATTATATAAAATACTCTGTTTGAACGGAATCACTTCATAAATTATATCTTCTTTCACCAAACACATTTCAAACTTTAAAATCTTAATAATGAACACAATAAACTATATCTAACTTTGTTTCTATGAATCAACCATACTAATGCCTATCTGAAGTAGTATTTTGACTGAACTTTTTCTTTTTTGATGTCTGAAAAAGTGCTGTTTTCACATGCTAATATCTCCACGAATATTCAATTATATTGGCCATAATACTCTCACTGAGGTTTTTGCTGTATCTCCTTTAGTTTTAAATTAATTTTTTCAAATTTTTTTATTTCGCTGCTAGAGGCGCTGTGAGTCATTTCAATGGATTCTCCAGGGTTACTTACCAAGGGGTAGACCTTACTTCCATGACTCTAGGACACGTTGGTTCCAAATAAAAGCCGGGGAACGGACTTTTGAAAAACCCTGTATATTGTGACAGTCAACGTGTTAATGTAAAACAAACAAAAAGCTTACCGTACAACCTCATATATTCATTCGCAATACCACTATAATATCCTGGATTTTAGACTCATTTATAGAGTATCTTTATCATATCACTTGAATCCTATACTATAAGTTAAATGTGTTTTAAATTGGGACCTTTTTTCAATGATTCATATTTATATGTATCTTAACATACGTCTTTTTAAATATGCGAGATTGTTATTAAGGGGAAAAATATTGCATAGAATTAACATGCATTAGGTTATTGGTTAACTGCATGTCCCATTAGAATAAAAACTTTTAAAATAAAAACAAAAATACAACAGTCCAAAAAAACGCTTGTATTACTTGTTTGCGATGATTATTTGTCATAATCAATTTAAGAAGTATAAATGTAAAGACTTTTGAGGTATAAGGAAATAAAATAATAAGTAATCGTGCAACAAGGTTAATAACTTAACTTCTCAATTGTTTTTTAATAAAAAAGTTCTTATCATTTAAAAATTATAACAGGTTATACTAATGAAATATCTGTGTGTCATTCAATATGTAGGTAAAAAAAGCTTTGGAATCCCATATTATTAAATTAAAACGCTTAACAATAGCCTTTACTTTATGGTACATAGAAGTAAGATCTAGTGACTTTGACAATGTAGTTACTGTAAAAGCACTAAAAATCAAGGTATTAAAAGCTAGAAGTCTCCCCAAAACAAAATAGATGAGAAATTGCAACATTGTTTATGATATTTCTCGTTTTTTTCTCACTACTTTTTTGTTTCCCTCACATGACATGACGCATTCTTTTTCTATTTTGCAGGACTTAAGAATGGAAGACTTTAATATTTTCACTGAAAATCGAGCTTCCATCGATTTTACGTCAAACTTGAAGGTTGAAATAAATGTTGTCAAGGAAAGGTGTCTACGTAGACACATTTACCGAAAATATACGTATGGGTATAACCTACTTCATTTATAGACATTTTACTAGAAAGAGTGACTGCGTTTTAGGGGATTTCGGGGAAATGCAAGGTGATTATAAAAACTTATCCTGACATATGAACCATTATATGCTCATGTGATAAACCAATGGAAATGAAATCCCAAACATTAATTTTTACATGAAAGTATTTAAGGTACGTGCTGGACATGGAAAATCTCTCTATTCTAAAAAAAAGTTTTTGGTGAAAGGTTTCCAGAGAAAGGCTTTTTAATTACTGAACCGAATGACACATATATGGTATCAAAATGTCTGGATTCTTTCTGGATTTCCAAGTGGGCCCTTCGATTTTTCAAAAAATTTCTCAATTTTAAAATATTTCTATTTTTTTAGAAAACGGATAAGGTCGCAGTTACAAAGCAAGTACTGTCAATCAAATTATTAAGCATCCAATCACAACTACCGATTGACGCTATGTTTTAAGATGAAACATGTTTTTTCACCATTTAAAAAAGTACTTTCTTGATGAAATATCACTCAAAGACTGATAAAATCATATTCTAAAAACTTACATGTACACCAATTTATACTAAAATTTCACACTTTTTGTCCAATATTTATAATTTTCAGTCTGATTTTATCGAAATTAATTGTAAACATAGAAAGATGTTTTGTCTCTTATTATTTTCAATTGCTTAAACAGTATTATTTAACAAGTCTGGGTTTAAACAAAAATATGAATGATAAGCACTAAGTATATTATACTAACGAGTTACTTTAAAATAATTGTATTCGAATATTGATAAACAATTTGAATTAGTTATTTTTATAATCATAGATTAAAAATAATTAAGACGAATATTTTTAAAAACATTTCGTTTAAAATTTTGATAAGTTCGAGTTAATATATATTTAAACTATTAAGGGAGATTTATTCATGGAGGGGATTTGGTGTAGTATTTTTGGAAAGTTGGTTGACGTTATTTCTGTAAATTGTTTATAAAGTGTTTTAACCCATTACTGCCTGACTTCCCTTTTTAGGGACGTTTTTTTAAAGTCCTCCTATTTCTACAAAAATTGTTCCTTTGAATCAAAATTTGCACTGATGTATCTCTGATCTTTATAGAACATAAAGAACACAAGAAGAAAGCAGAATTTTAAAAAAATTTCACTTTTTTAAAGTTGGAAGATAGAATTTTTCAGAAAAGTGATTTTTTAAAAATTTTAAAAGAAAAAGCTTAAAAAACCTAGTTGTTATTTTTAAAAAATTTCAATGCCGATATATATTACTGTTTATACATTAAATCAGTTGGGGTGTTTTTTTATTTTTCCAAAATATTTTTTCTTGACCTTATTTTGGACCCTCGAAAAGCGTCCCTAAAAAGGGACGTCAGGCACGAATGCCCCCGTAGTTTTCCCCATAGTGAAATGCTAGTGTTTCCTTTATTTTTCATAAAAACGCGTTCGTTTCTTATGAAATGAATTAAATAACTGATATTTATAAAATTCCTTTAATTTTAGCTAATAAATTTATTATTTATTATTTTTGCTTATTTTTTTTTGGAAAATACTGTTATTTCTGTTAAATAAATGGAATAAAAAGTCTTAAATTATAAGGAATTAACTAATTTGTATTAATTAAAAGGAATATATTAATTATTTTACTATATTTATTACTTATGCAAATATATTCCGGTTATATTTTAATTAAAAGTTTAATAATTATCAGTTATAATGACTTTTTGTCATTAAAATTGCCAAAAAAGTCGCTTTTGTGATAAATTTTCGGCTTTTCTTTCTAATTTGATGTTGCTAATCATCGTGTTCTATACTGCAGATCAATCTATATAATCTGGCTTGCTAATGCGCATCCCACTAATGCTTGATTTTTGGGGAGAAATTTGTGTTCCGCACAATGAAATTAAATGAAATGGAAAAAGTATGGGCATTTGAAAGACTTAAACTTCACAAATTGATATATTGTGATGGATTTAAGGTGTGTAAAAGTAATTATTACTTAATATTAGGTAACATATAAACAAAGAATGCCTTTTTCAATTAAAAACTTTAATTAATTTGCAATTAACATAGATTTGGGAGGAAAAAACGTGTTTTAGAGCATAAAAATGCTCAAATTACGTTAATTAAGGATAATTTTACAGTTAATTGGATAAATAATTAATATTTTTTGTTCATATTCATGTTACAGTATGGTTACGATCACTTTTGCTGCACTTAAAAAGGTAGAAGATGTTTTTGAGGCTTTAAAAAAGTTTTCTACAATGCGTTTACTATAGTGAAAAACAACGGGGGCATTCGTGCCTGACGTCCCTTTTTAGGGACGTTTTTTAATTTTGGTGTAGAAATTAAAATTTTAACCTGGAATTTTTTTCACTATTTTTCCAGTTGTTTTGGGGCTATTTACTATGTTTTTACCAAATATTTAAGAAAAATAAAAAGTTGGGCATTAATGGGTTAAGTTCAGCGAGTTGGAATTTGGGGGAATTGCGAAGCAATTCCAAAAGGTCCTGCGTTAGCTGTTTACGGGGGTTGGTGAGTGATAGCGAGCAGGGGGCGGTAGCTCCCTAGTGTATAAAAAATGAAAATCTTACAGTTATGTTTATAGTTAAAAGTTACGTTTAGTCATAATGATATATATAAATAAATGCTTACTACTCTTTCCTAAAAAGAACAGGGTATTTGAAAACTCTACATGGAGTAGAGAGCCTAGAGTTAGAAGAGAGGTGACAACAAGTTCGATCTTCTGATATTTTGTCCAAAGAGACTGCGCAATCGAAATTTCGTTTCATCAAATAGTCTCTGCACAGACTCAGTGGACAAATCGACAGTGGATCTACCTTGTTGTAACCTCTCTTCTACTTTAGGCTCTCTAACATGGAGTACATACAAATAAAACATTCAATCGAAAAATATCTTGTGTAAAATAAGTAAAACATATTTTCTTCGTAAGTTTACGCAAAGAAAAACAATTTACAGAAGCAAACACTAAAAAAGAGAGGGGAATACTTTTATTATAAGTTTTTTTTTAACTTACCCTCGATACACATGTGGTAAGGTATACTTTAAGTAAAGCAAAAAAATTATACATAATATATTAATATGCATGTATGTGATGATGTATACAAAATATAAGGCTTTAACGTGTCGCGCTCCATATTGGGCAAGTTATATTTTTAAATCAACTTATTTATAAAAATAGTTCAATATGAAGAAGCTTTCGTTTGATTTCATATATTCCAATTCTATGTATTTATTTATTTACTCGATAAAAACGATTCCCAGTCTGTATATTACAAGAGAATAGTTACTAGAGGATTTATTTTAAAGCAACCTTCCCTTCCAAAAAAAGAAGTCTTATGAACGGAAGGAAAACTCCGTAGAGAAAAAGATAAGAACTCCATTAAAATTATATTAAGCACTTTTTCCTTCAATACCATTTATTATTACTTATCAGTACAGACGCCCACTACCGTTGCTTTCATCCTTACTTCCGCTTTCTTCTGGCAATTCACTACTGCACATCACGCAGCCCTCGGTGAAAGAGCTATTCTCCCATCTACACGGAGGTACAGCAGTAAGATAGAGGTCGACCTCACTCGAAAAATGATTAAGAACTGAGAGAAGATCTGTTCTATTGGACTCACGGAAGGAGCTACATCCAGTCAATATTCTCTTACACGCACGGAGGAGGACAGGTTTTGAGGAAAGTAACTTTTTAATGCTAGAAGAGTTGGTGATTAAAACTCAACTTATTTATGCATAACTTATTCGTTTTTTTAGGTTTGCTACGCAGGTATGAAGAAAAGCCTAAGCATTATTTTTAAAATTGTTAGAAATCTCGTGCGCAACATAAGGTTTATAATTTTCACACTAAAAATTAAAAACCTCTCTAAAATGGCCCTATAGACACAAATGAATGAAATGCCTATAGATCCAAAGCTTACCTTACCAAAATTATTGTATCAAAAGCTTCTTAAAAAAGGTTTTTAATCAAAGCACACCGTAAAATCAATTAAGTTATTTTTTTATTATTTCTGAAAAAAATAAAATAAAAGTAGTAGGATTTAAAATTAGAGGGGAATTATAAACTTTTCATAAACACTTAAATTTTTATTTGATTTGATTATTGTTTTATGGTGCAATGATCAGATATGATTGTTGCGCTAAGCATATAGAAAGGAAATAAGGGATTATTTGAATAAAACGATAATAAAAGCAGTTAACCATTGAAAAATATTTTCTTCAACCTTTACCCCTAATATCTTAATTAACTTAAGTCATCTGAATCCAAAAATTTCCATAAAATTATACTTAATAAATAAAAATATGCTTATTCCATCGATAAATTAGATTTGTGGAATAAAACTATACATTAACACATTGCATACACCCCATATAAAATCAAAATAAATTTCAAAGCATTCATTTGATTAAATTATCCCAAAACCATTAATTGTTATCCATCTCCCTTTTTATCCTAATTAATGGCCCAACAGAACCTCAGTGTAAACACACCATCTGTAAAAAAAAGCCGTCAAGAAAGTCACCAGCGAGTCCCGTTGACAGGGTCATCAGTAAAATTTCTCGTTTTGCAGTAATTAAAATTAATCAGAGCGTAGGATCAGCGTTTAAAAAATGAATTAGTGACGCTTGCCCTCATTATTTGATAAGATCCCCTGCATGTGAAAAGACCCACACTGCGACCGTAATTTGGATGACACTTCCACACGCTTGAGGGAAAGTGGATTGCGTTGAAAAAAGAGGAGGGGGTATTTTTGTTCATGGGTATACTTCCAGTGTTTGAGGTGTAAGCATAGAGGTAAGTCTTAGTTGAGCTGAACTCTTCGGAGAAAGCGTTTGCTAAACATGGAAGGGATGGCTCGTTGGTTAGCCATGATAAAATGAAGTTTTTGGTATTGTCAAAATTATTTTTTGGAAAATTAAGATGTAGCAAGGAAAGTAATGAAAACTATTTGACATTTTGTGTTCAACACAAATAGTAGTCTAAAACGATTGTTTTTAAAATATCTTCATTGTGTTTTATTTAAATGAGGAATGATAATAAATTATTCTATTTCTTTAACAGATTTTTAATATAATTTTATTCGGTGAATCTAAACAATTGCCCACCTCCCTGGAAACAAAGATATAATGAGTTTTTTTTAAATAAAGTACGTTTTAAACTTAGATTATGGTTTTTTTTAATTTCAAAATGCATTTGAATATTCCCTACGGATTCAAAAAATATTAAAAACAAACATTGGCGTCAAAAAATATTAATAAATAATCTTTGTAGTAGTCAATCCGCTTTTATTACATTTTCTTTCCTCAATAAGCTTCATAGCAGCATTGTTATTTTAACCTTTAGTGGTAAAACTAAAACAGCCTATATTGGACGCTAAAAAGTCGTGTTAATACCTCACGCTAAGGATTAATATTATGTTTAAAATATATATATCAGTTACACTATTATATTACTATTTTAAATTTAAATATTAGATAAAAACTCTACATTAATATCCACCCTTAACTTATATACTGTGTAGTACTTTAAATGCATACTAGAAATACTTAGTACCAAAAACAAATCCAGTTCTTGAGGGGTGCCCATTTTAATAAGTAGATCAGTTTATAAACTATAGTACTTTAAATGCCTACTAGGAATACTTATGGTACCAAGAAGAATTTCAGATCTTGAGGGGTTCCCATTTTAATGCGTAGAGATATTCCAAATCCCGAAAGAGGAATTATTCAAAGACTACATCACTTCCTCCGATAAAAATATAATTTTTTGTAATCCGAGGTGAAGGAAATTCGCATTTCACCCCGAAGTCCGTCGAAAACAGATCCATCCTAATCTGAATAATTTCCTCCCCCCTCCCTAGACGCAAGGGGAGGAATTTACATTCGCCTTGGAGAACTAACTCCAGAGAACCCAGGCGAGGATTCTTTTAGTCGAAATCGAAAATATATTCGCACGGAACTATAAAACTCCAAGTGTCTTAAAAATATATCGTCACTGTATATATTCATCTGGAATACCAGTTTCCATAGTAACAGCAGATATTCTCGTTTTGTGTCGAAATGAAACTGGAGTGGGGTGAAAAAGAAAGTCCATCGATGGATCCGGTGGAGATAAAAACAATCAAGAATGTTGAAAGGAACGGGCCCGGCAATGAATCTGCAAATAACAGTAAAAAGACGAATTGCGTTTGTTTTATAGTGTGGATCGAAATATTTGTCCCGGAATTTCAAGTAATAAACCCACAGTAATACCACATGATTTATTCAGTGGGTTTCTTCAATAAAGCCTTCCTTGCCCCAAGGTGGCAATTAATGTTTTCTTTTGGCAACTTTATGACATGAAAGAAAATTCATGGTATCGTTTACAGTCTGGCTTGTTTCAAAGTAATTAAGGACCTTAAAATTCTGGGCTTTTTTACAGGGGTGTTAAAAAGTTTAATCAATGAATTTCCATGGTGTGGGAGTTTATATTCCACAAATTTTATCGTCATTAGCATACTCTGGAGAAGGAAAACTAATGAAACCTTTTTGCATCTTCATTAAATTATGTTTTAAGCGCGGGGGAAGATTGTATAAGTCGGGTTTAAAGTTTTATAAGAAATGAGATATAGTAGAATTTATAATCACCTCATATCAACATGCATATATTTAAGTATCCCTTTATTAAGTTTTAAAATTATTTATTAAAATTGGTGTTGGTTTTTAAAGACTTTTTTTAAAGTAAATGACTATAATAGTAAATATCGATTCATTAATTCCATACTATCAATACAATTATTTACCCATTAAAAATATCAAAATATAGAGGAGAGGAGGGTATTATGGAACACCCTTTATATAGGATAACTCTATTGGTTTTTAATAAAAATCCGCGGAATCATTTTAAGTACATACTATAACTAATGACAATGAAGGGCCAGTGGTCAAATAAATCAGCATTTATTTTTCTAATAAAAAAATGTACTTTCAGAAAAAGTTACAAATGGAGGGTAATATGGAACAGTTGGATTTAAAGCTATTGAAAACTAATTAGACCTTACAGAACATAGTTAATCTTATCTATAAAAATATATTTACAAATTACGTTCAAATAGTTTTGTTCATGAGTCTATTTACAATAGTCACAAACATAATCGTCTTTTTCTGACCCTTTGCTTATGGAATATTCCATAATACCCGACAGGCCATCTTGTAATATGAACCCTTTTACTGATCGATAAAACAGGGATAGCTAAAAAATGACTGCAGTATAAGAAACTACTGATCTTTTAGTGTACATTATGCTTAACAACAAAATCAAAGTCTCTTAGTTACTGGTAGGTTAAAAGGTTTGAACATTTACCATTAAAAACTTTCGAAAATCCTAAAACACACTTTGCTTTGCTGCGATTGACCAGACAATAACAAGAAGCTTAACTCTTTGCGCACTGCATCATGGGGATTTCTTAAAACTTTCGTGGTATTGCAATGTGATGGCAACACAAGGGGGAGCTGAAACTCAGGTTTTCCATATTACCCGACTCTTCCATAATACCCTCCTCTACTCTACATTTAGTGTTTATATGGGATCTTCATATCTGTATTTAGTAATACTACAATTTCAAAAGCTTACTAAGATGAACTAGTCAGTGTTTTATTCAAATAAAAGTAATGCACATATAGATTCAATAAAAAAACATTAAATCTATAAAGTGTTCTTCTCTATAAACAAACTAATAAATAAATGGAATCTATAATCAAAGTAAAAATCACTTAAATGTAATCAGTGTGACTTTTACAATAAAAAACACATTTTAATCGAATAACAACACTGTTTCACAAATAATAGGTATCGCAATTTTCGCATTTCAACAATTCAATCAGCTGTTCAATAAAACAGTAACAACAGTTGAAACCATTAAGATAATTTTAAATGGGTTTCGAAAGTATCATCTTTGATTTGAAACCCACAATACTAACGCTCAGATAACACGAAAATGCAATTTATAAACAACTCGCATAAAGAGAGCAAACGAACTTAAAAAGCGCAGAAATAAACTGCTTATCATAATTTGGCAATTAAATCACCTCTATAGAAAGCAACAAGGAAAGTGGAATTGATAGCAAAGCACTTGAATCATTTTTACACTTCAATGATTCCTGATCCGCACTCTTCCGGAGTAAAACATTATCCGTATTTACAAGTTAAATTGCTCTTTACAGCGTGTCTTCTGCATTTAAAAGCCGTTCTGCCTCATTTAATCGAGTTCATTGGAAATATATTTGAAATTCACTCTTGTAAATCCATGAGCCTGCCTTTTATAAACCAAATGTCGGTGAATGCATTGAAAAGGCTGTTTTAGGAAGTTTAACTTTTGATGAATAGTTTTTCTTGATTCAAACTTGGATAAATTAAAACCTTTAACAACATAAATTTCAAAGTCGTATCAAATGAACTTTTAAAGTAAACTATGTGTTAACGAAGTTTTGTATTTTTACGGTTGCTTGTCGTACTATTCTTAGAGATAACGGGAGGTTTTAAATTCATTAATTTACCGTTTTTTATTTATTAGGGTAGTTACACAACACCGTCTGAATAGTTTATTTGATAAGATGCACAAATGTCAAGAATGGTAAACACAAGCATGAAAATCTCGTTTACATGTGTTTTGTATTTTTCATTGCGCCTACACTAATTTGTTATTAAGCCATTCAGATAAGGCAGTCTACTAGAGATAACATGTTAAATGAATGGATGTAACCTCAGACATCTAGTTATGTCGTTATATGAATTCCAATATTAATTCATGAAAGTTTATTAAAATTTAATCAATATTATTTATAGAAAAATTTTAAAGATATGTTTTTTTTCTTTAAATATTCAATCAGTTATACCATTTTAATAAAAATAGTTACATCATTTTCTTACGAATAAATGAAACCATTTAGCAGAAAAAATAAATACTGAATACTATCTCACCTTGTTGGTTAATTTGTAGAAATTGTTATCTAAAGCTAAACTTTACAGTTGAGTTACGAACATTGTCGGCATGTTCCCCCTTATAGCGCATGGGTAGTTTCTTGGCAAGGTCAATTTTGGCTCAATGGTTTAAAGGATCAAATTTTTTCTCCCAACTCGAAATCGTAAATTTCATTCCTTGTCAAAAAGGAGATCCCTCAATTCTAACTCCGAGGGAGAAAATATTTAGTGGAATTTTTTACCCTTCAAAACTTACTTTTTATTCCTTATAGTGGACCAACTAGATACTTGATTATAATAATTCTCTAAAAACAATAAAAATTGCTCATACTTAAATTTTAAGTAATACAAATTTCTTAAATTGAAAGTTCATATTTGACAATTTAAAATCTAAACTGACTTGATACTTTAGTTATTACTCGCAATTAAATTTTCAAAGAGATTGTGTATAGATAAATTGTAATTTTTTAGATTTTAATAATTTTTAGTAAAAAAATTAAATTTTTTTTTTATTTAACTTAAAGTCACATTTTAATTTATAACCAAATTGATGAATTTAATTAAAAAAATGGACTAGAATATTTTATAAAATTTTATTTATAATATGAGGATCTTTTAAGGTGGTGTGTATTTCATCTACGAAAAAATGGGATTAAGTTTTTTGGTTAACAACGTAAACTGACCTTTTGAGAAAGTATACATTTTTTACTGATAGGGAGATATAACTATCTCTCTCTCTATATATATAAAAAATTAACCATTAAAAATGCAAAGCAACTTTTTTTAATGCAGCTATACTTTTTCTAGGAATTTTTTCCGAAAAATCCGAAAAATTGTTTAACTTATTTGACCGAGTTTATGACGAGTTTCTGAAGGGATGCTGAGTTATTCTTTTCCAGATATCTATCCAACAGGGGATGGGCGAGACAAAAGAAAAAATAATGCAGGTAGGTGGAGATATCTGGAGCTTATCAAAAGTCCTGACTGAAAAAATGGTATTCCTAGAGTTCAAAAACAAACTATGAGGGAAGTAATACTAAACCTTAGTAGAGATACGGGTTTTTAGATGAGGTTGCCGCTTTCTTCTGTTTTCTTTATATTCTATCACTTACCTTATTTTTATAGACGGTGGTTTTGCAATAAATATAAGAACTGAGAAGGGTACTTTTCTTGGCAAAATTGAAACAGGATTCTACTTTTAAATAGGTTAGTATCATTTCTTCCACCTTATTTCTTTCAACTTCATATGTGCCAACCAATATCTATGACTGTAAACGGAGTGCATAAGAACTTTTTTTTTTGCGTATGTAAGGTCTGAAATTCTGTCTAGAACACAAAAGAAAATAAGATGATTGAAAAACTAAATGGAAAAAGATTTAAGATTTCTGTAATTATTAAAAATTAGTTGCTGTTGATTAATATGTTTCAATAATGAAGGTATTTCGAGTTGTAAGAAAACATAATTTTTCTATATTGTATATTTATTATAAAAATTATATAAATTTACGTATTTCAAAAAAAAATCCTACATTTTTTCCAACTATACCTCAAACCTTACGCATAATCGACTAGATTGCTAAGAATATATTCATATAACTTTTCAATAATAAATTTAAAATCAAGTTAAATAAAAATAGTATATTCTGAAAGTAAACCTATAAAATGTTATCTTTTAAGAAGTTTTGTTCATCCTAGTAAGATTATTTTTCCAAAGTTTAATAATTTATATCAGTTTCTAATATTTTCAGAATTTGAATATATTTAATATATCCAAAGTAAAGAAAATCCTTTGATTTTCTATGGAGATTACTTGATCAATTTAAAAAACAATGTTTTCTTATGGTTTCATACCCTGCTTTTAATAAAACTAAATACCAAATGTATTATGCCTAATAATAAGAAAAAAACCAAACACAGTTTCATCGTAATACTAATTGAGACATTAAAAACAAATTATTAAAGAGGGAAAATAAGTCAAATTAAAATTATGTACTAGGTACCAGGTCAAAAAGTAAAAAGACAGTGATTATACTATGATTCCAGAGAAGGAAAAAAACCCATTTTCTGCAGGGTTCGGCTGATTCTATCACAACCCCGTCAGCTATGTTTCTCCCTCCAATAACTGCATGAATTTCTTCTTTCATGCTGGGGAAAGTAAAGACATTAGTTACTTTTGATTACTCAAAAGAAAAAGAGAGCGTAATAATTAACACAGATGTTTCAGACGCTAATGGAAATAAGCCGTGTAAATTATAAATGAAGATAAAATTACCATGCAGTCATCTTGGAGAGCTGTTGCATTAACTACATAATTAACGGGACGAGAAAGCACACCATAACCACTGTGTTCTCCTTAATTCAATAACAATCGTTCACCACTACAAGGTCTTTTCTTTCCTTAAAAATTGTTACTGATTGTTATCGGATCACAAGCTTCATTTCAGGCAAATGTATCGAGATGAAGAAGTTATTGAACCTCAAATAAGCTTTTCAACTGTGTCTTTTGAATGTGGTGAGGCAAGAGTTATTTTTGAGGGAGTTAAGCATCCTTCATTTCCATTATATTTTGAAATAATATTTTACTCGATAAACACTTAGCGTTCAGTTTTGAAGCTAAAGATAATAAGGAGACAGAAATATAACATTAGTTTATTATTAGTTATTGCTTGTTTGAAGTATAAAATTAAAAATTGATGTAACAAATATTTTGTGGTACGTAATTAATATGTTTCCTCATTTAAAATAGCGCTGAATTTTCAAACTTCTGGAATATCTCAATTCTTAATACACTTGGGTTATATATAAATGGTGCAAAGTATTTTTTTGATTGGATATCTTCTGTTCCCGCATCGCACTTAAACTTTGGAAAATCGGCTGACTTTTTTACAAAACAACTAAAAAACAAAAGATTAAACCCTCACATATTGTTCATGATTTTTTATGAGAATCTAATATAGTTATAGATATAATGTTCCAGGTTTCATTCTTCTATCACCTCTCTTTCGATAGAAATAATTTTTTTGTCAAAAGAAATCTTGTAAAGTTGTTTTTCCTGCATTTAAAAACAGCTATTAAAACTCTAGAACAATACCACTTAAAAACCAGAAATATTAGTCTCATTTTATTCATGATTTTATTCTCTTCGATTTGGTGTGCATCATAATCACCATTTTTATTTTTTTCAAAGTTTCAAAAATATTGAAAATAATTTTAATAAAATGTTTTAGAAAAAAAATTAAGGAAATTGTAAACCTTTTTAACTCTTAAATACACATTTATAACAAATTTCAAGTTGAAAAAAATATTAATCACGTAGAAAAAAATTAAAATCTTTGGAATTTAGGCAAGTCCATAAACATTCCCTAAAATTATGAACCAAGAGCGATTTACTCGTTTAAAATTCATAAAATCACTTAAGGGTGTTCATATGACTTAAAACAAGCAAAAATGTCACACAAATTAAAAAAAATACAACCATTAATGGATTCTGTACAAAATCTTAAATAGCTATTTCCCAATTTTAATTTAATTCAATGTGGATGCATTTCACCTAAATATTCCAAAGATATATGTTTATATCTAATTTTTTATGTTCTAAAACTTTTACTTTACTTTGATTTGATTTGTTAAAAGTAGAAAAATAGATATAAACAAATTTTTAAGGAATATTCAGATGAAATGCATTCACATTGAATTAACAGTTAGGAAATAGCTATATTTAAGATTTTGAACAGAATCCATTAATGGCTATATTTTCTGAAATTTATGTGACATTTTTTCCAAGTTATAAGTCATGTGAACACCCTCAAGTGATTTTATGAATTTTCCATGAGTGAATCACTATTGGTGCATAATTTTAGTGAATGAGGGGTGATAGAAGAATGGAACCTGGAACATTATATGTATATGTTACGGGCAAAGTGATTAATTGGGCATTATTAATAATGCCCGGGCAATGTGATAAATTCAACGAAATTTATGAATGAAATTTATCACTTTTCCCGCTTCCACCTTTGGGTATTATTAATAATGCCCAATTAATCACTTTGCCCGTAAAATAGGTTACTATATTTGTTGCGCCCACTCACTAGTGTCTACTGTATCTAGTAGTGGCTTTGTGATTTTTGTTATCAAAGAATGGCAACGAATGTAGTTGCGCGAGATTGTCAATATTATTTGTTAGTTTTAAATATTTAAAAGAAAAATAGTAGTTCCTGTTTGTACATAGCATTTTTATCCGTAATTAAATTTGATCTCAATATCTCCTCTCGTCTCTAATGTTTCTTCATCGCATACATCTGTTCAGGACAGCAGTCCATACACTTTAAGAAAGAAACGAAACAATATTAGCTTCTCATAAAAGTCATGAACCATTTGTGATGGTTTAATCTTTGGTTTTTTAGTTGTTTTGTAAAAAGTCAGCCAATTTTTCAAAGTTTAAGTGCGATGCGGGAGCAGAAGATATTATTCAATCGAAAAAATATTTTGCACCATTCTTATTAGACTCAATTGGCACCCTTTCCGCACTATTAGAACAGAAATAAAAATTAAAGTGCTTTTTCGGCCCACCCTAATGCATAAGTTATGCATTTAAAAATATTTCCAAGTATGTTTCTTGAAAGGAAAGGAATAAGTTGATATTTTTTATTCAACACAGTTATATTTTTTTATTCAACAGTTTATTCAACAGATATTTTTTCATTCATGTTTTTTAATGCTACCAGGTAAATTTCATTGTTTTTTGTCAAAAGCATTTTCTGTATTTTATTTATTATGCAACTTATGCCGGGATGCTTTGATTTTTATGCATTGTGTATATTCAAGTTTATATTTTTTGCATTTAATAAAAAATTTTAAAGTGTTTTAAACATAACTGCTGTAAAGCATCAGAGAAAATGTCTAAAACTCATCAAAAATCTGCTTGAAATTCGGCCTAAATTTTAAATATTTGAAAATTCACAAAAATTTTCAGTAATTTTTTTTCACTACATGAAACAGATATAAAGCATTGTAATGAATATACTGACCTACTTTTACCCAATAATAAATGCATATTTAAACTATCTCACCTAGGATACATATTTAAGTACTGACTGTATACTTAATCGTCATCTTGTGTTAAGTGCACAGATTATATTTTCAATTTCAGCAGCATTATATTTCGGTTCTATCACCTGAATTGAACCGTCACTGGCCGGCGAAGTTGATGCTCCGTCAAGCCACCTTTTGAAAGTATTCATCACAAAATGCTCAAGAGCTTCAGCCTTCCTGACAAGGTATTGTAAAGGGAAAAAGGAAGGGAAAAAAGCTTATCAGTTCCCCATGAAAGTAGAGAGTTGATGCGAGTTTTCCAAAGGCGTCAACTTCAGTGCATGCGTAGGAAAATGGGAGGATGCTATTTGCATCTTAAAGGGCCCTCTTGAGTATACGCTGCCTAGAAACCTCATGAATACCACACTCTTAAGTGTGGATGTTATCTAGGGTAATGATGGGGACTGTAAGAATTCATGTAGAAACCATATTTCTCAAAATCAAAAGTAATTTTTTCCACCTAAATACACTGTACTGGCTACCTCTTTTTAGATAAGGAGAGAAATTAAGACTCCTAAATTGCCGAGATAAATCATAGTAATGAGAGGTAGACATGTCCGATAAATTGAATGTTGGTTGTGGTGCGTATTTTCAACAAAATAGGTTTATTCTAAGCAAATGTTTTTAATCTTTTAAAAGACCTAATAGTTAAATTGTTTTCATCAAGTTCATTACTTAAAATTAAAGTATACATACTTTTGTTATTTTTAAATTTAAACTAAAATTATTTATTGCAATAATCAATTAGGTAAATTAACTCTAAAATAAAATTTTCGATTCAATTTGTTTTTTAAATGATATTACTTATTTACATTAAAATTGATTGTGAAAATAAAATAATTTTTCAACTAAATCATAGTATACTACTAGAACGGAATTCCTTTCATTTCACAAAATCGCCATCACTTTAAAATTAACAATAAATTGAAGAAAAGGATTGTTATTTTTAGAGATTTAAAATTGACAGGTTCCAAAATTATAATATTACTCTTGTTATATGTAAAATAAGCTCAAAGGAACTTATACTAATTATTGTAAATGGTTAATTGAATATTCGATAAATTAAGAAATGATAAGGCCACTAACATTGTTTTACTAAGAAAAGGTATTTTCGATATAACAGCTAAAGAAACTTGTTTTAATGTAAATAATGATTTCATAGTTTGTAAAAATACAAGAAACTATGTCCAAAATATCTATTTTTTTTATCTAAAAAAAGATATTTATAGAAGTAGAAGATATAAATAGTATACTTATCTAATAATAATGAATGATGAAATAAGTTTAGAAAATATTTATACTACTAACCAGTATACAGTTTTCCAAAAATATCCTTGAGCAAATTCACATGATCTGGTTAGATATGCACTTTTTATTTTAATACTAACTTATGGTTACTAAATAAAATATACTTTATAGCCATTTACATATTCAGTCGCATACGTATCTGGGATTTTATACCCCTCACCTATATATCACTATTTATCACTCTTTAAAAACTAACATAAAAATCTTTGAACTTTAACGTAATTATTGATTCATAATTTTTCTTTAATATTTTCATCACTTTATAAATTTACTAAATGTAATAGTATATATCTATTCTAAAAAAAGTTTTTGGTGAACGGTTTCCAGAGAAAGGCTTTTTAATTGCAGATCCGTAGGGGAGACTCGGACAAAACCGGGACCCAAACTTTATTTGTTGAATATTCACTTTATGTGTGATCAAAACAGTCAATACTGGTGCTAAAACGATAAACTGAATCCTTATGAAGACGAAAAATAGCAAATACACCATAACCAATAGCAATATAGATCATAAAAGCAAACTTTTCAGATGAGTAAAAGGTCCCGGTTTTATCCGACCTATTCGGACAAAACCGGGAACGATGGAGAAGAATCAAAATCAGATAGTAAGTTCGAAAAAACATTATTTATTAAAAGAAAAATAGCTGGGAATGGCATTCTAAACTTTGAATCGATATAAAATTTTCATAAAATAATATTAATTTAAAATGTACCCTTAAAGACTTTGCTTTTACCCCAAAGGGACTTAATGGAACTTTTTTAAGAACAAAAATCGCAGATGAAATTTTGGTCTTTTTTTATCCACATTGCTGCAGGCTTCATGTGCCCACCCCTTGCATTGTCGGTACTGGATCCAAATTTCTTTAGATTTGGATTTTCCGTAAAAGCCTTTGCATCCCGGTTTTGTCCGAACAAGCCATTTTGAAGAAATTTTATTCTAGCGTTGATCAAACAACTCCAAGGTAAGAATAAAAACCATAAAATAACAAGTAAATAATGAGGTATCCATACGCTACACTCACCTAAACTGAATCTGTAGGTATTTAGGATCGGTAGACAAATGTGTCAGACGCTTTCGTTTTAAGATTTTGTTGTGAAATTTTAAATTTCTTCCCTCAGCTAGACGGGTTTGTAAATATACTTTCTTTCCACTTGACGTTGTCAGGGCGCCTGCCTAGGAAGTAGTTCTAGCCGATTCCGCCAAATATCACCAGTAATCAAAGAATAAAGCTCAATTCCCCGTTTTGTCCACCTACCCGGTTTTGTCCGAGTCTCCCCTATAACACATATTTGGTATCAAACTGTCCGGATTCTTTTGAGAATTGCAATATATAAGCCTTTAGATTTTCTAAAAAAATCTCAATCTTAAAATATTTCCTTTATTTTAGATTACGGATAAGTTTGCAGTTATAAAGCAAGAAACTATGAATTTTAAAACAATTGAAAATATATTTCACTGGTTTTTAATATTCAAATAGATTAAATAATCATATTTCTATTTATAACACGAATTAAAAAATATATTTTGTGTTATTTTCAACAATATTTATAATTCTCTTGTTTAAACAGTTTTAATTATATTTTAAACTTTTGTGTAATTAATTTATCTTTTATTATTTAAATAACATATTAATATTTTTATATTTATCTTTGTCGTTGTGGCAACCTTATCATTACTATATTTACAACAAAATATAAACTCGCTTTCGGAAATTTTGAACTTTTGCATTTATTTTTTACAATAATTATTATTTTTATATCCTTTTGCAAGTATGTTTTTTAAGGTAGTAAAATGTGACACTTTATTTCATAATGCCATAACGCAAACAACTACAGATAACACGGGGGACTGTTTTAGAAATAAAGATAAAATTTGAAAATGTTTGAAGTCTAAACATTCATGTCATTGTTATGAAACTGGCCCAACTTCGACGTTTGTTTGTTCTCATGAAGATAAAATTCTAAATTTTTGTGATGATTACGGAAATTACTACATTTTTCACAGCCAATCGATGAAAATCATTACAAATTTTAAGAAAGTTAAATTTATTCCTGATGTTTCAGAGTTTCTTAATGGATCTTTGAAAAAACATTACCTTGGGGAAATGGTAAAGGAATATTTACATTGCTCTGTTGTTAATTTTCTTGGAATTATAAGGAGATCCGCTAATTTATGTTACCATAAAGGAACTGTTAAAATTCCGCCACTGGATAAATATACGCCCTTTTCGGAAGAATACCCCGGAGAAGTACTACCCCTGTTTTAAGAATGTTTTATAAAGTGAGTATAAGTGCAGTGAGCTGGGTTTGGTGAGGAATTGCGAAGCGGTCCAAAATTGTTTGCGTCAGCAGTAAACGGGGGTTGGCGAGCGATAGCGAGCAGGGGGCGGTAGCTCCCTAGTTTTTAAAATATATAATTTTTACTCCTAAAAATTAAAAACAAATCATTGTTTAAAATGCCCTCTTTTCCCCTGTATTAACAGAAAAAAATTAGATAATATCAAATTTACTTTTTCAAGAATACATTATTAAAAATAACTTAAATTAGATCATGACCTTGAAAAAAAACATGGTTCTGTACATCTTATATTCAATCAAGAGCCAAGTTTATTCATTAATTAAACTAATAGACGTATACTTAATTTTTCTGTATTAGTTATACGCCTTGACAAAAAATGCCTGAAAAGTATTGTTAGTCAAATTTTAAACTGGTCGAATTGACTTAATAAATGGGAGGGGGTACTTTTTTTACAGTAAAATCTACGTATTATCAAGAACTCTAAAATGTTGTTTTCCTGGAAAAAGCTACGACTATAACTATACAGATTGTAACAGTAACAATATTACTTCCTCACCCCCTTCATCTTTCGGGCCAGATATTGCAGAATGATAATACTTACCCATATTGCGATGGCCAGAAAATAAGTCGTACTTACTCTGTGCTACTACAAGACTGCTGCTGGGATTGCGGTGAATACACTGGGATTTAGTGTTATCATGAGACGCCCTAGAGGAAATGAAAAAGCTATTCACCTAGCTACCTGTCGTTTCCTTAAGCCTAGGAGATTCAGATGCGACAGTGACTCACCTTTTACTGATGAATGAGACCTAGGGATACTTATGGGTCGGTTTTCCTTTCACAGTAGGTCATTTATAACAATAGGTGTTGATTAATTTGCTGTGGATTCAGAATTATATATTCACGTTAATTAAATTTTAGACGAGACTAATCGCTCTTCCAACTTAAAACTTAAATTAGATGTTGCTAAATGTTGAGAAGAAATTTGGCTTTTAGGTTATTATTATTATTATTATTATTATTATTATTATTATTATTATTATTATTATTATTATTATTATTATTATTATTATTATTATTATTATTATTATTATTATTATTATTATTATTATTATTATTATTATTATTATTATTATTATTATTATTATTATTATTATTATTATTATTATTATTATTATTATTATTATTATTATTATTATTATTATTATTATTATTATTATTATTATTATTATTATTATTATTATTATTATTATTATTATTATTATTATTATTATTATTATTATTATTATTATTATTATTATTATTATTATTATTATTATTATTATTATTAAAACACCCGTATTTGATCTAATATTCATCCTATATCACCTAATGTTTTATCGTAATTTGATTGATGGAAATTAGGATGTATTGATACGCAAAACACCCATCATCAATCTTATAAACTGGCAATGTGCTATTTTTGTTCTGACTTGTCTGTAAGGTAACCGTTAAATAAAAGCTGTAGAAACTGGATAGTTATTTAAAGTTTGCTTTAAATATTTTTTTACAGTGTTGCATTAAAAATAAAATTTAAAGTAAATGCTTGTGCTCTATATAATGACTAGTAAGTGGCAAACCTGCTTTATAATTTCATCATCAGTTTTCAGGTAATAACAATGCGGCCAACTATACTCTGTTCATTTAGAATTAGCGCCTGAGAAATAGTGTTTTACCCCTCGCTAGAAGCGCAACCATAGTTACGCTCTTCCCGCAGCCAATAGTAAGCCTTCTTCGTCACTCTCACGAGAATAGTTGCTATAGTTACCGATCGGTGGTGGGGGAAGGAAATGTTTTCAGGCGCCTATTCAAAATTAATAGAGTAGGGTGGGTTGGGGTAAAATGGGTCACTTTTAAGGTACTTTCACATTCTAAGTTTTATTTCATCCAAACTATTACTTTTTAATGATTTCTTTCAATTGGATCGTGACATTACAATTCTTCAGAACATTTTTATCTAATTTTATCAAATATTTTTTAGTTATAAGTGGTTTAAACTTAGCATCAAAATAATGACCTATTTTACCCCAACGTGGGGTAAAATGGGTCTCATTGCAAAAAGATGTCAAAAATACATTTATTACTAAATATACATGAAAATATGAAAAAAGGCAATCGGCTAAGCCGTTTTTATCTGAAAAAAATTGTTTTAAGTTGTACTTTAGTGAAATTGTTTAAGTCCGAAGTTTGACCATTGTTCAAAGTAGCTATTGAAATTCTTCATTTGGATAAAAAAATAAACTTGTTTGACAGTTCAATGTATATTTAAAGGAAATAAGTTAAAAACATTGCTTTTACTTAATACAGAAGGCCTCCTAACTATGACCCATTTTACCCCAAGTACAAAATATTGTTATAAAAGATAAAATATTTATATTTTTCTAAGCTGATTGGCATGAAATGTCTCTCAGACTTTCTTTTATGGAAAAATATAACAAAAGTCTGCTGTAATTTATTACAATATATGGGGGATTGTAAGTTGGTAAACCCTGTTTTTTCGACAACACCATTTACCGTTCAAATAAAATATTTTTTCAGTTCTTAAATTCCTGAATCTAAATTTTTGACAATTGGAAAATGTTGCCAACAGATAAAAGATTATAATACAAAAAAATGGGTGAAAATAGTTCAATTTAAATTTGATTTATATCGAGTTAATTAAAACTGACCCATTTTACCCCAACCCACCCTATAAGAGATAGCTGCATAGTGTCTGTTAGACCATCCTTCTGATGGTTGGGACACATTTATACAGTTTTATAGTAATTGAATAGCAGTTCTTAGTTAAGACTATTTTTAAAATTGTTTTGAATATATATTTTTATAGTATATTTTCTTTCGGAGCTAATACTTAAGTTTAGAACTTCTTAGTTCAAAATGAATTGAACAAGGAACACGCATTTTATTAACTTTTGTAATCAAGTTTGTATTTAAGTAAATGTTTGTATTGAACAACAAAGATAATGACTGAATTTCAAACCTTTTAATCCAGAGCCGCTTAAATCTTATGGAAAATATTGGGCGGATAGGGCTGAAAAGGTTAATGCATTCCATTTTTCTGAAAAATATGTGAATTGAAAATAAAAACAGAAGGCATTTATATTCTCTTATAACTTGCAATTAAAAAAACCAACACCAAACAACCACTCTGAATATTAAATTTATTCAAAATTATTTACAGCTTAAAAAGTTTCAATTTTTTCAGATGCCCCTCTACTCCCAAATAACATAAGGGCGGCTTATAAATTCCGGCATAATCATTTGACTCAGTTACTCCAAAACGTCCGTTTTAGACGATCCAAAAATCCCAAAATGAATCACACAGTCGTCAAAAAACAAGCCCCTCTCCCAGAACAAAGTTAAATATCCAGCACTCTCCGAAGTCGAAGTTACACACCATATACGCGATCCCAAAGTGTTAATCTCGCTGTTCATTACTCGCTACACACGATCCCAAAGCGTGATATATTACAACAATCCTTAGCTATTTTTTCAACCCAGGAACAAAAGAAAAACCCGCTCCAAAAAATTCTTCTTTCAAGTTACACCATCATTTATAGGCATGAATATTCATAGAGCAAAATAATTTCTGCAATTTCGAGCCTCGCCGGTTCGAGCAGATAGTGGTATAGAAAAAGGGTGGGAAATCGGCCCTTACGATAACGGGGAAATTTTTTACGACCTATCCGTAATTTATCGTCCCTCCATCCGTAAAGCCCTGTCCCTGACCCCCTCCCCTAATCTTCGTCCCGGTGAAGCACAATCGATATGGCAATCGATACCCCTTGCCCCACAACCTTTGGAAATGGCAGGAACAAACGCGCTTTCTCGGTTCCAACGGGAAGCCACGGGACAAAGACCGAATTTTTTCCCTGCCTGCTGACGTTGTGGAAGTTTATGTCAGGAGCTAATGCCCGCTCTAGGGAGCAGGGCCGACTCAGGGTTCGCCATCTTTGGACACGGTTGGAAGACCGGATCAGGTAGCTGGTTGGTATTGGGACATATTCCACATAACTGGGTCTCAACCAGAGTTAAAGTTTCTTAGCAATACTACAGCTCATCCGAAATATTTTTAATTTAATAAGTTAATTTTAACATAAATTTAAAAATAACTTTAAAATTAAATAATCGAAATCATTTTGATTAAATTAAAGCTAGATATTTATGTTTATTTTGTTTTATAACACCCCTAAACAAACATTTGAGTTTCATATCTAACAAAAATTTATGGAGGCATTTATTTTCTAAATGCTATACCGATTTTATACTTATTGGTTCATATACAAAATGGGAAACTATAAAGGATACGCCATCAAATAGTTTGAAATAGGTAAAAATATAACAGAGTTCAGCAGATTTATTTTTTACGAATTTTCTTTTAAAATAGTAATATAAATGTTTTTAAATCTATTTTTAACCCATTCTTTAGATTAGACATCCTTTACATTAGACTTAAATATTCATAAACTGTAAAATACATATCAACATAGCCAGAATGAGAATCATTCTCTAATTCTACTTTTAAAATGAAAGACAAATTATATTACATGGTATAATAATCATAGTTCTTATATACAGGGTGGGCCAAAGTCAGTACACTTTTTAAAATTCCATAAAAACTGGGTTAAAAATCGGAAAAATAAACGGTCTTCACTCTCAGCATCCTGAGGTCACGGGGTTTTTCTAAGCCAATAAAAAATACTAGTTCGAAAAAAATGGTAATAGATGTCCCCACTAGAAGCGATTTGGTAGTTATGTGTTCGAATCCTCCCGGATTCGAACACTTAACTACTAGCAAGAAAGACATGATAGTCAAAATAAGATAGTAAAGTATAAAACTTTTGGGAAAATGTACCACCAAGATCATGCGCATATAAGCGACATTAGTGGAAATAAGCAAATGGGAGGGTTAAAAGAACAGGTAATCCTAATCCACAGTGAGATCATTGTTGTAAATCGTTAAAATTAGATTCCTAAAAGTTTTACACTTCAATTCATTAACTTGACCATCATGTCTTTCTTGCTAGTAGTTAAATGTTCGAATCCGGAAAGTTCTAAATACCAAATCGCTTCTAGTGGTGACATCTATAAGCGTTTTTTCAAACTAATTTTTTTATTTACTTAAATAAAATCCCGTGACCTCAGGATGCTGAGAGTGAAGACCGTTTATTTTTACGATTTTTTCCCGGTTTTTAGGGAATTTTCAAAAGTGTACTGACTTTTGGCCCACCCTGTAAGACCTACTAACTAGAGCAGTGGTTTTCAACATGGGGTACGCGTACCCCTAAGGGGGCCGAGAGCTTTTAAGGGGTACGCCACGAAATATATATCTTTCAACTTTCAATGATTTTTCAAGGGTTTTTTGTAGCGTTTTCTTCCGAACAACAAAAAAAAGTTTCAAAAACTGTCGATTTTTGCAATTTCTAGAGTCCTAAAATCTCAAGAATTTAGGAAGGAAGTTAATTCATTTCTCATTTTAAAGGTGTTTTTATGGCCTTTTATATGATGTGCAGAACTTTGTATTTGGAGTTGAACAAAAAAAATACAAGCTTTTAAAAATTTTAATTGATCTCCTGAATAACACCCCCCTTCTATTTTTTCGAAGAAAAAATATATGTTATTCTTTGAATTATTAGCTACAAGTAGTATGCAAAATTTCAAAATGGAGAAATGATAGTTTTCGGAGCTATGAATTTTAGAATAAGTGTAACACATAAAAATTCCCAAAAATGATGAAGAAAATGAGCAATTTTACTAATTTTTTACAATTTCCTTTACAATTTTTAATGCAAGTCTGGAAGAAGGCTCATTTATTTTCATTTAGATCAAAAACCCTACCAAAAATATATTAAATTCTTGAAAATGTACATCCAAAATTCGGATTAGGAGTACCAAAACGAGTGTAAAACCTGCTTTTTAGACTTAAATTCCAAAATATTTTATGGGGGTTAAGCCCCAGACCCCCCTTTAAAGAAGTTAGATCACGATTATTCATTTTCTTTTAATATTATGGTTGCTAAGATTATTTAATTTTTTATTTTGAAAATTCTTCGTACCCCCAAAAACGAAATCCAGGATCCAACAATTTATGTAATATATTTAAACGAAGGTGATATTTCAACTACTAGCTGCAACTGCAGGCGAGGGGTACGCAAGGAATTGTAATTCTCCTTTGGGGGTACAATCGTGAAAAAGGTTGGAAACACTGAACTAGAGGATACCAAAATTCTTAAAAAATAAATATTTTTAGGTTGGAAAGTTGAATATTATATTTTAGGATAGTAATTTTTTAAACCATATTAAGATTTACTAATTGAAAATCCCCTTGATAATATAAAAGTATTGCTTACTAAACGCACTAGTTGTTTATTTCTTACTTTCTTTCTTATTTGCTTTCTAATAATGTATAAATGAAAACGGCTTATATACTATGCTTAATACATTAACGATACTTCGTTTTGATTTCACGCTCTCGTGATTCGCAACATGTTAATAGCCTTTCCTGCCAAGAAACCGGCTAAACGATGTATTCCAAATGTCTAAATATTTGTTGCTGTGTGTGTGTGTTGAGCCCCTTTTTTTATGGGTTTTACTGACATTAAATGTGTCTACTTCAGTAAATATAGACGTGTTTGAGATTTGAAACACATTTGGTTTCTTTAAACAGGGGTACTTTTACATATCCGCGGGTTCTTCTCAAATTGAATAGCTTCAGATTATTCCAAACAGCCAGAAAACATTTTATGAAGAAATTTGTAGATGTGTATCATTAGATATGGTTTCTGGGAGCTTTGAAATATGTTTTTCATCTAAAAATAACTGTTTTATAGTGCTATAAAAGATAAAAGTAAGTAAAAATGCTTTTCGAATTTGTTTCAAAAGAAAAATTAAGGTTAATAATTTTGACATATATACAATTGTGAGGAAAAGGAAACGTTTTCTTTTCTTTCTAATGATTCACGATTTATAAAACTTGACGTTTGAATGAATGGATGTTTTTTAGAATATTTACATTTTATAACAAAATAACAGTAATTGCTATACAACTTTGCAATAATACTTGGACGTCAAACTAGTAAGTATGCAGAAATTAGCTATATAGTACTTCACACTTTCAAAACTCTTAAACTAAATACCCCAGACGTGACGCTAGAACTCTAACCATTGTTTATATCCTTTATCGAGTAGATCTTCGAGTAGTAATTGAATGAGATCAAAGTGGAAATTGCTTCAGCGAAGTATAATCATTTGTTTCATTTCAAAATGGATATTCAGCCAAATCGACTGAGCCACCGTTCAGTACACGTTCTAATTGAACATCCTCAACTTACAATTGACAACGGTGAAGAGAGACAATTATAAGCAAGCACTTCAATGTCAACAGTACCCAGTTTCAAATCAACATCAATTACAAAGACGTTGTTTTGTTTGTCTGCTGCACCCACGCCAGCTGAATTCGTAGGGGATTAAAAATGCTTTCATGCAATTTAATTTGACGCTTGTCAAGTGTTTAAAAGATGTATGTACATGGTATTAAGTGAGATCCCATTCGAAGGTAAATTTTAGTTATGTAATTTGAACTAATTTTACTCAACGATTGTATAATTCAATCGTATATATGTTTTATTTCTTTTTAATAACACTATATTTTGTTACCAGCAAATGTATTTCAATTTACGAACGATGTTGCCACAATACTTTAATTATTTATACTATCCACATTTTTCAGATAAAACTTAAATAGTTATACTAAAATGTTTAAGACCTAAGTTTGAAGTGTATAATGAAGTCCTATGCAGGGAAAATAATTTTTTATTGATAAGGGATATCTTTAAACTGTTACAAATAAATCATTTTTTATTCATTAAAAACATATTAATTAACAAACATGTAGTTTGAAAGTATTTTTGCTTCTCATTTACATTATTTTTGATTATTTTTTGCTATGCTGTTAAATTACTTAGTCAAATTGAAAAATAGTGAATATTTGTAACTTATCATTTGGATTTTAGTGTTTAGGCATTTAGTTCATGTATATCATTTTTACATCTTAATAATTTGAATGCTTCTTTTAAATACTCTTTAATCTTTTATTTTTCACTTGAAAAAAATAGATACTTTATTTATAAGAGCAAAAACGTTAATATTTATATAAAAGAAAAACCACCTTTAAAGTAATATAAAAAATAATAATCCTTAAAATCAATAAAAATAAGTCAACTCCGTATTCATAATGGCACCAAAATCCAATAAGAATGAAATGTCTATATTATAAAACATTATTTTACATTACAATTACGTTAAAATAAAAATAGTAATCAACCTCCTACTCAGAAAATGAATTTCGGAAAAAGCAAGTACATCAATTTATAGATTAGGAATATATATAAAAGCATCGCTATCTTCAGTTCGCTCAGCAAAATTCGTTTTTGATGACTTAGTTTTATCTGATCCAAACAGTTGATAAGATGATAAGATTCCCGTTGATTACTCTAGTGAAAAATCTTCAAAATTTATTTCATATCAAAGTTTCTGATTCAATATTATTTTTGATCAAAAATTTTTTGTGACATATTTTTACTACCTAAAATAATTTGAATTTTAATGTACTACAGAATAGTTTAAATCAGGGGTTCCCAAACTTTTTTGGCCCGTGGACCCCCTGAAGACATTTTTCGTACCCCGTGGACCCCCTATCTAAGGGACCGTTCAAAAAGTAGCTAAAATCTTATGTTTATGATATAATTTTCCAAACCACGCATAAATTTTGTAATTTATTTCAAGTGTTTTTTCGTGCATTGATAAGCATTTGATTTCACACTTTTACATATATTTTTAAAATCTTTTTTTATTTTTGCCTTCACACGATATTTTTAAGGAAATTATAACAATCAGACATTCAAAAAGATTGAAATAAAAACAAATCTAAACTTTTAATATAAGTTTTGGACGCAAGCTTGTCAAAGTTAAAGGCTTATGAGTGAGTTATTCATTCGCCAAATCATAAAAGTTCAGAAATAACTTCAATTTATATATATGACATGTTAACGAACAATATTTAATTGAGTTCAACTATGAAAAGAAATCAAATTGCCATTGATATGGTTACACAACATTTTTAACCCATTAAGGACGACTTTAAAATAATGAAAATAAATAACATTTTCTTTCATATTTTGTTCATTTGGACCGAATATAGTAAGAAATGCCCATTTTCAGATTTTTAAAAAAATAATTTTTATGATTTTTTAACTGGCAACTTTTCTTGCCAACCGTCCTTAGTGGGGTCCAAACTCTGAGAAATGAAAAGTCGAAAAAACTAATGAGAATGTTTACGATTTTGATAATAAAATGTTTTCATACATAATTTAAAGAAATAATCCATAAATAAAAGTGAATGGGTACTAAATTGTTAATAGGGGGTCCAAGAAAGGGTATTTCACCCCTCCTGAATAGGGCCAGTTCAGTTCAAATATTGATATTCACCTATTTTCAGGCTTTAAGAATAGCCGAACTAGTACTTTTTTTTAAGTCGGAATGGTCGGAACCCTTTGATTTTTGTACTTTAGCTAGCTTCCAGGTTAAAAAAGGTTTATTTATATCTCCCAGTCTGGAACATAGGGACTTTTTTACCTGCTAGAGTCTTATATATTCTCAACTTTCATTTTTTTGGATACCTTTGGTTACATGTATATAATTTTTTTGCCTTCCGAAGCCTTTTCTCTTATTGGAATTCTACGTTCTTTTTAGTCATTCTCTATCAAAAAGTCATCATAATTACAGTATTCATCTTTATGGCTCCAGATTTCGCATATTCCCCATAGAAAATGTTAAATATTACTCATTAACTCGATAAAAACCAGGTATTAGCCCATTCAAAATGGGTTAAATTACTCCAGTGATATTTTATGTTATTTTTTGACTACTGTAAATTTCCAGAAACCCCTTTCAAGGAAAATAAATGTATCCAGAAATGATTTATTATGTGATTGAACCAATAAATCTGTTAGGAATCGGTAAAAATCTAAAATCTATTAAAAAAAACACTAAAATTATGATCCAATGGAAACATTTCATCATGCTAAAGTATCAATAAGATCTACATATATGATAAGAACAAAAAAAAGCATTAAAAATAATTAATTTACAAAAGCTTCTTATGAGTAACTCGTAAAAGTTTTGACCACACATCAGACGATTGGCAACAAAAGTTGCCAGTAGAAGAAAACCCTTGCTATTGGCAATTTAAATACCCCCATTCCAACTGTAATTGGTAATAATATTTAGAATGGGATCTTGTGAATATGCTTCAATAGAAACAAGTCATAAAAATAACCAAAACATTAGATTATTTTGGCGTTTTCCAAATGATCTCCCAGCTATCTCCAAAGTGTAGTGAAACGCTCTCATTCTAACAGCGATTTTACCCCCAAAACGGCATGGCAGGTATAAATTTCTATTTTTATCTGAATAAATACATTCTTTAGAAGCTGTTGTCATGCATTTAAACTTTTAATGTCCTCTATTAGAGTCAGTAAAAAATGAAATGTCCCTTGGCAAATTTTGTTGCCAACCGTCCTTAATGGGTTAATAAAAATTATAAAAATCACATTTAAAAGTATGAAACTAAAAACGAATCTAAACTTTTAATATCATTACATTTCAAGGCACAAAAACGTTTAGTTTTAACTATAAAAGTTTTGGTCAAACTTGTCAACGTTAATGGTTTGTGAGTGAGTTATTCATTCACCCAATCATAAAATTTCAGAAATAATCACAAATAATGTATGGCATGTTAATAAACAATATTTAATTAAGTTCCACTATGAAAAGAAGTTAATTTATGTATATTACGGAAATTGAGTTTTAATTTATGAAATTGAATATTATGCGCGGTAAGAGAGAAATTATTCCATCGCCCCGGCTATCGTTGCGAGGACTTGGTGATAACTAACTTTTCATATTACTAAAATTTGATTATGAAAAAGACAGAATTTTTGAAACTTATCAGAGTTTTCAATTTTAATGAAATTTTCCCTGAACTAAAGGTCCCTGGTTCGATCCCGGGTTTCGGTAGTCATTCTGACCAACCTTGCTGGGCTTACGCCTGTAGTTGGTCGACTTAATTTGTATTTGTATTTGTAATTTGTATTTATTTTCCCGTGAACCTATGAAAGTCACTGTGGACCCCCTAGAAGTTTCTGTGGACCCCCAATTTTCATTTTCATGCCCGTGGACCCCCTGGAAGTTTCTGTGGACCACTGGGTAAAAAGGGTATAATAAATTACGGTACAGTAGCTATTTTGTAAATCTGATTTTATTCATTTACTTGTTCCATTTTTCTTTTTTACTTTCATAAATAAAACGGTGAAACAGTTTTTGTAAACGAATTAAAAAAAAGAAATTTTCATGTACATTTTTTTGAAATTTTATAAAATGTATTATTCTTACATTTGCTTAATCAAAATTTAAGAAAATACTCACAAAATATATTTACAATTTAAGTTCATTCTACAATGATTCTTTAAAAGTGAATTTATGTATTATCAAGTTTGATAATATATTCAAAGTGTAATTTTAAAACTATCTTATACATCGATATACAAACAATATGCCTACAAAAGAAAAAGAAGTAATAAATTTGTCTAAACCGATTTGGGAGAAAAAAAATAGATTCTTTTCATTAGAAATGCTGCAGTAGCTAGAAAATATTTAAAATTTGTACAAAAGTTTTAAAATGTACTGTATCAAAATATTTTTAAGATTAGCTATTTTGATTGATGATTTTATGTGTATTTTTCTTAAATTTTCTTAACCCTCCGTCGGTCTCAACTGTACTTTTTCGCACACCTCTAACATTTTCGTTCGCCTTTCCGTTATTTTGGGGGCTAGAAGTCTGAAATTTTTGCTAGTCTGCTATCTTTACCGGATGTATGGCGCCAACCAATTCATTTAATTCGCGCACTTTGTTTAGTTTGGTTTTCATGATAATTTTACTATTTGACACATGTCGCTCGATCGTGTAACTGGTCTTTAAGGTACGTAATATTGTTTTTTGTAATCTCTGATGTTTTTTTTAATAATTTTATGAGTTGTTACGCATCATTATTATTAAATTTTCCTCAATAAGTATGTTATTTTTCTAATTATTTTTGGTTTATTGCGGTTGAACATACACCTACAAAATCGTACCTTATACAAAAAACTCGCCAAAAACAATGTTGTGCAATATGCAAATCTACGTTTACTACCTGTAAGTTGACAGTTTATAGCTGAAATATTGTATTTTGGAGTTATTTTACAATAGCTACAGGAGTTGGGGGGGCGGCAGCCCCCCCAACCACCTTAAACTTTTTATAAAAATAAAATAAATTTTTTTACTTTAACGGAACACCCTCGTTAATATGTAAAATAACTGATTACAGGTAGTATGCAGATTAACGAGTGTCTGGTCGGTAGAGTGCAGAATACCTAGGTAATTTCAAGATTACCTAGGTAATCTTAGAAATTGAAAAAAGTTTCGCTCTTTAACGGATCACCCTCGTTAATCTGCAAATTACCTAGGTTATCTGTAAATTAACTGATTTCCGGACTTTAACTCTAACATATACAGTGCTGGCCATCCAAAATGGTACACCAAGAAGAAAAAAATATATCAAACCCAAATTTATTTATATGATTACACATACCATCAATGTGAATTGATTAAAAATTCAACCTTCCTGGATGTTAGGGGGCCAAGAAAATTGTTGAGGAGTGTTGTCTCCATAGGTGTACATTACCGCCATCCAACGCCATGGTATTGATTGAAGAAGGCTGTAGTGCTAAGTGCACCAGTGGACGTTGCATACCGGGCTAGGGGATTTCTCCTCTTTCATCGGACATGTTTTGTGGCGTTGGTTCTTAAGAACCGGTAGGTCAGGGTAAAAATGCCACGTGGTTGTGCATTTTTCTCTTGAGACTTGTCCGCAGGCGAAGGTTGAAGGTAGGGGTAGACAACAGGTTGTCAAACCTCAATGCTGCCGTTCTGGTTGGTAAATATGCCGTTAAATCATACTGAGGAGGTGTGGGAGGGGAATCCAATGCTTCACTACCTCGTTACTCTGCGTAAAGAAGAAATCTGACAATTACAAAATCAACATCCGAGTGCTGTCTTTTCTCGCTGTCGTAAAGTCATCTCCAATTATCGTGGTGCTCCAGACCGCATTGGGATACTCTCATAAAATCTGTTCCATTACATTGAGATGTCTATTTCATTATTTAGAGCACTATTGCGCACGTCAAATCATGTGTTGAAGATTTAAAATTTTCTGAAGCTATGCTTGCCAAAAGGGCAGTCCCCTGCACTGTAACCGACATTCATTCCACTCCCCCACCTCCTCAGTATGATTTACTAGCCCATTGGCCAACCAGTCCTGCAGCATTAGGGTTTGACAACCTGTTGTCTACCCTTACCCTTAACCCTCGCCTGCGTACAAGTATCAAGAGAAAAATGCAAAACCACGTGATGAACTCAATGTCCAAACTTGCTTCTTATCCCCCTAAGTTGCATTTTTACCCTCGCCTATCCGTTCTTAAGAACCAACGCCACCAAACATGGCCGATGAAAGAGGAGAAATCACCTAGCCCGGTATGCAACGTCCGCTGGAGCACCACATGAACTTTGATTACCTGTGGACTACAAAGCCCATTTTTAGATCCCCTTTCACTCAATACCATGGTGTGGGGCGGCGGTAATGGGCACCTACGGAGACAACACTGATCACCGATTTTCTCGGCCCCCTAACATCCAGGAAGGCTGATTTTTTAATCAATTCATATTAACACTATGTGCAATCATAGAAATAAATTCGGGTTTGATATCTCTGTTCCTTCTTGGTGTACCATTTTGGATGGCCAGCAGTGTATGCTACGGGCAGTGTGATAAATCAGGCATTATTAAGAAGTGGAGGAGGGCAATGTGATAAATTCAATGGAATTTATCAATGAAATTTATCACTTTGCCCGCCTCTACTCTGAACATTATTAATAATGCCATTAATAACTTTGCCCGTAGCATAAATACTTCGTTAATTTATATTTACATTAAAATAATACCTTTCTTTTAATGGGACACTCAAAAAATGCACCCCGTTTGAAGTTCCATCCTATAAACATTTCATTTTGTTACAACTCCTTTGTTTTTATTTTTAACAAAAACTATGCGGATATGATTGTAATTTAAGGTACCTAAATGCAACGCTAATATTGTATAATTTGTTCCTCAAATTGCGCGGCACCGCAGCTCAGATACCTCCAAGATAATGATGATAACAATGTTTAAATCTATCCCAAAAGAAAATTAATACGTTTCTTCGAATGAATATAAATATTCCGTAGCTCATTTCGGGGCGCATTGCCCCTACTTTTTCTCCCTGCTTCAAAATGCATGAATGCGGGAAAACATCTAAATGTGTAATGTTTTCTATGGTACGCCAAGACACAAATTGCTCCCGCAGCTTAAAACAGGTATAAATTCATTTCCTTGCAAGACCATTTTCTTCAGACGCTCTGAGAGGTTTCCTAAATTACTTTCTAAGTACCGCGGAATTATTTATTTGCGTGTCCGTAAACGATAGCTGAAAAGGAACTTACATTTCTCGACAGGAAAAAAATATCCCAAATTCGTCCTCCATTGATCTCAGTTGTTCGACAGGGGGGAGGGGAGGTACTCATCAACCGTCACAGAACTCTGCTCCGCCACATCTACAAATTACTCCTTTTTTCTTCTTGCTTCTTTAGTCCCGATCCTTTTTTACCTCTCTTCTCACTTGTTTGTTCCTTTGTGTGTGTATGTGTGTGGTGAAAAGATGGATGGCCGATCAGGAGTTATCTTATTTTTAGCCTCCACCCACCGAGGTCTCATCAGCTGAATCGAAGAAGAAAAATCTGCACCTCGAAAAATAACTCGGAAAAGATTCGTTTTTAAAGCGGGTCCATTGAGCTTGATAAACTTTGTTTGCCCGGGGTTCGCTACATCATTTAATGCGGTTTGTTTACCAAATACCTCGGTGTCTTTTCAAACAACTTTCTTCATGGATGCGGGTTGGGGCTTTGATAGCAATGAAAAACATTTTCCCGTTTTTTTCTTTCTTTCGGGGCTGTGCTTCGATATGAATGCTCTAACGGTTTGCTCTCTCTCATTAAGAGACTACAAAAAGAAAAGTGGGGGAATAACGGTATGCTTCTTTGAATGCCGCCGGATAAAAACAGGGACTTTGAAATAAGGATCGAGAACTAGTAAAAAGAGGGAATTTAGCTTTGAACACATGATAGAATCAGTATTTTTATGTTTTAAAACGAGTGTATGAAGAATGTACAAAATTATCATTTAATACTTAAGCAAGCTTTAAAATGATAATTAATTTATGTGAAATATCATGTTCTTCATTTGTTTAAAAAATATTTATTTTAAAATAATACATTAAGATAATATTAAAATAAATAATAACATCCTATTATTGAAATTAGCTTAATGCTCAGTTCTATTTGACTCCAAATATCACACCATATTTAACACTAGAAGCTCCGGGGCGGTCATTTTGACCGTTTTGCGTTTTTAAAACGAATTCTTTTCAAAAGTACTTGAGTTAGGAACTTCTGCTATTATGACTTTTCCTAACTTATGCTTCTATAATTGCCATCCAAATTTGGTTTGGTTTGCATAACGGGTTCCGAAGATATTGAAAGAACAACCAAGAAGCCTCAAAAACAGTCAATTTGACCGTTGAGTATTTTGCGTACTTATTTATACTTTATGGCTTAAATTTTGTTATCTTTTGATTCAAGGATATGCCTAAGGGGATTCTTCCACCAAATTAAAAATATTTTAGTGCTTTCTCTGTATAAAATCCGAATATACATCTTTATTTTATTGCATATCCCTTTGCTAAGCTCTTTATATTTCCCAGGCCTGTTTTATCGTTTTGAATGAAAGATTTATAATTTCCTTCTTCGAAGGGCAAAAATATTCAATGCTAAACTAATTTATTATGTTTCACAATATTTTTTTACTGTGGGAAATATAGATACATGCCTAATATCTGTCAAGATACATCATTTTATAGTAAGCAAAGACTTGATTCGTTGAAACCCATTTGGATTACGTTTTAAAAAGTTGTGTTATAAGGAATGTTTGAAGCATACCAGAGTTTTGAGAAAATGATTCAACTAAGAAAAAGTTTTTTATGCGATATTATGCCGTTATGAAATGGCTAGGAAATGCTCAGTAATTGCTGGATCTGGATGAAAGAAGGTAAGAAATTTTTGTATCTCAGTATAGTTACACTGTACATTTAGATTGAATATCAAAAGGAAATTAGTAAAATAATTGGTAAACAACAATTTGTTTTAAAAAAAGAGAATATTAAGGGGATCAAATATCTATTACTTCTCCTTATATAACATGCGTTAGTGACGTCATAAAGACGTCACCAGGGTCAAAATGCAAAGTATTGACGGTACCAAGTTACTGATATATGCAACAATTACTAAAAGTATGCGTTTGGTAAATGTTTTTTTAACTTTTACAAAGGTTATTAGATGTATTGAAAATTGGTTTAAAATAATCGTTTTTGTGTAATTTACTATCAAAAAACAATATTAAAGATATAAAAATGCTTTTAAATATTGTGTAATTGATGTTATTAACGATATCTACAGGCATATCATGCAATTTTTAGCTCTAAAGTGCATTTTCGCTAAGAAAAACCTAGCGGTCAAAATGACTGTTTATGAGGGTTCTAGGTATGAGGCACTTGCCGGAGCTTCTAGTGTTTTAAACGCCAATTAGGGGATTTAATAGATTTTTATTCAGTCTTCCTAAAAGTCGTTTAACATTATACGGTGTTTTAAAAATTTTTGATTCGGAGCACTTAAAAGTCAATTAATATAAACAAACATTATAGAATATCAGGATTCCTATGTTTGATATGACCTTCCATTTGACTATAAATATCACACCATATGTGGCCGCCAATTTGGGTATTCCATAGATTTTTATTCAGTCCTTCTAAAAGTCATTTAACATTATACGGTTATTAAAAAATAGTAATTCAGAGCACTTAAAAGTCGATATATTAATATAGATGTTCGAATATCGGGATTCCGATGTTCGATATGATCTTCCATTTGACTCAAAATAGATGACTCCAAATAGATAGTCGATAGATGTTCGAATATCGGGATTCCGATGTTTAATATGAGTAATGAGTAATTTCGCAAATTCTGCAATGCGTTTTCAATGGGATTTAGTACAAATAGAAGGAAAATAAATGTTCAAATTAGATTATTTTTGAAGATTTGAGGAAATCACTCTTATTTTCATACAATAAAGCAGATTAAAATAGGTCATGAAGGGGGAGGGAATCAATTAAAAAATTAAAAGAATGAAGAAAATAATTGAAATTGCTATCGGTCCCTCAGATGAAAAAAATTAAAAAAGTACTACTTTGATGTGCCATACTTGTTTAAAACCAATTTTCATTCATGAAAATTGTCAAAACAGTAAAAAATTACAAATTTCAATCACAAATATGTTTTAGTAAATTTTATAATTTTATACGTTTTGCATAACTTTACTCAATTATTTCATAATAACTACATTTATTAATAGTTATTTTACTATTATTTAACCTATTTCTTAAATTCCTCCATTCATTTACCACTAGAAGTTATATTTTTTGTATCGGGTCATATTGACCCGAACAGTACGTGCGTGGAGTAAGTCGGAGCAGAACAGCAGGGTTAAGCATACAAAAGAGCACCAAATTGCACAAATCTGAAAATCTGCTTTCCTTCTCTCACAGTTAAATTGAACACATCTTTCTGATCCCGCAATAAATATATGTTTGATGCATATTGAAGTTAAGCCATCCATCGGGCAGTGCGCATTGCACCTGGAGCTCGCCAATGTATTTTTGATGGTGGACATCCCAAAAAAATCAGTCAATTCTATCAGTTCTTGGTTATCATCTCTGATATAGGAATTAAATAGACAGAATAGATTTAAGTATTCTTCTATCACAAAAAGATTCCAAGCAAAGTGCACCCATTCCCCTTTTGGTTTTAGAAATTTGGCGGAATTCTACATTATTTGGTGATTTTTCGCTTGCGCCCGGCTAACAGAAAAGTACCAAAATAAATAAGAAATAATAATAATGTTAAAAATACTACTATTAACTAAATTTCTACCAAAGAATTATGTGAAAAATTTGAAGTATTTCTGAACAGTTATTTATTGGTCACATTCCCTATGTGCGTGCTAATGTTAAATATTGAGGGTCATTGAGCACCCTCTTAGAATTCGAATAGGAAGCTAAAATTTTTTCTGCACTATACTGTTTATAGGTCTAAAAAAATTAAGGGGTGGCCCTGACTCTTGCTCAAAAAAACTTTTTTTGAACCACCCTATTGCACATAGTATCAATGTGAATTGATTAAAAAATCAGCCTTCCTGGATGTTTGGGGGAAGAGAAAACCAGGTAGGAGTGTTGTCTCCATAGGTGTCCATTACCGCCTTCACACGTCATGGTATTGAGTGACAGGGGATCTAAATGACTTTTGAGGGATTGGAGGACCATGTTGCCTCCTCAGGTAGGCAAAATTCATATGGTGCACCAGCGGACGTTGCATACCGGGCTAGGTGATTTCTCCTCATTAACTGGACTTGTTTTGTGGGTGTTGGTTCTAGAGAACGGGAAAGACGGTATAAAAATGGAACCTAGGGGGTTAAGAAAAAATCTTGGACATTGCATACAACATGTGGTTGTGCATTAGGGTGTATCGAAAAAAAACTTTTTTTCGATTTTGATGACGCATTAATGCGGAAAAGTTGTCTAAAGTGGCAGAGAGTAAATGTGAATTTTTTCAGTTTTTCGGATAATATCTTAAGGTGTCACATTAGCCCTGAAGGTTCCCACGTTAATCCTATCGAGCGCGCAGGCAAAAAGGCCGAAAATTGGTTTTTCGCCCCTCGCTCCTATTCTAATCACACGACAAATGTCTTCCCTCGAGTTATGGGTCCTCTATGGTGTATGCTACCCGACAAAACTTGAAGAACAGCCTAAATATCTATATTATGTTGATTGTGAGCTCTATTTTGAACAAGAAAATAAGCTATTTTCGAGGAAATTTGATCCCACAAAAAAACGTAATAGGCTATAATTCAAGTTTTTTCGAGTAGCATACATCTTATAGAGTCCATAACATGAGGGAAGACATTTTTCGTATGATAAGGGTAGAAATGAGGGGCGAAAAACTAATTTTTGACCTTTTTGGCTGCTTGCTCCACTGGATTAACATGGGAACTTTCAGGACCAATGTGGCACCTTAAGATATTATCCGAAAATTCTGAAAAAAATCGCATTTACTCTCTGCCACCTTAGACAACTTTTCCGCGCTAATGCGTCGTCAAAATCGAAAAAAAGTTTTTTAGATACACCCTATTGTGCATGTTTCTCTTGAAATTTGTCCCCAGGACAGGTCTGAAGGTAAGGACGGTCTACCGGCTGCAAAACCTCAATGACGCAGCTCTGGTTGGAAAAAGTACTGGTGAATCATACTCAGGTGTTGCAGAAATGGAATCCAATACAACCTCACCCAGCAAAAAAAATCAGCACCTTACCTTCAAAAATCCCTCTATTTTGAAGGTATTATGAAGGTTTGTGCAGATTTGATAAAGGTAGACGAAGACCTGCATGTTTTCCACATAGAAAAGACCGACTTTTCAAAGGCGTATTGGAGGTATTTTTTGCTGCATAACAATACCTTCAAATTTCCTTCATAAAATTAGCTGTTTTCATAACGTTTTCACAATGCAGATTTTGAACCTCATTTTAACTTTATAAAAACTTGTATTTTAGTGACAGTAAAATAAATTATATGACGCAGATTTTGAACTTTATTTTATCTTTACAAAAACTGCAGTTCCCAAGAAATTCTGAAATAATTTATATTTTTAAAATTTTAAAGCACTGCATTGCAGGATTGCTTTTCTATCATGAATTTATTATGGGTTGATATTTTACATTCACACACCCACACATACATGGTGTTTCAAAAGTCCGTTTTACTACTTTTATTTGGACACAACGTCTCCTATGGTCTTGGAAGTAAGGTCTACTCCTAGGTAAGTTACAATGAAGAATCCATTGAGATGACTTACAGCGCCCCTAGCGGTGAAATGGTTTTAACTTTTTTAATACACTGAGTTCAAATTTCGGGGGGATGGGCCCCCTCCCCCTTTTATACTCCCCTGCAGAGTTGGGTTCCTGATTTCTCCAGTATCCAGAGATTATTAGACAAGTCATTTTAAAAATTATATTTGTAGTTTCAGTTAGTTGCTATTTATTTTGTGTGATTAAACCTGGTATATCTGAATTATCTCCAATATTTGACAAAAATATCCCAATGGCAGAATTTCAGTTCTAGCCGAGTCTGCTCTGATTGGTTGGTTGAGAAATTTCTCTCTGGAAAATATAAGTTTTTTTAATAATATAATAACCGAGGTTTGAACCCACGAACTACCGTATGGTAAGCAAGCATCCTACCACTGCTCAATCAATCTATATCAATCTGTATATTACATAAAACGCGGAAAATGGGGTTACATTTCTTTTCCGCTGTTGGCAACGATCAGTTTGTTTACAAAACGCGGGGTTTGTTTGGGTTTTGGTTTTGATCGCTGCCGTCCATGCATGCTGCCGTCGCTCACCCATATTTGCTGTTGTTAAGTGTTAAGAGCTATAAAATATTTCAATTTTAATGTTTTTAGTAGAAAAAGTTGTAAAAATTTGTCAGGATGAAACATTTTTAGGCGTTGAAATAGCACGTTAATTTCGATGGCGATCGAAGTATGTCGGCAACACGCATTTGTTGTCCTGATTTCGCCAATGGAATCTGCCGTTTCAAAATGTTAAGAAATAAGGTAAATGTTAAAAATTTAATGTTTTTAGATAAAATTAGACATATTTAGCATGAAAAACTGACTTCGATCGCGAAATTAGCAGGCAAGCTTAAGCGAGTTGCGAATCTAAAATTACTGTTTATATTTAGTTGCCTGTGAACATCAAGGAAAATAAAAACGTTTATTTCTTTTATTTAGTAATGCTACGATAGTTAAAAATGGTAGGATTTTATGTTCTTACATACTATCCCGTCAAGCTTAAGCGAGGTGTGGATCTAAAATTACTGTTTATGTTTAGTTGCCTGTGAACATCAAGGAAAATAAAAATATTTATTTCTTTTTATTTAGTAATGCTACAATAGGTAAAACTGTTATGATTTTATGTTCTTACATATTATCCCAACAACTGTGCCTCCAGTTGCGTAGCCAGAAAAAAATTTCTGAATGGGATATTGGTATATTCGAGGGAGCTATGAGGTAATTTTAGTAGTTTTCTATGCTAAAAAAACTTTGTGGAAAGAGAACTGATTTTGATAGGCACTGAACGGTTGACGGTATAATATGTATGTGCCAATTTTACTATAAAAAATTTATTGTAACTATATAAGCCGAATTAAAGGTTTAAGCCGAATTAAAAATTTCGCCACCTTTGCAAGCATGTATCACTAACATTGTGGCCTAAAATTGCCTATACTTCCAATAACACAGGACACTGCAATAAAAATATGAGTGTTCCTTCCTAAAGTGCAGTCTTTTATAAACGGAAAACTTAAAAATATTGAAGGTAGAAAACCATACACATCAGTAGCGAAGAACAATTTGGAATGACTTGGTAAATAGAGTACACCCACGATTATTTTGCAGAAACAATCAAGAGTTATTTAACCATACACACAGCTGTAAGTGGTATTTTCAAAGTGACGGGAGTCTTTTGAGTCAATTTTGCAGTAGCTGCAAAACTATTATTCTACGAGACAAAGTTTTCTGTGATTCAGTTGGGTAAAAGAAATTTTGCACAGAATAGTCAAGCGCAATTTTAGTGCTGTACAAATGTCGTTGTGACTATTATTAATGAATACTTGCATTAGGAGAGTAGAAATCGTACATATAAGTGACAAAGCACAAATTGGTAACATGAGGGGAGTGGGTAAAAAGTAACATGGTATACTTTTAAGCATGTTAAAGTGTAATAGCTGTTGGTCGGGTTAATCCAGTCATAAGAATTTATGAAACTTTCATGGACATGGTGTTTTGGGTGTTTTACTTGCTCATTCTTCACATAAAGGGGTACAAATTTTCATGCTATTAGCAACGTGTGAAACATTTTGATTTTTAGAAATTAATATTTTACCATATTATTTGTTTGGTGCTATATGCTCTTATTTGGGCCTTGCGCTATGAAAAAAGTTAAGTTGAATTATTAGGGTTGAACTGTTTGTACACATATAATAAACGATGATTTGATGAATGGTGCCCTCAAATGTGCCCATTCCAATAAAATAAATTCTTGAATTGATTTGAATTTGAATTGATTAAATTTTTGGCATTTTGTTTATTTGATTAGATTTAACTATAAATTGTTTAATTTACTTTTGTATATAGTTTCTTCAAATCATCTGATTGATTTAATTACCAGTAGGTTTTATTAACTGTATAATGATAATGATTAAATGTATAAAAAGGTTTTGTAACAGTAGAATTGTGTATAAATTATCATATATGTTACTGACATTTCTTTCTATAAAGCATTATGAAACTGTTTAATTCAATTTAATATTTAAAAAGTTGACAAATATGCTTATTTTTTTCTGTATAAATTATACACAAGTTTCAGATATGAAAAGTGGAGTAAAAAATCAGCATAAAAACTAAAAAAAAACATGCAGGTTTCTTGTCTGAAATTCGGACAACCTAACTGCAGTAAAACTGTATTAAAAAGCAGCATAAAAACTTCAAAAAACCCGTGCAGGTTTTATGCCTGAAATTCGGACACCTGAACTGCAAGAAAACTGCATAATTTTATTCCGCAAAAAAACTGCACTGAAATCCTACAGGTTTCCTGCAGTTAGGGTGTCCGAATTTCAGGCATAAAACCTGCATGTTTTTTTAAAGGTTTTATGCTGATTTTTTTTGCTGGGCACTCCGTTACCCTGCATCACCACTCCGTGAAACGATTAGAAAATAAACAGCTGAGTGCTCTCTTTCCATTGTGTCCTCAAACTCATACCCAACCGTTGTGGTGCTCCAAACCGAAGCAGGATTCTCTCATAAACACACTGTCATAAAATTGGGATTTTCATTTCCTTATTTCGTGCACTATTGGAAACAGAAAGGCCCATTTTCAGTCCCTTGTTTATAGACAAAGATGAAAGAAGCTGTGCGGACCAAACGGACAATCCGCAGTACTGCAAACGACATCCATCCCACTGCCGCTTGTCCTCAGTATGATCTACCGGTACTTTGGCCAACCAGACCTGCTTCATTGAGGTTTTTTAGCCGAGTGTCCGTCCTTACCTTCAGACCTGTCCTGGGGACAAATTTCAACAGAAAAATGCACAAACACATGTTTTATACAATGTCCAAGCTTTCTTCTTAACCCCCTATGTTGCATATTTATCCTGGCCTATTCGTTCGTAAGAGCCAACGCTCACAAAACATGTCTGGAGAAAGAGGAGAAATCACCTAGCCCAATATGCAATGTCCGCTGGTGCACCATATGAATTTGAACTACCTGAGGAGGCAACATGGTCCTCCAATCCCTCAAAAGTCATTTAGATCCCCTGTCACTCAATACCATGACGTGTGACGGTGGCAATGGACACCTATGGAGACAACACTCCTCCCTGTTTTTGTTGGCCATCTAATATCCAGGAAGGCTGATTTTTTAAGCAATTCACATTGAAACTATGTGCAATCATAGAAATAAATTTAACTTTGATATCTCTTTTCCTTCTTGGTGTTGGGATTTTTATTTCCACTAGTGTATATACACATACATGTTCGAATATCGGGATTCCGATGTTCTATATGACCTTCCATTTGACTCCAAATATCACACCATATTTGGCAGCCAATTTGGGGATTTAATAGATTTTTATTCTGTCCCCTTAAAAGTCGTTTAATATTATAAGGTGATGTAAAGAATTTTGATTCCGAGCCCTTAACCTTCCTACCCCGCATGGGGTCTACTTCGACCCCAAGAGCACTTTGACTCTTGATATATCCCATGTATTTTTGTTTTGACAATTTCTAATGCTAGTATTCCTTTATTACGCAAAGTTTTACTATGGGTTAAATTTTTGGAGTTTTTACTCAATTTTTAAGTGTCGTGGGAGAAATAGTCACATATTCCCCCTCTGGGGTCTTCTGAGACCCCAGGCATGAATGGCGGTAAAAAATATCAAATAAAGCTTAATACTTTATTTTTTTATCATATTATTGATAAAACATGGTTTTTATGTGTGTTTAAGATACTTAAGAGATTTATTAGAAGGACATTTTCGCAGAAATTGTCATTTTTTTACAAAAAGAAGATTACGTCAAAGTACATTGAATAACTAGGTCGGGTATATCAAGGTCGGGTATATCAGCTAGTGTACTTTAAGCACTGTGATTATTAATATTTTAAGTAAAACAACTTAATTATAGTTCATTTCTGTTATTTAATTCTTGTTTGAAGGTTCAGGTGTTATAAAAAAAGTGCATCAAAAGAAACCAAAAAACGCCGTAATAGGACAAAAAAATGAAAAAAATACCAAAAAAATTAGAAAAATTATTCTGAAGCATTTTTTTAGAAGTAAAAAATCAAAATTATTTTCCATTTAAGGTATTTTAACCCTTTATTAGAGCCATATACTCGTTTTACGCCTGGGGTACTATTAGACCCCATGAGGGGGAATATGTGACTATTTTTCAAGAGGGTAGGAAGGTTAAAAGATATATTGAAATATTAATGTTCGAATATTGGAATTCCGATGTTCCATATGGCACTTCATTTGACCTCAAATAACACAACATATGTGGTCGCCAATTTTTGGATTTAATACCCTGTTTTGTCCACCTAACCGGTTTTGTCCACCTTTCCCCTACCCTTAATTGTTTGCAATAATAATTTTGTTTCTGATTTTGTTAATTAAAACGATTTACTTTTATTGTATGTTAGTTTATTTTTAGTTTTTCAAAATTTCTGTCTTCTTTGGTATTTTTATTTTGATAAAATCTTGCTGTGTTTTTGTAAAATGCGATCCTTTGAATGATTCAAAGAATTTTCCTGGTCCTTTGAACTTTCTTTACATATTTATTTTTAATTTAAAAGTTTTGAAAGATTAATGCTTATTTGGTGGTCTATTGCTTATCGGGTTCACCTATAAATTATCCGGATTAAACTGTACATTACTAATGAATAATACCGGCTGTAAAATGTGAGTTAGATTTTCATTCATAAATACTTTTACTTTAAGAATTTAGTCTGATTTTTGAAAGGGGGTCGATGGTCTAAGTAAAATACAACCAAGGGGTCGATGCATGCAATTTTTGGTTTGGGAAACCCCCTGTTTTAAAGGTATGTTATGTTTTGATTTAATACGCCCGCACATTGTGTATTTGTGCCATCAACACATTACCAACACACACCAGTGAAGAGATCTTAGAATAAAATTAATCCACGCGTCTCTCATCGGAATGAATTAACACAACATAATAGAGTCAGGTGTATATAATAAAGGCTCAGCAACCCGCTGTTTATTATTCACAAAATTTTTCAATACAACATTCAAAACACATATTATAGATACTTTAATACCCCTATAAATCTGTATTCATTAAATTCTAACTTGTTGTAACCCAAAAAAGTTAGCTACGAGTCAAAACTTGAAAACATATAAACACCTACTCACACTATCCTCACCCTATTTTTATTCTACAACAGGGAATAATTTAGGCCTGTCGGAAAGACAGAACGTATAACTCGTGATAAATTTGAAACGTCAGTATCGGAAAGGAAAAAATCTTAATCCCCCTGCATACAGGAATATCCTTAGTCTCGAAGCATCCCTAGCGTTAAGAATGCAAACAGTGGTCTGAAGAAAGGAGTCTTTGGCTTTTGAAGTTTTGACTTTAAAATGACAGAAGAATCAATTGGTGGTAATGGGGAGCTTAGGATGCATCTCGTGACGAGTCAGAAAAGTTATGGAAGGAAAGAGAATTTTTAAGTTCAATAACCTCAAGATGTAGTGTCAGCATTTGTATTGACCAGAAAATATGCAGCAGACGTTTTCTAAGAGGACACATTCTTTTTTGAGATCTTTAAAGAGGGTTTCAGTTAAATTTATGTTGACAATTTGCGCGAAACTCTACGTAGATAATCGGAAATTTTTAATTTAGAATTTCGAGTCAAAATATTAGGTAGGTGAGAATGAAACAGAAATTTAAAATAATGTGTTATAATTTGTGTAATGTCTTTTTGACTATTTATTGAAACATTTTATGGCTTTATTTTTATTTATATCATGGGTAGTAGGGTGGCTGAAAAAACTTTTTTTTTCAGGTAGAGTTCTGGGCACCCTCTACTTTTTTTGAAAAGCTAATAGAAGCTCACAGCCAAAATTTTAACTCTGTATTCGAATTAGAAGTCGATGACCAAGAGGAGTGGAGAAATCGATATTCGAATATTTTTATACAAAACTACTAAAAAACCAAAGATCAAACCATCTCATTTTGTTCATGATTTTTTTATAAAAAACTACTAACGTTATAGATATAATGTTCCAGGTTTTGGTTTTTATCACCTTTATATTTGTTGTAGTAATTTTCTGATGTCCAAAGAACTTTTGTAAAGTTGCTTTTCCTGCAATTTTAAACAGCTAATAACTCTAGAACTATACAACTTAAAAACATGAAATTCGTCCCATTTTGTTTTTTAATTTTTTGTCTATGATATAAAGTGAATCATGACCAAAAATTTCAATCATGATAATTTTTTTTTTCAAAATTTAAAAAAATGAAAAAAAAAATTAATGAAAATTTTTTTTCCATTTGACATTTTTTGCATGTTTAAGTCCTATGGACACCCTCAAGCAATTTTATGAATTTTCCATGAGTGAATCGCTCTTGCTGTATAATGTTAGGGATAGTTTAGGGACTTGTGAATTAAGATTTTTCGGGCTAAATTCCCGAGGTCTAGTTGATAAAAACGCAGACGTTTCGCCTAAAACTGTGTCAGGCATCTTCAGTGAGATTATTCCTCAATTAAACGTTGCGATCGTCGTAAAATGGTGACCTCAACTTCTGATGGTACAGGTGCAGGGCGCTTCACTGAGAGGGGCGGGGCCGACTCTACGCAGATCAGGCTGTCATTGGCGGTGATATCTCGTTCTTCGAAGCGATTGGATGGTGCGAAGTCCACTTTAATCGAGCATCTACGCAGTGCGCAGTTCCACGTTTTGTTTATTTGTGCTGTCTCTTCCTTGCGATTGTAAACACTATCATGCTTAAAAATTTCGATCGCTTCATGGCCAAGTCTGGTGTGGTACTGTGGTGTTGTATTAAGAACCGATGTTTTTTCAAAATTGATGTTATGCCCCGGCAGAAAAGCATGTTCTGCCACAGCTGATTTTTCGATGTATCCCCATCTACAACATCTGATGTGCTCCTTAAGTCTGGTGTTTATACTGCGCAGTGTAGTACCGATATAAACAGCTCCACACGAGCAGGGTATACGGTAAACACCGGGGTTGGAGAGGGGGTCTCTCCGGTCTTTGGGGGATCGCAGTAGAGTAGATATTTTCCTGGTGGGCCTGAACACAGCTAAGCTGTGTTCAGGCCCATATGTGCCCCATATCAGCCCATGTCTCAAACCCCGGTGTTTACCGTATTCCCTGCTCGTGTGGAGCTGTTTATATCAGTACTACACTGCGCAGTATAAACACAAGACTAAAGGAGCACATCAGATGTTGTAGGTTGGGATACACCGAAAAATCAGCTTTGGCAGAACATGCTTTTCTGCCCTGGCATAACATCAATTTTGAAAAAACATCGGTTCTTAATACAACACGACAGTACCACACCAGACTTTGCCATGAAGCGATCGAAATTTTTAAGCATGATAGTGTTTACAATCGCAAGGAAGAGACAGCACAAATAAACAAAACGTGGAACTGCGCACTGCGTAGATGCTCGATTAAAGAGGACTTCGCACCATCAAATCGCTTCGAAGAACGAGATATCACCGCCAATGACAGCCTGATCTGCGTAGAGTCGGCCCCGCCCCTCTCAGTGAAGCGCCCTGCACCTGTACCATCAGAAGTTGAGGTCACCACGTTACGACGATCGCAACGTTTAATTGAGAAATCATCTCACTGAAGATGCCTGACACAGTTTTAGGCGAAACGTCTGAGTTTTTATCAACTAGACCTCGGCAATTTAGCCCGAAAAATCTTAATTCATAAGTCCCTAAACTATCCCTAACATTATACAGCAAGAGCGATTCACTCATGGGAAATTCATAAAATTGCTTGAGGGTGTCCATATGACTTAACCCTGCTGTTCTGTTAGGGTCTATTTGACCCAAAATTTTTTTCAGTCTCGTATTAAAAAATACTGAATAGAGGTATTTTAATGAAACTTCATGACTTTGTTGGAAGGTCATAAAAATATCTACATCTAAAAGGAATTTTAATTATTTTAATTTGCAAGGGATATTTTTCAACATAGTCTTAATGTACTGTTCGGGTCAATATGACCCGATTCTAAATTTCTTCGTTTTACTCCAACCCTTTCATATTTTTTTTGTGGAATAACTCAACAGAAAAGAATAAAAACTATTGTAACATCATTTTTTTTGTATTTTGGTTTCCTTTTTTCTTGTTTTTTTGTCATTTGACACACACACACTTAAGCACGTGGAAGGTCAGAATGTCGATTCAGTTGGGAAAAAGCAAAAATATTTCCAAATTTTATTTTTTCTTTCTTGCTGTATTTTTGCTTTGTGAAGTACTTATTTTCAGTTAGAATGCTAAAAATAACTAATGAAAAGAAACTTCCGAAAGCTATCCGAATGAAAATAGTACTCAAAATGAGAAATTAGTGGCGTTTTTCATTGCTACTGTCTTTTGACTAAGTTAACCATTAGGTATGGGGTAAATGTGAACTTTTCGTGGTACTAAAATTTCCCTAAGAACTTAAACATGAAATTTATTAGCGGAAAAGAACAAAAATAAACGCCAAAGAAAATTTGAGGTATCGGAGTAATGAGTAATTTTGCAAATCCTGCATTGCGTTTTCAATGGAATTTAGTACAAATAGAATGAAAATAAATGTTCAAATGAAGATATATTTGAAGATTTGAGGAAATCACTCTTATTTTCATACAGTAGAGCAGATTAAAACCTGTCATGAAGGGGGAATCAATTTAAAAAGAGGAAAATAATAAAGAAAAAAAAATGAAATTTATATCGGTCCCTCAGTTGAAAAAAGTACTACTTTGTCTTACACTTGTTTAAAACCCATTTTCATATTTGTAAATTGTCAAAATAGTAAAAAATTACAAATTTCAATTACAACTATTTTTTAGTTAATTTTATTATTTTGTATGTATTTCATAACTTAACTCAATTTTTTCATTATAAATAGATTTATTTACGGTTATTTTACTATTGTTTAACCTATTTCTTAAATTCCACCATTCATTTACATCTGGAAGTGATATTTTTTGTATCGGGTCACATTGACCCGAACACTACGTGCATGGAGTAAGTCGGAGCAGAACAGCAGGGTTAAACATGCAAAAAATGTCAAATGGAAAAAAAATTTTTCATTAATTTTTTTTTTCGTTGGTCACGATTCACTTTATATCATTGACAAAAAATTAAAAAACAAAATGGGACGAATTTCATGTTTTTAAGTTGTATAGTTCTAGAGTTATTAGCTGTTTAAAAATGCAGGAAAACAACTTTACAGAAGTTCTTTGGACATTAGACAATTACTACAACCGAAATAAAGGTGATAAAAAATAAAACCTGGAACATTATATCTATAACGTTAGTAGTTTCCTATAAAAAAATCTTGAACAAAATGAGATGGTTTTATCTTTGGTTTTTTAGTTGTTTTGTATAAAAATCTTCGAATTTGGACTTTTTCACTCCTCTTGGTCATCGCTTTCTAATTAAGGTACAGATCCCAAACTTTGCCAGAATGGTTTTCTCTGTAGTTCTAAAAAATTGAAGGGGGGCCGATGCAATTTCATAACACTTTGTTTTTTTCCCATAGAAAAGAGGGTCACCTTAATGGGAGGTGGTACACTTTTTGTTTGGTAAAAAGTGGCGTTTTTCAATATTCTATATAATTATACTATAGTAACCATCCATAAGAATAGATATGATTTCTGTTATTAATTTAGTAATTTAATTTGGTAATTAACATGAAAAATGACATTACAAATACAAATACAAATAAAGTCGACCAACTACAGGCGTAAGCCTAGCAAGGTTGGTCCAGTCTTTTTAACCCAAACTACCGGAATCCCAGTATCTGTCGTTTTTCCTCTTGAACTCGTTTACCCCATTTGAATCTACAATTGTTTCAGGCAACGCATTCCATCGATCCACTACCCTATTAAAAATGTCTTTCTACAATCCGTCTTAAATTTTACTTTATTCAATTTGAAATTGTGACCTCTTGTTCTATTACCCGTATTGAAATCTAGTCCCTCTGTGTCCCCTTCCTTTAGCATTTTAAAAAGTTGAATCAAATCCCCTCTAATCCTTCTTTTCTCTAGAGTGAACATATTTAGCTTCTTTAATCTTCCCTCATAGCTTAAACTGGATATCATCATCATGTCTTAGTGCCTTGGGGCACAAAAGGCCTTAACTGGATATACCCCTGACCATTTTAGTAGCCCTATGCTGAACCCTTTCAATTCAATCAATATATTTTTTTAAGTATAATTTGATTTCACTTTTCCCATGGACGAGCTTTGGCTCCAAAAAAACTTGTAGAATTAAAACCACACAACATTACTTTCTCGGGGTTTCGGGACTACTGGAAACATCATCACTATTTTAATAAGATATTATTGGTTTCGGTCAATGTCGATGACCCACTACTCTCCCATCGGTGGGGTTGATGTTGGGGACACATACCGCAGAGTGTCCCGCGCTGGCCGGACGGGAACGCCGCGGCGGCGTCACGTATCTTGTGACAGGTGAGAGAGGAAGGAGCCATCCAGAAAACAAAGGGTCTGCCGGTTTTATACCAGGGTCGGTCAGCCGCCTAACAGAGCCAAATTCTAGACTTTGGCTTGAAATTCCTCATTAGGAGTGACGAACACCTCCCACGAAGCAATCCCAAAACGCGCCAAAAGGTGGGGGAGTTGTGAGGTCAAAGGTTTGTCAAGGGATTAACAGTGTCTCAAAACCTCCTAGGCTCAAAAGCAAATGAAGGGTTTGAGATAGAAATTTACTTTTTAGTTTTTTAGAATCAGCGTCTGACGCTGAACAAAATGAGTGGAAGTTTTACTAGGTTATTGTTATTGTTATTAATTTTGGAATTAAGAAGTTCAGGGGTTTAATTTATTGTACGTCCCTCTATGTGGGGGGGTTGGATACAAGGAACTTTTCCCACCAGCTGTAAATTGACCCAGAAGATCTTTGGGGTGTCGGTAAGATCTCCCCAAAGAAAGGGGCTTAGCAGTGGTGATATTTTTATGGATTTTGTCTGGCATTCAAGTTTCGGGGTGGAAAAGACTCAATAAAGCAGTCAAAGTCTTGGACCGTTGGAGTTTTGTATTACAAATTATGTCGTGAGAGAGAAGTGAATAAGATGCTTTGCACTTAGAAATACTCTGCAGGTGTTGTTTTCCAGTGGTTTAGGAATTTTGTCTGGGTTTTGGGGGACTGTGCTCATTTGCCAAAAGAAATTAGAGATAGGGAACGAATATGTGATGTATCTACATCACATTCTCCCCAAAGACAGAGGTTTTTTTTATTAAATTATCAAGTTGGGAAAATTTGCATCCAAAACCAAAAATAAAATTATAAACAAATCAATTCAACTAAATAGTCTGAAAAATATGGCTCAGAAACAGTTTCAATATCAAGTTGGCAATTCAGTCTATTTCTACAGCAAACTAAAAAATATCAAATGTTTAAATACCATAACATTTGTTTTACAGACCACCTAAATAGCATAACACTTTTTTTTACTAACCGCCCTCAGCTGCCTTAGTACATGATTTCAAAATTATACATAAACATTATTCTCATTATATATTTCTCATTATTCAATCAGGCTCATAAACAAGAGCAATTCCATACTGTAAAAATGTAGGACATACTGTTACTTTCCAAAAAATACCAAGGATCATTTCATATTTAAATTCCATAGTTACAACAAAATAAGACATACATGTTACTTCCAATAAAATATGAGCACTGTTTCAACTTTTCAATTCGTTTACAAGGTAAACTGCTTAGAGCATCATCTTTTGTGTTAAACAACTGTATGGAGAAAACATAATGGAAGGCTATCTTTGATGTGGTAACAATAAAAATATTTGAGGAAAAAAAAATTAGCAACTTTCACCACTCCTGGTGAGTGTCCACGCCAGCATGGAAAACTCATTACTATGTGCACTAGTAATTCCAGGAAGAGGAAATGTCGACAAAATTTTAATTTTTTTTTTAAATTAATTTTTCACATATTCTAAGCAGTATAAGTTATTACCATACTAATTTCAATATTATCTTATTTTATGGATATATTTCAATACCTTATATTTTTTTAGTAGTGCTCATGCATCACATCTACATTTTTCAAGTTTCAATATACCTTTTATAACTCTTTCATTTTCTAATTTAAACCATTTTTGTTCATTTCATGTATAAAATCCAAGCTCATTACTACATCTTCAACAATTTATCATTATCATAATTACTCATTTATACAACTTAGTGCATTTTATCAACATTATATATATATATGTATATGTATGCCCAATAAACAAGTATGTCACATATAAATCTAGTATGAGTAAAATAAGTATGCATAATAAGCATGTATCATAAGTATGAACACACGTATGTGATGTATGTAAAAGGATGAAAAAGCATGCCTCAAAGTTTTTGATGAAGTGTAATCTTAAGTTTAAATGCTTTGCCCTTTAAAAATTATGTTCCAACATGTGGTGATAGTTATAAAAAATACTCATGGGTTAAATCCATGTAAAATAATGAGTGATTATTATCATGAACTATAATGTTCATTCTTATCCAAATTAACAGAGTGACTCTTAATAGATTATCAGTGACTAGTGACTTAAATATTCCAAAAATGAATTGAGTGACTAAACATGGTTCAGCTTATAGCAACCAAGAAAGTAGGCATTATCCCTCTACTCTTTATTCCAAGTGGGCATTTTCCCTCCACAATTATTTTTATAGTGCACTTTCAAGTGGGCATTTCCCTTCCACTGCAATTTTGGTCCCGTGCTATTTTTTATGTTTCATTTTTGTTGTTTATCTACACTCATTGGAAGATCTGCCATCCCTGACTAAGTTTCCCTCTTAGATTTCCTATGTTACTTATAGGTGTGCTATAGGTTTCTTTGCACCATCAGAGATATAGGGCTTATTCCCAACCAAAAAGGGTTTTTTTTGTAAATAAACATATTTTTTGCACGTGGTAGCCAATTCTCTTAACACATTTCTTAATACTCAATACAATTAGTCACTCTTAATCATCAACAAATTTCTCTTAAATTTAGTCACTATCACTTAACTAACAACTCAATCAAAATCATTATAAAAAGAAGTCACTTAAAACTTTATGCCATAATCATCTAGCCTTAAAAATTATTCATTCATTTGACTCTTAAAATTCAAAATCATCATTTAATTAAATTCTACCAAATAATTGATAAATATATGAAAAAATGATTCAAAATAAAGTTGGAATCAAACAAATATGTAAATATATCAAATTATACTCAATACCATAGGGCAAAAGCGAAAAAAATTAATTGTAAAACAACTTTTTAGATAGTTGCAAAAATCATTTTCAAATCAACCATATTCAAAGTAATAACCTTGAAATAGTATTATTAAACTTTAATTAAACTTATAAAATTCACCAAAATATTTAAAATCAAAATTAAATAGATTGCACTTCAAAATTAAATCATCAAAAATACCTCTACTTGATACTACTCAGCGTATCAAATACTCTCAAACATTCATTAATCTTTTAGGTGATAATGAAATCCATCAATATTATATTAGCCATCAAAAATCAAAATTTAAACAAAAGACCACATTCAATTATCATTTTAAGTATGAGATAGACTTTTTGAGATAGACCCAATTTTTCTTAATGAAAATAATTCTGACAATATCATTTCCATATATTCAAGATGTTACATTGGCCACAAACAATATTCATAACATTCCATCTACAACATAGTGCCCATTTTAAAAAGTAATTTTACTTTTCAATGTATGTGTCATCCCACAATTTTATGTAAGTTTAATTTTGAATAGGCCATTTTATTTCCGAAAGAAAAAAATAAACTCAAAATTAAGAGTTTATCGAATAATATGCATTAAATGAGTTTTTGCCATTTACACTCATTCAATAAGTGACAGTCAAAATCGAAGTGTACGCGAGCCCTATTTGTGTATTTGTTGTACGAAGACAAGAATATCTCGATGTAAATTAAATTTAACATTTCCTGTACTACATGTCATGTACATCATTTGTTTGTGTTGAATTATATCTACTCATATTCTATCAACACTTTGTGTAAATTCATTTGTTTGTTTGGCAAATAGTTGTGGGCTAGAAGTCCTTTTTCTATCAGGAAGGTATAACCTGTAAATGACCTAGTGGGGAGTGGGGGCAATTATCCTTGTTTTATCCCGGGTAGGCATAACCCGTACGTAAATATTGGCCAAAATGATATGAATTAAAGGGAAATAGGGGTCCTTTTAAGGAAGGTATAACCAGTTTCATTTTCATTTCCCATTAATAAAATTTGATCTTCATGTAATAAAGAATATTCAGAAATCATTGGGTCCACTTAAACAAAAAAATTCCAAAAATATTTCACATAGATTATTTAGATTATCACAAGAAGTAATCAAGAAAAAAATTTGGCTCTCCCTCCAAAAATACAAAAATGGTCATTAAAGTTAAACTCATGGCATTAAATTCACAGTTTGTGGTTCAATTTTAAAAAATATTTATGCATTCAGTGGTCATCAATAAGTTGGTGTACATTTTCCATTAAAAATCAAATATCTTCAAAATATCATTATATATGACCAAAAACAAGAAACCACAATTCTAAGTACCAAAAAATATCATAACATGAACCACGCGCGTTTAACCAAAACCAAAACAGAGAGAGTGCGGGTTTGTTTGCATAGATAAGGGGATGTTGGGGGTGGTGATTGTGCAGTTCGGAAGTCCCTTTACTTAGTAGGGGATAGAATTACGGAGTGGGGACCAAGTGTGATGCTCGGAAAAAAAGACTCCTTCCCTCATCATTTTTTTTGTTGGGGGGTGAAACAAGCATCGCGGATGGCGAAAATGTCACTCGCGCATCCGTTTTGCTTATTTGTTTTTCTCACAAGGTTGCAAACAGGGGTGTTTTTTACAAGAAGGGAGAATGATTCTCCAGCACTTTTTTTTATAGTTGTGCCAAAATAACGCCAAATGAAGGCAAAAGAAAATTTCATACACATCAGGGTTCATTAATGCAAATTATACTCTAGTGCCAATTTTAGAATAGTTTTAGAAACATATGAATCAAAAGGAAGGGAATTCAGTATCAATACTTTCAACTTAAGTAAGTAAAATTCAAATGCACTAATTATTCGATAAATTTCAGGCATAATGTATTGAACAAGTAAGCATTCAAAATTTTATCCCCAATCAAAAATATAGCATTCAATAAAAATATAGTATTCACTCATCAAATAAGAAGATCTTAATAATTATAAAAATCAAATATATGCATAAGTGAAAAACTATAATCTCATAAATAAATAAATGAAAATATGAATCTCAGTAATAATTATAAAATCTCAAACCAAGACCTTCAATATTAGGTAATAAATTATTAAAATGCATTATAAGCATTTGTCAGTCAAAAATAGTCAATCAATCATGATTAGATATTTAAAAACTGTAAAAATATTGACCAATATCTAAAATAGATCATATCAACAATTCAAAACAAATACTTAGTTATATCGGATTAAATTTAAATGATAACTAATTGCAAATATTTTCAAAAATGATAATAAATCAACAGAGTTTAAGCATAAAATTCTCAAGGACTGGTTACGATGCACCATGTATAATGATTTAAAATCATATTGGTTGGGGTAAATTTATTAAATAGGTATAGTGGTAGTACATGCACCGCAATAACAACAACCTCAGGATGCCTTGAGAATTTGAGTTGGATGTTAAATATATTATCATTAAAATAGAAGAACAGGCCGTGGATGTTGAAGTTAATGACATCAAAGATATTGTTCTTATGGATGATAGGGAGATAAAAAGTTCACTTACTGTGTTGCTGAGAAGGTCTGGTTGAAGTCAGGAAAAGAATTGACGCAATACACAGAGTTCAAGAATTACTATTGGGTTGAGGCATACAGGGTTCTTTATTTTGCACACTCTTTGTATGTGAAACGTAACATCCAAATCATCGGTGGGAAAATTGGGGCAGCCAAGAACGGTTGATAGTAAAATGAAAACTCGCACAAGAAACTCGAAAACAAAGCACTAAGGTGATGCGGCACCATTCGGACACGAAACTGAAGATCGTGGACCACAAACACACACAAAAATCAGTAGCACAATTTGATTTCACTTTTCCCATGGACGAGCTTTGGCTCCAAAAAAACTTGTAGAATTAAAACCACACAACATTACTTTCTCGGGGTTTCGGGACTACTGGAAACATCATCACTATTTTAATAAGATATTATTGGTTTCGGTCAATGTCGATGACCCACTACTCTCCCATCGGTGGGGTTGATGTTGGGGACACATACCGCAGAGTGTCCCGCGCTGGCCGGACGGGAACGCCGCGGCGGCGTCACGTATCTTGTGACAGGTGAGAGAGGAGGGAGCCATCCAGAAAACAAAGGGTCTGCCGGTTTTATACCAGGGTCGGTCAGCCGCCTAACAGAGCCAAATTCTAGACTTTGGCTTGAAATTCCTCATTAGGAGTGACGAACACCTCCCACGAAGCAATCCCAAAACGCGCCAAAAGGTGGGGGAGTTGTGAGGTCAAAGGTTCGTCAAGGGATTAACAGTGTCTCAAAACCTCCTAGGCTCAAAAGCAAATGAAGGGTTTGAGATAGAAATTTACTTTTTAGTTTTTTAGAATCAGCGTCTGACGCTGAACAAAATGAGTGGAAGTTTTACTAGGTTATTGTTATTGTTATTAATTTTGGAATTAAGAAGTTCAGGGGTTTAATTTATTGTACGTCCCTCTATGTGGGGGGGTTGGATCCAAGGAACTTTTCCCACCAGCTGTAAATTGACCCAGAAGATCTTTGGGGTGTCGGTAAGATCTCCCCAAAGAAAGGGGCTTAGCAGTGGTGATATTTTTATGGATTTTGTCTGGCATTCAAGTTTCGGGGTGGAAAAGACTCAATAAAGCAGTCAAAGTCTTGGACCGTTGGAGTTTTGTATTACAAATTATGTCGTGAGAGAGAAGTGAATAAGATGCTTTGCACTTAGAAATACTCTGCAGGTGTTGTTTTCCAGTGGTTTAGGAATTTTGTCTGGGTTTTGGGGGACTGTGCTCATTTGCCAAAAGAAATTAGAGATCGGGAACGAATATGTGATGTATCTACATCACAAGTATGGAGACCAAAACTGAACAGCATACTCTAGAAGAGGTCTCACCAAGTCTCTGTATAGTGGCAAAATAATATCCTTGGATATTGAAGAAACAGTTTTTTTTTAATGTATCCAAATATCCTATTAGCCTTTTTACTAGCAGATGAACACTGATGAACCCATTTAAAGTCTTCATTTACTATCACCCCTAAATCTTTGATCATATTACCTTCTTTAACATTGTCCCCTTGCAGATAAAATTCTGCTCTAACATTCCCCCGACCCATATGAAGTACCTGACATTTACTTATGTTAAAGGACATTCCCCATTTTTCAGCCCATTGTGATGTAATATCGAGATCCCTTTGTAAATTTTGTATCTGCTCCTTAGTATCTACCCTCCCCAAATTTTTAAGTCGTCAGCAAAGATGCTGATTTTGTTCCTAATGTCCTGACTAATATCGTTAATGAAAATTATAAAGAGAATTGGCCCCAATACTGACCCATGTGGCACCCCACTCATGACCTCTGCCCACTGAGAATAATTACCCTTGACTTGCACTCTATGTGTCCTACCTATCAACCAATTCCTAATCCACAATAGTGTTTTACCTCTGATACCAAATTTTTCCAATTTGAGTAGCAATGCCTCGTGTGGAACCTTATCAAATGCATTTGAAAATCTATGTAAAATATGTCTACACTAAACATAAAATACGTATTACGTAAAATATTTAGAAAATAAAATTAGAACTTGCTGTAACTATGTAACTAATTTTTATGAATAATTTTTATTTAATAAGCTGATTGCAATTTGACTAATGAGTTATGACATAATTTGGTTTTTAGTGTTTAAATTTCCTTTTTGCAAATATTTATTGTATTTTCTTAAAATCTTGGATGATTGATTTTGCTAAATGGGTTTTAATATTTTAACTATTACCAACGTGGGTGCTACTCTGTTAAATTGTTTACTTCATTGTTAGGGCCAATATTATAATAAGTCAAGGAAAGTTTTACTAAATAAGAGACATCGTTTTATTATATATTCTAAGAAGGAAATATATTAATGGGAAAATTATACCCGTACTTTGATTAGCAAAATACGCAATTATTTTTTAGAAAAGAAACAAACAACTTTATTACAATGTAAACAAGGAATAAAATAATACAAAAAGAATACAAAAAAGGGAAGACATTTTCATTTGAATCACCAATGAGGCATACAGGTGAAGTAATATATTTAATGTAAAATGAAAAACATAAAAAACCCAATATACAACGAAAATTTACCATAGAAAATAAAATACAGGAACAAAAAATAAGTAAAAAAATATTTAAAAAAAACGCTTTTATTGAAGTGTTCTAAAAGGTTTCAAAATAATTTATTCGGTTTGACAAATAATTTATTGGGAAGTAGAAAATAACTTTTTGGTAAGTAAAAAATAACTGATTTTCTAATCACTAAAAATAAAAGCGTGGACGCTAGTAATTTATATATTTTTTAAAATTTTTAATTTTTTTATTTATTTTTTTTAAAATTTGTACAAATTCCCCTGAAGGTATGGACCCGTATAGGTAAATTCAACACACACAAGGACAGTAACACTAAAATCCATGCCGAACGAGGATTCGAACCCCCAGATGAACAGCATTGCAGTCAGATCCTCTAACGACTAGGCCTTTACGTCGGCATTTATGTACAATTTTGCATAAATAAAAATACCTAATAGATAATTTAAAGTGAATCCATTCCCCCAAACCTCATAAATGAGAGATTCGTAAATTTAACCTCATAGTGATTAGAAAATCAGTTATTTTTTACTTACTAAAGAATTATTTTCTACTTCCCAATAAATTATTTGTCAAACCGAATAAATTATTTTTGACCTTTATGAACACTTCAATAAAAGCGTTTTTTAAAAAAATTTTTTTTACTTATTTTATTTCCTACTTTTTAGTCATGATATTTTTTAACAAAAACTCTCAAGGAAAAATGTATTTATTTCAACCATATTTAATCTTATGCTGGGATGGAATTTTAGCTTTCTACTATAAGTGATGGCGAAACATACCGTGTATCCGCTCACTCCCCGATGAAATCTATCGATATCAAAAAGATTCACAAGAAAAAGAAAAAGCATTTCAATAAAATAAAATAATAAATCGTAAGCCCAGACAAAAATAAACTCAGAATTAGTCTATCAAGGATCAAACAGTATTATCCAGTCTTTTCAGTAGTCCATAAATTATAAAAAAGTAGCATATTTTTCTTCTCTCGTGATTCCTCGGAATGGGACACCAATTTTCGGCGATTTCTCGCTCTTCTGGCGATTTCTTTCTCGCGGTCATTATCTTAAATCGCTAATTATCTTAGTTAAGGTGAGAAATCACGTTTTGAAGATTGAATAATGTAGCTATATACCTAATATATTATCATACAGGTTTTGGGAGCCATTGGCTTCACGGAATTTTTATTTTACTTGATGTTATGTAAATATATATTTGACTGTTAAGCATCCTTTTGCAATCGACGCTTTTTTGGTATTTAACGCAACAGTTGAAGGAATCAAACGTTATCTTAAGTAGTATATTATAAACAATACTCAAGAATAAGTGGTTTAGGTGTGGACTCAAGTCTACCCAAAGAACATCTAACAAGTAACAAAGGTTGTAAAAGTAACAAAAGTAGGCGTTAATATTTTTAAAATATCTCCTTAACCGTAGTTGCTTTCTAAAATAACCGAGATTAATCATTTTCACTTCTGCTCCAGGCATCTAATTTTTCATCATTTAGCCAACACAATTTAAAAATAAACGACTTAACAAATTAATCTAATGACAGAAAATGAATGACCCCACTTATTTCCCAAACTTATGCGCATCTTTTATCACTTTTTAAGCCCACCCCCCATGATGAATGTAAACGGTCCTTACCTTTAAACCCTTCTCGAAGCGTGTATCGCAAACACGCCATCAGCCATTTTTGTTTGCTTCCCAGTCGTCATCAGAATTGCTAAATCGCCGCTAAATGATAATCCAATGCCCCATAAAGATCCCCGCTATTTTTCTTATTCCCACTAAAAAAGCAAGAAAGAAACAGTTAAATATTTACCAACGGCGCGTTCTTCAAGACTTCGGCGCCATCCTGATTTCTGCCAGAAAAGATTGCTTCATCTGGGATAGGTGCCAACCTTTTCTCCATCTAATGCAGTTCTTGCTTCATTAAACTGTGCTCGCTGCGTCTCTCGATAAATAAAGAAGCGAACGACGTGTTGAAGTATTAATCTGCACTTAGGGCTATCCAGTAGGCTCGTCGAGTAATTGTCATTTTCAGTTCTCGCTATCTGTCCAGTAAATGTTTCGGCCCTCCTATTCAAATCTCTGGTAAACACATGTTTCTCTGGCGGTGCCACTCAATAACTGTCAAGCAGACAGTCACCGCCGTCTGACGGTTCCTATAACAAACAGGCTGGTCTCTAATTACGCAGTTTCTATGCGAAGGAGTATCTTTGATTCTCATCGCAAGGAGTAAATTAAATCATGGTCGTCTGCTAAGGTTTTATAAGAATGACTAGACGGTTATTTACACAATGGAGTGTTGAAAAAATATCCCCCTATTCTCTTTAGGGAAAGGCTTTTTCAATGAATTTTTTAAACATAAAAAAATTAATGAGATATTTCGTAGTTAAAAAGAAATAATAGAGTAGCGTTTCATTTAATCCAATCTGTTTCGTTATGGCAATCCAGTGAGCTTATTGAACAAAAAAAACTATGTAGACAATTTTGATATTATATGATTCATTTAGTTGATGTCGTTGGATTTACAAACCGCATACCGCAACAGATTTGGGAAATTGAGATGCTGCTTAATGGGTCCTAGTCGATTGCGTATAACCTAAATCATCTGAAAAATTTCTTAAAATGCAGGGTAATTTAAAACTCATGGGTGAAAATGGTAAGAGGTTTAGACTACCCTAAGCCGATTCAGAATCACCATGGATTCTGTGGGTGGTGGAGCAATATTGAGGAGCTAGAGCTCGGGCAAAAGTTGGCAAAATCAGTAGAAAATAGGTTGTTGTGGGAAAACGGTTAGAGTTCAAAATAAAATATCAATATACTGATTATCTTGTAAAGTTTCTTTCAAAACTTTTATCAGAAAACGTTTTAATACATTATGTAGGTACTCATTTAAGGTGTAGGTAATTTTTTTGAATTTATCAATTTTTTTGAAAAAATAAAATATTGGGCTATATTTTCTCACAGTACTGTCCCCATTTTTTTAAAATTGTAATGAAAAAACCATGAAAAAAATGGGTAATACGTTAATTCAGTGGTTAGTACTATCTATAATTTCCTACTTGTAAGTAACGAATAAGATTGGTCTCTGTGGACGACGCCCGAATACAAAAAATAATGCAGATACTTTATTTTCATTCAACATATTATTGATAGAATCAGCTCTTTCAGCTCTTTGGGTTGAAAATGAGAATATATGTAAAAGTTTATTTGAGCACTGGGGTCTCACAGACCCCAAGATCGTCCTCTCCTGTTAATTCAAAAATTGTTCTACCCCTATTTTAAGTTTATATTCTCGTATTTTTAATTAAGTCTTTCAACCGAAAAATTTAATGATTTTATAACCTATTAATTTAATAGTAAAACTTAAATTTTTAGTTGGGAATGCAACTTAAAATATTAATATTTAATGTACCGGATATATAGCATCACTTATGGAATTAATATTATTATACTAATTAATTATGGAACTAATTAAAAGTTAATTATCATTAACTTTTAAATGTTTGTTTAAATAACTATGAAATCATTTTAAAGTGAACTGTGTCATTTTATTTGTTAATCCATGAGGACTAAAATAAAGTAAGTAATATTGCATAAATACAGCGTATTTTATGAAATAATGTTATTTTTTACAGTATCAAAGCAAACCAGCTTATAGGAGAAATCCAATTTAATATCTGTTCCTCAGTTTACTATACAGGGTATTTATGCGTCAAAATCGCATCCATCGGCATCCTAATAATGTTTAAGAATGTAGTCAAAATAAGAATTTAATGATGTTTATATATAGCTGCGGAGAAAATGTTTTCAAGAAAAGTAGGTTTTCCTTTCCTTAATATTTGTGTTTCAAATTCCGTCAGGAGAAATAGATAACAACTCTGCATTATGTATCAAAATATGTGTATAGGAAGAACACGCTTTGTAAACAGGGAACTGGAAACCCATTAGAAACTTCAAAACAGGTTAATAGCTGTTATTGATTCAAAAATGTCGTGTCTGTCTTCTTGACATCTTTAAACTGATAACTTTCACCTGCCACTGCAGGTGGTTTCTTCAACATTGTTGTGATAGCAGATCCTATCCATCATCTTCTGCAGCTGGAAAATAAGACATCTATCGAGAAATATATAAGGCTGCTTCATATTGAAGAGCACTGTGAAAAGACGCGCACGAAACGTCATCTTTTTCCAGCGAAAGAAAGTGCTAGGGCATGTCTGAGAAAGAAATTTAAATAAATATGCGCATTTATCAGAGCCAAAAGCTACTTCGCGAAATTATGATAAATCACTAAGCAACAAAACTGACGTTGGATTCCTCAAAATGCATTTCAAACGTTCGCCCTTCCCTTACCTAGAGAAAAAATTTAATATTTCCTTTTTTTTATTTATATACATACCAAGTAGCGTCAATCACATATTAGATCGATGTTTAAAACTCGGTCTTCAACATACTCGTTATTTCGTGTTTTGCGTCCCCCGGAACACGGGCGACTAACACATTTTAAAGCGAGGCTATTTTTTGTGAATGCCACTGTTCTGCTATTATTTACCGCCTGCTTCCCATTACTTGCATTTGAATTCTAAGGCCATCGTGCGTCTATTATAAAGTGATGACTTGTCTTCAATGGTAGCGGAAAACCTTGAGTAAAAAGTCACAAAGGGGAGAATAAAATTTCTATTGAAGTATTCATACTCCTTTTTGTATGAATACTTTAATAGTAATCCTGACTAAACCTTTATTTGAATATTTTGGGATTGTTGTAGTTTTCAAAACCCATAGTTACATATACTTCAGTTATTTACTTCGTTTTTTGTTTCTTACATTCTTTTAAACTTTTTAATTTTTATTACATAAATAATACATTGACTGGGTGATTTACTAAGCTCAATAAGATCTCCTTGGATACCTAGATCTTTCTAAGCCATGTGCGTATAGAAAAATGAATGGAGAGTGCATTACACTTTTCGTGTTTAATTTGTAAAAAAATACTTACTATATATATTGGTTGAATATTTTTTCATTAATATGATTAAAGCTAATAAATATACAAATACATGTGCTGATTTTTAGTAATAGCTAATTTTATCCTTGCAAGTGCCTAACTGTTAAAAATCTATAGATACAAGCAATGACGGCTCGTGGGTACTTCCAATGGGTGTTCACAATTAAAATTTGAAAATATAATTAAGTAAAAATATCACAATTTGAACAGAAGAGGGGAGGGAAGCTCATCCTGAACAAGGTATAAATAATAGAATGGAATAGACTTTTATTAGTTTTTCCTAGTATTTGTTATTATTGACTTACTTCAACTTGTTTCATTTTTATTGGGGGTTCACGTGCTCCTGTGCGTCTATGTAAGAGCTGCCACTGGATAGAAGCTAGGTAAAATTTTTCAAAATATGTTACTTGGACATTTCTGTGACCATGTTTTATCTTAATGATAAATATGGGAATCAAAATAACATTGGAGGTGAGAGAATTTAAGTTGCAGCCCATCAAAAATATTAATATGATATGCCAATGCCATACCTAAAGAAAAATCTACATTCTAAACCTGCTTAATTATTAAAAAAATGTGAAATTTAAAGAAAATATTGGTTAAGTTTACGGTATGAATGTTCTTATTGGTTAAAAAGCAAATACGCCTAGCAGATGAAAATTATTTTTAAGATTAAATACAAATACCAAAGCACACAGAAATGAATACAACTATTTCAAGACTCAGTCAGTCCTAATTCCCTTTTAATGTGTACCTCATAAAAAAGCAACATCATCCACAAACCAAAACAAATGAATGAACATCTACTCTAATTCCCTTTACGTAACCCAGGAATCACGAGAGCATCAAAACATCATTCTGATTCCCTTCAGTCATAATGAACTATTTCTAATTTATCTTCCCCGAAAAAACTAACCGCTGCGTAAACATTTCAAATTACGTTGCATTCCTAAAAGTAAAAAACAACTATAAACGCCCCAAGTTTTCATCTCGCCGTCCAATTCGGCATTCCATTGTTGAATAATTCAGATAAATGGTTCAATGGTTTTCTACCCCCGGCCACAGACAACAAATTCCGAATATTACGATTGCTCATAATCCTTCCTCAGGAGTCATCCTTTAACAACCCTCCACATTAGGCGCATTGAAATTCTTTCTGTAATAATTCTTGTTTGGTATTAATTAGAAACCTTTCGACTTATTTTCGACGATCAATATAGCTACAATTAGACAACCATTATCCAGGGAAAATTCCCGAGATTTATCGCAGTTCCATTACCACTTAATTACCTTCTTCCTAGTTGTTGTCCTAGCGGAACTGTACTCGTTTCTTAAGAGCTAATATTGCCATTCTTTATTTATTCCAGTTTGGGTCTGACCCCTGCTCCGCCAATCAGTAAGAGTAATTTAAGCGGCTGATTTTAGGAGCTAAGACCTTGTTGGCTGTCTTTAATGATTTCGAGGCGGGCTATAATTGAAGCTTCTTCTGGGGAATTTTTCCAGCTTCTCGTCTTTCACTCTGTGCATATTTTGGGGAAATGGCTTTGATGGTGGTGCTTCATTTTATTTATTTTTATTTTCAATGCATGTTTCCAAAATATTTAATGTTTTTAAAGAATTCCACAACTATGGGTTTAACTTTAACATTAGTTCATACATTGATAAACTCCTTTTTGTTTTCTTGAAATGAAATTTGAAAACGTATTGCAGTTTAGTTATTTTTAAAGCCAAAACCAAATAAAAAAGAAAACTATCATTTGAAATAGAAATAAATATGCTAAGAATACACTGTAGAGAGAAGAATTATATAAATATTTTATTAAATAAAAAATATTTTTATAAAGAAATAATATTTAAGATTTTAACAGAAAATACATACTATGAAAATTATTCTTGTACTAAATTAACTTTTTAATGATTTTAAATACACAAGTTTACCTAAGTTATTAATCTAAATTGTATAAATCAAAAGTAAAATTCAATATTTTACTATAAGTGATATTCTGATTTTTAAGTACTTTATTGCATAATAATCTATAGAAATTATTTAAAAAGTTAAGTAAATCTAAAACATACTAATCTTACCATAAACTTGTGTTGAGTTGTACACTATTAAGCATATTTTTAAAGGTGGTGTAATGAAAAAGAACTCATATGCTGAAAAGGAATTATCTGAAATAATTCTTACCAAAATAGAAGCGTATTTAAATTTTCCTCGCACAAACTTTAAAGAATATAGACTTAGCTTTTGTTGAAAATAATGTTTTCGATGCCAAGAATATATTTATTCTGATAAATTACGTGTAGTATTACATGCCAATATAAGAAAGACCCAAGTAAATGGTTTTCAAGGAAAACAGAAAAGAAAAAGTAGAATGGGTGTAATATCAACACTGATATACGATGTGTAAAATTAAACGAAGGAAAAACACTATACGCAACCAATCTAAACAAAGGTGATAACTTTTTTATTCTAATATATCAAATACCTTACAGTGACTCTATTTGCAAGATTTTGTGGGTGCTCACTCAAATTTGTGGCGAGATGCTCTGGTAAATACTTTAGACGACTTCAGAATATTTATCATTTCTCCAGGGAAAGTCTTTTACGATAGAAAAAAATCAGTTTCTTTTTCTTTTGACAAACTGTCAAAGAGACCTTCCATACCATCTATCAATGTTTTATTTTTGTTCTTTCAATAAGCTTCTTCTTTCCATGCTACAGTTTTAACGAAATAATGAGAAAATACTTTTTTCCTTCAGCTTATTGCATACATTTCTTTTGAAGAAAATTTATTCGTTTTTGCACGCATACTAATCGTATGGAGCTTTGAGAAATTCCCCAGTCTTGGATTTGTTTTATTAAATTTAGTATACTTGTATAACTCTCGATGTCCTTTGAATGTTTTTAATTCATTGGAGTTTTTTATTCCGTTGGTTTAGTTAATGAAACCAAGTTATAATTGCATTTTTATGAAATATATTTTATAATTATCGTAACTCAATGATAAAGAGGATTTTTAATGTCATTTCATGTTTCAAATATCATATTAACTTAATTTTGATTTCGAATGGAATTGATTTCATTTATAAATCGCCGAAATTATAAATTAAGAATTAAGCAATCAAAGGACTATATTTATATGTTTTGATGGCTTCGACTTATTTTATACTTTTAATATTTTCGATTTTATAAGGCAATGTAATTTCAAACAATGAAAATTTATAATCTTATATTTTATAGATTTTTAAGCATAGTTTTGTTAAATAATAAACAATTAATACTTATATTTGATATAAAACCTGTGCCTGTTCATACAGACGCCATTTTCTATGGATTCTATGAAAAGGATGAATTTTCAGTCTACTGAATAGTTTAACTGTAATCAGATATAGTATGGGTAATGTGAACCCAGACTGAGAATATGTCTCGGGTAAAGGAGGTCGTTTTGATAATTAGTGAGCTTATCGGGGCATGCTCACTGCTAAAACGTCATTTGTCAATGCTGCCTGGGTAGATATATACTTATGAGTATCACTAATCACATAAGTTAACTCAATAAGCTTATATGAAACAAAATAACTTATATTTCCAAAGCTTTTTGTATGAGTTTTTAGCTTATGAGTTCTGCATTCAAAATATTGTAAATAAAAATATAAATTGTTGTAACTATTTTTAAGGAATGTGTATTTGTTTCAAAGGACGTAACTTAATATCCATGTTTGATTTAAGTAAATTTATTTTCACGACATAAGTATGAGAGTTAGTTTTCTTTAAAGTTTATGAACGAACGATTTTTGAGTTGGGTTTAGTTCATCATCTTTATAGGTGAAGTTCATTGAATTTCTGCTATAAAACACTTACTATATGCATAATAGGGTGGGCCGAAAAAAACTTTTTATTTTATTTTGAAACGCTATACCGCGGAAAACTTGCCTCTGGGGTAGAGAAGTAAAATGCAACAAAAATTTTTAAAATCGGTTAAAAATTGCAATAGCGCATTGCAATTATTTAATTGAAAAAAGGTGGTATTTTACAATTAATTGGTAGTATAATAACATCTAAAAATACACGTTTTTACCAGAAATCCACATATTTCGTATGAAACAAAAAAATTTATGAAAAACAATTTTTCATTACTATACTACCTTTCTAGCTATAACTCAGTAACCCCCTTAACAGTTAAAACATTTTTTACAGTTCGCTTCGCGATCAGAGCTCGCTCATTGCACAACAAACCGCATCACTATCTCTCGCCGAAATAAAAACTTATTTTATATTTTGAAACGCTATACCACGGAAAACTTGCCTCTTGAGTATAGAAGTGAAATGCAACAAAAATTTTTAAAATCGGTTAAAAATTGCCTTTGTACATTGGTCCTAAAATTTGAAAAAATGCTATTTTCATAACTCTTAAAAAATCAAATAACTTCTATAAAAAGTATCTAAAGGGATAAATTAGAAGAAAAATGTTAAGAAAAAATATATTTAATGGAAAGAAAGATCTTATTTTATAATATAAGGTTGCACTATAAGGTTACACTTTGCATTTCGCCTTTTTTTTCTTCAAAAATCGCATTTTTCGATTGAATTAAAAAGTTATTATTCCGGATGGTGCATAGTATGATTTGTAATAAAATGTAGTCCTTAACTGGTTATTAACTTCTTTTGGTATTTCGAAAGAAGACTTGATTGAAAAATTTGGCATTGAAGATCTTGAAAGATTAATAGTTCTTATAAACCCCATCTCCTGGCATTCATACCGATGACTTTTCGTGATGCCCTCTGTGTTACTAATTTTTCACAACGTTCGACTGTTTGTGTGTGACATGGGAATCTGTCAAAGTTCCAGTCATTATCATAGACTATGTCTCTTTATCGGTGAATCTTCGTAGTATAGGTGTATAGGTGGGGAGAAAGAGAAGCAGTATTCCAGCTAATCTATACATAGTAGGGCGGAGCGAAAAAACGATATTTTTTATTTTGATTATGGCCTAGTGCGGAAAAGTTGTGTACTGGTGAGTTAACCACGTGTGCAAAATTTCGGGGAAAACAAAAAATATCTTCCGTCTTTAAAATGGCCTTGAAGTTTCAAAAAAGTGGTGATTTTTTTACAAAACAACTAAAAACCCAAAGATTAAACTGTCAAATACTGTTAATGATTTTGTTATGAAAAACTAATATAGTTATAGACATAATCTTTCAGGTTCCATTCTTCTATCACTCTTTTTTCGTTAGATATAATTTTTTAATGTTCAAAGAAATCTTGTAAAGTTGTTTTTTTTCTGCATTTTTAAAAAGCTAATAACTCTATAACTATATTTTATAACTATCTAGACTATAATCACTAGTAAGAATTAATTTCAAGATGAAGAAGACTTTTTCTTATAAAAATAGACTATTTAATAAATGATATTTACAATGTGAGTTTCTCTGCATTTTTTCCCAATATCTTTTTCTCTTCAAATTTACATTAATAATAATTCTAAGAATATTAAACATGATGCCATTCACTTCCTTTTCTTAACAGTTAAATATAATAAATTAAATTAAAATAAAGTCTCAGTTCAGTTCACTAGTAATATTTACAAAAGTTCACTAGTATTTACAACATCCTCCGGCCCGGAAGGACATGTTGATTGTCCTTCCCCTTGATGAAGTTCCATTGTATAGAGATGTTGAATGGCTCTTCTGATAATGACTCCACCAGGTATCCTTACTGTACGAGCGTGAACTCTTCCTTCGCGTCTTTCATGAAGATATTTCTGTTCTATCCTTCCATCTTTCCCAAACCCTTCGAACCCCCTTAGGTGAAGCATCGTCCCGATGAATGTCGAGTTTCCAGAGTTCCTGAAGTAGTTCCAGTATCCTGGCTCTGATAGAAATTGGCTTCATCAGTCCTATTGGGTCATTCAATCTTCCAGTGTTTCTCCAAATGTTTCTTTTAGTTTCAGTGTCCTCATCCACATTTGGAACTTCTACCAGAAATGTATCTTCATTTCTGTTCCATATGTCACCCAGCAAATCGCTCTGTGAGCCCTTGTCGTCATCTTCTTTTTCTTCATATTCCTTTTGAATGTACTTTTCAGTTGTTGCCTCCTTCATCGCAACAAAACTTCCGTCTTCTATCAAGTTTTTTGTATTACCAGCGTCTTCTACCGCTTCTTCTCTTGAATCCCCTCCAGTTTTGAGATCGTCATTGTCAAGTAAATTTTCTAGGATAAAGCTTGTTCTTGGATAGCCTACTTCAACTTCATCTTTAATATGTACAAGGTTCTGTAGAACATTGAGACTAGTTGAGTAATTCTCAGTACTTTCCTTTCCACTGATCGTATTGACAGTTATATCTTGAGAACTCGAAGTTGAACTGTCTTTGTTTTGGTTCTTCCAATCACAAACCAAAGTGTTGTGTCTACCTTTACATATGGAACTTCTGATTTTAGAATGGCAAGTTCTAGCAATGTGACTCTTTCGAAGGCAAATAAAGCATCGACCATTTGACTTCAGATTTTCTTTTTTCTCAATGATCTCCTTCGGGCAGGATTTTGAATTGTGTTCGTTCTTGTTGCAAAATACACAATTTTCTTCCATAATAGTAAATGCTGAGGCACTAGAACGGCTTTCTCTGTTTTCAGTGTTGTATGTTTCAAAACTTTTTCTTGATTTCAGTTCACAAGAGGAAGTAATTCTGTTGGTTTTCTCTGGAGCGTTCGCACTGTTTTTCTCGTTCTCACTTTTAAATCTAAAGTAATATGTTCTTTCTCGGATTTCTATTTCCTTTCTCAAAAATTTTAAAAATTGAGATACACTCCACAGATCTTTCCCTTCGTACTTCCTATTAAATTCTAAAGCTATGGTATCTGGAATAAGATTCATTACCATAGGAAAAAGTAAACTTCCATTTGATACCAAATCCATTCCCAAGTTTTTCAACCCTCGAATCTGGATATCAATCTGATCACTTAGATCTCTTAATTCCATAAGTCTGGATGTGCATCTTACTGCCCTTAAGCTCAATAAGTTGTTTATGTGAGACCTTTTAAAAATGTCCTCCCTACCAAATCTTTCTTTTAAGAGTTGTAGAGCTAAGTCGTAATTACTTTCAGATACCAACAACCCTTGTATACTTTTCAAAGCTTGACCCTTCAATAGGGATTTAAGGTAGTTGTATTTATCTATTTTAGACAAGGTTTCATTCTTATGGATTGAACTTTCAAATTGTGCCCAAAATTCCTTAAAACGTTCCAGATTTCCATCGAACGGTTCTATCTTCAATTTCGGAAGATCTACCCTTGGTTGCCTTTCAACAGACCTCAAATTCTCCAGTTGTTCCGATATCGGATCTTCAACAGCAGAAAATTCTGTAATATTAGCTTTGGCTTTTGTAGCAGAATTGCGAAGATAAATTCTAAGTTTCGTTTTCATACCTGTGATTCTTTCCCGGTATTCTTGATTAGTCTCCAATTCTTGTTCTAGATCTTTCAGATCAAGCAAAGCTTCGATTTCGCTGTCCAACTGGTAAATTTGATCAGCTTTATCTTGCAGAGAATCTCTCATTTCTTCTAAATCAAATTCTTCAACATCATCATTCTTTAGACTGTCTTCTATTTTGTTCATCAGCTTAGTCGCTGTTTGTTTCAAAGTCTTTCGCTTCAACTTGGATCTTTCTAACTTCTTACCAGTGTCTAAATCCATAGTGTAGATTCCAATTCTAACTCCGGCTCGACGGACCAGTTTTATAACTATCTAGACTATAATCACTAGTAAGAATTAATTTCAAGATGAAGAAGACTTTTTCTTATAAAAATAGACTATTTAATAAATGATATTTACAATGTGAGTTTCTCTGCATTTTTTCCCAAAATCTTTTTCTCTTCAAATTTACATTAATAATAATTCTAAGAATATTAAACATGATGCCATTCACTTCCTTTTCTTAACAGTTAAATATAATAAATTAAATTAAAATAAAGTCTCAGTTCAGTTCACTAGTAATATTTACAAAAGTTCACTAGTATTTACAACACTATACAACTTAAAAACCTGAAATTAGTCCCATTCAGTTCGTAAATTTTTTGTCTTTGATTTGATGTGCATCATGACCATAATTTTCTAAAAAATGGTTTTCAAAATTTAAAAAAAGTGAAAAAAATTAATGAAAAAAAAATATTTTTTTTTTCGGAAATTTTTTTTGAAAAAAATTTAAAAGCCTTTTGATTCATAAATGAACAGTACTACCAAATTTCAAGTTGAAAATAAAATTTAATCATGTATAAAAAAATTAAAAAATTCGAAATTTAGGCAAGTCCCTAAACAATCCCCAAAATTATACAGCAAGAGCAATTCACTCATGGAAAATTCATAAACTCCCTTGAGGGTGTTCATATGACTTAAAACATGTAAAAAATGTCACAAAATGTTCTGGAAATACGACAATTAACAAATTCGGTACATAACCTTACAGAGCTAATTTTCAACTTTAAGTTAATTCAATTTGCATGAATTTTAACTCAATATTCCTAAGAAATGTGTTTATATCCAATTTTTTATGTTCTAAAATTTTTAATTTACTTTGATTTGATTTGTTAAAAGTAAAAACAATTAGATATAAACATAATTCTTAGGTCTCCTGGGCTCCTGATGGCAGGAGGAGGAGAGGAAGACCTAAGATAACATGGCAGAGACAGATGCTGGCGGATTTCAAGAAGGTTAAATTGGTGGACTGGAGGAAGCCAGATCCAGGGCCAAAAACCGGGGGCATGGAAGGGTGGGTTGGATGCCTTATGCGCCATACGGCGTGAAGAGCTTGAGTGAGTGAGTAATTCTTAGGAATTTTCAGGAGTAAAGCATGCAAATTGAATTAACTTAAAGTTGAAAATTAGCTCTGTAAGGTTTTGTACCGAATTTGTTAATTGTCGCATTTCCAGAACATTTTGTGACATTTTTTACATGTTTTAAGTCATATGAACACCCTCAAGCGAGTTTATGAATTTTCCATGAGTGAATTGCTCTTGCTGTATAATTTTGGGGATTGTTTAGGGACTTGCCTAAATTTCGAATTTTTTTATACATGAAAGAATGAAGGCTTTCACGGCCGGGATCAACATTAAAAAGAAAATCTTCCGGGCTGGTATGCCGTGGTCTATGTTGAATAAAAACGCAAGACGTTTCGACCTCGCTTGCAGAGGTCATCTTCAGTTGTAAGAATGCCTCCAAGGTGGAGGCTTCTTGTTTTTATCAGCTCTCGAGGCGTCGTTTCTCCGATGTGCGTCACAGGGTCTCGTGATGTGAGCGCCGTCACCTGATTGGGCTCTTCCCTCCTCGATGGCGATTGGTTGCTGAGAATTCCGCTCCTCTAGGGCTGGCTCCCGAGATCTCCTGGTGTCGCGGAGTGCGGAATGCCAAATTCTGTTAAGTCTTAAGCCCTCTTCTTTACGATTAAAATTGTTCGTTTCTTTAAAAATCTCGATGGCCTCTCTATGTAGTCTGGGATAATAGTGTGTTGTTCTTGATAACACTTGGGTATCCATGAATTTGATTTGGTGATCACCGTCACTGTAGGCGTGTTCTGCGACGGCAGATTTTGTAACTTCACCATGCCTACAGTGTCTCTCGTGTTCTGTTAATCTTGTTTTAATGCTTCTCCCTGTTGTTCCAATATATGAAGCGCCGCAAGAACAAGGGATCTTGTAGATGCCTGCTGAGGATAAGGGATACCGGGGGCCTAACCGCGATCGTGTCGCCTATAGTTCCTATCCCCAATAGGCGATATGGAGTAGGCGATAAACATCTCTTTTCGTAGGCGATACTTGCTTTTGGCCCGACCGCGAACCGGTTATCCACAAGGAATTTCTGACGCACGTCGCTTTCGTGGGGAGAAGGGAGCTGGCCAATCAAAAGAGAGCAGCCTATTCGAAAACAGTGTAGCCATCCGCGCGATCCGATTGCTTTTACACTTTTAGTGGCCCGTTTTAATAGTTTAAAAGATCTAAAACAGCTATTTATTACCAAAATAAGTCCTCAGACATTAATATATTACGAAAGTAAAGGACATCTAGTGCCTTACTTGTACTACTTGTGTTACTAGTAATTACTTGTCGTCTTTCTTAACAGATGGCAGCACAAAGGAAGCTATGTGGAAACGATTGATAGAGCTGCTCATGAGATTTAATCGTTTGCGTGTCGTGTAGGTTCCAGGCATGATGATTAATGAAAAAGAGACTTCACATTAACTATCCAACTATTATCGACCAGACGCCTTGAGGTAAACAAAACACTACACCGCATCACTCCTCTACCCAAAGTAAACCGTGCGCATACATAGATAAATAGTTCTCACACAAAATACTTTAAAAAGTACAATAGAAGATTTTTAAGTATACTATAAAGTATGATAAGGTTAAAAACTTAAAAATAACGCCATAATGGAATGAAATAGTAGCGAAAAAAACAATACATAACGTAAAGGACACTATGGACAAGAGCTTGGGGATAGCTCCCGGGGTATCCCTTCGTAGGGGAGGGCGAATCGGCAGTAGGCGATAGTTCTCTAACTAAGCGATAGCTTCGCGGTACGACCATTTGCCTAACTGTCGTTATGTGACGTCACGAGGTCGCCTAGACTGGTATCCTCTACTAGGCGATACGATCGCGGTTAGGCCCCGGGGGTCTTTCGCCGATCGTAACAAATCACGGATCGGGACCGAGGGCTTGAAAACAGTCTTGATGTTATGACTCCGTAGTAGTTTTTCGATTCGATCCGTGACGTTTTCCAAATAGGGCAGGTAGACTGTGCCTAAAGTTTCAGATGGGTCTTTAGAAGGAGGGCCAAATCTTCTGGGATGGACAGCTCTTTCAATCTCATGATCAGAGAAGCCATTAGCTCTAAAAACTCTTTTTAGATGATGAATTTCGTCTTTAAGGGCTGACGGTTCACAAATTCGATTAGCCCTGACAATCAGGGTCTTCAAAACACCACGCTTCTGGCGTGGGTGATGGTTGGACTCTTTGTGGAGGTATCTATCTGTGTGTGTAGGTTTACGGTAGACAGAGTGTCCCAAACCTCCGTCGTCTCTCCGGCTCACCAAAACGTCCAAAAAAGGCAGTTTTCCCTCCTTCTCCACCTCCATGGTGAATTGTATTCTAGGGTGGATACTGTTCAAGTGGAGCAAAAATCGTTCAAGATTATCTTTACCGTGGTTCCAAATAACGAATGTGTCGTCTACGTACCTCAACCAGAGAGAAGGTCGATTCTCCGCACCAGATAAGGCAAGGGACTCGAACTTTTCCATGTAAAAGTTAGCAATTACAGGGCTTAAAGGACTTCCCATTGCCACACCATCGACCTGTTCAAAAACTGTACCATTATACTGAAAATACGTTGTGGTGAGGACAAAATGAAACAAAGAAGCAATGTCCGGAGGAAAGATCTCTTCTATAAACTCCATGGTCTCTTTAACCGGGACTTTAGTGAAAAGAGAGACCACGTCAAAACTCACCAAAATGTCATTAGGTTGAATAGATATTGAATTTAGCTTCTGAACAAAATGGGTGGAATCTCGTATGAAAGAGTTTGTGTTGCCTACTAAAGGTTTCAAAAGGGTAGTAAGGTGTTTTGCCAGCCGATACGTTGGTGACCCAATACCACTGTAATGGGTAATGTTTAATGTTTAATGTTTAATTTTAATGTTTTTTATACATGATTAAATTTTATTTTCAACTTGAAATTTGGTAGTACTGTTCATTTATGAATCAAAAGGCTTTTAAATTTTTTTCAAAAAAATTTTCCAAAAAAAATTTTTTTCATTAATTTTTTTCATTTTTTTAAATTTTGAAAAATTTTTTTTAGAAAATTATGGTCATGATGCACATCAAATCAAAGACAAAAAATTTACGAACTGAATGGGACTAATTTCAGGTTTTTAAGTTGTATAGTTCTAGAGTTATTAGCTTTTTAAAAATGCAGAAAAAACAACTTTACAAGATTTCTTTGAACATTAAAAAATTATATCTAACGAAAAAAGAGTGATAGAAGAATGGAACCTGAAAGATTATGTCTATAACTATATTAGTTTTTCATAACAAAATCATTAACAGTATTTGACAGTTTAATCTTTGGGTTTTTAGTTGTTTTGTAAAAAAATCACCACTTTTTTGAAACTTCAAGGCCATTTTAAAGACGGAAGATATTTTTTGTTTTCCCCGAAATTTTGCACACGTGGTTAACTCACCAGTACACAACTTTTCCGCACTACGCCATAATCAAAATAAGAAATATCGTTTTTTCGCTCCGCCCTAATACATAGTCTACTGTGTCTACGTATGTTCTATATATGGTCAGTAAGTTGAAAATTAGGTTTGGGGGGATGGGAACTCCTAACTGACTTTCTTTTAGAAGCTGATTTTCTAGCCTTAATTGTTCTTCTAAACCAAACTCCCTCATATATGATCCCTTTTTATCTATGATCATGCCCAAAAGTAAGTTTTCAGAATGAGCAAAAAATGCATTTTGTTGAATCATTGGATCAATTATTTCTAATAACTCTACTGGCAAAAATATAGATGTTTCTATCACACGTGTCCAGGTCAAATTTAAAACCATTTACTTTTTCTAAATAAAGAATCATACAGACAAATTAATTTGATATAATTTGATTTTAATATAAAAAAACTAAAATCGTCTGTTCATCTGTTGGATTATCAGTACTAAAATACAGTTTATGTTAATAATTTAATAATTAAATAATCCGAGAGAGAAACATAAGATTCTTTCGAAATACCAAAAGAAGTTAAAAACCAGTAAAGTACTACATTTTATTACAAATCATACTATGCACCATCCGGAATAATAACTTTTTAATTCAATCGAAAAATGCGATTTTTGAAGAAAAAAAAGGCGAAATGCAAAGTGTAACCTTATAGTGCAACCTTATATTATTAAATAAGATCTTTCTTTCCATTAAATATATTTTTTCTTAACATTTTTCTTCTAATTTATCCCTTCTTTCCTTTTCCTTTTCCTTCTAATTTTTCCCTAATTTATCTCCATTTTTTTTCTAATTTATTTTTTTATAGAAGTTATTTGATTTTTTAAGAGTTATGAAAATAGCATTTTTTCAAATTTTAGGACCAATGTACAAAGGCAATTTTTAACCGATTTTTAAAATTTTTGTTGCATTTCACTTCTATACTCAAGAGGCAAGTTTTCCGTGGTATAGCGTTTCAAAATATAAAATAAGTTTTTATTTCGGCGAGAGATAGTGATGCGGTTTGTTGTGCAATGAGCGAGCTCTGATCGCAAAGCGAACTGTAAAAAATGTTTTAACTGTTAAGGGGGTTACTGAGTTATAGCTAGAAAGGTAGTATAGTAATGAAAAATTGTTTTTCATAAGTTTTTTTGTTTCATACGAAATATGTGGATTTCTGGTAAAAACGTGTATTTTTAGATGTTATTATACTACCAATTAATTGTAAAATACCACCTTTTTTCAATTAAATAAGTTTTCTCCACATTTTATTCTATTATATGCCTTTAGATACTTTTTATAAATGTTATTTGATTTAATTTGATTTTTTTGAAAAGTAATGAAAATAGCCTATTTTTTCAAACTTTAGGTGCAATGCGCTTTTGCAATTTTTAACCGATTTTAAAAATTTTTGTTGCATTTTACTTCTCTACCCCAGAGGCAAGTTTTCCGCGGTATAGCGTTTCAAAATAAAATAAAAAGTTTTTTTCGGCCCACCCTAATGCATAAGTATAAAACGACAATGTAACTGACGTATTAATTCTCAAAAGCCCACTACCACAAATAACTATAAAAAACAAAATATTCCTTATTCATATAACTTGGGGCCAAGTAAAGTAAAAATTCCCCCCCCAGAAAAAAAGAAGAAGAATTTTTAATATAATTTGTTTTTAAATTTTGAATTTTGGAGTTGAACCTAAAATTTATAAAGTATATCACCACAACGCGCAATTATTTCTGCAATAATGTTATTATTTTTGCAATTATTTCTAAAAAAACGCTGCTTAATGCTGAAAATTGAAGCTGAACTTCTGGTAGCGTATTCACTACCATGGGCAGCAGAGGGTTAATAAAAGCAAAATGCATACTTTAAAAATTATTCTTAACCTTCGTTAAGTAAAAACTTTTTGAATTACAAAATATTTTTTTTACCGTTTTTTTCTATATTACCAAATTTTGAAAACTGCTATTTTGGAATTTAGAATGTGAATTATTGATGTTTAATTTGTTGAATACAATTTTACTTATTTGATTAGAGAACAAAAACTCAAAGAAGCAAATTTATATAGGCTAACAATAGACTGATTTAAATCCCGAAAAGTGGAGTAACAATAATTATTAAAATTCGATTGAGAAAAACATGGTGACCAAGAATTAATATCGGAAGAGTTAATTAAGAAGCCATTGGTTGTTTCTATTGAAACTTAATAAATAATATTCTTTTGTTATTACTGAAGACGCAAACTCATAAAAAACAATAATTTTTTAAAGAACTTAAATTATTTCACCCAACATTCCCTTTTCTAACCAAAATTAACCAAAAGAGCATCCCAAAAACAATCTCACTCAAATTCACCGCAAAAAACTAAAATCGGTATTGTTTAGTCCTATCAGTCCATTCCGTCACGTTATAAACACAGGCCAAGAGACCACCACTGTTGATTTTGAGGATCATCAAAGTTTTGCTTAAGGATTATCCCTCTGCATAAAAGTCCTCTGTTTATTTTGATTAGCTCCCTTTTCGACACCTCTTTTTATCTTGATCTCATTGTTCCTCAAGCCCGATTTTTTCTTTCTCTGGTCGATTTGTTTTTGTTCTCGTGTGGACAATCCTTGTGGAGGAGAGGAATTGTATGGCCTGCCCCAGGGAACGCCTTCCTTACCACCTGGGGGCAAGTACCCTGTGGACTATGGATCCGACAATGATGGAGGGAAAAACCAATACGGATTCCAACTCGCATTTAACGGAGCAGAGTTGGGTTTTTTTTTCGTTGGCTGGGAAGGGTTTTCTTAGAATAGTGTCTTGACTGTTATTTACTTTCTGTATTTTGAAGAAAAGTTGCACTGAGGATTTCAGTTTATTCGTTTATTGTATCTCAGTAAATTTGTTAAGGGAATGAAGAAAAGTTTGGTTTAAAGTAAGTTTAGGAGAAATATCAAGGTAATTAACAATAAATGAATTTATGTTTTGATTTGTGTCAGTAATTTTTGCTACAGTGCGTGTGAAAGAGAATAAAAAATATAGTCAATTATTATGTTAAAAAACATAATATTAATCTATAACAAAACATGCATGGATAAACTTTTGATTGTATACTCTAAGTAGTATATTTTTGTTTCATGCTTTTTATGCAAACAAAATTTTTTTTATTTTTAACTGTTATAAAACAATACAAGATTAATGTATTCTTAAAAATTTACCTAAATATTATGACTGAATACGCCCTAGTAATGTCTTTCCATATTACTAATTTCATATTTTAAGTTTCTTCAGTATTTGGTTCATGTAAAATGTTTTATTTTCATAATGAATCTCATTGGTTATTTTAGATTAGTATTCGACGCATAAACTATTCACTTGCTATTTTCCAGTGATCTGTAAGTTTTTAATATTAAAAGCATTAGCATGTAACAAAAATGCTTGTAAAATTAAACGTTAAAAACATAATTCCTAAAAAATTTTTAAAAACAATTTACACATAAAATAATCAGAGCTAAATGAATTTGCGTACTTAAAAACAAAAATCTTATATTTAAATTGTTACAAAATATTACACACATTTAATTCCGCATGCACCATCTAAACGGATTAAGTTAATAAAAGCATATCTCTAGTTCTTTAAGTTTACAGTATTTAAGTATTTTTTCGTGTTTATAGAAAATAATAGCTAAAATACTGTACTGTGTTTTAATATTCATACCCATAAAAGTAGCATTCAGAGAATAAAAACAACCGTTTTTTGCACATTTATTCTTGAAAATTGTTTCCTTTTCTAAATTTTGCATTTGATGAGCGGATTCCGTACCGAACAGATGTGCCTTCCCCTAAATACAACACCCGAGAAATTTCACATCTAAGGCCAAAAACTCCTAAAAGTGAATTTCCCAAAGATTTCACGCACCCTAAAATATTCTCGCTCCGAAATTGTTTCTCGATCTTATCGGCTGTCTGTCACCTGTATAACGAGGTATTTTCGCATTTGTTTTGATCATTAAGTAGCGAGAGATTCGCTAGGAAGAAAAAACAATAAATCCCATCTCTATAATAGCATTGTGCGTGTAAGGATAATGCAAAAGACAGATTTAACTTTGGATCATTTCGTTTTGCGATCCCATTTTCTTCAGATTGCATCATTTCATTTCCGTAAATAACGCAGATATCTGGATGAATCTAATCGGCCTTCCTTAAAGAATCGAATAAGATAGCAGGAAGTGCGATGCATTAGAAAACATCGGAGTTTCAGAAACTCTTCTATTTTCAACAACTTTGAATTTATTATTCATAACTATTCTATATCGAATAGTGGAAACGCAATTGGGGCTATCTGTGTAAAAGGAATTGTTTCGATTTGGGGGTTTCATTTTCTTGTTTTATGAAATGGGAAGGTATTTGCATTGTTTAACTTTGATTGGTATCGATTTTTATTAATTTTGTAGGGTTTTGTTCTTTGATATCCCCGTAAAAGGGTTTCGGAATTTTAATTTTTGTATTCTTCCGAGAAATTTTATTGTTCAACCTTACTTTGAATTTGCAAGTTTATTTAAGCCGAAAGGTTTTATATTACTAGTTTCAGCAAAAAGGATTTTGTTGCAAAATTCCAAAAAAAGTAGCTGATATCGTGAGAGGTTACAAAGAGATCAGAAAATATTAATTACGATTGTTATCAAAAAGTTTTTAGGTGTATCTTATTTTATAGTTAACTAGCTGATATGCCCGGATTTGCACGGGAGGAGTTAAAGCTTTCTTTTTAAAATTTTCAATACAGATTATTACACCTTATTTTACCGGATGAAAGGTATTAAAATCCATCCACTTGTCAAGCATTATAATTTTTGAATGATTTCTACATTTAACCGCATGATCCCCATAAAAAACAGAAAAAAATATCCCAAAATTACTTAAAATATGCCCATTTAGATCCCGTTATTAATTATACAGGATTTTAATTAACTTTTCTGTGAAATTAATCGAAAATTAATGCCATTTTGCCATTTTGGAAAAAATCAATATTTCCAGATGAAAGCGCTGTAACATTTTCAAAAAGGTTTTTTTTGTAAACAACTTTCTTAAAGCAACCATATGATCATCTTTTGATTTACATTTTCGTTTCCATGGAGACTATTTTAACAACAATGCTATTCCATGAAACTTTTTATTTAAAAGCTAGATGAAATTTCAAATAAAAATATTTTAAAATATACTTAATTACCAGTTTTAAAATTTTAAATTTCATTTGATTATATTTTTAGATTATTGTTATAATTTTTAAATGGACTTATATCTAGTTTTTCTTTTAAAAACTTGTTATTTTGCATTGTTTTTTTTGTAACAATGGGGGAACAGATCTCTTCTGGAGGAGAAATAAAGCTATTGCAGCAAAATGTCCATAAAAAGGGTCAAAAGAGGGTCAAGGGGTCAATTAAAGTTTTCGAAACATAGGCTATGAATTTCCTTGAGTTTTTTTTACCGTAGGTATAACAAGTTTGATGCAGATCGGAAGAAAACAGTGGATTTGTATAAAAGACACACACACACATGTATACACACATTGACTTTTATTATATTAGATTAATGCTTTGCTTTGTTTAGAACTAATTTTCTGACGGAAAAATACCATTTGAAAACTTTTAATAATTATGAATTTTAAACCCCTTTTCTGTTAAAAGGTTTTCTATAATGTCAAACTGAAACTGTATGTATCATTCAAACGACCAAGCTTTGTCTTAGTGTATATGTTACCGCTAAAGTTGAAAATTAGTTATTCTAAAGAATACCTAGGTAAACTTAAGATTAACTGATTTCTGTCGTTAATGTGCGGATATTTGAGTTTTCGCATTTTACCTAGGGAATCTACACTATAACGGCCTCTTGATAGTTGAAGTTCAAAATAGTTTGTTTCGCTCAATCCTTTCTGTTAAAATGTTGAGGTGCTCACTGCGCCATGCGCTTACCCCTGCGCAGTCGGGTTTCAATACGTAGTTTGTTGTCATATTTTGGGTTTTGATTTCAAATTTAGTGCGTAGCACTGGTAGTTGTCAAGTTGAATGTTAAACAAACTAATACAAGCAAGTAAGTACAGTAAATTTCCAAGCTTAAGTTCAGTAAATTACTACTAAAACTAGTATTTTAAAACAATTGTGTTGAAGCTCCGACTTCAGAGTGACAGAGATTTCTTTTAACGAAAGCAAATGCCCCAGCAGTTGAAATATCTTTTCAACAAACGTTAATTCAATAATCGCTAGAACCTGGGCAAGGGTTTAAGATATGTAATCCATCGCGAATCCTAGCAATAGTTTAGGATAGGCTGGCAGCCGATTACACCGCGCTTTCATTAAGATTTGTTATTTTAAGTGCTCATTGAAATATGTTGTCAAATCGAGATCGAAAAATCACAATTGATACAAAATCTAAGTTGGTACTTTTATATTCTATTCGTATTAAAATTCCTATTTCAATACTATTTTTGTGTGATTTGCGTGCTTTGTGTGATTTGCGTGCTTTGTGTAATATCAAAAAGTAGCGAGTCCCCTTTTTTGATTCGTCATTGTTACTGTTTACCCCCAAAACGAGTTTGGTTATAGTTAGGGCAGGGGGATTTTGGGGGCGGCAGCCCCCCCAACCACCTTAAACTTTTTATAAAAATAAAATAAATTTTTGTACTTTAACGGAACACCCTCGTTAATATGTAAAATAACTGATTACAGGTAGTATGCAGATTAACGAGTGTCTAGTCGGTAGAGTGCAGAATACCTAGGTAATTTCAAGATTACCTAGGTAATCTTAGAAATTGAAAAAAGTTTCGCTCTTTAACGGATCACCCTCGTTAATCTGCAAATTACCTAGGTTATCTGTAAATTAACTGATTTCCGGACTTTAACTGTAACATATATAAAGCTTATAGAAATTTATTATTACTTACATATAACTTAACAAGGATAGACTAGTAACTTGTAAGTTAAATTGAAAAAAAGAATACTTCTTGAAAAAAAGAACTTTTCGTGGCAGAACCTGCAAATTGCATTTAAAGTGAATTGTTTTACTGACCAAAATACATTTTCTCATTAGATTTTTTTAAACGAAAACAATTTAGTTAAACAAATTGGATGAAATGGGTCTTAAGGATGTTTTACTTTAAAATCCTTCTCATATATATTTAAGAGTAATTCTTTAAAACATTTTTCAAAATAACCTTTCCAGAACCAAATAGAATGAATCATCGAGAATTCGGTAAGGAAGGTAAAAAAGGGCTAAATAGTTGTTGACTCAGGGTCAGTTCTTAATCTAGATGAAAAATAGAAAAATCATGAGTACTAGTTTTAATCCATAACATCTCAACCTATAAAAGGCTTGGAAAACTCAATAATTTTATATTAAGTACTACTTTAAGGTTTCTCTGTTTACCTAACATATGTTTATGCATTGGGATGGAACTTATAAAGTATTGTGACAAAGACATATTTGAACTAATAAATAGCCTAACTAATAAATAGAACTGCAATACGTTTGAATAAAAAATAATTTTATTACGTGTTAACTTATGTGTCCCAGTGGTATCCAAAGGAATAAGCTCACAAGTTCAAAATGACTATAGTTTAGTCTTCTTGCATGACGTGTTTAAACCCCATTCTCCAAGTAAACCTTTATAAAAATATACAACATAAAAATTTCTCGCTTTTATGTTCATAAAAATGATAAATCTATCTTTGCTGGGTTTAGCAAAACTTGGTATGAAAGAGAATGTAAAGAAAAGTTTCTACTTTATAGAGCTAAAATTAAAATCAATAACTCAAGAGCGGAACGTTAAGGAGAAGTTAAAAAAGCCCCCTCCTCCACCAAATTGCTCTTTTTGTCTTATACACGAAAGAGAAGTAAAACGTGTGCGCAGCCTCGGAAAGGTACATTTGTTCTCTCCCACAATAGCAAGGCCGGGCATCGAAACGTACTTCCTGCATTTATTATTTACAAAATCACTCCCACCTCTCGACACGCTCCTTTGATCCTTTCTTTTAATTATTCTGTTTCTTGTCTCGCAATGTCTTGAGAAGTTTGGCTTCTTCCGCTCGCGGGACAAAAGCCACCTAGGCAGAAGAGCCTGGAGGAGAAGCACATTGAGGAAGAACAGTGAAGAAGAGCTGATAGCGCAAGCCTCAATGAAGATATTCATTTGCTCGGGGAGAAAAGCCAATCTCGCTTTGCAGGGATACTCATTATGCTGAGTAGAAAAACATGATCTTGTTCACTTAATGGGACAAGGACAAGGAGAGACCGGCAAAAAACCGTTAATCGTTGTTGGAACGTTGGCGTTTATCGGGTAATTTAAAACATGCACGCAGATCTAAAAAATTCATTTTGAGTCTCACTGTTTTTTGCGCCATTTTTTCTCGGCGGGCAGCGGGGAAGTTTTTTTTCCGACAAACTGTTTAGTACCTCTTAAGTTATTCCGGATGTAATCTGTTTGCACTGAAATTAATGGATTAAGATCAAAGGTTTTTTTTCGGTGTGAAAAGTTTGCTTCTTTTTTTTGTTTCCGATGAGCATTAGGATAACAATGGAGTTTCGGGAGCGTAAAAAAATTATATTTTACTAATTTGAGACTCGGAAAGAAATTAAGTGTTGAATACCGTTTTTGATGTGGATAGGTATTATTTGGGGGATTTTGTTTCGACTATATCAATCTATATTATTTTTTGAAAGCTCAACTTGAAAAAAATTATCTTTCAAGGCTTTTTACTGAGAATTTCATTATAGTGTGACTAACCGAGTAAATTTGTTGAAACATTTTTACTAACTATAGGGGAGAGTGTTGTACCTATGGACAAAAATCACGTTTGGATTTTTCTAAGACAGGTAAAATCACATTTTGACCATTTAAAGTGCCCAACCTATTAGTCATAACCTTTGTGAGTAGAGAGATATTTTTTATTAGTCAAAATCATGAAAATTGGGTTTTTAATCATTTATAATAACTTGGAAAAATTTTTGTCCAAAGGTACAACAACCTGTTGTACCTATGGACAGACCCAGTTGTACCTGTGGACACCCTTAAAAAGGGAAGTTTTAGTTGAAAAAAGCTAAGAATGAACATTTTTATTGATGAATTCTTAAAGTAATGTAGTTTTAGATCGTAAATGATCATTAAAACGAAGTTGAATGATAAAAGTCTTGATTTTTTACCAAAAACACAAAAATCGCATGGTATTTTCAGATCAGAATTTAAGGTAATAGTTTCATCAATCATGCTGATTGATCTGACAACTTCACTGATCAAAAAAAACAAATTCGATCGACACTTAGCAAGCATTTGGTGGTAATAACAATAATAATTTGGTGGTAAATCTTCTTCAGTGGAAATTTTAAGTTTTTTTTAATCATCATACTTAAATGCGATAGGGTGCTTAGGGTTTTACACCATATTTTACATTAAATCCCAAGTAGAATCATAAATTTAAAAAAGTAGTTTAGATCACAAAATATTTTATTTTTCATCTAAAATTCAGTTGAAAATAATCTCTGACAAATAGATTACCATTTAGAATTAATTTAACATTTATTAAAATGTATTCAGTTAAATGAAACCTGATTCTAAAACGCCGATTAGCTACAGACCCACAAGAACGTGTCCGTAGGTACAACACTTATGGTGTCCGAAGGTACAGCATCAGGTGTTTTTCATTCAAAGTTCTATAAAAGATAAAAGAATTGAGATCTGACGATTTCGAATATCAAAACTAAAAAGTCAATATCTTGGGGATTCTCCCCATATATCCCATTTCATCATATCATAATCATGGAGGAAGAAAATAAATAATGTTGTGATGCACTAAAAAAAACTTTGAGCACCTAAAAACAGTATTTTTATTATAGAAAATTTAAATAATATTTTAAACAGCTGATTTCACGTTAGCAACTAGATAGCATCTGTTTACATTCAAAATCGACCACAAATTCAAATTTACATTTTTTCCCGAATTTTAAAATGAGATGGCTGAAGGTACAACCGTCCGTAGGTACAACACTCTCCCCTATATTCAATTTTTTGAAATAAAAAAAGGTTGTGAAATAATAATCCTTTATTGAATATATTAATCCAGTAATTATTTATTTTTGACTAGTTATAGTTTTTGTTATTTTTAAACCAATATTACTATTTAAATTTTAGTTAAATGAATATAAGTAGTTCATCAAACTAATTATCGACAAATATGTAATAAGCATAAAATTACATGATAGAATTATCTCGTTTCCTCATGGAATATGTTTTATCGTAAAATAGTATAAACACAGAGCATACGGGGTGTTTAAAAATTGCATTGCACGGCTTTTATTCGGAACCAACGCCACCTAGGGTCATGGAAGTAAGGTCTACCCCTAGGTAAGTGACCCTGGAGAACCAATTGAGATGATTTACAGCGCCCCTAGCAGCGAAATTAAAAAGTTAAAAAGTTAATTTTAAGGTGTTTAAAGATTAAATTTTAATTGGTGTTCTATCAACCTACTGCTATCCCTCCATAAATATAGCCATTACTGTTTATTTTAAGGGTTTAGGACATTTTATGTCTCCTGCAATTAATTTTGATGATGCTACTGGCTACATTGAAGCTATTCAGTGGACTGTGTGCTCTCTTTCTCGCCATGCTGGAAAACTTCATTTCTGAAGACATACTTGTATAATTAAATATGTACAAAGTATTGGCACTACAATTTGATTTTATAACTATTCTTGCCACAACTATAGCTGTCTCAAGACATGTGCAAGGGCAACTTGTAAGTTGATCTAAGGTAGAGAAGTGTATAACCATAGAAACAACATTGTGCTTTCACACACTTCCTTGTATTTCAGATTTTGATTGTAAACCAGAATTTAAAGCTAACTTCAAGGAATAATAAGTTATAAATATCTTTTTGAAGTTTAAATGGGGTTTAAGGTATGGTAAAAAATGAGGCATGCTTCACAAGAGATATTTTTATGCGTATGTTCATGTAACTAATTTCTTAAATTGTTCACACTGTAAAATGAAGAAAAGCTGAATAATGAGTATGAAAGAAGTTTTTCATGAATAAAAAGGGGATTTGGTAAGTTTTACATTCAGTAGTGCCTTTGTTTTGTAAGTGCCACATTTTAGATTTTTCATTGAAATTCACCATGTTTAGGCCTTTTGCCCGAATTTCAAAAATGAAGTAAGGTTTTTACAAATATTTTTATTTGCCTTCACACTATTAAAAATATGTAATTACACCTAGTTCAAAGTTTATAAACTTAATTTTCAAATTTGTGGAATTTTTCCAATGCAAGGTGATTTTTGTCAATTTTCTCCAACTTTAGTCCGGATGCGCTCTTTATTGATATTTTTAGGACTTTTTTGGATATTTTTCCAGGTATCAGCAAGCCAAGACTCAACTTTTGAGACCCCTATGTTTTTGAATTTCGAAAATTTGCTTTTTTCGACGCAGCCTAATAATTAAACTATGATGGTTAGAAACAATGTTTACGGAACAAATCCGGCTGACTCTTTTGTTAAATTACCCCCTGTGTCCGAATATGACCTCCGTTTGCACCTCTAACCTTTGCTTGGGGTGACGTCCCCAAATTTATTTTAATTCCTTTTCGGTAATTTTATGCCTATAAATTTAGTGTTTTTAGTATTAAGAGATTACTTTACACTTTAAATTTCTCATGAGAGGTCAAAAAGGTTTTATGTACTAAAAAATCAACAATTTTAGCTAGGTGATTTAATTAAAAGGCAATTTTTCCTTATTAATTGAGAAAAATCAATGTAATTGATTACGAGGGGTTTCGCGTTTTAATGAATTACTTTTACTTTTCGCCTAACCCAATGGAAACAATTTCTCATCCACCTCTTAACATTCCCAAATAAAAGAAATGGGAAAAAAACAGTTGAAGTAGTAGTATTTAGTAAAAAATATAAGAAAAAAGATAGATAAAAAACTTTTAATGACTTTTTACAAGTAATATGGAAAAATCGCCTTTTTAATATATCACCTAGCTAAAAATGTTGATTTTTAGAACATAAAACCTTTTTACCTCTCATGAGAAATTTATGTGTAAAGTAATCTCTTAATACAAAAAAAATAAATTTATAGGCATAAAATTACCGAAAAGGAATTTAAATAAATTTGGGGACGTCCCCCCAAAGCAAAGGTTGGTGGTGCAAACGGAGGTTATATTCGGACACAGGGGGTAATTTAATAAAAGAGTCAGCTGGATTTGTTCCGTAAAAATTGTTTCTAACCATCATAGTGTAATTATATAATATCTTTAACATAACTGCATTTCATAGTCCATTGACGAATCTTGAAGTTCACAAATTGAAATCACTGTTGAAAATCACAAGTTGAAAATCACTGTTCAACAAATTTGACCTTCAAAATTTTTTCCTTGATGAAAATAGTCATTTCCTATAGATTCTGGGTCACTGAGTACGAAAATAACCATTAAAATTCTCAATTGACTCAGGATTTTCGGGGAACTGCCCCTCCCCCCTTTTACGTTTTTCAATGACTTAATGATTTTGAATTCGATTTTCAGGGTCAAAAAGCATTACTTTGGTCTTTAAATTACATCCAAAGGGACAAAGAAGGTTGAAATTTGTAAAATATGAAATTTTGTAGTAAATGGATAGGTTTAAGGGGTTATTACCCCCTAAAAATGCCAAAAAATTGCTTAAAATTGTACAGGTTTTTATACGCTATTTTTTCCTCTTATTTTTTACGCAATTCACATTTGAAGGGTCCAAACCCTTCAGCAAGGACCCAAATTTGATGGCAATATGCAGCAATGATTTTTACTAAAAGCGGCTGAGGTGTTAGCCTCCCAGAAGCCCCCGCGGAAGAGTTCGGCAGACTTCCAGAATCACGAAGGCACTCGCGAGCTCAGGAATTAATATTAATGAATTTGAAAAGATTACAAATGACGTTTTTCTAATATTTTGGGTCTCTTCTAAGTAGAAACTCTCCAGTTCTTTAAAAACTTACCTGTTTTAGGGAGTGAGGATTCCATGTTTCAAGCTGTTAATAGATGTATGGCTGTGGATAACAATTAGGGGGCGTCCCCTTGAACACTGAGGGGGATGGAAGAAAATGGGTGTCATATTTGAATTCAGCAGGTCATTTTACACAAGAATCGGCTGAAATTCAGTCGTGGCATTTTGACATTTTTTGCACAGCGATTTAACTCTTAAGTGTGGCATTGGAACCCTTCCTCGGGTGCTTTGGGGACGTCAAATACCTCACCCGCTTTTAGTAAAAATCCTTGCTGCATATTGCCATCAAATTTGGGTCCTTGCTAAAGGGGTTGGACCCTTTAAACGTGAATTGTGTACAAAATAAGAGGAAAAAATAGCGTATAAAAACTTTTACAATTTTAGGCAATTTTTCGGCATTTTTAGGGGGGTAATAACGCCTTAAACCTATCCATTTACTACAAAATTTCGTATTTTACAAATTTCAACCTTCCTTGTCCCTTTGGATGTAATTTAAAGACTAAAGTAATGCTTTTTGAATCTGAAAATCGAATTCAAAGTCATTAAGTCATTGAAAAACGTAAAAAGGGGAGGGGCTGTTCCCCGAAAATCCTGAGTCAATTGAGAATTTTAATGGTGATTTTCGTATTCAGCGAACCAAAATCTATAAGAAATGACTATTTTCATCAAGGAAATTTTTTCATTGTTGAACAGTGATTATTAAACCATTTTTGCGTCATTCAAAGATTCTAATTTGCTATTGTTAAGCAACATACAAGCAATACCTGTAATTATTGGCGATAAAATAACATCGGGATCGTTTAGAAATTATTAGGAAAATTTTCAAATTTGTTTATATTTTTCATAAAAAATTTCATATTTCAACTAAAAAGTGCGACCTGAAGATATTTTCCGATCAAGTTTAAATTTTTTATAGGTTATTAGGACCACCAACCACAAACTTTGAGCAATAGCCGCAGACCGATTTCGAAGAAAAATTTTTTTGCTTCACCCAAGTATTGTAGCACATTAAACCTGTACTTTACATATATTGGCGCCTTATCATTAACTTTTTACTTTAAAAAATCTATTGAGGGGCCTGGAAAGTTACATTTTATATTAAAAACATAAAATTGGCAGAAAAGTTTGCCAATAAACAATGTAAATGGGAACATTATAGTAAAAACCAATTTTTTGTAAATATATGAGCCCTGGTAAAGACCTGAAGGAGTTATTCAAAATTCATAAAATTTTACAGGTGTTCTTTTGGCACTAAAAGGCAAATTTTGGAGGTAACCAAAATTGAAATTCGAAAATTCGTGTTTTTCGCTCCACCCTACAGTACAAGGAGTATGAGTCAATGTGAGAAGAGAGATTTCTGGTTAAAAATACAATTTGTTATACCAGACCTTCCCTATTTAGCTTATATCAACTGTGGTGTAAACATGTGATACTAATAATCTAGGTTCCAGGCCCTTTCAGATTCTCTAAGATCTCAGCTGGTTTGCGTATTCATACGAAGTATATTTAGTTCAATAGTTTTATTCTAGGACCTCTCTCGGATATCAGCTGGTTTGAAAATAAGATAATTTAAAAATATACAGGGTGTTTCAAAATTGGAAAAAAAAAACTTTTTTTCGATTTTGATGACGTAATAGTGCGGAAAAGTTGTCTAAGGTGCCAGAGAGTACCTGTGAATTTTTTCAGAATTTTTGGACAATTTCTTAAGGTGCCACATTGGCCCTGAAGTTCCCCATGTTAATCCTATGAGGCGCGCAGCCAAAAAGGCCGAAAATCGGTTTTTCGCCCCTCATTTCTACCCTAATCACACGACGAATGTCTCGTCTCGAGTTATGGACTCTATATGATCTAGGCTATCCTACAAAACTTGAATAATAGCCTAAATATCTATATTACGTTTTTTTGTATGCTCAAATTTCGTCGAAAATCTCGTATTTCCTCGTTCAAATCAGAGCCCACAATCAACATAATATAAAGATTTAAGTTATTATTCAAGTTTTGTCGGGTAGCATACATCATATAGAGTCCATAACTCGAGACAAGACATTCGTCGTGTGATTAGGGTAGAAATGAGGGGCGAAAAACCGATTTTCGGCCTTTTTGGCTGCGCGCCTCATAGGATTAACATGGGGAACTTCAGGGCCAATGTGGCACCTTAAGAAATTATCCAAAAATTCTGAAAAAATTTAAAGGTACTCTCTGGCACCTTAGACAACTTTTCCGCACTATTACGTCATCAAAATCGAAAAAAAGTTTTATTCGATACACCCTAATATACATATATACACTGCTCAAAACAATTAAAGGATATTGGTAGTTTTGGTACCTATTGGCACGCAAATAAAAAAATTGCAGAGGTTCAAGTTTTTTTCATAAACTTAGAGCAATTTCAAAGCTAAATCCTTGTAGTTATCAAAATAAAAATTTTATTTTTACTTTTTTTATCAAAATAGGAAAATGCACATTTTGTGTAGTTATGCAAAAAATGTGAAAAATCTATCAATACTTAATTGAAAACCCATTTCGCTTGGGGTATGCTTTCTCCTGACTTAAAAAAACGTCGTGGGTCTGTTTGCCACTAGGTTTGTTTGTTTATTTATGAGGGGCTGGAGTATTTTCTCCAATTTCCCCTTTTAGAACATTTTTCAGCCCCTGAACTGTTTGGGAGGTATTTGAGGAACAGCAATTCATTTCTTTAGCATGTCCTAACATCTCCTAGACTCTCAGTTCATCCTGATAACTTCTGATTTTTGTCTGGAGAGTACAAGGAACACAAAATAACCCCTTTTTGTGCATGAGGAAGTCAGATTTGAAGATTTGGAGTGATGATATAGAGCACCATCTCTATCTATGGAATAAAGACCCGCCAAAGGAACCATTTCTGGAGGTTCAGAATAATAAGGTCAATGTCCTTACACATCTGGTTTCTCCTCTTGCAGGATAAATCGGTGATGATTAAACTTTCAGGGATGGTAATTGCAGAAAACATTGTGCTACCTTAGTTAATTATTTTCTTCAGGATGTAGAAATCGCTAGAAAGGGATCGACCAGCACGTTTTCTCGACATGAATCCAATAGAACAAGTCTAGGACATGCTTGAGAAACGAATTTCTGCCCTTCCAATACCTCCCAAACAGTTCAGGTGCTAAAAAATGCTCAAAAAATAGAAAAGGAGAAAATATCCCAGCCCCTCAAAAATAAACAAGCAAACTTGGTGGCAAATAGACCCAGGACGTTGTTTTATGTCAGGAGAAAGCATACCTCAAGAGAAATGGGTTTTCAAATAAGTATTGATAGATTTTTCACTTTTTTTTGCTTAACTACACAAAATGTGCATTTTCCAATTTTGATCAAAAAAAGTAAAAATAAAATTTTTATTTTAATAACAGCAAGGAATGAAGCTTTGAAATGGCCCTAAGTTTATGAAAAATGCTTGAACCACTGCAAGTTTTTTATTTTCTTGCCAATATGTACAGTACTGGAAAAAAAAATCGACTCAGACCCTATATCTCAGTAACGGCTTGTGATATAAAGACAAATAAGGTATCATTTTTCATGATTTGAAGTATTCTATATACAGAAAATTTTTCAAGTTCTTAGGGGGTCGTCTTCATATTAAACGAAGTACCAACTTTCGTTTTTCCTATGGGTGACATCAAAGATTAATCCAGATTCTGAAAGAGCACCCTCTAAAACCCCCCAAAACGAGTTTTCATGTCATTTGGTCCCCAAATGAAGCCAGGAGTGGGGGTTGAAGTTCGTTAAATTTACGTTGAAATCTCGTTTTTCATAGATTTTGATCCTTACAACCATTAACCCCACGCACACTGTAGGAAATTTCAATTAGAAAAATTTGCGCCAATCTCATATCGCCAAAGACATACAACTTATGAAAATTACAGTAACCTTACGGTAACCATAATCTACTAACTGAAATCAACACATTTATTGTTTAAACTTGATGTTGAACGTACCCGTGTGGCCTAACGGCTAGTGTGCCTGGTCGCGAATCTTTAGAGCCAAGTTCGAACCGCAGAACTTCCATGTTCTTGTTTTGCTTTTGGAAGTTTTTGTATGCCTCGAACTTAAACTACCGATAGAGTAAGAATTAATAAGTTCTTATTTTTTACTCTATTAATTTCAGTAAAAGGAAAATTAACCTATTTTTTTGTGGATGTAATATTTTTTTATTTATTTTTAAATTTTGATGATATTTTTAAATAAAAGTTTACAAATTAAAAATCATTAAAATACAATTTTTTCAGATGAAAAAATTTTGAAACAATACTTAACACTTACTTTTGAAACAATACTTAATTATTCGAATAAAAATTTCACCAGCATTAAATTTGAAATGTTTTTGAATTACGCGAATAAAGTTTCAAAAAAGAGTATTCGATATAAAGATTCGAATTCATGACAGATTTCATGCAGATATTTGTGGTTTTAAATATAAATCTAAGGTCAAGAAAAGTCGTCGCTTAATAAGGACGGTCTCTTCTTACATGCATTGTTTATTAAAAGAAATTCAACGTTTTATCTTTGATATTAAATGTTATCAAGACATGAATTAATTTAACCATGACACAAATATCATCGCGTTGCTGAATTTTGGATCACACATCATTCCCATATGATGCACCCCAGGGTTAACACCATCTCTTTGCCTATAAGGGAAGGTACCCATACTACGTGACCCATTTAGGGGAGGGAGGGGGTCTTCAAATTACCACGCTCGGTCACAGGGGGAGGGGGGCTTAAGGGTTTGTCCCGTAGTCAATTTCTTCTAGTCAATACGACAAAATTAAGCCAAATTAATTATTGAAATTTGCCAAATTAAGACTAATAAGGCAAAATTAATTATTAAAATTAGACAAATTAAGCAAAATTAATTTTTTCAACTTTCTGCTTGCAAAAAATGATATCAAACCGTATTAATGAATTACTTCGTGAAAACTACAGGGGGTCTTGGCATATACTACGGATGGTCACCAAGGGGGAGGAGGGTAAAAAATGGGTCACGTAGTATGGGTACGTTCCCTAACTGGCACATCCAAGGGTTGCACCAGCCACCTACCCCTACACTAGCTTTCAGGGGTAAGGCAAGCAGCGTATTAAATTTATGCTACGCAGCCAGAGAGCTCAATGCTTGGAATAAAAGTTGACTTACATAATTAACTAATAATAAATAAAATAGTGGTGACTACAAAATAAAAAATTAACACTATAATAACAATTTAACTACCACTTTTTAATTTAATGTTATTTTTTATAGGTATAGTCAAAGTCAATCATTTCTTGCATTCAACCTGGTATTGGGAGAACAGTAGATCCATCCGCTATTGTCACCAAATATATGGATGATATCGTTGGTTCTTACCGGTATCGGATTTGGAAACGTTAAACTAGTTTAAGTGGGATAGATGAGGTTAAATAGAAATAGGGACTTGGGGGGAACAGGTTGAGTTTGAAAAATTTAACATTAATTGATATGCTGATTTTTATTGAGGCTCAAGAAAAATCAGCATGCCAATTAACGTTAAAATTTAAAAACACAAACAGAAAAAAAATATCCAACCCCTAAAATAAAACTCCAATACCCCTTTCCAATCACCCCCCCATATTTTCGGGAGTAAAAAACGTTCCCTCCCCCCCCCTTCTCTCTCTCTCTCTCTCTCTCTCTCTCTCTCTCTCTCTCTCCTTTATGGTAATTATTAAAATATTTACAAAGATGAATAAAATAAACTTTTTGCCTTTGATGTGATGATGCATTTTTCATTTTTTCCTTAAAACCCCAATTGTTTAAAATATCAAGAAGCTTCAAATCGTCGATATGATTAAAGTTAATTAATTTTAATTCATCAAGTTTATTAACTTTGAAATGTAATGATAGACCAGTCAACATGTTTCATATTTATATTTTGGTATCTTATTCATCAAGCACATAGGTTCAGAAACTTCAATGTTTATCCTTAAAAATTAATAAACTCTGTATCCAACCTAATGAAACATAACTCGTAATTAATTACTAAAAAAATGACTGCAGAATCATTAAAATCAGTATTTGAAAATTTTTCTACTCCTATATGTATAAGCAATTGTAATTGCCTTAATTTTTCAAGATAAGTTAGTTTTCGTAAGTGGAAATTGAAAATTATTAGAAACATCGATTAAATGCTAAAAATACATCAAAAAATCAATCTAACTATCTGTATTTAAGTATTTTTATAGGAATTTTTGAGCCGCAAAAGCCTGATTTATTGTTTCATTAATTAGTTAAATTTCTAGCTCTTATCAACAAAACCACTTTCATAATTTAGCGTGATTATTTAATATCTTTATTTAAATTTTTATTCCCTTTTTTCCAGAATTAAAAAAATGTTAATTTTAAATAACTCTCAATTAATTATTATTATTTGTAAACGAACGGCAATAAAAATTGTATAAATTTGTTTTAAAGGCTTTAGATTTAAAAAAAAGTATTCAACATCTATTCATCTTTGTGTTTGCCTGTATCCCTATAGATTAACCTTGAACAATGAGACATGCGGAATTGCGGGGCAGAACCTGCAACCTAGTGATCACGAGCTTGTTACTCTACCAAGTGGGCTACCACTTAAGGGTATTCTAATTGGAAGACGAAATTGCGCCAAAATATAGATAAATAGCCAAATCTGCTTTAACTTTTGTAGGAATTGTGCCAAAACACAGATAAGTAGCCAAATCTGTTCTAACTTTACTAGAGAATTTTAAAGAATTGTCGCCAATCTTTCCTCTTTGAAGTTAAATTACCAAAGTTTTCAAACCCCCTTCCTGGCTTTGTTTGACCCCCAAAAAACACGAAACTTGGTTTTTGGGGGTTTTAGAGGGTGCTCTTTCAGAATCTGGAAAAATCTTTGATGTCGCCCATAGGAAAAACGAAAGTTGATGCTTCGTTTAATATGAAGACGACCCCCTAAGAACTTGAAAAATTTTCTGTATATAGAATACTTCAAGTCATGAAAAATGATACCTTATTTGTCTTTATATCACAAGCCGTTCCGCAGATATAGGGTCTGAGTCGATTTTTTTTTCCAGTACTGTACCAAAACCACCAATATCCTTTAATTGTTTTTAGCAGTGTAGTATAGAAAAGTACATGTTATTTCTTTCTTTTATTTAATTACAAGGGTTCATCATTTATATATTTTACATTGATTCTTAGTGACAAAAATTTGGAGTATCGTGTTTATCCTCCACCTCTACATTACCTCAGCAAAAAATATCCGAAATTCCTTCAAAAAAGCGTCAAAAGTGCAGTTTTCTCAAAGAAGTCTGTAGTTATTTTGTAGCAATAGGACTTAAGCAAGTAAGTCTGCAGTTTTTTACAGCAGTTCTGAATACATTTTAAAGGCATTTTATCGGTTTTATAAAAAAACTGCAGAGTTTCTAAATAAAACTGCAAATTTCCTAAAGAAAACTGCAGACAAAGTGTCAGAATTCCCTTCACTTTTTTGAAGAAATTTTGCTGATTTTTTTTCTGGGACTTTTAACGCATCTCATCAGTTAAGGTGGAAGGATAATGATCTGTGTGATTTAATTTTATAGGCCCTCATCTGGAGCTGGTTTTCGGAGTCATATTTCAAACTTTTAATCTGGGACATCGATTAAATTGCTAGTTAAAATCAAGTTATTGGTAATTTCAAGTTTTTAATGCTAGGATCTTATTTAATAGTTGAATCAACCATTTTTTTTCATATTAGACTTGTCTATTGCTTTTAATCAATATACAGGGTGTATCTGAAATGGCGCAACAAACTTTCAGGGATGATAGTACTCATCAAGACGAACAAGAATCGGTATAGAAAGGGGGTCCCAGACCAAACCCCAGGGAGTTAAAAATGGAGCGACACCCCAAAAAAATCATTGAAAAATTCAATTTGTAGAAGAACTACTATTGGTAAAAATTTAATTATGGTCTCAAAAATTGGGGTTAAATATGATCTTTAAAATTACCTCAAAAGTCTTCACTTTAAAATTTTTTTATTATGAAAAAAGTTAAAAAACCCAAAAAAATATGAAAACTCTGCCAAAACCGTATTTTGTATTTCAAAATCATTTCTTTTGATTTGATAATCTAAAAGATCATAGTTGAAAACCCTTAAGTCCAAAGTTTCACGTAAATACAATCAATATTAAACGCTTGAGATCCTGTTAAAGTTTGTTTTTTGCGTGCGCAAACAGCTGTTCTGGAAACAGCTCTAGAAACCACAAGAGGTAATTTTAAAGATCATATTAAACCACAATTTTTGAGACCATAATTAAGTTTTTACCAATAGTAGTTCTTCTACAAATTGAATTTTTCAATGATTTTTTGGGGTGTCGCTCCATTTTTAACTCCCTGGGATTTGGTCTGGGACCCCCTTTCTATACCGATTCTTGTTCGTCTTGATGAGTACTATCATCCCTGAAAGTTTGTTGCACCATTTCAGATACACTCTGTATACTATTTGTTACAGAGAAATATTGATCGTAGAAATCAGTAATCAGAACGATATTAGGAAATTTTACACAAGTTAGATAATAACGAAATATATGTTGAAGATGATGAAAATTCCTACCAAGAGTACCTTTGGTAAGTACGTAACTGTATTTATTGCTTAACTTAATTTATTAATTTCTTTACTATTTTTATTTGCGACTGATGATAAAGAAAATATTACATTCTTTGACTGAGACTCCAAAAAAATCTTACCCTTTCTTTCGAATTCTCACAGGCATTGGTGAACTTAGCGCACCCTAACCCGGTCGTAAACCTGCTCCCCTCTTCACCGTGGTGATAAGCAAACATAGCAAATCGGAAGAGCTCATTCTGGAAAATTAACCCGAATTTTATCTCAGTACTGAAAGACTAAGCTACATAACAGGACTCCAGGCTTATCGGAGGTTTATAAGAACAGTCATAGTGCCAGACGTCTGAATTTTGTTACTGTTACTATACTAAATATTCAAAAAATTCTTAGCAAAGGGGGTATTTCCAGGGCATTTAAACTTCTTAGTCTTTCCCCCACATCTCCTTCTTAAATTCAAGCTTAACTTTTTCTTAATAGTTCTTTCCTTTTCTCCATAATCCCCTTTTTTTAACCTTCCTACCCTCTTGAAAAAATAGTCACATATTCCCCCTCGTGGGGTATAATAGTACCCCATGCGTAAAACGTGCCTATGACTCTAATAAAGTGTAAAAATACCTTAAATGGAAAAGAATTATCATTTTTTACTTCTACAAAGATGCGTCACAATAATTTATCCAATATTTTTGGTATTTTTCTAATTTTTTGTCCTATTACTGCATTATTGGGTTTCTTTTTATACACCTTTTTTTATAACACCTGGACCTTCAAACAAGAATTAAATTACAGAAATGAACCGCATTGAAGTTGTTTTACCTAAAATATTTATAATCAACCTGCTTAAAGTATACTAGTTGATATACCCGGCCTTGCACGGGTAGAATTTAGTAGTTAATTTTAAGCGATTTATGAAGTTGTAAAGTTGTATATATTTTCTATTCTGCATTATCAGCTACCTATCACCCCAAAATAATTTATTTTGTATTATGAAACATGTGAAATGTGGATTCTCCTTTTTAAAATTGAAGTAATACAAAAACCGATCGGTTCAGATTTGTTAGTGAAATCAGTATCTCGCTTGTTTTATGGAAGTTTTAATGCGAAATTAATTCTTTTTCATGATAATTCTTCGAAATAACATTCTGGACTTCAGTAAATACTCATAAATATTTGAAAGCATTCTTATTATTCCAAGAAAACTGAATATAAAAACGTATTTATAAGCAGCCATGAATTTATATTGTTTTTGTAAAGAATGTGTTCAACAGGAAGTCATGGCGACAGTTGTCTGAGTTTTTTTTGCTCCAACTGTTAAATACTCAAATGATTTCTATAAATAGCATATTTTTCTTAGAATGTGAATGAAAAATTTAAGAAATAGCAAGTAATTCAATGTACTTTGCCGCAATCTTCTTTTTGTAAAAAAATGACAATTTCTACGAAAATATCTTTCTAATGCATCTCTAAAGGTCTTAAACAAACATAAAAACCATGTTTTATCAATAATATGACAAAAAATATAATATTAAGCTTTATTTGATATTGTTTTACCGCCTTTCATGCCTGGGGTCTCAGAAGACCCCAGAGGGGGAATATGTGACTATTTCTCCCACGACACTTAAAAATTTAATAATAACTCAAAATTTTTACCCTTTGTAAAACTTTGCTTAATTGAGGAATACTGGCATTGTAAATTGTCAAAACAACAATATATGGGAGATATAAAGCTTCAAAGTGCGTTTGGGGTATAAAAAGACCCCATGTGGGGTAGGAAGGTTAATCTAAAATTTTATGAATTCAAAATACTAAAAATGTTTAAAAACTTAAGAGTTAATGATATACAAAATAGATCAAATTTAAAATTAATATAATCAAATAAAAGGTTTAAAATAGAAAGTTATCTAATAGCTTTGTTTACAAAATAAATTGACAGGTTATCTGTTGTATCTTTTATTTTTCTATGTAAAAGAAAAATGTGTAGATTTATGAACCTTTTTGTCCGTTTCGTTAATTTTTTGAGCTTCTATGGAGGCACCCTGTGCAGATTGAGAAAAACCCTCCTTTGAAAACAGTACTTTACTTTTGACATCAATTTTTAAAACTATTTATATAGTAAGTATATCAATTATAACATCTGTGTATTAAAGTACTGAGTAGTTACGTCTTAGTAATGATATGAATGAATTAGTTAACACAAAACTATTCCTTTAACCTCATTCATTATTTAAAGCAAACTGCATCATAGAGTCAATCTCTTACTGTCCCATCAACCCACGCAAGTCAAAAATACATCTAAAACTTGCCGCCAAAGCCCACTGTATCCAGCAAAGCGAGGAAAACGTTTCATTGATCGGCCAGCGAAACTTAGGTACTAATGAATGCTAGTGTAATATTCATCCGCTTTCTGTATTCGGCAACGCAGAGAACCCGTATATACAGGGATTTAGACAGACTTCGACCATGAAAATTAATAGAGATCTAGACTAAATGTGGTAATTTATTATCTGAAGAAGGGATTAAATATGATATCCAGACGAGTGGGAAGCATTCAGATTTAGTTTTTTTAAATCTAGTGTACTATGGTGGAACTTAACCCATTAATGCCAAACTTTTTATTTTTCTTAAATATTTGGTAAAAACATAGTAAATAGCCCCAAAACAACTGGAAAAATAGTGAAAAAAATTCCATGTTAAAATTTTAATTTCTACACCAAAATTAAAAAACGTCCCTAAAAAGGGACTTCAGGCACGAATGCCCCCGTGTTTTTTCCCTATAGTAAACGCATGGTAGAAAACTGTTTTAAAGCCTCAAAAACATCTTCCACCTTTTTAAGTGCAGCAAAAGTGATCGGAACCATACTGTAACATGAATATGAAGAAAAAATATTAATTATTTATCCAATTAACTGTAAAATTAACCGTAATTTGAGCATTTTTTTTTACATCCAAAATCTATGTTAATTGCAAATTAATTAAGATTTTTAATTGAAAAAGGCATTCTTTGTTTATATGTTACCTAATATTAAGTAATAATTACTTTTACACATCTAATCCGTCAGAATATCTCAATTTGTGAAGTTTAAGTCTTTCAAATGCCCATACTTTTTTAATTTTATTTAATTTTATTGTGCGGAACCCAAATTTCTCCCCAAAAATCAAGCATTAGCGGGATGTTAAGGTACGTCGAACCGCACTTATTTCAGCGGACCAAATCGTAATAGTGCGTAAAACTTGCCCACCCATAACAGTAACTTGTGTGTGAAATTTTAGCCCTATCAAATAATATCTTCTGTTCTGAACCTTGGCCTAAAGTTTTGAATTTTTACCAAAAATTTGCTATTTTGCAATATTTCTAACAGTTTTGGGGCTTTCTGATGGACAGATTTTTTTCAGGAGGTGTGGTTGAGGTCTAGGGGGATTATTCCGTGAACCCCATCCTTATTTTCACTTTTCCTCCCACGCGAGCGGGGGTTTTGAGGGCGAGCGCGCTGCTGGTAATGTTGGCTTTCCCTCCTAACGCCAATGCTGCGCCTGCCTTCGTAGCTCATTTTGTGCATCAGAACCTCACATAAACCAATTATTATCATGAAAGTGACCCATAAACCACCATCTTTCCATCAGGTTCCATGTATTTATTATTATTTTTTAATTTTTATTTACTTTAATTCCTATTTTAGAAACAAGTTTTTTTACAATCTACTTTTTAACCAGCTGAAACTGCCCGTAAAATGTCGATGGGAATGTATTCTGTCTAAATAATGCAGCTATAAAGTCAGATTTCATCTGAGGGAACCTCTTTCCTTTATTTACGAGGGGATCTGACGAAGACCTACCGAGCAAGAGCACCCCTCCTCGGTGGTACAGCTAGAAAAAATTCCGGAAAGTAATATTTATATTTCGGAGGGAATTTGAGTTAATTTATGTGTTTTCCTTTTTTAATCAAGTAAATATATATCCCTATCCCCCTTGATTTCACCCATGGCACCACACACCTTGCTGGAAGCTCTGGTAACTAACTGTAGAACGATTTTCTTCTCTGGAAATGGTGATTTCGAGATTTCCTAATCCCCACTGCAATAATTTTAGCCCATCTTTCAGTTTCTAAGAACTGGTGGAACCAGAAATTGTGGTTGAGCATTTTCCCAGGCTTTCATTTCAACATTGTTATGACTAAACTGCGAACACTTACAAGCATTTCTTGTTCTCTTGCCTACAAAATCTTGTTAAGGATGTTTTCTCTAACATATATCCCATAATCAGTCATTATGACCAGCAAGATGTTTTCTGGTAATGTAAAAAAAGACATTTAATGCATTTTTGAACTATTTTCCAATACTGAATCAAGGAGATGCCACGTACCGTCTAATAGACTTTTAAAATATAACATATTGAACCATAGTGTAACTTAACACAGTAAGTAGTAAGTACATGGCATACACGGGGAAAACCCAGACCACCATCGGCTGTTGAGATTGGTTTTGAGTTGGAATTGTTGAATATTGTAATCGATGAAAATAAGTTTGATGAAAATATGTTTTACCTCTTCTGACAACTCACATTAGTGATCGAGATATCACTCAGTGTCTCGCCTACCCTATATTATATATTTTCGACGCAAACAAGGGAGACACTATGCTACCTCTTAACAGATAATGTAATGAATTATATCTCAAATTTATCTTATTAGTTTTATGGAATGAGCCGTTTAGAAATCATGTCATTGGTTGTAAGTTCAGGGCTTCGCAGCTTGAACTTTCAAAGCTAAACGCTGTGTTGAAATGATACCTTGGAAAAGTGCTCAGATTACGGTTCCACCATTTCTTTGAAACTGAAAGATGGGCTAAAATTATTACAGTGGGGATTGGGAAATCTCGAAATCACCATTTACAGAGAAGAAAATCGTTCTACAGTTAGTTACCAGAGCTTCCAGCAAGGTGTGTGGTGCCATGGGTGAAATCAAGAGGAATAGGGGGATATATTTACTTGATTAAAAAAGGAAAACACATAAATTAACTCAAATTCCCTCCGAAATATAAATATTACTATCCGGATTTTTTTCTAGCTGTACCACCGAGGAGGGGTGCTTTTGCTCGTTAGGTCTTCGTCAGATCCCCTCGTAAATAAAGGAAAGAGGTTCCCTCAGATGAAATCTGACTTTATAGCTGCACTATTTAGACAGAATACATTCCCATCGACATTTTACGGGCAGTTTCAGTTTGTTAAAAAGTAGATTGTAAAAAAAAACTTGTTTCTAAAATAGGAATTAAAGTAAATAAAAAATTTTAAAAAATAATAAATACATGGAACCTGATGGAAAGATGGTGGTTTATGGGTCACTTTCATGAAAATAATTGGTTTATGTGAGGTTCTGATGCACAAAATGGGCTACGAAGGCAGGAGCAGCGTTGGCGTTAGGAGGGAAAGCCAACATTACCAGCAGCGCGCTCGCCCTCAAAACCCCCGCTCGCGTGGGAGGAAAAGTGAAAATAAGGCTGGGGTTCACGGAATAATCCCCCTAGACCTCAACCACACCTCCTGAAAAAAATCTGCGCATCAGAAGGCCCCAGAACCGTTAGAAATATTGCAAAATAGCAAATTTTTGGTAAAAATTCAAAACTTTAGGCCGAGGTTCAGAACAGAAGATATTATTTGATAGGGCTAAAATTTCACACACAAGTTACTGTTATGGGTGGGCAAGTTTTCCGCACTATTACGATTTGGTCCGCTGAAATAAGTGCGGTTCGACGTACCTTAGTGGGATGTGCATTAGCAAGCCAAATGATATAGATTGATCTGCAGCATAGAACACAATGATTAGTGACATCGAATTAGAAAACAGCCGAAAATTTATCACAAAAGTGACTTTTTTGGCAATTTTAATGACAAAAAGTCATTATAATTAATAACTAATAAGTTTTTAATTAAAATACAACCGGAATATATTTGCATAAGTAATAAATATAGTAAAATAATTAATTTATTGCTTTTAATTAATACAAATTAATTAATTCCTTATAATTTAAGACTTTTTATTCCAATAATTTAGAAGAAATAATATTTTTTTTCCAAAAAAAGTAAACAAAAATAATAAATTTATTAGCTAAAATTAAAGTAATTTTATAAATATCAGTTATTTAAGAAACGAACGCGTTTTTATGAAAAAAATAAGGAAACACTAACATTTCACTATGGGGAAAACCACGGGGGCATTCGTGCCTGACGTCCCTTTTTAGGGACGCTTTTCGAGGGTCCAAAATAAGGTCAAGATAAAATATTTTGGAAAAATAAAAAAACACCCCAACTGATTTAATGTATAAACAATAATATAATCGGCAATGAACATTTTTTAAAATAACAACTAGGATTTTTAAGCTTTTTCTTTTAAAATTTTTAAAAAAGCCCTTTTCTGAAAAATTCTATCTTCCAACTTTAAAAAAAGTAAAAATTTTTTAAAATTCTGCTTCCTTCTTGTGTTCTTTATGTTCTATGAAGATTAGAGATACATCAGTGCAAATTTTGATTCAAAGGAACAATTTTTGTAGAAATAGGAGGATTTTTAAAAAACGTCCCTAAAAAGGGACGTCAGGCAGTAATGGGTAAATTATGCAAACTATTTCAGCGTAAATAAAAAAATTCGTTTCAAAGAACAAAGAAAAATAAAGACTGTAAATAAAATAAAACTGTATTATAGTTATATTACAGGGATGTTTTAAAAGTATATTTAATATAATCCATACATCTACATTCAGCTTATATGTATAAGGAAACCTTTGCTTGTAGAAATTACTTAAAGAGTAGAGAGGAATCTTTAAAGTTAAAACAAACAAAACTAAAAAATAATATATTTTTGTTTATATAGTTTTAATATGGTTTTCATTTACTCCTATTGCACCATAAAACAATAGCCAATCCAATTTTTTTGGGAGTAAGTGGATATTTATTAATTACGAATTGGGGTGTTTGACTCTATAAATTTCTATATTTAGTATAGGGGAGAATGCTGTACTTTTGGACAAAACTCACGTTTGTATTTTTTCTAAGACAAGTAAAATCACATTTTGACCATTTAAAGGGTCCAACCTATAGTCCTAACCTTTGTGAGTATGGGGATATTTTTTACTAGCTAAAATCTTGAAAATTTGATTTTTAATCATTTTTATTAACTTGAAAAATTTGTGTCCAAAGGTACAATAACCAGTTGTACCTATGGACAGACCCAGTTGTACATGTGGACACTCTTAAAAAGGGAAGTTTTAGTTGAAAAAATAAAAAAATGAAAATTTGTATTGATGATTACCTATGATATTTATTGATTTTTATTGATGATGACCTTATAATGACCTAATTCAAGCCTTTTTAAAATTGGAAATAGATTTTTTAAAAGTAATGTAGTTTTAGATCGTAAATGATCATTAAAACGAAGTTGAATGATAAAAGTCTTGATTTTTTACCAAAAATAAATAAATCACATGGGATTTTCAGATCGAAGTTTGAGGTAATAGTTTCATCAATCATGCTGATAGATCTGATCACTTCACTGATCCATAAAAAAAATTCTATCGACACTTAGTTGTGAAAGCATTTGGTGGTAATAACTTCCGCAAATCTTCTTCATTGGAAATTCTAATTTTTTTAATCATCATACTTAAATGAAATAGGATGCTTAAGATTTTACACCATATTTTACACCATATATATAGAATTTAGTATCAAAAACAATGGGGAGCTGTTTTTTTCTCTTACGATTTGTAATTTATCCAATATGGCGGATTTTACAAAATGGCGTCCACTAATGTTTATAATAAAAAAAAATTATGATTATAAATTCGTAATTTTTTCAGGATATGGTAAGAATTAAGTCATAATAATATTCATATCAATTTCCTTTCCTCAATGTATCAAATATGGCGGATTTTTCAAAATGGCGGACAATCGTGTTTTACTAATATGCTAAAATTCGTTAATTAAATAAAACTTTTGCTGTAAATTATTAGAATTTAGTAGCAAAAATAATGTGGAACTGTTTTTTGTCTCTTACGATAAGCCATTTATCCAATATGGCGGATTTTCCAAAATGGCGTCCACCTAATGTTTAAAATGAATAAATTATGATAATTAATTCGTAATTTTTCAGGATATGGTAAGAATTAAGTCATATTAATATTCATATCAGTTTCCTCACCCTCAATGTATCAAATATGGCGGATTTTCCAAAATGGCGGCCACTTATTTAGATCCTTTTTATTTTTAACGTTTTTACATATAAATAAATTTTATTTTGGCATAATATAAATAATTATATATTAAATTATTTATAAAATGGTATATTAACCAAGATTTTGTGATACATTGAAATAATTTCAAAAAGGCGGCCGCATATTTCAAACTAAGTGGTAAATAGTAATTTTTGAATTTCTACCTACCTTTAACATTATTTACCCGTAAATTTTAGTAAATTATAAGTATTCTGCTTATATTTTACCTAATTACATTTAATATTTCTAATTATTAAGAAAATAACAATTAAAAATAAAAAGGATCTTAAAAAGTGGCCGCCATTTTGGAAAATCCGCAATATTTGATACATTGAGGGGGAGGAAACTGTCATTAATTTTATTATGACTTAATTCTTACCATATCCTGTAAAAATTACGAATTAATTATCATAATTTATTTATTTTAAACATTAGGTGGACGCCATTTTGGAAAATCCGCCATATTGGATAAATGGCTTATCGTAAGAGACAAAAAACAGTTCCACATTATTTTTGCTACTAAATTCTAATAATTTACAGCAAAAGTTTTATTTTATTAACGAATTTTAGCATATTAGTAAAACACGATTGTCCGCCATTTTGAAAAATCCGCCATATTTGATACATTGAGGAAAGGAAATTGATATGAATATTATTATGACTTAATTCTTACCATATCCTGAAAAAATTACGAATTTATAATCATAATTTTTTTTTATTATAAACATTAGTGGACGCCATTTTGGAAAATCCGCCATATTGGATAAATGACAAATCGTAAGAGAAAAAACAGCTCCCCATTGTTTTTGCTACTAAATTCTAATCATTTACTGCAGAAATCATAATTTTATTAACATTTTTTAGGAAGTTATAAGTTAAAAACGATTGTCCGCCATTTTGGAAAATCCGCCATATTGGCTAAAGGACGAGGTTAATTTTGGTTTACGTTTCACCATCGTTTTCTACGGAAAATTTCCTATAAGAATCACCCATCAAACTTTCTTTTACAATTTGTTCCACCTCAACCTCTTTTTTGAGCTAACTTTCTTGGACTATAGCTACAGACACCCACAAGAACGTGTCCGTAGGTGCAACACTTATGGTGTCCAAAGTCACAACATCAGGTGTTTTTGCATTCAAAATTCTATACAAAATAAAATAATTGAGATCTGACGATTCCTATTATCAAAAATTAAAAGTCCAAATATCGAGGAATCACCCCATATACCCCATTTTATCACATCATAATCATACAGGAAGAAAATAATTAATGTTATGACGCAATAAAAAACTTTGAGCATCTAAAAACAGTAAATTTATTATATAAAATTTAACCCTCCGTCGGTCGCAACTGTACTTTTTCGCATATCGTATACATTTTCGTTCGCTTTTCCGTTATTTTTTGGTTAAAAGTCTATAATTCCTGGTAGTCTCCTATCTTTACCGGATGTATGGCGCCAACTTATTCATTAAATTCGCGCGCTTTGTTTAGTTTGGTTTTCACCAAAATTTTACTATTTGACACATTGCGCCCGATCGTGTTTCAATTCCTTAAGGTACGTAATGTTATTTTTTGGAATCCCTGATGTTTATTTTTTATTTATTTTATGAATGTTTAAAATTCAATATTATTAAATTTTCCTTGATATGTATGTAATTTCTTTAAACAGTTCTTTGGTTTATTGTGGTTGAACACACACCTACAAAATCGTACCTTATACATTAACCTGGCAAAACACAAAGTCATACAATATGCAATTCTACTGCTACTACTTGTAGGTTTACAGTTTATAGCTAAAACTAATATAGTTTGGAGTTATTTTACAATAGCTACATGAACTGTCAGCGGGAGTAGTTGAAAAAAGCCGGTTCTGAAACAGCGGGTGTGCGACGGGTGTGCAGGGGGCGTGGCTTGTAGGGGACGTGGTCAGTGACGTCACCGGAAGGGGGCGTGATCACATATTGTCTCAGTTAATTATCCTTATTAATTACCCCTAATTACCATAATTAATTACCCATAATTATCTAATTATCCCTAATTGAATTATTTTTTACCCAAATTAACGAAGATATTAACCCTTTAAATGCGGATTCTAAAACAGGCGGGTGTGCTGACGGGCGTGAAGGCGGGTGTGCAGACTAATTAACGAAGATATTATCCCTTTGAATGCGATTTCTGAAACAGGCGGGTGTGCTGACAGGTGTGGAAGCGGGTGTGCAGGCTAATTAACGAATATATTAACCCTGTGAATGCGGTTTCTAAACCAGCGGGTGTGCAGGGGGCGTGGCTTGTAGGGGACGTGTTTACCTTTTGCTTCAATTACCTTAATTGTCAATAATTACTTAATTACACCCTATTTACTTAATTACAATAATTAATTATCCGTAATTGGATGATTTATGACCCTAATTAACGAAGACATTAACCCTTTGAATACTAAATTCAGGACTTGTACTTTTTTCTTAGCTTTTTCGTTACCCCTTTGAATACTAAATTCGGGACTTGTACTTTTCCAACTATTTTTTAACCCTTTGATTACTTATTTCCATAGTGATACCGCAATAATTCTTAACCCTTTGATGACTTATTTCGGGACTTGTACTTTTTCATACTATTTTTTAAGCCTTTGATACTTATTTCCACAGGGGTGTAGCAATAATTCTTATCTCTTTGATTACTAATTTCCATCGTGGTGCACCAATAATTCTTAACCCTTTAGTCACTAATTCCGGAACTTGTATTTTCAGACTATTTTTTGACCCTTTAGTCACCAATTTCCATAGTGGTGCAGCAATAATTCTTTAACCCTTTGAATACTAAATTCGGTGGTGGTGGAGCGAAAGGGAGTTGAGACAATGTTTTTGGACTTGCAATTTTTTCCATGTATTCGAATAAAAGCTAAAGCAAAAAATTCTTTATTGAAAAAGCGAAAACGGATAAAAAAGGTTTTTAAAAAAATGCTAAATTTCCAGTTAACGTCTAAAAGTTACTAACATCCAAGTTTTTTCATAAGCTTGAGAAAACTGGCTTGAACTACAGTGAAACTCATACCACTTTAACATTCAAAGTCAAGGATATGGATGCAAACAAACAAGGTGATTTTGATTAAAATTTTCAATTGATGAATAAAACATAATGCAATTTTCCAATGAAATTTAATTTTAACTTATAAAAATAACAATCTTTGACGAAATCACCCTGCGACAAAGAGGACAAACATTTAAATTTTCCACACATTTTCTACGAGCAACAAGGTGTCCACAAGGTTGAAATACAACATTTATTTCTAGATTCATAAAGATAAACACAGAAAAATATCTGAAAACTTTGCTAAAATTAAAGACCATTACAGAAAAATAACTAAGACAGATCTTAGAAAAATTAAGGTGGAAACGTAAAAATAATACAAGAACTTAGATAAAGAAAAATAACTGAAAAACTTTGTTTTAAATTAAGTAAAAAAAAAACGAAAAGTTTTATAAGAAATGAAAACTTATACATTATAAAAACAAAAACTGTTGAAAAAATTTAGACGAACACAGAAAAATAACTGAAAACTTTATAAAATAAAGACGAAAACCTAGAATATACTTCATAGTGAAGGACATTGAAAATCGATGTCCTAAACATTAGTGTTTTTTTTTCAATTGTTGAATAAAAACAATACAATTTTCCAATGAAATTTATTTTAACTTATGAAGATAACAATCTTTGACGAAATTACCCTGCGACAAAGAGGACAAACATTTAAATTTTCCACACATTTTCTACAACAACTAGGTGTCCACAAGTTTGAAATACAACATTCATTTCTAAATTCATACATATTTTACACAAAAATGAATTTCTAACTGTAGTTTTACATTCATTACCATCAAGGTGTGTATTTTTAGAAATTTCGATTCCAACACGATCTTTCCCTTTTTCTAACGAAACAGTAGTCCTTGAAACACTTATCTTTTCCACTATATGCTTTTGAGACGTTTTACACACTCGATGGCAATTTTCCTTTCTTCTCACTATAAATTGAATATATTTACAATCAGAGAAAAATTTCCTATGCTCAACCAATGGATCATCATCATTTTCCCAATTTCCCAATAATCCACCACAAGTAAAACAAACAACTATATCATCAAAGCCGGAATAATATAATCCAGACTCTGCCATATCCTTAACATCGGGTTTATCTTCAGGCCAATCTTTAAAAGTCTCAAGACGTTTTTCAAAGTCCAACATATTAGGATGTTTTGGGGCAATATCTTTTAATTTTTCAGGTGTTTTAGCTGGTTTAGACTTGTCTTCCAGATGCACGATTGGTATGTTTTGAGAACCAGATATTAGAAATGAGCATTTCGGGGATTTTCTCATGTGCTCTCTTATCGGCTTTTGTCCTCTAACCCAGTCACGGACAATAACTCGAAAAAATGCACACTGCACTTCATCTTTGAATTTCAAGTAAAAAAATCCAGCTGCTGCTAGGTGAGCTGATTTGATATACGATAGAGGCCAAACTTCAGAAAAAGAAATCATTCTATTAGCTTCATATCTCATTACTTCACAGATTTTTTCAAGAGTTTCAGAATTGTTTAGTGCATATTTTTTTCCATGAATGTCTGACATTTCCTGTTTTAAATTATTCATTTTAACAAAGTTTCTATTCCCCTCGTTTAACGTGTACTAAACACTATTTATACCCTTTGGAATTAATAACGAAGTGTACAATCAATTTTACATATTTTATATGTTCATATAAAAGAAAAACTTTATTAAAGTAAAGACTAAAACCTATCAATTTTACATTAAAACTCTTAGTCACATAATGAAACTAAAAATTTTGTTTGAAATGAACTATAGAAAATGAAATATTTTTTACAAGAAATAAAATTCTAAAACTAAAACTTTGCTAGAATAAAAATAAACACAGAAAAATATCTGAAAACTTTGTTAAAATAAAGACCATTACAGAAAAATAACTAAGAAAGAACTTTGAAAACATCAAGGTAAAACCAAAAAAATTAAAAGGAAAGAAAAGAGGAAGGGCCAAAATCGTTCATGTACTTGAACTTGGTTTTTGTGTAGACTTATTCGCTTTTTAATATAACGATCCCAAACGTATCAGCGGAATAATTTGGCCACGCTCTCTACAAAGAGAGGAGATACTCAATGCTCTATTTGTTAACATAATACCTCTATGGCTTCTTCTATATGAAACTAAAAATTTGATTAGAAATGTAGAGGGAAATGCAAAAGTATTACGAAAAATGAAAACTTAGACACTTACTCGAAAATTTTACGACTTGAAATCTTGCACTTATGAAAACTTAGACAAAAATTAAATGTATCACAAAAAAATAAACACCTACACAAAAAACTTTATTAAAAATTGGAGAAAACCACCTAAAAAATATTTCAGCTACAAGCTTAGAAACTGTTGAAATAAAACTTTGATAAAAATACAGATGAAGACATAAAAATTCTGAAGCTAAAAATTTTATTAAAAATGGAGAGGAAAAATGTAAAAATATTAATAGAGATGAAAATTTAACAATTTGGAAACTTAGATATGAAACTAAAAAAATCTTATGAAGGGAGAACTTAAATATATTACAAGAATTAAACACCTACACTAAAATCTTTGTTAAAAATGGGAGAAAACCACCTAAAAAATATTTCAAGAATTGAACTTAGAAACTGTTGAAATAAAACTTTGATAAAAATACAGATGAAAACATAAAAAATATTACAAAAGTTTAGACACTTTATGAAACTAAAAATTTTATTAGAAATGGAGAGGGAAAATGTAAAAACATTACGAGAGATGAAAACTTAGAAACTTACTTGAAAATTTTACGACTTGAAATCCTACACATACAAAACTTAGACACATGAATTTATAAAAACTTACGAAGGGAAAACTTAAATGTATTACCAGAAATAACCTAGATTAAAAACTTCGTAAAAAAAAGGAGAAAACCACCTCAAAAATATCTCAACTAAAAACTTAGAAACTGTTGAAATAAAACTTTGATAAAAATACAGTTGTAAACATAAAAATTCAGAAACTAAAAATTGTGTTAGAAACGGAGAGGAAAATTTAGTCACTTGAAAACATAACAACTTGGAAACTTAGATATGTAATACTAAAAGAAACTTATGAAGAGAAAACTTAAATATATTACAAGAAATAAACACCTAGACTAAAAACTTTGTTAAAAATGGGAGAAAACCACCCCAAAAATATTTCCAGAACTAAAACTTAGAAACTGTTAAAATAAAACATTGATTCAAAAATACAGATGGAAACACAAAAATATTACGCGAAGTAAAATTTATGCACTATATGAATCCAAAAATTTTGATAGAAATAGAGAGGAAAAAATTTAAAAATATTACAAGAAATAATAATTTAGACATTTTCTTGAAAACTTACACTTATGAAAACTTAGACATGAAACTATAAAACTTAAGAAGTGAAATCTTAAATATATTACAAGAAATAATCACCTAGACTAAAAACTTTGTTAAAAAAGGAAGAAAACCTTAAACATTTTTAGATTTATTAAACTTATAAACTAAAAAACTTAAAACTTTGTTAAAATACAGATGAAAACTTAATAATATAACAAGACACAAAATCCTAGAAGATTGTAAAGAAATTGAAAACTTTGTTAGAAATAAAACAGACGCTGAAAAATAATTAAGAACTTATAAAAATACCAGGTGAAAACACAAAACTAATACAAGAAATATAAACTTGCATTACAAACTAAAATATTGTAAAGACATAAAGACAAAATCCTAAAAATGTTTCAAGAAATATATAGTACTTAGAAACTATAAAACTAAAAACTTTATGAAAAATAAAGGAGAGAAAGTACAAAAACATTACAAGAAAATAAAAATTTAGACACTATATGAAACCAAAAACTTAAAAGGAATATAAAATTTTAAAATATTTCAAGAAATAAACCTCTACTCCATAAACTAAAATATTTGCTAATAAATAAAAAAACCTAAAATGATTTCAAGAAATTTAAAGGTAGACACTATATAAAACAAAAACTTTGTTAGAAATGAAATGGAGACTTAAAAAAAATATTACAAGAAAGACTCTATAAAGCTTAAAACTTTGCTAAAATTTAAGAAAGCACACAAATATATTACAAGAAATAAAAAAACTTTTAGAAATAGAAAGACAGAACATGTACGTATTACTAGGTTTAAAAACTGTAAATCTAAAAAATTGACAAATAATAAAAACCTAAAAATATATTAGGAAATATGAAACTACTCTCTTTTTAGAAGATTTAAAAAGACTTAAAAATATTTTTTTTTTAAATTTCCTTAACCTTACAAAACTAAAAACTTCAATGAAAAGATGAAATCCTAAACTAATTTCTCCAAATATAAACTGATACACTATATAATGCGAAAACTTTGGTAGAAAGGAAATGAGAAACGAAAAAATATCACAAGAAATGCTTAAACATTATAAACAAAAAAACTTTGTGAGAAATGAAAAGGAAAACGTAAAATATTACGAGAATTAAAAACACATCATTAAGCATGAAATTTTGTAAAAGAAGAAAACCTTAAAATATTACAATAAAATGTAACTACAAACTTTTGTTAAAAAATGAGATCCTAAAAATATTTCAAGACTTATAAACTTTTACACAATATAAAACGAAAAAATTGTTGAAAATGAATTGGAAAGCGGTAAAATATTAGGAATAATATAAAACGTTACAACAAGAAATAAAATTCTAAAACTAAAACTTTGCTAAAATAAAGAAAAACACTGAAAAATATGTGAAAACTTTACAAAAAATAAAGGTCAATACAGAAAAAAACTAAGAACTTTGCTAGAATAAAGATAAACACATAAAAATATCTGGAAACTTTGCTAAAAAATAAAGACGATTGCTGAAAAATAACGAAGTAAGATCTTTTAAAAAATTAAGGTGGAAACATAAAAATATTACAAGAACTTAGATACAGAAAAATAACTAAAAAACTTTGTTTTAAATTAAGTACAAAACGAAAAATTTTATAACAAATGAAAACTCATACATTATAAAACCAAAAAACTGTTGAAAAAATTTAGACGAACACAGAAAAATAACTGAAAACTTTATAAAATAAAGACAAAAACCTTAAAATATTACAATAAAATACTTAGACACAGTATGAAACTAAAAACTTTGATAAAGATAAAATCTTTAAAACTGTAAAACTAAAAATTGTTGAAAAAAATAAAGATGAACACAGAAAAGTATATTAAACATTATAAAAATAGACTAAAACCTAAAAACATTACAATAAAAAAACTTAGGCACAGTATGACACTATAAAATATGTTTGAAATGAACTAGAAAATGAAAAAAAAATTACAAGAAATTAAAATATACATTATAAAACTAAAAACTTTGATAAAAATAAAATCTTAGAACTATAAAGCTGAAAGATTTGTTAAAAAATAATCAAAAACTTTGTTATCAATAAAGCGAATACAAATAAATATTACTAGAAATAAAAAGTTAAGACACCATAAAACTAAAAATTGTTGAAAAAATAAAGATGAACACAAAATTAACTGAAAACATTACAATAAAAAACTAAGGCATAGTAAAATGAAACTTGAAACTTTGTATTAAATGAAAAAAAAATACAATTACTAAAGCACTATAAAACTAAAATTTTCGTAAAGATAAAAGTGAACACCTAAAATAAAACCACCTTTTTTATTAGAAGACTTCGGTAAGTTCACACCCTCCTTCCATGAGATCAGTTTTTTAAATTATGAAAATGGGTGGGCTGTTGAAACAATTTAAAAGAAGCCCACCTTATTTTCATAATTTAAAAAACTGATCTCATGGAAGGAGGGTGTGAACTTACCGAAGTCTTCTAATAAAAAATATGGTTTTATTTTAGGTGTTCACTTTTATCTTTACGAAAATTTTAGTTTTATAGTGCTTTAGTAATTGTATTTTTTTTTTCATTTAAAACAAAGTTTCAAGTTTCATTTTACTGTGCCTAAGTTTTTTATTGTAATGTTTTCAGCTAATTTTGTGTTCATCTTTATTTTTTCAACAATTTTTAGTTTTATGGTGTCTTAACTTTTTATTTCTAGTAATATTTATTTGTATTCGTTTTATTGATAACAAAGTTTTTGATTATTTTTATTATTTTTTAACCCTACAATGCATGATTTTTTAAATTCACTTGAAAATCATTTATGTGACTTCTATTATGGTGTACATTAGTAAAAAAATACTAAAAAAATTAAATTTAATTTTTTTCTACTTTTTATTGGCAAAAAACTTTGTCCTTGTGAAATTAATTTGTCTCTTGTGAAATAAAACCAAATGCTCTAAAAATATAAAAAAACAACTTATCTTTTCAAAACATTTTTTGTTCAAGCTGAAAAATTTTTTTATTTTAATTTATATGGTCCTTTTATTTTGGCGTTTTCTGTGTCTTGACTTTCGTTTCACTAGCTACTAACAAATGTCTCAAAATAGTACCCCTGCTGTGATCTACTGGCGATCTAAAGTGCTAATACAATGAAATGTTATATCTATTGTACTTATTGAATGGTGTTGCCGTTTGGAAATGAAAGTTCGAGTAGGAAATGGGGAAAAATGTCGTGTTGCCAAATGGCATCAGTATGCACTGTAGGGTTAACAAATCTTTCAGCTTTATAGTTCTAAGATTTTATTTTTATCAAAGTTTTTAGTTTTATAATGTATATTTTTATTTCTTGTAATTTTTTTTTCATTTTCTAGTTCATTTCAAACATATTTTATAGTGCCATACTGTGCCTAAGTTTTTTTATTGTAATGTTTTAGGTTTTAGTCTATTTTTATAAAGTTTAATATACTTTTCTGTGTTCATCTTTATTTTTTTCAACAATTTTTAGTTTTACAGTTTTAAAGATTTTATTTTTATCAAAGTTTTTAGTTTCATACTGTGTCTAAGTATTTTATTGTAATATTTTAAGGTTTTTGTCTTTATTTTATAAAGTTTTCAGTTATTTTTCTGTGTTCGTCTAAATTTTTTCAACAGTTTTTTTGGTTTTATAATGTATGAGTTTTCATTTGTTATAAAATTTTTCGTTTTGTACTTAATTTAAAACAAAGTTTTTTAGTTATTTTTCTGTATCTAAGTTCTTGTAATATTTTTATGTTTCCACCTTAATTTTTTAAAAGATCTTACTTCGTTATTTTTCTGCAATCGTCTTTATTTTTTAGCAAAGTTTCCAGATATTTTTATGTGTTTATCTTTATTCTAGCAAAGTTCTTAGTTTTTTTCTGTATTGACCTTTATTTTTCGTAAAGTTTTCACATATTTTTCAGTGTTTTTCTTTATTTTAGCAAAGTTTTAGTTTTAGAATTTTATTTCTTGTTGTAACGTTTTATATTATTCCTAATATTTTACCGCTTTCCAATTCATTTTCAACAATTTTTTCGTTTTATATTGTGTAAAAGTTTATAAGTCTTGAAATATTTTTAGGATCTCATTTTTTAACAAAAGTTTGTAGTTACATTTTATTGTAATATTTTAAGGTTTTCTTCTTTTACAAAATTTCATGCTTAATGATGTGTTTTTAATTCTCGTAATATTTTACGTTTTCCTTTTCATTTCTCACAAAGTTTTTTTGTTTATAATGTTTAAGCATTTCTTGTGATATTTTTTCGTTTCTCATTTCCTTTCTACCAAAGTTTTCGCATTATATAGTGTATCAGTTTATATTTGGAGAAATTAGTTTAGGATTTCATCTTTTCATTGAAGTTTTTAGTTTTGTAAGGTTAAGGAAATTTAAAAAAAAAATATTTTTAAGTCTTTTTAAATCTTCTAAAAAGAGAGTAGTTTCATATTTCCTAATATATTTTTAGGTTTTTATTATTTGTCAATTTTTTAGATTTACAGTTTTTAAACCTAGTAATACGTACATGTTCTGTCTTTCTATTTCTAAAAGTTTTTTTATTTCTTGTAATATATTTGTGTGCTTTCTTAAATTTTAGCAAAGTTTTAAGCTTTATAGAGTCTTTCTTGTAATATTTTTTTTAAGTCTCCATTTCATTTCTAACAAAGTTTTTGTTTTATATAGTGTCTACCTTTAAATTTCTTGAAATCATTTTAGGTTTTTTTATTTATTAGCAAATATTTTAGTTTATGGAGTAGAGGTTTATTTCTTGAAATATTTTAAAATTTTATATTCCTTTTAAGTTTTTGGTTTCATATAGTGTCTAAATTTTTATTTTCTTGTAATGTTTTTGTACTTTCTCTCCTTTATTTTTCATAAAGTTTTTAGTTTTATAGTTTCTAAGTACTATATATTTCTTGAAACATTTTTAGGATTTTGTCTTTATGTCTTTACAATATTTTAGTTTGTAATGCAAGTTTATATTTCTTGTATTAGTTTTGTGTTTTCACCTGGTATTTTTATAAGTTCTTAATTATTTTTCAGCGTCTGTTTTATTTCTAACAAAGTTTTCAATTTCTTTACAATCTTCTAGGATTTTGTGTCTTGTTATATTATTAAGTTTTCATCTGTATTTTAACAAAGTTTTAAGTTTTTTAGTTTATAAGTTTAATAAATCTGAAAATGTTTAAGGTTTTCTTCCTTTTTTAACAAAGTTTTTAGTCTAGGTGATTATTTCTTGTAATATATTTAAGATTTCACTTCTTAAGTTTTATAGTTTCATGTCTAAGTTTTCATAAGTGTAAGTTTTCAAGAAAATGTCTAAATTATTATTTCTTGTAATATTTTTAAATTTTTTCCTCTCTATTTCTATCAAAATTTTTGGATTCATATAGTGCATAAATTTTACTTCGCGTAATATTTTTGTGTTTCCATCTGTATTTTTGAATCAATGTTTTATTTTAACAGTTTCTAAGTTTTAGTTCTGGAAATATTTTTGGGGTGGTTTTCTCCCATTTTTAACAAAGTTTTTAGTCTAGGTGTTTATTTCTTGTAATATATTTAAGTTTTCTCTTCATAAGTTTCTTTTAGTATTACATATCTAAGTTTCCAAGTTGTTATGTTTTCAAGTGACTAAATTTTCCTCTCCGTTTCTAACACAATTTTTAGTTTCTGAATTTTTATGTTTACAACTGTATTTTTATCAAAGTTTTATTTCAACAGTTTCTAAGTTTTTAGTTGAGATATTTTTGAGGTGGTTTTCTCCTTTTTTTTACGAAGTTTTTAATCTAGGTTATTTCTGGTAATACATTTAAGTTTTCCCTTCGTAAGTTTTTATAAATTCATGTGTCTAAGTTTTGTATGTGTAGGATTTCAAGTCGTAAAATTTTCAAGTAAGTTTCTAAGTTTTCATCTCTCGTAATGTTTTTACATTTTCCCTCTCCATTTCTAATAAAATTTTTAGTTTCATAAAGTGTCTAAACTTTTGTAATATTTTTTATGTTTTCATCTGTATTTTTATCAAAGTTTTATTTCAACAGTTTCTAAGTTCAATTCTTGAAATATTTTTTAGGTGGTTTTCTCCCATTTTTAACAAAGATTTTAGTGTAGGTGTTTAATTCTTGTAATATATTTAAGTTCTCCCTTCATAAGATTTTTTTAGTTTTATATCTAAGTTTCCAAATTGTTAAATTTTCATCTCTATTAATATTTTTACATTTTTCCTCTCCATTTTTAATAAAATTTTTAGCTTCAGAATTTTTATGTCTTCATCTGTATTTTTATCAAAGTTTTATTTCAACAGTTTCTAAGCTTGTAGCTGAAATATTTTTTAGGTGGTTTTCTCCAATTTTTAATAAAGTTTTTTGTGTAGGTGTTTATTTTTTTGTGATACATTTAATTTTTGTCTAAGTTTTCATAAGTGCAAGATTTCAAGTCGTAAAATTTTCGAGTAAGTGTCTAAGTTTTCATTTTTCGTAATACTTTTGCATTTCCCTCTACATTTCTAATCAAATTTTTAGTTTCATATAGAAGAAGCCATAGAGGTATTATGTTAACAAATAGAGCATTGAGTATCTCCTCTCTTTGTAGAGAGCGTGGCCAAATTATTCCGCTGATACGTTTGGGATCGTTATATTAAAAAGCGAATAAGTCTACACAAAAACCAAGTTCAAGTACATGAACGATTTTGGCCCTTCCTCTTTTCTTTCCTTTTAATTTTTTTGGTTTTACCTTGATGTTTTCAAAGTTCTTTCTTAGTTATTTTTCTGTAATGGTCTTTATTTTAACAAAGTTTTCAGATATTTTTCTGTGTTTATTTTTATTCTAGCAAAGTTTTAGTTTTAGAATTTTATTTCTTGTAAAAAATATTTCATTTTCTATAGTTCATTTCAAACAAATTTTTTAGTTTCATTATGTGACTAAGAGTTTTAATGTAAAATTGATAGGTTTTAGTCTTTACTTTAATAAAGTTTTTCTTTTATATGAACATATAAAATATGTAAAATTGATTGTACACTTCGTTATTAATTCCAAAGGGTATAAATAGTGTTTAGTACACGTCAAACGAAGGGAATAGAAACTTTGTTAAAATGAATAATTTAAAACAGGAAATGTCAGACATTCATGGAAAAGAATATGCACTAAACAATTCTGAAACTCTTGAAAAAATCTGTGAAGTAATGAGATATGAAGCTAATAGAATGATTTCTTTTTCTGAAGTTTGGCCTCTATCGTATATCAAATCAGCTCACCTAGCAGCAGCTGGATTTTTTTACTTGAAATTCAAAGATGAAGTGCAGTGTGCATTTTTTCGAGTTATTGTCCGTGACTGGGTTAGAGGACAAAAGCCGATAAGAGAGCACATGAGAAAATCCCCGAAATGCTCATTTCTAATATCTGGTTCTCAAAACATACCAATCGTGCATCTGGAAGACAAGTCTAAACCAGCTAAAACACCTGAAAAATTAAAAGATATTGCCCCAAAACATCCTAATATGTTGGACTTTGAAAAACGTCTTGAGACTTTTAAAGATTGGCCTGAAGATAAACCCGATGTTAAGGATATGGCAGAGTCTGGATTATATTATTCCGGCTTTGATGATATAGTTGTTTGTTTTACTTGTGGTGGATTATTGGGAAATTGGGAAAATGATGATGATCCATTGGTTGAGCATAGGAAATTTTTCTCTGATTGTAAATATATTCAATTTATAGTGAGAAGAAAGGAAAATTGCCATCGAGTGTGTAAAACGTCTCAAAAGCATATAGTGGAAAAGATAAGTGTTTCAAGGACTACTGTTTCGTTAGAAAAAGGGAAAGATCGTGTTGGAATCGAAATTTCTAAAAATACACACCTTGATGGTAATGAATGTAAAACTACAGTTAGAAATTCATTTTTGTGTAAAATATGTATGAATTTAGAAATGAATGTTGTATTTCAACCTTGTGGACACCTTGTTGTTGTAGAAAATGTGTGGAAAATTTAAATGTTTGTCCTCTTTGTCGCAGGGTAATTTCGTCAAAGATTGTTATCTTCATAAGTTAAAATAAATTTCATTGGAAAATTGTATTGTTTTTATTCAACAATTGAAAAAAAAACACTAATGTTTAGGACATCGATTTTCAATGTCCTTCACTATGAAGTATATTCTAGGTTTTCGTCTTTATTTTATAAAGTTTTCAGTTATTTTTCTGTGTTCGTCTAAATTTTTTCAACAGTTTTTGTTTTTATAATGTATAAGTTTTCATTTCTTATAAAACTTTTCGTTTTTTTTTTACTTAATTTAAAACAAAGTTTTTCAGTTATTTTTCTTTATCTAAGTTCTTGTATTATTTTTACGTTTCCACCTTAATTTTTCTAAGATCTGTCTTAGTTATTTTTCTGTAATGGTCTTTAATTTTAGCAAAGTTTTCAGATATTTTTCTGTGTTTATCTTTATGAATCTAGAAATAAATGTTGTATTTCAACCTTGTGGACACCTTGTTGCTCGTAGAAAATGTGTGGAAAATTTAAATGTTTGTCCTCTTTGTCGCAGGGTGATTTCGTCAAAGATTGTTATTTTTATAAGTTAAAATTAAATTTCATTGGAAAATTGTATTATGTTTTATTCATCAATTGAAAATTTTAATCAAAATCACCTTGTTTGTTTGCATCCATATCCTTGACTTTGAATGTTAAAGTGGTATGAGTTTCACTGTAGTTCAAGCCAGTTTTCTCAAGCTTATGAAAAAACTTGGATGTTAGTAACTTTTAGACGTTAACTGGAAATTTAGCATTTTTTTAAAAACCTTTTTTATCCGTTTTCGCTTTTTCAATAAAGAATTTTTTGCTTTAGCTTTTATTCGAATACATGGAAAAAATTGCAAGTCCAAAAACATTGTCTCAACTCCCTTTCGCTCCACCACCACCGAATTTAGTATTCAAAGGGTTAAAGAATTATTGCTGCACCACTATGGAAATTGGTGACTAAAGGGTCAAAAAATAGTCTGAAAATACAAGTTCCGAAATTAGTGACTAAAGGGTTAAGAATTATTGGTGCACCACTATGGAAATTAGTAATCAAAGAGATAAGAATTATTGCTACACCCCTGTGGAAATAAGTATCAAAGGCTTAAAAAATAGTATGAAAAAGTACAAGTCCCGAAATAAGTCATGAAAGGGTTAAGAATTATTGCGGTATCACTATGGAAATAAGTAATCAAAGGGTTAAAAAAATAGTTGGAAAAGTACAAGTCCCGAATTTAGTATTCAAAGGGGTAACGAAAAAGCTAAGAAAAAAGTACAAGTCCTGAATTTAGTATTCAAAGGGTTAATGTCTTCGTTAATTAGGGTCATAAATCATCCAATTACGGATAATTAATTATTGTAATTAAGTAAATAGGGTGTAATTAAGTAATTATTGACAATTAAGGTAATTGAAGCAAAAGGTAAACACGTCCCCTACAAGCCACGCCCCCTGCACACCCGCTGGTTTAGAAACCGCATTCACAGGGTTAATATATTCGTTAATTAGCCTGCACACCCGCTTCCACACCTGTCAGCACACCCGCCTGTTTCAGAAATCGCATTCAAAGGGATAATATCTTCGTTAATTAGTCTGCACACCCGCCTTCACGCCCGTCAGCACACCCGCCTGTTTTAGAATCCGCATTTAAAGGGTTAATATCTTCGTTAATTTGGGTAAAAAATAATTCAATTAGGGATAATTAGATAATTATGGGTAATTAATTATGGTAATTAGGGGTAATTAATAAGGATAATTAACTGAGACAATATGTGATCACGCCCCCTTCCGGTGACGTCACTGACCACGTCCCCTACAAGCCACGCCCCCTGCACACCCGCCGCACACCCGCTGTTTCAGAACCGGCTTTTTTCAACTACTAGCGGGCAATATGCCTAGCCTAGAATCTGCAAGTATTACCGGTGATATTTGTGTTTGTGAATGGTTTTTATCTGGATTTAAGTTCAAAAACAATAATTTAAAATCAATATCCCTCAGATTTCACATCATTAAGAATAATATTTGACTAAGATATTGAATTACCTATCCTGATGATTTAAGTTCAATTTTATGCTATTTTTAATTTACTTCTTGATTATTAAAAACAAATATCACACTTTTTTATGTCTGAATAATTCTATGAATATATCTTATTGTTTTAATACTCCATTATTGCAATTAAAGGGAAGAAAATCGATATCTTCGATTGTGCGTTTTGGCACATTGCGACTGAACGCGTCAGTTTAATATTGCAACCGACGGAGGGTTAAATAATATTTTAAAGAGCTGATTTCACGTTAGCAACTAGATAGCATATTTTTACATTCAAAATCGACCACAAATTCAAATTTACATTTTCCCCCGAATTTTAAAATTAGGTGGCTGAAGGTACAACCGTCTGTAGGTACAACACTCTCACATACCCATGAATATATAAGAATAGTATTTTTAGAAATATTACTATAAAATTATAATCTAAAGTACACAAATTTTACTGGGTGTTTTTACCGAAGTTTATATCAAAGTGAATTTGACATACGAATAACACATGTTTCTTTTAATTATTAAAGCGTTTGATCTCGATCTCACAGAGTGTTTTTTTCTTTTGTAATCATAAAAATGTTTATAAAAAACAAGAACGCTATGACGAAATTTTGAAATAAGAGAAAAATGGGCTTATAAATCATTTTTCCGATTAAGTTTAAATTGACTTGGGTTGAGAAGTTAGATAATTTCGAATTATTATGTTCATAGACTTAAAAGTATTTCATTGGTGATTGATTACTTCTTCGCAAAGATAAAATACACCAAAGTTTTTCTAGTGAACGTGATTTCATAGATACAGACAGAAACGTATCTACCTCATTATCTTGTGCTTACATGTGGCACTTCTCTCCTCATCTCCTATACTTCAAAAATAGTATTCGAGCGAAAGTGGCTTAGGTTAAAAAAAATAACGTAACATATTACGAGCTGGAGGATCTTTTACATGATGTAAATTGCTGAACAGTATGAGGTAATGAAGAATATATATTTTTATGCAAAAACGGAATAATTCAAAAACACTTTACCTTTACGTAGTGTTACGATACGATGGAAGCGTGTTTATATCCTTGTACCACTTCCATTTTGGAACTTACTATTATACAAGCTTGCTAGTTTGGATGAACGGGGTACCTACTTCTAACGCCAAATCTAGTTATAACGGGAACAACAAAACTGGTACGCTGCTAAGGAACCTGGTATGTCACTGCAATGCTCCTACACTGTAAAAAATAATCCTGCAAAAAAACAGAAAATTTCTGGCAGCAAAAGTTGCCAGAAAAAATTTGTAAGTCGAAAAATCCTGTAAACAGAAAAAAGCTGTAACCTACAGGTAAATGCTGTAAAAAGGAACTTTCTGTCAAGTGAGCTACAGATTTTTCTGTTGCCTCTTAGTAATTTTCTGCTTGTGCGCATGCGTGTGGACTTATTTTAGTTGAGTGGTTTTTTTATTTTAATCAATTAATATCCGGGGATTAGAACCCAGGACCTACCGCATGCTAAGCGCGCACGCTACCACTGCTCCAAAGAAGACTCAGTATAATGTTGCCAATAGCTGTATTGGTTTTCGATGCAGTAAGTTTCTGTTTAAGAACAGATAAGCTAAAAAACTAAAAAAGCTGTTTTTTTACATAAAATAAATAGAAGTGCGGTGGGAATGTTACATGACAGAATATCTCTGTAAACATAAAGTCATTGTTATTGAAAATTTCTATTTTTCTACAGTTTCTTTTACAGTGTACCCAAGATTTGCCCAAACGGCTCTATCCAGACTAAGGACAGGCCATATAAAGAGTATGAAATTCAGGGAGAAGGACAATACTTATGCAATTTTCTTACTTTAACAACATTGCGTCTCCCTCTCACATCCTGGAATATATTGGTGCCTCATTGAGGCAACTGATGAGAGCTATTTGGTTTTCTTTTGCGAAATGATATTTTTGACTTGGTTTAGGGCTGCCTAAACCATGGGGATAATAAACAACTTCAAAACTTGTTTATAAAGGAAACTTAAATTTACCAAGCTGAACTTTTTCTTCCTAATCTAATTCTGCCACTATAAAATTGTAAGCTGATACTGATTATCGAAACGTGTTTTATTCATGAACATTCAATTGAATATATACTTTATTGGTTTTACTCCAATGAATTCGTAGTAATTATGTGTACGTATTCGTAAACATAGGGTTGGATACATACTATAGAGTTAAACGAATAAGAAAACAGTTTGTGGTAACTACCTTTTACTCTTTTCTTATTATAATGTAAACTTGTATTTAAATTCCTATACCTGAACCTTATCTAAATGCTATATATTCAATTGGAATTTTTCTTGTTCTTACCTAACTTAATAGGATGTTTTACCTTCTTCACTTAGCGTTAAGCAATCCGAATTAATTAGCCGCCGTATTTACTGAATAAATTACGCATTTAACGATCCTTTTTCTCCCAACGTCGAGTGAAGTACGTCACTTCATGTGCAAAAACGCGGAAATTTCAATTAACTTATCTCCCAAACACCATTTCCCTCCACAGAAAAAAATGTTCCGCATTTAAACTTATTAAAATTCACGGACGTCTCAAACACATGGACATCACCCGGATTGTCCGAACCTAATGGGAGTGAAAATTCACCAGCTCGAAGATCTCAGACTCTTTATTCTCTTCCAGCCGAAGTTTGTCTTTAATTTAAGAATGGTAGTTCATCTTGTTTTTGCAATCAACAAGGGGCGGTGTAGTAGTAAAGCATTGAGTGACTGTCTCAGGTTGTTTGCTATCATTAATCCATGTCAGGTCAGTGTATAGGAGGCAGGAGCATCCCAACTGTAGACAGGAATTTATCACTCATGTCAATGTCTATATTCATTAGACCTTGTATTGATCGTGCCCCACCTCAAGCTAGGAGGTATTTCCTCTTCTACAGCCATAACTCCGCCTGGTGATTAATATAGTTGCTCCATTCTTTTGCACATCGTTCCGTTAACCCTTAAAGTATTTGCCTAGTGAGGACCTAATTGTTCTCGCAGGCATGTGTATTGACATCGGAATGTCAGACGAGGTACAATGTTTAGCGAATAATGTTTTGTACTTGTATTGTCCCCACTAGTTGGCGTAATTTGCTTTGGCTTGATTGAGTGTCTTGGTATCAAAAGGGAATAACGGAATTTGTATGTGAATGGAGGAATGAGGAAACTAGTGGATAATCATTTTTATACCCACTTTGGTTATATTTTCAGACTTCACGTTGGTTACATACATACTTTTTACTTATTTTTTCCGTCAGAATCCATTGCAGAATGGTTGTGTTTTCAATGTGAAATAAAATTATATTTCATTATAAACTACATAAAAAATAGCACAATCATGTTCCTAGTTTGAAAATAAATATTTAAAAGTGGCAATAATGATTTAAATATAATGTAATTGTACAGGGTGTCCCAAAACGACCGCATAAACTCTGCACAGCTAGATTCCTCGTTGGGAGTACATAAAACTGTCCGAAGAAGCGTTCCTGTACGATCCATAGTTTACGAGAAAAATACGAAAAACAAAGTATGACGTCACTGCCGGTGCAAGAAAAAAACACTTTATTGAACGTATCAACAGCAGTATTATGCACAATTTAAAGAAGATGTTCAAAGTGTCCGCCGTATGGGGCCATCTCAAGGAACTGGTGTATCAAGACGTAGTGACAACACAAATGGACTTAGTTGCTCGTCTGCATGCTGCTTGTACTTCATAGACCCCACGATCCTGCAACGTGTGATGACAGCCATTCCACGGCGTATTCAAGCCTGCTTCGACATGAACGGCACGTCATACTTTGTTTTTCGTATTTTTCTTGTTAACTATGGATCGTACAGGAACGCTTCTTTGGGCAGTTTTTATGTACTCCCAACGAGGAATCTAGCTGTGCAGAGTTAATGCGGTCATTTTGGGACACCCTTTATAAGAAGTGCACAATTTAGTTTATATTTGTAGTTAGTATTATAAATTTCTGTGTTTGAAGTTTGGATCTCAACATCTCAAAAGATTGTCTGGATTATACTCATAATTTTCAAACAATTATGAAAGAATAACACAAAATATTAATCAACATTTCCATTCAAACATAAAAAACTTCATATGATAAATTAAAAATTAGTTTAAATTTCATTTACTTAAATCTGAAGGCATTTTTAGTGTCAATAATTTGTTTCTCTAAAATGTGTCTAATAATACTTTAAAATTACAATAAAAAATATAATGGTTTACATGAGAAGAAAAACCTCATTATTTTGAAGAATAGGGGAAAGTTGGACAACACAAGGATTTAGGCTTTATTCATTGATTTGGAGTGAATATCCGGCGAAAACTGCTATAACTATTTCCAGGCATGTACAATGACAACTTCCAGTGTGTGTGTGTGTGTGTGTGTGTGTGTGTGTGTGTGTGTGTGTGTGTGTGTGTGTGTGTGTGTGTGTGTGTGTGTGTGTGTGTGTGTGTGTGTGTGTGTGTGTGTGTGTGTGTGTGTGTGTGTGTGTGTGCGTGCGTGCGTGCGTGCGTGCGTGCGTGCGTGCGTGCGTGTGTGTGTAGTTATATAAACCAACCCATTTTGCAGAGATATTCAGTTTTAAGTTATGTTTCATGAGAAATGCTTACCATTTTAGCGTCTGCAATGTTACGCCACCACGACAGTCGGATGAAACCGGGATGGGGGAAATCGGGTGAAATTTGCTTATAGAAACATTATCAATATATAAGATTTGGATACAGAGCTTTCCCAGCAAAGGGTTGTCACATGAAATGATGAAAATGACCAAACTTCCATTTTAAATTTTGTTCCTTTGAAGTTTAACTCTTACAAGGAAACGTTCTCAGGCTGAACTCACAGAAATATATGAAATTTTTACAGGGGTTAGTAGATGATATAAAGCACTTACTGTGAAGAAATTAGCTGCTTAATTTCATTAGGAGAGGAGAAAATTAACTTTGAAAATCATCCTTTTCAACGCCAAGTGCAACCTTACTAAGCGAAACATGCAGTGAAGGCGCCAAACGGCATAAAGTAACTGGCCACGTTTTCTCTAAAGTAATTTAAATTGCGAAGTGTCTAAATCCACGAAAATTGACCCATACTAAAGTATTAGCGAAATTCGTTTGAGTTGAGTTGTTACTTTCGAGGATTTAGACAGTGCCTTTAAATTGACCGATCAGAAAAGTTTCATAAAATATATAGAATGAATAAAATTTAATTAAAATATAAAAAGCTCATGAAACAAAACAAAATTACCACAATAAATTACAATCAAGCCAACAGTGACATTTAGGACCCCCAACCCAAGGCCGTAACGGATTTACGGAGAAATTACTGTGTCTGATATGTATACATCTATCCGCGATGTGTTTAATGATAAAACGGATAACAATTATGGATTTTGAATGAAGGGCTGAAGAAAGTGAATTTAAATCAAATTTTCACATTATAGTATGTGTTTTAGTGATCGTCTAATCCAGCGGTTCTCAAACTGTGCTCCGCGGAGCCCTTAGGGCTCCGCCAAGCATTCCCAGGGGCTCCGTGAAGAAATTTGAAATAAATGCATTTTTTGATAATATTTAATTTGCGTTGCCCTGAAATGTTATATAAATAACTTTCTGCAAGGTGTTTCTTGTTAAGAACTTACTTTTGCTCCTTCTTACCCAAATTTTTAGAGCTCTAAATTCTAAATAACCCTTAAATTTAAGTTGATTTGGTGGGGAGCTTTCAATGAAGTGAGCTCTGTTGATTATAGTTTTTTTCTAGTTTTTGTCTTTTTTTCAAGTCTTTCTTGATTTACCAAAACAAGTTAAAACCATGTTATTTAGGGTCAAATTTCCGAAATTCTTTTGGGAGAGAACCCCCAGACCCCCCCTATAGTACTTAAAACTTTATTATTGTAAATTTTTTATAATACGTTCGTTAAAATTAAAATCCTACCTAAAAATGAATATCCAAAATTTGGACTATGATGTACCTAAAGCAAGTATAACAAACTGTTTTTAAGGATCATATTTCACAAAATTCACCCTGACTCCCACAATTGGAATTTAATTAATCACAATCTTTCTTACATTAAATTATCTTAGATGCAATTACATGTTTTAAAAAGCTACATTAAACCTGTTAAATATGCATGGGAGGGGCTGTGGAAATATAGATTTCTATATAGGCTGCCTTTCTTTCTTGTAGCAATGGTTTTTATGTAATTTGCTTTTTGTATTTTGAAAAATTTATCTTCGGAAAAGGGCTCCGCGAAGAATTTGTCTCTTGAAAAGGGCTCCACGACATAAAAAGTTTGGGAACCCCTTGTCTAATGTCTAGTAAGAAATCGCCTAATTTCTTATTCCAAACGTTACTGTTGGGTATCGAGCTCGTAACATTTAATATATTAGTTGAGCCACTTCTGTCATATAGAAATCAAATGAGGTATTTGCATGAGTGAGGGATTTGCTTGATTTTATACTTTTTTGATACATTATGGTTTAAAACTCCCAAATTTCTGATTTTTAAGTTCAAAAATGTGTTTTAAATAACTTAAAATTCAATTTTATTTTTGCCAAAACGTCAGAAAAGTCACGTTATCAGAAAACGGGCTTCTATTGGATGTGACATCACAGCGCATGAAAACCATTGTGTTTGCTGCTTTCACGTGATCAGAAAACGGGCTTCTATTGGATGTGACGTCACAGCGCATGATTTGTGATTCGAGAGTGTTTTCGCGCCCAAACAAAAAACGAAATTTCAAAAATCTCAAAAATCTCAAAAATTTCAAAAATCTCAGAACTTAGGCTACGAAAATGCATGATGTAAACGTCATTCTTCATGGTTTTTCATCTACTATTTTAATAAAATTTAATCTCAAAACGTGAGAATACCTCATTGGCACTGTCTAAATCCACGAAAGTAACAACTCATCTCTAACGAAGTTCGCTAATACTTTAGCACGGGTCAACTTTCGTGGATTTAGACACTTCGAATAAAATTTCTCATTCCATCCGATTGGAAAGTCGCCAAGTGGTACTAAATTAATGTGTTTGGCAACTCAGAACGCAATTGTCAAATTTAAATAACTCCTCTCCTATTGAAATTCAGCAGCTAATTTTTTCACAGTAAGTGTTTTGAGTCATTTTCTTATGCCTGTAAAATTTTCGTGCATTTCTGTGAGTTCACCCTAAGAACGTTTCCTTGTTAGAGCATAAATTAAATTGTTATTTGAGAAAATTTTTATATAAATTGAAATTATAGAAGTTTATTAATTCATACGCCATGCAAGTTTTCTTATAACACAATGCTTTTTCGAAGTTACTATGTTATTTTGATTATTATATCCGACAGATCACAAAACCTGGATTTTTCACTCATTATGTACTTTTATTACATATACTACTGTTACTCTTTTTTCCTTCATAAGGAACCAGTTTATCGGTTTAGCACCAATTTTGACTGGTTCAATCACACATTAAGTGAAAATTCGTAAAATAAAGTTTGGGTCCGGTTTTGTCTGACTTTCCCCTATTTAAAATTACTAGATCTTGCTTTTTGAAATCAATTTAACGTGCATTTATAACTTTGCATATTCTGGTTGCATACTTTACATTGTACTTCAATTGTAATTAAAATAATGCAAGATTTATTTATCTGACCAAACAGAAACACTCACATGTGTTTGCAATATAAAAAATAATGTTAATGTTACAAAAAGTTAAGAAACCAAGAAACCAATGTTGAAATAAAAATGAAAGAAAATAAAATAAATATGTCCTATAGTTTGATTTATTCTATTAAAATTGACAATAATTAAAAACTTATGAACAAACAGTTATATATTATTTTCTAATTGAAGCGTTTACATTTTTAAACTTATGTATCATTCACTAATTCTATATATTTATTGTTAATTGGAACTGTTCATAATTATTCATTTTATAAGTGCAAAGTTTTGTAAAAATGTTATGATTAAAAGATATATAAATATCAAGTAGGATTCAAAACAAATCATATTTCCTTACAATACAAAACAACTATCGCTAATGAAAGATTCTTTATGATAAACTATTTAAGAGTTCTAAGAATAAAAACTAGAATTTCAACATGGTACGAATACTCTTAAAAAAAGCGACAATTAAACCAATGTTAAAGAACCAATCGATTAAAATCCGTAACGATGACACTTGAATTTTTTATAAGAACTAAGAGGAGAATTGGTTCTTTTTTGCGTAGCCATGTCAAACACAAAATTATGATTAAAACATATCTAGCATGATAAACATTTCGTGTGTTAATTATGTACCTCCATTAGCAGATCGTTTATGACTGGAATACTAAAGTAAAATCACCGAATTCCAAGTTATAATTTCAATCTGTCATTACGTAACGAGGACGTTTTATCTTTTGTTATTTGTTTGTAATAGAGGTAATGATCAAAGATACTGTTTTCTATCTACTAACAAGCGTGCCTCAAACATAAAAAATGTAATTAGTTTTACACAAGAAATACTTTAACTTCATCATTTTTAGAGGTGTTCGTAGCTATTGTTGAGTAATTGAAATAAGAATGTTATTTGAAGGAGCTAGTAAATATGTTGCGTTGACAGTTTAATTACGTACATGAAGAGATAACCGGGAAGGGATATTAAAAACATACAATGGAAGACAGGCTTTTAAATTCTTTATATTCTTAATTATTAAAGAATTTTAAAACTTAAACGGGTATTTTTGAGTTAATGTTATAAAGAGTTAGCAGTTTATAGATACGAGTTTTTTTCATTAGTGGGTTAGTATAAATGGCAAAAAAATAATGAAAAAGTATTACTTAAAAAGAATATACTACATAGAAAGCAATAAAACTAAGCTTGAAGAAAATAGAAAAAGTTCATTTTTTATGATTATAAGATCGATAATAATTTAATATTATTGCATCTATCCTAAACTGTATCATCTGATCAAAATCTAGGTGTTAGTATACAACATTTTTTCAAATTATGTGATATATCACTGCTATATTTATTATTAATTGAATTTTCAACATTTATATTTACGTACGTTTTTAAGAGAAATAGCAGAATAAAAAAATGTAATAAAGTAAGTAAAAAAGTTTAGTAGTTAAAATATAAATAAGTTCTTTAAATTTTTTAACATTTATTTTATAACTTTCTTTTCGATTTTCCTTTATAAAACAATTATGATTAGGGAAGGTTTATTTATAAAATTTCTTTTTAAATATAATATCTCAATAATATCAAATTAGCATTGAAATGTTAAAAATATTTAACTGTCAGCATCTGTTTTACCTTCAAAATTACAATTTGTGACCCAGCGTTTTTAAAGGCATTTAATCGTAATATCACAGAGTACTAGAACAGAGAGTCCGTAGTCATAGGCGCGCTAATGGAAATTGAATAGTTAGTTAGATGTGGGGCTTTTTTGGCCCTGGTATTACATCTATGTCAGGGGAGGCTGGGAAAAAAGCCTGATTGGGCTAGAAAAACTTTTTTTTCCTTCTCCTTCGAAAATAGCAGATTGAGTGACAGCCAATCACAGGTTTGGTCACCAAAATATACTCCCGATCTTTCTGTCAATAATTTATAGTTCCTCGTGGCTCCCTCACATCCATCCAACTTTTGAAAGTATTGTTTTGGACCATCTGTGAGGATTTTTCTCTGTGGGTAATATCTCAGCACCTATTTTTTGAATTCATTTAATCGTATGTAAGATTTCATGCAATAGACAAAAATATACCTTGGCTAATGGGCGATTCAAGTACTTTTTTTGTTATTTTTTTATTTGATAGTGGTACCCAAGAGTAATACGCGCGCAAAATTTTTTTAAAATTAATATGATTATTTATTTTATAATTTTAAAGTTTGACTTTAAAAAGACCGCGAAAACGTCAAGTTTCAAAATGTGGCGTACTCATATCCTATACATTGATTTTAAACAATGCTTTAATTGTTTAAACAATTCAAAGTCATTGTTGGTTTTCCCTTTAAAGTAAGGCCGAATCAACTGTGACGTACTACTTCAATCCTAAACAAACACAAAGCGAGTGTCGATATTAAATTAAAGATATTGAATTAACTAAGTTTTTTTGTAACTTTTCATGTCAATTTAGGAATTGAAATCAACATCCTTTACTGGAAAAATGAATTTTTCTGTTTTTAAAAAATTCTGGTATTGCTCATTTATATGATATTCAATTCTACAGTAAACCGCTATTACTAGTGTCACATTAATTTACTAGTGTCTGGGTATGATACCCCCCCCTCGTATTTTTGTAAATTTTAACTTTTCCATGGTCTTTTCATGTTCCAGAAGCACCACTATTAAGAAAATTTTAAATTCCCCTCTTCCTACCTGATAAATATTTTTATACCTACTAGATATAATAGGGGATTGTTGAAAAAAATGAAAAACCTTTCACCAATTTCTTCAATCGACTTACTTAAGAAAATATTTTCTAGGTTGATATGAATCAATGAATCCCACTTCCCATGACATTCTCAACACATAAAAATGCATTCCAGTCTGCTACCAGTAGACAATCCCCAAGTTTGAATTTACATTTTCATCCGATATCGGATAATATTCGCCGCGGTTACGTTGGGATATTCTTAGGGATCGAGTAATTGAAATTGCATTTCCAGATGGTATTGACGGTTACACTGGATACGTCTAAATTTGAGGTTCTCGCAACATATCAACGGTCCTTCTCACAGGGCTTCAAGATTGAGAAATAGATTTTATGAGCACAAACAAATCAATACATTATTCTCAAAAGGGGGTGTATATCTGTATTTGCTGGAGTAGGCAAGGTTTTGGTAATGTAAATTTCGATCTGTTTGGTGCGGAGTTGAGCTCGTTTATCTCAAATGGGGGCCTTAGCATCAAAATTCATGGAAATATCTAGTTTTGCTTGCAGAGGGGTGAATGTCAATAATGAAAATCGGGTGTTTAGTTATTAATGTTATATATCGTTTTGCATCTATACCTGACAATATTTCCTTATGAATTGTTGGTTGTTCGCTTCTGAAAATGTTAGATTTTAATTTTATTTTAAGAGTTTACAATGTATAGTTCTAAAAATTATATGGAAGTATTTTTTTAAATACACAATTTACAATATGGGTAATTATTTTTTCTTTTGAACTGCGCAGAGATATTGTGAATATTGAAAGAAACATGTAGACAAATACAACATAACTATAAGTATTATTTATAATTTATTAACCTTAACTGGAAAAGAGTTATCTAAAACCTAAGATTGCTACTCTGTAATTATTTAAGACGTTTTCAAAAGATAAGTTTTGTTAATAATTAATTTCTCATATATATTGATGTTAAGATATTATCATTTTTCCAATTATTTTGAATTATTATTTATTAGTATTATTTCAAATTATTTTGTCTTCAAGTATTTATTTTCATTAAATACTTAGAAGACAACTTTGTAAAAACTATTTATATACCCATTATGAACGGCATTGAAAAAATAAATTTATTTTTATGTTTTGAGGTTCAATATACGTCTCTAATCATATTCCGTTTAAATTTTAAGAAAATCTTTATTTAGACCGGAGATATCATATTCTACCAAAATGGGAGCTTTGGCACTTAATGGGGGTAACGCGAATTTCTCCATCCTTGTGATGCTCGTTGAATGTTTAGTTTCTATAGCTTGCCAAATGAAGTTAGAAACCACTACAAAAATATTAATATGATTAATAACGATAATTATAAGTAACTTAAATTTATATTAACTATCTTTATACCATAAATAAAGAACTCGTAAATTTTCCTATCATTTTATTTTTTCCACTTCTTATATTCTTTTAAATTTTTGTATGATAGATTATGTGGCATGTTTAATGCAACATGATTTTACATTTCTTACACAATAATGTAGTATTTTTGTTGCATACTTTACATACTTTTATTTACTTTTGCCTGTTTTCCAGCTGGTGCAATAAAATGGTTTTCACCATCAAAGCGTACACAAGAGTTAACTTTTGGGTGAGGTATACGTTGAGGTGTTTTTGCAGAATCCAACCATTCTGTTTTTATAAGGCATGTTACAATGTCTTGCAAAAAATTTAGTTTAGGCATCTGTCCATTCCTCTCTCTATGAATTCTCCAAAAAGTATTGGTGAAAAAAGGCCACCACCATTTCTTACCCCCTTATTCTTGGTCGTTAAGAACTTAAAAACCGATCAAGACGATCCACGCCACCCATATTTTTGTTATAAGATCCAACTATTCCTGGTTGTAGTAAATCAATTTTCTTTTTAGATTTTGGGCACCAACGTTTTGCCTGTCCCAAAGGATTCATAGCTTCAAAATTCCAAGCTAAACACACCACTTCGTTATCTTTCCATTTTACAACGCTAATATCCTTTGTTATGATGTAGTCAGATAAAAATTTTACCGGCATTTTTACGCAAAAATAAAGGCATAAACACTCCTCAATAGCTGCTGAACGTAAAATCTAAAATGCAAAGCTAACATTTCTCACACACTGGAACATTCCTCAAACACGGTTTCTCAGAAAAGGGACCTACCGAGACAAATTTTAGTGGTTACCGTGACCAATTTAAGTGGTTACAGGGGCAATAAAACATCTGGATTTCGACAACACGTGATAAGAAATCGAAGGGGCTGGAGAAAAAAAGCGTGGGACCCTTCAAAAGGCAGTACAAAACAGGAAACAAGCGAATTCAATGGATACGTTCCGCGAACACCGGGGGGGATTTTTGCTTAGTCACATCAGGCCAAAGCCCCCATTTTGGGAAATTTCTAAATAAACAACTGTAAAACCCTTTCAAACTATTTTTCTTGGCCTCTGGTTGTTATGACATAAAACCATAATTATTTTTCTTCATAATCGTGGTTTCAGAACTTTTGGTGTCAAATATTTTATTTTTTATGAATTTTTTTTGTCATGAAGAAAAAAAGGTAAATTTTTTCTTAAAGTTTGAGAATATTTAAACATACAATTTATATTTCAATCTTTCTGAAAAAAATCACAAATGAAACTCAAAACTTCAATAATTAAAGAAAAAAATTTGAAATATGTACCTTTATTACTTGTTAAGAAAAAAAATCCTAATCACATGTTCCCAAAATGGGAGCTTTGGCGCTTAATGGGATTAATTTTAGTCATAACATTTCATTTTGAAAGTAATAAACTGTCACAAATTAATACGCTTTAATGATTTTGGTGAAATGATCCAATTATTTCATAGTTCCGAAAGCATTTATTGGCAATCGAAGCTCAAAAAATTACATTGACTTCATGCCTTCATCACATTGTGTTCATTCAAACAAACTCATATAATAATAAGTCATTAATCAGGCTAGAAAGCCTTCCTTACTACTGGAAATTATAATCTCTCCACATTCCCAGAGTCGATGGAACACGAGCCATGAAATACTGTTAACAGTTACATCAATGCTATGATTCGGTTGGAGGCATGTTCATGCAAGGAGACAACTTAATGTGTATCGTACTTTGGAATCAATATCAAAGGGATCTCATGGTCTGGAGAAGACCTAGATCAGGGCGCAGTGGGATTATATTTGTGGCAGCCGGGCACTTACTCTGTCAAGCGGTGTATCAGGACACTGATGGCTAGTTTGCTGTAGATCCGCTTGAGTCCATGGAGGAGACTGGCGCTATGCAGTGGACAAAGATATAAGATAAACTTGTTTTCTTATGGTATTTTTCATTGGGATTTACGTTAAATTGGCATACAGTACTATCAAATGGATAATGATAAAAAAATGTATTTTCTGCGTATTGCATTATCAATTCGTGAGTGAATATGTTTTTTTTCAATTTTGAAGTATTAATTTTTTGATGATAAATACATGAAAACAGTACTTGCAACAGCATGTAAGTTAATCCCCCTTGTTTAAAATTTATAAATAAATTTAAAAGTATAATAAAGTGAGGAAATTCAAAATTAAGTGATAGTACTTATCACATTCTTCAGATTGACGTCATTGCAGATTAAATATTACTTCCTGTATGAAAAGCTTAAAACATGTTAGCTATAAATATTAATTTGTATTAATTTCAATAAATTATCACATAGAGTAACATGTTCACTGCCAGCACCCGAAACAAAAATTGGTGGCAGTACCAGCGCAGGATTCACAGACGGTTTGCAGCGTCTGTGTGCATCATACATTTCTTCCTACTCTTCTATTACACAGGACTAACAAATACTACCGCCAATTTGGCGAGTTTTTACGATGTGCCCCGTATGAGATTTCCTGTCATAGCCATCACTGATTACTTCATTTTTTTCAGGTACAATCTAGTTATATTTTCCGGAATTTTATTTCTGAGATCGAAGTGTCTATATCCACGAAAGTTGACCCATGCTAAAGTATTAGTGAAATTCGTTAGAGTTGAGTTGTTACTTTCGTGGATCTAGACAGTGCCTTTTTAGATATCAACACAGGCAGCACAACGTTCAAGATTCGTCCAATTTTTGTCATGTAGGGCTGAATTCCGTTTACTTGTAGTAGCAGTTACATAAACTTGACATGCTTGGTATGAGCTGTGCAGCTAGGGAAACTGTTCTTTGAAATAATTAAAAGTTTTGGTGTGTGTGTGTTGTGTTGTGTCATAAAAAATTAGTAAGCATACTAAAAGAGAATATTTATCTTATAAATTCAAGAATAATATATTGATTGAAATAGATTCTGGAATTTAAATATTTTCAATAATTATGAGTTTGATTTTATTCATAAACAATCCTTAATGATGTAATTTGAAATTTCTATTATAATGGGGCAATTTTAAAAGATTTATTGAAAAAGATAATTTTTAATTTTAAAACAAGTAATTTTTTATTTCTGTGATTACCCAGGATTGCGAACTCCAACGATTCCCAAATTTTGGGTATATTTATAAGCCATCAGGAGCGTAGCCAATTTGCGGCCAATTAAAAAATCCATGACTACCAATTTAATGTTGGTGTAAAATGAAATACCCTCAAAATAAAATATTGTGTGTATTAGATGCTTCCCTAGTAGCACAGCTCAAAATAAAATATTGTGTGTGTATTAGATGCTTCCCTAGTAGCACAGCTCATACCAAATATGTCGAGCTTATGTAACTTCAACTAGAAGTAAACGAAATTTGGCTATACATTACAAAATTTGGACGAATATTTAACGTTTGTGCTGCTTGGGTTAAATCAATATTAAAAATTTGAAGAAAAAAACACAATTGCGCAAATTAGATGCGGAATCTAAATATTTCATTTTAGTTTGAAGAAACTTTCTAGGTCTATGTGTGGCAACAAGAAAAACACGAAGCCTTAATCCGAAGTGTATATTTGGACGGCCAAAACGGCCAGTGGCGCATGCACTGTAGGTCTCGTGATTACATAGCAGTCTCGGCGCTTAGTGATGGAACCAATGGAACGCCGAGCCGTGGAAATTAGAGTAGAGTTTAGTTGAAAAAAGGCCTTCCAAATATACAGTGCCAATCTAATCGCAGAAATATGAGGAAAGCGGTTTTATGATCCTTCGACAAAAGACCCCAAATTGGCTGTAGATCGAAGTTATAGTACTTGTTCTCTATGTGTAACGCAAAAGTACGGATTAATGCGTTATATACAGATGCTCCCAAAAAGTGATAAAATTTTACAGTAGACATCAGCGCTCTTTTCTCCAGGACGTGCCAGCGCGTCCTTGGCAGTGAACGTGGTAATTTAATTAACTTGGGGGGAATTTTGGAGTAATTTTAACTAGGTCGAACAGTACACGATTAGTATTGAGTGTTTTTCTACATTAAAATAGCGTAATAAAGAAAAATAGTGAGTTGTACAAGTTTTGTTTCAATCCTTTGGCATTGAATGTTAAGGAATGGTATTATGTTTTCTTACCTAATATTGTTTTTCTGTCTATCTTTTTCCAAAAATCTAACGTTAATTTTGAATTAAAATACCCAAGTATACACACTGTGAAGGGTATTTCTTTCCACTCACAAAGGATCATGATTTTCGGTTTTGACCAAAACATATATTTGACAAAGTTTTACGACAAACCCACCTATTCTTATCGAAAACCGTATACCTCTCATAACTCCTCATAATTTTGTTTCCCAAAAAACTTCTTATACGCACACTTACCATAAAATATTTTAAGAACCGAGCAAACAACTCACCCTTTTTCATTCTCATAAAAAATAACCCTTCAAAAAAAGTCTGGGTTTCCTTCAAAAACTCCTCTCCAAACGAAATCTCTTAATCTCTCGGGCCTTTCCTCTCATGAACCCTAAATTAAAAAGTGTTCCCGAGACAGAGTCAACTTCTCTCTTTGTTTTGAAGAAGCATGCCCCACGCGTTACTCAAAAGTCATAATTTTCGAGCGAAACATGGGAGAATTCACACGCTACACTTCTTCTCTAACGATGTTCTGGAATTTATAGTCTTTCTGAGAATTCCTTTACACTCTCTGAATCACCTGCATCTCCTATGATGTCACGTATTCCCCCTACTGCAAAGTTTATGCTGTTTGGCACGCACAATGTCATATTCGCATCGGATCAAGGGTTCTTATGGTCTGTATTTTCAAAAAGGACGACCGTTTTGGGAAGGAGAAATAGCTCGAGTATGGAGTTGGTTTGCATTAATTATGAAACAAATGGAATATCATTCCATTAAGGAGCTGTGTTGCTTATAGAATTGCCGTGTAGGATTTATCTGGGCAATGCTGTATTGAGGAGATGGTCATGCTGAGTAAATCATAACGTATAAAAAGTTTTAGGGCACTTTTTCGGAATTATATGTATTTTATGTTTTTTTAATGTTGAGTTGAGTTTGAGTAAAATAGAGCCATCTGCTGACTAGGACGTAGAGTTGATTTTTTCCTACGAAATTGTGTTTTTTATTGAAGGGTATTTTTCAGTTAAAACATCATTAGATTGTCAAAACTAAATTATGCATATTAAGGCGACTGCCTACGTTGGGAGAAGTTTTTGAAAAAAACATTATTTGTAACTTGTTTACATATTTTTTCTTAACCAATGTAGTTTAAATAACTAATATATGTAAAAATTACCCTAATTTTATAAAAAAATATTTTTAAAAATAGCAATTTATACTAAAATTTGGCGGAAATTTACAATTAGCTAAGCAAAATTTTGAAAATTAAAGAAGCTATGCAATTTATCATAAAATTTGTTTAAAAAAATATTTAAAAAAGGTTCATTTTACGATAAATAGCATAGCTCTTTTAATTTTCAAAATTTTGCTTAGTTTGTAGTTCAATGCACAGGTATTTATCGAAGGAACATGTGATTTTAAGAATTTTCAAAAAACTTTTATATATTTACCTATAGGAGGTTGGCGTAATTGTAAATTTCCGCCCAAATTTTAGTATAAATTGCTATTTTAAAAATTCTTTTTTATAAAATTAGGGTAATTTTTACATATATTAGTTATTTAAACTACATTGGTTAAAAAAAATATGTAAACAAGTTACATATAATGTTTTTTAAAAAAACTTCTCCCAACGTAGGCAGTAGCCTTAAATATACAGACGACAGTTAGTTTTAGTTATTATTAATAAGGTATATAAATAATATAATTCAGTTAATCATTTAAAACATAAAATGTTCCATTAAACAAAGTAATTCTACTTAAATACAATAAAAGTTGAAAATTGCTTACAGAAACCTTGAATTGTAAGGAAACACACATTGATACTTTAATAATCCCCAGCAAAAACCAAATCCACGTTCCAAAAAAGTAGTTTTAAAAGGGAATATAACTTAAAAACTCGATTGGTTGTTATTTTACAATATTGGCTAACACCGTCCCTGCAAAGAAACTATTCCAGCTCATCAAATTAATAACGCCCTTTTAACTAGTCCATAAATACTAAGTACCCAAATGAAAATTTCCTCCATTACTGCATTGCGTTTAATGATTTTAAAATCGGATTTTAGTTTTATATCGGTCAAGGGCCGCACAAGCACATTAGACATCCACTCTTCTTTTAAAATCCCTTTCTCTTAAATCTCCCCATAGGATGAACACATCTAGTGGAGAAACTAGAGTATCGAAAATCTTTATTCACCACTTGAGAGACAACAATATTTTATTTTATCGATACATTGTCTAGGGAGCACGATTGATGATGATGAGTTTGAGGAAGTGAGCTTCCTTATTGATATGTAGGAGGAAGCTCATCATCACCAACGATCGACCACTGGGTTTTGGACCACATCAGCGACGAAAAATGAAATTAGAAATCACCTCTTAAGATAGTCTAAGGATTAGGCTTGACTAAAAGGGAAAACGATTGCAATTTTTTTTGCTTGGTGTTGGGGAATGATTTTTAAAGTGTTAAACACTGAGTTTATGTTGTTGGAGTATCAGGTAAAAGTAAAATTGCTAGAAGAAGTTAGAGTCGTCAGTTTTAAAGGTTGTGTATTTACGCATTTTACTGTTTCAAAGACTGCTTAAAATATTTCTGTTAAGTGTCAAAGAGGTGTGTAAAATAATCCTTAATCTGCTGAAAATTAACTATTTTGAAGATTGTCATGTGATTTATTTTAAAGCCCTTTTGTATTTTATTTGTCTTAAAAACTCAAAATAAACCTTTTAACTATAACCTAAAACAATTTTGAAATCAATGATATTTTATTGCATTAAGCAGTTATTCGATTTCAAAACGATTTTATAGGATTACTGATTACATTAGTGTTATTTAAGGGATAAAGTTTCTCATATATAATAAGTAATTCCGTTAATATGCAAGAATTTTTGTGTATAAAATGCCAATTTATTTCTCTCAATTTTAGATTTCAAGACATGTAAGTATATGATCTATTTTTCAGAACTGATATTCAATAAAATAGTTTCCACCATAAAACTCAAAGCATGCCAATTTTTTTTTTAATTTCCGTCATTTCTCCTTGAAATATACTAACTTAATAAGCCACTATGAACAGCACCAGTCACCTTGTAATAGATTTTGAAAGAACCTCCCCACACAGCACTCTTCCTTATTTCCGAACAAAAAAATAAGGTATAAAGAGATAAATCGTTTAAGCGTTTTTAAAAAGCGCGGTCTGATTTCGTTCCCTATCGGTGTAATATCAAAAGAGGGCTTCGCGTGCCAGGCCTTTTAGTGTTGCGCCTTTTTCAAAATCCATCGGAGACGCAACTATATTCCGTGAGACGCGTTGTTTTTCCCTTCTCTCCTGTGGCGTTTTTATTTTCCGTTCAGAAATTCCCTAAAACAGTTTCAAGGGAAAACGTAAATTCATCGCTCGTTTACTTGATAAGACACTCTAAACACTTTAGAGGAGCACTTGTGTTACTTTAGTCACAAAAAAGCAGCCGTGTAAAGCCTGGAAAGAGCACAATCAATCAAGTGCTCTTTGAGACCATTTAAATGCTCGGCCCAAACCATTTATCACCTATTTTTTTGCCTTTAGAGTTAGGGAGTTTATCTAGTGAAACGTATTATTTATGCAATTAAAACGTGTTTGCATTGCAAGCAGCTTGGAATTACAAGCGATTTATCTCTTCCGACTATTAATCAAAAGGAAAAAGTACTAATGAATATATCACGCGTATCGCTTTATGCAGCGTAGACTGTTCCTTAGGCAAAAGGTGCTGACAACCGTGTTTTGAAAAGAATCTAGGTTTGCAACTGTTTTAGCCTATCAAGTGGTATATTCATTTATATAATATTCGCTGCACTTTTCAATATGAATAATACATGAATTCCGATGTGTGAATTGTTTTATATCTAGCTTGAAATTCTCCATGGTGTTTTGAAATTTGGACTGCGTTTATTCTATTCCTAATATAGAGCAACAGGGAATATATTGTATTTGGAAGTATACATACTTCAAAAAGGTATTGGTTTGAATCTATTCTAAGTAAATTTTCTTGAATAAAACATCCATACCTTTACGTTTTTTTAACAAACAAACTACTTTATTACATTTTAAACAAGGAATAAAAGAATGCAAAATTTTCTAAAAAAAATTCTTATCAAGAGAGTCGTAACATTAAAAGTCTCCCTTAAATCTATTTGAAATGTACAGATACAAATTAAATTTCATCTATTAATTTCATGAGCTCAAATTATTAAACATTTTTAATGATTTTTTAATTCCCAAAAAGTTAAATAATCAGCTTCGTTTAATCCTCTACTGCCCACATGGTTGAAAATATGCTACCATAAATTTAGCTTCAATTTTCAGCATGTTTTTCAGTTATTTAACAATGGTTGGCGGTGCTATAATTTATAAAGTTCAGGTTCAGTGCCAAGTTTAAAAATTTTTTACATAAAATTTTGAATTTAAATGAAAAATAACTAATTTTTGTCATTTTTATTTTATTTGGCCCCAAAGTACATGAATAAGAGCAAACTTATTTTTCCATAGCTATTTCTGGTAGTGAGCATTAGAGGGCTAATACCTTTACAACATAAAGAAGTAGGTACATACCAAAGAACTTTTTAGTATTAGGAAGCGATATACCCTTGAATGGGGTGAAACTTATATTTTCAGACGAATCGAAGAAGAGGAAATTGACTGAATTTGAAATTTCGTAACCTATACAATACTAGCCAAAATCTCTGACAAATAGTCAGAAACGGCGTGGAAAAACAAATAATGTAATGTAATGCATTCATAACATGCGGGCCCAATAGATCCCATCCCTGCTCTCCTTTGTATCGAAATGCACATTTTCTGACTAAAGAAGACCTTTGAAAGAAATGTGAAGTATTTTTGTATCCCTTGCATGTGCATGTATTCTTTGTTCGGCACTATCAATCGATCAGAGACACTATATATATATATAACAAGAATTTTTCAATTCGCTTGAGCCCAAGAAGGAAACTCCCTTCGTTATCAGAGGTCCATAAAGGCAAACTGTTTGAAAAGATTGAGAAAGCAGCCACTCGAAAAGATATCGTCTAGAAAGAACTGTTCCACAAAGAATCATTTTTATGCCCGAGCAAAACTTTTGGTAATAGAGATCGGGTTTTGATGCAGACTCTGCGATTATGTATTCAGTTTTCCAGTTGGCTGATGGAGATTCATTAGGCAAATTTTCAATTAATTGCAAATGAATTCAAAGGCTCAAACAGTATTTCTCTTTTTAACAATGCCGGTGGGTTACTAAATTTCGGTGCTTTGGGATGAATGAAATTTTCTGGGAGTATTTCACTAATGATTTCACGTATAAAAGTAAAAGACTTATGAATTTACTAATCGTATTTTTAGATAGGCCTAAAATATTATTTAGAAATATGGATAAGTTAGACGATACGCATTAGTTAAAAATGTATGCCGTATACATATAGCAAACAAAATACTATTAAAAGCAAAAACCCAGCACGTTAAAAAATAATTGTTCTTTCAAATATTTTTTATACCATGGTAATAGTTACTAAGTTTATTGTACCCGACGTCCATGATGATATATGTGATTAATGATATGCGGGGCTTCTTAACCCTACAATGCATGATTTTTTAAATTCACTTGAAAATCATTTATGTGACTTCTATTATGGTGTAAATTAGTAAAAAAATACTAAAAAAAATTAATTTAATTTTTTTCTACTTTTTATTGGCAAAAAAATGTGTACTTGAGAAATTAATTTGTGTCTCTTGTGAAATTAATTGTGAAGTGAAATAAAACCAAATGCTCTAAAAATATAAAAAAACCACTTATCTTTTCAAAACAATTTTGTTTCAAGCTGAAAATGTTTTTTATTTTAATTTATAAGGTCCTTTTATTTTGGCGTTTTCTGTCTCTTGACTTTCGTTTCACTAGCTACTAACAAATGTCTCAAAATAGTACCCCTGCTGCAATCTACTGGCAGTCTAAAGTGCTAATATGATGAAATGTTATATCTATTGTACTTATTGCATGGTGTTGTCGTATGGAAATGGAAGGATCGAGTAGGAAATGGGGAAAAATGTCGTGTTGCCAAATGGCATCAGTATGCACTGTAGGGTTAATTTATAATATCATTAATGGTTATTGTAATGAAATGAACTCAACTTTTTATAGCTGTGGAAAAAAAACTTAGTCTTGCAAAAGTTTATCATGCAGTATTATTCATATTTTATGTAGATTATTTTACGTCTAAGGAAATAATTTGAAAAAAAGGGAGAGTAAGGAGAGTTGTGGGATCCTTTTAAAATGCGAGTAGCAATTAGACAAAGATACAGATAAAACTTACATAACGATGAGTTTAACCTCCACACTTTGTTGTATAATAAATTTCAAAATCAAAGGAAAAATTGTCTGATATTGCATTTATTGCGTTTTATTCATATTATTTATATGGTATACATACGTATTAAAATTCTATTGGAAGAAACCAGAGAAAACAGTATTCACTGAATAAAACTTCTCATAAAATGAAGTATACTAGTAGTTTTCATATTAAATCTAGAATTAACTACTGTCTAATAATATGAGGTGGAGACTATCAGATAAATTTAAAAATAATATGTAAACTCCAGGAAAGATTTAGAAGATTGTTATTATCTCAAGTACATTCCATTAATATTGATAAGTTCTAATTATTGAATATTTTACCTATTCGCTACCTCTTCTACTTTAAAACGAGTCTCTATCCCTACTTAAATTCCGATATCTGCAGAAAGCGAAACATAATAAATCCCCGAAGACCTAATGCTGTATATACTGTACCTAAACCTTAAAAAACTGTATTTTGTATAAAAATTTATTTTATCTAGCCCCTAAGTTCTTTAAATTACTACCTTTGGAAATTCAAAATAGTCTAATAAAACATGCATTTAAAAAAATTAAGACACTTTGTTTTCTATTGGGGACATTGAAAACTTTTTTGTTTGATCTTGAATTATTAGTGTAATTATAATCCATTCTTATTTTTTTTGCACTACTACTTACCTTACGACAGATAGTAAACCCATAATTTACAACACCCTGTTTTGTTCTACAATCCCAGGTGATATGATATCTTCTTTACTTTGTTTGTAATTTAAAAAAAAATAAAAAAAATTCATTCAAAATATCAAGAATTAAATTAATTCGTTTTTACCTTTTTTTTATTTTTCATCCGTTCTTATAAAATGGTCATTACTTTTAAGTAGCTCATGGCGTTTTTTTGTATAAGATTTGAATTATTTGAAGCGCTACAATTATTTTAACTTAAATAAAATTTAACCTTTAAAATTTTCTTTTATAATATCTCAATTACAACTAGTCTTAAGGTATACGTACTCACTAGAAATCGTCAAAATTGACGAAATCATAGGATTTTATTTTATTGGTTTAAAACCTTCTTTGTTTTCTAAGCTTTAAAAATATACCAAGAAATTTAAATCATACAGAATGGTTCTTGAGATATTTGGTTTCAAACTGCGCCACAAAACGCACTTTGGTATGTTTTTAAAACTTTGAACTCCTTTTCTCGAAAACCATATTATTGGAATATAACCCTTTGTTTGAACAGTTTTTACGGAAAAGGAAATTCTATATCACAACAAATTTTATACTGTAATAATCTAAGTTATATAGCTGATATTTTGTTATTTTCAAATTCTCATAATTTAATTAAATTATATTTTTAAAGAATTTTTCAAAATTAAATTGTCGAAAAAATCGTGATTTTTTCACTATTGTTTAGAAAAATATTCTTTAAAATCCTCTAATTACTTTAGAAACAAAGTGTTAAGCCAAAACATAGAGAGGATTATAATTAATATATCTAACAAAATAACATTTTCAAAATAATTACAAGCAAATAAAAAACTGTTCAAAATCATGCTAATTATCTTATTAAATGCTAATTAATTAAATAACTAATTATATAATAATTAACTTAACCAAGCTATTTTTACTGAATTTCATATTGGGTTTAAATTTCCAGATTAATTACTTAAATCAAAATTGGAAAAATAAAAACACGTTAAATTATATATTAACGTAACTAAAACTCTCAACTTTTATGACACAACACTAAATAAAAAGCCATATACCCTGGAAATCCCTTCATAAACTTTAATTCAGCTTCAAAAGTCCAAAACAAGTCTCTTTAGGAATAAAAACCTGTCTCAAACCTAAAAAAATCATTTGCGTTTTCAAAGCTCCAGGGGAGACTCGAGTCTGACTGCAATGACACTTCACTTCACTTCGGAAAAACTTTCCCCGAATCCAAAATTTCATAACAGGAAGAGAAATATTTATAGGAAGAACTTGTGGGAGGAAACGCATCCACCTCCCTGCCTTCGGTTGTTGACGAGCTCTTCCGCTTTCTCTTTAAACTCGGCTCCAAGATGGGAGTGTAGTGGCATTCAGGGCTTTCTGCGTAGAGCCCATACTTTTATGCGTTTATAGATCATTCACTGTACCTAAATATATGCGACTAACTACTAGATCACTAAAAAGCGTGGTAATAGCGTGAATGTATTGAAGTATAGAAATATTCGTTTATAATTTTCCGTTGTTGAGAACGTATTGGTTAATCTAGTATTTTTAACAATAAAGCGGTTTATATATTAGAGTTACCTCTTATTTTACTTCCGACTCCATAAAACATATTGGCATAGAAACCTTATCAAAAGATACTTGGAGCAAATAACTAATTTTTTCATGCTATCTATGATTAGTTTAAATATATTTATAAAATATTAGGTTGATATGACAGAGAAAATATAAGTTGGTATTTCTATTATTATAAATGAACATATATTAAAGTTATCATAAAACTACTTCATAAAAACTATATTATATAAATATCTGGCAAATGTTCGAAGTAAATGAAATAAGTCTTGCTTGAGAAGTAAAACACAAATAGTTTTAATAAGGAAATTACAACGTGCATTTTTAACTTGGGGGATTTCGTCTTAAAAAGTCTCAGCTATCTGATTTCTAAACAAGATAAGACATACGTATAGTGAATTTAACTGGCCTCTTTGGAATCTTGAGGCATTGCATATTAGGGTGGGTCAAAAATATTTTTTTCACATTTTCCGAGGGGCACAGCGACAAAAGGGTGCCAAATGGTCTCAAACTAACGTGTTTAAAATATTATTCGATTATAATACTCTATTTGCCTCCGGATTGGCCTCAAAATTTCGATTAATATAGTAATTTCCTGTAAAAATGGACGAACGGAAATCATGCTTTTCCCTCGATTGCACAAACCCGTCATTAATATAAATGTGCACAATGGTATAAAAATCATCATTGAAGACTATAAAATAATTATAAATGAAACCAGAGTTGAAATACTTGAGTTGTAATAAACATATTTTAAAATATCTCAATGTTTAGAACTGGAAATCAAAAATTTCTCGCTGGAATCATTAAAATGTGCGAAACCTTTATTGTCGGTTGAGTAGGATGGAAAAACCATTAAATTTTTAATAAAAATAGATATGTCAGAAGGTGGGTACCTTTTTTGGGTTATAGGTTTCAACCCCAGGAAAACATTTGGATAATAGTTTAAAAGTTGGAATTTCCTTGAAATTTCTTGGCATATTAGGAATAGTCCATCCCAAGTGTCTTCATATGATTCCCTAATGTCCAAAAATAAATTAAAACCACATTTTAAGAGTCAAATTTTGAAATATTTTCTTAAACAGACGATTCAATTTACTTTACAACTGTATTAACATACTCGAGAAAATGTTAAAGCATGAACTGAATTTTAAAGAAAATGAAAAAAAATCAACATTTAGGAATATCTCACCTTTGTCAGATTATTACCCAGACCTTGAAATAATAAATTGAATAAACTTGAGGGAGAATGTATATTAACTAACCAATATTTAAAATTTGTACCACTGACAATCCACTGTTTGTTGGCAAAAAAGAGATTCAAATTCTACGGCTCTTGTTAATATGATAGCATATTATATTGCCACGTTGGCAGTTGCTTTTGTATTAATAATGCATGAAGGTGACTAATGTGATTAAAATTGCTTTTAAATACGCTTATTTGTAAACTTTAAATAGTTATCCATAAAAAATTTAATTTATAAAATTTAAAAAAAAATATGAAAAATTACAGATTTTTGTTCTTTTTGAGGCCAATCCGGAGGCAAAAAGAGTTATTATAATGGAATAATATGTTACACATGTTAGTTTCAGACCATTTGGCACCCTTTTCTTGCTGTGCCCGATAGAATTTTTAAAAATTTTTTTTCGCCATAGGAAAATGACCCACCCTATTGCATATACCTTCTGTATCCCACAAAGTGGTAAAAGATAGTATCATATAAGGCACAGTCGGCTGCAAAAAAATCGAAACAGAGACGATTGAGAGCGATTGGTTGGGGTTTGAAGGATACTGTAAACTCCAATTTTCATGATTTAATGTCCTCTTTAAAACAAGCTATAATTTAAGTCCTTAAGGGGCCGTCTACATATTAAACAAAACACCAACTTTCGTTTTTCCTATGGGTGACATCAAATATTATTCCTGTTTCTGAAAGAACACCCTCTAAAACCCCTAAAAACCAAATTTTGTGGTGTTTGACCCACAAACAAAACCAGGAGTGGGGGTTGAAGTTCGTCGAATTTACGTTGAAATCTCGTTTTTTACGTTGAATTCTCGATTTTGATCACGCGGGATTGATGGTTGTAAGGATCAAAATCGAGAATTCAACGTAACGAACGAGATTTCAACGTAAATTCGACGAACTTCAACCCCCACTCCTGGTTTTGTTTGTGGGTCAAACACCACAAAACTTGGTTTTTAGGGGTTTTAGAGGATGTTCTTTCAGAAACAGGAATAATATTTGATGTCACCCATAGGAAAAACGAAAGTTGGTGCTTTGTTTAATATGTAGACGGCCCCTTAAGGACTTAAATTATAGCTTGTTTTAAAGAGGACATTAAATCATGAAAATTGGAGTTTACAGTATCCTTCTAACCCCAACCAATCGCTCACAATCGTCTCTGTTTCGATTTTTTTGCAGCCGACTGTACGTCGAACCACACTTATTTCAGCGGACCAAATCGTAATAGTGCGGAAAACTTGCCTACCCATAACAGTAACTCGTGTGTGAAATTTTAGCCCTATCAAATAATATCTTCTGTTCTTAACCTCGGCCTAAAGTTTTGAATTTTTACCAAAAATTAGCTATTTTGCAATATTTCTTATAGTTATGGGGCCTTCTGATGCACAGATTTTTTTCAGGAGGTGTGGTAGATGTCAAGAGGGATTATTCCGTGAACCCCATCCTTATTTCCACTTTTCACCCTACGCGAGCGGGGGTTTTGTGGGCGAGCGCGCTGCTGGTAATGTTGGCTTTCCCTCCAAACTCCAACACTGCGCCCGCCTTCGTAGTCCTTTTTGTGCATCAGAACCTCACATAAACCAATTATTTTCATGAAAGTGATCCAGAACCCACCATTGAGCCATATATTTCCATCAGGTTCCATGTATTAATTATTATTTTTAATTTTTTTTATTTACTTTGATTCCTATTTTACAAACAAATTTTTTTACAATCTACTTTTTAGCAATCTGAAACTGCCAGTAGAAGGTAGATGGGAATGGGACTGTATTGCGTTTAAATAGTTCAGATATCCAGTCAGATTTCATCTGCGGGGAACCTCTTTTCCTTTTTTTATGAGAAGATCTGATCACAGAGTAAAGATACTTCAGAGAGTCCATTTCCATAGACGCTAATGGCAACTTTTTTAACATGGGTTTTCCCATAGACGGTGGTGTTTCTATGTGATAACGGTGGAACTAACCAGAGAATATGACGTAACGTTGTTGACTCTCTACAATCGAGCTACAGCCGCATACACTCTCTCAATTAACCCCGCCCACTTTCAAATCGCTAAAGATGGAAAAAAAATTATATATTTTCCCGGTTATTAAAACAGTTGCGTGTATCTTTTTTCGAGCATGCGCTGGGGATAATTTCTTAGACATTACAAGTCTCTCTGATGTCACGATCTCCAGGGACTTACCCAATGTTCTGGCCAGCTGAGATCTCTCGCTGGCTTATATATACTTGATCTGCCCGTGACGTCACTATCTCGCATCTTCTTTAAAGTGGAGATGGATCGGGAGCTACTCTGGAATCGAACTCACAACTGCAAGTCCACATTTAATACAATTTTAAAAAATAACTGATAAATGATAATTTCTGCGACCACAATCACAGCGAGATATTAAACGACAGAACAAACGATATCAATGTTTATAATAGGGAAAGTTTAGTTACTGTCAGGGAAAGTTTGCAACCATAAGGGAAAAGTTTCATTGATCAGGGGAAAAATAGCAGAGATTGAGAAATTCAAATGCAGCCTCCATACAAAGTTCTAAGTCCAATGAGAATCACTCGTTTCCTTTAGTCCCCGCCCACACCAATGATTGACAGCTGGAGGGTCGAAACGCCACTATGCGATAACTGTAGAACTATTTTAGTAAAATCGCGTTTTGGACTCTCTGAATAATCTTTACTCTGTGGATCTGACGAAGACCTTCCGAACAGAGCACCCCTCGGTTAATAGCTAAAAACGATTCCGGAGAGTTATATTTGTCGTAGCCAGATCGTGAAATTAGACATTTCGTGAACTGTCTAAACATTTCATGAACTGCAGCCAGATCGTGTAATGGTCAATCAGTTACACGAAGTGGCTAAATTTTTTAGACAGTTCAAGAAATGCAATTGAGCCTTAGACAGATCGTGTAATGTTCCAGAATTACATGAAATGTCCAAATTTTTTAGACAGTTCATGAAATGTCTAATAGCTGTTTTGCCGATCGTGTAATACACAGAGAAAAATCCTAACAGAAGGTCCAAAACGATATTTTCACATTCTGGATGGGTTTCAGGGTGCCACGAGGAACAATAAATGATTGACAGACAGGGGCGTGCAAACAGGGGGTCGTGCCAACAGGGGTCAACCTGTCGCTCAATCTGCTATTTTCGAAGGAGAAGGAAAAAAGTTTTCCTCGCCCAATCAGGCATTTTTCTCCACCTCTTGGGACGTAGATGCTTTTTCCAGCTGGCTCTCAGTTCTTTACACGTGATGACCTAGACTTGGAAAAACTTCTTTCTCTGAGAGAAGCAGTGAACATTTGCAGTGGATGGCAAGGATTTTTTCAATGCTCGTGCAGAGCTTCTGACGTGTAATGCACTACAAAAAGATGCGCAAAAAGAAAGCTAACATTTTGTGTAATAGTTGATGTCACTCAGGTTTACCATGTGTAAATAAATAAAAAAGAAGAAATATTTTATATTTGAAGTTTTGTAAATAAGTGAAAAATGAAATTTTATTCATAAATAAATAAAATTGGTTGCTTTAACTAATATTATCTTTTTTTAGTTTATTTCTTTTGAATAATCAATTACTCCTAGATATTACACGATCGGCAAATCAGCTATTAGACATTTCATGAACTGTCTAAAAAATTTGGACATTTCATGTAAATCTGGAACATTACACGATCTGTCTAAGTCCCAATTGCATTTCATGAACTGTCTAAAAATTTTAGCCACTTCGTGTAACTGATCGACCATTACACGATCTGGCTGCAGTTCATGAAATGTCTAGACAGTTCACGAAATGTCTAATTTCACGTTCTGTCTACGACATATTCATTTCTCGGAGGGAATTTGAGTTGATTTCAGTGTTATTTTTTTCAATCAAGTAAATATATCCTCATATCCCCCTTGATTACGCCCATGGCCTCCCACACCTTGCTGGAAGCTCTAGATAACTAACTGCAGAACCTTTTTCTTCGCTGAAACTTTTATTTCGATATTTCCGAATCCCTACTGACCTATGGTAGCCCATCTATCAGTTCCTAAGAACTGGTGGAACCGTTATTTGAGCACCTTCCCAGTCTATTATTTTAACATTGTTATGCCTAACCTAAACTGCGAACACTTACAACCGATTACTGGTTCTCCTGCCTACAAAATCTTGTAGAGCGTTTTTTCTAACATCTTGTAATCACTAATCAGTCATCATGCCCAGCAAGATGTTTTCCAATATACTGAATCAAATAGATGTCACGTACCATCTTTAATAGACTTTTAAAGTTAAAGCGTTACATTGAACCATAGTATAACGTACACAGTAACGTACACCCAAACCCCCATCGGCTGTTGAGGTACCCCTTGGAGCTAGATGAGATATGTTGGAATTTCTGAATATAGTAATCGATGGAAATAAGTCTGCTGATTTACCTCTTCTGACAATGCACATTTAGGGATCGAGACACTCAGTGCAAACAAGGGGGACACTATGCTACCTCTAAACAGATAATATAATGAATTGTATCTGAAATTTATCTGATTAGTTTTATGGAATGGGCCTTTCAGAAATCATGTCATTGGTTGCAAGTTCAGGTTTTCGCAGCTTAGGCTTTCAAAGCTAAACATTATGTAAATGATAGCTTGGGAAAGTGCTTAGATTACGGTTCCACCAGTTCTTAGGAACTGATAGAGGGGCTGACATAGGACAGTGGGGATTTAGAAATCTCAAAGTCACCATTTCAGCGAATAAAAAGATACTGCAGTTAGTTACTAGAGCTTCCAACAATGTGTGTGTGGTTCCATGGGCGTAATCAGGATATGGGATATATTTACTTGTTTAAAAAAGTAAATACTAAACTAACTCAAATTTCCTCCGAAATATAAGTATTACTCTCCGAAATTTCTTTAGCTATTAACCGAGAGGTTCTCTGTTCGGAAGATGTTCGTCAGATCTTCTCATAAATAAAAGAAAAGAGGTTCCCCGCAAATGAAATCTGACTGGATATCTGAACTATTTAAACCCAATACATTCCCATTCCCATATTCCTTCTACTGGCAGTTTCAGTTTGCTAAAAAGTAGATTGTAAAAAAAAATGTGTTTGTAAAATCGGAGTTAAAGTAAAAAAAATTAAAAATAATAATTAATACATGGAACCTGATGGAAAGATACAGCTCAATGGTGAGTTCTGGGTCACTTTCATGAAAATAATTGGTTTTTGTGAGGTTCTGATGGACAAAAAGGGCTACGTAGTAGGGTGGGACGAAAACACACTTTATTTTTTATTCATGTTCTAATAGCGCGGAAAGGGTGCCACTTGGGTCCAATAAGGACGGTGCAAAATATTTTTTCGATTGGATAATATCTTAGGCTCCCGCATCTCACTTGAAGTTCGAAAAAATGGATGACTTTTTTACAAAACAACAAAAAAACCAAAGATTAAACTCTCAAATATTGTTCATGATTTTTTATGAGGAACTATTATAGTCATAGACATAATGTTTCAGGTTCCATTATTTTATCACTCTTGTTTCGTTAGATATAATTTTTTAATGTTCAAAGAAATCTTGTAAAGTTGTTTTTCCTGCATTTATAAACAGCTAATAACTCTAGAGCTATACAATTTAAAAACCTGAAATTAGTCCCATTCGGTTCGTAATTTTTTGCCTTTGATTTGATGTGCATCATACTTCATAGGATCATTTCTATAGTATGATTAGCGAGTTCACTCACCGAACTTCGCAGGCAAAAAGGCTAATAGGATATTGGGATATATTAAAAAAACTGTTTCTTCAAGGTCCGAGGATATTATTTTGCCACTATACAGAGGCTTGGTGAGACCTCATCTAGAGTATGCTGTTCAGTTTTGGTCTCCATACTTATTAAAAGATATTGATTCAATTGAAAGGGTTCAGCATAGGGCTACTAAAATGGTCAAGGGTATATCCAGTTTAAGTTATGAGGGAAGATTAAAGAAGCTAAATATGTTCACTCTAGAGAAAAGAAGGATTAGAGGGGATTTGATTCAACTTTTTAAAATGGTAAAGCAAGGGGACACAGAGGGACTAGATTTCAATACGGGTAATAGAACAAGGGGTCACAATTTCAAATTGAATAAAGTAAAATTTAAGACGGAGTGTAGAAAGCATTATTTTTTTAATAGGGTAGTGGATAGATGGAATGCGTTGCCTGAAACAATTGTAAATTCAAGAGGGGTAAACGAGTTCAAGAGGAAAATTGACAGATACTGGGATTCCGGTAGTCTGAGCTAAAAAGACTGGACCAACCTTGCTGGGCTTACGCCTGTGGTTGGTCGACTTAATTTGTATTTGTATTTGTATTTATAACCATCATTTTCAAAAAAAAATTTTTGAAAATTTAAAAAAAGTGGAAAAAAATTTTATAAAAAAATTTTCTTTGAAAATTTCTTTGAAAAAAATTTAAAAGCCTTTTAACTCATAAAATGAACAATTCTACCAAATTTCAAGTTGAAAATAAAATATAATCATGTATAAAAAAAAATAAAAATTTCGAAATTTAGGCAAATCCCTAAACAATCCCCAAAATTATAAAGCAAGAGCAATTCACTCATGGAAAATTCATAAACTCGCTTGAGGGTGTTCATATGACTTATAACATGTAAAAAATGTCACATAAATTTCAGAAAATACGACAATTTACAGATTCGGTACAAAACCTTACAGAGATAATTTTCAACTTTAAGTTAATTCAATTTGCATGAATTACTCCTGAAAATTCCTAAGAATTATGTTTATATCTAATTGTTTTTACTTTTAAAAAGTCAAATCAAAGTAAATTAAAAGTTTGAGAGCATAAAAAATTGGATATAAACACATTTCTTAGGAATATTCAGTTAAAATTCATGCAAATTGAATTAACTTAAAGTTGAAAATTAACTCTGTAAGGTTTTGTACCGAATCTGTAAATTGTCGTATTTTCTGAAATTTATGTGACATTTTTTACTAGTTATAAGTCATATGAACACCCTCAAGCGAGTTTATGAATTTTCCATGAGTGAATTGCTCTTGCTTTATAATTTTGGGGATTGTTTAGGGATTTGCCTAAATTTCGAAATTTTTATTTTTTTTATAAATGATTATATTTTATTTTCAACTTGAAATTTTGTAGTATTGTTCATTTTATGAGTTAAAAGGCTTTTAAATTTTTTTCAAAAAATTTTTCACAAAAAAATTTTTTATAAAATTTTTTTTCACTTTTTTTAAATTTTCAAAAATTCTTTTTGAAAATGATGGTTATGATGCACATCAAATCAAAGACAAAAAATTTACGAACCGAATGGGACTAATTTCAGGTTTTTAAGTTGTATAGTTCTAGAGTTATTAGCTGTTTAAAAATGCAAGAAAAACAACTTTACAAGATTTCTTTGAACATTAAAAAATTATATCTAACGAAACAAGAGTGATAAAATAATGGAACCTGAAACATTATGTCTATGACTATAATAGTTCCTCATAAAAAAATCATGAACAATATTTGAGAGTTTAATCTTCGGTTTTTTTGTTGTTTTGTAAAAAAGTCATCCATTTTTTCGAACTTCAAGTGCGATGCGGGAGCCTAAGATATTATCCAATCGAAAAAATATTTTGCACCGTCCTTATTGGACCTAAGTGGCACCCTTTCCGCGCTATTAGAACATGACTAAAAAATAAAGTGTGTTTTCGGCCCACCCTACTACGTAGGCGGGCGCAGCGTTGGAGTTTGGAGGGAAAGCCAACATTACCAGCAGCGCGCTTGCCCACAAAACCCCCGCTCGCGTAGGGGGAAAAGTGGAAATAAGGATGGGGTTCACGGAATAATCCCTCTAGACATCTACCACACCTCCTGAAGAAAATCTGTGCATCATAAGGCCCCATAAATATAAGAAATATTGCAAAATAGCTAATTTTTGGTAAAAATTCAAAACTTTAGGTCGAGGTTCAGAACAAAAGATATTATTTGATAGGGCTAAAATTTCACACACGAGTTACTGTTATAGGTAGGCAAGTTTTCCGCACTATTACGATTTGGTCCGCTGAAATAAGTGCGGTTCGACGCACCTTAGTATCATAATCCTTAAGTTCTTATCAATCAATAAAAAATTGATAAACTGTAGCACTCTTAAAATGACAGTCTCAAAACTGAGTAAAACCCATCCAAATGTCTTAAAATTTGAAAACATGAATATACTTATTTCTTAAAATGTGCATACTCAAATATGAAACATCTTGAGTTTGAACTCAAAAATGAGCTCATGATGTTTCATTTTTGAGTATGCACATTTTTAAAAATGAGTATATTCATGTTTTCAAATTTGAGTACATTAGGATCGGAGCCCTTTTGAGTACTTTTTACACAGTTTTGAGAGTGTCGTTTTAAGAGGGAGGGTATCTCGTAAAAGGAATATTTTAATAAGTTTTTCAAATTATTCAAATGATATTATTTCAAACGTAATTTTTTATTACACACCTACTTTAAAATTAAAAATATATGTATCCTTTTGAATTGAGTAACTGAATGCATATTTAAATTTTGTATACATTGTAGTTTTTCACAAATCCATCAAATAAATCATCTAAATATAATGTCATGTGATATTCAGTTACTAAGCATAATACCTTTAAAATTGTATTCACCTACAAAGTAATAAATGTAATTTGAAGGTAAAAGCACCTCGCATTAGCTAACTTATAAAATATCCACCACTCTTTTAAATTTTAAATCATACACCACCTAACAGAAAACCATTGAAGAAATCCAAATAATCTAGGTAACAAACTTGCGATGAAAAATACCCTATCACAAGATTGAAGCAAGGCACCTCAAAGAAGCCTCTCACAAAGAATTTCGTGATCGACTCTCACACTTCGGAATAAACCTTATATGAATCTCACACCCCCTTAAACTTTTATGAGGCATGGATATTTGGAAGACCTTATTTTTCGGCGCATAAGAGCGGAAAACTCCCCGAATATTCCCGCTTTAAGAAGTCCCATTTCACTTTCGATATCAAGTCTAGTGTCTGGATATTTAATCCTCTGAATAATAATATCTCCACAGCGGGTATAAAAAGAGTGAGCAGGAAAGAAGTTTTTTTACTAATGAGAGAGGCATAACATTCGCTTCCGATATTCCATCGGGAGTCCTTTTTTAAACTTCCTGCTCAAACGTGATGGTTAAGAAGTAAATAAAAAATAACCGGATTTCTTTTGAGGGACGAAATCCAAGCACGCCCTTGGTAGGCGCCTTGGTCTGGCAAGTTTTGAATCTAGAGTGCTTATCTCACCCCACATCGTTCTTTGAAGTATGCTGACAATGCAACTCTTTTTTAATAATAAAATTGCACGCAGGGGAAAAAACCTCCTGTCGATGTGATTGCAGTGCAGGCGTAGGAAGTTGCGATTTATTTAATGTTTTTTTGCTTTGTTTGGTTTGCTTTCAGGGAGTATAACTACAAAAACGCTAAACTTGCTCCTCATTTTTCTTCTTCGGTGGTGATTGGAAGCGACCCTTTATAAAGGTATAGAAGAGCCGGATGCAATAAAATTCGACGGGAAGTGAGGGTATACGGCTGTTTATAAATGCATAGATATACACCGTTTCATTTCCTTCTCGTCTTGGATTTCAGATCTTTCGTCACATGTGATAATGTGATTCCCGGCTGTCTTTATATTTTTCGGGACATGATAGAAAATGAATTTCCTTTCCTTATCAAAAATTATAGCTTTACTTTAAAAAAAGGGTCTTGTACCAATCCTTAAAGTTAAGGTATTTAATGTCTATACTAAGAGTAAAAGTTATTTCTAAAGTAAGATATCGGACAAGTAAAAAGAGTACAACGAAAGATACATGAAACATAATTATTTTGTTGATTTATATGTTACAGGCAAAGTGATTAATTGGACATTATTAATAATGCTCAAAGTGGAGGTGGGCAAAGTGATAAATTTCATTGATAAATGCCATTGAATTTATCACATTGCCCAATACTAATAAAAAAGTTAAAAATAATATTTCAAATGATCTTTATATTTTAACTAACTTTATTCTTAAGTGTACTTTTCGCTCTTTTAACACTTTCAAAATCATGAGGCACCTAAGATTATCATTGGATCAAATGGAGAATTTGAGACGTCGATGACTGAAAGGATTAAGAAAATAATACTGTGCAGACAGTTTTTACTGCAATAAATTTCATTAAAAGTTGACTATTAAGAATTTAAGAACACTTAATGAATTTACATTTTAAAAAATTACATTAAAAATTAAAACAAACTGAAACTAAAAGTTTAAGGCTTTTGTAAATAATAATATTTTTATACTTAGGTAATGAAATAAATAATAGGTTTTTTTAAATGGAGTTTTGTGTTGCTTAATTTATTTTTTGAAAATGGCGGAAATGCTTTGATGATTAGTTCCATATTAATCCAAATGAAATGTATAAAACGCTCCTTCTTGCATATGTTTCAATACTTGTTTACACTATTTATTAGAAAGTAGTTTCTCATTTCTGAAGTACGGTTGGATTTATTTGTTTCTACACATATTTTCAGTCGTATTCAGAATATCGGTTTTTCATTGCTAACTTTCTACATATATTCATAACTTATTCTTAAAACAAAAAAAATTACATACAAAGCCAATTTGTTTGATTAATATTATTGAGATTGAATCGTAACAAGAATAATAGTAATTCTAATGCTAGTTGTATGACATTGAAATGATGACATTGAAATTTAATCCCTTAAACCACGTCTGTACATTATAATTCTAAGACGCAACGAGGATGTTAGTTATGAAAATGTTTTGATAACCACACAGTGGACATTCAGGTTCTCCCGGGTATTGTATTTACTCATAGGTTACTAATTATGACCATTAAGAGATAAACTTGCAAGACCATACCATTCAACTAAGGTATCCAACCATGATGTATGCTATGTAAATTGTCATTTTCAATGGACATTTTTGTAAACATATATCCTGAAATTAAACCATGAAGGGTATATTAGATGCAAATGGGTTAAGTCTTTCTTTAAACAATTTTCAATAATATTCCAAGAGGAATATTGATCCTTAAAATACTTTTCCCCTTGTTAAATATTACTCCGAAAAAGCTCACATGTAAGGATATGATATGTGATTCACGGTTACATGATCTCATACACTGATTGCGCAGCACGAATTAATTTGGTTTTCTTGCGCCATGAAACCTCAACCATCCAAACCTCTTACACTGATTCAGTGCTCGATTCCTTATTTAGAATCGAACACGTCGAAATTTAATATTTTAAATTAAAAAATAGCAGGTCAATATTTTAAATTTCACAGGAAAAATATTGTCCGAGATCAGTAAGATAAAAAATATGATGTTGTTAAAAGAAAAAGTTGATTCAGTACCAGTTTTTACGTCGGAAAAATTCTTGACTTTCATGTCATACCTGTTATTGCGACATTCAAAGTTTGGTGTTGGCTCCAATTTAATTTAACTTATTTTAAATCTACGAAAAAATAAAACTCTTAAATCATTAATTTTGAAGGAAATAGAAAACTAGTTTACGATTATTTTGAAAAATCCTTTGGGTCCCACCAACACCATCTTAAGAGATTTCAAACGACGAAAACCACCCATCTAAAGTTATAGTGTTGTTGGTATTTAAACTATTAAGTAAAACTACTTAAACAAATGATTTCAAAGTTTTTAAAAACAAAATTGTAACATAATCTAGGAGGCTTTAAGTAAAAATATTCGATTAGGGACTCCCTTTTATTATAACAGTGATCCTCTACACAAAGCATCTCCAAAACATTTCAGAAAATTCTGAACTGAATATTTATTTAACTTTAAATTCAAATACATTAACACGGTCAACTCCTTATACACAAACGCGCTCTAGAATGCATTGCACTCAAAAGCTGGAACTATTAATTTGAAGGAAGTAACTGGTTAAAATTTTACGTCCATTTAGAAAGACGTATGAAGGGGTGATTAAAATTGAAAAGGTGTCCGAAATTTCCAAGTTGGTTAAGTGCTGAAGTTTGAACGCATTCATTTCTGGATATAAATGGTAGGGTCGGACATTTACAAGATTTAGAGAAATTACTAGTACTGACTGAACAATTCTCGATTGAAAAATAATTTCGAATTTTATGTATCAGGTGAAAGCTTATTGTACTGATTTAATAGTGCCCTGAACCTATTTATAGTAAAACAAAGATAATAACCAATGATTTCACAAAATACATAACTTCAAGTTGTTTCCTACTTTTATATCATCACAACACTGTTGGCACATAACAAATCTGTTGAAAATCACTTATTGATTCCTCTCCCTTTCTACTATAAATTAATAGTAAAAATCCAACCATAATAAATATAAATTGATAGTAGTTTTACCCTGATATATTTTTTCCGTATCGCATTGTACGACCATTTTTTGATAATAGTGCGTTAAGCACAGATATATTTTTAACGCCTCTGAGAGCGTATTTCACGCACTGAAAATCAGAAATACGCTTTTAAAAACTAGCTAGGCTTATTTTCATGCTTTAAATTTTTGACGAAGGCTTTCCTTAAAGAAATGCATGACACCCCACTGAAATAGAATAATATTTTTTCTACTGAAATTTGTTATATGAAATAAAAATTTCATTTAGTATGTTTAATGAAAAATAAATTGTTTTATTTATAATGTTTAATATTTTCTTCAATTTTTAACAGATGCTATATTTTAAAGACCAAAAGAGCATTCTCATTTTTTCCTATTTCATTTTGCCAATTAAAAAAATGTTAACAATTTTTCGTATTTCACTCCTCATAAATGAATTTCACGCCTCCTAAAAAAGTCAAGGAGTATTTTTATTCCTCTAAAAAATTTCTAAGAATAACACTGGAGCAATTTACTTGATTTTCAATTCATTATTCATTCATTCATTCGTTGTAAAATTTTCATTTTTTTAAGTTTCTTTCCAATTAGCACTTTTATGTCATTTAAAATATTTTTGAAAGTATTTATTAAAACTCATTACGAAGAAACACACACACACAAACTTATTACCTGAGTTGTTTTAATACGCTTCCTGGATTTGGTCTCAGCTCATAGAAAAATTCATCCTAATAAAGTTGAGAAAAATTTAATTTCCTTAAATATTTTTTATCAAATTAGCTTTTTAAATTTGTAATTATCTGATTCTTTGGGATAAGTGAAGCTTTAATTTCAAATAATGAAATTTATGCTTAATTGCTATTTACCTGAGTCTCTACATTGATACATCTAAAATTCACGAAAGTTGCACCGATTTTTTTTACGAATTGTAGAACGGACTCAAATGCAGAAATTCAAATTATGATTATCGATACTCTGCGTCATTAAAAAATGCTTATGAAAACTCAGCCTATCAGATAAACCTCACTTAAAAATACTGAATTATGGTCTCAATTTAAGTTTAGTTGGTTTGTTGTGGTTCTATGTAACAAAAATGAAGTTAGATTATATTGCGCCAAGAGACATAAGGTATCAATTTAAATTTAGGTAACATGTTTGCTGATTCAACCTGAAAGAAATTCGCATTCACGACTCTATAAAAACCCATTTCAAACTTAACTGGATTGCAAACAGTAAACAATTTTAAATTGATAATACCTGTTACAAAATCATATCTTCAATTACGCAACCTTAACAAATTCAAAACATGAATTTATCACACTCATAGCTTCACCTATCACTTAAATACGCACATACATTATGACAACTCACCCACACTTTCAAAACAGTGACATATGACATTCATCTAACGACCCATATAGAGTTCCGTAAACACCCCGCAAATTAATATAGCAGCAATCCCACAAAAGGAAGGTGGGATATACAGCTGCGGGGGGCTTAGCCTCCCCTCTATCGATTTTTATTGTATTTATTATCTCTTCTAAAGACTCGGCACATTATTCCCCCTTAGCTTACCAATCGGGGTGCGACTATGCAGTAGGCATTCAATTACGATCAGGATCACGATATCGCGGGTGACGCATAGGATTCGAGAGGCTTTCATAACAGACTATTTCCGAAATAGAGTTGTCAGGACTGCCCCCTGTCATGCTTAATGTGTTAATGTTATTTACCTAGTCGGAAGGGATGAGATGTGAAGGGCTGTATGGAAAGAAGGGACATGTATTAAAAGAATCAATGTTGGTTGTTCTTGGTATGGGGTCAAAACTAAATTTTCAAAACATTTAACTTAACCACAAATACCGTACATAAATTAAATGTTGGTATAGCATTACTAGCAATAGCAATGCCAGAAATATTAAGAGTAGTTTTAGTAATAGCAATAACATTAATAGTTCAATATTATTTATATGAGATATTTATGTGAAACAATGGTAGTAACTAGTATCATAATATACACTACTAATAAGTTTATACGTCTATATCCCAAAAAAATTCCCAGAATTGGTTCTAATCATTAAATACAGAACCAGTGATAGAGGTACTATTTATCTAGTAGAGTATGGATTGTGAATTTATCTATTATTAACGGTATCACGATTTTGAAAGTAGAATCAACAATAAACTACATTATTTAATGACTATGTTTTACAAAATTAAATTACAATGTTTTTTAATTAGGTATATGAAATATATTATGTTTTAGAAAATATTTTGAGATTTATTATCACAGCTTTTGATAACAGTACATAAATGTGGTGGTGTTGACCGGTATGTTGTTACATACTAAACATTTGCTTATTATTTGTTTAGTTTTTTATGTATTTGTATACCTTGTGTCGATTAACATTTTTTATATATTCCACCAAATTTAAATTTAAAAGCAACAAATATGTAATAAACATAATTTCAAGAAAAAGTATAGAAACTCCAATCCATATAATATTTTTGTTTCACCCAAACCTGGTAATTTTTTTTCGATGAAAGAAATACAGTAAATCTCCTATAACCCACTCTCAAAAATCCAAATTGATATAGTGCCTGGAAAAATAAATCACCAAGGTACATTCGTTTCTAAATTGCTATATTTCGGACTCCACACGATTTACCCCCTCTCCATCCCAAAGGTGTCGAAATAAACAAACAAGCAAAAAAAAACTCCAAATAAACATCAAAAAGGAAGTAGGGGGAAATACCGATTTAGTTAAGGTATTCTGGTCCGCTGGACTCACCCCTCGTTCAGCGGCGACATCATAAAAACCAGAGGAGGGGGAAATCACATGAGATCTTATAAATAATTGATGGCCAAATTCCTGGTGCTCTTTGGCCTGGCTATCTGTGTCCAAACTTGACATTGGTGACAAGAGCGTTTCGTAATCATCTGTTAATGGTCTGTCTGGCAAGAAGCTGGAACAGATGGTTAGCAGCCGCTTGTTAAAATATTCAGCGTTTGTAGCTGAGCATTCTCGAGAATTAACAATGTTGTCCTTGCGTGATGCTTGTTCACGCCAGCGGGGAAAGAATTCGCTACAAGGAGATGCTAAGTGACGACTGGCAAATGGGCATCGCCAAAAAGATCGCCGTGAATAAATAGAGCTGTAAAACGCCCGAGCATATCGCATGAGCCCCTCATGAATACTTAAAGGTTCGGAAATGATTTTTATGTCCGGGCAATTAGGGTTATATGAAGCTGTGTCGGACACGCAGTTGACACTCATTTAATTTATATAGTGTAGCGGACATGCACGCTAGCTTAATTGTTTATTAATGATCTTGTGATTCATCACATATTATTTTATACTGATTAAAAAGTAAAAATCTCTTTATTCAGTCTGGGCTACTTTATTTTAACAACATAAAGTCAATCAGGAATTTTCGTATACTTTTATCCTTCAAAGGGGAATTTTTAAAGACCCATGATTAGTTGATATAGTTATTGAAGCTAGTGAATAGAGGTTTATTTTTTTCTAAATAGTATGTAGGGATGATGCTTTTAATTTTGTATCAATACATTACGATAAATGAACCGTGTATTTAGAGCTAGACAAGGAGAAAATATATTGTTTCAAAATTGTTGATCATAACAAGAAAAGAAAATACAAGAAGAAGGAAACACATCCAAAAGTTTTATGTGTACTTTACAGTGTAGAATAACTCACGAAATTGCGCTTTACGATGAGAGTATGTTTTTGAAAATTATAAAATTGCCGTTTTGATTCTGTGTAGATCCTTATTATTGTTCTTCTAAATACCTAAATATAAAATTAAATTATTTTATATTGCTCAAAATCCAGAAAAAGAAATAAATATTAGTGAATAAAATATTTTCACAGTTAAAAAGTATGTCAGATTTTGGACGACTGAAAAATAATTATGTTTAACCTCTAAAATGTTGCCTTATTACACCCTATTAAATTAAAGATAAATGTTAACATTATAACATATATATGTAAAGTAACAGAACTTTCTGTTAACATTATAACATTAGAACAAAGGGGCGTAGTCAATTTATTCTATAAAGGAATGAACATTGTAGAGAACTAAACGAAATTATCAAGATCGCACTACCATCTGAAAAAAAAGAAATAATTATCTAAGTAATCGTGTTTTACCATTTTTCCAAATAAAAACATGGGCCATTGTATCACCCGTTAATCAGTGTTAAGCCTAGTACTTTCCTACATTGATTTTATAAGTAATCGATCTAATGGCCAGTACTCACTAAAGCCATATGGTCATTACCCTTGAGGGTCGTTATAACGACCGTCGACTTAGTTCTTATGTATCCTGTTTAGATCAAATCACCAATGTGTAGCTGTGAGCTCTGGAAACAGAAGGGGAAGATAATGGGTACGAAAGGTTTATTTATATTGCTCATAAAAAGTAGGCACGAAATGTTAACCTAGTATAATAACATACCAAGAAAATTTTATATTTTATCTATGAACTATGTGAATAAGAAAAACACATTTTTATAGTGAGGAGTATACATACGTATGCATAAGAGTGAAGTAAGTATACAGGGTGTTTCAAAATTGCGGAAGTAAGGTCTTCCCGTAAGTGAGCCTGGAGAATCCATTGAGAGGACTTACAGCGCCCCTAGGGGTGAAATTAAAAAAGTTAAAAAAAATTAATTTAAAAACTAAAAGAGATAGAGAAAAAACCTCAGTGACAGTATTGGTGCCAACGTCATGAAGAATTCACTGAAAAAAATTCATGAAAATATCTTGAATATTCGCCGAGATATTTGCACTTTTTTAGGGGTCAAAAAAGAAAAAGTTCGCATATTTGCAAATTTTTTGATTTTTTATTAAATTTTGTGTTCTTTCAACTAAAAAAACACAAAACTACAAATAACACTGGAAAATTTGCAAATATGCGAATTTTTTCTTTTTTGACCCCTGAAAAAGTGATATTTTCACATGTTAATATCTCCGCGAATATTCAAGATATTTTGATCAAATTTTTTCAGTGAGTTTTTCATGACGTTGGCAACAATACTCTTCATGAGGTTTTTGCTCCATCTCCTTTAGTTTTTAAATTAATTTTATTAACTTTTTAATTTCGCCGCTAGGGGCGCTGTAAGTTCTCTCAATGGATTCTCCAGGCTCACTTACATAGGGGTAGACCTTACTTCCGTGACCCTAGGAGGCGTTGATTCCAAATAAAAGCCGTGCAACGCAATTTTGAAACACCCTGTATATAAATGCACATGAGAACTTGCAACTCTCAATATACCTTCTAAAATATGTTTATGTTACGGGCAAAGTGATTAATTGGGCATTGTTAATAATGCCCAGAGTGTAGGTGGGCAAAATGATCAATTTCATTGATTAATGCTATTGAATTTATCACATTGCCCTCCTCTACTTCGGGCTTTATTAATAATACCCGATTTATCACATTTTCGTAACATATATATTATATCATTACATTTAGTATATTTACTTTTTTAAATATAAAAGTATTATAGTTTATTAAATTCAATGAAATAATGATTCGAGACGGTAATGACCAATGAAAGTAAAAAATACTGCTTAAAAATCGAAAATTACGTTAAGGGAATACCTTTTCATTAAATCGATTTAAGGTACCGGTTGCTATTCAATAAAAATATACCTATTTACACTAAAAAACTTAAGAATAAAGTTTCTGGTATTCTCAATTTAGCTATACTACAATCCTTTTAAAACATTTAAGGTAAATAAGAATTCCATTTAATCGAACGATTTTTCTATACGATACACTCCCATTAAAAGAATTAATTGACTAATGTTTTTATCCTGATATCCCATACTATGCTTTGCCAACCTTTGTGACATCGAACAAAAATAGTTGAGTAACTAAAGTATAAAGATTATTCCAAAAGGAAATCGATGGGAAGATTTCAAAACATACATCACAATATAACAGTAGAAAAGTAATTAATACTTTCTCATTAAAATTTGTCTATTTTAAAATATATAAGACTGAGACCGGCACTGAAATTTCTTGTTAAGGTTTTCTTATTTTTATAATTATATTATTTCCCAATTTTTATTTATATAAATCATGTGTTTACTACAAATAATTCCTTCCTTTTAAAAAAATGCATAACCAATTTCAGACTATAATATCAGAAATAGTTCACTTTCTTAAAAATTAATATAAGCTATTTGCTTTAGAATGTTTAATTCATACTTGGTCAGTACAAATAAAAACGATTTATTTTAATTATTTAATTTACTCTATATCAATTAATGTGTAAAAATCTAATAAGTTATCTCAATGTTATTTTGGTATGATTCTCCGGTGTTAATACAGGGTAACATTTCTTTTCAATCAAAGAGAGGTTCATGATGATTCAACCCAAGATTTAAATCACTACAGTGTATCTTATTTAACTAATGAAGTTAGCAAGAGCTTCTTTGATAATTATAAATATAATTAACAAATAATTACCTAAAATCACTCTCAGTTCCTCATTTACAAAACAATCTCCAACTGCATTTTCTATCAACGCGACACAAAATATAAACTTAATTACATTGACTATCTGTTCAGCAGCTCTCAATTTATTAAGTTGCCAATACCACATCAAGACGACCCTTACAAGAATTAATTATTTTAGAAGCTGCATTATATTTTATGTTAATTAAAGCAAGGATTAAACAATCACATGCATTATACACTATAATCCAAAGAGAGACTCGCGCAAAATAATTTCTCTATTCAAACACTTCCCCCAAAAGTGTGAGGCACTTGAACATTTTCACGCAAATGCTTAAACAAAGCTTAGAAAAATTCCGATACAATGCGCTAGGCGGCTAGGCGTTTTCGTTTCTACGTATTAATTATTTTGCGAGTTGATCACATTAATTAGCATAGCTCTCAGGTCAAAGCATTTTGACTCTTTTGTTACGCGGAGCCACACATTAATATTAATTCTCTTTAGTGACAAACGGCTATTAATTATGGAGCGGAAATTAAGTTCTCTCAGTTGTGTTGGCAACATCCAATCGTAATCGGGCCTTCTTTGCACTCTTTGAGGTTCCTCCACAACACAACAGTTAGCTTTGTTACGGCATGGCTATAAATTATAGGATTATCAGCTGTTCTGGACTTATTCCAATTCAATGAGCCACGTGCTTTCTCTAAGTGCAGTTGCAGTGCCTAAATTCTCTCTAATCTTTTACTTTATTTAAGACCTTGAAGTCTTGGGGATTAGGCCTTGGTTAAGGTTATGAGTAATATCCTTTTTCATAACCTCATTTTCTAGTTCAGTGCTAACTGTATTTGAAGAATTAAATCGAGGGAAATTATTTCTTCAGGCAGAACTGGTTCATTTTATTTTATTATTTAAAATAAATAATGTAAATAAGTTAATATAGAATAGATATTCTTGAAATTATGAATAATTACCTGTTTTTTTGGATAGATGCCATGTTTACTAATTTCAAATGTATTTATCAAAATTTCAAAGTAATAGAAATACACATAATAATGATAAAATTACATTTAAAAATTGAATAATAAGCATAGCTGAGGAAAATGAAATGGAAATAATCATCAAAACCAAGTACTGTCAAACTTGTCAACCATAAAAGCAGTATTTTAATTAAGTGTTACCGTTTATTGCTTAAGTACATCTTGAAGTTTTAATGACCCTGAATTTATATTTTCAATATGACCCTTAATAATATTTTTATTGTACATATTAATATAATAACACTGGTAAACAAAGTTTTTGGCCCAAGATACTTTAATAGTGATTGTAGGGTAGTTTTTTACGCTGATTTCAAAGCTGCAATCAGAATTTTTCTATCACCCTCAGATTTTGCACAATTAAATTTTTTTAAATATTGTTTCGTGGTGCTTAGTTACTGTTCCCAAGGATATCTATTAAATACCAAATAAAATTTTAATTTATCTATTTGATGGTTTTGGATTATTATTATTGATATCTACTATAAAACACCATTTCTTTATTTCTATTGGCTTTTAGAGGGTAATTTCGGTCCAATTTTCTTCTCTAAGAATGACAGTGCTGGGCCAATTATACCGTGGCTATCTCGAGAGTCAAGATATTAAATATTAAATGAAATAACTTAACTTAACCTTCCTAACCTCTTGAAAAAATGGTCACATATTCCCCCCGTGGGGTCTAATAGTACCCCATGCGTAAAATGTGCCTATGACTCAAATAAAGGGTAAAAATGCCTTAAATCGAAAATAATTAAAATTTTTTTGCTTTTAAAAAGATGTTTCAGAGTAATTTTTCTAATTTTTTTGGTATTTTTCTCATTTTTTGGTCCTATTAAGGCGTTATTTGGTTTCTTTCGATACACGTTTTTTTATAACACCTGAACCTTCAAACAATAATCAAATTACAGAAATAAACTATAATGAAGTTGTTTTACTTTAAGTGTTTATAATCAGTGCTGCTTAAAGTATACTAGCTGATACACCCGGCCTTGAACGGGTAGAATTTATCAGTTAATTTTAGTGATTTATCAGGCTGAAAATCTTTTCTTTTCTGTATTATGAGCTACCTGTCATCCCAGAATAGTTTATTTAGTAAAATGAAACATGTGAAATGTGGTTACTCCTTTTTAAAATTGAAATAATATTATAAAAAATGATCGGTTCAGATTTGGTGTAACAGGTTTCTCGCTTGTTTATATAAGTTTTCAAAGCGAAACTGGTTATTTTTCTTTCTAATTCTTGGAAATCACATTCTGAATTTCAGTAAACACTCATAAATCTTTGAAAGCATTCTTATTTTTCCAAGAAAACTGAAAATAAAAAACCCATGAATTTATAATGTTTTTGTAAAGAATTCGTTCAACAGGAAGTGATGGCGACAGTTGTCTGAGTTTTTTTTATTCCAACTGTTAGATAATCAAAAGATTTCTATAAATAGCATATTTTTCTTGGTATATGAAGGAAAAATTTAAGAAATAGTGAGTAATTCAATGTACTTTGCTTCAATCTTCTTTTTATAAAAAAAATGACAATTTCTAAGAAAATGTCTTTCTAATACATCTCTAAACGGCTTAAACAAACATAAAAAACATGTTTTATCAATAATATAACAGAAAAATAAAATATAAAGCTTTATTTGATATTGTTTTACCGCCATTCATGCCTGGGATCGCAGGAGACCCCAGAGGGGGAATATGTGACTTTTTGTTCCAGAACTCTTAAAAATTGTATAAAAATTCCAAAATTTCAACACATTGTACAAATGCACGCAACTGAGGAATACTAGCATCGAAAATCCCCAAAGCTGAAATCCACTGGAGATATCACACGTCAAAGTGCGCTTGGGGTACTAAAAGACCCCAAAGGGGTAGAAAGGTTAAGGATTCTAAGACCACATAATATAAGACCTAAGACCATCATAAAAGAACTAAAAATATGATTATCAGTCCTTATTCCACCCACCAGCAGCGATCCAGGAGCAAGAAGCTTACTTAAAAGAAGATTGATCCAACATCTCTCACTACCTTGTTCAAAGCTGGAAAACACTCTATAAATCATGCAATAAGTTCTAGTATGATCATATCATAGCTAATTACACAAAGTTTTTTATTAAAGCTGTTTTATTTAAGTTTGTATAGAAGTTTCTACCATATGTATGGAGTGTGAACGTGTATAGAGCTCTTTTATTAGTGGAATGTCTTTGTGTACCCCTTTTAATTTTTGTTAAGGTAAATTTAAACACATGTCGAATGTTTACAATCATCATAAATCTTATGCTATGGTCCATTATTATAATTTTTTTAGATGCTGCTGAGTCAGAACCATTTAATTCTTAAGTTTTACACAAAAGTGGGAGTGCAGGGACAATGGGGGGGCTAGAATTCTTGTGAGTTACTTCTGGGTACTTAACACTAGAACCGCCGGAGCAGTCATTTTGACTGTTTTGCGTTTTTAATTCTAAATATTTTCAAAGATATTTGAGTTACACACTTGTGATTTCGTGACTTTTCCTAATTTATGCTTCTATATAAGTCATCCAAGTTTCATTAATTTTTGAAAAGCCGTTCCGGAGATATTTATTGGTCTACCTAGAACCGCCAAAACAGTCATTTTGACTGGTGGATGTTTAGTGCGTGTATTTCTTGCATTACCCCTTAAATTCTTACAGTTAATGCTTTCTAAGAAATATACAGGGTGATTCAGATAAGTGTTTCATAACTTCTAGGGGAGGTAGGGTACATCAAGACGAACAAGAATTGGTATAGGAAGGGGGGTCGCAGTTACACCGTTAAAGAGCTAGGTCCTAATGTAGTGCGAGAGCGTTACAAAAGGACGTTTTGCCAAGGCCCGTTTAACGAAAAAAAAAACATAATGAAATGAAAAAATTTATTGCATGAGGTACAGCAGTATCCGTACTACTTACATAATAAATTTGATAGAAATTGTACCACTTGCTAAACCGTGGGGTGAGTTTTAAAACATGCAATATTAATATTTTAGTCAAAGAATCACATTCCTTAATGGTATTCAGAAAAATGATGATCGGGGAAGGAATTTTCAATGATCGTAACATGGATCATTGAAACTGTTTGATCATTGAAAATTCCTTCCCCGATCATCTTTTTTCTAAATACCATTAATGGAACTCCATTGTTTGACTAAGAGCACGTTTTAAAACTCACCCCACGGTTTAGAAAGTGGTCCAATTTCTATCAAATTTATGATGTAAGTAATACGGATACTGCTGTACCTCATGCAATAAATTTTTTCATTTCATTATGTTTTTTTGCGTTAAACGGGCCTTGGCAAAACGTCCTTTTGTAACGCTCTCGCACTACATTAGGACCTAGCTCTTTAACGGTGTAACTGAGACCCCCCTTTCTATGCCAATTCTTGTTCGTCTTGATGTACCCTACCTCCCCTAGAAGTTATGAAACACTTATCTGAATCACCCTGTATAGAAGTTCTTCAAACAAATATAATATATTTTATGGTTTTGACAGCTGCAAATGGTCAATATATCATTATAAATCCCAGAAATTCATGTATATACACTTGGTAGAAGTTTTTGATTTCCCACGCCTTTTTTATAATTTTCTATGAAAGATTTATTATTTCCTTTATGAGAAAAGAAACAAAGTTCATTTTACTGAACTGTTCTTACTTTTTATGTGGAAAAAAGTGTGTTTATGCAATTATTCAGGCAAAATACTGCTTTACATAGTGATGCAGACAATTGATTTTTCGAAACGTGCTAAAACGGAGTTATGACTTCATTATTCAGTTTTTAGTGTTGTGAGAAATGGTTTTAGAGATATATATAATTATTCAAGAAATATTTTGTCCGTAATTTTTATTTTTGGCTAGAACGTTGTATAAGTATAAATAACCTATTTCTTATTATTTACAACGAAATTTAAGATGCAAAACTAAATAAATGTGTTTGTTTTAAATTGAATTAGTGTTATTTATCCTTTCTCCTCAAGTATTAGAAGCAATCTCGAGCTCAAAAGATTGTTTTTACTGGTAGAAAAGCTTAGCAGTCAAAATGACTGCATCCGGCGGTTCTAGGTATGTGGTACTTGCCGGCGGTTCTAGTGTTAAAGGAACATTTTTGATCCTTTACACCAAAAAAAATTTAAATCTTTATACTTTAAGTAAGTCGGATACTATCAAGTCTGTATGTGGAATGCAGCATTTTGTTCAAAATTAAATACGTGTCAAAAAAACTAAGAGTGATGGAGAAAAACAATTTGAATATTTGAATTCAGCGTAAAAAGTTCTAATATAATCACCCAATTTATCTCTTAAGCCAGAAGAAAAGCTCAATTTTGTTGACTAGTGTAATTATTGTTGTTGTTGTTGATTCCCCGAAATGATCTAAGAAAAGATCAGACGAAATACATGAGTCCATTGACGTCCACGAAGTCTAAAAATAACATAAGTTGCGAAATAACCTCGTCTATTGTAAAATGTAAGCAGGATAAAATATGTTTAAGTGGAGCTGATAATAATTATTAAAATACTTATGTAATTAATTAATATAATCAACTCTAATTTCATAGAAAACCAAAAAAGCTATTTAAAATCGAAATTAATTATCTAGTAACACATATTTTCTACATAATGTTAGTATTTTGTTTTTTACGTATTAATACTCTCATCTTTACAAAGGGATTAATTAAGATTTTAGTTGAATTTAAAAGAATGCACGAGATTTCATATTTTATTAACTTAATATGTATTTTACGTATTACTAAAGTAAAATACTATTTTTCTCACCTCTTTTATCATTCGGGATGTCGTTGGTTGCTTTAGATGTAGCATGTGCACTTGTGCAGTCTAACTTAACGTTTATTTTTTATTCCTATTTCAGAAGGCATCACTTCATAGTTAACGTTTTTTGATCGATATATACCTAGAATATCTTAATATTCAAAATATACAAAAATATTGAAATATTTTTTATAAACGCATATTTTAAAAACGTAATTATTGCAATTACGGTTTCAAGCCTCTTTAAATAGAATTGATACAGCGAAAGTTAGGTAGTACATGTGATGTCCTTTACAATAATTTCTTCCTTTATACTATACCTGCAATGTATCTGAAATTTTCGGAAGCTATTGTTTGAATATTCTAATGGCAATATCAAAAATAGTTTGCAATGCCTAATGAAAAAGCTCTTTACTTTATATTCTTTAATTTTTTAATTCTTTAGGATTCTTTTGTAAAAAAACAAAATACAAAAAAAATTTATTTTTAAATTTTGTTTTTCAAGACGATTGGATTCAATTTGCAATTATGTATTTATTCTTAAAGGAGTAAGAACTAATGTTGAACCGAAAATTTTAAAACTCCTTTTCACAGTATACATCCCAGACAAATATTACACAATTTCATATCACATTTTCCCGAATTTTCCAAAAAGTTCCCGCTTGAAAGAAAACCACGCAAGCTTGGATTTGAACGGAAAACCCCAGTCTCTATTTCAAACAAACAATAATTTCGCCTGTCGGCCATTTAGTTATCAATTTTCCATCTCAGCTTCGAAAGTAGAAAGCCTAAAACTCCCCACAGTTCAATCATCTCGTTCCAATTTCCCTGTTTGACGCGACAAAGTGACCAATTTTTGTTGCAGCCGTGGAACTTCAAACGCGCAGGGTTAGCGGGGGAAATCAAATCACATAGGCGGGCGGGCGTACTTCGTCATTTTGGGGAAGGGCGGAATTTGTGGCGGAGGGACGGGGGTTTTTTGACTCCCGCCTGGTGGCGAAGGGGACACAGTTCGCAGAAACGGTGGGGAGGAAGGATTACGAAATTGCTGAGGCCGTGATTTCCCGATTTCGACAGAATTCGTGACTATATTTGGCATTTTTCTTTTTGATCGGGGAACTGATCTCAATTTTGGTTTAGTTTTTTTTTAAATGTTTGGATTGAAATAGTTTAAAATGTTCAATTGTATAGTAAGTTGAGTTTTTAACTTTTGAAGATTATTTGCAATTTGCATTTTAAAGATGGTGTGATTTTTTAATTGATTGATTGTAATTAGATAATGAACAATAAAAGAGTAGCACCCTTATAAACGTTGATTGAAAAGAATCTTGTGACTTTTACTTCGAGAGTGTTTTAAATCAATGAAGCAAAGAATCAATAGACATAAATGATAAGTTATGCAATGAAGAAGAAAAACTTGTTCCATAAATATACATTATACATTCACATAGCATAAATCTTCCAATTATACATATCGTCGTATCGTCGCTTAAGGCACATCTTAGGGTATATCGTTTCTCCGACTTTTCACGGGACGAAAAAAGCTGTTTTCTGTGAACTAGAAACATGAACGTGACCATTTAGATCGTTAAACGATAGAAGCGATTCGAGAGGTTCTTTTGGAGAGTTGTTTTTTGTTCATGGGAACCAGTGCCAAATTTTTAACAAATATTCTGATGCAGAAATTGCCAAAATTTAGATACGTTATGCATTATTACGATGTGCAGATATAAGGTGAATATATGCTGTGATTAGGAAGAATTAAATATACACAACGGACTTTGACTAATTAGAGTCGACTATAACAATACATATTTTGAATAAAAGCAATAAACTATCTAAAATTATCTGTAAAGAACGGCGAAACTATGACAAGTGTAGGTTAATGGACAATTTCATTAAACTGTGTAGCTACGTTGCACAAATAAAGTATTTAATTCATAAATGAATACTTTACAATTGATGTGCTGTGAATAGTATAATTTAAAAATATATTACTCCATCCTTCTTCTAGGGAAATTTTAATTAAACGATTTCTAATATTACTTGGTAATTATTGAAATCGTTAAAGGAATGGAAATATGTACTTAAAAACATACACGCATTTATAATTAACTAATTTAAACAGATGAGGTATACGTAAATCGACAAAATTGACGAAATCATCGGATTTTATTTTATTAGTTTAAAACCTCCTTTGTTTCCTAAGCTTTAAAAAAGTTACCAAGAAATTTAAATTAGAACGAATAGTTCTTGACTTATAAGACTTATATTGACTTATCACTATTGTTTAGAAAAAATATTCTTAAGAATCACCTAATTACTTTTGAAACAAATTGTAAAAGCCAAAACATAGAGAAGATTATAATTAATATATCTAACTAGAAAACCTTTTTAAAATAATAACAAGCAAAGAAAAACTGTTGTAAAACATGCTTATTATCTCATTAAATGTTAATTAATTAAATAAATAATTAACTAAATTTACATTTTTAATTGGATATAATTTAAAAAAATAAGAAACAACTTATTCCTAAACGGTTAGATCTTTAGGTAAAAATTAAAATTTGTTTTATCAAGTGTGTACGTACACACCTTGAGACGAATTACCAATTTTATTTCTTATAATGTACTTAAAATATTTATTGAGTTTTTAAGAAACTGTTTTGCCTATCTGGCACCAATTTTTATTTATCCGATAAGATGAGGGAAAGGAAAACTAACCCTTGCTTTGGTTAGAAAAAAGTAGGTACATAACAGTAAGTAATGATTCAATTTAATTCATCTACTATATTTCATGTTTCATTAGAAAAGTAACTTTAAGCAATTAATATATGAATATGTTTTACTAAGATGAGAATTCGGTAAATAAATTCTAGTTATTTATAACAGTTTTAATAATTTTGATCACCATTTTAAACTTTGGTTGCATTATTTTTATTTAGTCGATATGATTTGTGTTTACAATTGAAACCAATAACTGTCATATCACAAGATGCTGTTTACTGTACTAAGACATGTGTTTGATAAATACTTCCCAAATACCTTACAACTGGTTCATTTGCAATGCATATGCAGAGATAAGTTTGGAAGTACTATAGAACTGGCACATCTTCGAGTACATAACATTTTCTCCACATAATATAGAACGTTTGTAAGGGGATAATGAGATATTTAAGATACATAATAAGGTTGTGACTGTGAAGCTAGTTCACTCAATGTGAAACACTATGACTACTTCATGTAAATAGTTATTGACAAAGAGAAGTCAGTTTTGAATTAGAAATTGACTTACTATATCATTTATAGAAACGTTAAGTTTGAATTTTAAAAATATGTTTCTTAAACTGTTTCATTTTTAGAATAAATTTTGAATAATAAATATTTTCTCATTGGCAAATATTTTGTTTTTAACTAACTCAAGAAATGCTAACTTTTCTTTTTGTAAAACTTTAAGCTATTGTATGTATAACACAGTTATCATAAAAGCTAATATCGTTTAGCTTTTAAGTGCGAACTTGAAACACAATACATGAAAACGCATTTTAAATAAATGTTAACCATTAAAATTAAAGGCAAAAAACTTGTCATTTATAAAAAGTGTTTTATTTATTTTTAGTTTTTTAATGGTTTTTATTAAGTTTTTTTTGTCAGATAATATATTTTTACTGTATTTGCATTTTACTTTTATCACTGACACAAATTTTTCATTACAAATTTTCTGAAGTAAAAGGTCTTTTGAAAGCAAGTGAAACCATGTATACGTACTTGATAAATCAAAAAGTAACAACAATCACAAAAAATCATCACAAATCATTAATTTTATCTTCTAAACGTATTACAACTTTTTACTACTAACAAAAATACAGGTAAAATGAAATGCTTCAATTGATTTACCATCAATCCAAGTTTCGTGTCGCTTTCTGATTTCGCTAGACCTTATCGAGTACCCCTTTTAGTACATTAGTCGTAAGTATATTCTTCTTCGGCATATCGGGTGACGCAGAGTTAACACTATGTGGCAGGATACTTATTGATGGTTCTCTTCCCGTAAATGAAGATATATTCAACGTCTTTACCCATTTCTTTAGTTTATCTGGTCTGAAAGAAATCAATAACTCTATTTAAGTATTTGATTTAATTGTAGTGGGTAGTGAAAATATAAACACTTATGAAATTACCCTCTTAAATATGTTTACTGTATTTTTAAAATTAAAATCAATAAAATAATGCGTGGTATTTATGAAGGACGTTGAAAGAAAACGTAATCAGATATTTTTAGTTCTTGTTTCTGGATGACATTAATAGATATTCATATCGCATTTCCATACAGAGTAGCACATTAATATGTTACTCAGACATGTTTTGATAATTTGCTAAAATACATTGTGTCATCTTACCTTTCAAAAATATAAAAGTATGTTCAAAACATTATGGTTGGATAGTTTTAAATTCAAGCTTGACAGTGCCCCTAGCGGCGAAATTAAAAAGTTAAAAAAATTAATTTAAAAACTAAAGGAGATAGAGCAAAAACCTCAAAGAGATTATTGTTGCCAACTTCATGAAGAACTCACTGAAAAAAACTTGATCAAAATATCTTGAATACTCGCGGAGATATTAGCATGTGAGAAAATAGCACTTTTTCAGGTGTCAAAAAAGAAAAATTTCGCATAGTTGCAAATTGTTTTGATTTTTTGATTAAATTGTGTGTTATTTAAACTAAAAAAACACAAAACTACAAAATACTGAAAAATTTGCAAATATGCGAACTTTTTCTTTTTTGACCCTTGAAAAAGTGCTATTTTCACATGCTAATATCTCAGCAAATATTCAAGATATTTTGATCAAATTTTTTTCAGTGAGTTCTTCATGACATTGGCAACACTACTCTCACTGAGGTTTTAGCTCTATCTCCTTTAGTTTTTAAATTAATTTTTTTAACTTTTTAATTTCGCCGCTAGGGGCGCTGTAAATCATTTCAGTGTATTCTCCAGGCTCACTTACCTAGGGGTAGACCTTACTTCCATGACTCTAGGAGGCGTTGGTTCCAAATAAAAGCCGTGCAACGCAATTTTGAAACACCCTGTATATATTCTCTTCTAACTATTTTTATATATTTAGAATAGAATATAAATTTTACCAACCCCTATCATTTTAGTTGATCTTACCTTTCTTTTTAGAAATTTATTTTATTTCATGAATATTTCTTTCATTTCTAACCTTTTTATTTCAACAAACAATGTTTTTTTAGATATTCACAAGAGTACTGTTATAGAAAAGGCACTCTAACTATACGAAATATTTACCTAAAGAATTGGTTGCAGCTAAATTTGTATTTTAATATCATAGAAAATTTATTTTATTGTGACCCTTTATTATTATTATTCAATAATATCTTACATTTCTAACTATTCAAACCAAATATGTACAAAATGTCAATGTTGATTCTCCACGGGGATTTTCTTTAAAGGAAGTTAATTTCAGAGTTTAAGAAAGTTAATTTACTGAATATCCCACAAAATTATGACTTAACATCAACATCCAGAACCAAACGTGACTACAAAAACAACATCCCGTTCATCTGACATCAGAGTAACAACTCACTAACCCCCACCACGGCTTACCTCCCGTTAACAAATAAATATCCCCAAAAGCAAAACAACCCGTTTTAACAGCCTCTAGGCCACGAAATCATATTAACGGGGCATTTCGTGGCACGGCGTTTTTACCACCCGTTGTGCTGGAATCACGCCACCGCCTTCTCGATCCCGATATTTATACACATGCTGATGAACTGAGCGCAATTTATAACGTTTACCCCGCAGACACCACGTGGATATAGATAGTGGCTACAATGGGAATAAAAGGTCCTTTTTTCCAGCGCGGGGTTCATTTTTCTCCATAGGTGGGTAGTCATTTTTCAGACTCACGGTAACGAAATTACACGCTATTTTGCAGGGGAAGACGTATTGTGTGTATCGAAACGTCTCCCTGTGTAAATGTGGGTTATTCGGGGAAGAAACGCACGCTTATCTTTTTCTGGGCAGCACAAAAGAAGTATCAAAGGAAATATTGTTGGAAAGTCTTTAAATGTGTCTCTAAGAGAAGTTTGTCAAATGCTTTTGAGGTTGTCGGGGTTGTAGTCGTTAATTTCTTTGGAGGTGTTTGAAGAGAAGGTTGCAATACTGTAATGCAATATGTTTAAATACAATTAGGATATAACTTGTGGCTATAACGTACTATTAAAGACTGAAGTGATGGCTTGTGCATTTGACCAAACTTTAGGATGTAGTAAAAATACGCTTTAAAAAAAGATTGCATGTAATTTCTCAAAGAACCTAAAAGCCTATTATGAGAAATTATCATTACGAAATAATAGCTAACTATAATTGCTATAACATTTATTTTTTGAAATAAACTTTTACACGCCTTAGCATCTTAAAAGAAGTTCACTCTTTGTATCAAAAGAAAAAATATTTGTTAAAAGAATCCAAAATTTTACGCTTCACAAAATTATAATAAATGAATAGAAGTGTGTATTGTGCATGAGCTATTCTTAAGCTCGATTCTTTTAGTTGAAAAAGGAATATATATAATTCCTTTTTAATCTTCCGTCATCAAGATCGTCTGCTTCAAATAAACCAAAGAATTACTTCCTCACAGCCTTCCTAACTTTCCACGGTCAAATCCCCATTTAATCCGAAAACCATTTCCCCATTCTTTACATTAAACTTTATTCCAGAATCGATCATCATCTTTCCGTAGGCCAATTCAAGCGCTGTCTTCTGCCCAGAATAACCAAGCATTCCCCAAATCACAATGCCAAAGGCCTCCACATCTCTCCGATTGTAGTACAAACGATGCAACAAGGATTGTTTAAGCGGGATTTCGAAGTCAATGCATTTGGCATACGTGATGGAACTTCTACTTTCACTTAAACTGAGGTTTTACTTTCCTTCCGAATTTATGAAACTCTCACGTATGTTTAGCATAGTCTCTTTTGAATTTTGGGCGAGCGACCGTACTTCAAGGGACAACGTGTTGTCAACACTTCTATTCCGTTATTTATCGTTCGGTCTGCCTTCCATTCAACCACTTGAGACGCTTTGAGATTTCTTTATGTAAAATGTTTCTCGTGTTTTGCTATTGTTGGCAATATCGTCTTGAGGGCCCGCGCTCTTTTGGAGTCGGATGGAAACTTGAATATGGGGTGCCCCTCAACTCTGGCTATGAAAAATATTTCCGTATTTTCCGTCTCTTTACCTTGAATTTTCTAAAGCGAAAACATATCGGATTTAAAGTTCAAATTCATACGATTTTCTTGAATTGGTGGAATGAGATAAATATACAGGGTGGTCCTAAATTCGTGGTACAAACTGGGTAAGGCAGGTAGAGGGGACCTAGACATGCATATTTTGAAAAACTAGAGGGGGCGCAGATGCACCGTTAAAGAGCTAGGACCTAATGCAGTGCGAGAGCGTTACAAAAGGATGTTTTGCCAAGGCCCGTTTTACGAAAAAAACATAATGAAAAGAAAAAGTTTATTGCGTGAGGTACAGCAGTATCCATACTACTTACCGTGGGGTGAGTTTTAAAACGCGCAGTATTAATCTTTTAGCCAAAGAATGGAGTTCCCTTAACCCTGCTGTTCTGCTCCGACTTACTCCACGCACGTACTGTTCGGGTCAATATGACCCGATACAAAAAATATCACTTCTAGCGGTAAATGAATGGTGAAATTTAAGAAATAGGATAAATTATAGTAAAATAACTGTTATTAAATGTAATTATTATGAAATAATGGAGTAAAGTTATGAAATTGGTATAAAATAATAAAATTAACTAAAAAATATTTGTAATTGAAATTTGTAATTTTTTACTATTTTGAAAAATTACATAAATGAAAATGGGTTTCAAACAAGTATGGCACAACATAGTAGTACTTTTTTAATTTTTTTCATCTGAGGGACCGATAGAAATTTTAATTTTTTCTTCATTCTTTTACTTTTTTTAATTGATTCCCTCCCCCCTTCATAACATATTTTAATCTGCTTTACTGTATGAAAATAAGAGTGGTTTCCTCAAATCTTCAAAAATAATCTATATTTGAGCATTTATTTTCCTTCTATTTGTACTAAATCTCATTGAAAACGCATTGCAGAATTTGCAAAATTACTCGTTACTCCAATACCTCAAATTCTCTTTGGCGATGATTTTTCATTAGTTATTTTTAGCTTTCTAACTGAAAGTAAATACTTCATGAAACAAAAATACAACAAGAAAAAATGAAATTTGGAAATATTTTTGCTTTTTTCTCAACTGAATCAACCTTTTGAACTTCCATGTGCTTTAGTGTCAAATGACAAAAAAATCCAAGAAAAAAGAAAATCAAAATGCAAAAAATGTATGTTGCAATAGTTTTTATTTTTTTTCCGTTGAGTTATTACACATAAAAATATGAAAAAGTTTGAGTAAAACGAAAAAATTTAGAATCGGGTCATATTGACCCAAACAGTACATTAACCCATTAACGCCCAAATTATTATTTTTTTGGGCGATTTGAATAAAAATCATGAATCTGGTGTATTTTGCCTTTAATATGAATATTATGAACAAATTTCGTGAAAACAGTCATTAGTTTCGTTAAAAAATGCTGATCTAAAAATAGATCACTGGGCGTTAGGAGGATATTTTTTGTCACAGAGCTAAGTAATAGTAGAACCTCAAAAAATAATAAAAAATATAAAATAAATATACCTATTAGTATTTTTCTTTAAAAAATGCATATTTATTTATAAATCTGAGAAAAAATAATTAAATAATTATAAAATTAAATAATTTACCCAAGATTTATTATATGAATAGCCTATGTTGAAAGTAATAATTGGGGAAAAAGTGGGAATTGAACCAAGAACTTTAAATTTATATGTATATTATAGAAATAATATTTCATAATATTGTGTATTTAAGTTAAATAAAATGCATAAGGTGATTTTTTTGTAAATTTTATGGATTATTTTTATTATAAAATAATGATATTCATGAAATAAAATGTAACTTATTCGGCAACATAAAAATTGCTGCGTGTTGAAGCTTTTTTTCCGGCCTAATTCTAATTAACTATACTTTTCCAATTAACTTACTATTCTGCCATAACGTCAATTTTAAGGTTGTAAAAGCTGTTTTAGGGCGAATTAAAAAAATTATTACAATTTTCAATTTAAGATTTTTACATCTCCTCAAAAACTTTTAATTGTCTATTAATTTTACCTATAATGTATTTCAAAACAAAATGCTTGCATGGACTTAATTTGTTTGGACAAATTAATGTGAATAAACTTGAGTACATAATACTATTTGCAATCTTTTGATTTACCAAATAATCAATCAAGAAGGTCTACCTTTCATTCGTCCACCAGAAAAATTATAAAATTTAATTAACAATAATATAATGATCAATTTCTGAAGTATATCTGTATTTGTGTCCATCCTGAATATTACTGAGTATTCTCCTATTCATTTTTTGCAGTTTATAGTCGAAAAATCTGAATAATCATATTGTAAGCATCACATAAAAATTAACACCCGAACGCCCAGTGATCTATTTTTAGATCAGCAATATTGGGTCGTAATTTTTCACTAAATAAATTAGTTTTTACAAAAATCTGCATTGTATCCTAATAGCTACATCTATAAAGATAAAATAAAATCTGAAAAGGATTCAATTTGTGGTATATTTCAAAAAATTTCTCGTAAAACATGAACAAAGATGAAAAAATTGCAAAATGAAACCCCAAGGCAAAGTTTTGCCCATCACTGTAACCAAATAGATGTTGCAAACGAAAAAAACACATTAGATTATTCTTAAGGAAGGCTTTCTCTTGCCATATGAGCAGTTTTGTTTTTGTGGGGTAAATTTAAGGTAATTTTAAAGACCATTTCTGACACTATGTTTAGCGATCTAAAAATAGATCAATGGGCGTTAATGGGTTAAGACTATGTTGTAAAATATCCCTTGCAAATTAAAATAATTAAAATTCCTTTTAGAGGTAGATATTTATATGACTTTCCAACAAAGTCACGAAGTATCATTCAAATAACTCTATTCAAATTTTTTTAACACGCGGCTGAAAAAATTTTTGGGTCAAATAGACCCTAACAGAACAGCAGGGTTAATCGTATTTAGAAAAATGATGATGGGGGAAGGAATTTACAATGATCATACATTGATCATTGAAACTGTATGATCATTGAAAATTCCTTCCCTGATCATCATTTTTCTAAATACTATTACACGAATTTAAAGGAACTCCATTCTTTGGCTAAAATATTAATATTGCATGTTTTAAAACTAACTCCACGGTTTAGCAAGTGGTCCAATTTCTATCAAATTTATGATGTAAGTAGTAAGGATACTGCTGTACCTCATGCAATAAATTTTTTCATTTCATTATGTTTTTTTTCGTTAAACGGGCCTTGGCAAAACGTCCTTTTGTAACACTCTCGCACTACATTAGGTCCTAGCTCTTTAACGGTGTAACTGCGACCCCCCTTTCTATACCTATTCTTGTTCGTCTTGATGTACTCTACCTACCCCACCCAGTTTGTACCACGAATTTAGGACCAACCTGTATACATGCCATTACCGAACACCTATAAAGTTAAAGTTGTCTTACTCTATTACAGACAAGAAGGAAATGCAATGGCTTACAACAATACATTGAATTTAATAAATGATTGCAATAGTTTAGTAACCAATGGTGAATACCTACTGTAACTAACAATATTTCTTCTAATAAAAAAAAATAATAATAATAATAAAAATAACAACAATAATAATAACAATAATAACAATAACAATAACAATAATAATAATAATAACTTTATTGACATGACATAAATAGTTATAAAAAATCTTCGAAAAAGAACATATTCATCACCAAGGTGACTATATTCCGTTCAGGTGACTGATAAATCAAGTTCAATTAATACAATAAATAAAATTTGACAAAAAGTTAAACGAATAAATAAAAAACACTATGAAGGAGTAAACACTATAATAATAATAGTAATAATAGTAATAGTAATAGTAATAATACTAATACTAATAGTAATAATACTAATAATACTAATAGTAATAATACTAATAATAATAATACTAATAATACTAATACTAATACTAATACTAATACTAATACTAATACTAATACTAATACTAATACTAATACTAGGGTTACTTGGGGTAAGTGGGTCACTGGGGTAAGTGGGTCACCCCCCTAAAACTATAATATGTACAGGAAATTTCACACTTACTCGCATTGATTATGTTGCAGCTTGTCACACCGATGAGTTTTGCATATATTTGAGATTTGTTTAATTTATTTTTAAGAATATAGAACTAATTTAAAATAGATTCCCAGAATGGATTTTTTGGAGAGTTCAAGACGTATTTTTCAAAGAAGTATTTCCAGGTAAGTTTTCATTACATTTTAATGTTTATTGAACTGTTTTGCAGAGTTTGACCTAAATTACATACGGCAATTTGAAATTTTAAAAATTTTTTAATTTTGAAGTGTTTAACATGGGGGTCCCACTTACCCCATAGTTTTAGCATGGTTGGGGTAAGTGGGACCCCTCAGTGTGGGGTAAGTGGGACCCTTTATTATGATATAAGTGGTTTTAGAGGGTCCCATATGATAAAGGAACTACAACTGAAGACATGGGCGGATTTTGGGGGGGTTATAGGGACAATTTCCCCCCAATATTTTCAGAAAATCTCGATTTATAGTAGCAAGTAGAAGACCTTTTACTCACCACTTCAAAATTCATAAAAATTTATAAATAGTTTGATCGACATTTTATATCAAATTTGCGTTTTAATTTAAGTTATGGTGAGTAAAGTGAAATATCTCATCAATAGTGTTCATTCTCATTTAGTGTGTATGATTTCTTTTTTACCTTACAATGTGTATTAAAGTGCCAAAATAAATCTTAATCAACCTTATTATGTTTCTTCAACACTATTTTATATGCTAAAGTAAAACATATCCCTTTGGCCTTTCAAAACATTCTTTAAAATACTTATTTTGCTTTTCATTCTATTCTAGCCTTGTCATATTGATTTTGATGTGAGTATATTTCTCACTCATGGACACAGTTAGAATAAAATATTTTATATTGAAATTTACTGTACTTTATTAAGTAATACCCACTTACTTCCTTTTAAGTTTTGCTTGCTTTAAATATAAATAAAGAGGCCTTTTGGCCTCTTTCCATGTTTCAAAAATATAAAATGTACCAAAGTTTACTCATTCAGATCCACATTTCTTCCAAAATTATAAGCATATTAAGATACGGTTGAATTGCTTGTTTTTAATAGTTTTGTATATTTTTGATATTACACAAAACTTGAACAAATTGTTATTACAAAAAATATTTTCAGTGATAGTGTTTTTCCATTTCATTTATGTACTATTTCTATTAATTGTGTAATACAACTATACAACCATGGGCTATACGACCGTGCAAGTGATTTGTTTAACATGAGAGTCATCAAGTAATAACTGAAAAATATGATTGATATGTTTACAAGATTAAATTTTCAAAATGAAGTAATCTTCAACAGTACAGAGTTGATAAAACCTCTATTGCAGAGTTAAAAACAATATTTGTATTTTTACATTACTTATGTTATATGCTAACGAACGTCCCTGCAATGATTATTTCTCCAAACCTTCCAAGAAAAACATACTTTCAATTGAAAGAATCTCATCGTATCAATTTATTTTTGAGCAAACACCCGAGGAATCTGAAAGCGAGGAATCTCAAATCATAGTCTAATATACTCAATCATCATATCTTCTACGCTTGTATTTGTTCTCACATGTTTAACATGAGTGATTGATAGACTGCATAATGCATCTTGGAGGATAATAAATTAAGGAATCGAGATAACTAGTGAATTTGCTCTCCATAACGCTCTTCATAATGAATCATTCCAACTATCTAGCCTAAATGAGAAATCGCTACCTATGCGTGAAATATTTCCACATTCTGAAATTCATTATTAGTAGATACTACAGGTTGCTATGATCGAGAATTCAGCTCATTACTTTGTAAGTAATGCAAATCATGTTATTAAATACTAGGATTTACTGTGTGGGTTGTTTATTGTAATTCATGAAATTTATTAATGTGGTGTTGACACAATGTATCAGGTGTCGAAAGATGTTCCCTGAAAAAGTTATATGTTTTGGTATCGTGTTTTATAAATATATTATCCATGGTATATTTTATTACCCTTTTTATCAAAATAAATTACGATTATGTCTAAGATTTCTGTTTGTTTTGTATTGTTTTGATTTAAAATTGGGTAAGGCATCATCTTCCTCCTGTTTTATTCCATTGGTATAGATCACTTTTTTAAAATTGCTTATTAACTTTGAAAATATCGTAATCAACTACGTGACTATCAATTGAATGTAATGCCTAAAAACACATTTTCAATGATTTAAGAAAGTTTATGAAACAGTGGGTGTGTAAATGTATGTATGTATGTTTCATAAGCATTCAATAAAAATGCGTTCATTTATGTTATTCAACATTTTATAATCGTATTAAAATTATTAAGTAATTAACATACGTATATAAATATAACACAAGTACCTACCGCAAAATTTGCTGACTAATTTCTTCCTTTTACTTTTAAATTTAGTATTGAACCTAATAGTAACGCAAACAATATAAATCTTGTTCCAAATTTGTATACATATACTTTAAAAATTTGTAGATTAACAAATATTTGTAATGCTAACATTTTTGTGATAACAAGTCTATTTATTTTAAAACTCAATTTTTTATTGAATTTTAATTTTTTAGTCGTAAAATTTGCAAATAAATGCCAATTGCAAATTTCGTGTTTTATTTCTCATTACTTTCCAGGGTTGTACTATTTTACTTTTGAAAAATATAAATATTACATTTTACTTTAATAGAAATTTAATAAAGGTCCATTAACTATGGAAAATTCAATTCATTTTAAATTTTATTTTACATAGTTTTTTACACCCCAAAAAGTTTTATAAATTTTTGTTAAGAAAGTTTTAACTTCGATAAAATTAGTACATTCTTCTTTCAGTATGCGCAAAATCTAAATAATTCCCATTCTATGAGCCTATATAAACCTTTCAAAAGTAGCCAATAATACAAGTATTTAAAAACACTACACTGCTGAGTATTAACTTCTCACATGTGTAACTTTAAATATATGCTTTTTTTATTACTCATCATATTTCCTCTTTTTAAATTTTAAATTTTGCTAGTATGTGTGATCTACAAAGAAAAACATGTGTTCTGTTTCAACAATAATAAACTCCTTAGTTTTGCAAAGCAATCCTAACAAAGGAATTCCTTTTTACAGACATGGAAACAAACAACCTAAAACAAACCAAGCGTACTGAACACAAGATTACTCATAGCATATTACTGACTACGATATCAAAAGATAACTAATTATAGGTGTTAAAATCAACGTCCTCATATCTAAACATTGATGATAAAACCGTATATCCCCATCCCCAACCCAACTACACATAATCTCACCTCCAACGCATAGAGAAGGCATGATTCAATACCTTACCAAATAGGCCTGCAAGCTGCGTAAGCAAGGTTAGTCTTAAGGGTCGGCACATACCACAAAGATGCTCTCTGTGGATTGGATCCCTCAGAGAGGAAATCCACAAGATGGATGCTTCCACCATTGGAGCTCGTTTTGATTCAATCCTGCTGTATTTAACAGCGTTAAGATTTGTGGTATTCAGGGCATACATTCGACAAGCGGACCATGGAGGTTTGAGGGAATCCTAGAATATTTAGAGTTTGTGTTCGGCTGTAGATTGGTGTTCTGAACTGTGAAATGTACTATTTGAATGTAAATAATATGGGTTACAGAGTTGAGTTAAGGCTGTAGTCATCGTATGCATACGTATACAACCACAGATAATTAGTTTTTGTTTTATTTTGTTCTAAAAATTGGTTATATTTTTATAAATATCATATATCCAGTGGGTGAAAAAATATTTTAACACTTTTTTCCCCGTTTTCAGGTTTTCTCGGCGTTACGTATAGCTTGTGTGATGGAGTTTTCTACTATTTCAACTTTCTCATTCTTGTAGGTATGTAATGTTTACCTTTATATCTTAGTGGGAATTTCAGTTACACATTTCTTCTTGGTTCTATTTTGCTATTGTTTACCTCTTCAAACTATATTTTCTTTGGATTGTGAATCATCCTTTGTAAAACTTGCATCATAAACAACTATGAGAATGTTATTATATGATTAATTTAAGAAATTTAAGAAACAATTTAATATATAATTTTCCCTCTTCGGAAGCTAGGAAAGTTGCTGATGTATAAGTTGGGTTTTAATTTGTACATTTTACACGGTATTTTTAGGGGGTCTATTTTGTGATACCATGTCCTAAATGTTTGACTAACTAGCTGAAATTTTAAAATATCATGCAAGTAATGCACGTTTTTAAAATCTACAAAGTAAAAAAATGCTTTATGTACATTAGAAATATAAATAACATTTAACAAATAAAAATGAGCCACTGAAAGAAAAAACAATGTATTGAACTTATGCAACTTTAGATCACCAATTTCGTTAAGGTATCCGCCTACCCCTAAAATGAAGATATTCGACTTTTTAGTCGAAAATTTAGTTGTTACATTTTCAAGTAGTTTATACTTTATCTTTCCAAAACTGTTTTCATTTTACTTGTAGGTGTATTATAAAAGAAATTACAGCATTTTAAAAGCAGATAGTCGTGTGCGATCGTATACTAATATAAGCTTTAAAGCTAATTTTTTCAGAACTAAATTTTGCATAAAAAACCCCCACTATTTACATGATTACTCAAAAAATATCCAAGATATTCACTAAAAATTTTTAACAGTATATTAATCATATTGTTATTAACCAGATAGAATACAGATTTTTATGTAAGTTTATATGTTTTATTTTTATAGACGTTTTTTGTTAATTGGTTGTAGAAATTTTGAAATTTTTCACTTACTTTTACATTTTATGCTGAAAACCAATTACTTTTCAAAATATGTTTTAGAAAATAGTCCATTCTGATGATAAGTACGATACTTGCGTTCAAAGGAAATTTATATAGGGTTAATAGTTTTTGGGCAAGAGTGAGAGGGGTTTTATAAAAATTCACTTAAATTTTACACTAATTGCCCCATATTTTAGAAAATAATATAATTAATTTTGTTTTTTTTAGCCTTAATCAATGTTTTTATGTACATTTAAACTAAAAATAAAAAAATTTTGTAAATCAAGTATTTCAAAAAAAATGGTCTCAAAGGTAGGCGGATACCTTAAGCTTTGTAATTTCAAATTTCTCTTAAACAAACCTTATTTATTATTATTACAGTCAAACCTGTTTTTGTGCGAGGAATAGGGACCGCACAAAAAAAATCGCATAAAAAATTTTAACCAAACTTTTCGAGTAGCTATAAAAAATAGTTTTCGCAGCACATTCAAAAAATCCTTTTTTATGCGGTGAATAAGGTCCGCATAAAAAAAGTTTCACGTAGGATCGTAGCGAAAATCCCTCAGCATAGCTGAATTGAAAAACTGTTTATGTTTGGACCGTAACGCAATCCCCATCCTACAGCTGAATTGAGAAACCGTTATCTACCGTAGACTTTTTTTTCAGTTATCATGTAGTTGGCGACGACTGTTGTTTCATGAGACCCATGTATGTCTCGGTAGCCAGATATACAAGATTTTTTCTTACTTTAAATTTTCATACGTCACACAAAAAAAGTCGAAGGGAAAAATCGCACATAAAAGGTTCACACAAAAACAGGTTTGAGTGTATTTATAACCCTTTCATATTATTTATCCTTAAAGAAGGTTACAATAAAATGAAACGAGTTTAATTTCTTTTATTATGTAAGTTTTCAATAAAGATACCTTCAAGCAACGATTAACCATTTTCATTATCATTATGGTATCGAAATGTTTCCTATCAATAGATAGGTTAAATTTTTTAACTACACTGTAATATCTCGTAAAAACTGCAAAACTTCAAATTGATTGGATTAAACTTAGGGGAGAGTGCTGTACCTAAGGACGGTTGTACCTTCAGCCACCGCATTTTAAAATTCGGGAAAAAATGGAAACTTGAATTTGTGGTTGAATTTGAATGTAAACAGATGCTATCTAGTTGCTAACGTGAAATCAGCTCTTTAAAATAATATTTATATTTAATATAATAAATTTACTGTTTTTAGGTGCTCAAAGTTTTTTTTGGTGCATCACTACATTAATATTTTTCTTCCCCTTAAATTATAATACGATAAAATGTGATATAAGGGGTGAATCCCCGAGATTTTGACTTTTTATTTTTGATATTAGAAATTGTCAGATCTCAATTCTTTTATTTTCTATAGAACTTTAAATGCAAAAACACCTGGTGCTGTACCTTCGGACACCATACGTGTTGTACCTACGGACACGTTCTTGTGGGTGTCTGTAAGCTAATCGGCGTTTTTGAATCAGATTTCATTAAAGTGAATGCATTTTAATGCATATTAAATTAATTCTAAATGGTTATCTATTTGTCGGCGGTTATTTTCAAATGATTTTTAGATGAAAAATCAAATATTTTGTGATCTAAACTACTTTTTTCAAATTTTTGATTTTACTTTGCATTTAATGTAAATTATGGTATAAAATCTTAAGCACCCAATCGCATTTAAGTATGATGATTACAAAAAACTTGAAATTTCCACCGATGAAGATTTGGAAAGTTATTACCAACAAATGCTTGCACAACTAAGTGTCGATCGAATTGTTTTTATGGATCAGTAAAGTGATCAGATCTATCAGCATGATTGATGGAACAATTACCTCAAACTTCGATCTGAAAATCCCATGTGATTTATGTATTTTTGGTAAAAAATCAAGATTTTTATCATTCAACTTCGTTTTAATGATCATTTACGATCTAAAACTACATTACTTTTAAAAATCTATTCCCAGTTTTAAAAATTCTTGAAACAGTTTATTAAAAGGTAATACACCAATAAAAATGTTCATTTTAAGCTTTTTTCAACTAAAAATTTCCTTTTTAAGGGTGTCCAGAGGTACAACTGGGTCTGTCCATAGGGAGAGCACGTTGTTGTACCTATGGACACAAATTTCGTCAAGTTATTAAAATTAATTAAAAATCCAATTTTGAAGATTTTAGCTAATAAAAAATATTACCATCTTTGCTAAGGTTAGGAATATAGGTTGGGTACTTTAAATGTTAAAAATGTGATTTTACCTGTCTTAGAAAAATCCAAACGTGATTTTTGTCCAGAGGTACAACACTCTCCCCTATCTTTTAACCCATCATGACAATAATTTTAATAAATTCGGTTCTTAAATCATTTTGACATTTATTTTCGACATTTTAGAATAACATTATGTATAAAAAACAAAACTTCTCTGGATTTTTCTGATGGTTATTATAAGTTTTTTCATTTGTCTAAGTGTCATTTTTTATTACATTTGGTCTAATATTTTTCATATATTATTTATATGATACATATTTTTACTTACCCTTTATGGAATTTTTTAGTACATTTTACTACCTTTTTTTAGGTATTTTTTAAATAAGGTTTCAAACAAATAATAAGGTTAAATAAGGTTTTAGGTACTTAAGTTTCAGTAAATATACAGGGTGTTTCAGATAAGTCTTTTAAACCTTCTAGCAGGGATAGGGCCCACCTAGACGACTCAGTATCACATAGGAATGGGGGGGGGTTGGAAACGCAACCCTAACGAGCTAACTAAAAAGGCTTTTTATTAAGGACATAGCAAAGAAATTCGCGTTTTTTCTCAGAATCACATTTTTGCTATTTTCCTTCTCTGCAAAACTACATAAATCAAAATATTATGAGTGAATTTCTATAAAACTTTGGCACAATACTTGACATAATATGGTTGAGGAGCCCTACTATTTTTTTGGCTGTGGGTGTAATATTTTTTTATATTTTATGAACAGTATAACGTCAAACTTTACTGAACTTTGGTGGTTTTTTTTACTTTTCAAGTTTAGTGCTATAACTTTTGATATTAAAATAATTTAGGCATAAAAGTAGTAGGCCTCCTAAAATATGTTTCTATGAGGATAATAAAGTTTACAAAACAAAAATATCTTCATATAAATTTGAGTTATGATGTTTTGCGGAAAGGCTGTTTGTTGTGATTTTTATGCATAAATTCTTCAATAATATGAAAATTTAAATTAATATTTAATTACTTTTTATATTATTCATAGTTTTTAAACCCATTTAGTTGTTTAAATCACAAATTAGGTCAACATTTTAATTATTTTAAAAAAAGCCTCCATAGGTAGGCAACCACCTTAAATTTTTTTTGTGAATTATATAGTTACACTACCAAATCGACTCAATATAAAAGATAAAAAAATAAGAAATTTTTCTTAATTTTCATCATGTATTGGCTAATAAAGTAAAAATAAAATGTCACATTAAACTTTGAAGTAAAATTATGTGATTCACTTACCCCAACACCCTATTTTAAAAATTTTTACAAGCCTTCTTTAAAAAAATCGCAGTGAATTCAAATTATCTGCCAAGTTTTTTTTAAAAGATTAGTGAACAATAAATTCAGCGTATCAAACATTTTCCAAGTTAACTCTTGTATTTGGAGTAAAGGGGAAATAATCCAGTTAAATAAAGCGTTCCAAATAATCAGTGATAGCGGCTCACTAAATACTCCCTCCCCCAGCGAAAAAACACTGTAAAGTTCCTGACAGCTTGTACCTGCCGCCGATAAAAAAGCAACACAGAGCACGGCAAACAAAGACCATTGTCACTGGTTTAGTAGATTCACTTAAGGTTTCCGTGGACAAACAGATGTTCCAGCGCTTAAAATATTAAACAATGAAATTAAAAATTGCGAAAAATAATGGAGCACGATTAATCGGTCCCATTTAATAAAAGCACGTTACGGCTGAGTTAAGTTTTTGTTCCGAACCCTTTTTGGAATAAAAATCCCCCTTATCTCGGTGAACCTCCCCAATTCTGCGCAGTTTAAGCCTCTGCCCGCAGCGCCCTCTAGCGTACCATCCGAAGGTCCGGCGCGGGCTGAAAGCTTTTGGGTTCACTGAGTAGGGTGTTGACTGCGAAAACTTCAACTCGCACTTCTCCTGGTCTGCTCTACGGCTGAGGCTCTACAATGACGTAGAGGGGATTGGGGAGCTCCAGCCTCCTGCGGGACGTTTTGGATAAAAGTGGGTGCCGGCTCGTGGAAAATCTGTGTTTCGGATAGCCCAGCTAAGTTTCTTCGGGCTGACTGTGACTCTTCACAACTTTTTCGGCCCGCTCCTGTTTGTTCTTCATTGTATTTATTCTAACCGCAAGTGCATGTTTCCAGCTGTATATCAAGTTGCGCGCTCGTAGATTTTACTGTTTTAAAGAGGAATATATAGTTCGACTCTTATAAATACTGGATGTTTGTTATAAGTGTTTTCGTATCTACTCTTCAATGCTATAGTATTTGGTGAGTAAGTTTCTCTTTCTCTCTCTAAGGCGCGTTGGTAGATTTTGCGATTGTTTAGTGTGAAATAAAAGTTTAAAAAAGGTTTCCCGAAAGTAATTAAAAGTCATTGAGTGTTTATGTGTGTAACTATGTATAAGGTGGACTTAAGAGAAAACTAGTGTAAAATTATGTTATGGTAATATTCGTTACAAAATTTTACTTGAGATGAGAGGACAAAGATTTTAAATAGGAGTAAAGTAAACTTTTTCAAAATAACCAACTACAACTTACACTTTTGAACTTCCAAGAAGGTGTTTAATTTTTTAAATATATATGTTATGGGAAAAGTGATTAATTGGGCATTATTAATAATGCCCAGAATGGAGGCGGGTAAAGTGATAAATTTCATTGATAAATGCCATTGAATTTATCACATTGCCCTCCTCCACCTCGGGGATTACTAATAATGCCCAATTTATCACATTGCCCGTAACATATATATTCGTTCCCTAATCAAATTTCATCATAATATATGTTTTAGGAAGATATAACAAGTTAAAGTATGATCCTACATTTATTTACATACAATTATTTCTTAATTTACAGTAATTTCTTAATTTAGAAGGAAATAAAATACAAATGACCACACATAAATGACCTTGAATGGTTCTCAAAATGTTATTTTTAATTACTTACTTTTTTCTTTTGAATGAGTGAAAGGTATTATATATTTTATAAATGTCCATCTATAAAGTTGATAGTAAGCTAATAATTTTACTTAATTAGTTCTCTCTATTTAAAATCAATCAGGGTATTTAATTATTAAATCAATTATAATTTTTCTGGAACCATAAGGATCTAAACAAAAAGCATATAGCCATGGATATCTAATGCATAAAACCTAATATCTTGAAAGGTATCTTAAACCCAAACGTCCCGGTAAGAAAGCCTTTCAATTCTACTTCACATTCTTTTCCTCTATCTCCGCGACAGATCTTTCTCTTTCTAGTGAATATTTAAACTTTCATGGCACTTAAAGACCCCTGTTCCTAACTTACGGCAAATACATTTATTCTTAAAGAGAAAGAAGTCTCAGTGTAAACCATTCTTCACAAAGAAACATTGCAATGACCATTTCCCTTTGTACTTGGAGTCAGAAACATTGTCGCCTTTGCAATTTACAGAAAGGGGTGTAGAATTTATGTCCGGCGCAAAGACCTGGTGTAATAAAAAACGTGAATGAAATATTCCGGGGGAGAAGAATGGTATTTTTCGGGGTGTAGAGAGTCGACCTTTCAAATCAATAAGTGCCAAAAGAGCGGGTTGGAGAAAATCCCCTAAACCCTCTTTGATAAATTTCGTTGGGGGGTTCTTGGTTTGCAAGGATTTTGCATGCGTTCGATTCTTCTTTATTTTTCTTCATCTTTGGGCAGGGGTTATGAATGGTGTCCAGTACTATTATCGGCAGATAGATGTCATCATAAACTGTTTGGGGTGGGGCATACGTTCCCTTTAAAAGGGTTTCACACAAATACCACAAGGGGTATCATACTTGGAGTCACTTGCGTTTTTAAAGTTATGTATGAGTAGTAGATTTTTTATTGTTTGCTTGGTACTATGTCTTATACTTAGTTTAAAGCAACACAAAGAAGAACCTTTTACTTCTAATTTAACTGGCCGTGAAAGTCTTTCGGTTTTATTAAAATAATGGGGGGAAAGTCACTTTTTTACATTGTTAACCCTCCGACCCCTTGTCCTCGGTCGTAACTGTACTTTTTCGCACACCTCATACATTTTCGTTTGCGTTTCTGCTATTATGGGGGGTGGAAGTTGAAAATTTATGGTAGTCTTCTATCTTTACAGGATGTATGGCGCCAACAAATTCATTAAATTCTAGCGGTTTCTTTAGTTTGGTTTTCATCATGATTTTACTATTTTACACCTTGCGCTCGATCGTGTTAAACGTCTTAAAGGTGCTTACTATTATTTTTTGTAATCTCTGATGCTTTTTTATTAATTTTATGAGTCCTTACATATCAATATCCTTTAATTTTCCTTAATATGTAATTTTTCTTTTGGTTTACTGCGGTTGAACATACACCAACAAAATCTGAACAAAATAGAAATCTACGTTTACTACCTGAAATTTCACAGTTTATAGCTAAAATAAAGTATTTTGGAGTCATTTTACAATTACTACAGGGACTGTAAGCGGTCAATTTGATCAGCCTAGGATCTGCAAGTATTGCCTGTAAATTTTTTGTTTGTGAATGGTTTTTTATCTGGACATGAGTTTTAAAAACAATAATTTAGAATTAATATCCCTCAGGTTTCACATCATTAAGTATATTTTTTGACTAAGATATTGAACTATTTATCCCGCTGATGTAAGTTTAATTTTATGCTATTATTAAATTTTGTTCTTAATATCAAATTTTTTATGTCTGAATACTACTATTAATATCTTTTACTGTTTTTAAGACTATATCGTTGAAATTAAAAGGTAGAAAATTGCAATTTTTTCGATTGTGCGTTTTGGCACATTGGGACCTAACACGTCAGTTTAATATTGCGACCGACAGAGGGTTAAACGTTTAGGTATTCTATGAGGTAAGATTGAATCTGTAAGGCAATTAAATTATGTCTGAATCTTGGATACGTAAAGCAGTAGATCAAAATTAAAATCAAGTTTAGGCATTTTAAATAAACACATATTTACTATTTCCATGCTTTAAAAAACTTAACTGATAATTTAATTGTTTTTGTAAGTGAAAGAATGGTTCATTATCAAATATTCTCTTAAGAGCTGACGAAATAAAATATTTTAAGAATTAATTTTTTGCAAGTTTATTAATTAATGTTTATAGCACGTGTAGGAATTGGAAAAACACTTGCTATTGTAAAAATTTAAAATACAAAAAATGTACTACTGAAAATAACAATCAAATTTAAAAGTCATTCACAAGTTTCATTTTAAATTATGAAATTCTACGTAATAAACTAATGACTTGTGTTTCCTACTTTAAAGTGAAACGATGTTTAAATTGAAATAGTAGATCATTAAAAGTACTTTATGATAAGGATTTTTTCATGAAATAAAGTTTACAGTTTTAAACATGCTATTAATTTGGGAATTTAAAAAACACCATTCTTTTAATTTTTATTCTTAAAATGAAAATGCAATATTTATAGACATCAATAACTTAAGTTTAATGATTAAACACGTCAAACACTAATTATGAATAAAACTATATTTCTATTTATTTTGAAGTTTTATTTTTCAATAGTTATGAAGGGATCACTTTTCCTTTTATGAACTATAGGGGAGAGTGGGGCTATTTTGCACATTGGGCACATTCGGACAGATGGCATTTCCCCTAGTAATTATTAATTTAAAAAAAAATACCACTTAGATGGAAGATACCACTTAGATTTAAATACCAGTAGATGGAAGCATGACTACCACCTCCTGCATGAATTTTCAAAGCCCTGATCCATTTTTTTTATACGTACTAGAAATTTGCAAGCGTTAGAAGCAGCAAAGTAAATTTTCTTATAATTTTGTTGGCGCAAAATATCAATCAAAAATAACTCTCAAGTGGGCATTCAGAATTTTATTCAGTAGAGGCACTACTAAAGTAAGTTTCTAGAAAGGTTTTATTTCCTTGTTTTAATTATAAATATCTTGTTGGGACGTGGTAAGCTTGAACTGATAGATGGGGCACATTCGTACACCAAAAGATGGGGCAGATTCGGACAGTGCGAATGTGCTTCATCTTTCCCATTTTTGATTATGAAAGTCATTTATATGTTTATAAGTGCAGTATGTTTAGTAACTTGAAGTTTAATTGTTTTTTATTGTAATTGTTTCAATATTTGGTGTAATAGAAAATAACATCTTAAAGAAAGCTACAGCTTTAAGGAATTTAGAACCAGATTTAAACATTGAAGAAATAAATATCCCTGATAATTGTTTAATACCAATTGACTTGGACTTAGGTGACTTTATTATAGTAGAACTTGCTACTTAAAAGAAAATTTTGTTATGTTGGTCAAATAAAAAAATTGGAATTGAATGGTGCTTATTTAAAATTAATGATGAAAAACTTTAAAATTAATGACGAAACTTTTATTTTCCCAGTAAGTAATGATTCAACATTCATACAAAAAGATAATATCGTATTAAAAGTTCCCCAACCGTCAGTTTCAGGTGTTAATAAGAGAGCTGTTGGTTCACTTTTCTTTTCGAATAAAACCTGACAGTTAAAATATTGGTTGAACTTTTTCTAACTAATTAAATTATGTGAAGTATGTCAATGTGCAATATAATCTTCATTACTACAATTGTTTTCCTCATCAAAAACTTAGATGTTCAATATTTTCTGTGAAGCTGTTTTCTTTTTGTAAAAAATCTTCAATTTAGAGGAAAAATATATAAAAGTGCCAAATATTTCGTTTAATTATCCTTACTTTAAAGTGCCATGAATTTTTTAATTTATAAAAATAATTATTGTATAATTTTTTGCATTTGTAAGCATGTGCCCCACACGTGTGCGAAACTGCCCCACCCATGGGGCACATTCGCACGAAATTTCTCGTTGTTTAGATTAATGATATAGTTAGAAATTCTAGATGAATGCGACCAATTATTGTTTTAAAATATCGGGAAAGGTCTTAACTTTCATTTGAATCGTAGTTTTTTTTAATATCTCATCTAGATCCAGAGAAATATGCTGAAATGCACTTTTTGTGTGAATGTGCCCCTCTCTCCCCAATATGTCAAAAAGATGAAAAAATATTTCGATAATACAAACTCTTATGTAAAGTACAATGATTCATTGAAATATATTTTATGGAACATGTGAATCGTTATAAAGCACAGTTTTTTCTTTTCCTTAAATATTCCATTCAAAGCTCAAATTTTTCTACCTATCATAGGAAAAACAAGAAAAATTTGAAACTTCTATAACTTTTATTTTCATCTCAGAGTGGAAAAAAACCCTAAAATTTTGATAAGATCCTCACATAACTCAATTGAAATCTGCATGTTTCCTTTAAAATTGCATTCAGATACCAATATAAAATCAGCAACACACAAAGGATAATTCTTAGACATGGTTTTTAAACATTTGTACATTACAACTTCTAACATATTTAAATTTCAAATGATATTATAAAAAGTGTGGTCAGATATTTTGAAAACAGCATTGAATAATTTTGCATTTAAATTCTTGATAGCGTGTTAATTATCTCTACCCGAAGTTGTAAAACATTATTTATGTTTACGTATTTTCTCTAGTTTCCCTACTTTCAAAGTCATTAAAACATGTTTCATTACCATATCTCATTTATCTCCTGTATTTTGAAAGTATTAAAAACTAGATAAATTTAAGTTTATGAGAGAAAGGTTAAGTATAGCGTTTGCATGGGTTTGACCAAAAGATTCATTAGCAAAGTTTCATCATGCATGGGTAAAACGTTTGAACAAATAATTCAATTGTACAATAATTGTTTGCACAATAAATTCTTTCATGCGGCATAGAAGAGTTACGAAACTTTCAAAAACACGTTTTTCTAGTTGATAAGTTTAATTATCCTTGTAAACTGTACCGTCTTTCTGATGATCAGCTTTTAAAATGAGATTTTAAAACAACGTTTGTAAGTTTTACTTCAAATAATACTTATAAAGGTAATTAAAATATTTTCAACACAATCCTGACAAAAAAGAACTTGTAACTGTAATACTATAATTATAAATCTTTTAAAAGGAAGACTGAATGTTTCCATGTTACAAAAAAATCTGCAATTAAATTTAACTTTGAACATTTTAGTCCTACTTGTTCCAAATTTAAAGGATTTTATGACGATTTTGTGTGGTTTAAGAATGAGATGATTTATTAGCTCTTTGATATATATTTATATATTAGCATATAATTATGTAATATGACTACTTCCAATTAAAGTAATTCGATATAACAGAAAATACCTAAAAATACGCAGGCATATCAGATACTAGAAAAAACAATGCATTATGGTATTATTTATATTTAACTATTATTTAAAAATTAACTAAATTTGAAAAAAATTTAGCATATTAGTATATGAATTCTAAATTTTTGTATAATTATTTGTTTAACTTATATTTTCCTTTCTGAAAGGTTATTTTCAATAGCCACAAAGATAGACATTATAAGTGACAAAAATATACTTTAATGTTAACTTGACTCTTCAATGTTTATATTCAAAGTAGCTGTTAAAAAAATCCTCTGTAACTAAACATCCAATGCCATACGGTTGTAAGGTTGTTCACGTGATAAAAATAAAACATATTATTGAGTTAAGATATTCTGGGGGTGAGAAAAAATGGGTACTAAAAAGAAAGAAAAATAAAAGAAATAAAGAAAATTTACCTTTATATCTGAGTAATAATAAGATTCATTTATATAAATGAAGTATCTCGAAAAAGTTTGGATACTGTATTTAAACAAATGTTTGGAGAGTTCAAATCTCCGCGATATTAATATATTATTTTCTTGGTTTCTTTCTTCTCTTCATCTGATTAGGATAATATAAGAACTCTAGATATCATTGATATTTTTCTCAATATCATATTTAAAAACGTGTTTTAATGTTTCATTTAAATAAATATAATAATCTTTATTAACAAATGGGAAGAAACACATAAAATAAATAAAAATAAAAAATATATGATACACCCAGGGTGAAAAAAATTATGTGTTTCTTCACATTTGTCAATAAATAGTATTATAAAAAATATAAGTAACAGACGATTTAAGTTCAAAACATTAAATATTAAGAGTAAAAAAATATAATGTTTTATTAATATTAACTGCATTAAAAATAAGTAACACAATCCAAGCCCTTGATTCTCAACCGAGGGTTCTTTTTTTAAGTTTAAGGTTGCATCGTATGTTTAAACAAACACATGTGCAATTATTTATTCAGTTTTCTTGGCACCACAAATTACATATGGAAAGGAATTTTTATTTTCAAGAAACTATCTCCTTTAAAAAAAATAAGTTTGAAAGATAAACTATTTTACATTCATTTTACATTATAACAGTTTATTTTAAAATATATTCCTACCTTAAAAGTATAAATTTATATTGTATTATCAAAAGTTCAATCATACAATTTCATATTTACTTGTTTCTTTTTTAAATAAGCATATAAACAAACCACTTAAAACCTTGAATACGGTCAATGTATTAAAACAATCGATTGTACTAGTAAGTGACACTAAATATGAGAAAACTCCAGCTCTCAAGCATCGCCTCCAGCCATGGACTGGTTTCGTTCTTGTTAGGACCCATCAGCACGGCATAGGAAGACAACGCAAGAGAGCGGCGGGAGAGTTTTTAGTCTAGCCAACTATATCTGAAAAAGTGATGACTAGTGATCCACTTTTTCCGATATAGTCGGCTAGACTAAAAGCTCTCCCTCTGCTGTCTTTCGTTGCCTTCCTATGCCGTGCTGATGAAGGACGAAACCGGTCCATGGCTGGAGGCGATGCTTGAGAGCTCGAGTTTTCTCACACAGTCCTCTAGCTAGAGGTACGGGTGAAGAACTCTTCTTTTTGACACTAAATATGTTTTCAATATTATAAATAGTAAATAAAAAATACAACTTCAAATGAAAATTAATTCACTCATGTATATTAAAAAAGGGATATTATAATTAATAGAATACAATGTTGGCTAGAATGTGATTTTTAAACGCTTCATATCAGGGACTGTTTTAAAACCAGAAAAACACCATTAATCAATTCATTTGTTTGATCCTTTTTAAAATTAAAAATCCCCGAAATAATTCATCTCACTTTTCACTAAACATTCCTCAAAAGCGAGCTTCCTGTCGTTTGGAGCAGATCCTCTCTCCGTCCTGAGATTAGGGGTGATTTAAATTAAAAGCATTTTTCATCTATTTTTTTATCGAAGCTAGAAATGACGGTGATGGGAGGGAGAACTTCATCCTTTCTTCTTGAAGTTTTCCCCATTAGGAACTTGAAATGAAAATGAGAAAGAAATTTAATTTTAAAACAACCTTTTCCTTCAACGCTTGGGAAAGAAACAGAAGGGGATTTTTCAACACGTCCTCTCACTGCAGCCATTATGAATATAAGCTAAAATTATCGTAACTTATATTAAGTATTTAGACCCATTTTTTGTTCTGAAATGAATGTGGGTTTGTAAGATCTTAAATCTCCTGCTTTAAGGTAACTTAAATTTTCGTTTGTAAAATATTGCATAACAATGTTTTATATAATACTTATAATTTATTACACTAATAACATTTTATATGTCATTATCAAAATTATCTTATGGATATCCTTTTATAGTTCATTATTCAAAAATTTAATTTAAAACATGAATAATTCACAAGATATCATATAGCATATTCAACAGTTTAGTGTCAAATCCCAAACATGATATTCATACATATTAAATTAAAGTAAAAAAATAGTTTTAAGTTTAAAAATTAGTTTTAAAGTTTTTTTTTTGCACAAAAATTACATTTTTATCAAAAGCTTGAAGAAATAACCTTAATCATTTTAAGGTTTTGGTTTCAGGCACATAAATATTTAATGAGTAATAGTAAAAAATCACAGTACATTGTTCAAGATTTCAAAACAATAAATATATTTTTTTAATACGAGACTAAACCCAAATATATTTTTTTACTAAATTAGCTTGTTTTACTCACCCCGTTTTTTTTAATTTCTCTCAATAAAAGAAGTATTTACTCTAGAGCAGGTTATAAACATTATTTTGTTTTAAAAAATAATGCATAAGCTAAAGAAGAGCTACCCAAAAAGTCATTGTCGTAAAACAATTTCATTCGAATACTTTAAGATTATTACTTGATGATTCTGCTTTAAAATACATTTAAAAACGAAGAAAATGGCTTTTTTCTTTCGCTCAACTGCTCTTCACTGAAGATTTGATCCCGATTTCGTCAAAGTAATACACTTTACTCAGATTCACTTTCAATCGTTGATGATTGGAGTACATGGCTACGTGGTAAATGATACGGAAGGTTTAGAAGAATTTGTCACACTGGGCTGGCCTTCCTTTCCTACAAATTGAAGTTACCAATAAAAGAAACTGGAGATGCATTCAACTCAATGTGTCATCTTATAAAGTTTATACGAGAGATTCTTTTCTTTTTGTAAAACACTAAAAGGTTATTTGGATTTGGTTTGGGTTTTTTTGTTCCAGAAGAGAATTGAGTGAAGACATTTTTTTTCTAAAATTGGAGAGTCACTTCTTTATAAATAAATAATTTGCTTAAAGATGTAATAATATGTAAATATAACTTTTTGGGGTAAAAAGTATATATAGTTTGAATATACAAATTTAAGGTTAACAAAATGTTTATCATAGAAATATCAAGGAAAATTTAAACTCAGCCTTATTAGGTATTTTTAAAGTGTTACTTTTATTTTTACAAAATTTCACTTAAAAACATTAAACATATGTAGTTTAAAGTTAACTTAAGTTTCATATTAAACATTATTATAAACTTAACTTAATTAATTGGAGAAGCCCAAACGCACTTTCACGTTGGATATTTCCCACTAATTTTTGTTTTTTGATGTTTTTCAATGTTAGATCCCTAAAAAAAGTGCTTTTTACAATGGATGAACATTTTGGAATTACCTGTAATTCTCAATATTTAAGTTTTTCTAGGAGAAAAATTCACGTATTTCCTGTATAGGATCTAATAGACCCCATGGAATAATACGGTACAGCTCTGCACATATATTTAATTTATACGCTATTCTTGGTAAAGAAAGACAAAATGTTTGTGTTAAATATGTATGGGCTTCCTAGAAGTTTTGCTGTGTGGGACTGGGAGGGGAGCTTGGGGTCAAAAGTAAGACGGGGCAAATGTAACACTCTGTATTCCTCGATAAGTATACATACTAAACTGCTACAAAGAGGATAGTATGTGCTGGGCTTGTAAACAAATAAGAGCCGAGAGTGCCAATAAGGGAGAGTCGGTCAAAACCGGGTAGGTGGACAAAACAGGGATTTGGACTTTATTCATTGATTTGGAGTAAAAAATGTGAAAAATGCTAGAACTGTTTCCAGACATTCACCATGACAACTTCCAGTGAGCAGAAGTTATATAAAACAACCCATTTTGTAGAAGGAATCATTTTTAAGTTTCTTGAGTAAAACTTTCCATTTTTAGCATCTGTAATATTACGCAACTGGATCTTAAATACCTAATTATTTACTCTCGTTAAGTACAGCGTTTGATACCTGAATATTTATTTGTTACTTTAACAGTTTATATTGGTGTCTAAGAGTTTTCTTTATTAACACTAGAGTAAAATTTCTTCAAAAAGGCAGCACGGTCGGACAAAACCGGATCGAGTGAGGCTCATCTTTTGCTTATATGAACATCCTAAATCTAAGAAGATTTGGATACAGTGCTTTTACAGCATAGGGTGGGCACATAAAATGATGAACAAGACCAAATTCATTTGAAATTTTGTTCCTAAAAATATCAAACAATAGAGTATAAATTAAATTGTAATTTGAGGAAAATTTATATATTATAATTGAAATTCTAAAAGTTTATAATAAACAATTTTTGTTCGAAGTTATTATGTTATTTTGAGTATTCTATCAAGTCTCCAGTTATGTCCGTCCAGATCAGAGAAAACTGGGATTTTTCAACCCTCTAAAATATGTGTTTTTATGACCTATATTGCTATTATTCATTTAATTAATTTATTAATATTTTTTCTTTATAAGGAACCATTTTATCGTTTTAGCAACAATTTTGATTGTTTTGATCACACATAAAGGGAATATTCAAAATTTAAAGTTTGGGTCCCGGTTTTGTCCGACTTCCCCTACTGGCACTTGAGCTGTAGCAGTGTATTTGCGAATAGTGTTTTTCGAGCGCCATTGTGAATTTCTACTTTTGAGTGAAATTCTTTCTCCTGCACTACAGATATGTAGCACGAAAGAACTCTTTTTACAAAATGAAACTACATTTATCATTGTGTTATTCTGTTTAGTTTTAAGATAACTGATGTGTGTTTCTCTGAAAACGAGGGTTGAATCAATAATGAAGACGAAGGGTCGAATGTAACACGTCAGCCGGATACGATTGTAAAGAACAACTGATCCCAATGAATAAAATAACAAGTTTTAAAAAATATTTTCGATTCATTGATTTATAATTTGTACCCATAATAGTGCTACATAATTATTAATTTATTCACGGTTTTAAGGTGTCTAGAAAACGATGTTGATGCTACAAAAAAAGGAAACTCTAGAAGAAACGAAGAAACAGTCCCCTTTTCAACTAAACCCAGTGCAAAATCACCACAAAAAAGGATTTAAATATTCAGACTCTGAAATCTAATCAGACAATGGATGTTTATGTGTTGTTTCCATTGAAAATTTCAAGGACAATCGCCCCAGTGAAAAATGGGTTCAATGTGTTACGCGCAAAATATAGTATTTCTAAATTTGTATTATTTTCCGTATTGTTTATGAATATGTGTTTGATTTTCAATTTTCCATTTTTTTATCTATGCAATACATGCTCACGGGGCAGTTTTCAAAAGAAAATTTAATTCAGAATTGAGGTATATAAACCCATTTTCATAACAATTTTCATAACTCTAACATAAAGAGTGGCTTAGTTTAAGATCAAATTGTATTTTTGTTACAATCGACCCCAGTATCCCCTATTTTTTTATTTTACCCCCTATATTTTATTTTTTACATTACAAAGACCAGTATATTGAATCGGCCTGAAATCTTAAGTTTTAAATTCTCATTCTGAGAAAAAAATACAACGCCAAGTAATTTATTCGAATCATTTACAATGGACAACAATACATCAGGCTTCACTATTTCTTGTCGAACAACTGGTTCCTAGATTTTTTTTAAAAATTTGAATAGGGAATTTTATGTAGTTTTCTTGTAATAATTAATCAAGAACACAAAAGTAAAGAATCTCAAAATAATGTTTCGTATTCTTATCATTTTTTTATAATTCTTTTAGTTTATAATTAGTACTTACTGAAAAATCTTGACACTTGTTGGAACTTTCAGGAAGTTTATAGCATTAATCTCTGTTGAATTTCAATTATATTTTAATCTAGAGGAATATTCTTCATTATTTGGGTTCAAAAACCCAATAATCTAGTTTCTTATGAACCTAAAAATAAGTTATTCTTCTTTCAACAATGTTGCACACTCAAAAATGTGGATTTTACAGATATTTCGGAAACAGTCCTGTAAAGTAAAATTGTTTTCTTAACCGAAACAAATTTTCGCTGTAATTCAGCTGCTCATTATTCGGCACAATGTCATTTGTTGTATTTCTTATTCAAAAAAGTACTCGATACTGTTTTTGTTCTTTTCATGGAAATGTCATTTTTCTTAATTTGTATGACAGTAAAAATAAAAAAAACGCAGTGACCCCCTCAAAGTTATCCTCAAAATTTTGTATATTGCTTTTTATTACCACAATTTCTTATTAAGGGGAATTATGTATTTCTGTAGGATTTCATGCCCCAATGGTAAGCGTACTTCGAATACTATGCAATATATCTGCGATCGATTTCCAGTGTTGACCTGTAGGTTGTTAAATTTGATTTTTCTTTTCCATTTCTAAAATCATGAAAGATTTTTTTTACTATCTCATGAAAAAAACATGCTGTCAGTGCCAATTGCTGCCAGTGGTTTGTATACACTTTTTGACTTTTTTATACATATATTCAGGGCTCGATTTCTAAAACAAGAGGTACCGGAACGGTAAAATTATTGGTATTAAAACTGAAAAAGCGAATACTTTTTAATACCAACACTTAAGCATTTATTTTCAAATTTAAATATATAAAATAAATTGAAATGTGGTGTACTAGATTAGGAAGAGTGTTCTAACTTAATTATTAATTGTATAAGACGATGAACTCTTTATACACCTTTTTTTACAGTGGGTTATACTTTTTTCCAACAGTGTGCCTCTTGTAGGAGGTGAGACAGCTTATCATCAATGAACCATTAGTGTTGTATATTTTGCCAATTTAAAGAATATAATGCGTAGTTAAAGTCCTTAAATGGTAAAATTTAAGATGTCGCAAATTTTCTTTGCAAATTTGCCGAGAGATCTGGCAAATCTGGTTCAAATAAAAAATAATCAACACCAGGAGCGGATTGTGGGTAGTTCAAATGGGGGTTCACAATCATGTTTTAAAAGAACAACTAAGTAAAAACCTTACAATTAAATCACAAATATTGTTATTTTCAAAAAGATAAAAATGCATTAAAAATAATTTTTTTAATTTGAAATATGCCTTTTTTATATTTTTTGGTAGGATTCTTAGTGTTATGAACTTAATCTGAAAACAAATCTGATATGTTGAGTTCTAAGTACAAAAAGGGGGCCAGGGGGGTTCTCCTCCCGAAAAATTTTGGAAATTTGACTATAAAAACAGGGTTTTAATTCATTTTTTTCGTACATAGAAAGGTATCCGCTGGCCTGATGATTGGGTCTCGCGAGCCGTAGTTAGGAGACCCCTGAATTAGAATATAATTTTTATTTCGGAAAAAGATGTTCCGGAACGGCGTTCCGGACCGTTCCGGCTGAAATCGAGCCCTGCATATATTTCTTTTCAACATTAATTTCACTGGGAAGTTGAATAGGATACAATGTTGGGAAAAATTTATTCGATCTTTTATTCCATTCGATTTGAAACTAATATTAGTTTCAAATCGAATCGAATAAAAGATCGAATAAATTTTTCAATTCAACTTCCCAGTGATTATTGTTCATGAAGTTTGGAAATAAAGTATTTTTAATTTAGTATGGTTAATACTTTTTTTTGTTGCAACGTATAGTCTTGTACTTTTTAAAATTCTAAAATTAATAAAATGAAACCATTTAAGACATTTCTTTTCAATACATGCATATTTTTGTCCTACAAGACATGACTATCAATTGCTAATTGTATAGAGCAAATTTATCTTCAGACATTATAAAAATTTAGAAAAAATTGAGTTTCTATTAACTCATAATGAAAATGAATTATGAAAATTTCTTAAATTGTTACTATCCATAAGTTTTAAAAATCTCTATGTAAAAATGTTATGAATAATTTTTTTCTATAGAAAATGCTATATAAATTTATAGAACCAAGTGTATGTCGACAGCCACGTTTCAAAAGACTGTAAGAAAATTTTTTTGGCGAAAATAAGGTTTTGAGTTGTACTTGTTAAAGATGGCCTTGCGCACATCTCAGGGCCACCAAAATCGGCCAAAGACGCTTCAAAACTTCTCCATGACGATTTGTAGTAACCTGTAAGTTGGAACCTCCCAATCACCAACAAAACTCTGTAAGTTGCAGTGGCGCTGAGGGGAAGCCGTGTCGTCCTCAGAAAAACCATAGTCAGTTTCATAGTAGCCTTTAATGCATAATAAAAACGGGACAGAAAAAGTACAGTTCATAAGACAAAAAATATGCATTTTTTCGTCTCCTGAAAACTTTGAGGTGTTGCACTTACAGGCTTTTGCAACGTGGCTGTCGATGTATAGTTCATAGTACATTTTAAAAAATAAAAGTGTTGTTTGAAAACGTGATTACATTTTGAACAAGTTTAAATCAGAATATTTTTAGGAATAAACCCCAGCAAAGAGTGAGACAGGTTTCAGCATTAAAACAAATGCTTTAATAAATCAAGAGTAATGTTCCTACCTGCTAGAAATAACAAATATTGGAAAGTGTAATTCCATTCTATGTATACTTACTCATCCATTATTTATTTTGCAGAGAATTTCTGTTTATCCTAATGATAGTTTTATGGTGAATAAAATGCATGATATTCCCCTCTTCTATTTTTTTTATTTTAAAATTAGAAATAAATAGTATTGTAAAGAATTATTTTAATGGGTTGCTTTAGTAAACTTCTATGCTAAGATTTACGACTCGTGAAGAAAATTTCAAATTTTTCGATGTTCCAATGATTTATAAAACTATACATACAGATATGCGTGGGCTGTATCAGGTGAATTAAATTCTAAGTCCTATTACAGATTTCTCTATCATTTTTTCTTCTAACTCTCATCTGAAGTGGATCTCACCATCTTGTTACGCGGGAACGTTCACCAGCCTCTCAATAACAGCAGCCGGTTTTCCTCTTAAAGGATTGTAATTGTTATTCATAAAAGCAAGTAAATACTATCTTAAAACTGAATCATATAACTACACATTAGAAGACATTTCAAATAGTTTTTTAAAATAAAAAATATTAGGCTTTCAAGTAAATAGTGCAAGTATCAAGGATGTTTTTTGGAGAATCAATAAAAGTCATTAACTGTATAAAAACTGTCAAAGTCAAAAAGGGGCAAAATTATTTTATAAAACTGGATTTTGAAGCTGAAATTTAAAATTAGTTCGCTTATCTTGTAAATAAGATGACTACATTCTTTATATTTTTGGACTTAATTAATTGAAATCTTTAGAGCAGCTATATACACGTTGTTTTATTTGTCTATATCGGAAAGGGGATTATCTTTGAATGGTTATATAAATGATTGGGTCTTACCGGCACGGCTCGCGTACTCGAGTGTCGAGTTATATTTTATAAAATTTTATGGGTAAAACTATTAAGAAACAATAACTATAATTACTCGTGTTTTGACGTAAATATTATCATTTGTCTCTATTTAAAAATCAATTATGAATGATTAATAACATTTGTAAAAGAGTAACCTTTATCCGATACACGGTGCAACAAAAGTATTTTTCATGCCTTTAGATTAAAATCTATGTCTCGTATACGGTTTATATTATTGTTTCCAGCGGTAAATTTAAATATCTTCAAAAATAAAATATTAAAGGCGATAGATCAACATATTTCAGTTAAAAATTATATTTTTATTTTCATAAAATTTGGAAAAAAATCGTGAAAATATATTTAAAATTCAAGAATATAAGTGTAGATTACGTTAAAATTGCCTTTATTGTTGGACTTGAAAATAGATCATCCTCAATGAGGTATTTTTTGATACATTATGGTTTAAAACTCCTAAATTTCTGATTTTTAGTTCAAAAATTTGTTTTAAATAATTTAAAATTCAATTTATTTTTTCCAAAACGTCAGAAAAGTCACGTTATCAGAAAACGGGCTTCTATTGGATGTGACATCACAGCGCATGAAAACCATTGTGTTTACTGTCTTCACTTGCTCAGAAAACGGGCTTCTATTGGATGTGACCTCACAGCGCATGATTTGTGATTCGAGAGTGTTTTCGCTCCCAAACAAAAAAACGAAATTTCAAAAATTTATAACTCAGAAACTAGGCTACGAAAATACTCGATGTAAACGTCATTCTTCATGGTTTTTATCTACTATTTTAATAAAATTTAATCTCAAAACGTGAGAATACTTCAATTAACATGTTTTTCAACTGTTATCACAATGTAATACAAATACGGCCCTTAATACAAAGAAGTGGTGGAAAGAAAGTGCATCTACATAATTGAGAGATGTTACTTCATGATAAGGAGGAACCTCCTACCTATACTCGGTGGGAGGTCCTAATTAGGTGGGAGGTCCCTCCGTATTACGGTGTAAACATCCCTCAATGATATGGAAGAAATTTCTTCCCACGAAGTTTTTTTGTAAAGTGCCATATTTTTGCACTGTATGAAAGAAATATATTATATTAAAAAGCAACGAACAGCCTGTATGATAACTGAATTTTTTTAAATGTTAACTGCTTAAACTCTATCACTCTATTTAACTAAAGGGATTGTATTACTTAATGCGCCTTAGCTGGTTCTCGGTTAGTGTCTTTCTGTAAAAACTACACATTGTGTGCATTTAAAATAAACGAACCCAAATCTATAACACCACTCACTAAAATGAATTAAATAGATTGTCGCTATCAAAAGTGCAATCCTTCCCACAGATATCCCTTTAATTTCGTCCTCCTATTAGCGCGAAAGTGTTAATCGCAGTTCCTATTTAGAATAGCAAGATAAATACCGGAAAAGAGGACAATCAGAGAGACGGAAAAAGCAGTTTAAATGACAACGGCCCCCCACCCATCTCAATAATCAAGGATATGATTATCCAGCCTCCTGAATCCCCATTTCCTTGTAATTGTGCGATTCTGCAGGAATAGGAAATCATCTTCTAGATTTCAACTTGACCTTGAAAAATATTCCCCAGCTCAGGCTAGTTTATTGGACTCATTCATCTGTTTAATTCATGGCTGCCGAAAGAAACTCGGATTGTTTCCTAATAGCGAAGACATTGCCCGTCAAAAGAATTTCGCTAACTATTGTCCTTTCTTCTCAGCAACGCCGTTTCAGCCTAATAAACATTTGTAGCGATAAATAGGCATCCTCGTAGTTCGTTCCCCAACAGATTTCCGCTCAGTAATTGAAGTTCCCGAATTACTGCACCAAGTGTGCTCTTAGTAAATGGATATCCTGGAATAGAGGCGATCCCTCTTGTTCAGCCCCTTATCGGGCACTTGCCCCCAAATATTATCAACCCTATTCCGAAGATAGGTTCATTTCCTGAAGGGGAGGGTCTTTGGATCAGGCGAATATGGTCAACCCTAATGGAACTTCTTTCGTCGCAAGAACCAAAACTACGTCGAGCGTGCACTCAAATTAGTGGACTCCGATTGGAAATGGACTACTTTCCGTGACGCAATGTTATTTAAATGGGAGACAGAGTTATGATGATTTCTAAACTACGCTAACTTGATGTTGGGTAACTCATTCCTGTGTTGTTGATTTTGTTTATACCATCACTTATCTACAGGGGGTGGGATTGGGTATGAAGGGTATGGTTTCATAAAACTCTTTAAGCCTAAATAAATGTACTAGTTGTTGCAATCCCCTTTATGATATAAAGTATTAGTTTTTATAGTTAAAGGGGTGTTAGTCAATCTAGTTACTCAGCGTCATGGAAAATATAATGATAAATTTATTTGTTATGAAATATGAGTTGTATATTCCTGTTTGTTATGTTGTTCTCAATTATTTCCAAACATATTTAATGGGTTATTTTGCAGAATAAAGTCGTAAAAATTCATATAATTTAAAAATACCTACAAATATTTTTTATCAAAATAATTACCTGTGTAATGTTATTGTAATATATTTTATACGCTTAACTTGAAACTATAAATGTAAGTTCATATTACTTTAAGGAATATAATAATATGCGTGTATTATCATTACACGTGACATAGATACGATAACAGTATATTAATAGAAAATTTGAATCTTGCTAATTCTATAATAGCATTTATTTAAAAACATGGCGGTAGCCCTATCAATTTTTAAAGTCAACGTTAGTCTGAGGGCTATTTTTTAAGTTTTTATTAATATTTTTAACATTATTTTCAGGGGAAGTGGGTAGTGAGATATACAGGCTGTCCCATAAATGTTTAGTCACACTTCTAGGGCGGATAGTAGACACCTAGGCGAGTCAGAATCACACAGGATTCGGGGGTCCCAGACCAAATCCCAGGGAGTTAAAAATGGAGCGACACCCCCAAAAAATTATTGAAAAATTTAATTTGTAGAAGAACTACTATTGGTAAAAATTTAATTACGGTCCCAAAAATCGTGGTTTTATATGATCTTTAAATTTATCTTAAAAGTTTTCAGTTTAAAAATTTTTTTATTACAAAAAAGTTTAAAAACCACAAAAAAATATGAAAACTCTGCCAAAACTTTATTTTGTACTTCGAAATCCTTTCTTTTGATTTTATAATCTGAAAGATCAAAGTTGAAAAATCTTAAGTCCAAAGTTTCACGTAAAACCCATAAATATTAAGTGCTTGAGATCCTATTAAGGAATGGTTTAAGTCCGTTTTTTGCATCCGAAAACTGCCGTATTGGAAACGGCTATAGGAAACCAGTTTTCGCACGCAAAAAACGAACATTAAAAGGATCTCAAGCGTTTAATATTGATGATTTTTACGTGAAACCTGGGGCTTAAGGGTTTACAACTATGATCTTTCAGATTATAAAATCAAAAGAGATTATTTCGAAATAGAAAATGAGGTTTGGGCAGAATTTTCACATTTTTTTGTGGTTTTTTAACTTTTTTAATAATAAAAAAAAATTTAGGTGAAGACTTTTGAAATAATTTTAAAGATCATATTAAACCACAATTTTCGAGACCATAATTAAATCTCTACCAATAACAGTTCTTCTACAAATTGAATTTTTCAATAATTTTTTTGGGGTGTCGCTCCATTTTTAACTCCCTGGGGTTCTGGGACCCCCGAATCCTATGTGATTCTGACTCGTCTAGGTGTCTTCTATCCTCCCTAGGAAGTGTGACCCATTATTTATGGGACACCCTGTATATTTACATTTACATACATTGTGAGAGTACATTTTATTCAATGTTTAAAGTTAATTTATTTTTATTTGTTATCTTCAGACATAATAGTTTGCCAATGAATATATTTAAATATAAAATTAATTATTATCACACACATATTAATTATTAACATTCCATGAATAATTATTATTATTAATCGTTTGCCAATGAATTTATTTAAATATATAATTAATTATATTAACGTATATATACTTATTAACATCACATGACTTAAAATATAATTGTATTTGATATGAACCCGTATTGATTTTAGCTAATTCTGGTGAGATAAACTTATGATTTTAATAACATTAAAGCAAAACTGTTTAAATGTTTTATTAATAAATGGAGCTTATTACACACGTGAAAATGCCAAATTTAACACATATCGCTCGCCATTTTATACACAAACAAACCAGCATCTTATTTAAAACAAAGTGGAAAGGTACTTTCTCGGGATTTCTGAGGTGGTTTGGATTGATATTCAATTTGGGCGTAAGTAAATGCTGTGTAAAATTGAGCAATTAAGTTGCCCTTCCGAGTGCAATAGAGGAGAAACATCGATTATGAGTCACAAGGGATAGTTCGATGATTTGCAAGATTGTCCTAGGATTAAGCCGGAGAAAGCTCTAAAGCGTGTTAACTTAGATGCATCCCTTAAAATAAAATACTAGTTGTTTCAACACGTATCCCGAAACTCTATGCAGCTAGATTCTTTGCCGCGTGGAGTACGTAAAAATACCCAAAGAACTCTACATCTACGACGCATATTTATTTTTAGAAAAAATGTAACGCCATACTTAATAAAAAGCTTATTATTTCATTCTACAACACGCGCATGAGTATGCAATAAATAGTTTGCTCTTATTCTTAAAACAGGCAAATAACTTTATTTTTTTTATTTAAAAACTTGAGGGGAAAGAAGGATAATACTACATTCACACATGAAAAGTTAATCTAATTTAAGTGCTAATCCAGCTTAAATATAGCATTGTAAAAATGCTATATTTAAGCTGGATTAGCACTTAAACTAGATAAACTCTTAATGTGTGAATGTAGTATAAGGGTACGCACAAAAATGATTTGGGGCTATAAAATGAAGAAATTAAAAGCTAAAGCTTCCTACATTTGCAAAACGTAAGCTTAGAGTGCTATAAATCAAGGTACAAGAAAATGAAAGGTTTACTTTTAACAAAAATTAAAAATTAAAAAGATAATAAAACATTTACAGCGTTCTCTTACCGTCCTTATTAGGATTCAAATATTATCAACAATAGAAATCAATTGTTCTAACGCCTTCGTATAGTTATACGATTTTTTCGCTATGTCAACATCTTTTGAATATAATTTTTGTAGAGAAATTCCTGAACAATCGCACTGAATCTCATATTTTTTAGTTTTCAACTTCTGATTTGGAATGAGCTTTCATAAGGGGAAGCGAACACTTATTTAACAGCTTAAGCAAATTACTCTCTTGCAGTGAATATTATGATGATTTTTATGATTCGATTAACAATATTCTCAACTATCTCTTTTATGCTTAACCTTATCCAACGATGTATTAGTTCTCTAAATCATTCATAATATTTTCTAAAATTAACTACGTTAAATTCTAACGATGGCGCGACGTTCAGAACACCTCACAATGCTATTTTAAACAGTATAATCTTAATGTTTTTACAAAAAAAGTATTAAGATTCTCTTACAGAAAGATTATAAGCTAACACAGCAAATCCACATTTTGTGTGATAAATAAAATGCAAAAATGATGAAAATAATAATGAGTCTTTTAAGATAGCTTTTATGCTTGCGATCCTATGATCCCATTCGTGTCTACTTGTACTGTTGCCGACAAAGAAAAAACTAACTAACCAACTAAACTGCATACGCTTTAAAAAAACGCAAACTTATTTCCGAAAATTTAACTAAGCTGTGGAACTGCTATAATACGTTTTAAGTTTTTATTGTATGTTAAAACTGGCAATTCATTTTTCTTTCTAATGCGTGTACATTTTTTGTATTGAAATACTCTCGTTTTTTGTAGTTTTCTACGCTGATTCAACTACTATTTTTATGTGTTAAAGGTATTTTAATTGGTATGAGACAAATCTTCCACCATAACAAATATTTAACTATTTTTCTGGTAGTTTTTGAAGTTTTAAAATAAATTATTTCAAGGATAAGTTTAATACGTAGATAAGCATACCTACATGCATTTCAGGTCTTGCGTGGTGTTAATAAACAACAAATAAACCGACACTCATTTCCAAATTTCTCATATAACACCTTTCAATTGAACCATCAGTTTGAAGAAAGGTATAAGTTCAAAAAATGACAAATTGACTTTTTGTGCTCAAAACAATCTCTGAGCTTTGCTCTACACATGGGTGAAAAGAGGGGGAAAATAACTTACCCTATAGGGAGATATCGCCATTTGAAGTTGTGAAATCGATGTCCATTCTTTGTATTTTTTAAGTTAATTCGGAATTAAATTTAATTTGTATTTCTTTTCATAATATTTGTGTTGTAAACTAAGTTAAAATAAAATTTTCTCTTAATTTCAATTTTTTCAAACTTTTTTTATGCAGGGAATGTTTGTTTGACTCCATTCATATTTACTCACTCCATTGATATAACTTAATAACTCAGTTTGACTAAAATTTTGAATTTTATTTGTCTTATTCTTTTTATTTCACCCGTTTGTGGTGTAAGCTAGGGAGAAATATAATTTAAATGGGAATTTAAGGGGTTTTAAAGATTTTTTCATCAGAAAAATTAAAAGTGTAAAAAATACTTTTATGGAAACGAAAAATGTTTCGTGAAACGACAGCAGTTTAGATTCGTTAAATATAACTGATGTTAAATTATGGCATAAGTGACGGCGGATTCAGAGTAACAATTATGTATAATATTTATCATAATGAACCATGATGAAAGAAAAAATTATATTTTATATGTTACCGTTAATGTACATAATTTGGTAATGTGCGGATTACCTAAGTAAAGTATGAAATATTTCGCACTTTTTACCTTAGGTAATTCATATTTTACCACAGTCAGTTTGCACATTACAAATAATGCACAGTAACCGTATCATAAATACATTAATATAGCTGCTATGTCTTTACAAAAATTAGAATATTAAAATCTCGTGTAGCATAATTTTTTTTATTTGTAGTTTATGTTTTGTTTCAATTAAGGTTTTTTTCTATATAAATAAATATAATTTATTTTAAGAAAACTAATTCATACCTAGTTTATTAAGTATTACTATATTAGTTTTGCATTATGCCTTTGTTTCTTTTAATTTTAAAGTAAGATTAATTTACACTCGCAATGGCTTATATGGATATAACCTTTTATATTGGATTAAAACCAAGATAATCGATAGACTCAAGCATTGATAAAAATAAAAAAAAATATTTAAGAGCTTGAACTTCGGTACATGTTTAGAGAGGCCAATTGTAACTTTTCAATGTTAAAAGCTTGTATTACGTCATGACTTCTTTTAACCTTTAGAACTGAAAAAAATGCAATTGAAATATACCAACTCTTAAATTGGTTTCCTGTAATAAATTTCTGAATTTGGATGGATATACGTAATTACGATCTCAAAAGATTACTTGTCAATTTCTACTGGGGACTATTATAAACCTTCCCTGTTGCATATAAAAACCCCTAGATTGTTAGGGGCGAATTTCTGACACCTCCATTCTTGTGTGATTCTGAGTGTGCTAGGTGTGCCCTCCGAGAAATTCCTTCTATTATTTAATTCACCCTGTGTACCTAATGAATTTCTTGTTGAATTCCAAGTTATTATCTGGGATGCAGAGTATTGAAATAAATCTTCATGAGCTGCTTTTTTTTCATTTGACTAAAAATCAGTTGTTTTATATTAAACATTCAAAAATGAATAACGGTTGTTCTTTTCTAGGTGTCAATTTTGAGGCTCTTATTGTGTTCACTTGAAGAGCCTTTTCTGAGGAAACTTTACCCAACGTAACCCATACGTATTGTGTAAGAATATTGCGAACAGCTTTCACAATTAACAGGTGTGTATCACTGTATTATTTTGTTTTAAATACAACATGCTTATATTTACACTAGATCATTAAATTTACAGAAAGGTAAGATTTAACATAGTTTTTATTGAGATCATTAGAGGATTTAAAATGAGTTCAGCTATGTAAGTATGTTTGAAAATATTCTTTTTAAGTCAAACATGCCGGCTAATTATATGAAATATTATTATCTTCTACAAAATGGAGATACTTATTTAAGATACTATGTGTTTATTTTACTTTTCAATCGTGCCTTAAGTTTCAAAGAAACTACTTCTGAAGTGAATAATTAAGTATTGAGGGAATATGCATATTTTAAGTCTAAGAAGATTTGAACACCCGCTTGTTGACTTTGTTATTCTAGATTTGAATATAAAAACTCTTATTTTACTTTCACAAACAATTGGGAAGAAAGCAAAATGTATCAAAAAACTTATTCTTTATCATTGTATCAAAAACATACGTTATTAAAATGAAATTAAGAAAATAAATTAGAAGATATATTCGTTATTCCTTAAGATAAGTTAGAATCCTCCTAGGGATTCTAATCTTTAACAAAACTTCGTTACGTTTACCTATTTATCTTTTCAAAGATTATCTGTATGAATTTATTCCTATTAAAAAATCCATTTTGTAAAAAAAGTACATTAAACAAAAATATAATTGATTCAAAGCACGTTTTTTTAAATCTAGCTAATATAAGATTAACATTGATTAATTAATGTCAAAAGAAAAGCTAATACAGAACTAACGCAATTACCTAATAATTTTTTTTCAAACTTGAGTGAAAGAATTTTGTAATCCTTTTCTGGTTTGTGAAATCATGACGATAGTGGAGATTTAAGAAGGATTAAAAAATAATTTGTTACTTTTCCTTTTTTGTTTCGCAAAAAAAAATCTTCAAGTCATGTAAAGGTGTTTTACGTTTCTTTCGGCTGTCCTCCACATTGTCTGCATACAAAGTAATTGAAAGGTTTGGGTGTTTTTAGTCTGTTCAACAACTTTCGCAAGCAAGATAATAAAAAAGTCCGATTTTTCGAGACTTTTTCTGAATTAAATTTCTTTAGCGGGAAAAATGCCAAAAAAAATATTATTTTGCTGATTATTTTAACGAGTATTTGTAATTGTTCTCCAATAACACTACTTAAGACAAAAAGTTCTTTTGAGGGTTAGCTTACCAAATTGTATTAACAAAACAGAAACTACTGTTTTAAGTTGAACACCGAATATTTATTCGAATGAAGTTTTATTACTTTTGAAACTTTTTTGCTTTTGCTTGTGTTACAAGTTTTTACAAATTTGAGAGAAGGCCTGAATTAATTTAACTCTAACAGTTCCGATCGCCTCAAAATTTATTAAGGTTTTGATCGAAGTATTGAGCTAAAAGCGTTAGACTCATTGAAAATTATTTACCATCCCAAAGTTCTTGTAATTTTTATTTGAATAAATCCTTCATGCAATTAAAATAAAAAAGGTTTAAGTAAAAGTGTAAAATATAAATACTATGAAGTTATAAATCCGTCAGAATTAACATCAGTTACTAATAATTAGTGCTAAGGATATATCCGGTGTGTTACAACCTACTATTTTTCCTTCACAGCTTATCAACTTCTGCAATATCCTCATCAGAAATACTAATATTCTGATACTTTAACTGGTGAGTGTTAAACATAATTTTTATTCTATGAACAGAAATATGCATTTAAAATAAGGTAAAAGACAACGTTTATACTATGCACATATTTATTTGAATTTAAAAAAAATACATTTTTTAAATTCAAATAAATATGTGCATAGTACCTTGCCTTTTTACTTATTTTAAGCCTTTTTTGCACAGAAAATTTTTAATTAGAAATATGCATGTTAATTTTTATTTTAATGAAAATCAGGTTCTTAGACTATTTTAGGATCAATAAAATGTGGTAAGATACTTTTAAAAATTTAGTATACGAACAAGAGTTAATTACATCAAGGTGTTAAAAAGTTAATTCCAAATAGTTATAAGTCAATTTTCAATATACTACCATGAAGAAATAAAGGAATTCCTGTAAGTATTTTCAAACTCTTATAATGTGTTTATGTATTTTAATTTTTGAGCCAGGTAGTCTAATCACTTATCGGTCACTTAAGATGCATAACCTTAACCAGCAAATTTTTTAAAGATTTAATTTTTGTCATTTTCTACTGAACTCTTTCAGTCCTAGACCGCCTGATATTGCATTTGAACCCTATATTACATTTGAGATGGCTAGGATTGAAAAAGTTAATATACTAAATTTGGAATAGAGTAGACAAATACAGTATCAAATTCTTATTAAAAGAAAAATTAAGGAACATTGCCATATAGTATTTCATTTGACATACTTGAATATGTGGTATTTTCATTTGCAGAAGGTGAATCACTTATTTCAGAAACATGTCAAACTCCCCTTTTCTTTTGTTTTGAGAAAAATGATAAAAACTGTATAGTAGAGAGCCTGTATGCGAAAGAGAGGCGACAACTCAGTATAGCGCGCGCAGATCGGTAAACAGGTTTTCTATTCGCCACAGGTTTCCCTCCATAGGATTAGCGTGGGGCGGCATGATACAGTTTGGATAGAATTGGATGCGCAGAGACGCTTTTAAGCGAGTTGTCGTCTCTCTCTCGTATATAGGCTCTCTACTGTATAGAAGCTCACTACATTTTTATGAAGGTGTTTAATATTTTTTTCTTAAAGTAATAGACCATTTGGATATTTTACAGACAAGCAAATTTTCTTTAAAAAATTAATTTTTGCTAAAAAAAAATTGAATTTTTTTTGCAATTGCCAGGTTTTTGCAATAAACAGTGTGTTCTCTCAAACCTGTTTTCCTAACTTAAACATAATTCGTTTAAGGATTTGGTAATAAAAAAGGATTAAGATATGTTTTATTAACACAATAGCGCTGAAGCGCTAGACCCGGGTTTCAGTTTTTTAAAAAATATCATATGGCGCGCTACAGATGGGCTTCGCCACATTCCATTTTTTTTAAAATTAATTATTCTGATGTGTTATAGATGGGCTTCTCTAGTCCAAACGGGGAAATAGTTATACAGGGTGGTCCTAAATTCGTGGTACAAACTGGGTAGGGTGGGTAGAGTACATCAAGACGAACAAGAATTGGTATAGAAAGGGGGGTCGCAAATACACCGTTAAAGAGCTAGGACCTAATGTAGTGCGAGAGCGTTACAAAAGGACGTTTTGCCAAGGCCCGTTTAACGACAAAAAAACATAATGAAATAAAAAAATTATTGCATGAGGTACAGCAGTATCCTTACTACTTACATCATAAATTTGATAGAAATTGGAAGACTTGCTAAATCGTGGAGTTAGTTTTAAAACATGCAATATTAATCTTTCAGCCAAAGAATGGAGTTCCTTTAAATTAGTGTAGTGGTATTTAGAAAAATGATGATCGGGGAAGGAATTTTTAACCCGCGAGGACGCGCGCGGGGTCTGCGAGACCCCAACGCTTAAATAAACCTTCATAAAAACTCTAATTTTTAATGAAAATATATGAAACTCCGTGTAGCTGCCTAAAAGGTTTCCACCTATCACCTCATGAAGTTTAAATAAAGTAGGTATGTTATTTTCCGAGTTAGGTTGTTGTTTTTAAGGAAAATGCTTCCAAAACTGTGAGGATTGGTGCGAGTTAAATAGCCAAAGAGGTTTCCAAAAGTAAGGAAGAGGTGACTATAATCCATAATTTTTCTTGCAAAAAAAGAAATTAGAAAATAAAGGATTTTAGAAAATAAACATCGGTTCAGTTTAGCCAAAGAAATTCGTTAGATCCGCTCACATTCCAGTGCATTTCCTGTTTTCCTAGTCTTATATTATATCTTAATTAGAAGCAGTCAACTAATAATGCACATTAAACAATTAAATTATATATTTAAACTATCAGTGATAAAAATTTTGCATGCATTGAACGTTTAGAACGGAAAACGGTTTGTGGGGTCTGAGAGACCCCGCGCGCGTTCCCGTGTAACAGAAAGTAGCGCGCGTCCTCCCGGGTTAATGATCATACAGTTACAATGATCAATGTATGATCATTGAAAATTCCTTCCCCGATCATCATTTTTCTAAATACCATTAAGGGAACTCCATTCTTTTGATAAAAGATTAATACTGCGCGTTTTAAAACTCACCCACGGTTTAGCAAGTGCTTAGGTTTATGCTTTGCTACAACAATAGAGTTTCAACTACAACAATGGATGTTATGCATACAACAATTAATGTTACATCTTCTCTTGTTATATTTACAACAATTTGGTTTTGCCCTGAATATAGGCATGAAATATGGGTTCTTAAGCATAAAATTGACCAAAAAATATTTGGATGCTTCGATTTTATAAACTATTTTTATTCAGAAACCTTCCCGGGAGCGAACAGAGCAACGTGGTAACGTTTAATAGTAAATGTAGGTGGGAAAACTTTAAAACTATAAAAGACATACAGACACACATATAAACATCCTTCATTTTTATACAGGGTGTTTCAAAATTGCGTTGCACGGCTTTTATTCGGAACCAGACCCTCCTAAGGTCATGGAAGTAAGGTCTACCCCTAGGTAAAGACCCTGGACAATGCACTGAAATGACTTACTGCGCCCCTAGCGGCGAAATTAAAAAGTTAAAAAAGTTAATTTAAAAACTAAAGGAGATAGAGCAAAAACCTCAGTGAGAGTATTGTTGCCAACGCCAAGAAAAACTCATTGAAAAAAAATTTGATCAAAATATCTTGAAAATTCGCGGAGATATTAGCATGTGACATGCACTTTTCCAGGGGTCAAAAAAAAAAGTTCTCATATTTGCAAATTATTTTAATTTTTTGATTAAATTTTGTGTTCTTTAAACTAAAAAAAAACAAAAAACTAAAAACTACGACTGAAAAATTTGCAATTGCCAATTTTTTCTTTTTTGACCCCTGATAAAGTGCTATTTTCACATGATAATACCTCCGTAATATTTCAAGATATTTTGTTCAAATTTTCTTTCAGTGAGTTCTTCATGACGTTGGCAACAATACTCTCATTGAGGTTTTTGCTCTATCTCCTTCAGTTTTTGAATCAATTTTTTTAACTTTTTAATTTCGCCGCTAGGGGCGCTGTTAGTTCTCTCAATGGATTCTCCAGGCTCACTTACCTAGGGGTAGACCTTACTTTCATGACCCTAGGAGGCGTTGGTTCCGAATAAAAGCCGTGCTACGCAATTTTGAAACACTGTATACTCGTAGATTTATTACAGTGGGTATATACAGGGTGTCCCAAAAAAGACTGACACATTTTTAAAATTTTTAATTAAAAAACTAAAAAAATATAAAAATACGCTGTTTATTGCATCCTACTCATAAGACCTAAGAATTGTATGACACAAATTTTCGTAAATCATTGTTCCCAAATCCCCCGACAGGGCATAAAAGTATCAATCTCCCCATAGGAGATAATGGAAAATAGTGCTCCCACCTGTAGGGGGATTTTTGAACTACGATTTACGAAAATATGTGTCATAAAATTATTTGGTCTTTAGAGTAGAATTCAAAAAACCGCTTATTTTTATCTTTTTTAGTTTTTGAGTTATTGATTTTTAAAATGTAATGTGTCAGTCTTTTTTGGGACACCCTATACATGGCCATTGAATTAGTGGGTGACCATTGAATTATTGACACTTCTCAGATTTAAGTTTTTTCAAGTTTAACAGCATTTTTAACACCTATTTGGTTTTAAACCTAATAGGTATTTTTAACCCATTACTGCCTGACGTCCCTTTTTAGGGACGTTTTTTAAAAAGCCTCCTATTTCTACAAAAATAGTTCGTTAGAATCAAAATTTGCACGGATGTATCTCTGATCTTCATAGAACATAAAGAACACAAGAAGAAAGCAGAATTTTAAAAAATTTTCACTTTTTTAAAAGTTGGAAGATAGAATTTTTCAGAAAAGTGCTGTTTTAAAAATTTTAAAAGAAAAAGCTTAAAAATCCTAGTTGTTATTTGAAAAAAAATTCAATGCCGATATATATTACTTATTATACATTAAATCAGTTGGGGTGTTTTTTTATTTTTCCAAAATATTTTATCTTGACCTTATTTTGGATCCTCGAAAAGCGTCCCTAAAAAGGGACGTCAGGCACGAATGCCCCCGTGGTTTTTCCCATAGTGAAATGCTAGTGTTTCCTTCAATTTTTCATAAAAACGCATTCGATTCTTATGAAATGAATTAAATAACTGATATTTATAAAATCACTTTAATTTTAGCTAATAAATTTATTATTTGTGTTTATTTTTTTTTTGGAAAATACTGTTATTTCTGCTAAATTAATGTAATAAAAAGTCTTAAATTATAAGGAATTAATTAATTTGTATTAATTAAAAGGAATAAATTAATTATTTTACTATATTTATTACTTATGCAAATATATTCTGGTTATATTTTAATTAAAAATTTAATAATTATTTGTTATAATGACCTTTTGTCATTAAAATTGCCAAGAAAGTCGCTTTTGTGATAAATTTTCGGCTTTTTTTCTAATTAGATGTCGCTAATCATTGTGTTCTATACTGCAGATCAATCTATATCATCTGGCTTGCTAATGTACATCCCACTAATGCTTGATTTTTGGGGAGAAATTCGTGTTCCGCACAATTAAATTAAATAAAATGAAAAAAGTATGGGCATTTGAAAGACTTAAACTTCACAAATTGAGATATTCTGATGGATTTGAGGTGTGTAAAAGTAATTAATACTTAATATTAGGTAACATATAAACAAAGAATGCCTTTTTCAATTAAAAACCTTAATTAATTTGCAATTAACATAGATTTGGGAGGAAAAAACGTGTTTTAGAGCATAAAAAATGCTCAAATTACGTTAATTAGGGTTAATTTTACAGTTAATTGGATAAATAATTAATATTTTTTGTTCATATTCATGTTACAGTATGGTTCCGATCACTTTTGCTGCACTTAAAAAGGTAAAAAATGTTTTTGAGGCTTTAAAAAAGTTTTCTACCATGCGTTTACTATAGAGAAAAACAACGGGGGCATTCGTGCCTGACGTCCCTTTTTAGGGACGTTTTTTAATTTTGGTGTAGAAATTAAAATTTTAACCTGAAATTTTTTTCACTATTTTTCCAGTTGTTTTGGGGCTATTTACTATGTTTTTACCAAATATTTAAGAAAAATAAAAAGTTGGGCATTAATGGGTTAATTTATAAAAAGGGGTTATTGAGGTCATAAATACAGTAAATTTAAGGTACAAAACTATTTTCTTATTTTTTCATGAAATAATTAAAAGTTGTCCCCTAGGAAATTGCATAAATCTTATAGTCTAGTGATACCACTCTTAGCTGCAATTATAGCTTTAATAAGTAAAGGAATAGACATGGATTTTTTTTGGAATTCGCTGCCAAGATGTCATGTTTTTATAACAGTTTTAAACATTTTGCCCTTTTGTGGTGATCACTTTCTCAGGAAATGATTATGATAAGATTTCACATTATCTCTACAGGGGTCAAATGTCTTTAGTTCCCTATTCAAGCTAAAACAGCAATGTTTTTTCATCCAAATATGCAGTAACTGTTCTGTATTTATGGAAAAGGGACAATTTATGCATAAATGTTCATTTATTTGTCTGGGAACCATTTTTCAAGCTTTAGCAGTAGCCGCAATTCTAGTATTCGCTTGTATTGGGTTGCTTCGTGGCCTTTTTTACGACTTATAGGTGGCCTATTCCCTTCGCTGAGGATCATAGATCACGATAAGACTAACCAGGTGTTAATCCAGCTCCCCAAGACAGTTTGAATAGAAATGTTACCCAGGGTGTCGTCGAGAAATTAGTTTTAATTTATCAAAATTTGAAATATTGATTCGTTAGAGAAACTTAGCTTCAAAATATTACCAAAACTTGTTATTAACCATCAGAACAGTTAGAAATTTGTTTGTTCAAACAAGGCTCCTGTCCTTAACAGTCATATTTGAAGAATATTTGGTAATTTAGCCCTCTGAATTTGGACCAAATGTTCATAACTGTAAAGCATGTTTTTTCATTAAACCAATGTCGAATGAGGTTCTCTTTGGCTTAACGCCTCTTATGAATTCTTTTATTCCTTCATTGTTATTTGTCAGGAAATACTCTTTTATGATTTTAAAGACATATTATTTGGTTTTGCGATTGGTACGAGAAGCGGGGATCCTTTTCTGGTCACATTTTCTGCCCCCTTGAGTTTGTTTTGATCAAATTAAACTCTTATTTGCCGAACAAAAGACTTCGAAACCCTTCTAATAATTGTTGTCTCTCTAAAAAAGTGTGGAGTGTGTGTGTGAAGAAATAATCTCGGTATAGCTCTACATTTCCTTGAGAACATGTTTAAGTTCTTGGCAGTGCTAAAAGTAGGATTTCATGTTTTTTCGTGTAAAACATTATGTCAAAAAAATTTGAAAAAGAAATGAAAAGCGATATATTACAAGTCATTTTATTAGTTTAAACAAAAATATCAGGTAAAATTTAATTTTCAAATAATTTAAGCAAATTTTCTGCAGCAGCGATTTTTATCTAACATCAACCATTTTGTGAGTAAAGTCATATTTTGTCAAATATGGCACCGATTTCTAGTGTTGCCACCCATGAAAATTAAAAGTAACAATAGCAGAAGCAATGCCGAATAAAAACCACGCATAAAAATCAATTTATCTGCTCACAAAATTATTTGAACTTTAAATTTCATAAAAATGAGCACTGTCCCTAATTGGCCACCCACTGTACTTGGATTAAAGGATGTTTATATTTATACCGTTATGATTGTTTACATTTAGGCAGTTGGTTTTAAATGCTTAGTTAAAAATTAAATTCGTCTGATTATGTCAAGTGTATTACTCAAATATTCAATCACATAGCTAAAATAACAATGCCATGTTGTATCTCTACGGAAACAAAACTGAGCGATCAATACAATTTAGAAGTTCATGATTGCACAGTTTGAAATAAAAAGCTATACTAAATGAGGTTATGGTTTTACGGATTTAAATAAAAATTAAATATAAGTTCTATAGTTAATAATAGTTAAATATAATCTAGATGTATATCGAAAATATTTTGTCATTATAAAAAAGGTTTAATTTTTAAGAAAAACGCCTAATTGTAAAACTTGAATCTTTTTATCATTTGTTAATCCTTTATAAAATAAAATGTACGTAAAATGTACGATAATAAACAATATATTTTTTATTGAATAAAAAGTACTTTAAATTATACTACTTATTTTCTCATTATAGAAATCTAGCAGGGCTTGATTTCTATAATACTTGACATTGATGACTAATAATCATGGAGCCTTAGAGTGAATCAATGAGCCCCCATTAAATACTAATAAGGAAGTTTTAGTTCTAAATTAATGTAAACCTACATTTAAGTAGATTTTAAATAAAAATATTGCCAGAAAAGCACACACTATAAAGATATTTAAGGGTCTTCTGTTCATAAAATCCAAAACCTAATTTTCTCTACATTACATTTAATATCCTAACTTAATTGGGTTAATTTAAGAACAATAGAAACTTCATATTTCAAAAATTAAAGACATAACTTAGTGGCAAAGAAAAAAAATGTATCATGTAAAGCGCTTACTCTTTGGCTTAAATTTTTTTGTCTCCCTGAATTTTCTTTTTAACATAACCAACTCGTTACGTTTAATTAGTCTTTCGAAACAAGGGCTATGTTAAGGGGTTTGAAACCAATTAACTGACGCGTTCTTAGTTGCTTAGCTCCCCACTCACTTAATATTTTTAATTTCCTCCCCAAACTCACTTTTTGCTCACTTCACATTAAGTGCCATTAAAAACTGTTGCGCTTACTTCAAAAAATGTAGACAAAAGAAACAAAATTGTTAATGAAGTACAAAGTATTCATGAATTAATTATTTTGGACTGAAAATGACTTTGATCTTCAGCGAAACTTCGTTTTTAGGGCGGTGAATTCTTTGCCTGGGAGGAAAAAACAAAGTTCTTCCAACGCGTAGAGACAGTTATTAGCATACTTCGCCAGTTCCACAGTAAATATGAATGAACATGTTGCGACGAGGCAGCTCGATCAGGTTAGAGAAGTATCATGTTGAGTCTACGCACTCACCGGGGGGAATAAAAATGGATTTGATAGGCTGTGAAAGCGTGAGGCTTTAAAAAGAATTGCTTTAGAATCAAGTGCCTGGAGGATCATACTCTGAAAAGGTTTTCGAACGCCGTTGCATAAACTGAATTGAGGTTTCATTTAGGAAATAAACATTATTAAAGTATGTTAATGAGGTGGGGAGATTAAAAAAATGTCCCGGGGAGTAGAAGAGCGACATTTTAATATTTGGGGGACTGGAAAGCAATTTATTTCTTTGTGACCTTGTATAATGTGGTGGCACAACCGGTCAAATTTGTAGTGAAAAAGAGGATGGATTTATTTAAAACTCGAAGAAAGTTCTTATGCTTTTATAGATCTTGTTATAAGTATCATAAAAGTTACACCATATCATCATAGCTATGGGTAAATTTGCTCTTTTTTAATAGGTAAGGTAAACAATATTAATAAATGCCGATTGTTAATGGGTATTTTTTATCCAAATATACAAGTTTAATGTATTCTTTATTTTTCATTTACGTCTAAGGTTATCAATAAACTGGTCGATAAAAAGTGAAGATGGTAGTAAATAGATTTTTAACGGTTTTTTCTGCATCAAAATAACAAAAAATAAACTTATCATTACTATAAGGAATTAATATTTTAAATTCCGTATTGTAATGTTTAAAAAAATTGTATTCACATGTTTAACCTTTTACCCGCCGATGGTCCCAAATGGGAACATAATTTTAAGGAATTTTTTTACCACTTAGTTTTTCATGCAGGAATTTAAGGGGACCAGGACGTCAAAACCTTCAAAAATTCGATTTTTTAATTTTTATTTGATAAAATAGTAGGTTTCATGACGATTCCAAACATGTATAATACATATACTTTTAGGACCGATATCCCCCAGAAAATGGGGGTACAAGATGTAAACAATCACTACCACTTATGTTCCATTTTTATTTCTTTTGCATTTTTCTCAAAACCTGTTTTTTTGAATTGCAGGTTCGCCTGTACAAAATTCTAATCAATGAAATTACATGAAACTTGGTACGATTATTCGTTTTATATAAGTGCATTCAGTAAATATCATTTTATACAGTTTATGTTGTAATAATTTTTTTAATTAAGCAAAAATAGGAGAAATATTTGCTGTTTTTTGCTGCGTTTTAAAATTTTAAGTTCAACATTTTTTTATTTAAAAAATAATCATTAAATTGTTTTAAAAATTAGTTCACTAAATTGGATATACATCTCTCAACATGGAAAACTATTTGTTTTGGTAAAAAACAACATAGAATTTTCTACAAGCTAACCTTTCTAACCCCATCCATCGGAAGACTTGTAGGATAATATACTTTTTCGACTTAATATTTAAAAAAATTATATGATAGTATATAATTAATTTTTGTCATTTTAGGATGAAAAAAGACTGTTAGTTAACACAACCAATTTTTATGGTATTTGAATAACTTTTACTTTATAATTTTGGGTCTCGAAATATTGTAAAATTAGCATATTTTGCATGGCTGAGAACGTCCTGGTCCCCTTGATACTTGGTTGAAAGCAACTCAAAGATATGACGTTATTTTAAATGCAAAAAATTTTCACGTACAATATAATCCTTTTTGTAGAATCACTTTTGAAAGCTAATTAGATTTGAATGCATTTAGTGGATTTTATGCTATATATCCGTATAGAACTGTAATTAAAACAAATTTTTCTCACAGAAACGTAACTGTTTAGCTTTGAAGCGCATGGAAACACTCAATGTATTTTTTATTCCAAAATATTACCCATAGTGGAAGAAAATGTACGGAAAAGCTTCGCGTACGTACTAAACATGTCAATTTTTTCTTATGAAAATCTATAATATGTTACTCAATCCTCCAAGCATGGATAATAAAAATGAAAAAACTCCCACTATCATAAAAATGTTCATCATTATTGTGTAGAAACATATGGAGGGCTCAGAATTAAAATGGACCAAGTCCACTTTTTGTCATTTTTGAGTTAGCAATGCTATAACATGCACCAACTATGTAAAATTTCAGTGCAATAGTGAATCAAGTCCTAGTTCTGATAATATCCGCTTGGCAGCAGCAAGTTCTGTTGCGTTAACATGTAATTTGCTATAAAGCTTTAACTTTAAACGTCTGTAGCTCAAAAGTAGCTAAAGTGGACTTGGTTCATTTCTATTCTGAATCCTCCATATTTCAATCATTTTATTTGAATTAATTGTAAAATATGTACCTTTTGGAAATCCCCCTAAAAACTTCACCCCAAACGCCGATGTTCCCACATGGGAACATCCTCACAATCATACTTAGGATTTTTTTTGCCAAAAAACTGTCTAGAATGGTTTTAGTAATGATGAAACAAGCTATTTAAGCCAAAAATCAGAACCTGTAATTCGAAATCTGAATTGTGGCGTTTAAAAGGTTCCAAAAAATGTATGATAGCACAGAAAAATCATGGTAAAAGAATTGTAACTGAAGAATAGTAGAAAAATGTGTTTATTATCACATGTATGAAAAGTTTATACTTAATAAGTTAGAATATAATTGAATTGCTAAATTCTGAAACGTGTCAAACGCCCTTTTTTCAAAAATAAGTTATTCATGTCATGGGGTTCTGTAGGGGTAAACACACATTTTAAAGTAAAAATTATAAAATAACGGGATTTTAAAACAGCTTTCCAGCATGTTGCAACTGCGGCCAATTTTGTCCATGCCACCTCCTCTGTAGCTTGTTTGGGACTGCAGTTTTTTATTTAATTGCCTAAACGCACTACATGCGATTGGAAAAGTCATTCTCTATAGGTTAGGTCAAGCCATAGTAAATCCATATTTTTAAAGTTTTTGTACCAATCCCAAAAATAAGGACGGTTTGGTAGCTATATATTTAAAATTTCCATGCTTGTGTCCCTTTATTACATCCTTGTGATTGGTATTTTGGATTTATGAATCACTTTATTAAAAGGAGACATCCAAATCTTTACCCCAGATCATAATATTGAATTAACCCAGCTGTTCTGTTAGGATCTATTTGACCCAAAGATTTTTTTAGTCGCGTGTTAAAAAAATTGAATAGAGGTATTTTAATGAAACTACGTGACTTTGTTCGAAAGTCTTATAACTATATACATCTAAAAATAATTTTATTTATTTTAATTTGCAAGGGATATTTTTCAACATAGTCTTAATGTACTGTTTGGGTCAATATGACCCGATTCTAAATTTTTTCGTTTTACTCAAACCTTTTCATATTTTTTTGAGGAATAACTCAAGAGAAAAGAATAAAAACTATGATAACATCCTTTTTTTGTATTTTAGTTTTCTTTTTTCTTGGTTTTTTTTGTCATTTGAGACTAAAGCACGTGGAAGATCAAAAGGTTGATTCAGTTGGGAAAAATGAAAAAATATTTCCAAATTTTATTTTTCTTGTTGTATTTTTGTTTTATGAAGTATTTCCTTTCAGTTAGAATACTAAAAATAACTATTGAAACAAAACTTGTGCTATCCGAATGAAAATATTACTCAAAATGAGAAATTAGTGGTGTTTTTCATTGCCACTGTCTTTTGACCAAGTTAACCATTAGATTTGGGGTAAATGTGGACTTTATGTGGTAGTATAACTTTCTAAGAACTGAAACATGAAATTTATTGCTGGAAAAGAAAAAGAAATCATCGCAAAAGAAAATTTGAGGTATTGGAGTAATAAGTAATTTCGCAAATCCTGCAATGCCTTTTCAATGGGATTTAGTAGAAATAGAAGGAAAATAAATGTTTAAATGAAAATTATTTTTGAGGATTTGAGGAAATCACTCTTATTTTCATACAGTAAAGCAGATTAAAACATATCATGAAGGGGGAATCAGTTAAAAAAAGTAAAGGAATAAAGAAAAAATTGAAATTTATATCGGTTCTTCAGGTGAAAAAAATTAAAAACGTACTACTTTGTTGTGCCATACTTGTTTAAAACTCATTTTCATATATGTAAATTGTCAAAATAGTAAAAAATTACAAATTTCAATTACAAATATTTTTAAGTTAATTTCATTATTTTATACGTATTTCATAACTTAACTCATTTATTTCATAATAATTACATTTATTTTGAGTTATTTTACTATGGTTTTACCTATTTCTTAAATTCCATCATTCATTTGTCGCTAGAAGTGATATTTTTTGTATCGGATCATATTGACCCGAACACTACGTGCGTAGAGTAAGTCGGAGCAGAACAGCAGGGTTGGTTAACTGTATTTTGTAGGCTTTTAAACAAAATCGTTCTACTGTCCACAAAGTTACATCTAAACAACTGTCTAATTGACTTGGAAGATATCTATACTAGCATTTTTAATTGGCTGACCACTATTTCTGAGTCTAAAGTTGAAATAATTTATTAAAAAAGGTATTTATATACATCTTCTAACCAAAAGAAAAAAATATGAATTCTATGATAATTTTACAATAACATTTAATTATTTAATAAGGAAATGTTATTTTCAACTAATATTCCCACTTTTATTACCAAATCCTTAAATAAATTAGTGTTAATCTATGAAAATAGGCCTGAATATTCTGTTTATTGCAGAAACCTGTCAAATGCCAAATATTACAATATTTTTTATGAAAAGAATAAAAACATTAAATAATTCTTTTTGTCTGTAAATTACCCAAATGAGGCCTACTTAAAGAAAAAATTACTAAATATCTTCATAAAAATGTAGTGAGCTTCTATACAGTTTTTCTCGTTTATCTCAAAGTGGGGTTTGATATGTTTCAGAAATAAGCGATTCAATTACAAGGAGGGACAAAGTTAAAAGCCAGGCACCTCAACGAAAGGTCCATTGGGCCAAGTTACTATTAATCGCTCAATTACTTACCCTAACTTATTAGTTTCCATCACACCATATATGTTGTGTATGTAATTAAATCATAATGAACTTTTAAGTTTAAATTTTAAATAATAACAAGGTATTAAAGCTTCATTCATTTTTTACCTGTTACCTTTTAGATAAAGTTACAAACTTTTAATTTACAGATCATGATTTTCACATGATATCAAATTAAACAAAATTTAGGGACAGCAATGAAAGCTCGGTTATAATACCCCAAATAACTAGCCTATGCTAAATAACCAAAAAAATAAAATAACAAACCCCTCAGAAACTTCCTTCACCACTTAAAATCTTGACCAGTACTGTAAACAAAACTCTCCAAACCTTTCAACATCGGCACTTTCTATGCCCCCCCCCAATGAAACTCTTCCCAACTTTCAAACGCCGAAGAAACCCTTCAAACACTTTACACTTCATCCCACAAAGCAAGCAAACTCGTTGAGAAGACGAACCACAAAGCGCTGTGGTCGATAAGCAAGGTATGATTGGACCCAGAGAAAATTACAGCTTAAAAGATCTTATCCGCGCTTAAGATGGCGGTCTCATTGGGGAGGATTACACTTGATATTAGTTGGGTAGCAGGGACCATAGGGTCTCTGGGGGAATGGGTCTATCACGGTGACTGGTCATCAAAAAACTTTGCACGAAGCAACAAAAGAAGCTGGGATCCTAGGAGTTTATCCGCTTATCCTTCATACGACGATCCTAAACCCTGGGAACTTTCGCTCAAAGTAAACGTCGAATCATACAATGAGGAAGGGAGAATGAAAATATATATGGGTATGAATGTGGGAGGCTGTGAGGAGATTCCTGTTTTCTTTTGTTAGATATCCGCCGATATATATCTGTAATTTGCTGTGAGATGTGGGGAGAAATAAAGGTTTTTTGTGGTGGAATGAATGGGTTAGTAACTTTAACATTGTTGGTCATGATAATTTACAAGACTGTTACTGTAGGAAAACCCGCTAATAGGTTGCAAGAAACTCGTTTAGAGTAGAATTAAGTTAAATTACAAAAAATGTTAAAACATTTAACCAAGCAAAAAGTTAAATGGAATATAAATACTTTTTTTGGTGTTAATAAAAAGAATTCTTGTCTTTTTTAGCATATTTTTAAGGTGTCTTAATTGATCAGATACATTTTTAATAGGAACTAAGAAGTTTGTAACTTTTAGTTACAACTTCTCAAAACTAACTATTTGAATATTACACTCCTGTTCATAAAAAATGCAACACCAAGAAGAAATTGTCCGATCAACTTGAAATTTTCAGGGTATGTTCATTGCGGTTTGCTTATTAAATGATATCAAATTCAGAGCTATAGCGCTTGCGCGAGCTGAGCAGGGTTGTAAGAAGGCTTTCTGCCGTTGATTATATTGTCATTAGATGTAATTATACCCCTTGGAACTTAAATGATGTCATATGAACATTTAAAAGAGTTTGAAAGAGGATTAATGTAAGGCCTCCGGGAAGGGTGTTCTTTATCGCTGCTCAGATGAAGGGAAACAGGACAATAGTGATATTAGTTTAAAAGCAGAGGTCCAAAGAGGGTAAGGCGAGTTGAAAATTGGGATAAGGACCCCTCATAGTCACTTCAGCACGGGATGAAAGAGGCTTCATTCGCACGGAAGTGCCGGATCACTGAGAGACTTTTCGATATGTTTCAAATTGTTAGAATACTGCTACAGGTCTATCACTGTCTGCTCCATCATCAGTTAATCGGTCGTCAATGCACCAAAATTCACCAGGTATTGTTTTTTTACTGCACTCCATCGATGGAATTCCATCGGTGCATAAAGTTACCATGGGATCCACAAAAAAAGAATTTCGCAGGATTACTGATAACAAATGGTCCTTTTAAACAAACCCCCCTTCAATTTTGGTTAACATGACACCTAAATTGGGTTTGGACGCTATGCCAAAAATCGCAATTTTTGGAGAGTTTTATCTTGAGTCTGTGGTGAAGAAGTGAAGTGTTTTGACTTGGAGCACTATTGGGTACCTTAGGCAACCTCATTAGATAAAAAATGAGGGCAATCTCATTTCCTAAAAATTTCTAAAAATTTTTGGAGCCAAAAGTTATACCCTACTTTTGAAACGATCCTGAAGCTGTAATTCATCAGAACAAATCCCGTAAACATGTTTTTAGGATGTTCCAAACTTCCATTAAATCCATTAAAGACAGTTTCTTTCTCGAAAAAATTCTTCATCCAAAATTTCACCTATGGAGCTAGACTAAAACTTCGTTGGTTTGTCCTCATACTCAAAATGCTTTTTATGCTGCCAATATTGGCAAACTTTGGGTTTGGGATGAATCTTTGATGAAAATCACCTCCTCAGTCAAAATTTCAATCTGTTTGATTCGATGACCTGTCGTATGGAGGCTCTCATTGCAGCGCGTATGGAAGACATTAAATACCGATTTTCGATATTTAATTTTATTATTTTGTTCTGAAAATTATATCATTTATTTGCATCTACATAGATCACTTGCTGTGTAAATTTCATCAAAATCTAACAAGTCCTTCATGGTGTTGCATATTTTATTAACATGAGTATATTATTGTGCTTTCGAGCTATTATATTTTTGAATAATTGAAACTGGTTTATAACATTTTTAAGTACGGTCAAGGAAATCATAAGTAAAGAAGAAATTTAGTTCATTAAAATACTCATATTGTTGAATTCGTATCAATGTTCACATGGAAAAAATATCGCAATAAAATTTTATTGACGGGCAGAGTTTCATGGATTTCTAAAAATACATTTTTTTAAAAAATTAACTATTTTTAAGACATTTTTGTTAAAAAACAATTCAACCTTTCATCGCAAGTTGGTTCAAATTTAGCTGAAACCTAGGTTCGATGACAGGTTACACCAAGTTTTCATGCTTTCTCTAGTGAAAGCTCCGAAAACATGGTTATACATGTTACCGAACTTAGGTTGCAGCTAAATTTGAACCAGTTTGTGATGAAACAGTATATTTATGTAACGTCAAACACCACCAGCTTATTAACTAAAAAACAAATAAAATGTTTGATTAAAATTCATTATGAAAAGCAGATATAAATATTGCAATTATACGTCATGAAGTTAAAAGTGTGGATATATTCCTTTAAATAATACATACGACACTTTTTTTTTAATTCTTTTCAAAAATGTATTTTTTAAGAAATAAAACTATGCGAAACTATGCATTTAGACGTGCTATTTCAATAAACGATTTCTAGATATACCATGTGTAATCTACATTCTAATTTATTGCCCAATCCCAATCCTTGCTATTTCTTAAGCATAGTCAAATACGAGTCAATGACATAAAAACAGGAATAAATTCCTACTAAACCCTCAGTTGCTAGTATGCCCTCCACTATTTTTTCAAGAGCTCATTTCCCGAATGCGCCGCAATTCCAAAAAATGCGTTAGAAAAATTCAAAGTCCTCGTTAAAAGCATCAAGATATCCCAAGTAATCAGCCAACTTTCATTACCAGAATGCTGTATTTATCTATCTTTGCGGCTTCAAAAAAAGAGCCGATAGCAAGCAGTTATCCCATCCTATTACGGAAGAAGGAAAAATACTTTCCAGTTCGTTAGTACAGGGCGACCAATACTTGTAGAGGGCGGGCCTTTATCTAGCCTATATAGGTCAGGCTGCCCCGTGCTGCCCAATAAATGGAGCATCAAATGCCTTTTCTGCTACTGTTGCTCCCTGCAAACAGTTTTGTGTAGAGAGCGAGCTGGTATTTTTGATAGCCCGTGGTCTTTTTTACACGCCGTTGCCTCGCTTAATGTAGAGGAAATGAAATTCTGTTAACGCTAGGCAAAACCACACGGGTTCTAATTTGATCTATTACGCCCCCTTAAAATTAATGTCTCCCGGGAATTTAAGAAGGCGAACCCCTAAATGCGTAAATAACGTGGCAACAATCGGGCGCAGATTAGAATGTGGGATTTGCATTTAATAACCCGAGGCTTTTTCCGAGGCGCCCGGGGGGAAATTTAAAATTAATCGCCGTTTTTATTTCGATTGCAACACATGGTGTTCGGGGTGCTTAAAGCGGAGGGGGACTGGGGAACATCAATTACGCACGGTTATGAAACTTCAAAAAGCTCCTTTGTTTGAAAGAAAGCGGAAAAAGTGTTGATGTATATTTTTAAGAGAAACGAAATTCGGAGGTTTTTTTGTTGTTTGAAGTTTATAAATTTTTCTTACGTATGTTTATACAGAAACAAAGTCCATAACATGCACTTTACTGTAATAATAGAATAAATTAGGTAGAATTAATTTTTTGCATCTGAAAAATAGTATTTATTCACATGTAAAAATTAGATAAAATATTCTATAAAATAATAAAAATAAATTTTAAATATGATTAGTGTTTTTATATAAATTTAGATCAAGTCAGATTTGAAATTTAATTTCTTAGTAGATACTAAAAGTTAAGGTCCTCTAATTTAAGTTTTAAACGTAAAAATATGGTACTTTCAATTCATATGAGGAATGTATTAAGAATTATTAAAAATCATTAAGAAAATTTTCCAAACCAGATACTATTTATATGCCTGTAATATCAAAAAATATATTTTGAATTATTCAAAATTAATATTTGGGGCCGTTAAAATATTACGTAAGCACTTTTTTGGTCATTTTTAACCCCCCTCCCCCTTTGTCAGCAAAGATAAGCGAACCTCAAACCCCCCCCGAAATTTTGACATCCCTTTTAGTAAGTACTGTTTTTTTCCTTGAAAATTAGGTGACTTATACAAGGAGCTGTCCTTTTTGGGTGTAACCTTAAGGGTTCAAAAATGAGTCGAAACACTGTTGTTGTTGTTGTTGTTGCTGTTACCTTGGTCTAGTCGAAGCTAGACCAAGTCCAAGAGTTTGTAAATCCCCAAAAAATCATACACCAAAAGAGGAGTAGTCAGAAGGTCCCTCACAGTTAGTCCCATGCACTCTAAAAGATGTGCCGGGGAGGCCTGAGCTGATGCACATTTAGTGCAGATCTGAAAAGTATTTTCACCGTTTAAAAATTTAAGGCTCGCAATGTGTCCACTCCTAAATCGGCTGAGTTTGACCTGGGTGGGCCTATCCCCTCTAAGGGCAAGGGCACTGCCTGGCGACTTTTCAGGATACCACGAGTGAAGCGGAGTATTTGCAAACATTTTCCGGTTGGATATCTTTATTTTTGAATAGATCTCAGAGGAAGTAAGGGCCCCGAGAGATAGTAATGGTTCAGTGGCATCCTCTTTGGCCAGAATATCGGCTATCTCATTACCGTGGATACCAATATGGGAGGGAATCCATTGGAGAAAAATACTGTGCTGCTGTGAGAGTGCCTGAAGATTTTTAATGATCGTCACAGAAGTATCATCACCTACTCTAGACCAATTGCTTAGGTGCTGGATAGCACTGCGGCTGTCGTTCAAAATCCAGATATCAGAGAAGGTATCTCCGGTCGATAGAGCCTTAAGCGCCTCGTTTATGGCAATGAGTTCGGATCTAAAAACCGAGCAGTGGTCTGGATTTCGCAGTTTAATTTTAATGGAATTAAAAGGCGATTTAATGAAAATACCACTACCACATGCATTCTGGTCGTCTCTACTTCCATCTGTGTAGGCCTGAACAGCTGAAGATGGTATTTGGTTTATGATCTCCAGGGCAAGCTGATAGAGGTAATCAGGTGTATCATGCTGTTTATTTGTATGCGCACCTAAGTGGGTTTGTAAGCGTACTCCAGCCAATCCTTCCAAAGGGTCAATGGTATTATTTAGGCAATGTCTCTCGACATTGGTGTCTAACAGATTTATTGACTGCAGTCTGGAAAAGGGACTATCTATTTTCAATCTCTGGTTATTTACCCATTTTCTAAGATAGATAGCCGTTCTACTTTTCGGGGTTAAAATTTCTAAATGTTTAAGGGGTCCATCCCCAGAAAAAAGTGCTAACGTCAGATTTCCTAATTCAATTTTTTGTTAAATTTATTTTTGGTTGAGTTTTAAAATTATTTATGCAAGAAACAAGAGATTTTCTAAAATGTATTATCTTACGTAAGCATCACTCATATCCCCCTCCCCCCTTTTCAGGAAAAATAAGCAAAGAGCAAACCCCCTCCCCCTCCTTAGGGAACATACCCATACTACGTGACCCATTTTTTGCCATTTTTGACCCCCCTCCCCCCCCTTGGTGACCATCCGTAGTATATGCCAAGACCCCCCCTCCCCCTCTAGTTTTCACGTAGTAATTCATAAATACGGTTTGCCATCATTTTTTGCAAACAGAAAGTTTAAAAATATTAATTTTGCTTAATTTGTCTAATTTTAATAATTAATTTGGCTTAATTAGTCTTAATTTGGCAAATTTCAATAATTAATTTGGCTTAATTTTGTCGTATTGACTAGAAGAAATTGACTACGTGACGAAACCCTAAGCCCCCCCCTCCCCCCTGTGACCGAGCGTGGTATTTTGAAGACCCCCCTCCCTCCCCTGAATGGGTCACGTAGTATGGGTACGTTCCCTTAGGTGCTTACGTAATATTTGAACGGCCCCTTTCTAACTGTTTTGTTCTAAAAAAAACTTCTAGGAATAGCATTAATAAACCATTCTGGCTTAACAATAGCGAGAGAACTTTTTTTAAGTTAATCTTTGCAATCAGTAGATTTTTAGTAATTCATGTATATACGCGGAGACAAAAAATATTTTCGGTATAATTTATAAGTGAAGAATTTTAGTGTTTTTATAGAACGGAGTCACTCAATGTGATACACATAAGCTTGAAACAATATATAAATAAATAAAATATAGTAAAAATTGAAAAGGTCTATTGAAAATTATTAAGATAGATTGAAAAATTTTCACATTATACAATATGAGACGAATATTGTGTAAGGGATGAAACACAAAGGGGAAATGGCATCTAAGGCCATAAATAAAGCTATATTCCAATATTCTAACAAAAATATTAGCGGTTAATACAAAAGAAACATACGCTTGCTTTTTTAGCTATCAAAAAATGTTTAAATGTTGTTAAAAAAATTTTAAGTTCTATGCTTTACAACTTTTTATATCCTACTTTATAAAACAAAGTATTAATTCGTATTTATCCATGCAAAATCTATTGAGTGTTTACGAAAGAAAATTTTCAGGAATTAATACAAATTAAAAAAGCAGTGATTCTTAATCAACTCAACCGTGCTTAACCTGCTTCTACATTTTTAAAGTAGTGATTTTATAAATGTTAGTATAAAATAAAAATTTATAACGTTATATTTTTATTTTTAATAACTCAAAAACTGTAACAGTTTTTTTTAGTTATGGCATCTTTTAAATCACCCCCTAAAATTTTCTAACCATGTCCTTCAACATTTTAAGATCTTCAGTTTTTATTTTCTGCGTTTTATCTCAAGTTACAACCCATGAAGGTTAAAAATATATTCCTTAAGTGTGTACTCACATAATTTCTTCAAAAAATTTTAAGACACAAATTTATAAAAAAAATAATTACAAATTTCTTTAAACTATATTTATAAAATAGTTTGAGAAATTCTGAATTGTGTCGTTTATGTTCTTAACATCTTACTAAATAAAACAAATTCGGTATGTTCTCTAAAAATTAACTTCACCCTTACGAGAAAATCATCCAACGAATAAATATAAAATAAAATATTCATCATTATATTCATTTTGTCATCACGAGTTTTACTGTTTAATCTTCCCTTTGAGAATTTAATTTTATTCAGCAGAATCAGCGATTCAATTTATTGGGCGACACAAACAAATTTTTACTCTTAGAGAGAGAAAGATTTACTAAAAATTATCTTCGCTAAATTCTCAAATAATGGCGTGCTCCTACTTTAATAGAAAAATGTTCCAGAACAAACGGTTGTTCTCTGTACAAAGTTCTTTCCTGGCTAATCACCACCTTAGTGTTCCGTTCAGCTAAAGTGTGTTAATTAAAAGTATTCTCTGATATTCTGATAAAAGTGTTCTTGAGGATTTTTCAAAAATCGGGTTTACTCCGATAATTATTAACCTTTTCACCCTGCGCAAATGTTCTCGGAAATGGCAGTCTTCTTGTTTGGATAACTCGAGCAGGAACCAGCATTTTGAAATAAAGTTGCTCCACTGTGTGAACTTTAAACTAATTGTTATTGATAGCTTGGTAATTTAAGCTTTCATCGGGAAGAAAATGTTTGAGAATTTTGATAAGTTAGTTTGTTCAGTCAAGGACTTATTATTTTCTGTAAGTGCAATTTTTTCCGAGTTATTATGCTGTCTCGAGATCACTAAATTCTAACAAACTAGTGAAACATATTTATTAATTTGTAATAGGTATATATTTGAAGAGACTGATTGTTAAAACTCGATTTTTATCTTATGATATGCAAATAAGCATATCTTATTTTATTTAACATGTTAATAAGGATGAGAAAATATAAATTATAAAATGAAATGATCTTTTATTAATTAAACACACAACTAACCCTTTACTATTTTTTTCTATAAGAAATTTTATTTTATAGATACTTCACTTCCTAATTATTCTACCTTAATTATAAAATACGCCACTTTATATGATAGTATTGCGTAGGCAGCAGAATAAAAATTTGATAGCAATTTACAAACTCGACCAATTCATAGCGGGTCCGAATTTCCGCTATATACAGAATTAGGGGGAAGATTTTACTCATACTGTCTTTTCTATCAATACACATCGATAATAATTTTGTATCAAAACACACACACTGTATCTCTTGCATTAAACATTGTAATGTTCAGTCATGTTATTTACTTACATTTGCCGCAAGAGAGTGCCTATGGGTTCAAGGGCCCCTTATACATTATTAGTATATCTAAAAGTTCCTTTAAATATTCACTTATAAAAAAATGAGAGCTTCCATTTAATCATCTAAAAATAAACTTTAGAAACTTGCCTTATACGAAGTGTTTATATCCACGAAAGTTGACCCATGCTCAGTATAGCCAGCTAGAGAAGCTAGATAACATTAAAATTTCCTTACTGAGCAATCCTGGCATCAGTCTCAATGACTGAGTGAAAGAGTATCTGCCTATACTCTATTCATTTTGAACTGGCGCTTGAAAATATTTCCTTCCCCCACCACCGATCGGTAACCATAGCAACTATCCTCGTCAAAGTGAGGAAGAAGGCTTACTATTGGCTGCACTAAGAGCGTAACTATGGTTATGCTTCTAGCGTGGGGGAAAGCACTATTTCTCAATCGCCATTTCTAAATGAATAGAGTAGAGCAACCCAGAGGTCCCTGGTTTGTATCCTGGGTTTTCACTTTAGGTTAATTGAATCGCTTATTTCAGAAACATGTTTAGCCCATAGGATTAACATTGCGTTTAACATGTTTCTGAAATAAGCGATTCAATTATTGTTTTATTAGGAAAATTCGTAAGAGTTTGGTTTTTATTTTCGTGAAGCTAGACAGTGGATTTCTTATCATAAAGTGGGCGTAATTATCCGTACTTATCATAGCGTAATTAATCCGTACCGAGTGTTTTGAAAGAGCAAACTTCGAGTGATACACTCGTTTAAAGGTAACAAACTCGTTAAAATAATATATATCTTTTCTGATGCTTTTTGGGGACTTTGACTCGATTCTCTCATAGAAATACTTACAGTTGTATCTCAGCAGGAAAGTTTCATAATACTGCTTTAAAAACAAATTGTTAAAAAGTCTAAATATACTTTGTTTAACAGCTATTGAAACTAACGTTAAATGGTTGCCAAAAATTATCAACCCAACAAATAAATACATTGGGTAACGGAAGGTTTCGTTTTGGATTTTAACATGTTATCCTGGGTGAAAGCAAACGAGAAGAGAATGCAATCGGTACTTGCGGTGCTATTTGTCAAACTATGATATTCATTTATTGGCTAATTCCTGTGTGACGCAAACAAACCGATTTAGCGAAAGTATTCGGTAACTTGAATCAAGTCGAAGATTATAAGAGCAGATCGCTATAAGAACCTCTACTGTGCACTAAAATACGTTATTTAAGAGGCATTTCATCTGCTTTATTGACCGGTCGTTGTTGATTTTTTAACGGGTGAGTACTGAGTATGGAGATAAAAGACAGGAACTATCAACTACACCACAAAGAAACAATTGAATATACTTAAAAACAGATATTTTTAAAAAATGTTTTGGAAGACTTGCAGCTATTTTTCATTAAAATGTAGTGACTTTTGAAAAAAAAATATTAGACTTGAAATTTATATAAAAGATTTACTGTACTTTTTTTTACTAAAATTTACTTATCTATTTATATTTTTAAGTAAATTTATTCATACACTGTGTGCAAGGAATTATCAATAATTCACGGTACGGTCGAACACAGGTGATTCCATGAAAAAGTAACGAGACATTTTATACACACCGAGCTTTGAAGGAAAAGCAAAACTGTTTTTCTTGGAAGGTTATACAAGACCCATTTTAATTTCAAAAGTTGTTGGAGGTGACATTTAAAGTGGATTATACATGATTTCACAACTTCATGTTGAAAAAAGGAGTTTCTATGCAAGATCAATTTTTCTTCGTGGCTTTACGAAACGCCGGTGTATTATTTATAGTTAAGCTACGTTTTACACATTTTATGTTAACATCTTAATCGAATCGCTTATTTCTGAAACATGTCAAACGCCACTTTTTTCAAAAATGAGTTATTGATGTCATGGGATTCTGTAGGGGTACACGCACATTTTAGTGTAAGGATAATAAAAATAACGAGATTTTAAAATAGTTTTCCAGCATGTTAAATTTCAGCTTTAATGCAGAAACAAGTCAAACGACGTCGCTTGACTGGTTTCTGCAATTAAACAGCGGGGAATTTTACTCATGCTGTCTCATCTGCAGATTTTTTGGGTCTGCGTTTTTTTATTTAATCGCATACGAACACTATATGCCATTGGGAAAAGTCATTCTTTACAGGTTAGGTCCATCAAGTCGTAGTAAAAACCATATTTTTAAAGTTTTTGTATGAATTTCAAGACTAAGAACGACGTTTTGGTAGCTATATATTTAAAATTTTCTTGCTTGTGGCCTTTTATTACATTCATTTGATTGAGATTTTGGATCAATGAATCATTATTAAATGGGGACATCAAATCTATACCCCACATCAAAATATTGAACTATTTAATTGATTTTGTAGGCTTTTAAAGCACAATCGTTTTTACTGTTCACAAAGTTACATCTATACAACTATCTTATTGGCTTCGAAGATATCTATATTATAATTTGAATTGGCTGACCACTTTTTTTAGTCTAGAGTTGAAATCATTTATAAAAAAGGTATTTGTATATCTACTAACCAAAAGAGAAAAAAATATGAATTCTATAGTAATTTTTTTGGTTAGTATTAAATAAGGAAATGTTATTTTCAACTATTATTCCCATTTTTTTACCAAATCTTTAAATAAATTAGAGTTAAGCTATGAAAATAGGCTAGAATACTCTGTTTATTGCAAAAACAAAAACCTGTCAAATGCAAATATTCCAATAGTTTTTTTGGAAAGAATAAAAACATTAAAAAATTATTTTTGTCTTTAAAATATCCAAATGAGGCCTACTTTAAGAAAAAAATAGATTACTAAGCATCTTCATAAAAATGTAGTGCCCTTTTATACAGTTTTTCTCGTTTATCTAAAAACAAGAAAAGTGGCGTTTGACATATTTCAGAAATAATCAATTCAGTACTCTTATATCATGATATACTCCTGAGGAAGGATGAACAGGAAAGAATAAAATTTTTATTTTCTTTCTGGGGGTTCTGTTGATACTAAAGATATGTAAATACCTGTACTTTGAGTTTACAATCATTAAATTGCAAACGATTTACATAAAAATATGAATTGTATATTCATGGATCAAAACTAATAAAAAACGAAATTATTTCCAATCAATCAAAGAAATGGTTTTGAATTGATAAATCAATATTTTTATGACTTTTAAAGGTACACTTTTAAAACATAACGTTTTCAAAATTTTATAGAAGCAGAGATAACATACCCAAAAAATAAATGTGTTCCCCTTAAACACTGTAAAAAACTGAAGGTTATGATAGTATCTTATACAAATAAAACACAACTCGAAGGCAATTTAAAAGAGAGAATTTTCCCACTATCTATAGTAGCTATTAGGAAAGGTCTTTAAACTGAGTTTTTATGCCCTTTTAAAATAAAAGAACCCAGTGAAAGTTTCAAGATAGTTCGCTAAAGTCTAATTAACCCTTTTAATTTCAACCGGCCGCTCTTTGATGTAAAAGGTGAATGATTAATGAATGAGCTCAGAAGAACGTTGGGTAATCCAAATTAGGAAACACCTGAGGTTTCGTATGTATTATTAATGAGATGAATTATCTAAGTAACTCAACTGTGTCTGAAGATTTCTCTTCTGTTATAAATTATTATAGATGTTTGGTCGAAGGGAGAAAAAATAGGTAGGAGATTTTACGAATGCTAGTTTTGTCTTTCTTGACTTTTTGGTAGTATATTTTATAGAGGATAGTATTAAGGAAAATATATGTTTTCTAATAATAAAAAGAAAGCATTTTTTAAGAAAACTCCAGCTCTCAAGCGTCACTTCCAACCATGGACCGGTTTCGCCCTTGTTAGGGCGCATCAGCACGGTATATATAGGAAGGTAACGCAAGAGAGCGAAAGGAGAGCTTTTAGTCTAGCCGACTATATATTACGGAAAAAGTGGTGACCATTGATTAGTCCTCCACTATCTGCCGGAATGAACTGTGCATTAGGGTGGGTCAAAATATTTTTTTTCACATTTTTCCAGGGGCACAGCGACAAAAGGGTGCCAAAAGGTCTCAAACTGACATGTGTAAAATATTATTCGATTATAATAACTCTTTTTGCCTCCGGATTGGCCTCAAAGTTTCGATTAATACAGTAATTTCATGTAAAAATGGACAAACGAAAATCAAGCTTTTACCTCGATTTCACGAATCCGTCATGAACGTAAATGTGCACAATGGTATAAAAATCATCATTGAAGACTATAAAATAATTAAAATTGAAACCAGAGTTGAAATACTTGAGTATTAATACAACATATTTTGAAATATCTCTATGGTTAGAACTGGCAATCAAAAATTTCTTGCTGGAATCATAAAAATGTGCGAAACTCTAATGCCGGTTGAATAGGATGTTAAAAACATTAAATTTTTAATAAATATAGATTTGTCAGAAGGTGGGTACCTTTTTTGGGTTATAGGTTTCAACCCCAGGAAAACATTTGGATAATAGTTTAAAAGTTGGTGTTTTCCTTGAAATTTCATTGGCATATTAGGAATAGTCCATCCCAAGTGTCCCCATATGAGTCCCTAATGTCCAAAAATAAATAAAAACCACATTTTAAGAGTCAAATTTTGAAACATATTCGTAAGAAGAGCGGTAGATCCCCATTTTCAGCATAAAGCTCAGTATTATCCCCTAAGTTTTTAAATAAGCTACATTACTTTTCAAAACTTACTTTTAATTATCTTAAACAGTTAAATTTGCTATATTTTAACTTTCGTGAACGCATAAGGGAATGCTAAGGAGCTATTTTGAGTCAATCCTCCCTCCAAAGAAGTATAATTTCATGGGCCAGGGTTTCACTCTATTGCTATAGCAAAAAAACAGGTAAATCATGACTGAGGCAAATCATAACTGATATATTGCCTAATGAACGAACTATCCATTCGAAAATTCTTTCAAAAAATTTTTGCTATCATATTTGGATCCCAAGACCAGCCAGTGAAATAACTGTCCGCTGAATTTCGAAAGCGCGGCATATTTATGAAAAGTATAACTATTTCTACTTTTAAAAATTAAAAATACCGTTTTGTACTGACCAAACTTGAGGGAAAATGTATCTGAACTACCAATATTTAAAATATGCACCACTGACAATCCACTGTTTGTTAGAAAAAAAGATCCTCCTATTCTACGGCTATTGTTAATGTGATAGCATATTTTATTGCCACTTTGGCAGTTGCTTTTGTATTGATAATGCATAAAAGTGACTAATGTGATTAAAATTGCTTTTAAAGACCCTTATTTGTGAGCTTAAAAAAGTTATCGACAAAAAAATTAATTTCTATAATTTAAAAAAAAATATGAAAAATTACATATTTTTGTTCTATTTGAGGCCAATCCGGAGGCAAAAAGAGTTATTATAATGGAATAATATTTTACACATGTTAGTTTGAGACCATTTGGCACCCTTTTCTTGCTGTGCCCGATAGAATTTGTAAAAATTTTTTTTCGCCATAGGAAAATGACCCACCCTACTGTGCATTCCCTAGAACAGATTTAATTCCCGAAAGGACACAGGTATGAAAAGAGAGTACTTCACCACTACCTCTGGTTAGAGGAATATGTGAGAAAACTCCAGCTCTCAAGCGTCGCCTCCAACCGTGGACCGGTTTCGCCGGTCCACGGTTTTCCGGGAATTGTTTTTCACGTATGTTAAAAGCTAGCCTTTCCTTCTTTTCATAATGGATTTTCGTGATTAAAATGTCATTAAACTTTGACCCAAAAACTGAAACATATAATTTTTGCAGTGTTGCAAAAAAGCAAGATATTATCATCTGATTATCTTACATTATCCTCTGATTATCTTACATTATCCTCAGTGAATTATCTTACACTCGATACGCATTTTTTACATTCAAACTATCTAACAGGCATATAGAAATGTAAAAGCTATTGACCTTCTATTAATTATAGTAGAAAAAGAAAACCACCATCAGATTGAGGCTAACCCTAAATTTTGCTGCCAATAGGAGAACCAACCAACAATGAAAAATTACAAAATTCCATGTGCATTATCATGATTAACATATCATTGAATTATGAAATGCGTACATTTCACTTCATCCAAGTGAATTAATGATCTAGAAAGAGGGCACCACCGCATTTCCGTCCACACCTTCTTTGCGGGTAATCAAAATGCAACAATGCATTTCACAAACCATGGATTCCTGATGTGTATCAGACAAATAGCTCGAAGAGTCTTCGTAGCGGCTCTTTAAAATGAAGATGCAATTAACTATACGGAAAACATTCAGCTCTAGGAATTATAAAATTATTTTCCCCTTTCCAATTAGAGGGTTTAGTTCTCTGGAGCGTGTTTTCTACACTACTGCCCACGCCAGGGATGTCTGCGGATTTTAATAAAGAAAAAAATAGAATATATATGTATGGAGAAGAATGTTGGAAAAGAAGATTCAAAGACTCTTAATGTGAGTCGTAAAATTTGTTCTGAAGCATATTTCAGAAAGTAAGAATGGATTTTTTTAATGTTGCTACCAATTTTATTAAGTAAAAGGGGTATTTTTAATTTTCGAAATGTGTAATTAGTTAAGTATTCTCACTTTGATAATTGTTCGTGAAATGTTTGGAGTCTGGAAAGGATTCTTTTGTGTTTAATCAAAGATGTACAATTCTTAAAGAAGAACGGTGGTTATGAAATGAATTTTTACGGCATTTAATATCTCACTATAAATAGGCATTTTTACAATTACATTTATATTTAAACTCCACTTACATAATGATTTGAACATACGGGATTAATTACTTTGCGATTGATTTTAAGAAGGCGTATAACACCGGATTCTAACAAAATAACCATATTTTTTAAGAAACAAAACATGAATGTTTACTTACTGGCTTAGTGGATAGAATATCTGACTGAAACAATGTATTAACAATGAAACTAATTTTAAAATCCTACATGGGCTTTAATAACTTCTTTGTAAAAAATATTGACAAAAATAGTTTAAATGTAACAATAGTTTCATATAGGATTTTAAATTTAGTTTCTTTGAAAGTAGGTACTGTGAAATTGAAGTTAAAGACAAATAAGCTTTTAAAACTGATACAAACTTTACCCATTTTAATTCGTATGAAAGATGGAATGGTCTTCCCTTAAACACCTCCCCCGCCTGTACTCGTTTGAAATCGATGTAAAATATGCAGCGCAATACTCGATAATATAGATTAACTAGTGCAAGAGTTTGCGCTAGTCAATCTGCTCCTCTTTGTGTTAGCGCCCTCTTCGATTCAAGTAATCAGATGTTTCATAAGTAGAAGAATTGACCTGAGTGCTGACAATGCCTAGATTCGCATTGATTCCTAAACTGTCGGGAGAAATTTTAATTAATGTTGTATGATCAGTCGAATTAGAACGCTTTGTTCTTTTTTTGGGTTGGTATTTTGAGTTTTATTTTCGCACCGAGGCCCTCTTTTATTTCGGAAAAGAGAAAAATTAATATCGATTTCTCCCGCTGTTTTTCCTTCCCCCGCGTCTTTTATTATTTTTGAGTCCTTCTTTTATCTTGATTTCCTCGCTTTCTCGAAGTTATCCTGGGCGGTTCTAAAGATAATCCGAGGCAGAAACTGATGGCGAACAAAAGGGAAGCAGAAATCTGAACAACAGTAAGTGTCAGCCACGCTTTGTGCCTCAGATCGGGACCTCCACTCGCCCATTTTTCTCCAATAATGAGGACTCTTTTATCTTCTGGACCTGTTCGCGAAAAAACTTCTTTTTGGGTGTCCCAGAAGTGGATTTAACGATGCAAACTTTTTGTTCCCGCGAGCGGTCTTCATCAATTTTGGGCTGTTTAGAGTCACATTGCCATGATTAATATGTTGACAAGTAGTCGACCTAAGCGTTTCAATGACTGTAGGTGTGAGTTTTATTCACTTCACTTTACTTTGCTTTCCATTAAAATAATTCATGGAGGCAATGACAGGGTGACTTTGAGAAAAGCGATAAATTTGATTGATGTCGAAAGGAATGGAATAGGGACGTGTTTAAAGCGATTCTTTAGGCAATATTAGTTACAATCTTTGATTGATGTAAAGTAAAAAAAACCTTATTTTTATGAGAAAAATTATTATCTTTGTTAAAACTATACACGAATAGATGTATATTTTTCAGTAAAAACATTATAATTATTTATTTTTTATTTTTAAATTGGAGTGTTAAAATTCAACGTAAAAATTGAGTTAGATTTGGGTTTTTGTCTTTAAATGAAGGTTTTATTAAGGTCTTTAATGAAAGGTTACATTACCTATATCTTCAAATTATGAACCACATCCAATGTATGTATAGAATAGTGTCGTTTATGTATATACTAAAAATCATTATGTTACACAGACCTTATTATAAATTCTGATAATAATAATTTGACTCTGGAATATAAATAATTTTAAGTACAAAAACATGTACAACTATGGAAACTCTACACTCTACAACATGTCTAGTAGTATATTTTTTAGGATAAAACACCTTTAACAGTATTTTTTTAAACTGCTATGAATATAATGTCAACCATAACATTACGTTTAAATTTAGTATGTATAGGACTATGTGGCATTAAAAACTATAGTATTAATGGCAAAGTAACAACTCAAAGTTATTTTAATAATTGTTATTTGAGATACTTTATCAAAAATAGCTGTATAAGACTATTTCAACATTTAAAATTCCTAGTCAGACCGTCCCACACCCAAAAAAAGTTTTTTTCGTCGGAAAATAATTAATTTTTAAAAAAATATTTCACTAATTATATTTAACCTTTCTCTCTCACTCCATACATCTATCTCACATTAAAAAAACCCCGCTCAATGTGTTTTTAATATTTAGTTTGAGTAAATCTACACGGGATCAGAAGGAAATGTTTGTTCAAGGTGTCTGAGATTAGACAAAGAAAATGCGAAAGGAACAAACAAACGAGAATATTCGTCTAGACAAGGAATTATATGAAACTCAGAGTCGATCAGGGAAATGGGTTTTCTTGTCTTTCGTCTACACGGAATATATTACTCTCTGAGAAAATGCAACACATACTAATAAGAGTGCGTGTAAAAATACCTACGATTGCATTTACTATGCGCTAGAGTATATGTATCTTATGTGTAGCAGCTATTCGCACATTTATTTTGGTTGCTGGATGCTGTTTTTAGTTTATTTTTTGGCTGTAATTGATAAGATTTGGATTAGTATGAAAGAATATGATATTGAAGGGATTTTTTTATTTGATGCTAAGGATTATATTTGGTTTGAAAGAAATGCATGTGCATTCTTATTGACTCAAGAATTGCGAACATTTTCACAGGCATCCTTAGAAATTTGTAACTTTTTTCCTCGACTTCCTATATTGAGTTAAATACTTTTATGATGTTTATTATGAATTTGTAACTTCATCTTTATGTATTGTAAACAAATAATACTTTTTCACATTTTTATTTGATAGTCTTAGTTAAGGCAATCCCTTATGGTGAACTTATTTCCTACCATAACTGAGTTCCCCATGCAAGCACATTTCTAGTAAACAGTCACAGTCTAGTGAAAATTAGACCATTTGTTTATTTTTTATTCATTACACAAATCTAGCGCAATTAAGAAAAATTATCTAATTTGATTTATTACTTTTTGATATAAGTGTAAATTGCTAGTAAACGAATTCTTAGAAAAATTCAATTGTAATAAACTATATTCAAATAATGTTCGATTTAAAAGCATTTCTACATGCATAATAGTTATAAAGTATGGTTAGTAGTTGAATCGATTTTGTGAAAGTTATTTACATTACATCTGAGTTATTCTATATAAGAATTAAATTTAAGAAGCATAAGCAATCCGAGAAAAAAGTATAATATAACAATGCAGTTTGGAAAAATGAATAACAAAAGAGAAGTATTTGTCTTCATCATATCTAACCCTAAACAACAGTAGGATTAATTACATGAATATAACACTAAACATTAATGATTAAATTTAACCCGGGAGGACGCGCGCTACTTACTGTTACACGGGAACGAGCGTGGGGTCTCTCAGACCCCGCAAACCGTTTTCCGTTCTAAACGTTCAGTGCATACAAAATTTTTATCACGGAAAGTTTAAATACATAATTTAATTGTTCAATGTGCATTATTAGTTGACTGCCTCTTATTAGGATATAATAAAGACTATTTCATTAAACAATTTCATATGTTATACATCTTATGGTAATGAAAAAGTATTTTGTGAAATTAAACACAAAAAACAATTTTTTAATTTAATTTGATCATATCTTGACTAAAATGCAATACTAATTTAATATAATACATAGATATCCTTGACTATAATACAGTAACAATGTAATACGTAAGTTTATTTCACATATATTTTTGATCATATTATCTTTTTACTCCCCTAATAAGATGACATTTAAATCATATTTTTACTCACATAATTAAATTTGGATTAACTAAATAAAAACTCACTAAATAAACTCACTAAAATAAAGGATAATGGTTTTCAAGTTGAATTAATTTAATTATAATAATATTTATGTAGAAACATCGGCTAATAATTGACGCAATCTTCTCATTCCATCTTCATAACTCAAATAACGAGGCATTTTGCAACATTCACTTAGCTCTCAAAATAGGATTGAACTATTTCTCGAGAAGCACGCTGATGCAATGATGCGTTTCTAAAATCCTTTATTTTCCGATTTCTTTTTTTGCAAAAAAAATTATGGATTGTAGTTACCTCTACCTTACTTTTGTAAACCTCTTTGACTATAACACGCACCAATCCTCGCAGTTTTTGAAGCATTTCCTTAAAAACAACAACCAAACTCGGAAAATAACATACCTACTTTAGTTAAACTTCATGAGGTGATAGGTGGAAACCTTTTAGGCAGCTACACGGAGTTTCATATATTTTCATTAAAAATTAGAGTTTTTATGAAGGTTTATTTAAGCGTTGGGGTCTCGCAGACCCCGCGCGCGTCCCCGCGGGTTAAAAAAATACAACTCGGATATTCTTAAATGATCCCCCAAATCTTTATGATCAATGTACCATTTTTAAAGGAAAGCTGGACTTTAATCCAAACCCAGTATCAAGTTTCATATAACGCGTCCAACTTTAATGAATAAAAATCTCCTCTTTATGCGCACAATGTTTCACTCTAATGCAATTTTACAATGCATCCCGTTGATACATAGGACCCCAGCCTCCCGCTATCAAGCAAATCCACCCAGCATTGCAAATGTCGTAGATTAAGTCGAATAATGAGCTCTTTCATTAGCGCTGATCCAATGTAAGGAGATTAAAACCCAAAAAGAAACCCAAGCATCCAGATGACTGATCAGATACTCTAGTTATGATAATTACATGCAAAGAGAACGAGATACCACTCGTAATTGACAAGCTCTACCCCAGAACCCGTAATAGGCGTGCGTTGCTTTGCATGCCAACAAGATACCAAGAGAACGAAAATTGATTACACACTTTGTTAAGCCCTGAAAAGTAAATTTACGGTCACCAGCCTAATGAACGGGGCTAAAAGGGTTGTTGCCAGACCAGGAGTAGGGAGAACATGCATCTGTAAGAAAGAAAGTTTAATTGTTAGTCTCACCAGCGCTTAAGCAATCGGTTGAGGACCGTCTAAGGGGAATTTTCCAATAATTCTATCACGTCGTATAGTCTGTAACGTGTTATATGAATAGTATTGAAACATAATATGGCTATTTTGTTTATCTTTGCTCAATTACTAACATAAGATAAATATGGAAAGTTAAAAATTGTAACTTATGAATAATTATTAGTAAGTTATGGAGTTATTTATTAAAAATTCTTCCGGGTGTAAGGACCGTGGTCTATGAGTAAAAACGGACGTTTCGTCTACATCTGCGGTAGACATCTTCAGCGAGACTGAAATGAAAAAGTTAAAAGAACGGCAAAGCTGACCGTGTCACGTGGTAGATCCAGAGGAGAAGAGTCTCATTGGTCAACGTCACTGAGAGGCTTGATTCTAGATTTCCGGAGGGCTGGGTGCCAAACAACAACAAACTGGGTGTCTCCTCTGGATCTACCACGTGACACGATCAGCTTTGGCGTTCTTCAACTTTTTCATTTCAGTCTCGCTGAAGATGTCTACCGCAGATGTAGACGAAACGTCCGTTTTTACTCATAGACCACGGTCCTTACACCCGGAAGAATTTTTAATAAATAACTCTGAATCTGACCGTGTAAGCCTACACTATTTCATAAGTTATGGAGACTTAAACAAGTTATGAACTCCCTAATGTGAAAACCCACGCAATCGAGACAAATACCTTTCGGGGGTTTTAAATTCGTATTCTACATGAAGAATACTAATAAAAACAAGTGGAATTTTTCTTTCTCTTTTTGCGAATGAGCGGGTAGTACTGGATTTTTAATTCTTGACCACTGCATTGCCCTAAGAAGTACTTACTCAGCGGGGACCTGTGGACCGCAGCCACTTGCAATTTTCTTGTTGAAGCGTTTTGGACGACTGTGCTCATAAGACTTCCGTTCATCTGTAAAGTTTTTATTTCTTATTGCTTGCTTTGTTTGTGAAATTTTTTTATGTTGTTTAGAATATCAAGCACGAATACTGTAAAAATTTCTAATAAGTTCAAAATTAAAGAAAATGTTTAAAGTGATTTTAAAGGTCCAATGTAGCCTTAAATGCGTTTGAATAGTATATTTTATACGAAAGTAATCGCGAACAAATAAAAATCAATTTAAATGTCTTTAAGTTCTTAAATATTCAGACATACTATTGTATAATTCCTCATTATTCTTCATTAGTTCGTGCTTTTGTACTGTTTAGAGATAAAGCAGTTTATATTCCCACTTGAAACATATTTATTCTTCTCTAGAATCCCTCTTCATTAGCTTTAGATTCCTTCTTTTTGATGCATTCTGATACTTCTGAATGTTTTCTTTAACCTTCCTACCCTCTTCAAAAAATAGTCACATATTCCTCCTCGTCGGGTCTAATAGTACCCCATGCGTAAAACGTGCCTATGACTCTAATAAAGGGTAAACATACCATAAATGGAAAAGAATTGTCATTTTTTACTTTTAAAAAGATGCTTCAGAATAATTTTTCTAATTCTTATGGTATTTTTCTCATTTTTTTGTCCTATTAAGGCGTTATTTGGTTTCTTTCGATACACGTTTTTATAACACTGGAACCTTCAAACAAAAATTAAATTACAGAAATGAACCATAATAAAGTTGTTTTACTTAAATTGTTTATAATCACACTGCTTAAAGTATAATAGCTGATATACCCGGCCTTGAACGGGTAGAATTTATGAGTTTATTTTTAACGATTTATGAAGTTTCAAATCTTTTATTTTCTGTACTATGAGCTATCTTTCATCCCAGAATAATTTATTTAGCATTATGAAACATGGGAAATGTCGTTTCTCTTTTCTAAAATTGAAATAATATTGCAAAAATTATCGATTCAGATTTGGTGAAACAGTGTCTCGCTTGTGTTTTATACGTTTTCAAAGCGAAATTGGTTATTTTTCTTAATGATTATAAGAAATCACATTCTGAATTTCAGTAAATACTCATAAATCTTTGAAAAAATTCTTATTTTTCCAAGAAAACTTAATAAAAACATATTTACAAGCCATGAATTTATATTGTGAATTTGTTCAACAGGAAGTCATGGCGACAGTTGTCTGTTTTTTTGCTGCAACTGTTAGATACAAAATAAAATAGCATATTTCATAAAAACTATAAATAGCATATTTTACTTAGAATATGAATGAAAAAATTCAGAAATAGCCAGTAATTCAATGTACTTTGCCGTAATTTTTTTTGAAAAACAAATGACAATTTCTACGAAAATGTCTTTCTAATAAATCTCTAAACGTCTCAAACAAACATAAAAACCATGTTTTATCAATATTATGGCAAAAAAATAAAATATTAAGCTTTTTTATATTGTTTTCCCGCCATTCATGCCTGGGGTCTCAGCAGACCCCAGAGGGGGAATATGTGACTATTTCTCCCACGACACTAAAAAATTTAATAATAATTCCAAAATATTTACCCATTGAAAAACTTTGCGTAATTAAGGAATACTAGCATTGGAAATTGCCAAAACAAAAATGTATGGGAGATATCAAGCTTCAAAGTGCGCTTGGGGTCGAAATAGACCCCATGCGGGGTAGGAAGGTTTTAAAGAATTTGATTTAATAGGACTACAAAATCATAAAATTAAAAGATCGTGTTAAACTCGTAGAATTTCTCTTATCTTCATAATCCATTCGGTACAAAAAAAAGCTTATAATGATCTGCTTTTATTTTTTAAAAACGCATTTTAAACACGCTCATTAGCAAGGTGGTTTCAATTATATATATTGCAATACAAAATCTTTTAAAATTTTTGATTTACTAATAAAAATAAAAGTGAAACTTCACACGAAAAATACCTATAATTCATTAGAATTTTGTTGCGATCATTTTCTGGAACAGTATCCCCTTTCAAAATATTGTAACAGCATTGGCATGTGCTATAAAATTACTACAATCAGAACTACGATATCAAAATGGTCCTACATACTTAGCATTAACCCTTATGCCATTATACAGAGTATGCATATACACAACATCCTCCTTAATTATATGCTACTTCCTTATAATCTAAGTCTAAGAAAACTGCAAATTTCCTTCTCGGAGCTCTGTTTTAAGACCCCAACCGTTCACACTACTGTCTCCCCTGTAGAGATATCCCAGATGGTGCGCAAAAAAGGACCCATCTTCCAACGCAATCATAAATATTACGCATGGGTTCAGATAGCCTGGGCGATACTTTTGCAGCTCCTGTCACTAATGAGGCTGGAGTAACAGGCATTAGTATTCGAGTAAGATTGAACAATGTTTAAATGCTGTTGCATATTCATGAACATTATAATTGACCTCATAGAGTAAATTAGTAATTTTTCCACTGCACGTGCATTCTCCGGTCATTCCTTCGGGACTCTTAATCTTAATTACGGCTATTACTGAGAAGCAGTTTCCGACAATAGAGGATATTTTCCTGCGAAAAATCATTAATTTGTTTTTCTGGAAATGCTTTTACCGGGGAAAATATTGGGAAAAAGTTGCCAAGTATCCATCTAGTTAGTCTAAATGAGAAATAAATTCTATACTTCAAAGTGGGTACTTGTTTATACAGGGCTCCTTTTGAAAGCTTATGAATAAGTTATTTAATATTTTCAAAATTATCAGTAACCTTTCGGAATTTGATTTTCCTTATTTTAGGTATGCTGTATGTTTTAATGTGCATTATTAAATTTCAAAATAGGATTATTTTGAGAAAATTATGATTGAAATTAACCGATAAGCTTGTGAGTTAAGGATTTTACATTAAATATACTATTAGACAAATACTTCATGGACCTCACTTTCTCAGGAGCCGCAACCCCTTTGTCGTAAATCCTGTGAGCTTTGCGGTGGAGCTTGGATATTCCAAGTGGCATAAGACAACAACAACAACAACATTATACAAATACGGCACATGTAACATTTTCAAATAACAACATATTTTAAATTAAATATTAAATTATAATTATAAGTATTGAGAATTTGTATATAAACTTTAAATTATTATCTCTAAAAAATCTACATCTTTTAAAAAATAACATACACTAAAAAACAACATTTAAAAGAGAAAATTTTTGAACAGTTTATATTAACTCTGAATAGATAACTGTAAACACACATTTCTAATATGAATTAATCCAAAAAATGCTAACAATTTTTCTTTTTAAAATGACAAAAAACTATGTAATATTTTATGTTGGTAAGTATATAAAACTAGTATTTTTTCGTGACGTATGCTAAACTATTACTATTCAATAACGCTTTAGTGAAAAAAAGGGTTTCAACTTTCTTAAGTTCTGACAGCGCTTCTCCAATTCCTTAAAATGGGAAAATTCTAAGAAAAGGAACTTCAACATGCATTGGTAAGTGTATTTTATTACATAGTCTTATTTTGCATGTTTTAAACTTTTTTATGAAATGTAATAAGTAATGACTGTATCACGAAACAAGTAAGATTAAAATTAGATCAAAGATGTATATTTTTTATTATCATTTAATCAGAAAGGTAAGTGTTTTTAAATTACTTTCAAGGCAATAGAGAGATAAACATCAACAAAAATGCTAAAGGTGAGATTGAGATTTAATCAGTTTAGCATTGATTCCATGATTCCGTGCTTCATAATACAGAAAAAGAAATCTTAATAAGGATATTCTTTTTTCATAAACAGTAGCATCATAATAAATTTAGCCGTAAATATTCTTGTAAAGGTAAAAACATATGGTAACCAGAAATTCTAAGTACGTTTGAAAATAAAATTTTCCTAGACATTCTACATTTCCTTTACATTCATTTTTCATTGCTTAGTTTATGAAGAAATTAAGATTGATTGTGCAAGATGTTAAAAAATCTAATTTTAAAAGCAATAAAAGTTCTGGGTAGTTTCTAATGTTAAATACGCATTCACTGCATCATAAGCATATGTCCGTGACATTAATTAAAATGTTCCTTATAAAAACTGGTGTCAATGATTCATCATATCTACACAAAGAGTATCTGTATTTTTGGCGCTTGTTTCTGAAAAGAAGTGACAACATTCATTCAAATGCTCCATTAATCACGGCTACTAGACAAAAAGTACACTTCTGAAGTTGACGTATCACTAATAAATGGTATCTTAATGATTCCGTGTCATTTTTATTCTTTAAGAAACGCAGTTTCGGAGTTATTGAGGGAAGAATTTTTCTGCTGTTTGTATGTTTTTCTAGATGGGGAGTCGCACATTTTAATCATAAATATTTGTGAATGTTAAATTTATTGCAAATTGACAATCTAGTTGAAATTGCATAAATTTCCCCCTTTTTACACTTACGATACATGTTCATAGTTAATAAGGTGTATTTAAAATATTTTGTTTGTGTAACTAAAACCCAAATCATAGTAAATACAGAGTAATTTTTTTACATCAGTTATACTTTCAATAGAGGGAACAATAAATAAAAACCTCGCTAAACAAATAATTTGGAAATCTAAAATTAAGCAATCTCTCAGGTTTTTATTTGAAAATGATAAACTTTTCACACTTTGTTATAAATAACCACAACCAGCTTTAGTTTTACAATTCATTAAAGCTGTTTAGTTATTTTTTTACTTAAAAAGTAACAATTAAAATAGAAATCAGTTGCACAATTTATTTTTAAACAATGAGATGACAATTGAGAGATAACTAGTAAATTATTCCAATGAAAAATCACATTTTTTCATTTGGTCAATAGGACAATGTATAAGTATCTCTAAAAGGACACAACCCTTTACATAAAATATATTTTAAAGTTTATAAAGAAATTTGATAGCTAAAAATTACACGAATTAATTATTTGAAAATGAATGGCATTTTTATATTTATTATACTAGTTGTACGATTTTAGTATATTTTAACTTTTAAAAATTATATTATTATTATTTAATTAAAATAAATTTCTATTTAATTATAATGTATGACAATTAAAAGTTTTAGAGATACTTCTTAATAAATTAAGATGGACATTATGCAAATTATGTAGCGTATAAATATTAATATTGGTTAAGTAAGCGAAATTTAAAGAAAAACTATTTTTTCACTCTAAATGTATATTTTAGTAATTTATGTTGCCTAACAACGCATTTGGTTTTACATAATGTGTATATATTTTTACAGGCTAAAATGCGCAATGGAGGAGGTTCAGAATGATTCGGAAGATGAAAGTGAATACTTCCTGTTTTTAAAGTCTAAAACCACCCCCAAGAACAAACCTAACTCTTCAAAAAGTGAACGTAAATGGAAATACAGGAAAAGGACTTCTGCCACTATTAGCTCAACTCTACCTTCCAGAATAGAGGCAAGGATCGGTTTTTAAATCATCAACCACACAAATCTCCAACTTATATCCATCATAATTTTATCTAGCCATCCCTAGATTATTTTTATCATCATTCAAAAATGGAGAGTTATATTTAATAAATATGCAACAGGATTGAAATTGATACCATCAGATTTGAGGAAAAGACGGGATAAATGAAAGCGTTGGTTTCAGTGTACGTTTATATAATCGATGCTGCCATAACCCTCAACCGTTGAGTCGTTCTCTACTTCACTTGACTGGAAGCCATTTATTTCTCTGTGCCTTATTACCATTTCTAAAACGAGGAGTGAAATTGACTTTTTTCTGCCGGCGTTGAGAGATTTGAAAGATTTCGCTTGAAGATTATAGTAATTTTCAGGTCGAGTCTTTCTTGGATACAGGTGTGGTGAGTTTTCTTTTTTTCTATTTCAAAAATAATTCGAAATACTGTTAGTTGTTTTTGTGTATAAACATGTATTTTTTACTTTATATATTGATTACTTCTTATGTGGTTTTTTTTGTGTATTATCTTATTGATATAAAATGCATATTTAGGTGAGGTTTAAATTGGTGTTATTGCTTGTGTGTGATAACTTTGAAAAAAATATTTTTTTAAAAAAGTAATATATTAATAAAAAATCTACGCTAAAATTTGTCCTAATATTGTTCTAGTTAGTGTTTCATCGTACAGAAATACTATTAGAACTTTGTTTATGTTCGGGTTTGCAATGTACAATACTGGAAAAAAATCGACTCAGACCCTATATCTCCGGAATGGCTTGTGATATAAAGACAAATAAGGTATAATTTTTCATGATTTGAAGTATTCTATATACAGAAAAATTTTCAAGTTCTTAGGGGGTCGTCTTCATATTAAACGAAGCACCAACTTTCGTTTTTCCTATGGGCGACATCAAAGATTATCCCCGACTCTGAAAGAGCACCCCCTAAAATCCCCCAAAACCAATTTTCCACCAACCAATTTGGTCCCCAAATAAAGCCAGGAGTGGGGGTTGAAGTTCGTCGAATTTACGTTGAAAACTCGTTTTTTTACGTTGACTTCTCGATTTTTATCCTGCGGGGTTGATGGTTGTAAGGATCAAAATCGAGAAATTAACGTAAAGAACGAGATTTCAACGTAAATTCAACGATTTTCAACCCCCACTCCTGGCTTTATTTGGGGGAACAAATGCCATTAAAATTGGTTTTGGGGGGTTTTAGGGGGTGCTCTTTCAGAATCGGGAATAATCTTTGATGTCGCCCATAGGAAAAACGAAAGTTGGTTCTTCGTTTAATATGAAGACGACCCCCTAAGAACTTGAAAATTTTTCTGTATATAGAATACTTCAAATCATGAAAAATGATACTTATTTGTCTTTTATCACAAGCTGTTCCAGAGATATAGGGTCTGATCGATTTTTTTTTCAGTATTGTACATTTATAATAGTTAAAGAAAGATTTGCAATTTTTTAATGTTGCCCAAAATTACTTAGATAGCATTTTTTATAATTGGACTATTTAATTACTCATATTTGATAGTGAATGTCTCAATAATTCCTATATTGATGTGATACCCTTATTGAAAAAGTATAAGGTATTTAATATAGGCATAAAATGAAATGCATCTCAAACTCTCCATTCGATTAAAACGAGTTTTTGAAATTTGGTTCCAATATAAGCTTTTTGTTTTCACTTCTATCCGAAATAATAAATTCTTATAAATTTTTATCTATTTACTACAGGGTTTATAAAGTTGTGGATTACAGTTTAGAAACATAACTATTTGTATTCATGGGCAAATTTATGCTTACAACAATATTTTCAAACTTTCAGAAATGTGAATTTATAGCCATCAATATCTATAACTGTGGCGTAATTTGATTTAAATATTTGTTTGAACAAAATATATATCACTCAATCTAATTAAAAGTCAAATTAAAATTTAAAGAAATTAATACTACTATATTAAAACAATTTCATTATATTAATTTTCCTTAAGGAGAAATAGAATACTTATTAGAAGAAATGTAAAGCATTAAAACTACATTTTGTTTTTCTTTTTCAAAATGCATTAAAATGCAGGAACAGGAACATTACCTTTATATACTACCCGTATATTTACTATATTGTGTCCATGAATCATTTATAACGGTAAACTAGGTGACCTAATCATTTTTCTCTGTACGAGTGCGTTACAGATGATTAATTTTAAATCATAAAAGCGCGAATACTATACAATTCATTTCTCATCAGGTATCAGAAAAATGTAGTTGGTAGAAAGCGTTACCCCTTAGATTCATCTTTAGATCTATTCCTTACCCCTTCTTTCCTCAACACAAAACCACCTCAAAAAGAATAAGTCGTATTTCATTTCCTGTAAACAAAAATGACAGTTCCTATGCAGCAGATTTCGTGGTGAGTTACCTGGAAAAAATCGAAAGCACAGGTGCAAGTAGAAGATGATAAGGAATTTTTTTTCACACGTAACGATTATACTGTTCCCTTAAGAATTATTTTTGTTCAAACACTCTCTAGAGGGCGTTTGTATGGAGTGGTAAAAAATAAACAATTCATAAATTTGAGCTGATCCTGTAATCTTAAGCGATTGAAGCAGATGTTCGGACGTGATCCTTCTTAGAATGCTTGCTGGATACACTATTACAGGCGTGGGCACAATGCATGTGCTGTTTCAGTTCACTTTACTGTGTATTCTTTTCGTAAACGCAGGTGAAAGATAAAACTGCTCGGAAGTCTAGGGTTTCCAGCTGAACGTTTCTCTGCTATTTATTATGGTCATCATTTTTATATATAGTAGATGGTATATAGAAAATGTTGGTCTTTGAACAATGGTGTCGTGCTAAAACTTTCTGAAGCTAAGTTATTGTTTTGTTTAAGAACTTAGAAAGACTTGACTTTCTTAAATATGACGATGAAAATATTTTTGAGCTTCTAAGAATGAAACTAAATTTTCTTGGCCGTGTCTCAATATAAATCCGAAATTTATACGTAGGTAAAGAGAAAACTAAAAATATTCTGAGAAATATTGGGAATTCAAACTATTGATGTGCTTTTTCATAAAATAGTTGGCCCAAAAGAAAATTAACTTTAAAATACAGTCAACTATATTATATTTATAACCAAATATTGTATCTTAAAGGATGAGAGAAAAATATGTTGCACAAAATATCATCATAGCCCCAAACATTTATTCGAAAATATATTTCGTGGTTTAAATTTACAAAATAATGCATTAGTAATTAATTTTATCAGCCTTCAAACGAACATTTAAAAGGAAAATTAATTTTGTTATCTTTATTTATTAAGTAAAGGAACAATTAGATGATAAGAACTAGCTTAAGATGTGCCTTTTCCAACCTTTTATAAAACGACTTCTTGGATTATCCGTCCAACGGCATTATCTCTACATCTAATCACATTAATCGATTTTACAAGAGAAATTTAATCTTTAAAAATTTTAAATATATTTTCTGTGCATAAAACGTTCCATTTCTTTTATTATATAAGTATCTTTACTTAATTTTCCCAATGTAGTAGAATATTTGTTTTTCCAAATAAATTATATCCCTGAGAAATGTATTTCTAAAAATGAAATCATAAAATTAGGGCAAGAAATGCATTGTTATGTCCAGACATATAATCACTTTAAGTAGTGTACAATGGATGTAATGAAACCCAAAATTGGGATGATAACTGGATCTATCCCAACCATTTCTTCATCCTTCTCCCTAGTTTTGTTGTTTTTTGATGGCACAATTTTGGCCGCCTGTTATCAACAACAAAATTCCCTAGAAGCTTATCAGCTACAGTTCTTGATACTTTCCCATAATTATATATAAAGATATACAAGATAAAAATAGTGTATATGTTGAGAATAAATACGTCTACGCATTATATAAATGCTTGGGATTTAGTTGTTTTTCTAGTGTCAAATATATGGGTTCTTATATATTTCACTGAAATTAAGGTTTCTCGTACTTGATAAGAGTTTTTATTCATCGCCATAACCATTGTGGTAAGCTTTTCCTGTTGGTATGGGTAAAGTTTTAAGTATCCTTATTTTGTTAATAGTGTGTTTAAAAAATATAAAAACTCAGTAAGCTTTAGCAAGCGAGGCATGAGTGCTAGAATTATCTCTATTATATAAAAGGATTATGGCAAGGCACAAAAAGAGGTTGTATTTCTTTTCCACCATTGTTGGCAAATAACAGTTTTCAAAAAATTGTAAGGTCTTTTTTCTTATAAATTTTTCCAGTTGCTGTTAACAATAACTATTGATGTTTAAGAGTTGGAGGGATTGGAGTTTTAATTCATAACGGTGTGAATTATGAAAATAAAGAAAAATTTTCGGTGTGAAAATGACGCGTTAATCTTGATGGAGATTGGCGAAGTCTATTTTTAAAAATGTCGGTTCTACTGATTTCCCCTATCGCATCTGTCGTTTAAAAATGTTGAGGATTCGGTACATGTTACTTACTAAGTTAATGTTTTTAACTAAAATTTAAAAAATTATGAAATTTTTTTGGGAGATTTAACATTTTTGGGTTGGAAAAGAATTACGGCAGATTGCGAGACAATCCAAAGGAAACTCTTTTAGCAGTTCCTGGGGGTTGGTGACGGATACCATAGTATTATAGTTATTCTAATAACATAATGCATTATACTTTTATCTATAATAGTATTACAGTATTTATTTGCTACTCTTGTATTATAAATATTTCTGCTGTAAATTATAAACTTATGAACGGAAATTATTTAATTACTATTTAGATATAATACGATCATTTTTTAGTGTAATGCTAATAACCTACATTTACAAGCCCTTTTTAGAATTGTAAGGTTAATGTTAGGGGGGGAGAAATGAGAAAGCTTTATCTTGTAAAAATGGTAGCTAGTGATAAAAACAAAATAGATTGATTCTTCTTTTGAAACTAAGTTTTTAAAATTCATTGTAATATAATAGGAAATGTAATGGTTTCAAACTGTTTTTAAATCGATTTTTAGTAAAGCTAAGCTAATCCTACAATCAGCTAAGTTAGCTAATCTTTAGACACCCTAAGTAATTTCAAAACTCGATGTTTTAAATAATTTCATTTTGGGAAAGTCATTGAATCCTATAAATATGACCCACAAATTTGACAAAACCTACAATCGCGAATTTATAGCACATCCGATAGCTCCCAAAGTAAAATAAATGCATAGTTTTGTAATTCAAGACTTTCTATAAGTATTTAAATTATTCCTTCGGAAACTAATTCCTCCAAACTTCCCCAACAAGGAAAACCCCGAAAACTTCTTCAAGTTTTATGGCTTCTCGAGGCAGGAAGAAATTGTAAATATGCATTCGGAAGCAGCTTGCCGGCTGGTGCCAGATTTCAGTCATTTATTATAAGATCCATTAATCAGGCCCCCTAAGGTTAATATCAGAGGAGCACATCGATGAGGTTCTAAGTGCGATTGCTCCCTGAAAACTGATCAATAATACATTTTGCATTTAGCTCCCATTCGAGCGTTGAATTTGTTGCCGAGCATAACTCTCGCAAGGTTTATTAATTGTTCGTGAAAGAGCAAATAATAGCTGTCGCGTTGGCAGTCATTAGTCCCTAGGATCTTGGTCATGGATTGATGGTGCGTGTGCCTGTGGGATTGATAGAAATCAATGCTGCTGCATCTATCTGTGTGTGGAAGGGGTACGAGCTATTTTTGAAATTTCGATGCAGATCGGAAATGCTGTTTAGTTCGTGCCAAATCCGTTTTGCTTTCTGGTGCCTTTTACTCGAGAGTATCTGTAGGTGGATATGTATTTTTCTTTCAAGGTAAGAGAAAAAATATCTTTAATATTATCTGAACTAATACTTTGATTCTTATTTTGATCAATATTTGGATATTTTGATTCTTTGTATCATTATTTTGATAAAGAGAAGACAGAGCCATTATCATGATTGCTATATCACTCATTTAAACTATCTTTACATAATTTTATTATACTCTTAAATGATGTTGAGGACTTTTTTTGATGGAAGCTCCATGTAATCTAATTTTTTGCCTTAGCTGTTTGCCAAATTGGTTAATTTATAAGGTAAAAAATGTTTGTGTTTTTGTAAAAACTATTATTCATTTCAAAAAATTCATTATTTTGTACTTTGTATTTTTCTTTTTGTATTTTATAAATGTTGTATATTATTTTATTTATTTATTTTTTTTTAATTTCATGGCTTAATCAATGTATTTACTTTCTTGGTTACCTGGACGGGATTGATTCCCCTTGGTAACAAATATAATTTTTAATATTTTCTTATTGTTGTCTCTTAAATTGAAAATAAAGATTATTATTATTATTATTATTATTACTTGGATTGATATTTTGATTGTTGCTTAGATCAATAGTTGATTTATACTTGGATAAATATTTGACTTTTACTTGGATCAAAGTCTTAATCATTATTTAGATCAATATCTTAATAATTATTTATATCAAAATCTCGGCTCAAGTCTAGAAGTGGGTTCAGTCGCCAAGCGAAGTAATAGCGCCAGTGTGCGTCTAAGTATCAAAGTGAAGTTGGCTACAAAAAATTCGCCAAGAGACGCCAACCCGAACCCACTTCTAGGATTTTACCCAACATCTCAATCCTTATTTAGATCAAAATATTTATCCTCATTTAGATCAAAGTTTTGATAGTGATATTGATCGTAATTCAATCAATATATTAATTCAAGTGATGATCAATAAATTTTTTGACGAGTGTATTGATCATCATTTGAACTAATATATATTGATCATCATTTGAACTAATATATTGATCATCATTTGGATTAACAGTGCATTGCTTTAAGAGTAAGAGAGCTTGTGTTTGTATCTTTTTCAATCTTAATTAAGATTTAGAATGATAAAATCAATGTTTTCAAAAAATCTCACTTGGATCTTCAAGTGATCAAAACTCATGAACAATGCTATTAAAAAGACTGACATATTTTCTTTAGATAACGTGCTTTTACTTAGATTATTAGGAACTTTTGTTACAAACTATTTGATCCATTTACAGCTGGTAAAATTCGTAAAGTACAATTTCTTGAAGCTTCGTGATCTGGCTAGAATTAAGGATTATTTGTCTGAGACGTATCTAAATATTTGCTCACTTAAGCTGATATAAAATATATTTGAAGTTACAGTTCACACTAAATCTTTATTTTAATTTCAAAATTTTCAAACTGTGTGTTTGAAAGACTAAGTCCCTATGAAAAGGCTATAAGCCTTTACAGATTTTCATCTCTCTGGATGGTTAAAATGGTTAAAATCCGCATGAAGCAATTTTGAAGTTTGGAATTCTATCTCCTAAATAATTCTGAAATTCCTTGAGCACATACTTATTGATGTTAACTGAAATTATACCTTTTAGGTTATGAATGGTTTGTATTTATTTAAGATATAATACGTACGATCTCATTATCTCCTTATGTTACACGACAAAAATAATGTACTGGGTGGATGATCATTTATAATGTGAAAAAATAAATTGCAATGGAAACACAAATTGGGTAGCATTGCTAAATTCAAATAGGATTGTACAGTTTATACAAAATTCATATGCGTATTTTAATAGAAAAACCTCCATAATATTAACACTTTATTTTAAGAATATTTCGGAAAGGAATAAAAACTATAAAACTGGAGATACCAAAAAAATGTTAATTTTAATGCTTATCCAGACCCTTTGTTAAATCCAGCCCTCCTCCCCTTTTACAAAGAAATCATCTTATTATGATAATTTTTAATGATACTTAGGTTTATAAATTCTGTGAATTCACATTTTTTCTAAAAAAATTAAAAAGTCGGAATACGGAATTTATAAAAGAATAAAAAATAAGGGTGCCCGACTTTGAGTGTGATTCATCCTACCTTTATGCGTTTTTCGGATAGAACAGTCATTTTGTTCTGTTCATTTTGTCAAGACAGAATTCACATACACTATATAGGTGTTTTTGGGTCTTGGGGTATTACTCATTCAAGGGAGATTTGAGGTACATTCAATTTTATGAATAACTACAAAACAATATTGCCTAACTTATTTTATTGGCATTTGTCTACAACTATAGTCTGTTTACTTAGAATAGGCGCCTGAAATAGGATCAAAAATGCTCAATAATGTATAATAACGCTCATCACACAACTTCAGTGACCGATTTTTTCAACTAATTCTGTTTAGGCTGCATTTTCATTGCAGAAGAAAATGTTTTCGATGATAATTACAATAGTAAGTGCTTCTAAAACATTACGTCTCAGGCGCCTATTCTAAAGAACAGAGTATAAACTATCTAATCTGTTGACTTACTAATAATATTTCCTCAAAAGTATTAAACCATTAAACTACTATGATCATTTGATCATTGCTCAAAAGTTTTGCCCCAATTGATTTATAACTTGCGATAGACCTCTATACCGAAGGTGAAGTCCAAAAGTCTATCTGAAGAAAGGGAAAGACGAAGTTAAAACCTAAGTGCAATGTCTGTTGTCACTAATGGGAAAGAATGGCGCCTAGGATGTAAGCAGTAACAGCATTAATGTGGCAGTGACAAAAGCTAGATGTCTTCCAACTTCTTGTAATTCACTTTTGAACCGTACTCTGCCACAAACTTAATAATCAGCTATTTTTCCTCTCTTTCTCGAAGCCAATTCTGGCGTCGGTCTGAATAACTATTTTCATTGAGATATTAGTTGTGTGATGCTCCGTTGCTGCGATAAGGAAATTGGTCACGTGTAGGGTCGGTTATAGTGGTACATAGGTGAGGAAATTCAATTACCGTATCGTTATATACGTGTAATTCTCGGAATCAGGTGAAATTGAGTTAACCTTGTATAATGAAATCTGGCTTTTTAAGAAGCCTTTTATGTACGGCGTAAGGATAATTTCTAATTCACGTGCCTTCTTCTATTATATTGATGAGTTAATTTTGTTTCCGTGCTAGAAGGAAAGTCAAGTAACGAATGAATCAGAAGATTTTGCAAGAAGAAAATTAGGAATTTTAATGGAAAATCAATATGTAATATTGTTTTAGCTAGTTCTAGTATAAGGTCGTCTGGAAAGTTCTAGTAGTTTTTACAAATTTTCGCGTTTGAAATTATTTTGAAAAATCGGTAATAGTAGAAGATTTCAAACAAAGGGCATTTTGATTTATGTATATTTAAAAGTATGGTTTTGGTAGTTCTGGTGGGTTTTTTTTCAAAATGGCGGCTGGAAAAGAAGACCGCAAATAACGATTTCCGTAAAATTTTACTTAGCCTCTTTAAAAACTGGAAAGAATGCATGATTCATGGCTAATAATAGTTTGGCTGTATATTGAAAATGCTTAAGTTAAGATGTAACAATTTTAAGAAGGATCGATAAGTTCCAGATAGTAAAGTTTGGTGAGAAAACTCCAGCTCTCAAGCGTCGCCTCCAACCGGGGACCGGTTTCGCACTTGTTAGGACTCATCAGCACGGTATAGGAAGGCAACGCAAGAGAGCGGAGGGAGAGCTTTTAGTCTTGCCGACTATAACGGAAAAAGTGGTGACCATTGATCAGTCCTCCACTATCTGCCGGAATGAACTGCGCATTCCCTAGAACAGATTTAATTCACAATTTCAAATTGAATAAAGTAAAATTCAAGACGGAGTGTAGAAAGCATTATTTTTTTAATAGGGTAGTGGATAGATGGAATGCGTTGCCTGAAACAATTGTAAATTCAAGAGGGGTAAACGAGTTCAAGAGGAAAATTGACAGATACTGGGATTCCGGTAGTTTGAGTTAAAAAGACTGGACCAACCTTGCTGGGCTTACGCCTGTAGTTGGTCGATTTAATTTGTATTTGTATTGGTTTTTCAGCACTTCCCGCGCTCCGCTGAGCTGGTACGGAATGAAATCAAGACACTTGTTTTGCATTGGTTTTCTAAACTAAAATAATTGTTTAAACGTTAAGAGTATTTTTCCGAAAATCCTTGCTTTATTAGTTTCCAATTTCAAACGAATTGTTGCTTTTTTTGAACTATTTCTTATGATGAATCGCTTTGTTTGCTTACCGTTCGTTTATTCTATGAAGCTAAAATAAAATATGCGCTTAAATATCGCACTGGTTTCTGAAACTAATATTTAAAGATATTTTAATATGCAGCATATTATAAAAACCTTGGTCTATGTGTAAGCTTTCTTGTTGATTTTTATGACGTTTTAGAGAATTTTTTCTTTAAAATGACTAACAAATACTGAGGGAAATTTTTCACAATAGATGCTATGTTTGAGTTCAAAATTTCCCATCTTAAACTTATCGATTAATCTGAAAACTGTGAAATCTTAATGTAAACATTGCCAATATACAGCGAAACTTTTATTAACCATGAATCAATCATTTTCCACAGTTTTTAAAGTAAAGTAAAAAGCCGAGTAAAATTTTCGAAAATTGCAGTTTGTGGTCTTCTTTTCCAGCCACCATTTTGGAAAGAAATAATACCACCAGAACCGCCAAAACCGTACATTTTATTCATAAATATGCATTAATGAAAATAATATCCGTTTGACTTTTAAAAAACTATCCGAACCTTCCAGGCGACCCTACATTTCACACATTAATATTTGAAATAATAAATATCTAACAACACAAAAGGCTAGCTACTGAGTGAGTAACTGATGTTATTTTTCATAGTGAGAATTTTCAACTGGGACTATCGAACTAGTCCAACGTAAGTTTTAGTTTATCGTTTTAGCTTAGTATAAATGACATTATTTTTCTACATCAGTTTACTGTAAAAGTTCTTTTAAACACGTTTTGCTTTTAAAAGGTATAGAAAGTATTGAAATACTTCTACTACTGTTAGTAATGAAAACTATTTTGCTGTTACTGAGAAAGATAAGGTAATCTTTATAACGCATTTGTTGTTACAAGACGGCACTTTCAGTTTTTCTTAGCCAACACATAGAGATGATATGCGATGATACACAGGGTGTATCTGAAATGGTGCAACAACTTTCAGGGATGATAGAAGACACCTAGACGAGTCAGAATCACCTAGAATTTCGGGGTCCCAGACCAAATCCCAGGGAGTTAAAAATGGAGCGACACCCCAAAAAAATTATTGAAAAATTCAATTTGTTGAAGAACTACTATTGGTAAAGATTTAATTATGGTCTCAAAAATTGTGGTTTAATATGATCTTTAAAATTATCTCAAAAGTCTTTACTTTAAAATTTGTTTTATGATGAAAAAATTTTAAAAACCACAAAAAAATGTGAAAATTCTGTCAAAACCTCATTTTGTATTTCGAAATCCTTTCTTTTGATTTGATAATCTGAAAGAACATAGTTTAAAACCCCTAAGTCCAAAGTTTCACGGAAATACAATCGATATTAAACGCTTGAGATCCTTTTAAAGTTTGTTTTTTGCGTGCGCGAACGGCTGTTCTGGAAACAGCTCAAAAAACTGTTTGCGCACGCAAAAAACAAACTTTAACAGGATCTCAAGCTTTTAATATTGATTGTATTTACGTGAAAGTTTGGACTTAAGGGTTTTCAACTATGCTCTTTCCGATTATCAGAACAAAAGAAAGGATTTCGAAATACAAAATAAGGTTTTGGCCGAGTTTTCATATATTTTTGTGGTTTTTTAACTTTTTTCTGAATAAAACAAATTTTTAGTATTTCCATTTTTGAAACGTATTACAAACTGCATACTAATTACTTGAAAATGTGTTATACAACAATGTGTACAACAACTTTATGTACCATCCCATTCATCAAACAAACAATGTTCTTCTCGATAAGCTTCAGTATCCGTGGCTACCAAAAAATATCATTAAAAACTAATTTTTACTACTCAGTGATTTCAGCGGCTAAGTATCCGTTGTCAAAATATAATTCAATCCACATCCTAATTAATGTGACCAATGTAATAATTCAAGCTGTAAGTAAATAGGGCATAGTGAAAAATGCTTTCACTACATTAAAAAGGATTGCAACTGTTTGTGGCTATGAGCCAAAATCTTGATGTGATGATGAATACACCGCTGAATACTCCGTCCACACAAGCTTTTTTAATAAGAATTCCTAACAGTTGAGCATTTCATTCTTTCAAAGCAGTTTTAAAAAGCTTTCACCTGCTCTTCTGCTGAATGGGATGACTTTGTTTTCCACGACGTTTGGTGAGAGGGACTCACTAATGTCTTTTTCTCCAGATCTCTGCAAAACCTAATAACTATAAAAAAGTGCGCCGAGTTTGTTCCTATGGGGAAGGGGGTAATAATAGGTAGGCAGAACGAGGAAAAAAATGTTTTTCTTGAATGTTGTGCTCTCTTATGTTGTTGAGTTGAGTTTATTGTGTGTTTATGTTTTGCAAATTACCTTAAGCAGAATTGTAATGTTTTTCATGATGTTGAAATGTTTCAGGATGTGTGTGCTGAACTAGGAGTCCACAAACTATGTGTCTTTCGGGGCGGATCCGGTTTTCAGAATTATTTTATTCATTGTTACCATCCACTCTGCACATTACGTTTAAAGGGATATAAATGCGTTTAGTAATTTTCGCATAAATCTACCCATAGGTATTTCTACAAAATACGTCATGTTGTATAACTATAAAAGATAACACGTAAATATCGTTCAAAAATATCTAGTTACAAAGAATACGAAAAAATGTCGTATTAATCCTGACCTTCAATTAATTCCTTGTATTTGTCCGGTAATTTGTACGAAAAGTTTTAGAAGCTTCTCGGTTATACTCCAGTGTATTTTAACAACAGATTGGATTGATAAGCGCACAAAAGGTTTAATTTAAATTTCAATGATATTATTAACTAGTTTTAAGTTAGATAGAGCATTCGCTCTAAAACACTTTGCACCATTTCTTAACTATACTCCTTGTAATTAGAATAGGCGGTGCGTCACCATCGCAACGCAATAGAAATGCAATGAGAAATGACTAGTAGCATGCCGCCCATTCTAATTACACAGACTATAAATAAAAATGCATGATGCGTCTATAACATAAATAAATATTTAATCTTTGTTCAGATCAAATGGATTTCAATAGTGATTATAAATATCAAAAGTAATATTTATGCAAGTTTGTATTTCTATTATGCTAAAAAAACAGCCAACCTCTAGAAACGAACGAATATGAGTGTTTAATAAGGTTAAATAAACTAAGAAATTTATGAGAAATTGAGTGTTTAGGTAACATTGTGTGTTCTTACTAATTATATTATTCTTCTGTTACTCATGTGCAATTCATATTAAACATTAAATAAAGACAAGGCTTTCAAAAAAATTCTAAAAAAATTAAGTGCCACACATTAAAAGCAACAAGAATTTCTCTCTTTTGCTTGATCTGTTGTATTTATCATAACTTGACGCACAATAGAATAAGGCTAGGAAACGTTTAGAGACCTAGGAAGTCCTTATTGTCCTGATTTATGTCTTAGGAAATTGCCGACAATGTAGCATGAGAAGGATACACGATCTATCTTAATTTCAAGAATACCGGACAAGGGCATTGGCTGTACGACCAATTACTGCCAGATATGTCTTATACCGGGTTCTAGCGTTCTTGAACTTGTTTTACGATATTTGGGTAAATATACTGTAGCACAATGTAGTTATACGTTGAATTTGCTAAATCCGAATTAGTTTTGCAATGAAACGTTTACCTATAAAACAGCCAATCATTTAATGAATACTAAAATGCATATTTTTATGCTTGAAATCTTCAAAATCATTCTCCAGTGCTTACAATAATGAAAAGAGTTGTAATTATTATGTAAAACTTTATTGCCTTACACCTAGAAAGTCTGAAATGGACTTCGGGAACCCTTTTAAAATTAATGAATACAACCACTCAGATATCAAAAATCTTGAAATATAAAACGAATATACGATTTTATTAGATGTTACTGGTATAGTTCTTAAAAATTTAGTATATTTTTATCATCAAAATGTCTGATTATAATGAATGTAAGGATTTTTCATTTGTATATTTTTTTGCTATTTAAATAATCAAGCGTTCTTTCTAAATAAATAATAATAACTTTGTGTGATTTTCTCAGTCATCTTATTGCTTCAATGATTTTTAAAAGTTTGGAAATCGGTTTCCACGCTTTTAAATATAGCATTCACTTATTTTTATAATAATCTTTGGATATAACAAGCTAAGTCTTTTTAAGTTATCTAAGGTAAGGATATGGTATAAAGGTCTATAGAATATCCTACTTCTATTCCCTAAGGAATTTCCCATAGAAACAGTGAAAGAATACACCAAACGATATAAAACAGCTTCAGGAGTTTTAACTAAAATTTGGATTTAAATTCATCTTATATATTTTACAGTTAAAGTCCGGAAATCAGTTAATTTACAGATAACCTAGGTAATTTGCAGATTAACGAGGTTGATCCGTTAAAGAGCGAAATTTTTTTCAATTTCTAAGATTACCTAGGTAATCTTGAAATTACCTAGGTAATCTTGAAATTACCTAGGTATTCTGCACCCTACCGACTAGACACTCGTTAATCTGCATACTACCTGTAAACAGTTATTTTACATATTAACGAGGGTGATCTGTTAAAGTACAAAATTTTATTTTATTTTATAAAAAGTTTAAGGGCTGCCGCCCCCCCCCAAACCCCCCTGCCCTAATTATAACCAAACTCGTTTTGGGGATAAACAGTAACAATGACGAACCAAAAAAGGGGGATCGGTACTTTTTTCATATTACACAAAACAAGCAAATCCCACAAAAATAGTAATGAAATAGCAATTTTAAAACTAGAATATAAAAGCAATAATGATAGAATATTAAAGTACCAACTGAGATTTGTATCAATTGTGATTTTTCGATCTCGATTTGACAACATATTTCAATGAGCACTTAAAATAACAAATCTTAATGAAAGCGCGGTGTAATCGGCTGCCAGCCTATCCTAAACTATTGCTAGGATTCGCGATCGATTACATATGTTAAACCCTTGCCCAGGTTCCAGCGATTATTGAATTAACGTTTGTTGAAAAGATATTTCAACAGCTGAGATGGGACATTTGCTTTCGTTAAAAGAAATCTCTGTCACTCTGAAGTCGGAGCTTCAACACAATTGTTTTAAATACCCGTTTTAGTAGTAATTTACTGAACTTAATCATGTAAATTTACTGTACTTACTTGCTTGTATTAGTTTGTTTTAACATTCAACATGACAACTACCAGTGCTACGCACTAAATTTGAAATCAAAACACCAAATATGACAACACACTACGTATTGAAACCCGACTGCGCAGGGGTAAGCGCATGGCGCAGTGAGCACCTCAACATTTTAACAGAAAGGATTGAGCGAAACAAACTATTTTTACTTTAACTATCAAGAGGCCGTTATAGTGTAGATTCCCTAGGTAAAATGCGAAAAACTCGAATATCCGCACATTAACGACAGAAATCAGTTAATCTAAATTTTACCTAGGTATTCTTTAGAATAACTAATTTTCAACTTTAGCGGTAACATATATTTCATCATCCAAAAGAAAATCCTATTTTTGAATCGTGTTTATCTTTTCAAAGACGTTTAAAAGACTATTGACTATCGTTTTCACGTTTTAATTACATAGTATACTTTCTAAGCATTACTACACTGTAAAAAAAACTCGTCTCTGCGTATTCATTTCCGTGGTTTTTTTACGGATTATTTCCGTAAGCCAGAAAACGGAATTTTACCCGTGAAAATTTTAACGTTTTCACGAACTTATCCGCTGTATTCTTACGCCTTATACAAAATGATAACTTTTTACTACGTAAGTATTTTTTCAGTGTTGTGAAGTTTATTACTTCAGATAAAAAAGTTTTACAATCATTTAAGAAGTGAGTAAAAATTTTAATTGTTAATAAATAACAGCAATTAAAATACACACAACATATTTCTTCTAACGGGCATGTCAGCCTAGATATTAAACTATTTTAATTAAGATTATTTAATAATGCATTTACCCAAAATTATTTTTAAAAATTTTGGAAATCCATGTGAAGAACTAAGAAAACAGTCAAGTATTCTTACAACCCTAAAAGTAATCTTAGCTTCTGGCACTACTTTTTCTTCATCTACTTGAATAAGTTTTTATAAGTATTTTGTAAATATAGCGATATCGAATAGTCTACCCTGGGAGTCAAGACGAGGGAAGTAAAATCAAAAGGTTGTGCGATCGAGACCAACCAACTAACCGCATTTATTATTCGTTTACAATTTTTTGATTGCATTGACGAAACTTTTTTCTCATGGGACGGAAAAAAAACCGGACGTCTCCTAAACTGATGGAAGTAATCCGGCAACAATGCTGTAGGGAAACTTCTGCTTTCTGAAGAAAAAATTTACAGTGTACTACGATACGCAAAATTCGTTATTGAATAACTTGAACTTACATAACTCAAACACTAAGCGTAACGTTTTTTTTTCAGTGATTCTGAGAACTCATACGTGCTTTGTTTGAAGGTACATTTATTCAACTACAGTAAGCAAACAAAACATTCTAGAAATTTCATGAATCAGGACATTTAAATCATATTCATAATTTAAAAAATTAAATGGAAGACAAATTTTCTTATACTAGATTTACAACCTATCTTGACAATGACTAATGATCTTAGCTCTCGTTGGCTGGTGTATTTAATTTTAAATGAATGTACTACGCCACAAAATAAAAATATTTAACATTTAACGAATTTTTTTAATAAATAATTCATATTCCTTAAGTAAAATACCTAATTTCACTCGGCATTTGGACATTGCACTTGGAACTACTCCCTTCGTTTGCTCTCAGCTTATTTCTCTATGAAACAGAAACGTTTGATTCTAGTTCTGATATCAAAATTAAAGTTTGAAAGAAATTATGAACTCAAAATGCTGTTTAATTCCTTTTGTTGACCTAAACTTTTAAAAATAATCGAATATTGTTTTTAAAACTTACTGAAAATAATATGATAGGAAATTGGCTTGTATTTAGGTAAAATTTCCATAGAAGAAATATTGCTTAAAATAGTTATAAGGCATCTTGTATCACCAATTTTATTAATGTAATCTTACTTCAGTATTAATATAGGATATTGTGAGTTGTTTACAACTTTTTGAAACATGAAACTATAGTTATTATCTAATTGACAAAGATTGGGCAAAATATTTTTAAAACATGATACTAGTTAATTTGTTATTGACATTCATTGCAAAAAATAATGACGAAAACCTGTTTAAAAGATATAATGAATCCATTCAGAAAGCACCGACGAACAATACTTTTCTCTCAAAATTAATATAGAATGCTGCTGGATAGCAAGGAAATGTTTCCTTTTATTACTGATACACAGGTCATGCGATACGGATTAATAACGGTACAAAATAAATATCTTTGTTACAACATCCAGTTTCTCTTTGGGAGAAAATATATCTGGGCATAACAAGCCAAACTATTTCTCGCCTCTTTTTCCCTCTCATGGTACGTCCATCATAGCAGAAATATCAATTTTACCTCAGAGCAACTCAAACGGAAGAGTTAGTGAAGCAAAATCCTACGTTCACAGATAACGGGAAAAAGAAAGCGGGCATGTTTTAGCTCCAAATTATCTTCACAGAAAAACAAGAGTCCAGGGCGAACAAATAAAACGTATCCTTTCTACAATCATACATCACGATGAATGGTTTCCTCACCGGACAATAACCTACTGTTATTGTCATCAATCTAGCCTGCTCCACTCCCCACAAGACTTTCAAAAGTAAATCTATATCCCATACGGAGAGTTATCAGCGCAATTTACGTTCTGTAGAGCAGGGATGCTTGCTTTTTGGGCCAAATCTATGGCTCAACACAGCTTAAAAGTCTGCCTTCCTTCCCTTTTGGTTTGAATGGTGGCACTCCAGGGAGGCTTATTGAAAGCATTTTCTGGCTTTAAAACCTTGGTCATAGAAATGGAAGGCATTATCTGGCTAAAGCGTAACTCGATAGAAGTGTGAATGAATGTTTGCTAGCGCCATTTTAAAAGAGTACTTACAAGTTATTCCGTTCATCACGAATATGCAACCGCGTTTTGTGTAGAGACTTTGAAACCTATTAGATTTGGCTTGGCAATTATTGCTACAAACCGTTTGAAAATGTAGATGTATTGGGGGCTTTTCATTGTTTATTCAATCACTGTCCGGTTCATCCACGCATTGAAACATTTGAATGCATTACAAATTCGAAGATCTTATATTTTTAACTGTTTAATGATAAATTTCTATTTTCTGTTCTAGGTAGAATAATTAACAATGAAAATTATATTTATCATGTGAATTTTAAATTTTGAAGTTTACTATACAGTCTATAGAATTTAAAATAGGTCGCCATTCTTTGAAAATAACAACATAAAAAACCTATTGTATGATCAAATGAACGTTTGCATTTCTAATCAACACATATTATAGCTTTAAGTCCACTTACCTGTAAATATTTTACTCTGTCTTTATTTTATTCACCAAATCAAATATTGATTTTAAGTTTTTTTAATTTCACAAATTTTAGTTTGAAATATATTTTAAAGGAGCGTTTTGTGATAACCTCGCATAGAAATTCATTCGTTAAGTAACACAGACGAAAACTTTTAATAAAAGTACCTATGTAACTAAAAAGACATAAAACGGTATTTAATGGTCCATTTTGTAAGATTTTAATCTGGTTTGTTTCCAAGCGTAATTACTTTTAGGAACGTCAAAACAATCAAAAAAGTTAGCTTTCACCCAAACCCTTTGGAAACATACTCAACCTTTTCATAAACAATAAATACATTGATCTGCAGCATTTTTATTCCGTCTCTATACCGTTTTAAGATGGAAATTTGCATGGCTAATGGAATGCGTTAGTATCAAAACAAGGATGCGCACAATTTAAAAAGGGTCAAAGAAACCGACCAATTACCATAATTTAATTATCTCAGAAATACTCATAAGCCAAAATAAAAAATAGTGGTAGAAACAGTTTACTTGTTTTGGGTGCATTAATCTAAAGTGACAATTAATGTCCACAGGCTTTTATTTGCAACGTGCTTAATGTAGGTGCTGTGAAAAAAAGATAAAGCAACGGAAAAGTACTCGTTCGCACACGTTAGGTAGATTGTTAATCAAAGAATAAATTTATGAACTGCCAAAAGAAAAATAACCGTTGCGACGCTTATTTTAATTGTTCGGAAATAAGTTTTTCTTAACATAGATGATTTAGCATTAAGACTAGACAAAAAGTTCTGCGTATGTCGAGAAAAACAAATACCATTTTTAAGCTTCCACTTATTTCTTAATCCTGCTCTAAATAGATTAATTTGATAAAACCTACAAAAAGTTTTCACGTAAGACAAAAACGCCTACAAATGAATTGATATGTCTTTTTGCTTCTTGGAATAGCTAGAAAAAGAAAGTATGTGAGCTAATTTTGAAGCAAAGGTTTTGTCAAGGACATTGAAGTAAGTGTAATTGTTTGTGCTGTTTTTTTTTCTTTTTTAAATGATTTCAATGGATTTTTTAGGTTTAATGTTGACATTTTATTATCATGTTTTATTTTGAACATTTAATATGAATTTTTTATGTTTTATACAGGGTGATTCAGATAAGTGTTTCATAACTTCTAGGGGAGGTAGGGTACATCAAGACGAACAAGAATTGGTATAGAAAGGGGGGTCTCAGTTACACCGTTAAAGAGCTAGGTCCTAATGTAGTGCGAGAGCGTTACAAAAGGACGTTTTGCCAAGGCCCGTTTAACGAAAAAAACATAATGAAATGAAAAAATTTATTGCATGAGGTACAGCAGTATCCGTATTACTTACATCATAAATTTGATAGAAATTGGACCACTTTCTAAACCGTGGGGTGAGTTTTAAAACGTGCTCTTAGTCAAACAATGGAGTTCCATTAATGGTATTTAGAAAAATGATGATCGGGGAAGGAATTTTCAATGATCAAACAGTTTCAATGATCCATGTTACGATCATTGAAAATTCCTTCCCCGATCATCATTTCTCTAAATACCATTAAGGAATGTGATTCTTTGACTAAAAGATTAATATTGCATGTTTTAAAACTCACCCCACGGTTTAGCAAGTGGTACAATTTCTATCAAATTTATTATGTAAGTAGTACGGATACTGCTGTACCTCATGCAATAAATTTTTTCATTTCATTATGTTTTTTTTTCGTTAAACGGGCCTTGGCAAAACGTCCTTTTGTAACGCTCTCGCACTACATTAGGACCTAGCTCTTTAACGGTGTAACTGCGACCCCCCTTTCTATACCAATTCTTGTTCGTCTTGATGTACCCTACCTCCCCTAGAAGTTATGAAACACTTATCTGAATCACCCTGTATTTTTACTAGTGCTTGTGAAAGTGAGAATTAAATACCACTGTGTACATGGTACTATTTTCATACAAAAATAGTAATAATCAATATTGTTTTATTCTTGTTTCGTGAATTTTTTTAACATCAAGCTAAAATTAATTGTTTTAATGATTTTACGTACCTTTAATACACATGTACGCTTAAACATTTTTACAGGAGGTTACTATCATCAACTTTCACTTCTGAATCAGTGTTAAAGAATTAATCATTTTAATTTATGTTACGTTCTAAATTAAAATATAAATACAATCTATTTGAAGATAATGTTTGAGTTTTTTTCTCTTTTTAATATCATAGCATGAGCTGCATAGAAGTTTGACCCGCTTAAATGTTTATACGAAATGCAAGTCCTAAAAAACAAAGTAATAAATAAAACTTTTTTAAAATTTTATGTAAGTCCCCCTTGAATTCAATAAAAAACCTCATTTTTACAAAATGAAAGAATTAAAAAATGTGTATCTTGAACAATTATACGGAAAAGTTTACACAGAGCAAAACATGAATTGGACGGATACTTGGTAATTAGGAACTTTATTTATAGCTCTAACCATGTTTATTTATGTGCACGTTTAAAATACCCAAACGCTTTCATCACAAATTTTTTATCCCTTTCGTTATCATTTCAAACCATGTTGACAAATCTTCCCAAAAGTAATTGAAAGCACCCCTAAAACCACATTTCCTCTTTCAGCAGACACTTCTTTATTTGAACCGGGGGCATTAAAAAGTCTTAATCTCATCGATAAAGGCGGTTTTGAAAAGCTAGAGATCATTATGAAAACTCTTCAAGGGTGGATTTTATAGGAGTTTTGAGAAATAGTTGCACTGTGCTGCGAACGTGAGAAGGCAACCAGGTGGAAAAGAGATTGTTAAGTTTCCATCGAGTACTCCCTTCAAAGCTTCTCTCCAGTCGTGAATGGAACCGCTAATGGAATCGCTACGAGTGAAATATTCCATTTACTTTGCTTCCCCACACTTAGTTGGAGATCTTAAACATAAGTGCTGTGAGTCTTCCTCGAAAGTTCTCTCGCTGGCTTTTTACGGTTGTTTTTTTATTCATACGGTTAAGCACGGAAGCGAAGGTTAAACTTCGAAACGTATCCGGTAACGGCAACTTTTTCATAAAATCCAACTAAACTCGTTTTCCAGTGATCTGAATATTCCAGGAGTGGTTTCCGAGCTCGCTTATGGGGCCATAGCAAGGTTTCAGGCCACGGTTAACGGCGAGTTAAAGTGGGTAGGGAGGGAGAGGAAGAGGTTGGAAATTACCGTCACCGGTTTCGTGCTAGGATTTCTTCATGTATGGGTCGTAAGTAGTTCGTGGGGTAAAAATTCACAGCTTTGGTGAATTTAATTTTATTTAAAAGGAATGTCTAGGATCAAATATTTATCAGTGAAGTGTGTAATCATGATTATGGCAAAATTTGTTTGATGTTATCAAATGTCCGACGAAATGCTACATTATGTGATGATGAACTTTAACAATCGATATTTACTTCAATTGAAATATTCTTGCTCATACAGGATTATACTTTCTTTTATTCAATTTTATATTATATTTTTATTGAATCTTTATAAAAACAGTTATTTTAATTTCGCGCGCACTATTCTCTTCTCACAATACAATACAATTAAAAACTATAGTAACTAATGAGTCTGATATTAGTTATTTTTTTTGGAAAACATTCTTAAGTAAAGCCTATGCCGAATAATATCAAATACAAATTGATCAGCATCTGAAAAGTTAAACTTTAACAAAACACATGCATATTTACCATGTAATAATTATATTCATATGTAATAATTGCTATGGTATCTAAGAAAATTCCTCATTTTATGTTTACAGAATATTATGAAACGCTCTGACAGTACAAGATAATTCTCTGATTTTAATCTTGGATATGAATGCGTTGAATATAAATACTTTAACACTGCACTATACAAACTTAATATGACAGTATAAACATATATAAGCATAAGTTAACAATATATGTATTTATTTGATGTCTTCATAAAATTAATTACCTAAGGGTTGAGCTGTATATTACATAAGAAATTTACTCTGATATTTTAATCGTGTTTTTTTTAATTTAAGAAGTTATGAATTTGTTAATTCGTTTGAAACGTCAGTATATACTGAGTTTTCCTTACACTAAAGAACGGATTTTCCATCAAAATGTAACGAGGGCTTCAAAAAGTTCTTAAATATATTATTATATTAATTATTTATATAGTATATTACATTAATTAATTATATAATTCATATTTATATAATTATTTACATATTATTATATTAATTATTATTAATACAATTTCTTTTGTATATCAATAGAAAACGAAAGGATCTACTTCGGGAAAAATGAATAAACAATAAAAAATATAAAAAATTCAATGCTGAATCGAATAAGTAATTTTATCTCAAAAAATACATTTGTATAATCTAAAAAATGTAAACATTTAAATTTCCAGTTAAACAAATCATTCGTGACTGTTAAAAAATTATATTCCTATTTAAAAGAACTCTGTTTCAACTGTCAAATATAATGATTGCTTCTCACATTCGAAGTCACCCGTTGTAATGGCCTATTTAGTATTTCGTGCACACCATTATATGATTGTGAATAATTTAAGTGCAATTGTTAACAAAACATTTTCGCTTACTGGATATGTTCTGACTCGCATCGTTTAGCTTTGAATGGATTCTTTATTGATCACTAAATTATACCTTTTTGGATCAATATTTCTTCATGCTCGTTTGAAGTTTAGTTCTACAATCAGTTTCAATTCCTCTGGTTTGAATGATTTCGTTATTTGAACAAATGCTGTATGAAATTGATACATGAAAATATTTATTTAAATTTTAGATATGTTTGAATATTAATATTTTTGAATGTGTTATGTGTTTGTTACCTGCAAATATCTCGTTTTCATTTTAACTATCGTCTCTTTAAAAAAATTATTGTTTTTATTAAACTACATACTTTTAATGTCCTTAAATACTTAAACATTTATGGTTCGTCTATACATTTTTCCTTCCATCTAACCTACAAATAACTTATACTGAAAAAGGTTTTTGGTTGTCATTTATTTAAAATTAATAACTTTAAACAATGTTATATCATTAAATTTTTCTAGTGAAGGAAATCCGCTGTTCATGAAATCTGTTTCTGTGTCATTTGTTTTGTGTTGAAAAATAGCAAGACAATTTAAAATAAAATAGAGTGTTGTTAATACAACATTGTCTGCTAATAAGAAAATAAAACAAAATTAAACTTATCAAGTTAACTTTTTTTCGATAAATATGAAGCATCTGAAATTTAATGTGTGCTTGGATATTTTTAAGGAAGAATTAATGTTAACGAATGGAGATTTTGAGAGTAATTTTATTTAGAATATATTTTATTTAGGTATAGTATTTAAACCTAATCGTGTAAGACATCAACATTTTTGTCTCAATCTTTATATAACACCAAAACGAGGTTCACTGCGTGAGTAGTTCAGGGTTAAATATAACACTCAATAAGTTAGTCTATCACAAAATAATAAAAACTTATCTAACCCTTTCGTCCTTATAGCAGGAAAAATTGTCTTTCCTTTTATGGTAATTCAAGCCTCGTTAGAGCAGAAAGGTTAAGCACCACCGCTGCAAAATGTAATTATTTCATCAATATCCGATTCGTTAAACTTAATATCATTAAGACTCTATTAGGACCTCCTTAATATTCCATCGAAGCACATGCTTTAATACTCGAGAAAACATAATCTATGCATTCCCTCCTTTCTAAAATTAGAGGATACCCTATATACGAATCCCATCCTCACGGTAAAATTAGCTAAAAGCACGTTTTAACAAAATGCCCATGCCTAATTGCCAAGCAGATTTGAAGCTACCTGTGACACTACAGAAAATGACCCTTCTCCCTAAGAAGTCGTTTAGCAACTTTTCAATATTCCAAGCGCCACCCTATCGTTCCTGCTCTAATGTTGACATTTAACGGTCTTGCCATTAAAACTAGAACTAGTAACGACCAAAATACTGTCGCATTTTCACTGAAGGAGTGCCTTTCAAGACCTTAAACTAAGAACGTTAAAATGCGGGCCACCACGCTTGTTAACGAAGACCGTGCTGTGTTCTTATTGGGGCAGTATTTCCTCTAATTAGACTTGAGCAGACGTGACCGGATTTCCAATTCGTGGCCAGTTAACGATCCAATGCTGGGGCTTAAAGGTACAACAATCAGCTCACTCTTCCACTCCCTTTTCACAACTTTCCGTGCTGATTACACTTTCTCGCTTTTTCGTTCAACAAGTGCCGGGTGTTTTTTTCGTCTGCGAGGTCTTTGGCTCGGTGCTCGTGTAATTTGGTTTTATTTGCACTGTTCTTGCATGAGAGATGTAATGAAGGAAGGAAGTACACGGTGAAAGTTATGTGTTTGACATTTATCCGACGCACTGTTTTTTGTGAAAATTACTACTTTTTAACCTTAACCTTTAGTTTACATTTAGATTTCGTACCAGACATATTTCATCTGTTTTGCAATGAGTCTTTCGATACTCTAAAACTATGTGAACTTTTGACTATATAACTCTAGCTTCTACTAAATTTTACACGTTAAACAAACTATTAGTTTTAACTATTAAGGGCCGTATTCAGAAACTTTAACACGAGATGGAAATGAGATGAGAACGAGATGGAAACGAGAACGTTATGGAAACGATTTGAAACGATATTTTCCCGAAACACTAACGGGAGTTTCCGATCCTTTCCCTCATTGGATAAAATCTCCTACGACACCAAGCAGACCAAGACCAGATTTTTTTTCAGCCAATCAGAGTCAGCTAAATTTCTCGCTTTTGAAGAGACGGGTGCTCTTGAACGACCATTTCCAATCTATCGTTTCGTGATCGTTACGTGAGATTTTACAACGTTTCCATCTCGTTCTCATCTCGTTTCCATCTCGTGTTAAAGTTTCTGAATACGGCCCTAATTTATCGCCTACCAATATTATTTTAATTTATATTAATACCTAGATACCTGGTATATGATCACTAATCAGATGTTTTGTGTTATAAAAGGGACATAGTAAAATATAATTTATCTTCTACTAAATTTATAAATAAAATGTGCTATTTCAGTTATTAGGCATGTTAATTCTGATTGTACTTACTTCGGAACCTTTAAAAAATTGAAGCATTGATTTTCAAGAACTATGTAAAAGTGTCGTAAGTTAATTTACTGTAAACTCCGGATACAATAACTAAAACAACAAAACATACCAGTTTGTATTCCCAGCAAGTAATGTAAAATAAAGTTCAATGAATTGAAACCATCAAATCCATCCAAACTAAAATAATGCTGGCAAGTTCTAAGCAAGACCCTTGGGTCCTATCTGCAACAAAAATATTCCTTCCCATTTCCTTGCTCTATCGTGGCAAGGAATAAAGCTAGTAGAAACGTAGGGTGAAACGGTCTGTCTACGGACCCAAGTATGAACACACACTTTGCCTAGCTGATTAAACTGTGTAATGATCACAGTCAATGTACCCCTGAGAAATTATGTAGTGTTTTATGAGGCAAGGAAACGCGCTCCGCCATCAGAATGTAGGATACATCATTCTGTTTCTGGAGAACACCATCTTGAATGTTGCGCTCTGCTGTGTCGGTTACATTGTACTTTCGAGGTAGATAGGCTGCGGCTGGTGTTGTTTTTAGTGTTCTCTACGGGCATCGCGCTTAATGATATGGAAGGTTATGGTTGGTTTGTATGGTGGTAGGGCTGATTTATTAGGAACTTTGTGTGTAGTGACTAAACGTGGGCAAAGATTAAAATAACATTGCGGATGTACCAGTTTCCGAAGACGCAGTAATTTGTCTTTAATTTAACCCATTACTGCCTGACGTCCCTTTTTAGGGACGTTTTTTAAAAATCCTCCTATTTCTACAAAAATTGTTCCTTTGAACCGAAATTTGCACTAATGTATCTCTGATCTTCATAGAACATGAAGAACAAAAAAAGAACGCAGAATTTAAAAATTTTTTCACTTTTTTTAAAGTTGGAAGATAGAATTTTTCAGAAAAGTGCTTTTTAAAAATTTTAAAAGAAAAAGCTTAAAAATCCTAGTTGTTATTTTAAAAATGCTCAATGCCGATATATATTACTGTTTATACATTAAATCAGTTGGGGTGTTTTTTTATTTTTCCAAAATATTTTATCTTGACCTTGTTTTGGACCCTCGAAAAGCGTCCCTAAAAAGGGACGTCAGGCACAAATGCCCCCGTGGTTTTCCCCATAGTGAAATGCTAGGGTTTCCTTATTTTTTTCATAAAAACGCTTTCAATTCTTATGAAATGAATTACATAACTGATATTTATGAAATTACTTTAATATTAGCTAATAAATTTATTATTTTTGTTTATTTTTTGGAAAATACTGTGATTTTTACTAAATTAATGGAATAAAAAGTCTTAAATTATAAGGAATTAATTAATTTGTATTAATTAAAAAGAATAAATTAATTATTTTACTATATTTATTACTTATGCAAATATATTCCGGTTATATTTTAATTCAAAGTTTAATAATTATTAGTTATAATGACTTTTTGTCATTAAAATTGCCAAAACAGTCGCTTTTGTGATAAATTTTCGGCTTTTTTTCTAATTAGATATCGCTAATCATTGTGTTCTATACTGCAGATCAGTCTATATCATCTGGCTTGCTAATGCACATCCCACTAATGCTATATTTTTGGAGAGAAATTTGTGTCCCGCACAATAAAATTAAATAAAATGAAAAAAGTATGGGCATTTGAAAGACTTAAACTTCACAAATTGAGATATTCTGATGGATTTGAGGTGTGTAAAAGTAATTATTGCTTAATATTAGGTAACATATAAACAAAAAATGCCTTTTTCAATTAAAAATCTTAATTAATTTGCAATTATTATAGATTTGGGATAAAAAAACGAGTTTTAGAGCATAAAAAATGCACAAATTACGTTAATTAAGGTTAACTTTACAGTTAATTGGATAAATAATTAATAATTTTTGTTCATATTCATGTTACAGTATGGTTTCGATCACTTTTGCTGCACTTAAAAAGGTAGAAGATGTTTTCGAGGCTTTAAAACAGTTTTCTACCATGCGTTTACTGTAAGGAAAAACACGGGGGCATTCGTGCCTGACGTCCCTTTTTAGGGACCATTTTTAATTTTGGTGTAGAAATTAAAATTTTAACCTGCAATTTTTTTCACCATTTTTCCAGTTATTATGGAGCTGTTTACTATGTTTTACCAAATATTTAAGAATATTTTTATAAAATGCCTAAATGTTATTTTTAGTGTAAATTTTCTATTATATGGATAGTTTTACGATGTTCTTATTTATAAAAATATATATAAAGATGACATTCTGTTATAATGTTAATATAAAAATTACTGTAGAGATTTAAAACCGAGGGAAACAATTCCTGCAAAAAATATTGTGTTTAACCTTTTTAATCCTATAAGCCACCTGAGATTATTATTGTATCCAATGGAAAAATTTGTGGTGGCTAGGATTGAAATGGTAAAATTAATGGGTTAAAATGAACTGAATGAAAATTAAAATCCCATAAGTTTTTTTATAAAATTTTTCTTTTAAATGTTTTAACCATAATGTTTTATTTCAAGTTAGCTAAGAAAATTTCACTTTATTTTTATTCTGAAATTTTGGAATAATGAAAAACCTTTTTCAAACACACCTGGCGTAGAAATACATAAATTACCCAAAAATTAAAACCATAAGCCACAAGTTAACTTTTTCCGGCATCTTCATTACTGCACTACTGATTTTATTACATGATTTTCTTAATTAATATCCGTGATAAAGATTTTGAACTCAATTATTTTAAAATTTTATTTTTAACTTAATGTTTTTATTAAATTTGTTCTCTAAGTCGGATAGCAATAGTCCCTCACTGAGCCATAGCTTAGTGTCTCGTTTTATTTGAGATATATTTGTTAAACCGTAAAAATTAAAGAAATCAGTTCAATCCAAAGAAATGGGCATTCAATTTTGTTACTGAATTCTTTTCCAAAAATCTACAGACATCTTTTTCTTAAGCCATTTTAACAAAATATGATATTCCCCATAATATAAAGAACAGAACATACTATCTTCCCCTTCTTCGTCACGTAATCTTAAGTAAAAAAATCATGTAAGAAAACACAAACTTTATCGCCATTTCCGAAAACTGCAAAAAGTCGTATTCCGTTAACTAGAGTTTATGACTACCATAGTCTCACACACTCCCCTGAACCAAAACCCCTTTCGCATAAAATGTTTTCTAAAATATGACTGACTTGTCTCAAAACCTTTTGGTTTATTTCGAGAGTTTCCGCTCCACGGTCGAGATACGGTAAAATATTCACCAGGGTGTGATTTTTCTGCCAACACTTTGTGTCTAACGAAGAACTTAAACGATAACAGTTGCGTTGTTTCCTTCATGGGTATCATTCGAAGCTCTTAGCCCAATTCTTCAATATGCGAACATTATACTGGTACAGATGTAGTATAACTTCCTGTGAGGTAAATAGCTTTACTTCTGGGGCTATATGCTTTCGCTTATAGTTTTCAATTTTATTTATGTTAAGGTATTGATAATTCAATGTTTTGGAAAGAAAATACTAGTAAAAGTATTTCTAGAGAGAGGTATTTGGGACCTATTACGAAAGTCAAGGCTTTTCAGATAACCTGGATGCCTACGAAATAGCTTTTTTATAATTAGGTATCAATCAAACATTTATCCTGAAACTGTATATGTACGATTTTCTGAAGCTTTTTCTCTAGTATATCAATATTAATTTAGTTTAGTTATTAGATATACGTGATCTTTAACTATGTATTATTTACCATATTTTGCTTTTATTTACTTCACTATCTTAATGAATAGTGAATTCTCCTACTTTTTATTCGTGGAACTAATTTTACATAGTTAATACTTAATAAACTTTTTAAAGTTACCAATAAAAGGTTCCAGCAATTGTGCATTTAAGCAGCAATAAAGAGGTGGGGATAATTCATTAAAATATAATTCCGCCAATAATTACCCTTAATTTTACAATAATTTTTATTAATATTAGATTCCACTGATTTATGTAACACATTAAACTATTAAATTCTTTGTTTCTAAAACGAATACATTTTACTGTATGAATTATAAATGTATTTTCAACTTTATTTCGAAAACTTACTGGTGGTTCTAGCCACACAAAAATTATAACAGCCTATACGTGCCTAAAGTAACCTTACTTAACATAACCATTCTTTTCAAATCTTGAAATAAAGAGTAGTTTGAAATCAAATGAAAAAAAACATTGTAAGAAACAAATACAGCTCATCATTAATACAAACAACAGATTAGTATAGCGAAAACGTTTAAGTAATTAATATTAATGTCCCTATAATAATTTATATAATATAATTAATTGCCCTAAGACCAGAAAGCCCAATTGCTGTTCCAAAATGCCATACAAATGACGTTAGTAAATTTGACTTAGAATCCCCTTTACTAGAATAGCAATACCCCTATTATACGTCTCTCCCCTACAAGTCTTCAACGGAATGATCTTTATTCAAGGCATCCAGTTAGGGAGTGTATGCATGCCTTTGACAACCTACAAACACGAGTTTGATTAAACAGATCCCATGCTCATTCCAAATATAATAGGTAAATGCAGTGTGTTGACCGGTTATTCTTACCTTATTGCATACAGACGCTAAGCATGGAGGTTCTGACAGACTAATATCATACCGGAAGTTATTTTCCGATATTATATAAACCTCCTATAGTGAGAACGCTCAATTATGGCACTGCCGGATAGTTGATGTGAATTGAGAGAGCAATTAAGTCTCGTTCAGACTATAGTCTTTCATTAGATATCCTTGCATAACGTCTCGTTTAGCCAAAGTATTCAAATTTTGTAATTTTTTCGTCTCAGTCTCATACATAGATTTATCGTATCTTTATGTAAACGTGAGTTTGTTTTTAAAGTAATTAGTGTTATGATTAGTTTTATCCGAAAAATAACACAACCTTTAATAACTAGATTACTGTTTCAAGTGTAATTTTGAATATCAAACAAATAGTATCCTAATTCAGAAGAAAATCAAAAAATATGTTTGACTAAAAGTTCCTCCAATACAATATTTTTTTTGGTAAAATGACGTTTCGGTAATTATAAAAATATATGCAAGCGTTATTTAGTATGAGTTATGTAGCTATCATATTATATGCAATCAAACAATTATAAACCTTCAAAACCCAAACTCTATAAACTAACGTAATAAATAATCTGTTAAATTTACATGAAATTTAATGCTTATTTTTATCTGCTTAACTATTTTGCTTATATTTCGTGAACATTAATATCATTATTTTACAATAAAGCACTTCAAAGTTGCTTTATTTTTCCATGGTAGTTTCAATCATATTAAAATTCTTTCAGATGAAAACTAACTTATTGATACTAATTTTATGAGATGGAAATTACAACTTGAATTACAAACTTGTTATTAATTAATTATAATTATCTTTTGTTTTAAATTATGTATAAAATAAGTATTGGGCGAAGAAAGAAAGGAAACAAATATATCTAGTGCTGGTGATAAACTAATAACAAGTTAAAAAAATTTATGCCCAATAAAAATGTGAAGCGTCCACTTCTTTAAGTAATTTGCTTTCCTACCAATTATGTCCTCTGTTAATTAAAGCGTAAGCGGGAATTTCCGATTTATTAGGAGTGATAAAGACAAATTGTGATTACGGAAAGGGAGGCAAATCGAAACAAAAGATGCCATGTCCTTCCAGACTAGTGTAAAACGCACTGAAATTGCGAAATAGAGAAACGCGTTAATTATTTTTTCTAATTTGAAAAGTGACGATTTCTCCCGAAAAGCCCTTAGGGACTCACCTTTAAGTGTAGAGAATTCTTAAAAGCAAGAAGGGGAAGTACATTTTTAAACTCAAACAAAAAAGTTGGAGTGGAAAGCTCATTAGAGGGGCTTTTAGTGACGCTGACAGCCACGCGTTTTCGCCATCTTTTATTAAAACAGTTTTTCGCCATATTTTATCATCATCGAATTAAGGAAACATTGGATATTTTATCACTGATCTCATTTAATAGTTGCCTTGGGAGTAGAGGGAAGATTTGCTTTCTGTGATAAAGGCAGTGAAGAAAATGATTTAGATTTTGGATGGTGTAAATGGGTCTTTTTGATCCTAGGTGGTGGTAAAAATGTACCTGGGATGGATTTTTGAAATTTCGAGAGCAGGGGATGAGACGGGGCGCAATTTAATTAAATCGGTTTCTTTCCTAATGAGGCTGTTGGATTAATTCGTCGAATGAAAAGTAATTAATTTTAACACGCGTGTGAATCTTTTGTTTGAATGATTGCAGCATATAAATTCGCGTCTATCTTTAAATATTAAATTGTTGGTATAGCTCGTGTCGGCTAAAAATATTTTGACTTGTACTTTATAAACTCTAATCAGAATAAATACGTTTCAATGAAGTGTTTGTGGGCGTTAATAGTAAATAATCTTCTAGCCTTCCGATCTTAAGGAACTTAATTGTTGAGTGTTTTAGTTTTCAAATCTACTCTTTAAATATCTTGATAGATTTTACATTGTACTGATGTTGAAACGAAATAAAATTGTATTTCGTTCCGCTTATAGGTCAAAACATAACATGTGTAATACCTATTTTGGTTATTTCCTAAATTTTAAAAAATTTGGTTAAATCCTAAATTTTGTTTCCATTGAACTTTTAAGAGTATTTATGTGTTATAAAATATGCGTTCCAGGCACTGATTTTTTAATAAATGAAGTATCACATTTTAGGTGTGAAAATGTTTTGCAGAAAAAATAACATTAATATTCGGAATAAAGAGACGTTCGGAATAAATTCTTTCTAAAATTAGAAGCTTATGTTGTTAACAACTCAATTCTGTTCTGCAATTTAAAACTAATCAATTACATTAATTAGTCTTAACACTGTTTCACATACCTTACATATGTTAACTAAAATACATAACAGGAAGATACATTCCAATTAAAAGTATTTGTTAAACTATTATGTATTTTACATTAATTGGAAAGAACATTCCAAAACACTTTCAAACCTCCAATATTATTACAATATGATGAAGGATAGTTAATTTGAGAACTTAATCACTATCTCCAATTTTTCAAAACCTCCAACGAAATTAGGCACAAGCTCACTCATAACATCTCCTGTTATTTTACGCCATCCTTCTCGCCAATGATTACTTGTGGGTGTATTAATGCCACAACAGTGTTTTTCTTTGGCTGGCTTAAAGATAAGCATTGATTCCTGCACCGCCTAAAATAACTAAGACGGCGTATTGGATCATTTAGCCCGAGGATATTGGAAGTATTGCAGTTGTTTCACGTTTAGTGTCGAAGCTTTCAGTTCTACTTCCCATTCGCGTTTGATTCGTCGCATTAAATCGTTTGTTTAGCCCCCCGGCCGAGTTTCATCTAAGGACGCATTATCGAATTTTAGTTTTACTTTTTCCTGGTTCGGCTTTTCCCCAGCGTTAATTCTCACGTATCTGAAAGATTTCTGCTTTAGAGCAGCTCCCCCAGTGGTCGCTTGGGACCGAACGGGTCGGAGTTTCACAATTTGCATGCGACTATATAAGTGTCGTTTTTTTTTTGTTTGGAGAGTCACTGATGGGCACAGTAGCTGAGGTAATGCTAAGTAAGAAAGTTTTTTTTCAAATTCGATGGTTGGAGGAAATGGGGTAAGGGAAGGATTTGTTTGGTGCAAAATAAACTATCCCAATGTACGTAGGATAGGAATCAGTCGTGTTTTTATTCTATCTCTTATTTATCTACCTCTAGTTTTAATGTGTTTATCTTTATCCATGCTAGGCGAACGAGTATTTTATTAGTTAGAAATTTATATTCTACAGTAGTTTAAACACTAACTAACATAGATATAAAGATAACAAACTAGAAAAAAATCGATTTAATTAGGATGGAAGTGTGTAGTAAGTACACTCTTAAAACGACAGTCTCAAAACTGAGTAAAAAGTATTCAAACTGTGGCTCCGATCCAAATATACTCAAATTTGAAAACATGAATATACTCATTTCTAAAAATGTGCATACTCAAAAATGAAACATCATGAGCTCATTTTTGAGTTTAAGCTCAAGATGTTTCATTTTTGAGTATGCACATTTTCAGAAATGAGTATATTTATGTTTTTAATTGGAGTACATATTTGGATCTTAACCAGATTGAGTACTCTTTAGTTCCATTCAAAACTGAAATTTCTATCGTTGTTGAAAAATGCATAAAAAACAATCGATAAAAAACAAAAGGAAATTAATATACAAACCCTTATAAATACCCTCTAAAACTCTTATTTATTCACTTTTAGCTATATAAAAAAGTAGGTATCACTTGAATACTGACATTGGTTCATACATAATCTTTAAGTCTTTTTTACATGGAAAAGAGAAGTGTAAGCACATTTTCTATAAATGTTTTACATGGAAGGTGTTAGGAGATTTTTTTAGGGCAGTGAAAAGGCTCTAATGAAAGGAATATGATCTACTCTATATCATACTAATTTATTCCCTAACTGATAAACACCATGTTTTATTCTTCTTACTATTTGTGTATTTTTAAAGGCTCGCATAAAATGTCTTAACCTATAATAATAAATAAAAACAACTTTTCATCACCATGTTATAATTTGTGTAGTTACTTCCACGCTCTTCATAATAAATATCTTGGAACAAACAAATAGAATAAGACTGTAACATTTCGAATTTTGTACAAACACGTAATTATGTAGGGCAACACACTTCTACTTGCTCAAGTAAATTATATTTTGAACCATTTGTGTAAAAAAGCAACAAGTTAAAAATTTGTTCAGATTTCCTTGGTTTATCTTCCTTAATTGAGCTTATTAAAAGCCCCAAACACAAACTTTCTAATTATTTCTACAAACTTCGCCACGAACATGTTAGGTTTAGGACCACTAGCGCATGAAAGTCAATGGCAGAACTTTTCTTCTTAAAGCCGCTTTCTTTTCCAGGAATCGTCGAAAGCTTTCATAAGCAGTTTTAATTTACGGCTTTGTTTCCCTTCAGACAATTCCTTTGTCGCGGCAACACACTGCGCGGCTCTCTCAGAGCTTTCAGAAGGAAAAGTGACTTGATTAGCATATCGCTTTGCAAAGCAGCTTTTATTTTTGAACAAGTCAACAGTTTTGAACTTATGATCGTAACATAACCAAATTAATCTTTCATGGAAATTAGATGGAAACATATGATGCAGCATACCAGCCCACGTGTTTCCTAATAAAGCCTGAGGCGATTTTGTTTTGATTTTCATTGCGATCGAATCAGCAGATTTAGTGGTATTCAAGCACAGATCGTTATTAAAAACGGTATTTATTAAAATAATCGGAAGGTTTGTACCATGTTACCCCCAAGAACAAGTTATATTAAACTCGTTAGTGAAATGCTTATCAATTCAATTTATTAATAGGTCTCTTTCCGGGATGGGGATAAACCTTCTTATAACATAATTGAAGGGGAAATTTGATTTCATTCATCCAAAATTAATATTATTTTTTCTCATTTATTGCTTTCCGTTTAGGTATATTCGTGTGAAGTTTTGGTCTTATAAGTTTGTCAAAGAGAACTTTCAAAGAAAAAAATCTCTCTCAAAATTATAGTTGTGGTTTTTTTCATAATAGGGGAGCAGGTATTAGAATAATATATTTATTTTTCATTAGTTCACTAGAAAATGTGATTCAGATATTACGACTTTAAAATTTATTTGTACCTAAATGTTTACATAATGATCAGTTCAAATAAAAAATGTGCCATGGATAATTTATACACGTGAACTCGGTTATTTTATACACTTAGACTCGGAACTCAGATAATAAAATTTTATGCAGAATTGAGTTTGTTTTTGTATATATTGTGTTTTGTTAAATTAAGTAAATTTCTAAAACATATTAGATCTGTTAGATTTGCTTATTTTATGTTAAGCAAATACTTTGCCTAAATAAAGGAAATGCACTATCAAAAATATGCACAACAATTTACCCATCATAAAGAAAGACAACACATAAATTACAACTACAAGATCCCGATACTACAAAGAAATGTCTACTAACTTACACAGTAACAAGACCTAATCATAACCAAGTCCATGAGACATAAAGCTCTATAAATTTCTGGTATATAAACATAAATATAACAACATATATTTATTAACCACAAATGATTTTACAAACTGAGCATCTGTTATTTTAAGAACAGATTTAAGAAAGAGCATAATTAATTAAGTTAACAGAAGTACATTTAATATGATAGATTTAACAAATCACCATGTTGTTCTTCTCTGATCACTCTCCCTCTTCCTTGTGATCAATTCTCTTCAAATATTTGTCCCGAGAAGTAGCCTGTGTTTAAATAAGCTCAGGGTTTATTGTTACAAATTATTAGTCAGTTATATTTTACTATCGAAAAGGATGCATTGACTTAAATTTTTAGTCTGAACAAACACTTGGCTTATTTTATATGATAAATTAAAAAATCCCCATACTAATCTGATCGGATCATTCTCCTTCTACCTTGTGATCGATCCTTGACAAGTTTGTGTCCTGAAAAGTAACTCATGACACAATAAGCTTAGGATTTGCTGTGATAAATACTATTAGATTTTTTTTCAAATTATATATTAAGAAAGGGATGAATTGGCTTATATTTTTAAATAAACCGATATTTGGGTTATTTTATATGATAGGTTTAACAAAACACCATATTGGTTTGATCTGGTCTGATCATTCTCCCTCTGCATAAAAAATTGCCTCTGAAACCGTACAAAATCGAAACCAATAACAGCTTTTCTAACGCGACCTAATCCTTTTATTCATCCACTAAGAGGTTAAAGATCTTTCTAAACCGTCGGCATTAAGTTTTGAAAAAGAAAAGAGTGATTCTTATTAAAAGATCATTGTCCACTACCCCGGAAGGAATTACGATTTATAGAGGCTTAACGAACAAAAGAAAAGGTGGCCAACAACAATGCAATCTATCCATATTGAAAGTCTTGAATAAAAAATGATAAATGAGAGAATTACCCGACCCCCTCTCAAAGCAGCTGGGTAATTAAGGAATTTTTCCAATACTCTGCCGGAAACTAAGAGGGTTGACAGCCCACTGCTGTAATTTGACCAAGATCATAATAAGCAAATTTTTTGATGAGGGCTTTCATAGACATTTAATGCGCTACTTTGAGAGGCAATTTGAAAAGTGTTATCAGGACATCATGGACACAACAGAGTCTCTAATTTCTTCGGAGTTCCATTACAGGAAGGACGCTTATGGCGTAATTACTACGTTCTGTTGCTCGCAATATCGTCCACTAGGATGCTGACAGTGATGGATAGCTATGTAATTACAATTTTACACCTTGGATTCTTGGACACCCAGCCGAAAGTTATGGATACATTTACCGTGTGTTGCAGAGATATGAATACATCATGGTGAAAGGGAGCTAAAATTGTAAAAGCATTTGGATGTATTTAATTCTTGTGGTGAAACGGATATAATTAGTTTGATTAATTGCGTAATATATGGAAAATGTCTGAAATTTAAGGCATATTTAATTTGGCGAGTTGAAATGAAACATTTTAAACTTAACATTACTTTTTTTAATTCAACACCAAAACCGCAAAAATAATTATTTTCATCTCGATCGAGATTGGATTTAATTATTTTGGCCATGATATGTTTCAACTACACATAATCTCCATCGCTATAACCACCATCTCCAATATGTGAAGTGTCATGATGTGCGAAGGAGATGACTTGGAAAACTTTTAAAACACCATTAAATGTTTTACTCTAATTATTTTCCTTTATAATTGGTGGTTTACACTTTTCTATGCATTTTTTAGAACCAATGACTATGGGGTACTGCTGGACTCCCAAGACGTTTTTTTGTCTCTTTAGAGGCGGGTTAACAACTTACAAGTACCGTTCTAACTCAATTTGTATTTTTTCACTTCAGAAATCCCATTGCCAGACTAAAAATAAGAGTTTGTTTGAGAATTTTCAATATTTTCACGGTAAATGATAGAATTCAACTGATATGTCTCTAATTATTCCTGTCCGCATCTGTTAACATCTTTTACCAATATTTCATACAGTTCCTAGAAAAGGTACGGTAGCTAGAGACTCTTGTTTAGATGAAGGTAATTTATAATCACCCTGTACTTCATTTGTTTAACCGAAAAAGGGCCTTTTTGGGGATAAGACTTTGAGGATAACTTAGACTTACTTTAGGACTCTTTTACGGATTAGAGTCCTTAAATAACTCACGAATCTTTTACAGGATCACAAATATACAGGAATTTTACTGCAAGATGAAAAAAAATGTTTAAAATCTAAGGAAGTATTTACTATTTTAACATAAAGAAAAAGAACATTTAATCAGGTTTTATAGGTTTTTCGTAAAACTTTATCGTAGTACTCACCACAGAGGTTGGAGAAAATTGCGTTAAGGATAACGTTTAACTTTCATAAAACAATCAATTTCTGAAGAGTAGTTGGGATATGAACAAAATTGGGTTAAATAATGTTTAAATATTACTGAATAAGAAATAAAATGGCTAAAGGTTTTAGACTTCAGTCAAATTTCATGCAGTTTATAATATAAAATGTGTTTTAGTTTATATCACCAGTAAGAGTTAATAAATAATCATTTTTTAAGGCTTGCTCAAAATCTATTCAATTTTTAAGCTCCATACTTCCCTCAGAGTACTTGGCGCGAAGAATAAGTTCCTTGACCGTTTTTTTTCAGGCCTGAAGAATTTTTGCGCGTTTTTCAGCTATTTTAATTCTTTCCTCAGCAAGAAATTGGATGCAATATCTGAAGCGGAAACAGTCTCAAATGGGTAAAGATTGCATTAAAATACTAAAACACTGAATTCCAATCAGTTTTTTCCCTACCGTCTAGAATGAATGCATAATCGATATTAACCGTAAAAAACTTGAAAAACAATGTTGCCATTAAGCAATTAAAAATCCGCAATTACTCTAAAAGGGTTTTTTTACAGCGCTGCAAGCTGCTCAACTTTTGAGCTTGGCAGATTTTCTCCGTCGCTTCATTGGGGCATGGCTTGTGGAGAAGAAGAACATAAAACGACTCCCAAGACTTTTCAAACCAAAAAAAGAGGGCAAAAAATTGAAGTAAACATGGGGGATGTGTGTGGTCCATGGAAAATAATTGATGTGATTAGCTGCATTTTGTTTTTTTTTGTATTGGGATGTGTTGGTGGTTTCTTTACGAAGAATGAAATGGAGAGAATATAATTGAAATTGTATTGTACTTAAAGGTCAATTCACTGATAAGGAACATAAAAATGGGAAGCACTTATCTAGAAATGACACAAAAATCTGAAAATTAATTCGACAACTTTTATTGAATGCATTCTAGAGCCCATTTCACGCTTTTGTAGCTTCATTTATTTTTGATAATGTTATTTTTGGATATATAAAGTGTTTATTACATCTTTATTACTTTTACCTTTATTTAACACACTGATATGGGCGTTATTTCTAGATAGGTTTCTTAACAACTTTTCTATTATATACGCCAGCTTTTTTTATGAATGAATTTGCACTTACTGAAATATTTTGAAGTAACCTGCTATTATCATGTTTTCATATGTGTTTTACGTTTACTTATTATACATACTTATTCTTGTTTCTCATTCTCTTTTAGTGATTTTTACTAATATCAATTTATTTTAAAACACGATTTACGTTAACAGGCATCTCACGTTGTTTGAAAAAATATGTTTGAATATGCAAATTATTTACTCACTCATTGGGATGTAGTTTTTCTTTTTATTAAATGCAAATAAGGAAAAAATATAATAATCATAAACTGATGTTTATTTATGTAAGTTTAATGGAATCGAAGGAAAACTGTAGATAAGAACACAGTTTTTCCTTGCTAATTTTCAAAAAAAAGCATATTCCTAACTTTTAAAATAAGTATTTAAAATAGAAACCTATAAAATAAAATACCCATAATTAGTAATTAACACCTAAAAAGTATTCTACTTTTATTAATTCCAAGGGATTTAGAAATCAATATCTATGTTATTTTTCTTTTTTTATTATAAAATACATAAAGTTAGTCTTTATTATCACCATTATTATTATGTTTAATCAGTACTAAAACTCAAACTTTACATAATTTTAAAATTTCAACTAAAATTAAGTAAATTGGATGTAATTCAATGGTTTACTTTAGTTAACTTTCCGTTAGAGTTCTTTGAAAAATTTCAAAATTCACAAAATGTATTAGCTTGAAATCTATGTTGGGAATTAAAAAATAATAGCTTTCATAGAAGAACAAAACGCAGAATCATAAGATCACTAACCAAAATAAAATTTAAAGCTTCTATAAAATTCCCTTTCAAATATATACCGTTGCTTTAAAAGGTTATCATTTGCTAGAACTTAATTGAAAGACCAGCTATTCAATCCAGAAAGCATTTATCATGACTCATAAGCTAAATATACATGACAATAGCTATTCTTGAGCGAACTCCATCTGGTAAACAAAAGGTTTTGGCACAGCTCCTGTGCTGTATGAACAAATATCTGAGGATGTTAAAGCGGGGAATTTGTTCCAAAAAGGAATTCTCCCCTCTTCAAGTGATAAAAGACTATTCAAATGGATTAAAAGAAAATTTTCATACCATATGTTACTCTTTAATTTGCAGAGGAAGCTGCATCGTTCCATGAAGCTTAGAGATATTTAGTACAGCATCAAATCTGTCTTCTTAGGAAAGGTTTTCGGGGAAAGAATTAACATTTGAATAGATTTTCGGTGAATGTATGGCGTCTTGTTTGCTCATAAAATTGAATGCAAATTTCTTGTCTTTTTTAAGGCTTGAGAAAAAGTTGGCAAAATGGTTACTTGAAATAATTAGGAGCTTATATACGAAGAATGTAATTTACGTTAGAAAACCTGCATCATTCTTTAATAAATTTGTATTTTAATGGCCAATCATAAATATCAAGCTGAACCGTATAACTATAAACGTATGGAAATATGAGATGCCAAAAAAAGACATAAACGAGAAGTATTTTCACAAATAAGGTAATTATTTAAAATGCATAAATAAAACTACCTATTATTTTTTATTTTGGACCTATAACTACCAATTAATTTGGTATTCAAAAAGTAAAATTTTGGGAATATAAGTACTGTGATACTAGCAAAATTGTGCACCAATTTAAGTTTTTTTATTACACTTATGTACTTAACTTTTTATGCATATGTTAACTAGCATATATTTGATTTCTGAAACCTTAGATCTGGGTAAAAATGATGTATTTCACAATGAAATAACAGTTAATTTGGGATTTATTCAAGAGATAATAAAGGGTGAGTGCATATTGCTAGTTCAGACTCTTTTAAGTGTATATTAATAGAATGAAAGATGAATTCTTAAAACTACAATCCTTTAAAAAATGGCTAAAAAGATCTATATACCCTAAACACACAGTGAAAACCCTTTTGCAACGCTAAGTGAACCATGTAAAATGAATACTTTAATAAAAGAGAGAGATAGTTTTGATTTAATTACGATATTGTGTAATATTTATTATTACACATTTTATATTTATATTTATTATTATTATTATTGAAACTGAATTATTACAAAAACTAATATCTATCATTGGATTTATAATTTATAGCATATTTCAATGACTGAAAAATATTTTACGAAACATATTTGAAACAAAATTAAACTCGATCTTTACAACATCAAAGTATATCCCCCTTTATCTTGAAAAGTGACAAGCATTTTCCCCACATTATTAAACGAACTATTCGATATTTTAAAACAACTTTAAGTACCCTATCATCAAACGAACAACACTTTTATTATTTAACCCAACATCTTCTCCCCCTTCTCGCACCATAAAAGCACACAATCAACCCCAAATTTTTAGCCTCACCTCAGCTTAATTCACCACCTACCTCGGAAGCTCCTTATTTACCTCTTGGCAACGCAAATAGCGCAGCAAAAAGTAACGACCTAGCTCATTCACCGGCCACTTTTTCCCGCCTTAATACCCAGCCAAGGTTAAAAATTCGAAGAACATTTTCCAGCTCCAAAAATGTTATTCATCTAATTAGCAGCGCTCGCCCGTTTTCATTGCTCATATGGTAGATTAATGCCCTTTTTATTTTTTTTGAAAAACTTACTCGATAATCCCTGGGCATATTTCAGAGAAACAGCGTCTTTGTTCTTCAACGCGTTTTCATTTACCCGAGAGTTTATCGCTCGTGCTTTTTTTCAAAATGGCGGCGGCTGCACGGTTGCGTCTAATTCCACTATTAATGCGTAGCTTTGTCAGCACTTCCTTCCATCTCTTTAAGGGCATTAAGGACTTCATTTACTTCTGCAGCGCAGTTTTCCTCCGTTACGGTTATATTCAAATGAAGAAGTGTGCCATTTTCTCGCCAACTCATATCAAAAGGAAGATAATTACGATCGTAAATGTATTAGTCGCTGAAAAATGAAAGGACAAGTCTCATAATGCAAGTTGAGTTATTTTCACAATGCCCGGAAGAATGTTTAGAGCAACGGCCGGCGAATGTTCTTTTGCTGTTAAAATTAAGTTTTGCTTCCCTTGCACAATGTATTAATATGTTTGAAAGCTTTATAGATGAGAAAAAAAGTTGAATTAATTTATGTTTGAGTTTTAGTGAGAGATGACATTGCGCGTTTTATTAGGTGAAGAAATACAAATATGGTGATGTTATATGTATAAAAATGTTAAAAGCGGTTGAAAGCGATGTAAAAGATAAAAAAAAAAGTAGAATAAAGGGTATTAAGTTTAATTATTTTAATAACAATTATCGTTTTATAGCAATTATTAGGATATAATTGTTGTTCCTTTCCTAAATAAAAGAAATAGGTTTTAAATGTGTTAATGAGGACTACGTTGAAATTACTTTTGAAACAGATTAAGATGTAAAATTGGAAAGTTTTGAAATGTCATTCTTATTATTTATTAACCCTAAGGACGACTTTAAAATAATGAAACTAAGTAAGTTTTTCTTTCATATTTTGTTCATTTGGACCGAATATAGTAAGAAATGCCCATTTTCAGATTTTTCAAAAAATAATTTTTATGATTTTTTAACTGGCAACTTTTCTTGCCAACCGTCCTTAGTGGGGTCCAAACTCCGACAAATGAAAAGACGAAAAAACTAAATAGAATGTTTACGATTTTGATAATAAAATGTTCTCATACATAGTTTAAAGAAATAATACATAAATAAAAGTGAATGGGGACTATATTTATGATAGGGGGTCAAAGAAAGGGTATTTAACCCCACCTGAATAGGGCCTGTTCTGTCCGAAATATTGATATTCACCTAATTTCAGGCTTTAAGATTAGCCGAACTAGTACTTTTTAAGTCGGAACCCTTTGATTTCTGTACTTTAGATACTTTCCAGGTTAAAACAGTTTTATTTATATCTCCCAGTCTGGGACATAGGGATTTTTTTACCTGCCAGAGTCTTATATATTCTCAACTCTTTCATTTTTTTATACCTTTGGTTATAATTTTCTTGCCTTCCGAATCTTTTTCTCTTAATGGAATTCTACGTTCTTTTTAGTCATTCTCTATCAAAAAGTCATCATAATTACAATATTCATCTTTATGGCTCCTGATTTCACATATTCCCCACACAAAATGTTGAAGATTACTCATCAACTCGATAAAAACTAGGTATTGGCCCATTCAAAATGGGCTAAATAACTCCAGTGATATTTTATTTTATTTTTTGACCACTGTTAGTTTCCAGAAAACTATTTCAAGGAAAATAAATGTATCCAGAAATGATTTAGTATGAGATTGAACCAATAAATGTGTTAGGAATCGGTAAAAATATAAAATTTATAAAAAAAACACTAAAATTATGATCCAAGGGAAACATTTCATCATGCTAAAGTATCAATAAGATATATATTTATGATAAGAACTCAAATAAGCTTTAAAAATAATTAATTTGCAAAAGTTTCTTATGAGTAACTCTTAAAAGTTTTGACCACGCATCAGACGATTGGCAACAAAAGTTGCCAGTAGAAGAAAACCCTTGCTATTGGCAATTTAAATACCCTCATTTCAACTGTAATTGGTAATAATATTTAGAATGGGATCTTGTGAATATGCTGCAATAGAAACAAGTCACAAAAATAACCAAAACATTATATTATTTTGGAGTTTTCCAAATGATCTCTCAGCTATCTCCAAAATGTAGTAAAACGCTCTCTTTCTAACAGCGATTTTACCACCAAAACGGCATAGAAGGTATAAATTTCTATTTTTATCAGAATAAATACATTCTTGAAGCTGTTATCATGCATTTAAACTTTAAATGTCCTCTATAAGAGTCAGTGAAAAATGAAATGTCCCTTGGGAACTTTTCTTACCAACCGTCCTTAATGGGTTAATTAATGTAATATTTATTAAAAACTATTATAGTGAATTTACTTTAATTTAGTGATTTTAAAATCAAATGGTGGACTCTTTTTATCTATTTCGTTTTAAATTTTTGAAATTAAAAGTAAATTTCTCATTATTTAACTAAATTAAAAAGTAACATGCAAAAGAGAACATAAATACAAATTAAACAACATTATTAATATGTCTTAAATGTAGTATAATTATCAATTATTATTATGCTTATTATTACACTGGGGAACAGCCATTTCGTTGTCTTAGAACTCTGACTTGTTTTTGAATCACTTTTGGCCCCTGAATCCAAAAGTAACTATAGTTTTTGTCTGTCACGTCCACTTTTTTGGCAAACAGCCCCGCCCCCTTTTTACGTTTTTCAATCACTTAATGACTTTGACTTCGATTTTCAGGGTCAAAAATAATTACTTTAATCTATAAATTACACCCGAGAGGACAAGAATGGTTAAAGTTTCTAAAATATGAAAATTTTTAGCGAATGGATAGGTTTAAGGGGTTATTACCCCCCTAAAAACGCAAAAAAAATCGTTAAAAATGATAGAGTTTATTTTACGCTATTTTTTACACTTATTTTTTACGCAATTCTTTTCAAAAGGTCCTAACTCATCACCAAGGACCCAAATTTAAGGAAAATTGGCCGCAATGATTTTTACAAAAAACGGTTGAGGCATTAGCGCCCCCGTAGCACCCGCGGAAGGGTTCAGAATACTCTCTTTCGCTTAGAGGACGCGAACACCTCAACCGCTTTTAGTAAAAATAATTGCTGCCTATTTTCATTAAATTTGGGTCCTTGGGGAAGGGTTAAGGCCTTTTAAAGAGGAATTGCGTAAAACAATAAAGAGAAAAAACCCCGAAAAGCAAAAAAGGAACGTTATAAAGGATAGAGGTTATTTTAAGCTTTTCTTACTCTTATTTTTTATGCAATTCCTCTTTAAAAGGTCTTAACCTTTCCCTAAGGACCCAAATTTAATGAAAATAGGCAGCAATTATTTTTACTAAAAGCGGTTGAGGTGTTATCGTCCCCGAAGCGAAAGAGAGTCTTCCGAACCCTTCCGCAGGTGCTTCGGGGACGCTAATGCCTCAACCGCTTTATGTAAAAATCATTTCTGCTTATTTTCATTAAATTTGGGTCTTTGGGGATGGGTTGGAACCTTTTGAAGAGGAATTGCGTATAAAATAAGTGTTAAAAATAGCATAAAATAAACTATCATTTTTTACGATTTTTTTGTGTTTTTAGTGGGGTAATAACCCCTTAAACCTATCCATTCGCTAAAAATTTTCATATTTTAGAAACTTTAACCATTCTTGTCATCTCGGGTGTAATTTAAAGACTAAAGTAATGATTTTTGACCTTGAAAATCAAATTCAAAGTCATTAAGTCATTGAAAAACGTAAAAAGGGGGCGGGGCTGTTTGCCAAAAAAGTTACTTGATAGAAGAAAACTAACAACAGTTTTCTAATCAGTGTGTCCATTGAACTCTAAAACAGCCAAAAAATCGAAGTCAACAGAAATTATGTTAAAAATTGTTCCCCAGTGTTATTTATGATAAGGGATTTTTAACGCGTTTTAAATTATTCTCTTTATACCACTGGGTTGAAATTGGTGCCCTTTAGACATAAACCAGCGTTTTGTAATAGTTAAAGGACTGAAACACAGTTTCCATCTTTGATCTGTTTGCTTTTCAGCTCACCCTGATGTATTTTAATGTATCTGATATAAAAACTGACAGTTAACTTTTTAATAAAATTCTACATTGGTTAAAGTAAATGCATCATTTTAATTTAATTTAAAACCAAGCAATTATTTCTTCACACATGAAACATTGACATATCCAGTACATCTATTCTCAATTCTCATTAAACCAAAAACAATCACTCCAAAGCTCCTCTTAATCTTTTACCGACCGGGTGGCATACAATAAATATCTCTTTTGTAGTCAGTGACATATCTAATAGTTTCTAAGGTACTGTACTCTCTTGTCACACTGGACTGTTAGCCAAGGCTCTACGACCCTCACATGTAATTAAATTTGCCGGAGCAATACGGATGTCAATCAAAGCCATTCTATGTTTTGCCGCTGTTCAGGCCAGGATTTATCATTGCTGCTTCGTGAGTATTTTATTTGCTATTGAGTTTGTTTACTGGCTGCTGCGTTATTTTATTACTGAAGCCAGAGAGGAAATAATAGAGACCTTGTTGGAATCGAACCATCAAATAATCGAAGCCTATCAATCGATCAATAATTCTCGCATCTTACCTGCGGGCCAGGCATTGACGTCGGGCTGACGTCAATGCCAAACTCTCTATATATTTCTGTTTTGAGTGGCAAGTGACTACTCGCTCACCACTCTCGCCTGTTCTTATGACTGAACTATACTGTTTTTAAAAGGACTTAAATAAATATGATTTTAATCTGATCTGAAGTTGTCTTCATCCACTTCTCTGCTAATTCTTGGGCTAGTAAGCCCAATAATGGTTATGGGCCGAAAACCGGACACTTCAGATTTCCGAGTCCTTTACGCGTGCCTGTGATGGGGGCCGCAAGTCTTTTTCGTGTGCCCGAGATGGGGGCCGCCTCTCTAGTCTAAACTGACGATCAGCTGCAACCTCGACGATGGAAGGCCGAACGATTGAACCACTTGGAGCTCACAATTACTCTACGTGGAAGGAGGATGTTAAAGTTATCCTTATGGACAGAGGAGTCTGGACATTCATCAACAAAACAGAGCCTAAATTCGAGGAAGCCACTGCAAGCCGCAAGGAAGTGATCGAGTATAAAACTCGTCGTGACCGAGCCTATTCTACGATATACCTTAGTGTAGATACTGAATATCGAACCCTGATTTCCAACGCACCTGATGGAGCCACCGCATGGACAATATTGAAGGAACATTTTGAGCCCAGTTCCAGAGCTAGAGTTGTTCAACTCCTTGACGAATTTTTCGGACACAAGTTCAATCCTGAGGAAGATATAGCCATGTTTGCCGCAAAAATCAAACAGACCGTTGGAAAATTGCAGGACTGTGGTCACCCAGTTAGTGAATTCTACAAAGCTTATCAGCTGATCAGGTATTTACCATCTGACTTTCAAAATCTTGTACAAGGTATTTATCGCTGGCCTGATGAGGATTTTGTTTTTCAGAAGGTATTGGATGAACTTTTGTTAGAGCAAAGTAGAATAAAACAGGTTAAACATGATTTAGAAAAAGTTGATAGTTATGCTTATGCTAGTATATCCAACAATCATGTTAGTTCTAATAAGAATATTAATTCTAAAAATAAAATTATTGGACCATGCTATTTGTGTAAAGAAATGGGACATATAGCTAGGAAATGTAAAAATAAGAGTAATAGTTTTAAGTCTAAGAAAGGTTGTAATCCTAAAAATGAAGGATTGTGTACTGAAACTTGTTTGAGTGATGTTTCTTGTGCCCCTAAAAACTCTGATTGGATATTTGATAGTGCTGCATCAAATCATTTTTGTAATGATCTAAGTTTATTTTCGGAATATAAGCCGATAAATAATGCAAAAATAAATTTAGCTATAGGTGGCCTTCAATGTCCAGTAGTAGGTGTGGGGAAGGTAAAATTTCTTGTAAGAAACAAAACTCAAGTTTCAGAAGTTGTGTTGAGTGAGGTCATGTATTCTCCTAAGTTAAGGAGAAACCTTATATCTGGTTCAGTAATTGAGAAAAACGGATCGCGTTTTGTTGGTGATAAGGGCAAAATTTGGGTTTATAATCCTGAAGGTGAAAAAGTTTTCTATGCTAAACGAGTAAATGGATTATATTTCTGTAAACCCTGGAAGTATGCCAATTCCTCAAATAATGATTTATCACCTAATAACGTATTTAATTATGTTACTGAAACAGATGATGACTTAGCGTTGTGGCATCTTCGCTATTGTCATATTAATACTAAATATGTATTAAATACTAGTAAAAATTCTAGTGTTAGGGGTCTACCATCCTTTAAAGAGGGAAAAGTAGATTGTAAATCTTGCGTTTTGGGTAAAAATAAAAGAAAATCCTTTAAGTCTATAGGCAAGATACGTTCCTCAAAGCCATTGGAGTTAATCCATATGGATGTCTGTGGGAAAATTACCGAAGTATCTAGTGTTAAATTTAATGAGGAAAAATTAAGTTCTGTGGAAGCTGTCCTGGATCCCATTCCTCGTCGTATCACTAGGTCTAGGTCTATTACATTTAAAAATGATTCAGATTGTGGGGAGGAAACTGAAGATGATCAAATGTGTTCTGCCTCCAGTGTAGAAACTGATCATGGGATTAAGGAAATGTTATTTTGTGTGGTAATCAAGAAGCCATTAATTATATTAATGTACTTATAGAATACTGTATAACCAAGCATGTATGTTATTATTCTGTAAGGAATTTGGTTTCTGATAACCTAATGTTAATCTACATCAATGCTAAAATATGGTTAATGTATTTATACAAGCTCTTTGTAAAGAACAACTTAAGAAATTTAGTGCAAAAGTGTTCAAAGAAATTAAGGACTGTTAATTTGCCTATAAGTTGTACTTTACTTTGCATAGATTTATGTATTGATGTAATTGGAAATTTTTATTGTTTCCGTCAGATAAGTTGCGAGAGGGGGCCGATTGTTGGAATCGAACCATCAAATAATCGAAGCCTATCAATCGATCAATAATTCTCGCATCTTACCTGCGGGCCAGGCATTGACGTCGGGCTGACGTCAATGCCAAACTCTCTATATATTTCTGTTTTGAGTGGCAAGTGACTACTCGCTCACCACTCTCGCCTGTTCTTATGACTGAACTATACTGTTTTTAAAAGGACTTAAATAAATATGATTTTAATCTGATCTGAAGTTGTCTTCATCCACTTCTCTGCTAATTCTTGGGCTAGTAAGCCCAATAGACCTATTAAAGGGAAAGGAGGGGAGTTTCCTCGTATATATGATTCTCGTTGCTGAGGGTATAGGGGCTACAAGAAACCCTGGGATAATAATGCCTGGAATGTTTTATTAACAGTGGGGATTTATTTTTGTCGGGATTCATTGGAAAAAAATACTTCTTAGTGAGAATTTGTTTCGAGAAATTGCTTTGAATTAAATGTAATTTTTTATGTATTTGAGTGTTTTTGGTTTTAAAATATTTATTATATACCTCATTGTGTATTAAAGATCTTACCTAATAATGAAATAATATTTTAACGATAATTTTCATTGTAACAAAGAGGTAAACAACAACAGTAAAGAAAATGATAAAGGAAAAAAACACTGAAATATTTTTTTTTATATCCCAAAGGAGCCAGCAAGGCTCTTCCATGGGGTTGCGGATTTCCTCTAATGTTATTAATCATAGAAAAATAACATAAAATAAATTTAATGAACATATAAAATACAATAATAAAACTTATATGGAATAACAAAAAAATATATCATTCTCGACCATCTCATTTTTACAACTGTAAAACAAAAATCATAATTAAAACTAAAAAAAGGGGTTGGTGGGACTGGCTAGATGTTTTCTTTTCTGATATTTTATAATTCAGATGCACGTTATCACCTGAAAAAATTTAATAGGTTTTCTATACTATTTTGATTTAAAATAAATAAGGTACAAAGTTTTTTAAAACGTCTAAATATTGGTTCTATTTTAGTTTCATACGGCAATTTATTAAATAGAATAACAGATAAATAATCAAAATGCTTTTTAAATATATCTTTATAAGGGGTTGGTACTAGATAAAAATGTTTTCTTCTAAAATTATAATTATTATTAAGATTAATTTATGCTACTGCAGGAAATTTCTTTAAAAAGATTAGACTATTTAATACAAACAATTGTCGAACATTTAAAAGAATAGTATTTGGAAAATATCGTATGAATTTTTCATGTAAATTTAATAAGGGTTTTATGTTTGTAATATAATCACCTCCCCAAACCAAAATTCCATACTGGATACGAGATTGCACCCATGCAATATATAATTTCAAAAGTAACTCAAATTTGATATATTTTTTCCGATGATAAAATTTAAATAAAATAAATCTTAATTTGCTACAAAATAAATTTATATGATCTTTGAATTTCCAGTTTTGGTTAAAAAGAATGCCTAAGTATTTTAAAGAGGGAGTGTATTTAATGAGATGATCATTACATGATTCTTGTTTGCAATCACAAAATTTTAAATCAAGATGTATTTCAGATTAAATTAAAAATTATGTAGCATGTTTTTTCCACATTTACCTGCAATTCATTTGATGTAAAACAATCATAAATAATTTTTAAATCCCGATTTATTATATTTTCAAGAGCTTCATATGTAGAAGCGGAATATAAAATAATAGTATCATCTGCCAAAGTAATAATTTTTCCAGAAATTTTCATTTTACAGAAATCATTAATATAAATATTAAAAAGTAATGGTCCAATACGAGAACCCTGAGGTACTCCTTTTTTCGCCAGAACAAAATTACTTAACAATTTATCAATTTTCACCCTATGTTTACGCAATAGAATAAATGATTTATGCCAATCCAAACATGTTCCCCGAATACCTGCTGCATAAAGTTTGTAAAGAAGAATTTCATGATAAACGCTATCAAATGCCTTACTAATATCAATAGATATCGCTACCGTTTTTAAGTTGTTATTAAGATTATTTGTTACAAAAGATGAAAATTCAATTAATGCCTTTGTGGTACTAATATTATCACGAAAACCAAATTGATTTGCAGCAAAGTAGTCATTAAAATTTAAAAACCTTTTTACTCTTCTTAGAACAACTTCCTCCATTACTTTAGAAAATACAGGCAGTAGAGATATTGGGCGGTAGTTGGAGAACACTTTTGGATCTCCTGATTTGAAAATAGGCACTATTGTTGAATATTTTAAAGCTTTTAGAAATTTACCTTCTCTGATGGATTGATTTAACAGCCTTTGAATAAAAAGGCTGTGATATTTACCAACCAGTTTTACAACTTTAGAATTCAAGTTGTTAGAACGTGCTTCTTTTATTAATTTCTTAACCAATCTGTTTGTGTTTGAATAATTATAATGGGCAGTTTGGTCATTGGGGTTATTTTTTTTAATTTTATAAGGTTTTTCTTTTCTATTTATCTCTTTTATAATTCCAGGTGTTATCCATTTATTTTTATGTTTTCGATTTTTAACTATTTTGGTGCAAGATATTACAAGACTTTGAAGCTTGTCTATAAAACTATCATACCTAGCATCAATATCATCCATCATATTTTCAAAATTGGTGGATTTGATTGCACTCTCAAGTTTTGAATAGTTTATAACATTAAAAAAGGCATTTTCATCAGCTTTAAAAGTTTGTGATTGATTGCAAGTTGTAGAAAAACATAAAACTAGATAAATAGGGTAATGATCAGTTATAGAGCTTTCAAAAATACAACTGTTTACAGTAAAATCTCCAGAGCCTTTAACATAAAAATGGTCAATACAGGTGGATGAACCCTTAGTTATCCTAGTTGGTTTATCTATTATGCTTTCATATCCATTACTATAAATAAGGTCTAAATAATCGAACGATATTTTTTCGTCAATTAAGTTAATATTTAGATCACCACCGATTATTGTAGTATTTTTCAAAAATGGAAACAAAGAACTGAATTCATTTAAGAAGAAATCAATCGCATATGAATGAAAACGGTATATTCCAACAATATTAAGATTCGTTTCTGAATTATGTATTGCTATTATATTTGCAGAATCAAGCTCAGGTAAAGGTAAAAGACTGAAATTTAAATTTTCTCTGATAAAAATGATTATTCGCCCAGATCTATTGTTTTTACGAGTTTGAGAAAAAATCTTATACCCTGCAATATTGTAAAGCTGGATTTCATTTTGATATAACCAAGTTTCGCTTAAAATTAGGCAGTCAATTAAAGGTAGGTACTGATTAACTTGAGCTATTAGTTCATTAAAGTTTGCTCTCATGCTTCTTATATTAAGATGAAATATAGAAATATAATACATATTAGTTTTATCAATTTTAGAACTACTAAAAAAATTAGGCAGTTCATTCAAAGACTCAACATTTATACATTTTTTAGAATCATTTGGAAAAAATAACTTACTGTTAAACATTAAATAAGATCAGACATTTTTCTAATTCTTATTGCTTTAGAACTGTCATCTTCACGTAAAAATATTTTGGAGTCTTTGATCTAGCAGAATTTATAATTGTTTTTCTTTTTATACTGCCTTGCTTCATAGTAGAGCTTTTTCATAGCAGGACAAAGATGTTCATTGACAAAAATTGGAGTATTACCGAAATTTACACATATATCGTTGGCACTTAATTTTTTTACTTTAGCTGCTTTGATAATTTTGTCTCTATCAGTCTTTGAATGAAGTTGGGCAATAATCGGTTTCGGCTTGTTGGGATTCCTTGTGGGTATACGATGCGCAACTGCAATATGGAAGTTATCTGGAATATCCAACGCCTTTATTATCTGTTTAGTAATTTCTTCGGTATTTTCATTTTCAAGTTCCGGAACTTCGGCTGTTTCAATATTTGATCTTCTCGAATACTGTTGCAAATCTATTACTTCCAGAGTGAGTTATTCGATCTGTGCTTTGAGTTGATTATTTTCAGCTAGTGTTGTTTTCAGGGTGGAATTTAAAGCTGCAATTTCTTTCTCCAATTTACTATTTTTTTCAACTAAGTCTTTCAAAGAACCCGGATTGAATTCTATGGATTGCACAACGCCTGAAAGTTCATTCTTGATGTAGGTTTTCAAATTTGCGTTCATATCGTCCATGAGTTTTTTCATAGTTTTCATCATATTGTTTTCACTTTGATTACTCGGGATCGACAACATATCTACTTCAGATGCAGACAGACTTCTCGATGATGAAGAATCATACACTTTAGATTTTTGTTGATTCACTGTTGGGGGAATGCATTTCAAACATTTCCAGGATTGTTTCTTTTCAATTGTTAGTTTTCGAAACTTTTCTTCCTTACTTCCCACACATCCAGGATGGAATTTCTCGCCACACAAGCAGCAATTGAAGACCTCATCGGGAAAGCGAATCTCTTCTTGGCACACGGGGCAATTCATAACTTCTTGTTGTCAAAATGGTTTATTTCTTTGATTTGTCAGGTTTCTCGAGGTACTTAACTTTAGTATTTTGAAATATTTTTAATTATTCAGGTAAATTCAAAGATCAAGAATATGATTTTTGTTCTTCTAAATGAGATAAATATACCTATTACTTCTGAAGTTCACATTAAACTAAGAAAGTAAACATAGGGAAATATAAAAATTAATTAGAATCGGGCATATCTTTAAAAATTATAGTTATAAAAACTGTATTTGTATGTTAAAATAAGCTGTAAACTTAAGTTCAAAGTGGTATTCATGTTTACCTTACGATTAAATTTCAGTAAAATACCATGCATAAACTTAAAAATATTTATTACATAAAAAATTTTATTTAAGTAATGTACAAATAAATATCCCGCGTTTTGTATTGCAATATTCTTCGTAATTATTTGGATTCGACACTGAGACGTTTAATCTCATTTTTCTCAAAATGTTATTATCTTCTGAAAATAATGTTTAAATTTATTGGAAAAACGTATTCAGCTATCTCATGTAACTCATAGATTTGAGGCCTGCGAAATTAGATAAAATATTCTCAAAAATTTTCGAGGGAAAAACTTACTCAACTGAGTTTTATGTTAATTAAAAGAAGTAAAGAGTTTCATTGTCTCTCCAAAACTTGGTGTAATATTCCCAGAGGAGTCTTTCATTACGTATACTTAATCATTAGCTCTTTAAATTAAACAGAACAAAATTGCACCCAGTGGAAATATTCCCGAAGAAAATGAGAATAAGTCAAGGATCATTACAATAAATCCTTCCAAAATTTTCTCGCTTTTTAAGCTAACTTAATAAATGATTTAGAATCTACCTTTGCGAAACATCATGAACACTTTCGTAAATCATTATTAGAAAATAACTTTTATTTTTTTGTTCATTTTAAAGCGTTAGAATGCATGGAATGCTATGTTTTCAAAGTATTGATTCATTGTTAATTTAAAATGAAACTTTAAACAGTGGTGCTTATGCTTTTCCATGTTTCTCACTTTTTCATTTAAGTTTAAAAAAACCTAGACTTAACAAAAAATCTAAATTTTTATCACGACTGAAAAAATATAATTTTTTTCTAATATAGTATAGTTTAATGTATATTATAGTAATATGTATACTATATGAATAATATAATATGGTTTCTGAACTCGGGATAATTGTTATTCTGGCATTTAAGGTCTAATGAATGTGTCATCCTCAAGTTGGGTGGCACTGACCTTAAGAAATTGTTTTTGATTTCATTTATTTTTAGTATCGATACAGAGCCATTTTTTCTGTCATTCATTTTTTCATTTTCATTTCATTTTTCTGTCGTAAAAAATACCATTTTTTAAATTTTAGGACTGATGCGTTTCTATTGACTCTTATGGCCTTAGATTCAAATATCAATGTTAAGCTGAAATATTAGGTTTATTCACGCAAAATGGTTCTTATTAAACTCATGGATTTTCCTTGAAGCTTTATTAAATTTATAAATATCAGAATTTTGTTTTTCCTTGAAAAAACTGCCATATTGAAATTAAAACAACGTTTTCATGTATTATTATTTTTTACAGTGTGTACCAAGCTAGTGTTAAATAATCATTTAGTCGCATCTTTAGGATTATAACTCATTTTTCCAAACCTAAAACATCATCAAAAAGCGTACATAATTATAGTCCAGGCCCTACCCAACTAAGTGGCTGTCAGGAGTTTCCAACCTCTGGCATTTCCATGACATCAAATCTTCCCCGTTGCCCAAAAGTGTCAGCTCACAGCCGAGCGAACAAAATGAGTTTAAAGTGATTGATTCCCGCTCCTAATATGAAATTAAGAATCCACGTGGCAAAGTAGGTGCATAGCGGGCATAATGATGGTGTTAGCGGGTCACTGCTTATCGCAGAGAGGGGCGTGCACATTTAATTACAACGGGGTGCTGAAGATTTCATTAATGCTGTCGGTGACCGTGAATCAGAGTGGTCATTATCAAACTCTCGCGATAGCGTGGAACTGCAAATTTACTCGTAGAGGGAGACGGATTGCGGGACTAACTTTGCTTCACAGTAGGGAGATCCCTCGTTGCTCGGAATTGGGGTTGTCAGGGACATTGTTGTTGGTCTGGCGTTTGAAGTGGGAAAGACTTACCTTTGTATGAGAAAGGGGAACTGTGTATGCTTCTTCCATTTACTAAAATCTTTAACGGACCTCGTGTTCTTTGGATTAGAAATACTACTTAATATAAATTAAATGTTTTAAGTACAGACCTCTTTACATTATTTGTTTATTTATTGTGACTGTAGTGTCAGGGGGAACGAGGATGTGAAGCATGTTATACTCCACTGCTCAAAATTTGTCTCTCCCTCACAAAGGAATATTCTGAACCTTTCACTGGGAAAATTAGGTTATTTTTTGTGACTTATGAAATGCATTTGATTTTTTTACTGAATTTATGATGATAATAAATGATTAAACGTATAAATATGTGTAACATTTTAAAATTACGGTCAACTTTTCAATCTTTTGTTGAAACTTTGTATTTTTATTTACTTCTGTAACCCCCATATAATAATCGGTGGTATAAAAAGGTCTTTTTCGGTGTTTAATAAAAAAAATCAGGAAACAACGCAAATAAAAATTATATAGTCACTTGGGACATCCTAGATACGTACACAAGTTTTTAGACGCAACAATACCAAGTGATATTGTAACACTATGCCAATCAATGATTTCAGTGGATGTTTAATTAATATTATTTTTACATTAATAATATCGGTTATTTCCAGCTATCCCCCATTGGGCAAACAATTCCTAAAATTAAAGTAAAACTTAATAGAAATAGTTTTAAGTACTCTCTTAGAAAAAAATTTTCATCAAACATCGCATTAAAGTAAGTACATATAAGGTATTTAAATTAAAAATAATGCGTGGATCTTTTAACTAACTCTTAAGTGAGTTCTGATTTAAGTACTTCATAAATACATATCCATACGGGGAAGCATGCCCACATTTTTCAAAACTGGTTTATTTTTAAATCTGGAAAGTCCTGAGACAAAGCTTATTATCTATGTATGTATAACGATGTAAAGCATGTTGAATATTATTTAAGATTATAGTTAGAGTGAACTTTTAGTAAGCAGTTTGGAATAAGGAAGTTTTTCTTATATTTCTCTGGTAAAATGCAAAGCATACTCCCAACGGGGTTGAACAAACAACATTTGGTCAGAATTTTAAATATTATATTCTAATTTGTGTTTAACTATCAATTATATTTTTCTATCAAAAAGGATGTCATTTCTGATCTTATCTATGTTTTATGCCCTACGTTGTTAAAAGTGACGGACGTAATAATCAGTAAATTAAAGTGAAGTGTATAAGTGAGTGTTGAAATTATTTCCATTACATTCAAGGAAGCACACCATTTGTATATCTCGGACCTTACGGATTGAAAAATGTTTTTAACTCGTTATCATTAAAACTTTACTTAGTTATAAAATTTACCTAGATGTTATACTACTTTATATTACCGGTTAAATGGGTATAAACGTTTAGGAGTGGAACTGTAAGTATATTATGAATATTGAGTTTATACTTATTTATGAAGTTTTGAAATTTGCAAAACCTTATAAAATGAATAAAATAAATAACTATAAGGTTTACAGTGCGAAATTGTGATTAAAATGCTTTTTATCAAAGAAAATTTTCTATATCAGCAACTATGAAGAAATGCATAAAATCTTTAAAAATAAATACTTTTATAAATACAAAAAGGGACCTAGAATTTAAAACTCAGTAAGTAAATTTTTTATAATATGTTTTCTATTCTAATAAATGTAAGTGATTGTTAAAAAAATCATTTCTTAATTGGTGAAGTAAAATTAAAACAGCTTTTTCTTCAATTTATACTTAAATTTTAAAATTGAATTATTTTTAAAGTAAACATTATCATATCCTAGATTAAAATGTTATAAATTTTATTTCAAACCGTATTAAAAATAAATTGAAAGGAAATTTAACTCAAAGAATTCGTACAGTTTTTAATTAAGGAACACCATGTGTATTTCATAAAATCCCTCATCAAATGTATTTTCCTCAAGAGACTTAAAATATTAATATCTTCTATCATCCACAATACTTTGCTACACTATATATGAGTATAAATTATGAAATCGTGGAACTATAACCCTCAAAACATCCGACCATTTCCAAATGTTGGAAGTTTAAGTCATGCAATAAAACGTCTGTCGACAAGCACTCATGTAAAAGTTACATAAACATAAAACTTCGATATTTTTTTACTTCTCCTTCCTCAAGAAAAGGGAATAAAAAGGGATATGGTTAAAGTCACAAACGTTTTGCCAAAATTCTCGTTCAGATTTTTATGCCATAGCGCCAAGTTTGACGACTTGACACAGGGATAAAACTTTATGACCTTTGTGACGTACGGTGCCCCTTTTTCTCAACCGTATCATACAGTCTGGAATTCCGTAGCAAAAGCTCGAGAAAGGCTGTTGACAATGAAGCAAAAGGTCGTATAACTGTATACCATCTCTTAAAGAATATCGATTGCAAAAAGGAAGAATAATTCCACAGATTGAGAGAAATACAGAATCGCAGGTAGAGTAAAATGGGGTAAGCCATTAAAACACAATTGATGAAGGTATGCCATTTAAATTAAATAAACATGAAAACAATATTGTTAAAATTTTTTACTGAAAATCTATGTTAAATGAGAACAATCAAATATTTTAATAGCAATGGGGAGACATGGAAATAAATTAAATCTTTAAAAACTGCAGAAATAGGGTTTTGTAACTTCGAACATCATCATTACGTAGACACGTAGGATTTCACGGTCGGAGTTATCAGAGAACAATCTGTCCGGGCTGATGTTCCGTGGCCGAACCATATATGGGCACATACGTTTCGTCCGTAACTTTGACGGACATCCGCGCAGATGGATTTCACTCCAATAAACATTACGTTTTATATCCTTTTTTGCCTTTTATACTTAATTCCTTATTATTTGTGTAACAATTATGTTTCAAAATAAAAAAACTTATCAAAAACTGTATCCAACAAACTGTTTTTAAAAACACTGATAATTGAAACAAAAAACTATACTTTATTTTTAACTTACATCAAATGCTGTATTTTTAAACTTGCATTGTATTATTTTTTTAAACTTTCTGGACAATTTCGTTTAGCAATATCTTTTGATAATTTTAAAGAAAATATTATTAAACAATAATATTACTATTATTTGCTTTAAACGTTAATATATATTATTTAAAAAATAATTGGTTATCAAAAGATTTTTAAATAATAGCGAAAATACAATAAACAACCCGAAATTTCAAAAATGGAAGTTTTTAACAATATAAACTGCTATCAATATTTTAAATTTTCACCAATTATTTAAATATTTTTTGTACAAGGCGTTTTAAAACTATTCATTATGCGATCTGCTCTTCAATGAAAACCAATCTGAATTCTACTTCCCAAAATCATCATCATATACCAAATAAAAATAAATCCATCCCCATTTTGTTTAGAATAATATCTAGTATTTATTTAGCTAAGCCTCATTTTAAATCGAAGTCACGAGAAAGAGGCTCTCAAAAGTGCTCTTTCTCCCCTATCCTTTAGCCCTTAGTCCATTGACAAACGGAAGCGCTTTTAGTAACCGGCAAACGGTTCCCCACTTCAATCGTCTTGAGAAGATATTCAAACAATGGCTTTTGAGGTAAAAAGAATCTTAATCTTGAATTTTTCCTCTGATGAAGCTTTTTGTCCTCATCGTTTGTTCTCGGCGATTCCATCTGAATGAAAAAGGGTTTCAAGAAGTCAGTGATCGCAGTGACCTAAATCTCAGATGAAGCATATTGATTGACTGGGGTTCTTTTTTATTTCGTCAGAAAGTGAGGGGGTTTGGTAGATAAATGGTTCTATTCCCCCTTTCCTGTTTCCTCATTAGATATCATTAAGACGAGAGGCTTGGGAGCAGTCATCGTGAAAATCATTGGATTGTGTTTGTGTTGTGTAATGTTATTTTGAAAAAAAACTTTCTGAGATTATGTAAGGGGTTGGGGGCCAATGAGTAATTTAAGTTGTCCTTTTTATCAATAAAATTATATTAAATTGATATACGTATACTATCATACTCTGAAAATATTACCATCGAGTGTTATATTTTAAAACTTGCAATATATTTATAGATATGTATATTATGTGAATAGTTTTTATTGAGAATACACCAGTTAAGAAATATAAGCATTGATTGCAAATTATGAACATAATAAAGCAATAAGCACTTTTAAATTTTTTACAGATATATATAGAAAATAATCGTTGAGAATTTGAACTACACTTCTGGATTTACTTCAAAACATCAGGGTAAGTAAGACAAATTTGCTCCTTTAGAATTATAATTGCATTTTCACAAAAGCTTATACCACTAATTATTACATCGAATAAATACAGAAATATTGTTTCCAGTCAAAAACGAAGGATCCTTAATAACAAAAAAAATCATAATTTTCTCCTAAATTTTAATTAATCCAAGATATTTGCTTATAACTTATTTATTGGTATTATTGAAAACCGCTATTAACACTTTTCAGAAGAGTGTTAATATACCTAAGTATACCCTGTCTACTACTTCTAAAATATGATACTATGCATTCAGATCTGTGTAATATGTATATTGAACCTGAACTTGTGCATTTATTGAACAGTTTTTATGGAATATGTTTCATAAGATAACATATGTTTCATTTTTTCAATATAATACGCAGTATGTATTAATTTAAACCTCATCTCTGGATATAATTTTGACGCATATTTTTGTACTGGTACCCGCGTACTTTTTGATATCTCACTATAAATACGGTATAACTAGTTTAATTAAAAAGTCAAATTATATTACTTACCATTCATGTGTTTTTTATTATATATCTTACATTTGGTTTTAACTTTCATGGAAAATTTTAAAAATGTTTAATTTCAAATATAAAATTCGTGTATGTGCTTGGCATGTTTTTATTTCTAAAGAGTTTTTCGCATGTGGCATTATGCAGATTTTACAATATTTTTTAAAAGTAAATTTAGCATTGTTGTTGTTTAAGAAATTTAATATTTTGTAATTGACACCATCATTTTTAAATTGGATGGTTAATATTTTACTCGACTTTTGTGAAAAAAATTTTTAATTTATAAGCGACGAATTCATTTTTAACTGTAATGATGTGACATATTTCAATAGGACCCGTTTCCCCCAATTGGACGATTTACGAATTCGGTAAAAATAAATGTAGTTCAACGTTTAGTAGTATAACCAATGGATGATTAGTGTTGTAAAAACTACTCCATAATTTTCTGAATCTCAATTTGAACAAACCCCGTTGAAATAAGAAAGCAGCTATTGGTACAGTTAGTTAGCAATAACTGAACCAATACTTATTCAAAACTGAGAAAATAGAATTTCTTAATTAAATATTTGAGAGACCCAAACCGGTGTAACAGCTTACGATGGCAGCTTAATCAATCAACATGAAAAGAGGTGTTGCTGTAAGTTTCAAATTTTCCACCTTCTCTTAGCTTATGGTTTAAAAGCGTTAATAGGGTTGAGCGATTGCAGTAACTTTATTTGGGGGGACTGTTGCAACAACATGTATTTACTGCCGTGCTTTACAAGCTTAAATGCTTCAGCTTTAATCTGCGTCTATTGTTTTTTAGCTTTAGGGTGAAGAGACTTAGGTAAAACCATTGATTTTCTCACAGGCATCAATTAAGGGTGTGTGTTTCTTAGATATGAGAAGTGGTACTTACGGTCGACCGCTTGGTATTTTATTATTTCTTTGGTAAGGAGTGTAGTTAAAGCAAATAAAACACAAATAGTGTTTTTTTCAGTATACTCAAGTTTTGCAAAGATATTTTTTGGTATTATTTTCTATTCTTAAAATCAACCGCTGCATTTTATCAAATTATTTTTTTACTTTACAATTTCGATGCTTGAATTTACTCAAAATATATTCATTTAAGAAAAGCAATGTTTCAATATACAATTATCTAAGAAAGCATCATTTTATTAACTACACACGGTACGTTAGATTTTTTTCGTTCAACTTGCTATTTTTATTTTATTTTATTTTACATTTTCGGTCTTGTTAATGATTTTTTTAAATCGTTTGGTTTTAGGAACTATTTTCAGTTACGACTGGTATTCATTTCAATTTTAGTTGGTGTAAAGACTCATTTAGACTTTTCACTCTCGATTTTCTTGGAGGAATTATCCAAAATGACAAGAAAATAATATTTTTACTCTTCATTCCCCCGATTTCCTCTGGTAAACAGTTATTCCCCGTCGAAGATATCTCAGGATGAAATTGAAATGTGTAAATGAGCCTTACTCTTTCACTTTCAATGTTAATCCTGGGTGATTCACTCCTCTGAATCACTGGTTTGCATAGATAAGTGAAAGTGTGAAACTCCATTTCACCCTTTTCACTTTGAATGATTCCTCAAAAATAAACACAAAGTGATAAAATTGATTAAGTCTTGAACATGACTTTAAATTCACCGTATATGCTATGAGGCACATTTGTGAATTATCGTTCAGTTAAGGATTTTTCCCCTTGATGAATAACATAAAAAACAAGAAATATGCGTCAATACTACACTGGTGTCCAAAAATTAAGGATACTTTGATTTTTCAGACAAATGACATAAATCATAGTTCCTTATTAGTGAAATCTATGCCATGGGATCATCTTAGAGTGAGAATATGTGGTCCGGAATGAAATAAGCCTAACAAAATTTTAAAGGGGTACAGATGCCTTATATTAATAATGAGTTCCATACACATTCGGAAAAGTAACTAAAAGAAGTAAACAATATCCTGTTATTTGTAAAGAATATTGAGTCCATATTGAGTGCCATCTATTCAAACATCATTATCAATGGCCTCTGTACCCTCTTTAAATATTGTTTGAGAGATTTGATTCCAAATTACATATTATCACTCGTAGATAATCCATAAACTTGAATTCCATTGACATGAGACTAATATTTGCTTGATTATTTCCAAAAAATCAAAACTAAAATCCCCTTAATTTTTGGACACGATTCTATATTAATATCTAAACACAAATCACGCTCGGAAACATTTTCGGTGTGAGCGCAACAACCTAGGAAAGCAAATATTCCAAACCATAATTACACCTCCACACTACAGTCAACCTTCAGAAAAACAAAGCCCATCCCGCAACCCTTCCACCCCTACGAAAATATTTAGGATCGGCTAATGAGCCCCTCTCGTGAATCCACTAATGAAAATGAAGCCTTCGTTTTCAATATTCACCAACTCATCACTCTCGAGCAAGAGGCCTGTTGAAGAGGCCTCGAAGAAAAAGGAGCCTCTAATTGCATTTTCAAGATCTGGACCTCATTCCCCAGGCGTTTGTCGAATTCACTTGCTTCGATCGCTTCCCTCCTAGGAGAGCTTCAACCCTTCACGAGTCGGACTTATTACTTGCAACTCCTGGGGGAGCTATAGGCGTTCAATCACGATAGCCCCCAATTACGACTCATTACAAACAAAAGCAGGGAAAGAAGGATCCATTCCGCTAATTAAAGGCTAATGGACCTTCCACATCGCTAAACACTCATTCTAATCAACGGGCCCAATCTTGCACTGAGTGTTCCTATGGGCCCCCCTTTCCAGCATTTCAAATTCAAAGGCTGGTTTTTCTGGGGTTCTGTGTGCTTCTATGTGAATTTTGAGCTGGTAGGATGCGATCATTGGGTTTGAATTGGCAGTCTAATGGCCCCTTGTCTATGGGAAGTGATAGTAGAAAAACAGTCTCCGTGAGGTTACATAAAAGTACTAACAATCTAATCCAACTGGTCTAAGCATTAACTGGGTTAAAATAAAAAATAAATGTACACAAAACTAGACCATTTATCAACCACTATGAATGAATATTTGTCTTATTCCTATTTAAATTTAGGTGGTTTCTAATAATATAGGTAGAGGCCATTACAGTATATTAACAAGGCTCAAAAACTGACAAACGTTAATTTGAAAAAAAACTGAGGATTGTTTCTCTAATCTTGAAATGAAGCACATATTTTTTCCGATGTGTATAGTGACTACTTTTTGTTTGGAGTACGGACCACAAGGTTGAAGGAAACTTGGAAGAGGGGATTTTGTTAGTTCCACAATTTTTACAACCTGCCGTATAAAGAAGGAAGTAAAATTTGGTTTCTTTTTAATGGAGATTGTGTGATCTTTAGTCACTTTTTTTACCAAGTTTTTCTCAATTTCGGTCCGGCTTCCCAAAAATATGTCGGAAAAATATTTTAGAGTTTGATTTTAACAATAGAAACAATCCTGTGGATTTCATGGCCATTTCAAGGCAATCTCAAGAGTATCTTCTTCAAAGTGTGCATTCATTAATTTGATAAGTGCCTAACGGTCTTATTCTGAATGCTACTTGATCAGCGGTTAACCACCAATCAAAGAAGGAATCGCCAACTCTGATTGGTGGAATCCTACTTTGATGGCTGTTTAACCGCCGATCAGAAAGTAGAGAATACGGCCGTAAATTACATATAATATAAATTTTTAATTAGTAGAGATATTTTTAGTTTTTTACAAGAATTCCAGGAACTATTAAATACTATCTAAACGTCTCTCCAATCTTCCAAACATTTTCTGAAGCATAAATAAACCCGGGCGCTCAATGTTTCCACAATATTCCTTTCATGCGCTACTGCACACGAGCATTTAAAAATTGAACAACGGAAAATGAGAAAAACGGACACTTCGTTTATTGAAGGGGGTGCGTAAAACACTCCTCTACTTCGACCTTTTTTCCGCTTTGCTTCTGACAAGCAATCGCCGTCCAAGCGAAAAGTACGCTCTAAAGCGAAGATGATGAATACGGTCTCTATTCCGAAGATACACCACCGAAAACGGAATTTTCGAAGGAAACTAGGGTGTTTTTTTTCAAACTTCAGTTTCCTCCTGCGAAATTTCCATTGTTATTGTTATTATTTCAACCCGTCCATTGTTTTTGCCCCAGAAACGAATAAGATTTAGCACGCCGGTGGCTGTCACTCAACGTTTGCCGAGTTCAAAGAAAACAGAGTGATAATAACAATAAAAATAACATAAAGGCTCCTTGAATATAGGAATAAAATATCATGGAGAGGGCAAGGCTGTGCGAAAGCGCCATACTAAAATAAATGAGATTTCTTCCCCCGGCTCAGGCTGATAGCCTGGATGGATAATCTGATAGAATGAGGAAGAAAAAAGTGCTACGTCAATGCTTTAGAATTGTATTTTAACGTATACGAGGAAAGCACGTATGCATATTCAGGGGAAAATCGTGAGGGGAATGTAATGAAGGAAAGACTGCGTATTTTAAAGATGCCTGCATAAAAATGGTAATATCAGCTAAGGATTATTGGTTGTATTAATTAAAACTATTCACATATTTGATCATGTAAACTATTACGTTTAGTTAGTTTTGTTATATTTTGTGTAAATGTTGACTGTTACAAATATGATTAAAGCATTGATTACTTTAAGTTGATTTGTTTGAAATCACTGGAATAATATTAAATATATGTATTCAAAAATATGGATCTTGGGAACCAATGTTATCTCATAATGTGCATCACTTAGAAAATAAACTTATATAAATGCTCCTTTCAAATTTGAAATATTTTGTGTTTTTAACTTAAACAGCACAAATACGTAAATAAATATAATTTGATCTTACTGCAATATGTTCCCTTTTGGGTACAAAAATATATCTTAACGAAATTCTCAGTTCCGCAAATTTAAAAATATATTTTGAAATTAATTTTGGAGTGTAAAATAGAAATAAATTTATATGTGTTTGAAAATAGGATTCTCATCCGAACATATGCTGTAAATTATTTTCCTTTTTAGGCTTTTCTTCCAAAAGTATTATTTTTATTTCTTCGTAGCAAAACAATAATTAAGAATCTTATTTTAGGAAAACTAAACTGAGTGGTATTAAACAAGAACTTGTTTGTTAAAATATGAATCAATATTCGCAAGTTAAAAATGGAATATAATGTAACTAACAAATCACACGTATTTTAAAATATTGATAAAAGGCTGATTTCCAATCCTTTGCATAGTTACAAACATTCCTTAACTACAGCTTCTGATCTCTAGTAACAAATTGTTTCTCAACATAGAAAGGCAGAATAAAGTGTAGAAACATATCGACTCCCTTCTTGTTTCTTTAGATAATATGTTATTATCTTATAGCCAGAGAGTGGTATTTTTCTATAATGTTCGGTTCAATTAAAGAACACTTGCCTTCAAACTCCATCTAGCCTTGGATGTGTTTTATGACAGCAATAATAAAAAAACCTTACTCTCGGGTCATTTTTCCTTTTTTGCAACTTCAAATTGATTTTGTCTCTTATCGCTCCTGTTCCCTTTGGCTGTAGGTCCTAGAGTCAGTTTCAATCACACTGTCTGCCTTCAATAATCTGGCTTTTTGTTGTTCTTCCTCGGGAAAAATGAAGCTTTAATCCCTTCTTCGGAAATTCGGCTGAACTCCGATGACGATCAAACAGAGGAGCTTTTAGTTATCGTTCAGACTTTCCTGAATTCCTTTCCAGAATAGATTGCTTATCTATTAGTGTTGCTGAATTCATGCAATTTTTCAAGTAGCTAGTCAGATATGCAAAGCTAAGCTAGTAACCTAAATGATGGTTTTTATTAAAATTACTTGCGCAGCGGTTGTCTCTGATTTAAATACTTTAGCGCAAAAATTAGTAGTTTTGGGTTTTGATAATTTGGTTTAAATTAATCTGCTTTCGAGCATGAGAGTTTAAATGTTTTTATGTTATTTTATATTTTTTATTTTTTATGTCTACTTAAAATTTAAATGTCCTGACTGCCACAAATTTTCTAATTTATTATTTTAGCAACCTACACTATATTATTTCATTCAGTTTAATATAACTGAAAGTTTAAGTCTATTCCTCCATTTATTTTTTAAAATGCATTAGCTAAAATAATGTAATTGATTGTTTTAGGAATTAAAAAATGTATATTATCATATTAACATAATCCTTACTATTAACTGAAAATTTTATTTATATCAGAAACTTTGTGATAATAAGTTTATTGCCTTTCCATTTAAAGCAGCTTACAATTGAATCGTAAGTTTGAAGAAGGGGATAAGTCCAAAAAATGACAAATTGACTTTTTGTGCTCAAAACTATCTCCAAGCTTTGCTCTACACATGGGTGAAAAGAGGGAGATATCTATATAGGGAGATATCTCCCCTTGAAGTTGTGAAATCCATGTCCATTCATTGTATTTTTTAAGTTAGTTTGGAATTAAAGTTAATTTGTCTCTCTTTTCATATTCTTTGAGTTGCAAACTAAGTTAAAATAAAATTTTCTCTTAATTTTTAATTTTTTCAAACTTTTTTAAGCAGGGAATGTTTAACTCCACATATATTCCCTCACTCCATCGATACTGCTTTAATAAATCATTTTCACTGTAATTTTGAATTATATTTGTCTTATTCTTTTTATTTCGCTCTTTTGTGGTGTAAACTGAGGAGAAATATAATTGAAACGGGGATTTAAGGGTCTTTTTTAAAGATTTTTTCATCAGAAAAATTTCATTAGGTAGAAGAAAGGAATAAGTCCATCAATTTATTTAGACAGTAAAATATTTTTGAGTATACTTATATCTGTTTTGAGGATTTCTCTGATTTATAAATAGGGTTCTGAACTTCCAGTAAAAATTTGGTAGTTATACAACAAAAATTTCATTACTTATAGGGGAGAGTGCTGTACCTAAGGACGGTTGTACCTTCAGCCATCACATTTTAAAATTCGGGAAAAATTGGAAACTTGAACTTGTGGTTGAATTTGAATGTAAACAGATGTTATTTAGTTGCTAACGTGAAATCAGCTCTTTAAAATAATATTTATATTTAATATAAAAAATTTACTGTTTTTAGGTGCTCAAAGTTTTTTTGGTGCATCATTACATTAATATTTTTCATCCTCTTTAATTATAATGCGATAAAATGAGGTATAAGGGGCAAATCCCCGAGATTTTGACTTTTTATTTATGATATTAGAAATTGTCAGATCTCAATTCTTTTATTTTTATAGAATTTTAAATGCAAAAACACCTGGTGTTGTACCTTCAGACACCATACGTGTTGTACCTACGGACACATTTTTATGGGTGTTTGTAGCTAATAGGCGTTTTTGAATCAGGTTTTATTAAAGTGAATGCATTTTAATCCATATTAAATTAATTCTAAAGCATTATCCATTTGTCGGCGATTAATTTCAAGTGATTTTTAGATGAAAAATCAAAAATTTTGTGATCTAAACTACATTTTTAAATGTTTGATTTTACTTTGCATTTAATGTAAAATACGGTATAAAATCTTAAGCACCCTATAACATTTAAGTATGATGATTACAAAAAACTTAAAATTTCCACCGAAGAAGATTTGCGAAAGTTATTTCCACCAAATGCTTGCGCAAATAAGTGTCGATCGAATTGTTTTTTTGGATCAGTGAAACGATCAGATCTATCATCATGATTGATGAAACTATTACCTCAAATTTCGATCTGAAAATCCCCTGTGATTTAGGTATTTTGGGTAAAAAATCAATACTTATCAATCAAATTCGTTTTAATGATCATTTACGATCTAAAACTATATTACTTGAAAAAATATATTCCCAATTTTAAAAATGGTTGAAATAGTTTATTAAAAGGTAATACACCAATAAAAATGTTCATTTTAAGGTTTTTTCAACTAAAACTTTCCTTTTTAAGGGTGTCCACAGGTACAGGTGAATCTGTCCATAGGGAGAGCACGTTGTTTTACCTATGGACACAAATTTCGTCAAGTTATTAAAATGAATTAAAAATCCAATTTTGAAGATTTTAGCTAATAAAAAATATTACCCTCTTTGCTAAGGTTAGGACTATAGGTTGGGCACTTTAAATGTTAAAAATAGTATTTTACCTGTCTTAAAAAAATCCAAATGTGATTTTCGTCCAAAGGAACAACACTCTCCCCTACAGGTTTTTTTTTTCGATTTTCTCCAAACTTGGTTTTTGGACACGATGCAATTGAATATTTTCATTTAATTACGTTAATTATATCCAATAACTGCACAGTTTTTCCATCATCACAAGGAACTCCCCGAGAACACTTAAAAATGTATTAGATATTTTCAAAACATGTGAAAAATTTGTGCAATCTCTATTTTTTACGAAAAAAAATATGTGTTGACTCATTAAACGTTTTACCTACAATCAATAAAATGTAACTCGTGTAATATTTTGAATGTTTAATAAAGTTAGTTTTTACTATATTGATGTATAAATGATAAAACATCGCCTTCAGAAATATACAATTCTTACTGTATTTTAAAACCGCCTATCTTTCGATACCTAATTCTTTACCATATTCCTTCATTCATAATATCCCTTTAGTTAACTACTCCCTTCCCCAAATACATGCAACCAATGCATACCCGTGACTTCCAATAATGAACCCGGGCATATAAATAACGCAACCCTCGCACCATACATCTCAAACCCCCGCCCAACCCCAATTCATAGCGTGCTTCCTCCAGACCCCAGTTCGGCACAAAAATCCCTTTGTATCCAATAAGAGGAAAATTATAAACTTAAATCCGAGTTTTACCGACCCAGGGCATTAAAATATGCGTCGCAATAAACCGGAATGACTCGACCAAGAAGCATAAATCCAAATTCAAATCACCGTTAAATATACGTCGCGATACGTTATTACAGCTTCCGGGCAGAAATTCGCCTCTCCGAGCGGCGGATGTTATATTTGTCAAGCAGAGTTAGTGCACGCGAGCTCCCGCTCGATGCCTGGTTTTAGAGGAAAAGAGACATTGGGACATCATTGGTGCAAATGAAAGATAATAAAGATCATCAGTTAAGGACAAAGCGTTCATGGCCAGGTTTTAAAGCACTTCGTCTTCCGTTTCGATGCAATTAGGTAGTAGTTGGGGTTGGTTACTTTGCGGATTGATATTCAATAGGGGAGATTACCCTGTGATTTGACGTGACCCTTTTTTCCTGTTTTAGAGATATTATGTGTTTGACGGGAATGGAGTGGGGGGGAAATGCGAATTGGATGTCTTTATTTCCGCGTTAAGCAAATACTCTTGAATTCTCTTTTGTTTTGTTTGTGATAGGGTGGAGTGGGGTGAAATGGATAGAGAAACAGATGGTTTTCGTATTTAAAACAAGCTTTAACTAAATAAAACTATAAAATGAGTGTGAATAAGTATTATTTTTCTGTTTCACCTGAGATTCAATTCTGACACATTTTGCTAATTTTGCAATTTTTTTCATATTTGAACGCAAGCTTTATAAGTCAACTTACCCTAAACTGTGGATTAAATATCTAAATATACAAGACTATCAATGTCAAATTTGTACAAATGGTTAAATAAGTTAAAATATTTTTAACTCAAGGAGGATTTATGGCGAATGATTTTTCATTCTGAAAGATATAATTTAGCTTATATGCATATATATTACTTTTTACTGTAACTCTGTAAAATAAAGAAAGTATTTTTATCAAAACCAAAAGTTATTTTGCTGCCTCTTTCCAAAAACCATTTGAAAAATACTTCTTATTTCTTACAACATTCCTTTTCAAATGAAGTAGGTCGTAAACAAGAAAAGTACCACAACACAACAAAAACTATGTTCCAAATTAAAAATGTGTGTAAGAATTTTATTTAGAAGGTAGAAACCGTTTAAGCTTTTCCCTCTTTAATAATATAAAACACGTTATAAGAAAGTAAATGCTATATAAATAAATACTCTATTTAATACATGGTTAAATAAAACGGTGCTAAAGAATTAAATGCTAATAAAAGGAATTTTCTTCCGGTTTGTAATATATTACTGACCTAAATTTTAATCCTCTCTCTATCTTCTTAATATTACTTTTAATAAACCACAATTTTTAAAAATGAATTTGTGAACTAACAGAGAACCCTGTTGTTGATAATCAGTAATTTTCCTCTTGGCATGATCTTCTATGAACCATCCCTTGAGAATATTATCTCACCAAACCACCTTCCTGAAAGATGCTGACAAGTAAGGTTTTAGGAAAAAGATAATGCTAGAATAAAGGGCATTAAATATTAGAAAACACCTGTGTGCGCTATTTATTTCAATACTCCGAGCTGTCTCTAAGGTATTTCTTAAATACCATCCATGCATAGCGTGTTTTTATTTAGTTGATATTTTTGAATAAATATTTATGTTTATTTTTCGTTAGGAAAATAAAGTATTTACAAAACAGTTCTTAGACAATTTTATCTTTCTAAAAAAAGCTGCTCTAATAAACGAAACTTATATTTTGTACGGACATAGGATATTTTAAGTTTTTTAGTTGGAACATCTCATGATCAATGTCTATTAGAAATAATCAATGATTATAATGCATACCAGATCCTCACAAAAGTTTCCTATAATATTTTTGTTTCTTGCGAAAGCAATTAGAAGGGGAAATTATTCGAACAGAGTGAATAAAATCTTTCTGGGCTCCTTCCTGATTAGGATTTGGGTCCCAGAACATCCATGCTTGAACAGAGCGAACTTGCTTTCTTTTCCAAGTCATTACATCCCAAGAACTCTTTAGCCTCAATTTTACCCCAATCCTTGGTAATCTCTTTGGAGGAGATATATCAAGCCGTTGATTTGTCCAGAGATTTACTACTACTACCAAAGCCTTCTGCTAAAATGGTTCCCTCAAGGCTAGAGAAAGGCGCACCATTTTTGGCTCCGGGCTCAACGCTGCAGGAAATATCCTGATCGAATTTTGATAAGTGCCTGAAATCTGTTTTATGGTGATTGAAACACTTGGAGTGGGATTGGGTCAGCGAAGAAGTCGTCTTCGAATGCGAAGTTTTTGTAAATCTGCAATCGATCGTAGTGTGGTTTTACACAACAGTCAGAAGCTTTTATTTTAGGGAGTTTGCTTATTTGATATAACTGAAGAAAAAGTTTTGAGTGATGACGGCACTTTTCGATAATATGTATTTATTTATGTAATAGTAAAGAATGATGAATTATCTTAAGGTTTACTTACTATTTACTTTATTGCAGAACAAACAATTGTAGGATATATCCCTTCAATTCATTTGAGATGGAATAAGACCTCACAGAGGTCAATTGATCAGTTTTAATATACTCATAAAAACCTCACGAATTTCTTTTGTAGGCTTTAAATGCTTTTCTAGACCTTTATTTTCTATCCTTATTAATTTCTATTAATAAAAATCCACGCATTACCAATAAGTTTATTTTCAAAGTTGAGGTTTTTTTACATAGTTACTTCATAGTGTATCAATGTTTGCTTTCTAATATTTTTCAATAATTTTTATGATAAAAGGTACGTATTTCATTGAAGAAAACCTGCGTTTCTCTCTATTTATCCACGGAAAATGTAAAATTTCATATTCGACAAAATTAGTCCAAACTTTTATGTTTTTTTCATTCTATTCAAATTTTCACGACTTTGGGAAAAAATTTTAGAATTTTTAATCGAGTTCCTTCATTAAACGCAAAAATGGAGGAAATAAATAAAATAATATATATAATAAGGGGTTTTGATTTAATGAACCCATTTGTGTTTTTTAATAAAAAACACCTCTGAGACTCCTATATCTATCTGAAAAATTTTAAAATTTAATTATATGCATACTTAGTTTTTCCATTTTATCGCAATTTTCTTGTCTTATATGGAAAACAATATTGTTAAAAATGTTCCTTCACAACTGAAAGAAAAATTTGTTTTAAATAGTTCCCTTACTAAGTATTGCCCAACCCAACTTTAGTAATAAAACCAACATAACTTGCATCACTCCCAATTTTGTATTTTATTTGCATTAAAACATGTCACCTCTTAAAAATATTATCAAACAGTGGCGATCATATTATAACTTCGTTTATTGCCACAACATCCCACGATAAATTAATATAATTTCTTCCAAATGCATTAATTGATTACGGAGACAACTCCAGGGAATGTCACTGAATATGAAAGTAGAAACTCCCATTTATCTTCGATAATCGTATGATGAACGACGCATTTTTCCATTTATTTAACACTGACAGCCTGCAGGGTTTATGATGTTCAAAGTTATGCATGCCTTCAGAGGTTCTGGAGTATACCGAGATTGGTTTATCTTTTGCGAACACGTATACTTAGCATAAAAAATCATAATACGCTCTAACTAAAACGAAAAAATACACACTCTTGCTTAAACTTCTAGAAGGGTGTTAAAATAATTTTTTACTGCACAAATTCAAGTTTAGAAGTCTCCCCTCTTGAGTGGTTAAAACAGCGATGCTTTCTACGATAAGCAGTCTCCATTTTCAGCATACCCGACTATTTTCTGCTGAATAGTTTCCATATATAGCTTTCTTTTACATGTTTCGAGCCTTTATCTTCTTACCCTAAGCCCATTTTGCTCTTATGTTAGTTTCCGTTTCATATAGGGATGTGAGATGAGCTATACTGTGGTTTTGGGTTCTCCAGATAAGTCACAATGATTACGAAGACTTTGGGTACTAGCTAAAATGAGTGGGACTTACTTAGAAACTTTTCCTCTTTTGATTCAACTAACATTTTTATTTTAATATTTCACACATATAATCATTTAAATAGATATAGTACAAAACTACACCTCATTTTATACTGGACAATTCCTTTAATTAGAAAAGAAAATTGTTTTATAATAAACTCCTTAAAAATTGACTCGACCACAAAAAAACTTTTTATGATTGTTTTTGCGATCTTTTTTTTCTCTGTGACTTACATCTGTATTTGGATCATCTAGCACTAGATGCTAGTAGTAACAGCAAGAAATAGGAGTCAATCTGTTTTTTAGAAAACGAAAATCCTTTTTATAGTATGTGAATCAAATAAAGTGGAACGGATAAAGTTTTAAGAATATTTAAACCCCTGTTTCTACTTTTTGTAGTTGACATGTTTAATATAATTGTTGAATATAATAAACAAGCTATATATTTTTATAAAATATTTTAAATTTGTTACAAAATTTTCTAACTAAACTGAAATATTTTTTTGCCTGGAGCAATGGAGGGAGTCTAGGAGAATAGATTTTTTTTCACGTTGTAATTACTCTTCTATCCCCTGGTTCTTTAAATTTAATTTTTAAGACTTGTTACGAAGGATTTTTAAGATGAAATAGGTCAATGTTCTGGATAAAATATCATAAAAGTAAGTGCAAAGTTATTTTTTGTATTTAAAAACTTTATTTTTATTCCCTTTTCTACTATGAATAAACAACTTCATAAAAATTGTCCCTTATGAATTAATTTTGTAGCTGATATTGTTCTAAAATCAACTCTAAAGAAGTCAAAATACCATACTTTGATTTGAATGAACGATTCTTTAAAACCTCCTTTCCTTATCAGACATTAAAATGTATTCATGTGTACACATTTAACCTAATAGGTCTGTCTATCTAAAGAGTAATTACGAATTTCAAGTAAATTCTTCAGACTTCGTAGAATTCGTAGGAAAAGTAGGATTTGGTTGCAATGAATTTTTAACGAATGACAAACTGTAAAGCGATTCTCAGCATCTCGAAGCAAATGTGATAGAAAAAATAGGTTTTTTATCATCGGAGTTTTATTCCAGAATAAATTATAACCACCCATACACTCCTAGCCTTTTCTTTTTCGGATTAAAAATAAAATTTTTGATCTATTAGTGGTGTATAAAAGGGGAAAAAAGTCTTATGAAATACTTAGTGATGCATTTGAACGATTACTTTTCGTGACATTTATGTATTTCTCGCTTATTTCTTCTCTAGCTCGTTCAATTCAAACGGAGCATTTGTCATTCTCTTTCTTAAGTTGCGAAAGAGGAAAATTAATCATAACCCTGTCTTTTCTCTGCATTACAATCATTTACGCTCGTTACGTATTGATTATTTTTGTTCGAGACCGTCATAGTTTTCGATTTTCTCTAGTTTTCGCATCTCAAACGCAGTTCTTTTCACTTCAGGAAAATGGAAAACAGTTCAATTTTATTTCAAGAAGGCTCAAATGAACCATCAAAAAGCACCTTAATTTATAAACATTAAACTTTCTTATTTTCCATACTAAAGAGATTATCTAGTTTTGTAAATATAAGGACTTGAATAAGCGGAAATGCATTCAGATTTTGTAACAAATTGTGCGTTTAAGTTGAAAGTGCATCCATTAGAGAAGTACTAAAAGACGTAAGTTACCCCATCTGATCTTTTATTTTAGGTTATACTGCATTACCCTCTCAGGTGTATAGCTTTTCAACTTATTTTTAACATTTATCTTGAAGTGCAAAGATGAAAGGGGTTTAATTTGAGTTATTTTGTGTAAATTGTGGAAATTCGCAAGTATTATCTAAAAATCTTACAAGTTTAATTATTATTGATTTTTAATCTTTTGTTTTTCCTTTATTAACTTATTCTTTTTTAAAGAAAAGTTTGTATTAAAATTTGGATATTTTTCTTTAAATAAATTAGTTTAAGATTATTGAATTCATGAAATGTTTGTTATTCATTTTTTAGCAACAATCCATGTAATAAAATAATTTTTTTCTAAATAAGGGGACGGTCTTGCTATTACTCCATTATTATTTCAATTAACACTACTAAGTGTTATTTTTAGAATATAAATGTAGACTAAAGCTACTTGTACCATTTGAAATTTTTTATTATTTACTAGAATTCCTTTATTAATAAGAATTTGATGTATTTTTATTTAATTTAATTTAGAGGTTTCAAACTTAAACCAACCAAATAATATAGCAAAATTAAAGTTTTTGGAGCCATAAAAATATTTTTAAGAATTTATTGCCATATAATAACTATATTAGTTATAAAAACTCCCTTAAAATCATAAAACATTTGTAAAAATTTTACTTATTTAAAAGTCAAGGAAAAAACATAGCCTATAACTTTAGTATTTAACCCATTAAAGGCCGCTATATGAACGGCATTGAAAAATTAAAACTTTTTATGTATATTCAATATACGTCTCCAATAATATTCCGTTTAAATTTTAAGAAAATCTTTATTTAGACCGGAGATATGATATGCTCCCAAAATGGGAGCTTAGACGCTTAATGGGGGTAGCATAGATTTATCCATCCTTGTGATACTCGTTGAATGTTAAGTTTCTATAGCTTGCTAAATGAAGTTAGAAGCCACTACAAACATGTTAATATGATTAATAAAGATAATTATAAGTCACTTAAATGTATATGAACTATATTTATACCATAAATAAAGAACTCGTAAATTTTCTTGCCATTTTATTTTTTTCTTATATACATGCATTCTTTTAATTTTTTGTATGGTAGATTACACTGTTCAACAAATTTGACCTTCAAAATTTTTTCCTTGATGAAATTAATAAAATAAGATAAATTTATAAACACATGGATAGGTTTAAGGGGTATTTGCCCCCTAAAAACGCTAAAAAATCGTTAAAAATAGTAGGATTTATTATACCCTATATTTATTTTGCTTATTTTTTACGCAATTCTTCTTTTAAGGGTCCTAACCCTTCCCTAAGGACCTAAATTTGATGACAATATGCAGCAATAGTTTTTACTAAAAGCGGTTGAGGTGTTAGCGTCCCAGAAACCCCCGCGGAAGAGTTCGGAAGACTCCCAGAATCGCGAAGGTACTCGCAATCTCCAGGAATTAATATTGATGATTTTGAAAAGATTACATATGACGATTTTCTTATATTTTGGGTCTATCCGAAGTAGAAACTCTTCAGTTCTTTAACAACTGACCGGTTTTAGGGAGTGAGGATTCCATGTTTCAAGATGTTAATAGATGCACGGCTGTGGGTAACAATTAGGGGGCATCCTCTTAAAAACTGAGGGGGATGGAGGAAAATTGGTGTCATATTTGACTTCAGCAGTTTATTTTACACAAGCATAAGTTTAAATTCAGTCGGTGGCATTTTACTTTCATTTTGCCCAGCAGTTAAACTCCAAGTGCGGCATTGAACCCTTCCGTGAGTGCTTTGGGGGCGTTAACAGCTTAACTGCTTTTAGTAAAAACCATTGATGTACATTGCCATTAAATTTGGGTCCTTGGTGAAGGGTTAAGACCCTTCAAACGTGAATTGGGTAAAAAATAAGCGAAATAAATAGGGTATAACAAATCCTACTATTTTTAACGATTTTTACGATAACGATTTAACGATAATTACCCCTTAAAACTATCCATTTGTTATAAATTTATCATATCTTATTAATTTGAACCCTTCTTTTTCCCTGGGGGCAATTTGCAGACTAAAGCAATTCTTTTTGACCGTGAAAATCGAGTTTAAAGTTAAAAAGTCGTCGAAAAACATAAAAAGGGGGAATGGCTGTTCCCCGAAAATCCTCAGTCAATTGCAAATTTTAATGGTGATTTTCGTATTTACAGCGACCCAAAATCTATAAGAAATGACTATTTTCAAAAAGGAAATTTTTTCATTGTTGAACAGTGTTATATGTGGCATGTTTTATGGAACATTATTTTACATTTCTTACATGATTATCTACTATTCTTGTTGCATAGGGGAGGGTGGGGACGATTGTAACACGGGGCAATTGTAACACTTTGATTTCCTCAAAATGAGAGGCTGCCTGGGCGAAAAGGAGATGACAGTACGTACAAGGCAGATGAATTTAAGAATATCAGAGATTTCCAAGGCTGACATTTGAGTTGTGGCTGTGAAATTGAGAAATGAGTGTTTTTCAAGCATCGAAGTAACTTTCTACTTTTGGGTAACTTTCCTTCTCCTGCACTGCAGGTATGAAGCACAACAACACCAATTTTATGTATAGTATGTACATGTATCCTAGTTTTATTCTGCTTAGTTTCAAGATGATAGTGTTGTTAGTTTCGTGGAAAACGAGGGTTGAATTAAAAATGGCGACGTGAGGTCGATTGTAACACTTCATTTAGGGACGATTGTAACATGCCACAGGACACTTTTTAGTGCAAAAAATGGCCCCACGTTCGTTGTACTATAGAGGAATTCATATATAAATACCATAATTGCCTTTCTGAATAATTTTTCACTATTATTTACTCATATTCATTCATTATAATTTATAACTCATTATTTGAGTGGAAAGCCATTCTAGTCTATGTATTTAAGTATTATTTAAAAAGAAGAGATATATTGATCATAAATCTGTATGATCTTCTATCAATTTTTATGAATTTGTGTTAAATTTTAAGTGTGTTACAATTGACCCTTGAGGTGGGGTCGATTGTAACGATTTTCGATGTTTTATTTACTTTATTGTAATGCATGTCCACCGAACAGCTATCATTACAAAATTGTAATTGGGATGTATCAACCTATTTTCATACCAATTTTCATAACTCTAACATAAAAAATGGCTTAGTTTGAGATCAAACAAAAATTTTTGTTACAATCGTCCCCACCCTCCCCTACTCTACATCTCGCCTGTTTTCAAGCTGGTTTAATATAATGGTTTATACCATCAAAGCGTACACAAGAGTTAACTTTTGGGTGAGGTCCACGTTGAGGTATTTTTGTAGAATCCAACCGTTCTGTTTTTATAAGGCACGTTACAATGTCTCGCAAAAATGTTGTTTGAGGCAAAGTCCATTCATCTCTCTATGAATTCTCCAGGCCGCTACGGCAATGGTGAAAAAAGGCTACCACCATTTCTACCCTTATTTTCGGTCGGTAAGAACTTAAAAAACCGATCAAGAAGATCCACGCCACCCACATATTTGTTATAAGATCCAACTATTCCCGGTTGTGGTAAATCAATTTTCTTTTTAGATTTTGGGCACCAACGTTTTGCCTGTCCCATAGGATCCATAGCTTCAAAGTTCGTAGCTAAACACAACACTTTGATATACTTTCATTTTGCAACACTAATACCCTTTGTTAATGATGTAGTCAGATATAAATTTTACCGGCATTTTTATGCTAAAATTGAGGCAAGATTCTTAACACTCCTCGCTAGCTGAATGTAAAATCTAGAATGCAGAGTTAATATTTCTCACTCACTGGAAAATTCCCCAAACACATTTTCTGAGAAAAGAGACCTACCGAGACAAATTTTAGTGGTTACTGTGACTAATTTAAGTTGTTACAGGGGTAATAAAACATCTGGATTTCGACAACACGAGATAAGAAATCGAAGGGAAAAAAGTATATGACCCTTCAAAAGGCAGTAGGGTCATTCCATAGTGACTAACGTAACTTTAAGACTACTTTTCAAAAGTCATTAAATGGTATAATACTATAAAATTCCCTTTATTAAAAATAAAAATTACAAGATATCATGTAATTCAAGTCAATTAACCTATTTCATACACCAAAACAATTTTTAAAGTTCATAATTTTAATAAATAAAATTTAAACTTAACTGTGACTAACGTAACTAGGAGGTAAAAAAATAGTTACGTTAGTCACAGTTAAGTTTAAATTTTATTTATTAAAATTATGAACTTTAAAAATTGTTTTGGTGTATGAAATAGGTTAATTGACTTGAATTACATGATATTTTGTAATTTTTATTTTTAATAAAGGGAATTTTATAGTATTATACCATTTAATGACTTTTGAAAAGTAGTCTTAAAGTTACGTTAGTCACTATGGAATGACCCAGTACAAAACAGGAAACAAGCGAATTCAATGGATACGTTCAGCGAACACCGGGGGGTTTCGCTTAGTCACTTCAGGCCAAAGCTCCCATTTTGGGACATTTCTAAATAAACTTTTTTATGAATTTTTTTTCTCATGAAGAAAAAAAGGTCAACTTTCGTAAATTTTGAAAATTTTTTAAACATATAATTTATATTTCAATCTTTCTGAAAAAAAAACCAAATGAACTCAAAACTTCAATAATTAACGAAAAATATTTGAAATATGTACCTTAATTATTTGTTAAGAAAAAAATCCCAATCATATGTTCCCAAAATGGGAGCTTTGGCACTGAATGGGTTTTAATAAACTTTGGCATAATACTATAATGGAATAAATATCTTTAATAATTATTCAAAATTAAGCATCATCTATTTGTGAATAGGTCGTTAATTCCACTTTTGTAACTCATTATTTAAGAGCAGGAGAGAGATTAGGGTACGAATGAACACAAAAATAATGTTTAGTTATAAACAGGAACATATTTAAAAGTTAGAACCTCCTAAATATATAAGTTTATTAACATACAAATCAAATACAAAAAAATTTTGGTTTTTCAAAAAACATCGAAGCCAACCACAAATTAGACAAAACAAAATTGAATACTAATTCTTATTAAAATATTTATATTAGTTTTTTTAAAGGGAAATTTATATTTTTATCTATGTTCTGTGGTATAATGAGGACGAGCGCCATTAATTGGAAGTTTTGCATAATATATCCTTCATAAACACAAAACAAACAGAGAAAACAAAACTCCATCCAAACCATTATTAAAATGTGTCATCATATTTCCCCAAAACCCACCAAAAAAGAAACCGTTTGACCCTCCCCGATTTACATTATTCTCCGGCTCAATAAAGACCTCCGAAGCTCTGAAAAATTAACGAATGGCGAGCGACGCTCAAACTCTCAGGTCCAATAACACACAATAGGATTCCTCCCACCCTCCAGAAAAAAGAACACAAACCATCATCAAAGAATAAAGATAAAGGTGGCCGGGCTAAAAGCTCAAGACCGGCCATTTCAGACTCCCATTAAACCGTTCTAACAAACCCACTTAAGCGGAACTACGAACAAAAAGCTTAATTCCGAATTCCATAAAAATAAAAACCTTCCCCCCACGAAACCGATTCCCATAATAACATTATTTTTAACAAAGCGATAAATTTCCACGCCCCTGGCATATTGCTCTTGAAATTTGAATGTCCCTCTCCCGGAATACCTAGAGATGACTGGATCCACCCCTTATAAATTCTAATACCCCCAACTCTTCCACAGACGTGTGGGGGAGTTTAGAAATGGGGCAAGCTAAATCTTTCCACATTACGCCACTCTATTTTACTGCTTCCATAACTGTAATAAATATGCCGAAACTATAAATCTAGTTACGCGCGCCTATTGTGTATATGACATAACGTTTGGGTAGAATAAAACTTTATTCATTTTCGTCCACCGCTGCAGAGAATGACGATCTCATTTCCTCTTGAAGCCATCCGACGTTGTGGAATAAATTCTAATTTGAGACGAATGTTCTGTACCGAGCACACTCTTCGGTGGTTGCTTTTTTTACCCGTAATAATCCCCGCTCTCCAAAAGGATTGAATACCAGATGTAATTAGTTGACGCGTGCTATCAAATAGAGACGTTAACCTCGAAGAAAGTTATGATATGTGGATATGCGGCCCATAAAAATAATTTAATTCTTCTAGTTTTCCGTGAACTAGTCTGCTGATTTTTGTTGAACTTTGGGTGAATTATCTAGTTAGTATTGTTTGCTTAAGGAGTTTAATGACAGGAATTCGTAAATTCCCGCAAAAGTTTTGAGCAATAAAAGAGAGATAATTTTTTATTAACACAAATTATTTCAGGTTTTATTCCTTGTAAAAATTTGTTTTATAAATTCTCGTGTTAACAGATATTTTACAGGTTATGAAATTGTATTTCAGGGGAATTATGTTTTCTTACACTAAAAAAATTAAACTCATAAAATCATATTCACACCTAGATATTAAATCTGGGGATGTTTTATTCTATTTAGAAATGATAATACATACAATTCATTCAATGACATTCTAGTTTTGCATTCATTCATATTAAAAAATTATTCAGTTTATTTTCCAATTTACATTTATACAAATACTAAACAAATCCTGATGATTCTTTAAAGGCAATATACCATGTTTTGAAAGGTGGTTTAAATATTCCCTTAAAATGTATATACGTAAAATAAATAATTCGTAAAATCAATGTAGTTTTAAGGGTTCATCAAGATTAAAAAATATAAATTAATAATATCTCTTTAACAACACAAAAATGAAACAATTTAAACCATCAGTTGAAGTTAATTTTGTAAAAACATGTACCTAAGTTCAGTTCAATTTCAATTTTTGTCCATTTTATTAGAAAAATATTATTTATAGACTTAATGATTTTTAAAAAATAAATTAATAATTTTTTAAGTAAACATTTTAAATTTCATAAATAAATTTCATTTTTACATAGCCTTCAAATACATTTTTACTGATATTTACCAACACTCACATGATTATGGACCTCTTCTTCCCCATAGTCTCCCAGGGGATTACATGCACCGCAAAAGAAAACAACCATACTGAAGTTTTTTAAACTATTATTGATACATTTTTCAAAATTAACGTACCACTACGCCTTTTCAATTATTCACAACACTTAAGATCTTGGCATTAACACCTTAGTAAAATTGATGTGAAAAAATAACTCACATTTATTTTTGAATAAGTGTTCAAATAACTTCCCCAGCTAGCTCAAAACTACATCAGCGCTAGAATACGACGAATGCCCAGCACAGTAATCGAACTAAAAACTCGGGAGCGTAGCAGTAAAAGGGTGGATTGCCCTAACGACCGAACGTCCTTCCAGAGTCCCCTAAACAGACCCAGCCTAGGCTAACTTCATTTTGCGGTAATGCAAATTCTATCTGTGGTCGATGTCATCAAGCGAGAGCAAATTTAATTCTTGGGGGTAATGTGTGACGGAATTCGGCGACCGCAGGCTCCTTGGAGCACTTTTCAGCAGTCCCAAAATTGATCGCTTCGCACTTGGAATTCCCTTCAATCCCAATAGATTCGTTTGGCCGAGGCTGTTAGCGGTCTGATTGCAGAGTCAGTCAAATATTCGGTGTTCTTGATTCGTTTCCAACCACAAATTGTGGTAGACTCGGATAGACTCAATTAAATATTGACCGGCAGAGGGTGGAATGTTTTAATCAACATATTTCACAACTGAACTAGATGCACAGACGTATTATTATGGAGTCGTGTGTGTTATTTATTGCCCGAGATCGAATGAACTCGCCCAACGAGAAGAAATGGCGGACATTATTCAGTTTGAGAAGTCTGTCTGTCTAAGCGGAAAGGGGGAGAAAGTTGGGAAATAAAATTTGGGGGAATGTAACGGGAGAGGTTTTCCGTTAGACAATGTTGTAATTAGAAATATACTATAAGATTCTGAAAGTTTTGTAATGTGTAACATTATTGTTGAGGTGTTTTGAAATGTGTAACAGGACTATATAAAGTAGTTTTTTTAGTGGAATAATGAATACGAATTCTGTATATACCCCGTGTATCATTGCCAAACAATTGTAGAAATAATATAAAAGCAAGGCATATGTTTTGATACCGTCTCTATCATTTTGTCTATTAATTGGTCAAAATTGTGTGTTAAATAAATTAAAGTAGAATATAATGATGAATTTTGCTATGTACATATTACTAAAACTGGAAAAATATATTGAACCACTACAGGCAATTTCAAGACTATTTCTAATAATGAGATTTTAGGTAAAAAGCTTATCATTTCAAAATATTCATAGTTAAAGAAATATTGAAATAAAAATTTTTAAGATTATAAATACATAGTTTTTTAAGTACAATGACGGATTCCAAATTTGTGATCAAGAACTTTATTGCAATAATGCTTATACTTTTAATTAAATGCATTCAATAGGATAGGATGCTTCCCTGCTTGGCAAGTATCCTAAAAATAAACTTTTTTTAAATAATCCAAAAATTAAGAAGTTTTACCTAATAATAAAGCATAAAATTTTATGTTTTACCAATGGTATAATATACAATAATATACATATTTTATATTTTAAATTAAAATAGTGATTATGAACTCATTTGTTAAGAATTCGCTATATGTTTTTATGTTAACACAATTTTTGAAGTTTTTCCCGTTAAAAAAACTTTAATACTGCATCTTTAATCCTAAATACATCATTTCACACATACAGCATTCTCATTATAAATTATAAACCCTTTAATCCACGCATACTCTTCCCCAATCCTTAAGCCCAAATTTAGATCTCCACACCCACCACAGTTATTTCGGTCTCCCAACCCACCGAGGAAGAAAAAAAAACAAAAATCTAAAGCGATGTCTAACACCAAGTGCTTTTGACAGGGTCTACCTCCCCGAGTTCATTAACAACGTTTATCCCGACAAATACCTTGTCAAAACCATCTCCCTCGGACGATTAAAAACAAAAACTTCCACCCCCAAAAAAACCCTGATAAACAGTCTCAACGCCCACATGGCGAGGGCAGATAACCACGCTCCAGTAGACCCTCCCGCAATAATTAAACAAGAATGTCGAGCTAACTTCCTTAAGAAAATGAAAAGGAATTCGCTATTTTTCAATTCCCTTGACCGTAAATCCAGTCTGGTCACGTTCATCGAGCTGCACTTATCACTTCGGAAGGATGCCACAATCTTAAGACAGCCTTTCTCCTAAGCACCAGTTCCTTCTCAGTTCCCACTCAATTCTTCGAGGCTCTGCTTATGCAAATGCGTTCTCGGATGATCCAAAGAATCGACGTGTAATGGTTAAATCGAAGACCGTATCATAAGAGTCCTTTTTGCGTACTTCTATTCCCGATCGAAGCACGCAGGGTGAATGGCAGATGGTGACTAAAAGGGGAAAACACAGTGGAATTATTGAGGGCCAAAATTTCATTGTCTTGCTCCGTGTTTGGAATGCGGTTCCGGGCTTATTTGAGGGACCAATTTTCTTGATTTTTTGCAGGAGGACCTTTAAGATAAAAGGTTAGTTAAATATTCAACGGGCCCTCTTCTTCTTTCCCCTGCCCTACTCTAAGCGATGGAGCGAGTCATCTAGGGTGACAATGGATTCGCTTCGACCGCATCTGCTGAATTGCTTTTTTTAAGGAATCAGAAAGGATTTGGGCGTTTCGAGGGTTTTTTCTGGCTGAAAAAAGTTTTCTTTTCCTTGGAGGGTTTAGTCCTTCTAGTATAAAAGAAGGCTACTTATAATGTGTTTTTACATAGATAGTCGAATCAAAATAGTATAATAAATAAATTTCGATGTCTATTATAAAACATCCAGTGATGCACGATTAACTGTTTTTATTAAACACCGTATTTTTTTCATCTATACATAATTCATGAGAAAATTGTTGTTCTGAATGCTTCACATGATATAAAGATATTTTTTATAATTTTAAATTAAAAAAATGACTCCTAAAGTAATTTTCTGTTCTTAATTTTACATACTTTCTTTAATACTTTCTTAATTTAATTTCTATGTAATAATTCCACTTTATTTTGTTGATCTATGAATTTTTATGTCTAATCTAAACTCATTGGCGTAACAGCCTTAGTGGTCAAAAGCCTACGATACGAGGCCCATCTTTGTTTTCTTGACCGTGGGGTGCTGGGGTGCAAGGAATTTGTTCCGGTTAGGTAGTCATACTAACGCAAGACTCCAGTGTTTAGTTCCCAAGCACGTTTGGTCCTCATTTTATCGACCCACTGAAAGGATGAAAGGTTGAGTCAACCTGGTCCAGCCCGGGTCCCAGGAATCGAACCCCTGTGGCATGGAAGCGTGAAGCCCTACTACTACGCAACCGGGCTTCCATTTTTATGTCTAATTTACGTAAAGAATGTTGAACATTTTTAATAATCTAATCAAGTATTCGATTTATTTCCATAGGTTTTTATCTTAACAATATTTTTCAATAGAGTTATAAATTGATGCAACATAAATATAAATACAAATATTGTCTACCAGCTACACGCTCAAAGCCCAACAAGGCTGGTCCATTGTTTATGAATTCCCCAATTCTGACTGATTGTCCAATTTTAGCTTAAACTCGTACACTCCCTTCGAATTTACTATATTTTCTGGAAACGCGTTCCATACGTCAATTATCCTACTAAAGTAGTAGTACTACATCCTTAAATCATGATTAAAATGTGCCTCATTCAATTTGCACCCACGGCCCCTTGTTCTGTCATCCCTATAAAAGTTTAAGCCTTCTGTGTCCCCTTGTTTTACTAACTGGAAAAGCTGAATTAAATCTCATTGAACTTGGATTTCGATTACGTAGAGTAATTATTAAATCCAGTACACTGTAAAAAATAATCCTGCAAAAAAACAGAAAATTTCTGGCAGCAAAAGTTGCCAGAAAAAATCTGTAGGTTGAAAAATCCTGTAAACAGAAAAAAGCTGTAACCTACAGGTAAATGCTGTAAAAAGGAACTTTCTGTCAAGTGGGCTACAGATTTTTCTGTTGCCTCTCAGTAATTTTCTGCTTGTGCGCATGCACTTATTTTAGTAGAGTTTTTTTAATTTTAATTAATTGATATCCGGGGATAGAACCCGCGACCTACCGCATGCTAAGCACGCACGCTACCACTGAACCAAAGAAGATTCAGTATAACGTTGCCAATAGCTGTATTGGTTTTCAATGCAGTAAGTTTCTGTTTAAGTACAGATAAGCTAAAAAACTAGGTAAAAGCTGTTATTTTACATAAAATAAATAGAAGTGCGGTGCGAATGTTACATGACAGAATATCTCTGTAAACATAAAGTCACTGTTATTGAAATTTCTGTTTTTCTACAGTTTTTTTTACAGTGTATATGATCATAAAAATGGTTTCCTATTTATTACTAATTTCTATATTTTAATTATATATAATTTAAATATCCATCAAATGCTAAATTATATCCCGTAGCAAAAAGATAAATCCATACTCATATTTGAGAATCGATTTACTTATTAGAAACTGTCGCAAAAGCAGAAATATCCAAAACACAGTTATCAACAAGGTGGTCATTATGCAAGCTCATGAATAAATTACCCTTGATTCATTTCCCTTTTCTTTTCCCTTTCCTTCGTATGGTGATTTAGAAGAAAAACGTGCCGTGATTATTTAATAAAGAAATGTAAACAACTCATTTTCCTGAGCATTCAAGAAAAATTCATTTCCCAAATCTCTCATGCATCTGTTTTATAACGTAATGGTTAGCTATTACTTGTAAACATTTTATATAAAAGTGATGTCTGGAGGTATAGCGTTCCCAAAGATGGTCGTTCGGCGGTAAGCCGGTCCCTTTAGATGAGACAGGGGACAAGGATTTTCTTTTCCTTTTCCCTTTATGTGATGCGATTTTCCATTTCTTGGAAGTCCACGTTTTCTTTTCCTATCTCGAATCATTTCCGATAAATTGCTACTTCTGTTTTTCTCCTCTTTATGCTTGAAATTAAATGAAACGTACTTCCTCTCCTGCATCAAAACATCAGATAGACAATCCAAGAAGTTTCTATGATTCTTTAGTTTGTAATATCTTTTATTTCCATTACCATCCGGTGTATTTACACTTGTGTCCCCAATAGTGATGCGATGCAATATTTACTTTGCCATCAGTTATCTAAGCTATAAGATTTGACAAAGCATAAACATAATAATGTATATAATAATGAAAGTGGTATCAAGATGTATTCAAAATACTGAACTCTTGACTAATTTTAAATTGAAAAGTATTTGTTTAGTTTACAAAAAATAAACGTTTTGCAATTACACGAAACGATACCACCACAGTAATGGAAATGTTACTCTTTTTACCGGTATAGTTTATTTATTTCCATATCGTAAGGAATATTTTTATATTATTTTCTCCTAATAACTTTTGGTACACCTGAAACCTATTTATGCCATACCAATTAAAAACGTTTTAATTACAAAAAAATTATTAAGATATAAGTAGGTTAACATCACACAATTATTTAAAAGGAAAATATTATGTTCATTTAGCTTAAAAAATAAATATTTCATAAAATAATATTTACCCATTTGAAACTATAGTTGATTTACACAATTTTAGTAGTATCATATTTATATTTTATGATCTATAATTCGAAGTTAATCACTGTTTTTAGACTTTATCCATTGATTGCACAATGACTTAAGTTTACATACATAAATATATTTTATAAGGCTTCCACTTATTTATAATAAATTTAGGATTTAATAAATTTGATTTAAAATTATTTTTCACATCCTTTTATAATTTTTAAACATAAATTGTCCTGAGAAATACAACAGAATGATTCTTCAGTTTTTATCAATAGTTTCTTAGTAAAATCTTATTACAATTGCCAGTTTTTGGAAAACTCTATTAGCAGAAAACCAACAATAAATTCTTATGTGTAATCATCAACTCATACGAAAACTACTTTTAGATGAATTTGTTTCATAATACTGAAATTGTTTGAAGCTCTTTTCTGTTTAATGAAAAATGTATTCTATTTTAAATGTATTACGTTTTATTTCAAAAGTAATTACACAAATTTTGATTTATAAAATATTTATCTTCTATAAAGATTTAAAAAATCATTTTTTTTTTCAATATTTATGCAACAATATTTGTTTTAAAACGACTCTCAATTTACAAAAATAAATAAATAAACTTGATGTACTAGGTACTTTAAATGTTTTCAAGTTGTTTACCTTCAAGATTTTCAAAAATATTAATCAACTTTCTTCGAAAAAATATACTTAGCGCAACTAAAAGATGTTGAATATTTCCTTAAATACACTTTCGGGATTTCTAAAATTACATCAGAATATAACATTTAAAATCGACAAAAAAATAAAGCCTACCCCATACCCATATTTCTCGAAATAGTCCCCTTTAAAAAGCAAGGACACTTTTATGGCTTCTGAACCCTCTAGAGTTGAAAGAAGGAAATATTTCCCCATAAACCTCTATTTACTTCTCAGCTATCAAATAGAAAAATGCACCTATCCAGTTAAACGTACCAAGGAAAACGTATTGTCACCGCCCCCATCCTTACAAACAATAACTTTATCAGCATCTTGGAGGGGGAAAAAGACAGCCTGGCATTCGCCTCAAACACCAGATTTGGTATGATCTATTTATTTTGTAATTCTAATCTTTTCCGAGGCAGGAAACTCAATTTTTCATCCTTTGAGGTAGCGTAGCATTTTACCATTGGTTTTTTGAAACACCCTTCTGGTGAATTTTGGTCAGGGATGCTACAAAAGTGTCAACCCCATTAGAGAACAAGCCAATCTAATAAATGTTTGTCTCAAGTTATCCTCAAATCTTATTTAGAGAAACGTGTTTCTTCTGTTATACTCTCGGTATTTTTGTTTTATCTTGGAAATATGGTACGCGTTTGGTGGAAGAGTATTTGTTTTCAATGTCCTCGAGGTACGATATATACATGCATTAATTATAAGATAATCTATAATATATTCAAACTCTCTCTGAATAAAATGATCTATATGTGGCATTAAATTAACAATGGACATTTTGCCTAAAGCAATGAAAGTAAATATTGGAAATTTAAATGGAAATAAATTTGGTCTATGCATCGGTTGCTTTATAAATTCCTTGATAAAACATTTTTGAGAAATAATTGAGTTCATTACGATGTAAAATAGAATAGTTTTATCCTTATTAACTGTTTTCCTTATTGAAACTAGAAAACCTTTTTTTTCACTCTAAAAAATGTGTATGATTATTTCCACTAATGTTTTTTTCATAAATACTCGTAGTATTAAAATAGAAACTAAAATATGTTCTGGTAAATCAAATTGATATGGTGACATGTTTCATCTTTAACTCTTAAATGGGAGTATTAAGTTTAAATTCTTTGAATATATTTAATTTAAAAACTATTTAACATACACACTGATTTCTTCATTAAATTATTAAAGGAATATTAACTTGAATTTTTAAAATTTCATTTTCTACAATAAATTATTTTTATAGAAAAACAAAAACGCACCTATTTTTTTATTTATGCTACTCTCTTTGAGTTGTGTCCTGTATTTTATTAATTTCATATTCTACAGTTTAAAATTATTTTTACGTAGCAAAACAAGGATCCTAAAAAGAAAGAAGTATAATTCAGCTACATTCTTTGCATTTTGCTTGTATTTTAATAATTTCATGTTCCCTAGAATACAGTTATTTTACATAGAAAAACAATGATCCTAAAACGAAATAAATATAATCAGCTACTTCCTAATAAATCTAACTACAGAATCTTATCATCGGTCTAGAGCCAAGAATAATCTGAATAATTCACCAAAGAACAGTTTCCATTTTTAAAACGAATCGAAGAAAGTTGCACTGGAAATAACTTTCCGTGACTATTTCCTCCATTGCTCCGTGAAGAATAGCGTTGATAGCTCCTGCTAAATTACTTCCCTGGCGCTCAACACCCCTCTTACCCTTTCAATCAGATAGCAAAGCTCTCAACGCGCTGGGCGAGAAACTTGGCCAAAATAAAATAACAAAAAAACGCCCTCGAAAGAAAGAGTTTCTTTCAAAAACATGCAGAATTGCGTCTTTATTTATTTTCTTCCCTCTGCAATATATTATCAAGATTGGTATCCCATGCAATATGCTAAGTCAGTGACGTGACACATGGGTATTAGAATGAAAAGCAGAGTCTTTTCTGGAAGATAAGTAAGAATCCTCTATCGATTTCGGCATCGCGGTTCAAATCTAAACAGACGAAAAAACCAGCGTCTCTCGTCAAAAAAAAGTTATTCCAGGCTTTTACTTAAAATTAAAGTCTTTCTTTCTTTCTTTTTGGCTCTTGAAAAATTTAAAGAATTCTTTTTAATCTTAAAATGCCTTTTGTTATTTCATTGGGAAGGGAAGTTTGTTTATTATATGGAAGAAACACTCATATTTCTGCCTATGTATTATTTGAGATTTTGAAGCGAGATATCACTTTTCAGAGTCGGCGGGAAATTGTTTATGCTAGATAAGATAGACCATTCTTCGGTTTGGAAGGGAATCTAGTTACTTTATAAAAGTATCTTTGTGGAGAGGATGAATCGAAGAGTGGATACTTTTTTCAAGTAAATAAAAGCTAATAAACAAGTTATCCGCAGCAAATTCGATTTCATACTTTAATTAAAATCAGAAAATCTTGTAAAATTTTACATGTAGATATTTTAAATTATCAAGAAAAGTGTATGCTATTCATCTTTTCCATTATTACTGAAAGTTGATATCTTATAAGGACCGATATGAGTGAGTTTTCCCTTATTCGTCAGAGAAAAAATTAAAATCAACACTTAACTACATAAATGCAATCAGTAAAATGTTATAGGATACTAAGACAAAAGTATAATCCATTAATTCGCATTTTATGGTAGAGTACTCAAAATTTGTATGGGTTGTTAAGTCATAATCCTACATTGTTGATAATTTGGAAAGTCTTAACTAGTGAAAATATTTAAATTCGTTTTACAATTATTAACCAATTTGAATTTTAATAACTTTTCTAATAAGAATAGTTTTAATTTTTTAATAAACCTCTGATGTTAAATCATTTTTAATGTTATGTGAATGGTGATGTAAGTTAATTATTTTTATATTAAACTAATTAATTTGAACATATATAACTACAAATTTGATGTGCACAACAAATGCAAAATAAAAACGTAACCTACTTGATATGGATCTAATGTAGTTACGTAATAATTTAATAAATTAATAATTTTTTAATAATTTTTCATAAATGTCTGAAACCATTTTCTCTTTTAGTGTCTACCATATGAAGACGATTTATTACCCTTCTTCCCCTTTCTATGTTAAATAATAGTTTGGAAGCGAATTACTAATAGAAAAATAACTGCTGTAAAAAAAGTTACATCCACAAGAAATCTATTGGAAATAAATAGAAATTAAAATTTTAAAGTGTAAAAGCTTTAGAGCGTGGGAATCCTTCTCTAAATAAAATAATTTACATGTTTTCTGAAGTTATTTACTTACATTTTAATAGCTAATATATTTACATTTCATCATCTATCTATTTTTCTAATACATTGGTTATTTTTAATAATAAAAATACCTATTCAATGTACCATTTCTTATAACATTATTTTAATGTTAAATCAAGCTAGAATTTATATTATCAATGCCTCAATTTATTACCTAATATTATTTTTGATCCATAATAAAAAATAGAGTCCACTTCTTTTGATTGAGGCGTATAAAACGGATTAGTCTTTTTTTCAAGATTTTTGGGCCACTCTATTACGACATTGAGTATGTATAAAAGTCCATTAACAGGTGCCGGTCTCTTTTTGAGTTCGTCTGAAACCCCAATATTTGCCGATACCTCTACACCCCCTGGCGTTCTTCCAAAGGAAACGAAAGCAGCGAAAAAATATGGAAGCCACAAAATAAACATCCGCCACTCTAAGTTTCAGGCATGGTGTGTGGTAGAGCGAAAGCGCCCGGACCCCCTAACAACCTCCCTCCCCCCAAACACACTCGGCTGGTCTTCATTCCGCTAAAGATTCCTCCTCCCCCTTGAAGAAAATCAAGTCACTAGTGGGAAGGCTCTGTCGAGCATGGCGTGTCGCAGCAGAAACAAAAAAGAAAACTCGGCGACAAAAAAAAGAAAACTCGACGACAAAAAAAAAGAGAAAACTTAGCGGCAAAAAGCGAGAAAAAGCAACAATACCGCATAAAACAAACTGGGAAAAGCCGCGTGGGCAGAGGAAATATGAAAAATTGAATACATCAGAGAAGAGAAGTAGGAAATAGAGAAAATCGAAAGAAGATGGGGATAGGCAAACAAAGCAGGTTCTGAAACGAACTAAAACTCATAGCGAGAAAAAGGAAAAGTTTGTTCGTTTATGGACGAACATCGCTGGATGCTTTAAGGCGGATACCGGGGCATCGGTCTGAAACAACACGGGGTGCTAAATTAAAATGAAATCGAAAGGCGGGTGGTAAAAGTGTTTAGGTACCGGCAATATCTCACAGAGAGAAAACAAGGGAAGGTAGAACTCGCTGGGAGGAGAAAAAGGGAAGAAATTTGCGAACACGCTTCGGTAAGAAGGGGAGTATAAAACTTTTGTTCCCATTATGCGACATTAGGCGAAATATGGAAGTTTTTCTGCGGTGCATTTTGCTCCAATATTGCTGGTTTTTAAATCCCCCCTTCCGAAAAAGTGATTGGAGAGATATTGGTAATATGGAAAATCTTTTTTTGTTTGTTTCATTTAGGTTTTTGGGAAGTAAGAAAAGGGAAAGCAAATTTGGAGTTTCTAGGGATAGCCAAACTTAGTTCGATGCGTAAAATTACACAATATCTCTCTGTATGTACTATTTTCGTATTTTGATTTTTTTATTTAGGATTTTAGTGCGGTATAGTATTTTTTTTACATTTTTTCATTGAATAACATCGGAAAACACACTTTAATAATCCTCGAATGCAAATATAAAACAAATTTGGTTTCTAAAAATTAATTTTCAGTTTCTTCTACGTCTTATAGATTCCTTTTACGGTACAAGTTTTGAAATAAAACTAAGTAAAAATAAAAATATCTAAAACTACCTCCCAAGGTGAAAATGCCATATCTCAAAAAGAAAAATTCAAAGGATACATCTCAGATTTATTAATAGTATTATTCCTTTTCATGTTTATATGATCATGCTTTGAAAAATTGTCCTTTCAAATTCAAATTAATATTTAAAATAGCATCAAACATTTGTAACTTAACGTCAAAAATACAAATCAAATAGTTAACATAAAAAGAAACATTTGATATTATATCCAACTACTGCTAAAGGAAAGGTTGGATACATCCAACTAAAAAGGTATTAAGGGGGCTCAGTACCAAAAATATTTTTTTCTCTAATAACAGGATTTTATTATCTTTTAAGGTGTTAAATTATGTATTTACTTCATACTAATTCATATTTATCCCAAAAAGCAAGTTCAAAAATTTATTTTTTAAAAAAATTACAAAAAACCTCACAACAATGCCCAAAATTACCCTAAATTTAAATTGATACTCCTCCCTGAATAAATGTTCTTTTGATTTGATTTTTTGTCTTAACATAGATCAAACATATATAGTCACTTGTAGGCATGGAAATTTGATTATCTATAAAAGTTTCTGAAAAATTAAAAAAACTCTGAAATTTGGCAGTTTTTTCCGAAAAATATCCTAAGTTTCCACTTTACTGCTCCATAAAAAAAATTCTAATAAATATATTATAAAATCCATGCCTGAAGATGTTAAACAGGTATTACTGATAATGACTACAAAGTTTGAAGTGGTTTGGATGATTAGAAAAAAAGCCTTGTGATTTTAAACATTAAAAACCTTGTTTTGAGAAAAAGCCGTTTAAAGATAGAAAACTAGGCTTCTTAACACTATCTAGGCTTCATAAATCTAAAAATTTTCACACTTAGAATCCCCGTATCATTATGAAACTTGGTAGGAATAATTCTAAGGGTATTATCTTTATTTTTATTGCAAAATCTCAAATTCGATACTTTGACAAAATTTTGGTACTGAGCCCCCTTAAATGAAAACACAGACAAACATTTATAAGTACCTTATTTTCCCCACATCCCCATTCTAAGAAAACTGCTGAAAACACTTAAATCCATAATCTAACCTCTTTTATATGATACAATCTTGTAAGATTTCTTCTGCATAGAAATAGGTCGTACACGCTTCAAAAATTATCCTTTCAATTCAACTATCTAAACGATGTGCCCTATTTCTTGAAAAACAGACCCCTTAGGACTCTTCCCTCCATAAAACATAATGTTTCTTTCTTTTCCCAAGGTACCACTCTATGGCCAGAGATCTAACCCGTGGAAATTTTACCGTTTGTTCAAATAGAAGATACAATGTATTTTATCCTGTTTGAGAAACATTCTTCATCCAGGTTCTTCAATGGCTGTCTTACAGCCAAAGCTAGTCGGTACATTCCACGTGGTTCATTCAGTCTAAATAATTTTTTTGGAGTTATAGTATTTGTATTTGAATCTATGTTGCAAATCATTTAACTGTGACATTTCAAGGCTTTTTTCTGCCTTTGGGTAAATATTTTACTTTGTATAACATATTTCAATTAAATCTTTTTAATTTTATTTTCATCAAATTTAAAACGCTTTTAAAAGTTTTTTAATTTTTTTACTGCATCTACTTATTTTTTTATCAATTTGCACAACTTTGCACTTGAGACCTAATTACTAATTTACTATTCAATTTTCAAAGCCCTTAAAGTATTTCGTTAACCATATTGCGGGTATTTTAATTTTGTTTACTCGATATTTTTTACTCTAAAAACAATAAAATTTTGTAAGATAAAGGTTATTTTATTAATAATAATGTATTATGTTGTGTCATCTTGTAACTACAAGCTACTTCACCTTTAGCCATGAATTTTAAGTAAAACACTTAATCATAAAGTATTCAAAAGAAACTTAATATTTTATTATAACATAAATATATGCCTTTAATTTTATTATATTAATATCGTAATGACAAGTGAATAGATTAAGTGATCATATAATTTCTTTTCCATACTAGATAAAACGATTAAATTATTTTTTATACTAAAAAAGTAAGATCTTCCGATAAAGTACTAATTTTTTCTAATAAAATAAACTTTTTTTCTCTAACCTAAGGGATCAATAAAAAATGAAGGAAAACACCAAGGATTTTAGAAATTTTTCTACTGAATTAGTAAAGCACACGAATCAATAACATTTATGCCTTGAATAAAAAAATCTGGCTTATTGAACGATGTAATACTTCCTACAAAATGTGGCTAACTTTTGAGATTTAAATAAAATAAAGTGACCTGTACGCCAATGCAAATCTGCTGAGATAAACATTTTTCACGCGTTCGCATCCTATTTTGAATTCTGCGGAGATCCTCTCATTCTAAGAAAGAATTTGCATTCTATTGCTTATATTGACAAGCTTAGAATCTTTTGAGCTCTGATTCTGCTTTGTATAATAAAATTTTAAAAACCTCAAAGAAATTTTTATTCGCCATGTCTATGGAATATGAAATCAAATGAACGTTTTCTCCATTTTTTTCCAGCTTAAGAGGTACACATTTCCTACTTTTTGCCTCAAGAGATTTATGAAAAATGTTTTAGTACTCTACCATTTTATAGCTTTTCCAAACATTTACGTATTTGTAAGATATCAACTCAAAAGATAATTTTATTGCATTCAATATAATCGTTTTGTAAGTCAAAGATAATACGTGTTTTACAAATAGGGTGTTCTTATAATAGTTTTTTACAACAATTTAAAATATTAAAAGAACTCAAATACACACGATGGTTTTTCAAAGTTTTGCATTGTTTTTAGAATCAAATGTTGTTTACTTAGAAGCTATGAGTTTTAAAATACTGTTTTCAGGTAAAAAATTTAGTTTGTGTGTGGCTCATGTTAAGTTCTGTACCATGTTAGTTTTTGATTTCAGAAGTTTCTCTTTATAAATCACCAATCCCCCATATAATAAAAGTGCCAATTAGTTTACTAGGGAATTATAAAGCATAAAAAGTATATGTATGACACATGGTATTTTTTTCAATTGTTCATTCTTACCCTAAAAATCCAAGCACAAATATTATATTTTTCTCTCGTTTTCGTTGTTTAGAAAATATTTTCCTTTAATTTTGAGCATATTTGTTATTAAAATCTTCTTCCTTTAAAAAAATCAACAATATAACGTGGTTTGATTTGATGATATAGCAACTAACCAAAAAATATTTTATTTTTAAATTAAAGCACCTTACCAGATATTTGTGTGGATAGTAGAAAAAAGGATACTCGAACTTATTCCAAACTATACCACTCAGATTGGTTAAGAATAAATTATACCAAGAAAACACTATGAATGGATTCCCCATTCACAATCTCACTTTTAAAACGAGAATTAAATTGAGTTCAAAGCAACGGTTTGTCCGACGTTTATGTTTATTACGACTTAGATTAATCATTGGGTCGTAAAATAATCTGAAATTGCATAACTTCAAAACGATTAAGTTCAACCTACGCTCCAAAAACTCCGCTGTTTAAAACAGTCAGGATTCCCTAAACATTTTCGAGATTCTCTCATTTCTTCACTAATTACTAAAACTGAACTTTTTATCGTTTTTTTCCACTCAATTCAATTTACCTTCTATCGCTCGCAGGCTAGCTCCTTCCTTCATAACTCAGGTTTTTTAGCTAGGAGGGATGTTTGAGCGCAGTTTAAATTTTATTCTGCTTTTTTCTTTTGTCCCTGATTACACGGATGGGGAGTCTGAAACCAGACTTATTGTGAGAGCGTTGAATAATCACGGCTTTCCCGCCACGACTTCCGAATGCCCGGGGCTTAGAAGCTTTCTTTAGCAGAATTCAGTCCCGGAGTAATTTAGCCTCGTTTCTGTTCTTTGCACTCTTGGTGTAGGGAAAAAGAAAGTAATTTTTTAATTACGTTTTGCTGGGGTTTCGGCTGTTCCTTTCCTTGCTTACTTTTGGCGAGAACAGCTGAATGAGTCATATAGATGGTGAAACTTTTAAATTTTATTTGAAGTTCAACGCATTTTTTTAAATGTTTTCTAACAAAATGTGAACTTTTTTATCATCATGTAGGCTCTTGGTGTTACGATTAGTATCAAAACTAATTTTCAAGAAAACTGGTAAACTCAAAAAAAAAAAAAAAAAAAAAAATATATATATATATATATATATATATATATATATATATATATATATATATATATATATATATATATATATATATATATATATATATATATATATATATATATATATATATATATATATATATATATATATATATTAGGTTGTATATTAGGTATATATTAGGTTATAATTTATTTTAGGGTGGTCCTTATTTTTTAAGTTTGGTAATCTTAACGCGACGCCCCCCCAAATTGTTCCATCATACAAATAAATAGTTTTTGCAAAATATCAGCTCATTCGAATAATAAACACCCGTGCGCAGTTGCCTTGAAGTTTCAAAAAAATACTGATTTTTTCACAAAACATCCCAAAAACCATAGATTAAACCCTCCCAACTTCTTCTTGATTTTTTAATGAGAATCTAATATAGTTATAGTTATAATGTTCCAGATTCCATTCTTCTATCACCCCTCTTTCGGTAGTAAAAATGTTTTAAAGTTAAAATAACTCTTGTAAAGTTGTTTTTCCTGCATTTTAAAAAAGCTAATAACTCCAGAACCATACAACTTAAAAACCTGAAATTTGTGCCATTTTGTTTGTAATTTTATTACCTTTCATTTGATGTGCAACATAACTGCCTTTTTAAAAAAAATTTTCTTCAAAATAAAAAAAATGGAGAAAAAATTAAATAAAAAAAATTTTTGAAAAAAAAAATTTATTAAATAAATTTTAAGTTTTTCCACTCCCAAAATGAACATTTCTGCTAAATTTTAAGTTGAAATTAAAATTTGATCATGTAGAAAAAAATAAAAGTTTGCGAAATTTTGGCAAGTCCCTAAACATTCCATGTAATTTAACAAAAAAAGGTGTTTTACTCATGGGGATTCCAAAAACTCCCTTGAGGGTGTTCATACGATTTGTACCATGCAAAAAAATTTACTTAAATATCAGAAAATACAGCTATTAGCCGATTCGGTACAAAATCCTACAGAGCTAGTTTCCAACCTAATTCAATGTGCCTATATTTTACCTGAATTTCCCTTAGAATTAAATTTTTACGTTATTTTTTCACTTCCAACATGTCAAATCAAATGAAATTAAAAGTGTTTAAAGATAAAAGAATAAAATAAAATCATACCCCGATGACTACGCACAACGCAGTCTACCATTTGGTACCCGACAGGGCTCTGTAAGATTTTGTACCGAATCGGCTAGTAGTTGTATTTTCTGATATTTAAGTGAATTTTTTTGCATGGTAAAAATCGTATGAACACCCTCAAGGGAGTTTTTGGAATCCCCATGAGTGAAACACCTTTTTTTGTTAAATTACATTCAAAAAATTTTTTTATTTATTTTTTCTCCATTTTTTTTATTTTGAAGAAAATGTTTTAAAGAAAGGCAGTTATGTTGCACATCAAATGAAAGGTAATAAAATTACAAACAAAATGGCACAAATTTCAGGTTTTTAAGTTGTATGGTTCTGGAGTTATTAGCTTTTTTAAAATGCAGGAAAAACAACTTTACAGGAGTTATTTTAACTTTAAAAAATTTTTACTACCGAAATGGGGGTGATAGAAGAATGGAATCTGGAACATTATAACAATAATTGTATTAGATTCTCATTAAAAAATCAAGAAGAAGATGGGAGGGTTTAATCTATGGTTTTTGGGATGTTTTGTGAAAAAATCAGTATTTTTTTGAAACTTCAAGGCAACTGCGCACGGGTGTTTATTATTCGAATGAGCTGATATTTTGCATACATTATTATTTTATATAGTGACACAAAACTAGGGGGCGTCACCACCGGAATTCCCAAAAAAAAATTTTACCATACAAATAAGGACCACCCTAATATATATATATATATATATATATATATATATATATATATATATATATATATATATATATATATATATATATATATATATATATATATATATATATATATATATATATATATATATATATATATATATATATATATATATATATATATATATATATATATATATATATATATATATATATATATATACAGGGTGTTTCAAAATTGCGTTGCACGGCTTTTATTCGAAACCAGCGCCTCCTAGGGTCATGGAAGTAAGGTCTACCACTAGGTAAGTGACCCTGGAGAATCCATTGAGATGACTTACAGCACCCCTAGCGGCGAAATTAAAAAGTTAAAAAAATTAATTTAAAAACTAAAGGAGATAGAGCAAAAACCTCAGTGAGAGTATTGTTGCCTACGTCAAGAAGAACTCATTGAAAAAATTTTATCAAAATATCTTGAATATTCGCGGAGATATTAGCATGTGAAAATAGCACTTTTTCGGGGGTCAAAAAGGAAAAAGTTCGCATATTTGCAAATTTTTCAGTGTTATTGTGTAGTTTCGTGTTTTTTTAGCTGAAAGAACACAAAATTTCATTAAAAAATAAAAAAAATTTGCAAATATGCGAACTTTTCACTTTTTGACCCCCGAAAAAGTGCTATTTTCACATGCTAATATCTCCGCGAATATTCAAGATATTTTGATAAAATTTTTTTCAATGAGTTCTTCTTGACGTTGGCAACAATACTCTCACTGAGGTTTTTGCTCTATCTCCTTTAGTTTTTAAATTAATTTTTTTAACTTTTTAATTTCGCCGCTAGGGGCGCTGTAAGTCATCTCAATGGATTCTCCATGGTCACTTACCTAGGGGTAGACCTTACTTCCATGACCCTAGGAGGCGCTGGTTTCGAATAAAAGCCGTGCAACGCAATTTTGAAACACCCTGTATATATATATATATACAGGGTGTAAAGGAAAGTCCCTTTACCCTGTAATAAGTTGCCAACGGAGCAAGCTAAAGCTATGCAGTTAATGTAACGGTATAGTAAAGTGACTATGCGCAATCGAATGCGACCAACCGCAGCGCCCTCTAGCGGAAATTTTAGGAGTTAAAAATTTTATTTTAAAAACTATTGAGAATTTGTTAAAATAGTCAATTACAAAGTTGTAGAGCAGCATCGATTTAGTAGGAAAAGACACCTTAAGCAAAAAAATATCTTGAATAGAACCCCTAAAACGCGCGCTCAATTAGGTTGAATTTACGTTGATTTTACGTCTTAAAACGCTTCTCACGAGGCGAAAGTAAGAAATTTTCAATTTAATGAGTTAAGAATACTTTTGTTCATTTATTTAAGTCATTAAATTGAAAATATCTCATTTTCGCCTCGTAAAAAGCGTTTTAAGACGTAAAATCGACGAAAATTCAACCTAATTGAGCGCGCGTTTTAGGGGTTCTATTCAAGATATTTTTTTGCTTAAGGTGTCTTTTCCTACTAAATCGATGCTGCTCTACAACTTTGTAATTGACTATTTTAACAAATTCTTAATAGTTTTTAAAATAAAATTTTTAACTCCTAAAATTTCAGCTAGAGGGCGCTACGGTTGGTCGCATTCGATTGCGCATAGTCACTTTACTATACCGTTACATTAACTGCATAGCTTTAGCTTGCTCCGTTGGCAACTTATTACAGGGTAAAGGGACTTTTCTTTACACCCTGTATATATATATATATATATATATATATATATATATATATATATATATATATATATATCACATATATATCATATATATATATATGATATATATGTGATATATATATATATATATATATCCACATATATATATTATATTTCCTGTTATATTAAGGCTTTGTTCAAAATACTAATATCCTTTGCCTAATCGAATCGTGTTTAATCGAATTATATATCATTTTTTATTAACCTGTACTCTAAAGGCTTTTAAAACTAAAAAAAAACAAATCTAGCTACTTATAAAATATGCGAGCTAATTTTATTCAGTTAGCATGCTAATATTGTCTCTTTTTAGGATGGTGAAACATTGTTACTTAAGGGGGTCTAGGCCACAAAAATCGTGAGATTTAAAAAAAAATGTTTGCTTTCAAAAAAGAACCCTGTTTTTTCTGAGTTTAAAATGATGTTTGAAATGTGTTTCTATCATAAATAGAACCGGAGAGACAATCATTTGTTGCCGGCTGTTTGGTAATCAAGCATTATATTTACAACATTCAAATCCGGTTTTCTCTAAGATGTGTTTTTCACTGTTTCTCATCTTTAAATTGATTTATGTCAAGAACCGTACACAGTGTTCAGAAGTTGTTTCAGCCATCAAAAATTATTTTGCGATAATATCTTAGGTCTACCACGGCTTTGAAGTTGAATACAAAAAAGGTCACAGAAGCGTGGTTGTCAAAACTTTGCTTATTGCACAAAAAAAATAACTTTCTTTTCTCAATTTTCAGTATCCCCCGTGGTCCCAACCCTTCCAAAGATTTCTTTGCAATCAAATTTTAAATAAATGGTAATTCCGATTTTTGCTCAATTTTTTAGTAAAAAAGTCCATTCCGACTTCTGATGCGGGGTGAATCGGATCAGTCGTAAAAATGTGTGTTTGAAATTTTTTTTGAAAAAATGGTAATAGTTGGAGATTTCAAACAAAAGGGATTTTGTTTTATGTATATTTAAGAATATAATGTATGGTTTTGGTAGATCTGGTGGTATTATTTCTTCTAAAAAAAAAGCGATTAGAAAAAAAGACCGTAAATGACGATTTTAGTTAAATTTTTTCGGCCGCTTCAAAAACTGGAAAGAATGCATGATTCATGGCTAATAAAAGTTTTGCTGTATGTTTACATGTGACAAAGTTTTAAGGTTAACCGATAAGTTTTAGATGGGAAATTTTGATCTCAAACATAACATCTATTGCGAAAAACCTCTCTCAGTGTTTGTTGGTCAATCGAAAGAAATTTTTACTAAAACGACATCAAAATCAACTCGAAAACTTACAGACCCAGCTATTTATAGTAATATGCCGTATATTAAATTATCTTTCAATATAGGTGCAGAAATCAGTGCATTATTTAGGAGTGCATTATTTTAGCTTCTGATAATTGCACTTGCTAAATTTATGGTAAAGCGAACGAAGCTATTCTTTTCTTCATATGAAAACACTAAAAAAAGTAACACTTATTTTTCGAAACTGGAAACGGATAAAACAATTATGCTATGGAAAGACTTTCAATACTTTAACAATTAATTTATTTCAGAAAAAATCTGCAAAACATCTGTCTTGATTTAATTTATACACCAGATCCCAGCTGATCAACATAGCGAGAGAAGTGCTAAAGAACTATGGAAAATTACCAGTTATATGCAGTTTTAAAGCTAAATTTACTATCTTAAACTTATCAAATCATCTCAAAACTTTAAACATTGCAAATATACAGCAAAACTTTTATTAGCCATGAATAATACATTCTTCACAGTTTTTAAAGCGACCGAAAAAAATTTACTAAAATTGTCGTTTATGGTCTTCTTTTCTAACCGCCATTTTGAAAAGAAATAATACCACCAGAACTTCCAAAACCAAACATTATATTCTTAAATATACATAAACCAAAATACCCTTTATTTGAAATCTCCACCTATTACCAGTTTTTCAAAAAAAATTTAAACACGAACCTTTGGTAAAAAGTATCATAAATTTTTGGAAAACCCTATATTTTATTTAAAAAATTATCATTATTTTGGTAAAATATATTAATTTTACCTTATTAGACTATTTTAAGGCTAATATCAAGATCCTGTATCACTTTAAGACGTAAAAATTGCGTTTTTTTTCCACAAAAACTGGCTGTGATCCGATTCACCCCGCTTTGAGGGTGAATCGGATCACGGCTCTTAAAAATTTGTATAAAATAAACCATTCAAAATAATTTATTAGTATTAATTGGGACTCGAAATATTATTTTCAAAGCATTCCAAAATCTTTATTATTAAACTTTTGGCAGCAGTTCAAAGTTCAAAAGTGATCCGATTCACCCCGTTTTACGGTACATACTTTTTAAACATTTTACTTTAATTTAGTGAGGGAAATTTAAAAATTCTATTTACTTTTTAAAATATGAATTTTTCAAAAAAAGTTGCATAAAAATTTCAAAAATTTTTTACTTAATTGTTCATATTTTTTCAAAAAATTAATATTTCTTAAAATGCCTAGACCAAAATAAAGATAATATGTTTCTGTTTGATTTAGTGAAATAATTTTGAAAATTTATTTATAATATTTTGAGTTATATCAATTTTAAATGACTTTTTTAATGAAATTTCAATTTTTAATTTTTTTAAACTTTTTGAATACTTTTCTGATGTGAGTTTGCTTAATTATTGGATGGGTTGATCAGTATAAAAATTTTCAAATTCTAAGTTAATTAGTAAATTTTTTACAAAATTGTGTCCCGGACCCCCTTAATTACTTGTTTATTTCGGTTTATTTAACTTCAAAATATATAAGGGAGAGGAGGGTAATATGGAATACCATTTATTAATTCTACTGGTTTTTAAAAACCCACAAAATCATTTTAAGCACATACTATAACTAATGGTAATGAAGTGTCAATGGTGGAATAAATTATGATTTATTTTGTTGTTATGAAACATGGTACTTTAAAAAAATTATAAATAGGGATTATATATAATATTTTATAATATGGAATAGTCGGGTAATTTGAGATAGCTTTGAACAACTATTGAAAAACTGATTAGACTTCAGAGAGCATAGTTACTTTTAACTTCAAAAACAATATTTAGAAAATTGGGTTTAAATAGTTTTGTTTTTGAGCCTATTTATTCTATTTTTGAGTCTATAAGCCCATAGATAACTAACTACTAATGCCTTGAATAAAAATTTCTCCACGTTGATCTTCGGATAATTTTCCGTTACAAAATATCTTTGTTTAAGATGCTACAGCATCTTTGTTTTCCGGTCCTTTAGTTGATGGCATGAAGTAAATTTCAGATGGCACATCAGAATGGACCTAGTGTTCCATAATACCTGGTACACCATATTGGATTATGAACCATTTTATTGGGGGATAAAACATTGATAGCTAAAAATGACTAAAGCATAAGAAACAATTATTCTTTTGGATAAAATCTTTGAATTTTCACCGGCAAAAACTTTTGGAAATCCCAAAGCATACTTTGTTTTGCAGCGACTGTAACGACAACAATCAGAAGTTAATTATTTGTGCCCAGCATCATGGGAGTCTTCCTTAAGTCTTTCGTAGTATTCCCATATGACAGCCCGATAGAGGGCTGAAACCTTGGTATTCCATATTACCCGACTATTCCTAGATACTCTCATATTCTCTACTTAACTCTTAACACTTAAATTTGAAAAAAAAATCGTTTTTATAAAATCATGAAGTCTCTTTGAAAATAATACGTATATTTATTAAAAACTCTGAGTATTAATTTAATAAATTATATATAATGGGGTATAAAAATGGCATATAAAAATGGGGTTTTGCTTATGCTGGATTTTTATAACATGTCTTCACACATGATACCTTTTATAAGTATTTATACTTTAAAATCCAGCTAAAACTTTTAATAGTACTTTTGTCACATTTTTTTTGGTGAAATATGTACTCAGTAAAGCCTCCCTGATTGAGTAAGAATAATTTGAGTGCTTATATATATGCATAAATTTTTACACAACTTTAAACTAATGCAAATTTGTTAAATCTGAAAACATCTCTTCACAATCTTATATTTTGAATTCAAAAACTTAAAAACAAATTTATAAATAAAATTCCCAAACTTAATAAAACACCAATAAAGTTCCAATAAGATAAACGAATAGCAGTATCAGCCATTTTGACAAACCTTAGCAAACGGCTTTAATAATTCCAAAGCACACAAGCTGTACCTAAGTACAAGTCTAATCTAGCATATTACGAGCCACCAAGTTAGGATATTTCTGGCATAGTAATTCTTGCTTAATTGCGCCATCCCGCTGCAGATCCAAGCAGCCCTCTCGTCTATGGTTTCCAGCACTGTCATTATTTTTAAGCCCCTTACAGCGACTGCTATAGAATCTGACTGCCATGAATCTACGCGCTGGTATTTGTCATTACGCTCGGCTGCTTCAATTAATTTCTAGAAATTTTGAGACGTGCATCTTTGATGGTGGACTCAGCAGAAATCGAAGCGGGATCCGGATTACTCCCCGGCTTGTCCTTTGGCAACTTTGATGACGTGGCTGTTTGTCGCGCCGCGAACAAGCTCAAAACTGTCGGCGAAAATTAGGGAAAATGAACAACCATTAACAAGCCCTCGGGCGAGGCTGATGCAGCTGCGGACGCCATATTTGGTCAGGAAAAAAAAGATCAGGGATTTCCTAACTTTCATAGATCCATCCGTATGACCTCGTTCCTTATCTTTTCCCACACTTAGTCTTCCATTTTGTTTGTTAAAGATGTTATCGATTAGTTTTCTCGTGATAGTCTTAGACATTTTTGCTTAGAAAATTAAATGTACGACTAACTGTAAGACGGAATTAAAACAGTATTTATATTTTTTAATTAATTTTGATGATATTAATATTTAATATTAATAATTAAACTTTGATTACCCTGCCATTTTGGCGAAGCTCCTCAGGATCCATCTCGATCCCCCGCACCAACTCCTCTATTCCGTGGAAGTTATTGATGCATCTTTATGTATCTCAATTGATGATATTGATGTATCTGAATCTATATATATATCCAGAGCTGTCTTGGACACTTTTGGACCAATTTGAACACTGCTTTCTGGACAAGACAACAACAACAAATCCAGAATATAATATTTCATCCCAAACATAATGATATTGAAACATTGAAATTACCAAAATAGACCAGACGAGCTTTGATGCCATAATAGAGTAAACGTTACTAGACCCATCAATGAACTCTTTTGTCTACTTAATTATTTATTTTACTGTTATGTGTGTGTTAGTGCCTTTTCTCTGAAATTTTATGTTATGAGTTTTCTTATGTGCCTTTAACGTTTAAATTTCCAATACATGTTCTTTTCTGGTTTCTTTTTACTATCTAATCAATGAAACCAAAATTTTTATCATTCATTCTTTTAAACCCAATATCATACGTATTCAGGAAGTTATTTTTATAACGTTTGATACTCAATCTATATAATACGATATTGGTTCTGCTGTAAAATAACAATTCGATTTTGAAGCGTTCTCATTGGTAGGGAGATGAACAATGTGTTTTATATTTAAATAAAAAGTGAGGCAGTATAAAATAAACACTATATAGTATTACCCAGGATTTTTATAAAATTTATTTTGAAAAGTATATAGAATATTAATAGTGATAATATATTTTTACATGGTAATTTGACATCCCGTGATTCACCCAAAATTTCATTACACCTAAAATTATTTTCAAAGATTTCTAAACTAGATAAACAATCTAATTTTCTTACAATTTGTTCAATGGTGTAGTTAAAGATATACCTCCTGGAATGATAACTTCGTCTAAATCGATTTTGATCAATTGATTTTGATAAGGTGATCGAATTTGATCAAAAGAAAATGTAGTAAAAATATAGGGTTGTAGGGATAAAACTAGTATTAATGCTTAACACAACTGTGACTTCATGGATTTAAGCCTACTGCAAATGCGTCAAAGAAATTAATTATAACTCACTTTGAACCCAAACCGTCCTTTTGATATCAAACGGATCCAGTAAAGTTCCGGCATATTAAGGATGGGTCTGAAATTAATTATTTGAGATATATAGACGATTTACTAGAGACTTAGGTTTGGATTAAATATCATGGACTGAAGTTAGGATATCAATTATAATTTATATCTGCAGTAGGGAATATAACATTTGTGAAAATTCAAGACTTCGACTATTGGAAAACAATGATGGGGTTATAAAACGCATTTCTTCAAATTTTTAGATTTTTTTATCGTTAGTTTTTTAAATGAATTTTCTTAAATTACAATCGCTAGAATTGGAGGTGTGGCCTACGTGATGTCACTTCTGCTTTTGCCCGAATCTTCACCAATCAATACTTTCAAAGGAAAGGATTTAACAACCATTGCCGAATACGCTTTTGAACGAGTGTGTCGTACCGAAGACAGGTGTGACGTCATACGCTAAACCCAGAACCCTTCTGCGCATTGTAGTTTTAATTTTTTTAAATTAACTAATGATCATATTTTGAAAACAAATTAAAATATTTTTTAAAGAAGCTTTATTGAAATAAATTAAATTTGAAAAATCATTGTATGCCCTGTTAAAATTTTGCTTGTAACTTATATCTAACTCATTATAAGCTATTAAGAATTTACTTTAAAACCTTCTTTGCATATTTTTAATGGACACTAAATTAATAGTTAAAGGAGAATAACTTAAGCAAATATTTGGAATTGTTTTTGTAAACCAATTTTTACCGTATCCTTGTACACCAATTATTTCTTCTTTTTATCAATATTAAATATATCTATTTAATGATACATAATTATCTATCAATTAGTTAAACACATCAAACAAAATTATGTAGAGTAGCAAAACACGTGCATCTGCAATTCATTTTAAATTATCTCTCTATTCTAAACATGTTTCCTGTGAACGCGGTTTCAAGAGAAATGCTTTAAATTTACTGATCTGTATAACACATTTTTGTTATGAAACTGTTTGGATTCTTTTAAGGATGTGCAATATGATTCCATTTGAATTTCTAAAAAAATTATCAATTTTAAAATATTTCCATTTTTTTAGATTACGGGTAAGAACGCTGTTACAAAGGAAGTATTGTCATACAACTTATAATGCATCTAAACACAATGACCAGATTACGCCATATGTTATGGTAAAAATTTTTTTACGTTTTAAAAATGTACCTTAGAGTACTTTCCAAATTAAATATAATTCAAAGATTGCTAAAGGCATTATAAAAACTTACAGATATAATATTTCATACAAAAATTTAACACATTTTATCTTAAATTTATAATTTTTTAGGCTGATAACAATAGGGAACAACCATTTCGTTGACCTAGAACTGTCACTTGTTTTTGAATCACTTTTACGGCTGTACTCACCACTAACTCAACCTAAGGTTAAAATGGAATCAAGCTTTTTCGACAACTCTGATTGGCCTAGAACGACGGGAGGGGCCATTTTGGCCCCTCGCATAGTTTGTTGTTCAATCAATTTAGCGCTAATTAACCAAATGGCTTGAAATTTTCTGACTTTTTATTATTTGACCCTATTTAAGTAATTACCAAATCATTTTCATTTTAGTCCCATAGGAGCAAATATATCGAACCGTATACCTAGAACGACGGGGAGGGTCCATTCTGGACTGTGAAGGGATTTTGTCAATGCGCGTTTGAAAATCGTCATTTCTAGTGGTCACTGAAGCGTGAAGATCCCCACTACTTACCCTGACCTTGACCTTTAATTCCCTGTTTTCACAGGTGTTTGGGGAGTGGTTGGAATTCCAAAAATTCTCTCCCCTTATCTGTACTATAGAAATAAGAAACCTCCCTACTTTTTGTAAGACTAGAGGTCTTGTGATAGCTGTTTGAAATGGAATAATTTTGTTATTTAGAAGTGTATACTAATAATAGATTACCATAAATAATACCATTAATAATAGATTACCACAACTTTTATTCCAAAATTGAAAGATATGCATAGGACACATAAGACTTACTCAAAACGAAGTTATGAAAAATTTTCAATGGTTAGATATACTTGATTCAATTATAAGAGATATTATACTATTGATATTTTAAAAAATTATTGAAACAATATCACATCAGTACTTTCAAACAATTAACTTAATTTTAGTAACCCCATTTTGCAGAGCGCCGTGCTAAGGCAGAGTCAATACAAGAAATCTAGTTGCACAATTAAAAAAACAAATAAAAAGACAGGTAATTTAGCAAATTTACGACAGATATGTGTAAGAGAAAATTTTTATTGTATTTCAGAATAATTTGAAAGCATTTGGGGAAAAAGCCCTCTGATGGCAATGCTTGTAATTCAATTCAGTGTTCCCAAAATTATACAAAATGTGAATGGTTGTAGTCAGTTTGTAAAATAATATGCGTCCATTCACTGTGCGAAAGTGTATTTTAATTCACTATATATGTATAGGATTGATGTATTTACTTAAAATTCAATTATCTGAACGAAGAAAAGGAAATATAATTTCAACTTATTTTATTATCAATTCAATCGTCTATTTCCCCATTAAAAATACAAAATTCTATAAAAACGTTAAGTTTGTCTCCACTATGTTCTAACCAAGTTATTTCTTTGATATTTCTAGTTTAGGGATGTTTGAATAATGATATGAACAAAAAAATCTGCGAGGGTCATTCTGGCCCTCTCCGTCCTTCTAGGTATACGGCTAAGTCCCGTCGTTCTAGTGTTAAAACGTGTTTCCCTTTTTCAACTACCAATCAGAAGTTTAATTCCAGGTTAACCTTATTTTAAGTTAATGGTGAATACAGCCGTTAGTCCCTGAATCCAAAAGTAACTGTAGTTTTTGTCTATCACGTCAACTTTTTAAGATATAGGGTACCCCCAAAATGTGTATAAAAAGCCAAATGAATTATTTTGAACTCGATTTTCAGGGTAAAAATCCATTACTTTAATCTTTAAATTACATGCTAGAGGACAAGAAAGGTTCAAGTTTCTAAAATATGAAAATTTGTAACAAATGGATAGGTTTAAGGGGTAATTAACCCCCAAAAATGCACAAAAAACGTTAAAAATGATAGAGGGTATTTTACAATATTGTTCTTTTATTTTTTATGCAATTCCTCTTTAAATGTCTTAACCCTTCCCCAAGGACCCAAATTTAATGAAAAAAGCAGCAATAATTTTTACTGAAAGCGGTTGAGGTGTTAGCGTCCCCGAAGCATCCACGGAAGGGTTCGGAAGACTCTCTGGCGCTTCGGGGACGCTAACACCTCAACCACTTTCAGTAAAAATCATTGCTGCCTATTTTCATTAAATTCGGGTCCTTGGGGAAGGGTTAAGACCTTTTAAAGAGAAATTGCGTAAAAAATAAGAGAAAAAAAAGTAAAATACATTTCTTCTTTTTAACGTTTGTTTTGCATTTTAGGGGGGTAAATGCCCCTTAAACATATCCATTTGCTACAAATTTTCATATTTTTTAAACTTTAATCCTTCTTGTCCTCTCGTATGTAATTCAATGATTAAAGTAATGGTTTTTGACCCTGAAAATGACCCCGAAGCGCCAGAGAGTCTTCCGAACCCTTCCGCGGGTGCTTCGGGGACGCTAACACCTCAACCGCTTTTAGTAAAAATCATTGCTGCCCATTTTCATTAAATTTGGGTTGGGAAAGGGTTTAGACCTTTTTAAGAGGAATTTCGTAAAAATAAGAGAAAAAATAGTTTAAAATAACCTATAATTTTTAACGTTTTTTTTTTCATTTTAGGGGGGTAATTACCCCTTAAACCTATCCATTTGCTACAAATTTTCATTTTTTAGAAACTTTAACCTTTCTTGTCCTCTCGGGTGTAATTTAAAGACTAAAGTAATGGTTTTTGACCCTGAAAGTCAAATTCAAAGTAATTTATTTTGCTTTTTATGCACATTTTAGGGTACCCTGTATCTTAAATAGTTGACGTGGTAGAAGAAAACTAACAACAGTTTTATAATCAGTGTGCCCATTGAACTCTAAAACAGCAAAAAAAATATAACTCAATAGAAATTATGTTAAAAATTGTTCCCCAGTGTAATAGAAATCAATAATAAACATGGAGTGCCATGTAGGTTTTCTTTTCTATTATTTTTAAAGGCCTTAAGGTATTGTTCAACAAGTTTGGGTTCAAACAAAATATGAAGGCTAAAACACTAGGTGTAATAAACTAACAGTTACCAGGTATAATATTGAATTTAAATGGATTCATTGTGTACGTTTTTATAGAATGTGTGTGTGCGTGTGCGTGCGTGCGTGCGTGTCAGTCACTGAGTAAATTCAGTACAAAGTGTTGTGGTGATTGGGAATCGTTTCAAAAGAACCTGCTTAAACAGCGTACGGGGCTTGGTGAGTGATAGCAAGCAGGGGTCGGTAGCTCCCTGAATTATGAAAATTTACATATTTTATTTTATGATTTAACAAAAACTTGTAGGAGACAGCAAAACAGTTTTTTAATATTTATTGAAACTTAAGATTTTAAGACTAATATTAGTATTTTTACACTACTATTTTATCTTGGAAATCTCCAAAATAATATCTTAATAGTTTTTAATAAAGAGTTCGGTAAATGTTTAAAAAAACTGAAAATATTCTAATGATCTGACCGATAAAAAAATTAATATACTATAATACTTTATTCTTTCCATTTTTTAACATAAATCCTTCAAATCAAGTTATAATCTAAAAGGCTTTAAAGTAACGATCGTATTATCTGCTAAAATCTTATTAGACGAAGATGCACTTACTTTAATCTGGTTACTTTCTTGGAAAATTTGTAAATTACAAATAAATAGATATTATTAAAATGCTTTTATAGGGTGAAAAATAAAGAAAATTAAATTATATTTTTTTGTAAATATATAAAAATGTTATCTCTGTTTATGAGAATATAAGCGATAGTAACAACTTTAAAATATCTAAGGGTTTGAATAAATTCGATAGGAGTGTATAAATAATCCATTTATTAAATTCAGTAGTACTATGCTGTAAAGGTGTGTTACTGAATTCTCAGAATTTTAAGTATAGGCTTGTTTGTGGCCAGTAATGGTAATCCTCAGAAGTGGAACTTGGTGGTTGTGTAATGAAATTCTGGCCTGGGGACATTTTAATTGCACCAAGTGTTGAATAATTAAAAGCAAGTGCTGAAACCTCCAAGTTTAATTTCATGGAAACGCGAATCCCCTATTCTTTCATCGCAACATGAAACTTGCAATATATGCATAAATTATATTATTTAATTATATGCGAGTATGTGTGAGGTAAATTTTAATGAGGAGTGACACAAAGCAGTGATATTTTTCAAAAGCTTTGAAATATGAAATGTAGTTTGATAAAGTAATGCTTTTAAGAGTTACATGTATCTACTCCAGTTTATAACGCATCTTATCTTGGTGTCCACATACTATTTTAACAATATATTATTTTATTCCAAAAAAACTTAACTTTTTTATGCGAACTTTTAGTTTAAATAGTATTTTTTTAATAATATCAAGGGTAACAAAGTTGATTAACAAACTGCTAAATCAGCTCTTTACAATATTTGATTACAGTATCTTTTGTTTGAAATTATTTATTTTGTTTCAAACAAGTACTGTTTTCATTCACGTCTAACAGGTTAAAAACTAGTTTGTTATTTCGTAGTCCTATATTAAACTGGCGACTTATGCTTATGAAAATGGGATGCAATGAAACAAATTCGATTTGTTTTTCTTGTACTGTTAGTTTAAGGTTAAACTTGATAATTAAAGTTTTTCTGTGCAGGTTAAAAATGCAACAAATATGTTAAGATATTTATTAATTCAATGTTTTATCATCTATATGGTACGAATATTTTGAAAATATCTGATATTTGCCTTTTATTAATTTATTTGTATTTTTCAGGTTCTCTTTTTATAACATAATTTATAATTTACATACATGCAGGTTTTTTTAATATAACTGCATTTGGTTTAACTTGTTTAACTTATTTTTCAGTAGACATGAAATATAGAGGAGAGGAGGGTATTATGAAACACCCTCTATATATTTAAGAATAACTCTATTGGGTTTTAATAAAAATCCGCCGAATCATTTTAAGTAGATGCTATGACTAATGACAATGAAGGGTCAATGGTCAAATAAATCAGCATTTATTTTTTTGAATAAAAATATACTTTAAGAAAAGTTACAAATGGAGGGTTATATGGAACAGTCGGGTAATATGGAACAGTTGGATTTACAGCTATTGAAAACTAATTAAACCTTAGAGAACATAGTTAATATTAACTATAAAAATATATTTAACAATTAACGTTCAAATAGTTTTGTTCATGAGTCTATTTGCAATAGTCACAAACATAATCGTCTTTTTCTGCTCCAGTACAGTCAAGATGAGCCCTTAGAAAACAGCTAATACATTGGATCCAAGTTTCTGCACGTTGATCTTCGGAAAATTTGTCATTACAAAAGATCTAAGTTTAAGATGCTTCAGCATCTTTGTTTTCCCTGTCCTTTAGTTGATGGCAGGGAGTAAATTTCATATGGCACATCATAATGGACCTAGTGTTCCATAATACCCGACACACCAGCTTGTACTATGAACCCTTTTACTGACCTATAAAACATGGATAGCTAAAAAACGACTTCAGTATAAGAAACTACTGATCTTTTAGTGTAAATTATGCTTAACAACAAAATCCAAGTCTCATAGTTACTGGTAGAATAAAAGGTTTGAACATTTACCGTCAAAAACTTTCGAAAATCCTAAAACACACTTTGCTTTGCTGCGACTGATCAGACCACAACAAGAAGCTAAACGCTTTGAGCTTTGCATCATGGGGGATTTCTTAAGACTTTCGTAGCATTGCCACGTGATAGCAGTACGAGGGGGAGCAGAGACTCAGGTGTTCCATATTACCCGACTATTCCATAATACCCTCCTCTCCTCTATATGAGAGTTTTCAAAATTTCCGAATAATCTAAAATTATTTAAAGTTAAGTTGTGGTATGTTTTAGTAATGGCATAAAAAAGTGCATCGTTTGTAGTATCGTAATAGCATAGAATTTAATGTCATATTCTATCCTTACTTTTAGGTATTAGCAACAATTTTAAACTTTTTTTTTAAATTTAAACGTTCTCCAAGAACAGCCGGGTTTTTTTACCTTATAAAGTTCCTCGCTTATCTTTTCGAACCTATTCATCGGTTGCTTATTCTAAGCCAACATAAAATCTATTCACCCCATCAATTCCTTCATTGTTCCCAACGAGGCTTACCCCGAAAGCAAAGCTCTAAGTCCCAAATCTTAAGGGGATGAAATAATTAGAAAATGGAGTTTTTCATCTCCTAAACGAACCGAGTAATGGATTCAATCGGCCGACCTCCGCAAACACTAAAGGCGGGCCATGATTGACGCCGATTCTATTTTATAGCCGAGGAAGCGAGCAACTTACGCTAATGCGTGAACGAGATAATCAGAATCCTGTTCCCGATAACCAAACGCGGTGGAACAAAAAAAGTGGGGAAACGCATCTTTCCCCAGACGCCGATTAAGTTGTGAAACACCCCCTTGGCAGCCATGCTCATAAGCTTTTGTTCCACTTAAGGGGGTAAATATGCTCTTGCGATCGCTTGGAGAGGGGAACTTCTTCCCTTTTCCAAAACAAATGAAGGCGGTGACCCTTACAGTGTGTGGAGTGTTTGGAATTTATGTGTCGTTTTCCAAGCAATCACGGTTCCCCAACCGGCCTTCAATTTGCTGGGTGGAAAATGAGATTAGATGTAATCAAATAATCGAAATTAGTTGGTTTTATCTGGCTCTTTTTGTTCTGTCTCGTATAAAATAACCGCTTGTCAGCAAACATGCTTCGTATTAGTTAAAATATGGAACACATTTTATTTAGTAGAAAATAATAACAATAATACAGTGAAGATGTAATTATCAAGCTGCATTTTTAAAAGATCCCATAACTGTATTTTAAATTAAATTATTAATTAATATGGAAAAGTTCAATGCGATTCGTCTTGAGTATAGATTTTGTAATCACACATAATTAATTTTGGATATAACATATATCTATGTTATTTATGCTATATAGATAAACATATTAACATAGATATCAGCTCCTCAACATAAACGAAAAATGTTAATTTTAAATTTTAAACAAGAAAACTCAAAGATTTAGCTGAAAATAGATTAAGATGAATACTTAAAAATAAATTTAGCTGAATACTTAAACAAGAAGACCCAAAAAAACTTTAAATACAAAAAATCATAGTACCTCAACTAATCATCATAATAAGCTATTTCCAAGATAAATTCTCTCGTTTTCTGTATATCTCATTTTACATTCCATGCGGTTAGCAGACCTGCCAACTCTCCGGCTTTTGGCCGGAGTTTCTGGCTTTTATTTTGAATCGTCAGTCTCTATATTTTGATTGGGAGTTTGATTAGGCTGTTTTTCGGAGTATTATCAGGCACCCGATCGAAAAAATGAAGCCGTAGATATGAATTACAGGCAGAAAATTCAGTTCAAAAGCAGAGGAATTGGCAGGTCTGGGTTAGTATACGTAAAAACTTACAATGAAAGTTTCTCTTTTTGATTTTCTCAATTTGCAGTATGTAAGTATCTCCCATTTTGAATAAACACGATTTCTATCATGATAGAAATATAGATAAAATTCTAAGATTTCTAGTTTATAAATTGTGAATATGTTTTGGTTTTCTTGTTTAAAATCAATCTTCAGAATATTTTAGCTTTTACTTGCAGAGATGTTTAAAGAACGGTATATAACGGTCTCAAGACTCAATTTTTCACTAAAACACAAAACATGCGTTTGGAATTTCATCATCATTTTTTAAATTTATATTAATTTTATTGGTATTAGTACTTTTTTTAAAAGGGCTAATATGCTAAATGTAATGGTGTAAAATAATATAGAACATAAAATTCAAATTATTATATCATGTTATTCTATAAATGTGATTTCCCTTATCTTCCCTTTGTTAAAACATTTATAAATAATTATTAATTTATATGTTTTAATAAATATAAGATAAATTCAATAAATTTATGTTACGTTTATACACCAGTAGTACAATACATTTTCTTGTTTTAACGAAAGGAAACTTTTAATGATATTATCGACATTTTGTCGGTTTTCTAGTGCTTTTTGTTTTTAGATACATTTTAAAAACTTTTTTGAATAATAATCAAGTATATATGCATTATGTTTTATGCATAAGTACCCTAACTACAATAGAATTTTAAAGTACCTGCATTTACATAAGGTTTAAACGTTACACATATATAATTTACATAACATTATACACTTATGAAATAAAATAAAATAAAATTTGTTAAAAGGTGGGCGGCTAAATTTGTGTTCAATTTTTACCAAACTTCCCTAAAATATTCGTCTTATGTATAATAAAACTTTCTTGAGAACACATTTATAATAGCTATTGTGTTTAAAAATAAATAAATGTTTTTAATTGATAACACTATGACATTTATTTATAGTTTCATAAAAATTTAAGCCGCCCTAAGCGTTTTGAAATAATTAATAAAATTTTTAAAAATTTTAATTTTAAAAACTACATACTCTTTTTGCACAAAATTTCTGTGTGGTTTTTTAAATCACTATTATAGAAACACACAAAATTTTGAGTTTGTTGGTAAAGAATTTCAAAAAAAAATTTTTAGTGTCCACTGTAGCCTTAACGTAACATTTACTATTTTTAAATGTTGAATATAACTCAGTCTACATAAGAAGACTGTAAATGTATTTTAATGTATTTTAAGAAGTTCTTACTGGGCTTAAATTATAAATTTTTAAACTTACTCCACTTTCAATCTAACCAGATTATTTACATTAAAAATGGAATTATAAGGTACAACTATTAGGTGTTTGTCCAAACTTAAAAACATTTAGAAACCTAAACCCTTTAATACCTTAAACCTTCGCAACAATAGTTAAAAGCGCTTTTTCACCCATAACTAATATATGCGAAGACAGATTCAAGAACTTTCGTGCCCGAAAACTCGTGACACTGACAGATCCCCATCCATTATACCCCTTACAGGACATTTTGCTCTTGTATTGTCTTCAATAACGAGTCTAACATTACCTCCAGGGCAACCGCGGCCGCATTAAACTAAAGGATCGGCTCTTTTTTATGTATCAAGAACTAATGGAGGAGTTTAGATATCAAAACGGGTGGGATTACTATGATTGTTTAACCAATAAAGCTGGATATAGGGGGGAAGTCATCAATAATCGAGCGGCTGGGTATGAAAGCTTTATTGATTCCAGGGACCTTGGTTATCCATCTCACAACTGAAAACATCCGGTCAAGAAATACTTTGGTGGCAGCTGATTCCCAAATAGCTTTTTTCGCATCTAGGAATCCTGTTAATGTGGTCATTAAGCTGTTAGGCTTGTTTTGTATTTACTGAATATTTAAGTAAAACCTTTTGAGGAAGGGATATTTCTAATTTTTGTTAGATTTTTAATAAAGTCAGTTTTTTTAAATTAATTCATGCATTTTAATAAAAGTATTTTTAGTTTGCATGGTCTGTAAAATTATGATTACCGAACGTTTTTTTTTCTAAGCGTGTTTTTACTAGACAAAACTGATACTTTATATTTTTGAGTAAGGTTTACTTCGTTTTTTAAATCTATGTTCCATAGAATACCCTTATAGTCTTTTAAACCTTCCAAATTTAATTTCCTGCAAAATGATGTAAAAGTTGTTTCAGTTCTAACAATGAGAGCAATTTAAATACAACTCTTAACAGGGAAATCATAGTAGAAATTAAATAATCAAGCCACATTTAAGGAGATCGATAAAAATTCACACCCTAATAGAATAAATTTATAAGAAGTCAACTTCACTGTAAAACGTAAATCCAAGTAAATGCATTAGAAATTTAATAAATAAATATTTGAATTACTTGTAATGAAAACAAATGTAATCATTTTATTCAGTTCTTTTAAATTAAATTTGAGTCTTTTTTATCATAAAAGTCATTCTTAGAAATCATCTAAAACAATCACCTTATGTTCCTGAGAAAAAAAATTGTTTACATGTGACTAGAATTCCCATTATATGAATCGTAATAATTCCCCTCCATACATCATAAAATAGAAAATTAATTTTCAATAAATAGCAATCTATGTCAAGTTTCACATACTGAACTGTAGGAGATATTCTCGGAAGACGCATCGTAAATTTGCATATTCATATTAATCGAAGGGCAGAACTGAAGTTGAATGCCAAAATAATTTTTGAAACGGGAATGATGGGGAATATATTACATAGCACACAAGCAAAGGAGGGGATCCTAGTGTAAAAAGAAGGGTATTTCCCTTCAAATACATTCCACGCAACACAAGTCAAAGAAGCAGGATGAAAAACATTTGGAAAAGGAAGAGGGGAATAATTAATAATTTTGAACGAGAAGAAATTGGAATAAATCAACAGTGCCTTTTCTTTGGATTTGATGGTATTTTCAGCATCCATACATTTATAGCCTTTGATAGTGGCTTGAATTTGGAATTAGTTTTAATGTCTTTCCGTTGCAATATCTTTTTCTACCAGCTGGAATTCCTAAAGCGTTTTCGTTAACTTTTGCGCGAGGCACTTTTGTTGTTTTGTTTGTTTGAATGTGATTTCAAGTTTTCTTGATTCAAAAGGAAGTTTTTTTTAAGATTTCCTTAGAAGATAAGAATGGGAGTGAACTATGGTCCCTCTTACTGGTACTGAACTTGCAATGGAATTTATTTTCAAAAGAATGATTTGATGGAAAAAATACTTGCCAAGAAGAAAGACTTCTAAATGCATGTTTTATTTTCAACGACATTATTATTTCTTTTAAGTTGTTTGTATAAATTGTTTCTTAGAGGGTTTAATTTTATAGTTCTTTGAAAAATTTTTGAAAAATGTCTATCAATTTGATGAAACCGATAATTATAATTATCCGAATACAGATATGCAATTTTCTATTGAATGATAAATGCAAATATTTGTCAAGATATAAGTTTCAAACATTTTATATAAAACTTGTAAAATAAATACTAGCCATGCAAATATAAAACTGAATTCTATAATTAAACCTTTGCGCATTTGTGCCACCTTGAAAACCTAACTGTTTCCCGTGCACCAACCGAAGTACCTATTAAGACCTCCTCTCACTTCAATCTTTATTTAGTAACAAACCCTACGTTTATCTTTTAATGTAATGCAAATTGCTGCTTTAAGTAAATCCATCTCAAATTCACTTTATCTAATGTCTATGTTGACAGTAAAATGTATTAAAATATACCTTATAGCATTTTACTTTTCAGATTTAATCAAATATTGGTAATACTGGTAATAAATATTTTAGGAAAAATAAAAAATAAGTTATCCCCTCCCACAGTACTAGAATATTTTCTCTATTAAGCTAACATTAGTCGATTATTGATATCTTGTTGTTAAATAGAATTTTGATAAGAAATTTTAAAAGTTATAAATAAAATTTTCAGTGTTGCATGGTGCGGAAGAGATCGATTGCAGATCAGTAAAAACTTAACGGTGAAAATATGTGAACCAAATAAAAAGGTTTCGTAAATCATTAAATCAGTTGAATTTCGGAATTAGTCTACATGCACTCGACCAACAGGATATAATCAGAAGAAAATCTATGTAATCAAAAATTGCTTGAATGCGTCTAAATCCTGAATGTGTAGTTTGAATATTGATTCATTTTTTCCTACTATGGGAAAAATTCTAAAGCAATTGATTTACAAAATATACACTGAAGAATTATTTTAATATATTAGCGATGCATTTACCCAAAAATTAGGAGTTATAATGAACACAGTGTAAGCATTTTATTAAGCATTATTTTCTCCCAGACTAGAGGTAACAAATCATAATATCACTTCCACAAAAGCGTTGGCGAGATGCCATGATGGCTTTCCAAGACTGCGTTCGAAAGCACATCAAGAGAAATTTGGCTAAGGAAATTGAAAAAAAAAGAAACGCTCACTCTGTCAGAAGAAACAAACATTTCTTCTCGCACAATATCTCAGCTGGGGATCGGTATTCAAACTGAGCATTATTCGTCCGTCGCTGCAAGTACTACTCCTTTCATTCATTCCCAAAAAAGTGTCCCAAACAGAGAACTAACTCAAATCTCTATAGCGATTGCTTTGCACTGGAAGAATGAAAACAATTTTTGCTTTGAGTCCTCTCTGATACGACGTCGCAAAGCAATCATGATATACGCTGCGAGGGACGTATTGCAAAATAAGGCATTTTGTGTCCTTTCGTTCGAGTTTAGTAAAGGGATGCACTGACCAGAATCTGTTCTCATGTCCTGGAGGGTTGATGCAGCAGACCCTACTGAAAGCCTTTCCTCTAAAGATTTGTTTTGTTTGCGAGGGACTTTTGGAAAAGAACAAAAGTATACTCTATTTCAAATCCTATCCATTGGTTTTGTTTTGTGGGCATTGCTGTGATTCAGAGAGATTTCATTTGTGGCAGTTCTCTTCTTCTTGGGCCGCACATTCTGATTTCCGTCTACGTTTGCTATGAAATTGGAAATATGCAGATTCAGGAGGCGAGCGAAAACAAATTTCTTTTGTGTGTGTATGTGCGTGTTTATAGAGTTTCTTAGTGTCGTTATGATTTCATAGCTCAAAGGGAGAGCTCTTCGAAATGTGCTCTGAAACCCCCGGTATTAAAATGAAAACATTTCTCTTTCCGGAGAAACCGCGCTCAGGAAGTGAAAATGGAATTTTTTTCTTGCCGATGCGAGTGTATATTCAAAAACCAAATATTTAAAGATAGTTAAAAACGCATATGATAGTTTTGGATAGTAAGTTTGATATCTGATGGAATGTATGCATTAAAAACGTAAGTATGAAAGGTACTCGAGAAAAGTTAAAGGAAGGAAAATGTGTGAAGCATCTTAAATGATTCTTTCAATTTTCGTATGATTTCAGTACAACTACTTTTGATTATTTATGTATCGTAACTATTTATATTCAATAGTATAGTTATTTTCATAAAAATTGTTATTCTGAACTTCTTAATACCTTATTTTTACTTAAATTGAATGTATCATAATTTTCAATTTCAATGTGGCTTGTTATTAATATGGGCAAGTTTTTAATACGTAAAAAGAAATTAATTTAAAACGTTTAATAATCATTAATCAAAATGTTCTTTTCACAATAGTTCTCAAAAAATTCATTTATTTCTAGTAAATAGTTTAACGAAGGATTATTAAAAAGGATTATCAAAATCTTAAGTACAGTACAAAACTTTCACTATTAAATCCTCAAAAAGTTTCTGGTTGATCAGAATAATGTTTCTTACTTGTGGTTTTGATTATGTGAAAATGTTTACTTAAAAAACCTTTTAACCTAATTTTATACCTTTCCCTTATAATTTTGTTTTGCATATATATCATCATTTTCATATTAACTTTATAAAAGCTTTGTTAAATAACTTTGATATAGGTCAAATTTGGTATAAAAATATATACATGTACACATATCATATAGATACATATATACATATTTTTAAATTGGGTACTATATTTATTGTACTTTTACTAATAATTAATATTAAACAAAATTCATGATTGCATTTCATATGCCACCCTGTATTTATTTATATTTGATAATTTCATTGCTATATCCTCAAACTATTGATATTTTTATCACTCCGCTAAGTTTTAAATCTTACGTCTTTGAAACCCGAAAGAAACTTTAAATCTCTAACAACCAACCAAATACGCCCCTTGCTAATTACACCCGCCCCCTTACTAAAGCCAGGACGACACCCATCGCAAGACCCCCTTACACCCTTGCTTACAATTGGAAAAAGGTATTCCGCATCGCGCGCAGAAATTAAATGCCTGTTTAGAACCCATTTCAATTTAAGTTTAAAAAGAAACCCTCCAAAACGAGTTACAACTCCAAAAGTTTTCGGAAACCTCCAGTGGCCGTGACTTATCAGAATGGTAATTACTGCACCAGGAGAAGAGACGGAAAAGCAACTTACCAAAGAATAGAAAAGGGGAAAGGGATCCAGAGGGATGGGAGCTCAATTGATCCACTCCCCCGATCTGCTTAGGATCTAAAATTCATGATTTTGCATCAAAATAGGAAGTAGTCTCTCATAGCTATCATTATCTTTGAGTGGGGCACAGATCTTTATTTGGGCTGCAGCAAAACCCTGCCGAATAATTTCCCAAACTGCTCCTTTAGCCCTCCAGGTTCACGCCTTTCAAATTGGGTTGCTGGGAAACAGTTGCGGGATATCGAAAATATCGTTTCCAATTACAGAGAAAAGTCCTTGTGCAAGGATTAGTAGAACTTTTGTTGTATGTTGGTTGGAAGTCTATTTTTGTGGTTTTCTTGTAATTACATTTGAATCGAAAGTCAGTTAAAAAAACTTCTTTGTGACGATTGTTTTGTTTTTAAAAAGAAAGAAAACTGTTAAGATGTGAGTTTATTTCTCACAAGTTTAAGTTAAAATGGAACATCTTATGTTTTTAAAAGTTCGGAATCAGTATAAATGCGTAATAGTTTCATTTAAAGTAATATTAAATATATACATGTAAGCATTTGAGAAAATCGAATTGTATGGATCGATTGTCCATAACCTCTGATTATTACATTTTTAGTTTTTTTCTACATATTATAAGCTTTCCATCCAAACTTTTCATTTGAAGATTGCTATGTAGTACAGTCGTAGAAAAAAAACTTATACAGTTCGCATTGTAAGCGAACTACTGGGGTTAGGAAGATACTGTAAACGCCAATTTTCATGATTTAACGTCTACTTTAAATAAAGCTATAGTTGATGTCCTTAGGGGACAGTCTACATATTAAACCAAGCACCAACTTTCGTTTTCCTATGGGCGACATCAAATATTATTCCCGATTCTGAAAGAGCACTCTCTAAAACCCCTCAAAACCAATTTTCATGTCATTTGGTCCCCAAATAAAGCCAGGAGTGGGGGGTTGAAGTTCGTCGAATTTACGTTGAAATCTCGTTCTTTACGTTGAATTCTCGATTTTCGATCCTTACAACCATCAAACCCGCAACGTAAAAACGAGATTTCAACGTAAATTCGACGAACTTCAAGTTTATCAGTTTTTTTTCTGCGACTGCACCTGCATGCAGAAGGGGTTGAGAAGAATATTTTGTTTTTATTTAGAAAAGTAAGTAAGTAAGTTAGTAAGTAAGATTTCATGCATAGAATAGTTATGAAATACTTTTTAACTACATTCTTTACTTGCCCAAATAAAGACCGCAGAACAGTCATTTTTTGGATTACATATGTCATTTTTTATAATAAACAAGTTTAAAATTTTTAAAGTAGCCACAAACTAATGATTTACTTGAAAATCTTATTATAAAATAAATAATGCGGGATATTTTATAACTTACTGTGATTTTTCCCGGGATAATTCAAAAAATAATTATAAAACTCCAACATTTCAAAACGTATTTACATTTTAGGCTGAATTGAAGAAAACCAAAACTGCATATCGTATTAAATACTCAATATATTCATCATTTAGTAAAACACACTAGGGCTCAAGTGCAAGATCCTTTGCTTTAATTAATTGATAACAAAATTCCTTCGCACAAGAAACTAGGATGTTCTGCCTTTGATTGAATTAAAGTATATTTTGCAGGGGTATCAATCTGGTAATTTGACTTTCTAAGCCTAGTTATTAATAGTTAATGCCTCTACCTACACTCCCAAAACTTATTCTGGGCTTTCTGTCTTGTATTATATTGAAAGAAGTTTTAAAAGCACAACTATAAATTTTTAAGATGATCCATTAGTTTTAAATATGCATGTTGAGGATCATTTTGTGTTTGGAACTACGTTTTCATCTGCTATACTTTTATTCAAAAAAGTTGTATACTAGTTTTAAAATTGATGTAAATACTTGAGGGATACTATTTTTATAGAGGGATATTCTTTTGAAATTTCTCTATTTTGAATTTTATAAGTGAAAAATATCTGGCTTTTACTGTGTGTATGTAAACTTGCTGTTATTAAAATTTTCAAGGTCAATATAACAGTTTACCTAATTTTATTTTCAAAAAATATATTAGTAGTTTAATTACATCACCTATATGGGTGTTGATAAGCAATTAAAGTAAAATATTTGTTTTTAGTGAATTAAATGCACATAAATGTGTTTTTGAGTAGAGTAAAATCCCACGGGTGTGTTATCTATCTTTTCTATAAACTTTTCACGATGTAACACAAGATAGAAGTATTTCTTCATGTTTGAGTTAAGTATTTGCACTTTTCAGTTAAAATAAATTTTCTTTATCTTTCTTTATATGAATCTTAATGAAACGTTTTTAGTTCTGAGAAACATTTTTAGTCATTAAAATGTTTTTTTAATCTAGAAATAAAAAGCTGCAATTTTTATCCTCTTAGGAAGGAAAATTCCTCATGGCATAAATAATAAATTAATGACGGAATAAAGACATTTGTTTTATCCGTAAATATTATCAACTACGTTAGATATATTTATAACGGTCTTTAGTCACAATGGCTGTTACTTAAACACAAAATTTTGGATATAATCCAGCATATTGTTTTGACCTGTATTAGAAAGGGAAATGATTCTCCCCTTCTTTAGAAATAAACCTATCGTTGGAATGCATCCTAAATATGGTTTTTACACTTAAAGTGATAGTGAAATCAAATAATCTTATTTAAAATCCTTAAAAATTATCGTAGAAAATTTAACTGAAATACTCTCTTGAGTCATAAAATTCAATTTTAAGAATTTATCAAATTTTCAACAACTACACCTAAAATCAATTTCAGTTCATTAAAAGTTATTTTGTATTACTTTTCTCAGTCTGAAAGCGTGAAATTTTCCATGAAACAACACTTTTATATAGTTCAGTTTCCAAAAATGTTTCTACAAATTAAAAACCCATGCAAAAATATGTAAAAAGTAAAAACTACATGATTTGTAGGAAGGATTTCAAACTAATACGTTTTAAGCAGCTCAAACTATTTTGTGTTTCAACTGAATACAAATAGTTTTTTTCGGGAAACAGGTTGATACTAAATTGATTTTATTTGTTTATTTGGAGGGATTCCCTTTGAATCCTTTTCAAAACACTAAAATAAATTATTTGATGTTTCATTTCTTTGCTTGTTGGCAAAGCTCCATCTTTTTATTTAGGACAAATATGATGTTAACACCAAGTTTTTTTTTTGCTTTTCGGAGGGTTCTATCACGCTTTTGCAAAGTATATAAGTTTTTGTAAAATGTGTATCCCCTAAAAATATTGAAATAATTGTTTAAATGACTTTATTTAAATTATTTATTTATTATTTATGAGAATTTTGTATGTATATTTTAAAACTTATTCAGAATAATACCTTCAACATATTTCTTCTCAACATGTATTGATAAATGCCATGTATAATAGATTTTAACAAAGCTTGAGGCCGTATGTGCTACACCGTCGTAAAGAGTCTCAAGTCAAGTGAAGTCATAATAGATGGAAAATGTTGATTTTATAGTTGGTCTTGATTCTAAAATTGAGTTCATTCAATGTTTATTCTATGAAGTACACACAATTTTAAAAGAACAAACTTGATTTTTAACAAAAAAATAATACTTTTTTGTGAAAACTGGTATGTTTTTATGTTAGACTACTATTTACAATAAGATCAAATTTTTCATAAGCTATTCTTTTTCTAGGATCTTCCCTGGACTATTAAAAAAAGCTATTGATGTTAGGAAAGTTTAATATCTTTATTCCGTCCTTATTTCTTTTTTTACTCTATATATCTATATTATCTTATATCTTTATTCTTTTAACTTTATTAAGTTCCATTTAATTATCTCCCCTTATACATCAAATGTTCGTTATATACAAAATGAAATGAACACAAAAAGATTCTTGCTCCTTAATGCAGAAAATAACTAAATAAAAACTAAATGAAACCCAAAACAAAAGACTTAAGTTATTAACTGTGTCTTTGGACAGAAAAATCCCCACTCTTCCAGACGGGATTTCCAGTTCCCGATGTGTAAATATCAGAACAGAGGGAGAAAAAAGGAATCTCCAGTATATTCCAGAATGAACCCACACACTTTTTATCCCTCCCTGACCCCTCACGGTGGCCCTTCACGCATGCGCAATTCCCCTCCTCAGCTGTCACCCCTCGTAGTCTCCAAATAGTTTTATTTTATTTTGTTTTCCACCCTTTTGCGGAAGGGGGTCAAAAAAGAGCCGGATTCCCAGTGGCTTCGCCTACTGTGTTCCCTATAATTAAATAGGGTTTTTGGATCCCTGGTGTCAGGATCCCAAATCCCATTACGGCGAATGAGCTTGATTCTTTTATCCCAAATTTAGTAATAAGATGGAATTTTAAAGATCAATCCTGATTTCACGATAGCTTTAATTGAAAAGATTGGTCCCTGGACAAGGCTTTGTTTACTACCGAGCACGCTTGACTGATTTTTATTAAAGGATCTGATTTATTCTCTCACAAATGGGTGGAATTGCGGCGGAAAAAGATCCGGTATTTTTATCGGCATCGATTTCCTTTTGGCCCTTAACGTGCTTGTGGAAGGATTCAGTTTCCAATTGAGTGAGGTTGGCCGTCGGAAGTTGGGTTGAGTTTAGTCTTATTTAAGACCATTTTATGGGCTCCGGCAAAAAATCACCACGAGACTTTTGAAAAAGTTGATCCGACTGGAACCGAGTACTTTTTCTTTCCAGTTACAGATGTTTGTCATTTATTCAATAGTTCCTCATTCGGAAAGTCTTATTGATGTTAACCTAATAATTTATATTGATTGCTGAGGGGAAAACTGTGTGTTATGGCAATGTTGTCTTTTGGAAGTGGATTTTTATGAATAAAAAAAAGAGGAAAGTAGTTTTGAGAGGAAATAAATACTTAATAAAATACGATACTCAGACATTTTCAAATGTTAAAGCATTTTTAGCTTTTTTAGTATGTATACTTGGCAATACTTATAAGAAATTTATACTTTTTCTTTAATATTTTTGAAATGAATTGCAGTTTTATTTGGCATACCTACACAAAAAAATGTTTTCAAAATTTGAAAACATGTGTTTAAGTGATATTTTAGGTTTACGGTTTGGAATGACATCTGGTCAAATAAAAAATCATTACATATGATAAATTATGGTTCAACTGACAATTTAAAGATTAGTCTCCTTAACCCCTTTAGTCCTAGAGGTTTAAATTTTCCTTAGGATTCAACGATAACCTTGAGTGGATTAGGATTAAAAGGGTTAAAATGGAAAATTAGTTAAAAATACTAAGTAATAATTCTTAAAATTGTTGAAACTGGATTTTCCTATACGCCATTAATACCGTATAAACATATATTATATATAATTCACTAAAAATACCGTAATTGTCCTTACGTTCTTTATTATTAATGTAATCACGAAATGATAAAATCGTATTTAGTGTCAATTCTTTTGGATACGTATCTATTTAATCTATTTCAATGAAGTAATTTGATTAAAAATGTCTTGTAGTGTAATTTAATGTTATTTCACGATATTCCTTAAAATCATTTTTACATGCTTCATAAAATACAAACAAAATGTTTTAAAATATTCTTTATGCTTATATTTCTAAAAGTTTTTTTTAAAATTTGCTCAACATAAAATGCCCCGCAACATCAAACCCAAATGCATTTTTATTAGTAAAAAACAAAGCGTTCGGGCCTAAAAGGTCTCAAATACATTTCACTTTTTCCAAAGCAAAGTAATAAAAAGGAACGAACAGAAATCATCAATCTCCCCATTGACCCAAAAGTTTCGATTTACACCGTCTTCAATATAATAATGAAGGCGAAAAAGCCTTAATCAGTCCAGAATAAAAAGCTATGTTGCTATCGTACTCTTCAACAGATATCTTGCAGCTGCCTCCGATTTACGATACCCTAACACTTGTGAATTGTCTTTGTGGTATCATAAAGGATGCAGATAGCTGGTATACGACACCTTAGGGTTTACGTTATACAGCCCAGCTTAAGAGTAAACGTTATCTGCAATTTTACTATTCAATGTACTCGGAAACGCCTTTTTATGGTTGGGCACTAATCTGCTCTTGACTTTCTTTAGGCGGTTAGTCCTTGGTACATAAACTTGTGTAATGCGCATATCCTGATTTTTATTTGTACGACATTTATGAAGAAAATTCCGCAGATATGCATCTTGCAAACATAAAAACGAGATGTATTTTTTTGTATTAAGAGCAGTTTAGGGAGGCTTTTTTACGAATATTTAAATTTCTGAAGAATGTTAAAGGGTTTATAAAGGACATCATGTGAAATTTTAGCATCCCAAAACTAATGTTACAATATTTTATGATTTTAAAAACAAAAACGTTGTTTGAATAGCATGCATTAGGTGTTTATTTTAGCATATATTTGATTTTATTTAGAACTTGGTGGAAAAAAGCTCACAAAAATATTTTATGAAAAGGGAGTGCTTCACCACTACCTATGGTTAGAGGAATATGTGAGAAAACTCCAGCTCTCAAGCGTCGCCTCCAACCGTGGACAGGTTTCAACCTTGTTAGGGCTTATCAGCACGGTATGGGAAGGTATATAAACTAAAAGTTCTCCCTCCGCTCTCTTGCGTTACCTTCCTACACCGTGCTGATGAGCCCTAACAAGGGTGAAACCGGTCCACGGTTGGAGGCGACTCTTGAGAGCTGGAGTTTTCTCATATAATATTTTACTTTAAAAACCTGTGAAAATCAATGAAATTCGTAGTTAGTGCTAAAAACCAGTATCTTCCTTTATTAAAGATTGAATCGAATTTGTGCTGTTAGTTTTTATAGAGAAACGCACAATAATGTTATTTAAACTTGTTTTCCTTTTAAGGTAAATAATTTAATAATTGTTTCACAATGCATATCACCTAAAGTTATTTTATACATATATTCATTGCATATACTTTTTCTTGGAAAAAAATATTGGAATCTTATTTGTTCATAAAGTATTTTTCTAATAAGTTTTCAAAGAAATATTAATTTAGAATTTTGGTGAGTACTTTTCCTTTTTTATAAAATTCTAAAAAATTTAAATAAGATAACGAATAAAAAATTCCATTTCAAAATATAACTTACAAAAAATCCAAATTTCTACTATTTTACCATCAGTTCAACTCATCAGTTACTCAAATTCTGCAGCAAAGAAAAATTCATATAAAACTTAAAAGTTTTTTACCTGCTTGAATTTCAATATAAATGTTCCAAGATCGCTTAAAAAAAGGCTTGGCAAATTATGGCTTAAGGAAATCTTGCCCATGAAAGGCTTAAAAATAAATCTTCATATCCCACAGTCCATATATCGATCTTCACTAATATATCTAATGAAAAACTACCGTGCACGCTTACATGAACATATCTTCCTCATTTATACCTTTCTCGGCTTTAATGTTATTAATTACAACAGTGTAGTATCCCACGGAAAGAACTAAACAAAGCTGATACCGCCATCTTCATCCCAAGCTTATACGAAGAATAAACGATCTATGTTAAGCATTTCAGTAAAGATTAATGAGCAAAATTTGCAATTCTTCCTCCTCACCATGATAGAAATTTATGCTCAAACATGATTTCCATATCCCACTGTAATCCAGGAAAGCTTCACTCTTCCAGATAACTTTCCGACTCTCAAAACACATCCGTTGTTTTTTGTGAAACATTTCTAACGTTTCTTTCCTTAAATAGTTAGATGAAGCGGGTGGTGAAGAAATTCACGGTTTCTCCTTTGTTATTCATATTGAGCTTGATTAAATTCCTCGGAGGAGTCTACAGCACAAACCTGTTTTCTGTACTTTTACATTCATGTTTCAAGAAAACTCTTGTTTCGGTAGCAAATAACTAATGGATTTTTCAGTGACGGTATGAATTGTTTGGCTGAGCTGAAACTCACTCGTGACATAAAGTGTTAAATGTGGGTTTACCGTTATTTTTAAATACTTTATTTAGATTGATATTTTTATAATGTTTTTTTTGCTAATGGGTGGGTACTACTGCATATTTATTGTTGACCACTTGAACTGCCCTAAGAAGCACCTATTCAGGGTTACCCAGCGCGCACCTGTAGACCAGAACCACGGAGGTGAGTTACTACCCGGGCCACACTCATTCGCTCGTACAACCCCTTTTTACAGGGATCCACATTCATTCATCACACAAGGACAGAGACTAACATCCCCGCCAAACGAGGATTCGAACCCCTGACGTACGGTTTCGCAATCAGATGCTCAAACCACTAGGTCAGTGTCAGCTCTTTTTATAATGTACTCAATCTTAAAATAGTTTTCCATCCTTATTATTAAAAATGGTTTGCTTGTTTGCTTAGTAATTTTTGTTCCTAATGAATGAATCTCACGGGATAACAGAAGCTTGTTCATTACAGTTATCACCTTTTGTAAATATGTAGCTTATACTGATGATGTCCAAAGTACTCCAGGAAAAAACATTCATATTTTATATTTCTTGTGAACCAATTATCTTAAGTTTGTTTATCTATTAATTAAATTTTGAATATGTTTACTTTCCTCATTTTGCTAAATTAGCACCCATTCATATTTAAATAATCCTATATTATTTCACATCAAAAAATTATAAACATTTTTATTAATTCCCTTGTTTGAATGGAAAAGAGTTAAACGCGGCAATTTATACTTCATTTTTTGTTTCGCCCCTTTTAAAGAATTCTAAAGCATATGAAAATAATACTATATTTATTATGAATATATTAATATAACTACATTACTAAAACCAACAAAGCTTTTTTTACATAGCACACTCTATACAACTCTAAAAAAACCTTTGAAACATAGTTTCTATTACTGTGCTGCTTCCAAAGAAATACCTTTTTTCTTTTAAAACATTTAGATACGATCCAGTGTGAAAATAATCGCATATTTCCTAATAAACTTTAGAACATTCCGGTCGATTTTCGTCTGTGCCATTTTATTGAAACCTACTTTGAAAGCCCGAAACACAAAAGGGCCGAAATAGAACCTAAATGTTGAATTCCAGCGGTGGTGAATTGTTTCATTTAAAGTAAATTGAAGTCTAAATATACGAGTCTCATTCTTTTTGCAGGAGGGCTCTTTAACGTTGCAAAACAGAGCATCCTTTATTTTATAGGACAGCTCTAAATGTCGAAGTCTCGAGAAACAGGATCGAAAAACGTAAAATTCAGAATTGGAAGGAAGGGAATTCCAAGTCGGAGTAGAAAGGAAATACGAGGCAGAGCTAAAAAAAATAGAGAAACCAGATTGGGAGAAATAAAATAAAGGAATCCCTACCATCGTAAGTAAAGTAAAGCAAAACTCAAAGCATGGTGACCGCGGGCTTTGCTGATCAATATCTTTTGTCCTGAATCATTGGACACGTACCCTGCAAAGGCTGGAAATTCAAGATATTTTCGATAGTCCAGTATTTGCCTTGTTCTCCGAGTTATTACCAAGTCTAATGCCGGGGCGTTCTAATGCAGTTTACCAAAGCCTGATCAAACGGCGCGTTTATAATTCCTACACCAGATGTCGCTTGGGATTTCAAAGGACCCCCTGTCCTCAACTGATATGTAAAAGTATTGTATTTTTCAGAAGATATCGGAAAGGCAGAGCCATTCAATAGAGCGTCTGGCTCACTTGGGCCCACTCAATGCCGCTGGCTCAGATCGGGCTAAAAAAGATCCCGGAATGAAGAGGAATTACCATATCAAGTCATCATTCCTACCTGATCTACATTCGGGCGGCCTTTCAACTTTGTTTCGGCGATGAACTTGGGACGCCTTTGATTTTGTATGCGTGCCCAAAAAAGCAAGGCATGTATATTTAGCCGCAGACAGCCTTCTTTGTGCTCGAACCCGCTTGGAATGCGCGGGGATATTGATCAAACAAATATGGCCCTACCTTCTAACCGAGACTCCATATGCTCTTTTTGGAAATTCGAAATTATTCTCAGAGATGCGCATTTAGGTATAAAGTTAAATATTATTCGAACATCAAATAAACACCGAGTGATCTTAAAGAGTTATTCAATGATTTAAGTCCTTACAAATCATTTCTCTTTGAGCAGACAGACTAGGTTGTACGCGCGCCTTTTATGAAGCAGAATGTTTGTAAACACAGACAACGTTTACAGTTTCTTAAATGATTTTAACTACATTTAATGTAAGTTTATTGTTCTAACCGACTAGTGTTAAATTGATCCAAAATATTAAAATTTTAATAGTTGCAAATAATAAGAATAAAGGATCAAAATTTCATCAAATTTAAATATCTAATATTTTTATTAATGTATACTAAATAAAAAAATGTTTATTAATTTATAATACTTAATAATTTAGTAATTATATATTTTTATTAATTGTTAATAAAAAATATTCTATAAAATATGATTAAATATATCGATTACATGATAATTCTGGTGATTGGTTCACGTAAGTATTTAATTGATATATAAGTATTCATTTTACAAAAGAGATATTTAGAAAAAATTCTAAAAAAATTTTTTAAGTGCTTAAAGCTATAAGTTTTCAAAAATGTTCCTTTGTAATATCCTACTAGTGGAATTCAACTATTTGTTATTTTATGCATTTTCAGTTCAAAATTCTATGATTTAAGAATAATACTAAGGAATTTAAGTAGGGTCACTTGGGGTAAGTGGGACCCCTTTTTGGCCTAGTACATTTTTGGAGCTTTATAGAAAAAAATTGAAAGGGTTTATTTTGTACTTATTGACTAATTTCATTAAAGAGTCTATCGATAAACAAAAATGTATCAGTAGTTTCTAAAATAAACCTTTATATTTTTCTTAACTAGTCTTTTCATCAAAAATGAGATGGGTGACCCACTTACCCCAAGAGATGGGGTAAGTGGGTCACCCCCTCTTTATTTATATTTAAAGCAAGCAAAACTTAAAAGGAAGTGAGTGGGTCTTACTTGATAAAGTACAGTAAATTTCAATATAAAATATTTTTTTGTAACTGTGTCCATGAGTGAGAAATAAACTCACATCAAAATCAATATGACAAGGCAAGAATAGAATGAAAAGCAAAATAAGTATTTTAAAGAATATTTTGAAAGGCCAAAGGGATATGTTTTACTTAAGCATATAAAATAGTGTTTAAAAACATAATAAGGTTGATTAAGATTTATTTTGGCACTTTAATACACATTGTAAGATAAAAAAGAAATCACACACACTAACTGAGAATGAACACTATTGATGAGATATTTCACTTTACTCACCATAACTTAAATTAAAACGCAAATTTGATATAAAATGTCGATCAAACTATTAATGAATTTTGAAGTGGTGAGTTAAAGGTCTTGCTACTTGCTACTATAAATCGAAATTTTCTGAAAATATTGGGGGGGAAATTGTCCCTATAACCCCCTTAACCCATTAGCGCCCAGTGATCTATTTTTAGATCGCTAAACATAGTGTCGTAAATTATCTTTAAAATGTCCTTTAATTCACCTAACAGTTACGAAACTGCACGTATGGCAAGAGAAAACATCCCTCAATTCTAATACCCTGAGTTTTTTGTATTTGCTTCATTTATTTTGGAACAGTGATGGGTTAAAGTTTGTCTCAGAGTCTCATTTTGCAGTTTTTTCATCTTCATTTGCGTTTTTTAAGAAAACAGTAAATTTATTCCACTAAATTAATCCTTTTCCAGTTTTACTTTATCTTTATAGATGTAGCTATTGGAATATAATGCAAAGTTCAGTCAAAAATAATTTATTTAGTGAAAAATCAAGTACAAATACTGCTGATCTAAAAATAGATCACTGGGCGTTCGGACGTTCATTTTTTCTGTGTTGCTTACAATACGAGTATTTAGTTTTTTCCACTAAAAACTGACAAAATGGGTCTGAGTAAATACTAAGTAATGTTCAAGATGAAGTCAACTATTGATTTTCTTAAGAAATTTAACATTACATTGTTGTTAAATAAATTGTATAATATATTCTGGTGAATAAATGGAGGATAAGCCATTACGATTCATTATCAATAAAGCACAGCATCTTGCGGTATAAAATTATTGGTGTTTATTCACATAAACTTATTTTATACAACAAGTCAATACATGTAGTTTTGAAATACTTCAAAGGGGAAATTATATAACAATTAAAGGTTATCAAGAAGCTATAAAATCTCAAATTGAGAATCGCAATTTTTTTTTTGAAATTCGCCCTTATCCAGCCTTTTTAACCTAAAAATTGACGTTATGACAGAGTAAATATTTTATTGGAATATATCTGTGAAAAGTTCAAACAAGCAGCAATTTTGAATCTTGCCATGTTAGATCAAGCTACATTTTATTTCATGAATGTTATTAATTTATTGTAAAACCAATTTACAAAATTTTCAAACAATTAGCCCAATGCATTTTATTTTACTTATAAGTTACAATTTTATGTCATGTCATATGTTTTCTATAATATACTTATATATAAATTTCAAGTTCTTCGTTCAATTTCCCCTTTTCCTCCTAAAATTACTTACAACATAGGGTATTTGTGTACTTAATTTTTGGTAAATTATTCAATTTTATTACTATTTAATTATTTTTCCATATATTTATGAATAAATGCGTGTTTTTTAAAGAGAAATACTAATATTTATATTTATTTCATAGTTTTAAGTATTTTTGGAAGTTAAACTAATACTTAGCTTTGTGACAAAAAATATCCTCCGAACGCCCAGTGATCTATTTTTAGATCAGCATTTTTAAAAAAAACTAATGACTCTTTTGACAAAATTTGTCCATAATATTCATATTAAAGGCAAAATACACCAGATTCATGATTTTTATTCAATTCGGCCAACAAAAAATTAAGTTGGGCGTTAATGGGTTAAAATCCACCCATATCTTCAGTAGTAGTTCCTATATCATATGGGACCCTCTAGACCCACTTATATCATAATAAAGGGTCCCACTTACCCCACACTAAGGGGTCCCACTTACCCCAACCATGCTAAAACTATGGGGTAAGTGGGACACCCCTGTTAAACACTTCAAAATTAAAAATTTTGAAAAATTTCAAATTGCCTTATGAAATTTAGGTCAAACTCTGCAAAACTGTTCAATAAACTTTAAATTGTAATGAAAACTTACCTGGAAATACTTCTTTGAAAAATACGTCTTGAACTCTCCAAAAAATCTATTCTGGGAATCTATTTTAAATTAGTTCTATAATCTTAAAAATAAATTAAATAAATCTCAAATATATGCAAAACTCATAGGTGTGACAAGCTGTAACATAATTAATGCGAGTAAGTGTGAAATTTCCTGTACATATTATAGTTTTAGGGGGGTGACCCACTTTCCCCTGTGACCCACTTACCCCAAGTAACCCTAATCCCTTCTAATTATGTATGTGAATAAATATCTACAGTTGTTTTCTAAAATTAGGCATTAATAAATACGAATGTGCTAAATTTATTCTTTTTTATAACTTTTTTTCTCAAGGAATGATAAAAAAACTCAAATGAATTTATTTATTTATTTCCCCCAAATATAATTTCAATCCTTGCTTTTCAATCAACCGAATCAAACAGAGAAACAATCCGTTCGGAAGAGGTAAAATAAACAGCTTATTTACAGATCAGCAATCTTCCAAATTAATAAACTGCACAAATACATTGATTTCAATCCATCCAAAGAAAACAAAAAGCAACAGATACCACCACCTTTTATTAATATTAAAAAAACTCAATTAATTTTCCTTCCTACTAACCACAGCAACAAAAAAAGACTGATCGAAATTGAGTCCTATTGCCACTTTTCTTCCAGGTACTAACAAAATCGAACCTGAATATATTTTTTTTCTTTCATCAGCTCATTGTTACCCTTAATTAGTTGGCAAGAACGTGATCATGAGTCCCATTTCCTCTATAAAGAAAATAGATGTAAGGGAGAGAAACTCTACGAATCAGAATACTTGATTCAATTTCCACATACGTGTGTTTTGCTTGCTTTTCTCTTTGATATTGCTCTTTCATTTCTAACTGAGCAGTGCGTATATGTAGAATTAGTACGACTGTTGAGCAGGGTGAACATATTTGCTCTTATTTTGAATTAGGAGATGATACGGAGACAAGCTCATTGCTACTTTGCCCTTTTGATTTAATGAGAAATTCTAACGGCTTTGTTTTACGTTGAAAATAACTAACCATTTTAAATGGATGCGAACATCTATTTCGACACAAATAAGATTATGCGACATGGAGAGGCAGCGTCCTATTATCTCATGTTTGCGATACATTGCCTATTTGAAGAACAAAATAGCGTTCCATTTTACAGTTTATAATTAAAATTCAATTGCTAATTATTAGTATATTATTATTAATTATATTAATTACGCTTATCTAATGTTTGCACTGCATTTTCAATTTAAAAAATAAAATTGAATCTCATTTTCCCCATTTATAATTAAAATCCTATTACATTAACTAAAAATTATCATATTTAAGCTTTAGTGCAGTAATTTAAATTTCATTTTATGATAACTGCATTTATTATTCTCTAATTTTTATTAACTTATAAATATAGCATATTTAACCTTTTCTATTCTATACCGCCTGATATTGCCAGTGAATCCTTTAGTAACGTTGGGTTGCCTAGGATTAAAAGGGTTAAAAGCAATTAAAATAATGATGAAACTTTACGAGTTAAATTTTACAACAACAATAGCGCCTTCTTTGAAAAATAACACTGGGGAACAGCCATTTCGTTGTCTTAGAACTGTGACTTGTTTTTGAATCACTTTTGGCCCCTGAATCCAAAAGTAACTGTAGTTTTTGTCTGTAACGTCCACTTTTTTGGAAAACAGCCCCGCCCCCTTTTTACGTTTTTTAATGACTTAATGACTTTGAATTCGATTTTCAGGGTCAAAAATCATAACTTTAGTTTTTAAATTACACCCGAGAGGACAAGAATGGTTAAAGTTTCTAAAATATGAAAATTTGTGGCCAATGGATAGGTTTAAGGGGATATTACCCCCCTAAAAACGCAAAAAAAATCGTTAAAAATGATAGAGTTTATTTTACGCTATTTTTTAAAAAAAAAATTTACGCAATTCCTTTTCAAAAGGTCCTAACCCATCACCAAGGACCCAAATTTAATGAAAACTGGCCGCAATGATTTTTACAAAAAGCGGTTGAGGCATTAGCGCCCCCGAAGCACCCACGGAAGGGTTTGGAATACTCTCTTTCGTTTAGAGGGCGCGAACACCTCAACCGCTTTTAGTAAAAATCATTGCTGCCTATTTTCATTAAATTTGGGTCCTTGGGGAAGGGGGAAGACCTTTTAAAGAGGAATTGCGTAAAAAAAATAAAGAGAAAAAACCCTGAGATGCAAAAAAGGAACGTTATAAAGGATAGAGGTTATTTTAAGCTTTTCTTACTCTTATTTTTTATGCAATTCCTCTTTAAAAGGTCTTAACCTTTCCCCAAGGACTCAAATCTAATGAAACTAGGCAGAAATGATTTTTACTAAAAGCGGTTGAGGTGTTATCGTCCCCGAAGCGAAAGATAGTCTTCTGAACCCTTCCGCAGGTGCTTCGGGGGCGCTAATGCCTCAACTGCTTTTGTAAAAATCATTTCTGCTTATTTTCATTAAATTTGGGTCTTTGGGGATGGGTTAGAACCTTTTGAAAAGGAATTGCGTTTAAAATAAGTGTAAAAAATAGCGTAAAATAAACTCTATTATTTTTAACGATTTTTTTGCGTTTTTAGGGGGGTAATAACCCCTTAAACCTATACATTCGCTAAAAATTTTCATATTTTAGAAACTTTAACTTTCTTGTCCTCTCGGTATTAATTTAAAGACTAAAGTAATGATTTTTGACCTTGAAAATCGAATTCAAAGTCATTAAGTCATTGAAAAACGAAAAAAGGGGGCGGGGCTGTTTTCCAAAAAAATTGACGTGATAGAAGAAAACTAACAACAGTTTTCTGATCAGTGTGCCCATTGAACTCTAAAACAGCCAAAAAATCGAAGTCAACAGAAATTATGTTAAAAATTGTTCCCCAGTGATAATTGACAGGAATAATTTCTCACCCTAGTTCATTAAAAGAAAAACATGAAATTTATTAACTATTTTCTATTTTTTTTTGTTATTAAGCAGTTCAAAAATTCATAGATACTTTTTCTATTTAAGAAAATAACTTGATTCATTTAACGCTACATCGAAATAAAAGCCCCATCAAATTACAAACACTTAGAACCGAATTTACGGCTCTCTAAACCAATTGTAGCAACATTTATGGCACAAATAGGTACCATCCCCTCGTTAAAAATGCAGAACATTGTTTAAAGTTGCAATAAAATCTCCACGGGGATTCCAAAGCAACTGCACTTTAGACGACCGCCCGTCTGAAACCCGCCTCCCAACCTGTAGACTTCATTGTCTAGTGATGGTTACTTGATATTCTCTCGACCTCAATTTCACGTGATTTAAACAAGTAAAGATAAACAAAATTAGAGAGCAAGGAAGCAGAAACAAGCTCTGGAGAGGCCTGGATATTTATGGGAGAATAAAATTTTGGCCATCTGATCTTGTTACGGCTTTTCCGCTACCACGACTCCGCGTGTATATTGACTGATTAGGATGAATAGTGCGCTTCACTGCGTGGCTTTTGTGTTCAGGTACAAAGAGGGTTCTTTCATCGCACGTGGTGCTTGATTTTTCCAAGCAAGTGCCTGATAATAGCTTGACTGGATGAAAATAGTGTGGGAAAAAAGGATCAATGCACAAAAGGAACGTGGAAAGTGTACTTTGACAGTTTAGAGGGCTGATTGTCAAGGAGTGTTTCGTTCTGCTGCTAGAAAGGGAAACGAGGAAGAAAGAAGGGAGTGGAGCAGTATTTATTTTATCTTGATTAAATAGTCCTCGAGGAATTTTTTTGAAGAGTCAGTATGAACAAAAGAAGGATTCTTTTGACTCCCGTTGGTGCTTCTAATACTTTGTTTGAAAGGAATACATGAAGCTTATGTTAGCTGGGGTGAATTTTAAAAATATTATCCACTGACTTCAAAACTATACTTATATTTAAATTTCTTACAATTTAACTAATAAAAATAATTTTTGCTACTTTATTTTTATGTATAAAGTTTTTCCTACAGGACATATTAATAAAATGATAGTTTTTTCACATTTAATGAATATAATTTATTAGGTTTTTATTCTAAAAGAGAGACTGTGCCAAATAGCCCCACATTTAAGGTAATCATGGGGAAAGAAATACTTATCTCCTTAAAACCTAAATATCACTATAATTATGAAATATTCAAGTACTTTGAATGGTACAGGTTAAAAAGCTTTGGAATAAATTTTTAAAAGGAAATACAAAATTTATAATTCCTATTCATCTTATTTAAGGCAGAAAATACTTAATTTTACGAATGATGTAACTTAAAATCCTCTTAGTGAGATAGTTATCAGAAAATTTTTAATGATTTTTATTTAAAAATATGTGTTTTTAGAGTCTAATTAACCATTTTAACAATTTATAAGTGGAGTATTTTATGTTTCATCCAAATGTTTTTCAATCTTCTATAAGAGAATGGAGATCATTAATCTATTCTTTATATGCAGCTATGTGAAATCAATCAAAACATCAATAACTCCATTTTAAACATTGTTCCTTAAAATAAGTAAAAAAGCAACGTTTATACTATGCACATAAGTTTATTTAAAAAAACGATTCAGACGATCGTCCGGGGATGCCTGGATCCCCCTCGTCAGTGAAAGATGAAGAACAAAAGTTTCTGTTTTTGAATTCAAGATCACATTATATTACATCACAACATCAAGATTTAATACCAAAACTTTAACAAAAAAATTTTATTTCAAAAAAAATTTCTACTGATCCTTCCTACTAAAACATAAAAGTATTGTATTGCAAAAGCGCAGACACTACTTTATGAACCCAAAATTAATCACGTAAATCTCTCGAAAATTAATTCCTTTTACTGAATAAATAATAAGAAATAGAAAATTAATTTTAATGGAATATCTCTTAATCACGCAAATGTGGGTTCTGTGTAGAGCCTTTAACACCAATTTTCTATTTCTAGTGCCCCTAAGATAACTTCACTTATCATGTCCCATATAAGAAGAATAATCTGATACTCTTATCACATTTTATGACTTAGGTGAGCATTCAAAGGTGTTCGTGCCTTGTTAATAACCCTCAAAATCTTGACGAGGTTGAAACCTAATCCTAGGCGTACAGCAATGCCTTATAAAAGAAAGTAGTTCTGATTAATTTTAATGAGACTGGAGTGTGATTTGTCACCACTGGAAGTGATCTATCAGACTAATAAAGTTGCAAAATAACCTTCGCGGAACTGGTGGCTGCAAAAATGTGTTAGGATAAAGGATAAAACCCGAGTAATACCGAGAAAGAAATTACATTAGATATATCTTATTCATAAGTTTCCGAAAGGAGAGGTTAAAAAGCACTCTTTTGGGTCAGTTTTTCTTTCGGCTCTTAAAACGGGCTTCAGCCTCATTCATGAAGAGAAATAAATTGAGATTGATGATTCATCGTTTACAAGAAAAAAAGCTTTAAAATACATTCAAGATATCAAATAAATTATCTTTTATGTTCTTAGGGGCCTTTGTGAGCTAAAAACCTCGATAAGCACTCTTAGGAGCTGGGATAGCTTTTTTAAGGAGACATTTCTATTCATCCAAGTAGGGTTATGTATCATAAAATATTTATTTTTAGATACTAATACACACAAACACGCTTTCCTCGCAACAATCGGGAGTTGCTTAGCCTGGTTTTAAACGGTATCGATTGCTAACTTTCACTCGGAGTAATTAAATTTTGTGTACAAAATAGAAGAAGCGATAAAAAAACGCTTTATCTAGTGTAGGTGGTAGGCCCACTATTCTGTTTCCTTGCGATACTTTGAGATGCCGTCTTGTATCGGGAACAAAGAAATTGGCTGTGCATTATCTTAGATTTCGTAATGACCGGAAGCTGATTTTGTTCTTTTGTTTCCAATTCTTTGTTATCGGTAAACATTTGCTTCGATTCAGAATTTAGTCTGCTTTTATAGCTTTTAAAAAACGTAAATTGGGCTTCTTTGTAAAATGTTTAGTTGTCGGCTCTGTAAAAATTTAAAGCTTTATAATAGCAAGAGATGCTCTATAACCTTTACATTTTGCAACTGTGTTTTTAAATAGGTCTAAGAATCTGTAAAACACTTCCAGTGGACAAAGAAATAGGTCATAATACACTAGGGAAAAATATGGCTTCTTATTCAAAAGTCATTTTTTCATGTGCAGGTTAAAGTAATATTAAATATACAGGGTGTTTCAAAAGTACGTTTAGCGGCTTTTATTTGGACCCAACGCGCGTGCCCTAGAATCACGCGCGGCTTTTTCAGGCCTCAAAAATAGAAAAAATTAGCACATTTGCAAGGTTTTTTTCTGATTAAATTTTGTCTTTATTCAACTAAAAAACACAAAATTACACAATAACACTGAAAATTTGAAAATTTACTAACTTTTTCTTTTTTGAGGCCTGAAAAAGCGCTATTTCCACATGCTTATAACTCCGCTAATATTTACTATATTTTCATGAAAATTTTTTTCAGTGAGTTCTTCATAACGTTGGCAACAATATTCTTTTGGAGGTTTTTGCTCTATCTTCTTTAGTTTTTAAATTAAATATTTAAACTTTTTTTCTACACCAGGGACGCTGTAAGTAATCTCAATGAATTCTCCAGAGTCACTTATCTAGGGGTAGACCAAACTTCCTTGACCCTGGGAATCGTTGGTTCCAAATAAAAGCCGCGAAACGGGCTTTTGAACACCCTGTATGTTCTGGGTTAAAAACGCCCGCTTATATTTCGGGCAAAATATTTCATTGAATTTATAATATTGTCTGCATCCTATCGTGCAAACATAGATGGTGTTTCAAAAGTCCGTTTCACGGCTTTTATTTGGAACCAACGAACGTCCCCTAAGGTCATGGAAGTTAGGTCTACCCCTTGGTAAGTCACCCTGGAGAACCCATTGAGATGACTTACAGCATTCCTAGCAGCGGAATAAAAAGGTAAAAAAATTACTTATACATTTGCGGGTTTTTTTTTCTTTTTTGAGGCCTGAAAAAGTGCTATTTTCACATGTTAATATCTACGCGAATATTCATGATATTTTCATGATTTTTTTTCAGAGAGTTTTTCAAATCATTTGCAATATTGTGTTTTGCTATTTCTGATCTATTTTCTTTAATTTTAATTACCTTTCTAAACTTTTATTATTTTGCCCCCAGACACACTTTAAGTCATCTTAAGGTATCCGCCTACCCCTAAAAAGATGAGTTTCGACTTTTTCGTCGAAATTTGGGTTATTACATTTTCAAGTAGTTTAGAATTTTATCTTTCCAAAACTGTTTTCATTTTATTTGTAGGTGAATTAGAAAAGAAATTACAGCATTAATTAAACAGATAGTCGTGTGCGATCGTATACAAATATAAATTTTAAAGCTGATTTTCTCAGAAGTTTTGCATAAAAACCCTCCACTATTTACATGATTACTAAAAAACTATCCAAGATATTCACTCCAAATTTTAAAAGTACATTAATCATACTAGATGGACTACAGATTTTTATGTAAGTTTATTATTTTTGTTTTTATTGATGTTTTTTTGTTAAAGGGTTGTAGAAATTTTGAAATTTTTCACTTACCTTTACATTTTATGCTGTAAAACAGTTACTTTTCAAAATATGTCTTAGAAAATAGTCCAATCTGAAGATAAGTGTTATACGATACTTGTGTCCAAAGGAAATTTATATAATGGGAATAGTTTTTGGGCAAAAGTGAGAGGGGTTTTATAAAAATTCACTTAAATTTTACACTAACTACCCCATATTTTAGAAAATAATATAATTAATTTTGTTTTTTTTAGCATTGATCAATGTTTTGATGTACATTTAAACAAAAAATTAAAAAATAAATTTTGTAAATCAAGTATTTCAAAAAAATGGTCTCAAAGGTAGGCGGATACCTTAATGGATTCTCCAGGGTCATTTACCTAGAGATTGACCTTACTTCCTTGACCGTAGAAGACGTTCGTTCCAAATAAAAACCGTGAAGCGGACTTTTGAAGTATCCGGTATACATTTACATCTGAATGGTCTCTTTCGGCTTAAATTTAAAATTAAAATTAGACTACAGTTCCAAGTGAAAAAATAATAATTTTATCATTAGTATTTTAAAAATAATAAACAACATGAAACATAACATTATTGCGTTTAAAAACTCAGTAACTTTAAAAAATAAGTACAAAATAACGATTTTTGTGTTTTACTTTCTCACCTTTTGAAAATCCTCTCGTTATGAGTATGTTATTTATTTATATATGAACTAATATTTAACTCAGTCTTAAAGAAAGGATAAATAAGAATCATTCTTTAATAATCATTAATAAGAATTAATTTTTTCTATATTACACTCTTATTTATACAACATCTCTTTCATCTAGGTCCTCTCACCAATAACTTTGTTTTTATTCCCATTATCAGCTCTCTTTAACATTGAAAGTTCACCTGAGAACGTCGTCACACCTCAACCGATTCTTCCTTATCAAACTTAACATCACAACCATCAATTTCAAACCCATCACAACAGAGAAACAAACTCAAACCACAACCAACCCTTCTCAAAAATCCTCTCCACCACCACCTCCCCCGTTGTTGACACACAAACCTAATTGACTCAACCCAACTTCACAATCAACTTTCCCGTAACAGAAGCGTTCCCACAGCATTATTTAGGCTTATTTGTGTTCGATTCCTGGCCGGCCCCTTGATCCACCCCCTCAGCCCTCCCCCAGCAAGAGGGGCCACGCTTCACTGGCCCCTCACCTTTGGACCCACGGCCGTGAGTCATAGTCATAGTCATTACTGTTTATCGGAAAATTCCAAGTCCATTGTTCCCTCCATCAATACCGGGTGGTCATCATCACCTTCGTGGAAGGTTTGCCACCCTTAGCCAAATATTTGGCCAATGGGGTCAGATACTTTTAGGGGGGGCGTTTTAGAGTAAGCAGGTTAGAGTAGTGAATGGAAGTTAGCACGTGGGTTGATTTCTTTATTTGGGAAAGGAAATTTTGAATGGGAGGGTGGTTTGAGGATTTGACGTTTGAACCCGTGGGGGATGAGTTGGATGTTTACTTTGAAGATGGGGTGGCTAACCCCTGAAAGTCGGTTGGTTTGCACAGCATTGAATTTGAGGTTTTTTTCAAGATGAGGTAGCTGAGGTTAAAAAATACGTCATCAGGATTTATCAACTTTTAAAAGAGAAGTAGTAATTTTCGCATAATTACTTATCAATATTAAAATAATTTATAATCATCTTTATCACTATGCATCTACAGGGTGTCCCAAAAATGACTCACACATTTTAAAAATCAATGACTAATAACTCGAAAACAAAAAGATAAAAATACACGGTTTGTTACATCCTACTCCTGGAAGTCTTGGGTGTAGCATACAACAAACCGCGTATTTTATCTCTTTTTTTTAGTTTTTTAGTTTTCAAGTTATTAGTTTTGGAGTTTTAAATGTGTCAGTCTTTTTTGGGACACCCTGTATATACATTTTCGAAAAGAAACATTCTGAAAACTCGGGCCGGCAGTGTGTAGAGGTACACCTCAGGAATATTACGTTTTTTCCATTGAGAATATTGAAATGAATTTCAAATTGGTTATAGGTACTATTTCATATATTTTTTTTCTATTTCCTATTCTCTCATTGAGGTTATGTTTTTAACAAAGTTGGGGAGTGATAAATAACAGACTTATAAAATTGCGATGCATAAAATAATTATGTTTCTAATAAAATGAATTAGTATTATTAAGAGAAATGATACTAATTTCATAAATTAGTTTCCTCTCTCATAGTTTCAATCATTTGAAAGCTTCAGATTATTCAGCTATTTTTGGATCTAAATGAATTCTAGGAATGACTTAATTTTTGAAAGGGACGGAGTCATTGCTTTTCTGCAACAAGAAGACCCTGGTAGTGAAATAACATTTACAGGCATTTAGTTGCGTTTTCCTTTCGGCATAAGATGTATGTAGTGAAACAAAAGTTACTGGAAGCTGTTCTGCATATGGTGTGCTCTTTGATTCTGATGTAGGATTTTAATCTTTATCAATAAATTCAACAATTTTTACAATCTTTTATAATGAATTCTAGGAATATGACTTAATTTCTGAAAGGAACGGAATCATTGCTTTTCTGCAACAAGAAGACCCTGATAGTGAAATAACATTTACAGGCATTTAGTTGCGTTTTCCTTTCGGCATAAGATGTATGTAGTGAAACAAAAGTTACTGGAAGCTGTTCTGCATATGGCGTGCTCTTTGATTCTGATGTAGGATTTTATTCTTTATTAATAAATTTAACAATCTTTACTTATCAGGTATTAGGTATTAAATAAAACTTAGTTTAAACTAAACAGCCCACCACTTTTTATGGATTATAACTAGTATTCTGACAATTAATCTAATATTTAAATTATTTTTCTTAATTTTTTCGCAAAAATTAAATTTCAAATCACATTTGTGTACTATTTTTACCAGTACTCTTAGGAGGTTAAAAAATTAAAAAAAAACTATCATTAAAAAATAATTCAACTGAAAATGTTGAATCCCGAGGGAAGAATTCATTAATTATACATAATAAAGGATAACTCTCCAAGGAAGTTGTTAAATTAGAAATGGAGAGCAAAGCTGCAAATACTGTTTAATTCTGTCTAATCCGCCTATTCAAATATGTCGCATTGCCCCATTCTCATCTTTGGCCTAAAGAGAGTATTGATTCCATATCCCCACAACGTAGAGCACTTCTCTACCAAAACACAATGACCAGTGAGGAAACATTGCCCTGGGTTACTTGTGAACAAAAGGAGCATTAAATGCCCTCTAGTCGGCGTTAACGATAACATAGTATCAAAGACATGCGTATATCAAATCCATTACCGAAAGGCATTTGTTTTCAGAACATAATCGCGTGCCCATGCTTCCAGACAAAGATGTCTTCAATCTTTGTTTGCAATACTATTTATGCCCTTGTGAACATATATAAAGAATGCTATATGATTTATAACGGATTTTAATTCCCCTAAAGTTCATTTAACCTTTAAGTTCGTACTTATTTAGTAGTATGTTCTGAGATGCTGTTCGAAGTAGTTATGTTGTTAAAAACATTCGCCTAACTAAACAACTTTTCTAAAACTATATTGTTGTGCATTTAAATGGTTAGGTGTTTCTACATATAATTTTGAACACTATATGGGATATTTATATATAAGCAGTAATTCTAAAACACAGATAACAATGATAGGTAAATTCAATAGTGAATAAGTGTTTTTGTGTTGTTATTTATCAGAATTAAACGATGCTACACATCAATGTGTTAGCATTTTTCTCCGGAAATATTTCAATGGGATTGATTATTTTCCTGTAAATTGTATTTTTAGCATGATATAGAAAACAACGCATTAATTTTATTTTGTAAAAAGGTAACTAATTATCAACACTTTGATGTTCTATATGTGTGACAGTTGTGTCTTAAATCCTGAATATTCTCGAACAAAAAATTAAACATAAAATTAAACGACTCATTAAAAATTATAATTATTGAGGTAATTTTTCCCTCTCATTAAGCTCAATCAAAAAATGTATACTATGTTATAATTAGCTTTTTGTTTTACTAGAAAGTAACACTCAGTTTCCATAATCTGTAAGGTAATCTTCTTTCAAATGTAAAACAACACTCGCGCGTAACACACAAAGTACTTATGACAATTTCAAATACAAAAAGTTTTTATAAATTGGACAATCACGTTTTTATCATTGTTAAAAAAAATACTACGTGCTAACATTGGCACAATTCTCAAGAACCAAACATTTCACTAAATGACGCAGCTTCCCAAAGATTGCCTTTAAAATGATCCGAAATGAGCTAACTTTTTAACGCAATATATCGCCACACAAGTGGAAAAAAACAGCTCTCAATCGATGTTGATGACACGGATTTTCTCAAAAACAGTTCCTTTGTGTTTTTGGAAAGAAACTTATACCTGGCAAGATGCCAATTTATTTACCATTCGTACGTTAGACATAGGGGTTAAGGGCAGGCAGAGGGGGATATGCATAGAAGAAATCTCTCGGCGACATATGAAAATAATACTGTAAAAAAAACTCGGTATTATTTTCGAGAAGGAAATGAGGGAGACGGTTTACTCTTCTATAACTCCTTTCTTCTCATTCTTTTACTTTGTTTCTTCCGTCTTTACCTTTGTTCTTAAGGAAATGGTGGGAAAATGTATGTAAATGTATCCCTCTGTGATAAAGATGAGACCTTGATGCAGCTTAAGCGTAAGCACACGCAGAAATGGCTTTTAGATATGAGAGTTGGAAAATGGTAAAATCTTATTTGGAAAATATATGCGCATTTCTTAATGTGTCTGCTTTCTTTATCGACGCATTTTCACCTTTTGGGAATATGCGGATGGATTTAGCTTTCTATTAATGAAGCATGATGCGTTGATAGTTCTGCTTTAGTTAGGAAGTGTTACATACTTTTTAATTTCTATGAGTCAAATTATTTATTGTTAAAAACATTGTTAGTTCATGTTAAAAACATAGTTCTTAAATATTCCATCTCAAAAACATAGTTCTTAAATATTTCATGAAATTGTATGGCTTCAACTATCTTTTTGGTAAGCGTTGTACTAGTACACCAATATAGGAGGTCAAGCTGAAAGTTTGATTAATTTTGACCCAAGAAGCGTTGTATTAGGCATTTTCAATGTGTGAAATGCAGATTCATTGTTTTTAATAGTGTGTAATTTTGGTATAGAAACTGACTACCATATGAAAAGAACCTATAATTTAATTAATATAATCGTAAAAAGAATATTTAATACTACATTAAATTGAAAAATTATGTTTTATTCAGCTTAATTCTTAAGTAATTGTTTTTAATCTGATTTATTTTCAGAAGGATTATGTAAAATAAATTAATAATTCTAAACCTTAAAACAAAAAAATCCATTAAAATTAAAAATTATCATTCAGACAAAAAATAATTGTTTATTGAATCCTTAATGATAGAAATATTTTTAATAAACTGTATTAATTGTAACATCTATTAAACATTCTTTAAAGTAATCATTATTGTGTATTTGATAGTTGCAAATGTTAAATGATACATCTCAACACATTTGTTTAGGAAAAGGGATTAGTCCATGTAAAAAACTAGTTTATTTAATTTTTATTTTAGCGAGTTTACAATGAAATCAACAAATAAAGCTTAACTTTCTTTCTCCATATCCTCAAACAGGAAAATTTTATACTCTGTTTCCTTTTTTAATGCACTTCTTTACAAAAATCCTTCTTGCACTTCTAGCATAAAGGTATGACAATGACTGTAAAATATCATCTTTTATTAAACAAACAATATTAGTTTTTCTAAGCCTAAAGCGATTGCTGAAAATATTGATGACACATTTTATTAACTCAATAAGAAAGTTTCAGAATATTTGCTTAAAGTATTTGCACAGAGATTTAAGTCTTCTCTGTTTACACTGTTTATGCATTCAAACAAAGCTCATGAGGTGATTTGATGGTAAACCATGCAAAAAAAAAGTTTTCAAATTATTCTTCATAAAGTTTCTACTTTTAATTAAGATTACATGATTTAGTAAAAATAATGTTGCTCTAAGAGCGAAAAATCCTGTTTAAAAAGGATACTGATGTAAGATATCCCATTATACTCTGAATATTTTAAAATAATGATTAGAAAACGAGAGTTAATAAATGCAAGAGAGAATTTTTTATTAATTTGGTTCTTCATTAGATATTTAGTAAATTTTCAGAAACCACATGTAATGTAAAAGTGTACTTTAATTCACTAATGAAGCAATAAATGCAAGAATGGTATTTTAGTTTTTTATTTTGTACCGGGAAAATGAAAACAAGTTAACCAGTACTGAAAATAAATTGGATGTTTTATATGCTATGTTAGTTGCTTCACATTGAGTAGTTCGTTTACAGAATTCTAATATATTTTAAAATAAAATTTATTACCTTTTTTATTCAAACAAAATATTTAAATACTAATAATCGATAAAAACATAATTTATTATTTAGTAATATCCGTGGTAAATGTGCTAAGTAATTTTTTTCACATCCAATTTGTTAGCATTTTTATAAACAATATTTGGTAACCATTCTGTATCCAATTTTTCTGTATGAAATAGTTTTCCCACTTCTAGCCTGGATAGAATCAAATATCATACTTTATTTATTTCCAAATTTACGGGTTTTTAAAAAATACAAATTCCGAAAAAGTATATTATACACTTTCGCACGCTCAAAATGTTTTAACGTCCAGCGTGAGGCTATTCCTCGAAATAATTCACCACCATTCTCTCTCTTAAAAGACCCCACTGAAGGGCCATTTAAGCTCTATGGACTCCGCCACCACCACCCGATCTACTTTGGAATGCATTTATCGAAGTGCAGAAGACATAAGAGTGCAGTTCATGTGACATTTATGCGGGACTAATCTTCTTTTGTTTTACTTCTAGCACGTGTTGGTAATGTCTGGAATCCTCTAGTTGACAATTTTTAATGCCGCAGTAAAGTAATGCTGAAAAACGGGTCCCCGCTCATTCTGTTGGAATTAGAGCTAAGACTTCCCAAACAAGGAAACAAGACCAAACGAGCTAGGGAAGGGGTTTATGGCAGTTTTAATGTTCCGGATCTCAAGTGTAATTTTATGGCTTCTCCTGGCTTTTACGACTTAGGTATGGAACGTGGTCGCAAATATCCCCCAAGCCAGCCCATTTATAGCCCGGTGTTTACATGAAACGTAAAAATGCTGGCTTACATTTCAATGGGATTTCTTCGTGTTAGCTGGGTATCCATTGAGAAATTTCTTTCGATGGTTCTAAATTGCGAGCGAATGATTGCCCTTTGCCTTGGCGGGGCAGTGAATTCAATTTCGGGGGTGATCTCTTTTTACCCTCGTTTGGTTGCACGTACTGTCATTGATTGCGATGGGTTAGCCATTTTATAAAACGCCCGTGCGTAAACTGGCATTAATCTCATTTGGTGGTAGAGCTCGTTAGAATGAAGCCGTCGTTTTGAGAGTACCTCCTTTGAAGTTATATTCGTGTTCTTCCCTGTGAAGCCATTTTCTACACACGCTTGCATAGTGATTAAAATAGAGTTCATGACTTTCATGTAGCCACATGTTATTACCGTGAACCGAAGTTTTACATAAGGGGGTAGGAGCACGTTTCTAAATCCCTATCACAGTAATGTTAAAAATTATGATTTTTAAGGTGCATTTTAATAAAATCTACTGAATTAAAGCTCCCAAATTTTCTGAGTATTTCCTGAACTGTATTACATACTTTAACATGACCTTTTAGGACTTTTATGTCTGGGTTTTTTAAATATTATCGAACTTAGATTTTTCTCAAAATGACTGAAATTTCATGATGTTTTATGCTATAACTTCAGTTTAAAAGACTTTTTTGAGAAAATCCTGTGTATATGTAACATAGTGTCATTAATAATGTTACTAAGTTATAAGTTGTTTGTTATAATAGATTTTGAGTACTTGAGGAATTGAATATTAATAAATCCCTGTAAAAAATGCTTATTTTTTTATTATAATTACCACTGCGTAAGTATTAGAAAATATAATAAACGGTCTTATAGATTATGGTTGTCATTCATATTTCCTTTTAATTCCACTAACAAAGTATTTACAAGTACTTATTCTAACTGGGTAAAATATTAAATGAAAGACGATAACACTAAGCTATAGATGTGTTGTATGTATTGTATTCCTCCTACACTGTAAAAAATCTGGGTAAATATAAAACCAATATTTGGTGCAAAGGTTTTAATTTCCAGAAACTTTGGTGCGATGAAAAAGCTAGATTGTACCAAAAATTGGTAGTATTATTGAAAAATACTATTATGGTGCAATCGGTTGCACCAAAGTTTGGTAAAAATGCTCTTAACTGGGACCGTTGTTTAGTTGTGTTTGGGTTCGGGTCCTCCGTAGTTTTGTTTTCGCATGCGTCACAAAGGAAAATGGTATTATAATAAGTTTTAAAGTTATTGAATCCCCACTGGAGCAGTGGTAGCGTGCTTGCAAAGCATGCGGCAGTCCATGTGTTCTATCCCCAGTGATTATTATTTTATTAAAATTTCCAAAAAACTGCAAAAAGTACACCTTATTATGGTGCAACCGCTCTCTAATTTTGAGAGCCTTAAACCCCATCTTATGGTGCAACCTCCTCTGATTTTTGATGCTAGTGATAGCACCAACATATGGTAAAATTAAGAGCCATTTTTTGTAGCCAACAAATAAATACCAGATTTTGGTGCAACACGGCCAAAAATATTTTACAGTGTACTGGAAGGGAACAAAAGTTGTTAGTTTAATAAAAACATATGGTTCAAACAATAATGAGTGCACAGGAATCACCAGGAACGTTAAACGAAAATACATCACTATAAATATAATCTTATCAATACAATCTGGGGAATAAAACATCTATAAATGTATGATACATCAAAAAGATGAGAGATACCTTAAAACCCCCTCTCCAATTGATATATAAGGAACATAAAGTTGTTTGTATCTTTTATGCAGTTACCAAATGGATTTATTCAATTCCTGATGCTTGACATCGATTCTTTGTACTTTAAACTAAATCCCGAATTCGAACCCCAAGTTTTATATCGAATGATGTTTTGCTAAGTATTATCTTTTGAAAGTAGACCGTATCATTTCTTCCCTTTCTTTCCAATTTTTTCTCCCATTTCAAGACACTGACAGCTGAGACAGCTTCCCAGGAATACGGCCACGTCAGCAAAGTTCTCGTCTAATAAAAACGTCGCATTATCTTACGTTCCGGAGACGGCTCTTGGATTGAGTTTCTTCTCAAGCGCTGGAAATTCTAGTTTCAGTCGCTTTTCCTCTGAGCAATGCAAGAGAAATTGGCCGCTCGACTCGAGCTGAAGAGCGAAAGCTGGTTCGATGGCTTTTGTATTCCGGCTTTATTGCGCTTAAATAATTTGACGCAGTTTGAACTCGAGAAAAAGTGTCAGGACTTCACCAGGGAATATAAAGACACGATTGCATAAATGGCTCGAGAGGGGTATCGAGAAAAGTGGCTTTTTGCAGGGAATTTCCACCGAAACTTTCAATAATGGTGGGATTATTATGGTTACAACTATTTCCATTATGCCTCATCTGTTCTGTTATTTTCTTAGATAAAATTTTACAGCTTATAAATAATGTTTTATCACTCTCCCCACAACACCATTTTTCTTATGGTTTTGTTTGGAAAAAGCATATTTTTAGTTGAAATTTAAGATATTTAGTTCTTTTTAGATCAAACGTTGATTTATATATATATAGGTCTAGAGTTCAGATAATAGCGAATAGATTTTTATAGTTTTTCTTAACATTAATCCTCCAAAAACGTTTCAGATTGAATATGAAATGTTGTAACTTGATGAAAGAGGCACTAAGGTAAATGTGGGTATAGTGGACACTTTAAGGAAAATTTTTGCTTAAATTCTTAATAAATACCAATCTATTTGCTTCGAAACGGTTATCATCCTATTTTTAGGTTAATTGGATCTTCTTCTTTCGATTTTACCATTAAAAACTTTAATTAGATTGGGCAAAGTATTTTTAATTAATTTTTTAAAAGTACTCCAAATTGCATCTATAGTGGCCACATAGATGAAGCTGTTGCTTCTATGGTGGACACCTCTTGCATCAATAGTGGACACCTGTCTTTTTCTGCCTATATGAGGGGTTTATGCATGAAATTGAGGGGGTTTTCTTGGTATAGTGGTCTAGTTCTAATTAAATCTTCCTTCCCAACGAAATGTATTTTAGATTCAATCAAATTAGCTTTATTTTAAAAAAAATTGATAGTTTTCGGCCCAAAGTCTACGCTGTAGCTGATTTGAGAGGAATTTAGCATGTAATTCAATGCTTTAGAAACATTGGTTCCCGAAGCCAGAATGAAACCAAATTTATTTTACACTCATTTTAAAGCACAGTCAACAGTTTATGAAGAAAAACTTATTCGAATTAAGTATTATTTATGTTTCTATTAGAAGCCATTGCGGTGGCCACTATTGGAAAATCTAAGATTTTGTGTTGGTAAAGTGGACACCCCCATAAATCCTTATAAAGTCAACATTTTCAAATAAATTTTATTCAGTATTATTTTATACACTCTTATTTATCTTGATATAAATTTAAAAGTCAATCAAGCGGTAATAAATACGAAAAAATCAGTTCCGACTTACCCGTTTCCTTACGCGATTCAATAAGCAAAATCAAATTTCAGTCACTGGGCCGATGTTGTTATTTTCAAATATTTAAATATCCTTCCCATGCTGATCTGTGGTATCGGTGGTAATTTATCAGCTTACCTGATTGCACAATCTACTATGCCTATGAATTTTGACGCTGTTCGACGCCTCTAACTCGTTCTATTTAAAATTAATCAGCTATGTGGCCACTATTGGTACAGTGTCCACTATACCCACATTTACCTTATTTATCTTACATTGAAAGTAAACCATTTGAAAATTTTATCATTAGGTAAAAAGCGAGTTATTACAAAAAAAGTGAATAGTTGATAAAATAATGCTTGAAAAATTTCTTAAATGGCAAAATAATTCGAATTTCCTGTTTGAAATGAAATTACAGTACTTTAATGAAACAAAATGAATTTAGGAGTGTTTATTTTTTGTATTCACTTAGGTATTTGACAGTGAAAGTTTGTTTTTTCGCTTTTCAGCTATACAAGGTGTCATTAATTTTAAGTTTTAATATCTAAATTTTTATTGCTTGAAAGTTTTTTCGGTATGTTCTGTTTTTAAATAATAGTAACTAACCAATTGCGTTTTATTTTAACTGTTCATCTTTGTTTAATTTTTTTTGCTTGGCCTCATTTCAACGAAAGAAATATATTATGTTAGATTTAGAAAAAAAAATATTTTTTGTACTTTCAGACACTGCCCCAAGTTATTTTAAGGGAAAAAAACTCCTCCCTCATTATTTAAGATTAAATGTATACTTATCATTTTAAACTTTTGTGAAAAAATAATTAATTTACTCATGGGTTCAGAAGTAAAACTCATACTCTTTATAAACATTTTAAGAAAATAAGTTTTAATTATAATGTTAAGATTATTTGATTATAGAATTCATTTATCAAAACACGTGATAACATTATTTTAAAAGAATAAATACGTAATTAGGTTCTATTTTCGTATCACATAAATATTCACAGGAGAGAAAGACGTGTAATGAAAAATGTATAGCATTACTTTATTCATCAAAAGTAAAATAAATATTCAATCAATTTTAACTCCATATTTGAAGATTTTTAAAACTAAATTAATGAGAAAACAAAACATTTAAAGAACTTATCTTTAAAAGCTCATAATCATTGTTATCAAAAAATAACTTTTACATTAGAAGTTGGATTTTTTTATAATTTTGAAAATTGTTATTCCTGAAACTAATTCCATTTATTATGATTTTAATATGCGCTATCGTATGTCGAAAGCACTTCAAAATCAATTAACGACTGCAAAAAATATTTGGATATTGGCAGTCAAATATTTGCCTCTTCGAGAATAAATGTTCTAAAGCCAATTAAACTGTTGCAAAAACGGCATATTCTCAGCAGCAAGATTAAATACTCTCCGTTTTCATTTATAATCTCTCACGGTTTGTTACATTCTTGCTTCTAAACCTTTTCACCTTTCTTTCTGGTGTTTACTCCGATTAATTACATTTTTAAAATGATTTTCCTTCTTTTGCTGAAACGGAAGAGAAAAATGGATCTTAAAATGCATCAAAATAGCTTGAGAATACTTATTTCCTCGTAACCCACCTTTTCTCAAATCCTAGAAGCAGCTTTTTGAAGCAGTCTTATCAATCTTTTACGCTCTATAATACATGCTGTACAGTTTTGAAAAGAATACTAAACTAATTACTTGGGATTAAAGGAGAAAATAAGAGATTTTACACTTGATTCGTCACCGATGGTATTACGGGATAAATGTTCTTCAAAACCGTTCGACCAAAAACATTTAATCACCTTCTCCGGTGACGAGGGATGTACCAGGAATTTATTTTCTGTGGGACCCATGAAAGCCGCATGCAGCTTTATGCAACATGGAAGAAAGAAATTGTTTTACAGGAGTGGGAAAAAATTTGAAATTTACCTTTGTGATTGGAGGTACATAATTCGTCTATTGATTTGGAATTATGGGAAGTAAAAATTTGTATCTATAGATAATTACGAAATTAGTTTTTGTGTTGCAATAGATATAATATTTTTTACAGAAAAAATGCATACTTTAAATATTTTGTTTTGTTATATTTAACATTAAATTGCATTGTTTTTATAAAACTTACCGATTTTAAATAAATACCTTTGGTAAAGATACATTATTTTCAAAGCTTTCACACATTTTTTTAGTTCAATACAGAAATGTTTACATTCAGCTTTTTTAAACTGAAATAATTAAATTATGAAGTAACAAAAATATGTATAAGGAGAGGATTTAGGAGATTATATTGATTTGTTTAGAGGTACCTGTATGATAAAAAGTTTTCTGAGAACATTAATACTTAAACAAAAAAAATTAAAACATTTTTAATTTTTTCAAAATAGCGATCATTTTTGCTGTAATTTGGTGTTATGGCTATCCTAATTCAACCAGTAACTTAAAAGTCGTGCTTTGCCTTTCTTCTGTTTTTTACATGAAATCATAGTTTTCTCAGTGTGCTTTATTTAAATACGATTATACCTACATTAAATGATTAATCGTTGATGATTTTATTATGTGTGTGTGAGTTATGATAAATCCTCTTTTCCCCCCGTAGGATCTTTTCACTTGTCAGTGTTTGCTTACGTAGAACTCGTCAGTTTTCAGCATTGTTTAGAAAAAAATAATTATATGTTACGCAAATAGCGGAAAACCAGGAATTTATAAGAAATAATTTACTACAGCACTTTTTGACAATAATCGGAATTTTCCAATAAAAACACCCATTTGATCGTGCAATATTATCCACCCACCCATAATGACGTAAATCTTCCCCGATTGTAGCTGGATAATATCGCCTGAAACATCGCCTACTCTAAGGTCTATCCAGATGATACAAAGGAGGTTATATCCAAACATCCAAGTGACAAGAACTGCACTGAATGTATTAAAAATCATCCAATGATTCCGAACTAATCCCAACTACGCGGGAACTAACTACCAGGTAAATAACCCCAATACCCCAGCGCTAAGCCGACTGCGATCCCCCGCCAGCAAGGGCCTTCACAGGGGCGGATATATTATGGTTAACCGAAGCGTTTGCATCTCCGCGTAGGGAATATTCATTTACTTTGGGCAGGGGGAGTAACACCAGTGTTTTCCCACTCCTTCGAGTTGAATCCCAAAGGGGATTAATGGTACGAAACTGGAAACTGGATCGCATTCAGTCACTTAACACCCCCCTGTGCCACAAGGGAGTCAGGAGGTCTTAGGCACGGCAGGGTCAAAGCTAGGCTCGTTGGCATTCCATTTTGGCAGCAGAATCCGTTATGACAATGGACTTAAAGGGAGACGTTTTGAAAGTTAAATCATTGTAACTTTGCCCGGACGTCTGTGGGATATTGGAATAAGATATTTGTCTGTGAGGAGGGATCAAGGGATGGGATCTACTGGGTATTGATCGGGGTGGGTGGTTGGGAGGGGTCTGGGGTGGGGAGGGGATTTTTTTTGGTGGATGGGTGTTTTATGGGGGAAGGAATGTGTGGAGTGTGTGTTTTTTGCTTTTGTTGGGTAATTGATGATTAAAGGTATTGAGTATCTTGGAGGTGGAATAGAATGGGTCTTCTCCGGATGTGTTCAAGTAGGTGATATGATAAAGGTAATAGGGTAAGCTTTTAAAAAATTGTATCTTAATTGATATAAAAGCTCTAACTAAAATTTTAACCTGCTGTTTAAAAAAGTTTGTATCTGGAAGATGAATTCAAAAAGAATACTAGATCAATCATCAGTGTTTTTGGTTAATCTAGAAGACGCTCTTTTAAAGTTAAGATGTATTTTAATAGATAGGCTTAAGCAAAACATCTAATTAAAGGGCGGTAACAAGTTGGTAAAACCTTTATTTTTAAAATATTATTTCTGTTATTTTGAAACCCAATTACCATCTTATGAAATAAGAACAATAAACCTCAAAGTGCAATTTCTTCCTTTTTAGCTTATTAAAAGGAAAAGTGTCTTTTTTTGTCTTCGAAAATTTTGTTCTCAATGCTTAAATAAATACTTTATGGTAAAGACGATGCACCTCCTGTAACTTATGCATAATTCAATATTTGGCATTATCTCTCCTATCAGATTGGAGGCTTATTAATCTTTGGTCTCAAATTCAAGCAGTTTTGAGATCAAATTGAAGGAGATAACTAAAGTTTTATTGGAAATATCTACATGGAATCGTCTCAATTTTTAATGAACGCTCCGAAGTTATAGGAATAGATTTCAAAATACTTATTCATCTCAATTCTTCTCATAGCAAACCACATTTCAAATTTATGTAAATCCCTTTAAACATAGTTTTCATAGCCCATTTAAAGGGTGTTTCATAATTCGACTGACCAATTTAGAGATGTGATAGCATCATGAAAATAAAGAATTATCCCCATACATGAGGGTCGCCAATTTAGGTGGAGAAACCCCTAAAATATAGAGTTCGAATGTCTGGAATGCGAGGTTTAGGAGTACTTTTATCTAAAAGAATACTTTTTATGCGAAATTAGCAGTCATATGGATGAAATAAAATAAATGGCGGATAAAAAAAGGGTTAAGTCGTTAAGTCACTCACCGTCAGAAATAAAGCAAAAGACGCTAAAAAGAATTTTTTCGAAGTTGTGAACTGAAATGGGTTGTAACCATGCTTACCACAAAAACTAGTTTTTTTTACTTAAGGTTGGCCTTTCCCTCAACATGACTATTTTTTAACTACTATCCTCCATCGCTTATACTTTCTTCATGTGAAAATTTTTCATCAAGAAAGTTTTTTCTTTTAAATAGAAGTGTTCCTAACCATCTCATTTCAGGCTCTCCAAACCGATATTTAAGGGTTGTCCATCCAAATGTCTACTATCATCCCCCTAAATTATGAAACATCCTGTTATATAATATTTCAAATGATCACAATTCAAAATGTATAAGAGGGAATACAATTTGATGCGCATAGGTATTATGAAAATTCACCCTATGTCGTGTAATCTAATAAATAAAAATTAATAGACTTAAAGTGTAAAATCAGATTAATTTATATTACTTAGGATTTTAGTAATTAAAACAGTCTTAATGATATAACATTATTTCCTTAATTGAATTTTAACAAGTGAAATGATTCATTTGTGGAATAGTTTGATAAGTATTTAAAAAGAAACTAAAAATTTCAGATTACTACAATATTAAACTTAATTCATTCTTATGTATAGAAAGTTGAACTTTTTCCTACAACTTTTAGCATTTATATGTATTTTTTGCATTAGAAAGGTATATTTTTAACATTGGCTCATTTTTAGCGAATGCCTTCGCTAGTGTGAAAGGTGAACTTTTTTTAAATGTCTCTCTAACCCACCAACAGAGAGATAAATCTAAAAAATATAATGGTAAACTTTTCATACAGATACCATCACATCTTCCCAAAAACGCAACGTGCAAGAGCGTCCTTTCAAATGACGAAAGAATTTTTCTCAAAAGAATCACTAATAAAAAAGTTCAGAAGGAAGCAGGCTTTGATGATGTTGATTCTTGTGGTTGAGGTCGCCACTGAAGTATAAAATTGATGTTGTGACAAAAGTGATTGATAGAGCAGGCAACATTCTTTTTCTTTCCTTAGCGGTGTCATGGGCCTGCAATGTAAATAACTATAAGCCGGCGTCAATATCAGGTATGCCTGAGGGGTATGAAGAAATTGTCAAAAAATCTCGCTAGTTTTATCTTTAAACGGCAACGGGGATTTGGGTCAGAAACTTCTAAATTTTGTAGCGTGAAGTTATGGAAAGTTTACTGCCAAGAGATAAATATCTATGGGGCCAGAAGAACCAGCTGGGTACTTTAACTTAATAGTGGGATTTTTTAGTGCTTTACTCTTTCTTGGATCGTGAGGAAGTCAAAGTGCCAAATGCGCAGTACTGTCTTCGTTTATAAATGACACGCATTTTGGTTTGTATGGATGTTTTATTTGAATATATTTTAAATATTTCGATTGAAAGAGCTAAGGGCTAAGGGGAGGAAATTTGTGCTTTTGGAAATAGGAAGTTAACAACTATTGATTTTAAAATATATGAAAGTTTTTTTATTCTTATAAACTACCACCTTGAGTAACTTTTGTTTGATTGTACTTCTTTATTTATTGATTGCTGATTGATGATGAAGACTTATGTTTAGTTTCAGCTTAAATAAAGTATGTTGAATAAATGATGTTGAAAAATACGACATCATAAGGCATACAATGTCTTTAACTTTGCAATGTTTTATGAATTCATATTATGAAGTTAAATTTCTTATTATCATTTATGATTAAATATATCATGATATTCAGATCTTCATATAATTAATAAAACACTTTGAACATTTTAGGGATATTAAGACGCCATTTGTGTTGGGAACCTACAAGAATTTCAGATGATGCACTTTCAAGTCTGAAAATTTATTCATTGTTTTAGGAGGTAGGTTGATTTTACTATTGTTTTAACAAAAAGTAATTGTTTATTTCTATATCTTATACGCTGTATGTGAAATACATCGATAAATATAAAATAATTAGGCAATCTTATTGATCTTCTTAAGGGGACAGTTGACTTTGAAAACCAACTTTTTATTTAAAAATGAAATTCTTTCAAATTATGTATTCATACATTGAAATTATAAAAAAATATTAATTCATAAATTTTGAAAATATATCTTCAATAGTTTTCAAAAATTTTTAAAAGGGTCATATTTTAAAATGTTCCAGGCGCTTTAAATTTTTACTCACACATAACAAACTTTTTTAAATGATCATTGTATGCAAAAAAGTAAAAGTTATTAAGTGTTTTTATCATATTACCATTTAAAAAATTTATATAAAAATTATTTAATATTCAAAAATTTATTTATAGAAAATAATATTTTTAACCCCAAAATAGGTCGAATCAAAATTTTTCTGATAACATTTTTGCACAAGTATACTAAGAGCATTTGTGAGAAATTTCCATGCAATTGGAAAACAAGTGTTGCACCAGGAACTTTTTATAGACATGAAAATGATGAAAATATCTATTGTGAGAAAAACAGGTTTTAATGTATAAAATAGTTTGAAAAGTTTATTAAATTTCATTTAAGATGCAAGAAATAGATAAAATATTGTCTACATTTTATGTATCAGTTTCTTGATTCATGACATTATGTATAGAAAAGTTAGTAATTAAAAAATCGTAATTTAGGGTTTTTTGGCGAAATTGAAAGTCCACTGTCCCCTTAAGTACACCAGGTAAATTTAAATTTACAATTGCGTGTTTATTAGAGCTATTCAAGCCTACATAATTGGCGAAATGGATTAATTAATCTCGAATATTTTTTGTGAATCTGCAACGTTTTTCAAAACTTTAGTATAATCATAAGTATAAATAGTACAAAAAACGGTCAGAGCTGTCATTTCATAGTATATCCCATCCAAAAAGACCTTGAACATTTGGAGAGTATTTCTCTCATTCGAATTTATTTTTTCATCTAAAAAATCTAATAGGATTTTTCCTTCACTTATTATACCATTTTTGACTCCCATCCTTTTACTTTGTCTCAAGCCATTTTCTCTGAAAAAGTTTCGCTGTGGTTCTTTATCGTTCCATTTATAAAGATCTTCAAATAACTGCAAATGATTCCTTCCTTTGTCCCGAAAAAATAAAGCTGAAATTAATATTCGTTTTTTTCTTTCAAAGCTATGAACTTTGCATATGCAAATAGGAAAACTTAAAGCTTTTGAATTAAAGTAAGAAATATTAGAACCCTGATGACAAATTTAATAAAAATTCATGATATTGCTGATAATATTGAATTAAAACCGAGATACTAAAAAAGAAACGATACATCATGAATATTAAACCATTTCATTTGGATTCTTTTCAGAAATTCTTAGGTTAGAAATGTAAGATTTATGAAAAATTTTCACCGGCATATTCTAAGAAAACAACGATAAGGATAAAATGGAACACTGAAAAATAATTATAAATAACTCTATTAGGCACAGTAATATTGCGAAAACGTTAAAAAGAAAGATAATATACAGGGTGTTTCAAAAGTCCGTTTCGTGGATTTTATTTGGAACCAGCGTGTCCTAGGGTCACAGAAGTAAGGTCTACCCCTAGGTAAGTGACCCTGGAGAATCCATTGAGATGACTTACAGTACCCTTAGCGTCGAAATAAATAAGTTTAAAAATTAATTTAAAAGCTATAGAAGATGGAGCAAACACTTCAATACAAGTATTTTGTTGCCAACGTTATGAAGAACTCACACAAAAAAGTTTCATGAAAATAACTTGAATATTCGCGGAGATATTAGCATGTGAAAATAGCACTTTTTCAGACCTCAAAAAAGAAAAAGTTCGCAAATTTGCAAGTTTTTAAAATTTTTTTATTATTTTTTTTTTCAACTAAAAAAACACAAAACTACACAATACAACTGAAAAAATTGCAAATTTGCGGTGCTATTTTCACATTCTAATACCCGCGAATATTCAAGTTATTTTCATGAAACTTTTTTCTATGAGTTCTTCATAACGTTGGCAACAATGCTCTTACTGAGGTTTTTGCTCTATCTCCTATAGTTTTTTAATTAAATTTTTAAACTTTTTTATTTCGCCACTAGGGGAGCTGCAAGTCATCTCAATGGATTCTCCAGGGTCACTTACCTTGATGTAGACCTTACATCCGTGACCCTAGGACACGTTGGTTCCAAATAAAAGCCACGAAACGGACTTTTAAAACACCCTGTATGTGAAAATTACTGGGTTTTTTGTAAAAAATGTTTTGTCATAAAAGGAATTGAAACACTTTTTTTTACTATCTTCTGAAACCTTTTTGATCGTAGTTTATATGGTGTAATGTAAATTTTCAAATTTAAATCGGTTATGTGAAAAATACAAAGCTATTTCACGAAGCCATTTTAAACAATGAACTTGCCTAATTCATTATACTAATTAGATCAAATAATATTAAAATAGTATTAAAATATATTTCAGTTTATTTAAGAGCTTAAAACAGTGAGTGAATATATTTTACCGAATAAAATACCGAAAGAGTTTTATGTAAGTAAACTCATCGGAACCCCCCAAAAAATATCCTAATAAATTGTCCTTTTGATAGGCAAAACCCCCATTTCACTCATTTATTTTTATCAAAACATTCTCACATCCCAAGTAACAGGAGAAACCAAAAGAACTTGTAATCCCTGTCATTGCACGAAAGAGAAAAAGAACAATAAAGACACAGGTTAGAAAAACAAATCCCCATTCTTTATTCCTTTTGTTAGTTCCCAATAGGAATGGTGAAAAAAAAAGAAAGCACCCCGTGTCAATGGAATCTCTCACTGCATTTAGCGGTTCAGTAACCATAACTGAAAACTAATCAACTGCCGCTAAATGTCGTAAAAAGATACACTGTATTCAAAGCGGCCGGGACAACCCTTCGTCGAAACGTTTTTAAAGCAGTGACTAGGCAGCTGTTAACTGGGGCCGTGAGATTTATGAAGCTGTTCATGTTATATCGAAGAAGGTCCTTAAATGTGTGTAACAGCTGGTTGGAAGTCCTGTTGCAGGGTATTTTTGAAGCTAGGCTTTAATTATTTTGTTTTCATGATTTCTTTGTTTGGTTTGTAAATTGTTACTCTGGCGTTTTTCTCTTGTGTGTTTCTCTTGTGTGACTCCCAAACTTGTGTTGGGTGTAATAACTGTTGTTTCTTAAATACGGAGAAATGGGAGTTCAATATCTTCTTTAGTTCTGTTTATTTGGTTAAAGAAAGATAATATGTTTAAAAATTTGTATTTATTTCAAGGCAAAATTATGTTTCCAAAAACCTTATTCAATAACCTAAAGGATATATTTTGAAGATGATAATAGAAACAGTATGACTGTATTGCATTTTAAATATAAAATATACAGGGTGTTTCAAAATTGCGTTGCACGGATTTTATTTGGAACCAACGCCTCCTAGGGTCACGGAAGTAAGGTCTACCCCTAGGTAAGTGAACCTGGAAAATCCATTGAGAGGACTTACAGCGCCCTAGCGGCGAAATTAAAAATTAAAAAAAAAATAATTTAAAAACTAAAGGAGATAGAGCAAAAACCTCAGTGACAGTATTGTTGCCGACGTCATGAAGAACTCACTGAAAAAAAATTTCAATATATCTTGAATATTCGCGGAGATATTAGCATGTGAAAATAGCACTTTTTCAGGGGTCAAAAAAGAAAAAGTGCGCATATTTGCAAATTTTTCAGTGTTATTTTGTAGTTTTGTGGGTTTTTTTGGTTTAAAGAACACAAAATTTAATCAAAAAATCAAAAAAATTTGCAAATATGCGAACTTTTTCTTTTTTGAGGTCTAAAAAAGTGCTATTTTCACATGCTATCATCTCGGCGAATATTCAAGATATTTTTATGAATTTTTTTCAGTGAGTTCTTCATAAGGTTGGCAACAATACTCTTTTTGAGGTTTTTGCTCTATCTCTTTTAGTTTTTATATTATTTTTTTAACTTTTTAATTTCGCCGCTAGGGGCGCTGTAAGTCATTTCAGTGCATTCTCCAGGCTCTCTTACCTAAGGGTAGACCTTACTTACATGACCCTAGGAGGCGTTGGTTCCGAATAAAAGCCGTGCAACGCAATTTTGAAACACCCTGTATATTATAAGTAATGAGATAATAAGTAAGAGTTTTTTTTAATAATATGTAATGTTAATAAGTAAGAGTTTTTTATATTTATAACATTAATTAGAAAGTTTTATAATAAGTAATGTTTAAATAGTTCCATATTATTTTTTACTTTTGTTATCCTTCTCCTCTCTATCAAATTTTATACATTTTTTATTCTCGTTTATGTATTACAAAAGTGGTTGAACTTAATTTGCATTTCTAATAATAGAAACCTTTTTTGATAGATGATATTTCTGATAATTTATTAGGTAGTTACCGTAAAATAAAGGTATAAAATTATAAGTAAATTTAATGAAATTTTCAATTTTCACATTTTTATAACAGTTCTTTTTCTTAATAAAAGGAAATTTTTAAGATTTTTAATATCTATATACAATACATTCATGGAATAATTTTAAGAGATATTGATTTTGTTATAAAACACCGCTTTTTATGATTTTCTGTGTACGAATAATAGTTAAAAATCATAATCTATTCAAATACATTTAATGGACGAAAAATGTATGCGCCCTCTCTCGAAATGATTTAAAGCTACTTTTCCTGCAGATACGATGCATAGTACATCTGATTTTCCACGGAAAAATGAATTCCACTTTCGCTGCTCGGGGGGAATCACCCTCTTATTTCAACTTTCTAAAGAACTCGAACAATCCCTTTGAGTTCTGCGTGTAGTAATTATGAATGCGTATTTTCTCCTCCGCGTGTGCTTGTGAAATACTCGCCCAGTTTACGTAGATGATTCGTCTGGAGAAAGCATCAAAAATCGATGTTCATTCTACTTCCTCGATGGAAGAGGGATCACCGACTGACATTTCCTTTTCCAATTTCCCCGCGACTCTCCCATAAAGAAAACTACCTTCCCTACTTTCAGTTAAGAAAAACCAGGAGAAGAATCGTTAAAGTCTAGAGTTTGCATCATTAGAGAAGTCCCTTGAAGTTCGATTTCTTTCGTTATTTTCGAGGTTGATGGAAATGCAAGTGCATAAAATTTGCAAACATGTGGATTTCAAGAATAAGAGAACTTTGCATATAGATAACAACGTCGCTACGGCGAATGCCAAAGAACTATATTTCTGTCAAAGCAAACCCCTCTAGTAGCTTCGCAGACAATTCTCTGTCACGGACTTTTCTATATCATTTTCTCCTTCTGAGAAGGACTTCTCTGAGAAGGTGCTTCCTGGAGCGAAAAATATCGCATTTCAAGTTCCATCTGCACATATGTGTGACTTAGAATGGACGGTGAAGGGAATAAATAGTATGTGTGTTTAAGATATGGATTTGATAGATATACAAAAGTAGAATGCGGAGGTCACTTAATAAAAATTTATTTATGTGCTGAAAGTGATTTTGTGGGAATTAAAAGAGGTGGAAAATTTATAAAATATTGTTGGGATAGAAATAAGGGTGGTTGAAATCCAAATAATGTTTCTTAGTAAAATTATTATGTTATATATAATCCTATATTATATTTGTGTTGGTAGAAGTTGTAAGTGTTACAAATAAGCAGCGAATAACTAATATCATGTTCATGACTAACTTTAACTATATATTTTTGTTGAGAAATAATGTTTTTTCAAAAAAATTCTTGTAGTTAAAATTTGATGAAATACGTTTATTTTCGTCCTAAGAGAAGTTAACAGTAAATGACGTGTTTAAGAATAATTTAGAATAATTTAATGGTAATAAATAACTTTCAATAAAAGAACTAGCTTTAAAAACTTAATGGTATTAACCCATTACTGCCTGACGTCCCTTTTTAGGGACGTTTTTTAAAAATCCTCCCATTTCTACAAAAATTGTTCCTTTCAATCAAAATTTGCACGGATGTATCTCTGATCTTCATAGAACATAAAGAACACAAGAAAAAGCAGAATTTTAGAAATTTTTCACTCTTTTTAAAGTTAGAAGATAGAATTTTTCAGAAAAGTGCTTTTTTAAAAATTTTAAAATAAAAAGCTTAAAAATCCTAGTTGTTATTTGAAAAAAATTTCAATGCCGATATATATTACTGTTTATACATTAAATCAGTTGGGGTGTTTTTTTTATTTTTCCAAAATATTTTATCTTGACCTTATTTTGGACCCTCAAAAAGCGTCCCTAAAAAGGGACGTCAGGCACGAATGCCCCCGTGGTTTTCCCCATAGTGAAATGCTAGTGTTTCCTTCATTTTTTCATAAAAACGCGTTCGATTCTTATGAAATGAATTAAATAACTGATATTTATAAAATTAATTTAATTTTAGCTAGTAAATTTATTATTTTTGTTTATTTTTTTTGGAAATTACTGTTTTTTCTGCTAAATTAATGGAATAAAAAGTCTTAAATTATAAGGAACTAATTAATTTGTATTAATTAAAAGGAATAAATTAATTATTTTACTATATTTATAACTTATGCAAATATATTCCGGTTATATTTTAATTAAAAGTTTAATAATTATTAGTTATAATGACCTTTTGTCATTAAAATTCCCAAAAAAGTCCCTTTTGTGATACATTTTCAGCTTTTTTCTAATTAGATGTCGCTAATCATTGTGTTTTATACTGCAGATCAATCTATATCATCTGACTTGCTAATGCACATCCCACTAATGCTTGATTTTTGGGGAGAAATTCGTGTTCCGCACAATTAAATTAAATAAAATGAAAAAGTATGGGCATTTGAAAGACTTAAACTTCACAAATTGAGATATTCTGATGGATTTGAGGTGTGTAAAAGTAATTAATACTTAACATTAGATAACATATAAACAAAGAATGCCTTTTTCAATTAAAAACCTTAATTAATTTGCAATTAACATAGATTTGGGAGGAAAAAACGTGTTTTAGAGCATAAAAAATGCTCAAATTACGTTAATTAAGGTTAATTTTACAGTTAATTGGATAAATAATTAATATTTTTTGTTTATCTTCATGTTACAGTAAGGCTCTGATCACTTTTGCTGCACTTAAAAAGGTGGAAGATGTTTTTGAGGCTTTAAAAAAGTCTTCTACCATGCGTTTACTATAGGGAAAAACAACGGGGGCATTCGTGCCTGACGTCCCTTTTTAGGGACGTCAGGCACGAATTATTTAAGAAAAATAAAAAGTTGGGCATTAATGGGTTAAAGTTAAAAAATCAAAGGTACGCATTCATTTTGAAATTATTACTTATGCATTTTCACTAAATCATCTAAATATTTAAGCAAAGCAAAATTAATATTATGATAATTAAAACGAAAACCTAAAGAAACAACAAAAACATTTTGTAATTTCACAATATTAATTTTTAAACCTTTAGTATATACAGGGTGTTTCAAAATTGCGTTGCACGGCTTTTATTCGGAACCAACGCCTCCTAGGGTCATGGAAGTAAGGTATACCCCTAGGTCAGGGGTTCTCAACCTTTTTGACTCCGCGACCCCCTTTTCAGGGAAAATGTTTTGGCGACCCCCTCAGACCTAAAATTTTAAGACTTTACCATTTATTTGCTATTTCACTCGCAATACGCTGCCGATGCTTTCTATATTTACTCTTATTCAAAATAGTTCATGCATGAAACGAACTATTATCTCCAATAATCTACAATTTATAAGTTTTGAAAATTATTGTGTCTGTATAAAAAATAACTCTGTAAATATGACTGTTTTTAATTTTTGTTTCGCGACCCCCCTAGGCATGTCCCGCGACCCCCCAGGAGGTCGCGACCCACCGGTTGAGAACCCCTGCCCTAGGTAATTGACCCTGGAGAATCCATTAGGATGACTTACAGCGCCCCTAGCGGCGAAATTAAAAATTAAAAAAATTAATTAAAAAACTAAAGGAGATAGAGCAAAAACCTCAGTGAGAGTATTGTTGTCAACGTCATGAAGAACTCGCTGAAAAAAATTTGATCAAAATATCTTGAATATTCGCGGAGATATTAGCATGTGAAAATAGCACTTTTTCAGGGGTCAAAAAATAAAAAGTTCGCATATTTCCAAATTTTTCAGTGTTATTGTGTAGTTTTGTGTTTTTTTAGTTGAAAGAACACAAAATTTAATTAAAAAATCAAAAAAATTTGAAAATATGCGAACTTTTTCTTTTTTGAGGTCTGAAAAAGTGCTATTTTCACATGCTAATATCTCCGTGAATATTCAAGATATTTTGATCAAATTTTTTTCAGTGAGTTCTTCTTGACGTTGGCAACAATACTCTTACTGAGGTTTTTGCTCTATCTCCTTTAGTTTTTAAATTAATTTTTTTAATTTTATAATTTCGCCGCTAGGGGCGCTGTAAGTCCTTTCATTGCATTCTCCAGGCTCACTTACCTAGGGGTAGACCTTACTTCCATGACCCTAGGAGGCGTTGGTTCCGAATAAAAGCCGTGCAACGCAATTTTGAAACACCCTGCATATATTTCTAATGTTACAATGCATTTCAGTGAACAATCTTATAAACCTTATATATTCATCGTTATCAGAATTTATTTTAAACTAATCCCTATCCAAATATGGAATATTTCCATCTAATATACAATCTTTTCAAAAATCTCAACTTTTAATCTAAATAAACATTGATCTTCGAAAACAAATTTCTCCTTTTCAGTAAACAAAAGGCTTAAACAAACGCACATTTATTAAATTTAATACCCTATTCAACTATCATCACAAAAGACAAATAAAAAGACATCCAGGAAAGACATCGATCCGCTAGATAAAACCCGCTGAAAATAATACAAAAGGATCAAATTCAATTTAGCCGACAGGAAATAAAGAAATGGATTAGCAAAACCCGTAGGGTCCAGCCAATTTACTCCCTGCACCGGACTCACTTTTCAGAGTATGTCAAGATGCGGGTCAATTAAAGAATTCGCAGTTTTCCAAAGGGCCAGTTTGTAAGGCCAAATCCAACTCTCCCCCGTGCTTTTCCCTTACGAGGGACATCGTCCGGGGATCCAACTCATTTACAGACGAAATTGAGACTCATATCTCCTGGTAGGGTGGCCCACTTAGGACTTTACTAGCACCTTGCGATTGTTTCCCAGCCTATGATAGATAAAACGGAAAGATCGATGGGACAGAGCGAGATTACATCTCATCCTGGATGAGATCGCGGAATGGTCGGGAAGGCCTTTTACAAGGAAAAGGGGAATGCCATTTGAAAGGATAATTCCCATTTTGACCTTCGGAGACGGGTATTTTGTTAAAGGATCCCATACTAGGATGGAGGGATGTGAGATTAGGTTTGGAAGTATTCTAAGATTGTAAATCGAAATGTTTCTCTAATGGGGAAGTTTCTATGTATAGCTCTTGCTTATTATTTAAGTTTCAGCTTTATTAAAATCTTATATCGTTCAGAACGAGCTAGTTTACAAACTTGAAATGAATTTTAATGTGGGGTAAAATGATAATTAGAGAGTGAATGGAAACATTTAACCATTGCAAATGCATTAAATTATTTCATTAAATCTGAATTCATAAGATTTAGAGTTGGGAAATTGCAAAAGGAGTAAATTTTTAGTTTTAATTGTGTGTGCGTGTGTTTATGTTTAGTATCTGGTTCAAAGGTTGAAAGTGATAACTAGACATAATAATTGTTCGAATTTATAAGTGATATATTAATATAACAAGTTTATGTAATAAAGTAAAATGCATATTTATTTAGGTAAAATTTTAAGAACTGTTTTAGTAAGAGGGTAGAAGTAAGTGAATATGTTACTTCTAGGTTAATAGGTTAACCAACCAATAGGTTATCCTGAATAGGTTAACCAACCAATAGGTTATCCTGAATAGGTTAACCAACAACGTTGTATTATTACTATTTTAAATATTAATTTTAAATGTGGGATTGTTAATATACACTTGATTTTTTCAAAGTCAAACCCAAATAAAAAACGAATTTCCCTCGTATTATTATTAAAATTACATCAATTAATTCCTTTAATTTGTTAAATTTAGCATTTAGCTATAGTATGAATGAATGAATATATAGAATATACTTCAGCTTTACATTTTAGCTATAACTATTTACTATAATTTAAATATAAACCTTATTATATTACTACAGTTTAGCTATAAGGAATTCCAGGTGTAAAAAATAGATGTATCACACAGCTCATAAATTCTTTAAAATATGGGGTTACTAGGACAGCAGTATATCAAAGATGAGGTGCCTACCTGCTCACAAGTCAATATTTCCAAAAAATATGGATTTCAAATTTCGGAAAATGGAAAAGAGGAAGACGCAAGCAAATTCCTACCCCACTAAAAGGAAAGAAAATTTATAAAAAAAACACGCAGAAAGGGTTTTTCAAAACATTTTCTTTTCTTTTAGGGAAGGGAGCTAAAGCGAGTTTAGGTGAGAGCTCGCCGTCATCTTTACTAAGCATACAAAGAATAGACAGAATTCTCCAAGCTCCGCATTTAGGCTTTGGGAACTAAATGTACTATTTGAATAGAAAAACAGCATCTAAAAGCCACAAGGAGGTTCCATTAACCTAGCTTCAAATTCGTACTTCGAAGCTTTTCTGGTTCAGAAAGTAAAGGGCAGTGCAAAGTTTAAATTTTCTGACAAAGTATGATTTATACTCGAGCGCGCATATCCCTGGTTTATATAGTAGGAACACAAGTCGGAGAGTAATCTATAGCAAGGTTGTGCGATATCCATCCATATTTGGCCTTCAAAAATATGTTTAAATGCATGTTTCAAACTTTAATTTTGTAAATTATTATCAATATATAGTTGCATTTTTACAGATAAAGCTAAATATGCCTTGAATTATATTTAAAATAGTTTAATTTCTTTGGGTGTTTTATTTAATTTAGAAAGTTTAAGTTTTTGATGAGTATTTATTAAGAAAAACTTACGATAAAATATAACCAACATGAATAATACATAGTCGGAGAAAACCCAATAATCTCTGAGTAATACGATTTTAAAATATAAAATAGGTATCACAAATATAAGTATAGAAAGAAGAACTATTTAAATTTAAAGATATATTCTTTACAAAATTAAATAATTTAAACGTCATTATCCTGCCTTGCTTTTCTGTAAGCCAAAGCTTGAGTAGTTATACACATTTTAGTAAATAATTAGCCTTAGTGGAAGGACTTCAAACACGTTTCCCTTGATAAACAGAGGGACTAATCCAATTCTAAACTGTGACTACTGATGCGTTCCTTCTTTGAGACCTTTGATAGTCCAACCAGTCCTTACCAATACTTCGCCTGTTAAAACAAATGAGTAGGTAGAATGGTATCTAAGCATTAAATAAACAATGCTTTTGTAAAATGACTTCATAATTGATTTATTCAATTTTAAACGTGGTCAGTCAGCAAATATTAGTGGGTAATATAATTTGTGTTAAACTTTATACCTCTTGAGTATTTAAAGACATCACATTTCTAGGTTATTTTTAACCTTCCTACCACCTTGAAAAAATAGTCACTTATTCCCCCTCGTGGGGTCTAATAGTACCCCATGCGTAAAACGTGCCTATGACTCAAATAAAGGTTAAAAATTCCTTAAATGGAAAAAAATTATCATTTTTAATTTCTAAAAATATGCTTCAGAATAATTTATCCATTTATTTGGTATTTTTCTCATTTTTTTTGTCCTATTACGGCGTAATTGGGTTTCTTTTGATACACGTTTTTTATAACACCTGGACCTTCCAACAAAAATTAAGTTACAGAAATGAGCCACAATGAAGTTTTACTTAAAATATTTATAATCACACTGCTTAAAGTATACTACTTGATATACCCGGCCTTGCACGGGTATAATTTAGTAGTTTATTTTAAACGATTTATTAAGTTGTATATCTTCTATATTCTGCATTATCAGCTACCTAATACCCCAGATTAATTTATTTAGTATTATGAAACATGTAAAATGTGGATTCTCTTTTTTAAAATTGAAATAATACAAAAAATGATCGGTTCAGATTTCTTAGTGAAATCAGTATCTCGCTTGTTTTATGTAAGTTTTAACGCAAAATTGTTTTTTTTTCTTGATAATTCTTCGAAATCACATTCTGGACATCCTTAAATACTCATAAATATTTAAAAGCATTCTTAATTTTCAAAAAAGACTGAATATAAAAACATATTTACAAGCAGCCATGAATTTATATTGTTTTTGTAAAGAATGTGTTCAACAGGAAGTCATGGCGACAGTTGTCTGAGTTTTTTTTGCTGCAACTGTTAGAAACTGGAAAGATTTCTATAAATAGCATATTTTTCTTAGAATGTGAATAAAAAATTTAAGAAATAGCGAGTGATTCAATGTATTTAGCCGCAATCTTCTTTTTGTAAAAAAAGACAATTTCTATGAAAATGTCTTTCTAACATTTCTCCAAACATTCTAAACAAACATAAAACCTTTTTTTATCTATAATATGATAAAAATAAAATACTAAACTTTATTTTATATTGTTTTACCGCCATTTATTCCTGGGGTCTCAGCAGACCCCAGAGGGGGAATATGTGACAATTTCTCCGAAGACACTTAAAAATGGAACAATAACTCCAAAATTTTTATCCATTGAAAAACTTTGCGTAATTAAGGAATAGTAGCATTGGAAATTGTCGAAACAAAATGCATGGGAGATATCAAGCGTCAAAATGCGTCTGGGGTCGAAATAGACCCCCTGCGGGGTAGGAAGGTTAATCTTGAAGATCGAGATACATTTCAAGAAGTTTTAAATTCATATAAAAAATATTGGGGCTCCCTATTTATAAATTGTGAAAATATTTTAAGATATTTATTTAATATGTCTTGTGTTTGTACGAGGACATAGTAGTACAAATGAGTTTTTCTTTTATAAAAACTTAAAAAACTCATAATTTCGTTAGTTTATCTGTATAGTCTTCTAATCTTTAGTCTTTGTTTAACAACATAAAGCGCATAAGTTCTGAATCACTTTAAATACTAACCCCTCTGTTTTGATACTAAATTGTCAAAATGCCATGATTTCAAAAATAAAAACACAAAGAAATATCACCATAAAGTATACCCCCAACTGCAAAAGTAAGATGTTTAGGGAAACCTTACGCCATCGCCAATCGTATCCGATGAAAAATAGGCAAATATTAGACTTAGGCAGCCTTTTTTTGAAATTCAAAATACATGCAAATAGCGACGAGTCTATAATTCATTTCAGCAAAATACCACCCATCCCCATGCAAAGTAATATTTCACTCCACACCCCCTTCAAAAGTTCTTCACACCCCTCCTAAGTGACCCCCAAACGGGCTCTGAACTCATTAAGCACCCCTCAGCAACAAAACGATTAAGCAAATATACATGATTGGCAACCGTGCCCCTAAATCGGCAATCCTCAGCGGATTTTTTCCCTTTCAATTTCCCCTCCTCTCGATCGGGACAGAAGGGGTAAAAAACGGGCAACTCGCACAATCAATTGGGGGCAAAAAGAAGCTTTACCCCATTTGGGGCCCAACAAATGATCGAGCCTTTGCGTGATTAGGAAATTAAGACGTGAGGTTCAGCTTCGGTACGCCCACTGCATTCACATTGGGCGGGTCCGGCCGCTTGCGTGCCCAACTCTTTTTTGGGTCTTTGGTGGAGGGTTTCGGTTTCTTGCCCCCTGCAATCTTGCGCAAGAAAGAAGGGCCAATGACGTGTTTAGGATCAGAATGGTGTCTGAGCTTTGTGATTTAGCGAGCTTAATATTGAAAGAATAACCTCATTTATGGGAATTAGATTGACTGGGCATAGGAAGCGTGGGGGAATATTTTGACTGCGGTTTCTTTTGGGAATTGGATATTCCAAGTTATTGTTTTGACGAGAAGAATTATTTTTCCCCGTTCTTTGTACAAAAGACACGTAGAGTTCTTGCAATAAGAACAAGCAGACAGAACGCAGAACTGACTTGTTATTCATGCTTTGTGTTATGAGAACTTTTACCATATCCTTTTTATTTTTCTCCATTGCTTTTGTAGAGTTAATTTTATATTCCCTATCTAATGAATAAAACCTGATAATAGAAAATAACTGAGTACAGGTACTCAAATTGTCTATTCGATTACTTTTGTAAAGAAAATATATTGGTATTGAAACAAAAACTTTTTTTATCAAATCCAGCACGCATGTAGCTCAAACATAAGTTTTGATAAAATGTAATTTTAATAAAAGCCTTAGTTTTGATTTATAAAATATTTTAGCAGTGTGATGATTGAGTGTTTTTTAGATTGAGATGAAATTGAACTAGTTTAATGAGACTGTGTTAATCTTCTGTTACATTAACGGTAAGAAAAGTTAGCATGATGTCGCATTGTGTGAAAACTGCTCATTTCCCATAAATTTAGCACTTTTAAATTAATCCATTCTCGTATAACTTTAATCAATTTATAATTAAAACTATATAATTTCTTCTCTTCACCAGGTATTAATTCGAAAAAAAATGCATCATATGACTTTTAACTGTTTAGCTTTTCAAATTTCCTTAAATGTGAAGTTTAACTTCCCAAAGATTTATTTTTTATGAAACTACCTAAATGTGTATAATAGAGTAATATAAAACGCAATATTTATAAATGTTACTAATACCCCAAAGAATAGATTCTCAAAATCTATCACAAAAGTGATCCCCTTTTCCAAATTTAATTCTTTTAACTTCTGTGAATTGTTGCTACGTAAATGAATTATTCCGAACTCATAGCTTTAAACCCAAGGGCTTTCTCTCTAGGAGTTTAAAGATAAGATATCAGAATTTTTTTATTTATTAAAGGAGTATAAATCTTTCATCAAACTATGGAGGGAACTAAAGGCGATCATAGATAATGGCTTTTCTAAGAAGCTACTATATTCACCAAAGTTTATCACATAATTTTGAAATAAGATCCGCTGTCTTCAATTTTGCCTGTCTTCGTTTTATATATAATGACTGCTTCGCAGACGTAGACGGTTATGTTTCAAATTATTGCCAGGATCAAAATTGATGCTGGGAGATCGTAAAGAATTGTAGGTACCCTTGGTGACTAAAACTACTAAACCTGTTTTATGTGAGTAGGTTGAAAAATGTTATTGATGGTTAGAGTAGTTTGATTGTTATAAAAATTGTGTGAAATGGGGTGTAAATGTTTGAAAATATTTTGTAAAAAAGAAATGAATTGATTTTTTATTTCTTCAAAAGTTATTAAACACTTTATTTAATTAATATGAATGATATGTATATTTTTGTATAAAATTACACTTACATATATCAATTAATTATTCCGTTATTGTGCTAAAGAAGATTATTGTAAGGGGTTTCTACTTAATATATGTTATCAGAAGGTTATTTATGGTTATTACAGATATAAAACTTCTTATAATATCAGTGTGTGTACGCCAATATTTTAAAAAATTATCTTAGCTCATAGATATTTTAAAATAAAAAGCTCTATATGAAAGAAAATTATTTAAGTATAACTTTAATTATACGTTAATTCTTATTTCGCAGCTGTGTAGTAAAAAAGTTACTTTAAGTAAAAAAGTTGTGTTGGGATTTTTAAAAATAACAACAAAATATTAAGACATATTTTATGTAAACAGTTTTTAGTAATATTTAATAGAGTTTAAAGTATTTTCATTGTAAAATTAATCCAAAAATTTTGAAAGAAAAAAAAGTTAAAACCCCTTTTGCAGCCATCTAAAACAAAACATTGATTTTATCTTCATCTTAAGAATCTTCAGCTTAAAAACTATATTTGATTAGGATTTTCACATCAGCAAAAATGACCCCTACACTTTTTAAAGAAACAAAAAACCCATCCCCAGAATACGAATTGTAGAAAAGAGATTACTTGGTAGCCAGCAGCAAAGCATAGGAAGAGTTTTAGGGCGAATCTTTTCCTAATACATAAGCAAACTTAATGGCCGAAGCGTGCATTCAGTGTTAGTGCGGTCTAAGACTAAGCTGGGGAGAGATTATGTGATGGGTCTTAGTGCACACTCTAATAAGAGGGGTCTCCATGCAGCCCGACCAACTTTATTCCATTCAGTAATTTCGCTAGAGTGCTGAATTATCACCTTATCTTTAGAGATAATACCCAGTTAATAGTGGTTATCTGCAACAAGCTAAGAATATTATCTACATTGGGAGGGGTAGGATTTTGAACCAAATCAAGAGAGCCTTTCAGCGTGGATTTTAGTCAGAGTTAAGAAACGTGATAAAGCTGTTATTTAGCTGATTGAAATGTGACGGAATTATTTGATTTTTGAATAATGCATTGTCTTGCGGGTTTTGAAAGTTTCGCACTGATAATGTTAAGAAGCAATATGTGGGTTATTAGTGATTACATTCGATATTTTTGTATTATTTCTTTATTGTGGGACGTTTTGTAAATGGGTCCCAATGTATGCCAAAAACATTCAATTTCATTTATTTTTTAAGTCATAAAATGCGAAATATTTTGTAATACATCAAGTAAGTAGGAGACAAAATTAATAAATTTACACTTATTAGTAAGCAAACTATAGAAAGAGGTAAAGTTTTTAAAGCAGATTCAAAAAAAGTCAAGTTCCACCACTCTAAAGAATTCTTACAAGCGCCATTCAGAAAAGAAAAACACATTTGGTCAATCCAACCCTCAAAACTTTGCATTTGGAAAGCTTGTGGTTGCAAATTTATTCTGAACCACCGAAAGGAGCGTTTTAGGAGGAATCTCCAAATATGAGAATAAAGACAGGATCACTCTACTATGGCTCAAAGGGGAATACTGATCAGTCAACGTCAGGATGGGAAGAGAAGGGCAAAGGCCGCTACTATTTTCTTTCGTTTGCGGACTTGAATTGGTCATCAAGAGAGTTGGGTATGGGTATCTCATATCAGCCATAACAAAGAAAGGAGAGATAGATACCTATAGTCAATCTTTCACAATCTTTATATGTTCTTTTCTCGTATCTTGGGATAGATTTCACTGTGTTTGGATGTTTTTCATTGTTTACGGATATTATCTGTAACAAAATCGCGTGGAGAAACTATTTTAAGAAAATTATTTTGAATTATTAATACAGTGGTACATCTTTACTACAGCCCCCGCGTTATAACGACATTCTCTATAAAAGTATCCATTGTTTTTATCAAGGTAGTAATTTTATTTGTTATTATGTCCTTACGTTGAAACTATTGTGAGTATATTTTTGGTTGCAGAAATGGTTGATCTATCATGATTCTAATAGTAAGTAAATAAAATTAAAGTGTGTAATTAACATTGTGATTAAGAAATAAAGTTGAAAATGCGTTTTTTCATAAAAGCTAAAAAATGAGATTTAAATCTATATAAAATTACGTTTATGTAATAAATATTTTTATACTTATTTTTTATTGTTTGATATATCTATAATGCTTATGGTAAAACGAATTTTCCAATTAAAATAAAAAATTAAAGTTATATCCTCTTTTTTTAACTGGATCAATTACCATTTTAATTTAAACCAAAATATTTAAATATCATTTAAAAATTAATTATAGGGGGAAAGTGTTGTACCTAAGGACAGTTGTACCTTTGGACACTACATTTTAAAATTCGGGTAAAATGTAAATTTGAATTTGTGGTCTATTTTGCATGTAAACAGATGCTATCTAGTTGCTAACGTGAAATCAGCTCTTTAAAATATTATTTAAATATTATATAATAAATTTACTGTTTTTAGATGCTCAAAATTTTTTTTAGTGCATTACTACATTAATTCTTTTCTTCTCCTATAATTATGATATGATTAAATGGGATATATGGGGTGAATCCCCGAGATTTTGACTTTTTAGTTTCCATATTAGAAATCTTCAGATCTCAATTCTTTTTATTTTTTACAGAATTTTGAATTTCTTTATTTTTTAATATAAAATATAATTTTTATCTGTTATTTTCATCTAAAACATAAAATATACTGACCATATTTTTTCTTCAATATAAAGTAATTTTAAGAGAGGCAAAACACCCTAAAAGTGTTTAACTGAAATCACTGATTTAGTAATAAAATATTTCAGACAAAGTAAGAGAGTTCGGGTAAGTAAAACATTGAACAGCGCTCTAGAAAGAAACTTGGTTGAAGTCCACCTTAAAAGATAAAACGGCAGCAATAAAAAGCGATTTAGGAGTAACTGAGGCATTCCAACTTGTTTATATGTCTGTAGAGTACCTCGTGTTTTGGATTTAAGAAAGTTACACGCTGTTCAAACTTCTTTTTTTAAAAACAAGAAAAGGATTTCAAAAGAATACGGTCTTGTAAAATATACTTTGAAGTTGTTTCTCAAATAAAAAATTCTTAAACGCGAGTTGATTTATAAGGTTCCATATTTTTTTGTTCAATTTAACCAGAACATGCAATGGAGAGATGCTTCAATAATTTAATAGAAAATGTACTTAAACTAAAAAATTTGCTTCTTATTAGTTACAACCTTTTTTATATTTGTAAGTTAAAAATACATTAATATCAATAAATATATCGTTTAAACCTTAAAGATTCTTAAGTATAAATATATTATTTCCTAAATAACCTAATACTATTTTCTAAGATTTTTTTACCAATTGTAATGTTAATTTAAGATTGCAAAGTGATTTTCGCAATAGCATGCAAAATTGAAACTGATTTTTTTGTGCTATATCTAATGCAATTTGATTTATTATGTGTTTAAGCGGCTTAGGAAGTGTATTTTTCTTAACCTAATAGAAATGTGTGAGTTTTCACTTATTCACAAAATTGTTTAAATTAATTAAATTCTACAACTCCTCATGTTCCACATGGTATAACACGAGGCTTTCACATAATTTTGTAATATATTTTAACATAAGCATTAATTTTTTTATAAAATTTAAGAAATTATTTTTAGTTGATATCTTTTGCTTTTCTCATTCTTTGACAGATATACGTAACTATCTAAATTTGCTGTGAACGGAAAAATTTACACATTTAATATTTTTTTCAGCAAGAAAAATGGAAACATTTTGAAGTCCTGTTAAATTAGAGTTAGAAACATACTTCTCAGATAAAAAATAAGATTTTGAAGTATATCCATTTACGTAAAAATAGCACATGATTTGCAATAAAAAATGAAACCACAGAAAACTGAAAAAAAATATGTTCCTACATACATTTTCTCGGAATCCTTAAAAACACATTCCCCAAACGGAAACATGTATCAGTAAAAAATTAATTAAGGACGACATTTTTAGACCACTTCAACGTCAAAATCCCACGTTCGAAAACAACCCACTGAATGAAAAGCTCCTTGAAATTCAACAGCGTTCTTTAATTTTCACTTTGAAAAATTCGAAAAAGGAAAAGAAGAAGGCTACTCTCTAAGGGCAGATATGAAGGGTAGAGACACCAAAGTCAACGAAATCTATCGGTAGGAAGGGGAACACGTCTCGTGTCTACAGTGAAGATAATTCCAATAAGGAAGCCCTTGTTCTTCGTGAAATACAGACAACCAATATATAGCTCTTGCGCACCATCGCTTCTCAGGCAACGCTCCAAGAGACGAGGACAGACACTGGAGAAATATCCAGGGAGACAAATACGACTGGACTCCGAAAGTCAAGAGATAAAGGAGGGTAGGAACGGTTTTCTTTTTGCTCTCTTTCGACAAAAAGGGGACGAAAAAGTCAAGAAAACAACAAGCTGGGACGAAATTGAGACGCAAGCCAGGCTACGGATGGGGTTAGAAAGGCATGGGTGCTCCTGAAGAAATCGCATTTCGCGCACTTCAAAGCGTTGAGGTAAATTTACTTTAGATAACTTATAGAAAAACCTTGACCTTTTCCCAATTTTGAAGGGCTAGTCGTGGCTTTTTCCTTCTAAGGGCGCAAGTAACGCCTACACCTTTGGATAGTGGTTGGGTCTTTCACAGCTTGACGGGGTTGGTTAAAACCTGGAGGATTTTTATGAAACATGGTCTGTTTAGGTGTCTTATGGATAATTTATAAGGAATGAAGAACTATCATTTATTTATTTTAAATGAAAATTGTTTTAAAAAATTAAGAATTAAAAAGTAACAAAAACAAATTTCAATAGAATTAATTTTTAAAACTGAGATTTAATCGGCTTAAATCATGTAAACTTAATTAAAATGGCAGTTATTGCGAAAATTAATTGCGGTTATACAATATGTGTTTTCATGAAAACACTATAATAAAATTATTTCTATTCAAAATACTTAAAATGTTAATTTTACGAGCATTATGTATTGTTTATGCAATTGAACAATTAAAAAAAAATACCGGTATGCTACCCATATTCTAATTCAAAATGATTTTGTTATTTGAAAATTGTAGTCATTATTTCATGTACACTGTAACAAATGTAGAAAAACAGAAACTTTCAATAAAAATGACAATGTTATCAGGGATATTCTGTCATGTAACATTCCCACCCCACTTCTATCTATTTTATGTAAAAAACACAGCTTTTTTCTAGTTTTTTAGTTTATCTGTACTTAAACAGAAACTTTCTGCAGCGAAAACGAATACAGCTATTGGCAACACCCAACACGCTTTGGATCCAAATACAAGTTTCAGTTCGTGGAGAATGAAAGATCTTCCGATAATTTCTACTTTTGCTGAATCCTCGTTGGAGCAGCGGTAGCGTGCGTGCTTAGCATGTGGTAGGTCGTTGGTTCTATCCCCAGTTATTATTTTATTAAAATTAAAAAAACGGCTCACAGAAAGTTTCTGTTTACAGCATTTACCTGTAGGTTACAGCTTTTTTCTGTTTACAGGATTTTTCTGCTTACAAAACTTTTCCGGCAACTTTTGCTGCCAGAAATTTTCTGTTTTTTTACTGGATTATTTTTTACAGTGTAACATCATTATTGTAATTAAAATGTTAGTTTGATGTATTATTTATTTTATCTTTTACAACCATTTGTAAAAGATAAAATAAAGATAGTCTTTTCTATATTTTTTCAAATATTATATACACATCATGGATCTCTGTTATGTGTATTTTTTGATGTTTCAAAAATACTTCTCCCCCATTTGACTAGCTTAGATCTTCATCAATAATAGAATAAAAATCTATTTGAAATGAAAAAGGTACATGTAATTTAAAGAGTACAACACTTCCATTAACATTTAAATTACCAAAAGAGCTTTAGAATTAGAAGAATTGTTGTAATAAGTTGTTTTTATGCCAAGAATCGAATTATAAGAGTTAAAGAAAATTTTCCTTTTTACTAGCAAATAAGTACACGGAGAAATCACCTCATTAAAATGATTTTTGGAATTTAAATTGGTGATGAGGTACCATAGAAACGGCGAGTCTACTTGTTTCACACTTCCTTGTTGCATCTCGAAAACATTTTAATTGCTAGACAGGAGGTTTGGGTTTAAGTGTATATAACAGCTTCTCAATTGATCTAATGGCAAAATATAAGCTGTTATTTTAAGCAATGCTAAGTGCAGCAAAGGGATTTGCTTTGAGAGATAGGTCTTAAAATATTTAATTATGTATATTAGTGCATCACTAATTGAATTTGTGAGCCAGAGACGATTTCTAAGTTATCTTTTTAAAATAACCATTCTAAGGTACTTCTAGCAAACATCGCGAATTAGAAAAAATATTTACATAAATATATTTATGTAAATCTATTATTATCTTATTAGTATCTAATTATTTACCCTAATATTTTAGATATTGAATGTTAAATAATTAAATGTGGTGTTATTTCCAAATTTTATTTTTTCTCGTTGTATATTTGTTTTATGAAGTATTTCCTTTCAGTTAGAATGCTAAAAATTACTAATGAAACGAAAATTGTGCTATCCGAATGAAAATATGACTCAAAGTGAGAAATTAGTGGTGTTTTTCATTACCACTGTCTTTTGACAAAGTTAACCATTAGTTATAGGGTAAATGCGGACTCTTTGTGGTATTAAAACTTCCTAAGAACTAAAACATGAAATTTATAACAGGAAAAGAACAAGAATCAACTCCAAAGAAAATTTGAGGTATCGGAGCAATGAGTAATTTTGCAAAACCTGCAATGCGTTTTAAATGGGATTTAGTACTAATAAAATGAAAATAAATGTTTAAATGAAGATTATTTTTGAATATTTGAGGAAATCATTCTTATTTTTCATACAATAAAGCAGAATAAAACCTGTCATGAAGGGGAAACCAATTAAAAAAAGTAAAAGAAAAAAGAAAAAAACTGAAATTTATATCGGTCCCTCAGATGAGAAAAATTTTTAAAGTACTACTTTGTTGTACCATACTTGTTTAAAACCCATTTTCATATATGTAAATTGTCAAAATAGTAAAAAATTACAAATATTTTTTCAGTTAATTTTATTATTTTCTACGTATTTCTTAACATTACTCAATTATTTCATAATTACATTTATTTACAGTTATTTTACTATTGTTTAACCTATTTCTTGAATTCCTCCATTCATTTACCACTAGAAGTTATATTTTTTTTGTATCGGGTCATATTGACCCGAACAATACGTGCGTGGAGTAAGTCGGAGCAGAACAGCAGGGTTAAATCATGTTTCGTTAAAGTGAATACATTTTCTTGCATGTTAAATTACTCCTAAATGGCTATGTATTTGTCGGTGATTATGTTACTGAAATTTGTAGATGAAAAATCAAACATTTTGTGATCTGATTCCTTTTAATTCTTTTAATTTTGTTATTTTTTATTCTACTTTGCATTTAATGTAAAATATAGTATAAAATATTTAGCACCACTATCACATTTCGGTATGACAATAACGAAAAATTTATTAATAGTGAACTTTTTTTAATAGTGAAGTGATCAGATCAATCAGCATTATGGATGAAACTTTTGCCCTTAAATTTCGATCTGAAGTTCCATGCAGAAAGTTCCATCAAGATTTGTATCAAAATCAACTTCCTTTAATGATCTTTACACACTAAAGCTATTTACTTAAAAATCGATCGAAAAAGTTCATTAAAAGGTGATACGCATCAGTAAAAAATATTCATTTTTAGCTTTTTCTTAACTAAAACATTGTTGGGAAAACTCCAACTCTCAAGCGTCACGTCCAACCGTGGACCGGTTTCGCCCTTGTTAGGGCTCATCAGCACGGTATAGGAAGGTAACGCAAGAGAGCGGAGGGAGAGCTTTTAGTCTAGCCGACTATAACGGAAAAAGTGGTGACTATTGACTAGTCCTCCACTATCTGCTGGAATGAACTGCGAATTCCATAGAACAGATTTAATTCCCGAAAGGACACAGGTATGAAAAGGGAATATTTTACCACTACCTCTGGTTAGAGGAATATGTGAGAAAACTCCAGCTCTCAAGCGTCACCTCCAACCGTGGACCGGTTTCGCCCTTGTTAGGGCTCATCAGCACGGTATAGGAAGGTAACGCAAGAGAGCGGAGGGAGAGCTTTTAGTCTAGCCGACTATAACGGAAAAAGTGGTGACTATTGACTAGTCCTCCACTATCTGCTGGAATGAACTGCGCATTCCATAGTACAGATTTAATTCCGAAAGGACACAGGTATGAAAAGGGAGTATTTTACCACTACCTCTGGTTAGAGGAATATGTGAGAAAACTCCAGCTCTCAAGCGTCACCTCCAACCGTGGACCGGTTTCGCCCTTGTTAGGGCTCATCAGCACGGTATAGGAAGGTAAAGCAAGAGAGCGGAGGGAGAGCTTTTAGTCTAGCCGACTATAACGGAAAAAATGGGTACTATTGACTAGTCCTCCACTATCTGCTGGAATGAACTGCGCATTCCATAGAACAGATTTAATTCCCGAAAGGACACAGGTATGAAAAGGGAGTATTTTACCACTACCTCTGGTTAGAGGAATATGTGAGAAAACTCCAGCTCTCAAGCGTCACCTCCAACCGTGGACCGGTTTCGCCCTTGTTAGGGCTCATCAGCACGGTATAGGAAGGTAACGCAAGAGAGCGGAGGGAGAGCTCCGCTGGTTTTTTAAAACATTGTTCTTTATTGCTCTTTTTATGGTTGTCCTGTCCATAGGGTGAGCAGGTTGCTGTACCTATGAACACAATTTCATGAAGTTATTAAAAATGATTAAAATATAAATTTGAGCTAGTAAAAAATATTACCCTATTTACTTAGTTTAGGACAATAGGTTGGGCACTTTAAATGGCCGAAATGTGATTTTATATGTCTTAAAAAATTTAAATATGATTTTTGTCCGAAAGTACAACAGTCTCCCCTACAGTTTAACTGTTGGAAGGTTATAAAATAACGATATTGAATTTACCTTTTGGCCCAGTAATCAAACAGTAAATATTTATATATTTTATGGTTGTAAAAGTAAAGAAAAGTATAAATGTATCCTCAAAATAAGTTCAATCATTTTATACGTAAGCAAGAAGCTTTAGAATAAACCCACAGATCCCTCTTAGCGAATTCAAAGAATAAAAACCACAAACGGTTATGATTTAAAAGAATCGGGAAAATTTTAAAATTTATATGATAATTAAAGTAGAAGTAATTTCCCAGCAGAAGGCAACGTCTAATAGAAACAGATTCGAGACGAAAAAAAGTGAGTGAAGAAATAAAACAGCCATTTAAAAAATGCGTCTGCAGGGAAGGAAGCATGGGGATCATGAAGCTTAATACTTCATTACTGCTCCTTCCCTGAAAAAGAAGTCAATTTCACAAAGGATTACTGTTCTTCACTTTGGGTGCAAAGAATAGGAAAAACGGGACGCAAAATGGTGAGCTCTCTCAGTTACCTTAATGCCCTAAAAAAGGCTTCTCTTCTGTATATAAATTAGAAATTTAGCCTTTCATTATCTGTGTGATTTTCTTTCGGGATTTGTTTCATACTACATTCTTTTTATTAAGTCTTTCTGAAACAAAATAATATTTACTTTTTGCGATTAATGGAAAGTTCACTTTATGCTCGATACGAATTAGAATGGGAAATCACGTTTTGACGTTTGGAATATGAGTCAAATCCGTTTGTAAGTGCACTTCTGACATGTTAAATAAAAATTCTTTGGAAACATTTTGCCATTCCCAAAGGAGAAATGTAACATTTTTAGCGGAGAAGAGAAATTTGTGCTTTGCATATTTGATATATTTTAACATTAAAATTCATAGATCATTGTCATAGGTTTGGATAAATAAAACATTTACCTAGATACAGGGTTTATTAAGTAGTTATTGCGTTGGATAAGTTTTTTTAACAACTTATTATGATTGTAAAGAACGGTTTAAGTTAATTTGCATTTTAATAGCATTATTCTTCCATTCAATATCCTCTCCTATTTACATAATTTAATATGATGTTGCGGATTTTAACATTACTACTATACTGATTTAGTGTGAAATACAATGGTTTATATGCATGAACATTTTTCCATTTGTAAAATACTACGATAATTTTATATTATGACCAAATATTTTACATTTAAGCTCCAAAAAATTTCCGTCTGGTACGAAATTTTGTATATCGTATTTTTTTTAAAAATCTATACAAATAACTTTTTAAATTAATACTTTCTGCTTTATATATATAAAAGATTATTTAAAAATATTAATATTTAAAACTATTTCCTTTATTACATTTTCCATCACTCTTCGATCCTTGTGCTGTAAAACAATATCCAACTCATTCCATCTCATATATTGAAAAACAGAAATAACATTTTTTAAAATTCAAAATCTAAATTTATACAAAGCTGACTAGAAAAATTACTAAAACATCGGATTTTGATCTCAGTTTTGCCGTTAATGTGCATAATTTTTTAATGTGTGGATTACCTAGGTGAAGTATGAAATATAACGTACTTTACCTAAGGTAATTCGCATTTTACCTTAGTTACCCTGCACATTACCTAATTAGGAACATTGATCGTAATCATTACTATTATCCAAAGTTTTCTTCAAAGTTGAAAATAATTTATTTCATAAATGTTTCATAATCAATGAAATAATAATAAAAATCAATAATTTAGTACCTTCACACTCAGGGTTTTATAACTACCACATGCGTCATGGAAAAAATTCTCCAAAATTACATCAACTTAAGCTTCTACATTTTATTTCGAATGACTTCAAAGAAACAACCCCCCCGCGCGAAAAGATCCCACAAGACGCGTTCTTCTAATCACCCATCTGCCGCAGAACAGGTGGCCTGAAGTGAAAATAATTCCACGCTGCGCAAAGAGTATGATCTTTTGTTGCTGCAAGTGACAATAACAGCCCCCTTTTGCGCGTTGACAACTGCTCCCTGTTATGACAGCCAACACTTGTGCTTTCCCACCCGCTTTGTCCAACGCGCGCCCAAAACCTCTTCGCAGTCTGTCGACAGACCGGAATCCCTCCCCGCAAGCTGTTCATAAAACAACATTTAGCGGGAGTTTTTAATATCGTTATTTCTCGTGGAGTAGTTTGGGGGTTGAAGTGGTGCAAATGCCGTCTTGTTTAGAACGCCGGGCTGTTGAAAAGCCGTTTGCGAAATGAATTGCCGGGGGAGGGGGCGCTGTGTCTTCGAATGTTCGGGTTGCTTTTGTGTTGTTTGCGGATGTGGAGGGCTCTTAGCGTTTGGGTTCAAAATTGAAAACCCTCGTTGAGGGTTAATGTTTTATCCTGTATTCCGTGAAAGCGGAATTCGATGATTAATTTTGCTTGGTGCAAGTAAAAATCATATAAAAGGGGAGTGAGAAGGGATATTAATGTTTCGTATTAATACTTAAAATCGTGATCAACGAGACTTATGATAGATGTCTATTAAGATTCTTAATTTGATGATGCTAGTTAACGTCATGGAGTTATTTTTAATTTTTTTTATTTTAAGACTACCAACTAAGCAATCAAGAAAGAATGAATAAAAATTCGCTTATTTAATAAAAAATCGTCTTACCTGTTGTTACTTTATGACAAAGAAAATAATGTAAACGCTTTTAATTGTCCTTTATATTTCATTTGCTAAGAAATATTTATATTCATTTATTTAAAAAAGCACTTCTCAAATATGTTAGTCCATTCAAAAAAAAAACGTAAATGCTTGGAATCCTCCTCTATTTAACATGTTCAGCATAATTAAAATACATTTAATTTGAAAAACAGTCTTCAAATATGTTTGTGCATTTCAAAATATTTTAAAGGCCTAGAATACTCCTTTATTTAACGTAATAAAAAATATTAGTAATCTTTTTTTTTCAAAGAAAAATCTTCAAACGTGTTAGTCTATTCCAAAATAGTGTAAATGCTTAGATTACTCCTTTATTTTACATGTTGGAAACGTCATCCATTACAAACTGTCACCACGTATTGTGCAGCATACTGCATCCTATAATTAATAACTCAAGTCAGAATGAATGACACTTGTTTTAACATACCATTACTCAAGTTCTACTCCAAACCAGGCTTGCATACGAATTAAATCCCCCCTTAGTCAAAAAGTCACGACTCAAAAACCATGTTATATAGCATCTCTTCCGACATAGGTGATGTTCAGCTGGTCTTGATTCCTTCCTACATTGATTAAGCGACTTTAATGACGGTATTTACTCTTAAATCGGAAGCTTTTATAGAACCAGAGACGTAAAATTAAGCATAATTACGTTATGTCATGAATTATGCTCAGATAAATGCTTCATGCTTTCGAGTCATTAACTTGCAACTTGTAGACCAGTAGAGCCATCAACCACGCCATCTAGCACAGTTACATGAACCTAGTAATTGGCACGTGGATACAGTGGTTGAGCTAAGAACCAGATGAAGGCCAGAGGAGTTTGGGAAATAGACTGGACTAATTTACCATCGGATCGAGGATTGGTAGTTTGAGCTTAGCTTGAATATTTGAATTATGTATGTTACTTTTTGCTGAGTATAGTGTCTAGAATGAATTCAAAATAGGAATATAAAGGAAATGGATACAATTTAGAGACGTTTTTTTTTTCGTTTGTGGTTTCATCAGATCCGTTAAAAACGGGTAAAAACAAAAGTATACCAAATATACTATTAAACATCCTAAATGTGTAATTTTAATACACACCATTATTGATTTCAAAATTTACCATGATGAAAAGTTTGAAACTAACTGGTTATGTTTTAACCTGTTTTTTGCTATGCAAGTTTTAACAAGATTGAAAAAATAGTTACTTAATTTAAAAATAAATGCTTGTACAAGTTTCGATGTATCATTATTTTTAACATTGTAAGATTTAAATCAAAACTAATACAAATAACTTAGTTTACATTATATTTTTTATTTATTTTGTTTTACGTTTTTCTTAATTTAAAAACCTTATTTTATTCCTAAACTTTCTAATATACTATTAGTGAAAAAAAGAATCAATAACAAGAGCAACTAAAAAAACCTCGGAAATATTTTAAAAATTTAATTTATCTTTCCCTTAAACAAAATTTTTCTTTTTGTAAAACAAAGTATCAAAATTTATTTTTTTACAATTTAGAACATTTATTAAGAGTTTATTGCTTAAACCATTAAATTTTATAGCTGCGCTAAAGAAAATCACATTTTAAGCATGATGTTATACAAGTAAAATCAAGATTTTTATTTTATTTTTACTAAGCAAATTATATCAACGCCTCTTCTAGAACACCAGTCTTACACATTATGTCGCCCGAGAAAACTTTGTTGTTTGCATACTTATATACTTATTTTGTAAACAATAGAAGTTAAAGCGTTAACAGTAAAAATGTAGTGTTGCAAGTTGGTATTATTGATGTGCTCATATTTTTTCTAAAGGGGAAAGGAAAAACCTGAAATTATAAACATAAAAGACAATGTTTTAATTAATCAAAGAAACAAAACTGAAATTTCTAATTAACCCTGTACTATTAATAACAACTAAACGATAAAACTCCATAATTATCTTATTTATAATTAAAGATTGCAAAATATTAGTAAATAATAGAAGGGAAATTGAACAATTTGTGTGGTGTACTACATGTTGTAGATATTAGGTATTATTTGTTTCAAAAGAGGAAATATCTTAGAATAAACTACAGTATCTAAATAACAGATAAAGGATATTTATTAATCAAAGAAAGAAATCCTTACGTTTCCAGATGAACCTAAATTATTAATAACAACATACTAAAAGATATCAATCCATGATTATCGTTCTTATTATTAAAGATTGCAACATTCTTGTCAACCAAACCCTGTAAGAATACAACCCCTAAACAATCTTCTGACACTAAGACATATCGGAGCCATTTTTATCCCTTCACCTGTCATCCTTCATCCCCAATCGAAGCAAAACTATTTGTTAATTCATAAGCAATCGAAGATAACCCACAGCAATATGTCGTTTTTAAAAGTTCATTAATTTCCCGCGAAGGACCCCTTTCCTTCGATCTGCATACTGTGACCTTTCCGTCACCCCTAGCCAGGATGGATGGCCCGGGCCTTAAAGCATCAATCTTCCCTCCCTCAAGAAAATTAATAAATAAAAAGAAAGAAGAAACTTAAGGGAGAAACAGAGGCGCTTATTATACTAGGGGAGGAATGAGACCCTTGAACAAATGGCATAGGTTTTTGTTCAAGTCATAAATTTCAGTTTGCCCGAAGAATTCGTGAAGCGGATTCCTTTTCGGTCCAGTTTTTTTTCTCGGTTTTTTCACTGAGTTCTTGTCATCGCTAATGTGTTATTGAATTCCGTTTTAGACACGTAGGCCCGGGCACCTTATGAATTCTCGTTGAGATTAGAGTGTGGGTAAGGTTTGCTTTCAGCACGCCGCTGAGAGAAAATCGATGTTTCTGACTCTGCGGTTATGAATATTCAAATATTCGGTTTCCGCTAATTAAGCCCTATGCGTGATTCTTTGAATATGATCCAATTAGGTTCTTTTATTGTGCATGGCATTTCAAGATTTTTAAAGCGATATGCCGGGATAAGAATGGGCGAAGGGGATTTATTGCGGACTATTTCAAATTAAGTATGAAGAGTGTATTTTAGAATATTTTATTGTTTGTGACTGTGCTAAACTCATTCGTTTAAAAGTCTGAATGTAATAGGTGTTACATAAGTATGGGACTATGCAAAACCGGATATGCGTTCACTTTTTTACGAAAACTTTAAGAAACACGCAATCATTCTAAGTCAAATGAAGGTAACAGAGGCATGGAAATGTTCCATATTTAAAGATTATAAAAGGTCATAGGCTATTAGCCAACTTGTTTAAACTTTTAATTTAAAAAAAATATATTTGAATTATGTATCGTAATATATTTTTAGCTTAAATTGTTCATACTTCAAGGTTTAATTTGCAAGGTTTATATACAATACTAGCAATGTTTATATATATTTTTTATCATCACAAATTATACCAAGCATTTGTATTCAAATATATAATGACTTTTGGCTTTTAATGAGTTGAGTAACTTTATGTATTTAATGCACAGTTTAAAACAGTAGTATTACTTCAATATTTGCATGAGTATTTAACTACTCTGTAACGAGAAACAATTTATGTTCATTTAAGTAGTTCGGAATTTCTAAGTATAAGTATAGTCTCTTCAGAAATAGATCGAATCTGAATTTCCCAGAAAACTTCATTGTTTACATAGATCAGTAAATCTTTTCCACTCCACCAACTCACATCATCGAAGCCCTTTTTCCTATTTAACACTCTCTCCTTAATTGATTGCGACTTGCAAAGTTCCTTACCGAAATGTAAATGTTTGCTCTAGCGTTTCTTCAACAGGGTTCCGAAGTCAACCACTTTTTTAAGGCACATTTTTTTTCTCCGGAGGGAGGCTTGAAAAATTATTTCATGATCTTCGAGTCAAGAAATAATTGGAAGCTCGGCTCCTTGATACAAATTGGATTCAGACCACTTTAAGGACTCGGAACTGCTTTTGAAAAACCATAGCAATCAATTCCAGATTGAGTGATTGCTATAGGCACATGCTATGCTATTTCTGAAATTTCATGAGCTTGGAATGCAATTGCTTATTTCTTTTAAGAGAGGAGAGATTCAATAAAATGAAATTGAATTGTGGGGTGGTACGAAGCGGGCGGATCATAACCGGTGAGCTATGCTTTCTAGAATCCTGAAAACATTATTTTGTGAGGTTTTGTAAGAATTCATGTCTTGAGATGTTCCTGATAGTATTCGATAAAATACCTTTCTCAAAACAATTTAGTTGGTTCTAATAAAGCATAGCATGTAAATGGATTTTTCTTTTAAGATTCATCATTTTATAAGTAATATTTACTGGGATATAATTTTTCAAAAGCTTTTGGAAACCTTTGTGTTTCATTAAAAAATGTAAGGGATTTCATAAGACAGAAGAATATCAATGAGTTAATTTTGGGGATTCTATATAAATAATCATGCCTTAAAATTTCAGTTATATTACAAAAATATTGTTTTCTAAATTTACTATGTACAATATATGGTTCATTAAATATTTTAAATTAGTACTAATCATTACAGGAACTATTTATTTTAAAACTTCTACCAAAATATATTGTTAGTATAAATTAGAAAATAGAAAACTAGCTAAATTAGATAAATTGGTTCTTGAATCCGTTATAGGTTCTATATGGTTTTGAATAATTTAATTACTATAAATGGGCTTTTTTGTAAATGATTTGTGTGAAAATACAAAAAAATCAATGAATTAAATATAAAATATATTTTAAAGACTCTACATATAATTTCTAATTTATTTATAAAATAGTGCATTGGACATTTGTTGATTCTATAAATAAAGAAAAGGTGTAACTGACAAAGCAAATAGTATACGTTTCGGTTTTATTCATTCATTAAAAGGCACACTAGATTGATAATTAGTAATAAAAGATAATATTGCATTGAGTTTACATACTGTTTCATTCATTATCGATTGTAAACAAAAGGTTTCAGATGTGTTTCCATTAAAGCGAGATATATAATAAAATTTTGCAGCCTTTCAAAGAGTGAGTAATGTTCATTTTGTACTAAAGCATTTATTTTCATAATCAAAAAGCAAATAAAATAAAATTGTTCATTAAAATATTTATAGTATACAATTTATTAACTGTTGGAGACAGTTGTTTATGGTGAAGTTTAGCTGGAGGTTTATCAAGAAAAACAAATAACATAGACTCTAATTAAATCGTTGATGATGTTAATATATTACTGTATGAATGGATAATCCATTTTATTAAATTTAAAATTTAATAACGCATGTGTGTGTGAATCAAGTAGTAAGCCCACCTTTATAATCCTTATTTAAGGAAATTCCTCTTAGGAGAAAATGGTAGTTAACTCTTAGATGCTTTCATAAATCCAGAAAGCCTAATACTTTCATAAAACTTAATAATGCAAACATGTAATCAGTTTTAAATAACCACACTTAGAGGTAAATATACGTAAGCACATATCACACACCAGTGCAGAAATATTTGAAAGTAGCATGTGCATAGCGGGTATTTAATGCGATACCATAGTAAAGAGTTATTATTCCTTCAGCAGTCCAAATAATTAAGAAATGTGCGAGTCCATTAGAAAGGAACGGTTTATATTTGGAAATAATATGTACACTACTTGCGTGAAATTAAGTGATTACCGCATTTCCAGGGAAAGTATTGCTAACTTAAGATCCATCACTCGCTGTGTAAGTGAAATGCTCCGTTTACATTTGAAAGGTATTCGTTTGGTATTCAACTTGGAATTGAATGGTATCTAAGAATTAAACAAGTTTATGCATTAACGTGAGTATCAACGACGAGAATGAAACTTGATTTGATGAGCGTGTTGATTCATTTTAATTGGTATGAAAATATACTTAGTGAGGTAATTTAGGGTGTGTCATAGAAATAGTGAGTACAGTAAATATAGAAAACTTTAAAAAGCTTATATACTGCTTAGTTATGTGGGGCTTACATATTGGTATTTAGACAAATATGTCCTTACGAATAAATTAAGATGTTGTATTGTCGAATGGGTTATGAAACATGTATGTATTATGAGCTTTATTCCGAAATTCAGCGTTTTAGGAGCATTGGTTGATTTGTGTTAATTAGAATGTATCCCTTGTGCATTATAAAGAGGAAAATTCCAGCTAGGCTCTCATTAAATACCAAGTCCTGTTCAATAAACATCATGTCAGATATTATTTAAGAATTATCATTTAAAACTTCTAGGTACATATACTTGCAAAAAAGTGACGCAACTATTTTATTCGCATAACTCAAACAATTGAAATACGATTAAATTGCTTAATCATAAATAAAGATGTTTATTTTCACAATAAACGCAAATAAAATTTGTTAAAAAACAACAGGGTAAGTGATTTATAGCTTTTTAAAGAATTACAATATAAAGTATTACTAAAGTGTTTATTTCATTTTTAAATACGTAGATACTGCACGGACACATTGAATATTTTCTCAATGGTTGGTCTCAATTCTCATAGTTTCCCTTAAGGGTCAAAGTTACCCCATTCGACGGTGTATCTAAGTAATTTAAAAAGTTTGTTTTAAACTAAGCGACATGCTAAAACATAATAAAAGATAGAAAACTAAAAAAACTTGTTATGGGGCATTTTTTTCTTAAAATTACACACAGACCTTAAACAAAAAACTACTACACATTAATTTTAAACATTTCAAGAAAACTTAATCTCCATACAAAATCTTAACACTTTTTCTTCTTGTACTATGTTGATAAGAACTTGAAACAAGGACGACGATTTCATTCTGACATAGCACACAAACAGCACCCCCAATAACAGATCAAAAACGTTTCTCAAACAAAACAACAGCCTCCTAACAAGCCCTATATATAATCACATCACAATTCCTAAAACAAAAAAACCACACCCCCATCTGCTTTCACCCCCAAGGGACTATTACCCCCACAAAACAAATGCAGCCCTCTTCATCATAAAATCTTGTCGTTCCATTTACGGAAACCGATATTCCCTCTGTCACCTCCCCAGAAAGAAGAAACCACAACAATAATGGAGGCTCTTCCTGAACTCGCATCGCATTTCAAGCAACATGTTAGCAATCTTAGGAGCCTCAAATGGCTCTTACGTTCGCTTAATTCCTGCCTCCTTCCCGTGTGGCATCATCCAACCCCTAGGGTGAGGGAATGGACCCTGTATTTATATTGGGGATATCTCTAAGGGACCAAAAGCTCTCTGCAATCGTATGAAAAATACGCGAAGGATCAAATTCCGTCTCGAGAGACACCCCCGTGTGCAATTGCCACGACAAATGTGTTCGTTATAAATCCGATAATGGAAATAATCAGCGGTGGGGAGGTGGGGATTTTTTCTTATTATGGTGCTAAGATAAATATGTAATTGCTTGGATGGTCCCCAATGGAGTGAAGATTGTGATTTGCCGTGTGGAATAATTTGGAGGGAAATACCTGGATGCATTTTGGTTTGTTGACTTAAGCTGCCAATGTAAAAATACACTCATTAAGGTTATATTTTGAGGTGAATAGGAAATCAAATTAGAGAAATGTTTTAACTTTTATCTTAAAAAACTGACTTTCATGTAGAATTTCAATTATTTTTGATGAATCGATATGAGAATAGATAAAATTTTTTGTTTTTACATAATTTTTAATAAATGCAATCCGCCAAGCTAGAATATACAAGTGATTATTTTCTTATAAACAATATACAATTTGCTAATCAGTTAAATGAATTTTTAAATCCAGTCAGATTTTTAGCTACTTTATTGAACCCATAACAGTGCTACATAGGTGAATATTTCCTCATATAAGCAGGAGAGATGAACCAGGAGACGCGTAGAAAAATAAATCTTCCCCTAAAAGTTCAATAAATCTTATTTTACCGTAAAAAGGGACACCACATTTCCCATTTTTGTCCCGACTACTACTCTGAGTAGCTGTAAATAAATACCATGACAGCAGAAAAATAATTTAGACATAATTATAATCTTTAAAATAGAGTATAAATAAACTAATTAAATTTTTTTAATAAACATAACAATTATAAATATCATTAGAATTACAAAAGGTTTGTTACGAACGCATTAAAAAACGTTAAGAAACAAGTTATTGGAATTTAAAATATTCTCAGTAATTTTCGTGTCAGTTTATTTCTTTCGTAACGAGTGTGTCTTTCTGGTTATGTGAAATTGATACCATTGGTTTCAAAGAAGAAATCGAGTATATATTGAGAATATTTCGCGGAATTAGAGATTCATTTAGCTTCTACACAACACCTAGCAGCGCCATCTATTGATAGAATGTAAAGAATCTGCATTTCAAAACTAGTGGAAAAATTCCAATCGGCATTACGAGTATGTATACCCTTAGAGGCGAAGTTGATATGGTTTGACCAGATATTACTGGCCTATCTTCAAGGGATTATATAAATGTGGAAAAAAAATCTGTACGTTTTAATGAAATTATGTTATATATTAGATAAAAATAGAGATTAGGATCTAAATAGTACATGGTTTTTCTTTAACATGACAGAATTTAAAACAGGAGATTTTGCTGTGAAGTTTAAGTTAATAAATTTCAATTGTAATTTTAAAAAAATATAGGTACTTATAATGGTTTTAAACTAAAAATTTATAAAATTAAACGTTTTCATTAAAAATTTCTATATTGTTTAAAAATGAACTTGAATGAACACATGCGTGCTTTCATTGTATTTAATGATTTTAAAAATTTAACCCATTTTAATATGTAAAGCTCGATGTTTTCTGATTGTTACTACTGTGTAAATAAAGGTTTTTATGTAATTTGTAAACTTCAATTATAATTAAAAGATCCCGTTTATTAATTTTGTTCAACTAAAAGACATAAACAATGGATAAAAGAAAATTTTTAATTATTAAAGTAAGAAAATTTTGAATAGAATGCAAATTTATTAAATACTTTGTACAAAATTGAATAACACATTACACAAAACTTTTTATCTTTGAAATAGTTTTGAAAAACTAATTTTAATTAGGTAAAATACGACCACCAAATAAAATTTTTAATAACTGTTAAATTTTCTAATGATATAATAGAATTATCTTCTTAATTAACGTAGGCTTATATTCGATAATCGTCAAGATTAATAAATTTCTAGGGGGAAAATGAACGGAAATTGACACTGAACCACCATACAGTAATGATGAATCTTTTCTAATAAATCTTTTCTAAAATAAAGACACCAGGAATTCACTTGAATTGGTATTTTAAAAATTAAAATTGAAATAAAATACCACGATGAAATATGTAAATTTTTTAATCCGCCGATAAAACAATACAAAAATTCTTAAAATTATCAATCTAAATCTCATGGTCTTGATTAATTTCTTGGTGAATTTACAAATGCAGCAATATAAATTAATTTTCGAAGAGTAGTACACATATTAGATTTTAGAATAAATTAAATAATTTATGTATATCTGTGATAACCGAATAAACATTTATTTGTTTTTGCAATCGAATTTTAGGCATATTTTAATTAATGTAGTTAATTATAAACTTTACATTGATAGAAAAAGTTTGTAAGGAATTGCAATCTTTAAAATTTCTTTGAAAAAGCTAAAACGTTTAAGTAATCAAGACTCATATAATTAAACATTAACTATTTTGAAAAAACACCATATAGACCGCTAATCATTAAAAAAAGCTTGAATCCTAGACCAACATATATTGATAGTAAACCATGTAGAAAATTTCGGAAGCCCTAGACCGAAAGGGTTAAACAAGTTATTTTCATTTTCCCAAAACATTCAAGATCCTCACAACAAATTACAAGCATGAATGAAATTCACGTAACATCCATAACTTAAATTACTCCCGCAACACAAACTCATCCATCTTGTTTACCCTCTCCCCCCAATATTCATCCATGACGACCCCCACCATCTGACTCTACATTATTCTCCCGAAGCGTGATCAGCACTTAGAGTATTTTTCCACCGAGACCTGTTCTCGGACGATAGATAGTTATGAGAAAACTAATAAAATCTTAACAATAGCATCTCTGACCTATCCAAGCATTCCCGGAACTGTATTGTTGGAAATAAGCCCTTCTCAGTGTTCTCCAAAAGAATGGCATATGGCTCTTCCCTTTACCCATTGGCAATCATTGGACTCTCCGAGGGGCGGCGAAGTCAACGCGTATTTTGCTTTTTTGTATACATAAAAGGGGCGAGCCGAAGTAATCCCGCACCAGTATATAATCCGTCTTTGTAGGGGGCAAATGGATTTGTGCGTATAGGCCGCCTTTGGAGAGCGTACGTTTCGATTGCTTTTAGAACTCTCTTTGGAGCAAGTGGGAATGCTTGCTTGGGGGAGGGAAGGCTTAGGTTTTGCCTGGTTTTGAAGAAGGTTTTTCTGAAATATTAAACTTTTGAGAAGTTTTAGGGGATATCTATCTGGGTAGGAAGTTTTTAATTGTGAAAAGGGTACCGTGTAAATGACCTTATCATACTGTCCTGTTGTAAGATTTTTATGTGGGAAACCTTGTTGTTTTTTTATTCAAAAGCATCACTGATTAATGTAGTTTTAGAGTGTGTGTAAGTAATCTCGCAAACTCGACAGCATTTGTGTAGTGTGATATCATCACAACTTTCAATTGAAAGGCAGTCTCTTTAAGACTTAATAGCCCAAATTTACCATTGCATTCATTGAAACTCTTGAGCTCTATTTTTAATGTTTCTAGCAGTTGCATTTACTTCTGAAAATATGTACACAGTTCGATATTTATACAATAACAAATTCAAAAAGAAGTATCATTATTAATACAAGCACTAGATTTCTAGAAATTTTACCTTTCAAGACAAAATCTTTATTTATAAATTTTCTTTCTGTACTTGCATTAATATTTTACCTGGAACGAAAAGAGTATAATTTTCTTTTAGCTATGTTTTGCATTCTAATTTTAAATTAATTGAGTATAAGGTCTATATAACGTATCATTTCTAAGAATAGCATTAAGTAATTCATCCCTTACTATGGCTTAGTGTTAATGCATTTTTGATGTTTAACAAATGTTATTTCGAATCATAGAATAATAATTTTTTTAAAATAGTAAAGATAGGCAAGTGAGAACTTACTAAGTCCAAGTGATAAGCAGTTTATTTCAGAAAGTTTAGTACTTAAAAATTTTAGCTTTCCATCACCATATATCTCAGTTGGATCAACAAATAAGTATTGCAAATTGAAACTCCTTTCCATGATAGTTAGGAAAAATAAATATGGATTGGGTTTTCTGAAAATGCAATGGCGTGATGTTTTTATTTCCGACTTAAAGCCCGTTTACTTTCTCTGATCTCTTCCGCTTCCTAAGAAAATATTTAAATGTGTATTGATTTCATGGCCCGCTTTCAGATCCCTTCCAAGCTAAATAAAAATTAAGTATTAAAATATTCGTGCACGCAGTGATTCTATTCAAAACACTGTTAGGTTGTATGTTTTGTTACTTTCTCTTGGTATAAACAAAATGAGGAGATGGAAATACTTGGGTATTTTGTTTTCAATTTTGAAGGGAATCATAATCATTCCACTTTTTCGTTTAAAAATAATAAATAATTGTGAATTTTTTGCGTAAATTGAGAAATGTTAAACATTTTGGTAGTGCGTAGTTTTTCTGGAATAAAGTTTTAGGATTTCAGAAAAGTAAAAAGCTAACATAAGCTTGAATATTAAAAAGGTAAATGGAGAGGGAATTTATGCAGAAATAATGTTTTTCATCTATTTAGAAAATTCTTCAAGGAAAAGCGCTCTTTATAGGTGGTAACTTAGAAATAAGAAGTTTTTTTCGCTAGTAACCTGAAAATTTCATTAATTTTGAAATTGAAAATAATTTGTACGATAATTGTAGGAAAAAGTAAACATTTTTTGGTACATAAGGTGCACGGATGTATCTTATACCTCCTTAGGGGTCCGTTCAAATATAACGTAAGCACATGATTGGCGAGGGGAGTAGGAGTGATGCTTACTTAATATATTACAAACACTGCATTTTTGAAAATATCTTGTTTATCAATAATTTCAAAAAATTAAACCAAAAATAAATTTTATTAAAAAAAAATTTCGTACAAAAACAAAGGGGGGGTCGGGCAGTTTTAAGCAATTATGAGGGGGATTTGTGGTTTCTTTATCTTTGCTGACAGGGTGGGGGTCAAAATGACCAAAAATATTTTTACATGATATGTTAATGACCCCTTAAACCAATAATAGTTATTGTTATAATACATAGATATAGTTAAAATTAGTGATAATCATATAAGTTTTAGATAAATCGATTATTATAATAAAACACGTATTTTAAATCTGAATAATAAATAATTATAATAATTATATATAGTGTTTCTTTTATAAAATGTTCAATGTTTTACTATAACTCAAGAAAAATTACATTATTTTAGTGTATTATTTTATAAATTTATTTAATAAGCTCATTTATGCAAAGTAAAGATTCAGCATTAAAAGCCATTATGTAACTCTCCATTGATCCCAATGTTATTTCATAGTAAAAATATCATCTCTGCTTCTACATTTCTGCGATTATTTCTTCTACCATCGTTGTATCTTACATACCACTTCTAGAGGACCCTCTCCTACAATAGAACTGGCGATTTCCAATACTATGTACCCCCTATAGCAATGCGTCATTAACATTAGCCTCAGTAAGCGTAGCACATCTTGCACGTTATCCCTTACCTAACACGAGAGGAAATTTGATCAGTTACCCTTCCGAGATACGGCAGTTGAGTATTGGATTCATGCGCACGCAATTGACCGATATCGAGAAAATGGCAGGACTTATCAGCTGGAGTAGATTCAATGCGTTTCGCAGCTAATTATGGCATTCAGAGCCGGGACTTTTAATTAGCACAATTAATCATTTTCATTCGGAGTAAACGATTTGAAATTCTGACAGTGATACGTGTTGAAGAATTGGGCAGTTTCGATTTCGCGATACGTGTTGAATTGTGTTTCTATAATTGAAAGTTTTGTCTATGGATTATGAGTTTACATTGTGATATTGAAAGTGTGGAATTTTATTTGAGTATTGTAACTATAAGGGTATAAATGTTCTTGTAGAAAATGTATTATTATACGCGTTTAAGAGAACAATGAATATTATTTTTTCAATATTATTGGCACTATTGATTCAAATACGAAATCCAGAAGCGTGCACATTAAATAATATATGATTAAACAAAATCTTTTTACAATGCATTTGTCTTGAAGTTCCAGCTTCCCCACATAGCTTTCTTCCATTTTCCCCGACTAGGACTAAAAGAATTAATCTGTATTACAAAAAATAATAATACTTTAAAACAGGGTACTAATACCTTGCATTTTTCTTGACTAGCACAATACGCGTAAAAAATTACTTTAAATATAAAATGATATGGTATCAAATGACGCGGCAATAATTAGCTAACTCCAATATCAAACTGCTGTAGTGTTGCTGCACGCCCCTCAACTACGAAATATGATTTTAGAATAGTTGTTTACTAATCGGATTTAACACATAAATCTTCTCTACTGGGTGATAAAATTTAAATAAAACATGATCAAGAAGTAAACTGATAAAAAAAATGAACATGACAGTGATATTTGTTTGGTTTAAACACTATTCAATTTAACTGCATTTGTTAATATTTAATCATGTAAAATATCTTCATGACCTGAAAAACAGGCACCATTTATGCGCACCGGCGTATCCTATATGCGATAACTTCTTTTACAAGACACCCGAAAATCTACACCCAGTGTTAAGCTCAGCACACGTCTAGAATGCAGGATCACGTCTACTCCGGAGTAAAAGGTGACGTATTTTTCTTCTTCCTAATACACCTGCCCTCTGAATAAAGTAAGAATCTGAAAACACTCACTTAAGGAAAAAAAGGAGTTTTTCTGTCTTTTTCCTCTAAAAGAATTGAAAATTTTATGAACTCCGAAACCGACGGTGTTTGCTTCGAGCTGGTATATAATCTCATCTTTACGCTCTTTCTTTTTAAAAGAAATATTTCGCCGTAACTTTTTAAAGGTATGTTATTGTATACAGGGCTGTATAAGAATAGTTCTGGCAGCTGAAATTTAAAGGATAAATTGCTTCGCCCTGCATGGAAAATTTATCATGGTTCCAAATACAGTATTTATAATACAGAATGGATGCATGATATGTGTTCCTGGTTTCAGTTTTGATATTATGTTTACAAAACTATGTGTATTTTGGTCTTGGATGAGTTTATGGAATCTCAATTTTTCATTAATAATATTATAAACTTTGAAGAATACCATGAATGTGCATGAGATTTTTTCATTAAATGTTTTGAGAAATGCATAACTTTTTGAGTAAAAGGAATTATAAAAACATCAATAAAGTTTTCTATATTTAAATAGCAAAAAAATTTAAATATAAAAATATTAGATTCAGATATTAAGGACATGTCACAGTAGAATGAATATGAAAGCAATAAACTATATTACAAACAAATTTATTTGCATATTTTGTTCTTTAATGAACTTTTCTACTTTACTTGCGATTATGATCACATTTGATTCATGTGCCATAAAACAATAACCAAACCAAACCTACTTTAATTACTTGTTTCCTTTTATTGAATGGATCACTATTTTCGTTTGGAGAGAGTATAATCAATCCAATTGCATTTCATTTTGTGGATATTTGTGGATATCATTTTTTATCAAAATTGAAAATGCAACAGAATTTTTATATAGCTCAGAAATTCACAATTCATTTTGTACAGATTACCTCATCTTAAAAACTTGAACTTCAAATGGTGAAACTTTTCAAAAAAAATTACATCAATGTAAAAATTCATCAATTGTTTAACGGTTTTGTAAAGTAAATTCTGAGATAACTAAAAATCAAATTTTTTTCAAGTTAAGGTAACTAAATTCGACACGGCACTATAAATCACTACCCACATGATCTCTTACTCATAATATGTTCTCGGACGCAATATTGCAAAAAAAATCTTCAAAATCCCTATAGAAACCACTTTATCCCCTGATCCTTTGACCCGAGTCCCTACGACACAAGCAAGGTGCAAGAATGCTGTTTGACAATGATTAATAAAAGCCGATCACAATTGCTACCTCCAACCTTCTAACCTTCTTCTTATCTGAAGGTTCCAGACCTGGATAGTCCACCCCATTTGTCCATCCGGGCCGGATGATCCTATTGTCTGAACACGGGACTTTCTACGTGAGCTGATTCCTACTAATTCTCGACAGAAGGAGAAGGAAATAAGAGGAAGGAATAGGACTCCTTACTTCATCAACTACATACTGCAATAGTTGATGAAGTAAGGGTCCCTCATTAGTCATTATTGCGAGATTTTGTCCACGACTGATTAACTGAGATGGTCATCTATTATTGGACCGGAGCGAAAAATTTCCTGCGGCTCATATCGCTCGTATCGATCCGCGACAGGGTAGCTAATCAGGAGTTAATAGAATTGTTGCATCGGTTGTGTCTGGGGTATCGTGATGATAATTGTATTCATTATTGCTGCGATCGGAAGAAATGGAGGTGGGCTGATGAGTGTTGAGAAGAAATTGAGCGGAAGCCATTAGGAGGTCTTGTTTGTGGATTGGTCTGTTAAATGTTGTGATTTGTATTCAACAGTTTGTTTTAATCAATAGAGTGTGTGTTATTTGATTAAATGGGTGGATGTATGACGATTCGGGCATGTGATTTTTGGTAAGAAAGAAAATTAACAATATCTTTTTTACCCTAAACGGAAAGTAGTCCCAAAGGTTTTTTTGTGGGGGTGTGGGGCGGAGAAGGATTTTGGTAGTGAATAACTCGTTTTTTTTTAACTTTCAAAATACTTTGATTGACCACAAATTATCAAAACTTAAGTAAGTCTATAGCAAATGAAACTTAAATGTCTTGTATCCACCAAATATCAGTATCGATTACCATTTTGTTTATTTCATATTTCTTGGCATCTTCAAATATATTATTTATAAAATGTCCCACTTGTGCTTCTAATGACTATTGTAATTTTACTACCATGGATGGATTTCTTTGAAAAAAAGTACACTTCAAATAGTAAAACTTATTGTATAAAAAAACAAGTTTTATACTAATGATTAAAGAACAGTATCCTTTTTAATTTTAATACAAACACTTAAATATGCACTATCAAACAGAATTTGTAAGTATACATGACTGCCTACTATTTTGTGTCAACGTGTTTACAAAATGACTTTAGAGAGAGAGAGAGAGTCCTTGAAAAATTATACTAAAATAACCTTTCTATGTTCCTAAATTTTTATTAATGCTTGTTTCTTTCAGAATTAAAATATATAATATCAAATATAGTTCAATTAAACGGCTAGTTTCAACTTAAGATGTAAACTAATATGCATTTTAGCTATTTTACGATTTTTCTTTTGGTTTCATCTATCGTGGTAATTTAATTCACTGGGACAAATACAAAGTATATTAAAATAACCGTTGCATTGCAAAAAAAGTAATACACAGTAATCACATTTGAGATTATTTTTAACCCCCAAATGATTACACAGTTTCGGTTACAATAACATTTATTTTGCATTGAAATAAGAGAAATTTTGTTTTTAATAAAGCGCAAATTATTTTACCTGAAAGTAATACGAGAATAATTATAAACTTAACTAATATCTTAAAGGATAAGAGTTAAAAAGGAAAATCATAAAATTAATACGTCTTCTATAAAATATAATCTTAAAATATATCAGAACATATATTTACACGAGATGAGAAAAATAATATAAGAAGGGAACTTATCCAAAATATACTATATGTAACTAAGTTTGAGACTATTTAGAAGCAGCTGATACTTATAAGATAATAAGCGTTTATTTAATATAAAAAGCAGTTTAGATGAGGTTAAAACTAAATAGCTTTAATTAGAAGATTACTTAAAATATGTTTCAGTTTTCAACTAAAGACACTAGGATGTAATGATTGGTAGATATCGTTAAAATATATTGTTGTGTAAATGAGTAAGAAGAATTGGTTTTGTTGAGGGTGATACTGAGTGAAAACCAAAGAGTTTTATGTTGTTGGTTATTTCAAAATGCGTTTCAATTTTAATTAAATATATTAGGTTGTGTAATTATGGTTGAAATCTTAAAAAAATGTTTGTGTTAGTAAAATAATACGACTCCAAAATTAACTTTGTAATAACTTCCTCAACGTGAAAAATGCTTCAACAGCAAACCATTTAAAGGAACATTTGGTAGTACCCCATCATAAGATAGCAGGGAACTATCCAAAGTTATTCCCCATAGAAAGTAACCCAAGCCAGGTCAAAGCATATTTCTTAGGCGAAACGTCGATAGCGTGCCTAGAGCGTTCATTTCTCAACTGCAGCGTCGATTAATGGGAGAGGGAAATCAAATGATAGCTCGGCGTGGTATGCTAGAAATGAATTCCAGCGTCCCGGCTACAAAGATATCCAATCGGCCTTCGATAGGATTTGAAATTACATTACAAGCCCCTCTGACAGTGAAATCGTTGCATAAACACATTCGGCAAGACGAGAGTAACAATATTATTCTTGGTTGCGATGATTAGGTGATTGTTATTTTTCGACTCGTTAGCCAGCCCTCAGTAAACAGCGCTCCAAAACGTAGGAGATCAATGGGCGAAGAAACTGATTAAGAAAGGGCCGCACAAAAAGATCTTTTCGCGAGGGATTTCCACAAATAATGGGTTTTCTCCACAAAAGCCGCAGAACAGATGAAATATATGACCCTCTCCTCCTAGTTGCGATTTGCGATGGAGGATGTGTGTTCTGGATTTAAAACACATGATTGTGAATGCCGAGTCATTTATTCATTGTTATCTTAATCGACTGAGGCAGAGTTGGTCTTTTGGCCCTGCCTTTTCCTTGTTCTGCATCAATTATCCTGGCGAGGGGACTCTAATTCGACGCCGCAGTGAGAGAGTGAATAAAAATGACGACTCTTTTACAGATTAGTCGAAACTTCGGACACTGAGGGATTATTGCGTTAACAGGGGGATCGGATGTTATTGCCGGCCAGTAATGGGCCTTTCAACTCTCAATTACAGGCCCGCTCCAATCGGGAATAAAAACAAGCGCTGTTTGTTTTCGCTTTCGAGAGATCCACGTTTGTGTTTACAATTGCTTCTCCTCTTTGTATGTGTTTGTTTCATAACAAACATCTTTCTTGAAGGTGAGATGTGTTGGGTCTTAAAAGGGGTTGTAGTATTTTATTCACCATATACATTAAAATCATGTTTATCTTAGTAATTAGGCTGAATGATAGATCATCTCCAAACCTGCTAAACTTATTAAATGTCTATATAGATTTTTATTAACGGATCCCGCAAAAATTTTACCTTTAATGTGATATAAATTTCGTTAAAATGTTTTTCCTTCAACAGTTTAAAATCTGTATTCGCTTTTAGGGGATTCAAATCACTTTTTACGTTATTAGAAAAATTGTTAGTATCTATTTTGGGATAATTTGGTAGTGTTCAGTGTTCGGCAACTATATACTGGTCAAAAAGTAGTTAACTACCAACTAGTCTGGACAAAAGTAGTTGTAACTACTAGTTAAGGGGACTCAGTACCACCAAATCGGTCAAAATATCAAGTTAAGGATTTTGCTCTCAAATGCATGTTTATACTCATACATTGATTCAGCAAATTTCATAGTTATCCGCGAATTCTAAGCATAGAAAATTCCCAATGTTTATTAATCATAATTACCACATATTTTTTTAATAAATATTTCTTAAAACTACTTTTTTAGCACTAAAAACCCTAAGGCTTTTTTCTACTGAACCAAATGTTATTAAATTTGGTATTGATATTCAATAGAGTAATTTTATCAAATGAATGTTCCAAAATTTAATGATTTTGGTCCATAATTTTTTAATCATGCAAAATAGGGTAAAAATCATACAATTTTCACGTTTTTAAATGGGAATCACCGAAAAGTTTTTTTTCTTAAAAACTACTATGATTATCCAAAATCCCGCACATTAAATTATACTACAGAACATATTTAACATAAAAATGAAAAAAGCTAGTAAGAAAAGGGAAAAATGAAGGAGGAGCAGCGTTTCGAAATTTAGTGAAATTTTTGTTGTTTTTTTTAAATATTAAAAATAATAAATTTTTTTTAAACTTATTGTATTTAATATTCCTTTACATGATGGTAACAGATAATTTGGCACCAAAAACTAATAAAAAAACTCAAAAATAAAAAATTAATTTTTTTTTGGTACCGATTCCCCTTAACTACTTTTTCTTTAAAGTAGTTGTAACTAGTAGTTGATTATTTCTCAAAGTAGTTAACTAGTCTATTTAATTTCATAAGATATTTTTCCCCAAATTTTCGATTACTTTTTCTTACCTATAGCAAAAATTTCATGGCTAAAGATTCGCAAATTTTTGTTAGGTATACAGGTTTTTGGTGTCTTAAAGTTTTCTAAATTGTATTTATATTAGTCAGTACAGTGTTTTATATAAGGGGGGTTAAGGGTTCTAAACCCCCTTGCCTGAACAACAATATTTTAAGCACAAAATTGGGCCGTTAAGTTTAATTATTGCCTTACTAATTTTTAATGCAGGAAAAACATCTATAATCCTCCTAAACCTAGCCTAAAATCGCTTTTCAAAGTGCTGAAATTTCCAGGAGAGAAAACCCTGAACTCCCTAATTTCTAGAGAGGATTTCAAAAAAGGGTTGCATTTATATGTCAATTGCTGGGATGAAATATATTTCAAGGTTGCCAAATATGAAAATGTATCACAAAAAATGGCATTGTCAGTAGATGTAACATATTTTTAAAATTTTGATCTTTCAATATGTTTTGAAGTAGTTGAACTTTTTGAAAGTAGTTGGAACTAGTAGTTGGTGAAAAAAGTAGTTAAACCACTAGTTCAACTACTCTAAACCAAAAGTAGTTGAACTACTAGTTAACTAGTAGTTACAACTAGTAGTTAACTGCTTTTCAACAACTTTTAGTTAACTAGTGCCGAACATTATAATTTGGATTTGGTTCTTGGTATAAAGCGATTCTAATACATCAAAATTGAAACGGTAAAATATATTTTACTATGCAAATACAAGCAATTTTTACACTTAAATGTGATACGATGCACTATTTTAAGCTATTTTTTCAGTATGAAATAAAATTTCCATCATTGGATAGAAGCATAATACGTTTTTACTATTATGAATAAAGAATTTCCTTGTTTAAACTTAACTAAATTTCAAAGTTAGGAATTTCAAACAAGTTCAAAGTAAACTTACGTAATGGCCTGTCTTTTCCATTAAAATATATAAAATTAAGGGGGTTTAGTACCAAAATTTGGTCAAAATTTCGAGTTTGAGATTTTGCAATAAAAATAATGATAATACCTTTAGAATTATTTCTACCAAGTTTCATAATGATACGGGGATTCTAAGTGTGAAAATTTTGAGATTTCTGAAGCCTAGATAGGCTTAAGAAGCCTAGTTTTCTATCTTTAAACGGCTTTTTCTCAAAACAAGGTTTTTAATGTTTAACCCTACAATGCATGATTTTTTTAAATTCACTTGAAAATCATTTATGTGACTTCTATTATGGTGTAAATTAGTAAAAAATACTAAAAAAATTAATTTAATTTTTTCTACTTTTTATTGGCAAAAAACTTTGTCCTTGTGAAATTAATTTGTGTCTCTTGTGAAATTAATTGTGAAGTAAAATAAAACCAAATGATCTAAAAGTATAAAAAACAACTTATCTTTTCAAGCTGAAAATATTTTTTATTTTAATTTATATGGTCCTTTTATTTTTGCGTTTTCTGTGTCTTGACTTTCGTCTCACTAGCTACTAACAAATTTCTCAAAATAGTACCCCTGCTGTGATCTACTGGCAGTCTAAAGGGCTAATACAATGAAATGTTATATCTATTGTACATATTGCATGGTGTTGCCGTTTGGAAATGAAAGTTCGAGTAGGAAATGGAAAAAATTGTCGTGTTGCCAAATGGCAACAGTATGCACTGTAGGGTTAAAGTCACAAGGTTTTTTTCTAATCATCCAAACCACTCCAAACTTTGTAGTCATTATCAGTAACACCTGTTTAACATCTTCAGGCATGGATTTTATAATATACTTATTGAATTTTTTTACGGAGCAGTAAAGTGGAAACTTAGGATATTTTTCGAAAAAAATGCAGATTTCTGAGTTTTTTTAATTTTTCAGAAACTTTTATAGATAATCAAACTTCCATGTCTACAAATGACGATATATGTTTGATTTATGTTAAGACAAAAAATCAAATCAAAAGAACAAATTTAAACCAACCAATTTCCCCCTCCGTTTTCCTCCGTGGCCTCAAATGGAGGCACCTTGAATATTCTCGGAACATATATTAAGGAGAAGTATCAATTTAAATTTAGGGTAATTTTGGGCATTGTTTATAAGTTTTTTGTAATTTTTTTAAAAAACACATTTTTGAACTCGATTTTTTGGCTAAATATGAATTAGTATGAAGTATACACATAATGTAACTCCTTAAAAGATAACAAAATCCTGTTATTAGAGAAAAAAATTTGGTACTGAACCCCCTTAAAAATCAACTGAAATTTCATTTGTAAGTGTATAATGGAACTGCGAATAAGTATTACTTTAATCCTTTTGATGATCTAAGAAATTCTTTTTAATTTTTTCACTTTCATTTGTTTATTAATTTTTCTATGCATTATTACATTAGCACAGTCTACAAATGGATCACTAATGAATAACTTATCAATATACTTTTGAAAAAAAGAAACATTGTGTGTTTGAGTTCCAACAGACATGAGTTAAGAAAATATTTAATCTTTAATCATAGTTCTCCGACTGTTTTTACTGTAAGATGACTCAATTACGTAACAGATGTCTGTTTGATGCAATTTACTCAATTTTCATAATCTTCTCTTTGTATTTTTAATCTTGTTAACCATCAGAACTTAATAAAGGTATCAACATTTTTGCTTTAAGTATATCGTTCTGCCTAGAGGAAACTGAAAAAAAAATTTTTTGAAAATATTTCGAGCTTCATTTTTTAAGAAAGACTATCCTTCCTTGCTACATTTAGGCTTAGCTTTGCTTCATTATTTTTGGAAGCAATTTTGTCTTTTTTTATGTCCTATCATAATCGACTAAGGAATTTCTCTCCCGATCTCTCTTTTCGGTCATTTTGTAGGTGAAATAACGTTTTTATTGCTGGGAGGCGATCTTTTTTGCGAAGCGTCAATTTCCCCTTTCTTTTACTTTACAAAACCCATCTTGGCAAAAAAGCAATTTTTTCCTGGACGATTTCTTCATATTTTGGTTGACACTATCTTTTAAAATACAATAGCTTGTCGTCTCCTTTTTTTGTGCTAGGGGATATAATGTTAAAGGAATCGGCATTATTTTGGAGGAGGAGGAAAATAAATAGAAAGGGCATTTAATTACCTCGAAGAGTTGATGTTATGCAAACAAGATTATACACTATAAGGAGATTCCAGAAGCAGATAATCTTTTATTTAACATACTGTAACAGATAACTAGTCCAGCCCCAACGGGACTGGTGAAGCCTGGACTTTTAGAGATAGCAATTTATTGTTGTGCTTTGATTTTATAAAGGAAATTGGGAGAACAGAGGAGAGCTGGCCTGACAGTGAGGGAAGATTGTAAAATGTTCAAGTTCTTATTGTAAATCATTTATTATATTATATTATTTTATTGTATATATTCTAAATTAAACCTAGTCACAGGAAATTACCCGCGCGCTGTTTATTTAGTTACAAATTGTAACATTTGGTGTCTAGAAGTGGGTTGTGATTAGGACTAAACGATCAAATGACTACGAGAAAAATGGAGGCTGAGTTGAGTAAAGTGTTGGAAGCTTTGGGTGAAAGATTGGAGAATTTTCAAAACAGCATAAAGCAAGAGCTACAGATTAGTCAAGACAGTATGAAGGAAAATTTAGAGGCCAGTCAGGTGGCTATTAAAAACGGCATGATGGACGGCCTATCCACAATTAGGACCGAAATTAAAGACACAATTGAAGATATCAAGATAGAGTTCAAGACTGATATAGCTCACATTGATCAGAGAGTTGAAGCAATAGAGAAGAAATATGAGGAACTAGAGAAGATTTTGGGCCAAAGGAACGAAGACTTAGGAAGGAGGATGTTAGAGGTAGAACGTCATACAAAATTGTCAAGTTTCGTCGAATGTGTCTCTCCTATACCCATGGTCAAGCCGCCGACTTTTGACGGCCAAACAGCCTGGTCAGTCCACAGGACTCAATTCGAGATAATCGCGGACTCAAATGGCTGGAATGAAGAAGTAAGGGCAAGTCAATTGGCGGCGTCTCTGAGAGGAACAGCAGCAGAAGTTTTACAAACCTTACCAAGCGACAAGCGCCTGGACTATGAAGATATCGTCAACGCCTTGGAACTACGGTACGGGGAAGAGTATTTAAAAGAGTTCTTCCAGCTACAGATGACCAACAGAACACAAAAGTCTGGAGAATCTCTTCAAGTCCTGGCCTCTGAGATGGAGAAATTGGCACGGAAGGTCTATGCAAACTGGCCGCTCGACGTCAGAGACTGTATAGCGAGGAACGCTTTCGTCAACGCCATTTCAGATCCGGAGACGCAACATTCGACACGCATGGCGGATTGTAAGGATCTCAACGCTGCGGTGGCTCACGCTCTAAAGTTCGAAGCTTGTAGAAGAGCAACCACTGGGAGCCGGAGATCGGTGAGAGCCTGTACCACTAGCGAAGAGGACAGCGCAAGTAATGCAGCAGAGCTTAAGGAGATGATGCGCAAAATGATAAGTGAGACATTTGAAGAAGCGAGAAGAAATGATCTTTCCTTTCGTAGAAGAAACCTGAAATGCTGGAACTGTGGAGGAGTAGGTCATCTAAGCAATAGGTGTCCGAAGAAGCAAGATCGCCGACTCCAAGGCCAGGGAAACTAAAGCGAGACTGTCCTGCGGGGCAAGGGCAGTCTGCGACGTTTACAGGCCCTAAGAAAGTCTTTGAAATATCCTTTATCAATGGAAAAGACCTTGGACTCCACATAAGAGGATATGTAAATAATGTTCCCTGTACTATGATAGTTGACACTGGGGCGGATGTCACCCTTATAAATCTAAAATTAGCTGATAAGATAAGTAGGGGCCAACTCGACTATAAGACGCCCAACATCGCGTTGCGGACAGTTACCGGAGAAGAAGCGACCGTGAGAGGAAGAGCAACCGTCAACATCCGTATTGGTGAGTATTCGTTTCAACATTCCATCTACGTAGCAGACATACAAGAAGACTGTTTACTTGGACTTGATTTCCTTCAACCACAAGGGATTAAAATTGATTTAGAGAAGAACGTCCTTCTCTTGAGAAACGAGGAGTTTCCGCTCTTTGGCCAAATTCGTCCGGAGACGTTGGTCTGCAGACTTTTTGCCACAGAAGACATAAGCATACCTCCAAGAACCGAGGTGGTAACAGAGGGAGTTGGAGACCGTGGTACTGGCTATAGGTACGGGGTAACAGACTTTCCCTCATCCACGTCCTCTGAACAAGACCTCTTGGTGGCTGCAACGCTTATCGACCTGAAAAAGTCCAAAGTACCTGTTCGTCTATTAAACCTCAGCAATAAGGTAAAACTACTTCGAAGAGGAGCAGAAATCGCTTCCTGCTCTCCCGTGGTCAGCATCGCCCATTGCGAAAAGATGGAAAATGATCAAGACACTTTACCCGATTACTTGAAGACTATTGACGACGGCTTAGAGAATCTCACTAAAGACCAGACAAGAACCGTTCGAGCCTTGATTTTAGAAAACAAGAAATTATTCTCTAGCTCCTCAAGAGATGTAGGTAAAACAAAGGTGACCCAGCATCGAATCGACACTGGTGATCACCCGCCAGTTAAACAACATCCTCGAAGACTGCCATTCGCTAAAAGGGAGGAGGTCTCTAACTTGATCAAAGAAATGGAAGAAAATGGAGTGATTGAACCCTCCACCAGTCCCTGGGCGTCTCCAATCGTTCTCGTAAAGAAGAAAGACGGATCCACCAGATTCTGTGTAGACTACCGCCGTTTAAATAATGTGACCAAGAAAGATAGCTTCCCCCTCCCTAGGATTGACGATGCGCTGGATACTCTTGCAGGAAACCAATGGTTTTCCACCCTCGATTTAAAGAGTGGTTATTGGCAGGTGGAAGTGTCCCCAGAAGATAAGGAAAAGACAGCGTTCACAACTGGGCAAGGACTGTGGCAGTTTAAAGTGATGCCGTTTGGCTTATGTAATGCTCCTGCTACGTTTGAAAGACTTATGGAAACAGTACTGAGAGGCCTTACCTGTGAAGCATGTCTTGTATACCTGGACGACATCATCGTCATCGGAAAGACCTTTAAAGAGCATCTGGCAAACTTACGAAAAGTGTTTCGAAAGCTAGGGGAAGCAAATCTCAAATTAAATCCGGCGAAGTGCAACCTGTTTCGCAGAGAAGTCGCCTATCTCGGCCACCTCATCTCATCCGAAGGAGTCAGGACGGATCCGACCAAAGTTAGGGCTGTCGAGGACTGGAAAGAGCCAAAAGATGTTCATGAACTTCGCAGCTTTCTGGGGCTATGCTCCTACTATAGGAAGTTTGTGCAAGGATTCTCTTTGATAGCAAGACCCCTGCATCGGTTGACTGAAGCAAAAATTCCCTTCGTTTGGACCTCGGAATGCCAGGAAGCTTTCAAACACCTTAAGAAAGTCCTCACAACATCTCCTATTCTAGCCTATCCTCAGCCCAGTGAGAAATTTATCTTGGACACTGACGCTAGTAACGACGGAGTGGGTGCGGTTCTCTCCCAAGCCATCAATGGGAATGAAAGAGTTATCGCTTACTTTAGCAAAACTCTTGGGAAAGCCGAAAGGAATTACTGTGTGACCAGAAAAGAATTACTTGCTATCGTGAAAGCTGTTCAGCATTTCCACCACTTTCTCTACGGAAGGAAGTTTCTCCTGAGGACAGACCACGCTGCTCTTACCTGGTTGTTGAACTTCAAGAATCCTGAAGGACAGGTAGCCCGGTGGATACAACGGTTGCAAGAGTATGACTTTGAAGTCCAACACAGGAAAGGATCCGCCCATGGGAATGCCGATGCATTATCAAGACGTCCTTGTGCGAATTGCAATTACTGCGAGAAGGCGGAGGTGAAATTTGAACCTGAAAGTAAGCCACCCGAAACGAGAAAAAGAGAATTGAGAATCAGGCAATCCCAAGCTCAACCAGCGACTATGCCTGATCCATGGAGTCCTGCAGAGTTAGCTAAAGCTCAGAGAACCGACGCAGACATTAAGCCAATCCTGGAACTGAAAGAAAATTCGACTTCGAAACCTGAGTGGCAGGACATAGCCATGCAAAGTAAAACGACCAAACGATATTGGGCGTTATGGGACTCTTTACATCTACGCGACGGGGTGCTGTACCGTTTGTGGGAAACGGAGGATGGAAGAAATCACAGGTGGCAACTTTTACTTCCCAAAGTCAGAGTTTCATCAGTACTCCAAGAGATCCACAATAGTCCAACCGGAGGGCATTTCGGAGTGATGAAGACCCTTCACAAGGTGCGAGAGCGGTTTTACTGGGACCAAGTTCGAGGGGACGTAGAACGTTGGTGCAAGGAGTGTACAGCCTGCGCTGCTAGGAAAGGTCCGAAAACGAGAACTAGGGGTCGTCTCCAAAGGTATAATGTCGGTGCTCCCTTCGAACGGATCGCCCTGGACGTTTTAGGACCCTTGCCGAGAACAGATGCCGGAAACAAATATATTTTGGTTGTAATGGATTATTTTACGAAATGGCCGGAGGCGTATGCACTGCCTGACCAGGAAGCAGCAACTGTGGCAGAAGCCCTAACCAGAAATTGGATATGTCGGTTTGGGGTGCCACTTATAATCCATTCAGACCAAGGACCGAACTTCAATTCCGGCCTTTTTCAAGGGTTGTGCAAGACCCTTGGAATAAAAAAAACCAGGACTACTCCTCTGCATCCGCAGTCAGATGGAATGGTTGAAAGATTCAATCGAACTATCTTAAACCATCTATCCATCTTCGTTGCAAGAAACCAGCGAGACTGGGACGACCACCTTCCCCTATTCTTGCTCGCTTACCGAAGCGCCGTCCATGAGTCAACTAATTACACTCCGGCCACCTTACTTTTTGGAAGAGAGCTTCGGTTACCTTGCGACTTACTATTCGGACGACCAAGTGATACCCCTTCCTCGCCTGATCAATACATCGATGCTCTACAGGCACGGTTGGAGAGAGTTCATCGGTTTGCCCGAGAAAGAATTAACTGGATGGCCGAGCGGATGAAATCACGATATGATGTTCGTTCTACATCCCATAGCTTTAAAGAAGACGATAGAGTTTGGTTGTATAACCCTACGAGAAAACGAGGATTATCACCGAAATTACAAAGTGTGTGGGACGGACCATACATCATTGTGAAAAAACTGAACGATGTCATATACCGGATCACGAAAAGGGGGACTTCAAAGTATAAGGTGGTGCACATGGACCGGCTGGCCCCTTTCTTAGGAAATACCTAAAGAAGAAACTGCCGGGACGGCAGTTCCTAGGAAGGGGGTAGTGTAACAGATAACTAGTCCAGCCCCAACGGGACTGGTGAAGCCTGGACTTTTAGAGATAGCAATTTATTGTTGTGCTTTGATTTTATAAAGGAAATTGGGAGAACAGAGGAGAGCTGGCCTGACAGTGAGGGAAGATTGTAAAATGTTCAAGTTCTTATTGTAAATCATTTATTATATTATATTATTTTATTGTATATATTCTAAATTAAACCTAGTCACAGGAAATTACCCGCGCGCTGTTTATTTAGTTACAAATTGTAACAATACAATCTTTTTTTAAATTTTTTAAATATTTATTTAAAAAATGTACTAAATATATCAAGAAAAAATGCAAAAATCTATATATGCTGAGAGAAATAGGATGTTTGATGAACAAAATGTCATGAGAACTAATTTAAACCTAAGATGAAATTTTTTCAGTTATTCAAACTTTCTGATAAAAAATAAAATATATTATAAGGACACTTTACACTAATAGTGAGTACTTTTACCTTTAAAGATGGTTAGTTGAAGATAAAATATTAGTTAATTTATAACGAGGTATCGAAGAGTCCCATGTCTGTATAACTAAAATTAAGGACTTTGTAGGAATTTATCAATGTGTACTCAAGTATTTTACAGTTCAATAACTAGACCAAGTTTATAAATTCCTATTCATTTTTATATCTATTTCCAAGTGCAATTTAACTATGTGAGAAGTGACAAAAATCCTTCGGCCACAAATAAAGCATCGTAAAAAAGTAGGCTCCTAAGTTTCTTTCTAAGCAACAATGAAGAACTACTGTAGTTGAAATAGATTCCAGGAGAAAGACTGCTTATCTGACTCAGCAGTAGAAAATATAGAAGAGACATCTACTATGATAGCTAGGGGAACAACAGAAAAAACTACTCTAAAAACATTACGAAAAAATGAGAAAACTTCTCTAAATGGTAAATGCTTTTCCTCTCGTCGCAGTTTTTTCCTCTTTTCAGTCTCAGTCCTTGAGCAGTTTTTGGCCTCACGAAGGTTATAAAAAGCTTTTGCGATAAGTGTAGCAAATCTACAACGATGCTTTGGGGAAATCACTATTCTAACGCTACATATATTTTAACTTTTCTCATAATTAAAATCTACTTCTTAGAAGCACAAAGTTCAAATTAAGAGATGCTGTCTTTGAAACAACTCGCATAGTTTGAAATAGGTTCCGCTTTGATAGAATAAGCAATTGACATTACCAACGTGTAAAATGTTAAAAGTATGTGGAATATTATATTTACATTTAATCAAACATCATATAAATAATAAGGTTAAGCCTGTTTTATGAAACTGACGAGATAATCCTTTCTTACACATAGATATTGAAATTATGGCTACTTAGTGTGGCTGGTTATTGACTCTAAATTAATAGACGTTTTTAAAATATAAACATTTATTGATAGTCCCCAAATTAAAGTTTAAAAGTAAATATTCGTTAAGTAAAAATTGTTGTTTATTTATTTTGTAATACTGTAGCCCATCGAAGGACCAAATAGGGGGATATAAACAAGAAAAAAAATAATTCAAAGAAAATCTATACAAGTACACAAGAAAACAAGGCCAATAAACACACCAAAAGAGCAAAGATACAAATTATAAATATTCTTTAACCCTCCGTCGGTCGCAATATTAAACTGACGCGTTCGGTCGCAATGTGCCAAAACGCTCAATCAAAAGAATCGTGATTTTCTAGAATTTAATTTCAATAATGGAGTCTTAAAAACGATAAGAGATATTCATAAAATTATTCAGGCATAAAAAAGTCTGATATTTTTTTAAATAATCAAGAAATAAATTAAAAATAGCATAAAATTAAACTTAAATCATCAGGATAGATAATTCAATATCTTAATCAAAAAATATACTTAATGATGTGAAATCTGAGGGTTAATGATTCTAAATTATTGTTTTTGAAGTCATATCCAGAAAATAGCCATTCACAAACACAAATATCACAGGTATTACTTGCAGATCCTAGGCTAGGCATATTGACCGCTGACAGTCCTTGTAGGTAGTGGTAAAATAACTCCAAATTATACTATTTTAGCAATAAACTGTAAACCTACAGGTAGTAGCCGTAGAATTGCATATTGTACAACTTTGTCTTTCACGAGGTAAATGTATAAGGTACGATTTTGTAGGTGTATGTTCAACCGCAATAAACCAAAGATTTTTGAAAAATTACATACTTATTAAGGAAAATTTAATAATATTGACGTGTAAAAATTAATAAAATAAATAAATAAGCATCAGGGAATCCAAAAAATCACATTACATACATTTAGGAACTGAAACATGATCAGTCGCAATGTGTCAAATAGTGAAATTATGGTGAAAACCAAACTAAACAAAACGCGCGAATTTAATGAATTAGTTGGCGCCATACATCCGGTAAAGATAGGAGACTACCAGAGGAATTTCTGACTTTTAACCCCAAAAATAACGGAAAAGAGAACGAAAATGTATGCGATGTGCGAAAAAGTACAGTTGCGACCGACGGAGGGTTAAGTTTGGAAACAAAAGAACCCACAGACTCGGAAAGGACAATCACATTTGGTAGCTTATTCCACTCTTTAATTGTACGTGGAAAAAATGAAAATTTAAATATGTCGGTCCTACAAAAATATGGCTGAAACTGAAAATCATTTGTCTTAAACGCCTAGTGTTAATTTTAGTCTGGAAATAATCATGGGAAATAGGATATTTGCCATGAAATAGTTGAAAAAAGAGGTTGTTTACCCCACAGTGTCGCCCGAGCTCAGCTAGGGCAACTACTACGTGCAGAATTTGTGATGCCCGAGCTGAGCTCGGGCGGGAGAAAAATTAATGTTTCCGTTTTGTGAAGCCCAAACTGAGTTCGTTTCGATGATGATCATGATTTTTCGTCGTTTAGAGATTGTGAGACATCATGTTTTTATAATCTTCTTCCTAATTTAATAAGATGTGTGCGTAATCCGATACTTTTTTATGTGCATGTTAAAATAATTAATATACTTGTAATTACATTTAAATTTTTATTTTTTTTATAAAAAACTATTTTTTAACACTTAGTATAACAATATAAAGAACAAAATCAAACATTCAAAAAAATTTTCAATTTTTGGTCAATTTTTCTGAAATAAATGTCACTGTTAAGAGGTTAAAAATGTTTAAGGTAACAACGCACATTTTACAAAATTTTGATAATATATAGCATATTATAAACATCCTTTCTTTCGTCTGTACCGCTGTGGCACTATTTAATTATCACTCAAAAAGCAAAAAAAATAATAAAAAAATAAATACTTTTTTTACGTGAACACAAAAAGTACAGGCTTGGATAAAATGTTCTGCTAAAATATCTGAAATTAAGCTGTTGAAAAACAGTTGAGGTTCCGTAACAGTGACAGAAATATACTTTTAAAAATGAAAAGTGCAAAAGATCATAGAAGATACCTCTAAAATAAATAATAAAAACTGGTGAACTGAGTAACAGTTTTTTCTTGTAAATTCTACGTCTTTTTACAGTGTGTATAAAATTTACAAACTGAAAAACTATATATATATTTTCGCACTCAACGAACTAGCTCCCCCAATTAAATCAACGTCTAAATGGGCAAAACGCATTTGCTTTTCATTCTTGAAAAAATCACTAGTTTTCAAAAAATATCTATGATGAATTTCGAATGAAAAACCCTGAAATTGAACCCATTCTCTTCAAGCCCAACATAAAAAAACCCTTCCCCAGCGAAATTCCCTCACAATTTTCTCAACAGCACGTGATAAATGGGCCCCAGCCGCATCTCCACCCGTTGCATCTAATCCCTGATGATCTCTACTGGGGAGCAAACACAATTTTCTAAACAAGCTTAAGCAATTTCAAACAATATCTGATGGATGCCGCGAGTGCACAGCTGGGAAAAAGAGCCCCTGTGTAGTTAACAATCAAGCTGCAAGGTTCAAATTAATTTCCTAGGGTCAGACTCTCTTAATTAATGCATGCGAAGGAAGTTGGTAGACTGCTAATCGCGGGCTTTGAGAAGCTTCTCACATTCCTACTTCGCCTAGATTAAAGTAGCGATATTAGGTCATGATAATTAACTGCCGCTTGCTAAAAATATGGAGATAGTGGGGGTTAGGGCTAGGTTACAATGTTCGGCTACAATTATTCAGCTTTAGTAATGGTTGCCATTGCAATTAATTGACCATCTGTTAAAATTTTGTCAACCCCTGTTGGAATATTCATGCTGTTTCAGCCAAAGTCAATTTATTTCGGATTCTCCTGGAGTGAATTTAAGTGATTATCCTCCCAAATGGACCAGGCTGGGTAAACTGTGACTTTGCTTCCAGATATATTGCGGGATGGGTCATATGCAAATGCCGCGTATGCTATCCTTGAAATAAGAGAGGTTAAACCCGGGGCTTTTCATTAGATCGACTGCTTTGAATGAAAAGGTTGGTTTCTAATCCCAATGTTTAGGGATATTTTGCGCTTATTATCTAATATTCTGACCCTACATATTAAATAGATATTGATATGGAGAATTCTTATCCATGAAATTTGAAATAGTTGTGTATGCAAGATAGCATGTAGTAAATTTGAATACTTTGTTGGAAGTAAGATTTGAATATACGCACTAAATAATTAAATGAGAAAGCTTAGGATTTCTCAATAAATGGATTAAAATTTAATAACCCTAAACAAAGATATCTAAAAAGATCTACAAATGTTTCTTTAAAGTAGCGAAATGTGGCATTCGCCCTGCCAGGGAGCAAATGATGTGAAAAGGAACAAAGGAATATGATAAAGTTTTAACAATTTTAGTACACATATGGATAGCCTCATTATCTAGGGTAATTATTTATACCCAGTATATGCAAGACCATTTTCAACACATGAAAATCATCCCTAACTCCAACTAAAAATAAAACACGCCATTTGTCCACTTCTTGATAACAAACATTATGTGGTCTTTGGAATTTCTCCTAAGTTGAGAAAATACTAGCGACCAGATATATGGTTTCAGAATCTGGGAAATGACCACTACTTAAAGTATTCAATTTCTTTAGAAATTATCTTACAAAAACATCATTTTTATTCCCAGTGAAAAATTGTTCACGAGTAATTTGTAGTAATATGTTTAAAAAAGGCTAGTTTTGAAATATATTTTTGAAGAAACAAATTGCTTTTTGTGCTATTTTTGTATATTTTCCTTCAATTAACGCTCGCACAAAATTAACTCCAGCATTTCTCTTATTCTTTAATAAACAGTAATTTTGTCGAATCTTTATATTATTTTCACTAGTAAAAATAAATATTATGTTAAAATCTCCAACTTATCTCTAGTTTTTGATTTATCATTTTTTTAGAGTACAAAAACATATTTCCGAGTTAAAATCAAACCATTTTAGTCATGAGTTATATTTTAAGACCTCTCTATATACAACAGTATTTCCATTAAAATCCGGAACCTATTTTTTGTTTATCAATTGCTTTTTAAAGTATAAAACCCAATTAAAATTAAAACCAAACCATTTGGGTCATGAGTTATTTTACGACTCTTTATATTTAAGATTATTTCAATTGAAATCCCAAACCCATCTCCGATAAACTATAAGCAAAATCTTCTTTACAAAAAAAGGAATATCCCACTTTTTCTTTTAACGAAACAATTTGATCCCTTTCCATGCTCATACCAGCTTTACAATTCTTTTGTTCCATTTCATAGCATTCAACAAATATTCCATCGTCTGGGCAGCAATTAACTTTCTAGAATCATGGCAGCCACCCTTGATTCCAAGGATAGATTAATGCTTGAACTGGGATGAATGGGAGGAACCAGAGTCCAGTTGGTTAGTTTTTGTGGATGTGTGTTATACCCGCATGGGAAGACGATTACCTTTCCATCCCTTCTCGTTCCAAGGGATAACAAAAAGAGAACATTTTAAGTTGTTTGCGTTCTTTCTTCCTAAATCCCGGCTTTACATTCAAGTGCCTATTCCGCGATCTTTTTCCTTGCTGCGGACTTTATCCAGGCTGAATGTCCTTCCTCTCCAACGTGTTTGTACAGCATTTGCAGAATTTCTTTCCGTCCTTTTTTCTTTTGTTCTCGCTACAAAGGAAAATAAAACCTTCTCCGTCCCTCTAAGTGTAGTCGTATTGAGAGCTGGCCTCTTCAAATAACACACGAATTCGGCGATAAATAACTTAAGTTAACGACTTTGTTAACCTTTACCAAGTTAAATCAAAGTTAATTTAAAAATAAATCAAAGTTAATTTAAAAATAATTTAAAAATAAAATGAAAGATATGCACCGGAAGACCCTCTCATCAGGGGGCACGGATCCCCCGGTACATAGAGGACTTTTCTGAGAGGCCCCATATCGTAAAGAAATGGGACCCCGTACCCCAAAGTCCTCCCACGCGAAAATAGAGTCTAGCACATCAAAAATAAATTTACAAAGAAAAAATACATCAAAATTCTGATCTCGCTACAAAGGAAAATAAAACCTTCTCCGTCCCTCTAAGTGTAGTCGTATTGAGAGCTGGCCTCTTCAAATAACACACGAATTCGGCGATAAATAACTTAAGTTAACGACTTTGTTAACCTTTACTGCAGAAACAGCACTTTTTCCACCTGAATCTTTGTCAAAGAGTGGTCTGCTTTAAACTACCAAGTTAAGTAAACGGGCCCAGGATAAAAGGTCCGTCTACCAGGCAGAATAATTGGGATCTCTTTCCTTGGCTGTCTTTAGCACTACTAGGGAACCAATGGTACGCCTTTCCTCACTCAGCAACATTCCCTACACTTTATAATGAGGCCCTTTTGCAGCTTTAAATATAATTATTTTTAGAAAGGTAACTTTGGTAATGCCTCTCATTTGAAATAAAGGCTCGCTTTAATGGCTGGCCGTTAAAGTTTCAAGCCAAAACAGTATTATAAGGTGATCATGCGGTTTAAATGGCATTTAATGCGATACAAAAAATAAGAAGAGGTACCAAAATTAAATATCATCAGCACTTAATAAAAATACTACAGAAAATCGGTATATATCAAACCTTCATGTCTCAAAAGCGTTGGAAATTATAAAGAATTTTAACATTTCTAAAAGAATCTAATTGTAACGGATGGTTGTCTCCTCTGTCACATTTTGCAATAAATTTTAATAAGTTTTTCAAATATATTGGCCTTTTACTTTTTTAATAGTGTAGCAGGCGGTAGAATAAGTTTTAAAAATATACGCTATTTAAATTAATTAAAGAAGTATAGAAATTTATTTTTTAATTTGGATACTCTTAAATCCCCTAATAACATGGTGGCATAAACTCTTGTATATCTAAGCAATTGGGAGTTTACTTCTCTAGTGGTCTATCCACGAAAGAAACTAACTTTAATTATTTTTAAAAATATAATGAGGTAGTGGATTTGGAGATATTATGGAGGCACTACATAGTAAAACACTAATGTAATATTAACGCTCCCAGAATATTGAAATAATTTCTTTCATAAATATAAAATATGTAAACTGTATTTTTAAAACTGTTAATAACAACAAGTTAATTAAAAAAACCTTACAGAAATTCTTCTTTCTAAGTACATTTAAAATATAAAGAGCTGTTTTTTATTTATTTTATATTGAATTACTCAACATATCAATACATTTTACATCTTTAGTATTTTAAATATTGATAAAAAACAGTACTTAAAACACACTTCTTACATTGTTTCTGTAAAACCTGCATTTGAAATTATTAGAATGACCGGAAAATAATGGTTTACATTAAACATTTGTTTTAAAGTTTAATAAGTATACGCTCTTTTAATGTAAAAAAACTGTTGATACTAAAATGAAATTATTTTTCTTCCCAGGAAGCATAAATGGAACAGGTGCAGAACTTCGACCCTTCACAAGTAAGTTTATTATTGTTATGTTATCTTTAGATACTTTATAGTAAAGGGTTCTGTAATGAGCAATTCCGACCTTTTTTATGTTTCAAAACATTTTATCAAAAATCAACAATCCCATTGAATCTTAAAGACCGTTGTTTCGGTTTGAATGACGTCTCCTACAGTTTTCATGCCTTTTAAAAAGTCAAAGTTTGAGATTAAATATGTTAAAATATAAATAACAATCGTAATTAAAAAATGCTAGTATGTTTCCCGCTTGGATATATATCGAATAAAAAATAAAGTAAAAATGTTGGAATTGCCTATTATATTTGCCTGATATTTTCGGTGTCTGTAAAAATTCAAACCAGGCATTTATACTAAATAATTCTCACACACCAAAATGGGCTAGTAGGCCACATAAAAACTTGAAGATTTGATAATATGTGCATTATTTTGGTACCTTTTAGGTGTGGCTAGTTAACAATTTACCAGAGAAACATATTTTCTGATTCAAAAAGTAAGTGAAATAGTAAGAATAAATCGTGTTCTACTTTGTAAGATACTAAAAAAAGCTACTACTTCTTTTTATAACTACTTTCTTTGCGTCGAAACTTCATCACCAAGAAAAGAATTGACTAGTATATCGTTTCTTTTTGAAATACTATCGAATTAAATGCAACCCCAATATGAAACTCCACTAGCATAACGGAAAAAATGAAATTTCATAGAATTATTCATCAACGGACGATTTTTACACGCCAAAGAATAACCAGAAAAAAAAGATGTGGAGATCCATTAATATTATTTTTTTCAGTGATAATTACCTTCTTTTTGTCCAGCGTACATTTTTATGATTTCAGTATAAACTTATTTTTATGGTTATTTTTCATAAAAGTACTTATCGAACAAATTTCATTTCCTTACTTTAGTTTCTTTTAGCTGTAGAATGATTGCTCGGATCACATAACATTAGTCATCACGCAAAATTTAATTACTTTTTTAAGCCTATGTCAAACAGAACTTAATTTTGTCGCCAGGGCTGGTGAGTATCTCAATCTAATGGCTATCTCAAAAAATTAATTGAATTCATTGTATTATGGGGTATATATATATATTATTGAAATAATTATTTTATTCATTTATAAATGTAGTTACAAGAACAAGATGGTTCATATTGAAAACATTAGTATTGTATTAGTTTAATAAAAAGCTTAAAAAGTTCAATTTGGAAAAAATAAGGAGGCATATCGTGCAAATCGAGATATTAAGTTTTGGAAAAATAAAAAGAAAAACCATAACTTTTCCAAACAGTTTTTTTTGCATTGTTGTTGTCACTTATCCTCCCACTTCTGACGAGGTCAGAGAACATCCATAAGTCCGTTCACTTTCAGGACATCTATTTTTTATACATAAAGATATCAAGTCAACTGGAAAATACAAATACTATATAAATCCGACCATTGTTGTCAGAAGTTATCATTTATCCATCTCTCATAGTAGGGTATTTTGTAATAAATCACCTTAAAAAAACATAAAAAAGCTAGGTTTACAGGTAAACATTTTACAATTTACGATATTTAAGTATTTTATATTTTATAACCATTTTGCTAAATAAAAATAAATACGAATAAAAGCGCTTAAATAGTTTGTTTTAATCGATAGAGTATAAAGCTAAACTTTAATAGATGTTTTTGTAGCATGTTTGCTTACTTTAAAAATGCGTGAAACAATTTTGCAACAGTAAGCTAACACAATAATGAACACTTCCAACGAAAGCGTTTTGATTATATTGCAACTGTGTAGTAAGAGATAAAAATGGACTGTGTTTAAAAATTACAGAGGTTTCAATCAAAATCTAAGAAAACTTTCAGATTTTTAACATATTTTACAATACAATTATTTTGTCACATTCCTGGATAAAACACATGTAACACTTTTAAACACATTCCAAATACTATCAAAACGAAATAAGGTGTTAAAGTGTTCTACCTAACTAAACTAAGGCTGCTGCCACATTAGCGTCTAGAAGAAGCTTAAGTCGTAAAAAAGTAGTTAAGATTCTTTTCAAGATAGGGGAGAAAGCATGGAGTGTTGAGCCTCAGTCTCCCCTCTCTTGCTAAGTATCTTAACGGCTTTTTTACGACTTTGGCGTCTTTAAGACGCTAGTGTGGCAGCAGCCTAAGGTGTTGATATTAAGGACAAATTTCAGTCAACAAATTGCAGAACTTCATAAAATGTAATATTTACTTAAAAATCTTAGACAACAATTTATATTTATATGAAAATAAATCTCTAATTTTCCTAGGCCTGACTTCAAAATAAGATTTTGTTCCAAAGTTAGCCTTTTTTGGCTAATGTTATCTTTCTGGTTTCTTATTTGAACTTTTTTGCTACTAAGTAATAATGTTACATCATCATTGTTTTTGCTAAACTAATTCTGATGCTTTAGTATTCAGTGTGCCAATTTTATATAAATGACGCTAGAAAATTACATAACTACATTTTATGTTTTTAAAAAGTGTTTTTAATTACATTTATAATCTTAGTTGGTTTCAATGCAACAACTAGAAAATACAAATTTTTTATTGCGTCATTCAGATGCATTTTTAGTTACTTCATTTTTATAACATCATAAATCGGTTTCAAAAAGTGCTTAACTTTTCCATTATAAAAACTGTACTATTGTTTTTCATAACTTACATTTCGGGTCCGTTTTTACACCTCAGAAAATAAAACCCGTGTTTATTTAAAGATATTTTATCAGGGAAAATGGTTTCATTTGAAACGTTAAGAGACAAAATAAATTCTTAAAAAGAAGGTACTTAAGTTCTTCGAGTTTTTTTTTTCACTTTTTTTCATTAAATACAAGCAACGGAGAATCATACTGTAGAATTAAATTCTGTACATTTTTTATCTACCACCATGAATTAAAATAGCTTGGCATCACAAACTAATTTTATGGATGGTTGAAATTAAAACGATTACTTTTTTCCCTTCACTTCTGTCAAATATGAATTAAAAATTCTAAACTCTGCAACATGCAAGTGACTTTTTAATTAACTTCGGTTTATAGAAAGCAACTTTTTCAACTACCGCTTTCAAAGGCATCGGGTTGTATTGACTACACATAGATTTTGCCTTACTACTCCTACAATTTTCAGAAATGGTTTTCAAGGATATTTATATACAGGGTGCTTTAAAAGTCCGTTTCGCGGCTTTATTTGGCACCAACGTGTCCTAGGGTCACGGAAGTAAGGTCTACCTCTAGGTAAGTGACCCTGGAAAATTCATGGAGATGACTTACAGCGCCCCTAGCGGTGAATTAAAAAAGTTAAAAAAATTAATTTAAAAACTATAGGAGATAGAGTAAAAACCTCAAAAAGAGTATTGTTGCCAACGTTATGAATAACTCACAGAAAAAAGTTTCATGAAAATAACTTGAATATTCGCGGAGATATTAGCATGTAAAAATAACACTTTTTCAGACCTAAAAAAGAAAAAGTTCGCAAATTTGCAATTTTTCCAGTTTTATTGTGTAGTTTGGTTTTTTTAGTCGAACAAAGGCAAGTTTTAATCGAAAAATTGAGAGCTGTATCCAGAAATCTAGAGCTGTTTCCAGAACAACTGTTTGTACACGCAAAAAAACATACTTTAACAGGATCTCAAGCGTTTAATATTGATTGTATTAACGTGAAACTTTGGACATAAGGGTTTTCAATTATGATTTTTCAGATTATCAAATCAAAAGAAAGGATTTCGAAATACAAAATAAGGTTTTGGTAGAGTTTTCACATTTTTTTTTTTATTTTTTTTAATAAAACAAATTTTAAGGTGAAGACTTTTGTAATAATTTTAAGGATCATATTAAACCACAATTTTTGAGACCATAATAAAATTTTTAGCAATAATAGTTCTTCTACTATTTGAATTTTTGAATAATTTTTTGGGGTGTCGCTCCATTTTTAACTCCCTGGGATTTGGTCTGGGACCCCCAAATCCTATTTGATTCTGACTCATCTAGGTGTCTTCTTCAGTTTTTTGCACCATTTCAGATACACCCTGTATATCCTTTTAGAAATTTACTGGGTGTGGCAATCGTAAATAAATGAGAATTATTCTATTTCCGTGGGTTGTATTATGAAAGTAACATTTATTATGATTTGCTCCATATTTTAATTTCTAAAACTGTAGCAATTATTTCTTAATCGATAAAAGTAGATTTAATGTTTTAAATTTTTTACTTTCGTTTTTATTGTTTTAAAAAACCGCCAACTCTTTCATAGTAGTTGAAAGTTAGATTATGTCTAAATAATATAATATTATCACCAGTATGATAAATGTGCCTACTAGTTTTCGACAATTCAGAAGGAACTTATCTTAATTTTTTTCATAAAGTCACCATTTTTCATATTGCCCCCAGTCACCCCATATTACAAATTCAATGTTCTATCGTAGTTGATAGAAACTCGGGAGAGTTTGGTTAATCACGCAATCCACATGCTTTCAAATCTGGCTTCCATCCGGTACTTACTCTCCCCTGTATAAGAAAAATTATCCTTTTAAGCATCATGGCCATATACTTCTGTGAATTTCATATAATCACAAAAAAATCTTGAACCTACTGATATGTAAATGTTGAAGTTATGGGTAGAAGTAAATTACACTCTGTCTACACTAATTAACATTTACACTCTTAATACTTACGTGCAAATTTTTAACAACGTAAATTAATTTTCCAAGGCTATGTCTGAAGCAGAAAACATAATTTAAATACTTAACCATTCAATAACTTATTATAATTTATCTTACGACATTTAAATTTTAACAGCTTTATTGTCTATTACTTTTAATTTTCTTTCTTTATATTTCATAAATAGTGCTGTCTTTTTAAAAAACCCACTTTTTCATATTTCTTCCATTAAAAGCTTAAAAAATATAATAATTAAATCGAACAAAATTGTGTTGTAACGGCTCACCCTCCACTACATTTTAGTGCTTAGTATTTTTAATTCCAACTCTCCGTTACAAATTGGCAAACAATTTAGTAAGAATCCAAAAAAAAACAAATTTTCCTAAAAAGAAACCCATGTACCCTAAAAAAACCCACTCTTGAAAATACTCAAAAGATTAAGAAAAAATATGATTGAAAGGTTTATTTTGATAGAAAAGAGAATAATTAAGATAATAAAACCAAATTTATTACAATTTATTTCTAGAATTAAAACTGTGATAAGTTTTTCTTCTCAAGAATTTTGCCTTCAAAACATAACGACAATAGCGTTTTTATTATTGGATTTTAATAAAAATGCCCTATTAAGTACAAATAATTAATACAATTTTTATAAAAAAGCTTAAAAACGGTAATTGGCACTGATATTTTGTTTTAAACCCCCAACTATTAACTCTCAAAACCAATTTACAAGTAAAACTCGGAAAAATGCTATATTTTCATGGAAAATGGCTGTTTTTGGTATCATTGAGTTTTTATCAAAAATACTTAAAAAAATCGAGAATTACTGAAACAAGTATTTTATTCGCATAATTAGTTGTTTATCATAAATAATTTTAAATATTTTGCTTAATTTTTATTTATTTTGTCATTTATTACAAAAGGAAAAATGGGTTTTTTTAGGCACCCTATGGGTTTTTTCACCCCTCATTTCAAAGACTACCGTAATGTCCCTAATTGGCGGACTGAGCTGAAATTTTAGTATTTTATTCTCATAATAACATGATAACACAAAACCACGTGAAAAATGCTTTAAAGTCTTTATAACATATATTTTTATAGCATCAAAATCTGCATAACTAAATCATATTTTTAGCCCAAAATCGACATTTTCTATTGATTCCAAAAACTAAGTAAATAAACGGTTCTTTGACTTGCTTTTACGTTCCTGCCACTCTTAATGGCATACAAAGACAGGGCACATGAGAATTTAAAATTATTTCAATTATTTACTTAAAATATCTCGATGGGTTTTTTATTGTACAATTTGGAGTGGGTTTTTAAAGGACAGCACTATACTATTTTTGATAACTAATTAATAATTAAATGTTATGGAGGGGAAATTTAGAAACTTAGTTCCACCTAACGATCAGGTTAAAAACAAATATAAGTTTCGTCTTTTTAAGGTTTAGAAATTATTAACTTTCCTATAACAAACAAAATAATATATTAACATGCCGATAGTATAGTATTTAAGCAAAATAAAAATAGAGATCAAGGATTTCCTCAAATTTGTAATGCTGAAACTAAACATGCATAAATTTATTCCTGGAGTAACAACACTGCATTGAAATTAAATAATCAATATTATGCATTTATAGGAGTTATAGTATAAATTTCTGATTAAAAAATCAAATAAACACGTGTATTATTACCTCTACGGTGTAACATGACTTAGGTTGAGCCCTGATTACCTATCTAATCCATTAAACTTACCACAATACATTGAAAAACCTCAAAGAACTACCAAACGCGATGCAATAGAATGTGAAACATACCACCAACTAAGAGAAAATGAAAATCAATTATATTTAAAAGTAAATACAGAAAGTTACTCCTAATGTCAACTTTGGTTACTGCTTAAAAGAAATCCTCCGGCAGAGATGTCAGACAATTTTTCCCCTTATGGTCTGTTCGAAATTTCAATATCCGAATTTCTTGAAGGTAGAAGTTTTTACTACCCCAATATTTGCATTCTCTGTCGCGTCCTCAGAGAGATCCTACTGTGTATTGTAACTGGCAAAATATTTGTCTCTTTTGTATTTTATATCGTATCTCCAGGGCCAGAATACCTGAATGAGGCCTATGTCAACAAAAACATTCTGAAATGAAGTTATGCCTTCCGCGTTCTCCCCTACCTCCAGGGATGAACTTCTTAGATTGGTGACGCAGGGATAGGGGAAGTTTCCATTAATTCATCGGAACCGCTGTAACTTGTTTGCGAATATATGTTTGATGTTCTGTAGCGGCGTTTCGGGTGGGAGATAAACCAACCCCAATGCGAAGAATTTAGAGTTCAGATTAAAGTTGGAGGAGAGTTAAAAGTAAAGAAGTGTGGCGTTTTATCTCCGGAAATCTTTGAACTTCTTTGGGATTGTTTTCTCCTAACGAGGTGTTAAAGTAAGGGGAAGAAAGGTTATTTCTCGTTTAACCCGAAGTTAATGCGGAAGAAATTAAGCGAGTAGAATAAATAAGGATAAAGGAATCCTAATTAAGTTAAACATGCCTATTGTGTGTGTTTTGCTGGAAGATTAGACATTTTACTTCTCCTTTAAACGAAGGAAAAAACTTTTGGTTTGTTGAATTCCTAAATGATGTGTTATATTTTTATAATTCCCAAATTACCACTATTTTCGTTGGTTTATGAATATTAAACTCATTGGCGTCACTAATCTGTAAAACATCTTTAAATATGATAATCAAACTTATGTTCCAATCAAAATTAGGGCTACAAGAAAGAGAAAAAGCTATGATGCTTGAATACCCAGGTATGATAAAAAAAAATCCAGCCAATATCAGTAAGTCAATTTTAACAATGCCAAAACGATCCCCTCTGAAATATTGGCCGATATTGTTCAGTAGGTACTGACTTTTGCTAGCCGTATGTAGGATCTGTTATGGATCTGATATTAATTGTCAAACACGGAAAGATCCTATTTATTTTATATTTGATTTAGATAGTGTCGTTTAATAGTATTATATTGATTTTACTTTTAGTGCTTAAAAATTCTACAAAATGTCAGATATTTATGGATATTTACGATGGTGAATAACATTCCTGATACATCGAATTGATGTTTCTGTGTTATCTGGGTACAAAAAAAAGTTGAGAATAATTTTTTTAAAGTTTCTCTTTCGTCTTGAAGGTAGAGTGTATTGACTTTATAAAGTGCCAATTCATAAATTTATTCTTTATTACCCTTCATTATAATAAAAACACAATTTATGCTCAAGTCCTCAATATTTGTTTCGAAAATCTATATTTTTACTCCAAGGTTGTCTGCATGGTTATTCACTAGCAAAAACATTTTCTTTGGGAAGTTAATTAAGAATATTATTGCCCTATACAATTTAGAAGTCATAGACAATCGCTCAAACTTGACTGAAATAAACAGTTCCTAAATCATAATTTTTAAATAAAATATCCTAAACTGTTAAACTTTCTATCTAAAAAGCAATGCCTTCACAAACATTAATTAAAAAAGCCTGGTTTTTTGTTCTATTTCCAGATATCCTGAGGCATTGAAAGACAGGATTTCTTTTTAGGTCTTTTACCAGCTAGGAATAAATAAAACATACATATCACACAGTCGTAAAACTCTTTCCAAAGCGCTGCCATAAATGAAAATTTATAAGTGTCCTAAAACTAGCAAAAGATTTTTCTTGAATGCTCTGGAAAGAAGAAAAGAAAGTGAATGGCTTCTACAACTTTAGCTAGAGCTATAAACCTTATTCGCAATGTTTTTAATAGTTTGTGGGAAATTGCAGTACCTCATAAAGTTAATAAGAATGAATATTCTCGAAAGGTCTTACATTTTTATTTTCAATAAATTAAGGTTGAATTTAATTTAAGACCACCAAAATATTATTAATATGTCTACATAAACGTAGCCGTTGCTTCAATTTCTTTATTCAAATAATTCTTGGAAAGTAAAGCACTATATTGGTAAAGAAAATTCATAAATACCTCAAAAGCGACAATTTTCCTTACAGCAAATTTGAAATTCAGGTAGAGGAGAGGAGGGTATAATGGAACACCCTTCATATATTTAAGAATAACTCCGAATTTTTTTTTAATCAGAAAATGAAGGGGAGGTTGGGGACGATTGTAACAAAAATTTTTATTTGATCTCAAACTAAGCCATTTTTTATGTTAGAGTTATGAAAATTGGTATGAAAATAGATTGATACATCCCTATTACAATTTTGTAATTATACTGTCCGGTGGACATGCATTACAATGTAGTAAATAAAACATCGAAAATTGTTACAATCGACCCCGTCTCAAGAGTCAATTGTAACACAATACAAATTTAACACAAATTCATAAAAATCGATAGAAGATCATACAGATTTATTAACAATATATCTCTTCTTTCTAAATAATAACACTAGTTGACAGTGGTTTCCTTACAACAACCAAATTACTATTTTTGTTCTTAATTCATATAGTTATTCAAATATCTGCAAGTAAAAAAGTTCTACCACGTCCCATTTTTGTGTAACAAAAATTTTCGATTTTCTGCTTTTTTGTTAATTTTTGCGTTTTAAGCGTCATTTTGGTTCAATGGCAACCCTGCAATCCTATCCAATTAATTTATTTCTAGTATTCCAGTATGTAGACATTCTTTGAAAAGTGTGGCTATGTTTTTGTACTGCAGTTCATTTTGAAAATTGACGAATTTTCCCTGTAGAATTTGCACATTTATGCAGAATTCGTTTTGTTAAATTTGGGTACGGTTTAAATTACAATTCAACGGTAATATTTAACAGAAAAAGTGGGAAAAGGTTTTCCCCACTGATTTGGGTCCAAAACATGACTAAAATGAAATTTGGGCTCCTCACGTTAGTTGCAGAAGTTAGAATGCGGCTCTTTTTAAGTGCGTTAGAGTTAACAGTAGTTCTATGCAAATTACTGTCCCTATAGTATGGAGAGGACATTCAAATTATCTGGGTTATTTTATATCCATGACAAATACAGAAAAACCTTTCAAAAAGTATTTAAAAGGACTTTTTTCGCCATTAGTGAAGGCAAACTCAAAGTCAGTATGAACCTCTGATTAAAAAAGAATTCCCGATCCTGCTTATGAAGGAAAATTTAATAAAACACGTTATCAGCTAGAAAATGGTTTTTAGGAGAGTGGTAAGATGATTTTTAGAAAATAGGACCGATAAAAATGTTTTAATCCCAATAGAAGGTACTCTTTAGTCCAACCAAGCCATAGAATGTTGAGCATCACTCAAAATTCATATTTTACATCCACGTTTGAACTTAATACCGGAAAATCTCACCGTAGTCAATCGTAACCCAGGGTAATCTTAGGACATTAACTCGATACATAGGTCACTGAGAAATAGCAATTTTAGGCAACAGCTCTTGGTTCATTGAAAGAGAAGATTTAACGCCATTTAAGAGAGAAAAAGTGATAAAATCGCATCGTATTTAATGAATGTTAATGATTTTTAGTTTTATATTGTCTGGAACATGTATATAATCTTAATTATGATAGTATTTTATGCTAAAATAATGAGATTAACTGTTAAAAATGAGTGTTTTCAACACTTTTTTCCGTTTCTTACAGTACTGGTGCCATATTTGTAACAAAAAAACTGTACGTGCTGCAGCTTTTTCACAACTATTTCTGAATTCTACACCCTGAAATTAGTCGGAAATACCTAATCTCATTTTTGTTAGGGAAAAAAGTTTAATTTTGTCGACTTGTGTAATTAAATACAGAGAAAAGAATGGAAATAATAAACATTCCACTCAAATAATGAGTTATAAATTATAATGAATGAATATGAGTAAGTAATAGTGAAAAATTATTCAGAAAGGCATTTAGGGTATTTATATATGAATTCCAATATAGTAAAACAAACGTGGGACCATTTTTTGCACTAAAAATGGTCCTGTGGCATGTTACAATCGTCCCTAGATCAAGTGTTACAATCGACCCAACGTCGCCATTTTTTCCACGAAACTAACAACGCTATCATCTTAAAACTAAGCAGAATAAAACTAGAATACATGTAAATACAATACATAAAATCAGTGTTGTTGTACTTCATACCTGCAATGCAGGAGATGGAAAGTTATCCAAGAGTAGAAATTTACTTCGATGCTCGAAAAACACTCTTTTCTCAATTACACAGCCACAACTCAAATGTCAGCCTTGAAAATCTCTAATATTCTTTCATTCACCTGCCTTGTACGTACTGTCATCTCTTTTTCGCCCAGGCAGCCTCTCATTTTGAGGAAATCAAAGTGTTACAATTGCCCCGTGTTACAATCGTCCCCACCCTCCCCTACTTAAAAAAAGTTACAAAAAGTTACAAATGGACAAAGTACTAAATTACAAAAGTACAAAGTACTAAATTACAAAGTAATTATTACAAAAGTTATAAAAGTACTAAAAAACTACAAATGGAGGGTAATTTGGAATAGTTGGATTTACAGCTATTGAAAACAAATTAGACCATAGAGAACATAGTTAATCTTAACTATAAAAATATATTTAACAATTTACGTTCAAATAGTTTTGTTCATAAGTCTATTTACAATAGTCACAAACATAATCGTCATTTTCTGACCCTTTGCTTTTGGAATGTTCCATAATACCCAACAGGCCATCTTGTACTATGAACCCTTTTACTGTTCGATAAAACATGGATTGCTAAAAAACGACTACAGTATAAGAAACTACTGAACTTTTAGTGTACATTATGCTTAATAACAAAATCAAAGTATCATAGTTACTGGTAGGTTAAAAGGTTTGAACATTTACCGTCAAAAACTTTCGAAAATCCTGAAACACACTTTGCTTTGCAGTGACTGATCAGACAGCAACAAGAAGCTAAACTCTTTGCACACTGCATCATGGGTAAGACTTTTATAGCATTGCCACGTGATAGCAGCATGAGGGGGAGCAGAAACTCAGGTGTTCCATATTACCCGACTATTCCATAATACCCTCCTCTCTTCTACTCTTCGTATATCAAAAAATAATTATTTTTTTTCACGGTTAATAATGATATGATAAAAGTATATCAGGTGCAAGGTTTATTGTGTTATAATACGTCTTGATAAATTTAAGAATTCACAATGTAAGTACTTTCAACAGTATCTCAGCACTAATTGCCTTTTTACGTTTTCATTGATTTTTGTTTATACTTTTATAATACATTTTTCTACAAATAATATTAATGTGAAACTTTCTATATTAATTCAATTGTAAACAATAATCGCCATTTTGCTAATTACTTTTTCAATATCCCTCTTATATCTATTCTTCAAAGAGCAACTTTCTTTCTATGGAAATTATAAGTTATTTCATTAATTAATCTAACATAAGACTTAAAGTTCTAATTAGTAGTTTTTATAAAAACTATGAAAATAAAAAGGTATTTAATTATCCCACCTGAGGATGTCTTTTTTAATCTTACTCTGACCAAAACAAGGTTCAATAATAAACATACATTAGAAAGAAAGTATGTTCCACCTTTTGAAAGAGGTCAGAAATCAATAATCTTATAAAAGAATGAATTTATTCCATTTACTCTAATCAAAATGGAATCACGATTGATCGTTCAATACGCATTCTAATAAAAAAATGGATTTTTTACTCTTTCAAGAATGGAAGAACACAGGGTTCGAGTTATTTTAATAAGAACAGATGGAAATGTGTGGGGTTATTCGCTTTACCAATCTCTCCTTTTAAGTGTATTAAAAACTTCTAATTAAAAGCATTTCTTGATTTACGAAGACAGAAAAGCTGATTGTTATTTTGACTCTAATTAAGTCATTTAATTAAATTTTGAACATTCAGATGACATGTGGTATACTACAAAAGTTACCAACGCATGGAGTTAATGCATTCCAGTTGTTCAGAATTATTTTTATGTAGATGTCATAATTTATTGAGTAACAATATTTTTTTAGTTTAAAATGGTCTAAAAGTGTATGATATTAATTTGATACGAAGAGAAAAATGTGTTTCTGTTTTAAATGAAAATTTTTAAAATGCTTAGATAATCCAAATTAGTTTTCATTAGTTAATTTATTTTGATCAATTCTAGGGTATTAAAAACTAATTGATTTTTATGGAAATTTTTTTCGAAATCATAGATAAGAATAAAATTTAGTTGTTTTTCGGTTTTCATTGCAGTATTATTTTTTAATCACATCATATGTTATAAAATTCAAAGATAGATATAAAAAGACACTAGCTTAGCAATTCCTCAATTTATTTTAATGCATTTGAATTTATTGTAAATATTTGAAATTGACATTTTAAAAAAGTAAACACTTAAAATAATATGTCTGTATGGATTTAAACATTCGTGTGACTAAATTAAGAACAGATATAACGAAAGTAAGAAATAAATAATACTCATGGAATAAATTTATTTTTGAATTTCACAATTCAGGGTGTCCCATAAATAGTGGGTCACACTTCTAGGGGGGATAGTAGACACCTAGACAAGTCAGAATCACATAGGAATCGGGGGTCCCAGACCAAATCCCAGGGAGTTAAAAACGGAGCGACACCCCAAAAAAATTATTGAAAAATTCAATTTGTAGAAGAACTGCTATTGGTAAAAATTTAATTATGGTCTCAAAAATTGTGATTTAATATGATCTTTAAAATTATCTCAAAAGTCTTCACCTTAAATTTTTTTTATTATGAAAAAAGTTAAAAAAAATTTAAAAATTCTGCCCAAACCTCATTTTTAATTTTGAAATCATCTCTTTTGATTTTATAATCTGAAAGATCATAGTTGTAAACCCTTAAGTCGAAAGTGTCTCGTAAAAACCATCAATACTCAATGCTTGAGATCCGGTTAAAGCATGGTATAAGTCCTTTTTTTTCGTCCGCAGACTGTCGTTTTAGAAACGGCTATAGGAAACCAGTTTTCGCAAGCAAAAAAACGATCTTTAACAGGATCTCCAGCGTTTAATATTGATGATTTTTACGTGAAACTTTGCACGTAAGGGTTTACAACTATGATCTTTCAGATTATCAAATCAAAAGAGATGATTTCGAAATACAAAATGAGGTTTGGCCAGAATTTTCACATTTTTTTGTGGTTTTATAACTTTTTTAATAATAAAAAATTTTAAGGTGAAGACTTTTGAGATAATTTTAAAGATCATATTAACACTAGAACCGCCGGAGCAGTCATTTTGACTGTTTTGCGTTTTTGATTCTAAATATTTTGAAAGATATTTGAGTTACACACTTGCGATTTCATGACTTTTCCTAATTTATGCTTCTATATATATACGTCATCCAAATTTCATTTATTTTTGAAAAGCCGTTCCGGAGATAATTATTGGTCTGCCTAGATCCGCCAAAACAGTCATTTTGACTGGTGGATGTTTAGCGCGTCTTTTTCTTGCATTACCACTTAAATTCTCACAGTTAATGCTTTCTAAGAAATATATAGAAGTTCTTCAAACAAATTTATTGTATATTATGGTTTTGACAGCTTCAAATGATCAATATATCATTATAAATCCCAGAAATTCAAGTATATACACTTGCTAGAAGTTTTTGATTTCCCACGCCTTTTTTATAATGTTCTATGAAAGATATATTATTTCCGTTATGAGAAAAGAAACCAAGTTCATTTTACTGTACTGTTCTTACTTTTTATGTGGAAAAAAAGGTGTGTTTATGCAATTATTCAGGCAAAATACTGCTTTATATTGTAGTGCAAACGATTGATTTTTTGAAACGTGCTAAAACGGAGTTATGACTTCATTATTTAGTTTTTAGTGTTATTATTAACAACGAAATTTAAGATGCAAAACTAAATAAATGTATTTGTTTTAAATTGAATTAGTGTTATTTATCCTTTCTTCAAGTATTAGAAGCAATTTCGAGCTCAAAAGATTATTTTTACCGATAGAAAAGCTTAGCAGTCAAAATGACTGCATCCGGCGGTTCTAGGTATGCGGTACTTGCCGGCGGTTCTAGTGTTAAACCACAATTTTTGAGACCATAATTAAATTTCTACCAATAGCAGTTCTTCTACAAATTGAATTTTTCAATAAATTTTTTGGGGTGTCGCTCCATTTTTAACTCCCTGGGATTTGGTCTTGGACCCCCGAATCCTATGTGATTCTGACTCGTCTAGGTGTCTTCTATCCCCCCTAGAAGTGTGACCCTAGAAGTGTGATTATTTATGGGACACCCTGTATAAACCCAAAACAGTTATTTGTTTGATCCTTTATAAATATGTATTTCGCTTTTTAAAATGTGGTTATTATCATTCATTAATTCAAGAATTCATTTTACTCTTTGGTTCATCCACAGTTTAGTACTTAGAACTGTTTGCTTAAAAAAGTTTAGAAGTATTTATAATATCCCTACACACCGTCTATGATAAAATTTATCGAATTTTAATTCAATGCCGTAGAGATTATTTTTAAAAAGGAAATAACAATATCCCTACTGTTTCACAATGCAAAATTACATGTTCTATCTAGCTTAGGAAAATCAGAACAGAATAATCACATATTAGTGGTAATGTTTCTTACCGTGTTTATGGGTCATTTTCACCATACGCTTACATTTCAGAATTAAAAAAAAAATTTTCAAACTTCATAATTTCGTAATAATATTAATATAGTAGTTTTTATATATGTTTCAAGTATATGGAACAGCAGTTAATCATACACTTTTGCCCATAGTTTTGTGTAATATAATAATTATTGTGTTATGTATTATGTGTTAGTGCCCATAGTAGGTAAAATCCTATGAAATCAGCTGCTCTCTTTGAGTTCGAGAAACAATGAAACGAACCTTATGAAAATAAATAGAATATTTTACTTCTAGAAATAAGTTTATATCTGACCTACAAAATTAGTTACAAATCATTTTTAAACTCTCATTGTGCTGTGCAACGCGACGGCACGGCATAATGTAAAAAATATCTCAAGTTATCAATATGCACACTTCAATACTTTACATATATAGGCAAAAACAAGACCTAAACTAAAATAGTTATGTGTATTATATCAAATATAATTATTTATCTTTAAATGAAATATGCTAGACCTTTTTTAATGAAATTAACGATAAATCAAGCGAGAAATGTCAAATCCTTCGTAAAAAGGGAAAGTTGTTGATACTACTTTCAAAATCAATGACATAATAGTAACGGGAGTTGACAGGTTACGGGAGTTGACATTTTTAATAAAATGACCGAATAAAACATACATGCATGGTTGGAAACTGAAATAAATATCCATATATCCTATTTATATCAATAAATAACTATATTTTTGGGGTTAAAATTTCCAAAAAAGTTTATTTAATATTAAAAATTACCGTAACGGGAGTTGACATTAATAAAAATACGCTACCTTGACGACAGATAATTTCTTTGAAATCACGATAGTTTTGGAGCCGAAGAATAAAAACACGGTTTAAATATACTCTAAAGTAAAAAAACAATCGTTTGGAATGTGTTTGTACATTTTTAAAGCATAATTATTATTATATTTTTTAAAATTAATTCGCCTGTAACGGGAGTTGACATAAAGTGAGGGACAAAATATTTTATTGATTTGTAAAAATATTAAATTCAAAAAATTAATTTTTACAATTATAATAACCTTTTAATAGTTCATAATTTTGATATTTATCGTTTTTTCTTTCAAAAAGTCAAATTAAATAACAATAAAACTACTTTTAATTTCGTGAAAATCGTTAGGGACAAGCGTTTATGGGTATTTTCGTATGTTTAAATATCTTTATTTACATAATTTTAAAGCTTTTCTTATCAATTAAAAGCTAGAAATATTTCATTTAATCTACTTTACCTAAATCAAAGTTTAAACAGGAATTTTAATAATGATTAATTGTTTAATTTTCATGTTTTACCTTCGGGACAGCAAATGTAAGCAAATTTTGAAAATGACCCTTATATATTACTTGATCTGTACTTGTTTGCATTGTAATTCAAATTATTTTTAAGTAGCTGTTGTTAAAAACTGATTTGATAGAAATATTTAAATCAAGATCAATGCCGCTTTACATGCTGTGTTTGTTAATTTTAGGGAATCGTGTTTTAGAATCAATAAATACTGACTAAAATTTGTTTTGAAACGGCCATAGTCTATGAAACTAAATAAAGACACTAAATATAAGAAATTAAATATAAGGGTATTTTCTATTTACAAAATCTATACTTTATATTTACCTATTAAAATTACATAATTAATATTCACTTAAGCCACTGTATGGATTGTAGTTCTAATTTTTAAAAAGGTATAATTTTTTAAGTAACCCTAACTTCTGAACAAATATTTCTTTACAACGTTAACAACTCTCAGACTTCCTTAGTATTGAATATAAAACTTTCAACTAGATGTTATTTAGCCTTAGGTTAAACAAACGACGCATCAATAAGAACTTTATTTTCTCTACTCCCAAAATGAAAATAGTTTCTTAATGCAATTACCTTACTCAAAATCTTTTCACAGCCGCCTCCACTATCTTTATTTAAGACAGAAAACGCTTATATTTTCCTCCCAAGACTTAAGAAATCTCCTAGAGGAGGATGACATACTGCAATATGCCTGTAAGCTATATATTGATGGCTTACACTCTTCATAATTTTCTTAGAGCTTAGTGTGAAGATATTTTAACCTCGTGTGAAGGAAATGTCAAATAATTTTTCGGGGTAACATACTGTTCATAAGCTCAGTTTCTCAGAATCTTTCTCACCTTGGATTTTCTTTATTTAAGATTTGGTCTAAGGTTGTATTTCTTTTTATTAACTCAAGAAATTTTAAAGGCTCCCCCATAGTTAATTTACAATATTTGCACATGGCATAGGGTTCTGAAGCGCATTACAATTGTTTGTTAATTAATTTATAAATTCATTTGGAAACCTTCTGAAAGAATTAACGTTTAATTAAAGATTAGTGAGTAATTAAAATTTTAAAAAATAATAAAAATTTTAAACTGATTTAATATAAAAATTATAGGTGTTTAATTTTTAAAATTGGAAAACTTAAAAATAATATGCCTAATGTTATTTTTTAAATCTCTTGAATACATTTTTACTTATATCATGCGTCATCTTTACTTATATCATGGGTCATCTTTACTTATATCATGCGTCATCTTTACTTAAATCATGCGTTACTTATATCATCTTTAACTAAAATTCGATTTCTCATATTTGGAACAAGTGATAAAATGTTTGTTGTTTAAGATAAAATAGAAAAATTGATTCATGAATCAGTGTAATTTAAAAATAACAAGATTTTTTCGGTGATAAAAATTCAAAATTTGTGTTCTCACATTTTTCTTTATATTCTGTTTTCTTGTGATGGAAAAAAACTTACAAAACCTATTAAACTGTTAATGAAAATTTTATCCATGAATACAACAAAAGAAGCTATAACAAAAAAGTTTTGAAACTTATGTGCCTGATTTGGAAACGAAAATCTAAATAAATTGGTTAAAGCACCATTATTTTACATAAAGCATTATTTTACAAAGTAAAATTTTTAGAAATTACCTAAACTGTTTTAATAGAACTAAAACAAAAACGGTGTTTTATTTAATTCAATAGGGGCAAATTTTTATAACTTCTAAACTTCTCACAGTCCATACAGTGTATACTTTCCCTTTTGCAACAACATTCACCACTTTAAGAACACTGAAGTATGGAAGCCCAGTTTAGGATCCACACATCCTTTTGCAAAACTGTAATAAAAGGTCTTTATTAAGTCAGACAGAAAATTCATTTTGTATCCAATAGTGACATTCATTTTTTATCAGGGAAATTTTTATCTCATTTCTTGAAGCGGTCTAGAATGAGAGAATGGAAATTTTCTTTTCCCCCAAAAAGAAAATAAAAGTGAGAGTACAGGAAGGTTGTTTTCACGGTTCTAATGAAATTGCTTTTTAGGCCGTTGCACGGTGGCATAAGGATCGATCTCTCAGCATAACCCTTGTTAAGGACAGATATTTGAATACTGAAGCATTTCATAACATCGGAAAATAAAGCAAACGGATGGGATGAAAAGATTTTGTGCACGTATGAAACTGAAAATTGACAAATTTAATATTCCTAGGTGTGGAAGAAAAAAATCCCACTCGAAATTTGTACCAGAGCTTTCTCACGATGAAAATTTTTCCCCGACGATGAGCTGAAATAAGTTTAATTTGTTTGCATTTTAGAACTAAAATGAATAGTGACTTACACCTTTTCAGTGTGATGCAGTTATGCATATTGTTTCCGTTTTTTCGTTCATCTCGAGTTTTTTCTGTAGCATTTTTTCTTCCAAAAAAGTTTCTTTTTGAAATTGAATTCATGCAAAAATGAAATATCTACAGAGTAAAAAGTAGCATTTTTAGTAACCCTCTAGTTGTTAGTATACAATATAAAACTAAAGATTGTTATGAAAAATCTTAAAAGTATTTCTCCTATGAGGACTTATAATAATTTACTTTATTAAAATTGTTTGTTGTTGTGTTTTATGTAGAAAAAATATTTAAGGGAACCAGGACGTCCAAAACCTTCAAAAATTCGATTTTTTAATTTTTATTTGATAAAATAGTAGGTTTCATGACGATTCCAAAAATGTATAATACATATACCTTTAGGACCGAGATCCCCCAGAAAATGGGGGTACAAGATGTAAACAATCACCACCACTAATGTTCCATTTTAAGTTCTTTTGCATTTTTCTCAAAACCTGTTTTTTTGAACTTTAGGTTAGCTCTTACAAAATTCTAATCAATGAAATTACATGAAACTTGGTACAAATATTCGTTTTATATAAGTGCATTCAGTGAATATCATTTTATACAGTTTATGTTGCAATAATTTTTTTAATTAAGCAAAAATACGAGAAAAATCTGGTTTTTTGCTGCGTTTTAAAATTTTAAGTTCAGCATTTTTTTTTTAAAAAAGTATTCATTAAATTTTTTAAAAAATTAGTTCACTAAATTGAATATACATTTTTCTACATGGAAACCTATTTATTTTGCTAAAAAACAACATAGAATTTTCTATATGCTAACCTTTCTAACCCCATCCATCGGAAGACTCGTATGATAATATACTTTTTCGACTTCCTATTTTAAAAAATAATATGATAATATATAATTAATTTTTGTTATTTTAGGATGACAAAAGACTGTTAGTTAACACAACCAATTTTTATTGTATTTGAATAACTTTTACTATATAATTTCGGGTCTCGAAATATTGTAAAATTAGCGTATTTTGCATGGCTGAGAACGTCCTGGTTCCCTTAAGATATTTTATAGTTGGTTTTAAGTCCAGTACTTGAAAACATTAGATAACTAAAGACCCTGGGAACCAATCTAAAAGCGTCAAGTAATGTATTAATCTAAATGTGGAATATGAGAATAGAAGTAAATTTATTTATTTTAAATGCGGAATAGGAGTATAGAAGTATGAATCAGAAAAATATTTTAAGCTAGAAAAAAATATCTCTCTATTCTAAAAAAAGTTTTTGGTGAACGGTTTCCAGAGAAAGGCTTTTTAATTACTGAACCGAATGACACGTATATAGTATCGAAATGTCCGGATTCTTTCCAGATTTCCGAGTAGGCCCTTTGATTTTTCAAAAAAATTCTCAATTTTAAGATATTTCCATTTTGTTAGATAACGGATAAGGTCGCAGTTACAAAGCAAGTACTGTCAATCAAATTATTATGCATCCAATCAAAATGACAGATTGACGCCATATTTTAAGATGAAACATGTTTTTTCACCTTTTAAAAAAGTACTTTCTAAATGAAATGTCATTCAAAAGATGCATAAAAACCTATTCTAAAAACTTACATGTACGCCATTTTATACTAAAATTTCAAACTTTTTGTCCAATATTTATAATTTTTAGTCTGATTTAATCGAAATTAATTGTAAACATTGAGGGATGTGTAGATTTTGTCTCTTATTATTTTCAATTGCTTAAACGGTTATTGTTTAATAAGTCTAAGTTTAAACAAAAATATGAATGATAAACACTAAGCATATACTAACGTGTTACTTTAAAATAATGGTTTTGTTTGGTCATAATATTGATTAACAATTAGAAATAGTTATTTTTATAATAATAGTTAAAAAATAATTAAGCTGAATATTTTTAAAAACATTTCGTTTAAATTTTTGATAAGTTTGAGTTAATATATATTCAAACTTTTAATTGAGATTTATATTTAATGGAGGGGATTTAGTGACGTATTTTTGGAAAGTTGGTTGACGTTTTTTCTGCAATTGTTTAATTGTTTTATAAAGTGTATTACGTTCAGCGAGTTGGAATTCGTGGGAATTGCGAAGCAATTCCAAAAGGTCCTGCGTAAGCAGTTTACGGGGGTTAGTGAGCGATAGCGAGCATTGGGCGGTAGCCCCCTAGTAGTTTAAAAATAGGTGTTTTAGCTTTTTAACTATAATTTTATAAACTGTCAATGCTTGGATTTTATTAAATTTTGTAACTAAAAAAGTGTTTATTTCATATACAAATACTCTTTATAATACAATATTAGGGAAAAGCACTTACATATGCAAGTTTACACTATCAAACGTGGTTTGATAAATTAATTGCTTGCACCATAAAAAATAAGCACATGAACCTAAAATAGTATAATTGAACTAACAATAATAAATCAAACAAACAACTGTGAATTAACAAATTTAAAACAAAATATTTAACGTTAAAGGATAACCTTCTCCAACGAAGGTTGGTATAATTCTGACTTCAAATTCAACTTAGTTGAATAGACTCTAGGGTATGAATGAAGGCAATTTCTATCCTTCAGTGGTTCTACGGATTAAGCCCTCCATTTCAACCCAGCAGGTTTAAAAGGAGAATACCCTATATATCCTAAAACTGGATTGAGCCTCCGCCCTAACAGAAGCAACTTATCTCGTGAATGATCTCTCTGATCCATAACGCATGCGCAATAAGGGTCGTATGCATCAGTGAATATTGTGAAGACTTTATTCTTTGCAGTGGATGAAAATATATATATATTTTACTTTACTGTGAATTTCTCTGGAGGTCTATTTTATTGGTCTATCTGCATTACCTCTTTTTAAAGATAGGTTTAAGTTTTAAAGGACACAATTATTTTTCTTAAAGTTGTGATTACTTATTTTCTAATGTTTAGTAGGTATTCTCAAAAAATATCAGAAACGGACTATAGAATGACCGACACGAGCAAACATACTGACGTCATACTATATGGTGGCGGTTGTTATGGAAACTGCTCATTCCCCTCAATTTCGGGAGGATGGTAATTCATAAACGCTGAAAAAAACATTATGCACCAAATCTGACTGACTATCATTTTAGGTTTGAAATTATTTTTAACGTTTTGTATTTTTCTGACAAAGATTTTCTCGGGGTAGTCGGGCTATATGAAACTAGTTTTTCTCTCCAATAAAAAATTAAATATGAAGATATACACTATAACTAGGAACCTAATAAAAGTACTTTTTTTCTTCTACCATGTCTTATTTACACACACAATAGTTTCAAACTATTTGAAGTACATTTTTACACGATATGACTCCCTGTAAAAACAAAAATAAGTCGGAAATGCGTAATGATCTATGTGAACTGGATTCTAAGAACTGTAATTATTTACTCATTTACTGCGTATAAAAAACCCTTGTGTTACACGTATATTCTAAATCAAGCGAAATTTGAACAGAACATTGTTGTATAAATCAGAACGAAAACACAGTAAAATGATTTACCATTAGTCTATTTATTATCCTTCTGCTTTAGTATTTTGATAGCTCGCTTTTTATTGATATAGACGATGAGGTTAGGGTAAGTTTGTCCAGAACTTTTGAACATTTGCCAACTCCAAATTATGATCTGCTGTATATGTGGTTATTTCAGCTTCTAATGACTCACGCATCATTTATCAAACCACGTTTACACAAATATTTGCAGACATACCCCAAGCGTAAGTCATAAAATATTTCTATCTTTCAAAAGTTCTTTCACTTCTATTTTACTAACACATTAAGTATTTTTCCTGCTTAAAAATGTATAATATGGTTGAAATAAATAACTCCTAGTAAGCTAAAGGTGCGTATAAGAACGGCTTAGCTCATCATTGAATATTATATAATCTGAGTATAAATAGTATACCCTTTAGAGATAAATATCTACAAAATGATGACGTGTTTTTAAAGAAGTGACCCGATTTTGCAAAGAAAGAAATTTATTTTGAAGATTATGGTCTTACCGTTATAAAAGGAGTTTTAAAATATAAATACACATTTATTTATAATAATTCTTAAATTTTAAACTGAATAACTAATTTTTCATTCAGATAACATAACATACATCCAGACAGATCAAATAGTAGTACCTAAAAAACTTTTCAAAAGCACTTTTTTGTATGAAATAACAGTTTTAAGTTAAAAATATTTTCAAAGAATGTGCACAAGATACAAGAGAACAGCTTTAGAAAGAGTCCTCCAGCCTCCATGTTTAACCACAACAACTTGATTAAGTGTTGCCAGCATACAGTTCTAATAGTAACTATAATAGATCTCTAATAATAATCAACTAATTATTATTATTTTAAGATCTAATAATAATATTAATAATAAGATTTTTCTACAGTTTTCTGTAATCCTCTGAGCTGAGGTTAAACATGACGGATGGAGCAATCTTTCTAAAGCTGTACCGATACAAGTGTTGTGCCCATAATTTTGCTAATTTTTAGACACAGAGATAGAAGAAATGACTATTAAGCATGATCTCTCTCATTATTATAAATAAAAAAATGAATGCCATTATATTTACTTTGAATTCAAAAAACCCTTAAATATACTCCGTTTACTTTAATTGAAAACGTTTTTTCAAATGGGATTCAGGGCATTGATTTAAAGAATAGAAGTTTTAATTTATATAAAGAAGATCTCCCAAAATGCGCTCACTTATCTAGAGTGGCAGACAAAAAATAAGTTTTAACAATCTGATAGTTTGTCCAAGAAAAAAAAGACAAAAATTAGATCGTGCAAAATTCATTTCCGTGATTTTTCCTCGCCTATTCTGCTGGGTCCCTAAACGGAAAAGGGGAACATTAGTTTCTCTTTCTATTTTCTTGTATTCGCCTTACTCTTTCTTCTATTTCCTTTGCTTTTACATTTCACGAAGAATTTAATCTTTTTGAGTTATTGTTCTTTGGAAATCATATTATAGGGAGAGCAAAGAAATGATAGTTTTGAAAAAGGCGCTTTAAAAACGCTAACCTTTTTTCGTCTTCTGATTTCATTTCACCTTTATTTTGTTTTTGGTTTTTTCATTCAACTAGGAAATAAGCAAACAAAAATAAGGCGCCAAACAATACGAAATCTCGTTTATCCCAAAAATGAATTTTGTTCGGCGAACCTAAACCTATCTCAAGGGCTCAAAAGAGCATTACCTCTATCCTTTCTTACATTGCATAATAAAGTTCTTGTTTTGCAGTGAATAAAACTAAGTATTTAGGATCATTCAATACTTTTGAAAAATATAACTTTACTAGTATTTTTCCCTGAAGCATGGATACATGAGGTGTATACGGGACGTGTTTTTCAATATTTAAACTCTTTCTGTTGACAGAAGCTTTGAAACTTTCATGAAATATTTTAGAAATAATGCTACTTAAAGTTTTATTTAAAAGAAACCGCAAGATAAAAAAAGTGTTTTCCTACTTTTGTTGTTTTTTAAATGGACGTTCCTTATAAAATTAATTTAAACTTATTCTTCAAATGTCTTTTTTCTGACTTTATAAAGTTATATTGTATTATATTATGTATCTGCATTATATTCGCAAGTTTATTGCAAGAATATCTTAAGCGAAATGAAAATATTTAAGCTAATTTAATAAGATTTTTGGTAATTTTGTAATAAATAAAAAACTACGTATATTTTTTGAAATTATAAAATTATTAATTATCTTAACATTATAAGCATTTTCTGTATAAGATTTTTTAAGGCATTGAAGTAAAAAGTATACTCCTTAGCTTTTTAAATACTGTTTGATAACTCATAGTAGAACGTTATAATGCTTAAATGCTGATTTCATCTTCTGAAGAGTCTGTTAATGAAGTTCATATCTAAATAGAAAAGCTTATAGATATCCAAAAAATTACCCTGGTAAGCCTTAAAATTTTCTTAGTAGAAACTTCATCGATAAAATCCTCAGTGGCTTAGAAGGGATCCAATTCCCTGTCTTAAAAAGCATAAATTTCCGCAATATCGGTCAAACGCTAACATTATTATTCCAGTGGCTCTAAGCTTTCTGAAAGAGAGTACCGCAGACAGAAAGCCAGAAATCAAAACCAACTATTAAAACAACACTAAAAAAGAACACGGCGCTCTCTCCCTCAGTAAAGGACTTTTACTGGCTTTTCAAAAAAAGGAAAGAAAACTTCATTAATGCCCCTTTCCACCGAAAAAGTGCATTACGCGGTCCCATACTCCAACTCTGATAAGAAAGTTAAGAAGAAACTTTAAGATAAAGTAAGGAATGAAAGCAATTCTTTGGAAAAAGAAGCAACTGAACGATATCCTTCTAATGTAATTGGCATCCAATTATACTGAGCTTCCATTCAATTACATTGTTTCCCTTCTATCGGAGATGAGAGATTGCTCTTCTCCACTATCATCAATGCGAGAATTTTTAATAGAGCAGCGTCGAATTAACGATGCCGTTGCGATGTCCCTGACCACCAAAACAGACATCTTTATTTTGCTCTTTTACTTATCCGATTAGGCATCGCAGATAAGGATTGTACATCGTTTGGTGATAAGTCGCGTTCCGAATGGAATCAATTAGATTTTGTTGGATTTCTGATTCCCCTCGTTGGGCATTTCTTATCAAGAAAAGCAGAACCAGGAAAGAATTTGTAAGGGGAAGGCTTTATAAGAAAGGTACTCAAAAACATCTTGGAGTTTACACCTATTGCGTTATTGTGATCTCTTCCACCATTTTGGATCAAACGTGTATAATTAAAAGGTATAATTAAATATAATTAAAAGGTTATACATAAAAGGTATAATTTTTTTGTTGTTGTGGAGATATAAAATCGATTATATAACATCGGTTGACATCAAAACAATATCCTTTCATATAACGTGTATGTAAAAGTATGTAAAAGTGAAAATGAATATAATGTTTTCACTCGGGGTTTTTCGGAATAATAGTTTGATTTTTTTATGTGTTTGGGGTATCAAGACTAAATATTTATCCTTATCCATTTACCATAAATCTTATTAAAATCCGTATTCGTTTAAATGACTTATAGTATTTTTTACCTTAGTTTAAAAAAATATTAGGTTATAAAATAGTTCTTTTCAAAAACCAGATGCAATTATAACAACGAGTATGTAGTGCCTTTCATATAAGCTTTCATTTCAGATTCAGTATTTCATGTTTACAGCCCATAATTACTTGTTGAACTAAGTTATGAATACACTGTTATTATATTGTTTCTAGAGTAAAAAACAGTAAAAATTTAATTAGCTGAAAGTAAATTAAAGTACCAACTTCTTACTGACTAATTATTAGTAATTAGTTAGTTTCAAAGTAACTAATTTTCTTGAAAATGAACAAGACACTTTTTTTAAATATGGAAGACTTTAAAGTTACGTATGTTATTTTTTTAATTATGCGTTGTTGTTGAGATATAAAGTCCGACATTATATTTTTTACAAAAATTCCCATGGCTACTAAATTTTTATTCTATAAATTGGTTTATAATTGAGGGCTTCGGTGCAAGAACCGGGTATCTCCACTTTCGACTCAAAATCACTTTCGGAAAATATTTGGCGACGTCTTCAACATTGGTGTTTGTTTAGGGTTTCTGTATAATGATTGGCGTATGTACGGGATTAGAAACTGTTCAATTACTTGCCAAGAGTTATAGTAACCCTTGTACTCTTAAAATGAACCATCGATCTGTGCTTTTGAACGAAGTGTATATTTGGACGGCCAAAACGGCCAGTGGCGCATGCGCTGTAGGTCTCGTGATGACGTAGCAGTCTCGGCGCTTAGTGATGGAACCAATGGTACGCCTAGCCGTGGAAGTTATAGTAGAGTTTAGTTGAAAAATAGCCGTGCAAATATACAGTGCCGCTTTTGAAATTGAATTTTTCCGTTAGTCCAGGGTTTGATTCACAGACAAATCAGTCCAGTCAATGGGCGGAGCTTATTAAATGGCGTCATCGAGTGAGGTCAGAACCAAAACCTTTCTGTGAACTCTTCCATTTAAAACAAGAATTAATTTTCTTATAAGTTTATTATCTTTATTTTTTGTCTACTAACATTTTCGAAACCTTCGATCTTTTTACAAAAATGAAACTTCCTTGAATTTTAATTTTGTATAATTTTATTCAAATCCACTTTTAATTTTTTCATGATTTTAAAATATTTTTTATCAATGCTTCGCACCATGTAACTTAAAGTTTGATTTTAAAATACCTAAAATTTCAAAGTGAATAAGAACATAGCATATGATATATTATACCCTAAAAGCACACGATATTAAGTAAATATTATAAAATAGAAGCAATTTACATCGCATAACAGGTCTACCATCCCAAAGCTGTAAAAACGTAAAAGGTTTTCAGTGTAATTCAATGAAGATTAGATACTCGGTGCAACAGTTCTAAAAGAACCCCCTCTTATTGATTACCCTAAACCACAACCTAAAACCCCCATCCCCTTATAAAGTTGTCCAAAATCAGTTGTTTCTACAAAAACAAAAATTGAATGCGGCATTAGTTCTAAGTGAGTCTCGACGATAGCTAAAATGCGCGCAAGATTTTTGTCGTTCCCTAGTAGGCTAGTAGCACAGCTCATACCAAATATGTCAAGTTTACGTAATCGCTACTAGATGTAAACGAAATTTGGCTATACATGACGAAAATTGGACGAATCTTGAACGTTTGTTGTGCTCGGGTAAACTGGGCTGAATCTGTGAAATTTAGTAATCAGCTAGCTAGAATTGGCGATTAATCAGAGTTACGCCAAATTATTGTCAGCCATAAAAAAGGCCAAGCAAGAAAGTAGCATATTTTAGGGTTGCATTGATTGGCAGTGTATTGCTGAACTGGCGAATCTAACTTAAAATAAACTTGATTTCAATGTGGAGATACCCGGTTCTTGCCCCGAAGCCCTCAATTCTTAATGATATAAAATCCTCAACTCAAAATTTTAGAGTTAATACTATGTTCTTAAACTAATATGTAAGTATTTCTTATGTTTTTTTACCTTGTTTATTTGTAAGAAAGAAGCATCCATTCTCTCGGATATCCAAACCCTACCACTACTTTATCATTTTTAATTTATTGAAATTTTTCCTTCATTTGCCAGAAAAGAAACTAGCACAAAAATTATTTTGTACTTTCCGAAAGAAAAATCGTTTTATCACATCAATATAGCACAGCTGCTTTGTGTGTTGTTCCAATGGTACTAAATACACACAATCTGATAAATTTAATTTAAGTTCTCCATAGAACAGCGGAGTTAAGAAAAATATTGAATTTGAAAGATGGCCAAATTCGGTGGCCGCAATGAAGAGAGTCGATAGATTTGTAGACTCAAAAGATGACGGTGCTCCACTTTTGATGTTCCAAGACAATGTATTGAAAAACGAAAGACCGCAGAAATTCTTTTCATATATCCTTAATGGCCATGTTGCTTGGCTTACTGATGTGTACTTAATGTTCCGAGCACTGAAGGCCAACTTGTGCTACAAACTATAACTCAATTTCTAATATGAGCCAAGTTGTAATGTTTGGAAAATAATTGTTTTTGTTATTTGATGCTTTTTTGAGAGTTTAATTTTTGGGTAAAGACTGTGAAGAAAAGATTTATCGGTAGTTTCTTTACACATTCACATTGTAAATGAGAAGTAATGAAAAAAACCCGAAAACTATTTTTCTTGATATTATGTACAAATAAAAGTTATTTGAAGATACCTTTATTAAAATGAATTAATTTTATATCTGTATTTGAAACATAAGGTGCATTTAGCATTTTTAATAATTACCATTATGACTTTTGCGACATTTAATGTTTTTAACATTAATAACTATAGTCGATTGAAAAAAAAACATTATATCTTTCCTAGTGATTTAAATTTAATTAACTATAAAAAACATTTAATAATTTTGTCGATGAAGCTGACACAAATATCTTTTGTTCTTAAAAATAACCCAAATATGTTGGCATATTTAAAAATTAAAATATGAATCACTTAATGTTTTTAATCATTTACGCTCTTTAGTATTATGAGGTACAATTTGTTGTAATAAATAATTATTTAGTCATATAAATAAGAAATTGTAATAAATATTTATTTATTAAAATAAATAAGAAATTGTAATAAATAATTATTTATTTCAATAATATGAAAAACATTTGTTTTTTCTATTACAATAGAGAAAACAAATATTTTTCTTGGCCTAGCCCTGGGTGTATTTTCTCTCTCTCTGTGTGTCAGTAAATTCTATTTGTGTCTGTCTTACTTCACGAAGGTTTATAAGCGGATCCTTGAGATCAAGCCCACAGACCTGAAAATGTATGTCTCCAAACAAGCAAACAAACAAAATATTTTTCTTTAAATTAACACTGTTGATAAGATATAACCTATTACTTTTAAACCTTATACCAATTTTTAAGCAGTAAATATTTTTTATACAATTCAAAACATATGATTTTGTAAAACACGTTTAAATACAAAAATTCAGCAAATATCGAAATTACCACTTATTGAAAATTTGATTGCAAAGAAATCTTAACAATAATTAGGAGCATATGGGAGGAACCAAGAAGTGAGGTAAAAAATTATTTTGGTGAAATAAGCAAAGTTTTGACATCTAAGTTTGTGTGACCTTTTCAACTTCAAAGCCATGGTAGACCCAATATATTATCGTAAAATAATTTCTAATGGCTGAAACCACATCTAAACAATGCGTAGAATAAGTCGGAATTCATCCTGATTCTATAACTCTAACACAAGGGGAGTTATGATAGTTTAAAAAGCTTTCCCCAACAATGATCCGATTCACCTCGTTTTACGTCTATTCTAACTACTGACGGGGGAATCGGATCAGCCATAAAAATGCTTGGTTTTCTACCTTTTTTCCATCTTCTGGTTTTCATTGTTATTAACAACACCTAGTCAAAATTCAATGTAATAGGGATCATGTGAGGAAATATAATTTCCCTCATTAATATATTTCTTTAATTATTTTGTATTTTGCATTAGAGAAACATCGTTCTTATGATGCATGTATTTTTTTAAGTTCATTAATTTTAGTAAAATGCATTCATTTTACCTTAGTAGACTATTTAAAGCCTAATTTCAGGTTTCTATATCCCTAAAAGACGTCAATATTGCAGTGGTAGTGATCCGATTCACCCCGCATTGAGGGTGAATCGGATCACGGCATTTAAAAAATGTATATTCTTGAATGTATTATTTTTGTTTGTATTTATTGTATGTAAAAATGTATTATTCTTTTTAAAGCGTTCCAAAATAATTATTAGACAATTTTTGGCAACAGTTAAAAATTTCAAAAGGGATCCTATTCACCCCGAGATGCGGTATAATTATCACAATTTTTTTTTATTTTGGAAATTAATAAATGTAGAATTTCAGTTAAATTCAAGTAGAAAACGTCTTGTTATATATGGAGTTAAATCCTTTTCTATATTAAGAGAAAAAGGTTTCCACTTTTTAATCAGAAGTTTCAAACAGAAAGTACCTACATTAGAGCTCAGGTGATTAAGCTGGTTAGCAAGGGATTTGAAAGTCCCGAAAAAATAAAAAGAGAAGTAGTGGATCAGTTAAGCGAATGGTTTCCTAGAAATTCCAAAGCCGGATACAGACCTACTGAATGTAGAAACTTGTAGTACCAAGAAATGAAAAACTTAAAACTCTAATCGTTCCATCTTTCATTTACCCAAGTACCTTTCGGATTCAACTCACTAAATCAACCTTCAAAAACTTGAGCAAATGCTTGACACTTCCCAAGACCTCAATTGAATAAATTGGACAAACTAATTTTGATGGACATAGATATAAGGAAAGGGCAAGAATACAATCAGCACTATAAATGAGTGTTGAAGGCTTCACCCATTATTCTTTTCAATCACCCCGTAACCTTTTGATCATCGAGCGTCTTAAAGTGGTGCGAGTTTTAAGTCTGCCCTGCGTCAATTTCCTAGCAAGAGCCCTGAGTGCTTGAGACAGAGGGGCGAATAAATCCAATTTAATTTTCAGGTCTCATCGAGCGTGTGGCAATTACGCCTGAGCAGAGTTTGACCATACTTTAATTAACGCAGCCATTTGGACCGTCAAGAAGAAAATCTTCATTTTGTTTTTCTTACGATTAAAGGCGCTATACAAACACCCGTTTTCACCCTCGTTTTGATTTATGTCTGATTAGAAGCTCGTCTGTTTCAATTAAGTAAATAACTTGACATGTTGACTGAAACGTCTCTGCGTGGCCTTATTAGCCAAATTAAATCAAATCGCAGCAAAAAATAGGGGAGGGGTCCGGTTTAATTAAATTTCTTGATAAACAGCAAAATAAGAAAGTCTCCTTCATCGCTATTTTTAATCGGTATCCTTGTTTTGCTAACGGCTCTAGTTTTCATACACTAAGCGCTGGAATCTTACTCATTTGAAATGAAACACTTTCATCATTATTAAATAAAAGTTTTGATAAAAGAAGAGTAAGAGATAGTATTGCTGTAATGTGTATTGCTTTGAGCGGAAGCATAATAAGCCAATAAATTGGTTGTTCTGAGGGTTGTTGCAATACCCAAAATAGTAAATTCTCGAGATTCGATGTTTATTTTTGGTGAGTATCTACTAAGTTAGAAACTTAAATTTACCTTGGTTGCAATCTGCTGACGTGTGTCCAATTAAATTCTTTGTATTTAATCCCGATACATATTCTTTAACTAGTATTTACTTATTTTGGTTAGTTTGTTGTTTGGTTAATTCTTCTTTAACGGCACAAAGCTATTTTGGTTTAGGCTGGCGTTTCAACATTCAGCTAAATTTCGTTTAACTTTATTCAATGCTATTAAGTTATCTTGTTTTTTAATTAAAGTTTATCCATGCGTAATATCAAGAGTAATCTACATTTTAAAATATATTTAACCCTTTCAGTCACATTGTCATTGAATCAATCCTATGGTAAATTTGGGGTGGCTAGGTCTGAAATGGTTAAAATACATTACAAAGTACACAATATCTAAGTTTGCAACAACAAACCTACCATTCACATCATTCACTAATTAATGTTCATACGATTCACTAATTTATGACTAAAGATCAACATCGACGAGTTGTTATGATCTAGGTTATAAATAATTTTTAAAAAATTATAATATTATAAATTATAATATATTTTAAATAATTTTAAATTATCCGTCATTTTAAAAAACTTTGCATTTCCTTTATTATTTATAATATTAATACGGAGGAAATATTTTTAATCAGTTAGGTTAATATAAAACTCGAATTAATATATACTTTTAGTAAATAAACTCCTTAGCCAGCCAAGTCCCCCTTTTCTTCTTTTTTTTAACAACTCACAAAAATTGGAAATATGTGAACTCATGGACGAGCTGTGGCTCCTTTGGGATGTATATGCAATTGTCTGTTTCTTTTCTTTTAATTATGCGTAAACTTTTGAGAATCTATGTTTTAAATCTTGCAATATTTGGTTTTTGTTAGTAAATTGAGTAATAATAAGTTGAAAATAAATTGAAATTGAAATTAAACTAAAAAATATAAGTTCCTTAAGAGATTAAACATAAAAGTTCATGAGCAAAGTGCCGCTCTTATATTTTAATATCTGTTTATTAAAGGACGAAGAAAGAATGACTCAAATTAAAATAGTGTATTAACTAAAGAGTGTGTTTATTTCACTATTCACTTATTAATGCGAGAAATAATATTTTACTTAATATGAAAAGAGAATCTTAAAAAATAAATGATCATCGTTTCACTCTCCGAAATAGCCACAAATACTTCTGATTATCGTCATTATTCTGTCAAGCATAACAAAGCGTTAATTACGGTTACATTCGATTAATTAAAACAACATTTTATCAGTAACAGTGCATAGTTGGTTTTATAATATATTAATAGAGGTAATCTGTGGATTTGTTCGTGTGTTAATTAAATGTCTGCATTTTTAGTCTTATCTTATCAAAATATTTATTCTAGCCTAGTAAAGTAACAGGAACGTTTAAAATATTCATATTTAAAGTATATTCTCATTTTTCTAACGAATTTATTAATAATCGACATTGATAAATAGAAAATTCCATTCATACTGGGATATTTGTTAACTTTTCTGGGCATGTTTTAATCATATTTATTTTAAAGTTTATCCCACCTTTATTCTTTAAAAACTTGATATTACCAAAGAAAATTATGATGTATATTGAATATTTTTATGTACTACATTAAAATATAACATTTTGAAAACTTTTAAAATCATAAAACCGCATTACCAATATTTATTTGATGAAAAAATGTCGAAAATATGCATTATCTCATTAAATTTTAAAGGATAGTATAACTAAGAATTTAGGAGCTAATTCTTAGCTATAGATGCCTATTCCTGTTGCATATTTACAGTTCCAAAATAATGTATGTATTTCATATAAAAAAAGTTCTCACTGGTATTTAAACATAATTTAATGTCTTATAACGTTCTAATTTACTTTAACTTATTGCAATTGAACTACAGGGTGTTTCATAACTTCTAGGGAGTAGGACACACCTAGACGACTTAGACTCGCTTAGGAATGGGGGGGTCGGAAATGCACTCCTAACGAGCTAGGGATTTTTATAAGCGGGCATGGGAAGTTGTGAAATTCCCTGTGGGAACTGACACGTAACCTTATAAGATCGAATTAAAAACATCGATTTAGGTATTTATTCGATAAAACGAATTACCCCTTAACAGTGACATTTATTTCAGAAAAATTGACCAAAAATGGAAATTTTTTTAAATGTTTAATTTTGTTCTTTATATTATTATTAGTGTTAGAAAATAGTTTTTTATAACAAAAATCAAAATTTAAATGAAATTACAAGTGTATTAATCATTTTAACATACACACAAAACTATTGGATTGCACACACATCTTATTCAATTAGGAGAGAGATTATCCAAACATAATGTCTCCCAATCTCTGAACGAAGAAAAATCACTATCATCATCGAAACGAACTCAGTTTGGGCTTCACAAAACTGAAACGTTAATTTTTCTCCAATCCGAACTCAGTTCGGGCATCCAAAATTCTGCACGTAGTAGTTGCCAGAGCTCAGTTCAGGCGACACTGTTAAGGGGTTAAAGAGCTGAAAATTTAGCTCCTAAATTGGTTTTTATGTTACAAATGCCGAAATCGAACGATTTTGCTGATTTTAATCCGATCATAAAAGGTTGCGAGTCAATTTCAACTGTGAATTGGAGGGTTCAGAATAGAAGTGAACCAAGTCCACTTTAGCTAATTTTGATCTACAGACGTTTAAAGTTAAAGCTTCATAGCAAAATTACATGTTAACGCAACAGAACTTGCTGCTGCCAATCGGATACTATCAGAACTATCACTTGGTTCGTTTTTGCACTGAAATTTTACATAGTTGGTGCATGTTATAGCGTTGCTAACTCAAAAATGACAAAAAGTGGACTTGGTCCATTTTAATTCTGAGCCCTCCAATTATACAACCTCCCATGCCCACTTATAAAAACCCATAGGCCGCTAAAGGTTCATTTCCGACCCGCCATTCTTGGCTGATTTTAGGTTGTCTAGGTGTGTCTTACACCTTCTAGAAGTCATGAAACACTTATCTGAAACACCCTGTATAGTTATTTTGCAAACTTATTTACAAACTATTAATTGTAATCAATATATCTACTGTTTTACAGTTAAATAGGAAGTATTTAGTGGAGAGAGACTGACTTCTAAGATTCTATCAAGTAAGATTTCAAAATGTGTTAAATGGTTTTATGAAGCAATATCCCCAATTTAATATTTCACCAGCGTTCCACCAATAGAGTTCCTAATTTGTTACGAAAATAGATTGTGAAAGATAAAGGAAAAATCTATTTCAAAATGTTATTTATAATCTTAATTCAAAATATCTATTATTAAAGTAATGGGAAAAGAAAGTAAGCGATCAATAAAAAGAGAACTTATTAGTTTTTGCACAAACATGAAACATTGCGTATCTCCAAGTCCCCAAATTTGAATATCGAAATTTCTCCTTTAAGCAGTATTGCATAAGAAATGCCGTTTCTCATTACTTGTACAAGACGCTAGTGGTGAGTCCGAACCCACGTTTGCCATTATAATAATACATTTTTTCACTTGGAAAAATTGAGAACTTAATATAATAAAATCTTCGATAAATCATGAAAATGTCTCAAAGTAAAAAGCAATGATAAAATAAATAATTTGCGAAAATCAATAACTTGGCTATGATCCGAGCAGTGTGATTCTTTATGTGAATTAAGCACGGTGCCTAGAGGAAGGAAGAAAGAATATCAATGCTCTTTGCGTTCTCCAATCAAATTATGCATTTATAAATCGTACAAAAAGAAGGAATAGCAAATAAATCTTAAAAGTCAGTAGATGCTTCATTGATACAAATATTTGGATTCGTCCTATTTAAAGATTGGTATTCATTTAGTGTTTGACTTCCACTACATTAAATTTTAGATTTACACTACTATTTTTCTCGTGAAAGAGAAATAATACAAATACGAATACAATACAAATCAAGTCGACAAACTACAGTCGTAAGCCCAGCAAGGTTGGTTCAGTCTTTTTAACCCAAACTACCAGAATCCCAGTATCTGTCAATTTTCCTCTTGAACTCGTTTACCTCACTTGAATTTACAACTGTTTCAGGCAACGCATTCCATCTATCCACTACCCTATCAAAAAAATAATGCCCTTTCTACAATCCGTCTTATATTTGACTTTATTCAATTTGAAATTGTGACCCCTTGTTCTATTACCTGTATTGAAATCTAGTCCCTCTGTGTCCCCTTGCTTTACCATTTTAAAAAGTTGAATCAAATCCCGTCTAATCCTTCTTTGCTCTAGAGTGAACATATTTAGCTTCTTTAATCTTCCCTCATAAATTAAACAGGATATACATTTGACCATTTTAGTAGCCCTATGCTGAACCCTTTCATTTGAATCAATATCTTTAAGTATGGGGAGACCAAAACTGAACAGCATACTCTAGATGAGGTCTTACCAAGCCTCTGTATAGTGGCAAAATAATATCATCGGACCTTGAAGAAACAGTTTTTTTAATGTATCCCAATATCCTGTTAGCCTTTTTACTAGCAGCTGAACACTGATGAACCCATTTAAAGTCTATCACCCCTAAATCTCTGATCATATTACCTTCTTTAATTTTGTTCCCTTGCAGATAAAATTCTGTCCTACCATTCCCTCGACCCATATGAAGTACCTGACATTTACTTATGTTAAAGGACATACCCCATTTTTTAGTGATATAATATCGATATCCCTTTGTAATAATGATAATGTAATAATGATAATAGTATTTTCTAACTTAATGTTAAGCTATTTAATTCTTTTTCAAAGACCCAATTTAAAATTTCCCTGACGGGTGAAATAAAAGTAACTAATATTACAGATAACAATTTCAACATTTTTTAATGTAATTTTTGGTTGTAAAAATATTAGTTATCCAATAAGAAATTTCAAAATATTTTCCTTTGCACAGAAATATAGCGGAACGTATTGGGATTAATCATGTTATATCCTTCTGTTTTACAAATTTAATCATAATGATGATGGTGGAAATTCTTACCAGCCCAAAAATAACCAAGAATTCAAGTGATAAATTACTGTTGATTAAAAACTATTTTTTTTAATTATTCACGTTTGAATACTTACATCTTTCCTGGTGATAGTTTTGAGTTGATTTTTGATTAGTTCCTTTTAAACTTATTTTAAAAATAAATATGACAGTTAAGCTAGGAAATAAAACTAGCTTCCCCAGAAAAAGTTTTCAATTTATGTGTGTTACGATTTTATTCTTTCTATATTAATTTAAAAATTAATACATTACATGCATGAGATTTTACATTTTCTTCAAACACGACAACGAATCAACTCTTCAATACTTACAATCCAACTAAACTGTACTCCCTTATCTCACTCTATTCTTATGTTTTTAAAACACATTTTCCAAGTTATTTCAGTTTTGTTAAGATAGTTTAGTTACGTTTAATTTTGAGTACGCCCTTAAATATCATATAATTATAACTGCAATATATACGAAATAAAATAACCTAACCCCTTCTCTTCTACATCTTTACATTCACCCATTTTACTGTAAAACAACCGATACCATCAACACATTCAACAATTCCCCGAATGAATACCTCTCACAAATCCAAAATGTAAAACAGACCAAAAACGCAGGACGTCTTATTTTATTTATTAATATGCAGTACCTCCTAGTTGAAACCGCTTCCTTACCCAGCAGATTTGAATAACACGGTTTTTCTTTTAAACCAGACCCCAGTTTGGCAAACAACGCTGGATGTTCCTCGCATTCACGATCCATGCATTTTCCCCTCTTACGGTGTTCCCAACCCAGACCACCCTGCATATGGGTGATGTACGAGAGGTTACGAGAGTGCTTGCATCTTTAAGATATGCAGATTTTTATTAAAAATTACTGCAGAAGCGGACCAACGCACTTTCTTACCGAGTTTGACTTGGTGGGGAATTATGCCTTGCTGGGGAATTCCTTACTTTTTGTATGGGCTTGCTGGGTGCGTTCCGTATTTCGGGGATCCATTTCTAATGATGAATGTGGGGTATATTTGATACTAAGGGGAGGTTTTTTTTGGAAATACGTTTTGATTAAGGTAGTACCCATTATTTTACGTTTTGTCTCATTTGTTTCATGTTTCGCATTCGTCATCCATGCCCACGCATTTATACACTGGGGTAATTTTGTACGGTGCATTATGACGAAGGGATTCAAATTTATGTTGTGAAACAAGTGAATGGCTGCTAAGTTGTAAAAAAATGCTATACATTACACAATAAAGTTATGGAAAGAAATTGTTACCATAACATTGAGAGATGTTACACCGCGATACAATGGAACATTCCACCTAGACTCGGAAGGAGGTCCCAATTTCTTATCACCATTTTATTTTGTAACGTTCAGTATTTCTACAGCGTAGGTGACAGAGCAGTTATACGAGTAAGCGGTGCGTGAATGAGAGAATAGCAACGTATATATTCTTGTAAAAAGGAGGTTCCCTAATTGTAATTTTAACCTTCAGTTTTTCTTGTACCAATATTAGTTATTAGTGAGTATTAGTGAGGTTATCACGTCATACAGATCCAATCTGTTACTTGTGTCTGAAATAATGTAGTAACTTTTACACTGTTATTGTTTAAAATAAAGTCGGTTTAAATTCCTCAAATAGGATCAAAGCCATTTTAACAATTTAAAATATTTAAATTCATAAATAAATTGATTAAGCAATAAAAAAATTTATATTTATGGGATACAAATACGAGAAGAAGCAATCCCAAAATAAAGTAAAGACTAAATTAAATAGTAACATATGATAAAAGTTAAAAAATAGTCTGCTTTGATATTATGAGATAATTATCCGAAATTAAAAATGTGATTATGATGTGAAAAAAATTATAACACACCGTGCGGGATTCATTCTTTAATGATACGCAGGTAATTATAGAACATATTTACAAAATTGTGCTTTTACTGTTGAATTTTAAATCTAATGGGAAAAATTCACACCGCAAATGCTAAATATATGAATAATAAAATTTTTAATATTAGCGCTCATCTTAAAACATTTATAAAGGTTTAAACTTTAATACAACATTTATTTTCATTGTTCCAGTTACACCTATGTATATAGATTGGATGTTTGCTGTGACCATTTTACACAGAGCCTTTCTCTTAATGCATATCCCACTCACAAAAGAATTAAACCCCTTACTTCTAGAAAACCTGCAATTTTTGCATCCTTGTCAAGACCTGCCGAATTAAGTATGCATAAAATACAAGTTCCAGCTCACCATTTTTCTCTCTGGAAAACGACAATGGTAAATATTTACCGGAAAAAACATTCTACGAGTATTTATGCGAATATGATAGGTTTAAACTTATGTCTAGTCATTTGATAATTTAATATTTTCGCTCCTAAAGAACGGAGAAAAAAGTACGTCTCAAATTATTTCATTGGAGACACAAGCCTATCTGAATAGAATCTTTCTCCAACGCCTGAAGACTTGTTGACCGGAAAGATTAAATTCTTTTGGTGTGTTTTAGCTTTTTTTAATAAGACGTATGAGTCAATATTTGGTTTCACACGCAGGCTCTGCAATTGCGAAAACGAGTGTTTCTAACGTTTTTAACATGGCATAAATGGAATTAGCTTCTCAGAGTGATCGCTTATTAATTTTTCATCTGAAGATACAAAGGGTTTTAGATTTAAAAAGTTTCATTTTAATGGAAGGTATTTGGAGGAAACAATTATGAAGTCGGAAATATTTTTATCCCATCAACTGATGGGGCATTTTGTTATTTCTGAAGAAAATTTTCTCAAAGCTCTAAAAAGTATTATTCAGTTATTTAAACACCTGCTTAATGAAATTTTCCATTGCAATTATTTTAAATATAATACTTGACTTACTTAGTATTAGTAACTTGACTTGACGGTAATAACTCTGAAGTTTTAATTCACATCAAAGACATTGACTTATTTATGTATTTAAGTATCGGTAGGGAAAACTGACATTACTATAAAACAAACCATGCTTATATTAAAATCAGAAAAATAATATATTTTCTATGGAAATCTCAATTATCAAAAATACAACTGATATTGTAGAAGGAATTTTATATTCATATTTGTTTTGTCATTCATTCTTTTTTTTATTAAGATAGTTTTGTCTCGCCCAGAGTGAATAAAAAATTCATTTAATCTATTTTTGGAAGGGTAATTTGATGAAGACCATTTCTTGTAGTTGATACAACTAGGGAATATCTGTAAGAGAAAATTTGTAGCAGATAAACTTTTTGAGTTATATAAAGTGAAGCAAACCATAAGGCAATGGCTAAAATTGTACAAAAGTCAAGGTGAAGAAAACACCTTTAGAATAATACCTTTGATGATTTCACGTTTATCAGATTGATAAGAATTAATATTTTTCTTCTGCAATGTGCTTTACAATAAAAGTTGCAACAGTCATATAAACCTAACTAGAATATTATCTAGTTTCCAAATAAACATTTCTGCATTTACAACTGGGACCTACAATATTAGAAATGCATAACAATGAAGTCAGTTTTTCATTTAAACAAAAATGGAATAATAACGACCTCCGCATGAAGAAATTAATAAGATAGATTAATCAAAATTATACTGCATTCTCAAAAGTAATGGAAACATTATTTTTTACCCCTCAGGCATTTCGCTTATTCACCTTGACGGTAATGACTCCTTCTCAACTGCACAGCAAATAAGCTAAACACGAGGTACAAGTAAATGAGAAATTTTAGATAATCACTTTTAGAAACCCATCACATGTTTCCCTCATAATGTAGTGATCAAGCTTAAGATAAAATAAGCTTCGTTAATGCAATTAATAACAGCTAGCTTTAACAAACAGCAGTATATGGTTGCATTCGTTACTTTTCCTGTTTAATTTATGTCTTAATTATCTCTGGCTTCAGTTCCAAAAAGCGAAGCTCTTGTTTGTATAGCATTGTATTTTGAGCAGTGTACTTCTTTATAAATATTTGCAGGCTTTTAATACAGGGTCAAAAAAAATTAGAACATATTTATTTGGGAACAGTCATTTAACTGGTAATTTGGTTATGTTCTAAATATGATTATTTCATTTCAGAAAATTATATTAATTCTATAACAATCAGTATGAAGTGCTTTAACTATAAAGAATAAGGTGACAGCCTTGTGTCATGTTTAGCCACTATAAAACGATTGAAAAATACATTTTAAACATAAATTATATGATATGCTCTTTCTATTTCTAGAAATTAAAATCATTTTAAAAATTTTTCAATCATCCTAATTATTTATTCTTAATGTACATATCAGAAGTTTTAGTTTCCTAATCCAAATTCAAACGAAAATAAAACACACACAAAAAAAACATTAATATTTTCTCTCCAAGGGTGTATTTAAAAAATATTGATTACTTCCTGTTTCTTAAGGATTTGTATAACATACCACTTCACATTTATATTATTATTTTTATCCGAAAAAATTACTACTAATAATAATAATAAGGATGTTTTAAAACAATGTATATTTACACACATCTTAGACATTAAAACCTCTCTTACAACAACTTGAACACTGTAAAAAAACTGTAGAAAAACAGAAAGTTTCAATAAAAATGACTTCATGTTTACAGGGATATTCTGTCATGTAACATTCCAACCGCACTTCTATTTATTTTATGTAAAAAAACAGCTTTTTTCTAGTTTTTTAGCTTATCTGTACTTAAACAGAAAGTTTCAGTTCGGGGAGAAAGAAAGAACATCTTCGGATAATTTCTACTTTTACTGAATCTTTGTAGGAGCAGCGGTAGCGTGCGTGCTTAGAATGCGGTTGGTCGTGGGTTCTATCCCCGGTTATTGATTTATTAAAATTGAAAAAAAAACAGCTAAAATAAGTCGACACGCATGCGCACAAGCAGAAGATTATGTGAGGCAACAGAAAGAAATATGTAGCTCACTTGACAGAAAGTTTCTTTTTACAGCATTTACCTCTAGGTTACAGCTTTTTTCTGTTTACATGATTTTTCTGCTTACAAAACTTTTCTGGTAACTTTTGCTGCCAGAAATTTTCTGTTTTTTTACAGGATTATTTTTTACAGTGTGCATGCGGTAAATATGCAATGTTTATTTAAGTATCCATCACTTGTTATTTAAACTAAGTATAAATTACTACTTGTGTTTGTTAATTTGAAAGTGGAACTAAAAGTCCACATATTCATAAAACAAATTAAGCTTGTAGAACCCCATTGGCAAATCTTTGAAAAAGTTTTTTGCTCAACCATAATCAGGATTGATGAAGAGCTACCGGAATGGAAGTACTTCGGGGTAGATGTAGCCAAAAAGGAGTGATATTCGACACCGAATAAAACGAACAGCAATGATCCTTCTTTCTCGTTCCGTTTGTCAAGACGTGATGGATGATTCTTTTTAAATTTCAAAAGTCACTCAGTGAAAACATCCCAAATCTAATAAAATAAGGCGGATGAAAAAAAGGCAGCAAAGAGTGATGGAGTGTAGTAGCACATCTGCTTTCAGGAATGCCATTCGGATGAACTGAATAAAGCAAAAACAAAATAGCGAGCTTTTTAAAAGAAAAATCCTCTATATGCGTTTTCCATTTTTTACCCCGAACACTTTATGGACATTTTCCCAATACAGCGGCGAGGTAGGTTAGCCCACCATTGCAAAGATGAATGTTCCTAATCCTCCTTTGACTCTGTACTCTTGACCCGCGCTCACATCGGCGCCAAACTATACTTGCTGGTTTTAAAATTCCTTATTTTATCCAATGGAGGCTGGGTTTAATGCTTCAGTGAAATTTTCGAATATCTTTTCTCGTCGTCAATATCCGGGGAATAGTTAAGTGAGAATAAAGAGTTAAAAACTCGAGAATCAACAAAATTTTTAGTGGAGATTTGTTGAGGGGTATTAAAGACCTTCGATTTGTAGTGATCACTTATGTTAACGGTGAGCAATTTTAAATGAGTAAAACAAATGAATTTTTATATTTAAAGATAAATTTTAGGACAAACCTTTTTTTTTCTGGAAAATCAATATGGTGATTTGTAAAGTATTATTAAACATTTAAGTTTGACCAAAAACGTTTGATTTTCAGATAGTTAAATCTAAGCTTTGTTTTTTTCGAATCCTAAATTAAGACTAAAAATAGGTTCTCTACTTTTAAAGCCTATACTTGTTTAAGTGAAAAAATTACTACTGTTTTAATACCTAAATTATGTATCATTTTTATGGGTGTCCTCAGCAAGAAAGATAACAAAAATTAAAATACCGTAAAACATTATGAATGTAAGCTGTTTTTTATTTTATTTATTTATTATTATACTATAACCTTTTATTATTATTATTGGTTTAACTACAACATTTTGGTATTCTATTATTTAAAATAATATAAAACTATATTGATTTTTAATTTCAACTTCCTCAATATAAAAACCACGCAATAGATAACTTATAAAAATTTAAATGTTCTTTTGTGATATTTTACTAGGTTTTCATGGCCTAAAAATATTGCTTTACCCAACTTAAAACTGATTCCTAGCATATTTTTAAATCCCTGTGGATCATTATATTACGTAAATCCTTTTAGAAAGTTAAGTAGCATCATTTTAACGTAATCAAATTCTCATTTAGATGTTACCGAAATTAATATCCTTTTCTTAAAAATCTGATGAAGTCAACAATTTCATAGAAAATTTGCTATGATATTAAGAAAGAATTAGTATACTTCCATTTCCTAAACCTTAACAGAGATGTGTATAAATAAATAACTTTAAATAAAGAAGCCAAATTTTATATATCATTAGTATCTAATTAATGATGCTCTTTAAGTAATGATTCTTTCAAGAATCTTTTTAGCACTCTTAGGAAGGTATACTTGGTTTTCATTAACTTTCTTTCATCGTTCTTTGATGATATTTTTCATTATTTTCATGTTTTTGAAGGACATCTTTCATTTGCATTTATTAGCATGTCATTAATTAGGTAGTTATATTTTGGAAACCCGCGAGGATAGTCAAACCATTTGTGCCATTCATTATCTACAACAAATTATGCGAGAAGAGCTATCCAAATGCTCGTAAAAATTTCTTACTTGTTTTGGGCTCTTCACGAGATAGTAATTTTTTTCTATCTAAAGTATATTCTTATTCAATATAAGTGTTGATTTAGGATATTTTTGGAATGTTTTTTTACTATATTATGCTAATAAGGAAATTTCAAGAGCTGTTTACAGTAGTTTTTCATTAATTATATAACTCTATGTCTAATAACATCATAGAAAAGTAAACATGCATTAATAAATCTCTTGGTATGCGATTTTTAAGGTGCCAACTTTTTTGTTAAATTTAATCTGGTAATGGGAAATTTTAATCCAAGTTTCTTCGCAAAAACCTTTTATAGATATTTTTATAGGTGAAATAATAAATGTATTTGTACTCGGTTCAATGTGTGTCAGTGATATAATAATCCTTGTTCATATTTCAATCTGAATAACTTTATTCATTTTATTTTAAAATCTTTTAATGCTGTTTTTATTTTAATAATAATCAATAACATATCTAAACGACATCCGCTTTATTCTATAGATTAATTTAAACTTGATAAATGACCACGATTATAAAACAGTATTTTCCATGCTCAAATTATATTCAATTTTTTCTATTCAATAAAATTAGCAGGTTCAATTATGAATGGCACTTGATTATTGTATTTTAGTATAAGTTAAGCTTAATTATTTTTGCATGTTGAAGCATATTTTAACCCTCTCACCAACAAAATTATATAGGAGCAAAATATGTGTTCTTGATATATAACTCGATTGCAGTCACTGATATCATCTTTGAAGTGTAATACTGTAGAGGATAAAACTCTTTCAAAATAGGCCGGTTGGGGTTGCAACTCAAACCTTTTTTTCCCGATCTTCTATTTCAGCTCTAAGGGGGATACCAGATGATTTATGCTGGCTCCGTTCTTCATAAATTTCGGTTCTTCAACTCTGAAACATAAAAAGCAATAGATGTGTGTGCGTGTTTTAAAGAACAATGCATATCCTTTGGAGCCGTCTCTGAAAAGGGTTCTGATACCCGTCATAGAAGGCTAGGTGTACGTTAAAACTAAAATATGTGCCGTGCATGTCCATATTTATCCTTGCAGAAGACTCTATGGATCTAAATGTGAAACACCCAAGGACTACCCTTTGCTTGAGCGTAGTGTAGGATTATATTGATTTATTAACATGTGAAATCACACGTATAAGAAAAATGACTGTTCTATATTCACTCTGGTCCAACAATAAATATCTCTGTAAATGTTAGTTCAAAAAATTCAGGAAATGTTAAGCAAGAGTTTTGATTAAATTGTTGAAGTTTACTTAAATTAAGTGAAATTTTTAATATAAATATAACGGGTTAAGAATATTTCAAAGTTCCATATTTGAAACACTTTTTCAAGCAAATAACCACATAACATATAACTTTAGTGGTAAATCCATCTGTACAGTAATTGACTAGAGTTCAGAAAACAATGTAAACAAAATCAATGTGTGTGTTCATTTAACTAAATGCGTGTTTAGTTCTGAGTTCAGATAAGTTAATTTCGTGTAATTTGAGGAGGTTAAAATTTAATGTAAGAAAATCTTCGAACTCTTAGGGGAAAATATTCATATATTACGACTTTATGATCAATCACTTTTAATTTTATTACAGTTTTAACAACAATAAATTTATAATAAAAATACTGACATCAATCAGTGAAATTATTAAAGATTAATCTGGGATTTATATTTAAATGGTTATTGTAATCTAATAAATACTACATTTAAAATAAATATTTTTTGTCAATTTAAAAATACTTTTGAAATCCCCAATTTTCAAAAAAACAAAATCAATAATGATAAAAAAAAACTTATTCTTTCACCCACTTTCTGATTTCTCATCAGCTTTTTTCTTACCTTTAAAAACGAGTTTCAATCACTTATTGAATCCAGGAAAGTCCTCTTGATGTAGATAGAACTCGCACCCCCTTTTTAACAATAAAAGGTCCCTCTCTGTTGAGGAAAAAATATTTTATTCATTGGCAACTTTCTAAGAGCCGGCCAGCGAGAATGTATCTTTGGGCGGACTTATAGAATCGTCGCTTACCCCTTGCGCATACATTTATTTCTATCGAAAACAAATAACCTTTCCCCTAAACGTCTGCTTTTTTTTAAATAAACGAACGAATTTAGAAAAGAACGCGGTGGCGGGCGGTGAAAGTACTTCGTGAGTCGACGAACTTTTTGCTTGTTTCTAACTCGCTTGTGAAACATGTGAATAGGCAGTAAGAAAACTTGCCCGCCGTTTCTTTGTTCAGAAGTAAGTGCTGGTAGTTTATTTGGAGCGAGACGGAATTTTTAAGCCATTTATCGCTCAGGCCGTTCTGCTTTGTTTTAAAATCGGAACTCTGATGCGTGTATTTTATTCATATTAAATTGTGTAAGTTCTTTTGTCTTTAACCGTTACTTCCTTGCCTCTTTTGTGTTGGTACATGGAACGTTTTCAACACTTTTCAGTAATTTTTGGCTTTTTGCAAATACCCCTTTCATTGTTTTCTGCTAAAACACTTTTAGTCGAGGTACAGAAGGTGTTTTTTCTGAACAAAATTAGTGTTTTTCATTCGGAGATGCTTTTTATCTGTTCCTTTTCATTATAAATTATTTGTTTTTTTACGGTTGATAATTTCTTTGCCCTCTCATTTTAATCGGGACGGAGAACAACTGTTTATTTATTTTTATCTTTACTCTTTCTTTATTAAGTAATGCGATGGAAGGTTGTATTACAGAGTTGATAAAAAGCATGAATACAGGAAAATTACTTTAACAGTGGTAATTAAGTCAAACATTTTTTATTATATTTACAATCGATTGTGATTCTTATTGGTTTTTAGACCTCTTTATTGTAGAGGCGAGATGAAAATCACAAGTCATGTATATAAATGTTAATTTTGTGAAAATATTTTAGAAGACTTAGATAAGTAAATTAGGTAATTAGATGAATAAATTGAAACTCAATTCGAATATTTGTTTGTTTCATTAGGGTGCCATTTAAAATAAAGAATGTTCAAAAACATATTTTTAATAAAGTAAATGTTTATTTATAAAGCAAATTGTGCAGTATAAATCCCATTACATAAACTTCCATTAAACGGTTTTACAAGTTCATTTCTTATTTAAGAGAAATAAAATTTATAAACTATAGCATCGAAAGTATTCTAAAAATTTACTTCACAAGTATTTTTTTTTCAAAACCAAGTGGATTTTTTCCAGTTATTATTAATTAAACCTCTCATTTACCTTTAACCTAAAGGATGAATTGAAAATGACTGAAAAACATTAATAAATGGAAAGAAAAATGTTAAAAACACTAAAACTTGCAGAAAAAAGGTTATGCAATACAGCCCAATTATCCTCATATCCCTTCACATTGTTTCCCAAAATAGCATCTTTCACGTTATTAAACATTATTTGAATCTGGAATAAAGATCCAAAACCTCCCTCAACCACATTTTGAAACAACCTAAGTCAATAGAGAACAAATAAACCCAATCTCCACGAGCGACCCAACTTTACGAACTACCCGACCTAACGAACGCAACCACCCACCCGTAGCACTATAATTGCATATTTCATGATACAGCGTGCTTACTTTGGTTCTGCACGCTCCACAAGCCCTATATACTTTCCATTCTTTATACACCAAGCATTTACCCCAAGATGAAGTTAGAAGCCAGAATCCCTTGATACACTAGAACGAGCCCTTAATTGAATATGATGTATGCTGAAAGTTTGATACATCAATCACGCTTAGCGAATCGTTTTAAAGTTTTTCCCTGCTGCTTTTGTTCCCTACCTGGATCGCGGACGAGTGCTCAATCCTGCGAAATAGTATCTTTCCGAAGACTCAGCAACAAATAATCTCATTATTATTACTCGATCAATGAAAGTATCCGTTTTCTCTTATTTATCGGTTTATTGGCTTCTCTCGTAGATTCCGAGATCTGAATGGATGAGTCGAGAGTTAAAGCGATGCTCCAGATTCTGATACTGAGTTCAGCATCTATGTAAGAGCAGTCCGCGAAAGACTTGCCGAAGGGAGATCTCTGCAGGAGTCATCTTTTATCTGAAGCAGATTCGCAATTTTATGGGTCATACTTATAACCAGCCGAAAACAAAGCTATGAATCACGCCATTCACATGGGTAATGAGCTTCACTCTTATGGGCAAGATAAAGGTGAGGGCATTGATTTTTTAATTGAAATAAGCTTGTGTTCAAAACAAAGCTTCGGCATCAAAGCAGGGCTTTATGAATATTCAGCAGGAAAGGGACCATAAATTTCTAGTGAAGCGAATGAGTGAGCTATTTTTGCTTAATTGATAAGATTAATTGCGCTATAAATTGGGATGTTAGACTGCCGTATTGGTGAAAAATCTTGGAAGTGCTTGAAGAATGTGAGGTCATTTAGGAAATGAAAGCACAGATATTTCACTTTCTTGATTTAGTCATGACTATTAAACGAGAAATGGCACTTCATTCAAAGAATTAATGTGTTATTAAAAAGAAAGGGTGATAATTTCCCTTTGTATACCAATTAAAAACATTCAACCATTTTTCGGTTATTCAGTTGTTATAGATTAGGTAAATGAACTGTATAAAAAGCAACATAAATTGATTTGGTCTGCAGTCAAAATATTAAAATATTCTTACATATTCACTATGTAGAGAGTTATTTACGTTACTTTCCATTTCAATATAAATCCATTTCTTGTTCAAAATTTAAAACGGCAATTGTAAAGGCTCCATAATTGGAAAATTAGAATTAAATAATATGCTTTTGTTAAGGGTTGAAGCAGAATTCCCCTATCTTAAAGAGAGAGTTTTAAAAACACAATAAAACTTTAAACCAGAAAATTTCTCTTACCGGTTAATTTCTATAAAATTATCTGTATGATATTCAGATTTTCAAAAAAGATCTCTGTTTTTATTTCCGACCTATTAAAAGAATTATATGAATCTTTAACCTAACTAGTTATAGTTACATAGTTACTGACTAAATAATCTTAAACTGATAGTCTACAAATTTTTTTAATAGGCTAATCTAGTATACACTTAAAATGATTCTGTTAACATCTCACAGATGATGTTATAAAAACCTAAAATTTATTTTATAGAGGAAACCAAGTCTTAAAATAAAAATTTCAAACAACAGTTTAACATTAGCTCATATTACACCTTTAAGAATTTTTTTGCTATTTGAAACGTTTAGAACTCTCTTTTCATACTGTAAAAAGGCCTTCCACATAATACCTCAAGTAAAAAGTCTATATTTTTAGCTTTTCCTTTCTTTTTAGTCTTCCAATAAGGACATCAATGCGTATAAAATTCCAGATAACACCCGCTTTCCTCATTTTCGCCAAAATGACACTCCACTCATAACCAGCTAATACTGCCCACATAGGAACCACCTGAACTTTCCAAAATCCGAAATAAGCCCAACAGCCGGCGAATAAAAGGCAGCTCTCCCCCAAGTAGCCCTCTACGTCATCCATATTATTAACTGTCCACCGCGAACTCTTCCTCTCTGTTATTCCCCGTCACAAACTTTCCCTCTCGCTTGCTTATTCCACATCTCCGAAGATGATTCAGTCAACACTGCCGCCATGGAACCCCTTCACTTCCAATGTTCCTGACGTCCTCAGATAAATCAAACAATGGCGGCACAGCGCCTACCTTCTGAGCATGACAAAGCCTTTCCTGCTGATCCTCTATTTTCCTTTGATGGAACCTTCTCTTTACATGTATTCCTACTTCCCTGAGCGCTCGAATGTCATTTGATCGTGTTGCTCATAACTCTCTCTGGGTCCGGCTTTTCCAGACGCATTTTTCACTTCAAATCGTCCGGGAACAATTCTTAAAAACGATCTAATTCCGCGGATTCCTTTAAATGTAATGCAAGCACGTAAGGAGGGAATAAGGAAATGTAATGTGGTGTATGGATATGTCGCTGCGGTATTATTTGGGGAAGGTGATTTTGGTTCTTGGGAATCAAATGTACCGAGATGGTAAATAAACTATTTTTGACGTGTTCGCTGTGCTTTATTGCGTTTATCTCTGTTCTTATCTAAAACCATTCTGTGTGCGGATATATTTACTTAATAGCGTAGAGGAATGTATATTTCGCAATGGAATTTATGAAACAATTTATAAACTAGTGGAAATGAGTATTTTTGTTATTATTTTTCTTTTTTGTTACTGTTTAAAGCAGTTATGGGAGAGAACAATAATATATTTCCTGCCCAATCGCTGCTCCATCTAGGAGAATTCCTAATTTCTCGCAAAAGCAAATAAGATTATTATTTTTCTCTACTAAGGTCTTTCTTAGTCAATGTAGGGTAACACGATCGATTATTTTTTTATTAAGAAATACAATTTCCAAAGTATATCGGAGTTGTGGTGTTTATCTGCATATTTCCAAAGGAAAAACTTGTAATATTTGCAATCAATGAGCTTGTGTATTATTTAATGACAAATCTATATACCATTTAATACGGTAACTCTAAAATATACTAAATTTCAAAGTCTAAATAACTTAAAATTTCATCAATGTGGAATGTTTTTGTCCAGAGTGTATCTAAAAGTTTAACCGTTGAACGCATAATAATAGTGCATCTAAGCCTTTTATTTATATGTTACATGAAAGTTGAGACAAAACGGAAGAATTCATATCGAAACGTGTAACTCGAGACACACTAGGCATCGAGATATTCAATACGTATGAACAGTTTGAACAAAAATGTTTTACTTTTGGAATAACCTCTGATATTTACGTTTAGAGTAGTACATTATTTTCGTTTCTACAGTTTTTTTCCCTTTAAAGTAGTATTCCAAAATTTAAAAATCAACATACCTTACATTTCATTATACTTATTTATTTTTACTTTAGAATAAATATAGCCAAATTCAAAAAGTGTATTAAATATCTCTTCCGTGGATTTAAGGTACATTAGAAATTAAATGATAGAACTAGCTAGCATAATTCATAAATGTGGTTAATAATTTGATTGTATAAAAATACCTGCACAAGATCGTTACCCTCTTGTGATGTATTTATTATGATTAACTTCAAACTTTTTTATTTTTATCTGTTTCAACCAAAAGAATGATTTCTCAAAGTAACCTTAAAAATTCACCGAACATATCTAAGTCTAGCATAATGATCAAACAATGACCGCCCCACGGCTCCACACTACACCAAATGAACCTCGCAAACTATCAACTTATCGGTAATAGTTCTTCCCAAACCACCAGAATCGATCCCAAGTCCCACCATCCTTTACAGAAGGCTACAAAGATTCCACACACAATACGGCCGTTGACCCCATCTATCGATTTGAAAAGCCCTGATTACATTTCAGCTGTCGAAACATCGCCTGATAAATGGACCCTGATCGCATTCTTTCACACGAAATTTCTTCCCATAATTATTTCCCCAAATTCCTTATCAGAGACTTTTTCCCAAGCCGTCTTAATTTTATGAAGGACCCATGCTGCAGGCTTCAATAAATCTCTCACACGCACCCGAGCAACTGATCGTGTTTTTTATCCCGGTGTTAATCCAAGCAGGCTAGTTCATCAGTCATCGGGTTCTCGTGTTCGCTTCCCCATTCTACTCATCTTTCCGAATTTCTTTCCATATTCCGGACTCCCAATCAATCTTCCTATCCCGAATAGCTGCCTTTTATAGCGCCATCTAGTAGCAGCGTCCTCACCTTAAGCTGGCGTAAATGAAGATAGTCGATGGCGGACTTAGTAGCCAAATTTATAGCCGACTTATTTATTTAGAGGGGCAGCGCTCATTGCCTTGTCGTTCAGAGCGGTATTTAGGGGCGAAAAAGGGGTTTTACTCGCACTTAATCAATTACTGGGACAGCATCGATTCAGTGGACTTAGAGAAACTGAGCAGCCTCAATCAGATTCTGCGATGCAAGGGTCGGAAAAATAATATATAATTTCAATCCTAATTGATTGCATTATAATTAATTTCATTAACATTATGTACATTAGGATTAATTTTTGAATTATTCTTTTGAATTGGGCTGCAAGGTGGTTACAATTAAGCTTCATATTTCAGATGGCTATATTAAAAAACTACTAAATCGAATATTCCCACACTTGGTCAAATGTCAGATGAGGTTATAAGACTAAAATTATTTTCAGGGAAGTAAAATCCCCTAATATATTCTGACCTGTTAAAAGGTCGGAGAACATTTCATCCTGTGGTTTATACTTATAGCTATCTAAAAGTCCAGGTTCACCATCACTCTGCACCCATTGATATGCCTAACAATAGGAATTAATTACAGAACTGTATTTTAAATTTTACAAACAGTTTAAGGAAAACTAGTACATGTATATAAATATAAGTAGAAACGAGGCCTACCTCCATATGAATACTCATTGCTTTAGCTGATTTTTCAATTGACATATCATTAACTGCGGTTTGAGGAAAAGTAAAATAGTTGCTGCGGGATATTGTAAATTGTCTAATTTTAGGTTTAGTACACTATTTGACATAAATGCTGAACTTCATTTCCACACATCAAAGAGGTAATGCTGAAAATAACTTGGTATCTAAATATTATATGGCCACTCTTAAGATATTACATAAACTTCTGTAAAGGGAATTTTTCAATTCCTAAGCACCCAGCACTAGTTTCTACTTCGATTAACTTTACACGGTAACGTTGAGCAACGTATTCACACAATTGGTGTTTTTGAAATCTGCTACGCAATTTTTCCATCCCGAATGAAAAGGCAGGATTAGTGCGTGAGTGTATGGTTAATAAAGTAAGCTAATGCTCTAATAAACACACTTTGGGTCCTTATGAACCCACTGCTAATATCAGCCGCGCAATATGAAATGATCATAGAAAGCCTTTGATCTCAGAAAATCTGCTTCACACGTTGCCCAGTAGATTCATGCGGCTGCTTTTATTACTGAGCATATATTTCCTCCCTTTTTCCACTTGAATAGCGGTCAGAGATATCTGGACTGGCAGCTGGGCTACACTGACAACGGCTTTCATATAAAAAGGCCGAACGATATTAAAAAGAGGAGGTTCTTTTTCTTCGGCGTCTTTTATCCAGAAAGACGTTTCTTTCGCACCTTGTCGCACCTTTTCGAGCGAGAAGATAAATAAAAGTGCATCTCGCATGTATTTTATAACTTGCATGTCGAAATGATTCGTTTAAATGTGTCTAGGACAAACTGGAGCTGAAAGTGACTTGGCAGCTTTGAATTTGCGTTTGGTTTACATTAGTGGTATCACAAAAATATGATTTTGAATACTTTTTCTATTGCACTTATTTTTAAAAGCTTAAAGCTAAAAAACACGGGAAAGTTTTGAATATATTCTTAATTTCTTTTCACTAAAAAAGCAAAAATTAACAGTTTTCCAATATTTAATTAGATAATTAATCTAATCTAAACTTTTTTTAATTAAGTATGTCATAGGATAGTGAATAAACGTAGGATAACCACAAATGTAACACTGATTTTTCAAACGATTTTCTTGAGAAGTTGTGTTTTGGAAAATGTACATAACAACAATTATGATATTTTTTTTTTATCAAAAACGTGTTTTAACATCTATCACAACTTATTTGTAGAGCGTGCAATTAATATTAATACTCCGTTAGCATCATAATATTGATAGCATTAAAAAAACAAGTTTTATTAACTTATGGCTTTCATACATTTTGTAATGTAGTAGAGAGCTATGAAAAATTTTAAATATCTATTTTTATTAATAAATTGAAAAGTAATATACTATGTAATTAAAAAGGACCATTTTAAAGTATCCACAAGCAAATTTATAATTGCCTGTTTTAAATTAAATTATTAAAAAATAATAATGAAAAATGCATACTTCTAAGTCAATAGTTATATGAAGAATAGGTTCAATTTGTATCTTTTTAAAAATACCAAGGGGTGTCATCAGCAACGTATAAAATAAACCATTTAAAATGTAAACATAATTGAAGGATTCTAGATAGGTTAACCTCCGATTAGTTAAATAAGCCAATAATGTGTTATTTATCCCGGTTAAACAAGGTTTAAATTTCTGTAGCGTCTCTACTTATTTTCTTCTCCTCACAAATTAAATGAAAACCGTCATCTAAAATTTCACTTTAATCTCTAAACAGCATTAGTTAACGCCCATGATGTCTAACTAGTATTTCTATGGGAAAATGATTAACGACGTGTTAAAATTACATCACACACATCGAAATTATTAATTATGAAAGTTAAGACAGACAATGTATAGCCATCGTTTATCCATCCTTTGTATGTTCAGGCAATTTTCAACACTTACTCGCTCGAAGATAATGCTTTAAGTTTAAAAATACAATTTAGAGTTTTTTTTTCTAAAACGTACTGGTGATAAAAAACGGAATATCTTAATCAGATAAAAGGGTATAATTAAGTTTGCATCATAATTTTTAAAGGCTTTGCATCGTTACGAGTCACGAATAATCACACGAATTTTAATTACAAGTTAATTGAGTTATCTCCCTCGTTAGAAGTTTTATTCGATGTATAACGATGTTAGCTCCAATGTTGAAACAGAAAAACTGGATGATCCTTTTCCCACCTGGGTTTTGAATAATCTAAATTTAAGTAACGTGATCTTTAAATTCAACTAATTAACTTTATATGAATATTTTGAATAGTTATACACAATGACTCTTAATTAAATAAAAGACATAGTTATACGAATATTTGATAGTAGCCTTAAGGGTATACGTATTCCCTACAGACATTTGTGATAAGTTTTACTCACATGGTAATCGTATATTACTAATAGTTTTCCCACACCACATATCATTCTCTTTATTTTTAGTTTGCTTTTTAGAAGTCGCTCATATAAGCTTCTATTATTATTATGATTTGCGTATTCCTTTATAGTATTCTTTTTAAGACTCATTGATATCTTCTTAAAGTGTTATTTGAATAACTTTTTACTACTTAACATCAGATTCTAAGACGAAGTTTTCTGATCTATTTACAGCTTTTCGATGAAAACAAATATAACGATTCTTTCTTTGAGAAAATATCGATATTTCTTAATTTTTATCAATCATTTTCCTTTCTTCAGAAAATTCCAGATTGTAATTGCACACTTTAAACAGCAATTTACTTCAGATTTTATTTCTGTAATAGTTAATTCGGTCTTTCATACTTCAAGTTTAATTTATATAGAGTAGTGTAAAAACTGAGTTTAATCAATTTTTATTATTGTAATATATTTATCATCAATAAATTCAATTTAAGAAATGTATATCCTTACTTGTATAAATTAGCTCGAGTAAAAATCTAAAACACATTTTTTTGGAATGTTCCTTAAAATATTGAATTTTCAAAATGAATTTAAAATTTAAATCAAAAACACAGATTTGTTCAATTAAATGTTTTTATTCAGCTATAAAATATATTTATTTGATCCTACAGCAAAATGACAACAACTGTAAAAAAGTACTTCTAATTAATTATGAATTCATCCTTAATACTGTACAAAACACCTTTTTAAACTTCATTCCATTGAAAAATCAACCTTAAATTCCACCGAGGATGCTCCATAACGGACAAATAAAGCTGTCAAATCGCTAACATTCCAACACCCAATCCACACAACAGTTTAAAACATCCCACCCCATCAAGGCGCGAAAAAAACAGCAACGCAACGTCATTAACAGGCCCCACGCGGAAAAATTCCCCGGAAAGTATTTATTTGTGCTTCTAATCAGACTCCGGATCTTTCCCCTAACAGTTATCCTTCTCATAAACATCATCCATTTGAGAAGTGGACCAAACGCTCTGGAGCAGTATTAGCGAAATGCGATTTCGGGTAGGGGCAAAACAGCCCCGCACGTACAGGGGCATTGTTTTGCGCCCCGGGCAGCGTTCCCAAGAGCCCGCTTAGGGCGGCTGTTGCAGACAGAAAATGGATTTGTAGAAAGCCATTTCCTTGCCAGTTAATCTCGTAATTTGTTGCCCTTGCCACCGAGATTACAGAGGAGACAGATGCTCCAAATAATCACTCGCATCTCAAAAAAGAGCCAGGAGGTCGAGTTAAGTAGACATTTTAGGAAGATTGATTCTGTCAATGAGTTCTTCAATCAGATTGATGAAATTCTTCAGCACTTTATCATGCGGGGGGGAAGGGGGACGCTGAGGCGTTTCTCGGTTTGTCAAGCCAAACATATAATGCTGTCACTTGCGTATCCATTTAAGAACTCTTTTTTGAGGTTTTTTTATCGATCATAGCTGGGTGGTGTTTTAAGTGCATTCTCAGGGTTTGCTTCGATGAATGCAGTTGCTTTGATTAGTGATTTGGCCGAAAAGTGAAAGCTTGAAAAGGAAATAAAAGCACTTAGCATTTTACTGGGGGGTATTAATGTTTTAAGCCTATGCATATGGGGGTGGTTATTGTTGTGGAAATCTGTTTTTTTAATTAATGGGGGTGCAATTGATTTGAATTTTAATACCTTAGATACATCTTAATTAAAAGTATGTTTGTCATATAAGATCATTATATTTTCATTAATTTAAAACAAATTACCCAAAAGTCAAAAAGGAAAATGGAAAGAAATATGAGATAAATATCCCCAAGCAGGATGTGCGCAAAGCAGCAACTTCCAAACAAGAGAGAAAAGTACAAAGATATAAACAAGATTAAATTTAAAATTCAAAACCAGGATTTTTAAACTTTAAACTTTTAATTGTCAACCCGACTGAGGACTTCATCAGGGGTCACCCCCAGCCGAGTTGACCGGGGCCTTTTCTGTAGCAGTAGAACCGAAGTTCAAAAACTGCCGTGACCCGAAGACCCCAAGGCTGGGGGTGACCCCTGATGAAGTCCTCAGTCGGGTAGACCATTAAAAGTTTAAAGTTTAAAAATCCTGGTTTTGAATTAGAAATTTAATCTTGTTTATATCTTTGTCATATAAGGATGTACAGTACTGCAAACAAAAAACGACTCAGTCTCCGTATCTCCGGAACGGCTCGTGATACAAAGACAAATAAGGTATCATTTTTCATGATTTTAAGTATTCTTTTACCAAAAAAATTTTCAAGTTCTTGGGGGGTCATCTTCATATTAAACGAAGCACCAACTTTCGTTTTTCCTATGGGAGACATCAATTATTATAATTTATTCTGAAAGAGAACCCCCCATAACCCCTAAAAACGAAGCTTCATACGTCTGCGTCCACAAGTAGACCCCCCAGAAATTTTAAAAAATTAGAAAAATCCGATAAGTTATCTCCTGATAGCAAAAATTGGTATCGGTCAGAGCTCAAAACAGAAATCGGCTTAAATACATTTGGCGACTTATCTATAATTTGGCGCATTTTTTTTTCAAATACTTGTGCTTTTAAGTCAGGACTGGTTCTGGTAATAGCGGGTTTCCTAACTACATTTTGTGTGCTTTTTCGGGAAGATGCTTAGTGAAAATAGCCATTTTGTTCCTTAGAATCTGTAGTTTTCGAATCGCAATGGTGGACAGCCGAATGTAAAAATTTTTATGCCCGTTTTCTCCGAGGTTCGTGTTAAAAGCCGTAAATTAACGAAAGGAAAGGTTTCCTTTTAGATACTCAACAATACGAAATACCATGGTAGATATTTGGGACCTGTGATTAGGTAGGGGGAGAAGGGCAGAAAAAAAAAATTCCAGTTTTGATACTCTTCGTGGGAGTAAAATTCAAAAATTTCTACTTTTAGTAGAGTCATAAGTGGTGCAAATAAAGAAGACTGATGCTTGACTTGTAGAACACCCCTTTATAAAAGCTTTCCTCACATTGTAAGGTGGGATGGAAGCGTTAAATCATAGAGTTAGTACAAATATAGAGACAGCTTACTCTTCTCGGTCAGGCAACCTTGCATGTCGAAAAAGTCGGACCTGTGTGAGTGGCGGAAGTCAATTTTAACATGGGAGCTCTCGTAGGCGGGTCAAGTGTGAGTGGCAGAACGAAACCGAAAAACCGGTCACACTTTGAACAGCGTAGAAGATGTTTAAGCTGTCTCTATATTAGTACTAACTCTATGCGTTAAATGGAATATTAGGAGTTATTTATAATGTTTCATGAGAAAATACGGTCCATTTTAGAGTAATAACGTAGAAATCTATAAGACTCTGTAGAACTGGTAATGCGATAATAAGGAACTTTCATTCTCAACCGAGCGGGGATATTGATTGGGGCAGAAAAAAGTTTAAATTATATTTTACTGAGAAAAAGAGTAACTATCCAGTTTATAAGGTTTTCAGGACTGAAAAATTTGATTGGGGACACTCAGGGTGGCCTATCTTGAAAAGAATAACTCAGCTTTGGGGGGTTGAAAGGATGAAATAGAATACAAATTCTATTTTTTGACATATAGCGTGAAATTTCTTGAAAGAGTTATATCGAACAAGTCAATTTCTCTCTCCAACTTTCTAGAACGGGTCACCCGACAATGGAATTTGGGGACCGAGATAAGGGTAGGTGGTCGACGCAGAAAAATGTTGATACATTTAATTTTAGTCGTATAATAGTCTAATTAAGATTAAATATCCACAAAATGAGAAAATTCATCAGGCATGAATGCGAGACCCATATTAAAAAGTGTTTAATGGAGGGTAGCAGGATAAAATAGAATATTAGTAGTCGGGTGGTTTAGTACAAAAAAATGACCGAAAACTGCAAATTGTGATACTTTTATGAAACTTTCAGGGATGATATATCAGCATATAGTAAGAACTAAAAAATCGATGGGACCCCAAAATTTTAGCTCTTGGTTTGACCGCTCTGACGTCATAACAAAATGGCGTCCCTAGCGGTCCCAAAACGATGTCGTGGTAAATTTTTTAACGCTAAACACGTTTTAAGCTCTAAATATCCTTGAACATATCCTAACAATAAAATATTTTCTAATATTTACTTACTCTTGGAATAATAGGGGGGTGGTTTCACTAGAATGGTGTCATTATCACTTTGGTTTACTCTGCGTCCAATATCCATGGTGATGATAGTTTTTCTTGATTTTATTTACCTTCCAGATCCTATTTACTTATTATTAAGTGTCTAAGGAAATGTATTTTCTAAATATAAAAAGAATATTTTAGTTTTGGGGGGCGTGGTTTACTTAATTGCGCATATTTACACAGGCGTTAGTAACGCAATTTTTAAACAGTACTGAAATAAACTTCTGAGTACTGACACCAACACCAAACTTTCACGGATGATAGATAATCATGTAAGAACTGTAAAATCGATGGGACTCCAAAATTTAGCGCGTGGAATGACCGCTATGACGTCATAACAAAATGGCGTCCCTAGCGGTCCCAAAACGATACCGTGGTTAAATTTTTTAAGGCTAAACACGTTTTAAGCTCTTTATATCCATGAACATATCCTAAAAATGAAATATTTTCTAATATTTAATAAGGGGTTGAATAATAGGGGTGGTTTAATCAGAATGACGTCATTAGCACTTTGTTTACTCTGCGTCCAAAATCAATAGTGACAATAGTTTTCCTGATATTATTTACCTTCTGAATCCTATTTATTTGTTTTCAGGCTCTAAGAAATTTATTTTCTAAATATAAAAAGAATATTTGAGTTCTTTTTGGGGCGTAGTTTACCTATTTGCGTATTTTTACGAAGGCGTCAGTGATGCAACTTTTAAACAGCACTGAAATCCTTCTAATTGTGATACCAACGTCAAACTTACAGGGATGATAAATCATCATATAAGAACTAAAAAATCGATGGGACCCCAAAATTTTAGCGTGTGGCTTGTCCGCTGTGACTTCATAACAAAAGGCAGTCCTTAGTGGTCAGAAAATGATGTCGTGGTAATTTTTTTAACAGGTATTCTGTTTTGCATTTAAAACTTAATTAAAATGTTAAATGTTTTTTAATTAAGTATAAATATATAATCAAATATAAAATTAAAATGTATTAGACTCGTGAAAAGATAGATCCATATTAAAGCGGGCGTTGTTAAGGTGGTATTGTTATATCAGCATACTGATCAAAACTACACCCTTAAAACAATTCACAGCTATGAGCACAATTTTTATGACGTCATAGCTGTCAAACCACGCTCTAAAATGTTGGGGTCCCATCGATTTTTCAATTCTCATATGATGATCTATCATCATTGAAAGTTTTAAGTTGGTATCGCAATTATAGTACTAGTTTATTTCAGTACTGTTTATAAGTTTCATTTTTGAAGCCTTTATAAAAATACATAATCATGTAAACCACGCCTTCGAACACTAAAATATTATTTTTATATTTCGAAAATACATACATACATACAAAAATAGACTAATACACTTAATATTAAATAAATAGGATCTAGAAGGTAAATAACAACAAGAAAAACTATCACCACCATTAATATTGGACGCAGAGTAAACCTAGTGATAATGACGTCATTCTGATGAAACCATTACCCTTATTATTCCTAGATTAAGTAAGTATTAGAAAATATTTTATTTTTCAGGAAATGTTCATGGATAATTATAGCTTTAAACGGGAATAGCGTTAAAAAATTTACCACGCCATCGTTTTGGGACCGCTAGGTAGGCCATTTTGTTATGACGTCATAGCGGTCATACCACGCGCTAAAATTTTGGGGTCCCATCGATTTTACAGTTCTTATATGATAATCTATCATCCCTGAAAGTTTGGTGTTGGTATCACAATTGGAAGTTTATTTCAGTACTGTTTAAAAGTTGTGTTACTGACGCCTTTGTAAATATGCGCAATTAAGTAAACCACACCCCCAAAAACTCAAATATTCTTTTTATATTTAGAAAATACATTTCCTTAGACACTTAATAATAAGTAAATAGGATCTGGAAGGTAAATAAAACCAAAAAAAACTATCATCACCATGGATATTAGACGCAGAGTAAACCAAAGCGATAAAGACGTCATTCTGATGAAACCACCCCCCTGTTATTCCAAGAGTAAGTAAATATTAGAAAATGTTTTATTGTTAGGATATTTTCATGGATATTTAGAGCTTTAAACGTGTTTGACGTTAAAAAATTTACCACGACATCGTTTTGGGACCGCTAGGGGCGCCATTTTGTTATGACGTCATAACGGTCAAACCACGTGCTAAAATTTTGGGGTCCCATCGGTTTTTTAGTTCTTATATGTTGATATATTATCCCTGAAAGTTTCAAAAAGTATCACAATTTGCAGTTTTTTGGTAATAAGCCACCCGACTATAGGGAATATTAGAAAAAAAAAGTATTACACAATGCAAGAATTACTATTTCTTACAATCACAACCTTTTTTAAAATATGATGTTAGAAAAATATAAGAATATTTAACACCGTTTCTTACAGCTTAAAAAATAGAGAACTAAGCATTTGCTTTTATAAATCAGATGTCAAATTGAAAAATTATTTATTTTGTTATGTATAAATTAAAAAAAATGCCAGTATATGATGAATTTCAGCCAATAATGAAATCGTCGGAAAAACTTTTTAACTTTTAAAACTTTTTCTTTATAAAAGAAAAACTAATCATGGTAGAACTATGATATTTTAAACAAACATACGATTATTTTTTATAAAAAGATTGAAATTTCGTTTTTTTTTAAATTCCGATTAGTTTTGGAATTATTGACATTCGAAGTTCTTACCGTTCACTAGGGAAACAAATGTATTTTATATGTCTTGATATTTCTTTCTTGGATAACTTTCACTAGTGATATGAGTTTGGCTCGATGGTTGGCGACTATTTTTAGGTATTGCGCTTTCCTACAGAGCGCACAGAAATATCCTGGCCTAGTACTCGTAGAGAAGGCTCGATGAAAGTTTGAAATAGGAAATTTAACATAGGATGCTTCAAATTTTTAAAATTTTTGGGGGTCTACTTGTGGACGCAGACATATGAAACTTCGTATTTAGGGGTTATGAGGGGTTCTCTTTCAGAATAAATTATAATAATTGATGTCTCCCATAGGAAAAACGAAAGTTGGTGCTTCGTTTAATATGAAGATGACCCCCCAAGAACTTGAAAATTTTTTTGGTAAAAGAATACTTAAAATCATGAAAAATGATACCTTATTTGTCTTTGTATCACGAGCCGTTCCGGAGATACGGAGACTGAGTCGTTTTTTGTTTGCAGTACTGTACATACACACATACTTTGCAATCTAAAGGCACATACTGAACACACATGAGTAGATAACAGTTGTAGTACTACTTACTTCAGCACTAAAAAAACAAAACAGAATTTATAAATTTAAGGGATAAAATGTTTATGGGCTTGAATTATAGAATTACGTAACGAAATAAACTTTAAGCTCGTAACTATATTAGTATAATTAACTATATATTTGGCATCAATATATTAAGAAAACGTTATTTAAAAAAATTTAGTACAGCAGAGATGTGTAAATTATTGAACTCGACACTTAATTGTTACAATTTCCTAATTTATACCGTTTCCTTGCGTTTTAAGGTAGCAGAGAAGTACATGTAAAATATATGTAGAAGAAAAATACAGCTTTATTTTTACTTCTATCGAGTGTTTTATCAGATAAAATCCAATTAAATTTGAAATACAATATCGGAGTAAAATTAAAACTGAAATGGAGTAAAACACCATCCACATAAGTAATGATTTTACCATGAATTTTAAATGGATGAAAAGTAAAAAATAATAATGGAATAGAGCCTTTTGGGACACCCAGATTTGAAATATGTAGAATAGTCACAAAAAGTATTGCAAGTTTTAACGAAAGACTGTAAATGTGTGTGTGAGAGAGAATGCAGCTTGCAACGAGCACTATTGAGCCAGTGTTGCTCATTTAAAATTATCAACAAAGTAAGTTTCCCAGGCACCCACTTATCCGTTCTTTTACTCAAACGAATGCATCGTGTTAATTTAAATTAGATAGGCAACTAATTTTTCATCCGTCCCTCCGATATCAACCTAATCGAATCGTTCTAATTCATTTAATCTTTTAATTCGAAGTCCATGCAAGAATGTAACATCGGAGAGTGTAATCGGAAATGGTGCTAAAGAGTCAAAGCGAAAACCGGATGGGAATACAAATGCATTCTCTTAAGTTTCTAATTAACCCTTTGACGGCGGACACTTAGAGCGCCAAATTGCTGAGCCTCTCTGATTGGATTCTTCGCTTCTAACATTTAAATGAATCCACTTCCCAAAGAGGGGCGATAAAATGGCAAGCGACCCGACCCAAAGAAAGACGGATCCGATTTCTCTTTGATAACGGACTGCGATATCTGCTAGATCCCCCTCTTTGAAATGGAGTGTTCCTCGACGAATACGTTTTGTCCGAATACCCCTGGTTATGTCCTGCTGAATTGAACGTATTGGTGGGTGAATACGTTTTGTGGGTTTATAACAGCGGTGTAGATCGTGGTAAATGTGAATCAGTGTCGATGAAATTTCCATTATTAGAGATGTATGAATATGAATAGTAATGTACGTAATTTAGTTCAAAACGTTTAAAATAGCTTTCAAAATCGAAATTTATTTATATTACAATATAGCTGTTGACCTGTAGAGATACCATGAACGAGTCTGATGCTCTTTTTGTGAGCGATATCAAATTTACTTTCCTCGAAATGTTTTGTGGGTGTTTTTTCTTTTGGATTTTATAATAATAATAATAATAATAATAATAATAATAATAATAATAATAATAATAATAATAATAATAATAATAATAATAATAATAATAATAATAATAATAATAATAATAATAATAATAATAATAATAATAATAATAATAATAATAATAATAATAATAATAATAATAATAATAATAATAATAATAATAATAATAATAATAATAATAATAATAATAATAATAATAATAATAATAATAATAATTATAATTATAATTATAATTATAATTATAATTATAATTATAATTATAATTATAATTATAATTATAATTATAATTATAATTATAATTATAATTATAATAATAATTATAATTATAATAATCTTCATTTACATTACAGGTTTAATACAAAATTTAAGAAAAAATTTTATTTGTCACCAAGAAGAAAAATATCTTGTTTAGGTGACAGTAAAAAATGAGTATAATATAATTAATATGGAACAAAAATTGAATTATTAAAAAACATTATATTACACAAAGCATAAAATAATAAATCAATAACATAAAACATACAAAGTAAAACAGGCACAGCAAGGCGTTATATAATTACTATTGCTTTTCTATAATGAAAAAAATACATCTAAATTATCTATTTCATTTAAAAAATTATGTAGTGATCGTTTAAAAGTGGTAACATATGGAATACTTTGAAGATTGTAAGGTAGACTATTATATAGTTTGGGGGCAAGATAATAGAAGTGCTTACGAAAAATTTCTTTGTGTACACGAGGGACTTGAAATATTTCAGATCGTCTTCTAACAGAGATATTGTTTTTAGTAATACAAATGTTTTTATTTCGATGTAAAAATAAAATTACACGAAAAAAAGCAATGTAACGAACAGGCAAAAGACTAAGATTATTTTGATCCTGGAGATAAGAAGAACGAAAGTTTAATATTCTAAAGCATTTATTTTGAATAGAAATTAAAGGATATAAATTTGTTTTGTCGTCACCACCCCAAACAATAATACCATAGTTAAGCAAAGAGTAAAACCATGCATAGTATAGACTAATTAAAAATGACATACTGACTTTGTTTGATCTGAAGTTTGATCAAGCTAAACCGAAGTTTTCTGCATAACTCATTTATATGAGTTTTCCATTTAAGGTTAGAATCTACGAAAAGTCCTAAATATTTGAGACTGTTTACGTGTTGCATTATAGTACAATTGCAATTTGATACGATTCCATAGCAAGAGTTTGAGTGGAATTTAATATTTATATTGTATATTGTTGGTCTTAAGTTAAAGTAAATTAATTTAGTTTTATTCAAGTTTAGTGTTAAATCATTTAAAAAAGAGAACCATCTAACTATCACAATCATATCAGATTCTATTTTCAATTTTAAATAATTTAAATCAGAGCATGAATATGAATACAATAATACAGAGTCATCAGCATATGTTATACATTTATCATTTAAATTCAATTTACAAAAGTCATTGATGAAATTTATAAACAGTAAAGGACCTAATATAGAACCCAATTACTTGTTTAATTTTGTAATTTTAGTTTGTTTTTTACTTGTTTAATGTAATTTTACTTGTACAATGTTTAATTTTGTTCAATAAAATATCCAATATACATATTTAATTCCTTATATCGTTCCCTTCTGATTATTTATTTTTGTAAATCAGCAATTCGTGAGCAGCAAACGACTTCTCTTCCAGTTTTTGCTGCAGAAAACTTTCTGATAATTTGATGGACTTCAGTGCTCATCAAAAGTTCAAAATGGCAATTTCAAATAAATTGAAATAAACCTATCTTAGTAAAGATCTATTGGTAATAAACATTCTGAAAAAATAGTTTATTATAATCAAGGATTTAGTTAATCAAAAATAATTTAAATATTTTTTTTCAAATTTGGGAAGAATAAGTAAAAGTTTAAATTAGGGTCTTTAAAAGATAAACTTATTTTATACAGAACCTCTACTCACACACATGAATACACACACATGAATATAGTATTTATTATCAAAGTATAGTTCTAAAAATATAAATTCAGAATTACCTTAAGCCTTTAAAATATATAATTTACCGGCCTCGAAATATTTTAGTACTCCATTCCTTATCAGTGAATTTAAATTTTTTATGGTAAATATATACGAATTACGAGTACATCGATATTGTGTTCCAATTTGAACTTTAAAACTGAATCGAAAATAATTTCCTTGTAAAATTCAGTAATTTATTCAAATTGAAGAAGTAAAGTTATATTAATTACCAAAGATAATAAGTCAAACTATGCTTATCATTTCCCTTTATGGCTTTAAATCTTTATCCCGCGTCCAGAATTTAATTCTTCTTCACCACGAAAAAGTTAATTTTTCCTCCATTTTGAAATTAAATAAACATATTTTCTTCCTTCTTTTTCCATCTACTTTGTGTATTCTAAGTATAGAAACAGTAATTATAAAGGGGATCTCGCTTAGCTAATGAGAGTACTTTTCGATTGGCTCTCAAATCTCATTAAAATAAAAATTTAAGTGGGATTAATTTTTTCAACGAAAGCACTGAAACTAATGACAATGAATGACTAAAAAAATATTCCGAATTTCTTAATTTTTTTTATTTTCAAGGGTCTGAAAAGTATTCAGGCAGGGGCTTTGATTTTCTATTTTTGAAAGATTTTTAAATAATTGATTTACTGAGTAGTCTTCGATGTGTAAACATAATAATTTCTGTGTGTTTTTTTACTATTCATATACGTGTGCATGTTTTATGCATTTCATAGCTAATTAGACTTTTCTATGCTGTGTTTCTTGAAAAAAAAATTTATTCTAAAATTTTTTTATTCTCTCTTTAGATATAACTATTTTTAAACTCATTTTTTTCAATATTTTTATTTTAAATTAGATTACATAAAGTGATTCAACCCCTTAAAATTTAGGATGGGTTTATCTCTATGCGATTAGTAGCTTCTTTATTTTAATTTTAATTTTTGTTTATTCAAGCAACACATGAATTTTTATTTTTAAGAGATTTAATGAACTTAGAGCTGGACTGATATTAATTTCAATTGAATTTAGGAAAATGGATTTGATGCTATTAACTTGTAAATTAATACCTTTTGACCACACATAATATGATAAGTTTGAAACTAATTTGAACATAGACTATTTTGCAATTTAGCTTCCATTATACGACCGTAATAACATTTTGTAATAAACTCTATAATAGTGTAATAGTGCTAAAAAAGCATATATATCTTCGTATTCCTTCCCTTGTAATATTAGTTACAAGCATCATCAATTTCAACTTATGGAATATAAATTTGAAACTGCCAAAAATGCCCGGGTCCCGGGTATAGAACCTCGAACCTGAGGAGTGGAAGATCGATAAGCTAATACCAATACGCCACTTTGGTTCCAACTAAAACTTGCATTTACTGTATATTATATGGAGCACTCGGTTTGAACCCCCTAACAACCCAAAACGTTCAAGACAATTTTTAGGGTCTAACAATTCCCCTGCAGTGTGTGCGAAGAAAGTTTTATTATGGATTGGAATCGTTAAAAATTGCGGTCTCGGTGGGTATGATTCATATTAAAATTATAAGCACCACCAAGTTTAAAATATAGAATATACAAACTTGACAAAGCTAATAATTTAAGCACATCGTACTGTAAAATAGGAATTTGACAGCAAATGATTAGGCCCATTAAAAATACTTATACTAAAATGAAAAGAAAAATTTATTCGAATATAGTTTGAAAAATAACAAGTCCTGATAGAAGTTTCCAGTCAATCATAAACTATACTTTGTTTATTTAGAATATGCACCTGAGGCGTAACGTATTAGAAGCAGTTACTATTGTAATTATCATCGACAATTTTTTCTTGTGCAATGACAAGGCAGTCTAAACAGAAGTAGTTAAAATACTGTAAAATAATCGGTCACTGAAGTTTCGTGATGAGCGTTATTAGGCGTTATTGAGAGTTTTTGATCCTGTTTCAGGCGCCTATTCTAAATGAACATACTATAGAACTTGCATCTCCTATACATACTGCATGGCAGAACTCATTTTGAACCCCTTAACCCAACCCAAAACATGCCTTAATTTGTGCTCAACCCCCTAATCGACAACATCCACTAAACAAACGAATGACCATATTGGATTTAAGATTGGGGAAAAAATAACCGCTCCTTCTGCGGTCTCACCGAGTGCTCATTCAATTTCGATCGCTTCTTTCAAATCCCGCTCCTCCTCAGCGAGGATCAAGCCAGAGCAGATGAGCCTCTAAAAACACAGCACGTTCCAGGGAACAAAGCTTGACCCCGAGCACAATGGATGCCTCGTTCAAGACACTTTTTGGGGTCTTTAACAATTCCCCTGCAGTGTGTGCGAAGAAAGTTTGATTAGGGCTGGGAATCATTAAAAATTCCGGTCTCGGCTGGAGCGTACGCAACAATGATATGATTAAGTGGAGTGGGTGTATAGCTTTTAATCTGGATGAAAACTTGAGGACTAATTGATGTCGAATCCGATCACGCTTTCGGGGTATTTTTCACGACAAAGAAAATAGATGCTGCAGGATTGGATTGTGCTTAATGACATCCTAGGAGATATCAGTGCTTAAGTGGGGAATTTCTGGCTTTTAATAAGCGCAATTACCGTGGAGCTTCTCCCGGAAACAATTCTTCGCCATTTAATTTGCGGAATAATTAAATCACACCTGAAAAGATGGTGGAGGGGGAATTTGTGGATTCTCTCTGCGAGATTGGATTGTGATTTTAACTCGGATTGGAAGTTGGATAACTGTCATCATTTTACCTGAGGAAAAAAAGGAAGTGGAGCTTTATTTTCATTATAATTGCTTCCTAAATGCGAATTTTAAGTTTGATAACTATCATCTCTTTTACTTCGGTAAAAAGTTATTTTGTATTCAACCATTGGTAATTGATTTGATAGAAGTAGGGTTTCTGTGTATCTCATTGAAGCATTTTACAGCTTAACTAGTATAAAACTCATTTTAACAAAAGCCATGATATTGTTAAAATAGAATTCTTGTAAGGTTGGATATTTTTTCGTCTATATTACTTTAACCAGTTAACAGTTTCCAACATGTATTTGAAACATAGGTAAACAATCGGGGTGCTTAAAGATGGATTTAACTTGTTTCTAAACTTAAAAAGATCATTTGTAATTTAAAAAGGTTGTAAGACTGTAATTCAAGCACTGTTATAAAGTTCAAAGTAAAAAATAAGCAAATAATTACAGAAAATATTACATCCTAATATTTAGAAAAAACGTGTTACACCTCTAAAATCGTATAAATCTAAGAAGAAACAAAACAGAACTCATCGAAAAACTCAATGAAAAAACAATGTTGGAACAAATCTTCAAATCAGTTTTAGACCGAATTTTCCAAAGCGAAATCGGTTTTTGTCCGACTCAGCAATAGACGGACACAATTGACGTCAGTGGGTGCCCTTCTATTGAATCCATCTGAAGTAGATACAAGTTTTTTTTCCAAAGTCGTCCTTCCATATAGTATAAGATTTTATAACCAAAAACGTGATAGCTTCATTGTTGTTTGGTCAGTTTTTGTTACCCAAACTACTCTGTCCCCCTCAAAAGTGTTAACGATTTTACTGATCTGGTCTGACCAAAGTTTCATATGAGTGTGTGTTAGCTCAAGATATGGTTACTGAAGAATTTTAAAAACTTTTTGTGTATAACACTTTATGGTGGGGGTGGTTACTCTCTGTGATTGCAATATTTTATTCAGATAAACTAATTTTATTACTATAATGAAGATAACTTAAAATATATGTTTTATTATTTTTTAATTTTGAAATTAGCCGTTTATAGTTTCAGAGAAATATTTAAATCGCGTATGAAAGTGCTACTAACATAAAAAATAAAGTAGAGCTATTTTCCTAGATGGTAATAAAAGGATTAGCAACTAAATAAATAAAATATAGTACTTGAAAATGCAAAATTAAGCTTTAACAGTGCGATTCATTACTGAAATAGATTAATGGGATTACAGATTAACTTCATTAATTTCGTATTTCAATATAACTTATCTAATTTGTTCAAGTGAAATTAATAATTAATGAGGTTCACGTTATTATATTGTAACGTAAAAATCTTGGTGTGATAAAAAAATTTTAATTTTACTAAACAATCGTTATTTTAAATTTGTAAACAAATATATTTTATAGTTTTTATTTTTAATTTTCAATGTCATTATTTCAATGATAATTTTCTTACTCTGACGTAAGTAATTTGCATGTCATTTAGTGATCTCTTTCATAGATATTCAAGTTTAAACAAGTGAATTTTTTTAAAGAATACAACTCATATTTAAATTTAAAAGTTTATTTTCTTACAAATCGATAGTTCTTGTATTCTCAAAACATACAAATCAAAGCATGGAGATATATCCCTACACATTAACCCTATTTATACGCTAAACTTTTAAAAAAATAAAACATTGATTTATGCATAGAACATTTTTAATGTCTTTTCTTAAATAAAAACAGAAAATTTTCACTTCACTCATTCGTGTTTTTACAAAGGAAACAAAGAAAAACTTTTTTGGCTTTTAGCAATCCAAAACGCACTTCAAAGATGGTGTCTGACCTCCAATTTAAAAAAAGTCGAATTGCAAAAACAAAGGCAAACAAACTATATATCCATACAGCGCATGCCCCCTCCGAAAGAAAAACATCTTATCTTCATCTTATTCTTCTAGGTGTCACTCGCGCGCGATCTTAGCATACACTCTTTGCGCTTGTATTATTCATGTTTATTCTCCAATTGTTTATTCACGTATGGAAGAGAAAAAGCAAACAATCTCTCCTGGCTATTTAGCATAACAAGAATTTCATCGACTCAGTGAGAAAAATAACTGTCTCCTATAAATACCATACACACAATGCTTCCCTTTCTTCTTAGATTACGTCTATTTAAGAAGACTTCTAACTAAGCCGTTAGTAAACTTTGATGTCAAAATATCAAATGTCACATTAGTAAGAAAGGTTCTCTGAACTTCTTTTTGCCGACTAAATCTTGATTGAAGCTTGAGAAAGCGAGGTTTGTTTCTCTAGAGAGGACGCCATTATTTTTCTCTCTCCGCCGAATATTTTTGTATTTTTGGAGGTGGTTTTTTTTATAATAAACTGCTAACTGAATGTGATGTATTTTCTTCAAACCCCCCTCCCCGCCCCTGAAACTTAGGATGAATTTATGTTGAGGTTTCGAAGAACAGATTAGTTTCCATGGAAACGCCTAAGCGGAAAGAAATTTTGTTTAAAATTTATTTCACGCCCCGAATGTTTTATTTATTCCTTTCCGAGTCGTTTTGTTTCTTCTCGAGCACAACTTACCTCTCAAACGTTGAGAAATAACCTTTTCATAAAAAAAATTAGGAGAGAACCGAGTTGTGTATGTTTGTTTTTTAATTACTAAATTTGCTTAAATGAGTGTTTTTCCGTAACTTTCCGGAATATCTTAAAAACTTAATTTAAGAAGACACACGATGTCGCTTTTAATTGTGAAAGGTCAAGTTAAAGCTGAATGTAGGAACCTCTTTAAATGAGTTTTTTGAATATGAAGGAAGTTTATTTTTAGTCTGTAAACGTTAACGCTTGAACTACTATTAATAAAATCCAAACATTTTATTAAATTCTAAACTAATTAAATTTCATCAAGTTTTTGAAGTTTGAAATTCTACATCATAGGGGCCGTTCAAATATTACGTAAGCACGTGGTCATTTTTAACCCCCCCTCCCCCCTTGTCAGCAAAGATAAGCAAACCTCAACCCCCCCCATAATTACGTAAGACTCTGCCGGACCCCCCCCCGAAATTTTGACATCCGTATTTGTAAGTACAGTTTTTTTCCTTGAAAATTAGGTGACTCGTACAAAGAGCATGTCTTTTTGGGTGTAACCCTAAGGGTTCAAAAATGAGTCGAAACACTACTTTTCGGGGTTACAATTTCAAAATGTTAGGGTGGTCCATCTCCAGAAAAAAGTGCTTACGTCAGAATTCCTACTTCAATTTATTGTTACAGTTATTTTTGGTTGAATTTTGAAACTGTTTTTGCAAGAACCAAGAGATTTTTGAAAATGCACCATCTTACGTAAGCATCATTCAAAACCCCCTCCCCCCCTTGTCAGCAAAAATAAGCAAAGAGCAAACCCCCCTCTCCCCTTAGGTGCTTATGTAATATTTGAACGGCCCCATATATATTTTTTAAAATATTCTAAGAATTCATTAACAATTACATTTATTTGTGGTTTTAATTATTTCAAATACCACGAATTTTGATGTGTTTGAAATTAATAACATTTTATTAGAACTTTATATTTCCAACTGTTTTCATAGTTTATAACAAACATTTTTTAACCTATAATTGTTTACTCGTTATTCAAGAAAAAAAATCCAAGAAAAATACTTGCTTTTGTTAACGTGGTTTCTGCATCTTAGTAAAAGATAACATAATTTAAAACTGCATGTTTCCTAGCGTCCTTCCCTATTTTTAACTGTTTTTTTAATCTCATTGTGTGTCTTTTTACAAGAAGTATATTTTCTTGCCCAATAGAAATTATTCAAATAAGAAACAAAGAGGAAAAATATGGAAACAAGTAAATAAAAATTATTATTTTTTATTTCCAATGGCAGGTAATTGAACAGTTACGGATAACAGAGTTCATCAACCAACAGACATGCCGTAATTAGTACCTTCTTCGCGTTACCCAGTGGGCACCTGTGGACCGAAGCCACGGAGGTGAAGTACTGTTGCCCACGCCACACACACGCATTCGCTCGCACAACCCCTTTTTACAGGGGGCCACATTCATTCATCACTCACAAAAGGACAGAAACTAACATCCATGCCAAACGGAGGGATTCGAACCCCAGACGTATGGCTTCGCAGTCAGATGATCTAACCACTACGCCCGGCTATGAATAAAAATTATTCATTGCAAATAAATAGGGTTTTATTGATAAAATAAAAATTAGTGATCTGTTTATAGAATGTCTCGTCTTGATTCTAACAAAATAATAGTTAAACTAAAAAAAGCTTTTTAAGTAAGCTAAGCTTGAAATGATACCCCAACCCCATAAGATTTTTATCGTTAATAAAAGCCCACTCAACATTTCAATAAAAGGCCCCAAAATTCATCCGCTCTTACGCTCCCTGAATGCTGCCATAACAACACCATCTCTGATCGTTTAATTACCAAATAATACAAAACGCAGCAACCACCGTAATGGAATCAAATTCGTAATAGCCGTAATCACTCTAACCAGCTTCCCATTCCCCACCGCAAAAAAAAGCTAGGCATGTCATCAACCCATTACCAACCCTTGTTTATTTATCAACCTTCGCTCGCTCACGACTTTTTCACAAAATGACTGCTACTTATCCGAATAACGTTCGTTGTGATTCTATTAAGATAGACGATATTTAATATGAATCCAAGTGCCGGTATAAATAAGGCGTCCGATAAAATCGACCTGCGCAAGACGTGAGTGGTCACCCGACCGTGACGTTTCGCCGTAGCCACTCCCATCCGACACTTCATAAATTTTGGATATTGCCCCTCCCTAAAAATAAGAAGGTGAAGTAAAGTGAATAAGAGACGGTTTTTATTTGACGGCGAGTTTCTAGGAGCCACGTGCCGCTGCTTTAACATACTCTAAGTTTTTGCGGGTGTAAATATTGTTTATCTGAAATCTTTCCTTTTTCGGAGCGGGGCAAATTTATGTCTGTGCTGTTTGAAACCTCTTCAGCCGGGGTTTAGCACTTGAGGCTGCTGCGGGAAATATCCCAACGCGGAAAAATGATAGAAGTAAATCTTATTTGCTAGAAAAATTTAATTTCTGGGGAGGTAGTTAATCTTCGGGGGCCTGGAGGAGTTTTTGCGCTGGTGTGTTGGGTTTAAAATAACATTACGCGTTAATTTTGATTTTAGTTGTTGAGAATCGTATATTTTATTTGACTGGTTTTATGAGTCGATGTGGTTTGGCTGGATTTAGGGCTTTTATGAGTAATCAAATGGTGACTACTATGTAAAGATTGTTTGAAGGTAATTACATTTTAAATGAAATATCACATTCAGTGTTAATTCCTTAAATTTTATTCAAAAATTAAATTATAATTCTTAACTGTGTGTTTCAAGCTCATCTAAAAAGTATTAGTACTGAAATTGCTCATTAATGACCTTTTCATTCCACTTTACCAGCTATTCCATTTATCCAAGTATTTTACTTAGACACCAGAGTTCCCAACTGTAACGTCTCGATAATTATCTCAATAATCAGACTAACGTAAAACTCAAATAGGAACCTTATTTAAAATTTTTGCTAAATAAGTATAATTTTTTTGAAAAAAAATTGTCTTCAATAACTGCAACAAAATGGTTGTCTGGATCTCTTCACAGCTAACCCGAAGTCTCCTACGAACTCGCTAGCCAATTACAGTTAACATGTCTCAGGAACTTGCCGGACAGTCACAATTAACACTTAACACAAAGTTCGACTGTAGTTTTTAGAGTACATTAAATATTAAAATCACGAGGATTGTTCTTCGTGTCATCCCTTTCATTTTATCTGGCATTTTCCCCACATTCTTAGGGCCTCACGAATGTATTTCCGAATTCCCTTTTCTGCTATAAGTATCCACAATTTTCTTTAGGTTTTTTACCACTCCCAGAAAGTCACCAATACAGTTAACTAAAAATAATAATTTCTATAAGCTTTATGTGATATTTGTTCCAATGAATATAATATTCTTTAACAAAGAATTCGATATTATTCGAATCTATTTGGTGAAATATTAGGTTCCAAATCTCCGACATTCCACGAAATTCTCCGACATTCCACGAAAAAGCCAAGGCACAATACTAATAGCGTTACTTAGTTTCGTAAGATTAACTCTAATAAATACTAACATTTTGCCGCATACATTCACAACTATTCATATAACTATTTAGTGATTATTTAGCAAAAGGAGAACGTCTGGGAATTCCGTGCATTCGATTTCATTGCTAGACCACTGTTTTGGCCTTTTAGCTCACTTGAAATGCACATTCGCCAAAAATATTCCCCTTGCGTGAATCTAAGACGTCGTAAGCATTAGATAGGCTGCCTTGAAATATCTAGATCTACCAGTCAAGTCTGACAAATTCTCCCCTGGAGACTTTTCCCCTCTTCAAAGCTTAGTCCCGGTGACCTCAAAGCCAAAACGTTTACTTCCCTACCCTTCGCCTTTAGGCTGTAAAATTGATTTTCCTGTGGGATAGAAGACGTAGAGGAAAATCATGTCAGTGAGTGTGAAGTTTTGGTACGAAGGGTTTTCGACGACTCTCATTATATTGGGGTGCATTTTAAGACCCTTCAAGGATATTATGCCTCTGGAACTATGGATCTGGCTCTAATAAGAATGTCTAGGTTGAGGACTGCGAAATGAAATAAAGGGTGAAGGAGGTGTTGGTACCGTAAACAGGAAATATTTTAATCAACAATCGTTTTGGATTTCTGAGAACAACGCCAGAAATTGTTTTCAATGGAAGACTCTCATATTCCCGTTGGATAGAATGCATCTTAATTTGTTTTCACACGAAAGGTTTTACCTGTAGGATTAATTTTGTACTATTTCAATGCTGTGCAGACTCGATATTATCATGAAATACTCTTATTAGCGTTTTTAAAAGTAAAAGTAAAATTATTAAGTATTATTACGTAACTATTTTATTGAATGAAAATGTAAAATTACAGATTAAAAAAACGATTGTTATACAAACGTATGGAGTAATAAAATGCAAAGTTTTCCCCAAGAGCTTTATCTCTTGAATGAATTTTTATGCATAAAATGCATAAAAATAGTTTAAAAACTGTTTCAAAAATTTCCGTAATGAAATTATTGTCGTATTGAAATTTTTATTCCCTAAATATACTTAGAGTAAAAAAACAGTGTAAGCTCTTAACCCATTACTGCCTGACGTCCATTTTTAGGGACCTTTTTTAAAAATCCTCTTATTTCTACAAAAATTGTTTCTTTGAATCTAAATTTGCACTGATGTATCTCTGATCTTCATAGAACATGAAGAACACAAGAAGAAAACATAATTTAAAATTTTATTAATTTCTTTTAAAGTTGGAAGAAAAAGTTGTAAGAAAAGGGCCAAGTGCTTTTTTAAAAATTTGAGAAGAAAAAGCTTAAAAATCCTAGTTGTTATTTTAAAAAATGTTCAATGCCGATATATATTCCTGTTTATACATTAAATCAGTTGGGGAGTTTTTTTATTTTTCCGAAATATTTTATCTTGACCTTGTTTTGGGCCCTCGAAAAGCGTCTCTAAAAAGGGACGTCAGGCACGAATGCCCTCGTGGTTTTCCCCGTAGTGAAATGCTAGTGTTTCCTTATTTTTTTAATAAAAACTCGTTCGATTCTTATGTAATGAATTAAATAACTGATATTTATAAAATTACTCTAATTTTAGATAATAAATTTATTATTTTTGTTTAATTTTTTTGGAAAATACTGTTATTTTTGCTAAATTAATGGAATAAAAAGTCTTAAATTATAAGGAATTAATTAATTTGTATTAATTAAAAGGAATTAATTAACTATTTTAGAATATTTATTACTTATGCAAATATATTCCGGTTATATTTTAATTAAAAGTTTAATAATTATCTTTTTGTCATTAAAATTGCCAAAAAAGTAGCTTTTGTAATAAAACTTCGGCTTTTTTTCTAATTAGATGTCGCTAATAATTGTGTTTTACACTGCAGATCAAACTATATCATCTGGCTTGCTAATGCACATCCCACTAAAGCTTGATTTTGGGGGGAGAAATGTGTGTTCCTCAATAAAATTAAATAAAATGAAAAAGTATGGGCATTTGAAAGACTTAAACTTCACAAATTGAGATATTCTGAAGGATTTGAGGTGTGCAAAAGTAATTATTACTTAATATTAGGTAACATATAAGCAAAGAATACTTTTTTTATTTGCAATTAACATAGATTTGTGCGGAAAAAACGTGTTTTAAACCATAAAAAATGCTCAAATTACGTTAATTAAGATTAATTTCACAGTTAATTAGATAAATAATTAATATTTTTTGTTCATATTCATGTAACAGTATGGTTCCGATCACTTTTGCTGCACTTAAAAAGGTAGAAGATGTTTTTGAGGCTTTAAAACAGTTTTCTACAATGCGTTTACTATAGGGAAAAACACGAGGGCATTCGTGCCTGATGTCCCTTTTTAGGGACGTTTTTTAATTTTGGTGTATATATTAAAATTTTAACCTGGAATTTTTTCACTATTTTTCCAGTTGTTTTGGGCTATTTACTATGTTTTTACCAAATATTTAAGAAAAATAAAAGTTAGGCATTAATGGGTTAAAATAGCCTCTAACTCTCCCCAAAATTTATCGTCTAAAAGACTGCTTTGTATGAATTTTTTTTCAATGTGATTAAATGCTTTATTATGCAAATAATTTCCTTGGTTTGGCAATAAAAAAATTATAAGATCACAATATGTGAGCTTGATATTATACTGGAACAAAATTAACCTATTTTTAAATATGGAGACGCAAAACAATAGTAGTATGTTAAGTTTTTTTTTCTATAAACCTTATCATTTTAAAGTCTACCTACTCCTATTTTTTACTTTTCTAGAAGCAAAATGGTTCGTGAATTAATTTAAAAGTTCCATTAATATTTTATTAAATTGTTAAAATACTACTTTCATTTTTTCTTTTAATTTTTTTGGAGGCAAAATGGTACGTGAATTAATTAAAAATACTCCTATTTTTTACTTTTTTTAGAGGCAAAATGGTACGTGAATTAATTAAAAAGTGCCATTAATATTTTATTAAATTGTTAAAATACAACTTACATTTTATATTCCAACCCATTTCTTTAGTATATTTCATAAAAAATCTTACATGTTTGACAAATATCCCCTCAAAGATTTCATCCCCAACAAAATCTTATCCTTCAGATTGTCAAGACAAATGTACTTTTTATCCCACACACGTTAACGAACATCAAATACATTTCTCAGAACAAAGCCCAAAAGCTCACAAAAATTAAGACGTTTAATGTTTTTAATTTCATCCGAAACGTCAACTAAAAAACTTCCCGCATTCCCCTGTCACAACCGTATCGTAATCATCTTATTGTTCTGGGACACTGCTATGTACCTCATACATAAAACAAACATATTTTTAGCATGAAGCCCATTTCAACTATTCTCAAAATGAAGATGAAAAACACTAAAATTATTACTTTAATGAGCCTTTTTCACCAGTTCCATAAAAGAGAAGAACCCAAAAAAAGAGTCGGCTTTTTTCACTATATCTGTTTAGAAACAGCGACTCAGTCTCCATGATTAGTCACTTTTCTTAATGAGCGGCTAAAAGAGAAAGTATGTTTGAAAAACCTCCAAAAAAATATTTCGACAATAAGGATTTCCAGTTTTCTTGAGACTACCTTTTTCTAGCTGTAAGAGTTTGAACCGTATCAAAAAGAATCGATTTTTCAACAACTCGAGCGACATCTCGTGGTGGCAAGAAGAGTCTCGAAGAAATTCTCGTAGGTTTTCAGGAAGGTTCAAGGACATTATTGTGGCAGACATCTAAAAACTGTTTTATCGAATTGAGATGGGGATGGTAGAAACAACCATTTCTTTTTTTTCTTTTGATTTTCAGTCCAAATGAATTTGTTATTAAGAGAGAAATAAAGACCATGTAGATGCTTATTATATTAACTAGCAAACTTATCAATTAAAAAGACATAAAGAGTAGGCGTGTGCATTCACATTAATTTATTCCACTGGAACCCATTAAACAATTTATATTTTATGAAATATCGTAGTTGTTTTGCCTTATCTATTGATAAAGGATTTATTTGTAGAATTAAAAAATGTCTAAATTAAGATACTTAAAAACTTAATTTCGAGTAAAGCATACATAAAAATAATCAATATAAATTTTTTGACAAAATATTGCATATATTTTCACCGGATATATAACAATTGTAAAATTCTCGTTGACAATTTTTTTATAAATCATTAATATATAATATTCTTTATAAAACTCTGACAGTGAAGAAGTTTTAATTATTTGGTTTTTCTGCATCATTAATGTTTTGTTTTGTCATTAATATTTGAAATTTAAAATGCTTGTAAAATGCGAATACATGCGGAAATGCTTATTTTAAAATTCTCAGTTGCACTAATCCTTTAAAAAGTTTAAAATTCCCTGCATGAATTCGAAATACATACATATAAGTTCATCTGAAAATGTGAATTAATTGAAAAAATGTATTTTTTTCTTATATAAATTATTTTATTTATATAAATTAATTATTCTCCACAACATAGCAACAGTATTTTCTAGATCCGCACAATAACATCATGCCCCCAATAGCCACTTGTACATAGTGTGTTCCGACAGTCTTAAAGTTAACAAAAACTCACCCAAACCATGAATATATCGTTTAAATAAAATATCCCTTTTTTTGCTCAGAGCCCTCCAACAGTTATTCTCTCCAAACAGAAGCAAAGCCTGACTCGAAGTTAAACAGCTTGTTTGGTACTAGCAAAGGTGGTAATCTAGTTCCAAATCTATTCTCTCCCCCAGGCAGAACTGTTATTTTTCGCCCCAAAGAGTGTTTTCATTGATCGTTTCTTCAAAATGAATGAACTTTAATGAGCCCAAGTTTCTTAAGTGTGAAGCTATTGTAAGAACAATTTACTGATTCTTCCGATTCCCTCCAGTTTTTGAACCCTCTGCCTCCTGTTTTATTAAAGGGCTCCCTCGACCTAATCGACTGGTTCTGAATCTGCCCTCCATTTTAGAGTTTAGTCTCCTAGGAGTAGATTCTTCATTAAATCAGGAGAGATATTTTCTTCTTATGGTTCCCGTAGGACATTCGGTTTTTAATGATAACTAAAAACCTAATTGAATTTTCAAACTCTTGATTTTCCGGATGTTTATTTGAATGGTAGCTTGGGGGTGTGGGGAACATTTAGCTTGGGAATTCTTTTCTGGGGGTTATAATTTTGAAACACTGGATTGTTATTTGGAGATTAGATACTAAAGATGAATAATTTGATGCTTACAACCTAGGGGAAGGTTAAAACAGTTGTATACCATCCGTTTTTTAATGCAGCTATAAAGAATAGATCAAATAACCCCCGCTTTACTTTCAAACATCGGAATTTTAAAGGATATTATGTCTTGATACATCCAAATGGCTTTTGAATATTTGTTTTGTTAAAGATATTAAAATGCGTATAAATTTGTCAAAAAATGTGCTCCGACTTATAAAAAAGCACACATTTTATAGCATTTTGAACGTGCTAGGATGTGATTTATAAACACACCATTTTTATTTTCTTTACTAAATTTTGAAACAGTTTCTGACATTTTTTATAAGTGATTCAAAGTATTCAGATATTTTATTCAGAAATGTACACATACATCTATCAAGTATGATTTTTTGTCACTTTTAATACTTATAACCTTCAACATCCATGTATTTAATTTTCTTATTTTTTTAAAAAGAAAACTTAAATTTTATGTAAAATTTAACGGTTTTAAATAAGTTTTTAAATTAGTTATTTACAGTGATAACTTAATAAGAGTGTGTTTTTATCGATTGCAGTATTTTTAGAAATTGTATGAATGAAAAGAGACATCGCATATTTAAAGTCCCGCTTGATTTATTTAGGGTTTGAAAAAACTGATACGCTCTATATAATTACCAGAATTTATATCGCCGAATTATTAAAAGGATTATTCCATTCAGTGAGCCAAATCTGCTCTTTTCTAGAATCCTCCGAGGATTAATGTGTTAATTGCATCATTTGGCATACAGAAATTGTTTTGAAAAACAACTCAAAAACAAAAACAATCCCCGAATCAAAAACCCTCCAAACAAAACAGCAAAAAGCAATCTTCTTAAATGCTCAGTTAGGCTAGAGTGGATTGCTCCAAACTTAATCGTTGATTGGAGCTCAAAGAGCACAAAAAACGTTGTTTAAACCCGCATGAACGCTACAATCTCATCCAGGAATTAGTTTTTGCCCCACTTTACCCTCCGTCAGGTTTGATTCGGAAATTTTAATACGGATTCAGGGTGCAAACATTGACTTAGCAATTGTTGGAGAGAGAGCATGAAACAAACAAAGCTTGCAGAAGGGGGTCAAGCAGAGCCCTATTTATCTTGGTCCCTTTCTGCCGGGACCTGGAATAAATGAAATCCTTTGACTGTGAGAGATATTCTTTTCGGAATTGAATGTTTTTTCTCGGCCCCTCTCGGGGAAACTGGTGTTTTTGTTTGGCCCAGAATTAATTAACACGCTGGTTAATTATAAGCCCTTGCTCACCGTCCCCGGTTTATGTTCCGAGGGGCCGGTGGAGCAAATTAAATGCAATATTTTGTTTGTTAAATTTCCGTTTAGAAAATTATTTCCACTCGCTGCTGGGAAATTAGCTTTAATTGACAAAGGGGTCCGCTTTGTGTGCTGCCCCGGGTGTCGATTCATGTCCGTTTGGCCCGCTGTTGTTTTTTGGCCAGAAAGTAAGCAGTTGCGGTTAATTAAATGAGATCTTTTGAATGGAGAACTTATTAGAATGGGGTGGTTCAATGTGGTTTATGATTAAAGTTTAAAATAATTGCCACTAATAATTTTGAAAGTGACAATGTTATTATCTATGACTTTACAACTTGCTTTAAGTTTATTTTGTATGGATTGGTGTAGATTTCTCACACTTAATGATGATGTTTTTATGAACTGAAACAAAGAAACTGCATTTGGTTGAATGGGTGGTAGTTTTATAGATCTTAACCTCTTCACTAGGGTGTATCGAAAAAACCTTTTTTTCGATTTTGATGATGCCTTAGTGCGGAAAAGTTGTCTAAGGTGACAGAGAGTACCTGTGAATTTTTTCAGAATTTTCGGATAATGTCTTTAGGTGCCGCCAAGGCCCTGAAGGTCCCCATGTTAATCCAATGGAGCGCGCAAGCCAAGAAGGCCGAAAATTGGTTTTTCGACCCTCATTTCTACCCTAATCACACGACGAATGTCTTCACTCGAGTTATGGACCCTATATGATCTAGGCTATCCGACAAAACTTGAATAATAGCCTAAATCTCTATATTACGTTTCTTTGTATGCTCCAATTTCGTCGAAAATCGCTTATTTCCTCGTTCAAATCAGAGCCCACAATCAACATAATATTGAGATTTAGGCTATTATTCAAGTTTTGTCGGATAACCTAGATCATATAGGGTCCATAACTCGAGTGAAGACATTCGTCGTGTGATTAGGGTAGAAATGAGGGGCGAAAAACCAATTTTCGGCCTTCTTGGCTTGCGCGCTCCATTGGATTAACATGGGGACCTTCAGGGCCTTGGCGGCACCTAAAGATATTATCCGAAAATTCTGAAAAAATTCACAGGTACTCTCTGCCACCTTAGACAACTTTTCCGCACTAAGGCATCATCAAAATCGAAAAAAAGTTTTTTTCGATACACCCTACTCTTCACGCCCCGGTTCCACCGTGGTGGACCTTCGCTTACCCCCTCAAAAACAAACTTTTTATTAAAAATTATCAGCTAAAAGCTGAAATATGTATTATTTGATGTTTTTACTTCCTATTTCAATCGAGAGATGGCGCTTTAAAACAAAATTTTGCTCACAGCACATATTTAAAAAGAGGATTTTGGAAAAAATGGCGTCGTATCTAAAACTTGGGAATGTTAATTAATTTAAACCTAATTTAATTTATTTATGAGACTTAATTTAACTAGTTTTATGAATTAGTATCCTTTCAAGTAGAACAAAACAGTTTGTAAAGAAATCCAACAAATTTTGAGTTTTGGAGAGCATGATATAGAGAGGTCCACCAGGGTGGAACTTGGTTCTTAACGATGGTAATTGTGTAGGAGTAAAAATTAATAAAAAACGGGTAAATAAACTATTTTGAGAATTTAAAAAACTTATTTTATAATTTAAATGATAATTATTATATTTGTCATTTAAAAATTTGAATTTCATAAAGAAAAAACAAATTTAAAAAATTTTTTTTTCAAAATTTTTTAAAATTTTCAAAAATTTTTAAAATAAATTCTGTAAAACTCAAAATGAATACTATTTTCTACAGTATAAATGTACATTTACTTCGATTATTGCATAAAAATGTTAAAAACATGCACAAAAAGTTTTATATGCCTCTAAAAATGAAATTTTTGAATTTTTAAAAAATTAAATTTTCTAAAAAATTATTTATTTTAAAAAGGAAATTAAGTTACAACCTTCAAATAACCTACTATGACAAAAAAATTATAAATAATTCATTTATTTAAATTATAATTATAGAAAGTAACAATTTTATACCATAGGAATTGTGTCATGTTTTACTACGTTTAGAACTGAGGTCCACCAGGGTGGACCTTAAATTGTAAGCCCCCTAAAAAACATTTTCTTGAATTGAAGATTTTTATGAACTTTGTGAAGCATTTTAATACTCTTTTAAGAAAAAAATTTGAGTTGAAAGAATTTTTTTATACCTCGGGTCTGAAGAGGTTAACATGAGTAAAAAATTAAATTGGGTTAGGTTGAAAATTACAAGTAATTATTATACATAATTTTGAACAGCTATTGCTAAAATTTATAAATATGATTATTTGTCGATTTGGATAAAAAATTAAAACACTGTATCCGCTCATTAAAGGTTCTCTATTGGACAATCATTTTTAAATTAGTTTAATATTTTAAACATCAAGTAAGCGTTAAAACTTAAAAGCATCAAATTTGTTATCAAGTATTCTTTAACGCATACATAACAATGTTTGTTTAAGGTGATACACAAATAAACCTTCCTTAGCATTTTTGAAGCAGGATAAGGTTTGATAATGAATTCACAATTTTTTTTGTTTCAGTTTGTTAAAGTTTTATTTGTTTTAGAGTTACTTTTAATTGGAAATTTTTGGTGGAGTATATTTGTTTAAAATATTAATAAATGGATTTAAAAGCTTTTATTTTAGTGTAATCAAAAGAGACCTAAATGTCAAATTGAAATAACTTTTTTATATTCTTTCAATTTCCTTTCAGTAAGCTTAACTCTTCCTTAACCGTCTAAGTAAAGTATCCATTTTGTTATCCATTGTTATCCATTTTTAAGTATCCAAGTATCTATTAACAAATTTCAGTACCTTCATATATTTTAGACTTCAGAATCACGTAACAATTACAATAATATCCTCAACAACCTTGTGATTTCTTTTGCCATGGTCAATTAATGTCTAAATTAACATCCAAACTTGTGACATGCCAGTCTATACCTAGTTAGTCCTAACAACAAACGAAAAGGAACTGCATATTACCTCAAAGTCAAAATGGTGCTAATAGAAAGTTAAAACAACTCTCATTACAATTCTAACACCGTACAAACTAATTGACTGAATATCCTTCGCAAAAATCTCGATTCATTTACAAAACGCGAGTATTACAAAGCCTTTCGGATTGCTCCCAATCAATAAGAGTAATTCAGATGCAAGGCGGGGCCTAAACCAATTCTCACACAAGCGTTGAAAGGCGTTGCTAAAATATGTAAAGTACATAAAAATGATCCACTTCACTTGGCCCATATCTGCAAGCGGGACACGCGCCCCGTTCAATTCGCCAAGTCAGACTTTGTTGGAATTTAGTGACATTATTCTTTCATTAGGATGGGGCACAAGGCTCCAATTTACATTCATGACCTCTGGAGCGAAAGTTCCCGAACCCATCAATCATCTCGCAATCGCCATTCCAGCGAGTGCATAATTCAATTTCGGCGTTTGTGACGGAACTGCTAAAAATGCCGTTTCGCGATAACTGCGCGGGCCGCTTATTACGGGCATTGTTAAGAAAAAGAGGGAGTCTTTTCCTTTTTTTTCTTTTTTTTTTCACTCACGTGAGGAATTTTAGCCAATTCCCTTCTTCTTCCCTCCTGCTCAAATGTTTTTCTTTCGCTCTGTCGTCGGGTAATGACTTAATCAATGGGACAGATTGGGCGGATCTCACGGACGATCTTTTCGCAGTCAGGATGACGGATTTGCCAGGGAAAGGCTTTTCGCAGGCCGCCGGGCTTTATGGAGTGTATTCGGGATGCGGGGAATTAATTTGCCTTGCATTTTCTGGATCCTAATGTTATTTTGTAAGGTTTACTCTTAAAACAACATTTTCAAAACGGAGTAAAAATTACTCAAATATAAGTATTTGAGTATAATTATAGTTTGTCTTTCTTTAGAGGGCGGCTGAGAATTGCAAAATCTTATATTGCGGAAGGCATGTTTTAATATTGTACTAGCCACCTAGCGAGAAAAGACAGGATATAGTCAAATTGACTCCAAAACACACTTACTCAAATTTGAAACATGAATATGTTTCGGAAAAGTTGTGAACAGGCCATTATTAATAATGCTCAAAGGGAAAGGCGGGCAATATGATAAATTCATTGGTATTTTTCACGGATTTACCCCATTGCCCATAACAAATACAGGGTGTTTCAAAAAACCTTCAACGATAGGCTATTTCCTAAAATATTTCCCCTAGACCCATACTTCCAATGGAAGAATTTCTTCAAATGAGGTGAAGAATTATATGACACCAGTTTCAACTCCATGGGGGGTCTATTTTAGAAGATGTAGAAAATAAATTTTTATACGGTCCCCGTAGATTGAAACCCCCAGTGAGAAAAATTTTCTCCATTCATTCCTGAATCAGATACAAAAAATTTCATCTCGATATCTTCAAAATTCACCAAGATATTAAAAGCTAAAATTCGTGACTTACACCACTTTATCATACCTATGAGTGACATACTTTTACTGCAAAATAGGGTCCATCCACAAACAGCAGTTGAATATTTTAGAAACCAAACTACCGTAAAACTCTGATTTTTTTGAGGTTACAAGGACTACATGAAAAACTCCTCCATTCAGCCATGGTGTTGAACTCGCTCAACTACGCTAATCCAGATACCTGTCATTGCTACTCACTCATATCAGCGATGCCCAGGGGGGGCATCAGCTCTCATTTTGCGTTCAGATTTGTGACGTTCAGATTTTTCAAAAAGATTCTTCAAAATATTTTTTCAAAAATGATTTTAAAATAAATCAATAGTTATTTATAAATTACCTTGAGTTATCGAAAAGATAATAAAAAATATTTCTTGGAGCCCCGAAATCAGGTACTCCTTCATACCTATTAACTACGTAAAAAATAATCGTAGCACGCCCAGAAACACTTGATACCCAGGAATCAATACCTATAAGTTCCGATTTAGCCAAACACTGCTTAATAATTGTTTAATAGAATGACGCGCTTTTTAACTTGCGGACGATCCCTTAAAAATATAAACCCGCATATCTCAGTGAATTTTGAAGATATCGAGACAGAATTTTTTCTATCTTATTAACGAGTGAAAGGAGAACATTTTTCTAATGGGGGTTTTAATCTACGGGGGGCGTATAAAAAGTTATTTTCTGCATCTTCTAAAATAGACCCCCCATGGAGTTGAAACTGGTCTCATATAATTCTTCACATCATTTGAAGAAAATTCGCCATTGAAAGTATGGGTCTAGGGGAAATATTTTAGGAAATAGCCTATCGTTACAGGTTTTTTGAAACACCCTGTGTACTCATAACTGAAAACAAGCCTTTACTCAAAATTTAGACATCATGTGCTCATTTTGGAGCAAGCAGATTGCATTTCTATAGATCTCAGTACGACGAGTGTTGCTGTGCATAATGTGTCTTTTCGACGTGATAAAACAATTAGTAAATTAGGAGTAACACCAACATACACAGGCGATACCGCTAGGTATTTTCAAACATAAATGAAAAATAAGTATAATTAGAGTGGTGACTATTTAATTGTTCAAAACTGAGTTGTCGTGTGCCACTTGGAATACCCAAGCTCCACAAGGATTCAAGGCAAAGGGGGTGCGGCTCCTGAGAAAGTGAGGCCCATAAATGGCAGGAGTCCGACTTCTGCCTCATGAGATGATAGATGCTGCCACTATCTATCGCCACCTCCACAAGTTTGCCATGCATCTGAAGGGGAGGGAAATAGTCTCCAGACACCTGGACCCAAGGTAAACTGCGCCATGACCGACCTCAGGACTTTCGGACCCACATATATAACGAGCACGTACTCCGCTTATACTCGATTCAAAACTGAGTAATTCTGGTATTTCAAAATTGAGATCATTAGGTTGTCATACTTGAAACAAAAAGTTTATTATTAAAATGAAAGCATCCATTTAACTAAGACTTAAAACTGTCATTCCTTGTGCTCAAACAAAATTTGACTCTTTTCAATTTCGTGGCGTGCTTACTTTTCTGAATTGTGAAGTAATTAAAAGCTTAAGTAGTACTTAAGCTATTAAGCATTTAAAGCTACTTTGAACACGCTTCCAATAATTTAAGAACACTTTTTCTGTCAACAAATTTACAATTACTGGAGTTTGTGTTGTTAGCTCTAGAGCACTTTATTCTGTAATGATCATGTTCTGAATGTGTTTGACAAAATTGCTATCCAGAAGTGAGTTCTAAAACCGTGTTGTAACAATAGTTAAGAATCTGAATGTGTTCCTATAGTATTTTGACCTAATTTAAGAACACATATTTTTGTGTCTGTAATTTTTATTAACACTTTTCAGCAGTATTTGAAATCATAATTCGCAACACAAAAAAATTTAAGTGTTTCACTAGCTAAAACAAGTTAAAGTGCTGTTGGTTTAAAACAAAAAAGGGTTCTTAAATATGTGTTGTGAGTACTTGCAGTGTAAATTTACAAAGCTTCACAAATTATTTGACTCAAACCCGCGTTTAAATCCCTAAGGAAAATTTTATTTGCCACCATTTTAATGAATTAAATGCTTTGTATCGGTCGTACACCCTCAACTAAGAATAGGTAAATAATTCAGACGAATTAAAATAAGGGATATACAATAAAGAGGATACCCTACACTACATGTTACCCCTACATGCAGAAGAGGGAATCTGGATTTTTTGTATGTATCTTGTTTATATTTTTAAGGAATTTTTTGTGGTTAAATCAGAAGTTATTTATTAAACATTAATTTTAAGGTATACCTCGAGGTTACCATCTTTATTGCATGCATACGGAAGATATATCAGTTTTAAAACAGATATAAAATAATGGAATTCAATTCAATGCATTGTGTATTTTTTATATAAAAATAGTTTTTGAACGTCATTTTATGATTAATGTAAACAGCCATATTTAAAGGATAGTTTTTCAGAAATTAATTTAATTTACTGATACTTAAAAATTATTATTTTTCCCCCGAAGTTTTTTCTTGCTATAAACCTGGTTTTTCTAAAAGGAATATTTATCGATGTAGGGTCAATTGGGGTACGTGGGACCCCTTTTTGGCCTAGTGCATTTTTGGAGCTCAATAGAAGAATTTTAAACCGGTTAAATTTGAACTTATTGACTAATTTCTTTAAAGACACTATCCATAAACAAAAATTTATTAGTAGTTTCTAAAATAAAGCTTTACATTTTTCTTAATTGGTCTAAATTTAGAAAATTTTGATAAATTTCAAACTGCCGTATGTATTTTAGGTCAAACTTTGCAAAACAGTTCAATAAACATTAAAATGTAATGAAAACTTACCTGGAAATACTTAAAAAATGGGTCTTGAACTCTCCAAAAAATCCATTCTGGGAATCTATTTTAAATTAGTTCTATAATCTTAAAATAAATTAAAGAAATCTCAAATATATGCAAACTCATCGGTGTGACAAGCTGTAACATAATCAATGCGAGTAAGTGTGAAATTTCCTGTACATATTATAGTTTTAGGGGGTGTCCCACTTACCCCAAGTAACCCTAGTTAGTGAAAACTTCATTAAATATTCAACTGATAGTTTGTAATAGTATTTATGCTTCCAATTAAAGTTTTTAGTTTAATTTTAATTATGCACCTTTATTTAATATATGTATAAATATGTTTTTTAAAAAGAATATTTATTTATGACCTCAATTATTTCCATTTTGCTGCTAAAATATTGGTTAATTTAATAAAATATTTGTAATTAAAATTCATTATTAATTCTTATTTATATTTTATGCAATTAATAAATTTTAAAGTTTAATGATACTTCTTTTACGGAGATATCCTTAAAAATAACTTTTTTTATGTAAGATCAAGCATTAAACCTTATTCTAATCCTTTTCTTATAAATTCTTCAAAAAAAAACAAAAAAATGTAGTCGTAAATCCGGATGAATTACCATCCATTAAGTAATAATTATTTCTTGCTTTAAACTCCATTATACCTATTTAAGTATTTTTAAATTACTTATAATCTTAGATTAGGAAAAAAACACATATTTTGTACTAAAATTTATGAAAATAAAACAAAATGAAAAATATCTTAAGGAATTTTAGTTTTTTTATAAATTTATCCCAGTCATTAAACAAGAAAGTTTTTAAGTCTCATGTATTTTAGCTGTTTTTCAAAACTCTGCAAAAATTCTGTAAAACTAAAAGTATTTAACATAAAAAGTTCACCGTTCTGAATACTCTATATATAAAAAGAAAACCACCATTTACACAACCATTAACTGCATCTGCTTACAAGAATATCGTTGTAATGATAACTTTAATCTCAGGAACTTATCTCAAAGAACTTTCTTTACTGAAGTATCTATTAAAATGATATTTTCATGCCTCAAAGCTAGACAAGCGATAAATTTTAAGCATAGCACCATTATTTTTTTGCACTTATTGACAAAGAAAAGACAAACATGATGACTTATGGCTCTAACAACATTTCTCCTCGGTCAAGATTTTCACCCTTGGGTATTCTCAAGCAAAATATTTATTTTACTTTCGGTCTTCAAAAAAATTACGGTTAAGTTTTTCAAAGAATACTTATTTTAATTTATTGAAATTATTAAAAATGACACTCCCTTAACCTTAAAATAGATAAGTATGTTTGATTAATTAATTTCAACTGATTACCAGAAAATGTGTAACAGAAAATGCATTATACATTCGAGAAAATATTATATTTTTCATTTGGGAAGTAATAAGTGTTTCACATTAACTTAACACAACTTCTTATTAACTTTGAATGACTTGGATTCCACTCTAAAACATTTAAGACTTTCTAGACAATAGTGTGGCGTGGCATAAAAATAAACATTTATAAGGACATTCGCTAAGAGAATAAACACTTTAAAATTAGAGTAAATCGATGTTTTCATTTATAAGTCATTTCTTGTTTTAAAAATAGCAATAGAATTCTCTTAATTTCCAAATTCCAGAAATACTCAGTTTCTAACAATTCAATAGTCACCACTCAAATTATATTTAGTTTTAATTTACGTTTAGAAATTCGAAACTTTAGTTTAGGTAGTAATCTATGTTTTCGCATGTCATGCATCAACTCGAAAATGTGCACATGATGTAATCATTTTTTAGTAAGTAATGTTTAGGAGCCAGTTTGACTATGTGGTATACTCAGATTTGAGCATTTTTTACTTAGTTTTGAAAATGTCATTTTAAGACTGTTGTCTCTGCAACCTTTGTATAGCTTAAAATTTAGTACTCATCGCCAATTAAATATTTCTTTTAGTGATATTTGTAACATTTTTCATACAAAATTTGTTAAAATACAATGTAAATATTGTTTAAACTAATTAATTAAAAAGGAAAGGCAAATAGGATCTTCTTTCAAAAATTATCATCTAGAATCTCAAAATTAGAGTTATACAATAGATTAATGCCCTTTAAAGCAGACTCAAACTATTTCCCGTACAAACTACGAAACATGTTTCACTGAGTTGCAGCCCACAACGTTGTTTTTCACTTGGATTCACTGAGCGAATATTTCTATAATGGCCTGAAATCTGTTTAGCGGGCATATCTCTTTGACCAAGCAGCTTCACTGATACACACACAATCCGAAAATTCCTGATCTCTAATTAGATTGAAACGATTCTCCAGAGTAGAAATTTTGATCTGAGGCTTGAATCAGCTTCAACTGAAGCTTTGTGAACCATAACAACCAGAGAAGAATAGACAAAATATGGTGGAGGGACTTGGAAGTGATTATGTGTACTTAAATATGGTGTTTGCCAAAGCGAAAGTTAAATATTTCTCTCAGTGGCTCTCTTTGATAAAATATTTGTGGGACGTGAATAATAAGGTTGCTTTGTCTGGGATCATTAGTTGACCGGCATTTCTGGGTATGCTTTGAGACTTAGGTTTAATCTTCCAGCAATAGTGACTCGCTTATACAGTTTTGAAAGAACTTGTATTCTCTAACTGTGTTTTCAAGTTTTAGAGGGGATTTCAAGTTAAGAAATATAATATTGGTTCGTTTATTGTTTGAGGTATATTATACTCACAAGGTTCCCAGTATGTGTCTGATTGAAAAGTATTTATTGGTTCTTGGGTTAATATTAATAAGTTCAGAGTTATTAAACATGAAGATAAACGTAATATTCTAAACTAAAGAAACTAATTATCTGCCTGAAGCATAAAAACTTCGGCTAAATTTATTGAATATGAATTACACTGCAATTAGATTATACTATTATCTCACGTGTTTAAAAACCATATAAAGACAATGAATCTATAAAAATATTTTAACCCATTAATGCCCAACTTTTTATTTTTCATAAATATTTGGTAAAAACATAGCAAATAGCCCCAAACAACTGGAAAAATAGTGAAAAAAATTCCAGGTTAAAATTTTAATATCTACACCAAAATTAAAAAACGTCCCTAAAAAGGGACGTCAGGCACGAATGCCCCCGTGTTGTTTCCCTATAGTAAACGCATGGTAGAAAACAGTTTTAAAGCCTCAAAAACATCTTCTACCTTTTTAAGAGCAGTAAAAATGATTGGAACCATAATTTAACATGAATATGAACAAAAATTATTATTATTTATCCAATTAACTGTAAAATTAACCTTAATTAACGTAATTTGAGCATTTTTTATGCTCTAAGACGCGTTTTTTCCTCCCAAATCTATAATAATTGCAAACTAATTAAGATTTTTAATTGAAAAAGGCATTCTTTTTTTATATGTTACCTAATATTAAGTAATAATTACTTTTACACACCTCAAATCCATCAGAATATCTCAATTTGTGAAGTTTAAGTTTTTTAAATGCCCATACTTTTTTCATTTTATTTAATTTTATTGTGCGGAACACAAATTTCTCCCCAAAAATAAAGCATTAGTGGGATGTGCATTAGAAAGCCAGATGATATAGATCGATCTGCAGTATAGAACACTTTGATTAGCGACATCTACTTAGAAAAAAAGCCGAAAATTTATCACAAAAGCGAATTTTTTGCCTATTTTAATGACAAAAAGTCAGTATAACTAATAATTATTAAAGTTTTAATTAAAATATAACCGGAATATATTTGCATAAGTAATAAATATAGTAAAATAATTAATTTATTCCTTTTAATTCATACAAATTAATTAATTTCTTATAATTTAAGACTTTTTATTCCATTAATTTAGTAGAAATCACAGTATTTTCCAAAAAAAATAAACAAAAAAATAATAAATTTATTAGCTAATATTAAAGTTATTTCATAAATATCAGTTATTTAATTCATTTCATAAGAATCTAACGCGTTTTTATGAAAAAAATAAGGAAACCCTAGCATTTCACTATGGGGAAAACCACGAGGGCATTCGTGCCTGACGTCCCTTTTTAGAGACGCTTTTCGAGGGCCCAAAACAAGGTCAAGATAAAATATTTTGGAAAAATAGAAAAACATCCCAACTGATTTAATGTATAAACAGTAATATATATCGGCATTGAACATTTTTTTAAATAACAACTAGGATTTTTAAGCTTTTTCTTTTAAAATTTTTTAAAAAGCACTTTTCTGAAAAATTCTATCTTCCAACTTTAAAAAAAGTGAACAATTTTTTTAAATTCTGCTTTTTTTTGTGTTCTTATGTTCTATGAAGATCAAAGATACATCAGTGCAAAAATTGGTTCAAAGGAACAATTTTTGTAGAAATAGGAGGATTTTTAAAAAACGTCCCTAAAAAGGGACGTCAGGCAGTAATGGGTCATTGAACTGATAAAGAAAGGAAATAAAAATGTCAGTGAAATGAAATTTGAATAAAAAAATTTTCGTTCAAATTAAACTGTGCCTAAATTTAAGACTTTTCGCTCACAATATAAACAATTTATCATTAATAAAAATTATTGATTGAAGAGAAAATATTAAAAAAGAAAGTTTCCCTAAATATTATATAATTTTTTGACGTAAAATATATTACTTTTCAAAGCTACCATCTATGTTTTAATAAGTATAACAAGTTGTAGAGGACACGATTTCTTTCTCCTTTGAAAATTCAGAGAGTGTTATAAAAATTACGTGCAATCTTGAATCTAGTTCCATCTCTAATAACAGGAATAATCCATTTTGGTTTATGATATAGATATGACGACAAACTCGGAATTAAAATATTAAAGGTAATTTACACAGCAAAAGAGCTAAGTAAAATAACCAAATAGATCCTAATTTATCACTAGGCATTATTCTTCATTTTTAGATAAACCCTAAATTCCAACATTCCCCTCTAGAGAGAGAGAGAAAAAAAACTCTTATCTTTCTTACATAGAATTTTTCATCCATCACCAGTTAGAATTTTTCACACTTTTACATTAAATGTCCTTAAAACGTAGAGATAAAAGGCATTACTTTCATGACATTCACGTGTCAAAAACTTTAGATTTACAGCTATATAGGCAATTTCGATTGTAAAACTGTACCTGTCTTGATAAATTTTCATTTTTATGCGGTTTCATAAATAGATTTATTTAAATTGACAGTAGGGTCAATTCAAGTTTATGTTGTGGTATAGAAAGGTTCTTTTAGGTTGGCTTAACTGCGATATAAAGAATGTTCGATACTTTTGTTGGTGAGTTATTTTAAATGTAAATTTTATTAATTAGAGATTCACAGCACACCAAATTTGATTTATATATTAACTTATTACAGTTTATGACATAATTATATATTATTGTTGAAAGAGTTTTAGTCGGATGAATTTGTAATGTTTATCAAAAAACTTAAATTTAAGATGCTATTTTAATTTAAAACGTTGTTGAAAATTGAATCGTAAGAAATGTTGTTATCATTGAAAAATATTTTTATCAAGAATAACTTTTTAAAATAAATATATTCATGCTTCGTTATTGACTATGAAGGAAATAAAAAAATCGTTACACATTATTGCTAATTTTTAAATTTTTTTACTGGGCAATTACAACAAAAAGAAATGCAACTTTCTCAACACAGTCACTTTTGAAGCCAGACCATTTCCAAATTTACATAAATAGTAATCTTTAAAAGATTAAAGCAATAAACAAAAAATAGAGTAATTTAGATATTTTTATAAATTTCCATTCCATAAACTCAGCTGAAATGAAAGATCTGATCTTGCGGCAGTTTAATCTTTAAAATTAATAGTTCTGATGTGTTTTTACCTATTCAAGCAATTCACTGTCACCTCCATAAGCCGAATGAGGTTGACCCTTCTGCGATGACCTTCAAGTGACCTCTTATTAGGATTATTATTTCTCTAAGTCACATGATAGCAACCTATAACTGACGTCCGTTTATTCCCTGCCAGCGTTATTATCGTGGGTGGGAAGAAGCCATTAATCTTTTGACATCACAGCGTCCAGCACTTATTATGAACTTCCAGCTGGCACCCCATTTCGCTGCTATTCCGACACTAGTATTTACAGCAACTTCAAAATGGCACAGCGAAACGGTGCTTACGACAAAGCGTTCCAAACAATTAGACACCGTATTGAAGGCAGGTCGGGGGTTACGGTCTTTAAATTGTTTTTCTTCAGACGTTTTCGAAGTTGGGAAAATAATAATAATAATAACAAAAGGATTATTGGCGATTTTTAAAATGTTGCTTTTGAGAAAGAAAGAATGGAGTGTTTGTTGGAGAGTAGATTTTTCTGAAGGGAAGTCGGTTATGAAAATGCTTTGGGGTAGTTTCTAAAATTAATTTGCTGTCATCCACACTCTAGAGCCAAAGAAGTAAAGTGGTTTTAATCCGCTTAATCTTTCTGCAGAATTGAACATTTTAAGTTTGGAAATGTAAACATGTTGTGAAACTGTTACTCGGTTTCAGTGTAATCTCTCAAAAAATTTTTGCGCTTTAAATTTTTTTTGGAAATTAAAGTTTATGAAATGGCAACAGTTGCGTAGTAATCTTCTCATCAGAATGGATTATTTTCTAATAATAGTAAGGTCGTTTACAATTTTTTTTCTGGGAATTAATATGTTACGAACAGAAGTAATAACGAACTTCATTGGTTGTTACCTTAAAATGTGTGTATAGAGTTTTAATCTCATACTTTCTTCACATTTATAAGCTTTTGAAATTAACTTTACAATAAAACCTTTTATAAAGAACAGCAAAATCTCATTCACTCAGGAATTCTTAACTTCTTAACAATGAAATTCTTAAATATTTATCTAAACTGACGGTCCTGGACGTAAAATGAGTAAATTATAGCTTTCAACATCTAACAACTGAGATTATTTCTATTATTTTTTCTTCCTCTGTGTAATTTCAAATTATCTTCTTGAAAGCATATATTCATTTACACTCTTTATAGAAAAAAAATTTTCTTGTAATTACATGATGTCTCTCCCTTGAGATAGCTTCAATAATTAAACACCTAGCTTTTTAAAACTTACCTCAAAGCATACGTTTGGAATATAATGTTAGCTATGAGTATCCCTTCAAGTGTACTACAGATAATTAAATCATTCTCTCATTTTATATATTTTTATATCCATTGAGCCCTGAGGACTATTTTTTTTACAGTTTACGAAAGAAAAGAGCAAACTTAAGAACTTTCGTACCTTATATTTTATATTGGGTTGTAAAAGACTCTCTTATGGGGTTTAAAAATGCATAGAGAATAATGATAAGCGCTTGCGCGCATAGATCAATTTAATTTTCAAACATTATACACATACACATGTTCTATAATATAATTTACTCTTAGGAATTCAAGGGTGTCGAAAATAGTTTTTCTTTTATTTTGATTATTTAACCAAATAATGCATTACCTCCTTTTCTAGAGGGAATTCTGTTTTTAGTTCAAACTTTTTTTGAAGTGTAGAAGATGTGATTTTCAAAGATTTTGTATTGAATTCACATGCTTTTAAGTTTCTTAGAGTTAGCACTCTTAAGTACATCACTAATATCTGTTAATTTTTAATGCGGTGTTTATTTTTAAGAATGGGGGGATATGAGAATAAAAAAGGTAATAATATAAAATAAAAATGAAATTATTTACAACCTATAGGTAGAACAGAAAAATTAATGTAAAATATTCGTAAATATCCAAAATTTCGATAAATGTCGGACATGTTAAAGTATTTCATTTGTTATAAACAAGGTTAAGAAACATTATAAATGACTATTTAAAAATAAATATACCTGAAGAAATGAGATTGGATTTTGTACCCCTTTTTTATGATTATCAAACCAAATAATGGACAATGTCATCGCTATTGACCGATTTTTCAGTGTGAATGTTTTGACAAAGTTTAATATTGACAGAACGATATTGGTGGGTATTTTTTTTGCTACCGGGAAGCGATGGATCTTAAACGTTTCTGTGTTAATTTATGTTTATGTTTAAAATTTAAAGTAAAATATCTGTTAAATTCAAATGCACACCTAGTAAATAAACAATATAATGTATAAATAATCTACGATATAGCAAATATTACAAACTACCGAACAATTCATTTTCTGGCCATACTTAAAATCGAAATACTAAGTATAACCAATTTTTTATCTATCCCTGTCAACGATAAATAAACCGCCCTACATTATGAATAGTGACATGCATAAATAAAATTCCTAAAATGCTTCATGGAGAGTGCTGTCATAACCATGAGCAGAAATGATGGAAGCTTGTGCTTAGAAGAGCAATCGGTAAATAAAAAGGGAGCCGAGTGCAGCGTTTTTTCTTCAAATCCATTTGTGAGAATTTTCATGAATAAAACTTTTCCAACGTTTATGAAAATTTGTTTGGATATTTCCGGTAAAACCTTATGAAGCTTTTATGTTCAAGTTAAGTCAAGTTCAATTTCTGGTTAAGAGGAACGTGTGGTATAAAATAAAAAGCTTAAGTGTAGTAGACTGTTTGGTTTTTCACGTTCTAAAAATGTACTGTTATGACATTGGGAAGGAATTCAAATGTAGGGATATAAAATATACTTTCAACTCTTTTGTACTACTGTAAAATAATTATTTCATCCAATTGACCAATCTTAGATTTGTAAAATTCATGATCATTCATACAATGTGTGTAATATATAACTAGCTTTTTAGATAAACAAGTCAACATTTGATGCAACTGTTTTTAATCCACAACACAAGTTAATCTTGGATTACAATTGTTTCGGGGATCACAGGATCCCCTTCGTCAGTGCTAAAAGATGGTAAAAAGAACTACAGACCAAAACATCAGAACATTTGTTACGGGCAAATTGATTAATTGGGTATTATTAATAATGCCCGGGCAATGTGATGAATTCAACGAAATTTATGAATGAAATTTATCACTTTGCACTTTGCCCGTAACATATGTACAACAGATAATTCACACCTCAGCAAAGAAGAAAAAGAGAAAATTACAGTTACAGACAAAGTTCTTTTTACCATCTTTTTTTACTGACATAGGGATCCTGTGATCCCCGAAACAATTGTATGCCAAGATTATCTTGTATTGTGGATTAAAAACCGTTGCATCAAATTTTGACTTGTTTACCTGCTTCCAAAAGTACTATTGCCTTTAGCTTTATAGACTCTAATGACGTTGTTACGTCTCCGGCAGACATATTACACTAGGGTGTCCCTTATATGACAAAAAAATTTTCTTGCAAATTTGAAAATGGTTACCCTCTACTTTTTTATAAATGCCTTGACCTATTCAGCTCTAAAATTTTATCCCTCTATGATGATATTAACCTGTACAAAATCTTAATTAAGGATGGTCAATGTGTCTCTTTTTGTCTCTTTTACGACAGAATTTTTTTCTTTTTGCGAAATTGAAAAGAGATACCCTATACTTTTTTTATAAATGCCTTGATCTATTCAGATATTTTCATCCCTCTACGATAATATTAACCCGTGCCGAATCTCAATTGAAGATTGTTAACAAGCTAAAGTTACCGGCACGCGCCCTCTAATACTCACCACTTTTTTTCTTTTTTCAGGCTTTTTTATATACATTTATATTTTGTCCCTTGAAATGTAATATTAATCGGTCTGAATTGTCGTCTACCGCTAAAATTTAATTTCACGAATTTCAAAAAACAGCACCGCAAAAATTTGTTGATTACTTGGTAACTTAGATCCAGTAATCTGGTGACTAGAATCGCCAACTAAGTAAATTGGTTTACCTTCACTTTGCTAACTTCTTTTAAAAGCGGTAGACGACATTTTAGACCGATTATATTACCATTTCTATGAACAAACTTATAATAAAATGTAAAAAAGTCTGAAAAAAGTACAAAAAGAAAAAACGTGGTGAGTATTAGAGGGCGCGTGCCGGTAATTTAGCTTGTTTGACCATCTTCAATTGAGATTCGGCACGGGTTAATATTATCGTAGAGAGATGAAAATCTGAATAGGGCAAGACATTTATAAAAAAAGTAGAGGGTATCTCTTTTTAATTTCGCAAAGAGAAAAAATTCTGTCGTAAAATAGACAAAACGAGACACATTGACCACCTTTTATTAAGATTTTGCAGAGGTTAATATTATCGTGGAGGGGTGAAATTTTATATCTGAATAGGTCAAGGCATTTATGAAAAAAGTAGAGGGTAACCGTTTTCAAATTTACGAGAAAAATTTTTTCAGTTATATAAGGGACACCCTAATATTACACACTTAGCTAAAAGAAGATCGGCAAGCTAAAACTAAACCATTTGAGCCATATTAACGTGTACGTACAATACACTTTCTTGCTTTTAAAATTTATTCTTAGTCGTGATTATATTAAATCTAAATTTTTTTGCGTGATAATTTACAAAAAAGCACGTTTTCTAGACTTACATAAAAGTATCGTTAATATACAATGGAAAATTTAGTTTTAACCCTACAATGCATGAAATTCACTTGAAAATCATTTATGTGTCTTCTATTATGGTGTAAATTAGTAAAAAAATACTAAAAAAATTAATTTAATTTTTTTCTACTTTTAATTGACAAAAAACTTTGTCCTTGTGAAATTAATTTGTGTCCCTTGTGAAATAAATTGTGAAGTGAAATAAAACCAAATGCTCTAAAAATATTTAAAAAAAACTTATCTTTCCGAAACAATTTCTTTTCAAGCTGGAAATTTTTTTTATTTTAATTTATATGGTCCTTTTATTTTGGCGTTTTCTGTGTCTTGACTTTCGTCTCACTAGCTACTAACAAATGTCTCAAAATAGTACCCCTGCTGCCATTTACTGGCAATCTAAAGTGCTACTACAATGAAATGTTATATTTATTGTACTTATTGAATGGTGTTGTCGTTTGGAAATGGAAGTTCGAGTAGAAAAATGGGGAAAATTGTCGTGTTGCCAAATGGCAACAGTATGCACTGTAGGGTTAAAAGAGGATTTTTTAAGTGTAAGATAACATAAGGCATTTTTGCAAAACAAATTTTTTAAACAATGTGGATAACTGCGTTATTTTTACATTTCAAAGCCTTCTATTTCAATAACGAATATTTTAATATTATGTTTCGGCTATTTTACAAATTAATCCCCATTTTTTTTTCGTTTTGTTTGTTTAAGTTTTAACAACACGCAAAAAGTTAAACTATCATATTATTTCCTCGAAGAGACCATTTTACACAGTATAATCGTACATAACATTCTCTTTAATATTTCAAATCACGGCATTTTTTTGCATTCAAGTTTCAAAACATTAGTTCAGTCAGGAACTTTCAAAACGCCATGAGAAAATCTTGCTAAACCTGAACTTCAAGGGATTTGAGTATCAGATACGGAACCCCTTAACTCTTAAGTGGGCAAGTTTCCTTTCACTTTTTGAATCCCTAAATAGATCTATCGTTAAGATTCAAGGACTGTGGGGTTGAAGGGCAATTTTTTAAACCGTGCATCGATTGAAAAGTTGGCTATGTGCGTTGGCGGCTTTGCCCTTATTGCTTTACGCGATTTCTTTTCTTTCCCGTTAACGAGCTACCGTTTGCCCAAAACGTAGTAAACAGAGCAAATGGCAATGGTTTCGAAAATGTGGACCGCATGCCTCCCGTCAGCTTTATCCGAAAAGAACAAAACACCAAAACGTGAGGACAAGTTTTTCTTCAATCCCAAGTAAGCGAGGGGAGATGTAGAAATTTCATTTCAGATTCTACGGGCCATTAAAACATCTCGTTGGGAAATGAAAACTAAACTGTAAAATAAAATGTTTCGTGACAAAAAAAATTATTTCACAAGTTTACTAAACGCTTCTTTGTAAGAGTTTGATGTTTGTAATTTTTATTCATTAAGAATATTAATATTCGATGCTATCTTAAGTAGATTTACTTCCCAGTTTTAATTAGAGGGTGTTTTTCTATGTTCTTCAACTTAACACATTTTATTTTACTTTTTAAGTCAAAAAAATCATGGAGAAATAAAAAAATGTATTCTGCCACTGCCGTTATATGATATCACATAGGATAACTAGTATTTTTCTGAAAATATATGAACTAAAAATTTTTTAAGTTTTTACTACTCAACATAGCATATCATTCAGGCTTGGATTTCATAGTTTTGTGCATGTCTCATCAGGGATATTATAAAATCCTAACATAAGTTTTCAGTAAAATAATTACAATCTTAATTTATTCACGGAATTATAATAATATTCGTTGACTTCACAATTTTTGGATATCGCTTTTTTTGAACACAGGAGAACAAGCTTAAATCTCTAAATTTTTACAATTTTTAGATATTTATATAAATATGCAAATAATTTTCTTTTTTGTGCTCAATTATTTCTTTTGTCTTTTCAGATATGATGGAGCAGCGGTAGATCCTGGCTGCTTCCCTTAAAACGGAGCTAAACATCCTCTCATTCCTTCAAATGCATACAGCCCATTTATGATGGAAAGGTTTTTACTTTGTGTGCTATTGCTGAGTATATTTACTCAATGCAGTTTCGCCATATCCTGCCATCCAAAGTGCCAGTGCATCTGGAGAAAGGGAAAGCAGACTGCAGAATGCTCTTCGGCAAGTTTCGAGAAAATTCCTAACGGACTGGAGCCCACCATCCAAGTCCTCGATTTGACGCGGAATAACTTCACACTGCTACCCCCAAACGCTTTCCTCAACGTCGGATTAACTAACTTGCAGAAGGTGTATCTAGCCCGCTGCGGAATAGAGCACATTGATGATTTTGCGCTGAATCGAATTTCAAACTTGGTGGAACTCGATCTTAGTGACAACGTCATTTCTTACATTCCTACAGCGGCTTTCCGACACCTTCCTCTGCTGAGGCATTTGATTTTAAGCGGCAACCCACTGGTCATCGTCCCGACACAAGCTTTCGTGGAACTAAAGACTCTTATCATATTAGAAATTTCTAACTGCAAAATCGACACGATTGCCACCAGAGCTTTTGAAGGGTTGGAAAAGTTGGAAGTGCTGAAGATCGATAGCAATGAACTGTCTACTTTGCACGCTAAAACGATGACGCCGTTTAAGTTTTTGCACGGCATAACCCTCGATGGAAATCCGTGGACTTGTGACTGTGAGCTGCGGGGTCTCCGGCAGTGGTTAAACGATAACAATGTTCCTTACATTCCGCCAACTTGCTATCGGCCTGTTCGCCTACGGGACAAAATATGGACAGAAGTGAAAATCGAGGACTATGCTTGCGCACCGACTTTTCTGAATACATCCAGTGCCATGAATGTATTTGAAGGCTCAAATGTGACCTTGGAGTGCAAAGTGTCCGGCGACCCCATTCCGTCTATTCAGTGGCTGTGGAGAGAGCGGGTGATCGCGAACCTGTCGGAGGGGATCTCATCCATGCAGACCTTCATCATGTCGGAGTACGCGGAGAAGGAGAAGATCTCGCGGCTGAAGATCTCGTCGGTGCAGGAGCCCAACGCCGGGGTGTACACGTGCGTCGCGGCCAACACCGCGGGGAAGGTGGCGAAGAATTTTACGCTAATGGTCTCGAGGATCCCAGTGACGGGCGTGGAAATCATCGAAGAGGAGAAGACTCAGGAAGTGAAGGAGGAAGAGGAGGAGCGTGGCAACTCGATGGCCGGCATGGCCATCGGGATGGTCGCTGGCGCGGTCATCGTCCTGGTGATCCTCTCCGCGGTGCTCTGGGTGTGCCACCGCCGGAAAAAACGGAACATTCAGCGTAAACGTATCGAGGCCAACCATAAGATGTGCAACTCTGTGAACCCCACAGCCCCCAAAGTCCCCCAAGAAGACTCCGACCTGAAGATCCTGGGGGTGAACCCCATGGGCAAGCCCTCTCGGCTGGGTGGCTACGAAAACCTGCCCACCAACGAGTTAGACCACTACGACAACGTAATGCTGGACTCGAGCCTGCCTCCCCCCGTGTGGATGGTGCAGGACCACCTCCCCCCTCCGGACATGGAATGGGACGGCCCACCGCAAGCCATGATGCTCCCTCAGCAGGTTATGGTGGAGAAGAGGAACCAGGAGGACCTCCATGTCCGCTTCCAGCACGAGCTTTCGGACACCCTGCGACGGAAGGGAGGCCCGGAGCGGGAGCGCGGTGACGGCAGCTCGGAGATGGAGGCCGGTGAGGACAAGGGGAACTTCTGCGAGCCAGTGGTCATCCAAGAGGTCTCCTCCTTCCTGTCCGATAAGTGCTCGGACGAACGCGGCCCGGACCTGATTGACCACGCCCGAGCGGTAGCTGGGGAGATCGACGAGTGGAAGAACGCCTCGGCCCAGCCATGGATGTACGAGCAGGGCGGGCCGGCCTACTACCGCCAGGCCAAGAGTATTACGGCGGCCTCCCGCATGAGCAGCGATGGTGAATCCACGGCCACCGAAGTCTAACTAACTCTACCTCACGTTGTAGACGGTGAGCGAGAAAACAGCCCAATACCGACTCTCCAGTGGTGCTTGCGGACTGACGCCATCTCGGACACTACCCTTGTATATTTCTGATATCTTGATTTGTACACTACAGACGATGAACTTAAGATATTGTTGCATATGCATGTATAAACGTTATATATTATACACACATTATATATATAAGAAATATATATATATATATATATATATACACTCATACATAAAGTGTACCGTCTATACGACCTAGTGGTGTTGCTCAAACATGAAGCGAACATTTTATAATGTGATAAAGAAGATCCACGTCGTACAAAAGTTTTATCAAGTATATACAAAGTTGTCGAAGTTTGTTTAACCAGGCACACGAAGATTGTTGCCGAACGTGTGTATGTTTTTAATACCACGCTCCCTTCCTATAGAGTGTGCAGCGGTAAAGAAACGAACTTTTAAAACTGTTATGTCGCAATGAAAGCCATTATTTGGTGCTACGTTTGACGCACCTGGGATATATCAAGCGGGTATAGGAAGGGGTTTTTTATGGCAGCTGTGGTCCATGTGTGCACGGAAGAGATCCAATTCCAGTATTCTACGCTCATACCCGAATCGGACGCACATAATTACGCTCGATGGGCAACTTCAAGCACATTGCCCCTTCAAAGTATCACAGGAGGGAACTTAATAAGAGAGATGACAATATTTTCGTACGAGATTTGCATAAAGCGCGAATTTAAATTATTCCGGACTACGATTCCACTTATCAACTCTTCCGTCATACGTGCACTGCAGCTGAATAAAAATACTTTTGTACTGCTGTCCTTCGATGACTGAAAACAACAATTTACAATATTAATATTAATAATAATAATAATAATAATTAACATCAGATGAAACAAAATCTTGATATTTAATTATCTACCATCTGTGTCTGGTCCTAAGCATGTGTTAAGGAAGATTAGGCTTTAGTCAATGTTTTCCCCCTCCATCGGATCTGGTAATATTGTTTCCTCTGTGCCTTAGTGCAAAACCTTACGTAGATTCATTCTTCGTTACTCAAAGTTTATATTCGAGCTCACAACCTTACTCCCCCCTCCTTGCTATCTACTAGGGTACCGGGTAGTAGCATTGCCTAAAGATGACTATTTCTTGGAAGTTGAGAATGAGACAGTGTATTCCGAATGAAACTTAACGAATCGAAAAGACTGTTTTTTTCATTTTAAAGTGAAATCAAAATTTTATAAGAATCTGGTCAACCCCAAATATTTTATGAATTAAAAAAGTCTTTTTAAGTTTTAACTTCAAGAAAAACCACGTGATAGAGGGACTAAGATGGTGACGTCCAGTTCCTTGGAAGATTATTTTTCAAAACTGTATAATAAAATATTTTTAATACAGAGTCGAATTTAACTTCTTAAGCTTATCTAGTAAAATTGAGTGGAAAATGTAAAGAAGTGTATAATTAAAAAATTGGTATTCAGATGTACTGATAGCTTAATATTCATTGCATTTATATGTTCAGAAAATAAGTTAAAATAACTCTCTCTTATAATTTGTTTAAATTTCATTTGAATACAGTTAAAGCATTTTCAATGTTATCTTTGTCTTCCATTTATATACTTAAAACTTTAAAGTACATAACTTAATCACGCTCACTCAGTTATGATACATAAGTAAACATTGAATATTTACTTCGGCATAAACTAATTAAATTTGAACAGGCTCAATACCTTAAAAAGTTCTTATATACAGACATAAAATATTCATAAGACCATAAAAGCGAAGCACGTTAAATTAATACAGAATACACATTACTGAGGGAATGAAGTAAATTCTGGAAAGATCACGTTTTGCAAGTAAATGGGTTAAACTCATAAAAAGTATTAGCGGTATTGTTACGCACTTAAAACAAAAATATGTGCTTTTTTGCTTTTAGTGATTTTATTTGTTATTTGATTAAATTATTAAGTTTTTGATTTTGAAGTTTTAAATTCATATTAATTGTAGATATTTCTAAGTGATTTCTTTTTCTGTGATAAAATGTTTATTCTAGTCTATGTGTAAAAGTACCTGTAGTTCATATGATTGGCACTTTAACCCCCTTAAAATACTTTAAAATAAGGGCTAACAATACCATTTTATTATATATTTTTTTTGCATTGTCAATGTTAATTTTATTATAAATGTTTGACTAATAATGATTTATACTTTAATCCAACTAAAACAAAAGAGGTAAAAATGAGGTATTCAGGTATGAAAATCATTTGTTTGTTTTGCATATTATTCATTTTATTGTTACATTATTTCATTATCAATATTATTCTTTTCATTTTAGATTATTTATTTTCAGTATTATTTATCTCATTTTACATTATTTATGCTCAGTACTTCATTGTTGCATTATTTATTGTTAGATATTATTTATTTTAATTAACTAAAGGTACCACAGTTTCTAAGAAATTTATCACCTTTAAATGGCCAAAAATGTCCTAAAATTGTAATGCAACTTAGCCAAAAAATGAATGTCGGAGATTCAATGTACACTGTAAAAAATTCTCTCTTCAACTAACGGAAATTAACTTTATACTCCCACTTATGATACACCTTCCATGTCTCTTTACATACTCAGACTATAGTCAAGCCCTATTGCAGGTTAATTTCTGTACTTTGAGGATTAATGTGTTTTCTTTTTTTCTGTCAAATGAGTCAACTTTCCGTTACTTGAAGAAGCCTCAGTGTTCTTTTAAATTATCCAGCTTCAGCAAACGGACATTAAAACAATCAATATAATTAACTCCCGAACGACATTTTGACGTTACGGGCAAACATATTCCAACCTTGCTTCAAAAAAAGATTGTATTTGTTTAAATGATAACTTGCTATTTAGACTTTTGCATATTTGTTTTTAAAACTTATTATTTTAGTGGTGATTTTTTTGAAAAATAAATTCTTTATGTGGGAGAATTTACAGAAAAAGTACCTTTTCCTGGCATACGGAAATTTTTCCTGAAAATAAAAAGAAAATTTTAGTACAAAAGGCGAATTTTTTTAGTGTACTAACATCATATAAAGATACCTTCTTCTTTAAATTTACGTTTCTTAGAATTATTCACATTCACTCTTTTGATAAATTCACTTTGATGAAGTGACTCTCAACGAGGACATTAAGTAAACGTTAGATGGCTGATATGATTGAGGGAGCGTAAAGCAGTTTCCAGAATTCTTGGTGAGAAAGAATTTGGTATTAGCTTGTGTTCAAACTGTTTTTGGTCTGTAATCCACAGAGGTGGAAAACAGTTTCAGAAGTTGAAGGGGAGGGAATGGGATCCAATCCTTTCTTGCTTCAGCTAAGCTTCATTTCACAGAACAGTGAGGTACTTCTAAAGTTAAAGAGCGTTCAAGCGGATCTTTGCTAGACATATATGGTGTAAAAGAAAAACCGTGAATTAGTGGATCTCTTTTCAAAAGGAAAGGATTTTCAGCTGTTTTATTCGTGAAACAATGTACTGCATTAGACTCTTATTGTAGCAAATTTTTATGTATTAATTTGGTTAAAATTTAAAAATGTGTTAAATTATTTAGCACAGCTTATGCATTGAATTGAAATCCAGTTATAAGTGTTTGTTAATTAATAGGTAATTAAGTACTAAGTTATAAGGTTCCTGAATTTTTTTTAAATACCTTCCTAAAAATTCTGTTAAAGAATTTAAACACTTGAAACTAAAACTCAAAACTATTTTAAATTATGTACTGTATTTAAAATACAGTTAAACGTGTTATTTGAATATGCATTTTATATTTTCACTGTAGCATTAGAAGGATCCTACTACTTTAACTATTAGGTATTTAAGTTATTCTTACAAATCATTAAATTAAATTTTATCACATTGAGTGTTGGTTTTAAAACTTTTATTTAATAGCGCTGAACAAATGGAAACTCTTGTCTTAAAACTAAAATAATCCAAACTTATTTGGTCTTTCTTAATTTCATGAAATTCACAAATTTTCAACTAAATATCTTTTTTTCTAAATAAATTATAATATATCTGCATTTTAGACTTATAGTTTTGGATTATTTTGTGAAAAAAAGTGATTGCTACTGTAGAAACTTACAAGGTGTAAATGTGATGAAAGATGGGTTTATGTGTTTACTAGAAAGAATCAATATTTGAAAATCATATCAAAAATGTGCATTTATAAAATAAATGTATTGAAGTAGTGAAAGTTATAACTGCATCATATAGGCATTATTTTGTCTCAAAATATTTATCAAAAAATGAGAAAATTAAATTTTCCAACTAAAGTCTAATAATTTTAAAAAAATTTCAATTACTTTAAACTTGCTAGTCATCACCTGTATACTACTGTTGTTAACAGTTAAAGCAATAATATTAACTCTCAGTTGCATAGATAGGAACTTTCCCAGTCACAATACCTTTTATATTTCCTACAAAATACTCGAGCATGCTGGTTTAGAAATTACTATTGTTTATTTTCGGAAAACCATATATTTTTGATACTTGTACGGCGTATTGATTGTACACAAGAGTGTTATTATTGATATCGATCGATGTCTTTTTGAGAAAGATGAAGTAGAATCAAAAGCATACATTACCTTTTGAGTTCCCTAAATGGTCAATATATTCGAAAAAAAAGACTGTATTTTGATATTAATACTGTTAATACAACTGACTGCTTTGCATGCACTTGTTATCGCTACACTGTCTGCTTAGATGTATTGACTTAAAACACCCCTCTAAGTGTGTGAGCTCTTTTGTAAACTTTTGGGTATCTGCTAGTCTGTGAACCAAAAATTACTGATGAAACCTGTGTCTTTGATGCATTTTTCATGTGCGTTTCTGTTCAATAATATGACCCATTGCTTATGTAACATGTTTGAAAGAAAACTGTAAGTAAAGATCGTCTGTTTGTAAAGTGCATTTGTGTGTTTCTTTAAGTTTTGGTTTTTCTTCATTGAAGCAGTTGCAAACTTTTAGACCAGCTCTGCACATGCAATATACCTCAATAATAATAATTTATTTCCATAATGTACAAAGCAAAATAACATAGATAACATATATTTAAACAAATAAAGAGTACATTATGGATAAACCACCACTTTAGCAATCTGCTGTGTTGTGGTGGTAAGTCCTTCTTTCAAAGAAACATACAGTTTTCTTTATAGGCGTTTATGATTGAAAATAAAAACAATCATCCATCCAATTAAATGGTTTATTTGATAGCAGCATCTAAATCAAAACGTACTTGAGGATACAGCCTTAAAAAATTAATTTAAAGCAATCAACAGTCACCAATTTAAAAATTAAGAAAAATATTTCAAGTTTAGAACCTCCACGACCCCTTCAAGTCGTACATTGGATGTGAAAATGTCTGATCAGAGGTGTACGATTTGCTATTTTTTGTCCGATTTACGGGTCTCAAAACTGGCTACATGTTCAAGAACCTGTTCTTGGGTCCTGATCCGTCTTATACAAGGCTGCGATGTTACCTGACTCTGGGGAAACAAGCAGACTATTGATCTTTCGAAATTTGAGAGCTTAAATTAAACACGTAGCATGTTTCTGAAAAGTGTATACGTATGTGATATAGTTACTACTCAAAATATTAAGATAAATTGATATCAAAGTATGTATCCCTTCTGTCCTCAACAGAAACTAAAGAATCTTGAAACGAATATTGATCGTTCACTCACCACAAGCACCGACCAATCATCTATTGTGGTTTCTTTTACCTGGATACATTTTTCTTAATTTTTTGAGTGGTGAGTAAGGCAAATACACATCTCGAAATTCATTGTAGCATGGGTAAGCAGGAACAAATTTATAAATGCCAAACTGCATTTATTTCCGAGTGCTATACCCGACGAGAGGCTCAGACTCGAACCGAAGGAGATTCGATCTGAGGGCCTTTGTGATGGATGATGGTACGTGCGCAAGCACACCAAGCCATCGGTTCCTGCAATCAGTCAGGTTCTCTAATTAATTTGAAGTTGATGCTTCACCATTTAAAAAATACTAGTCACACAAAAATACCACATGGCGGTTGCCAGGATTTGATCCTAGATCCTTTCGAATCGGAACATAACGGTTTAGCACACCAGGCCATCTGGTAGCTTGCTTCTATGAACTTAAAGACCCATTGAAGACTGAATTTTGGCATTGCAATCTCTTAAAAATAAATAAAATAGAAACCTCTTAACCTAATAAAACTCTCATTCTCATCGACGACCTCACTAATTTTTCAGATATTCTATTTTTTACATCCTTCCTAAAGTAGATACCATTAGCAATCTGAAAACTCCTTCCCGAAGTCATGCATGGTTACGTACTATTATGTTTCTTCAGAGGGCTAGATTCTACAATAGGTTAGCAGCAAGGTTGACATTTTAGCAGATTGAGCTCTGATTGGTTGATAGAGTTTTCTCTAGGAAAATATAAGGTTTTTTTTAATAAAATAGTAACTGGGGATAGAACCCACGAACTGACGCCACCTAAGCAAGCATCCTACCACCTGCTCCAGTGGATATTTCAGTAACCTGAAAACTTATAACATCTCTATTTTGGGTTAAGTTTTGACGCGGATTGCGAAAAGTTCCTCCTTGGCACTAGCCTCTTTTCTGGATTCTAAGGGGGACCAGAAAAAATCTGGGCCATTCCGCATTTACTTAATCCATCGACTAGAACCGTTACGGTAACATGACAGTGTAGGTATCGTTTGATTAGAGGGAGAAGAGTTCACTTCAAATATTTTTATTTCTCCTAGTGGTGACTATAGATTATTTGAAAAAAATAACTTCAACTCTGTAAATATCTAATAATCCCCACATTGATTTAACAAACAAGATATCGTTTTTAGTCATGTAAGTTGAAAAAACTAGTGCAGTAGATTGGAGGAATCTAACGTCTGGTATTGGAATAAATTTAAGTTCTTTCAGACATACTTTAAGCAAGATAGATTAGCTCTTAAACTAGTTTTACTTTTTTTTTTGAGTGAACTAAGTTTGAGCCATAAAAAGAAAGGGGATCATTCAATAACTTTTTATAACTTTTATCATTAAAAAGATGGTTTTGACTAGGTTAGACACTAATATGTTTACCCAAAGGGTAAACGCAGACTATGATTTATGCAGTTAAATTATTGTTCCGTATTAGATAGATACAATTTCTCACAGTAAATATATTAGGGGAAAGCTGTTCTTGATAACTAAAATCATGCATAACAGAAGAAAAAGTTATTTTCGTTAAAAGGTTGATGTTGGGGATACCTCTTTACTAGGGACTAGAAAAGTGGAGTGTTAATTAAAATAAATATTCCAAATAAGTTGACCATCGAATCTTTATTAATACATCAACAAGCTACGCATTTCAGAAAAACAAATAAATGTAACGAAATTAAATAGGTTACAAAGCGTTACTTCTCTAAACAAGCCTGAAGCCACAGTTAACTCGGCAGTGAATTCCGGGATGGTGAACATTATAAGCTTCGGCAACACTGTATTCTGCATTCGTTTGCTATAGGCAAGTAAATGACGGCCATAAACAATGAGTTACCTAAAAAAAGCAATAACTTTAAAGCGAATCTCAGAAACTCGTGTTCTACAATAAATGAATTTAGTCTACAAATTATGTATTCAATAGTCAAATAAGTGACACTTGTAGGCAAATATCTCACCATCCGTTTGTTATTTCTCAGTGTAAGGAAGTAAAAAATTTGGATTTTCATGTGGTAAAAAATATACTTCAAACTGTTTTTTGTAAATAGGCCTTTCTTGTTAAATTCGCATAGAAACAGTTCAAATCCCCCTCCATACTGAATCAATAAATAGTTACTCACTTACTATCCTGTCGAAAGTGCCGCTGAATCCCAACAGTATTACAGAATCTCATATTGCGCTGCTGAATCTAATGGTCGATGGGATAATACGTAAGAACCCAACGAAGTAATTGATTATTGATACCTATGAAAGCAAGTTTAGGACGTATTTTACATTCATTGACACCTTTTTACTTAATTAAAAACTTTATATAAGTTCAACTTTTTATTAACCTTCTTTTCCTTTCAAAAAAATGGTCACATATTCCCCCTCGTGGGGTCTGATAGACACCATGCGTAAAACGTGCCTATGACTCTATTAAAAGGGTAAAAATACCTAAAATGGCATAGAATTATTTTTTACTTCTACAAAGATGCTTCAGAAAAATTTGTCAATTATACTAGCCGATATACCCGGCCTTGAACGTGTAGAATTTATCAGTTTATTTTTAACGATTTATGATGTTGCAAATATTTTTTTTTCTGTATTATGAACTACCTGTCGTCCCAGAACAATTTTTTTAGTATTATGAAACATTTGAAATGTCGTTTTTCTAAAAGGAATTTCATTAGAAAAACATTTTTTCTCAGTATATGAAAGAAAATTGTATGATATAAGAAGGTATTTAATGCACGAAGTCCCGATCTTCTTGAAGTAAAAAATGAAAATTTCCAATTAAACTTCCTTCTAATAAACCTCTAAACGCCTGAAACAAATATAAAACCATGTTTTATCAAGAATAAGACAAAAAATTAAATAATACACTTTATTTGTTATTGTTTTATCGCTGTTTGTGCTTGGGGTCTACAACACCCCAGCGGGGGAATATGTGACTATTTTTCCCACGACACTTAAAAATTGAATAAAACCAGAATTTTTACCTATTGTAAAAATTTGCGTAATTAAGAAATGCAAGCATTGAAAGTTGTCAAACTAAAAATCAAGCGTTAAACATCAATGTAGATATCAAGCGTCCAAGTGCGTTTGGGTTCTGAAAGACACCATGCGGGTAGGAAGGTTTAAGAAGGTTCTTGCGTTTTATCCTGTAGACTATGCCGTTGAATTAGACGGCCGCAAAAGGGTCGTCAGAAAAATAAGCAAGTACCTTTCAGTTTTTATCGTTATTAGATTGCTAAAGTTATATTTCGCTTCTACTTACGATGTAAAAATTACATCGTATTTCCGGAATTCCCATGTCATGTGAGCTGTATTGCCGGAACTCAATCCTGTTCGCCCTGATGTGATGCCAGATCCGCATTCAAGCTCCCATGTCATGATCACAGAGTACCAAAACAGAGTCTATGACCAATGGCGATAATGGAAAACAAAAAAGCATGGGGTATCCCTTGTTATGGGGCACTGTTGCCGCTGTCATCGCATTAAACTCACCACCAATGTCACGTCACGAGAGGCGGAGGAACAGAATCCCAATCGTCGAATGGGATACTTTCATCTGACGTCAAGGATCGCATGTCGTAGGGCAAACAACATTGCATGGACCTATCAGAATGTTTGCAGAGCTACCGGATATCCCAAATATGGAAATACGTCATATCGACAAACCAATCAACGCTCCCTTACCTACAGTTGTCATCTTCTCCGGGTGAAAGTATCCCATTCTCTATTACCCATTCAAGAGTGACAGATTTGGTGGCTATTTTTATTTGAATCACTGGCATTTCTAAATTCGGCGATTAATGGGATGATGAATCTTTCAAAACCGCTACTATGCCATGATTTAAATGATCCCTATGTGCGTTGTAATGTAATGTATTAATGGGATTGCAATCATAAATTACGTAAATGTGTAACCTGAAGATGATAATTTTTTTTTCAAATATTAGTTTTATTAGAAATTCCACCTATTCCCACCACAGGCTTTTTTAATTTCCGCCTTATTAAACAATAGTTTTAATTCTTATCACAAATAAAAACTTCTCATACAAATTGTCTTGTTTTTGCTAATCCCCCTAAAAGTCAAAGGGAAAACTCTTATCAAATCCGCAAGTACATCATGGACATCCAAAACTAAAAACGAAATTCTAAATAGTTAACTCGTAAATAGTTTAATTACAAAGGTCATAATAATATTGAGATTCAAGTTAATGGGATACTTTCACCTGGAGAAGAAGAAAACTGTCGAAGGAGATTTATTACAAGAGAACGTTGATTGGTTTGTCGATAGGATGTATTTCCTAATTTGGGATATCCGGTCACCAAGCAAACATTCCGATAGGTCCATGCAATGGTGTTTACATTACAACATGTGACCCCTGACGTCAAATGAAAGTATCCCATTCAAGACATGAAATTTTAAAAAACTATTTTGGAAAAAGAACCATAAAAACCACCCCAAAAACTTCAGATTTAACAAGCATCAGTTTCACAACCAACACAATTTGAATGATATTTCAGTTTAAAAATCACGATTAATTTTAACCAATCACCAAGACTTGGCGAAAATTAGACGATAAATGGTTTTCCCTAGTTTACAATGTTTAGTACAGCAACCCTAGTTTCTATTATGATGTTCGCTCCACGAAATGGCATTGGCGAGAAATTTTTCAAGAAGTCTCCATGGCCTGGATTCTTAAAATTTATCAAAATCACAGAAAAAGTTGCATACAAGTAAAAGTTTTGAAAATTTTAGCCAAGCATAATCGCTTTAAAAATCCCAATATTCTTCACGTACGCATTTCCCTAATCTCTAAAAAGTTATTATGATCTTGAGCAAATAAAGAAACTCACTTTAAGTTCCTGACATTTCTTGAGATCAAGCACACAAGTCGGAGAATAAATGTGACCAATCACTGGCACTTCGAGATTTAGCATATTACTAATTCAATAACACAATATTTCTGTAGCTTTTGGGTAAAATGTTCAAATAACAACTAGTTAATGTGTACGTATATTCGAGAAAACAACATCCAAACTAAACTGTTGCCACTCAGAACGCTGAATACCAGAAGCTTTTCTTTTTAATATTTGATTTATTGTTTAGTTCTAAGTAGATATTTATTGAGGTTGAGCCTCTTCTCAGCTATGATTAAATCTAGAAGAAGACAAGGGGTCTCAAGTTAAAATATAGTATAACTTCTTTATAAGAGGTGGATTGGCAATATTGGCGAGTTTTTTTTACCCTTGACTGCTTTTGGAAAAGGTTTTCTTCAAGTGATAATTAGACACAAAATATCAAACCTCAAAAGTTACAATTTGAATTTTAAATGCTTAAAATAACCCGATATTAGCAGGGCTGCTGGTAATCTTTTAAATATGAAAAATATGAATTTATATTCGTTCGTTCCAATTGTCCTGTTAAAACAATTTTTTGTTAATCATTAAGCAATTTTAATCTTTCACTTTAACAAAATACATTCAAGAAAATATTGTAGTTTTTTTTATCTAAGAGAACAATGAAAGGAAGGGTAAGCTTACACTTGAATATATTGTGAAGAGAAGAGTATTTTAATAGCAATTAAATAGTTCGCATCTATCTTACAGACACATTTTCCCAATACATGATCGCAAATTTTCTCCCAAAAAAATCGAAAGGTCCATCTTTACCAATAAGGAAAGCAGCAAGTAAATCGATCAAAATTACTTATGAATGGGTTTGCAACCGTAGGGACAACAATTCGTCTGCGGTTCAACGCATTTGATCATTCACTTCTATAAAGGTCTGATCATTTAGAATCGGCAGAAGGATAAAATCCTCTATCTATCCATTAATAATGGCTGGAAGAACATGCTAGAAAGTGTGATTGCCGGACCGGCCAAGGGTGACAGAACTAACGACGTCGACCAAAATATCCCACCGACTGGAAATGAAGGATGACTTTCATTAACACACTGCTGCCTCACTTCATATACACTTGCACCTCATCTAGCCTCAAAATGCCAACTTTAGAAAGAAAAGTGTCCTTCAGCGATCGGAAGGCAAGAGGTTTCTTTTCATGTTGGTGCCAATTTTAACTACGTTTTTGAAGGATTTGTCAATTTGTGCTCTGGTCTGAAATGGCTTCAAGTTAAGCTTTTTATCACCTTATTTATACTGATCGTATAGAAATCAATACTGAAGATAATTAATCTATAGTAATAATCAATAACGAAGAACAATTTCATGATGTCCTTTTTATTATCATCATATCGATTTTGAAAAAAATGGAATGGTACTACCTGCGTAAATGCTACAAGTCGGTAACAATTCTGTATTATGAACACAATATTAAAAATAATTTTTTTAATTAAGAACTTTTATAATTCTACTTTAATTATTTTCAACATTATACAAATTCTGGGAGGAATACTATTTCAAATAATGCCATAAGGATGTTCATAGGATTTTCTTTTCAGAACGAATTCAAATTTATTCCCGTTTTTTTAATACGTTTAGTATTTGTCGAATACCTATATCGCTTAGGAAGCAGTTTTGCTTGGGAGTCTTCAAAAATATTTTAGAATCATAGATGAGTACCATCGTTGATATTTTGTGAATTTATCGAGAGTGTCGAGACTTATTATTCTATGTGTCCCAAAAATATAATTTTACTTTGCATTAAAAAAGTATCTAGAACAGGGGTTCTCAAACTTTTTAACATCGCGACCCACTTTTGAGAAACAAAATCTAACGCGACCCACCGACTTCAGTTATTTATTATTAAATGAACTGAGATAATTATCTCATGCCCCCTCCCCACAGAATTTTAACTTCTCTGACTGGGGGTGTTCAACTATTTAGTTACAAGGGCATGAGATAGTTTAATTGTGGTCTACCAATGATCCCTACAGTAAAAAGGGGGGTCTGGGGGTACTCCCCCAGAGAAAATTTAAAAATTTGACCCTTAAAAACATGGTTTTAACTTGTTTGTTAGCAATATGGGGTAAATTACATCAGTTGCATCATTTCCCAAGAAAATTCTTAAAATTTGCATTGACCCCCCCCAGTGTGGATGGGGAGAAACACTAAATATTTTTTTCAAATCTTATTTGAATAATCGACTAGATTTGCATTATCGGCAAATTAAAGTGACACACATAGTACGTATTTACATTAATTGCCTTTTCCGTTCCACTCCAAGTAATGTAGTTTTTCCTCAAATTTTTATTCTTTTTACTATAGAATGGTAATTTGATAATTTCAAAAGTTCAACGTTTGATAATTCAAAAGTCAATAACAATAACACCATTTGTGAAGAATTAAAAATCTTCTCGCGACCCACCAAAAACTGACTGGCGACCCACCAGTGGGTCGCGACCCACAGTTTGAGAAACTCTGATCTAGAAGAAAACACACAAGTTTGTAACTTTTTTTATTTGGATTATTTTTGTTCTATATTTTTTAAATAATTTATTATGATAAAAAATTTTAGTTAAATATTTTATCTTATTTTGGTAAATGTATATTCAAGCTGGGTACTTGGTTTTGTATGAAGCATGGTGAATTTATGATAGTACTATAGTTTTCCTTGTAAATTATAATTAATTAGAATATTTTTCTCTTAATTTCTTAAACATGTTTATCAGAAAAACTTCATGAGTAGGTAAGTAAATCATATTTCTTGCTTGTGTTGCATAACAGCTAAAAATAATACTGCTTTGACCATTAAATACGTATTTTAATTCAATCTTATAGGTTTTTCAAAGAAGAACTAAAATATTGTTTCCTACTTGAAGATAATTTTATTTACAAAAGTACTGCAGATCCAACAGTTGCTAAAATAAATGGTACTTCACTTTTTCCTGCTTTCAAAAATCAACTCTGTGTAGTCAGTGTTCTTGCTTCTTTTTTTCTCTTTCAATACATCACTGTGTAGAAAATAGAGAGTTAAAAACTTTGGAAGAGTGCCACAAGGAGAGCTTGCTCTTTCTTTCCTAACATTTGATGATCTAATTTGCAATTCACTTTTTCTTCCTTTTATATTTATTCCTTGGAGACAAACAAGGGATGCCGTTGTCTACTAAACACAGAAAGTAGCACAATAACAGAAAACTAATGTTATTGTAGCTCAAACAGCCTCAAGGGTTCATTATTTAAGCGTTTTTAGGAAGTATAAAGGTTTGAAATTATATCTTTCTTTTAAATTCCTATTTCTCATTCATAATCAAGCCCGTAACGAAAAGAGGTTTATTTTTTGAGGAAACTAAATAAAATAAAATGAATTCCTTCTTTTGAAGTACACAACATCAAAGAACTAAACGAGAATATTCAAAATCAGGACTATTAACTATTTTTGTAAACAATCTAACTATCCAACTCATTCTCTCCCCATTTGCGTGCAGTTTATTAAATATAAATACCTGCAGCGTATATTCCATAAAAACTTAACAACAAAAATCCTTCCGGATGTAATGACAAAGTTTTTTAAAAACAATTTGTATTACATAGTTTTACCTGAATACGCTACCGGCGCTTTTTCAAACTGAATAATGCTACTGTAAAAATGAAAAAGACTATCAACTACTTTAGTGTATTTACCCTAAGGGAGTTAAAGATGTAGACTTATTATAAAAAAATTAACAACTCATAAGAATAGGTATTCCTAGTTTTTCTTAAAATTTTTTTACGTTTCACAATTTTTATATTAAATAATTTAATGTCATATTATGTTTAATTCTTTTGGAAAGTTAGTTTCCAGATCTTTATGTTCTAAGCTTTCTTTATGTTTGTTATAGATCACTAAATAACTTATAAGCTTTTCCGAAAAGAAATCGAGTAGTTTTTTAAAACCTTATAAAATTAAACATCTCTTTAGAGTGCTTGTAGCTGAAAGTTATATGGCAATATCAAACTTTCAAGATATCTATAATTACTACTTAATAAGAGAAATTTTGCAGTTAGACTGTTTAAGTGAGGCTAAATACAATACATTGGAAATATTACAAAAGAAATAAAGAAAACATAACACAATACTTTTACACTTCTGAGATTAAAAAACACAACTCTGGGTTAAGACATAATCTCTTCTTTCTCTTCAATTAAAAGCAACAACTAACGAAAAAAGAAGTTCCAATCGAATTTTACAAAGTACAACTGCATTATTCCACAATACAAATATATTCTAAAGATAGGAACTTCCCAGTCCCAGCCCTGAAAAAGCGTGATAAAAAATAAACGTTTAATCAATAGTTCGGCAAAAAAAACTAAGAGGAGACTCGCTATTTCCTTAAAAAGGTTTCTCCAATTCCCATACGAATGCGGAAGGAAACGTTTTTAAATGCACTCGCATTTTAAAATGCGTGTCGAATTGACTTTTTTCAAAAAAGGGCTTTTTCAGAGAAGCCCTGCGCTTGAAAGTTTGATTGAAATTCAGCAAACAGAGAAAACGGACGGCTCCGGTTCCCTATAGACGCCCCACCTGTGGAAAGTGAGCGGCTCCTTTCATAAACTGTATCCGCAATTTGGCATCATTCCTAAATATTTATACCTCTCCTTTGGCAACGGCCACTAAGAAATCCGAATAAGCCCACCAAGGAATTCCGCGCTATGGAACGGCCAACGTAAAAGGTCCGTCCAAAGTGGTGGGAAATGGCGCGCTTAATACGCCATAAAAACCGCAGAGCCGTCTGCTGGGTTGTCACGGATAGCAAAGCATTGATCAGTTCTTGTAATGGAATCGTCAATTTTCGGCGTGGAAAGAAGAGAGACAAGGGTTTGTTTACATACGTCCGAGGCAAGGTCTCCGCATTATAAAGTTAAAAGAGGCGGGAATCTCTTGTTTTATGCATTAAGGAAGAACCACTCGTGGGAATTACGTCACTGTGTCCCGGGGAAGAGAAGGGTTTTTTGAGATCGGGTACCTCCCAAACAGTGTTGGGAGGCATCACACGTTAAACCGTTGGGGGATTATATAGTCTGTTTATGTGTGGTTTACCTTTGCTATTTGTTTTGAATATATGTAATCATACCTTAATCTTTTCGATGAATCCGCTAATTTGAGTTCTATGGATCAACCTTGCTGGGGCTTCACCCCTGTAATTGGTCGTCAATATTTGCATTTGTCCGTAATCAGAATAAACAACTGAAGGGGTCAATTTATAAGCAATTTTAAAATTTGAAAGTTAAGAGTATGTTTGTGTGAATGTATAGTGACAAATGAATGATGCTAGTGAAGTGTTCAAACTTATTGACATGTATATAAGTTTTTAGTTCTTCCCAAAACTGCTTTTTAAGTTTTTCTACTCCCATTGAACAGATAGGAGAAAATAAATTTACCCTTTTTGTATAATATTTTCAAATTATTTCTAAAAATACCATCTTAAAATGGATGTTTTCGATGCAATAAGTTCACTGTTGTATATATGTTACGGGCAAAGTGATTAATTAGGAATTATTAATAATGCCCAGGCCGGTAAAGTGATAAATGTCATTGATAAATGCCATTGAATTTATCATATTTCCCTCCTCCACTTCGAACATTATTAATAATGCCCGACTTATCACATTGCTCGTAACATATTATGTAAACAGAACTCAATATTTTTGTGAAAGATAATTATCATACATAATAATAACAAAATCACTCTCAAACAAATAAAATAACACTATTTTTTGTGTTTATACAATAAGAATGTTGGATGTTTTATCCACTGCCTGTTAAGATAAAACATTTTTATACATAAAAAACTAAGTATTAGAAAAAGTAAATAAGGGAAAAGTGCTGTAGATACTTTATAAGTCGAATTACAATATAATGGTTTGATACAGTGACATCAAAACTTGATAGTATGAAAATGAAGATAAAGAGGAAAAGAGGTGTATGTTAATTTATCCAAATACTACAAAGTTACTTAATTTTGAGCATCACATTGAAAATATTTCAAGTTAGCCAAGGATCTAACATCCTTAATAGAAGAGATTTTACAGCAATAGCATGTAGTACAGTGTAAAGTCGATAATCATGCTTTTTAATTAGTCAAATAAATATTTTAACTGCAAGTGGCTTAGAATACAATTAAATTTTTGAACTTATGTTTACTTGAGCATATTTTCTAAAGAGCAAAAACATATTCGTCCTTTAAAAGTGAAAATCTTCAAAACTAAAAGTTTTTACTGAAAATGTATTTTGATGTAAACTAAAGCTTAGAAAGTTTTTTTTCACTAACCCGTTGTATGTAAGAAAGTTTTTTTATTTAAAAATATTTTGAATAAAGTTTCCCCTTTTACTAAAATCGTGTTTAAAGTAAAACTATTCTAAAAACACCGCGCTTTCAAAAAATATTACATTCCTGCCAAATGTAAAAAACTTTTTAAATGAATATTTACAAGCTTGATTATTAGAATTCCAAATGTAAAAAAGCTTTTTTCAGAACAAAAAGAGGAAATATGAAAAATCTCTGCTTTGTTGGAAATCTAGTTCCTTCTTCCGAAATCTGAAGCTTCAATCACAATCTCAAAGTGTGAAGGAGCTCTTGGTGAACGAAGGATCAAAACATAAAACTTTCCATTTTCCTTCTATGTTTTTACACTTCATATTTAAAGAATTCCTTTTAAACACAAAGCAAGGAGAAAAATAGTTTTATACTCTCGAGGATATTGCATAATATTGCTAGAAGTGTTCAAGACTCCCTTTTCTCAGTTTTTTTGACAATATTTCTTCAGCCAAAACGTCTAAGTCTGCTTTGACTTTGCGAAAGATTTTTGGAAAATGATTACGGATTCTTGAAAATGAAATAATGGAATAAAAGTTTATTCGTTATATTGTTTTTAAGGGGGTCCGGGACTCTTCAGATTTTTTTTATTTATAAGTTTAAAATTTTGAATTTTTTGTATAGATAAAACATCGGTTTCATTGTAAAAATCACCACTCAAAACTTTTCAGAAAAATTTTGAAAATTTTTAAATTCCCTTTTTGTCAAAAAAAAAGAAGAGGGGTGGTTTAAAATTGATATAACTCAAAATATTATTAATCAGTTTTCAAAATTTTTTCACTGAATCAAACAGAAACATATTATCCTTATTTAAGATTCAGCATTTTAAGAAATATTCATAATTTGGAAAATTAAGTAATAAACAATTAAGTAAACAATTTTTGAAATTTTTACGTTACTATTTTTTTAAAATTCATATTTTAAAAAGTAAACAACATTTTTAAATTTGCTGAATCTAAATTAAAGTAAAATGTATAAATAGCATTGTGATTCAAATTTCAACTCTCTATCTTGAATAGTTCTTGACTTATATCAATTTAAAAATCAGAAACAGTGAAAAAACGCATCATTGAGAAAAACTAATTTGAATGCAGAACATAAAATGCTAGATTACCAAAGCAGCCGGCAATAAAGGATTGTATCTCCGGTTCTGTTTATGATAGAAACATCACTAAAGCATCATTTTAAGCAGAAAAAAACTGGTTTACATTTTTGTTGGGTTCGTGTTGGTGTCCTTCTTCAATAATTAGCCGGAATAAAATCCAAGACATTTATTACAGCATTCAATCAAAAGTTACAGCTTCCCCGATCGTCCATTCTCGCTCGCATTCCGCTCAATCTCCTCAGAACATAATAAACAAAACAAAAAACACATCGAAAACGTCTCTTTTTCTTTTCCGGCAACCCCCCGGGTTGCCAACGGGGAGGGTCTTCCCTATGAACTTCACATCTCCCCTCCGGTCTCCAAGGGGAGACCAACCAAAAAAAAACAATAACAAGACAAAAAAATAATTCCAGACGTACAGAAGCCTTTTTAAGAATACCGGGTACTATAATCAAGATACAAAAATGCAATATCAAAATCTTAAACCTCAAAAATAAAGAACACTAATCAAATACAAACTTCAAAGATCCAAATAAAAAGAAAATACTCTCGTGAAGAAAACATTAAAAAGAAACTTATATTCACGCGACTAAAGAAATCCACAACAAACCAAAAGAAAAAAAAAACATGAAACTCACGAGAAAATCAAAAGGTTTAACCAAAAACAAAACATTACATTTTCAGTTTTGAAAACAAGAACTATTCTTATTCAGACAGTCATTTATCCTCAATTGTCTTCAAAAATTAAGTAACCCTTCAATTTCATTTTACATAATTATCATTAGTGATATACCACTTCATAAAAAAACTTAACTTAGGGAATCAGATAATTACAGTCTTCTCAGTAATCACTTCAAAAAAATAAAAGTTAGTACAAATTAATTTCAAATAATAATAAAAAATGTCACTCATCTGAAAAAGGTCCATCATCGTGTTCCAAGTCGTCGTTGTTGTCCTCATCCAAGTCGTCGGATAGAGTTCCACCTCCACCTTTAAAACACCACAGTTCAGTTTGAGGGTCCAACACAGGGTTCTCCTTGGTGTCAGCTTTCACTTCAGGCTCGCAGTCTTCTTTCTCAGGGGCCTGGCCTTCTTCGACTTCGGAGCCACAGTCTTCAGTGCACTTGGTCGATTTCTTCTGACGGCCGCCACGTCTCATAGGAGTTGCAGGGGCTTTCTTCTCAGCTTCTCGACTCTTCTTTTTAGGAGCTTCATCTTCTGAACCTAAATCCATCTCCTCTTCCGAGCCAGGATCCTCGGCATACTTGAAAGCAGCAGCTTTGCCTTGTCGCTTGGCAGGGGTAACTTTAGCTTTAGACTTCGCCGGTCGCCTTCGACGCTTCTTAGCAGGCTTCCCTACTTCGGAACTGACATCGTCCCTTTTAGCATCATCCTCAGATCCAGAGTCCTCAGTTTCCTCCATTTCTTCCGTAGATTCTTCATCCACGTCCTCTCCTTCCGAACCTTGTTTTCCACATACAGTTTCTCCAGCATAAGTTTCCTTCTCTCTGGAAACTTCGTTTCCCGTCTCTACCTCCAGAGACTCTTCTGCAACGTCAATTCCATTCTCGTCAGGAACTTCGTCTTCTCTTTCTTCATCCAAGCGCTCATCTTCGACTACCTTCTCTTCCGAAGTTCTATTTTCTTCTTCTACCTCCACTTCAATCTGATCCCACTGGATGAATTCAACGCCTAATATATCATCGTCATCCTCTAAATGTCGAACAGGTTCGTCCACTTCCTTGAGAGTCCTCTCCTCCAGATTTAACATATCGTCTTTCACCGGTCCTTCATCTCCCAGATATTTAATTTCTTTTTCCTTCAATATCTGATAGTCTCCAGGGTTGACCAGCTTTGTCTCCACTGATTTCCCCGTTTCAAACACTGCCTTCTGAAGTCCCCTTTCCGCATCGTCTACTGTCTTTTCCAACCGTGAATTTTCCACATTCACAGAAACTCTGTCAAGATCTTTCCGTCCCGTCCAGACCTTCCGGTTTGTTCTGCGAGAGCGTCTTAACTTCGGACAATTCCTTCTCAAATGTCCTTCCTCCTGACACTCAAAGCATCTGAACGATCCTCTTCTCCGATCGGCCTGACGGTGGATACCAGTCTTGTTTGCTGGTGGAAAGTTCTTATCTTGGAAGTAATGGGTATCTGGCTCCAAAGAACTTCTGTAAGATAGGTCTTCTTGAGGCACAATCCTATACTTCTCTAACAATTCTGGGAATACAATTTTTAACCTTTCAAATTCCCACTGCCTCTCCTTCTCCCTTTTCTCCATTTCCTCTAATTCCAACTGTCTCTCCTTCTTATTTTTCTGCACTTCACCCTCCAATCTCTCCAATTCCAACCATCTCTCCTTCCTTCTTTTCTGTTCTTCGAATTCCCATTTCAACCATCTCTCCCTATCTTCGATTTCTTCTTGTCTCCTTCTTTCCTTGATTTCATCTTGCCACCTTCTTTCTTCGATTTCTTCTTTTCTCTTTCTTTCTTCCTCTTCTGCATCTTCTTTTCTCTTTCTTTCTTCCTCTTCAGCATCTTCTTTTCTCCTTATTTCTTCCTCTTCAGCATCTTCTTTTCTCCTTGTTTCTTCCTCTTCAGCATCTTCTTTTCTCCTTGTTTCTTCCTCTTCAGCATCTTCTTTTCTCCTTCTTTCTTTAATTTCTTCTTGCCACCTTCTTTCTTCAACCTTAATTTTTTCTTGCCACCTTCTTTCTTCAATTTCTTCTTGTCTCCTTCTTTCCTCGATTTCTTCCCTTTCTTCAACGATGGATGCAAAAAATTATTTAGTAAACGCTTCATCATAGTTTTCATCCTTGAGTATTTTCTCTCTTATAGCATAAACTGTCATTTCCTCATCCACTTCTAAGCTAAGCTCTTTAGCTAAAATTAAAAGGTCCTCCTTTCTCCCTTTACCATACAACGCCATCCTGCAAACCTTCGAATAATCCGGTAAAAAAAAACGCACTCAAAAAAGAATCAACCAACAAAAGAACAGCAAACTCCCTCGATAACAAAAAAAACCGACCTCGATCTAATTTTAGAATGACAACACTCACCGAAAAAAAAACTCGAACAAACCAACACGAAATCCCCATATCCAATTCACCGAAAACGAAACTACTCATCACACTACTCATCATCCAGTTCCATATTAATTCGAGACACACTCCTCAAAACCCTCACCATACCAAAATCAAGAATCATTAAATTTCAACACTATAATTCAAAACTATACCCACAAATCCAACGTCTTCAATAGCTCGGACCAACTCCTTTCGAAACCTTTTTCGTTTTTCATCGGAAATCGTCGTTGAAGCTAAAACTCTTTAATACTGTCCGTCTGCGCCACTGTTGGGTTCGTGTTGGTGTCCTTCTTCAATAATTAGCCGGAATAAAATCCAAGACATTTATTACAGCATTCAATCAAAAGTTACAGCTTCCCCGATCGTCCATTCTCGCTCGCATTCCGCTCAATCTCCTCAGAACATAATAAACAAAACAAAAAACACATCGAAAACGTCTCTTTTTCTTTTCCGGCAACCCCCCGGGTTGCCAACGGGGAGGGTCTTCCCTATGAACTTCACAATTTTAAAAGCAAAAATTTTCTTTAAAATCTGACGATGTTTGTGTCCCAGACCCCCTTAAACATTACAAATAGTATTTTTAAGCCTTTAACGAGACAACAAAAAACGAAAGCTATGAATGTTTTGTTATCCAAATATTTATGGGATTATAAACAAATTTCATTCATTTACACACCTTTTCTATTCCCATAAATGTTTAAAAGACAAAACATTCATAAACTTAATGCTTATCACTGATAACACACTGAGATGGGGTTAAAACACTGCCACATTTATTTAATAACTAAAAATAATCAAACATGATTTCCCAAATGTACTTAATACAGTACTAATAAACCCAAACAGATACAAACTTAAATGTTACTTTAGAAGTACATTTTTTAAAATATAATAAGTTATGGCTTACGAACACAAACTACATATCCTAAAATGAAAATTAACTTAAATTCAGGCCCCAAGAGACTTCTAGAGAACAATTTATTAAATTGATTATGCATAAATTAATTGAATATATAACTAAGGTGAAAGGATTATTTCAAACGTCACATGGTGTTTATCGTCCTATATTTCAGATATGGATTCTCATATTACAGTTCAAACGTATTCATTAGAAAGTCTATCCCTCTAGATGGTTAGGAGCTGATGAATTTTCATGAATTTCACACAACGCCAATAAATTTGCAAGCAGTGTCATTATAGGTTACTATACTCTTATGACAAGAGGCTTAGAGATGGTTTAGCATGTCGTTCTATATTTAGAATGTTCATAATACAGTACAGCAACTTGTTATTCATTTAATACTAAGTATTGAGAGGAAATTCAAACTTTAAGGGTAATTTTGAAATTTTTCAATTTGGTGCTTTGGTAAATATAAATAATTTTTTGCGTTTTGTATAGATGTTGTACGATTAGAAATAATATTTTAATTTCCTTATTCTTTGGTTTATATATGTTACGGGCAATGTCATAAATCGGGCATTATTAATAATGCCCGGTCAATGTGATAAGTTCAATAGAATTTATGAATGAAACTTATCACTTTGCCCGCCTCCACTCTGGGCATTATTCATAATGCCCAATTAATCACTTTTCCCGTAACATATACACTAGCGGAAATAAAAATCCCAACACCAAGAAGGAAAGGAGATATCAAAGTAAAATTTATTCCTATGATTGCACATAGTATTAATGTGAATTGATTAAAAAATCAGCCTTTCTGGATGTTAGGGGGCCGAGAAAATCGGTGAGGAGTGTTGTCTCCATAGGTGTCCATTACCGCCGTCACACGTCATGGTATTGAGTGACAGGGGATCTAAACGACTTTTGAGGGATTGGAGGACCATGTTGCCTCCTCAGGTAGTCCAAATTCATATGGTGCACCAATGGACGCTGCATACCGGGCTAGGTGATTTCTCCTCATTGACCGGACTTGTTTTGTGGGTGTTGGTTCTAGAGAACCGGAAAGACGGGGTAAAAATGCAAACAAGGGAGTTAAGAAGAAAGCTTGGACATTGCATACAATATCTGGTTGTGCATGTTTCTCTTGAAATTTGTCCCCAGGACAGGTCTGAAGGTAAGGACGGTCTACCGGCTGCAAAATCTCAATGACGCAACTCTGGTTGGAAAAAGTACTGGTGAATCATACTCAGGAGTTGCAGAAATGGAATCCAATGCAACCCCACTCCGTTACTCTGCATCAACACTCCGTGGAACGATTAGAAAATCACCAGCTGAGTGCGCTCTCTCCATTGTGTCTTCAAACTCATACCCAACCGTCGTGGTGCTCCAAACCGAATCAGGATTCTCTCATAAACACAATATCATGAAATTGGGATTTTCATTTCCTTATTTCGTGCACTATTGGAAACAGAAATGCCCATTTTCAGCCCCTTGTTTATAGACAAAGATGTAAGAAGCTATGCGGACCGAACGGACGATCCGCAGTACTGCAAACGATATCCATCCCACTGTCGCTTGTTCTCAGTATGATCTACCGGTATTTTGGTCAACCAGAGCTGCTTCATTGAGGTTTTTTAACCGGTTGTTGGTCCTTACCTTCAGACCTGTCCTAGGGACAAATTTCAAGAGACAAATTCACAAACACATGTTTCATGCAATGTCCAAGTTTTCTTCTTAACACCCTATGTTGCATTTTTACCCTGGCCAATCCGTTCGTAAGAACCAACACTCACAAAACATGTCCGGAGAAAGAGGAGAAATCACCTAGCCCGGTATGCAACGTCCGCTGGTGCACCATATGAATTTGGACTACCTGAGGAGGCAACATGGTCCTCCAATCCCTCAAAAGTCATTTAGAGCCCCTGTCACTCAATACCATGACGTGTGACGGTGGTAATGGACACCTATGGAGACAACACTTCTCACCGATTTTCTCGGCCCCCTAACATCCAGGAAGGCTGATTTTTTAAGCAATTTACATTGATACTATGTGCAATCATAGAAATAAATTTGACTTTGATATCTCCTTTCCTTCTTGGTGTTGGGATTTTTATTTCCGCTAGTGTAGTACATTAAGATGTAAAAACATTAGGACATTGGTTTAACCCTTCAAGAAAAAGAAGGGTCTAAAGTCTTAAATGTTATGAAATTTTTAACTTTACTAATAATACAAGTATTGTTTTAGCTTGTGACAGTGTAAATTAATTTAGCAAACATTGCACAAAACATACTTGTAAATTACTAATACAATTCAATACTTTGGGGCAAGAACGAAGAATCTAATCTTTCGGATCAAGTTTTTTCACAGATAGGGCATGTTCATAAATTCACACTTTTTCGGTGCGCATTTAAAAATATGCTGGTCACGTGACCCGAAAAAACTCATTGCACTGAGAAATATATGAACGCTCGAACTTTTTTCAGTTCACAATAACATTTCAGTTGAGTTTCTGAATGCGAAGTGTATATTTGGACGGCCAAAACGGCCAGTGGCGCATGCGCTGTAGGTCTCGTGATTACGTAGAAGTCTCGGCGCTTAGTGATGGAACCAATGGAACGCCGAGCCGTGGAAATTAGAGTAGAGTTTAGTTGAAAAATGGCCGTCCAAATATACAGTGCCTTCTGAATGACCAGTTAACCGCACGGAAGAAACTGCAATAATTTTTGATAGTATAGTTGGAGAACTGAGTGCTGCGTGTTGAACGAGTGCGAGTTTTTGAACGAGTGCGAGTTTATGAACGAACCCTCGGGAGTCGCGATGCTTACGTTTTCATGCACTGAACAACATTGAGAAAATTTTCGGTGCGTTGAGTTCCGCACTTTTTTCAGTTCCCTTTAGTTTTTGAACGGCCAGTTAACCTCACTGAAAAAACTGCAATAATTTTTGAACGCATAGTTGGGGTAGAGAGCCTGTATACGAGAGAGAGATGCGACAACTAGCTTAAAAGCGTCTCTGCGCATCCAATTCTGTCCAAACTGTATTATGCCGCTTGTCTCGCGTCCCATGCTAATCCTATAGAGGGAACCTAATGGGGGATTTACACCACCGCTGCAGGAGCTGCAAGTCATGCAAAAAGCGGCATATTTTAGTACCCGCTACTAACAAAAGATGGCGCTCGTCAATTGGTTTATTGGAATAACAAATTCCCGTTTCTTGCCGCTTTTACCACAAACCGGTCTTGCAGCAGTGGTGTAAATCCGCCATAACTCTGCCTGTGGCGAACAAAAAACCTGTTTACCGATCTGCGCGCTATACTGAGTTGTCACCTCTCTCTCGTATACAGGCTCTGTAAGTTGGAGAACTGAGTGCTGCGTGTTGAACGAGTGTGAGTTTAAGAACGAGCCCATAGATAAGCTAATTTAGCGATACAATTCCAATCATTGTTGACATAAAAAATAAAATGCATATATTTACCTGTTGCCAGATATTGGATCTTAAGCTTTAAACTACAAGTCTAGAAGAAAAAAACCTATGCTTCATTTCAGCTTTAATAGATACTTACCTGAGTGAAAACAACAGTGTGGTAATAGATCTTTAAGGTAAGGTTGATGATTAATACCATAGTAGCACAGTTCGGACAAAATATGTCGAGTTTACGTAAATGCAACTAGAAGTTAATGTAATTCGGCCGTAAATAACAAAAATTAGGTGAATCTTCAACGTCTGTGCTGCTTGGGGTACTTACTTAACCCGTTCCACACATTCACCCCTTCGCCGGCGTTGAAGCGGCCTGCAGAACTTGAGGGGGAATATCAAATAAAACTATTATGTACGAATTTAATACCTAAATATTGTAAATAATTGAAGCCATCATGCAATTGTATTTTCATGAGATAGTATCCATATTTCAGAAAAAATATTATAATATATAAGAGATATTTAAAACATCTCGACAGGTTTTATTCTTAAACGAAATGTTTTCAAGTGAAAGAAACATATTAAATCCTACCATCATCTTATTGAATAAATTATCCTTACAGCCATCAACAATCGACCTTTCATAATGTCCATTCCCCAAGTACGTCCTCACACCACCCAAAAGCATAGGTAAACCCAATCCCTATCTCCTTATTCCACAGACCGTTTAAAAAAGTCCCTCCTCTCCAATCTCCGCAGTCGAGATGGAGAAAGAAAAGGAATCTCAAGCAAAAGAGCGTGGGATCGGAGCGCTTCCCATGTTAAAAGATGAGAAGCGTAATACAGGGGATTCCTGTCACGAAGCAATGGATAGGGAATAAGTGACAATCTGTAGCAATCAGTTTGAAATCTGCGGTCAGCCCCCAAGCTCTTTTCTGCTTGGGAACTCTCAAGGATATCCTCTCGCTTTCTGGAAATTGCGTGTTTACCTCTTTTATCCCCGGCATTCAGAGAGACGAACGGATTTTAAATTCGGGAGGCTGTTTCATGTATGATTTATTAGTTTTCTTTTTGGAAGGGCCAGTGCTAAGAAGGGATAGGTAAATGGGGGAGAATTTTTGCTAATGCTCCTGTGTTGTAGATAAGTAGCGGGGGTTGCTGCAGCTGGCTTGATTGCTGGTTTGAGGGGTTACATTTCACGCTGTGGCTATGGTGCATTTTTCTTTCTGTTTATGTGGAATTCTTTCCTATACAAACGTTTTATTACGTGGAGGTTAAAGTTAGTGGTGAGCATTGGCTTTTCATCACATGTTTCTTACCAGACAGTAACAGTTATGAACTTTATTATAAGTATCTTATTATATGTAGGGGAGAGTGGGGCTATTTCGCACATGGGGCACATTCGGACAGAAGGTATTTCCCCTAGTAATTATTAATTTAAAAATCTGAAAAAAATACCAGTAGATGGAAGCATGACTTCCACCTCCTGCATGAAATTTCAAAACTCTGATCCATTTTGTTGTATACGTACTATAATTTTGCTAGCGTTAGAAGCAGCAAAGTAAATTTTCTTGTCATTTTGTTGGCGTAAAATATCAATCAAAAATAACTCTCAAGCGGATATTCAGCATTTTATTCAGTAGAGGCACTACTAAAGTAAGTTTCTAGAAAGGTTTTATTTCCCTGCTTTAATTATAAATATCTTGTTGGGACGTGGTAAGCTTGAACTGGTAGATGGGGCACATTCGTACACCAAAAGATGGGGCAGATTCGGACAGTGCGAATGTGCCTCATCTTTCGCATTTTTGATTATGAAAGTGATTTATATGTTTATAAGTGCAGTATATTTATTAACTTGAAAATTAATAGTTTTTTATTGTATTTGTTTCAAAATTTGGTGATAATAATAACATCTTAAAGAAATCTTTAGTTTTAAGGAATTTAAACCCAAATTTAAACATTGAAGAAATAAATATCCCTAATAATTGTTTAATAACAATTGACTTGGACTTAAGTGATTTTATTCTAGTAGAATTTGCTATACTAAAAAGAAAATTTTGTTATGTTGGTCAAAGAGAAAATTTGGAGTTGAATGGTGCTTATTTAAAATTAATGATGAAAAACTTCAAAATTAATGACGAAACTTTTATTTTCCCAGTAAGTAATGATTCAACATTCATACAAAAAGATAATATCGTATTAAAAGTTCCCCAAACCTCAGTTTCAGGTGTTAATAAGCGAGCTGTGGGTTCACTTTTCTTTTGGAATAAAGCCTGACAGTTAAAATATTAGTTGAACTTTTTCTAACCAATTATATTATGTGAAGTATGTCAATGTGCAATATACTTTTTATTACTACAATTGTTGTTTTCCTCATAAAAAACTTAAATGTTCAATATTTTCTGAAGCTGTTTTGTTTTTGTAAAAAAACTTCAATTTAGAGGAAAAATATGTAAAAGTGCTAAATATTTCGTTTAATTATCCTTACATTAAAGTACAATAAACTTTTTAGTTTCTAAAAATAATTATTGTATAATTTTTTGCATGCGTACGAATGTGCCCCACACGTGTGCGAAACTGCCCCACCCATGGGGCACATTCGAACGAAATTTCTCGTTTTTTAGATTGATGATATAGGTTAGAAATTCTAGATGAATGCGACCAGTTATCGTTCTAAAATATCGGGAAAAGTCTTAACTTTCATTTGAATCCGAGTTTGTTTCAATATCTCATCTAGATCCAGAGAAATATGCCGAAATGCACTTTTTGTGCGAATGTGCCCCGTTCTCCCCTAAGTCTTTTTAGTCAATAAATCTTTCATTATATCATCCCATATATATATTAAATTTCAAGAATTTACTTGAAAGTGGGAATGATTTTTACTAGTTTTGTACTGTTTTACTTTAATTTTAATAATTTTACTCTGTTTATATAATATCAATAAATACCTAAATCTTAGCAAGTTTTGTTTCTAATATTAAATAAGGAAAATTCAATAAATTATTTCACAGGGAGTTTTTTGATTGATTGTACATGTACATTAAGAAGAGAATGAATGCAAAGTGGTTTATAAGTGGGAATTAATTAGGTACATGAAGAAATTTCTATTTGAAGAATCTACGTTTGGATGCTTTTATCAGGAATTTGGAGGTTTTTATTTTAGTAATTATTCCTAAATTGCATGAAGCTATTGTCTTTAAATATCACAAATACTTACTTTTTTAAGTAGTTGCTACATACTGCAACACTAAGGTGGTGGGACTTTTCTATGGGAAAAAATAAAGTTATATGAAATTTCCACGGCCCCCCCATCAATTTTTTTAACCTACAGGGAAAACCATTCAGGCAAAGTTTGGGCTCTGTACCTTAATTAGAAAGCGATGACCAAGAGGAGAGTCCAAATTCGAAGATTTTTATACAAAACAACTAAAAAACCAAAGATCAAACCCTCTCATTTTGTTCTTAATTTTTATAAGAAACTACTAACGTTATAGATATAATGTTCCAGGTTTTGTTTTTTTTATCACCTTTATTTTGGTTGTAGTAATTTTCTAATGTCCAAAGAACTTTTGTAAAGTTGTTTTTTCTGCATTTTTAAACAGCTAATAACTCTAGAACTATACAACTTAAAAACCTGAAATTAGTCCCCTTTTGTTTTTAAATTGTTTGTCTTTGATTTAATGTGCATCATGAACATCATTTTCAAGAAGTTTTTTCAAAATTAAAGAAAGTGCAAAAAAATTTAATGAAAAAAATTTTTGAAACCTTTTTTTTAAATATTAAAAGCCTTTTAACTCTTAAAATGATCATATCTACCAAATTTCAAGTTGAAAATAATATTTAATCATGTATAACAAAATAAAAATATTTGAAATTTAAGTCCCTTAAGATATCCGCCTACCCCTAAAATGACGATTTTTGACTTTTTCCCTCGAAAATGTGTTTCTTACATTTTCAAGCAGTTTAGACTTTTATCTTTCCAAAACTGTTTTCATTTCACTTGTAAGTGAATTAGAAAGGAAATTACAGCATTTTTTGAAACAGATAGTCGTCTGCGATCGTATACAAAAATAAACTTTGAAGCTCTTTTTCTCAGAACTAAATTTTGCATAAAAACCCTCCACTATTTACATGATTACTCAAAAACTATCCAAGATATTCACTGTAAATTTTAACATAACATTAATCATACTTTTATTAACCAGATGGACCACAGATTTTTATGCAAGTTTATTATTTTTGTTTTTATTGATGTTTTTTTGTTAAATGGTTGTAGAAATTTTGAAATTTTTCACTTACCTTTACATTTTATTCTGTAAAACAATTAAATTTCAAAATATGTCTTAGACAATAGTCCATTCTGAAGATAAGTGTCATACGATACTTGTGTCCCAAGGAAATTTAAATAGGGGTAATAGTTTTTGGGCAAGAGTGAGAGGGGTTTTATAAAAATTCACTTAAAATTTACACTAATTACTCCATATTTTAGAAAATAATAGAATTAATTTTGTTTTTTAGCATTAATCAATGTTTGGATGTACGTTTAAACTAAAAACTAAAAAACAAATTTTTAAAATCAAGTATTTCAAAAAAATGGTCTCAAAGGTAGGCGGATACCTTATAACTATCCCTAAAATTATACAGCAAGAGAGAGATCGATTCACTAATGGGAAATTCATAAACTCGCTTGAGCGTGGCATGACTGAAAACATAGAAAAATGTCGAATCAAAAAAAATTTCATTCATTTTTTTTATTTTGAAAAAAACTTTTTGAAAATGATGGTCATGATTCACATTAAATCAAAGAAAAAAGTTACAAACAAAATGGGTATAACTTCAGGTTTTTAAGTTGTATAGTTCTAGAGTTATTAGCTGTTTAAAAATGCAGGAAAAGCAACTTTACAAAAGTTCTTTGGACATTCGAAAATTACTACAACAAAAATAAAGGTGATAAAAAAACAAAACCTGGAACATTATATCTATAATGTTAGTAGTTTCTTATAAAAAATCACGAACAAAATGAAAGGGTTTGATCTTTGGTTTTTTAGTTGTTTTGTATAAAAATATCCGAATTGGGATTTTTTCACTTCTTTTAGTCATCGACTTCTAATTCGAATACAGAGTTGAAATTTTGGCTGTGGGCTTCTATTAGCTATTCGAAAAAAAGTAGAGGGTGCCTAGAACTCTGCCTGAAAAAAAAGTTTTTTGGGCCACCCTATGCAACACCCAAACAGTGATTCCAAGGAAATTTTTAATGTTAAGCTTTTCAAATGATTACTTTTCTTTATAATCTAATTTTCTGAAAATAAAAATATTTATACATTTTACTCTTAATTCTTAATATACCTTCTAAATATTCTTTTAAATGTAAAACATACCAAGCATTTAAAATATCGCCGATTTATCTAACAAAACATTGCATCACACGTTTTTGTACACCATTGTTCTGTCAATTTAGTGAGCATAAGGTGACCCATAGTTTTCATTAAGATGGTTTACTAATAGTTTTCTGAATCCAGAAGGAATTTGTCCTTCCCTTTAACTCATATAAGATACTAATTATATGAATGTGGGGTAATTATTTGGTACTTGATAAAACGACTCTTTAAATGAACCTATTCACCAAATCACTCTTCTGACTCTGTTACTAATTTTGGCCCGTTTAAACATACAAATTGCTATCTAACAAGTAGTTAAACTACTTGTTAAATTTTCTGATTACTACTTTAAGAAAGCTACGAATAAAATATTATTTAGGGGAAACTTTGAATTAAATACAGGGTTTTAATTAATTACGTAGAATTGAGATTTTAAGAGGCATTCTGCGTAGACTGTCATCCATATCTATTCTGAGCATTACGAATTTTCACGAAATAGTTTTTACTCTTTCTAAAAACGAAAACATCTGAAATATAATAAATCCAATGAATGAATAGTTTTTCACAGCATTTCATTTTCATTAATCCTTTCAGTCCTAAGCTGTCAGAAAATGCCATTGAAACCTATAGAGAACTTGAGGCGGCTAGGTCTAAAAGGGTTAAGAAAACAATGACTGTTTAGATTCTTAAACCCTAAGCATATAGCTGATATAGTAGTTAACAAATCATGATGCATAAGTAATCATATTTAAAACCCAATTTAAATGCAGTCAGATATAAATGATTTGATAACACAACATATCTCCCTCCATACTAAAAGTATGCATCCCTCTAAAGAAAAATAAAAACGAAACCAATTTTAACCCTCTAAAAGTTTCTCAAAAAATTAACTAGCAAAGTCTGCTTATTGCGAGTTCACTTTTCCCATTCTGTTACCAGAAACCCAACGGCCCCTTCCTCCTTCATAAAATTTCTCCTCCAAAAACATTATAAGATGAATGAATAAATAACACAACCTTGTTCAAACTCCCGTTCAAAAGAGTCGTGAGCGTCTTTGAACAAAGCCTCGCGAACGCATAGCACCTTTCTTCCACGCGGCGACGTTCCGTCGGAGGCTTTATGAAATATTCAACCACCCCATCGATTTTCTCAACTTTCAGCATCAGTGTTAAATAGATTGCGAATGAAGTAATGAATATTTGAAGGGGATTTTAATGATCTTGTATAAGAGGTTTCGGTAATTTACAATAAAGGAATCGCCGAGAAATTCCACCCTACTTTCAATTTCTGATGCACTCTGGAAATAATCGATAGCCGGAGAATTATGCCCTACTCCATTACATGCCAAAGTAGGTCACACAAAGGAAGAGTCCTTACACATACGACGCTGGGGATGTTTTGAAGACTTTTGAGCTGGAAGATGTTCGCTGCAGCCGGCTTTTTCATCTTGTAATTACCTATGCGTTTTTGCAGGCTTTGTTAAAGTGCTTATATCACAACTATTTTATTTATTTTGGATGCATTATGCGCAATCATTCATGAATATCATTAAGATTTATTTTATTTTTTAATGGGAAAAATTACTTTTTTACTTATATCACTTTGGCAGATTGAGAAGAAATGATTATGTACATGAATGAAATAATCGTTAGAATCTTTCCGTAAGAACAAGAGTAATTATTGTGATTAATTTTAATGGATCAAATACATCTAAAAAATAGGTTCTTTTAATCTAACATTTCGGTTTACCTCGAATTGTTTTATTTATATTGTTAGAAAATTACTTTAATTCTTATATTTACTTCAACTCATATTTTTACTTTTCATTCTTAATAAAAGTTAATATAAATTAAGTTAATTTATATTTACAATGCATGTTACTTAAAACAGTCAAATACTATATAGTAATCCTCACTAAACCGGACATTAGTTCACAAAAAATAGCTAGAATAATAAGAATTTTAAAGACAATTTTTAATTTGATTGTAAACATACAGTTATAAGGAACCGTTTAATGTGTAGTTGAAGGAATATTAGCTTAGAATAAATATTTCTAGTAAATTATGAACAATACTTTTCACTTTATTTTTACACCTTTGGGAAGAAATTCCTCTTCAGTCTAAAGTCTAGACACCGGACTAAATGAAAATCCTATTCCGTTATATTTTACCACAGAAATGGACCATTTCCAAAAACAGCTGCGAGTGTTAAAGAATTTGATTTGAAACCCTGTTACTTTGAAGTTTTCTTTCGAAGGTTGAATTTAATTCGATACTGCGTTACAGGAAGTTTTCCTCTCTGAAGCATTATATATAATTTTTGAGTTTATCCATCATGGGAAAAATATTTAATTAAGTTGTAATATTTGTAAAACTGTAATAATTTTAAATCCGCTTAAATGGACATTCAATAAATTTGTCATTTTTTAGAAATAAAAAATTGCTGAAAAAATAATCTTAAAATTTCAACATTCTCAGAAGAACACTGATTTGATTATAAATAAATCCGATTTCACTCTATTATCTCACTGAAGTTATAACTACAATTTCTAACTCCTTGTGATGTTACGTAATGTTCCAATGAATGTAGGAACTTCGGAACGACAAAAAAATATTGATCTTTGAATGGATATCTTTTATAAGTTGAGAGTGTCACATCCCTTAAAAATCTAAAAGATTAAAAATAGTTCTGTAAAAATTTCATTATAATAAGGATTTTACTTCAGAGAGGTTTAACTGTACAATATGCAGGAAAAAATCTTATTTTTTAAAGAACTCGAAAAAAGTTCTATGAAAGTTAATTAATTGACTATTTGAATTATCAGTTTGAAAAAGGGAATACGTCCAAAAACCAAGTTTTGAGAAAAATCGGGAAAAAAACTGTAATGATGGAATTTTCGTTGCATAACCATCAAATTTTTATAAGGAATTCCAGACCCTTTTTTAAAATACAGGACAGTCATCCGAAGAATTATAAGTACATTTAAAAATAATTTACAGTTAAAAAAGAGTTGATGGACTTATTCCCTTTTCAAACTTGTGAAACTTAAGCTGAAGAAAATCTTAAAAATCACTCTAATATATATTAGAGAGGTATCTCCTAATTATTAGTGCTCTATCTCTTGAGCATACAGCCCAAAATTTAAAAAATTATTAAAAGAATAAGCGAAATAAAATTAATCATTGTTTTGAAACTGAGTAATTAAGACGGATATCAATGGAGTATGTGAATATCGAGGGAAAGAGAGAGAAAGAAGGGAAAAAAATAGAAACAAATCAGCTTAAATTTCAAATTCAGTTAAGAAATATAAGGTCGCCCGGAAAGTTCTGATAGTTTTTGTTAAGTTTCGTGTTTGAAGATTGTTTTTGAAAAACTGATATAAGGTGGAGATTTCAAACTAAGGGGATTTTGATTTATGTATATTTAAAAATATAATGTATGATTTTGGTATTTCTGGTGGTGTTATTTCTTTTCAAAATGCCGGGGCTGGAAAAGAAGACCACAAGCGACGATTTTCGTAAAATTTTACTCGACCGCTTAAAAAACCGGAGGAAGGCATGATTCAGGACTAATAAAAGTTTGAATGTATATTGACACTGTTAACATTAAGATGTCACAGTTTTAAGATTAACCAATAAGTTAAAGATGGGAAATTTCGGCCAAACATAACATATATTGCAAAAAACTTCCCTCGATATTTGTTAGTCATTTGAAAGAAATTTTCACTAAAACTTCATCAAAATCAATAAGATAGCTTAAACATAGACCCAGGTATTTATTGATATGCCATATAATAAATTTTTCTTTGAATATAGGTACGGATAGGATATCTGCCTATAGGGGGAAGTTGTTTACAATCTTTCCACTCAAAGTTTAAAGTTTAGAACAAAGCTTAAATACTTTGTTGAGCACAAAAAGTAAATTGGTTATTTTTTTGGCTTTATTCCTGTTTTTTCAAAGTGACGATTCATCTTTGTATAAACATGAAAATCATTAGGTAAAAATTAAAAAAAAAAGATTAAAATAATAAAAAAAAACATTGTATCATGTGTTTATGCTTCTATAAGTTGTATGAAATTTATGTAATAAAACCTAGATATGATATTTTGTAATAACGAAAAAAAACTCCTTTAAAAAAGTTCTCATTTTTTGGTTATTTTCTTTAAAAAAGGTATCTACTAAACTATCTTGAATTCGATCTATTCATCAAAAGACGTACGCAGTATTTAACTACCAACTTTAGTTAGTACCACCATATGAAAAGAAAAATTTTCTTGAAAATCTATCAGAAATCAGGTTAAGTTTAAACATGTTTAGTCATTATAATCATCTTGGAAAAATCAAATAAATCATAAGATATGAATTAAACCAGCATTCCCCTTGCCCGTTATTAAAGTTAACGTCTCATATTGTAGAATTAAAACGAGCATTTCTAATTATAAAAGGCTTTAAATTCCAAATTTTGTTAAGACATTGTCCTAAGATAGTTTATCTGTTTGTACGGAATATCGTTTCGACGTGTAATCCGAATGAATTATGAATCATATTTAAGGCGGTTGAATATTCCCAAGGCTTTATTTCAGACATGGAAAGCTGAGTTATAGTCACTTTAATTATTAATATCCAACTGAGTAAGATTGTTTAACAAAGGGAAATGATAACAATTTATTGCTTATATCAATTCATTGAAGAGATATACAAAAGTAAACGGGGACACTTAAACTTTTATGTTAGAAGTTTCATATATTTTAATTATTAATTAATTTAATGGAGTAGGTTAAATTGTTAACTGAAAAGTGAGGAAAATTCAATTAAAATCTCTTATTTTACTCATTTAACAATATGGTTTTGACGAGGATCAATTACCTAAACCTTTACGTGTCTGACTATAAACACTGTTAAATAAAACTAAAACATAGTTTCCTAATTGTTTTAATCTAAACTGCTGTTTTTGCATGCAGATTTTAAAAATATAAGTACCTAAACTGTATAGCATAGAAAGAAAATTATCCAATATTTTTATAATACTTAAGATTGATATGTAACATTAATAGTTATATTATTTTATACTACAAATTAATGAACACTGTTGTTATACTCTTTGTATTTAATCGAAAATTTTGTATCTTCTTCAAATTTACTAACTTTAAAGATATTTATAAATAGAATTAAAAACAGGCACAATTTTTGTCTGATATAAATATAATCTATAATAACTAAAAAAACACCGATCTAACACAAAAACAATTTGAAACAAAATACAATCCGTGTTTTACCTTCCTATTCCTCTATCAAACCCACTCCAATAGGAATTAATCCTCTAAAAGCAAATAGCACTCCCACAGCTTTCCCGTCAAGCAATAATGAAGCCAACTCTCAACAACATCGATAGCCCCACAGACATCAGTCCGGAGGTGAAGCTAGTAAAATGACATCATAATAAGTTGTTTGGATTCCAAAACATCCGGCTCTTCAACTAAACGATGCACCGCCGGATTTTTTCACCACCGCTTTTTTTTACCTTGCCGGGGAATCCTGAATGCATACCAATGATAAGGCGGGCCGCCATGAAAACAAACTGTTCCATATTTCATAAGGCTACAGCTTGTTACCCAGGAAAGGGCTGCAAAAATTCCGCTGGGAGAATGAATAAGAATAAGCCACAGCATTTAACGCCGTCACTGTTTTCAGTCCGTTATCTAGATAAAAGTTAAAGAGCGACTCCACGGCATCTTGCAGCGGCGATCTGTATGCAAGTTGGAGACAGGGAAGGGTAATTTCCCACGGGATTCGAGGGGAGGAAGAAATACAAAATCTTTCAAATGTAGCTTGCCTTTAAAATCCAAGTTTTTCCGGTTTTACATGAAAAGTTTGCGAGCGGAATCGGAAAATCGTGGCTATTGAGAGCTCTCCAACAATGACATTTCGGACCTAGATGCAGACGTAACTTGGAGTTTTCTTTTTTCTTCTTCAGTTTGGGCGTAACTGAATTCAGAGCCGCTGTAAAATACATTAAATTTTAGTCTCTGATGTTTGATGTAGGCTGAATGACACTCGGAAGGATGATTTTGTGTTTTGGATTAGTGTTGCGCAGTTGTTGTGTGATGAGAAGTGATGGATAGATTTTGCTATTTCTGTATCATATTTTGAGTGATTCTGTTGAATACGGCGGGAAGCTTAACCTTTCGACTATAAAACTATGTAGATAGTTATAAAGTAATACACTTTTTCAAAAGTTTAACTATGCACACTCACTACACATCCTGTGATAGTTAGCATACCCCTATGATCGAGATTGGACTGAGTGCAGAACTAATAAACCCCAATTTATAGTACTTAGACTTTTTAAATGTATTTCAAGGGTCTATAACGGGCAGAAAAATTTTAATGCACAAAATCTTCTATTAGCGAATCTTTTCACCATATTTCCACTTAGCAAATTAAACTATAAACAGATTGATAATAATCTTTTTATAAATACCCCTTAGCTTTTTTTATTAGTTAATTGATAAATATTTAGGTTTACTATTCATGACTTAAAAGAGAAATCTAAATTTTACTTTTCAAGAAAAGGACTAGTCACAAAACGGTTTTTTTAATGAAAGGTACTTTTAAAATTAAAATGAAACCTATTTGAAATCTAAAAAAGGTTTTAGAATGTGTTTTAGATACTAACGTAAGATCCTAAGATTATACTCTGTTCATTTTGAACTGGCGCCTGAAAATATTGCCTTCCTTCACCACCGATCGGTAACCATAGCAACTATCCTTGTCAAAGTGACGAAGAAGGCTTACTATTGGCTGCTCGAAGAGCGTAACTATGGTTACGCTTCTAGCTTGGGGGAAAGCACTATTTCTCAAGCGCCAATTCTGAATGAATAGAGTATAGTAAAAGGCATCAGTAAAAAGCTATAACTATCTATGGATCTCTTGAATCTGCAGGGGTCATTTAAGCTAAAAGAACCTCTAAGATCCATTAAGGGGACAATACTTCTACGTCGCAGTTAAATTATGGTTTTTTAGAAAGCTTTTTTGATTATTTAGAATGCAAATTTAATGAAAAGATAAAATACATTAGATACACATGACGCACAGAGTGCTCTTAAATAATTCAGACTACCATACCAGCAGAGTATAATTAAAGTATAATTTTATTTAGATCTAAGCAAGCATTTACGATGAGAAAAAGAGCAAGAACCAGAGACAAATCGGCAACACAAATATATACAGTCAAAAGAAAGTTCTAGAAGGTTCTACTCGAACGTTGCCAAATAACCAAGACAAATAACCAAAATGTTCTGATTGCTTGTTTTAATCAGTTCTCATTTCAGACACCCTCCCTCAATCAGAACATCTTACAATATAATTAAACAATATTATCACACATGTGAAATTTACATCAAAACACTTCTAAATCTTTCAAACACAACTTTACCTAAAGGTTTAGTTAACAAATCAGCAATTTGCTCAGTTGAAGGAATATAAAAAATTCTAACAATTCCATCTTTAACTTTTTCACGAACAAAGTGGTATTTAACATTAATATGTTTTAATCTCTTGGGTTGTTCACATGACTTGCTTACATGAATGGCAGACTGATTATCTTCTAAAATAGGTATAACAAAATTTTCACAATTATTCAGCTTTAATTCTACAAATAAATTACTAAACCAACAAGCTTCACTGACACATTGACTTAGAGCAATATATTCTGCCTCCGTAGACGACAATGCTACACAATTTTGTTGTTTAGAACACCATGAAACTGTACAATCAAAAATTTGAAAACAAAAACCTGTGGTAGACTTCCGGTTAATAACATCCCCACCCCAGTCTGCATCTACAAAACCTCTTACTAATTCTGAATTTAAATTCTTTCTGTACACTAATTTTAAATTACAGGTTCCCTTGATGTAACGTAACACTCTTTTCAAAAATAACAATAATTTATCACTAGCATACTTCTGATATCTGCTTAATATACTTATTGAATTACATAAATCTGGTCTGGTTCCCAACATTGCATACATAATACAACCAATAATTTTTCTACATTTATTTTCCATAGCAGAATTCTCAGATTTTTCCTTAATTAAACATTCATAATCGAACTTACTATCCATTGGGGTAGAAATACTTTTACAATCAAGCATACCAAACCTTTTTAATACATTTTTCAGATAAGTACTTTGATCCAAGGTTATAATGCCCTCATTTACATTTTGAAAAATAGAAATTCCTAAATAATAAGAAATATTACCCATATCTTTCATTTTGAAATTACTTTTCATCTCACTTTTTAACAATTCTAAAGCTTTGACATCAGATCCTAGTAACAGAAGATCATCAACATAGATTAAAACAAAGATCTTGGATTCAGCTTCAATCTTAAAGTATAAACAATGATCATTATTGGACCTTTTAAAATCCTGAGACAACATAAATTCATCAAATTTTTCATACCAACATTTCGCAGCACTTTTTAACCCATAAATTGACTTATTTAACTTACACACTTTTTCATTTGGAAGGTTACAGTTCTTGGGCAAACTCATGTAAACATTATCACTAATTTTACCATGCAAGAAAGCACTACAAACATCCATTTGAAAAATTACCCAATCAAAGTTAACGCTTAATGCTAATAAAGTTCTTAAAGTATTAAGCTTCAAAACTGGTGAATAGATATCATCAAAAGTTAAGCCTTTTTGCTGAAAACCCCTAGCTACCAACCTTGCTTTAAAACTTACAATATTACCTGATCCATCCCGCTTAATTTTATACACCCACTTACTATCAATTACTTCCTCTCCTTCAGGTTTGTCCATTATGTCCCAGGTGTTGTTTTCAGCTAAGGATTTCAGTTCTTGGTTCATGGCTACTTCCCACTCGGTTGAGTGCTCGGATTCCAGTGCCTCTTCGAAATTTGATGGTTCGTCTAGGTCAGCAATCATCAGAAAGTTCGTCACGTATTCATCTATTCCATATCTTACTGGAGGTTGCAACTGATCTCTCGGTCGAAGTTCAATTTGATCCTTCTTTTCATTTTTGTCATCGTCCAGGGATTTCTTTTCTTCCTTTTCAACTTCCACTTCAGCTTCTTTTTCCAGCTTTTTACTTGAAAAGTCTTCATCATCTGAGGTAAAATCTTCAGGATCATCAAGTTCAGGTGTTAGTACCACACTTCGATCAGACGATTCCGCTTCCTCCGAAACAAATATTACATGCTTCTCAACTTCCACTTTATTCTTGTTTGGAAAATAGACCCTCACACCTTTTGTGTTTTCACTGTATCCTACAAATATTCCTTTTTCGCTTTTGAAGTCTAGTTTCTGGCGCTTTTCTTTCGGAATATGGACCCAAACTGCTGTACCAAACGGAGGTTTGAGGTCTTTCAAATCAAAACTTCTTTTCCACCAGAGTTCATAAGGCGTTTTACCTTTAACACTACTTGTACCAGATCGATTTATAATGTAGTTGGATGTACTGGCTGCTTCAGCCCAAAACTTCTTTTGTAGATTTTTAGATGCCAACATCGTTCTTGTAGCCTCAATGATAGTTCTCATTTCTCTCTCGGCGCGTCCATTCTGTTCAGGATTATAAGGAACTGTAGTCTGATGTTGTATACCCTTGAGGGATAAAACTTCTTTCATCTTGTGATTCACAAACTCGGTTCCATTATCGCTTCTTAGAATCTTGACTTTCCTTCCTATTTGATTTTCACACAGTGAGAGAAATTCTACAAACTTGTTGTATACTTCATGCTTGTGCTTTAAGAAGTAGACAGTTCGATAATGCGAATAGTCATCCTTGAAAATCAACATGTAGCGACTTCCTCCAATTGACGTTACTTCAGTTGGTCCCAAAACATCAGCATGGATAAGGTCACATACTTCAGAAGCTCTCGAACTACTCTTTTGAAAAGATTCACGGTGGTGCTTTCCTTGAATACAGGCATCACAAAAAGGTTTCTCGTCCGACTTTTCCCATGTTATATTATTTCGTTTGAGTACTTCTTTCACGTGGTCAAAGTTCTGATGAGCCATCTTCTCGTGCCACCACGTCAGCGATTTCTTCTTACCTTCACTTTTCGCAATGCAACATCCATCATTTACGTCTACTTCACGGTTGCAGTTGAAACGGAAGATCATCTTAAATAAATTTTTCTCTCTTCTTGCAGTGGCATAAATTTTCTTAGTCTTCTTGTGTATGAATTGCGCACTTGTAGCATCCGATATCATATAGAGGCCTTTGTCAAGAGCCCTGCCTTGTGAGAACAAGTTTAGTTTTAGATCAGGAACAAACAAAACATCTTGCAATCCAACGTTGATGAAATTTTGACCATCAAACGACTTGGCGTTAATTGTTCCAATCCCGACAGCGGTGATCATGCTTCCGTCACCTATTTTTATCTTTTTCGGTTCTTTTAGAATCTCGTAAGTGTCAAACATGCTTTTGTCTTTGCACATGTGTTCCGAAGCTCCACTATCTAAGTAGAAATCTATGTTCTCAGAGTTGTCGATCCCCATCAGAGCAAAATCCTTTCCGTCATTTTTAGACTTCAAAAATTTGTTTCTTCGAAAATAGCAGTCCTTGAGAATATGACCTCTTTTGTTGCAATAATGACACACTACATTCTTGTTCTTGAGAGCACTGTTTTTATCTTTACATTCTCTTTTAATGTGTCCCAACTTAGAGCATCCAAAACAGCGAACTTGGCTATGATCCTTAACAGTGAGAGCTACAGCTTCTTCTGTAGATTTTAACCTTTCTTCTTCTACTAACAGACGAGCTGTTAAATTTCCAAGCGTTCTTTGATCATCAGAAACGGACTCCCAGGCTGATGTAAAATGCTTGTACTGCTCCGGTAAACCCATCAGAATTTTCGTTATGACCATCTTCTCCGGAATTTCTTCATTTTGCTTCTTTATTTCAGTTACCAGATTCTGCACTTTAGAAAGATAGTTCATGACATTAGTATCTTCAAACTTCAGGTTGAAAAACTGTTGCTGTAGCAAATGTATGCTCACACTTGATTGCCTCTCGTATATCGTGATCAACTTCCTCCACATTTCACTTGCCGAACTGCAAGTCAGGATATGCGACAGAGGGTTGGCCTCCATTCTTGTAACCAGAACTTCCTGAGCTTTAGCATCTTGTTGATCAAACTTCTTTCGGCCTTCTACATCTGTTTCGGGAGGTCTCTCAACAGTTCCATCAACTACTCCAAATACACCTTTGGATATCAAGATCACTCTCACTTGGAACTTCCAAACATTCCAATTACTATCGTTCAGCTTCAATACCTCTGCTGCACCAACACAAAACCCATTGTAAGCTGAGTTACAGCTTAAAATATCAAAAGCAAATATGACCACCCTTTGGTACTACCTCTATTCATATTTATCTTAGAAAAATATTAAACATAAATCTTTACTCAAACATTTTTGTTGAAAAATGCGTACATTTTGGTGATTTACCAAGTACAATAATATTTTAAGTCTACAATTATAGGCTAAGTAGCTTATTTCATAGAGAAATTATCTCCCAAAGTCTATAACTGTAATTTCAATTCAATCGTTTATATCCTAACTAGAGACACCCAGCATCAGAGACCATCAGGACAGATCATGAGTTGTAAAAACAGCCATTCTTCTTTCTTTTTTCCACAGATCAAATTTCCGGCATCGCGTTTTTATTACTTTTCCATCATCAACTCCCCCTCAGTACCCCAGGATGGTGAGTTTTTATTGTTTACGTGTTCGGAACGCGATTACGCCAACTTTGGAGCCCGGAGCGGCCCAATATATTTTGACAATTTCGTTTCTGTCGATAGCAGTTTAGGTGATTCCTGAAACAGAAACGATTGAGACTACAGGTGCTTCTTTTTGGGCCTCCTCCTTCCAAAATGGATCCCTCCCCTCTTCTTTCCTCACGTCTCTCCTTTAGATTACCCGAGCTGAAAGTCAGTTCGTGTTTTTTCCGCAGTGGGCCCTTCCTCGCATAAGGTTTTCGGAAAACCTTGTTTCCGAGGAATCTTTCCTTGTTGAAAGTGATCGGGATGTGTGATATATCCGGCAGTTTCCATCCAAAATCTCAACTCCTCTGTAGGCTACGACGTGTAGATATTCAAAAGAGGTAGATCTTTAAGACCTTGGCTGTAGGGATCGATCACAAAATATCATAATGTGTTTATCCATTCCCATGAACCCTGTTATTTTTCCAAACTTCCCAGTGGAGTTTTAATATTGTGCACTTACAATTTTTTTTTTCATATTCCTTTTAACTTATACATATTTCAATACTTAAATGAGTAATTTTTACACTAATGGAAGAAAATTCAAACTTTATGGTTTTGCTTCAAAGTTTAAAAATAAAATTATAAGCAACTAGTACATTGATAGAACTGGCGATTTAGTTATCCAATGCAATTATAAATGGAAAATAGCTTCAAACTCTTATTTTATAGGAATAAAATGTGTGGGTTAATTTATAAATATCAATGTAAGAATTTATTCACTTCCTTTATTTATTCACTGCAGATACAAATGTCTATTGAATTTATGCTTCTTAAGAAAGAGAGTTTCTAGCCACAAAAAAAACATTAAAGGAGGTCACAAGTTGGGTCTCATCAAGATAAAAAAAATACTGGATATTCCTTTCGTTTATGAGGATCCATAAAGCTGCTGTATTGCATGTATATTTGAGATAAGTTTATAGCCTCCTACCATTAAGCTACTGGTCTCTAATCAAAAGAATGGTTAGACGATACCTAAAAAAGTTGCTTGTTCCTTTTCCTCAATCGATGGAACTTGTAGGACTAGACAATATATAACATTTATATCTTTACGCAACTTAAATAAAACAGGATTTTTTTTCTTAATCATTGTGTGCTACAAAATGATATTTAAGAAAATAAAACAATTGTGACTTTTCTCCATGTTTAAATGCTATGCATTCTCTGTACACTGACTTCAAAAAGGGATTAAATGTCTTCAGAATGGTTGCAGATCTCTTAATGACTTAAAAGATTGCGCTGTTAATTTGAAAAGGATTTATCTTCGTCGCCAAATAGTCAAAATAAACCCGTCAAACCAAACAAATGAACAGATGGGGTGAAGTTATTTCAATTTCAAGCGTATTTTATTTTAATTCAGGATTCAATTCACGTGAAACCCTAACAAATGTTTTACAATAAATGTTCAAAAAAGTTTCATTGAAAGAGAGATATCCCCAGCATTTTAAGATGATAAGCTTTTTATGAGTCCAAATAGAGATAAATATCCAATACCTGTCAAAATACATCATTTGATTCATTGAAACGCACTTAGATGAAGTTTTAAAATGTTGACAGTGTGATTAGAAATGTTTTTGGGGGTTTAGGAGTGTTCTCAGAAAACAATTCGACTTAAAACACGTATTTTATTCGAAATTATACCGTAGATAAAAGGGTTAGGATATGCACAGCAATTGCCGGATCAGGACGATAGCAGGTGATAATTTTTGTACCAAAGGATAGTAATATTTTATATATAGGTTCTATATAAAAAGATATCAGTAAAGTAATTGGTAAACATAAATTTGTAATATAAATGAGAAAAAAATTTAGGGGATGTGTGTGTAAAACGTATTACTTCTTATATAACATGCATTAAAGACATTATAAAGACGTTACCGGGATCAAAACCTAAAGTATGGGCAGTACCAACCCCTTGATGTATGTAAGTTATTAAAAGTGGGCGTGTAGTAAATATTCTTTGCCTTTTACAAGAGTTATTACATGTATGTTCAAATGGTATAAAATAATCTTTTTTAGTGTAATTTACTACCAAAAGGTAATGTTAAGGGGTCATAGGACTGTTAAAACTCAGTGCAGTGAAAAAAACTTTACATTTTCTAAAAAAATTAATATCTTTTTTTCTAATTTATAAAAAGATTCGTTTTAAACATATTTTTAATCCTTATTTCTTAAACTTTATGTAAAAAAATAATTGAATACTTAATAGACATAGTTAAGTTTATACATTGAGTCGAAAAAAACAACTTTGACGGTTAAATGTTTGTATGCAGTGGCTTTCATGTAAGATCATTAACTAACTATTAAATGAAAATTCAAAATTTCAATTCACATATATACTATATGAGTATACAATCAAGCCCTAGCAGATATTTTGAGTTTGACAGTCAATTAATATTTTTTATTATAATTTGAACTTAGGTGTCAAAAACAAAAAAAATTATAAGTTCACAATCTCAAAAAATAATGAAATATAGGTTCAAAACCCTAAAAAGAGCTAGGGCTTTATTGTCACTACTAAATATTGATGCTCTCAAAGTTTCAAGGATATATTCTTATTTCTTCAAATTTTATCATGCATGGAACACAAAAAAAATCACTTTTTTTTAGTAATCTCCTTGTGTTTCTTGTTTCAGAATTTTAGCCAGAACTTCTGAAATAATAAGAATTTTCGCATGCGGTTTTTTTTAAATTGTTAAGAAATAACTAGGCTTATCACATATATTTTTTTTCAAAAAATCGATTTTTTTATTATTTAACAGTCCTATGACCCCTTAAAGATACAAAAGGCTTTTCAATATTTTATAATTAATGTTATTTATGGTATTTACAAGTATATCACATGCAATTTCTAGCTCCAAAGATTGTTTTCGGTACGAAAAAGATAGAGGTCAAAATGACCACCCTTAATGTTTTAGGTATGAGGCACAAGTCGGAGCTTCTTACACTAAACATAAATATGTAACCTGAAATTTTTGTACCTAATTTTCTCTATTTTCCCACTGCAAGGGTAAATTCAAGCAAGTTAATTTTTTCCAATAAAGTTTTTGCTTTGTAAACAATGAAAGTTTATCCATAGTAAATAATTTTTCACAAAGGTGTGCAACATTTTAATTTGCCTTTCCCCCATAAATAATTAAGGATCACTTGGGGTAAGTGGGACCCCTTTTTGGCCTAGTACATTTTTGGAGCTTTATAGAAAAAATTTGAAAGGGTTTATTTTGTACTTGTTGACTAATTTCGTTAAAGAGTCTATCGATAAACAAAAATTTATCAGTAGTTTCTAAAATAAAGCTTTATATTTTTCTTAACTAGTCTTTTTATCAAAAATGAGATGGGAGACCCACTTACCCCAAGAGATGGGGTAAGTGGGTCACCCCCTCTTTATTTATATTTAAAGCAAGCAAAACTTAAAAGAAAGTAAGTGGGTCTTACTTGATAAAATACAATAAATTTCAATATAAAATATTTTATTGTAACTGTGTCCATGAATGAGAAATATACTCACATCAAAATCAATATGACAAGGTAAGAATAGAATGAAAAGCAAAATAAGTATTTTAAAGAATATTTTGAAAGGCCAAAGGGATATGTTTTACTTTAGCATATAAAATAGTGTTTAAAAAACATAATTAGGTTGATTAAGATTTATTTTGGCACTTTAATACTCATTGTAAGATAAAAAAGAAATCATACACACTAAATGAGAATGAACACTATTGATGAGATATTTCACTTTACTCACCATAACTTAAATTACAACACAAATTTTATTTAAAATGTGTATCAAACTATTTATAAATTTGAATGAATTTTGAATTGGTGAGTAAAAGGCAGGGTTGGCTGGATTGGACCCAATTGGGTTGGACCCAATGGGTTTTTTCAAAAAAACCCATGTGAAAAAACCCACATTTTTGACCCATTTTTGGGTTTTTTCAAGAAAAATCAAGATTTTGGCAGTTCCTTCAAAATTTAATGTGCTTTTTTTTTAATTTAGGAATTTTTTTTAATTTTAATGGGTTTTTCAAAATTTAAACAAGGTTTTAAAATTTAAATGGTGTTTTTTCAATTTCAGGAAATTTTTAAAAGGAAATTTTTAGGGAAATTTTTCAAGGAAATTTTTAGGGTTTTATTGAAAAAACCCTAAAAAACCCAACGCACTTGGGTTTTTTCAAAAAAACCCGGGTTTTTGCCAACCCTGGTAAAAGGTCTTGCTACTTGCTACTATAGATCGAAATTTTCTGAAAATATTGGGGGAAATTGTCCCTATAACCCACTTAAAATCCGCCTATGTCTTCAGTAGTAGTTCCTATATGATATGGGACCCTCTAGAACCACTTATATCATAATAAAGGGTCCCACTTACCCCACACTGAGGGGTCCCACTTCCCACTTACCCCAACCATGCTAAAACTATGGGGTAAGGGGACCCCCCTGTTAAACACTTCAAAATTAAAAATTTTGAAAAATTTCAAATTGCCGTATGTAATTAAGGTCAAACTCTGCAAAACAGTTCAATAAACATTAAAATGCAATGAAAACTTACCTGGAAATACTTTGAAAAATACGTCTTGAACTCTCCAAAAAATCCATTCTGGGAATCTATTTTAAATTAGCTCTATAATCTTAAAAATAAATTAAACAAATCTCAAATATATGCAAAACTCATCGGTGTGACAAGCTGTAACATAATCAATGCGAGTAAATGTGAAATTTCCTGTATATTATAGCGTTAGGGGGGTGACCCACTTACCCCAAGTATAACCCTAATTAAATTTATCAATCATAATCAAACTCAGAAATATGAATCTGCAAAACGCCATGCGCAATCTAACTTAAAAAAATCCAACTTAAAAGCTTCTTGAAGAGCCAATATAAAATCAGGAAACACTCTTTAAAAACATGCAAAAGTAAAAGACATTAAACAAATAGATTATTTTGCTTAAAAAGAAAAACTACATCCCTAAATTACCTCTAAGTCTCCATTTTATAATTTACCACATTACTCACGGCCAACCCCCAACAGCATACATCTCAAACTTTCCCTCCTTAACGCAATGGGCGTTATAAAACACAACTCATAACGACAGTTGAGAACGGTTTGAAAATTTATTCTTCTAATTCCAAACACATGAATCACTGGCAGAAATTAGCAGTGATGCATTGCAGCTTACTTCACTACCTTCTCGTTTAGGTAGCCCAACATTCATCTAGAACCCTTTGTTTTGCACGTATTTGTTTGAGTATGCTCAGTCGATTCATTGTGCGGGTCCCCGTGACATTTCTATTTGTTCCTTGTCACCAGGATTTCGATAATATATCATCTATACTGAAGCGCACCTATCTCACTGTGCGGTAATCGTTCTTCAAAATAATTCGTTCTTTCGCCCTTTCTTGTGACGTGTCATTAACTATTACAGCAACCGCTCGTTCACTTAGAGCTGCAGTTTGGAAAGCGTAAAGGAGATAAGCAAGTTCCGGGGGTATAAATCTTCCCCTGCAAAGCTTGACACGGTTTTTTCCCTCCTTTCTTCCCTTTAAAGTTTGACTGCATGGAGTGTCATCACTGTCGCTCGAAGAATGGCGGAGTGATAACTTTCTTTTGAAAAAGCTCGGTAGCTGGCAGCACAATGGGAGGACACTTAGTGGCCCGCGGAAACCCGCTTTAATTATCCAGTCTACAGCTGCTTGGCTTAATATTGTACAATACTGTTTGTAAAGGATTTGTTAGACGCGCAAATAAATGTTCTCATTTTCGTGGTTAAAGAGCCCTGACTGTGTCTTCTAAACTTCCTGCAGCTTTTGAGATGTCTCGTAAAACTTCGTTACGGAATTTCGGGGAAGTCTGAAGGAGAGAGAGAGATATCTCATCAAAAACTCTAAGTGGGTTGAGTTACAATCTAAATAATGTTGGCTCCGTAGTTGTTTGGTTTGAATCGCTTTCTATATATAATGTAACTGTGTTATTTATTAAACAAAAATAAAAATGTTTGTGAATTAAAGTTGTTTTCTCTTTACATTTCTCGACTTGTTATAAACTGTCCCTTCGGATGAAATATTGTTATTTTATTATAAAGTATCATGTTTTTCTATCAAAGTAAGCTTAAAACAACATTAGACTAACTTCTTATATTTAAATTCATTTATTGTTTGTCTTTTTGAAATGTATTCAATTAGCATGTATCTCCACTCTCAACCATAAGGTGTTTTTTAAACACATATGATTAGCAATTAAATTTAGAATGATATAAATAAAATGAATGGGTTTTTTATGGTTAATAAAGAGAACACCGTGTTACTAAAGTAAAAAAATCAAAGGCTACCAATCGATTAATTTTCTTTTCTTAGAAGTTCTTTAGGGTAATAATTACATTTTACGTAATTTAAAATGCAAAATTTATTTTTCTCCAACTTTACAGGAAGATAACCTTAGAATCATGTTTACTCAACGAATAATGATTTTATGTTTTTGTTGCTCCTATAGAAATAATACAAATTGCTATCAACCTCATTAGTATAATAATATATTCTTAAACCAAGAAAAAAATCCTTAAAAATGTTCGTATATTTTCATCTCTTATGTACCGAAAAAACAATTTTACCCAATAATTAATGATAAAATTCATAAAAAAGAGTATGGTAATATGGGATTATATAAAATGTAATTCTTTAAAAGCAAAAGTCAAATGATCAAGGTTTCATAAACCAGTAGTCACCCATGTGTTTTATCTTAGAAATTTTTGTAAACGCTTTTACTCTTAACCCTTTATTTACCGACTAGCTGTTATACCCGGCCTTGCACGGGTTGGGTGTATAAATTAATTTTTTAAAGTTTTCTTAAAATACATTTATATAATTTCGTAAATTAGCAATATTACAAATCATCCCGGTATCCCAGGCGCATCTTTCTTATCCCGGTGTTCCCGGTAATTTTCTAATCCCGGTGGTACCGGTAATTTTTTCTAATCCCGGCGTCCCTGGTAATTTTCCTATCTCGGTGTTTCCAGTAATTTTTATATACCTGTATTCCCGGTGTCTTTATGGTAAATTTCCTATCCCGGTGTTCTCGGTAATTTTTATAACCGGGTAATTTTTCTTATCCCGATGTTCCCACTAACTTTCCAATCCTTCTTGTCACTTTTTACAATCCCCATGTTCCTGATAATGTTTAATATCTTGGTGCCTTTATAAAATAACAAATTTGAAACTATAATAAAAAGTCTAGTAAATGAAAAAGTCTAGTGATCTGTGTCATTGGAAACAATGTTTTATTTTTAACTCGTTTTCCATAAAAAAATTATATTTTTCAGTAAATATATTTATTTCAAAGGGAAAATCTTGAAATGGAGGAAATGTCCACGCCTTCGGCGTGGTCTAAAAGGAGATGCGGAACACACATACATACACACACAGCCACAAACGTTTTTTTATTTATAGAGATATTAATAAAATTGCCTAGTAACTACAACACTGGTAGTACTAAAGTTTCGTATTATTGGCTTGCATGACTGGTAAAACAGGTTTTCAAACACGGAAAAATAAGTGAAAAAAAGAAGGAAAAATGGGAAAAAAAGAATGAAGGACCGATTTCCTCTCTATAAATTATAGCCCATGTCCTATTCTGATGTATAAGCTACATTATTGTAAAATTTCATTAAAATCCATTCAGTAGTTTTTGCGTGAAAGAGTAACAAACATACAGACAAACATTCACAATTATAATAGTAGTAGGATGGTACTTGTAAGTACCACTGGCTCAAGTTTAGAACTGCTGATGGTTGGCGAGTTTTGGCTCTTTGGCGCCATATTTAGAAGCCACATAATTCACTTAACATTAGTTGGGGTAACAATATAGTGATTTTTATCGCTAAAAACTTGGTGCATCAGCAGTACTAAACTTGCACCAAAAAAAATTTGGTAAATAAAGGGTTAATCTAAAATTTCCAATACCAATGCATAACCTTCAACGGTGTTACTATTATTACAAGGAAATATTTCTCGACAAAAAACAGAAGTTACGAATTTCCTGTTGTTGATTTTACTTCTTGACATAACTAGAACCATTTCCTTTTAGGATTCGTGTGTGTATGCCTTCCTCCACTCGATATATTTCTTTGAGAAAACATTATTTTTTGCAAACCATCAGCATTTCTCGGATTACTGTCTATCGGTTTTATTTACTTATTCTTTCTACTGTCTACATGAGTTGTAAGTATTCTCAGATTTTATATCTTGTGCAATATCTAAGAGATTCGCCATGAAATATCAACTGTATCTCATCCATCATTTACGAAAGCGTTTTCTCGGAACGGAAAACTTTTCGCCCACTATGTTTTCCTCTCAAATTTAGTGGAAGTTTCGGCTTTTCGACTTTTTTGTGTTTTGGAGCGTCTTCTCCCGAAACCTGATCACCTACATGCGTAGCTTAATGAGTTTGCTACGAAAAAAAACAATGATATAACTACATTTCATATCGTTCTTTTTTCTACAAAATTTTACAATGCTCAACTTTGAGTTTTTTGTTTAAAAACACTACGTTTAGTTTAGCGTAAAAGCTGGTAAGAGTATGCGGTATTTTTTTTCTTGTTGTACATAAACAGTGTTAAGTGGATGGGAGTGGTATCATATCAATATGTATGTTTTCAGGTAGTTCCAAAAGCTCATTATTATTTTCTTTCTTTTTGTATTTTACTTATTAGGAAAAATGTGGTTTTGTTGATTTAGCATCCAATTTTTATCCAAAAGAATCTTAATTATTTTATAAAAATATTACCCTATTTATAAAATACTACCCTATATACAGCTCTATACCCCTTTTTGGCCTAGTACATTTTCGGAGCTTTATAGAAAAATTTGAGAGGGTTTATTTTGTACTTGTTGACTAATTTCGTTAAAGAGTCCATCGATAAAAAAAAATTATGAGTTGTTTCTAAAATAAAGCTTTACATTTTTCTTAACTGGTCTTTTTATCAAAAATGAGAATGGTGACCCACTTTCCCCAAGAGATGGTGTAAGTGGGACATCCCTTCTACATTTATATGGGAAGTGAGCAAAACTTTAAAGGAATTAAGTGGGTCTTACTTGATAAAGTACAGAAATTTTCACCACAAAATGTTTTATTGTAAGTGTAGCCATGAGTGAGAAATATACTCACATCAAAATCAATATGACAAGGTAAGAATAGAATGAAAAGCAAAATAAGTATTTTAAAGAATGTTTTGAAAGGCCAAAGGGATATGTTTTACTTTAGCATATAAAATAGCGTTGAAAAAACATAATAAGGTTGATTAACCCTTTATTTACCAAATTATTTTCGGCGCAAGTTTAGTACTGGTGATGCGACAAGTTTTTAGCGATAAAAATCACTATATTGTTACCCCAACTAATGTTAAGTGAATTATGTTGCTTCTAACTATGGCGCCAAATAGCCAAAACTCGCCAACCATCAGCAGTTCAAAACTTGAGCTAGTGGTACTCACAAGTACGGTCAGTAAATAAAGGGTTAAGATTTATTTTGGCACTATAATACACATTGTAAGATAAAAAAGAAATCGGACACTCACTAAATGAGAACAGAGCCCTGCACGAGCTCGATTTAGCGCGTCTAGCTCGTCTCTGAAAAACCAGCGCGCCGAGGCACCACGAGCTCGATTAGATTCGGCGATCCGAAAAAAACTCGCCGGGCTTTTAAAAGCCCGCCGGGTTTTTCCAAGCGCGCCGCTCTCCACGTAACTCGCCGGTCTGAAGCTTGCGCGCTTCCCTTAAGTAGGAATCGCAGTATATCAATTCATAATGCATTACGTCTTAATGAAATGAGAAAATATTTTATCTTACTATAACATTTTGATAAAAATTATCACTGATGTATAGATTAGTTAACATTTCAAGATTTTTTCCTCTTGTTTAAGTCATCAGATTGAGAAGTTACTAGGATAAAACTTTGAATAACGGTTAATTAATAACGGTTTCGAATTAAACTGCTTCCTTTAAATTAAATTTAAATCCTGTTTCCAGTACTTCTTGAAGATAAATGAAATTATAATGAACAAAACCATGAGTATTTCTATTTACTGTTGAAAACCCGCAAAGCGCGCATCTAATCTAACTGCTCGGAATCCGTTTAACAGCCGGAGACGATTCGGGGAAAAGTCGCCGCGCTTCTAAAAACCCGGCGAGCTTTTTTCAGCTCGCCGAGTTTTTCCAGGCCCGCCGCTTTTTCCCCAGCCCGCCGCGCTCGTAGAAACAAAATGTTACTTACGGGCTTATTTTTTAAATCGCGAGTTAGACGCGCTATAGCGAGCTCGTGCAGGGCTCTGAATGAGAATGAACAGTATTGATGAGATATTTCACTTTACTCACCATAACTTAAATGAAAACGCAAATTTGATATACAATGTCGATCTAACTATTTATAAATTTTAATGAATTTTGAAGTGGTGAGTAAAAGGTCTTGCTAATTTTCTGAAAATATTTGGGGAAATTGTCCCTATAACTCCCCTCAAATCCGCTCATGTCTTCAGTAATAGTTTCTATATCATAAGGGCCCCTCTAGAACCACTTATATCATAATAAGGGGTGTCACTTACTAAATAAAGAGGGGTCCCACTTACCCAACCACTGAGAGGTCCCACTTACCCCAACCATGCTAAAACTATGGGGTAAGTGGGACCCCCTGTTAAACACTTCAAAATTAAAAATTTTGAAAAATTTCAAATTGCCTTATGCATTTTAGGTCAAACTCTGCAAAACCGTTCAATAAACATTAAAATGTAATGAAAACTTACCTGGAAATACTTCTTTGAAAAATACGTCTTGAACTGTCCAAAAAATCCATTATGGGAATCTATTTTAAAAATTAGTTCTATACTCTTAAAAATGAATTAAACAAATCTCAAATGTATGCAAAACTTATCGGTGTGACAAGCTGTAACATAATCAATGCGAGTAAGTGTGAAATTTCCTGTACTTATCATAGTTTTAGGGGGGTGACCCACTTACCCCAAGTAACCCTAATGATTACTATCGAAATAAAAATCAATATTAGGTATGTTTTCTTCTGAACGACTTGACATCGTTATAACTAAACTGCATTTAATTTTAGGAAAATTTTAAAATTATTTAAAGAATTAATACAAAAGAAAAGATTAGATGGCTAATATGAAGATTTATTTTCTTTGTGGTTTTTAAGAAATTTTTATTACAGATAAACTTTCTGTTTTTTGAAACTTCATTTGTAAGACAATAAACTGATGTATTCAGTAAATTAATCTCTTGAGGCTCTGGTTATTAATTCTCAACGTTGTAGCCCAAAATCATTTTTTCGTACGCTTACCATCTTTTCATCTAATCTTTTAGGATTCAATAAAAAACCATTACTGTCTCCTTATTTTATATAGATTCACGTATACAATCCATATAATTGTGAAAATGTTAAGTATTCATCCTTTGTATAGGTTTTTTGTATTGGCTTTTAGTGAATGTGTACAACAAGTTATTTAATTTCTTTTCTTATTATATAAGGACCATTGGTTAATTTTGGTTATATTTTATCATACATTAAAAAATCAATCATAATAAAAAAATATCAATAGCTTTATGACTATTATAAAGATAATTACCCACCCCCTCATCTTAGTATCAACCTTTGTATATCGTATAGTTCCTATCAATAATGAAAATCAATAATCTACGGTTAGTTTTAATTTCGTAAAATTTGAATTGGTATTTTAATTTTTATTGAACCCATTGATTTATTTACAATTCGAGTAATCTTGCTTTTGGATCTTATGAATTACTCTCATCCAATATCACAAGTCATTTCTTCAACACCCACAAGGGAAAGATAAGATAAACTGACTATTTTCTATTGCAAGGATTTGGCAGCCCACTGGGTGTAGTTTATTAGAATTCCCTATCGGCTCTTAACGAAAGCAATATAAACTTGTATTTTACTTTGATATATCTGATAAAAATCCAGCGAAGATGGTAAAATCCTATTTAGCTAGAAAAAAGTTACATAAATCTCATAATTTTAGAAGCAAAGATATAAAATTTAAAAAAGTAATTTGAATATATTTTGAAATTTTATATATAGTTTAAAAAGATATTCAATATTCAGGTTAGAATATAGTTTTGGAACAAGTTTAGTTCTCGAAAAGTTTTGATACAATCGAAATTAAATAAACTTTGCTTATAAGTTAATTTAATTATAAAGTTGAAGAGAAATTAACTTAAATAATAACTTATAAAATGGTGATTGATGTCATGAAAAGGTACATGACTAAATTTTAATGACTTAGCTTATAGTCTTTAAAAGTAAATAAGTGTGTTGTTTTTTCTATACACTGCTAAAAAAATTCAACCTTTCACCACGAATGTGGTTCAAATTCAATTCCCTTGACGAAATTTCTTACTGTTAAACCAACGATAGTAAAAGGGTCACGTGATTTTGACAACTCTGGAACTAGTATTTCGGAGGGGAGACAGGTGGAAGTTGAGGGGCAGTTGATCGAAAGAGGAAGATATATTTGTTTGTATATAGAAGCAAGACACCAACTATCACCGGTTTCCCAACTATCGGCCGTGCAAAGTCTGTAAAAATCACGTGACCCTTTTACTATCGTTGGTTGAACAGTAAGTACGTCACCCCAAACGTAAACTCTTTCGCGTTTACTTTGATTACATTAACCTTGAGATTTCAAACTTACTCAAAACATTTAGTAATATTGACTCATACGACTACGATGGTATTAACGTAAGGATTATTAAACAAATTTCTCATAATAACCTAAACCTTTTTACAAATTTTGTAAATACATCAATAATTAAAGGTGAATTTCCCGAGTCACTCAAAAGAGCAACTGTAACCCCAATTTATAAATCTGGTGATAAATCATCCATTTCAAACTACAGACCAATATCAATTCTCCCTCAATTCTCTAAAATCATTGAAAAAGCATTGGCCAACCGAATGTATGCATTTTTGGGTAAAACTAATTTCTTTGCTGATAATCAATTTGGTTTTATTAAAGGACGAAACACAGAAGGTGATCTTCTAGGATTTTCAAAATTTATTTATAAAAGCATAGACGATAATAAACAAACTGTGGCTAAATTTCTTAATATTTCTAAAGCCTTTGATAATGTAAACCATGCTATTTAAACACAAAATTTGGAAATGGTTGGTTTTCGAGGTAATGTTTTAACCTGGTTTAAGTCTTATCTATCAAACAGAGAACAACGGGTAAAAATTTAAAATAGTTTTAGTGAATATATTCTATCTAATCGTGGAGTTCCTCAAGGTTCTATATTGGGTCCTTTATTATTTCTTATTTTTATTAATGACCTATGTAAATTACAGTTATTTGGAAAAATGCTTGCATATGCTGATGACTCTGTGCTTTTATATTCATGCTGTGATATTGATGAACTTGAACGACAAATTCAATCTGATTTACTAGAATTAGGGATGTGGTTCTCAGACAATGATCTAAATTTAAACCTTAACAAAACCAAGTATATTTCGTCGCTTAAGGTGCAAAATGACATAACTGCATTTTCCCTATTTTGCAGGAGATGAAAAAAACAGTTTGGCTATTAATTAAAGAAAATATTATTATAGTTTTAAACCTTCATTTTAGGCCTTTTTGACCGGGGATTGAGATGAAACGCTTCTCTGTGGCGGCGTCCCTAACAATATCAATAAAAGGCGTGCAATTATGTCATTTTGCCTTACGAATGCAGTTATGCTAAAATGACAAAATTGACGATTGCAATTTTTTCGCAAAATCGTTGGTGCCAGGTGATCCGGGGCCGGGATTTGCATAAAGATTGATGCATAACTCAAAATGGCCAAAATGTCAGTTATGCTTTTGCGCCTTAAGCGACGATTTATTTCAGTCTAAGGCAAACTGAACTTGATCTTAATATTAAATTTCATTCAATATTATACATTAATACCTTAAATTGGCAATGCTGTTTATTGCCGTCAGTTTTTAGCATTAAATATTTAGGTCTTCATGTTGATTCAAACTTAAAATAGAAAACTCGTATAAAAGAATTAAGTAATAGGTTGCGTTTCGTTTTAATTAAGTTTTATCATCTAAAAAATAGAATTGATACGACCGTTTTTTTAAATACTTTATTATTCTTGGTTCTACTCATTACCGAATTATGGTATTATTATCTGGGGAGGTGCCTATAAATCCAATTTGCTACCGCTAATTTCAATTCAAAATAAATGCTTCAAAATTTTAAAATCTGGTCACTCACACGCCAATAACTTAAGATATCTTAACTTACTACCTTTAAAATATGATTTTTTGCATCGAAACAAATTAATTTGTGATTTAAAAGTGAATGTCCCTCAAAGAGGACCTAATGAAGTTTATAAAATACCACATTTTCCCAAAGAAATATTTCGGAAACATTTTTACTACTTAGCACCTAAAATATATAACCTTTTGCCTCTTTATCTTCAAAATATAGATAAATATTCTACTTTTAAACGAGAACTTTTTAATTTCATAATAAACTTGGACGAAATAAGATGTTTTTTTCAGATGTAAAATGAAGCAATTAAATAACTTATTAAACCAGACTCTTGCCAATTTGTTCCTTGATTATTACTTATTATTAAAACTGTTTTATTTATTTATTTATTTTATTTTTAAATTTTTTATTCACTATTAAATTCTTTAAGTCTCGGTTATGTATAAATATGCTTATTATATATGTATTAAATTATTTAATTTTTTTTATTTATATGTATATATATTTTATATTTTTGAAATTAAGAATTATACCTTATTATTACATATTGTTATTATTTTTTAGTGTATACTCATTTATAGTGTTTTTTTATGTATTTGTTTAATCTTTTGTTAAATTTTATTTATTGTACTAATTTATATTAATTTATCAGTCACCTGAACGGGATATAGTCCCCTTGGTGATAAATATGCTCTTTTTCGGAAGATTTTTGTGTAACTATTTTTCATATCAATAAAGTTATAAAGATATAAAAAATTAGCTGCAACTGAAATATCGCAAAAAGTTGAACCACATTTTTGGTGTTTTCAAACACCAAAAAAGTGTTTTTGGAGCTTTTTATCAAGTTTTCGGTGCTTTCATTCACCGAAAACATTCCCTACATTTTGTTTGCAACTATTCTTGAACCGCTTTTAGGTGAAACTGCCCAACCTTTTTCACCACTAAACTTGTGAAAGGTTGAACTGTTTTTTAGAGTGTAACTCTAGTTATGAGCCACAGATAGAAAAGTAATATTTTGATTCGTACATTCAAAAATAAGCTTAAAAGATAATTTTGTTTTATAATCCTACTAGATCTTAAGCATGATAAATTCTCTCATTCTTATAGATTTCAAATATATCTGAGGCCTACCGGAAAACCAAATAATCATTATAATAATCGAACTTTAAGAGCGCAGCACGTGAATCGGAAAATCCACCTTCCAAAGATTAAGGAAACCCCTTTACCGGGTTTTATTAGGAGAAAATCCATTGCCATCACTTTCTTCTGCACTGGTTCTGGAGCACCGGTGAAAATCAATTCAAACATTTTCGAGCACCCCAACTAAGCGAAGCGATTGCCAAAATGGACGCAAATCCTTTATTCGAAGGTCCAAAAGAGACATCAATTATTGGGTTTGAAATCTGCCCAGACGTACAGCTGACAGGAGATGGCGAGATGCAATCGTCCTATGGATTGAGGGAAGGAGACGACAGGGGTGTTGAAGTTTTGGGCCAAATTTTTATCCTTGCACACCATTTATCACTTTAGTAGTCACAAAATAAAATTTGTGCGGGGAGCGTTTTATCCCTATCTCTTGCTTTATCCTAACTTCGAGATAAAAAACGGGGTTGGGGTGCTCGAGATTTAAAAAGGTCAATTTCGTTGTTTGAACGATTAATTACCAGTGTACTTTTCATTCAAACGTAATCAAATGCTTCGTTAAAAAGAAGCTCTGCTCGGTTTATTGAGGATAAAGAAAATAATTGAACTAATCACGATATTCTTTATTTAGTTTATGGTGGAATACTTATATTTTGAATGCTTTAATTAAACGTAAACAATTTCTTTTACCTGTTATGTTAGCTCCAAAATAGCAAAATATCAGTGAAGAGAATAATGGATATTTTCATAATTTGAATGAATGTTTGAAGTAAATAATATGTTGATTTGTTACTTCGGCTGTCGTGACGTTTTTATTTACTGCTGATACTAAAAGTTTTAAGATATAATAAGAGGAGGATTAGCATATTAATAACATATATTATTAATATTTTTAAGGTTTTAAAGCATTTGTCTTTTTTATCAATAGCTCCCATTTCAAGATTAGAAATGAGTACGTTAGAGCAATTATTTTTGTTTGCGATTGTTAAGAGCAGTAGTGCTAGAGCTTAAGGTGAATGGGTGTAGTATTGTCCGGTACTGATTAGCTTTCTTTTTTATAATATATATTTCTCAAAAATTAGGATAGGATTAGGTAGATAAGAATTTTAACACTAAAACTAATCAATTGTGGAAAAACAAAGAATTACAACAACAGTTAATTTATTAGGAAATATTTATTTTAACAAATGAAGTGTCTATTGAAAATAATTTTTTGTTTATTAATTATTCTTGCATATTTCAATTAGCCATAAATGTAGTAAGTTTTATGAGGTAAAATGCTTTTACTACTATCTGAATAACCAGTAAGAGGAAAAGGTTACTGCAAAAAAAGACAAAAAGGGGGAGATATAAAAATGTTAAATAACTCTGTTTTAATGCAAATCTTACAGTTAAAAAATGCAGTTTATCTACTCTAATCAAACCGAAGTAAGTCTTAAACCTTAATTTATTTATAATTTTCATAGGTATGAAAATCCTTTATAATTTTATATTTGTTTACATCAAAATAGTTATTTTTTGTTGCCGAATCTCTAAATTCTCCGTAAAATATCTCAATTTCAAAATAATCTTATATTTTTCATACTCTGTTTATTTTTTTAAATAATTTGGTTCCAAAGCTACAAACGACCTTTTTGATCAGCCATTTCATGTATAATATAAACGCTTAATACATCAAAGACAGTGTAATACACTACTTTCTGTAATAACTTAGACACGGGAACCTTTGATGTTTTTTTAAACACGGGATTAAACTTCTGATTTTTTTACACTTTGTATAAAAATTCTAAGTAATAAATTTTATTATTTAAGATTCTTTAAAATTTGTTTCAATATTTAAAAAATTTGAATCTTAATATAATAACTGTGTTTCAATTTTAAAAAGAAATAGGTTGTTAAAGTTACTATATTTTACGTCTCGCCATTTTTAATATTTGTATTTGTTCCCTTTTATAAAATATATGAAAATGTTGAGAAGAATGAAAACGCATGGTAAGTATATTATTAACCCTTTCGTATATTATTAACCCGAATTTCCCATTGGATTTAATGGTAATCTCGGGCGGCTTAGGATCGAAAAGGTTTGAAGTTAGTGGTTTTCTTTAAATTCTTTTATCATGCAAAGTTAAAGGGAAATTTCAATGATATAATTAATATCATTTTGTAATATTTTTAAACTCTTGCAAAACCATTAATTGTAACTAAAGGATTAATTAATTAAGAATAAATAAGTATAAATCTTAAGGAAGGGACCAGCCACAAGAGCTAATATGTGAATATATGAGTTGCGGCTTATTTCAAATTTTAATTGTTCTTTATTTTAAAAAATTTATAAATCCTTCATTAATATACATGTTACGAGCAATGTGATAAATCGGACATTATTAACTCATTAAGGACGGTTGGTAAGAAAAGTTGCCAAGGGACATTTCATTTTTTACTGACTCTAATTGAGGACATTAAAAGTTTACATGCATGATCACAGCTTCTGAAGAATGTATTTATTTAGATAAAAATAGAAATTTATACCTTCCATGCTGTTTTGGTGGTGAAATCGTTGTTAGAATGAGAGCGTTTCACTACATTTTGGAGATAGCTGGGTGATCATTTGGAAAACGCCAAAATAATCTAATGTTATGGTTATTTTTGTGACTTGTTTCTATAGCAGCATATTCACAAGATCCCATTCTAAATATTATTACCAATTACAGTTGGAATGAGGGTATTTAAATTTCCAATAGCAAGAGTTTTCTTCTACTGGCAACTTTTGTTGCCAATCGTCCGATATGTATCTAAACTTTTAAGAGTTACTCATAAGAAGCTTTTGCAAATTAATTATTTGTAATGCTTTTTTTGAGTTCTTATCATAAAAGGTGATCTTATTGATACTTTAGCATGATGAAGTGCATCCCTTGGATCATAATTTTAGTGGGTTTTTTGTAGATTTTAGATTTTTACCGATTCCTAACATATTTATTGGTTCAATGTCATACTAAATCATTTCTGGATACATTTATTTTCCTTTAAATGGTTTTCTGGAAACTTACAGTCGTCAAAAAATAAAATAAAATATCACTGGAGTTATTTAGCCTATTTTGAATGGGCCAATACCTAGTTTTTATCGAGTTGATGAGTAATCTTCAATATTTTCTGTAGGGAATATGCGAAATCTGGGAGCCATAAATATGAATATTGTAATTATGTATTTTTGATAGAGAATGATTTACAAGAACGTAAAATTCCAATAAGAGAAAAAGCTCCGGAAAGCCAAAAAATTAACCAAAGGTATAAAAAACGAAAGTTGAGAATATATAAGACTGTCAAGTTATAAAAGTCCTTATGTCCCAGACTGGGAGATATAAATAAAACTATTTTACCCTGAAAGTTAGCTAAAGTGCTGAAATCAAAGGGTTCCAACTTAAAAAGTACTAGTTCAGCTATTCTTAAAGCCTGAAATTAGGTGAATATCATTACTTCGGACTGAACAGGTCCTATTCATTAGGGGTGAAATACCCTTTCTTGGACCCCCTATCAGCAGTATAGTCCCCATTCCCTTTTATTTTTGCATTATTTCTCTAAATTATATATGAAAAAATACTATTATCAATATCGTAAAAATTCAAATTAGTTTTTTCGACTTTTTATTTGTCAGAATTTTGACCCCACTAAAGACGGTTGGCAATAAAAGTTGCCAGTTAAAAAATCATAAAAATTATTTTTTGAAAAATCTGAAAATGGGCATTTATTACTATATTCGGTCCAAATGAACAAAATATGAAAGAAAAAGTTACTTATTTTCATTATTTTAAAGTCGTCCTTAATGGGTTAATAATGCCCGAAGTAGAAGATGGCAATGTGATAAATTCTATGGCATTTATCAATGAAATTTATCACCTTGTCCGCCTCCACTCTGGGCATTATTAATAATGCCCAATTAGTAACTTTGCCCGTAATATGCATACTAAGTCATAAAAATGTTTGAAGTAAAACAACTTTGTATTCCTTGTTACTTAAGTTAAGCTGATGCATTGTCTAATATTTTGGAATTAATTTTATATTTTGATTATTTTAATACCATTACATACTGATATTAGTAAGTACAGGCACCCCAATTCTACAAACACTCATTGCTTTCAAGTTAAGGAGGGAGAGAAAAGCATTAACCTTGTTTGGTAATATTACAAACAATGCTGTTCCCTTTGAAATGCAGCGACATTTGAATACCCCAGCTATAGTTAATAATGGTCCAACTAAACTGGTTGAAAAGCACAAACTTCATTTCACTGGAAAATGCAATAGTTCCCAAAACTCTTCTACCACGATCTGTCCTGCTCAATGCACTACAAAAGATATATTCGTAAGCCCTCGAATAAGAAACCCTTATTAAAATCAGAGTGAGAAGCCCTTTGGCCAAATAGCGTCCTAGCCTCATTCCAACCTCCTACGAGTCCGAGCCATCCTAATTGGTTGCACGCTATTTGCATTTTAAATGATAAAGTGAATGCACCACAAATGACTTTAAGGTACACACACAGGGCATGGTTGAGACTCGAACACTTATGCATACATGTCAAGTTCTGAATCGAAGCGTGGGTAGCTTATCTATGCGGTGTGGCGCCATGCTTGTGATCTACTAGCTATCCGAAAGTACCGTTGAGCTGGATGCGTGAAAATGCAGTGATCGCCCTAATTATGATACTTGGGATGGATATGAATTGGATGTTAGGTATTTCGGGGTGTTACTTGTCCTAGATTAAAGTTTTCAATATTAATTTTAACTTAAAAATTGTTTTCGATTTCCGAAATCGACTGACCAAAACACGTGGTTTATAACTACGTCTATAATTATGTTTATGAGAAAATGATAATAATTAGGGTCACTTGGGGTAAGTGGGACCCCTTTTTGGCCTAGTACATTTTTGGAGCTTTATAGAAAAAATTTGAAAGGGTTTATTGTACTCGTTGACTAATTTCGTTAAAGAGTCTATCGATAAACAAAAATTTATCAGTAGTTTCTAAAATAAAGCTTTACATTTTTGTTAACTGGTCTTTTTATCAAAAATGAGATGGGTGACCCACTTACCCCAAGGGATGGGGTAAGTGGGTCACCCCCTCTTTATTTATATTTAAAGCAAGCAAAACTTAAAAGGAAGTGAGTGGGTCTTACTTGATAAAGTACAGTAAATTTCAATATAAAATATTTTATTGTAACTGTGTCCATGAGTGAGAAATATACTCACATCAAAATCAATATGACAAGGTAAGAATAGAATGAAAAGCAAAATAAGTATTTTAAGAATATTTTGAAAGGCCAAAGGGATATGTTTTACTTTAGCATACAAAATAGTGTTTAAAAAACATAATAAGGTTGATTAAGATTTATTTTGGCACTTTGATACACATTGTAAGATAAAAAAGAAATCACACACACTAAATGAGAATGAACAATATTGATGAGATATTTCAATTTACTCACCATAACTTAAATTAAAACGCAAATTTGATATAAAATGTCGATCAAACCATTTGTAAATTTTAATGAATTTTTAAATGGCGAGAAAAAGGTCTTGCTACTTGCTACTATAAATCGAAATTTTCTGAAAATATTGGTGGAAATTGTCCCTATCCATCAATCAATCAAAGTCTGCCCGGGCCTAGTGGCCCATCAGGCCGTGCCCAAATTGTCCCTATAACCCCCTTAAAATCCGTCCATATCTTCAGTAGTAGTTCCTATATCATATGGGAACCTCTAGAACCACTTATATCATTATAAAGGGTCCCACTTACCCCACACTGAGTGGTCCCACTTACCCCAACCATGCTAAAACTATGGGGTAAGTGGGACCCCCCTGTTAAACACTTCAAAATTAAAATTTTTGAAAATTTCAAATTGCCTTATGTAATTTAGGTTAAACTCTTCAAAACAGTTGAATAAACATTAAAATGTAATGAAAACTTACCTGGAAATACTTCTTTGAAAAATACGTCTTGAACTCTCCAAAAAATCCATTCTGGGAATCTATTTTAAATTAGTTCTATAATCTTAAAAATAAATTAAACAAATCTCAAATATATGAAAAACTCATCGGTGTGACAAGCTGTAACATAATCAATGCGAGTAAGTGTGAAATTTCCTGTACATATTATAGTTTTGGGGGGTGACCCACTTACCCCAAGGAACCCTAAATAGTTTTCTCAATTGAAAGATATGGTATTTAATGCAACCAAAAGAATTAAAAAATGTTGATTTCAGATTTATGCTCATTAAGTTATGTGTTTTGCGTCAGGGTTTTAATTTCTTGAAGTTGATAAGTTTTATACTTTAATTGCTAGAATGATCTGAAAAGGATGGTTGGTTCCATTACTTTTATTATTGCTCAAAACTACTTAAATTAAGCAGTTTGTTTCTACAGTCTATTTTACCAATACTGAGATCTTATTTTTACTCACATTAGTAGTAAGGACATTAAATTAAAAAACTAAAATCACAGTGGTTTTAGTACAGAAAATCTAGAATCTGCTTAGCTATACTCTTCAATTCAAATAGTCAAAAACAGAATTAAAAAAATTAAAAATATTACATATATCTCTTGATTGATTTCAAGCACTAAAAGTAACTAAAAACTTACGATCTAAGGAAAAAATAGTATTTCTCTATTACAAATAAATTATAATAGATACAAGACTGTCTATATTTTCACTTATTTTTAATAACCGACCAAAATTTTGAATCAATTGAGGAATCACCAATGTATAAAAAACATTCAGACCAACTGTTCTCAGCCATCTTCATTTTAAGCAGCTAACAAGGTTCCTGCCCCATAATCGACTTCATCAATGGACCAAACTGGACGCAGATAAGAGTTCAAAGTGACCTCTCATTGCTAGTTAAATAAGTCCCTCATCTAATTCAATTCCCATCGTTTGGGGTCGACGTGAATTTCCAGCCTTCCTCCCCAATCAACTGGAGTGGAACCTTTATTATTGCTCCTAACCTCAATCTATTTCTCGTACTTTTATAGACACTTACTCGTGATAATGGTTATTACTTCTTCTAAACGGCCCTAAAGTGGAGAATATTTTTTGGAGAAACCATTTCTAGATAATCTCCCGTATCTGGAAATAAGCAATCTCCAGAATACTAATTATACTGTCTCATTTTGTGAAATGCCCTTGCATCTGGTAGCCATCAAAAACACACCACTTCAGGGCACCGATATTTGGAGCGAAGAGTTCCCTCGGTGATGACTATTCTTTGGAGGGAACTAAATGGGAACGGCTATTCGTCTTCGAGTGGAACGACTTTTCCTTTGATGATTCTTCATATCCTGAAAACGAGTGATTGATACATTTGATTTTCATAACGATTACTCAGCTATTTCGGAGAAGGGGGAAGACCGCCCGCCGTTCGTTTTTATCGTAGCCGTTACCTAAATTTCCTTCCCGATGTTAAGGAGTTCTTATTCAATCTTGTCTTCTGAATAAAACTTCGTCCTCAACTTTCTCCTGGTCTCATCAATGCCGGGTCCATTTAGGAAGAGGGCTCTATTCACTTGCAGGAGGAGAGGAGTTATTTAACGGATAACACTACTTTAAATCAGGACTTGATCTAAATTCGGTAGGGAGGATTATTTAGAAAAGCTTTCCCGATCGCACATTCTATTAAGTAAAGCACAGTCCCGTTTTTAAAGTTGTTGTTTTTTTGTGATTGATCTCATAATCATTTCTTTTCGTTGACTTTATGGATTTACTATCAAATTTAGCATAAATGGTGCATTGGTTACAGAGTTTAATAATCAGAGTTAAACTAGGCCATAGCGCGTAAAGCAAATTTTAAAAATAATGACTCTTTATTTTATTGAATTTAAGTGCTTGTATCAAAAATGTATGAAATTTGGCATTTTCATCCCACTTCAAAAGAATTTAGTGTTTTTTTAATTTGTTTTAATGATAATGAATGGTGGAGAACAAATAAATGATTTGATCACTATAATAATGGTGTAAATAAATGTTTAAACACCAATAATACCATTTAAATAATAACTTAAGATATTAAATTATCAAACATAAGGAGTCATAGCTTCTAATTTTTTTAATTTGGCATGTTTTTAATTAGTTGATTTGTAAATAAAAGTTTTAAATTACAAATGTTATGAAACTTCCCTAACTTTTACTCAATCAAAAGTAGAGCTTGTAACTTAAATATCTTGATTTTACCATTGTTAGTTTTTTTTAATTTCTTTCAATGTAAATGAAAAGTAAAAAAGTGAAATAATTTTTCTTTTAAATGTATTTAATATATGACAATTTTAACCCCTTTGCTATGAAATAAAATTCTTCAATTTCCTCAATTCTTCATTTTCAAATAATATTTCTAAATAACGTACCAAAATCTGAATGATAAAAACGTTAACTACTAAAAAACAGCTTAAAAAAGTGTTTCGAAGAATTTCTTTACGGACATTGGTAGACAATTAATTCCCAATTGTAGAACAATACTATAAATATATTTCTTAAACGATAACAAGGTTCTTGCAGCATTAAAACTAAAGTCAGATATTAATGTGTCCTTTCTAAAGGCGAAATTCAACCCTATGTGTTTAAATTATCTCCTAATTAGAAGAGTGCACAACAAGAAAACTTAGTATGAATTCAAAAGGCGCCAACACTAATTACCAAGTTTCAATTGCAAAGCTTGTCATTATTTACCCTCTCTTTCTAACCTAAAATACACTGAAAATAGATTCCCTAATCCTTGCCTTTCAAAGCTTTAAAATAAAGACTTTCTCCTATTGTTTAATTGTTTTTATAATAGAGAATTAGAAGAATCTAATTAATATATTAGGTTGAATGATTCAAGCTTTCCACACAAATAACACCAAGCAACGATTAATTCATTTTTCATGAATAAAATTTAACCTCAGTGCCAAAGACTGGTTGAAGTCCTGGTATTTAAATTAATTCCGTTGGTAATCCCAAGTAATCAAATGTAGCTTAAAGCATTTTCCTTGCGGTGTTCCTTTTTCGCAGCCACCTTTTGACGCATATGAGTCCCTGTGGAGTCTTAATTATAATATATTAATGTATAACTGTTGAGTGAATAATGGCACGTAAGCTGCTGAGAATTACTGTCTGGTATGCCTTATTTAATGTCGGATTCTCCATGTGAAAGCTATTTGAAACTTCCTTGTGGAAGTACTGCAATTTGTCTCAGTTCTCGTGCAATGTTTTTTATAATACAAGAACACGGGATATTAAGTAAGGATATAAGTTTGAATCGTATGCAAAATACTATTTCTTCAAAATATGTAAGCATTTTTACTTTACTACAGGATCGATTTGCCATCCATCAGCCTTTTTTCTACTCTATTGAAAGTAAATGCTATAGTCGTAGAAGTATAACTAGGTGAGACATAAAATTAAAATTTTCTAAATGAAATAAAACTTCTTTCAAGACACAACTTAATGAAAACGAGGTGCTAGTATAGCACCACTACTTAAATATTTTATATGACTTAAAATGTTTTTAATAATTTTAAGGTTTTAATTTGTTTACCTCTAGTTTCCAAGAACTGAAAATATTTTGGCATACATTCTTTCCTTTTTTCATTCCACAGTTTTTAGTAAATAGACCAGAGTTTTGCTAAGTATTGATTCTCTGAGATGATTTATTGATTTTATGCTTTCCCATTGCTCTTTAAAACATGTTAACTCATTTCAGATATTTAGTTTTAAAATAAATCCTACTTCAGTTTGCTATATGTTAGAAATATTTTAAGTTTCAATGCTTCTTGATGTATTACAAATGCTTAAACTTCAAATTGAGTCGTATACAACTTTCTCTCTAGAAAATACGAGTTTTTCTCACTAAATTATTATATTTTTCACTTACAAAGATATAAATTCACCGAACATGGCAATCAAATGATTTCAAAGATCCAAAGGAAAAAAGTAAAAATTTAAAAACATTTCTAGAATTTTTGTGACTCTTTGAAAGATTTCCTTCTTAAAAAGAGATTAGAACTTTATATGCACTTTACCTTTAAAAAAATATTGCTAGAAATCTTGGATTAAAGATATAAAAACTAAAAGGTGACCCTCACATAAAAAGAACTGAGTTTTTATCCCTGAACTCTGACATTTTATGATTGATGTATTATACGATAAACTTTTTCCCGACTTAGAGAGAAATCAAGTCCGATTGTAGAAGCAATTCTCACATATGTTCTCTATCTTTTCGAAACTATAAAAAGATTTTACTGTTTTGTGAAAAAAAATCAAGACATTTCTAAATAATCTATAAAACATTCTTTTTCATTTACTTTTCTGATAAAAGCAGCCTTTTTTCGTTCAGTATCCTTCCTGCTGAAATAGAATTCAAAGTTAGGAAAAAAAGTCAATATTTATATAAATCATTTTACTTATACTAGTAGTAAAATGTTGTAAGTGAAGATAACAAGATGCTAAGAAATGATAATGCACAGATGTAGCTCGTATAAATATGCCTACTCTAAGAAAACCATAAATTCTATTGGAGAAAACAGTTTTTAGGCTTCTTTCATGTTATTGTTTACCTTGAAAGTAAGAAAGTTAATTTCTTAACTCCCCAAAAAAGTCACCGTGCACATTTCTTAAGTAAAGGATTTCTGTTAATGCTTTTGTTTTTATTCTATTATGAACTAATGAAAACTGAACTCGACTACACATAACCATATTTCAATTTATTTTACATACTTAACATTTCCTCCGGATGTTTAATAATATCTTGTTACTCAATTTGCATGAAATATATTTAGTGTATTAAGATTCGTAAAATCAATGACATTCAACAATACACATTCAAATAAGTCTATCACGGTTTTCTTCTCTTTTAATGAAAAAGGTAGGGTTTTTAAATTGAGATAGCTCTTTAATAATACATGAACATCTTCAAAAATAAACAATTTCAACCCATTCAGTCTTTAATTTCACTTTTTGTGCAAAATTAGCTATTGTTGAACTCTGGATAAAATTATCTTAACTCCTAACGTTTCTTTAAAATAGTTTTACACAAGAAAGAGAGATGTATTTAAATAATGATAAAGCAATGGGGTAGTTATTATAAGAAGTCACATTAATGTCCTTTTAAGAGGGGAAATATTTTTGAAATAGTGAGAATGGTTTCAATACAGGCAGTTATACTAATTTATCAAAATTAGTCTGTGTGAATCTAAAACAATTCTAGAGAACGTCTAATTCATATCTACAGTTAAAATTGTGGGAAGACATTTTGTGATTGATTTAACAAATTTGTACTAAAGTGAATATGTGTGCACTAAATCCCGAAAATTGAAAATATTTTTTATTTCTATTACACTTGTTTTTAAGCTTCCAAATAATGATCTAAAATTTATGAAAAATAATTGTTTTTCATGAAAAAACGTTTCGTTTTTTGTTGAAAGTTTTTTTCTTTTTTGAAGTCATTTTAATTTTTTTTAGTTTGATATCACGTTGAAACAACTATTATTTGAGAAATATTTAATGCAATCATGATTATTTATATATTTTTCAAATATTTAAAATGATTAGAAACTATGAACTAGAAATTAGAACATTTTATGATTTTTCAAAAGTATCAGAAAATAACCCGAGTTTCTTTCAATGTTGTTAAAAAATCTCAAAAACAAATCTCAAGACAATTTTAAACCCAAATTGACTTTTTGCAAAGCTTCAAATTAAAAAGGTTTGAAAAGCATTTTAAATAGCTCATTATTTTTAATTGAGTAATTGATTATTTAATCACATTTATCCACGGTAATAAGTTCAAGAATAAAGAAATAAACTGGTAAAAGCTATAACCTGGTAAAAAAAAATTTATAACACAAATGTTTTAGTCTGTACACATATATCTTAAAGTCATTCGTTTCATCCTAAAGGTCACGTGTTATCAAAGTAGGTACTGTATATTAACCCCACCACTACGGAATTCACCCTACAAAACGACGCTAATTCATTTCTGCACTCTGTCCTGAACTCCCAAACGTAAAGTATACCCAAAAAGAAGGCATAAATCACGCATAAGTATCAATCGCACGCCTCATATCCCTTTATAGCCCTCCGCGCTTCCAAATCCAACGAGGGAATTCTCAACAATAATCCACCCAAGGTCGATTTGTTGAAGACTTCTGAAACACGTGCGTCTCCAATAGATTAGACGGCCTGGAATTTTCCACTTCAAAAACTCACGTTGGGTCTGGTGAAAGGCCGGTGAGCTCATATATGAAAAATATAACCTCATTTAGCTTTCCTATCCACTCCCAGGGCGGGAGCTCTACCGTGACATTGAAGAAGAAAGCGCACTAGGATGTGAGAAGTGTTATGCTCTTATAGATCAGCCCCGGTGATAATGTTAGCGCCGGCTTGCGTGTGAAGCAAAGATTTGTTAGGGCAGAATTTGTCGTGCGTCGTTTTCCATAGTATAATAAGGGGGGCTTTTCTCCCTTTGTGAACTCTCATGATAAAGTAATACCGAGGAAAACTATTTTCAACACGTGAGAAGAGAGCGCTTTTGTTCCCACTGTTTCTCTTGAGAATAACGGAAAATACTTCCATTGAGCCCTTTAGGGACAGCTTTATGAGGAACGCAGGGCTGCGGGTTCATTTATTAACCAAGCCTGTCGCCGCCACAAAACAGACCATTTTTTCCCGGCCTGTTTAGTGTCATGAGGCTGTTGATTCTAATTTAAATTACGCAGGGAGGTATCGAGAGAAGAATGCTGACGTCACCCACACTGGTTGTTTAAGATCCCTGTTGGCTCATAATTTAAATTAAGGTGTCCATTGGAATAAAGATTACTCGCCTGAATTTAATCAAAATTTGCGGGTGAAGAAGATGCGTCAGATCGTAAAGGTGATTAAGGCGAATTTCGAAACATTCCGTTCCAATTATCCTGCTTATTTTGAGGGGGAATTAAATATTTTAGTTTTGGGTTTTAATTAGGCGAGATAACAGGGCGATAATTTGTTTCGCTCAATTATGTGTAAACAATGTAGTATATATTTCCAAATCAAACTGAGATTGTATAATAAGGAAAAAAACATCTTTGTTGAAATTAAAGTGAAAGGTTTTTATAATTCAAATACAAAGTAATTAAATATTAACCCAATGGTCCAATGGTTCAAAAGTGCAATTGGAAAATTAATTTTCAAAAACTATTTTTGGGATGTATCCTCCTGAATACATCCCAATGAATGATGTAAACTCCTTTGGGATGTATTTTCAATTTTCTTTTTTCTTTTCTTTTAATTCTGTGTAAACTTTTGTGAATCTATGTTTTAAATTTTGTAAATTTTTGGGGTTTTTTTGTAAATAAATTGATTGATTGATTTTTAAAGGATTATGAGATCTCAATTTTTCTCAGTTTTTTAATTTAAAATTATTAATATTAGTTGTTACGTTTTCTTATTCACTTAAGTCACAAGGAACACTTCTGAAGAAATATATTTAATGAAAAAGATGAAAATATTAATTTAAGAGTATCAAGTTTAGCATTCAATATATTTATGAAGAGCTAAGTATATTGAATGCTAATCTTAATACTTGACTTAATATTTTTCACTATTTTCATGAAGGTATTATTCCTTAGGTATTAGGTAAAAGTATTATTCCAGCAATTTATCGTATCAACTCTTTCATTCGTCATTAATTTGTTAAATAATGCAGAAAATGATACATCTTCAAAAATCATTGACTTTTGTTTTATTTTCAATCTTCTCTTTTTATGTTGCAAAAAAAGATACCTTAACGTAACATTCAATTTTTGAAAGTTATGAAAGTTGGCCGTTTAGCTTGTTTCATTTTAATTTTACTGTGAAATTTGAAATTTTTATTCTTTAAAATTTTCACAAAAATTTTCTTCGTTAATTATTCAAGAAGAAAGGCAATATTTTGATATTCTAAAAGATTTCTATCAAGAAAGCGGATCAAATTTTGAATTAGAACTTATCTAACGTAATTTTTTTGAATATTTTACTTAAGATAACTTACAATTATCAATTCCTTTCAACGTGCGCAGCTTTTTATAAAAGTAAATAAATACACTTTCCTAATTTTTTCTTGAACATAGGGACAAATTTAATCTTGCGAATGAAGAGATTATAAAACTTATTAGAAATTTAAAACTAATAAAATTAAATTTTGAAATTTGAACATAAAGCTAGCTTTTATTGTTTCTAAATTAACACATTTTAGAAATTTGAACCCAGTTATTAAGTAACAGATAAGTACATAATCAACCTATTTTAAAAATTTTACAATCTTCCAATTAGCAGCAGTTGTTGCGATATCAAGCATATGAGTCTAGAAAAACTGAAAATTATATCTCAGTTATATTTAAATGAGTATCTTCTATTAACATATCTTTAAGTGTTTTTTTTAGATTTACGATACTTTGCTGCATTTTATGACCTAATAAGAAATTAGGAAGAAATTTTAAGCTTTAAAAATAGTATAATTTACCTATAGATATCATATCTAGATCAGATTGGTTTGGTTAGTTGTTTGGTTTAGTTCTTATGGTGCAAGAATCATGTTAAATCATATTATTTGGATTGGAAATAGCTGTAGTTTAAATTGGTTTCATTCAGTAAAAAAAATTCTCGTTAAAATATAAATTCAAAGGAGTGAATTTCTAATCCCTCTCAGACCACCTTTAGATAGCAAACGCAGCCGCAGGAATCTTTTGAACTTCCCCGTTAACCTTTTTTACCTGGCCGTGATTTAATGACCAAGAAAATAAAAGTACATTCACTTGAGTTCCTCCCATCATGTATACAACCATAACTACTTCGAGAAAATCAAATGCATTCATATTTCCAGTGCAACCCTCTAATTTGAAACCCCCATAACTGTTCATTTATCATTGCTAGGGAAAGCAAGCTCGCCTCTAACAGTTATTTGGTTTATGCGGCGAACCCGTAAACTTACTCTTTTGGCAAAAATATCAGTGCTTTAATTAGTCTCCAGAGGTCCCTGAGTCCTATTCCGTGCAATTAACCACGTTGCAATAGAGCCAGTATCATTACCACAGTCTCTTGATTAAAAATCCGACACAGATGACAATGTCAGTCAGCATGGCGCACTTATCAAGGTCCAATTATGCGCTGCTTTACGCAGGATAGGCTATGTAATTAAAGGAATTCCATTTTCGGTGAAATATTCTGACGTGTTATGAGCCCCAGAAAACTCCGCCTGTTTCTCTCTAGACGGAATTCAAAATGGAGTCTTGCGCAAGAGAGATAGAATTAAAAATAACGCCTTTTGTTGCATCGGTTTGAAAAATTTTATTTTATTCATGAGTAAGAAAGCATGGTTAAAAGATTATTAAAATATTTGTTGTTGTTTTTTTAGTTTTACTTATTTGTTTCCCCGAAGGATGCTAATTATCTCTTTTAATTAAAGTTTGTGTTGGAATGATGTCTAAAATATGCCGGTAGATTTTCCTTGTAATCAGGCTGTATCCAAAGCTAATATTTTTGATGTGAAAATTAGAATTCGATAGAGTAATGCTGAAGTTAATTTCAAAGAGAACACTTGAATATCATCCTTTTTTTATTTAATTCACTTACTAATTAAAATTCAAAAACCTGAGAGGTGTAAGTTTGCAAAAGCTGTTTTTTTAGTTTGTTATAATTAAAGAATTTATAAGTTTATATCACACCACCAGTAAAACAAGTATTTATTAGAGATATAATTTTCAAATGTATTTTAAAAGTTTGGGGATACTAATTAAAATCATATCCAAGCAAGTTTATAAGCAACATAATTTGGTTTTTAGTATTGATACATGAATAGGTGTGTTGTAATAACTTTATAAGTTTGTTTTAAAAGGGTACGATATTTCCTTTTTACCGAGAACTTCTATAGTAAATAGTTACCATGTATAAAATGGGGTAATATTAAAGAAATTTTGTGTATTATTTATCCGAAAAATAAATTAAATTCATTTATTTTACATTCGCTAAGTAAACCTAAGCAAATTTACAGACTTTATTTTTACATTATTCTTACATCTGTGAATAAAAGATTACTTTCTTTCTTAAACTATTTAAGCACTTAAAAGAAATCTTCAATTCACCCAATTTCCTTTCATGCTGGCTTATTTCTATGGGAAATGAGATGATGTAAATAATCGTTCCTTCTACGTCTTTCATAATTTAATCGTAAATCTCTACTTGCATAGTCTTGAAAAATTCAACCAAAATCTTTCATGCACACCTACTGTATACTCCAACGGATTGGATACACGAATGTGTCTACAGAACAATACATTTACTCTACACTTCCAAAGGTAACTCGAAACATTTAAACACTTTCCACCACGTATACTAAAGGTTCTTCGTCTCGTACTATACATATACAACTCGAAAAGCTCAACGAACCAGACATCTTCAACGCATACGCTTCCCAACACAATAACCATGCGAATCGATCTCTGAATTTGAATACCGCCCCTGCTGAGTTGTTTTCGGAAATTTGAGACAATAGTTGTAATCGGGCCATGACATGCAATCGATGGGTTTGCTTGCCCTCTAAAAGGACATGTGTCAGAACAGCAGCAGCCAACCGATGACAGTGCTATTGATTGTGACAAAGATAAAAGTCACCCAAATCCTCTGAGTCGATAGAAGGCTGAACCTAAAAGACATGATGACTTCCATTTGTCTTGCAAGGCGCGCGGGTAATGCCAGTCCATTAATAACTTGAACCGACTGTCAACTTTTTACGCTAATTTCATTTTGCTGCGGCGGCACTCGATATAAAATGCTAAACTGTCAATATTAATCGGGGAGAGGGTGCAAAATAGAAGTATGAGGACCTCATTAATAGCGATATGAACCCTCCTGGTGGGACGGTTAGTTGCGCATTGCAGCACGAGAGGCCATTGATTTGCTAGAGTGGTGCGGGGAGGCCCCCTTAATGTGTTTTTGAGACGTCGGTGTGATTTGCTTTATGCATTCTTTAAAACATTACAAGCCTAATGAATGCATTAGGAGAATGAAAACATAATTGCAGTTTTTTTTTCGGCTCAAAAAGAAGTGCGTCTTAGAACAATTGAGACGAATTGACCTCTGAGCTCCTTTTGGAAAATTGAAAGTATATTGTGAGTTTATTTTTATTGGCTATTACTTTCTGTTAAAACTGTTTTAGTTCAGGGATCAAACGAATATTTAATTACGAATTTGTTATCCCTAATAACATTTGAAGTAAAAATAACATAAAATGATAATGTAAAAATAAAATGATTGAAGGTTACTTTCTGAAAACCGTTACAGAAAACTTTTGATAAAGTATGCATATTCGTACTTATACAAACCCTTACATTTAAATCAAAAGGAATTTTAAAATATCCAACTAAAGCAATTTTTGAAAAAACTTTGACGTGTAATGATGTTCTTTCTAAAACTGTAATTACGTTTTCAATAATACAGATTCATGTAATGATATTTAAAATATAATATATCTAAGGAATAATTAACACCTTTTGTGAGAATTTTCATGGATAAATTTTTTCTCTGTCTACGTTTTTCTTTTAATAACTTCTACTTTGAAATTTAAAATTTCAGATGCAATGTCATTTAATTAAATAAAATTTCCAAGCATTTAATAAATGTATAGTTATTTTTCTTAAGCCATACTCTCAAATGAAAACGTCTTTGAATTTTTTTAATAATATGCACTGCTCAAAAATAATGAACCAATAAGTTTTTGACGAAAAGAAAAACTTAAATACTTTAATCATTATAATTGAGAAATCATCCAAGATTATACATAAAACAATATTTTCTCTTTCTGTCGTACATAAAACCTAACCTTATACTTAGAGAATCTAAAAAAATGCTAATAGATCTCATCTAAAAAGAATCCCCCTACAATCCCATGTAAAAACTCATTTAATTAATAGGTCTCGTATAATTATAAATAAAAAAGCTATATACACCACATTCACCAACGCCATGTCTGGCATTACATTCAAAAACATGAAAAACCAAAATATTTATTAACATGTCCCCCTCCTCCCCTATATCACAGTAAACGCAGTATAAGGGCTGAGAAATTATGAATTCAGGTCAAAATGAATGCAAAATCGTCTTTAGTGTAATTGTATAGGAGTTAACTATGGTGATGATTATTAATTACTATAGTTGCGCAATATAAGTGCAATGCATTTAGAATTAAACTCCGTCACAGATCTAGTTAAATGAATGTTTACCTATATATCCCTCTTTAAACTAGAGTTCTATTACATTATTGAAATTTAATGGATTATTGAACTGCATCGTGGAGAAATTGAAATGGAATGGAGTGTTATGTACTAAAATTTAATGCGCCAAACTAGCTATGTCAAATTTAACTATTTTCATAGTAATCTGCAATTTCTAGCGATTGTTATTTACCAATAGGTCAGACCTATAGACAATAGATAAATAGACAAATAGACCAATAGGTCATATTTACGTATATCTTTAATAACTGATTCATCGTTAGTTGAAATAAAACGGGCAAAACATTAGGTGAAAACATGTATCAAGTGTCAATCACACACTTCAGATTATGTAAGTGAATTTTTATCACAGTAAAATAGCAGGCTTTTCATTTAAGAACCCGCATAAATGTATCACTTTTTACGATGCAATTTGTTTAAAATTGGTAGTTTAAACCTTTGTTTTTTATTTTTAAGTGAACTGTTTTATTTTTTGCCCTTTGTTGTTTAAATAACCGGTTACCTGAAATACTAGCTTTCTTTCAGTTTGTGTTACTTATACGGCCTTTTTCATCTCTAACCTAACCTAAAGTTAACCAGAAATCAAGCTTTTTCGACGATTTTGATTGGTTGTATACTTGATAACCTTTTTCAACTACCAGTCAAAAGTTTTGAATCTATGTCTATTTCAGGTTAGGTTAGTGGTAAATACAGCTGTTAACCTTCAGAAAAATATAAAGAAGTATTCCACATACAGTTAACGGAAAAATATTTCTCCATACTTGCATAAAATTTAAAAACTGACATCTTTTCTGACTTTGTACAGGCTTAAATTTATAAATTTACTTTTAAACAGATAGGTACAAAAAATAAGTTTAAGAACATTCTTTTATCAAAATATATTTGCCAAAAAAATATTACGGTACAAAAGTATAAACATTGAGAGAAATAACTGAAACCAATCTGTAATACACTGTGCGATTCTCACACAGCTCTACAAAGCAATCACGCCCATCCAAAGAGACAAAAGAAAACAAACAACCCCGTGAAGCTGCAAGACAAGAGGCAATCTCACTGAGACCAACAAATATCCTGAGAACTACCTCCAAGGAAGACTTTCGTTGTCAAAGGAAAATAGTCTCAAGATCAATTGGACGAGGCTTCAGTGATCAAAGGAAACAAAATCCTTGCTCTATACAAAGTAATGTCGACAAAAAATGCAAACTTTCATTGCTTCAACTACCCCTCTATGAATATCATATGCGTGACTTGATTTCTTGAGTAATTTGAGAGTTAAATTTCTACTATTGTGATATTTGGGTTGGATGAAGGCAGAGTATCTCAACTGTTTCAAGGGGTATGAAAGAAATAATAAGAGGAATCTCGAAAAGTTGCCTTTAATTATTTTATCTTAATCAAAATAAGTTAGGTTATCCATCTTCCTTAGAATGGATTTCTAATCAGTCAATCTTTATGTAGACTGGCCTATCTTTTAATGTTATTTGCTTAATTATTGGATTAAAATAAATATGGTTTTTAACTAATCGAGCGTGTTAACACTATCAAGAAACGTGAAAGTGATGACATTTATACTATCTAGTTAAGTTTAAAAATTGCATTATTTTAAAACTCTTAAAAAACTAAAATATGTAAGTAAATAAATTAACAACAAATAAAAAGTTTCAACCGGAAGTTTACCAAAGACCCCAAGCCCACTTCTGGTGTATATGTACCATAACATTGAAGAGAAATCGGATTTCCGGTATAAACTATACAGGGGGTTTCAAAAGTCCGTTTCGCGGCTTTTATTTGGAACCAACGAGTTCTAGGATCAAATAAGTAAGGTATATCTCTAGGTAAGTGACCCTGGAGATTCCATTGAGATGACTAACAGTGCCCCTAGCGGTGAAATAAAAAAGTTTAAAAATTTATTTAAAAACTAAAGGAGATCTCAGGTATAGTATTGCTGCCAACGTTATGAAGAACTCACTGAAAAAACTTCATGAAAATATCACGAATATTCGCGGAGATATTAACATGTGAAAATAGCACTTTTTTATGCCTCAAAAAAGAAAAAGCTTGTAAATTTGCAAATTTTTCAATGTTATTGTGTAGTTATGTGTATTTTTAGTTGAATGAAGACAAAATTTAATAAAAAAATCTTAAAAACTTCTTCTTTTTGAGGCCTGGAAAAGTACTATTTTCACATGCTAATATCTCCGCGAATATTCACGATATATTTTCATGAAGTTTTTTTTAGTGAGTTCTTCATAACGTTGGCAACAATACTCTACCTGAGATCTCCTTTAGTTTTCAAATAAATTTTTAAACTTTTTTACTTCACCGCTAGGGGCGCTGAAAGTCATCTCAATGGGTTCTCCAGGGTCACTTACCTAGGGGTAGACATTACTTCCATGACCCTAGGACACGTTAGTTCCAAATAAAAGCCACCGAAACGGACTTTTTAAACACCTTGTATACAGGCAGAAGTCTTTGAGGTATTTGCGACGGTACACAGTTGAACTAGTCGATATACAGAATAATTAAAAGGCAAGTGAATTAGAAGCTATCGCATTCATTCATAGATTTGAATATAGACCTGTTAATGTGCATAATTTGGTAATGTTCATTAAAAAACTATATTTTTATGTCATAAAGTGTAAGTAAAGTAAAATTTATGTACGGATCTTTGTTAAAATAACTTATCGTCGCTTAAGGCGCAAAATGACATAACTGCATTTTCCCTATTTTGCAGGAGATGAAAAAAACAGTTTGGCTATTAATTAAAGAAAATAATATTATTATAGTTTTAAACCTTCATTTTAGGCCTTTTTGACCGGGGATTGAGATGAAACACTTCTCTGTGGCGGCGTCCCTAACAATATCAATGAAAGGCGTGCAATTATGTCATTTTGCCTTACGAATGCACTTATGCTAAAATGACAAAATTGACGATTGCAGCGATTTGAGTCATTTTTTCGCAAAATCGTTGGTGCCAGGTGATCCGGGGCCGGGATTTACATAAAGATTGATGCATAACTCAAAATGGCCAAAATGTCAGTTATGTCATTTTGCGCCTTAAGCGACGTTATATAGAATTTTGTGCTTTATACAAATTAGTGAAATACAGATTAGTTATTACAAATTAATTAATTTTTCAATGAGTTAGTTAAATTTCAAAACATATCTCCACTTTTTTATATTAAGTATGTAGGCAGACAATCCTCATATCATCGTTAATAATTAATTCCTCTTTCATCTTTCGCTTTCAGTATATTTTATACACTTCTTCAGAGCTTTACTAGCTGTAGTGCTTTTCGATTAGTCTCCTTCTAGGATCTAAATTTTTCTGACTATAAAGCACATTTTCTTTTGAGCAAGCCTGACTGGAAAAAATCGATTGACTCTCTTAATCACTCCTATAGTTGTAAATCCTGAATGAAAAGAAACAAGAAACGCATCGAAACTTTTAGCATCCTTTCTCATCGTGTTATCATCAAGCATCTCTGAATTTAAAAGGATGTTTCTGGCGCTCATCAAATGCCTTGAAGAATATTGTTGCTGTGATTCTTTATGTGTAGACAATTCTGTTTTCTTCTTTAGGAAATGATAAGAGTGAGTTTTGACGCTACATTTCCTCACTTTTATTTATTTTCCTAATACTTGAGTTGTTCTATGTAGCGTGATGAAATGAACAAAAGATAGATTGGCAAAATTCCGTCTTATATAAATACTCTTTAAATCCTTCTATTAAAATAAAGTGTATTTTGAACTAAAGCTTTTTTATTTATGTATATTTAATGAATGTCTTTATTTTTACAGTATAAGTCATTATTACACCTCCTTATTTCCGAAAGTAGTATCCTGTTACAATTTTATCGCTAAAATAAGTACAAGGTATTTGATTCGTTTTTCGGTTCTGTATGACACAAATAATAAAATAGATAGTGAATTATAATGAGATTCGGAATCTGTAAAATATTTGATTAAATCACCTTAAACCATATCCATTTAAGTTTTTCCCTCCTTATGTGTTCAGGATCATGTGTAACCTCCCCTTTGTAACTTAAGTAAAGCACAGTAAAAACATTGATCCAATGTCGAATACTTGAATAAATTTTAAATGAATATAAAATATCTTAAATTGTTTATCATTTAAGATAAATCTTTGCTTAAATTTTAAAATACCCAATCCAACTGCAACATAAATCAATTTCATGAAAATAATATTAATACCTACAAAAGAAGAAAGATCCATTATCTTGTATAATTATCTTTTGTTTAATCCTTTTGTCACCATAAAAATTAATACAATGCCCTATATAGCTTAATATTAATATATGGCATGGCATTGTATAACTTTAAACATATTATCCCTTTATGGAAAAAATTAACTATCTCTTCTTCAAACTTCAAAATAGGCTGGATAAAATAGTGCGAATCGGAAAACCGCTTTAGATAAAATGTACCATAAATCACTTTATAGGCATAGCAATTAACTTAAAAAGCTTCTAAAACTTAAGTAAATTACTCGGCCAGTTTTTTGTTAAATTTATCGTAGCCAATCACTCTTTATTTTCAGAAGAGTAGGGAATAAAGTCCTTCTCGGAAAATATTTTTTAATTAATTTAATAACAAATAGAAACCTATAATATGTGGTAATAAAACATACTTTCAATAACTCGAACTTCAATATCTCGAAATCCCCGATATTACGAACAAAATCCCTATAAAAAGACATTTCTTTCTCAGGTTTTTACAAGTTTTATGTCAAAAATTTCTGCTGAAGAAGAGTGGTGAAGAAAAACGCATCTAAAAATAAAAGCATGTATTATTGAATACTTTATTTGAATAAATTATAATGAAGATGGCCACATTTTTTTACGGTGAAGTGGCGTAGTTTTCTCGAATCTAAGGGGGGATACCAGAATAAAAATGTTTGATACATTTAAAAAATGAAACTTATTACCCACTGCAGCTTAATACCTATTTTAATAATTAGGATCTAAAGTGACTTAATTTTAAGGACAAAAGTGTGGTAATTGGGGCGAAGTATGCAAAAGATGCACGGAAAACTGTAGATTTCCATTGGTTCACAAAGTTGTTCAAAAAATTAAAATCAAAAACCTTCAAACAAGAGTCCGGAAGTAATAACTCTAAATTATTTCCAAAATATTTGCTTTTTACCTCGTCTAACAAGCTTTCGCCTTTTAGCCTTAATAGGGAACCAATAGCAGTGGATTCAGCCATCGTCCTATTTTTAGGACACTCTGTACCGATGAAACTATTACGAGTTTGATTAATTTTTCAACTTTGTGTGCATATGGGCTTGAAATAACACAACTATTTGAGATTTTATGGCTCACTATTAATTTCTTCGATGCTTGGCAGGATATGGGTTAAAAGACATATTTTTAGATTAATTATTGTAAATCCTTATGTAAAGTAAAATGATAATTCTGTTGCACTATGGTAAAATCTCATTTAACCTGCAAAATATTAGCATAATAAATTCAAAGCGATGTTTTTGTTTTACTACAAGGAAAAAATACATTACATTAAAACTTTAGTATAAAAATTGACACACATTTCGTCATCCACTCAACAAAATGGTCTCTTTCCTGATAACTTCTATCCCCGTTTTCGCATCTCATTAGTGGATTTGTTACCCAACTCACGCTATGCAATCCCGAAATCATCTTTTGACCGTCTACCACTATAAAAAGTTAGCACATAGTTATTTTTTAGTTTTATCACAGGTTCCAAAAAATATTCACGAATATTAAAATATATATAATTTATCTATTAATAATATAAGTTTAATTCGACAAACAATATGTTTTGTAATAACTTCGAAAAAAATTCGAATTCTACAATGTATAAAAGTTTGGTAAAAATAAAGCTGAAAATATGTTAGCGTTACAATCTGAAAATTTAATCCCTGAATTCTAAATTCTATTACTTTTAACAAAGACCAGCTTTTTATTTTCTTTCGAATACAGTAAAATCTGATTCTGGATGAAACTAATTTATTTGGAAACCATAATCGAAGAATAATAAACAAAATTAATTGTTTAAGCAAAGACATTAACAAAAGGTAAACCTTATTCCATCTTTCTTTTTTCCTGATAAGTTTTTAATGCTTTATTAAATATTTTCTTACTTTATTTATTATCAAGTTGTAGATAGGTACGAATTGAAAGAAAATAGTGGCTCTGAGATAAATTAAGACATATCCATTCTCTTATCAATTTAAAAATTTTATTCCCCGAACTCCTTTTATGTAATTTTAAAAATAATGCTCTGATATTGTCCTCGTACGAGATTTAATTAGATGAGTCTTTAGAACCTGAAATGTTTCTTATTTTTTTAGTGTTATATTGTTGGAAGATTAGTTTTTAATATTGGAAGTTGTTTGGAATAAGTTTTAATATATCCAAAAAGGGGAGATTCGTTAATGGGAAAATTTGAAACGGGATTTTTATTTGTAAAAGGTTCCCTGTGAATCTGGTGTAAGTAATTATTAAGTATTATCAAGATTTATTTTAGTTTAATATACATTATAATAAAAATAATTAGCTGATCTCATTATTTTCTGCAGAAAATATTATTTTTTGAAATATCCTTGTGTTTCATTTTTTAACAGATTTGCAAACTTTAATGATTCAAAAGCAAACTGATGATATTAATATTTTTCAGTAATATAAAAATGACACATATATAAATGAATTATTTCTTCAAAGAAGATACTTCATTTATTTTTATGATATAATGAAGAAAATTGTGTTATTCTAACTTATTAACATTTATAATATTATTTACTTAAAATATATCAAAATGATTATATTTGCTTTGTTACTACCGCAATGAGAAATCTTTCACTTTCAATGGTTAAAGAAATCGGTTGTCAAAAACATGTGTCGAGTAATAAATCAAGCAATGCTTATCCTTTTGTGATCATGAAAACCCAAACGCTTATAAAGATTTTTTGAAGAGTTCCGCGAGCTGTTGATAAAATTAATATAATCGTACATTGTTTTAATTTGTATCTATTTTTTAGTCTTATGAATCACATTTTATATGTAACTAACGCTTTTTATGTTTAATTTGATTACTTGAATAATATTTAAAATAAAAAAGACAAAATACTTTCTAGAGCAGCGGTTCCCAAAGTGGTCCATATTGACCCCCAAAAGTCCACAGAGACTTGGAGTCCACGGGCATGAAAAGGAAAATTGGGGGTCCACAGCAACTTCTAGGGGGTTCACAGTGACTTTCCACGGGAAAAATTTCATTAAAATGGAAAACTTCGATAAGTTTCAAAAATTTTTTCATAATCAAATTTTAGTAATATGAAAAGTTGGTTATCACCGAATCCTCGCAACGAAAGCAGTGGGGATGGAATAATTTCTCTTATCGCGATGGAGATCCCCTGATGACCAGCCTCGTATAATTCAATTTCATAAATTGAAACTAAATTTCCGTAATATATAATTTTACTTCTTTTCATAGTTGAACTTAATTAAATATTGTTTGTTAACATGCCATATTATATTAATTGTAATTATTTCTGAAATTTTATGATTTGGTAAATGAATAACTCACTCATAAGCCATTAACTTTGACAAGCTTGAGACCAAAACTTATTAAAATTAAAAGTTTTTGTGTCTTGCAACGTAGATATATTAAAAGGTTAGATTTATTTTAATTTCAAACTTTTTGAATGTTTGATTGTTATAATTTCCTTCATGTAACCATATGAAGACAAAAATAAAAATTTTTTTTTAAAAATATGTAAAAGTGTGAAATCAAAATGCTTATCGATGCAAGAAAAAAAACACTTCAAAAAATTACAAAATTTTTGCGTAAGATTTTTAGCTACATTTTGAACAGTCCCTAAGACAGGGGGTCCACGGGGTACGAAAAATGTCGTCAGAGGGTCCACGGGCTAAAAAAAGTTTGGGAACCTCTGTTCTAGAGGATCCATTTTTTTCTCGAGAATTTACGCTCTTTATAAAGATTTTACATTTATTATTTGCCTGAGCTTGTCTATTCAAGTGCATTTTATGGATATGTTACTGGCAATGTGATAAATCCGGGCAATAATAATATAATGCCCGCGTATTTCGGGGGAAGTGATACATACTCATCGTTAAATGTCCTTGAATGTATTACGTTTTGTCCTACATACACACAGTTACTAATTTATTATGTTATTAGTTTAGAGGAAAGACAATGCAACAATTTGTTTTGCGTATCAAGAGAACTATTTAAATATGTTTTGTACTACATGAATTTAAAGTTTACTGTGTGGTTTTTTTTTAATTATTAGTATTCTCTTTTCATTCCGTATCCTACCTTATTCATATAAATCTATCAGAAACATTTATATGTTTTCTTAGCACAATTGTATCTTCCCACAAACTTTTTCCGCTAAAAAATGAATTCCACCCCTTACATAAACTGTTATTTGCTCTTGTGTATTTTTACAATTTCCCAAGGGGATTTTTAGTTCCATCAAAAAGTTTAATTCTTGTTCTTTTAGAAATAAAATATTTATTGCCATCGGATCATCCTCTTGATTTGACCATAAAATTCTCTCGAGCAACTTTTATTTTGATATAAACTTGTCATGCTTTAAAGTAAACAATGATATTCCCTTCAAAAAGTAGTTTCTTTTATTTTTATTCAACTCTTGAGAGCTTTAACCCCATTCTTAAGACAAACCAAATGAATTCGGTGTTCCTTTTTCCTTAGACGTTTTGTTTTCTTTTTTATAAGACGCAATTCGTAAAGTTATTGTAAACTATACTGTTGTATTTAATAAGAATAATGTCGATTTTCCAATTTTTATGAAGTGTAATAGTGTAAATTAGGGTTGTTTTTTTTATTTATAACGATTGTGTAGTAAAATCGTTACACTTTCATACCGCTTAATTCTAACCACAATGAAAGAAAAACGTCCGAGTGTTTTCTAAGTACTTCATTAAAAATAATTATCTTTCTTAACTACTTGATACATTAAGCTGTAAAAAATGTATATATATTTAATGCAGTTATTTCCAAGGCCAAATCCTATGTAATAAGTTTAAGGGACCCAAGCTCGTTACTTTTTTTTTATTTTCAAATTGAATCGTAAAGTAAACTTACATTCATGACTATATCAACTAAGAAGGTTAATGAATAAAAACGGAAATATCTTTATGGCGTTCTAACCTGTTACACCAAATAAATGTAAACAGAGATTTCTAATTAAATGCTTTGATATATTTTCGTTTTTAAGTTTTTTTAAAGGAAAAATTATAAGAGTATGTTAATACCTCTTTATTACTCCCTAAAACTAATGATTTAATAAGGTTTCAAATGGGGTTGAGATTTTTTTTCATAACTGGTTTCGAACACTAAAATTTTTTAAAAGAATTACTGTGTTGAGTAATGTTTGTTTTTAATGAAAAACTCGGAGATTATTTTTATTCCCTACCCATAAATGTATGTTTTTGTTGTTTACTACTGCATAATTTTATTTTAAAATTATAATTTTGTTAAGCTTTAGTAATTAGGGGAGAGTTGCCCAAAACGGGATAGGTGGGCAAAACGGGACATTGAGCCTCGGAGCTTGACAGGCTAAACTGGTTCTAGACCACCATAAGAGCATTCTCAGTTTTTCTCTCAACGAGGTGAGATATTTTCAAGTGAGATTTTTACTAACTTTGTACTTTTTTCGACGGCAGAACAACCATCCTTGTGCTCCTCCGTCCTTTGGAACAATTCCGGAAAGTACTGTGTTTTGTTCATAGCTCTTTTAACAACAATTTCATGTATTTAAATATTGCTAGTGAGGGACGGTTCAGGGGTCAGCCATTTATGTTGTCAAAAGCATCACGGTCGAGCAAAACGGGACACTTTTGGGGTGCCCAAAACGGGATACAATTTTGATGTGTCCCGTTTTACCCGACCATTTCCATTAATATTTTGGCAATGTATTTAAGTTATTTTAATCGAAATAAGTAATGAATTTAAATATGTATAATCAATTACAACAATTTATTTTAATTTTAAATAATTATTTTCGAAATAAAATAATTAACTTTACTTTTGGGGTACACATAATCGGCCTGAGTTATGTACAAAATTTAGTTATAGGTTAAAACTTAAAGTCAGAAAATGTTTTGACCAAGAATTTAAGTTTTAAATTTAAAAAATTTTGAGTTTTTTTTTAATATTTTTTAGGGGGTGGCGTATACAATGATAAACCAGAAAATCACACGTTGTGAGCATTATAATATTATAAAAACATAAGCTTATCACAACTGAACTTTGACCATATTTTCTTTGGCAATTTTTAAAAAGCTAATAATTTATTTTGTTTTCAGAATACAAGATGCCTCGCAATATTATCAGCGAACTTCATCTAGAAATAGTTAAAACATTTTTATGCGATTTCTGCGTTGCATAATTTTTCAAATTCACAATTAAAAAGTTTCTTCCTATAAAAACGTAGCCTACTGTAGTTCTAAAAATTAATCAAAAGTAAAATCAGCAAAAATCTAAGAACATACGAATCCTTATCCTTTTTTACCCACCCTTGGTAGGATAAAACGGGAACGTGTAAGACTTTGTGAAACCAGTATTTTTCACTTAAATATTATTGAACAAATATGAAAAAGATATTTAGTAGTTGAAAAGGTGTATACTTTTAAATGACGTCTCACTTTGGAATGAACCTTGTACACAATACGAAATAAAGCGAAGAATATATAAGCTATCCTATTTTGGGGTACTTTCCTCTATTAATTGCATTTATTAGATACTTAGATAATTTTCTCGGAGATGAATAATGAATTGAAACTTTTAAAAAATGCAAATTTTATACTCGTTTTTACTTTTTTTAAGGAAGATATAAATTAGTAAAGTTAACTATTGCATTAAAATTCTTAAATTTAGCAATAGATATTCTTAAAACCTAATTTATATACTATATTTTTAGGTTTCAGTCTTCAAAGATAACTAGAATGTATATTAGGGTGGTCTTTATTATAATGGGTGAAAAAAAATTTTCAATATTTTTTTCCAGCCCCCCCCTTAATTTTTTTCCTTTTACTATAAAATGAAAGGGTGCAAAAGGGTTTTCCGATATTTCAATATTGACACGTGACTCATCGCAGTTGAAGTTTGAATCCCATAGCGCGCCATAGTAATAGTAGGGCTAGGGTGTCTCAAAAATAACCCTTTCTCGAAAAACCTTGCTCCCTAGGGTTTTTCCCATTTCTTTTGTTCCCAAAAGATAGTGTGTGAAGTTTCAGCCCCCTAAGTTAACTCTAGGGCTTGACTAAGATCCCCAAAATTTGAAAAAGTGAAAAAAATGACCAATTTTCAGAATTTTTAAAAAATATATTTTAAGATAGATTCTGCAATAAAACTTGTTCAAATGTGTTATTTGGCACTTATTTAGATGGATTATATTTATTTACGTGTGTTAACTGTATCCTTTAGCCCAGGGATGGCCAACCCGCGGCCCGCTTGAAATAATTTTGCGGCCCACGAGAATTTTTTAAGTTTAAAGTTAAGTTAAGGCCCCCGAAATTTGGACAAAATGTACCAAAACGAGTTTTGGTACATTTATGTACCGACGAGTCAAATTTCAAAAATTTTCTGGGTAACCCCCCTTCCAGACCCCCCTTTTAACTTACTTCTCTGTCATTCTGAGCGTATAATATCCTAAAATTTTATAACTTAATAAAAGTGCGGGAGTATTGTGGTTTTCCAAAATGGTCCTCAATATCATTTAGGTTGGCCACCCCTGCCTTAACCCCTATAATTTAAGTATAAACAGTACTACAGGCAAGTATAACAGTAGTACAGGCGTTGCTCATCAAAGCTTATAATGCACTACTGCTGGACGAGAGGAATTTATTCCGAATTTCTTCGAAGGAACTCCCTCATATGATGCCATTTGGTTCTAAATTGATATTATAAAGTATAAAAGCCTGTGAAATAACAATAAGGCCTTCCACTGAGGTTTTAATGTAAAAAGAGCATTTCTTCAAAATTCCTCGTTTCCAGCTGATCAAACCCAAAATTTATACTAAAAATAGAAGTTTTTGTACTTTTTTAGATACAAAACTTTGAAACTTTTTTTATAGGGGTTTCATTTTTTATAAGCAAAACTCAATTTTAAAACGTACAGATCGGAAAGGACATGGATATTTCAAATACCAGAAGTGAAAAGCGATTTTCTTTTATTAAAGTTTGAAAATAGTTTCATACTTGTGAATCTTGGTTGAAATGTTAAAGAAAGACGTTTTTAATTAAAACTTTCCCCAAATACGCTAAAAGAAAGTAATTTTCCTAACTTATACAAATAAAATCGATTTTAACTTCTGGTAAAGGTATTTTCCATGTCATTTCATTTTAAAATTTAGTTTTAAAAATTTAAAATTTAGTTTTAAAAATAAAAAGTGAAACACTGTTTATGCTGAAATTAAAAGGGGCTAAAGGTTACAGTTAATACACGTAAATAAATATAATCTATCTAAATAAGTGCTAAATAACACACTTGAACCAGTTTTATCGCATTATCAATCTTAAAATATATTTTTTTAATTGTGAAAATTGGTAATTTTTTTCACTTTTTCAAATTTTGGGGCTCTTAGTCAAGCCCTAGAGTTAACTTAGGGGGCTGAAACTTCACACACTATCTTTTGGGAACAAAAGAAATGGGAAAAACCCTAGGGAGCAAGGTTTTTCGAGAAAGGGTTATTTTTGAGACACCCTAGCCCTACTATTACTATGGCGCGCTATGGGATTCAAACTTCAACTGCGATGAGGCACGTGTCAATATTGAAATATCGGAAAACCCTTTTACACACTTTCATTTTATAGCAAAAGGAAAAAATTAAGGGGGGGCTGGAAAAAATTATCACTTTGAAAAATAAGGACCACCCTTATGTATATGTATGTATACATCAAAGGTAAGCTACCTCCTTAACAGCCATAAGTATGAAAAAAATTGTCATTGTCTAAGAATGATAAAAAACATAATTATTACACTATATGACACTAAAAAGTAGTGCAATTACTATGTTAAAATAAAGAATACAAAAATAAATACTTAAAAATGAGTTTATCCAGCATTTTCAATAAAAAAGATAAAGTTGGGACAGAAATTTCGATTCAAACTAAGTGGGGCGTGGAGGAATAAGTTTTAAAACTGTAGCAATAAGATTACATTCACATAGTTCATGCTTGACAAGGTAGATTTAAAAATATATTTAACAACCCTTAGTAAAATAGATAAATGATAATGTGATGGATACCCATCAAGTATTCGTTCTCTATCTCATAGTTTCTTTTTGCAACTGAGCACAGCCCCCCAAAACCGAGACAAATTCCTTAACTACCCCAAAACACCACCTGCACAATATTTGTAAGTGAAAAACAACCATTTCGCCCCTCTCTCACGACATAACTGTAACAATTTATAATACGAAACTCCAACGGCCTCAAACTTTGATGTTTTTATTGGGGAAAATATCACCCAGTCACTCGCGAAACTCAAATACCAGACGCAACCCATAAAATCTATCCTCCCTGCTAAGCCCCATCCTTTGAGGAGATCCTACCGATCGACACCCCAAAGGTCTTCTAGACCAATTTGCAGCAGGCGAAGAGTCCCACGTATCCAACAACCCACATTGAGAGGGACGTTGAATAAATTAAACCCCTGACCTTCTTTATTCCAAAATTGATAATAATAACAATAAAATAGTAAAACTTCCACTCATTTTATTCAGCATCAAACTGTGATTCTAAAAATCTTAAAACCAAATTTCTATCTCAAACCCTTCATTTGCTTTTGAGCCTAGAAGTTTTGAGACACCGTTAATCCCTCGACGAAACTTTGACCCCGCAAACCATCTTCCCCGCACTTGGCGACTTGGGAAGTGGCCTGGTTCGTGGGAGGTGTTTGCCACTCCTAATGAGGAATTTTTAAGCCAATGTCTAAGAATTTGGCTCTATTAGCTTGTTGACCGCCCCTGATATAAAACTGGCAGATCCTTTGTGTTCATCATGGCCCCCCTCTTCTTTCACCGGTCCCAATACCTGACGTTGCCGCCGCGTTCCCGTTCGGCCAGCGTGGGACACTCTGCGGTATGCGTCTCCAACTTCAGCAATGTCACCGGCTGATCCTCCCAACGATGGTAGAGGAGAGAGGTTCATCATCACCCATTGAACCAAACCACTAGTACCTTTATAATTTGTGTTCCGTTTTTATTGATCCAACTCTTCATGTCTTTGATGATCATCCAATATGGTGTTCACTACCGTCCGGATATCCCCGAGAAAGTTTACTGCTGATTTGTGTGTGTGGTGCGCGTTTTTTCAGTTTCGTTTCCGAATGGTGCCGCATCACCTTAGTGCTCATCCCAAACGCGAGTTTTCGCTTTACAATCAACCGTTCTTGGCTGCCCCAATTTTTCCACCGATAATTTGGATGTTACGTCTTACATATATAAAGCGTATGCAAAATAAAGAACACAGTAAGCCTCAACCCGATTGTGCTTCTTGAACTCTGTGTATTGCTTCAATTCTTGCTCCTGATATTCTACCAGACCTTCTCAGCAACACAGTAAGTCCTGAACTTTTCATTTCCCTTTCATCCATTAGAACAATATCTTTTATGTCATTAATTGCAATAGCTACGGCCTATCCTTTCTCTTATATTATTATTTAATGATATACAATATGTAATGTCAAACTCAAATTTTCAAGGCATCCCCGAGGTTGTTGTATGTATTACCAAATAGTCTCTGTGTTCGTGTGTGCGTGTGTGTGTTTATTTCAATTACCCTAACCTAATCCCGTTTTTTTATCTTCTCCACAGATACCCTCATTTAGCTAAAGTTAGCGCTCGTTGTGGGAAAATCTTGTGTTGTATAGATTGTTACGACAGTCCTACCACGTGATGCTCTTCTGTACATCCGGAAGCACAGCTCTCATTCAATTGGCAATCACTTGAGAGCGTAGATCTATCCAGTTTAGAATCTGCTTAGCTCTAGAGGTAAAGTGGAATTATCCGCTCTCGGCAATAGCTCACTTGGAATACATTACGTATTAGATGCAATGCATACAAACCTAAGTGATTGTTTGCCACTTATACTTTCCTTGAATTTTATTTAATTCAGCCCTTTACCAAAAGTACTTTTTCTCTTCTGACTTCTAATTTATTTAAAAATAAATTAGAGGTCAGGATATTTTATGTGGAAACTTTTTTTTCAGTATCGTTTGAAATATCGTTATGTATATTTAACCTTATTTAATATGTATTGGTCGATATTATTATATTTGTAGGTTTTGAAGTTTTATTTTATTTTTTCATTTGTTTTTTATTAGAAGAGAGGGTATTGAATATTGGCTCATGCTCTTTTAAATTGATGGATCGATCAAAACGTTTTTCTTATAGCTTGTCTATCATCGGAAGGCGTAAGAAAACCGGTTTTCTCTGCCTTCCACAATGCTGAGAAACCCGTTTCTCTCCGCCAAGCGACGATAGACAAGCTTTAACCAGTTCTCTATTGTTTTTATTTTTAGTATTTTTAATTAGTCTAAAAAGAAACTTACATATGCCTGAATGTAGTCCGTATTGATAAGAATTTAAAAATTCATTTATTTTTTCCAAATATTTTGCTTGCTTAAAACTTACTATTTCTCCTAATTGTAGGTTTTAATTACAAGGGATGTTGATATAAGTCAAGATGTATTGATTGGAATATTAAAAGCACTAAGGTTCTACTCAAAACTATGCAAGGATAAGTTACAATACAAATATACTCTATTCGTATAACATTCTTAAATGGTGCCTTAAAGAAGTGTTAAATGTTTTTATTGGTCTGAGTTAGTTATGCTATGATATTATTTATTATTATTATTTCTATTTAGATTAAAGAAATTACAATATTTTCTGTGTTTTATGAATTAAAAGTAAACTCGTCATATTTAGCTTAGATACATTTTTAGATTTCAGATATTATTCAAAAGTGAAAACTTTTATAAATCCAGACTACCATTTTTATGTTTAAACATACATTAATTAATTGATCAGTATTTTGCATAACAGTATTTTAATTTAACGCATAATTATCACATCTGGTATGTTTTATCATCAACAAAAGGTATTTCTAAACAAAGTCCAAGACTCGAACCCGCTAAGTTAAAGTTGCATAACTTACCGAAGCAATAATTTCCTTTAATGTACGAAATGAGACGAAGGCTAACAACAAGTCTCAAAGCCTCCATGAATATTCATAGAGACTTCCGGAAGTCAATAACACCGCTTTGCCCATACCAGTCTCATAAATATTCGTCATCAAATACCCGGGCTCATCCCATCTCGTCATTGTAAACAGTTGCATATCACTTTCTGGAATTTGCATCAGCTCCAGAATTACAGAGATAGGTTTTTGTTGAGTTTATAAACCCAGCTCCTTGGAGATTCGGAGAAAAAGTACCCTCCAGACACCAGAGGAACCCAAGCACTTGACTGGAACTTTACTCAACGTGGATACTGTTCAAGTAAGGGAGTACTGGAATTGATAAATAACGTAGCTGTTGTTCGCAGAAAAGGTACATTCAAATTCAGTAACGGTAAAGCATTTATTTCCACGGAGAGGCCATTCAATATCTGAAACAGCTTTTCTTTCCAGTCTAAAAGAAGGCCACTCAGAAACCTGGGCCCATTTATACTCACAGAAGTGACGGCCCAGCTTAGAGAAGAACTTTGATTCTAGGGGAGCAACATCAAGAAGTGAGTTTGATATTTTATGTGGAGTTTTTCTACTCTTGGAAAGTGTAGTTGAATCCATAAATATCCTTTTTTCAATTATTTTTTTGGTTGATTGATTTTAGATCCATTGTTATGTTTCAGTTCATTTATTTTAAAATAATTGGAAATGATTTCTTAAGCAATGTGTTCACTCGATGAGCAAAAATTGTTTTTATGTAAATTTATGAGTATTGTTTTATATTGCAAAAAAATTATGTGGAAATGATACTTCTATTAGTAGAATTATTTATTGTTTCCAATTCTTCTACTTCTTCTCATAAAACGTTGGTGCTTTGAATGCTTGCTTGTTTAATTTGTGTTTACATCTTAGGATTTTTTTAATTGTAGGTTTGCATTGCATTATTGATTAGTTTGATTGTTAGTAAAGTTCAAACAAAGTATAATTTTGATTGTATAAAAATATTTATATATTTGAACTTACAATGCAACAAATATATTCCCATTCCAAACTCATCAACCGGAAGTACCTTTAGAGGAAATATTTGTAGGTATGTCTAGTGTATTGATTCCATATACTCTGAAATACATCACTGTATTTTTAGCAATATTACATAAAAAATAATACATATCCAATAGTGAATTTTGTATTAATCCAATTTTTGTTTGTTCTTTAAAAGCATCTCTTTCTCATAGAAAATACACAACTTATAAGAACATTGCTACAGGAGATTGTCCGTAACTTCTTTTTTCTTTCCGTAAAATCAAATTACAAGCTTAGCACCGAAATAATTATTTTACCAAGATTAAAATTTGCGTGGTTCATTAAAATAATTAAAAGCAAAATCAGAATAAAAATAATTAAAAACCAAAAACTTTTACTAAACAATTCCTATGCGGAATCATAATACAACACTCATGATTTAAAATAATTAAAAGCAAAATCAGAGTAAAAATAATTAAATAACAAAAACTTTTACTAAACAATTCCTATGCGGAATCATAATACAACACTCATGATTTAAAATAATTAAAAGCAAAATCAGAGTAAAAATAATTAAATAACAAAAACTTTTACTAAACAATTCCTATGCGGAATCATAATACAACACTCATGATTTAAAATAATTAAAAGCAAAATCAGAGTAAAAATAATTAAATAACAAAAACTTTTACTAAACAATTCCTATGCGGAATCATAATACAACACTCATGACTTTAAATTATAAGAAACTAACTCCCTAAGAGGGATAAGAATCACAGTCAAAGTAATAGGCTACCAGCACTATTAAATAAAAACTTAAATGAGTCGTCATAGAAAGCCCCCTGGTTTTTTATTAAATGGTTCACAGGATTTATCCCTGTCAGAACAAATCACACCTATCCGTGACGAAGACATTCCTAGATGATTTCCGGCTGTATCCAACAGGATTCAGATCACACCTGTCATCCACAGATCCCAGAATTATGAAGACAAACCATTGATAAGCCAGGTTGTGGCCCCATCAAGGGTTCTTCCAGTTTCGATTCCAGTCAGTCCACAAGAAAAATCACTTGAATGGAGTGGGGAGACTTAACTCGTTGTCACAAACACTGGTAGGCAGCGTTTTCAGTAGTGCTGACGTGGCGCCTAGGGATTCGGTATTGGTTTTTAGGGTTGGGATTTCAATGGATTAAGATGTTTTTCCTTTATTGTGTTCGAAGTTTTTAAGTTAGAGGTTTAATCTTCTTTTGAAATACTTTTAGGAAGAAAGAATGAATTGGTGTTCTTCTAGCTAGAAAACCATATATCTCTATTAAATATTTTTTATAGAAGGCAAAAATACATCAGTCAAACTTTTTTTGCTTCGATAACTTTTGTAAAGGAAATCTAATTATTTTTGAAAATTAAGGTACCACAAATTTTCTATTAAATATTTTACTTCCTCAGTAATTTATAAGTGTCAGGATAGTACTTAGAAATGTTTTTGTTATAGTGCCACAAACAACATGAGGAAGTTGATTAATTACTTGATGATATTAAAATAGAAGAATGATAGAAAAGTAGGATTAGTTTTTTTTCTTATTAATTATGTTTGATCTATACTAGACTGCAAGGTTACTTCACCTTGGCTGAGAGCAGGCAAAGAAAGTAGTTCCCAGCCTGTGTCTGAATTTTGAGTGAAATTAGGAACTTCAATTTAGAAATATGATTAGTTTGTTAAACCTATATACATATATAGCGTCTTTTTGTCACGATTTGAGTACCGAAACTCCTCTTAGCAACCCAACATGTATTCTGTTTAATCATTTTTACCTTCCACGTAGTGACGTCATAGGTTCAAGAAACGTTGCAGTCTAGTATAGTGACATGCATTGAAATTGTTTAAACTCTATTTTAAGAACATTTAAAAAATTTTTAAAATTAATTATGATTTTTTAATAATATCGTTAATTTCTAGCGGTAGGTACCATAGGTATTTGAGATAGTTTGGTGGTAACACACAGCCCCGCATTTAAAAATTATGATGCATTATATTTTTAAAACATAATTTATTGTTGTGTGAGTATTTCATACTTAACTTAATGTGAAATAAAACTTTTTACAAAAAAATCATCTCAAAATTGATTATGTATAACTTCCTTCTTTTTAACTACCTATGAATTGATAATTAACAAATTAATAAAATTACTTCCATATGTTTCCATTTATTATTTCAAAGTAAAACGTTATTGCTATATAGTTATCAACTTAAATCAGAAACATGTACCAACTGTTTAATTATAACCGAAGTCATAATTCAGTTATCAATACGTTAACCGGGTTTAATTATATATAGTTTATACCCCAACTAAACATTATCATAGTTAGTTAACAAATATTTAAAGCCTAAATACCCACGTAGTATCGTATAAATATTCCTGCCAATGCATAGGAAAAGTTGTCATTGCTTCTTAACCTATTCTTCCCTGCTGCTCAAGAACTTGGTCCACTTTGGCTGGGACCCACGTGATTGAATGTTAATAATTTGATTCGTCGCCTCCTGGCGGTATTTATAATTCAATTCTGATATTGCTTGGAGTCGCTGGGCTCTGCTGGTTGCCACGGCAACCCATCGCCTATATTAACGAAATTGTGGGAAGTTTAAACAAAGTGCTGCGCAGAAGCCTCCTCTAATCAGAAACAACCAAACGAACGCAGCGTTCCTCATTTTGTCCCCTTTTGGTAGTGATGGGTCCACTGTAACACGGTGCAATAGGACGGCTTTATGTGATAGTTAATTTCACGCGAAAATTAAACAGTCATTATCGATCTTTTGTTGAACGCTTGTCATCTTTAGGGTATTTGAAGAGTGGAGGAGTGTTAACTTTTTGTCTGAAGTAAAACATGTTAAGGGTAATAATTGAATTTTAAATTGACGGAAAGTATTCTTAATAACCATAGCTTTTTCTTTTTTTGAAAAAGTGCTTGAAATAGGAAAATGCTACAAAATACGGCGTAAATATCTGTGATAATGCAGATAGAATAAATTAACAAAAAATTAAATACTAGTAAACACATTTGAAAATAATTATTTTTAGTTTTTCTCCTCTGTCCACGTCTTTGTTCATTTTATATAACGAAATATTTAGAGGCAATGTTTTAGAACTAAAATGCATCTTGCCAAAATTCATGTTTTACATGTCAACACAAGTTATTGTTATGTTAATAAGTTTTGCTTCATATATGAAATTATTTTTTAGACTTTAAAAGCTAGATATACTTATAATAATAAACTAAGGTTTTGTTTCCAGCCAATTATGAAATAAAACTACACACCAGCATACGCCATCACATTATCTACTATTTTATGGATTTAAATTTCTTCTTAGTTTCCATCCAACGCATTTGCCCAATCAGAGATAATTCACTAATGGTTAAGCTATGCTTTTTGCACTCACTAACAATAAATAAAACGAAAAACAATACCCAAACGTAAAAGATTACGTAAACGATGATAATCAAAGCAGAGCAAAAAATTGCACACTTTAAAAGCCGACATTTCTTGCTAATCTATTTCAAGAGCTATAAGGGATTGCTTTACAAAGACCGGACTCAGTCTCCAACATCTGTTCTTTATTGTGTAGGTAATTAATTTCTCTTAACATCACACAGTAATTGCCAGCATTAGCTGCCAGAAAGCTTTTGCAGTTGTTTTGGTGAGATACCCCATTGTCCTTCTGCAATGGTAGCTTGATGAACAAAAATGACCGGAACCTCCAACCGGGCTTCTCCTGTTTTTCCAGTTTCCTAATTGAATGCGTTTTTGTGGCCCCACTGGTGTTTCTGATCGCACTGAAAGTGGAACAAAGATGGCTTATTGTCGGGGTTGTATTGTGTGGATGCCCGGCGCTGATTATTCATAGATGTGAGGATGAGACCGAGGTCTTCCGGCTGCTTGAGAGGAAAACGCATTTGCATTTGGAGCTGATATTTTCATTCTGTTCCCGTTTCCGATTTGGGAAAAATATGTGAAATGGTTGAATGAGTTTATCTTTTGTTTTTGAAGAAGATTTTTAAGTATTTCATAATATTAACATTTATGTTTCGAACTATGTATTTTTATTCACCTCACAACCTTGTCTATTTACACATCTAAAGAAAGCTTATCATCTCCTATTTATAGGGTTGAATTAATTGTCATGGATTTCACATTACGTTTATTTGTTGTTTATTGAAATTTCCCTTTAGATTCTAAACACTTTTTGGTACTTCGATATTTTGAGAGCCTGTATGAATGTATAACATGAAACTACTACAGAATCATTTAAAATGTTAATTCTAATTTAAGCTGAATAGAAAATCAGAGTAAAAGGAAAGAACACACATACTTAAAAAAGCAATACTTATATAGCGTGACAACCTGTGGAAGTCTAATGACATTTTTTGTTGCCAATATTTGTAACCATTTTTAAAAGGGCTTTCGCACAATTTCTAACAAATTCAATAGTTTTTAAATTTAACATGTTGTTAATTCATTTGGTTGTCATAAAATAAAGTTATATTTTAATTCATCTACACTCACATAATAACCTTTTTTATAACTAGTATGATCAAAACTATAGCACGTAGGTGTAATAAAAAAAATTATAAAAAATAGGCAAGAGTGAGAGAGAGAGCGAACTATGAAATATAATATAAATTCTGAAATGTTCTTGGAATGCACAAAGTAAATATAAATACCGGAATATGCTACATGAAGTTATAACGCTTGTGTATAGTACTTCAAAACAAACTGCTTTTCTTCTGAACGCACACCTGAAAGTCCCGCTCCTCCGACACTAAAATACACAAAAACTACCTGCGCCATAAAAAAAAACACCTTAAAATAATCAACTCATTGAATGTGTTGAAGTGATTTCGACGAAAGGGAAAGAAAAAACGTTGTAAAATATTTCAAATAAAACAAAATACACAAAAAGCGAGACACTCTTTTACACGTTATTCGTATAACGCTCGGCGCACATAGGGGAAGTAATTTGTACCGTAATAAAAGAGTGCTCGGAAAAGTACACCATGGAATTCGAATTTACAGGATTTTAGGGAATAAAATGAAAATTGCTGCGTGAAGGCTGCAATTTACGACAGCACTGGGTTGTTAGAAATGGAAATAAAATGCTCTTCGCCAGAACACCGCCAAATAAATCAACAGAAATCGCAAAGACTGAGCGAGAGTTCTCGGGCTTTGAAGAAAAGCCGTTTTATTTGTCTGGTTTCTTTTATGACATTCTGTCGTTTCTTTTCGTAAATGAGTGATATTTCTTGTTTTCCCCTCCATGGTGATTTCGATCTCTCCATAAATTGGCTTGTTAAATGGGGATATTTTTTTGGAAGGGCGAATAGAAAATAGAATGCTCCTTTAGTGCGCATATGGCGCATTTGATGCTCTTGCTTTGATGCCAGGAAGTTTTGTTGGCGGATTGCGAAAGCTCTTTCCTATGTAAATAGAGCTCTGGAAGAAGATATAGAGTTCATAAAAGATTGATAGATTTCTATTCGAGACATATTTTACAGGGAGCTGAGCAATAAGAACCACCACTAATTCAAATATCTGTATTAATGTGGCTTTAATTTCAAATAATGTTAAAATAATATTCTTGGATCTGCTTTATCATTAGAATTATTTTTCAACTACTGGCTTCAAAAATATTTATTTTAAACTTTTGGTCGTACCAAAAAAGTTTTTAATGCAACCAATACCAGTTATAATAAATGTAGGATAGAGAATAATGTGTAGTTATAACCGATCTACCTTAACGAGATTTGGCTTTATTCGAGATATAGGGAGAGACTCTATCCCATTCCGATGTATTAGAAGATCATAATAATAGAGTTAAAATCAAAATTTGCATATTTTCCTGGTAATAAACCATATCCTACTTGCATCATATTTTTGGAAAATTTGATTTTAAAATAAATTTTTTCACAATCTTTAACCCTACAGTGCATACTGTAACCATTTGGCTACACGACATTTTTCCCCTTTCCTACTCGAACTTCCATTTCCAAACGGCAACACCATGCAATAAGTAATATAAATATAACATTTCATTGTATTAGCACTTTAGACTGCCAGTAGATGGCATCAGGGGTACTACTTTGAGACATTTGTTAGCAGCTAGTGCGACGAAAGTCAAGACACAGAAAACGCCAAAATAAAATTACCATATAAATTAAAATAAAAAATTTTCAGCTTGAAAAAAAATTGTTTTGAAAAGATAAGTTGTTTTTTTATATTTTTAGAGCATTTGGTTTTATTTCACTTCACAATTAATTTCACAAGGGACACAAATTTTTTGTCAATTAAAGTAGAAAAAATTAAATAAATTTTTTAGTATTATTTTACTAATTTACACCATAATAAAAGTCAAATAAATGATTTTCAAGTGAATTTAAAAAATCATGCATTGTAGGGTTAAAATAATACTCTCAAATGCATTACTCTAATAGTATTTTAATGGTGTGTGATCTTAAAATAAACTTTGCTTGAATTCATAAATTATCTGTGGTAATGTGTATTTGTGTATAAAGAAATTGGTTACTCCAAAATCTTCTCAGTGCATTCAATAATATGCATGTTATGATTTAGACAAGAGTTGTTAGTGAATGCATAAAATAAAAACTAGTTAATACTGCTAAATATAAAACCTCCCTTGTCTTTTTTCAAAGCTTATACGTGACATTTCAGTTCACCGGTGCGCTTAGATACACAAAGAAAATTAATGGTGGAAGGGCGCCTTAAGGCATATTTGACATGGCCATTCATTCTAGTTTTTTCTCTTCTGAGTTTGTCTTGAATTGAAAGAAGACTTTACTAGTCTATGTTAATTGAGTGTAATGGTAGATTTTTTTTAGATAAAAGAAATTCTTCAACAATAAAGATCTCAATTACAAATATCTTGCAATCTACTGAGAAAGATACAATTTTTACATCTGTTACAAAATGTATTATCTTTTAAACTTAAATTTTACAATTATTTTGTCATACTGGAACAATTTAGACGTGATTGTGTCATTAGTTAAATATTTTATTAAAGTTCATAGTCGTCGACAAACATTTTAATTTTATTTTAAAATTATTGTGCAAAGCTTAGCTGGAAATAGTTCCCATTGTATTTTACTTTATTTAAGTTTCTTTTTATTGAGTTTCCATTATAATAGATAAAACTATAGAACCATTTATGCATCAATGTGTAACAAAGTTAAGCTTCTTAAACGTAAGTTAATTTTTTTTATTCCAATCACTTACTATGAAACAGCTTACATGGTTAATTAAAAATCTGAATTCCCAGATTATAAATATTAACGATTTCCCAAAATAAACATTGATAATATTATTAATATTTTCATCTACATGTGCCCTTTCTATAACATATCAATTTTCAACGAATAACTGTAGTTATATCGATAAAAATAACTTTTCATTTAGAAGTTTTTCAAAGTTTTTGGTGTAATTGTCCGTATAACAACAAATTGAAGAAACGTAATCAAAATGTTTCTCATAACCGAATGTAAAAGCGTTGGGGATATTAAAAGTTTAAATAAATGAATAGTCCATTGGAAACTTTATTAAATATGAAAAATTTTCTTCTTTTGTTCTTAAGATATGCTTTAGGGGAAAAATAAGAAAAAATATTTCAGTCAAGTTTTGATAATAGATATTGATTTAATTACATGTGTAGCACAGTAAAAAATATACTTACTATATTTTTGAGAAAACATTAACGAGGTATTGGTTTATTGGGTTTATTGCAATTGGTTTATTGCAATTTTGTTCTACTAAAGAACGACAGTTTTTATATTTTAATTAGTTGTGTACCCAAAAAATAAGCAACAAAGTGATTGAAATCTACTGCGAGATAGTAAAAATATAAAATTGTGTAATACTTATCTGAAATTCACATTAGAGTTATCTACATTTTGCGAATTATGTATGCTAATAGCCTTAATATTTAAATAAGCCTTGTGTATATTTTGTGTGTGTATATTCATATTAATTAAAGAACCAACACAAAGTAACTAAGGAAAAGAATTGGAATGTGAGCACTAATGTCATAGAGAGTTTTTATAAGGAACATTATTGGTTCCCACAATTTTTAGTTTATCCATTTTCTTCCGTTAAAAACATATCTACGAAAAATGAATTTTATGTTTTCGATCACAGATTTATCAATTTCGATTTTAAAACTTTAAAGCGATCTTTTTGGGAAAAATTCCCAATTTCTTCAATTTAATAGTTTTTAGTTTTAACTGCATAACATGACTAAACATAAATCAGTACAATTTATAAATCAAACTAATGAATCCTCCAGAAATGGTAACACTCCTCTAAAAGGACACGATAGGCATTACCGGATTAAATCCCACGCATCATTCCCCCTCGAAACCTCACCCAGCAGTGATTCCACCCAGCTTAGAGTCACCAAATATCTCGGATGTTAGCAGCATGTATAATTGCATTTGAAAAGTTCATTAGATAAGTAACAAAAAGATCGGAAGCCCTTCAATGATGGTCGCTGGCGGGGGCTTAATCAAGCCTAGGTCTTAGCAGGTTCCGCTGACAGCTGCTGTCAAGCGACATTGGATCTTGACAAAAGCAGGACCGCAACTCGGCACAGGAGTTAGTTCCCGCTTTTTCTTCATTTCGTCGTCGCTTTTTGGTTTTTATTGCCCCGAATGCTCGGTACAGAAGTGGCAATATCGATGGCAAGTCGCTGAACTTTGACAATGCGGGGTGTCGAGTCAACGCTTTGCTTTATTGAATAGTGCGCCTTTAATTGTTGTGAGTGCCATTATGCCAATTTCACGGGAATGGGTGGATGGGTTTTTTCTGCGTGGTGGAGATGGAAATTGGGTGGGTAATAATTGCCTGGGGAGTTGTGGGGTTTTAAGTTGGAGTGCCCTTTTGTAGGGGGGTTTAAGGGGAGGTTTAATTTATATGAGCAGTTTAGAATGATAGTGGCATAAGTTCACTGAATTTAGTTTAATGTTATAAAAGTATTGTAAGCGCCTGGGTAGTTTCTATAGAGATGAAGTACATGCATGAAGTGCATACAAAAAATGTTCCAAAGAACTGTACCTTTACGACACATTTTTAAATGTGACGTCACATGCGATAAATATTTGTTATATCATTCCACAACGCGGGCATGCATGATCAATAGATATTTATAACATCTTAATCTACAAAAATCAGCACACAAATATATGCTGTTCACGTTTTCCATAAACTTTTTTTAGCCTAAACTGATAGTAATGTCCTGCATTTTTCTATCGCAATTTTACAATATGAGTTGTAGAAGTAATGTTCTTTGTACATTTTTTAATCACTCAAAGCAAGGAATTTGACTGTTCAGAGTTTTATTTATTGAAACACCCTGTATATAAAATGCAAATTTTTTATAAATTACGGAGGGAAAAAATTATACCATTTTTCATAATGTGTTTCTATTAACATAAGTAACTTACAACAAATATAAATTCCAAGCATATCCCGAAAATTACATTACGTGGTGAAATGTAAAGAAAAAATACCCCGTGACTGTTTTTAAAACCCCCTTTTTAGCCAAATAGTAATGCATAAATGACATTACCCTAACAATGCATTGCGTAACATTTAAAGTAACGCAACAGTGGGAAAAAAATAACTGAGCTAACTATTTTGTATCTTTTTTGCTCTCCAAGAAAATGCCCGAAATGCTTGTTTTGTGTCCTTCCACCCTCCATAATGGAAATAAGAAATGTGTTTTATATCTACTCTGCATACGAAGAATCTTAGAAGAATAAGTCTTCGCATACAAGGTTGTCAAACACGCACATAAATATTTTTTACTTCGCTAAATAGCCCCTAGCGCTGTGTCAAACATGTGGTTGACATTTAAATTCAAGTTGCCTCTTGAATATAAACATTCAAAGCCAGGTTTTCCAAACGAATAAAAATTTAATACTGTTCACAAGTTTTTCTGTAATGTTTGTTTTTGTAGTTGCATTGTTAGTATTAAATTATTATATTATGTTGAGTGACGCGCTTTTATAACATAAATGAAGGAGAATATAATAGACGGTATTAGTGTGACAGTGTGACGTCATTTGATTGTTTGGATACGGTGATGCCATCCGTGATTGGTTCCGTACGGAATTACTTCCGGTCACTTAACACTTACCAATAACGGATGGAATCAACGTATCCAAATAAGCAAGTGACGTCATGACTAATACCGTCTATTACAGAAAATTCTGTACGTCTATTACGTCTATCTAATTATTCCGTTATTCTATTACGTTATTACGATCTAAGAAAAATGAAATAGCTTAATTGCTTACCTTTGTGTAGTAAAATACCCTGGATTATTCATGATTTTTGAATATTTTTATAGTACCTATACGATATGCAGAAAAAGCCAATTAGATGGTTGGTTGGTGTCGTGTCATGGACAGAAATTATATAGGACCGAAGGTCCTATAAACAGTATCCGCGATCAGTAGGCAATTGTCCCCGTATAAGTCCGCCCATGGATTGTCACTAATTTGCTGCAATTTTGCCAGAACAGTGGGACAGTCGAAGAGATGTTTGGGGGTTAGTTCAATTTCTGGACAGTTTTTTCAGAGGCAGTACGTCCTTGTCCCGTCTCTATGAATCTTCATTCCTCTGAAGTGTCCTGTCCGTAGTCTTGTAAGTGTGCTGGCAAGGGTTCTATTTGTACTGATTTCAGGGATTTGGTGTTTGATTTTGATTTTTCTATCATTGAGCTTTGCCTTAGCCACCAAAAAAAAGCCAATTAGATATCTTTTGAGAGAAAACAATTTAAATGTATTAGAAGCTTGTAGTATTACTTTGTATTGCAACATAATTAAGGATACCCATAATTAGTTTAATTATTTCAGAAAAGAGAAAAAAACGTATATAATATAGATCGTTATCATGATCTCTGTTACTTAATTACCATACTATAACAGGTTATGTATAGCAAGTTTATTAGTAAGTTAATTAATTTTTCATTTTAAATAAAAAATTATGTTATCACAAAACTTTGCAAAATTTGTACATATTATCTATGAGTATAGAAATATGATATTCTAGACAGCAAATTAAGTTGAACCTACTACGTCACTAACAAACAAAATAGTTCCCATCGCGGTGTCTGAATTTCGAGTGAAACAAAGAAAATCAATTTTAACCCTTTATGCCCCAAATTATTTTCCTCATCCAAAATATGTCAAGTTTACGCAACTTCAACAATAAGTAAACTAAATTTGGCCTTACATGACGAAAATTGGATGAATTTGGAACATAGGGAAGTGGGACTTACAAGTCCCGTAGGGACATAAAGGGTTAAACTATGATTATTTCATTAAACCTATGTGTCGGTGCATAAAAACGCCCCATGATTTTTAAAATTTGATAATACTGTTTTGTATCCAAGTTATTTTTGTTCCAAATACTTCAAAACTGATACATACAAAGTTTTGTAAAAATAAAAAATATGTAATGGCTCCACATCGAGCTTAAAGTTTTGAACTTTTGCTCATTTTTTAAGAAAAACGTCATAAATCCAAAGGTAAATTCCTCACACTTTGTTCTTAATTTTTTCTGAAGAAGTATTTTTATACTGTATATAATGATTCAAGTTTCATTAATCTGTGATTGTTCTGTTAGGAGTTATAATTTTTCTTATGGTATAAGAAGTTTGTTTAAAGTTGTTTTTTGTACACTACTCAATGTTATAACTCGGGAACTTTTTGACTTAGAAACACCAATTTTGATTCAATTCGTTCACAATTTATGAGATTTGGGAAGACATTTATGCAAACAATTTAACCAAAAACCATGTTTGAATTTCAATTTTATCCTCAACACAACAAAAACTATTTTTATGGAAATTTAAGATGGTTTTCTAACACCTCCACAAATAATTACTCAAATATCCTCAAGGTTTATAAAAATTTCCACAAAACTCTGCAATTAAGTAACTTTTGTTCCAAATGCTTTTATTTTTACAATGAGGTATTCTCACGTTTTGAGATTAAATTTTACTAAAATAGTAAATAAAAAACCATGAAGAATGACGTGTACATCAAGTATTTTCGTAGCCTAGTTTCTGAGATATACATTTTTGAAATTTCGTGTTTTGTTTGCGCCCGAAAACACTTTCGAATCACAAATCATGCACTGTGAGGTCACATCCAATAAAAGCCCGTTTTCTGATCACGTGAAAACAGTAAACACAATGGTTTTCATGCGCTGTGATGTCACATCCAATAGAAGCCCGTTTTCTGATAACGTAACTTTTCTGACGTTTTGGCAAAAATAAAATTGAATTTTAAATTATTTAAAACTCATTTTTGAACTTAAAAATCAGAAATTTAGGAGTTTAAAACCAATGTATCAAAAGTATAAAATCAAGCAAATATCTCACTCATGCAAATACCTCATTGGTACAGGTAAATTTCGATAGCATAGTAAAGTTTCCTGTCAATTTATCTTTATCTGACGTACTGGGTTCAGGAAACGTTGCTGTGAAGTATAAAATTGAAATTATTATCAAAACAAAAATTATAAGTCGATTAAACATTATACTGTCTCAACTGTGATATTTTTACTAAATTTAAAAAGGAAGTGGTTATCAATTCCTCTAACATTAAGGTTGAACTTTTAGAAAGGCCTTTTTAGTCTAAAATGATTGATTTGAACGCGGTTTCTTTTAATAAATTATGGATTAAATTACCAAGCATACCAAGCCACATATACCCCTTCCTACGGTTTTAAATAATATATTCTATATTTTCCTTTCTAAAGTTAAATACAATCATTAGCTTAAGCAAAGTTATACAGGGTGTTTCAAAATTGCGTTTCACGGCTTTTATTCGGAACCTACGCCTCCTAGGGGCATGGAAGTAAGGTCTGCTCCTAGGTAAGTGACCCTGGAGAATCTATTGAGATGACTTACAGCACCCCTAGCGGCGAAACTAAAAAGTTAAAAAAATTTATTTAAAAACTAAAGGAGATAGAGCAAAATCCTCAGTGAGAGTATTGTTGTCAACGTCATGAAGAACTCACTGAAAAAAATTTGATCAAAATATCTTGAATATTCGCGAAGATATTAGCATGTGAAAATAGCACTTTTTCAGGGGTCAAAAAAGAAAAAGTTCGCATATTTCCAAATGTTTCAGTGTTATTGTGTATTTGTGTGCTTTTTTAGTTGAAAGAACATAAAATTTAATCAAAAAATCCAAAAAATTTGCAAATATGCGAACTTTTTATTTTTTGACACCTGAAAAAGTGCTATTTTCACATGCTAATATCTCCGCGAATATTCAAGATATTTTGATCAAATTTTTTTCAGTGAGTTCTTCATGACGTTGGCAACAATACTCTCACTGAGGATTTTGCTCTATCTCCTTTAGTTTTTAAATTAATTTTTTTAACTTTTTAATTTCGCCGCTAGGGGCGCTGTAAGTTCTCTCAATGGATTCTCCAGGCTCACTTACCTAGGGGTAGACCTTACTTCCGTGACCCTAGGAGGCTTTGGTTCCAAATAAAAGCCGTGCAAGGCAATTTTGAAACACCCTGTATAAACTAATTATACTATAAGTGAATTTAATCTTAATATACAGGGTGATTCAGAAATAATCATCAATAATTGGGTGGGAGGTAGAGGGGCTCAAGACAAGCATATTTCGAATAGGGATGGTGGGGCGCAGACTTACCGTTGAAGAGTTAGGACCTAATGTAGTGCGAGTGCGTTTCAAAAGGCCATTTTTAGAAGGCCCGTGTGACGAAACAAAACATAATAAAATAAAAAACATTATTGCATAAGGTACAGGAGTATCCGTACTACTTAAATCCTCAATGTGATAGAAATTGGACCACTACCTGAATCGTGGGGCGAGTTATAAAACGTGCAATATTAATCTCTTAGTCAAACAACGGAGTTCCCTTAATGGTATTTAGAAAAATGATGATCGGGGAAGGAATTCTCAATGATCAAACAGTTTCAATGATCAATGTTACGATCATTGAAAATTCCTTCCCCGATCATAATTTTTCTAAATACCATTAAGGGAACTCCATTCTTTGACTAAAATATTAATATTGCACTTTTGAAACTCACACTACGGTTTAGAAAGTGGTTCAAATTCTATCGAATTTATGGTGTAAGTAGAAGGGATACTTCCTTACCTCATGCAATACATTTTTTAATTTTATAATGTTTTGTTTCGTCACACGGGCCTTCTAACAACGGCCTTTTGAAACGCGCTCGCACTACATTAGGTCCTAGCTCTTCAACGGTAAGTCTGCGCCCCACCATCCCTATTCGAAATATGCTTGTCTAGAGCCCCTCTACCTTCCCCCCAATTATTGATGATTATTTCTGAATCACCCTGTATAGTTAAATAAACTCTTCCGCTCAAATCTTTCATTTCATTATAATATTTCAAATTAGTTCCTTTTCGTTAGCTTAAGAAATACAAACCTCCTTAACAAGGTTAAATATTGAAACAACAGTTCAAGAGCCCACCACAAATATCCTTTGACCCCTCCTAGAGTAAACATTAGGGTGTAATATACACCAGAAATAAGGAATAGAAAGGTATTAGAATCCCACTATTGTATGTACATTCTCAAAGGAGATCCCTTCGAAAATAAAGATAAATCGCACACTATCCTTTCTTTCAGACCGTAGACACCTAACGAATGCTAAGTTCCTTGTAAATCCGCGAGACATTCGAGAAAGTCTGCCATAAAACTGTTCCTAGCTGACTTCGTAAAACTTTGTTGATCTCATAAACATTCAGAAGGCATTCACTTAAAACCCGAGTGAAAGCCGACGACTTTTAGTTTCTGCTATGGATAAATTCTTCTGGAGCCGGTGTGAATTTCCACGTCATAAATTGTCAACAATTCCCACAGGAATTAATTTCTAGAGAAGTTTTCGTGAGGTATGTAAATCCTCTCATTAATACGTTCGAGCTCATTCAATAAACCTTTTCGAAGGGTGACCAACAATACTCTCAAATTCATTTTATCAAAAGATTCAACCGATGGGAGAAGTGGGAGTGTAATTAAACCCCTTAGCTCCTGACTCCCTGTTTCATAAATTCTCACATCTGTTTACCGGCTGAAGAAGTCCGTCTTGATTGAAGGAAACCAAAATACAGACTGGCGTTTCAAAGAGTATAATTAAACACGAGGATCTAACTCGATTCAGTTCAAAATTAATTGTAAAGTTACATAATAAAATTGGCCTCAAACTGCTCCCCATAATTACCTTTTATTTTTGTCTCATTTGGTTTAGCTTATAAAATAGTTTCCAGTGCGGGAACATGACTTTTTATCACCAAACAAATATTTGACTCAAATTTTAAATAACATTTCTAATTTCTAATTTATTTTTAAATTCTAATTCTTTTAACGCAATCTATGACATAATTCAACCCTTTCAGTCCTAGACCCCCCCAGATTTACTATAAGATTTCATTGCAAATTCAGGAGGTCTAGGACTAAAAGGTTTAAGAAAAAGGAATACATTTATTAGAGGGTGGATGGAAAAATTTTTTTTGGAAATCTCTCGGGGCTGGGGTGGCAAAAGTTGTGTATTGGTATCACTAAGACGTGTGCAAAGTTTGGAGGGAATCAAACAACTTCTAGAGGTTGCGCATAGAGCTTGAAATCTAGAAATATTAGGAAAATACTAGTTTTGTCTAGAAACAAGTTGAGGATAGCAACCATTTTTTACCGATTAATTATTGATTAAATATATCTTAAAGGATGTTCAGAAGGTAATAATAGCTCGTAGCTTTTTTCTACTATAGCTATTGCTATAGTTTGAAATCTTTAAAAGTATTAGTTAATGACGCAACTCGTAATAGTAGTGAAAAAATTGCTCAAAATAGAGTCAAACGCAGATAATATTCAAACACAAGATTTTTCATCCGTTTTCAACTCTATCAAATAAACTTACTGGCAGGAAAAAATTTCATTTTGTGATGAACGAAATTGTGTTTTTTTCCAAGGTGGCGGCCAATACAAATGAAAATCATAATATCGGTCAAATTTTGAATTTAAAAGCAAAAACAGCAGTCGTTTTTCGCAATGAAATTTTTTCTAGTTAGTATCAGTTCTTTCTGTGGATATTTATCCATATTTAACTAGACTTTAAAACCATAAAACTGGAAATTGCTTATTTTCCAAAAAAAAAGCGGATGATAAAAATATGAAGGGAATTATGCGTTAATAAAAAATGCAATATTTTTTAGTTGTTACACATTGAATATATTCTAAACAACTTCACTAAGTTTCATTTTGGGAAGGAAAAACCTATTTTAAGCTTTAAATTGTGAATTTCTTACTATATGTATTCAAACCTACTTCCATCTTAGAATATCACACTTCGGATCATCAGATTCAAGTAGACTCCTTGATATGTCCATGTTTATAGTTAATTGAATAAAAATCAGTTCTCAACCTCCTTTTTTTATTTTTTACACAGTTTAAACTGAAAATCGGTTACATGATCTTGCCAGCTAATACGTACCAATGCCCATACACTTTTACGGTTCTTTGTTTGCAATCATATTTATATGATAAAATGTAAGGAATTCTGATGTTTTACAAGGAGTTTAACATTGACCAATGACCACATTACTTTGGGGAAACACATCAGCTATATCCCTTCATTTTTTTTATCACCCGCCATTTTCAAAAACAAGTAATTTCCGTCTTTAGGATGTAGTCTGTACTTAAATATAGTTGGAATTGATAAGTTGAATCAATATCATTACGAAAAATACTGCTGTTTTTAATTTTAAATCAAAATAATTTTCATAAACACCCTTCCGTTCATCACATAATGACAAAATTTTTTCCTGCCAGCAAGGTAACTAGCCCTCCGTTGGTCGCAACTGTACTTTTTGGCACATCGCATACATTTTCGTTCGCCTTTCCGTTGTTTTTGGGGTTAAAAGTCTGAAATTCCTGGAAGTCTCCTACCTTTATCGGATGTATGGCGCCAACTAATTCCTTAAATTCGCGCGCTTTGTTTACTTAGGTTGTCAGCATAATTTCACTATTTGACACATTGCGCCCGATAGTGTTTTAGTTCCTTAAGGTACGTAATGTTATTTTTTGGAATCCACGATGCTTATTTATTCATTTTCTGAATGTTCGAAGTAATAACGAAGTAATTCTTGTGTTGTTGAATAATCTTTGTGTGTGTGTGTGTGTGTGTGTGTGTGTGTGTGTGTGTGTGTGTGTGTGTGTGTGTGTGTGTGTGTGTGTGTGTGTGTGTGTGTGTGTGTGTGTGTGTGTGTGTGTGTGTGTGTGTGTGTGTGTGTGTGTGTGTGTGTGTGTGTGTGTGTGTGTGTGTGTGTGTGTGTGTGTGTGTGTGTGTGTGTGTGTGTGTGTGTGTGTGTGTGTGTGTGTGTGTGTGTGTGTGTGTGTGTGTGTGTGTGTGTGTGTGTGTGTGTGTGTGTGTGTGTGTGTGTGTGTGTGTGTGTGTGTGTGTGTGTGTGTGTGTGTGTGTGTGTGTGTGTGTGTGTGTGTGTGTGTGTGTGTGTGTGTGTGTGTGTGTGTGTGTGTGTGTGTGTGTGTGTGTGTGTGTGTGTGTGTGTGTGTGTGTGTGTGTGTGTGTGTGTGTGTGTGTGTGTGTGTGTGTGTGTGTGTGTGTGTGTGTGTGTGTGGCTTTTTGGAGCTATTTTTCACTACTATTACAAGTTGTGTCATTAACTGATACTTTTTAAAAGTTTCAAACTTTCACAATGGCTATCGTAGAAAAAGCTACGAGCCATTTTTACCTTCTGAACATCTTTTAAGATACTATATTTAAGCAAGAATTAATCGGTAAAATAATGTTTGTTACCCTCAACTTGTGTCTAGACTAAAGGCGTATTTTCCAAATATTTCTAGATTTCTAGCTCAATGCGCAACCTCTAGAAGTTGTTTGATTCCCTCCAAATTTTGCACACGTCTTATTGATACCAACACACAACTTTTGCCGGTCCAGCCCCGAGAGATTTCCAAAATAATAAACTGTAAAATACCGAATTAAAATTTATGATTTATCTAATACTAGCGCTAAAGCGCTAGACCCGGCTTTGCCCGGGCGCAGTAGCGCTGACGCGCTAGACCCGGGCTTCGCCCGGGTTTTATTTTTTTATAAATATCATCTGGTGCGTTACAGATGGGCTTCGCCAGTCCATTTTTAAAGAAGATTATTCTGGTGTGTTACAGATGGGCTTCGCCAGTCCATTTAAAAAAATTCTTCTGGTGTGTTAGAGATGGGCTTCGCCAGTCCAAATGTGGAAACAGTTAAATAAAGAAGCCACTTTTATGTTTATGTTACAACAATGGATTTTAAACTGCAACAATCGAGAATATGCCTACAACAATTAAAGTTACATCTTCTCTTATGATATTTACAACAATGGGGGTTTTCCATGAAGTTAGGTATGAAATGTTGGTTTTTAAGCATAAAATTGACCAAAAAAGTTATTAGAATGCATCGATTTTAAATTATTTTCATTCAGAAACCTTCCCTGGAGCGAGTAGATCAACGTGGTATAGTTTAATAGTTAATGTAGGTTCGAAAAGTTTAAAACTATAAAGGATACATACAGACATACATACAGACATTCATTTTTATATATATAGATAGGGCCACATTTAAATATTTTAAGTGACTACGGTGTCAGGATTGAAATCCTAATTACATTTTGAGATTAAAAATATATTGCTAGAAAGTAAACAGATATATTTTTTCTTTTAATTTGCAAAATGTTTCACCATCAAAAAGTTGAAAAATAATGCCCTACTTTATTCTTAAGCACTCTTTAAAAATTAAAGAAGGTACAAGATCAAAAACTCTCAGCGACAATTTTAGATAAAGTGGATTTGATAATCTAATAAATTTAAAGTAATATGTTGTGGAGACTTTATAAAAGTACGTGATTTAAGTCTATCTCGCGAAATGAATAATTTAGTGGAACGTACGTACGTTTAGGAGATTTCAAAAGTTTCATCGCCTAGATTATGAAATTAAACAACAAGAAGTTGATAAAGTTGAGGAAATAAATTTTTAATTGGTCTGTACTTAGGTTTTAATTTGAGTTTATAACACTCATTACTAATGAAAAGTTTTATATAAGTCTATAATTAATTTGGTTATTAATCAATAAGGTTTCGCTTTTTTATAAGGGTTACTTTAATTAATTAATTATTAAAACTTAAGATATACAGGGTGTCCAAAAAATAAGTAACCCGATTTAAGGCCCTCTAGAAACCAAACCGTTCATCTGAATTGAATGAAATTTTGGTGGAAGACGTTTTGAGGGATGGGGAGAAGAATGGTATGGGGTGGGGCAGTTAAACTTTATCAATTACGGTTGAAGTGAAAAATATTTTGAAAATTCCCAATGTAACCCCCCTTTTTTTTCGGGCTATGTGATCCCAGATGGGAAAAAACACAAATAGCGTTGAAACGGTACCTCTAAGTTGTAGACTCGCTCCTAGAGAGACAAATGAAAACAGTTATTTTTGTAGAAGCTAGACTAGTGAATGGTTAAGAAAAATGACTAGTAAATCGGTAAATAACAATAAAAACTAGTAAAAACAAAGTATGCTAGTAAGTTCACAAGTTTTCATTGTTATTTACTGATTCACTAGTCATTTTTCTTAACCATTCCCTAGTCATTTTTCTTAACCATTCCCTAGTCATTTTTCTTAACTATTCACTAGTCTAGCTTCCACATAAATAACAGTTTCATAGCTGTTTTCATTTGTCTCTCTAGGAGCAAGTTTACAACTTAGAGGTACGGTTTCAACGCTATATTGTGGTTTTTCCCATCTGGGATCACATAGCGCGAATAAAAAAGGGAGGTTACATTGGGAATTTTAAAAAAAAATTTCACTTTAACCGTAACTGATAACGTTTAACTGCCCCATCCCATACTATTCTCCTCCCCATCCCTCAAAACGACTTCGACCAAAATTTCATTCAATTCCGATGAACAGTTTGGTTGCTAGAGGGCCTTAAATCGGGTTACTTATTTTATGGACACCCTGTATATTAATTAAAAAACAACGTATCTTTAATGTAGGTAATCTTTATGAATATTCCTTCCTTTTTTATATAAAAATTCTTTTTTTAACTTGGAGCTGGTATGACGAGTACAATATTTGTACTTATTTATGAGCAAAAAAATCAGGTTCAAAAATACAAATTTATTTTCTTAATGATCTTATAATAGCTGAGATCAATATATTATTGACATGCCCTCTTCTCCTTTTCACTTAAAAACAAGTTTTTCTTTAACAATCATTATTTTTTTATTTTTTTCAATTTCATTTATGGAAGAACGGCTCCTATAAAAAAGTTATAAACAAAGCATTACCAAACACAGTTAAATAACAAAACTATTTCTGTTCGGTAAGAGTCGAAAAATAAAAACATGCCAAACAGCCCAACGGTTCCTAATACATGTCCCATAATATTGATGATTTCCATATTAATGATGATAAAAAAATGGCACTTCCTCTACAAGCCCAAATCCCTGTAATAAGACAGACGGATAAACACTGAAAAAGTAAACAGCTTTAGCTGCACAAAAGCACGACTACCACAAAATTTAAGCTCTCCCTTCACAATGCAATTAAATATTTAAACTCGGAATACACCAACAAAGAGGATCAAAATCCGGCAGAACAATAAGGGATTGTAAAAGTCTAGTCCGATGTTCCATTTTTCTCTACAGCAGCTTTTGCGGGGCTAGAAGACAATGCGGTTTTGTCAACGGGCTCCTAAGGACCTTAGAAATCAAATCCCGATTATCGGTAAAGCCTTCGCTGGTGCCCTGTCTCCTATGTTTTGCGGCGGAGCACAAACAGAGCCTTCGCTAATTAGTATTCTTCCTAAACCCCTAATTAAAAGGCTGATGACAAACGGCATGCGACGCCAGCGCCCCCTGTCAACGTGATGCTTTAATTAAGGCTTTGGTGCTTTTCATGAGCCTCTCTCATTCAATTATCTCCTCAGGTCCGACATTTATGCGCAACACTGGACAAAATTTGACAATTGCTGCGTTTTTTGGAGGTGAGAAGTTTTCCTCCTGCCTGGAGGCCTGTTTATTTTCGAGTTTTATCGCAGTGACAGCCAGAGTTCTTTGGGAGAAACTCCGATCTGTCTTGAAACATTTCAAAAGTCGAGAGATCCCAACATGAGAGGAATTTCGAGAGGCTGTTTGGTCGAATATTTTGGCCCCAAAGAGCGTCGTTTCACCAGACGTTACTTCACCAATGGCCTTATAAATGGGTTGAAATATGTGACCGGCGCGCACCGTTTGTGAAGAATTTTAAATTAGCGCAATATCTCGAACGTTATATTTTCTCTTAAGAAATACGTTTATACTCTAAACTCAAAGCTCATTCGGAAGTTTCTATCATTTCAGTTGTTTAAGTGTGCGTCTAACTTTAACTCAAATGAGGGATCTCAAAGTTTCTAGGTTTCTACTTGAGGTTATGGACTCCTTTAATCATATTAATAAATGGAATTTGCGAAAATCCGGTATGTATGTAATTTGTATGAATTCTAGTCTGTATGAATTCTCTAGTCTGTTTTTACACGTAGTTAAAACACACCAGATACTCTTAAGAAGTAGTCTTTTAAAACTCAATTAGTAAAAAAGTTTATGTTGTTTGAAAGACTTATTTGTTCTGTTAGAGTACAGAAAGGGAGTTGAAAATTCTTAAACTTAAATGTTTGAAGTCAAGTTTTCTTATGTATGAGGGATTATCATATAAAATTAAAAAAAATAAAAAAAAATTACGAGGGGTTGTACGATTTATTTTTTGATTTGAATAGCAGTTTTTTAGTTTAAAATAATTATTTTCAACGGGAACAGTGAAGCTAAAACAAATAGTACACCTGCATCATTAAAGGCAGCTGTCCTGTTAACACCATTTCTATCTGTTTGTAAGTACAGCGATCAGTAACATGATTTTTCTGTAGGTAACTGAAAAAATCCATTCAAATACAGATCAAGATGACAGTAATAAGGGCCTTACGACCACTTTTACTTTTTTTTGAACGAAGTAAAAAATACTTAGTAATATAGCTGTCACTGCGAGGTGCTCTATGTTCATATATGTGGGGAAAATGTTACTAATCTTAAAATATTTTTATTCATTCTAAAATTCTGTTACTATTAAGTTACTGTTCATTCAAAAAACAGTTGATTTTTTCAACTTTTCTAAGAATGTTTCGGAACTAAACACTAGGGGTGTTGCATTAGACTTGCCTCCTTAATAGTGCCTATTCCTCTCACCCCAGGGACCCTCCATCTAGGAAACGAATACTGTGGGAATTGTAGGCTTTCAGCCCCATGGGCTGCTGCACATATGAGTAATTGAGTATGTTTGGGGATTTCATTTTCAACTTTTGAAAGCTGCAATAACAAGCCCTAGGGTGGATTTAGGGTCTTAAACTTCCTATTTCTTCTAATGGGACGTAAATTAATGAAAAAGCCCAGGAAAACTAGGTTTTTAAATCATATTTTTTTCTAGGCACCCTATTGATGCATTCGATAGTGATACAGCCATATTTTTTTAGATGTTGCAGTTGTTCATTTTTACACTGCCGAACTTTTTCTTTTTTTTTATTATTTTAGGCTCAAACTTCAACCTGAAATTCATTGCTTCATGATGCTTTAAGAACATCGCCACTTTATCAAATAAAAAATACAAATTTTCTAATTTTAAAAGTTTTCATTTGAACAACTTGAATTTTACATAAAACACATTAAAATTACATTCTGTAAGTAACTGTTAAATTTAAATTGAAAAAACAAATTCATTTTACACCAGGAGAGATGACAAATTAATTAATTAAAATGTAAGTCATTTTAAAAAATTTGATTATTGCGATATTTAAATAAGTGAGAAGAGAAGTTTCATTCATAACTGTCAGTTGGAATATTTTTAAAGCTTTAATTTTTAAAGAAATGCTTAAAATTCTGGGGGAGGATATCTTAATATTCATAAAAGATACGAAAATTTGTTACTTAAACATTACAATATGTAATATGAAAATTAGATTACAATTGATTACATTTTCAGCAATTAAACTAGCCCAAAACATGTTTAGCTAAATTGTACAGCAATTAAAATTGTGCAACTAAAGTGTATAATCTAATTTAATTATTTCTTTCGACGCTAAATTAACGCTAAGCATCAATCTCAGTTTTTCCTTGAAAAATTTATAACTTGTAATCTTAAATATTTTAAAAATGAAAGGTAATTACAGTGTAACCTCGTTATCTTGAACTTTAATACCTCGAAAATCTTTATATGTCAAAAAAAATATCCCTTGAAATTAAGTACTAATTAATTTTATACTTTTGGAGTAAACCTTTTATCTCGAAAACTAGATATCGCAAACTCGACTTTGAGATATCAAGTTTATACTGTATATTTACTTTACTATAAAATTTATATTTTTATGATGATATTTCTATAAGATATAGTTTGCAATAGTAAATTATAACATATTTTACTTCATAAAAACATACAGTTGTCTGCAAATGATATGATAGTAATATGATAGTTTTCGAATGCTTATTTTTTGGGTATTATATCATCCTATGTTCATCATACCAAATTTCATCCAAATCTTTCCATCAGATCTGGAGAAAATCATACAAATAATCAATTTCTCTTAATTTTAAACACCGTTGTAGTTTACAATAGTAAAATATAACAGCTTTTACTACAAATATACAGTAGTCTGCAAACTGCAATTAAATAAACACACAGGAAACCGAAACATTTATCCCACTTGCCCATAAAACCTCCCAACCCAAACTATCGATTCAATTTTCCAGCAGATTCCTTTGTTTTCCTTTGAAAAGAACCCTTCTTTGCGGCTCGTTATCACGGGCCGCTGATTGACTTGTGCATATGATGGATGGTGCTGAAGGAATGGCAATCGGCATTATGCAAGAAGCTTGAAGGGAATCGCTGTTTGGTCACACAACACAGCTTCGGTAGAGCACACAACCCCTTTAGCCTGTGTAAATCGAATCTGTAGAGCTCACACACCTTAATAGTCTCGATAACCAGTCTGCTTAGCATACTGAAAGATAGCTTGGAGAGGAGAATACGGGCCTGTTTACCGTGGGTTCTGTTCGGAGAAACCCTTCGTATACATATTTATTTATCGACCTACCTTTCTATTCCTTCTCTATGGGGATGACCCTGGCCTTGTTTAAACGCTGCCCTTGTCTTTGCGTTGCAACATTGCAGTGTCTGAGAGGAGTTATATATGTTTTTGGGTAAGCATTTAATATAATCACGACATTTTAGATGTTTTCAGTTGACAATTATATGCTTTGTTATACATGTTACAGCATGAAACGTATGTTTGCATATCCTTAGTTTATTAATATAATACAAATGTAATATTTTGGAAATTAGAATGTAGATTAGAATTAACAAAAAGTCATGGTAGTGTAAGGAATGATTTTTTTAAAGGCTTCAAAGAGAAAGACAAATGTATGTTTAACCATAATAGGCAATAACAATTCCATATACGATTATTTTGTTTTTGAATTCTAGTTATAATTTAAAATTGTCGATAGAAATAATAAAATCTTGGAGGATATTGAATGCAGTAATTGTCAAATAGACCAAGTGTTTGATTATTGAAAACGCGCGCAAACATTTTAGTATTTTGTAATGCGTGATGTGTATCATAACATACCTGGCTTTATTTTGTAGGTCTATTTTATAGTTCTTTATAGAGATGCCTTTTTATTATAAGAATTAAATTTAATTTTTATAACATTTTATTAAACATTTTAATGATATCTAATATTATATTAGAACTTTTTTCATTAATATATAAGTTTTTATAGTTTTTTACAGTTCTATAGGGGTTTTATGAAAACTTGAGGATTCTTTCTATTTTTTCTATTTTTAATTACCATTTTTATTACAATTTAAGGTGAAAACTTTAGACAACAATATAGTTCATGTTAGAACTTCAAATTACTTAATACAGGGTTTTTCAAGGAATACAGTTTGTATAAATATTTTTAATCTATAGTAAATTTAAAACATAATTTTTTTAAAAACAGCCTGTTTAGAATCAAAGTTTAACTAGCACCTAGCAGATATTTTAAGGAAATAGTATTATTTTTTTTTTCAAATTGAAGAATTCAAATGTAGGCATTAGGCAATCACATGTGTATAGGTTTTACGAATAAACCCCTCCTATTATTTAGGATATCCAAAGTTTTTTAGCATCTCGTCACATTAATATAGATATTCCTCCTATATGCGCTGATGTAAAGCTAAAAATCGACATTATGATCGTTAAAGACGATGTGAAATCCCCGATCAAAACTCTTACATCTCCCTTTTCATAATTTATTTGTAATTAGGGTTAAAATATTCCTCCTTTAAAGCAGTAATGAGTACATTAAGCGTCCTATCAGCCCGACGTCGAACTCGGGCCCCGTTTCGACTGTAATAACAATGAAGGGTAAATTGAACTCTTTCACTGTAGCCTTGGAGAAAAGGATACTTTAGAGATTACTAAAAGTTATGATGAGATCAGAAGCTGGGAACGTTTTTCCCTGGCCAATCTTTTGGACGGCATCTCTGAAGTGTAATTTAAAATTCCTCTTTTTTTGGCTGAATATTTGTGGTAAGGGATCATTGACTATGAACTGACGTTTTTACTATGATTTAAAGGCTAAGGAGGCTGTTTTTATAAAATAATAATATATTCATGCACCATAAACTGTTTAGGATAGAAACTGGTTAGTATCGCTCAGTGAACACGGGCAATAAATTTTACTTATTATACGATGCATACTTAAACGCTTTTCTTTTCTAAAATAGGGAATCAAACTCTGATTGTTAGCTATAGACATAGACACACATTGCATTGGGCGTGTGCCAGTTTAAAAGGTAGTTAAAAAATACAAATTTACATACTTACAAAAACACAATAAAAAACTATTGTACAACTAAATCAATACAGATACACAAATGGTAACAGCAAAAAATTGGGGGGAAATGATATCAACTAACTATAATTCGATTCAGCTAGTTAGTAAATTTTGGCGGAATTTTAAGGTAGATATTGTAAAGTAAAAAATTCTTGCGTACTGAGTTGATTGTTAGTTATAAATACTATACAATAGGAAAATAAACTATTACTCAAATAAACAAATTTCAATGGTTGTTTTACTATAACTTTTCAAGTATACTTTATTACGGTAAATAAATTTAACTGAAAACCATACAGGGTGTTATGAAAGTTCATTTCTCGGCTTTTATTTGAAACCTAAGTCTCATAGGTTTATGGAAGTAAGGTCAACCCCTAGTTAAAAAATTGAAAAATTTCATGACAATATCGCGAATATTCACGGAGCTATTAGCACGTGAAAATAGCACTTTTTAAGGCATCAAAAAAAGAAAAGGCTCGTAAATGTGCAAGTTTTTTTCAATTTATTTTTTAATTAAATTTTGTGATATCTTCATGAAGTTTTTCAGTGAGTTCTTTATAACGGTGGCAACAATACTCTCACTGAGGTTTTTGCGATATCTTATAAATAAAAATATTAATTGTTTTTAACTAAAAAATAGCCATTTTATTTTTAATATATATTATATTTTCTACATATTTCCTTCAAATTTTATAATTAAGTGGAGATGAAATATCTAAAAATAAAAAAAAATGGGAAAGACCTTTATAAAAATCATCTACATTCAAAACATTGTAAATATCTGTAACAAATTATAGTAGACTGTTTCAGTTTAACCATATCAAAACACTTTCATCGTAATACGAAATGTCTATTACTAAAAAACTTACAGGCTTTGGTGTCTTACACAGTAAACCCTTATTATAATTGAATCGTCAGTTTGAAGAAGGGAATAAGTCCAAAAACCAAGTTTTGAGAAAATCGAAAAAAAACTGTATAAGTAATATAATGTTCATTGTATAATCACAAAATTTTTACTGGAAGTTCACAACCCTATTTAGAAAACAGAGCAACCATCAAAACAAATATAAGTATATTCAAAAATATTATACAGTCAAAATAAGTTGATGGACTTATTCCCTTCTTCAACCTTATGAAATTTTTCTGATGAAAAAATCTTAAAAAACCCTTAAATTCACATTTAAATTATATTTCTCCTTAGTTTACACCACAAAAGGGTGAAATAAAAGGAATAAGACAAATAAAATTCAAAATTATAGTGAAACTGAGTTATTAGAGCAGTATCAATGGAGTGAGTGAATATGAATTGAGTTAAACATTCCCTGCATAAAAAAAGTTTGAAAAAATTTTAAATTAAAAGAAAATTTCATTTTAACTTAGTTTACAGCTCAAAGAATAGGAAAAGAAAGACACATTAACTTTAACTCCAAATTAACTTGAAAAATACAATGAATGGACATCGATTTCACAACTTCAAGGGGCGATATCTCCCTATAGGGGTTAGTTATTTTCTCCCTCTTTTCACCCATGTGTAGAGCAAAGCTTGGAGATTGTTTTGAGCACAAAAAGTCAATTTGTCATTTTTAGGACTTATTCCCTTCTTCAAACTGACGATTCAATTAAACTCATCGCTTTTACTAAGGAATTCACTACTCAATCTTACAAACCTTAACTAAATGTACTCGATGTAGTTCATCAAATCTACTGCCTAGACGACATTGAGACTTGAAAAAACAATTCAAAACTAACAAGATAAGAGTATTTGGTAAAAACTAAAATGCAAGAGATGAATAGGAGTATTTATGTCACAAAAAAGAAGATAAAGTGTTCCACAAGGGCTTTTATTTCAATGACAAGTGTGATTTATTAGCTCTCAGTTTTAAGAACAGGCCTTCCCACAGGGCATTACCAAGAATAGCATCAGCTGTTTCAATTTTATTTTTGTATCTAGAGACGCCAGAAATGATATTCAAAGAAAAATAACACAGGACAGTGTTCAAAACTTTGGGTGGGTTTTTAACCATTTAATGTAAGAATATGTTTTTCTAGCACTGAAGGTATACAAAACACCTAAAAACATTAAGTAAAATCTTTAAGTTATAGATAAAAAATATATTTTTATTCTGACCAAGTTTTTTTAAATGTCTCATTTGTGCATGCTGTTAAACATTCAAACTGTTACAAACCTCTTTATTTAATGACAATAGTACGAGTTCTCAAGAAATTTATTTTAATATTTTATTGCATGGGAGAAATAACATATTTCCTATTTAAAAGGTAATCACTACATTTTATTTAAATGTTAAAATACAAAACTTTACTTATAAATAAATAAATGAACGAGTATTTACACTATATAATTAAAAAGAGGGTATTTCTTGAATTATTTAAGTTAAAGCATTACGGTTTTGATTGTTCATTTCACAGATTTGTTCCTTTTATTTTATAAGCGAATATTTTTTTCTAGGAATTTGAAATTGTGTAATAGTGTGTACAGGGATATTTGCTTTGATTGTTATCACCTTGGTTTAATTTCTTTCTACAAATCTTATTTATATCCTTTTTTCCTGCTTTTATTTCTTCCAAATTTATCGATATTAAAATGCAAATTTTTCCCTCTCATTTTATACTAAAAATCCTAACATAATATACTTACTAACATACAGAATATATTACCTTAGAAATTTCATCAGAAAATTTCGATGTTTTATCAGATATTTTATAAAACAGGATTTCGTTTAAACATTTATTAAGATTTTCTATTATAAAAGCAGAATCATATTTACGATATTTTTGAATTGAAATATATTAATTTTTAATAAATTTAGTTCAAAATAAATTAGTTAAATATATATAGAATGAAAAAACTTTCCTTGAGATTCCGTAAATAATAATAACTAAACTATATTCCGTGATTATCCTATCAGAAGTTTGTATTTAAGTAATAAGTATGTTGTGAACTGTACAAATCACTAAATTATACCCCTTTGTCAAGAAATTGAAACATTTATTTTTTGAAAGTTTAAAATAGGCACAAATCTCAAACTACAAACAACAATTACTACAACACAAATTTTGAAAAAAATTGTGTTTTTCTTACACTATATTTCATTCAAATGGTGACTACCCTACAATATAGAGGAGAGAAGGGTATTATGGATATCAGGTAAAGTGGAACACTTGAGTTTCTGCTCTCCATCGAGTTGCCATCAAGTGGCAATGCCACGAAAGTCTTAAGAAATCCCCCATGATGCAGTTCTCAAAGAGTTAAGCTTCTTGTTGTTGTCTGATCAGTCGCAGCAAAGCAAAGTGTGTTTTAGGATTTTCGAAAGTTTTTGACGGTAAATGTTCAAACCTTTTAACCTACCAGTAACTATGAGACTTTGATTGTGTTGTTAAGCATAATGTACACTAAAAGATCAGTAGTTTCTTATACTGCAGTCGTTTTTTAGCTCTATCCATGTTTTATCGGTCAGTAAAAGGGTTCATAGTACAAGATGGCCTGTCGGATATTATGGAATATTCCATAAGCAAAGGGTCAGAAAAAGACGATTATGTTTGTGACTATTGTAAATAGACTCATTAACAAAACTATTTGAGCGTTAATTGTTAAATATAGTTTTATAGTTAAGATTAACTATGTTCTCTAAGATCTAATTAGTTTTCAATAGCTGTAAATCCAGCTATTCCATATTACCCAACTGTTCCATATTACCCTCCATTTGTAACTTTTCTTAAAGTACATTTTTTGATTAAAAAATAAATTCTGATTTATTTGACCATTGGCCCTTCATTGTCATTAGTATGTATGTACTTAAAATTATTCGGCGGATTTTTATTAAAACCAATAGAGTTATTCGTAAATATATAAAGAGTTTTCCATAATACCCTCCTCTCCTCTATAGGTAATTATGGTAACTTTTTCCCATTTTAGTCTCTGTAGTTTATTTTATCGGATGTCTGGACTTTTACATGTTTGCTTTTCAAATAAAAGCAAGCTTAATTTTAAGTGATATTTTCAGAAAAAATTTGGAATTTTCACGCTTTTATAATAAAACAATTTCTGAAAAAAACTAATGGGTCTACTAACTGAATAAAAACATGATAACTGCTTTAAGGATTAATTGTAAACAAAAAATATTATTTTTCTTATTATTTGAACATTAGTTATCCTTGTTCAAAAATTATGGTAAATTTGCTCAATAGACTTAATGAGCTAATTAGTGACTGCCTAAATCTTAAAGTTTTTAGTGAAATGATTTAATTCCTATACCTTAAAAATTTCATGTGAAAGCTGTATTCTCTCAAATCAGTCTTTAAAAAAAAGTTCTCTAGTGCATTTGTACTATCCCTTAACGACCATTTTTTGATTCATTGCTCGCAAACGTCTCTCGCTGATCATGCATTCTCGGTTGTAGCTCACATAATAGCTCACAGAACTCCTTTATAAGAATGCCGCATTTGAATCAGCTTTCTGTGCGGACGCACACATCTCTAAAAATTGATCGTGCGGCTCTGCCATTCTTCAGCTTCCCAAAATAATCTCGCTTTTCCATTCTAAGAGAGATGCAAAGAGGTTTTTCTCTGTGAATGATTAGGTCAACAGAAACTTGCCGTGACTAGATAAGGGGGAGAATAGGAGCGATGACAGATTGAACTACTTTGACTTCAAATGTTTTTTCATTATTGCCTTTGGGCTTCCTTAGAATTGGTCATCGACGTAGTTCCTCTAAAAAACCAACATCATATTTTGTCAATTTTCTTTTCCTGTGCGGCACAAAAACTCGTCATAAATCAATGGCGTCGTTCTAAAAGAAAACACGCCGATGGTTCTCTTCTTGAGCAAGTTGACTTTTCTTTATAATCAATGAGCATTAATTTCTACATTCTGATTTTTTCTTCCTTCTTTTAGTGTACTCCCTACGTTTAATACTGCCTGCTTTTTTCTCCAGCTCCAAATCGATAATCCTCATGAATTTTAAAACCTTTTCTGGCACAGAGGAATGTTGCAGTGATAGTTAACTCAAGAGTTATGGTTCCGAGATGAAGAATAGTGTTCTGAAGAAAAATTATTTATACTCGCGAACAAAAAATCATTAATTCACCTCAGATATTTATTTAAAAATCCCGTTTGATAAATTAACGAAGATTTATAGTTAAGGTGCTGAAAGTAATTACAGGTCTCATATATCGAGTAATCTTCCCAAAATTACTCTAAAGATTCCTTTAGATGTTCCAGTGTAAACGGCAACACCTTCAAATAGTGATTTGTTTTTAGAGGAAAATTGCCTCGTATGATTAATGGACTAATTAGTTTTTCCTTTTTGAGGAGGGGTTTTGTAAACAGCTCGTTTTGTCTATTTTAATAAAAAAAGAAATGACTGCAATACACACTAAACTAACGTATCGGTAAAAATGGTAATATACTTGTTACTTTTCTCGTGATTTGTTATTATTTTTGATGAAAAATCAGAACCAAAGTATAAAATAGTTACTTTTTCAAAGTATGTATTTATTTTTCTTGAATTTTTGTAAAATGTTTGGTTAATAAAAGATTATATTAATAAACTACTTTTCTTTTTTGGAATATAAATGGAGGCAAAAAATATATACACCGCTTTCATGTTTTATCATAACCAGGTTTCGTGAAAAATGGAATCTGGAGTAACAAAATACACCAATAATATGGATATTACAATGCAAAATAATAAAACTACCATACTATCGCTAAAAGTATATAACATTTCGTAGAAATACAAAGCTTAAACATTCAACACTACACTAATGTTCAACTATTTTTGTCAATGTGTTACGGGCAAAGTGTTTAATTGGACATTATTAATAATGCTCAGAGTGGAGGTGGGCAAAGTGATAAATTTCATTGATAAATGCCATTGAATTTATCACATTGCCCTCCTCCACATCGGGCATTATTAATAATTCCCGATTTATCACATTGCCCGTAACATATGCACTGAACTAAGTGATCATTATTTCGTTAAATTATAAAAATGACTTAAATTTAGAAGATTATTTTCAATTAGAACATTTTTACATAACTTAAAAACAAAAGATTATTTTAGCTAGGAAAAAAATATTTTTAATAGTTTACAACATTTGTGTTTCCTTCTATTTTTAAGTTGATTATCAATATTAGATACTTCAATTACCATGATAAATTGTTTCCTAAATTTCTTAGAATTCAAAGAGAAAATGTATCCCAACAGAACCACAGCCATAAAAAAGCCTTATCAATTAGAATAGAATTAAACTCGTAATTTAACCCCCATACATATAATTTTGAGAACATTTCTACTTAAGGATTGTAAATTGAACATTCCAATACCTTTTAAAACTACTAGAATCCCAACACTTAACCATAGATAAATTCTTCAAAAATACATCGCTAAGGAAAAAAACCAAAACTTTCGTTCTTCCAACAAGAGTAAATTTGATGTGACGCATCATCGGTTTTCCTACACTGACCAATGTCAGTCAACATCAATTTATTAAACACGCCTCTCTTTTAAGCTCCTAGATTTATTTTGACATCAGAAACTCACATTAAAGCTGCATCCAATGTTTAATCTGTTATGATTGAAAATGTAAATGACACAGACGAATTTCCACTGCTGAGTTCCCTTCAGCTACACGAGGACGCATCACTTAAACATAGACCTCCAGGGCAGACTAGAAAGCGTAATATGTAACTTTAGTTTCCGTTTAAACAAGCGTAGTATTAAATTTGTCCCCTACAAGTCCTAACAGGCCTAAATTTCATAGAATCAAATCCAATCTCAATAGGTTTAAATGAAGTGTATTAATTTTTCAAAAAATTATATTGTTTCGTTTTTAAATTGGTAGTTAGTAAAGCCTTTTACGGTTTGATTTAATTTTTGTTCTTTGAGTAATTAAATGAAGTTTTGAACTTGAAATGTCGAACTACCATAAAGTCACTTTTAATATTTTTTTACTTGATCAGAAACCTAAGGTTAATTATTGGGATTAAATGCTTTATAAGGTTAATTAATCCACAATATATAGCATAAATAAAACAAATAAACAAACAACTTTATTTATTACAATTTAAACAAGGAATAAAAGAATACAAAAAGAACACAAAAAAGGGAAGACATTTTCTTTTGAGTCACCAAGGAGGTGAGATAACCTCATACAGGTGAAATAATATACATTATATAAAATTAAAAACATAAAAAAACACAAAACACACAATATACAACAAAAAAGTACCATAGAAAATTAAATACAACAACAAAAAAAATACACATGAATAGATGAAAAAGATACTGAAAAATATGGCAAGTGAAAATGCTGTTGGGTGAGCTTCAGGGATAAAGTGCTTGAGAATATAATCAAAAATGATCCTCGATATTATCTATGGAGTATATAAACAATTTTAATATTTTTTTAAATTTTAATGGAGATATTTCTGTTTTAATATGAATAGGTAGGCTATTGTAAAATTTTGGGGATAAGTAAGCATAATTTTGGTGAAAAATTTCTTTCCGTGTTTTGGGTATTAGGTATTTATTTTTTGAACGCAAGTTATGAGTTATGTTTCTTATTTCATTACTATTACGATGCGTATTAAAATAAACAACTGTTTGATAAAAAAAAATAAATGACGAATAGGAAGAACATTTAAATTTTTATAAGTATTTAAGTTAGGGATTTGATTATTACTTAGAAATTTGACTATTTTGCTTTGAATTTTTACAATCGGATTTATATTTCCTAGATAGTCCCCACCCCAAATTATTAAACCGTAACTAATTATTGAATTAACCCATGAATGGTAGAGCTGCATTGAAAAACTTTTATTTATAATTTTTTTAGATAATAAAATTTATAAAGAATAAAGCGTAATTTATTAGAAATATGATTTACATGATATTTCCATTTTAAAGCATAAATAAATTAATATATTTTATTTCCAAGTTTCAGATGCATTGATTTAATTGATAAACTCCATTTTTAAGTAGAAAAATTAAAAACTACGGAGATATTGTGAAAATGATAAAAATATTTATGGTAATGGTTGATTGAAATATTTTTCTTCCCCGAAATCAGGTATGAAAATAATTTAATTCGATATATTTAAAATTATTTCAAAGTTTTAATTGTTTATTTTGACTTAGGACTAAAAACGGAAGTCAAGTAAAATAAGCCTTCAGTATTTTCTTTTTAAAAAGGAATTATAAAAACTGTGAAAAAAAATTAACATGTTACTTTATAATTGAACATGTCTTTATATGTAAAATAGTATTGATGGTCAGAGGAGTTAATGAAATAGAAAATTAAGTATTTTAATAATAAGGGGAATTAAATGTAATAATAACCTGTTCCACTTGTAGAAGTAATTCCTTTAAAAAAAATAGGTAATCTTTTGTGGTATATATAAATCATTTGCTAGTTTCCCAATAATTACTAGTTGATTAATGTATCGTATTTTTAAGATGCATTTTCAATAGAAATAATTATTGCGTTATGTTGAAACCCCAGTTTTATAAAGTAAATGTTTAAGTTAGTTAAATAGTGGAAGTTTAAATTAGAATATTCCACGAAGTTAGCAGCTATAAATAGATAAGTATTTACACCAGTTATATTTTAAAAGGCCTTGGGACAGGAAAAAAATTAATTTTAAACAGGAAAGTTAGACACGATCTTTTTCAAACACCGATTCTTTCTATAAAAAGACAACGATTTAACAGCAGATAACAAAAATTAACAACCAAGAACAGGAAAAATCTAAACAAACTGATAAATGCATCCCATGTTAAGTTTTTTTCATAACTCCAACTCTAAAAAGATAAAAAAAACTTCCCATAACTTCCTCAACAGAAAAAATATCTCTCAAACAAATAAACCTGCGGATCCCCGTATCTTTGTTCTTCAGATGTCAGCCGAAAAACACAGACAACCAGAAAAAAAACTCCACCATTACCTAATGAAAGTTTAGGCAGACAGTAATTAATCTACAGATATCAAGAACCACAGGTGCCGCTTCTAATTCCCTTGATAACCAAGGTTGTTTATCTTAGCATTTCGTTTCGGATGGCTTCTCCATACGGGCACGGATGAAAAAATGTTCTAATGGACATGTCGCTTGGTGCTTGATGAAGATCGACAATACACTAAGAGGAGTAAAATAAAAATTCGAATTGGTGCAAAATCTATGGCCACTTGAACTGCACCTTAGTCCTCCCAGTGGTATTGATGTTAGCAGTCTTACTGCCTATCAACCGACGTATAATCGATCTCTATGTTACTTGATTGGGATTTCTTTTATCCTGCGCTACTTAGCCTTTAGTTTCTTTCACCTCTTGGAAATCAATTATATGGCGTCCCATCGATTTATCTGTACTTGCTTCAAATAATCATGAAAATTGTTCATTGTACTAATGAAAATTTATAATCTGTTAAGAATTTATTCGTTCGTGTTAATGTTGTATTTTTATCTTTTATTTTCAGCGCTTTTTTCTTCATTAATGTATGTATATTTTTATTTGATATTTGGTACCAAAGGACTTCAAGTTTTTTCTTTTGCCACTTTCATTACACTACACAAATAAAGCATTGTTATATTTTTACAAAAAATAATATTACTATGTTATATAGTAAATATTTGTAGACGGAATGAAAGTAAAATAACTATATAAAGTAAAATAACTTGTCAAAGCTTTAATTATATCATACATGCACTTTGCTGCGGATAAATTTTATTCTTATTTATAATTACATTTTCCATTTTAATTTTTTATGCTTTTGAAAACCACCTAACTTACAAGATGTGGTGATGTTTCACACCACCCCATATTTTTGTGTACTTTTTACATTTTAATTTCAAAATTCCCACTGGATTATTTTAGGCCTAAACCCTTCTTTCTTATTTCCCATGGTAACCGTCGGTTTTATGCATCACGCGCATCTCATAAAATATTATCAATCGAAATTACACCGTTTCTTCTGCCGTTAGTTAATTATTCTATCAACACTCCCATGCTTTCCTCCTCTCTGTCGCCGGCCGAGACATAACTTTTCCATCCCAACGTAATCTTACTATCGCCAATATTCAAAATTAATTCTGGAGATAATTTCACCATTCGGTAACCTCTCCTGCCTTTTCTTTTGTTAACCTTTGGCTAATTGTGGTTTTTATGGCGCTCGCCATCATAGGTTTATATTAGTTGTACTTAACCCGATGCACACGATTTTCTGCACCCCTCTCCGCTCTCTTCAATTTCTCTCGAACCTATGCTGCTCCGGTCCCCATAATGTAGCTCCAAGCAGATATTTCTCGGAGACCCAGGCGGGTCTGCCGAGGCGTCCTATGCGAGGTGCTCGTGCGGTCCAGTCCGCGGCCTCAGTCATCATACTATGCTAGAATCATCATTCATCATATCGCTAATTCATTCTCCGAACCAAACTTCCCGATTTTGAGACCCTCACCGAAATATGACAAACTGATGTGTACCAATGTTTCCTGTTATGGTTTAAACAGCGACCGAAAGTGTTTCAAAAATGTGCCAGTCCGCAACCTTGTGTGACTATTGTGAAAACTTGCATCCACAAAAATGTGTCCAATTTATTTTGAATTATTTGAACAGTTTCAATTTCCATACGTTAGTGCTGAAAAATAAATGAATGATTAGTTTAATGAACTTGGATTGTTTTTAACATCTTGCCAAGACACTATTTCTAGAAGCCTTCATTGACTGCATTTCCAACATCTAAAAAAAGGTATGACCGTTTCTCTACCTTTCTCCAGTCTAACTTACTATTTCACTCACAATCAGAAGAGTCTTCGTCGAACCTGGGTTATCAACAACTGAACTTAAGAAACTTCTCTTCGATACCCATTCATCCATACTTCCATACAACTACAATTTAAATTTTCACCATACAAGATAAAGCGGAGGACGTAGAGTAAATCCAAATATAGTTATTGTTGCAGAATAATGCTTGTTTCATAATGTCTCACACTTTGTGTTCAGTTTGTACAATTCTATTTTTTACTTAAATATTTTGGAGTTAATCACACCCATTTAATCCACCAACACAAAAGAAAACATAAAATTATAAAAATTAGGATTTGAAAAACAATTTCAAAAAATAATAACACAAACTGATTATGATACAAAAAATGATGCTTTATTTAAGTATTAAGACGTTCCCGTACACTTATTCCTAGCATTTACACTCAGTTTTTAAAATGAACCTCAAAATTATTTAATTGGCATTTTATAATCCCAATCATCTGATATTACGACTAAAACACTTCTAACCATTATCTTTGATTCAAACCGAACATTACATTCCGATCTCCTCATTACGGTAACAAACACGCACTTAATCATCACAGATCCCTGTCTTCATATCCCAACCAATCCATAACGAGACAAAATCAGCCACTTCTTTCCCCGAACCACGATTTATCAAACAGCTTATTTGCCTCCATTAATAAAACGACAAACTCCCCGTGTCCGCTGGAAAATTAAAAACGAACACCTCCAGGGTTCCTCCTCCTACCTTGACTCAGGTTAACAATACTGCAATCTAACTCAATTGAGACCCCGCGATCATCTCACAAAAAGACTTCAATTTTTATTGAATCAGGCCCGTTAGAATAAATGAAAACTCTTCAATATTCATTCCCGTATCGTGAACACGGCCTAGGCTTCTTTTGGGGAACAAAGTTTTCAGTAAACAAGGATCTTTCCGGGGCCGAATAATAAATTATTCATTAACCTCCTGCTGGTAATTGATTATCTTCTGGAAATGGAACCACATCCCACCCTCTAGCGGTATGCAGAGGAAACGTCCTCAGTAATTAACGCAATGTGTGTTGCGATCTAATCGCTAGCCTTCGACTTAGAGGAAGGGATTTCTTGACATGCGGAGATAAAAGAAAGGCTCTTTATTGTCTTGGGCTTTTCAATCAACTCACATTTAACCCGCGCTGTTTCCGCTCAAGATAAACTTAATATTAGCCTCAATGAATATTGTTCCTTCTAAGTGGTTTCCAAGAGTGAATAAAGTCCAAATTGGTTCATTCTTTGAAAGAATTTAGTGGTGAACCAAGGGAAAATGACTTAAAACTCTTTAGTTTATAATTCCAATCAATATTATGTTTGAAATCAATTAATTAATTAACAACAGTGGCCCTAGTGTAAGATATAATAATGTTGTTGTTTTAAAGCTCCCAGATTGATTTATTGAACAATATATTTTACCTTCCTTATCAATAAGGGATTTTTTAACGACTTATGCGTTTTTATACCTTCCAAGTTGACAAGAAAGTGGGAAAATTAGGGAAATTTAAAAATGATTTTACTGTATGATTTTTTTACTTTCTGGAAACCATTTAACCCAATTTTATTAAAAACAATTTCATGATAATTTTAATAGGTTTCTGATAAACCGATGTTTTCTATATTTACCTTTTTGCTATCGCACACACGTTAAAGGAGAAAGAAACACATTTAAAAAGCTATTTCCATGATTTCCTCAAAAACCTAATACACAAAACTTTGTTTTGCAACAAAATTGCATTATTTTTCAAGCACTAAATTAACTCGACTAAAGTTTAAAGCATAATTAAAAATCATCTAAATATACATACGAAACATTAAAGACGATATTTTTATATTTATCTTATTTTGCATAAATGTATCAATTTAAATTTTTTTGTTACAAATATCAAACAGTATTAATTTAAACATTTTGAAACAAAAAGTTCAATTGCCATTATAACCAATAAATACAAAACCAGCAAAAATAGTCTTTAGAGCTTGAATTAAATTTAATGCTACTATTTTATGCTTCTGGGTATAGAAAATACATTAAACATTTCGCTGTTATATTGAACAGTACATGTTCCTAGAAATGATTTTAAGGACTTTCGCACACAGGAATCCGTTCAGTTCTTTCAATTTCTAATGAGAATACTAACTTTTAGGCGCCAGACAAAAAAGATTTCCCCTTTTGTATCATTAGGCGGAACATACACTGAACCTAAATTACTCCGTTTGGAGATAAATGTTAGCTTTGGGTCACTGAGTCAAACTAACAATCAAATCAGTGAAGAGGATATATGTTACCTGGTTACAATTTAACCGGTCCATGCCACCCTGTTTAACCATCCTATGCATTTTCTGGTAATAAATTCAATTATCTCGCAGTTACATTTCCTTTTCTCATGCAACATTAAACGTAAAATGTTCTCTACGAATTAAATCCCCTTTGTATATCTTTCGTAAAATATTTACAAAACAATTGAACAAGTCAAATTTACCCTTGCTCATTTATTATCACATTAAGGGCAATGTTGCTTGTTTGATAATAAGTGCAAAAAGTATTCAGTTAACATTTAATAAAGTAAACAAAATTAATAACCAACATTTAAAAAAGGTCATTTCCTTTTGCTACATCAAAATAAAATCTACTTTAAAGCTTGATTGTGAAAATTTAGAAAAGGATTAAAAGTTATAAACCCCCTAAAAATTATAAAAAAACTCTGATACAATCTCCAGTATGCTCCATATATTGAATTATTACAAAAAATATAGTATAAGTTTGTTACATTCTAATAATTTACTTTGTTTTTAAACCGGATAAAGACAACTAATGGCAGACAATGGAATATACTTTATATCGAAATAATAATTATCACTTATTTCTGAGACATGTTTTAATGGAAATATCAGCACAAAATATAAAGCAACATATAGAGCATAACTTTTTTACTTTCCTTGTAAAATCATAATCTGTTTTATCTGAAAAACTTAAAAATTAAGAGCATTTTCATAATATGTAAAAATGCCTACCTCTTTTGTTAAAGTCTGAACATTTTTTTCCAAATTAGAAAGTAGAACCATTTATAGCGAATGATGTGATATTCCTGCATAAAGGTTAATTTAACAACAAATTTTGCATTTACGTAGATAAGTAATAAGTAAAACAAAAATTCAATTAAATTTTTTCTTTCCAATAATGTATGCATAATTTAAGTTAATATAGCAACAGTCTAATCCTTAAAAAGTTATTTTTTGAAGTAAACATGATTTTTACAAGTTAACTATACTTATTAAATATAGTAACTATTTATTTTGAAGTTTTTACACTTAACTAGTAGATGCCAATTATAAAAACTATTCAAATTTTCATATTTATGATCCAGAGTTTATGTTTTCATTTTATATAATCATTTGTGACATAATTAAAAAATTTGATTTTCTAATTAAAAGGAAATAATTATTTCAAGATTTTTTTTATTTTTAATTTACTTATAAATAGTCCACAAATAAAAGCAAGTTCATAACTGAATTTCACATTTTGAAATAGTCGTTTTCGGATTTATTTAAACAATAAACCTTCAAGTCAGAGGGATTTATTTCCTAAAGGTTTAACTCCTTTAACACTATTCTATGAAACATTTTATTTATGTGAATAAAGTGAAGAAAATCCATAAAGGATTAAAATTTTAAAGGGACTTAATTAATACCAATTTTAGTGTTATATTAACACTTTAAAAATCCCTTATACACTTAGCTGAAGAGTACAGGAATCAAATCAAAGCAATATTCAAGAGCGAATCCCTGAAAATTTCGAACTTAAATTACGTGCATTTTCTCTCCCGCATTTTCTCAAAGATATTGGTCAGATGCAAATAACATTTTAATGAACACACACACACCTTAACCTTAGGGCAACATTAGTCCAAATCGAGACTGCTAATTACGGAAACAATCTGGTTAGACTCTTCAGGATTCCCCAAATCCTCTATATTTCCAATATAGCATTAGGCATTAGTCCTCCTTTCAATCCATTAGACACCGACATTAGCATCTTAACAATACGCAATCCACAACAAAAGCTCCCCCAGAAAAAGAGCATCCACAAGAGTTGCATATCTTATAAGGACCCGACTGCTGCTAATTCGGAACAAATGTTAATGGTAGCCATAAAATAGTCGCAACTCTCTTAAGAGCTAGAAATAGATAATCTCGAGCTGGAGCATTTCCATTTTAAACAAGTCGAAGAATGCTATACAGGACTCGTTAGCAGTGGGAGCGAAATAAAATATTGGCTCCAATCGGAAGTCCATCAATTAGCATCTCATCCGGATCCTTAATTACCAAGATCAATAAACCCCCGAGCCAGCTCATTAGACTATGTCCAGTATCATTTCATCGCCCATTGATTTTGCAGGCAGATTTTTCAGCCTCCGGTGACTCTTCATTAACCTGCAAATCAACTCGATTCAACATCTCGGACCTAAAATAAACAGCTATTGATTTTCATTACGATAAAAATTGTTTAGGCGCGATCCCGCCATGTGTGTGTTTATGTTTGCAGGATAGGATGTCAAGGACTTAATTGAATTCTCAGGTATCAGATGGTAGTTAGTTGGGCAATAATCTTAGGAAAATAGCGATCGATTCGGTAGTTAAGACTGAGGAGAATATCGAAAGGAGTTATTTGCCTGAACTTTTACTGAGTTCCCTTTTCGATTCGATTCGCTACTTTCAAAGAAGAGCGCTTCTTAAAGAAGCGGATTTCCTTGAGCCAACGCCATTAAGTAGAAAAAACTACCCTGGTCCCTAATTATTGACTGAAAGGAAAGTTTGTTTATAATTCAAGTTCTCTAAAACAATGCTGGTAGAGTTTCGTTTTGTGGTTGGGAATTAAGAGGACGAGATTTGTCTTTGGGGCTTGACGTGCGAGACGCAATGGATTTTTTCTTGTAGCTGTATGTTACAACTTTTTTTGAGAACATTACTCGTAATAGAGTTCAAATTGTGTAATTTTAAAAGATATAACAGGATCGTAAAACTTACCGTAATAAAAGAAAATAAATCATTCTCCCAGATTTTCGGTATATGGAACCTAAGGAAAAGATAATCTTATAAACTTAAAATTTAATAGAGAATTTCAGAAAATACTGATGACTATTTTTGCTATATTTTATAATTTCTTATTCTCTATATAAATGACAGTTTTACTTATTTAACATTTTTTTTAAGTTAATTTTTAATTGTCATTAAAAAGTTGGGCTGGTCGGAAACAGGGCCTAGTAACGTAATGTGACGTCAGTAGTTTCGTATGAGCATTGGAATCCAGTCGATTAACAAGAGTTCTATTTACTATCACAATAGGGAATGCAACACTTGTGGAAATTCAAGATTTCGACTATTGGAAATCATTGATTGGGTTATAAAACGCATTTCTTCAAAATTTTAGATTTTTTAATCATTAGTGTTTTAAAGTAATTTTCAAAAATTAAGATCGCTAGAATTGGAGGTGTGGTTTACGGGAGGTCACTTTTGCTTTCTCTCGAATCTTAAACCAATCATTACTTTCAAAGGAAAGGATTTAATCATTGGAATTAACCATTGCTCATACGCCGAAGGCAGACGTGACATCCTGCTCAACACCCTGTTTTTGTTTCGCGAACCCTTCTGCGTATTATAGTTTTAAATTTTTAAAAATTAACTAATGATTTTATTTCAAAACAATATTTTTTAAAGAAGCTCTATCGAAATAAATTAAATTTGAAAAATCGCTGTATTCCCCATTATTTTTATATTTCGATAGTTATTTTTTTATTACTTTAAAAAAGATGGAACAGGTTTTGAGAAAGCGCCATCTTACAGTCTGCCAACAGTTTGAGTAGTATTTATTGTGATTTATTTCATTCAGATATTGAAATTTAAGTCAACTGATAAACTCTACTCTAACTTCCACGGCTAGGCGTACCATTGGTTCCATCACTAAGCGCCGAGACTGCTACGTCATCACGAGACCTACAGCGCATGCGCCACTGGCCGTTTTGGCCGTCCAAATATACACTTCGTAATTTTTTTAGGGCATGTATAAACTTTAAAATCTATTTTTAAATTAAAGCCATTTTAGATCGTAAATGATCATTGAAAGGAAGTTGAATGATATAAGTCTTAGTTTCTTACCAAAAATGATAAGAGGTTTCTGGATGTTTAGGGGTTATTTTGGGGGGACTGTATTGCAAAATGTTAATGTTTTAATAAACACCTTGATCTATGGGTTGTAAGACCCACAGACAATAAGAGACAGACCGGTCAATAGGCGGGGCTTATCCAGAGAGCTCAAGTGGCGCCTGCGACAAGCAGTACCGGCATTAATCGATTAATTTAATATTTTTTTTATCGAAATCCTTATACATTTTTTTGTTGACAAAACTTGCAATATTCGACTTCGAAAGTAAACATGAAGTTTGTGTAAATCGTTTAATCGTACTCTTTTAAATTGTTTTCAAGATTTATAAATCATTTTAACAGTGTCTTATTGCATTAAGACATTTTATCTCGTTTCTTCTCTATTTTGCAATGTATTGGAAAATCTGTGTTGCATTCTTGAACTTGATTTCTAAGCCTGATAGAATTCAGTATAATTCGCGTTAATTATAGGCATATGTATTAAATTCAGATGAAAATGTATACTAATATTATACTAGTATGTGCCTGGGATCTGGGATTCGTATTTGCAAAAGATATGTTCGTTTAGATTCACGAGGATTGCAACTTCATTTACACATCATGTTTGACTTAAAAGCGGCCAAGGATTATAACAAATATTTGAAGTTATTGAAATATGAGATTTAATAAAATCATTTAGATTCATTATTTACTTGTGTGATTCTTGATTACTTTATATTTAAGCTTGCATTTTTACAATCAAGTTTTTCATCATATGCGATCACTAAATTTTGTTGATGAACAAACCTTAATGATTTAATTTTCTATTATAATAGCAAATTTAAAAAAATTGTTGAAAAAAAAGATATTTTTTAATTTTAAAAACCATTTAATGGGCTTATGTGATCGCCAAGGATCGCGATCTTGGTGATCATATGGTCGATGGATTACGTCTTCGCAAAACGTCTCCATGGTTGCCAGACCTAAAAGCTTAACTGTAACCACAGTTTTAGTGTAGGTACCGCGGGTTGAGGGCGTTCGTGTCGTAGGCCGCCCATTGACTGGTCTGTCTCTTATTGTCTGTGGTAAGACCTATGACTAAATATCATTTGCGGGGTAACTCAATCAAAAAAATTTTCTAAGCTTTCTCCTCAACATACAAATACGCATTTTAAAACAATTAATATAGGATGTGAAACTTGGTGCTTCATGTGCCATAAAACAATAACCAAATCGAAACTTGGAGCATTGTCTGCTTTTATCAATATCCGCTCACAACACGACACTGTTTAAAACAATTAAAGCATAAATTTATAGAATGCAAGTACACGTCACATTTTGACATTTAAAGTTTTCGCGCCCCTTTTTTAAAGTCAAACTTTAAGTACATCGACTTTGTGAAATAGTCATCTTTTATTATTTAATCTACAGGGATTCCCAAAGTAATGCCGTGTGAATACCAACGAGGTCAGCGCGTAGGTTTTGAGTTCTTCCAAAGGACGCGGTTTAGGTAAAAATTCAGGTAATTTAAGAACGCTCGAGAGTTCGTTTCCTCCTCTGAGCTGTTTCCTCCTCCGCTCCGCATGTAACTTATCAATCAAGCACCATGACAAAAAACTAAGACAAAGCGGCTTTTAGTGAACAAGCATATGTCTCTACCCATCGACTCCTCACCTCTGATCAACCAAATCAACCAAGAATCCAGACATTTTATGCACACGTAACTCCCTCTATGGAGCTCATCTTTGGCACCTGGGAAATCCATTGGAGAGATAGACCACGGCAGTTCCCTATATTCCTAATTCCATGGTCCAAAGTCACCAAAAAGTGACTTTTTATCCAATATTAGAAGACGGAAGACGGCGATGTCATTATAAATAGACGATATTAGTCATGGCGTCACTTGCTTCTTTGGATACGTTGATTTCATCCGTGATTGGTTTCGTGAATGGAAGTAATTCCGTACGGAACCAATCACGGATGGAATCAACATATCAAAACAAGCAAGTGACGTCACACTGATGTCGTCTGTAGTCAATGAAGAGCAAAGGTTATTGCCAGGTGCAGTTTCCCAAAAACGAGGACAACCAAGTAAACGATTTTTAGTTGTTTTATTTAAAATAGCTGTAAATCAAAAACTGGAAATGGGATAAATGGATTTTTATTACAATTTTAAAGGACTTAAAAGAGTTTAGTCCACAGAGGAAAAATCCTAACAGAGGATCCAAAACGATATTTTCTAAAGTTGGATGGATGGGAGGGCACCACGAGGAACTATAAATGATTGAAAGAGAGATCGGCAGTATATTTTGGTGACCAAACCTGTGATTGTCTCTCACTCAGTCTGCGATTTTCGAAGGAGAAGGAAAACGGTTTTTTCTCGCCCAATCAGGCTTTTTTTTTCACGCCTCCCGTGACGTAGATGCGATCCCAGCGCCAAAAAAAGCCCCATATCCATCCAACTTTTCAATTTCCATTAGCGCCTATGGCCACTGACTCTCTGTTCTAGTAGGTACTCTATGGTTTAGTTCACCCAAATAAATATAATTTTAGGTTTTATAATTATTTTTTTATTTTGGTTATAGTCTTTCTGTGGCTATTATTAGGTTTAATTCTGAATTTTAGTTGTTTTATAAAGTAAATTTGATATTTCGATGTTGGCAACGTTAAGTGTTCTCTTTGGCGAAGTTTTTGAATTTAGCGGAAAGGTCGACTGCGTAGTTCCTAAGTACTCTATTATTATTATGACTTTACTTTTACTTTCAATAAAAACTTTATTTTTATCCTTAACCCTTTATTTACCAAATTACTTTCGGTGCAAGTTTAGTACTGGTGATGCGCCAAGTTTATAGCGATAAAAGTCACTATATAGTTACCCCAACTAATGTTAAGAGAATTATGTGGCTTCTAAATATGGAGCCAAATAGCCAAAACTCGCCAACCATCAGCAGTTCTAAACTTGAGCCAGTGGTACTCTCAAGTACCGTCTGTAAATAAAGGGTTAAACTTAAAGATATTTAACTTCACATGTAATGAATTTCTTGTTCAATAAGCATTACGAGTTTTTACCCACATGGCTTGCCTATTTTACAATAGGATGCCGTTAGGAATTCAGTTGATGAATACATATTATGTCAATGGTATCAATATCAATGCTCCATTAAATATCTTAAATGGCAACACGCATCAATTAAAATAGCAAATACAGATCTACCTATTTAGATTAAATAGGATTTAAAAGATAGGAAAACGTGTGCACTTGTTGAATACAAAAAGAGAGAGTACTCCAAATTCAGTTAAAACTACACCTTTCTTCAAATATACTTTTTTGAGACCACTCTCTTTGTCCTATGAATCCCCCTAAAAGCTTCCTCTTTGTATGCTATTTCAGGTTTTCTTTTACTTTCAACGCTTTAAATTTGTCATAGATTTCTTCCTATGCTTTTACTTCAACACCCTCTTACAAATTTCAAAAAGTGCTTTATAAAATAAAAGTAATAAAAAAAGTTTAGAAATAATTTGTTTTTCTGTTTCGGAACTTTGTACGATTGGATTTCATTTTTATTTGAGGTTTAAATTTGTTCGTAGAAAAAGCTTATTTCTTTAAGTAATTAGGAAAGAATTTCCAATTTGGTTTTTATGAAGTATTAAGTGCTTGATAAAATCTCATGGTTTTGATATCATAAAATATAAGGATAACATACAGGGTGTCCCACGAGAAGTGGCCCAACCCCTTTACCTTTTGAACCCCTAAAGATATAGTCATGAAAGTGTGGTCTAGGTATAGTAAAGTGACCATGCTCTATCCGATGAAGTAACTTTCAACGCCCTCTAGTGGAAACTTTACGAGTTATTTTTTTATTTTGAAAACTATGTGAGGTAGGTGAAAAAAGTCAATGACTAAGTTGTAGAGAAGCATCGATTCAGTAGGAAAAGACACCTTAAGCAGAAAAATATCCTGAATAAAACCCCTAAAACGCACGCTCAATTAGATTGAATTTACGTATATTTCACGTTTTAAAAAGTTCGTCACGAGGCAAAGTGAGAAATTTTCAATTTAATGAACTAATAATACTTTTAGTCATTTACTTAAGTCATAAAAATAAAAATTTCTCATTTTCGCCTCGTGAGAAGCGTTTTAATAAGTAATATCTACGTAATTTCAACCTAATTAAGCGTGCGATTAAGGGGTTTTATTCAAGATATTTTTCTGCTTAAGGTGTCTTTTCCTACCAAATCGATGCTGTTCTACAACTTAGTCATTGACTTTTTTCACATACCTCCCATAGTTTTCAAAATAAAAATTTTAACTCCTAAAGTTTTCGCTTGAGGGCGTTGATCAGATCATCAGATAGAGCATGGTCACTTTACTATACATAGACCCTATCTTCATGACTATATCTGTAGGGGTTCAAAAGTTAAAGGGGTTGGGCCACTTCTCGTGGGACACCCTGTATAATGCAGTTGAAGTTAAAAGTTTGAAGGGTTTATAAATGTGCTTATTTTAATTCAAGACCGCGAAATACTCATTGTACAGTAACGAGGAATAAGACTGAGAAAGGGGAGAGATAATTTTAAGTTTTAATTTAAAACTAATTTTTATAAAATCATATTGGCATGTTTTATGCAATATATTATATAGCCAATGCCTTAATAAATAATAATAAATGTATCAAAATATGTACTAATTGAGAAACATTAAACATGGTCACAGTACACTAAATGGGTATTGAATATTAATTTATTATAAATACATATAGATTTTATGAACTACAACCTTTGAAATAAAAAAAGATGACCCAAACACTTTCAAGAACAAAACTTTTTAAACTTTTAATAAAATCTCCTAGCATCTTTCTCTAGAGAAGTGTAAAATAATCATAAAAATATATCCTTAATTTTTAATACAAAAACTTAAAAATATTTTGATTAATTTTTTGAATTATGAACATCATTGTACTCATAACACTAAGAAATTCAAATTCTGTTGTACCGTCCCCTTATCATAACGAAGCATACCAGCAAGAATCTTAATTTAATACAATCTTTATACCTTGAATCCTATTTCAAAAAGGCAATTTAAGCTTTTTAAAATATTTCACTTTTTTTTTAAAGAAATTCTTCCTGTTTAAAAGTTTTTGAAACCTTAGAAATAAAAAAAGAGTAGTTTCATGTCCTGGGTAATATTTTTCTATCTGTTATAGGTATGTAGTCTGATGCAGTGTTTTTAATGTTTTTCCTATGCGTACAATTGGGAAGTAAACACCTATTGAAATTAGCGATTTTGACTATTTTATCTAAACCAACCAGTTCTAAATATTAGACTATTATACTCTAAATAACCAGTTTTAATTTTTTTCGGATTTTTTAAAACACTAATTAATTTGCAATCCTCTTTAAAAGTTCCAAAAGAGAAAAGCCGGGCGTGACGTCACAGTTGCCGATGAGATACTAATACAAAGGAGCCGCGGTTCACTCGAACTGCTCTAACCAATCGAGTGCTCGAATTTCCCCTCTCTGTTTCCAAACGATGACATGTTCGGCAACCCTGACGTAAAGCGCTGAGCTACTGCGCATGTAGCTTTTATTTATTTAAAAAATTAACTAACGATCGGATTTGAAAAATGTCTCCACCGATTACACTGGGGAACAGCCATTTCGTTGTCTTAGAACTGTGACTTGTTTTTGAATCACTTTTGGCCCCTGAATCCAAAAGTAACTGTAGTTTTTGTCTGTCACGTCCACTTTTTTGGCAAACAGCCCCGCCCCCTTTTTACGTTTTTCAATGGCTTAATGACTTTGAATTCGATTTTCAGAGTCAAAAATCATTACTTTAGTCTTTAAATTACACCCGAGAGGACAAGAATGGTTACAGTTTCTAAAATATGAAAATTTGTAGCCAATGGATAGGTTAAAGGGGTTATTACCCCCCTAAAAAGGCAAAAAACTCGTTAAAAATGATAGTTTATTTTACGCTATTTTTTACACTTATTTTTTACGCAATTCCTTTTCAAAAGGTCCTAACCCATCACCAAGGACCCAAATTTAATGAAAATAAGCAGCAATGATTTTTACAAAAAGCGGTTGAGGCATTAGCGCCCCCGAAGCACCCGCGGAAGGGTTCGGAATACTCTCTTTCGCTTAGAGAACGCGAACACCTCAACCGCTTTTAGTAAAAATCATTGCTGCCTATTTTCCTTAAATTTGGGTCCTTGGGGAAGGGTTAAGACCTTTTAAAGAGGAATTGCGTAAAAAAATAAAGAGAAAAAACCCTGAAATGCAAAAAAGGAACGTTATAAAGGATAGAGGTTATTTTAAGCTTTTCTTACTCTTATTTTTTATGCAATTCCGCTTTAAAAGGTCTTAACCTTTCCCCAAGGACCCAAATTTAATGAAAATAGGGAGCAATGATTTTTACTAAAAGCGGTTGAGGTGTTCGCGTTCTCTAAGCGAAAGAGAGTATTCCGAACCCTTCCGCGGGTGCTTCGGGGGCGCTAATGCCTCAACCGCTTTTTGTAAAAATCATTGCTGCTTATTTTCATTAAATTTGGGTCCTTGGTGATGGGTTAGGACCTTTTGAAAAGGAATTGCGTAAAAAATAAGTGTAAAAAATAGCGTAAAATAAACTATCATTTTTAACGAGTTTTTTGCCTTTTTAGGGGGTAATAACCCTTTTAACCTATCCATTGGCTACAAATTTTCATATTTTAGAAACTGTAACCATTCTTGTCCTCTCGGGTGTAATTTAAAGACTAAAGTAATGATTTTTTACCTTGAAAATCGAATTCAAAGTCATTAAGTCATTGAAAAACGTAAAAAGGGGGCGGGGCTGTTTGCCAAAAAAGTGGACGTGATAGAAGAAAACTAACAACAGTTTTTTCTAATCAGTGTGCCCATTGAACTCTAAAACAGCCAAAAAATCTAAGTCAACAGAAATTATGTTACAAATTGTTCCCCAGTGTTATCTTCGTTTATGGGAATGTGTTAGGCAAAATTAAATTTTAAAAAGCGTTAACTAGCCAATTTTTTCTATGAAAATGCATAGATTGAAAAATATAATATAGAATATACTATTATTCCTTTTTAATATGTGAAACTGAATGTATGCTTCTTTATGAGTTCAAAACACATATTTGTTTACTTACACTCTTTTTAAATAGTCTCTTCTTCAAAGAAAAGATGTTTTAAATCTAAAATATAACTCTCTGTTATTGTTCCATTTTTAATTACTCTTCAATTAGGAATTTATGGAAGTTAAATTTTTCGATAAAAATGAAAGGTCATTTATTCATTCGATAAATTTTTGCGATTACTAATAAATACTGACGATACATTAATATATTTAAAAAGATATTTATAAATTTTCAAAATGAGAGATTTTTCACAAAATAACTAAACAAAGCTGTAAAAATTTAGTTGCAAAAATATTTGAATAACAAGGCTGTTAAGGAAAAAAGGAACTTCAAACCAGAACTCTGGATCGGAATAGAATTATTATACAGGAAACAATTTGGGACAGAAAAAAATCACTTTAATAAATATCTTTTGAATATTCGATATATTAATCTTGATGCAAATACTTGTTTTTCTAATAGCTTTATGAGCAATAAATTTTAACATAGTTTACAGTACAGAAGTTTACTGGTATGGTTTGAGGAGAAAAATATGCAAGACTTATTTGTAGATAATTTTGAGTAATGAACTGAAAAGGTATAAAGACGACAATAGGAAACCATTAACACTAGAACCGCCGGCAAGTACCGCATACCTAGAACCGCCGGATGCAGTCATTTTGACTGCTAAGCTTTTCTATCAGTAAAAATAATATTTTGAGCTCGAAATTGCTTCTAATACTTGAAGAAAGGATAAATAACAATAATTCAATTAATAACCAACACATTTATTTAGTTTTGCATCTTAAATTTCGTTGTAAATAATAAGAAATAGGTTATTTATACTCATAGAAAGTTCTAGCCAAAAATAAAAATTATGAACAAAATATTTCTTGAATAATTATATATTTCTCTAAAAAAATTTCTCACAAACCCTAAAAACTTAATAATGAAATCATAAGTCCGTTTTAGTGCGTTTCAAAAATCAACTGTCTGTATTACTATGTAAAGCAGTATTTTGCCCAAATAATTGCATAAACACTTTTTTCCACATAAAAAGTAAGAACAGTACAGTAAAATGTACTTGGTTTCTTTTCTCATAAAGGAAATAATAAATATTTCATATAAAATTATGAAAAAGGTGTGGGAAATCAAAAACTTCCAGCAAGTGTATATACATGAATTTCTGGGATTTATAATGATATATTGATCATTTGCAGCTGTCAAAACCATAAAATATAATAAATTTGTTTGAAGAACTTCTCTATATTTCTTAGAAAGCATTAACTGTAAGAATTTAAGTGGTAATGCAAGAAATAGACGCGCTAAACATCCACCAGTCAAAATGACTGTTTTGGCGGTTCTAGGTAGACCAATAAATATCTCTGGAACGGCTTTTCAAAAATAAATGAAATTTGGATGACGTATATAGAAGCATAAATTAGGAAAAGTCACGAAATCACAAGTGTGTAACTCAAATATCTTTGAAAATATTTAGAATCAAAAACGCAAAACAGTCAAAATGACTGCTCTGGCGGTTCTAGTGTTAAGTAGATTTTTATAAGACCATTATAACTACACATAGTGTATATAAACCAATATTTGTTAACAAATGCAAATAACTAATTTCATTTCAATTTTCAAAAAATATTTATTTTATAGATGAAATAAGTATAACTGTGCACTATGTTAACTGTTTTTACTTATCTTGATTTATTGAAACGGCTTTCAAATCGCCGACATTGAATGAAGTAACTTAAAGAATCTCGCTTAACTGTTTCAAGAGTCATATATCAAATAGTCAACTCACTTTGTTTCTTTTATAAAAAATACATGCTAACGCCAAAGCAAAAATAGCTCTAGTAGTAAGAAAAACCTATTTTTTCCCAACAGTTTCTGTAAACATAACACCGCAAGGGAAATGAGAAAACAAAACAAATTATAAAAAGTTACATCCCCATAAATTTCCTGGCTACTGAATATGCATGAGTAATTTCTTTTCTAGCATAATCATTTGCAAAAAAGCATTGAGGAAATTCGCAAGAATATATTTATTAGTCTAGATTTTCAACACTGAAGAAAAAGAAAACAATATTTTCTTCCATATAATTCTCATCAACTCTCCTAGAAGGAATTTTGAAAGAAAAACTTTAAGAAATAATTTTAAAGTACAGTGGATTGCAACACATCATTTTTATATATACTAAATATTTATAATTTTATTTAGATTTTTTAAATAATAATTATTTTTCCGAAAAGTTTTAAATACACACAGGACATACTATGAGAGAAAAAATTAAAGATATTTTTAAAAGCACTTAAATATATTATGGAAGGACTATGAAAGTTTTTAATACCCCTCGATTTAGCAACAAATTTTATTGTCAAATCCAGCCTTGTAATGCTATGGAATGCCTTGTAATGCTTGTAAATGCTATGGAATCGATTTCTAAAGAATAATATTTGGTCCCACCTTCCTGAAACAATATCTAATTACCGCCTAAACCAAATATGATAACTTAACATATTTGAGATACCATCAGTCAATTTATAATCCCATTTCTAAATCAAAGAACCATATTTTTTTCTGAATAGCTTAAAACAATTTTCATTCATATTATTATATTTTTATTGTTTATTAATTTACACTACCCAGTAGGGTGTCCCAAAAAACTTTTTTTCAAGTAGAGTCTGTTTTCAGTCATATGGACACCCTCAAGCAAGTTTATGAATTTTCCATGGGTGAATCGCTCTTGCTGTATGATTTTAAGGATACTTTAGGGACTTACCTAAATTTCAAATATTTTTATTTTTTATACATGATTAAATTTTATTTTCAACTTAAAATTTGGTAGTTATGTTCGTTTTAAGAGTTAAAAGGCTTTTAATTTTTTTTCATTAATTTTTTTCTCTTTTTTTAATTTTGAAAAAAACTTTTTGAAAATCATGGTCATGATGCACATTAAATCAAGACAAAAAATTAAGAAACAAAATGGGATTAATTTCAGATTTTTAAGTTGTATAGTTCTAGAGCAGGCATGGCCAACCCGCGGGCCGCATGAGGCCCTCCGGGTCATTTTGTGCGGCCCGCGAAGCTCTCTGAAAACTCTCCAAAAAGTAGCTTCAAAACACTTTTCAGCACACTAAAATTCAAATTTTTTTCGGGGGAGAGCCCCCGACCCCCATAAACCTCTTATATCAGGCTTTGCCAACCCGAGGCCCGCATGCGGCCCGTTTTGAAATAATTTTGTGGTCCGCAAGAATTTTTTTTAGTCAAAAGTTAAAGTTTTAGGGTAAGTTAAGGCCCCCAAATTCGGACAAAGGGTACCAAAACACGTGAAAGTCTGTTAATTAGAGTCATATTTCCAAAAATTTTTCTGGGGGAGGACCCCCCAGATCCCCCTTTAGTACTAGGAACTCTATTGTTCACAACTTTTTTAGGATATTAGTTCAGTCAGGTGCAAATCCTAACTAAAAATATATTTTAATTTATGCATTGAACCAATTAAATATGCATTAGGGCATGAGAGGAAGATTTGGGTGTACTTTTTCCCGATGAAAAAATCTAGCTGCAATTTGTAGAGAAAATTTGGGTCCTCCCGAAATAAATTTCTATAAGCGCCACAGGCTCCTTATAGTTTCGAGTTATTCCAAGTGTTTTTAACGGCACCTGTTTAGTTCCTATGGATATACTACAGAAGGTATTCTTGGGGTTGCTCCTTAAGGTAAATTTAAATGAATATTTTATTTAGGAATCTGTCAAACTAAGCAAAGGATCTAAGAAACTCCCTAATTTATATACCTAATTTATTCAATTTACTTCACTGTCATTCTGTGCACCTAATATCCTAAAATTTTATATGCGGCCCGCGAGAGTATTGTGGTTTACCAAAGTGGCCCTCAACAACATTTGGGTTGGCCACCCCTGTTCTAGAGTAATTAGCTGTTTAAAAATGCGGGATAAACAACCTTACAAAAGTTTTTTGGACATTAGAAAATTACTACAACCAAAATAAAGGCAAAACCTGGAACATTATAGCTATAACGTTAATAGTTTCTTATAAAAAAAATCAAGAACAAAATGAGAGGGTTTGATCTTTGGTTTTTTAGTTGTTTTGTATAAAAATCTTCGAATTGGGACTTTTTCACTCCTCTTGGTCATCGCTTTCTAATTAAGATACAGAGCCCAAACTTTGCCTGAATAGTTTTCTCTGTAGGTCTAAAAAATTGATGGGGTGGCGTGGCAATTTCATAACTCTTTATTTTTTCCCATAGAAAAGTGGGCTGGGCCACCCTACTACCCAGTTTTTATTATTATTTAACATTTTAAAAAAAGTTTTAGCGAAGTTTAAATTTTTTTCTATATATTATGCTTTTGAAACATCTCATTAAGTTTAGCTCTTTTTATTAGAAATTTCGGGAATTTTGTTTTATTTTAGGTAGCTGTTCAGACCTTATAAGGATTTCCAACACTGATTATATCTGTTAACATGGAGTTCACATGTTTACATGGAAAAGCTGATGAAAAGTTTCAAACCGTTAATAGCATATAAAACGTTAAGATAATCTAGGAATGAAGTAAGCACGTTATAAATATGAAATTCAACATCGAAACAAAGTAGATCCCTGTTTCTTTAGTGTTATTAAAATTTGAGTTCGCATAAAAGTCACTGAAGTATGTGAAAAGAAGGTCTTTTATCTGATGTGATATTAAGTTCATGAAACTGTGAGGTTCCTTTTTCATTTTATAATAAAATTAGTCGGATATTAAAACCTTCATTCAGGCGGAAGATAGATTAGAGAGCTTGGATACAGAACAGTAGGCTGTTATTAAAAGAGTTTTAATTTTCTTCAAGTAGATAAAAAAAGAATGGACCCTAATGAAAAGCAAGGAAATAACATAAATAAAACCATTTCTGAAGAGAAGAGAAAAGCGGAAAGAAAAGCTGAAACCCAAGATTCTGAGACAAATAAAACAAGGCAAGGCGAGGAATCGCAAAAAGTTGTAATTTCCTTTTCAGCGAGGAATATACATGAATGTTTCTTTAATGAATAGTTGGGCTTTAAAGCGATTAAAAAAAGGATTTGTAAGCAATATTCTGCAGGCTGCAATTAGATAAATTACTTCAATCCTGCGTCTCACGGTTTCTTTTGCCCATTAAAAACATCTCGAGCAGTTGTATTGTTTGAGAGCATGATTAATGCTATTTCATTTGATGGCGCACGCGTTTCCCAGCTGTACTTCCGAGTTTCTTGATTAGGTGCTCAATTTGGTACTGTTTACTAATAATAAAGCGGCAAAAAAGACCTTGTTCGCCGGCTGTGAGAGCTGAAATTATGATGCTCTTCGTGATTTATAAGAGCAAAAACTGCTGTTCTGAGGAGCATCGAAAAAGCAAATCAAGATTTCGTTTCGGGACAAAAGAAGCGTTCTTCGGAATGTGTTCATTTGGAGATTTCTGAAAAGAATTGTTGTAGAAGTGAATGAAGTGAAAACTCCAATTGACGGAACAAGAAGGTTTTTTTGTGGCGTATTTCCCTGGTTATGATCGCTATGAATGATTTAATTGCTCATAAATGTATGTGGTGGTGATAACAAAATTTAAGAAACCATTTCGACGCAAACAAAGCGAAGCCTTTTTAAAATGTCATGGGAAATTTTTTAAACGATGAAAACACTTATTTATTAGAATAAAACCATGTCAAATTGTATTTAAGAAATGTTAGTTCAAGTAAAATGGGAAATTTCGTAAAAGAAAATATTTGTCACTTAATATTTGATTATATGTTGTGTATAGTAGAAGCTCTTATGAAAATCAGATGTCTCACCTTCCTAGTGGTCACTGATTTGGCATTGTTTTATAAACAATGAGTATTTGATATTTGTTTTGTTTAAAAATCAGCGACTATAAAATAACGCCAAATTGGCTTCCGTTAAAGACTTTCTCCAAAGTTAACTCTTATAAAAGGTGAAACATCTGTTTTTATTAGAAATTATGTATATATATATGAATAGGAACTGGAATATGAAGTTTACACTTAATCAACAATCCTACTGTAGAAACCGGGTTTATTTTCCAGTTATTTTTCCTCCGTTTTAATTGCAGCTACCAAAGTCTCTATAGTTCTGCTTATTTTACAAGAACTGATAAATTGAATGGAAATCTCAATTCCATAGATCCTAGTTTCAAAACATGAACTGCACTCCCCTAAAAAGAAATGGGGAAAGTATTCTTTACATAATTAAAATTCTAGCATTTTTCTGAGAAAGGGGGAAATAACAAGAGCATAAAAATAACAAAAAGAGAGTGCAGTCGATTTATTTGCAATTAAATTGTAAACTAACAAAAAACCCTATATATCAATGGTTATCTTTGTCACATTATTACAAGAATGATATTTTTATACATATAGAGGAATATTATGTTTTATGCTGTACTTCTACTTCTTTTATACTGAATGAACGAAAAGTATTCTTATACATTTTTAGATAGTCAATATCAAACTAATGGATACAGATATTGTGTTTCAGGTTTTAAATATAAAATATTTTCTCCCTATTTATACAAAGGATGAGATATATTCTTTAAATTCCTTTTTAAACCTTAACCTTAAACCGAAGCATACCTCAGTTTGTTTTGTTCTTGGTGTGCTACTTACCATTAAGTCGATACTGATGACGATACGATAGATCTTTATCCAGAATTAATAACCCTGAAAATCAAAATTTCAAATAGCTTCTGCTGGTTTGATATTTCCAAAATATTTGCTTCAACTATTCATTGCTTAAAAAAAAGTCCACGTCAAAATTTTCCGGAAGATCAAGTTAATAAAACTCCACTTCCAGAATTTAATGTCTCTTCCCTAAAGGGTTTAAGAAAAGTAAATAAAGTAAAACAGTAAATAAGAAGAAATAAAATGAAGAAAAAAGTTGGATGCTATATACGGGTTTAAAAATTCCATAAAGCAATTTTACTTAAAAAATTTGCAACTTGAAATGTTTCGTCTCTTTTGAATACTTAACTTTTCCTGGTAAAAACTCGGTTTTCCTCTTTATAGAAGTCTAAACACAGTCTATACAATAACTTACTACTACAGTTTTAACGAAAGTCTTTTTGGTTAATATGATGTAATGAAAAGAAGAAATGGTATATGTTAAAGCATTTTCCAGAAATTTTGTGAATAACAAACAGTTATTTCTCCTAAGAAAGAGTAATTGCTGAGTGAAAGAATAAAACAAAATAATAGAACGAAATGCGAAAGAATAGAACAAAATGCAGTATTTTTTTAGCCTTATATCAGAATAGAAATAAATATACAGTTGTTAACAGTGTCATCAAATTGTGTAGTAGTTTACTTAATAAAATACCTTTTCACATGTGAAATAACAATTTAAAACTAATTAGGAATCATAATTTTACTCAAAAGTTTGGAGGAAAATAAGGATTTCTAAAACGTAAATCAGAAACACACTTAGAAAAGGTATTTAATTTAAGTTTAACAAAAGTAAGTTTATAACTGCAACTAACAGTACATTTATATTGTTTCTAATGGTTAAGCTAATACTAAAAGTTATTTGTAATAAATATCTTTTAAAATTACTCCCTTAACAATAGGCACAATTTAACTCTGTATTAGGTCCATTACTAGCTAATTCCTACTTATTGGTTATGTTGTATATTCCTTTATTCCCATATTTAATGCTGTAAAAGGTATTTTTATATCTAATTTTCCTATACATATGTAATAAAATCGAGTGTGAATTCGATTAGGAGAACTAAAGCTTAAGTGGTAGCAATAAGTAATAATGAGGAAAATTACCAACGCCTTAAGCTTCTCACAAAAAAAGGTAATAGCTTTCCTATATTGATACAACTGAGCTGATCAGTACAGTATATGCTCAGCTCTGAATAGTGTTTGGGTCCTGTCATTAAGCTAACGAAATTCTCAATGCACTGAGCTTCCAAGATAGGATGGGGAAAGGAGGACCAATTTGCGTTATGTTAATCTTTCCGAATAGAAAATTAAAAAGCCAATACTTTCTCCCGCTTTTTTCTACTTTCTAAGAGCCTTTTCTCGAAACTTGGCATGTCTTGAAGAAGTTAAGAAAGAGAAGACACAAAAAAACTAAATCCTCCATTAACTAGAGAAAGAAAAGAAAGGGACTGATGTTGGAAGCAGAAAGGCGTTCAGTTTAATTCTCTTTCAGTAAAAAGAAATTGTTAAAATTGGCTATTCCTCTACCAATCAATATGCTACCACTGAGGAGCATTGTATGCACTGCAGGAAAAAAAACGACCAGAGGAGCTCTTTCTATGATATACTTTGTGAGAAAAGTTTTCCGTTGGTTAATACAGACCCCCTTTAAGGCGGAGAAGTTCTGTATTTAGTTCTTCTGAGACCTCTTTTTCATATATTTAAGATAAGGTTCTTAAACTTTACACTTTTTATGCGTTAAAAATAGTTTTATTCCAATTTTTAATAGTAAAAGAAATTCGTTTTACAAGGAAAAACTAATGTTATTACTTTGTATATGTTAGCTAAATTGATACTAAATCTGTTTTTCAGAGACTATAAGATAACCTTATAAATTAGGGGTCATTTATTAATTACGTAAGGGTTCCGAGGGGGGAATCCCTACATACCCTTACTTGGGGGATGGCATTCAAACCCATTGTTACGTAAGTTTTTCCAAGTTAATGTAAGCAAATTTCAATTATTCTACTCAAATTACTATTGAATAACCCCAGAAAAACTTAAAAATGATGACGATCTCAATGTATTATCTAAACTTTAATTATTTTTAAAAATGAAGGTATATCAGATGTATCTTTTTTATTGGAGTAGCATTAAGTTAAGATAAAAAATAAAACTGTTGAATCTATCTTCCTTGTCAAAAGTCAAAACAAAAGCAAAAAGAGAGAGAAATCTTTATTAGTTTTGGTTTGAACTTTCTTTGTTAATCATTACTTGCGCTGATGGTTGCCTTGGCACCGTGTCACGAAAAAACCGTTCAATGCAAAAACCGTTCACAAAAACAAAAAAACTAATAGCTTTACACATGTAATAAATTTGTATTTTATTGAACGGTTTTTTCTGAACAGTTTTGGCATTGAACGGTTTTTTCGTATATCCTTGGCACTATAGGTTTTCAACGCTTTTCCTTTTCAAACATTTTATTATTTTGAAACACGAAATGGAATCTTACGTAAGAAAAGGGGGCAGGGGTTTAAAAAATCTTACGTACCCTTACATGGGGGTAAAGGGGGGGGGTTAAATATTGCCAAAATCATCCTTATGTAATTAATGAATGGCCCCTTAAGGCTTTAAGCAAGGAAACAAAAACAGAAGATGTTGAACTTCTTAGTAATTTTTTTATTTATAATTATAAATCTTAATTATTTATTAAATTTTTAATATTATAAAGCAGTGTCGTCCAACCCGTTGCCGGCGGGCCGCATCCAGCCCTCGAAGAAATTTTTATGGCACTCGCCACAAAATGTGATGCTCAATCAAACAAAATAGAAGGTTATTCGTTTTTCAGTTTTTATTTCAGAAATGTGTTAAAACTCCGTTTTTTCCCGTTCAAATTTTTAAAAATATTTCAGTGGAAAACCCCTGAACCCGCATTAAATTGTTTTTGACTTGGTTGCCGAAAGTGCATTAATAGAAGACATAGTTGGAGCAATAGTAAAAGGAGTTGTTAAGTAATTAGAAGCGTTGTGTCTATGTAATTAAAACTCAATTTTGCTGATAACTAAGTTCCTGATTTCTTGAAAAAAATCTTCTTTGGATATGAACTAGATTAGAATAAATTACACTTTTACCTATAAATCATACTTAAACCTTAAGCTCTTCTTAAGCTTTTAAAACGTTATGAATCACTTATTTTCTAACGGTTTTCTCTCTTCACTAATAGACTTATTTCTTTTAAGAACAGTTTAAAAAACAAGAAATAATTTGTTTTAAATTGAATTTTGTGTAAAATAGTGTATAAAATAATACATACAGACAATGAAACTGCATTTTTTGCTTGAAAATCAAAGATTCCTGACCTTTTGTAAAGTTTTAAATATTAAGTATAAATACTTTTATGATAGGAAAATATTTTTATTTTAACATAAAACACTAGAATTTTCTTTCGACAAAAAACTTTTGAAGTGATGAAATATTTTCCACAATTAAAATGTGTAAATCAAAAACTTACGGGATTTCTCCAGATTTACCTTTTCACAAAAATGAACATGTTTTTAGGGTACACTATTGTCTCTAATTTTTTATAAATAAGCTTTATGCTTCCCTACCTCTTCGTCACTTGAGTTTTACCGTGATAAACTTTGAACCATCAAAAAAATATATATATTACTTTTTTTCTAGTTTTTGCAGGTTTCACATAAGGTATGGATGAAATCCCATGTTCTTTCCTGTCAAAAAATCTGTTGACAGCAATTAAAGCGTGAAAACCTTTTTACAAGTTGGAGTCAACTGATAATTTTTAATGTCGTTTCTGATCATTCATTCGTCAGGCATACCGTGTCTATAATGCATGTTGACGTTGAAAATATGCTGACACTTCTTAATCATTAAAAAGGCATTTTTAAATTTTTTTTTGAATTTATATATAAGTAGAAATAAAGAAAACAAGGATGTATTACAGTTTTTTAATATTCTTGCAAAACATATGTCGTGGAAAAGGTGGAAAGTTTTAACTTATTAAATTCATAAATCAGTTAACTTTTAATGCACTGAATTGAAGATAAAACTTTCAAATATTTTTACTCCAATAATTAAATTAATTTTTTTTATTTTTAAACCTACTTTTTTAACAGAAAAAATTTATTATTTGTATTTTCCCTAAATAGGAAAAGTTTTACCTTTGTATTATGTTTTCTTAACATAACTTCTTTATTTTCCTTTTTAAAAATTCATAGGGATGAATTTTTATCGGTTCAATACTTTTCAAATTTATAAGAAAATTGTATTTATTTCTCTCTTCTCTTGTTTCAGTTGTTTTCGTATTCTGCAACTTTAATCTATTTTCACTGCATGATTATACGTTATGTTAAATTATTCCGTATACTACAAGTAACTCTACAAAAATACTTTTAAGGATAACCTACTAAAACGAATTAAATCTCACATTGCAGAGAAAACACACACGCAACCATACTAAGTAAAATTAATTTTCCACGTTGAGTATAAAAACTTTAAACGCTATTCATTACATGTTCAACCAAGGTCTAGAGCAGCATTTTTGAAATCCTGAGCTTCCTACATGCAGCTAAGTTTATAAGCTATGTCCATTTATTATAGATAACTGCAGCAATTCTAATCTCCATGATATAACTGAGCACCAACAACGAGCTAACTCCAATGTAAAAACTATCTCTTTGTTACTGCAAGCGTTTTGTTGGTTTTCTAATAATATAGGGAGAGTATATACCACTCACTGTAATACTAGGACTAAAGTATTGATCATAATGGCACATTTGATTTTAGATTCTAGTTTTCTCCCGAATTTTAAAATCTGAATGAACATTTTTATACCTTCCTTCTCTTTATCTTGCCAAAATGTTATTGGTAAGCAGTAGTAAAATATTATTATATTCGTTAACATAAAATTGCATAAATTCATTCTTATAAAGCAATGCAAGTTCACATAATTTCTCTTATTCGTTCACAAACCATCAAAATAATTGCAAAAACCATTTTTTAGAAGCATTATATACTACACTGAGTTCAGAACCGTTAAAAAATATCGCGTCCCTAAATCCCCTACCCCTCTCTTCTTGCAAAGTAAACAAAGCAATAGTGTTTGTAGAAACGGATTTTGAAATTAGGAACTGAAAAGTAAATTTCAGTCTGCGAACAAAACCACAGCGATAATAGCAACGGTTGGAAGAATTCAGAGCGTGATGTAACGATATTTACGGGCCCAGTTTTTCGCATCCCCAGATATTATCAGCAAACTCAAACCTTTATTTCAGGGGGAAACGCAACAAAAAGCTTACATTACGCTTGTATCGCCCTCCGTTTATTTGAAACAAAGCGCCTTAACTCGAAGAGAAAATTCAATATTTTCTGCAACCTTGCCTCGGAAGTTTAATAAAGCGAAAGAGGGAGTATCGTCAACACAATCGAGAAAAAATGCAAATTAATTGAAAAAATATAGGTTCTTCCCATGTAACTGGAAAAACCCAAAAAACTACATACCTCAACCTACAAACGGTCCAAGTAGTTACAATTAATAAGTACTCAGTTTCTTTCCCCATTCCCCTTTATTTTCTTTTGACTGGATAATTAATTATTATTTCACGTTGATATTATTCCTAGCATGCTTATCTTGAGTTGGATGGATACGTAAGAAATTAATTAATCGAATTGTGTTTCATAAATATTTCATACCTCAAATATTTTAGAGGGGCTCCACATTCTATTTCTGGGGGGAGAATAATTCCAAAGGATGACGTACCAGATGGATTTGCATTCTTATTCTAACTTAATATGATTCACGCAGATTACAGGAATTCAAAATTATGCGAACCCTTCGAGTTCTCTAATTAAGTACGAAGAAATGTGAATTCTTCACCAATTGGATGCATAACTATGAAATTTTACTTTTGAGAATTCATATTTGTTTGCTGGACTTGCTTATTAAGGTTTAAAGCGTGACAATGTTAGATATGGAATACACGTTTTACCATCCTCTATAGTATTTGATCAAACGTTTGTTTATTTACACTGTTTTAATCAATAAGTAAAATACAACGTCCCCATTAGATGCCTGTCTATAAATACAAAAGGGGAGAGTTTTCATTTTACACAGTTAAGGCGCTTACAGCAATCTTATTCCAATAGCTTTATGGAAGTTAGCTCTTTCTTGCAACAAGTGCCTCAATTATAACCTCTTAAAAAGGACTATAAATTAAAATTATCTCAAATCAAAACTAAGGAAACTTGTTTTCAATTTTACTCTCAAACCTTTTAAAGATTCTTCTACCTTTTAAGTGTTTTTTTAAAAACTCATCCGTAAATCTACTTCTGTTTCCCAACTTCTTAAGGGAACCAAGACGTCAACAACCTTCAAAAAATCGATTTTCAATTTTTGTTGTAAAAAAGTACGTTTCATGCTGATTCCAAAAATTTATAACATGTATAGGTTCAAAGCTAAATAATCCATTGAAATCCACCTTTTTTATGTAAACATGAACCTCTCCACTAGGGTGGAACGAAAAAGGCCCAAAAAAACTTTTTTCGAATATTCAATTAGTGATAGTGCGGAAAAGTTGCCTTAATACATCAGTGTCAATATGTGAAAATCTGAAATTGATCAAAAAATATCTTGAGGTGCCTCAAGAGCCTTGAAGTTTCAAAAAATTGTCACTTTTTCTACAAAACAACAAAAAAACAAAGATTAAACACTAAAACTTTTTTCATGATTTTTTTATGTGAAACTACTACTATCAGAGATATAATGGCACAAGTTTCGTTTCTTTATCGCCCTTCATTTGGGAGAAATATTTTTTTTAGAGTTACGCAAATATTGTAAAGTTGTTTTTCTTGCATTACTAGAAGATATAACTCTGGAACTATTCAGTTTAAAAACAAGAAATGGAGCTCATTTTGTTCATAATTTTATTCTCTTTGTTTCCTTTCTTCTTGTTACCTTTCTTCACTTTTTTTCACAATTTCAAAAAAAATATTTAAAAAAAATTTTAACCGAAAAAAGTTATTAACCTGTAAAAATTTAATACCAATCAAGAAATGCTTTGAGATTATCACAAATTACTAAAAAATTGTATAATTCTAGTTAATTTCAGCTATAAGTGCTTCATTAATAAACATTTTCAGTTAAAAGTTTTCTTTTAAAAGCATTAAATACTTTCACTAAATACTGATCAAAATTGCTTATAGATTGTAGTTTTAGTTAAGTGATTCTCAGGGGTCTGCAAACTATCTATACTAAATATGAATTCTTAACAATTACGGTAAAGCTTTTACTGTTTTTGTCTTATTATACTTCAGGAATTATATAAGTAGTTATGGTTCTGCTACAATAAGTTGACACAGATTAGAAATAAAAAGCATATATTCAATTAAATATTAAAAGGAAATATAATTGATTACTATTGATTAAAATATAATGATTGTTATTTATGACTTCTGATTACACAATGGTAAGAAATTATAACAGTTTTTGAAAACAATCAAGAACTAAAACAACGAAAACTATTCTTGAAAAATTTCTAGTGATTTATTCTATTTTACATTTAAGTTGACCTAGATTAGAGATAAAAACACATAATGATTTTAATTAATACATAAAATTTTAATTGAATTATTTATGACTTCTGACTACACGATATTAAGAATTTAAAAAAAGCTTTGGAAAATAATCAAGAACTTAAACAACGAAAACTATTCTTAAAAAGTATATAGTGATTTATTCTATTTTAGATTTAAGTTGACATAGATAAGAGATTAAAAGCACATAATCAATTTAATTATTACATAACATTTTAATTGAATTATCTATAACTTCTGACTACACGATATTAAGAAATTATTACAGCTTTGGAAAACAATCAAGAGCTTAAATAACAAAAAATGTTCTTAAAATGTATATGATGATTTATTCCACTCTAAAATGTTTTTTCGTTTCAAAAGATTTGATAATTTTGTGTGATTCCAATTTTGACATGATAAAGACATCCCGAACTTTTCCCCCGCAAACCGCGGAAGAAGCTTCAGTAACTAACTTCACCAGTCTTTCGACACCTTGAGTGTGGCATGGCATTTTCATAAATGGCATGAGTGGTTCATCCTCCCCAGAACCGCTTTTTACATTATCAACCAAGTGTTCCAATTCACTGTCTTGCATGTGTTTGGTCAAGGGTGGCTCAGTCACTTGACACTTCTGCCACTTTATAATATCTATGTAATCCGTAGCAGCGGATTCTATGTCTGGGATATTAAATTTTCTTATTTGAGCAGAAGGTTGAGATCGAGCTTTAAGGATTCGCCTCAATGCCAGCTCGCATATTCACACATCCCAACGGTTTGGTCCTGAGGAGCTTAGTGCGCATGCTCGGGGAGAAAAAAGGGATCTTCTTTAGATAATTTCTACCATCAATGAATCCCCGCTGGTGCAGTGGTAGCGTGCGTGCTCAGCATGCGGGAGGTCGTGGGTTCTGTCCCCGATTTAAAGTTTTATTAAAATTTCTAAAAGAACCAGCTAAAATAAGTCCACACGCATGCGCACTAAGCCCCTTTAGGACCAAACCGTTGGGATGTGTGAAAATGCTGCCAGCTCTTGAACACTCTTGCGTTGCCAGAAGAAGATTTTCAGGGGAAGCATAATACCCGTTTCTTTGTATTACAGGATCTATGACATCCAGCAAAGTCTGAGGAAGGTAACGCGATAGTTTGATCAGAGCCATAGGTGTCGTGAGCCTTCAGTACAGTAGGACTTAAGCTTGATGCTGAACCAGACAGCAGCATACACTTTAACCACATATTCTGCTAGTATACATAAATTTTCGGATGGTTTGTGGGTTGATATGTAGAGTCTGAGAATTCTATTTGCCATTGTAAGCCATCTTGAATGGGCTAAAAGATAATCGTTCTTTTTCTGTGTTTTGATAAGGGGTGTTAAAAACCTACTAAAATTTCTATTAATTATATTTTTTCTGCACGATTAAATTAGATTTTTAACTTGAAACTTGGTAGAAATGTTTATCATAGATAAATAAAAATAAAAAAACTATAAAAATAATAATAAAAATTAAAAAAAAAAATTACATTTTTTCACATTTTATTTTAAATTAAAATTTTTTTGGAAGGGGATTGTCAATGATTCATACCACTGTAAAGAGAAAAAAATATCGGACAAAAGGAATCCAATTTCACGTTTTTAGGTTTGATAGTTCTAGAGTTATTGATGTTTCAATAATGCAAGAAAAACAACTTTACAAAATTTATTTGACGTTAAAAAAATATTACTACCAAAAAAAGGGTGATAAAAAATTAAACCTGGAATATTATATCAAGAATAATAGTAGTTCCTCATAAAAAAATAATAAACAAATTGTAATGATTTTATCATTGGATTTTTTGTTGTTTTGTAAAAAAACAGCAGTTTTTCGAAACTTTAAGGGCTTTGAGGCACCTCAAGATATTTTTTGATAATTTTAAAATTTTTAACTATTGATACTGATGGCTTAAGGCAAATTTTGCGCCCTATCACTAAACGATTTGACAAAATTCGTTTTTTCGTTCCACCCTACTCTCCACCCACTTGTCTGTTTCGTTTTTTGCATTTTTCTCAGAATGTGTTTTTTAAGTTTTTGGGTACATCTCTAGAAAAATCTATCCATTATATTTTAATGAAATTTGGCATGAGCTTTCGTAATATAATTCTGTATTAAGTGCATCCATTTAAACTCCAAAAATATATTTTTCTTAAAAATACTAATTTTTGAAAAAAAAACAGGCTCATTTTCTCTAAGTTCAAAAAATCAAAGTTTACAATTTTTTAACATACAAAATAACCAATTAAATTCTTAAAAGTTGAATGCATTGCAATAAATATACTTTTCTGCACATAAATTTTTATTTTATATGGTGTTATAAGCTGTTGAAAAAATAAACGAGGTACCTAATCAGAACCATACTTACGAAAGCTCTTGAAAAAGTGTACTTTTTGAAAATTAATATTCCAAAAACTAATAAATTTATTTTAAATTGTTTTCCATTTGACTAAGAAAGCTTTATAGGCTATATGTTTCATTTTTTTGTTTGTGGGAGCTTTTAATGTTAACTAAAGAGGTACTTTTAAAAACCATAATTTTGCTTGTTTTGCGTTGTCGAGAACGTCTTGGTTCCCTTAAACTAAATGGGTAGTTAGGGTAGATTGCCCAGTGAAAATGAACACTTAGCAGTAGGATTTGCTATTTTCTCATTTCAAGCATAATTTTTAGGTCTTTTTTGGGGTCAATTCTTAAAAACAGTGCTTCCATACAGTTTCTTCCTCGGTAATATGGTAAAAGTGTTTTCAGATCGCAGAAATTGATAGTTTTGTAGGTGTTTTATTTTAATGAAAAAACACTGCGAAATACCATGTAAATGAACAATGAAGTAGTCACCAGTTTTAGTAAATTTGAAAAATCTATAATCTTATTTGGTTTATATAGTGTTAAATATAAACCAAACAATGCTTATTAACTTTTCCAAGATACTAAAACTGGTGACTAATTTCAGTAAATCTTTTCAAAATGAAATTCTATACTATCTTCTTTAACGTTTTGATTAAATTGTTAATTTGGCTACTAAGAGAGCTATAAGCTATCTCAATATAGACCCGATGATCACTATAAGATTGGAACACCTTATTCCCATGATCCTACGAGGAGTTTTTGTTTAAAACTAAAGCTCTAAAACGAAGTTTCTAAACAATTTTTCTGGTCAACATACCCCATTCATGTACTGGAAGGCACAATTTTAATCCTTGGGCATTACAACTAGCTTAGTTTATATCATTTTAGATTGAATAAATTAAAACCACGAAGATTCACAAAGTAGGCCTTTTTCCCAGTGAATGAACGGCCGTTCATTCACCAGGAAATGTCAGTATACCGCTCCAGTAAATGAACACTCCTTTATCTTCCCCAATTTTCAAAATATACAGTTCTACATAAATATTTGACAAAAAGTACTTAAATAATTAAGAAAATCTATAAACTGTACAATTAAAACTCAGAAAAATATGACTGAAATATGTCAATTCTTAACCTGCTGGTATCTTTTTCGTTCAGCAGCTGGGTAACTATTGAAATATTTTTCAGAGACACAATGGCGATTGTTGAATGAACGATTGTTCCACATTTATGAGATCTTCCTGCAACTACTGAATTATATTAGGAGCTTCCAAAGCAATTAAATTCATTTTACTTGAAATTATGTGGTTGACTGTTCGTTCACTGGGCAATTCACCCTATAAGGATAATGACTTAAAATTCGCTAATAGTAAAGGAGATACTTGTGTGATTGTCAAACTAACATTTTACATCAACAAAGATGGTTTTATTGTTGTTTAACCCTACAGTGCATACTGTAGCCATTTGGCTACACGACATTTTTCCCCATTTCCTACTCGAACTTCCATTTCCAAACGACTACACCATTCAATAAGTACAATAAATATAACATTTCATTGTATTATCACTTTAGATTGCCAGTAGATGGCAGCAGGGGTACTATTTTGAGACATTTGTTAGTAGTTAGTGAGACGAAAGTCAAGACACAGAAAACGCCAAAATATAAGGACCATATAAATTAAAATAAAAAATTTCAGCTTGAAAAAAAATGTTTTGAAAATATAAGTTGTTTTTTATATGTTTAGATCATTTGGTTTTATTTCACTTCATAATTACAAATTAATTTCACAAGGACAAAGTTTTTTGTTAATTAAAAGTAGAAAAAAATTAAATTAATTTTGTTTAGTTTTTTTTTACTAATTTACTCCATAATAGAAGTCACATAAATGATTTTCAAGTGACTTTAAAAAATCATGCATTGTAGGGTTAACCCTTTCACAACCAAGGCACCCGAAATTGTTATTGGATCCTATGCAAACTTTGGGGAAAAGGTTTGACTGTGGAGAAAGGTTAAACATCTCTCTCTCTTTTACCCTTTTGATCCTGGTCGCTCCACATTTTCCATAGGATTCAATAAAAAACCCTTAAAACCACCAATTTCCATTTAAATCTAACAAAAGTTATTAAATATGTTGTAAATGAGGGTATATTGATAATTTTATTACATTTTTAATGTTTTTATATCAAACTTCATGATGAATGTAATTTTATAAAATTTAGGTCTTTTTATTTACTTGGCATACAACAACAAACTAAAACAATAGTTAGAGATTGGATATTTATAGGGAAAAGTGGACCTAAACTGCAAACACACAAATCTACACTTTTAGAACAAAGTTAAAATCCGCCTTATATATATCATTCTAGGCCAGACTAGATAAATAAAAATAATCTGCTGCAATAACTAAATAGTTTGGTGCATTAAAAGATAAATTGTTTGGTCCGATGCTGGTTTAAAAGTTATATTTATATATAAATAACAGAAGACAGTTTTATTTAACCATAACATCACTGTAATTCTATCTCATGATTTTTTTCGTTCTAGTGTGGTATAAACAATATGTGGTTAACTTATAACAAATAGTTCATGTATTACATGTGTTTACAATTAAGTGAGACGGTACTTTGTCTTTGAACTTATATTTTTTTAAAGTGGTAATCATAATTTGCTATATAGTTTTAATAGGTTTTTATTTTCCCTTAACCCTTTCAATCCTATGGAAAATTTAAAACGTCTAGGTCTGAAAGGGTAATGGTAATACTACATGATTATGTAATAACTTAACATAAAAAACAAATTTTATTTCCATAGTATTGTTAAGCACGTTGATATCATCCAGTAGAATATTTTGATATTGTCATTGTTATCTGCCAGTGTTATTGAACTCCCTACGAATTTGAAGTGCATGAAGGGAAATACTTTTATGTCTTATAATAAAATGTCCAATGAAAAATATTTCATTGAATAATATTTAACTCTTTAATTTTAAATACTAGAAAATAACAGTATTTTTTGCTAAGTACATTGTTTTAAAATATCCAACATCTTATACGGTCTTTAGTCTGCTCATTCAATTTAAGAGGAAAAATTGTAAATTTCGCCTAAACTGAGAACTTTATGTATAATATTAAGTAATAACTCACACACAACACATAGAACAGATTTATCTACATAAACTGAAAAATAAAATCTCTAAAGGAACATAATCTACTCAAAAAAGGTTTTAAGAAATAAGAGAACAAATTTACTGCCAAATATAAAGGGTTTTTTATTCGGGTCTTCACATACTCGAGTTTATCTTTCTTTAGAGAAAAAATAATCTTAGAGTAAATGAATAGGTTTATTGGAAACCTTAGGGGAAAGTTTACCAACTTTGTTCGGTGACAATGTTCCTGGTATCAGGTAGAAAACCATTCGTTTGATTACTTTAATGCTATTTTCTTTACAATAAATCCGCTTACCTACCGATCTTCAATCCAAAAATAATGGTCATAGAAAAACTCTAACATTACATAACTATTTTTAGGTTAACCCATAAAAATTTAATAAATACAAAAAACTTAAAGAATAGAAAATAGAAAATGGATGAACTAGAAAAACTATACAGACATTTAGGAAATTTAATGAAAGTTTGTGCTGCTTTTCTTTACTAGAAACTGGTAAAATTTTTGAAAACTTCATCTATTAAAAATGTTAACATTCCTCACATTTTAACTTCTTAATATATTTATTTTATATATTCACCTATAAAAATTTAATATAATCATAATAGTATATATATGGGCAGAGCATTATATTTTTCCTGTACATGTTTAGTAAATTTAATTAATACAATAATGATACACTTAAATCTCATTTTGGCATCATACTTTTTTCTATTATCATGAGTTATCTTGTCGTTTTTTAGTTAACTTAAGGTTAAGACAAGACTACAAATTATATATTATTTATAAAAAGCTTGTTTCTTCTCTAATATCGCTGTTTACAGTTAAAATTCGTTGAAAAATAGGAAAGTTAAGATTTTACATGTATTAGGTACTTTGTCTAGAAACTTTTCATAAAAATTGATTTCAACCTATTTAAAGTTTTAAAAAGGCATTTAAATTTTAAATTTAAAATTTTAGGCAAAAAACTACGAATTTCCCACTTTAAAAAGATTATGTTCTATGTCATCTAGAAATATTCAGTACGTAATACTAACTACGAACAAGAGTAACTAGAATTTAATACGAGAATTTAAATGATTTACCATTAATTAAATGTACTATATGGCACAAAAACTGTCTTTAAATAGAATTAAATATTGTGTCAAAAGCAAACTTAAATCCTTCTTGTTAAATTCAGATAAAAAATATAACATATTTCCATATTGTTAGAAAGGAAATTAGGGACTCCATTTTATATATTTTATTAACATCTATCTTACTGAAGATTTTTTTTGTTTGGTAGTTATACACTTTAAACTTAACGCACTCTTTAAACCTTCGAATGCCTTCATCAAATTAAACTTTTAAATGTTACACTTAAGTTATCTTATGTTCTTATAAGAGGATCTTAAGTTTTTATACTTAGTTTATGTACTCTAAAAACTAATACGCATTTGATACTACATAAAAACCTTTTCAGGCTTATGAAGCACATTTTATCTTGTTCTTTCTGCTTGAGAAAATTGATTAAAAATTAACAATATTAAAGACTAATAAAAATTGTCTGATGCTTAATAAGTTTTTTATTGTAATAATATGAAAAAAAAACAATATGCTGGTTTTTCATATAAACCATCATTGGAATTAAGCTTTTGATCATTAAAATTTTTTATCACAACGTTTTTTGTTTGTTTACAATTCCAGTAGTGGAAAATGATTATTAATTTTATTTTTTATGACCAGCTCACTCTTTAATGAAATAAAATTCTGTAGATATTATTCGCTACCTGTTATTAGAAAAATACCATAAGGGGATGAATTTTGCCTTTATAAATTACCCTTTTTATATTATCCTTGTAAAAGTGAAGGAAAATAGAATACCATATCCAGTCGATACGATAAAAGAATATTACCCTTTTCGTCTGTTTCTTGTTAAATTCATTTCCAGATTATAATTTTAGTCATTTAACCCTTACAGTCCTAGCCGCCTAAATTTTCCCATAGGGTTCAAAAGTAATCTCGGGCAGTATAGGATAGAAAGCTTTAAGAACTAAAGGAAAAAGTTGAATGAGTGCTCAAAAGCAGAACATATGCCCATATTTTCGTTTATGCACCTTATTTTAATTTAATTTCAATGAACACATTATAAACAATTTTGCTTTTCCTGTATCACATCGAAAATCTCAGCAGATAGAAACGAAATATATGAAAGAATTCGGCTTATCCTATTATCCGTAGCGAATTAAATTTGGCAATGTTTGGCAACATTTAGAAGGGCTACAAAATTTTAGTCTGATACAGGAATAAATTATTTGTAAACATTAAGTGTCATGTAGGTTTTGTCTTATAATATTTTAAACAGCTTAAATAAGGTACTGTTTAACAAGACTGGATTAAAATAAAAATATTAATGATAAACACTAACGGCTGTATTCTATGCTTTCTGATCAGCAGTTAAGGTGCCTGCCTACCTAAAAAATGCCGTTTTTGACCCAAAATTCAAAAAAAAATATTATCTTATTTCAAAAAGCACATCTTTAGCTTTCCAAATCAGTTTAAATTTTGTCTTTATCTTTCCTGGAACCAAAGTTACAGAAATTTTACTCACAGCTAAATAGGCATTTTATTAAGGAAAAAATAAAGAAATTCGCGTTTTTCTCAGAATCACATTTTTGCTATTTTCCTTCTCCGCAAAACTGCATAACTCAAAATATTATGAATGAATTTCTAAAAAAACTTGGGCACAGTACTTGACATAATATGATTTAGGAGTCCTACTATTTTTTTGGTTGTAGGTGTAAAATTTTTTTATTTTATGAATAGTAGGGGAGAGTGTTGTACCTCTGGACAAAAATCACGTTTGGATTTTTCTAAGACAGGTAAAATCACATTTTTACCATTTAAAGTGCCCATCCTATAGTCCTAACCTTAGCAAATAGGGTAATATTTTTTATTAGCTCAAATCTTTAAAAATGGATTTTTAATTAATTTTAATTACTTGACGAAATTTGTGTCCATAGGTACAACAACTTACTCTCCTTATGGACAGACCCAGTTGTACCTAAGGACACCCTTAAAAAGGAGAGTTTTAGTTGAAAAAGCTTAAAATGAACATTTTTATTGATTCATTACCTTTTAATAAACTATTTCAAGCATTTTTAAAATTGGAAATATATTTTTTTAAAGTAATGTAGTTTTAGATCGTAAATGATAATAAAAACGAAGTTGATTGATAAAAGTCTTGATTTTTTACCAAAAATACATAAATCACATACGATTTTCAGATTGAAATTTGAGGTAATAGTTTCATCAATCACTTCATCAATAGTTTCATCTGATCACTTCACTGATCCAAAAAAACAATTCGATCGACTTAGTTGCGCAAGCATTTGGTGGTAATAACTTTCGCAAATCTTCTTCGGTGGAAATTTTAAGTTTTTTGTTATCTTCATACTTAAAAATGCGATAGGGTGATTTAGATTTTATACCTTATTTTACATTAAATTCAAAGTAAAATCAAAAATTTTGAAAAATAGTTTAGATCACAAAATATTTGATTTTTCATCTAAAAATCACTTGAAAACAATCGCCGACTATCAGATAATCATTTAGAATTAATTTATTTACACTTATAGTGTCAACACTTATAGTGTCCGAAGGTAAACACCAGGTGTTTTTGAATTTAAAATTCTATAAAAAAATAAAATAATTGAGATCTGACGATTTCTAATCTCAAAAATAAAATGTCAAATTCTCGGGGATTCGCCCCTTATATTTCATTTTATTGTATTATAATTATAGGAGAAGAAAAATATTAATGTAGTGATGCACTAAAAAAAATTTGAGCACCTAAAACAGTAAATTTATTATATTAAATTTAAATATTATTTTAAAGAACTGATTTCACGTTAGCAACTAGATAGCATCTGTTTACATTCAAATTCAATCACAAATTCAAATTTAAATTTTTTGCCGAATTTTAAAAAACGCGGTGTGGCTAAAGGTACAACCGTCCTTAAGGTACAGCACTCTCCACTATAACTTAAAACTTTACTGAATTTTGGTGGGTTTTTTTTCATTTTTCACGTTTGGTTCTGTAACTTTTGATATTAAATAAATTTAGACATAAAAGTAGTAGGCCTCCTAAAATATAAGTTCACGAAGATTACAAAGTTTACAAAACAAAAATATCTTCATATGAATTTGAGTTATGATGATTTGCGGAAAGGCGTTTTTTCTCGATTTTTATGCATAAATTCTTCAATAATATGAAAATTTGAATCAATATTTAATTTTTATATTTTATTCATAGTTTTTAGATGCATTTAATTTTATTAACCACAAATTAGATCAATATTTTAATTATTAAAAAAAGCCTCTATAGGAAGGCAGGCACCTTAAACAGCAATCTAAGTAGGATTCCTCCAATCAGAATCGTCCATTCCTTCTTTTATTGCTGGTTAACCACTGATCAAGTAGCACAATATGGCCACTAACGAGCTACAAGGTAAAATATTAAATTTAAAAGATTTATTGGTGAACTTTAGTATTTAGGTGGGCAGTAAAATTTGAAACTTGAGAAGGTTGTAGATTTTGTCGGGTTATTTAACCCTTTGAATACGGCAAAAAAAATCAGTTTAGTGCGCCTCATTACCGGGAACAGTTATTTTTCCTCCAAGTTATTATTACGATGAAATAACTTTTTGTAAGAAAGTCTGAAGGCCCGTAATTTGAAGAAAATAAAGGTGCAAAAATGCAAGAGCTAAGCATTGGAATCGAATGAATAAACTGGCGAAAGTTTCACTTAAACTTTATAGTGGTGACTGTAGTTTTGCAACAGAAATGAATAATTTGGCATAAGAGTCAACAATCGAACAATATTGGTTATTTTCCCGCTTGTTTAATCATTTGGGGAACTGAGATTAGATAATCATGGGATCACACAAGAATCCCGATGCGTTTGGCAGCGCAACTTGGCGTTATCTGTTCTTGGATGTTTTTCAGTAACTGGGACACATGTTGTCCCAGCCGTAATTTCAAAAATTTTCCTGCCTGGGACAGCATATGTCCCGTCCAGTGCGAAAGGGTTAAGCTTACCACATTTTTTGGGTCCAACCCAGGACATGTTTTTTGAAATTTTTTAATAAGTACCATATCAAATCATCTAAGATTAAAAACCAAGAAAAAGCATTCAAACATTAAACATAAACTGTTTTTCCACTGACAATACTTTTTAAAACTATTTGATTGACTTAATTTTATCTTAAAATTCACTGAAAGTAAGTTTTCTTAATTAATACAGACGTAGAGTAAGGATTTTTTTTTTATAAAAATGTTTCGCAAATCTTAAATTTATAAAACTTCCGACATTTTTTGCAGCCCGGAAATTTCCCCGGACTGCTCTATAAACCCCAGTTGGACCTAGATCTAATGCTGGTGACTGGTAATACTAAGGTTATTGCTTTTGTTAAAATTATTTTTTATATTGTACCAAAGACATCTTTTATTAAACCAAAGCAGTCTATTTTATCTTTTTCAGGTTAGAATTTACTTTTTTTTTATTAAAATTCTTGAATTCTTGTCCTATCATGGTATGCTCATTCATTTATGATCTATATTTTCATAGTAAGCTTTATTTGCCATTTTCGTTAGGATTTTCAGTGTTCATTTAATTTCCTGAATGTTTGTATTTTCATGTTATACTCATGCATTTTTTATCTATATGCTTTTCATGGTATGTTTAATTTGTATATTAAGATTTTCTATGTTTTTACCTTTGCCAATTCTTGGCGACAATCGTTTTGGAGTTGGCGACTTTTTTCAATCAACCGGCACTCAACCTGACCTTCTCAGGTTTTAATGAAACTTTCAGGAATTGTTCCCTTCTGTGATATAAATGATAAAATGTTTTTATTATTCAACTTTATCAGTAATTTTTTTTGTTAAAAATTTTTGAAAAAAGGAAGAAAATGCAATTTTGCGCACTTTAATGTATTAAAACTCCAGTTACATTTGTCCGAGAAAAATCTATCACCCCTCGTTTTAAAGATAATTTTGCAAGCTTTAATTTGACATAAAGTTTGATAATGTACATGAAAAAAATTCACTTTCATGATTTTTTAAATAAAAAAGATTTTAAAAAACAATGTTGGTATCCTTTAATTATACATATACAGGGTGTTTCAAAATTGCGTTGCACGGCTTTTATTCGGAACCAACGACTCCTAGGGTCATGGAAGTAAGGTCTACCCCTAGGTAAATGACCCTGGAGAATCCATTGAGATGACTTACAGCGCCCCTAGCGGCGAAATTAAAAAGTTAAAAAAATTAATTTCAAAACAAATTTTTTTTGAAAAACTTTTTTATTCAATATGAAAAAAATTTACAGAAAATTAAACCTCATAAAGTCTTCTTTAAAACAATTGGTTATAGATTTTTGTGCGCTTTATAGAACGGGAGTTATTTAAAGTTAAAGAAACACAAATTAATTTTTTTCAAAATTTCAAAAAAAAATTTATAAAAAAAATTACAGAGAAAATGATTAATCAAGGTCCTTTTCCCGTTTGTATTATAGAAGAAAACAATCCCTGAAAGTTTCATTAAAATCCGAGGGGATCAGGTTGAATTTTGCTATTTTTTGGTTGATTTCACATGGAATGACCCATATACTAAGATTTTACCAAGAATTCAATGAAATGATTCTTCAAATTTTTATCTTATAGTTCATCTACGACTGCCAGAAGTCCCAGACTCACCAAAAGTAAAATAGTCCAGATGATCAACTCGCATCCCGCAATTATTTACTTTTCAAGTTTTCAGGTTAACTATTTTTATCAAAAGATCATTACGTTTAGGAACATACATATTTCAACTAAATGAATCAATTTTCGTAATTTATAACATTATAGATAATCTAAAAGGTCACCATACTCAAATATATCCTCTATAGAAATAGTCCTGAATAAAACAAGTATTCCCAATCTGCATAACCAACTGAATGCTCTTTGCCCTTCGATGCAATTTTTGTTGATATTCCATCGGAAGTTTTCTCTACCAATCATTTTTCTCCCCGTATTGGGAGCCTCGGTCCTGTAAACATTCTCCTGGAAATAGGTCACCTCAATAACAAAGAAGCCAAAGAAGTTGGTTGGTTCTTTTTATGGTTAAGGTTTTCGTATAATGGAACTGTTCTCGAATAGGATTTCGCTAAAAGAACAAGAACACCACTCTTATACCAGCCATCACTTTGCTATTATCGCTTATATATTTCTCCGGGTTTCTCGAACGATGAAATACGTTCTAGAATATGTAAATAAAATCTGGAAGCGTTTCTCATTTATTATTCAGCGCTCTATCTTTAATGGTAAATTATAGCTTTGTTCGATTGTCAACGTAGGCTTTTTAGAAATTGATAGTCTTATTTTCCTCAGATTGAGAGATAAATTTTTAATGCATTGATTTAGCATTACGTATTCATACTTTCAATTACTATTAAATGTAATGAAAACAACTTGTTATTGGTGTATGTTTTATTGAATGCCGTGCTGTGAAATTCGTTGTGATTATGGTGTAAAATGAAGTACGTAGTAAAGTATATTTATAACATTTAGCCGTCGTTGAAAATGTATGTTTTGATTCATTCTATTGTATTTGTAATTATCTTTTACTCAGTATGCTGAATTTCACAAGTATGAACATATGTGTTATGGAAATTATATTAAGTGCATTTTGTGATAAATTTAGTTTCAACAAAATTTAATGTACCTATATGGAAAGATTATTTCTGCATTAGAATTCTGAGATAGGGACAAACAATATAAAAATTGTTCTGAAAAATCACTCATAGAATTTTAACAAACTATTTATACATTTCTATTCCAGTAAAAATTCCAGTTTTTATAAAAAGCTTTTTTTCCATTTGAAATACATCTTGTTTTATACTTTAACAAATGCCCTACCTTTTCAATCATTTTTCTGTAAAAACATTTTAAAGTGGAAAATTGCGTAGCTATTTATTTATTTGCCGGAACAGTAGCAACAAATAATTTTTATATCCTGATTCAAAAAAATAAGCACATAATAACTCTCTCAAATAAGGAAATATTTTCAAAAAGATTTTAATAAGATCAGATTTCCTGTAGTACACAGTACATTTTCTAAAAAAATCTCTAATAGAAATTATTTTACATTTTCGAGTACAACTTTGATAAATAATAGAAAAATGACTGCCAAAGAATTAATTGAGCTTTACTCTATATGTATGATACTCTCATGATATTTAATTTTAGAAAAGTGTATAGCAGTAACTATCAAACGGATATTTTTATAACAAATTTATATTTGAATTCTAATCTAAAAGTTCAACCAACTATATCTCTACAATACGTAAATCCCAGTATTAAGCTATGACATAGCATTTAAAGATGCAAAGGCTAAGCCCTCTATTGAATGGCAGTCCTGGAAAATCGGGCAACTGTATTCAATATACGGGCATAATATATTGTTCCACATCAAAACTCAGAAACAAATGTCAGTATTCTCATCAATCGTTTCCATTCAATTGTCTCCGGAATTAATATAGATTAGTTACGTCTCATTCAGCAGTGTACAATTCACACTAATCGCAAACCATGTTTACCGTATCTCAAATTAGGTTCGATCACCTGCTAATCACCCTTCTATTGAACCATTCGCAAGATAAATCTCGAGAACTTGAGGGAGTACACGTAAGTGTCCCTGTTGCAACTCCCCTGGAGAGCCGTGATATTCCACCCGAATGTAACAATTCCAACTGAAGGAAGCCAAATTAAATGGAGTGCCAATGTAGATCATTACTGCCAATAAACTTCAACTGGTAATCGTCGGTAGAGCTAACCGCACCTTTTGCCAAAGCGGTGTACTCTTGGAGTGGAAGCGGTGAAGCTGAACCAAGACACCTCTTTAAGATTGCCTGTTAATGGATGCCAATTAGTTTTTACCGAGAAAGCTTTTCCGATGGATTGCCGTTTGTTTGTACTTGTGGAGAATTGTTAGACTGGGAAAATTAGTGGTTCATTTCAAGTTTATTTAATGAGTGAAATCGATGACAGAATGGGTTTCTTAAATTAAAATCCTTAAGTATGAGAAATACCTAGGAGAAAATTTGATTCAATCTAATCTTATTGCAGATATTGAAAGTTGTAGCACTTGAAAAGAGTGCATAAGATCCTCATTTTGTGATACACGCATTCAATATTTATAAAGAATGAGTTGTTGGAAAATTTTTAAAAAGTTAAATTAAAGAAAATGTATAAAATTATGCATTGTAAACTAATAATGATAATAAAAACTTATCTTCCAAACATTAATGCAGTTAAATTAAGAAATTTTTGATGATACAAAATAAGCTAACAGTTTTAACACGATAGTCTCTTCTAAAAAAACGTTTTTTGTGGGGAAAACTTTTTAATTACTGATCCGAATGACACATTATATATATCAAAATGTCCAGGTTCTCTTGATGGTTTAGAGTAAGATGTTGAATTTTCAAAAAAAATTCTAAATTTTAAAATGTTTCCATTTTCTTAGATTACAGATAAGGTTGCGAGGAAACTAACTACAAATTATAAAACAATATAAAATATAAATAAATAAATGTTTATATCTTTGTAGTACAGACGTTTTTAATTTGATTAGGTACTATGTAATGTTGATTTATAATTAATTTCTCTTCTTATTTATTTTTTTATTTTAAAATATCTATTGATATGTTTAAATTCATTTCTTTTTGTTTTGACTAACCAATCATTACGATATTATTGTAAAACACAAAAATTTATCTTTTAATTTTTTTTTATTTTTTATATATACTAGGGAGCTACCGCCCCATGCTTGCTATCGCTCGCCAACCCCCGTTAAATGCTGACGCAGAACCTTTCAAATTGCTTCGCAAAACCCAAATCACTGAACTTTACAACGAATGACGAAGTTGTGGCAGTTTCATAGCAAACACATGAATTTCTAGGCTGCAAACATTTTCGTTTTGTATCTTTACTTCTATAACATCTACCCCAATCTACCCGTGATATTTAAAATATTTTATTACCTTAGAATCATACTTTCAAAAGGATTTTTAAATAAGGTAATGTGTAATAATTTCCGAAACCGTGTTTTTATTGTACAGTAAAAATTACAGTGGCTAGAAGGGGATAATGTGTCGTTCGAAGATGAAAACTGAAAAAAAAATTACTCCTCCGCTTGGTGTCGCTGCTGTTAGACGTGCATATAGGCGCCTGGGCATTGCGACTCTCATTCTCAGCGGCTATGTTATTGTTTACGCCGTGTAAACGATAATGTTTACGTCGGCCGGCTTGGTGCTGAAAGTCGCAATGCGCAGGCGCCTATATGCACGTCTAACAGCAGCGACACCAAGCGGAGGTGTGAAACGAGGAGAAAAATTTTAGCATTGCTGGTATTGGCGAACGACACACTATCCCCTTCTAGCCACTGTAGTAAAAATAGAAATGATTGGGTTGCCACAACAACAAAGATAAACATAACATTTCAATACATTATTTAAAAATAAAGAGATAAATTAATAATACATTAGTTTGAATCTAATCAAAATTGTTTGAATTTCAAAAACATAAAATATTGTTGTTGAAAAAGAATCTCAATATAAATTCGTGTTATAAACAAAAAGATAAGATAATTGTTTAATGTATTTGAATTTTAAAAAAACCAGTGAAATATGTTTTCAATTGTTTTAAAATTCATAGTTTCTTGCTTTATAACTGCAACCTTATCCGTAATCTAAAAACGGAAATATTTTAAAATTGAGATTTTTTTTAGAAATTCTAAATGCTGGCTTATTGCACATCCTCAAAAGAATCCGGACAGTTTGATACCAAATATGTGTTAAATGGATTAGTAATTAAAAATCCTTTCTCTGGAAACCATTCACCAAAACTTTTTTTAGAATAGAGAGATTAATATGTTTATATTTATCTTTTTTGTTGTGGCAACCAAATATGAACTCGGAAATTTCGAACAATATTTATTTATTTTATTTATTTATTTTGTTTATTTTAGATGTACACAACAGAAATGAATCCAATAATAGTGTTACATCGAGAGAAAAAGTAAATACAAATACATTAAGTGTAAACTAACACATCAATGAATTAAAAGAGAACATTTGGATTTGAATTCATTAAAAGGCATATTAAAAATATCCAAGTGATCAGACATATCATTAAAAATTTTATAAAATTTGTAAAGACAAAAGTTTTCAATATAATTAAATTTAATAAAAGCAGTTTTAAACAAATGATGATTACGAAAAGATCTTGTAGGCACAGATATCTGCAATGTACTAGTTATGTAATTGCAGTCAATCAGATTGTTAAAAACTTTATAAAAGAACATTACACAGAAAAGTTTACGTCTAGATTTCAGACTCTGCATATCAAAAGTATTAAGAAGTTGCACAGACGATAGACCATGAGAACCTGAACAAAAACACTTATAATACAAAAATCTTAAAAACTTTTTTTGTACCTGTTCAATTATCTTTGCCTGATTATCATAGTAAGGATCCCATATTATACTGCAGTATTCCAGGTTCGAACGAACCAAACTAAAGTATAAAGTCTTTAAAGATTGTTGATTAGTAAAATTACAAGTTTTACGTTTTAGAATACCAAGAACTTTATAAGCTTTGGAAGTAATATTATTTATATGTTCAGAAAAATCTAAATTACTTTTAAAAGTTACACCAAGATCTTTGACTGATTTGGTGCGGACAAGTTTAGTATTATTGATATGGTATGAAACTTCAAAAGGATTGGATTTGCGGGTAAAACTCACAATGCTACATTTTGAAATATTCAAAAAAAGTTTGTTAGTCTCACACCAATCAAATAAACTGTCAAGATCTTTTTGAAGAGAGTCAGCATCAGCATTTGAGTGAATTTGCCTAAACAATTTCAAATCATCAGCAAATAAAAGAAAGTCACTGAATTTAATTACGTCACAGAGATCATTGATAAAAAGAAGAAATAACAGGGGCCCTAATATTGATCCTTGGGGAACACCCGATGTACTTTTAAACCCACTAGACACAGCACCATTAAAATAAACATAAAGAAGGCGATCATTGAGGTAGGACATTAACCACTCAATAAGCTTGACATGAAAACCCATCAAAGAAAATTTCTTAAAAAGAATACCAAAATCAATAGTGTCAAAAGCCTTAGAAAAATCAGTGTATACAACATCCAATTGACATCCAGCTTCAAAGGAAGTAATAATATTGCTATTTAAACAATACAAATTAGATTGGGTAGATCTACGAGGTATAAATCCATGCTGAGCACTATTAATCAGGTTGCTAACCTGAAGGAAAAGTTTTTTATGAATAATTATTTCAAAGACCTTTGCAAAAGGACTTAAGATGGCAATCGGTCGATAGTTAAGACAGTCTTTAATATCACTTTTTTTATGTATAGGGATAATCTTATAGTCTCCTTCCAAAAACTAGGAAAATTGTTAGATTTCAAAGACAAGTTGAAAATAATTAACAGTGGATATATAAGAAAGTCACCATAACCTTTAACTATAAAAGAAGGTACACCATCAACACCCAATGATAAAGAACTCTTTAACTCACAAATTGCTGTTTGAACATCTTGGTATGTTATGCAGTCAATCTTAATTAAATCATTAACACAGCAATTTATCTGATCAAAATCACAACAATTAGAACTTCTATTATAAACAGAACTAAAATATTTGGCAAAAGCATTAGATATGTCATGATCGTTTTGGTAACATGTATTGTTAAAAAACACCTCATCTGGTAGTAAACGTTTGGGCCTGAAATAAGACCAAAATTTTTTAGGATTACGAGTTAGATTACTTTCAGTATTATGAATGAATGCCGAAAAATCACCAGCAATACTTCTCTTAAGAGATGATCTCGAATTCCTAAATTCATCGTAGACCAATTGGTTACCAGAATTAAGTGCCTTTTCACGCAACTTATATTGATAAAACTAGGATAAACTAATATTAAATAATGACATGATTTTTCCAAGTAACTTTTTTTAATATTAAGGGACATTTTTAAGGTATCAGTAGAGCTGGGTAATATTTAAGTAAAACCTTTTGATTAATGTATTGATAAGTTAAATTTAATAAGCATTTTAACTTTTAAGATAGTTTTACTCATGACACGTCCAACAGAGATAGTTTCTCAATAGGTAACATTGTTTTTCTACTGTTTAAAAAAAGTTTGGGAAAGCACAGCATGCCAGGTTTTTGGAAGATCGCACACGAAACAACGATAGCGAGCAGGGAAGGCGACTCTCTGCTTATTATAAATAAAAAATAATAATTATAAAAATTTCCCCATTGTAAATTTACTTGTGTACAGATAGTTTCATTTTAATTTTATTATATAACTGTTTAATATATAATCATTATTTTTCTCTATACGAATATAAACTAAAATAAATAATATTTTTAAAAATCAATCTCCACTTACATAGGACTACTGCATTCACATTTGATTGACAGCTAAAAAACCCTTTCGAAACATTTTTAAACACGAATCTTTTTTTCCTACTCATCGGCTCAGGTGATCGAAGCATTCTAATTCATCCAATGGGGTAAAATCCCACAAAAGCTATCAAAAACAAAAATCTGACGCACATACACAGGAATCTTTTTCCCCGACACGGAAACCTAAGCGATTCAATAGAAAAACTAGAGAAGGCCGGAATTGTTTTTTAAAGAGGATCTGTGTCAGAAAATACATGGGAGAGAAGCCCTTTCCTTTCAAATCAATGGCAAATGGTCATTACTCTTCTGTCATTTAGTCGGCGTCTCACTCTGTGCATCCATCATCTTCTACTGATCCGGATGCATTTTTTACGTATTACGCATAGCAAGGTTTCCGAGACGGAATAAATTGAGTTTGGAGGATCCTTTCGGAATGGGACGCGGTTATATTTCAGACATTAGGCATTTTGCTAAAGACGGAAACCCCCTTTAATGTTTTCTCCTGGGCGAATCGTATACACTGTAGTCTCGTTCTGTGTGAGTTCAATTATTTTTATTGGGAAAATACGGATTTACATTTGATTTGGTTCTCCCGGGGTCATACATAAAATACGTCTCAGTTTTGGGGTGTTTTTTTTCTTTTATCATCTGTCACGTGTAGTCGTTTTATGATTCCTTGTTTTTTCTGCAAAAGTTTTCGTCTTTTTTTAAGCTACTATAATTTGAAAAACAATAACAACATTTCAATAACAATTTCAATTCAATTTGTCAATAACAATATTTTTTGTGTAACTGGAGAACTTTCCTAACTTTATTTCTTTTGTTCTAGGTTGGAGAAAATCATCAATTAATTTAATAGAATAAATACGAAATTTGATAATTAAATAGAAAAGTACTTATGGATTTTAAGGAATGGAATTAGACTATTGACTTCAAACTGCTAAAATACGTGTTAAATTTGAAAATTCATTTCAAAATCGTTTTTCATTGTACTAACCAATAGTTTTTTTACACCCATTTTAACAAAAATCATGTTTCGGCCTGAACCCTTGTCAAAAATGCCATGAACCTAGGACAAAAATCATCACTGAAAGTGAAAAAATATTTTATCAATTTATAAAATATAAAAAAATGGTAGATGATAATTCAACATTAAAATTCACTTAAATTACTTGTAAAAATTCAATTCACAATGTCGGGAGAGCTTCTAATACTTTTTATTCACATTTCTTACATTCATAATACATATTTCCTAATACAATATTCCCTGCCATTGGAGATACAAAATAGTGATACAAAACGATCATTTTACAAAGCAATCGTAAAACATTTATGTTTCCCTCTGAAAAAAACATTTGATACTAAGAAAATAGACTTTCACGAGCTAAAGAAATGAATATCGACGTACATATATCACAAGCTATTTTCCTTCACGTACGGTTGAGCACATTACAGGACTACGATTGGAATTCTATAGATAGTATAGCGTTAACAATACAATTTTCTGCCTTTTCTCAGAATATTGGGAATCCATGCACGGAGCACTCTAAAGAAACGCCATCTCCTTCTAGATCTAAACCATCAGTTTCTGACTTATGTTTCTCACTTCACTTTCTGTTTTCCTCTGCACATTAAGACCTTCATTTTGTTCTTCATTTATTTATTTGGATCTCACTTTCTCTCTGAATTTAATAGAACACGTCTGGGGTCTTATCTGCTTCTTTCATGAAGATAGCATTTAATGCAAACTTTGATCCAAAAATCTATGCCATTTGTTTGTATCTTCACTTTCATAGTATACCTTTTTAGAAGATACCTTTATGTAGTATCGAGATATTTTTCATTGCTGTGGAAAAATTGGGAAAGTAAATGGAAATATATTTATATGCAAACAATCTTACAGAGAACCGATTGACTTTCAACTTCCATTTCGTATATTATAAGAAGCTATCTTCAGAAATGTTTCAAGTTTTCAAAACTGTTTCCTTTTTTACAATTTTAACATAGTTTATTCCTTTCACGTTTTTACGAAACTATTTCAAATTCTTTACTTCGTTTATCTTGTTGGGAAATATTTCATTTTAGTATTGGCCATAACATACTATTAAAGGTTTGAAGTAACATCAATCTTAAAAAAACATAATTTTGGAAAAAATTCCTATTATAAAAATAACTTATTAAACAGAATGTGTGTTGGTAGTATTTGAATACATAATTAAGTATTGACCGTTTAATTATGAATATAAATTAAGACTATTTAATTTTTCTACTTAGGTTTTTTCTTTAACATCAATTTAATTTTGTAGTTCAAAAAGATTCCGCTTCATTAGTATAAAATTGCATTCATTATTTTATTTTACTTTAAAACATTCCTTCATTTTATAATTAATGTGCTGCATTTTTAGAGGTATATTTCAAAAAATTTCATCAGTCTGTACCTGAAGGTTGCGTTTTATTTAGATAACTCTACTTCACTTAAGAGTAACTAACAATTTTTTTACATTTTCTACTTATTTAGATTATTTATAGATCATTCTGCAAACCAAAAAACAGACCTAATAATCCAAATCTACAATACTTTCATGCTATGCTTATATCTACTATATATCTACTATAGAGTACGTGAAACGTACAGTACTGGAAAAAAAAATCGACTCAGACCCTATATCTCTGGAACGGCTTGTGATATAAAGACAAATAAGGTATCATTTTTCATGATTTGAAGTATTTTATATACAGAAAATTTTTCAAGTTCTTAGGGGGTCGTCTTCATATTAAACGAAGTACCAACTTTCGTTTTTCCTATGGGCGACATCAAAGATTTTTCCAGATTCTGAAAGAGCACCCTCTAAAACCCCCCAAAACCAGTTTTCATGTCATTTGGTCCCCAAATGAAGCCAGGAGTGGGGGTTGAAGTTCGTTGAATTTACGTTGAAATCTCGTTTTTCATAGATTTTGATCCTTACAACCATTAACCCCACGCACACTGTAGGAAATTTCAATTAGAAAAATTTGCGCCAATCTCATATCGCCAAAGACACAACTTATGAAAATTACAGTAACCTTACGGTAACCATAATCTACTAACTGAAATAAACACATTTATTGTTTAAACTTGATGTTGAACATACCCGTGTGGCCTAACGGCTAGTGTGCCTGGTCGCGAATCTTTAGAGCCAAGTTCAAACCGCAGAACTTCCATGTTCTTGTTTTGCTTTTGGAAGTTTTTGTATGCCTCGAACTTAAACTACCGATAGAGTTAGAATTAATAAGTTCTTATTTTTTACTCTATTAATTTCAGTAAAAGGAAAATTAACCTATTTTTTTGTGGATGTAATATTTTTTTTATTTATTTTTAAATTTTGATGATATTTTTAAATAAAAGTTTACAAATTAAAAATCTTAAAATACAATTTTTTCAGATGAAAAAATTTTGAAACAATACTTAACACTTACTTTTGAAATTCACCTGCATTAAATTTGAAATGTTTTTGAATTACGCGAATAAAGTTTCAAAAAAGAGTATTCGATATAAAGATTCGAATTCATGACAGATTTCATGCAGATATTTGTGGTTTTAAATATAAATCTAAGGTCAAGAAAAGTCGTCGCTTAATAAGGACGGTCTCTTCTTACATGCATTGTTTATTAAAAGAAATTCAACGTTTTATCTTTGATATTAAATGTTATCAAGACATGAATTAATTTAACCATGACACAAATATCATCGTGTTGCTGAATTTTGGATCACACATCTTTCCCATATGATGCACCCCAGGGTTAACACCATCTTTTTGCCTATAAGGGAAGGTACCCATACTACATGACCCATTTAGGGGAGGGAGGGGGGTCTTCAAATTACCACGCTCGGTCACAGGGGGAGGGGGGCTTAAGGGTTTGTCCCGTAGTCAATTTTTTCTAGTCAATACGACAAAATTAAGCCAAATTAATTATTGAAATTTGCCAACTTAAGACTAATAAGGCAAAATTAATTATTAAAATTAGACAAATTAAGCAAAATTAATTTTTTCAACTTTCTGTTTGCAAAAAATGATATCAAACCGTATTAATGAATTACTTCGTGAAAACTACAGGGGGTCTTGGCATATACTACGGACGGTCACCAAGGGGGAGGAGGGTAAAAAAGGGGTCACGTAGTATGGGTACGTTCCCTAACTGGCACATCCAAGGGTTGCACCAGCCACCTACCCCTACACTAGGCAAGCAGCGTATTAAATTTAAGCTACGCCGCCAGAGGGCTCAATGTTTGGAATAAAAGTTGACTTACATAATTAACTAATAATAAATAAAATAGTGGTGACTACAAAATAAAAAATTAACACTATAATAACAATTTAACTACCACTTTTTAATTTAATGTTATTTTTTATAGGTATAGTCAAAGTCAATCATTTCTTGCATTCAACCTGGTATTGGGAGAACAGTAGATCCATCCGCTATTGTCACCAAATATATGGATGATATCGTTGGTTCTTACCGGTATCGGATTTGGAAACTAATTTTGAAAACGTTAAACTAGTTTAAGTGGGATAGATGAGGTTAAATAGAAATAGGGACTTGGGGGAGAACAGGTTGAGTTTGAAAAATTTAACATTAATTAATATGCTGATTTTTATTGAGGCTCAAGGAAAATCAGCATGCCAATTAACGTTAAAATTTAAAAACACAAACAGAAAAAAAATATCCAACCCCTAAAATAAAACTCCAATATCCCTTTCCAATCAACCCCCCATATGTTCGGCAGTAAAAAACGTTCCCAAGTCCCCTCCCCCCTAAAAAAGATTCTCTCTCTCTCTCTCTCACTCACTCACTTTATGGTAATTATTAAAAACTTTACAAAGATGAATAAAATAAACTTTTTGCCTTTGATGTGATGATGCATTTTCATTTTTTCCTTAAAACCCCAATTGTTTAAAATATCAAGAAGCTCCAAATCCTCGATATGATTAAAGTTAATTAATTTTAATTCATCAAGTTTATTTACTTTGAAATGTAATGATAGACCAGTCAACATGTTTATATTTATATTTTGGTATCTTATTCATCAAGCACATAGGTTCAGAAACTTCAATGTTTATCCTTAAAAATTAATAAACTCTGTATCCAACCTAATGAAACATAACTCGTAATTAATTACTAAAAAAATGACTGCAGAATCATTAAAATCAGTATTTGAAAATTTTTCTACTCCTATATGTATAAGCAAATTTTAAACTTTGTAATTGCCTTAATTTTTCAAGATAAGTTAGTTTTCGTAAGTGGAAATTGAAAATTATTAGAAACATCGATTAAATGCTAAAAATACATCAAAAAATCAATCTATTTAAGTATTTTTATAGGAATTTTTGAGCCGCAAAAGCCTGATTTATTGTTTCATTAATTAAATTTCTAGCTCTTATCAACAAAACAACTTTCATAATTTAGCGTGATTATTTAATATCTTTATTTAAATTTTTATTCCCTTTTTTTCCAGAATTAAAAAATTTTAATTTTAAATAACTCTCAATTAATTATTATTATTTGTAAACGAACGGCAATAAAAATTGTATAAATTTGTTTTAAAGGCTTTAGATTTTAAAAAAAGTATTCAACATCTATTCATCTTTGTGTTTGCCTGTATCCCTATAGGTTAACCTTGAACAATGAGACATGCGGAATTGCGGGGCAGAACCTGCAACCTAGTGATCACGAGCTTGTTACTCTACCAAGTGGGCTACCACTTAAGGGTATTCTAATTGGAAGACGAAATTGCGCCAAAATATAGATAAATAGCCAAATCTGCTTTAACTTTTGTAGGAATTGTGCCAAAACACAGATAAGTAGCCAAATCTGTTCTAACTTTACTAGAGAACTTTAAAGAATTGTCGCCAATCTTTCCTCTTTGAAGTTAAATTACCAAAGTTTTCAAACCCCCTTCCTGGCTTTGTTTGACCCCCAAAAAACACGAAACTTGGTTTTTGGGGGTTTTAGAGGGTGCTCTTTCAGAATCTGGAAAAATCTTTGATGTCGCCCATAGGAAAAACGAAAGTTGATGCTTCGTTTAATATGAAGACGACCCCCTAAGAACTTGAAAAATTTTCTGTATATAGAATACTTCAAGTCATGAAAAATGATACCTTATTTGTCTTTATATCACAAGCCGTTCCGGAGATATAGCGTCTGAGTCGATTTTTTTTTCCAGTACTGTACAGGTGAAGGAAACACAACTTCCTTAATAAGAGCAGATTTTATTTTTTTTAATCTTCAGTAACTATAAAGAAATTAAACACAAAACTATTGGTCTACCTCCTGACAAGCAACAAGATCCCTTATAGTTTGTTTGTGTTGTCTTGAGCTGTAAATGACAGGAGCAAGCTAGCTCCTCCTGCTACTGGAGCATTACGTCCACATATCCCTTTGCAAATGAGTTTCTCGTTAATCATCCCATTTTTAGAATGAATGTAGGCAAAAGCAAAGAATCTACATGTACAATTCCCCAAGGATTACTCGTCAAGCTGGGATCGATAAGAACGAGGTGGTTCGTTCCCTTGACAACAGATTCTAGCGAAAAGCAAACATTAATGTAACAAGAATGGTCGACTTTTCTCTTTCCTACTTATTCTAACTACTTGTTTCCCGAAGTACCTCCAGATAAAGCCTCTGTTTGCCAGAACTTAGGAATCCAGGAGACTTGGGTGAGTTTATTCATTCGGTTGTTTATTCTCATTCTTGGCTGAATTAGAGGCCTCTTCCACACCTAGTTACTACCAAAAGTAAGTCCAGGTCTTAAGAGAGGCTCCCTTAAAATAAAATACGAACTACCGGGAAGCCATTTGAATGAGACCGCGCTTGAGATCATCATGTTTGTTGTGGGATTTTGTATATTTGCGTGAGATTTATTTTAGTTTTGAAATGACTACACTTTCAGCGAAGGAGTCAAAAGAGCTTGATCTCCTTCCACTCTCGTTTATATCATTTAATGTCTGAATGATCTTTCTAAGAACTCTTATGATGGGATTCCGATGAAATTTGAAGGCTTCTTTGGGTAAAGAACTTCCTAGACCTCTTAGCTTTTAGTTCGATGTACAATATTTATTTTTTGTGGGTATAAGACTAGTTTACTTAACACGAAAATATAATTTCATTTTTTTATTTCATTGTATGATACTTTTTCTTAGAAGAAGGCGATTGAGTTATGCAATTTACTCTGCTGCAGAAGTTTTCATCGTCATTTTAAGTCATCATATCTCAATTTACTTTTTATTTCTTCTTGTAGCCACCATTTAAATCCAGTTCTCAAAATAAATCTTAATATCATGAATTATTTCTTGAAGTGTCAATTACTGGTGCAACTACTCTAACATGTTTTAAAAAGTCGATTTCCAAGATGGTCAATGTTCCAAAGATGGTCAAATGCGCATTAATCGGGCAACTCAATTGAAATTTTATTTCCAAATGTGCTTTTTTAGAAATGATGGAGAATAACTCAAAACAGTTGGTTTCTTTTAAGATGACGTTACATAACACCTCATAAACTGAAGCACTTAGTAAATGTGAAGACGTACATATAGATGGATAAATTTCATCCTTGCCCGTGAGACTGCGAGAAAGAATGGACTAAAAAAGCAAAAGTATTAAATCCGAAATTGAGAGAGGCGAAAAAAATCTTGAAAACCCAGACTTAAATGCTTCAGGAAATAGAAAGCGAAATCCTGTGAGTTCATGCGATAACTTCCACCGAAAGTTCTCGTATAGAGCTTGTTGAAAAAATATTTGGTGGAAGAAAAATAGTGATTTGGCGATAAAAAAAATCTCGATTGGGAAATTGAGTTCAGCTGCTTAATCTTAGACTCATGACAAAAAGCCACTGCAGTCTACATTGAAGCTGCATTGATACATCTTCGGTGTAAAAATATTTTTGTTTATGTATTCTAACCTATACTTACAAAATAGAATTCTCAATTAATGGAACTTAAACCGGACTAACGTAATTGTAAATTATTTTAATCTGTAAAATACAAACAACATTTATTGACTGAAATATTCATTTCATAATCCTCAGGGCTATTCGCTTTTGTTTTTGAAAGTTTACTTAATGGAGGGAAATATTTATGATTCCATGCATGAAGATTTATATCTTTATGCAATTTTAAGCTTCTTTAGGTTTTTAAGTGTCTTGCGTTTAATATTTTAAATATCCTTTTATATAAGAATATTTTGTTACCTTTTCAATAAATCGAATTTATATTTTTCTTGAAAATTTGAATCCACCATTTTATTTAGTAAGCTAGAACAACATGTTTTAATCTAAATACAACTACAGTTCGGTAAAAAACGTACCATGAATTACGATAAACCTTCGAACATTATAGTATTTATTTTTATCCAAAGAAATCTTACGGAGATTTCACTTTGAAAAAATTATGTCATTGATCATGTTATTATACAAATTAATTTAAGTCCTCTTTTTTATCCTTTTAAATTTATGGAATGTGTTTCAGTTTAAATACAGGAGTTGCTTTAACAAGATTACTCTTATTCCAATTAAACTTTAATATGTATTTCTATTATATGTATGTATTTTTTAAAAAATTCAGAATTAGTCACATTGTAAATCAATACTTATTAGTTATAATCAAATAACGACGCGAAATCCTTTACTATAAAAACTTTTACACTCACAATTCATTCAGATATTCCCCTTTCAAATAGCCAGGAATCAAAAATCACATTCGAATTTCTATCCTTCCGTAATCAACTGTCTAATACTTAGTTAATTGTTGCATACTTAATTTTCCACGATCTCAAAGATACACCCGCTAATGGACTACTGGATTTCGATTCACAGCAGAACTACGACTCTTTGCCTAAACGTGCTAGGGTGCTTTTTAAATTCGAGGCAGATGAATAATTAAAGAGTATTTTAGAGTCCATTAAATGACGTAATCTTTTCTTTCTTTCCTATGGAAAAAAGCAACGTGTCAGGAATATCTCATCACAAAGTTTTCAAACTAAAAAATTTCCCGAGTAAATTTGTTCGAAAAACTAATTAATCATTTTGTTCGCCCGCGGTTCTTTTTTTATTTGTTACAGCATTTAGGAACAGAGGCAAAAAATACATTAATGAATCATTCTGTCTAATTTCTCCTCCTTGATTCGGTATGAGAACCAAAACTGCAAAAACGTGCATGTGTTTGCTATACCTGCGATGATAAGTGTCTTAGCGAATTCAATAAAACGAGTTCTTTATTTTAGTGTCCCAATCAAGTTTTAATTGATTGTCATTAAAACGAAACGTAAACTTTGGCCGAAGAGTTTTGCTAAGATATTTTTTATTGTAGATGGGAGGTAGGAAGATTATAAAAGTATGATTAAAAGAGGGAATTGAAGGTGTACCCGATGGTTTATTTTAGTTCATGTGGGTATTTATACAAAGATAAAGGATAAAATAAATTTAATATAATTCAGTTTTAATAATATACTGTTATTACCTTCTTAAATTACCCCTTTTTTATTATACCTAAAATATTAGTTAAACAGTAAAAAATACAATTTATACTTTTGTATTATTTTTTATATATATTTGGTTTTAAGCCTCCAAATTCATTTCTTTCATTCACTTTCATGATTGAAAAATGGTAATAAAAAGTTTTAAAAGATAATAATTTTATAATGAAGTGTCTCTTTTCGTAAAAGTTAATAACGTTATGGTCGAATATGATTATTTATTGATGCTTGAAATTGTGACGTATAATGTACGTCCTAACGTCGCGATAGATAGTTTCTTCCCAGATGAAATGTTCAATGTCCCATGCTTATTACAGATCCTACAGATCCTCCTGATGTGATTGGTCCTTAAGAATCTAACCGAGTAGTATCTGTCATTATTCGTGGAGCATGGAATATTTCAGTTTGAAGTTGAATTGTTGAGAAATACCTATCTTTAGTGACATCAGAACGTCTATCATACGTCACAATATTCGAGCTTCCTGGCTTTATTCATATACTTGGCCATGGGTGGATACAATCGATTGACATATTGGGTGAATTTTAAAATTTGAAAATGAAATAGTAAATTTTCTTATGGATTAACTCATTAATTCTATACATAAGTTATTTCTTTCCAAGATATAATATCATTATTATCCATCTGTATCATCATTCAAACACATTCAGTTCACATTTTACTCAACAATTCAACTTTCTTGAAGTCTGAAATATTTTAACAACTTTTTTTTATTTATGAAACCACACTTTCCGAATTGCAACGCGTTCCTTAAACAAAAAAAATACCCTTTCAGAAAAGAATTCTTCTTGAATGCATACATGTACCGCCTAGAGTAGATTTTTTTGCCTGAAATTAAAGAACATAATTGTGCAAAGATGGCAGTCATTCTTCCCTAAGAAAAAGTAATATTCCTGGTTTTAGTAATATGAGAGAGAGATGCTATTTATTACTGACTTTTATTATACAGCTTTCTCCGAAAAATAACAATAAGGGCTTGAAGACCTGCGGTATTCCGAGTTTTCATAACCATAAGGTTGTACCCAACAAAGATCAATTTCGAAAGATCCTTGACTTGCAGGGAAGATTTAAAAATTCGGGCAGAGAGCTTTTTCCCCAGCTACAAATTATAAAACAAAAAATCCATTCCATTTAAGCTTGAAAGATGCGATAAACATAACTTCTCCAACGTTTTCTTTTCCTATTTGAAGAGCTTAAGCCTTGCATTTCGTCCTTCATTTGTGTTTCTTTAAAAAGAAACTGGCGATGGTTTTTTCGCTGCGCTTGGTTGCTTTTATTGTATTGATGGCCTGAAACACTTAATTCCTGTGGCTTCTGCGTCCACTATTTATTGAAGTTGTTGAATCCTATAAAAATGTATTGCTCTTAAGTTTATTGAAGCTATTTAAATGATAAACATTTTACTTAACGATGTTTAAATAAAAACCTCAAAACCAATAAAAGTTATTAGTTTTCCATACACAATGAATATAAACGGTGTCATTAATTTCATAAATAAGGTTTTTCAACTACTTCATAAAACTACTAAGAAAATTTTAAATTTACGGTACTACGATTGAAACTTATTATAAAAAGGTTCTGATAATTAACTCTAAATATTTAAGCAAGTGTTACTGCATTGAGTTTTGTTGATAGTATGAATTAGTTTATTTATTTCATTCTGTAAGTAATATAAGCCAGAAACAAAGTGATAATCTAAATAGAATAGGAACACTATTAATTCTGCTTGAAGTTTCATTTTACAAACTAAATTACCAACATTATGATAAATTATGAAATTTTTACACATATTGGAGTTTTTATAATTTAAAAAAGCGTTAAGTAAAATATAAGTTGTTAACTAGTCAAAATCCTTTAACAAGAAAACTATTCCCTTTTGCAAAAGTTGTGGTATAGAAAGTTTAGTACAATTATAATAAAATATCAATCAAATAAATCTTAAAACTTCACCAGTAGGTGTAGAGTTATGTACAAGATGGATATAGGTATCTTTACTTTGTTTTTTTTCCACTTGTGCTACGTTTTTTACTATTCATACTATAAATTTTAAAACATTTCCAAGATATACTTATAGATAAGCATTTTCTAATATATAGTTCATTGAAACTCATTTTTCAGAGAAACAGATGTACAATTATAATTCATGTCCGCAGAATTTATGCTTAAGAAATATTGCAGAAGTGAAGAAAATAGTAGGCTTGATAACTCTTAATATTCTACTAGAACAAGGTTTTGGTGTAGCCAATAAGATTCAATGTCCTTCCCTAGAAACGTAACCATCAATTACGCCCGAGCCATTCTTCTAACAAGATATTACTTACATTAATCCTGAACCTCACTATCACCAAAATTCTCTAAAGAATCAACGAGCAGTTTATTTTATGACACAACCCTCGGTGCCATATAAAGAAACTGCGGTCACTAACGAAAAGGAAACTAGACAAATCGTTGTGTAAAAGCGTGACAGGATAATCAGTTTAATCCTGCCCATCAGTCTGGGACAAATCTAGTAGCAAGTCCCAAATCCAGGATTATTTGAACTAGAGACGACTGATCAGACAAATCTGGTTCCGACAACCATTGCCTCATCCTAATCACACCCATCAAATACTAGAAAGTGTAGGAGGCTGTGTCTCAGAGTTCCCTTTCAAGATTGTACGCAGTTTAAGGAACCAAAGAAATGTGGCCCAGTTGTTAACATGTGAGCGTTATCGCTTTTTATCGAATCAGTTGCACCAATAACCGGAGATTTTCTACTTCCTATATTTCGTTAAGCTTGTTACCAAGGGTTGGGTTTCTTATTGACAATGTAATATTGCTCCGTTCGATCTTCCTCTTAACTTGCAACTTGCTTTCGGTCCATTTTCAAGTCCCTTGTGTTTTCCAAAGGGATGGGCTATTGTTTTCTGATTTCTCTTTCTTTCAGAAATGTTTATGGATCTGAAGTCCTTTTAAAATGTTTAGTTACTTCATTACTTAAGAAGAAGTTAAAGATAATTAATAAGTTATTAATAGTATTTGAATATTTTTCTATGTTTTTATCCTAGTCATCAGATGGTTTGCAAACTTCTGCATTAACATTTTAATTTTACTCTAATTTACAAAAATATATCCATTATCATTTCTCTTCTGTTTATTCTTTTAACTTCACAAGCACAAGCAATTATTTTATTTTATTTTCACAACAAAGCCCTTATAATATTTCCCAAATTTTCAGTTTTTCTTTATAAACTGCTCTACAAATTTCATAAACACAAAACCATACAAACAAAAACATTTGTTAGCATAAATTCTTTTTGATGATCCAATCGATTTACCACAGCAAACAATTTTAATTTTCTTAAACACGAAAGAATACAATTTTTAAGAATTAGAGTTGAAAGATTATTTTTCTTAGGGCGTAATCAAAGATACATTTTTACATTAAATTTTCTACACACAGAAATAAATAATTGAGTCAATATTTCACAAACAATATAAATTAGGCGTAAATCAGTCTACGTTAAACTTCTTTATATTCTTATGTTTTGAAGCCTTTTAAATCTAGAAAGTAAATATTAAAATACTTTCATTTATTTTTAATGCTTTAAACATTCTATAAATTTTCTAAAGGATTTCATGTAAAGGGGTGGATGTGGAACCTAAACATTTTTAATATTTATTCGATCCAATGGTTTGTATTTTTATATTAAGTAAACCATAAAATATATTTTAGATAAATATTTGTTATATTAGGAAACAGTAATAAAAGACATTTATGTAGGTATTTGAAACAGTTCTATCAAAAACAGATTTTAGCCTTTATATTTATAATCAAAATTACGAAGTACAGTAAAGATTTCTTCATTTTAAAAGCTTCTTTTGGCATAATTAAGTTTTCCAGTGTTTTCATGACATATAAGTTCTCATGAAATCAACTAAATTGCTACTATTTAGTGTTAAACAAAATGGAAATAGTCTGTAAAGCATTTTATAAGGAAAGTAGCTTGAGTTCGCCTGCTTGTATTTCTACAGAAATTTAGTTCTCTTATTGTGTTCTTTTTTTGATACAATTTCATGCTTCAAAAGAGCAGCTAATTTTATTCAATGCTTTATTTGCCACCTGCATTTTTTTCTTACCAGTTTCATTTAAGCTATTTATTCATATTAACCTTTAAGTGAAGTATCAATAAGTTATTATTTGGGAATTGTACAACTCTGCCTAAACTATGCACAGAAAGATTCCTTGAGTAAAATGGATAAAATTTGTCCCAAAACCTATTCCTCTAGGATGACTCTTATTTTTCAAATAATTTTCGGTCTTATTCAAAACAAAAAGTCACCACACTCTTAAAACGACAGTCTCAAAAATGAATAAAAATTACTCAAATCTTAGTGTCTCGCACACAAACAGGCTCCGATCCAAATTTACTCCTATTTGAAAACATACATGTACTCATTTTTGAAAACGTGCAGATACTCAAAAATAATGCATCGTGTACTAATTTTTTAATCCTATTGACATTCCTATAAAGTGTGTGTGTGTGTGTGTGTGTGTGTGTGTGTGTGTGTGTGTGTGTGTGTGTGTGTGTGTGTGTGTGTGTGTGTGTGTGTGTGTGTGTGTGTGTGTGTGTGTGTGTGTGTGTGTGTGTGTGTGTGTGTGTGTGTGTGTGTGTGTGTGTGTGTGTGTGTGTGTGTGTGTGTGTGTGTGTGTGTGTGTGTGTGTGTGTGTGTGTGTGTGTGTGTGTGTGTGTGTGTGTGTGTGTGTGTGTGTGTGTGTGTGTGTGTGTGTGTGTGTGTGTGTGTGTGTGTGTGTGTGTGTGTGTGTGTGTGTGTGTGTGTGTGTGTGTGTGTGTGTGTGTGTGTGTGTGTGTGTGTGTGTGTGTGTGTGTGTGTGTGTGTGTGTGTGTGTGTGTGTGTGTGTGTGTGTGTGTGTGTCCAAATATCCAAAATATTTATTTCGATAACCATAAATTTAATTTAAAAAGTAAACATGCTTTAAATACGAATAAAAGTATAGAAGGGGACAACACACAGCGCGAGCTGCCTTTTTATCAGCATTCCAGTCTTCTCCTATCCGATCAGTTCCCCTGCCGAAACTGTGCTGCCACAGGTGCAATGTGTTACAGTTATGATGACCGTATAGCCACGTTACCATGACGTAGGAAGTGGACCAGTTGTGCCGTCACAACGTTGTGTAACACGCTATCACACCAACTTAATGTTGCTTTGTTTTTACAGAGCAAATGGGAATTGTTGAAACACCTTGTAAAATATTAAGTTCACCAAAAGATACTCCAAGTATCCAATTCATTTAAATAGTGTATAATATTAATTGCTCATGAGCGGTCGAAACGCGTTCCATCAAGTTTTTTTCCGTTCGACTCTAACAACTTACTCGATTAAACGCAAAGACACCCCCGAAATTCTCCTTTTCAATAATTAGAGATTAGAGAAATGAATCATTTCTTGAAGGAATACTTCACAGACAATTTGACTTGATGGTTGCTACCGGCCAAGAATGCGTTGTCATGTACCTGATTCCTTAATCGGGCCAGCCGCTCATCGCGATCTCTGCCGGCCGCATTGTTGAGATTCGAACGGTTGCCAGGTTTCATCACTGCCCGCTGCAGCACAAAGAGAGAGTAATCAAAGGAGAGTGATTGAACTTCACCCACATTTTCCCCTCTGGATTCGAGAGTGGGAGAAAGTAAGCAAAGAAAATCAATTTCGAAGCTTCGATGTATTCTTTTCATGCGAGGTTTTTTTGCCGAGAACTCGTTTTTCTCCTTAAATATATTTGGTTCTTCTAATTTAAGTAATATGTTTCGGTCTTCGGCGGATCTCGTTTTAATGAATGACTTTATACCGGTTTAATTAATTGTTGGTGAAACAATCGTAAAAAGAGGGGATATTAGTGGTTTGAGGTTCTTTAATTAAAATTGTTTTGAAATTAAGAATTCCGGAGAGGGTTTTTTATCGTGAATTGAGATTTAAGGCAACATATTTTTCCTAGAAGGAAGTATTTTACTTTTAATATGCTTATAAGAGTTGTTATCCATTAGGTTTTAGTTATCAACAATATACAGGTCGATATTTTTTAATTAAAGTAATTAATTGAAACCATTAGTTGAATTTAATAGTATTTTACTTGAATGAAGTAAAGCTAGACCAACGGAGAGGTTGCGAAAATATTTGAAAATATTATGCTATCTGATATTCTTTTTAAGTTATTTTGGACCGATCAGGAAGCAAGGAACGCGCCGATCACGATTATAAAGCAAATAATAGCTCCTGAAGACCTCATAAAAAGTATCAAACAAATAATCATAAGAGAAGAGGAGGAAATTTGAAAAAATAGTAAATATGCAGAATACTTCGCTCATTTGGAAGGATTGACTACAAAGGACAAATTAATTCCCCCTAACCGAAAAATGGATATCCTTTTAGCCAGATTAAGAACTAAGACTTTATTAACGAACACAAATTTATTCAATATTGGAAAGGTATCTAGTCCACTTTGTTCCCAATGCAAAGAAATTGATTCTAATGAACATCTGCTCATACAATGCAAAAAATGCATCACTCAAAGGAAAAAACTCACGGAAACTTTGAACATATCTTCGAGAAATTTCGAAAAAAAAAAGTCAACAGAGGAAATACCAAGAAAAAAAACTAAAGCCTTAACAAATTTCTTGAAAGCAATAGTTAATTCTCAGTAGCAAATCTGTAAAAAAGGAAAATATCACAAACTGGAAGAAGAAGACGAAGAGACTAACATATAGACGGCATAAGTCTCATAATGAATTGTAACTTGTAGGTTATTTTGGAATTTCTATTTGTATCTATTTAATTTCCCAAAAAAGTAACATGATCTGATGTTTTTCTATTAAAAATCACTACTGATATTCCCGAAAAATTTTTTAAAGCTATAAGTGAAAGTTCTAATAATTCTTATATCTAAAAAGAAAATATTTTTCATCTTTAGAAAAATGTTAAGATACTAACTACACTGTCTTAAGTAACCTGCTCTCTGTTACGTATGTATACAGCATATAAGCAGTATTCTATTAATAGATAATGGCATGGTATAATACAGCTAATACTGGTTTGCTATAGAATCAATATGAAACTACAACTTGTTAACATCTTACGCACTCAAAGATGAGTGAGTTTGCATATTTATTTCTCTAAATAATCCAACATTAAAAAATATTTTATTCATAATTAAACTCAAAACAATGAAGTTTATTAATTTTTAATTTAGCCAACAGATTACATCAATGATGCTAGAAATGCAAAGAAAACGCTACTATTTATAGATTCCAGTTCGGAGTAAATTACAAAAAGAAATAATAAACTAGTAAAGTGTGTTTTTCTTATTTTTGTGAACGGTTATTTCTTGTTTCTCTTTTTTAAATAAATTTTAACATTTGAGTAGAAATAAATACATAAAGTTTCAGAAACTTATTTCTTGGCTTAGTGGTTTTCATTAAATATGCATGCCTAAAAAGGTTCGATGCGTTTTTAAAAGCACAAATCTTGTATACATAAGAACTCTTTCAAATATAAATTGCATACAGTCTAACAAAATAAATTTCCTCTGGAGCTCTTATAGATTCACTACTTTTGAGAAATGTTGCTAAACATTGCTCTACTTCACATGAAGAAAATCTAATGTATCTGTGGAAATAAATCCTTTTCACCCATTTCTTGATAAATGGTTTCGGTACCGATGTTTTCATGATGGTTTATTTATCAAAGTCATATTTATTCATGAACTTAAATCTTGGTTTATAAAGAACTGGTGTTTTTTAAAATGAAATTATTATTGTAACCTAATGTTGTAAAGATATATTTTTTATAGTATAATTTTAAAAACTTTCCTTTTTAACGCATCAAAATATAAACAACTAAACTATATAAAGCAAACTGTGTAGGTATATGAATGATATGTATACATTTCCAGTTTAATTTTTATTGTTTCAAAAAATCACGTATACGTTGTATGTTTTTGAGATTTTACAAAGACTTTAATGTTTTAAGTGTAGGTATTTAACATTATCATCATAATCTTTTTTCTGTAGGCATACTACTCTGTTAAAAAACAGTTCAACCTTTCACCAGTTTGTAGTGAAAGGTTGTAATGTTTCACCACAAACTGGTCCAAATTAAGCTGCAACCTAGGTTCGGTAACAGGTTTCACCAAGTTTTTGTGCTTTCTCTAGTGAAAGCATCTGATTTCACTAATCAAAGCTCCTGAAAGCTAGCTAGCTGAAATATTTCACTAGTTGAACCTGGGGCCCTACTACGAGTACACGACGGGTTCCAACCCGTTCCGATCCCACCCGTCGGCTAAAAACCCACATCTACTCGTCAAAGACGAAAAGGACTACTTCGAGTACACCACTTCCCGTTAACGAGTGAGGGTGGAATCGAGGGGATGGATCTATGAGTTCGAGGCTATTCTACCCGATCTGACGGGTTCTCATCGACCAATCACAACGATGTTATGCGTCACATGACAAATCGTCACATTTTCCCGCCGATCCACCAAAACATTTCCAAATTTGCGTCGTTATAAACATATAAACAAAGAGTTCAAAAATGGCTGAAGACAGGCGAAAATTAACTCTTGGACAAAAGGAGATGTTAATTGAATGCATGGAACAAAACCCCCGAATGAGAAAGGGGAAAATCACCAATAATTATTCGGCAGCTATGAAGGAGAAAGACTTGTCCCTGATGACCGCCAGACTAAATGCAGAGGGTGGTCCTCATCGAACCACCGATAAATGGTTAAGGGTAAGATATTTTATGCTTTTACTTGTTTTTAAAAGTAATCTACATTCTAATTTGATAGTTATTTTAAGGTATTTTTCAATTCTAGTTATTGGGTTTTGTTAAATTGTGCAGTAGAGGAAGGGTAAAGTATTTGACCAAATAACCATAAAAATACAAAGAATATGAATTCTGTGATTATTTAATCTCATTGGTTGCAGGTGTAGCATTAATAAATGACATCTGTTCTATATGTATACAAGAGACACAGGGACTGCCAACCGCAGCACCAGCCATCTTCTTAACCACTATGTCCTTTTCGTCGTTTAGGACCTTTTCAAATATGTTTCAAAATTGACACCTTCTTCAAAGGTGAATATAAATCCAGTTGATACAATAATTTCTACCTTTGTTTACTGGAGTTCACCATAGTAAATTTTAGGATGGAGAAAAGTAAAATGGATATAGGTTTAACGAGTTTGTAGTTATAAAATATATTGTTGCTTTTCTTCGGCCTCGTACAGTATATACCCTTGTTATATTTCAAACTTTTAATTCCCATAAACCTTTAAGTCGTGTATCCAAAAAAGATGTTCCTCTTAAATAAATGGATAAATTCAATCCTCATGCCAAAGAGTTTTTGGTAAATTTTAAGAATCTGGGCGACTTCTTGGCAAAGTGGTTTCTCAAAAAACATGTTTCAATGCCATTAATGTAGAGGATCAAAAGGTAGAAATATTGCTAAATAAATTTAAAATTTTATTTTAAAATGGTTTAAGTTCGATCAATAACTGCTCAGTTTATCAATAAAAAAAATCAAAGAAAAGTTAATTGAGGGGTATTGAACCGAAAACACTTTGTGGCACCAAAAGGTAGAGAACATAGTAATAGAATCTAGGGTTGTTGTACTAAGTATTGTAAACTAGGGAGAATCATTTATCTTCTAACTTTCGCCAAGCCATTATTTTTGTTGGTTATTTGGTAACCTTGTTGTCTAGAAATTTTTTCTGGTCCCTTCGATTTCAAGATAATGAGGTTATACTGTATTTTCCATTTTACCCAACCCTCTACTGTAGTTTTGCATTGTAAATTTATAATTCAATAGATGAGCAAAGCTCTAACAAGATATTTTTAACCTTATAGAGTTGGCGAGACATAAGAGTGGAAGTAAAAAAAAAATTCAACCACAATAGACAGCAAAGAAACCTGACGGGGGGTGGAAAACCCAAGTTCAAGACCCTCACGGAGCTGGATGAGAGGGTGGTGGCTTTGATGGGGAATGATCTTTTGAACGGCCTAGACACATGCGAGAGCATGTCTCCTCCAAGGGTAAATATTTCTTTTTATAATTTGTAGGAAATGTTTTAAAGAAACTGAGGTTTACATCTGATTGAAATTTCGATTAAGCGTGATAGCCCTTAGCACAAACAAAGCATTCACTATATTTGAGTTAATAAAACATTATTTTGATTTCCATGACCCTTCAATATCAACTGGGTCAAATATTGCTTTGACCCATTGATAGAATGTTGCATACATGTGATTCTTCCGCCAATTGGCGGAAATCCGCCAATTAGCTTATCAAAATTAAAATCCGACAAGTTGATTTGCAAAACTGAAATTCCACTTTCTCGGGAATCTTTTTCGGGCTATTCCCTGTCTTGGGTCATGCGCCATAAAAACCCAACAAACCGAAATCTTGGGAAGCCGATGGACCACCTTTACTTAAAATGAAGAGAAATTTAGGTTCCATCGATTTTTTTTTTAAATATTATCCGCCAATTTTTTTTCTGTGTAATCTCATGTATGATGTTGAATGTTTTTATCAGAACCCATTTCAGAAACTACCTGATCAATTCATATGTGATAACAATTATCTTAACATTTTGTTAATAATTTTAGAAAATAATCTCTTAATTTTTAAATTTTTCTTAATATTTTTTAAAGGAGTTAGTACCTTGTGAACCAAGCATTGTTTGAAAACATATTTTTTTAGATTTCTCATAAACAATTAAGTTTTGTACATTTTTGCAAGCAGTTTTCACAGAATGTGGATAACAGTTTAGGCATTATAAACCTAAAGTCAAATATATAATTAAATAGACCAATGTTTTTTAAATCTTGTCGGAACTTGCAATTTTTTTAAAATTTGCTCGGTTAACGTTCCGGCAAGATTATTTCTTTATATCCCATCAAATACTAAAATTTTTGAACCAATTTAAAGCAACTGACTCCCCTTAATAAATGTATTATTGGTACATAAATTAGTTATGATAAAATATATTTTACTTATGAATTAGTGGAACTCTTAATAGTTGGCTCAATTAGTTTTCTTAAAACATAATTTTTTTTAGGGTGGTGATTCCTTGTCCTCAGACCTTCCATCCGCCTCTGTGGACCTTCCATCCGCCTCTGTGGACCTTCCATCCGCCTCTGTGGACCTTCCATCCACCTTCGTGAACCCTCATCCATCCACTTCCTTCTTGGAGCCTCTTCCCTTGGACCCTCGTCAATCTACCTCCTTCATCACAGATATCCCCAACAATTCCGAATATCTTGAGGATGATAGTGTAGTGGTTGATGACATTGGGGCAAGCTCCACTCCCCTTCCCAAGCACAGGCCTCTCCGCCGAACACGCGTCAGGGGCATGACGCTTGGAAAGGCTTGCTGTGACAAGTTGGTGACGGGGACAAAGGAGTCTGCCACAGCACTGAAGGACATATCCTGCACTATGCGTGAGCAGTTGGAACTGTCCAAGCAGTACTACGATAAAAAGTTACAGATTAGACAACAAAAGGCGGATGCCTTATGTTCAATTGCCAAGACCTTAGCTTGTATTATGGGGTCCTCTGATGAGTAGGAGTAACAAATGTGTCATAATACTAGACGTAACTTTTTATTTGTATATGTTAGAGGCTTTTTTATATGTGGGTCATTTTTTGCTGTCATAAAGGTAAACCTAATAATTAAATCATTAATCGTTATATAATTTTCTGAATTTCTGATTATTTTAACTGTTGGTTACTACTGCTTAACCAACGATAGTAAAAGTGTCGCGTGACATTTACAGACGTTGCATGGCCGGTAATACTGGACTTGTATGAAATAAAATCTCCATATTGATATTAACCAAGGAGCGGAACCATTTAATATCAATATGGAGATTTTATTTCAGTCGAGTACTATCAGCAGGGCTCGTACATGTCCTGATATTCCTTAATTTCCTGAAATCTCAAAAAGCGTCCTGAAAAAACATAATTTACCCAGATTTTCCTGATATTTTTTTGAAAGTCTAAATATCAATTGCATACAGAGACTTATTTTCCATTTACTTTCGGTTAACCGACTGTAACGAAAAAAAAGCATGTGTTCCGCATTTGATATTTTATACACATTATGGAGTGCATAACCTAATGCTTAGTAAGTAACTGGCAGAAAAAAAAACTTAAGTTTATTTATATTTGTTTTGAAGGAAAAGTACTCAAGTTTTAGGTTGGTGATTTTATAATCAAGATTGAAATAAAAAAACTCCTTTGTGCAAAAAGAATTCTAATTTTGTTAGTTATGTAGTTCTTGTTAATAGTTTTGTTTACAGAGGCCTGGGCGCGAATTTATGGCGAGCTTAGTTAAGCTGACAGGTCCTTAGGGTTGAAATTAATACATTCTCAAAAGGGTAGGGGTTTTAGTGGGTTTCCTCATCTTAAGACCCTGCTTGCTTTGTTTGTCATGCTTGCCATAAAACTTACCAGCTTCCAAAGTAAATCTGGAGCAGGGGTTCCCAAACTTTTTTGTCCCGTGGACCCCCTGACAACATTTTTCGTACCCCGTGGATCCCCTGTCTTAGGGACCGTTCAAAAAGTAGTTAAAATCTTATGTTTATTATACAGGGTGTATCTGAAATGGTGCAACAAACTTTCAGGGATGATAGTACTCATCAAGACGAACAAGAATTGGTATAGAAAGGGGGTCGCAAATGAGTTTTAAGGGGTGAAACCCCGGGGTGAAAATCAGCAAAAAAACTTGCATATTTGTGCAGGAAGAGACACAATTGTTCGATTCCGTAATTTTTTACACCAAAAAAATAGAACCCGTACTTGCAAAAAGAAATTTTAACTGTAACTTTTCAGGAAGTTATCTTTTAGTAGCGAAAGATTTATTCGATCAGTCTCTTTTTTAATGCATGTTCAACCAAATTTGGCAACTTATTAGCCATTTGGCGCAATTTTTTCATTTCCTATTTTATCTTTAAAACGGTAGCTCAACTTGGTAGAGTAATGAGTCGGAATCTTTTAACTCACAATCGTAAGATTGTGGATTCTGTCATGTCAATAATTTTTGGGCAATACACGGAAAGAGTACTATTAAAGGATGTGGGTTGGGGTCTTATGGCTTGAGGTTCAAAAATCGGACAAAATTAAAGGATGTGTAACAGTATTTTGAGAATTTTTATTGATTTTTCTAAATTGTAGTGTTTTTCTTTACGGTAATTTTTTTTCAGGAAATTACAATGCTTTAAATCGCATTTTGTCTCAACGCAAAACTTTGACAGGTGTTTAAAATTTTTCACACGAAATTTTGAAAATTGATAGTTCAAAAAAATTTGGCAACACAAAATTTTGTGAAATGAAGGAAAAGCAATCCTTGAAATCCCTGTTTTTAAATCGACGATCAATTAATTAGATTAGAAAGTATTTGATTCTCATTTTATTCGGAAATCGTTTCTTCCGTAAATTTTATTTCCCTACAATGTATGATAAGGATTTCGAGGACTGCTTTTCCTTCGTTTCACAAAATCTTGTTCTGCCATGTATTAATTTTTTTAATCTACCGATTTAAAATAAATTGTGTTAAGAATTTCTTTAGTCTAAAAAAAGAAATTTCAGATCACGGGGTATTTTTATCTTGTTTTATCTATTTGTTATTAGTTTTTAAACTAGGGAGCTCTTTGTGAAACACCCTTTATGAACAAGTAATGATGACTCAAATTTTGTATGAAACATATTATGTGTTAATAGAAAAAAAAGAGTTTAAAAACCTAAGCATTTTATACAGTTTTATACTTAAATTCTCTTATTCTAGATGTGACTACATAATTATAACTGTTATTTTCATGACGAGACAAAACTAAAAAATTACAAGTTCGAGAAATACACGGTCGAGATGGGTTGCGAGCTCGGCCATTTTAGTATTTCTTTGTGCTGAAGGAGGGGAGGGTAGTTTATGAAGCTTAGGGTTTCGTCTCGTAGTCAATTTCCTCTTGTCAATACGACAAAATTAAGCCAAATTAATTATTAGGATTAGACAAATTAAGCCGAATTAATTTTTAAAATTTTCTGTTTGCAAAAAATATAATTGAAAACCGTATTTATGAATTACTACGTGAAAACTAGAAGGGGATGGGAGGTTCTTGGCATGTACTGTACTACGGGTGGACACCAAAATGAGGTAGGGAGTCAAAAATAGAAAATAAATGGGTAACGTAGTACTAGCACTTTCCCTAAGGGGTTTACGTTATCCGCCTTCGAGGACAGACAAATTGTTTTAACCTATGAGCTTCAAACGCACCGACACCCTAGGAGCGGATTATACAGCCTATCCTCAGTACACAAAGTCATTTAAAATTAATTAACAGAGTGGTGACTTAATTAAAACTAGTTTCTAGTAAAATTAATACTATTTTAGTGATGTTTCACCCCCTCCTCCAATTTTTGTGTTTAAATTTATTTTTCCTTTAAAACTTCAGCTATCAGTTTTTGGCATAAATCCTTCTTCCTCCTACCTAACAAATCATGGCTTTCCCAATCACTCCATCATTTCCTAAATTATTCAATCAAAATTATTCGATTTCGCTTCGCCGTCAGTCTGTTAATCTTTCCCCACTTCTCCAAATCTCTTGTAGAAATCAATTTCTTTATTCAATTCTTATTTAGACTGTAGGCATTATCTTCAAAATGCTAAATTTCTTCACGTTAAAAAAACGAGCCAGCTGGATGGCTCAGCGGCAATCTACCACTTTTAAAATAATTTTCTCTTGTTTATTATCGCTATGAATCCTTACGGTGTCACAGCAGCTAGCTCGATAGCAGTACTCATGCATTGCTTATTGGAGTTAGCTACCAATCCCCTAGGGTTTGTGCGAGTGCTACGCTTGTTCCATCCAGGGCTTTAATTGACCCCTGGGTGCGAAACTGCGGGCAATTGCACAGCTGAGAAGGGAGTGCTGCTTTCACAGACTAAGGCTTAAAGGACGTGTTTGTCTTTTAAAAGCTGTGCATTGTCCTGAATTGCATAAATAGTATTAAAAATGCAGGGATCTCTAATTCTACATTTTGTGTTAGTATTTTACTTCTAAAGGTACGATATTAATTAATCAATATGTTTCTATTTAAAAAAACACTTATTTAGTATAGCTAAAAAAATTTATTTAAAAGGGGACCAAATGAAATCTTAATACTTTAAAACATGTTGCAATGTCTTTCAAACTATAGCTTTCAAAAAAATTATATGAATTTAAAAACGAACAACTTCATACAGTAGGACAGAACTCGCAATCTTACGATTGCAAGACTGTTACGCTACCAACCAAGCTATAATTTAATCATTAATGGTACTACTACATAGAAATTTGAGTTTCCGTAAGAATCACGAAAAAGTATTTGGCGATCACGGATTGGCGAAGTTTTTTTTCCTGTCGACTGCAAAAGTGTTACTGGTGGGAAAACTAGCTTAGTAATATTTGAAGTTGTTTTACAAAATAACTACCGGAATCGAACCATTGTGTCTCTTCCTACACAAATATGCAAGTTTTTTAGCAGATATTCACCCCGGGGTTTCACCCCTTAAAACTCATTTGCGACCCCCCTTTCTATACCAATTCTTGTTCGTCTTGATGAGTACTATCATCCCTGAAAGTTTGTTGCACCATTTCAGATACACCCTGTATATATCTCTAAACCACGCATAAATTTTGTAATAATAATAATTTGTTTTCATTTTTACATATTTAAAAAATTTTTCCATTCATATGGTTACTTGATATTTTTAAGGAAATTATAATAATCAACATTTAAAAAGTTTGAAATAAAAACAAATCTAAAATTATGTAATATAATTAATATTATTATATTAATGTAAGCACTACATTTCACGACACAAAAACTTATAACTATAAGGACTCCGTGATAACCAACTTTTCATATTACTAAAGTTTGATTATAACAAAGACAAAAAACTGGTCAAAATTTTTCCCGTGGACCTCTGAAAGTCTCTGTGGACCCTTCATTTTCATGCCCGTGGACCTCCTGGAAGTCGCTGTGGACCCTTGGGGGTCCATATGGACCACTTTGGGAACCGCTGGTCTGGAGTGTACTTTGAACTAACTCTAAATATTACTTTTAAAATTAAGAGAGTTTAGGTAGTTTTTAATTTTACACACATGATGGATAACATTCTGGTTAAGGAAAAAGTAAACACTAAATTATAATACCCAAAATGTCCTGAAATTTTGTCCTGAATTTTTTATAAAAATGTGTCCTGAAATTTTTTGAGGGTCTGTACGAGGCCTGTATCAGCCATGCAACGTCTGTAAAAATCGTGCAACTCTTTTATTATTGTTGGCTAAGCAGTAGTGTTATTGATTAAATTACAACTGTTCCAAGATATACAAGTTTATTAATCTAATATATTGTTTGCAACCAATTTTAATGATTTCATAGAATAGTTATGCATTTTTTTAATGAAATGCAACAACTCAGCAAAAATGACCCATTTATATGTATGTAGTGAAACCAGAGCTTAATTCTCAAGTGCCAAAGAACCATTGTATCAGGGTAGGGCAATATTTAAGTGATTGAAGTTAATTGAGGTTTGAAGTTTTAACTGAAACCCATGTTTTATACCATAAAATGATTCACTTTTTGTCACTACAGAATTATATATTTATTCGGATAATAATTTTTTTTGCATAATCCAGAATTGTGTTACTGTTTTAAAACACAAGATTGTATATATATTTATTCAGATACTTTTATGGTAGAAAATTTGTTCCTTTTTTGCATAATCAAGAAATTATTTTACTGTTTTGAAATAAAAGATTGTATATATGTTATGGGCAAAGTGATTAATTGGGCATTATTAATAATGCCCAGAGTGGAAGCGGGCAGAGATAAATTTCTTTGAATTTTTATCACATTGCCCGGACATTATAGTCTGTTCATTTTGAACTGGCGCTTGAAAGTATTTCCATCCCCCACCACCGATCAGTAACCATAGCAACTATCTTCGTCAAAGTGATAAAGAAGGCTTACTATTGGCTGCTCGAAGATAGTAACTATGGTTACGCTTCTAGCATGGGGAAAGCACAATTTCTCAAGCGCCAATTCTAAATGAATAGAGTATAATAATAATGCCCAATTAGTCGCTTTGCCCGTAACATATATATTTATTCAGATACTTTTAGTGGAAAATTCCTTTTTTTTCAGAAATTGTATACACAATACAGAACCCATAGTATATACATTTCATTCTGATACTTAGTATTAAGTGGTAAAAGAAATTCCAATTTCAACATTTTTTTACTGATTACCAAGTATTTTAAATAAATCAAATTTATTTACCCCAGATCATTTTCTTATTCCACAAAATGTAAACAGAATTGATATAAGAATCGGAATTCAAATTAGAATATAAGCACAAAATTTGCTTCAAGAAATAATTTAAGCAACAAATTTCCTAAGTTAAAAACTAATATTTAAAAATAGTAATTAATTTCATGTTATTTAGTTAACTGATTGTGAAAATTTTTTTCATTTCTAAGGCTTATGATGAAGGCAAAAACTTTTTTTGTGAACAAAAAAATCAAAATTTCATTGAAAATTTTTTTATTGATTTTTTACTGTAAAAATGGCCTTAGACAGCATAATCGCTTCCTCTTCCTGTGTTGAAGGGTAAGTCATCTTCATCTAGTGGCTCGTGATCCCATTCTAGATGATTTTCAACGCATATGTTGTGTAGAATAACACATGCCTTGATTATTTGACACGCTGTTGTTGGAGCATATATCAAAGTTCTCTCCTTTTTAAGACAGCGAAACCTTGATTTCAGTACCCCATTTAGCCTTTCAATCACAGATCTCCCTCTGGATTGTGAGTAATTGTAATCCCTATCGGCTGGCGTAGAGGGATTTGAAATGAGGGTTTTCAGCCACGGCTCACTTGGGTATCCACTATCTCCTATAGAAGAAAAAGCATAGTACAATACTCTTAATCTTCAAAACATTTATAGGTAGATGGTTTTTCATTCAATGATTTGTCTCTAAACTTGAATAAAACTAAATTTATTCATTTTAAGTTAAAACAATCAAATTTCAATATAAATATTAAATTCCTAACTCTTGTGATGTTATCCTATTTAATTGTAACTGTACAGTGATACAACAGGTAAATAGTCTTAAATATTTATGAGTTTTTTGGATTCTAACGTTAAATGGGAAAGCTCATATTAATAAGTTATGCAAAAAACTACGTTTCAGCTTTATAAAACTTCGTCATTTTTTATCAGCCTAGATTATTCATGGTTTTATTCTTTGCTTGACTGTGGAATTAAATTTCTATTAAAAATTAATGTTTTAAAATATCACATTTTAGATCTTCTAATCTTCAGGATTTCAAAAGTTCTGCCTACTCAATTTATTGCTTTCTTTTGTATAAGTTTATTTTTATTCCGTAACAAAAATTTTACCTTGGCGCCAAATTGTATAACAATCTACCTTATGATTTGCAGAATATTTTATACTTAAAAGCTTTATAGTGATCTCTTCATAACTTAATAATTAAAATTGATCATTTAGATGATTTTTTTTTTCAATTTAGAGAAGCAAATGTAATTTTTAACAATTGGTTGCTACTAATAAAATAAAAGAGTTATTACCCAAGAGCCTCCCACTGCCAATTAGTCCTTGCTCTAAATGAGCTCTTAGATTACTGGTTCTCCAAATGTACGCGTCGTGGCTGGAACCAGGAAATCGTGCAAGTACATGTAGGATTTTCAACTTCATATCACAAACCTAAGCATAAATTTTAAAAATTGACATCAAATAGTCAGCAATTACAGTGACAGTAAACTAAACATAAAATGCAAACTTATGGGCATATATAGGCTATATTCACAATAAAACAACACGTAGAAGAAAGCAAGCCACTTTAACATACAAAATCAACGCGACCCACCACATATTCAGTAAATTTTTATTTTTCTCCAGCAAGACTTAAACTTCGTGTGTGTGGGGTTTGGTGAAAGATAATGAATTACATGCATGTATTAGTGGTTATATTATGTTTTAAGAAAACTAAAAGGGAATATTTGAACTTCGTTGTACCCAATTGTTTGATTGTGGACAGAACAATGAGTTCCACAATAAAAAGGATGATGCAAAAGATTCCAAAATCTTGTTGCGACCCACCAAAAACTGACTGGCGACCCACAGTTTGAGAACCTAAGGCCTAAGCCATTCCATGAAATCAAGAGTTGAGTAAGAAAGATTTTAAAAAAATTTTTAAATTGCCGATTAAATATTTCATAAGTTGTAACATGCATTCATGTTATATGTACTATCTATTTTATGCGGGTCCAGTAGGAGTTAATGATATTTAGATTGTAATAGAAAATAAAAACAAACTTGCCAATTGTACATTGATCGAATGAAAACCTTTACGATTTATGAAGTCGTTTTCATCGTGAGCTCCTTCATTAGGGGCAATAATCGCGACATGAGTGCAATCTATTGCCCCAACCACTCCAGACATCCCACAGTACTGCGCAAACTCCAGCTTGATCATATCTTGAATGCTTAAATAAAATTAAAATACAACATATCAAAGGTTGTTCACAGCAATCACTTTCTTAAAAAGTCGCCGAGATAGCAGTAATGTTAAAATGGCTAGTTGATTTATTTAGAAACTTGGCGACTAAGGGCCTCCGCATACTCCCAGCATAAAATCCAGTCTGGAGAAACTCGATACCCCGCACGCGCTCCCCTCGTAGCCTTCGCTATACAAAAGGGGGTGGAAGCGTCCGGTGTTTATGTTTCTAACAGGGAAGATCATTAACGCTCCCTACCCCCTTTTTTGTATTGCCAAGGTTGTGAGGGGACCGCGTGCCGGGGATTGAATTTTTCCAGCTTCTAGATTTCAGTTTGACTGTGTGGAAGCCCTAAAGAAGCAGATTTGTCCCGTACTTAAGCAGGACATTATATTTTTACTCATTGAGAAATTGTTTACTATTTTTATTGTTGGGAAAATTCCATAGAGTTAGTACTAATATAGAGACAGCTTAAACATCTTCTACGCTGTTCAAAGTGTGACCGGTAGCTCGGTTTCGTTCTGCCACTCACACTTGACCCGCCTACGGGAGCTCCCATGTTAAAAATTTACTTCCGCCACTCACACAGGTCCGACTTTTTCGACATGCAAGGTTGCCTGACCGAGAAGAGTAAGCTGTCTCTATATTTGTACTAACTCTATGGAAAATTCCCATTTCAATTAAGACTCGTTTTGAAAGTGGTTATTTCTGCTCTGTTTTGATATCAACGGACATTACATTTGGCAAGACAACCGCAGAGAATGGAGTATACTAGTTAATTCTTACAATTTTTCCATGGGCAAGAATTGTCATTAATTGAAATTTTCTAAGACTAAATAGTTCTGTGAGAAGCATAATTCTCTTACATACAGTGTTATTCTTAGGATTTTTTTTGAAGGAGTAGAAATACTCCTTGACTTTTTTAGAAAATGAGGATGCCATTTTGGTTCTTAACAATTATAGCATCTGTTAATATAAGTAGAAAATATTAAATATTATAAATAAAATAAATTATTTTATTAAACATTATAAATGAAATATTTGAATGGAAAAATTTTTTGATTTCGGTGGGGTGCCATGCATTTATTATGCAAAACGTTTGTTAAAAATTCAAAGCGTGAAAATACACGTGACTAGTTTTTAAAAGCGCGTTTCCCATTTTCAATGCGTGAAATACGCTCTCAGAGGTGTTAAAAATATCACTGCTTACATATATATAAAACTTGGAAATTAACACTTATTTCCACCACCAGCATTGTTAAATTGATGAAAAACGCAAAAAAAATTCAAAAGACAAAAATACGGCCCACAGTAGAGTTAACACCAAAAACACTTGCCTTCTATTTGTGGGAAATTTTACATATTTTCTCAGCAAATGTTCCATTGCCTTTATGACACTGCGGATATTCTTGCTTACGCTCTGCTGCGACATGCTGAGCTTGAAATCGTCAGCTATGGCTCGCTGATCGGACCCCGTCGCAAAGAATCGTAGAGCGCAAAGAACCTGGAAAAATAAAAAATTTTTTAACTATGTACAATTTATGTTGGTGATCATTCTGATGGTAAAATCTATCCAATATCAAACCCCCAAACTCCCCTCAAAATTTTGGGTAAGTGCTGTTTTTCCTTGAAAATTGTGATTTATGAGGAATGTGATCCTCATTTGGTCTAATATATAGAAGTTCTTAAAAAATGAATTAAACACTACATTTAAGGGCAAATTTCCTTAACTTTTCTGAAGTAGGACCCCCCTTGAAATTTTGGTGTTTATTATAACTACTATTTTTCCTTAAAAATTCTGCCACTTAAATAATAAGCGGTGCTCTTAGGGTGCAATTCAAAAAGGCCTAAAAATGAGCTAAAACGCTCTAAATTTTTCCGCTCCAGATATTTCCAAAATTTTTTCTGGGGGACGATCCCCAAACCCTAAAATTTTTCTTGGAGTTCCCAGTGTTTACAAAGTTTTGAAATTAAGTTTACTAAAATTAATTTCCAATGTGTAAGTAAATCATCTAAAACTTGATGTAAAAAAGCATCCGAATGGAGGTACCTCAGAAAAAATTTAGGGTATACCTCCCCAACACACAAATCACTATTTTATAAAATTACCATCCCAATTTAAAATCAAATAAAGCACATACTTATATACTATAACAGCGAAAAAAATTAGTGGCTCTTTAAAAACTGGGAAATTTTGTAATTTGCATTTTTGGCTCTTCCGTTTCAAAAGGTTACCGACCCCTGCCCTATACTTATTTAACAATAACTGGCTGGCATGTCACTTAGCTATATTAACTCATTAATTCCATCTTACAAAGACTAAGTTTGTCCCAACACACTAAGAATGAGATAAAAAACTGCAGAGAGCGAATTCAATTTGTTATGCATAAAAAAACCTGATTACTAAAAAGTAAAAAAACTACTTTTTGAATAGCCAGAATCAGCTGAACAAAATTGTTTCTTACGTCAGAAAGAAGATATAAATAAAAAATGAAAATAGTGTTTAAGTGTGAGAAAAGCTAGAAAGCCCATGTGATTTATTAGTAGAAATCCGACATTTTATCCTATCGCTATGATTAATGAGCTATCAATGCACGCGAAAGAAAAAACAATCATTCTTTTGCTCGGTGTTGTGATATGGGCTGCTGAGACAGCAGCTCCTTTCTTTCTAACAGATTCGCGTTCATAATTCTTGATATTTTGATTTGATATGATAGAGCTAATACTCTCAACAGTTTTGATACCTCATTCGGAATATTTCCGGGGGCTGTCGCCCCGTAAAGAAATATGTTGGCGAGACGGCGGAGTTTTTTCACTGTTGTGATTAGCATTATGGATAATAGTAGATAATTCTTTTAAGTTAATCTTTTTAAGTTAATAAAAATTGAATTGAGAATTTAGGGCCGCCACTGCTTCTAAATATACTACCATACACAATTTTTATTTACCAATGTACCTTTACCAAAATAAGTAGGTATTTATTATCTAAAAAGACTTTCAACAGTGATTTTGGTGCACTGTCCAAACAAAATTGCGACGGTGCAGCTCCACATAAAGCTTAAACCATAACACTGACATACAGTTATTCATAGGTTATTCTTTTTAGCTGGATTTCTAAGAACTGCAACAGAGTAAAACTGAGAAATAATGCTTACTTTTATCTCTACACTAAAAGCCGTTTTCTTGCGAATTCTTGGTTCAAGGTATGGCCTCAACTCCTCGATGAGTTTCAGGGCCAAAGTTTTGGTCAGCCTGAAGGAAGAAATAAATTCCACTTCAGGAAGATCAAAACTATCGACCCTACTGACCCGAAAATTCCGAGGTATTCTATGACTCTGCTGAGCAACTGCAAGGGCCAATAGTCGTGCAGCAGGATCCATGTCTAAAACATGAGGAAGAAACTTAAACATTTTATCAAATAAAATCACCACTCTATGGTTCTTACAGTCGACTATTCTGCTGAATCAGAACCCATTTTCAAAGATGAATTCATAATGTGTTAGTACACTTTCTTAAAATCTAAAGTATAATTTTTCCCAGCTAAATTGCCATTAGAATGAAGAAGCGATTTAGTGGTTATAAAACCAACATGCAACACATGTGTACAAATTATCAACCAAGCATCACACATCCTGTCCTATAGGAAACTTTTCAATCAGCTAAATGTTTTTCCTAGTGTTTTTTTTACAAAACAAGCATGATCACAGCTTATTTAAATTTTGAGATAAAAAGAACCAATAAAATAGTTTAAAATGTACCTAAAATCAGTGGGTTTTTGAAGATTTTGGGTTTGTTTAATGATATTTTACCTGTCCCATTAATTTAAGAATATCGAGAATGTTCTCAGTTAGAAATGTAATGGCACATTAAGAATGAACAAAAAGTAATATTTAAATACATTTAAGGAATTTTTCAAAGATAATTAAATTTTTAAATGTCTATAAAAGAACTATAGCACATAATGTTTACATTCGTTTTACTCAATCATTGTTTACAATTTTTCATATTCTACACGTACCTTGTAGGTCTTCACCATAAATATTTAATTAACTATTTTCAAATCATTTTAGTAATATACAAAAAGAATTATCTCTCCAAAGGAATAAATTACTATCTTATTTGAAATTAACGATAAAGTATACTAGAGGTTGGTAATTCAATTGACTGTTTCAGTCCTCTAGGGTTGTAATAATAGCTTATTTCATAGTTACTTTCAAATATCAAAATAGATTTTGTTCAATAAAGGTAATTTCATATTGTTATTATAGGATGGAAAATCTCTTACCTTAATGTTTAGTTCGAACTGTGTCAGCGTTAGTTTGGGTCCGCCATGTTAATCCGTTGGTGGAATCGCATTTCACCAAGGAATGAGGACTGCATTCTAGCGACTGCGATGGCAGGCAATGGGAGTTGAAAAAAAACGTTTGTGAGCATGCGCTAAGTTGCAATTTGGCAACAAATAATTGGCGAAGGAATCGCTACTTGGCGAAGCTCTTATCCCAATTTCAAATTGCCGTATATTTTTGGTTTGGGTCGTAGGTTTTCAAAGTCCAAGAGTCTATTTATAGATAATTCGTGTATTACATAGGATTTAAATGAAAAATCACAGGAGCTTATTAATGAAACGATCCCTAATATTAAAATATTTAAAATTATAAACATCAGGCCATCAAAATTTATTTACTAACATCATAACTACACAAAACTCTCAAAATTTTTAAATGTAATAAAAAAAATTCTAACAATTTAACATTTAATTGAATAATAACTTAATTAACTGCCATCTATATTTGAATAACTTAATTCTTTGATTAAATTAAACAATGTTATCAAATTTAATAATTAAAAATATTCACATTATAAGTACAAAACTTTTATCAAAATCAAAAAACCAATGAAAATAATTATAATATTTAATTAAATAAAATCTAAATTCATTAAATTAAGTATAAATTTGGTAAAAAAAAAAAGCAGACACTAAGATTCGAACCCACGACCTTCCGTTCAGCAACCGTTCATCCTACCCACTGAGCCATAGATCCACACCACCCTGGTAGAAATTACATAATTTAAACTCAATACCTCCCAAGAAGCCAAATTCTCGCCAAATATCTGCCGCCAACACAAGCATGCGCACAAACCAATTTTTCGGCTCTCATCGGATGCCGTTATACGATATAGAGGCTATAGGAATGAGGTGTTGGGCTGAAACCCGTCGGCCAACCCGATTGCGCGGAAACTTTCCACACTTTTGGTACATCAAAGTAGTCCTAAGGGAAAATCGGGTTGCCAACCCACGTGAGACGGAAAAGAACCCGATTCCACCCGATCCCACATGGATGGTAGTAGGGCCCCTGTTACCGAATCTAAACTGCAGCTAAATTTGAACCAGCTTGTGATGAAAGGTTGAGATTTTAACAGTGTATTAACAAGATTTTATAACTCAACCATTTTTCTAAAATTTACTTAAAAAATTTTAAAGTATATAAAATGATTGATTCGAAATTTCAATCTCATAGTTTTTAGTCACATCGTAACCCAATGCCTTTAAATAAATAAATATTTCCCCTTTGCTATATATACCACCTAACCCCAATACCAACAACATATCCTGGATTTCAACATCAACCTTTTAAAAAACACAAAGAAAGTTAAGGGGAAATTAAAATAGCTCTGCATTGCTTGCGTGACTTGAGGAATGTGAACCCTGACATAGGTGTGCTGTTAAGAGAATAAAATCCCGTGATCCATCACACAGCTTGATTGATCTGCTCTCCATTCTTTTTATTCATTACATCGAGGGTGGACATCACTCTAAACGAGAGAAACGGACAATAAGACATCGGCTCTGATCCCCTTAGGTTACATCTTCGTGGGACAGATTACATACTTTTTCTGAGTATAATTTAAGGGTAATTGGATGTTTGGTAAAACCAGTGAAATGGGTTGTAACCAGTAAATCTGGGTTAATTTGTAGACATGTTTATATTTTTGTATTTGATATGATCTTAACGGACGAAATGTTTAATCTTGCTTTTTACATCAAAGAATTGAAATAATTTAACGAAGTAAAAATCCCTGACAGAAAATTATTTTAAGTAGCCAGTACCTGAGGACATAATAAAAATTGATATAATGATATTTAAATAAAATAGACATCTTAGATTTAAATATCTACATTAAAGAAGCAATCCTAGCTTATTATTGCCTTCTCTTAAGAAATCAAATTAAATAAAAGATGTGATTAGATTATAATAACCCCCATATAATAATCTTGTCCCCCAAAAAATACTTGCGATAAACACTCATTTTATCGAATAAGTTCAGCAGAGTCAAATAAAATTTATGTTAAGGCATTGTTAAAAGTAATACAACGTACTCCCCTTCAAATATTAGACTGAAAGTATACTTACCTAAAAGGTTTTCAAAAAATTACCTTTTCAAATTTGAGGTTAGGACACTGTTAAAAAATAGTTCAACCTTTCGCCACAAACTGGTTCGAATTTAGCTGCAACCTAGGTTCGGTAAAAGGTTTCACCAAGTTTTCGTCTTTCTCTAGTGAAAGCACCGGATTTCACTAGTGAAAGTTCCGAAAACTTGGTGAAACCTGTTACCTAACCTAGGTTGCAGCTAAATTTGAGCCAGTTTGTGGTGAAACACTATACAACCTTTCACCACAAACTGGTGAAAGGTTGAACTGTTTTTTAACAGTGTAGAATTGACGTAAAGGAAATAACAGTAGAAGTTAGAGAATATGTAATTTGTAAACACTCAGTAAAAGAATATAAGCTTTTAAAAATTGTAAAAACATTATAAAAAATTCTTAATATAAAAAATATTGTTTATTAAAATTAGTTTTTACTTTCCTTATCAGTTATTCTTTCTAAATTTATTTACATATCATATTGCTGTGAAATGAGTTATCAAAGGAAATAACATTTTTTGAAGGGCCTTCATTTAATCCTTACCACTTTCTTTTAGCACAATTAATCATGTTATGTCTGATGGTATGACAAAGGAGCTATATTTAGACAACTTTTGAGCTTTAAGAGCTTTGCAATTTTGAGTATTGATTAAATGACAGAATGACATCAAGAGGCTTTATGAAACTGCGAAACTTTTGAAACGGGAATCCTCATACATTTGACAACTTTTAACTTGACATTCTTAAGCTTTGGTGTTAGATAAAGAAGTTATATTTTAGGGGTCATAATAAATTATTTGCTGTATCTTTTTATGAACTAGAATTCCTTTATTCGTTTGTAAATTTAGTTAAAAACTTTTGTAATATACTTATGACATTTTGATCTTATTTATGAGTTACCTATATACTTAATCATTATTTCAATCATTTAATTTAACCTTTCTAAGTATATGAAAGTAAAATGTGCATATTTGTTTGATACTTAAGTAATAATTAAAAGCCCAATCTATTCTAAGCGAGAATCAAAAACTGTGCGTAAGGGGCCATTCATTAATTACGTAAGGATAATTTTGGCAATTTTTGACCCCCCCCCTCCCCCCATGTAAGGGTATGTAAGATTTTTCAAACCCATCCCCCCTATTCTTACGTAAGATTCCATTTTGTTTTTCAAAATAATAAAATGTTAGAAAACTCTCAGTTTGACGTAAATCAAAGATTTTTATTTTTCAACAGATAAATAATGTTCTTGCTGTCAACTACATATTACTATTATATTATTATCTCTTGATTAGAATAATTGGAATTTGTTTACATTAACTAGGAAAATCTTACGTAAGAATTGGTTTGACCCCCCACCCCCCAAGTAAGGGTATGTAGAGATTTTTCCAACCCCCCTCCCCCTAGGGACCCTTACATAATTAATGAATGGCCCCTAATATCAAAAGGTAGTAAACCCATACAGGAGTTTTAATTTCGTTCAAAAATATAGTGATATCGTGTGATAAGTTGTATACAGCATAATAGAAAAACTTCTAAAAACAACTAGATATAATTGAATCGTCAGTTTGAAGAAGGGAATAAGTCCTAAAAATGACAAATTGACTTTTTGTGCTCAAAACAATCTCCAAGCTTTGCTCTACACATAGGTGAAAAGAGGGGGAAAATAACTAATCCCTATAGGGAGATATCACCCCTTGAAGTTGTGAAATCGATGTCCATTCATTGTATTTTTCAAGTTAATTTGGAGTTAAAGTTAATTTGTCTTTCTTATCTTATTCTTTGAGCTGTAAACGAAGTTAAAATGAAATTTTCTTTTAATTTAAAATTTTTTCAAACTTTTTTATGTAGGGAGTGTTTAACTCCATTCATATTCCCTCACTCCATTGATACTGCTCTAATAACTCAGTTTCACTATAATTTTGAATTTTATTGGTCTTATTCCTTTTATTTCACCCTTCTGTGGTCTAAACTAAGGAGAAATATAATTTAAATGTGAATTTAAGGGTTTTTTAAGATTTTTTCATCAGAAAAATTTCATAAGGTTGAAGAAGGGAATAAGTCCATCAACTTATTTTGACTGTAAAATATTTTGAATATACTTATATTTGTTTTGATGGTTGCTCTGTTTTCTAAATAGGGTTGTGAACTTCCAGTAAAAATTTGGTGATTATACAATGAAAATTCTATTACTTATACAGTTTTTTTCGATTTTCTCAAAACTTGGTTTTTTGACTTATTACCTTCTTTAAACTGACGATTCAATTGTTTTGTTACGAAAATTAAAATAGTATAACTTGTACTTGTTGATTATAATAAATATTTTTGAAGCTACAATTCAGCGACGGGCTTAAGAATGAACAAATGAACGCTAGTTATTTTAACTTACCACTCCTGGGGGTTCAAGAATAGCCGGCTAGTAGTAGTTTAAGTACTTATCTGAAAATAATAATTAACAACAATTAAAAGTAAAAAGGCTTTTTTGAAATGACTAAACAGCATCTCTCAATCAGAAATATTTTAATTATATTAATTACTAAATTGCAACAAATTATCTAAGTAATCAAGAAAAAACAATTTTCGAGAAATTAAAATAATTCAGCAGATATTACCTCATTTTAAAAAAGTTTTTACAAGAGTTTACCAGAGAGAAAAGTTTTACTTGGAATTTTCCTGCATATAATGGATTCTTTATAACCTAGGTATTTGGCAAATAAAGCTGGCGTTTTACAGTCAAACTGAGTTATCTACTAAAAGTCTATTCATGCAATTTCTTTCTAGAAATGATAAAGCATCATCTTATAATGGTAAATGCAATTCTATATCAGATGTAGCCTGAGGGTTAAATATTACTTCAGGGAGAAACTAATACCGAAACAACGAAACCTAATGAATAATTTTAAAGTGGTTCTGGATAAGATATATTTTTATTTCCAATACAATATGAAATAAAATCAAACCCATTACATACTAATTTATGCTTAAGGTAGGTGGGGTGCTTAGGTGGGGGCAAAGCCACGCAATTTTCAGTATTTTAAACATTGTCGTCGAAAGGGGGTAGATAATCCCGAAATTTCAATTGGAGGTGTTAGATTGAGATCCTACCTAATAAAACACTTTATTAATACACCCGGCCCGCCTGCCTAAGCCAAGATCCTACCTAATAAACCAATCCAAGTTTAAACTCTTATCAATGGTATTTTAGGAGAAATTTACAATTTAGTAGAAAAAAAAGAGCGGAGATTTGCCTCGCAAAATGGGGCAAAGACCCACACTTGTAAATCTTGGTGCCCAAGTGAAATAAACATGGATAAACAGAATTTTTCATTATAAAAACACTAGAAATAATCCTCTTAATGTTGTTTTAATATTTCAAAGCCAACCAACAATATTAAATATAAATATGATCAGTCTTAATGAAAATTGTCAACCTGTTGTAGCAAATCATTTCAGATTCCATATCTTTCAAAAGGGAGAAAGGAGGGTTTCAGGTAGAGGGTTGGCATCTCGGACACCTTTATTAACCTCTTTAGAGATCAAGTAGTCAGATTTTCATTTTGGGACCAATTCCTAAGCTTTTTAAGCTGCGTGGATTTGCCCCGTTTTACTTTATTTTGAAAAACAAGCCTTATTATTTTTAGAGACATGTTGAGGCAATTCTTTAAAAATGAAACTGAAGTTGAATTGCTATCTTATCATTGGGATATTTGTTTGTATTTCTCCTCAAGCCCTATTTTATGTAATGCTTAAGTAAAAGATCATCAGAAAAATTACTTCTAAATGATGAAAAACAAACTTACAGCATTTTTTAAACTCATGAGTGACTTAGGGGTACGAACTTTCGTAGAACAATAGGTCACAATAAGACAAACCAACAACCTGGTTTTCAACTTTTGAATCGATCATTAACAGTTAAAAATTGCGGTGCGTGGTTTTGCCCCGTGCGGGTTTTAACCCCCACCTACCCTATATAAAAAGTACACTTTAGCGTTGATTTATAGAAAATTACTCGATAGGCTTCCTTATTTCTATGAATCAATTTATTGTATATATTTGAAAACACAATACAATTTAGTTGATATCAAACCTGCTATCTAATTAAAAACTTTCCTGAAACATTAAATTTTCTTTAGTAAGTTTTTTGTTTATTACGATAAAATATTATTTATGTGACTAATTTTGTTTAAGTGTTAATACGAATTCTTTGACGCCTTTTTTCTTGTTACACTAAATAAATTCTCTAAGAATACAAATGCTTACAATTTCTTAATTGAAATGAAATATAAGAAAATGGTTTTGACATTTTGAGAGCCATTTTCAGAACGCCTTGGGCAACACCTACGCCTAAATATTTTCCTGTTATTCCCCAAGCCTCTTCTT